>OY720423.1:12970666-15941333 GCA_963082815.1 Melanotus villosus
GGAAAAAAGGATTGTTTGAGTTGGGGGTTTGATGTGTGCTTATTTTAATTTTAATAAAAAATATTGAGTTTTCGGAGACCAAACTTGTAAAATTTGAATGATAAGAAAAGTGCGTTTTAACACAAAGCTAATATTCGTGTAAAAGTCATATATTGTGGTAGATTTTAATCTTAATTGTTTAATATGTGACCTTTGTATATCATGCACGTGTTTAAGTGTAATACTGCAATAATTTATTGACAACGACAGCAACAGAAAGCGTCGCCACGACCTTGTTTGTATGCGTGTTTCTATTCGACAGCAAAAGAATATTGTAAAATTAACAAATTAAACAACTGAAAACATTAAAATAAAGACAAAGAAAAACTGAATCAATTTAAAATTTTGCCAAATTTTGAATTCGTGGCGATTTAAATAAGAAGATTGACATCACAACAGTGCTCATAGAAAATGGATTTGGTTATAGGAGAACCACGTAGACGTAGTGTCTGCGAGTGGCCAAAAGATAAATATTTAATACATTGCAAATGCATCAGAGTAAGTAAATTTTAATGGTGCTAAAATGTACCGACTAAAGGATAATTACAACAAGAGTATTCGTATAAATTTCAAAATTACTTGTGTGTTATGGCGTTCCTTGTAATGGAAATTTCTTGCTTTTATTTTATTATTTTTTTCATTATTTATTTTAATATTTTCTCTCTCTTGGTTTACCTAACATATTCGCATCTCATTTGGTAGATTTTACGAACCGAGCCACGACTGACATTCGAACCTGTGTCTTAGTTATAAATTAGAATGATGTAGAATCTACTAAGTCGCAAGAGACCTAATTTTATTATTCCTGTATTTGTGAAGCTCATTAATGTTAACAGTAATTAATCAGATTAGCGACTGTGTTAACATTTCCATTCCCTTGTGTAAAACCAACAAAGTCAGTTTTAATAAAATGGTAAAAATTAAAAACAAAAACTGGGGAATAGATGGACACTAATAACCCGAAAATTATCTCTGGTGCCCGCATTTAAATTATGTATTTGATTTTATCTGCTCGTCGAAAAAATTACGTATAAATTCCAGGCTGGAATTTATTAGCGAACGCTAGAAAACCGTATTTATGGTTTTATTCGTTTAATTAAAAAATGAGGTGTGCAGGTGCCACAAATATGAAAGTGTCCCCAAGAGGGAGAGAGAATGAGAGGCACGTACGCCACTAATACAAGGACATGTTAGGTACTCTTTGGCTCTTTTTGGGTGGATATTTTGTTTGCCTACAGGAATTAGAATTGTCCATTGTTTTAGTTGATTACACGATTCACTTCTAGGAAGCAAATTCGTGAACACAAAAGCTTTGTTTTAACCACTGTCGTGACTAACATAATTACATATGCATGCATGATATTACGGCAAAATATTGACGCGTTTAAAATGTATGTAACTGTTTCAAAACTGCCATTAGCGCTACATTTAAACTAAGTGCTTATAAATCTAAATTCTATCGGTACACTTTGTATAAATCATCTTTTATGCACCGGTAACTTTCGCCTTATTATTATTTGTATACTATTAGAAACAGATATTCGTACTTCGAATAGCGGAAATTATATACATTCTTGATATGTTTTAATAACGGAAACGTTTCTGAATAATAAATCTTCGCTACTTTTCCAATTAAAATTTTTCCCAGGTTACAAATTCTATTGATAACGTTAATAATGATTCAGATTTCTACACTTAACTATTTCGATTATTTATTGTATTATTATTGTTTGCCATTTGTTTTTCAATGCATACCAACATATTTTATTTAAATTCCTGTATAACTCATTTGCACTTTGTTCGACCACTGATTTACCACTTTGCCTCGAGTTCCAGTACTTCTTACTTTGTCGATTTTTAATTTTAGCTTTTTATTCGGAATTTTATGATTTTATTAAAATTAAACCAGAGTGGTTGTACAAAGAAGTAAACTAAAGTTGAGCATTATTCTACGAAAGATAAGATTAATGGACGTTTTTACATTTTTTTATAAATATAACTTTCAGATATTTACCATGGAAACAGTTGTATTGACAAAAGTTTTAAAGGAACCTCCAATTACCAGAAGATGAAAAACTGGCTCTTAAGTGCCCGTACCACGTTAGTTTCGTTGTTTCAGTTTTTCTCAAAGGGTTTTTCCATCACCCGATAGGTTTAACTGTCAGATATTTACTATAGGATGATACCAAAAAACTATGATTAAAAATGTAGCACCCAACTTTACCTGATCTGAGCTAATCTCTGACCTAAACTAACATGAATTAACCTAACCTAAGTTAAGCTGGTTAAGCTTTTTGGTACAACTTTCTTTATATATGCACGTATAATATCCCACGTTTCTTTATTGCTTATCATAAGTTCTAGGTGTTTTCCATTTCGACAGTACTACTTAATGCGGTTTCCAACTCGGTCCTATATCTTAGCCATTTGTCAAATTTCAGGACGGTGTGATCCGCTGAATCTTCCTCTCCGCAGTATACGCAGATGTTGTTTGCCATTTTTCCTATCCTTGTAGTATAATCCCCAAAGCTCCCACGTCCGGACAAAAAATAATCAGTCCTTCTAATGCTTGCATTATAAGTTTTTTGGTCCAGCTTCCTACCGTTCCTTGTGTTCGCCATTCTTCTTGCCATAAGTCCAATGATTTTTCTCTTTCCTCTTTTTTAACATCTTTCAGGTGTTTATCTTCTCTGTCATAAGGTCATTTCCTTTCCTGTGCTATTAATATTATCGGTGGCACTCCAGCAATAGCTTGCACTGCTATAGCAGATATAGTCCTACATCCACCTATCACTCGTAGTAGGCCTTTCCTTTGAATGCCAATAAGCATGTTCCGATATTTTTCCATACGTAGGGCCTCCAGCTTCATATAGAATGATCGACTGGATTGTACCATACAGTGCGCTGCGTTTCAAGCTCCCCGGAAGGATTCGTGTGAGCGCTATTTTCTGCCTTCTTCACTACGTATTTAACATGAGCTCCGAATGTGAGTTTATCATCCAGGAGCACCCCTAGATACTTTATTTGTTTTTGGAATCCTTGCTATATCCCCATTATATTTATCCGCAGGTTATCTCGTTTCCTAGGTTCTTTAAAAACTACAGCCTCGGTTTATTGTGGGGCTATCTGTATTCCTTTACTTTCCATCCAGTGTAAAATAAGCACTAAGGATTTATCTATTCTATGCATCAAATCCTCCGTATCGTCAAGCAGGAAGAGGGAAAATCATCATGGACCCCCCCAGCTAACCCCCCCCCTCCCCTTCATTTCATGATGTACTACGGAACCACTTTTTGTATTACATCGTGATACAGCATCCTTTCTATTCAGCCTTCTGTTCCTTTTTCTTGCCTCTCTTTTGTGCTTAATATTTCGCCTACTACCTTTTCTATGGGTATCCCACTTGTCTTTACTTTATAGCATGTTGGTTACAATGTTATCACTAGAAATTTCACCTAGGCCTCCAAATCTGCCTGATTCTTAACCATCTTCTACGGGAAAATATGGTGTGTTCGGTCGTATCTCTCTCTGGCCGCAATACGTGCGTGCACTCATCTGTTTCTCTTATGACGAATCTTTTAAGGTATGAGCCCAAATACCCATGGCCTTTCAGGAGTTGGGTAAGATAATATCCAACCTCACTATAACTTCCTTGAACCCATGGAATAAATTAATTTCTTCGTCCGTTGGATCGTCGCCTGTTCTCTCTCCCATTCTTCTTGCCATGCTTTGACTGTTTCTTCCCTTTTTAATTTCTTCCTTTCGTATGTATTTTCTCCCTTTCCATAACTCCTCTCCTTGGCTAATAAATGTATAGGCACCGTCCTCGTCACTACCTTGAATACCCTTAGTTTTGGAGCTTTCCTCAAGGCCATCTTTCTCTGGACATTTTCCATCCTCCTATCCGTATCGTCAAGCTGGACTAACCTAACCTAACCTAACCTAACCTTACTCAGCTAAACTTGAATAAATTCAAACAAAAAGGTTTCTGCTCTTTCATTTTTTACCGTTTGTTTTTGTAACTAATCTTTCATCTAAGTTAGTTAAGACGAACCTAACCTAACCCAAATTTAATGTAACTTAGTTTAATCAGACGTAATCTTAACTAACCAAACTCGAATAATTATCACATAAAAATTAAAAAAAAAATAGGTTTCCTCTTTCTGTAATTGTTTTTTTAGTATATTCTTTAAACTAACATGATTTAACCTAACCTAACGTAACCTAAGTTGCAATTAAAGTTATCAAGGAAAATATCTGAAAGTTAAAGTTACAATGAGATGGAAAACTAGCCCTAAGACATTTAAAAACTATTAAAAAGTTTTTAAAAGTATGAAAACACACAATTATTATTGAATATTATGTTGTAGGGGAAAGGGGGCATGGCAATTTAAATCCTTAGGAAATGGTATCAATTTTTGAAAAATGCCTGGCAAAAATCAAAACAAAACTGCATGGTAAAACTAATTATTTGCCTTGTACTAACTCAAAAGGCCTATTCTGTAAATTTTGGATGCTTTGAGCATCCTCCGGAACCGGAGCCGATTATCAGGTTAGTTTTTAATTTCTTCCTTGTAAATACATATACCGTTACTTTTGCATATATTTTTTTTGCACCAAGGAGTATCACACTAGTGGTTTCTGGTTTCAGATTTAACGATTTTTTGTTAGTTGTCCCTTTTTGCTTTATACCTTTTTTTGTATTTTTCTGTTTAAGAAAAGACCAACCGAAAATTTCATTTAATTTTTGCATTTGATTATTAAGAGGCGTTCTATCTTTAACTGACAAAAAGGCTTATCACGAGGAGTGTTTACCCAGTCAGCATCGACAAAACCTTCTAATTTTGATTTTCCTTTTTCAAATTCAAATGATGACCTTACGTTTTTTTACAAATATCTTAAAACTCTTCTGACATTTCCAGTACGTTTCTATCATGAAAAAATTCGGCTATGAAAATGCTTACATTTTTTGTTCTTTTTAATTTTCTTTTTAAATATTAAAATCTTTGAAAATATGCTTGTTAATTTGATTTGCATCTAACACCTAGTTCACAAAGAAGCTAGCGTTTTTGGATAGTCACTTACCCTACCTACTTAACAAAACTAGAATCTCATTCGCTCTAGATTTTTAAAAATCCGCCTACGACTGAGATTTTAACCTATATTCTCTTGTGGACAAAGCAGACGTCTAACCACTAGGTTTTTAGAATTTATTCCGGAGATTCCAATCTAAATCAATATTTTGAAATGTAAGAAAAATTCTACCATGATTAGTTAAATACAAAACAATATTTATACAATTGAGGAGGTAATAAAGTGATTTTGTTAAACGGGATGACGGTTGCGCCAAAAAAGAATTAACTATTTGTTTATAAAAATATTTCACCGCTGTTGTGTTTAACGTAAATGTAAAACGATGTAGCTTTATACAATTTTATATGTGTATAACAAAGATACATGCTATTGCCATGGTAACTAAACAGGTTGTTAAATTAATACGAGGTGAGAATACCGGCCATTGGTATTCTTTAAATTGTAGAGCCCTCTTTAAAGCACTTTATCTCCGTCGTTGTTTTTTTTTGCTCTAACAATCTTTGAACATATTTTAAAGACACCCTGCCGAAGTAAATGGATAGTTTTTGTGTCTTAGGCTTCTTCAAACCTTTTGCAGCATTCTTTAAGGAATAATTCACATCCTTGTTATCAGGAAAATTCATAAAGGAGGTCATGGGGTATATCATTTTTAGTTTCTCCAATTTCACGTTTCTATTCAGAAGTGTGTCTAAGTTTCCGGCCTCCAAGAGCGTATACAATATTCGATTATAAAACTCAGTATAGAAATCCATATTTCAAAATTATTCAATATGCAAGACTAAATATTCAACCAAACTGCTGATAGATGTAACACCTAAACATAAAATATCTCTGGCGATATGTACCCCAAATTAACCTTGAATTTGGAAAAGTTTGAATTTTTGCATCCATTTTCGACAATTTTGTAGGAATTAAAAGAGTTAGATTTTAATCTCTCACACTAAATTTATCCTTGACAAAAATTTAACATGTTTGACAGAAAATTTCCAAATAAGATTTAAATATTTAATAATGTTGTATTGTTTTTGCCAGTAACGTAATGTAGGTGCCCCAAATTCAAACAGTTTCGATAATGCGATGTTTAACAGTGTACTACTGTGGGCATTCTAGGGTTCTGTAGTATCGTTTTTAACAGTGTGCATAATTTTGAAATTTTCACCTACATTTTTTTGCTTATATTTCTATGTGACCTCAAGTTTAAATGTAATTTAATTTTCACTTAGTACATAAGAAAATTTTTAATTATTTTTAGATTAGCGTTATTAGGTAATATTCACCGACTTAAAACCTGATAAAAGATCAGTATAAAAGCTTATGAGTGCTGGATTTACAATGTATAACTAATCACTTACACTAAAATATTTACTATTCTAATTTTTATTTCGATTCTTAATATTCCTAGAATTTGAAATTTATATTCAATTGAAAACGGTAATAATACACTTACAGAAACAGTGATAGGTATCTGTGCGATACACCTTGTTAGTAAAGTCTAAACTCGACGTTTTTTATGGCTGTTTAAAAGTACTAAATTAAAAATGATTGTACACTAAACTTTTCTAAAATGTTGCTATCATTTGTGACCATTTTATTGCATTTACTGAAATTACAGGAATTTGAATGAATTTAAATAAAACCCACTGAGATCACTTTAGACTTTTTACGATGATTCTAATGAGATTAGCACTACTTTTGCCTTAAGAACTTAGTCACTAATATTTATAAAAGAATCAAATAAATCAGACTTCTTTAGTTTGTTGCAGTTTATATCAGTTTCCGTAACAATTGTGTTGTTTAATTTAATTTATTATTTTTTCCAATAAATAATGAAATTTTAGACATGATGTTCCAAACACGCCATTTAAAATAGTTGAACCTCCCTGAATTTATCATTAAATGACTGATGTTTGCATTTATGTTACATATTGTGATTATGATCCAACTTTCCTACATATATTATGGAATAAAAGAACTAAATATTTTTATGTTGTATTGATTTGTATATTTTCAATATTTTAAATAATAAGATTGGAAAGCCTTTTTTGCGTTTTAAATCAACGATCAATTTATTTAAAAAATCCGTTGATTTAAACTAAATCAGGCCAATCCTGATTGATAATGACCAGCAGTGTTTCATAATCCACGAGAATTCTCTTGATTTGGTGCAAATTAGATCAAATACTGGAGTAATTAAAAAACGCCTGAAGACATATTTAAAGTCGACCATATCGAAATGGCTAAACAATGCTAAACATTCATAAAGAACTCGACGTTATTAACTGTACAGTCGTTGATAGGTTTGCGTCAACGAAATTAAACGACTGGTCGAATGTTATTTATTTATCTTTTTTTTGTGAAATATTTGTTATTAAGGCTTTGCATTGCACAATATACTAGTATTCTATTTGTTATCATTGTCGGAATTTATGTATGTATAAAAATCTGCGTGGTTCCTTTCTAACGAATGAAAACAAGGTTCTTAATAATGAAAACACATCTACCCTTAATACAAAATTCGGAGTGCCGCAAGGCTCAGTATTAGGACCATTTTTCTTCATTATCTATATAAACGATCTACTTTAAGGCGTTCCTGGTAGTAATAACTAACGATACTTCAGCTGATGATTCTTCCATTTCAAGTGGTATTAATGATGGCGCAGAAGCTGTAAATAGCTTACGAATTTTGCATGTAGGAGCTAAGCAATGCTTAACTGACGAAAAAATTATCAAAATTGCCTTTTCCCTAAGAGAAATAAGTGCTATACGATAATCCAATTTCTGTAAATGTTTGTGTGTTTATTTAGATGCAGACTCGCTCAGTACAAAACTAACAAAATATATTTGCTGCGAAATCTAAGAAATAGTGTACCAAATGCTTTTGTTGGATTGTTGGTGTATCATTCCTTGTTCGAATTTAATTTTGCAAATGCAATTAAAACGTGGGGCATTAACTGCCGTACGAATGATATCTTTAGACTGTAAAAAAATGCCATTAAAACCTTGTTATTATACACTGCAAAATTGATACATGTAAAAAATCGCCTTTACGAATATACAATTGTTGGTAACACTCACGATCCTAACACCGGATTTATAAACAACTTAAAAAAATACTGGAAATAAAATATAGCAAGGAATTTTTGTAATTATTACGGTCCGTTATTTTTTAATAAATTATACTAAAATACAAAAGTACTGCCCATACGTATATTTAAAAATTTAATTAAAAGGTTTTGTATAAACAATACTGCCTTTCACCATGTTACTAAATTTGTTAATAGTGACGTAACTATACTAACTGTTTTTTATTTAATATTTTACGCATTTTAAACAAATGTAAATGCTGTTAAGTATGTTTGGACGAATGCAAATACACTTGTATTTTGACTTAAAACTCTTAGCCTATCTAAGATAATTTAACATTACACAGCTAGAATTTTGTAGTGATCGAATTTATCCAATGACGTACCAAAGAAAGAAGATTTGAAAAGATTTCACATATAAACAATTCCATTTTGTATGCATCAAATCCCGTTTATCACATCTAATCCCAAAAATCACCTAAAATAAATTAATTTGTCATTATTAGCCTCAACTTTATGGTTATTATTATCTAATAAAACGTATACCTAATACATAATTCAAAAATCCCCGGTTAAGTAAAGATTAAACGTAGTTAATAAAATTGCGATTAAATGTTAGACTTAACGTTTCTATTCGAATAGTTTAACGTGTGAATTCGTTATCGTCATAATTTTAAGTCTTTGTTGTGAAACAACTTCTTAAAAATGTCCGTGTAAGATAAATACAGAAATTATGACTCGATAGAGTTCGAATGAGCATAGAAAAAGGTTTAAAGCCAGTATAGAGGTATAACTGCACAATGCATCATGTGGCCGTAAGAGAAAAGCTGTCATATCCATTGTTAAACCACAAGCATCTCGTGATTAATATAATAATCCGTAATGAAGTTATAGAGACACGTCCCAATCCTGATTTATGACAAAACACATTTCATTTTGTATAATCTTCAGGCGTGTTTGTATACAAGGCTCCTCTCGTGGTAAATCCCTCGGGCCAAGATCTACAATGACCACATTCATATTCATAAAGCGCGCTGGACACATAATTAAATTTTAACTGTCATGTTAACTAAATTATTCCGTTTAGTTCGGACTCACGCGTTCCGGCTCGTATCTCTTCAAAATAAAACTACAAGTCCGGCTTAGAACATCGCATTAATGTACGAAGGTACTTGAAAACTTTTCTTTTTTTTATGAATTCACTTATTAAAAGCGGATCGAATTATTCAAATGCGAATTTCGATGCAAATTACAAGGCACATTCTAACACGAAAATAGAACATGTGCGCTTCCGAAATAACTGTGTCTCTTTAAAAGGTACGCGAATTGTATATTCATACTTAATATGCGGTAGAGGAAATCCTTGAGAGCAGTTTTTTCGAATTAACCGTTAATTTATGTAGCAACCGTTTCCTCCAATTAGTTTATTGTGTCCTATTTTATTATTTTATTTTAAAAATTATACGATTATTAGCGCTTTTTGAATTAATTTACGTCCCAGAACGACCGTAATAGGTGAAACCGTTCTTTTCGCCGATTTTAATATTTGCAACTTTTACGTTTTTTTTTTAAATATATTTAAATGAATGACGTCGTACGTATGGTAAATACGTCTTATCCACCCATTTCATATTGAGGTTAGATTCATGTTCC
Organism: Melanotus villosus; assembly: GCA_963082815.1. Lineage (NCBI taxonomy): Eukaryota > Metazoa > Arthropoda > Insecta > Coleoptera > Elateridae > Melanotus > Melanotus villosus. The sequence goes on from OY720423.1 coordinate 12,980,536, forward strand.
ATATCCCTTAATTTGGAAAACCGAACATAAATTTAAGTAAATATGGCAGTTATTTATGCTAATGTTAACTGTTTTCTTCATAATAACCCGACATTTCCGCTTAAAAAAAATTAATTATTTTATGCATCTGCATTTACGTATATCCTTAATGTTTATTAAAGTTTATGTTAGAAGTTTTGCACTTCTAAGTCTAAGTAAATTTGTATAGCTGTTATCTTCGATACAACACAAACGCCAAATAAGTATTTGCCAGCATGCTTACTTCGTGCTGTTGCTACAGAGCTTGTATACAGAATCGGTTTTATTAAGAGAACGAGGACATATATTGTCACGTTTTGTTTGATCTAAGGAATCGCGATTCACGAACTAATGTTAATACTAGCTTATATATATTGTATAATCCCTGAAACGCCGGAGATTACTTCTGATGACTGTGAACGCGTACCCCAATTTGCTTTGCCTGCAAGTGAAAGAACATCCTTTTATACGGTTTATATTTTGGAATATCCGCATGAGATGACAAAAAAATGGTATCTCCACCTTCCACAATCAGATATGTTTTAAAGATGCATCTGCGAACAGATTCAAGCATGTTTAATAAACCCGGTTACCCAAATAAAGGATTATAATTGATAAACTTTCCTGTAAACTCATTTTGAAATCTGAAATCCCGAAACCGCAACCCCTGTAGCAATCAATATTCTATGGTTGCAGCAAAAGACAGTGGCATGCAGGCAAATACCTTGTTAACATGTGTTTGCTGCTGAAACTTTGATCGGAGTACAGACAGGCAGTATCCCAGAGTTGGCGATTAAGCGCCAGACATGTCCTCACTCCCGGTTAGCTGCCTCATTAGCCTCGTCCCGAGGCCGTCCCGCAGCAATTAGAGTGCTATGTATCTTGCATGAACCGTGCCAAGTACACAACTGGGGTTGAGATACATGTTGCGATGTCATTATTAAATAGGGAAACGGGGTGCGTCTCCTGCTAACACCCACTTTGACCGCTTTATTTCTTAATACCTCATACACGATTGTTTAATTCCTACCTATCTCAATCTTACTTTTTGTTTGGAACTTTTCGTTATTTTTCTTCTTCTCTATTTCATTCATAAAAATAAGCTTTAACACGTGTAATATTTGATTCAAAATTTATAAAATCATTGAGAAACTTTGACATTTTAGGGATTAGTAATAAGTAAAAACAAAAATCTAAAGTTAGAATCAGGGACGTTAGAGTTATGCGGAGCCTGGTATCCAGATCACTTGTTGTGTCGAAAATATACTTTTCTTACAGACAAGAGTAATGCCAGGAGTCCTATCCCTTAAATGGCGAGACCACGGAGGTAGATGGGGTCAAATACAACTTAGATAAGTTAGAAGATGACTATTAAATTCCTTTATCAAATGAGATTGGCCTACAAACTTGCCAATTTGGAAAGTGGCTCACCAGACGAACTATAAACAAACATACAACAACGCATTCATGAAGCTACCTTTGAGGTCCTTGTACGACAACGAGTAGAAAAATGGTGGATTGAAAACTTACAAAAAGCAGTAGAAGGAAAAAAGATAGCCCATAATAAATGGTTAACTATACATTTCAATGAAGATTATAAAGAATACAGGAATAAAAACAAAAAAACACAGCGAATTATCAACAAAGCAAAAAATGAGACTTGGAAAATAGTATGTAAAGAAGTCAACAAATGCATAGGAAATAAAAGAAAAATACTGAAAACTGACAGAAAATAGGGACTTAGCAGGAATTCATCAAATCAACAAATAAGAGATTAGATGGTACTATATTAGATACCCTCGAAACAAAACAACTGCTATGGTATGGACACATAGAAAGGACGGAGGATGATAGATGGCTAAAGAAAGTATGGTCTTGAAACCCTCCTGAACGTAGGAGAATAGGGAGGTCCCCTAGAGTCTGGAAAAACGATGTTTTGGAAGCCATGGCAGTCAGAGGTATTCAAAAAGGAGACTGGAGAGACCGAAAATAGTGGAAATGGGGAAGCGGGAAACGGCGCTAGCCGTAGAAAACTCGCATATACATAAATATTTATATAGCAGTAAGTAAAGGCTGAAAGTTCGTATTGTATTTACAATTGGTTTTAATCCTTCTCTCCAATTTTAAAAAGCATAGCAGTATTGAGAATTTTAGGGATTACTTACTAATAAGTAAAGACTGTAAGTTCAGGCGAAATGCTTAAAATGTCTTTTTGTGGAAGTTTTTCACAACAATGCACAGCAGTCTTTTTATATTTTTCAAAGTAATTTATTAAAAACTATACTTATTTCTTTATACACTACTTGTAAGTACTTAGTTGAATGGAATTTTCAAATAAATGCCGGTGTTAGGCATAAATCCCGTTTTGTATTAATTATTTTGTACTCAAATTTCGGTAAAGCTTTAAAGACAGTTTAACCTACAGTTTATACAAGGAAAAAATAAATATTTAATATTGACACAAGCAATCTGTCTTTTTAATTTCTTCTTGCAAGAAATTTACTGGAATTTTCGCACTTAATCCACAATTTACAAATTGATGTTGCGTTCTCGCTTTAATTCTTCAGTTTAATTTTGAACTTTCTTCTATTATCGTGTCGAGTTAAAAATTATATACTTATGCAAATTTTTCAAATTTAAAGTATATTTCATACATACTAGCTTGCTGTTACAAACAACTTATTCGAGTGCAGATTTTCTAGCATTTCTTGCAGATGTTGATTTAAAATGAATATGGAAGAAATACATTAAGTTTGCTATCATTTACTATTTATTACAAACTGCTTGTCTTATATTAAATTATATTATTTGTTAGGTATGTTCTTGCAGTAATATTGAAATAATTTTCAAAAACACTGCACTAGAAAGCCTTTACCAAGTTAGTTTTACACTCAAATAGAATCAGCACATTTTAGAAAAAAGGAAACGTTTCCGAAACAAAGAAATTTTAGGGGAGGAGCTATTCAGATTATTAAATTTCACAAATTAAAAGAGGAACCGCTGATCTAAAATATGACGAAATTGATATGCTAGAACGTCATTGCCTTTATTAGCGTTTCGTTGCACGTAAATCTTGAATATTGCGTACGTAAGAATGTTTAAAACATCCTTAATTAGTATCATTATACCGTGGAATTATAACTACTGCTACACATGGTTTGGGACACTACGATTGTGGAATATAACCAAAATGATTTATAATTTCATAAAAAAAAGACATAAATCCGTGACGTTATTTGCGAGAGTACCTATTAGAATATGCAGAAATGTCTTTTGTTTTTTTAGTTGTCTCGATTTTTTAGATTTTCTGTGATTGATTTTCAATTTTGTGTTTTTCTAACAAGGGTATTTATTACCTACAAGTTTGTAATTTTCTTAAGCAAAAAAGGTAAAATATTTAAATCTGCAAAAATTGTTCAAAACTTTTTACAAATATGAATAAACAAACTCAAGCTCTAGAATGCTTTTGCTAAACTAAAATTTTCAGAAACTAGTTTGTTAATATAAAAGAGGACAAAAAGATTCAAAAAACTTGATTTACTAATGCCAAATAACAAAAAGCACGTTAAACTGTTTCGACTTTCCTATCTTTTGCGTTTATTTTCACGTCCACGAAAAATTTTCAGGCTTGAAACGTTCAATTAAAAGTCATCGGGGATGATTTAACCTTCTAATTAATTTAGGAAAACAAAATCAGAAAATTGGAAAGTTAAAGAAAACGTTTGTGCAGATATAAGCAATTTTTAAAGCCTATATTTGTTCTCAGAGTCGCTTCTTCTTCTTCTTGTGGGTTTTCACCTGCTTTAGCCTCGATAATCCATAGCCAAGCTTGAATAGGCAGAGTGGCTTTCTCTACGCTAATAATTTAGTTAAAACAAACAAACCTTAATTTATAAAAGCATAGAGTTTGAAAAAAAACTGTAGAGAAACTTAAATTTTTTAATTAATTATTATCAGTATAATGTGTTTCTTACAGAATCCTTTTCCTATTTCCTAGCTGTTAATCCTTCCAAATGCCTTATTTTTTGTCAAATTTAACATTGATTCAAGCTTTAAAACAAAAAGACCTAACCAACGCCGTTTGAAACGTATTTTAATGCACCATTTAGTAAGATAAATTTAAAAAATCGTGTATGCAGTTTTCGACAAATAATACCAAAGCAACCTGAAAAATATTCAAGTTGGAACTTTTTATTAAGTAGTAGGTTGGAAACTATAATTTGAGTTTACGCTTATATGGACAAATCGACTCGTTTCTTAACGTTTAAACTGCGACTAAAGAAATCGGCAATTTTAATGTTAGAAACTTTGAGTTTGGTTTAAATTGATACTCCTATTTAAAATAAATTAAAATTTTGTATCCCGAAAAAAATAACTGGTGGCTGAAGTATAAAATGTCAAACTCGCCATAACAAACCTGTAAAAATATCGGACTTAAGTTTCAGCTTTTATTTCGAGGTTTATTTTACCAGTGAATCTTCGCACACCGAATTTCATCAAAATCAACTCGATGCTTTAGTTAAACAGATAAAGGGCAACAGACGTTTCCAAATTAATCCTTTGTTTATAACAAACACCTTTACGTAATTTGGAGTTTTTTTTTTTTTTTTTTTATATAAAACTTCGAGGTTTTTAAACTCAGAATTATTTAAACTAGAAACCATCAGACGAAATAACTTGTTTTTCCAAATTGTGCTTAGAAAATAAACATCAAAACGCTCTTATAAGCGTAGGAATACCCTTTTTTTGCTAGAATGGAATGGAAATTCCAATTGTTGTTATTTAACATTAATAAGGTAATTATTGGAAAAAGAATAACTAAAATAAATATGCAGTATCTAATAAGTTAAATAAAATAGCGGAGGCCGGAATGTCAATTATTTTTAACACCCTATATCGCACGAACTAGACATTTCCGGCCATATTTTGCTTAGAATCAACCAGGAAATCACACCTGAAAATGTTTGTACTTGTTAAACACCCTGGAGATTTTAAAAAAATAATTTTTTTTACTGCGTTATATATCTTTATGGTGTCTAAATTCGATTTTCTAGTCAGATAAACAACCGATATTGATCCAATTAAAAACACACACAGCATCGTCTAACAGCTAAAGTCTTAAAAACAAATTGATCTGTTTTTTTAATGTCGTCATAAATTTTATCCTGTGATTACGGTTAACAAGAATCCCGTATAGTTTTTAACAAGGCCACCGAATATCTTAAGGATGATAAAAACTCTTTAATATTTGTTGCACATAAATTGTAACACAAGAAAGTATGTTGTTATCAAAATGTAAACTAGGTTAACCGTAAATTTTTTTATTGAATTGCTAGAAACCTGGTATATTTGCATGTAAATGGCAGGTTTTATTGTATCACGATCGCGAAAGCTGTAAATGCGTTAAAAAGACGACGTTTCCGATTGTTTTATTAGTAGTTTTTTTGTCTACTTTACAGGTTGTTACTTTTATTTTGTTAATAAATTTTAAGCCTTTGTTGCCAATATTCTACTTAATTATTCAGACGCAACTTTGAAATCTCTTGAAATTTAAATTTATTTCTTCAAGACATTAATTGAATCTTAAGAAAATCAGTTTTAAAGAAATTTTGATTTCTTCTATATTTTTTTTTAAATTTCTAATATTATTTGTGCAACGGCAAAATATATTATTGTCTTTCAATATAATTTAATTAACCTCTCATCTCATCAATTGATCTAAAAATAACAAAAAAACCACATGAAAACAGCGATTAATAAAAATGAAGTGATTTACACGTTAAAGGAAGAGTCATTGTTTAAGCAAAAGCAGTAAATTGGAATAATTAACAATAATTTTAATACGTGTATAATCCGCGTATTCATGTAACAGCAAACATAATAAAAACAGCAAAAATTAACGTAGTATACAATTCATCATGCAGAAACTGACATTCTCCGCTAATTAGTAAACGTTTCCTAGTTAGCACAAACATAACAATGAATGTGTAGGTACAAACACAATACATGTTCATTTATTCTGTGTGATATTCTGGTCTGACGGTTATGATGAACTCATTGTAAAAAACCAGACAATTAACGAGATATATAAATATGAACTTATGAAATGGAACAATCACACGTAAAGTAGAATTTCTTAGGTTAACCGGAATAAAATAAAAGTCATCGCGCACACAATCGTGCCACGAAATCACAAAAGTTATGTTATGTGAATTGTTTAATTAGATTATGTCAATATATCTTTGTTACACACATATGTGAAAGGGTTCCATACGGTTAAATAAGAAGTAAATATTTCAGAAATTAACAGGCAAATGTTATTAAAATCGGTAATTGTCCGCTGGAATGGCATTAACCATCCAATTAACGATAATAACACTACATAAGTCCCTTCAATTATTTCTTTAGTTATCGGTGCGAGATAGTTTAGAATTAAACTATTTTTCGTTGCTATAATTGGCATTCGTTAGTTTCCACTTTTTATTTTGTGTTTCCCATTATAATGCATTTATAGGTTATTTAACCTTAGCAGGCCATGAGAATCTAGCAGTTTTTACTGTGTCAATTAGGCTTTCAAGTCTCAGCTGAACGAAAACAAGTTTTTCTATATTTCATTTAAATGTAAAACTTTAGAATTATGATTTTTGTTTCAAATTCGTTTAGTATTTGACAGGGCATGAGAATCTAGCAGTTTTTACAGTGTGAATTAGGTTTTCAAGTGTCAACAATTTCAGCTGAATGAAAACAGGGTTTTCATGTTTTTTATTTATATGTAAAAGTTTAAAATCCTAAGTTTTGCTTTATATAGTATAATCCATTCAATATTCGTTTAGTGTATGGCAAACCATGAGAATCTGACAGCTTTTAGTTTTTACTATGTGAATTGGGCTTCTAAGTGGCAAACATTTTAACTGAACGAAAACAGGGTTTTGCTATTTCTATTTAAGTCTAAAAATTTTAAATTATAGCTATATTTTTTAGTATAATCTATTCATAATTGTTGTCTTATGGTTCTTGATAGAATCCATTCAATATTCGTTTAGTGTGGGGCAGGCCATGGGAATTTGACAGTTTTTATTATGTGAATTAGGCTTTCAAATGTCAAAAATTTCAGCTGATCATTTTTTTAATGTAAAAGTTTCAAATCTTAATTTTTGTTTTATGCATTTTGGTAGAATTCATTCGATATTCGTTTAGTGGGTGGCGGACCATGACAATTTGACAGTTTGCTATGCGAATTAGGCTTTCAAGTGTCAAAAGTTTTAGCTGAACAAAATCTGGGTTTGCTGTTTCTTTTAACTTAAAACTTTAAAATTATAATTTTTGTTTTGCAATTTTAATATAAAACTATTTAATATTCGTTTAGTATTCGGCAGGCTTTGTTTTAACTATGTGAATTGGGCTTTTATGTGTCAAAAATGTCAGCTGAACGAAAACAGGGTCTTTGTTTTTTATTTAACTTAAAATCATACATTTTGTTGTACATTTCTTGCTATAAATCCATTCAATATTCGTTTAGTATTTGGCAGACCATGCAAATTTAGCAGGTTTTATGTGTGAATTAGGCTTTCAAATTTCAAACATTTCAGCTGAACGAAAACAGAGTTTTCATTTCTTTATTTAAATGTAAAAGTTTAAAATCCTAATTTTGGCTTTATACTTCTCGGTATAATCCATGCAATATTCGTTTAGTATTTGATACGCTGTGAATTGCTCTTTCAAGTATCAAAAATTTGAGCTGAAAGAAAACAAATTATTCTGTTTTTCATTTAAATCTTTATTTTATATTATTTCTTGGTATAATCTGTTCAATTTAGTTAGTTTAGTATTTGGCAGGCAAATCTAGCAGTTTTGCTGTATGAATTAGACTTTCAATTGTCAAAAATGTCAGCTGAACGAAAACAGGGCTTTCAATGTCTTTAATGTAAATGTAAAAACTTAAATTCATAATTTTTGTTTTACATTTCTTGGTATAAATGCGTTCGATATGCCTTTAGTATTTAGCATGCCATGAAAATCTAGCAGTTTTTTACAGAGTTTTCTGTATTTTATATAAATTTAAACATTTAAGATTATAAGTTTTGTTTTTTAATTAAAGTTTATTATTATTATTATTATTAAAAATCCATTTCATATTCGTTTAGTATTCGGCAGACTATGAAAATCTAGCAATTTTGCCTATGTGAATTGGGCTTTCAGCTGAACGAAAACGGGATTTTTTTACTAAAAAAATTTAAAATCATTATTTAGCATTCCGTAGGCTATGAAAATCTAACAGTCTTGACTACAGATATGATTGGACATTCACTTACCAAACATTTCACCAAAGCGAAAACAGGGTTTTCCTGTTTATTCTCAAATGTTTGTCTGTCTGTACCTGTAACCTCTTGAGAATTTAAAATCAGAATTTTTGTTTTATATGTTTGTAATAAAATAAATTCAATGTTTGTTCAATATTTGGGAGGTCATGAAAAGCTGACACAGTTTTTATTGTGTAAATTGGGCTTCCAAAGAATTGAACTTTCCAAGTTCACAACATTTGCAACTTTATTAAAAATCGGTTTTTCTGTTGTAATCTGTCATGAAGCTCGTGGCCTGATCCAACATAAGGCTACTAAGTCCTGAGAACCAGAAAGACTTATTAAAATTAAATTCGTATTTTGGCCATTAATGGAAATATATAATTTGTTGCGGTTTTTTTAAATCCCCAAACTTAAATTTATAAATTTCAACATTTAAAAAATGGTAGAAGATTACTTCAGAACAATGATTTACATAAAAAATGTTAAAAAGAAAAAAATTCAAGAAATATTCCCGAAATTCATTTGCTTTCAGGCAAAACTTTCAAAGTCTCTCAGATAATTAAATTTAATTTTCAAATATGTATTGATATTTTTGAAGAATTCTGATTGGCTCTACAGAACAGTATTCTATTCATGCAAATGTTAAAAGAACGATTTTATTCAAGCATTATCGTCGATAAAAAAATTAACAGCTCAGTTCAAAGGTCGTGCCACTTTGTTTAAAATTAGTTAAGAGATAAGTTGCGACATATTTTAATTTTATAGTTACCATAACTTTATGGAAAATTGAAGCCTGCAACCGGAATACGTCTCTGATAAGAAAATAATTATTCAAACACTAAAAGTGCCCCATAAAAACGGATCATTGGTTTGTTTATAGAATGAAATGTTTGTGTATGTTTAATTAAATTAATAACAACTGCGTTGTTTTCAGGCCGCCAGTTTAGAACTGAAAGAAAATCTAGCAGCTGGAGCTGCGACGTGGCCCTACCCCTCGGTTTATCATCCCTATGACGCTGCTTTCGCTGGCTATCCTTTTAATGGGTAAGTAAATTATTGCAATTATGCAAATCGGCGATTTTTATACATATTTATTTTGTGCGCCCAAATTATAACTGCATTAAAAAATTCCCATCTTTTGTAATTCGCCACTATCTCCCTAAGATTAGATCTAAATTTCTGAATTTTAAACTTCTGAAGAATTTCACACAGCTAATTAAAAAAATAATACCCATAAATATATAAAATTATTTAAGAAAATGCAAATGTAAATTCATTAGTTCTTTGTTTTTAAATAATAATGGAATGCGTCGGCCTTTAAAACAACTTCAAAGCAACTCTTCGGTGTAAATAATTCTTGTACTTGCAGACAAAACATTTCTAGCAAATTAAACTTCCGTTGCGGTATTTAACAGCAATACGTGAGCTGTTATAAATTATGCGTAGGTGAATAGAAAACGCAAAGTACGTGTTTAATATTTATCGAGAGGAAATTTAAAGACAGCCTAACTTACGTGAATATCGCAATATTTTTGTTCGAAAACGTCCGTGAAAATATCCAAAGTGACGAGCATAAGAGTTAATACTTCCGTCATGTGAAGGAATGATATTTGAGAATATACCAGTCTATAAATTAAATACTTTGAATTACAGTCTTGTTACGTTCCTCATGGTGCAAATTGAATAAGTTAGTTTTACATAAAACATAAACTGAAACAAGTTTTTCATATGTTAGCTAGTTTAACTTGCTTGAACATGCTGTAAACTTGTTTGAAATTACTTGACAGCTTTCAGTATTAGTTTTTGTGGCAATCATTTGGTGTTTCTTGATTTTCCTGAAAAATTCTTTGAAGATCATCAACAATTTGCATTTGGTGCTTTGATTCTCTAACCTCTAAAACATCATCAGTTTTCATGATTGCGGAAATACAAACCAGAAGGCAAGTTCAATTAATGATGGTTTTTCTCCACGTTTCCTCTCGTGCGTATCCTTTTCTATACGGGAATGGTGACTGATGACGGGCTAATGTGTCGGGCTGGCCACGAAGCCGTCGCTCGTGGTCCAGACGCCCACCGTCCCGATGCACGTCATTTATTATTTAGAGCGATAACGATCCAGGACACCCCAGTCATTTGATAGTTGGTTCCCTAATCCTTAGGGAACTCGACACATTCGCCACATTTCTTGAATAAAACATCACGTATTAAAAGAACTACTTAATTGAAATTCGCGCCTGTTTTCTAAATGGGTTGATTAAAAATTGATCGGTTAACTTAAACGCTGTTAAAGTAGTTTTTGATGTAAAATAATCAGAATTTTCTCCAAGGGAAATACAAACAAGGCCCTAAAAGCCTATGTTAGGCTTTCAATATCAAAAAATGCAAATGAACGAAAACAGGGTGTTCTGTTTTGTTATTTATATGTAAAATCATGATGTTTGTTTTATTTTTCTTAGTGTAATCTGTTCAATACTCGTTTACAATCTGGCCATTAGATGTAGAAGTTTTTACTATGTGAACCCTGCGTTCAAGTGGCAAAAATTTCAGCTGAACGCAAACAGGGCTTTCTGTTTCTTTATTTATTTTAAATTTTTTAGTATATTCCGTTTAGCATTTGGTAGGACATGAGAATCTGGCAATTTTTACAATGTGAATTAGGCTTTCCAACGGTTGCAAATTGCAGCTAAAAGAAAACGGGGTTTTCTGTTTTTTTATTTAAATACAAAAATTTTAAATTATAATAATTCTTTTATAGTTCTTTGTATAATCCATTCGATGTTCGTTTAGTATTTGGCAGGCCATTAGAATTTAGCAGTTTTTAGTATGTGAATGGGGCTTTCAAGTGCCAACAATTTCAGCTGAACGAAAACAGGTTTTTCTATTATTTTTAATTTAAATGTAAAAATTTAAAATTATAATTTTGGTTAGTATTTCTTAGCATTCAATGAAATACAAAGATCCGAAAGCCTGTGTTAAGGATGTTTCGCCAATTCCTGAGAGTCGAATGTAAGACAAAAATCGCCAGGGAATAACGGTGTACAATCGATTATTAAATTTGTTTTACAAGGTAAATAATTCGTGTCAACATGACAGCTCCGTTTGGCTGCTTAAAAATGTGTTATTTAAAAACAAACTGAAATTCCGAATATTTCGTTTTTTAAGCCGTAATTAAAATTATCTGAGAGACTTAAATCTGAACCGCTGTTATATTCTCGTTTTATAAATCGTAAGAGTCATCATTCATTTCGCTCATTTCCCCTGTGATTTAACTTATGTATTTTCGAAAAGTTGACTGACTAAATTAGCTGAAGTTGGATTATTTCCAACGTAAAACATAACGTAACAAATATGATGATGGATTGCCTTGTTGAAGATCAAAAGAACAGAACGGTAACAATGTACCAATACTTAAAAAAACCGCAAGGAAGTCGTTAAGCGAGACTAAAATAGGACGTTACTTGGGCCCTTAAATCTACGTTATTTTGGAACAATTCGTTGGGAACGGTTCACTTCTTGCTTTCGTTAATTGAATTTAATAATAATTCGCTTCGTAATTATGTCAAAATACGATAAGATAGCAGCTAATTCGAATTCCGAGAACTTGCCACACACCAAGACAAAATGACATTCTAAATTATGATCCGCGTTATAAATTTATATCCATTAAGGATAAGGACGAGAGAAGGAACGATCTATAAAATTTTATATATTCGATAACGAAACGGAAACAAGGAATTTTAAAAACAATAATCTCTTATTTTTAAAAACACAAGTGAGACAAATCACATTCAAAACCAACAAATTCAACGCTCCTTTTGTTACAAATAACACAGAATAAGCGGTCGTTCAGGGCTACTACTTAGGTTATCATAACTTTATCGTATTCAAAACACGACTCTTCATGACAACTGCAGCTCATACGTTGTTAAGTGTTAAATTAATAATTTCATTGCCCATCTTTGTCTTTTCTCACAAACATGGCAGTTTCGCCAAGCATATTACGTGTGCCAAGCACATCTTATGGAATCGTTTAAAGATGGAAACTTGAAACGTGCCTTTTTATATTTTCATTGCAAAATATGTTCTTTGTTTGACATTTGAACATAATCGTCAGTATTAAATTGAAGTGGGCTTTGAAGTACATTTTGAAATATGTATTTGGCAGTTTACACAGACTTTCGTTTCGTAAAAGTGGTAGTATTCCACTTTTACGAAACTAATAATAATAATAAATTTTGTTTAATGTGAAAAACAAAAGTAAAGTACAAATAAACAAATTCACACTTAACTACCATGAGTTCTTAAAAAAAGGGAGAAATTAGAAATTAAAAGGCATTGATGAAGACGTTAAAATTATGTTATTTTTTGTTTGTTTATTGACTGGACGATGATTAGGCCTACTAACCGATAAAAACTCAGTTAATTTTAAGGTTGGCTTTTAAGACTTTAATTCTTTTCGTCCTCAGGGTATAATAATTACAAACAGAGGTTTATAGTTATTTTATTTTAAAAATTTTAACGTCTCCTTTGCCCAAACAAACTGGAGATTAATTTCTCGCTCTGATTTAACACAAACGACCGTTTTGAGTTTTACGATCGCACTCATTTTTAATAGGTCGTATTTCACACTTATTTACTACAAGCTACCGAATTTTAAATCAAAATATAGTTTACAAAGTGTAAAATAGTCTGGGAGAGTGTGTTGACATTTTTATGCACGTAAATTTTCTATTACGGTCCCCTTATTGTCTCTTTTTATTTTATCCTGCAGGAAGTTATTTTTGGTGTGCAAAAAAAATGAAAGAATTTCGTATTTTATAGATTCAGATGTTTTCACGATAGTTCCATTGGATATAATGGTTTTGTTTAGAAATTAAATATCTGTTTAAATAGATAGAATTCTCATAATTCCTTAAAACACATTTTCTAAAAGTTTGCTGTAGTGAGTTTAATATTTTAGTTTCAATTTGGTGGCGAAATTTCCAAGTATAAAATACACCAATAAAGTGATTAATGGGGTTGTTAATTTGTAGCAATAACTGGAAAATTTAAAACTTGGTGTAAAGAATCGGCCGAAGTACCTACGTTTAATGTTAATTTATGTAAATTCAGTTGCATACCAACACATTTTGCAAGTTGTATACTTCAATGTGTTATCTTCTAGCATGGGGGACCCGTTTGCAGGTGAGGGATTTTTAGTGAATTATAAAATATGAAAGGTTGCATTTCGTTACCCTAACTGTGTTCATCTTTATTTAAAATTCTTGTTTATTATATTAGCCAACGTATTTACAGTTGGCACCCTCGTTTTAAAGGATTAATTCCTGATGATGTATGAGTTAGGCATTTCGCAAAGTTAGGGGGTAATTATATTTCAATCATTCAACCGATGCACTGAAATCTTCAGATTTTCTACGCTTGCTTTTAAGCAAGGCCCGTTGCGTTGTATGACGAATATGACGCATCGATATTTAATTAAGGTTTAAGTTTTCCTGTAGGATTTTTTGAGGGGTAGTTTTGTAGTTAATCCGTTAGAGTAGATGTCCTGTATGTAAATGACAACGGCAGATGGGTTCCCTTGTTTATTCGTGTAGAAATGCGCCTCTCGGATTGCACCTGGCGGCGGTGCACGTCTCTCGTTAACAGGGAAGCGCCTTTATCAGTGCGCGGATCTTTCTTATCAGAACCATCGTCGAAGAGCTTAATGTTACCTTATACTTAACGTGTCGTTTGTGATTGCCGTTATTTCAATGGTTGACGTTGTGCATTTAGAAAGTCATCCATTTCTTCGCTACCTGCATTTCCTGTTTTTGCCGCGGGTCGTATAAACATAAAATCAGAAACAGACAGTCGCGAAATCCATTAAAAGATTAAACCAAATCAGTTTATCTGAAATTTATGTTCTCGCTTGTTATAATCCGTGACTTGCCTAGCGTCCAACTAAAATCAATCACGTATGCAATAACAGTATATCTGCATGCGAGCCGTGACACATGAGTCACTATTAATAGGCATTCTGCTTGCGGCTGCAATGAGCATGTAAGGAGAATGAACGTCTTGTACGTTGGTGACAATGGTAGTGTAATTGGTGAGCCTTCCGTCCACGTGCGAGGGCATCGGCTTCTCGACACGTCCAAGTACAAAACACGTCGAACGCGGACAACATGGTGATTGATCAGCTGCACTATGAGGAAATGACAAATACATACTTCCGAAACTACCGTTTGAATATTAATTATTTTATATACTATGTTAATTCCGTCCCGGTACGCTCGTTAAACCTGTCTATACCTTACTGCTCTGATTCGTACGACATACCTAACACTGGCCTAACTGTATAAGAAATCGTTCGCAGAAATCCTAACAAACTTCCTTGGGCAAACCTTAAAGCCTTACTATTATTAATCAGACCCTCCTTATCCATTGGGCTAAACGGACTATATATAGCCCAGGGGCGCCATTGATCCAAGGACACATAAGAACTGAGTATGTTGAAATGTTTTTATTTCAATTTTCGGCTCAAAAATGTCTATATAATTTGAAATGTCGTCCAAATTTAAACATTATGCAGCTAACGAATTAAATCATTAATCATATTTTCAATGACATTTTAAATCCTTTTCTAAATAAAAAAAATTATTTATATTTTAAAAATCGCTGACCAAATATGCAATTTTATTTTCGGATGCACCGCTGGTGATCATAGTGAAATTATAAATAGATTTGCAGAAAGTAAATGCCCCAAAAAATAAATTAGTATTTTCTTAAGCTTTTTTCTGTTATATTTTTACAAATATAAATAAATTACCTTTATTATACGAGGTGCGTTCAATTGAAACCCATCTTTATTAGTCCATAAAAAATTGATTCAGAAATATAATTACAAATAATTACCACCACAATTAAGGCACCTATCCCATTGTTTCACCAACCGATGTATACTCTGCTGATAGAATTCTTGTGGCTGCCGACTGAAGAATTCGTTCGCAAAAAAGAAAATATTCCAGAGAAGAAATGGAGGATTTTAGAGCATCCACCCTTCACTCCTTCAATTGAACACACCTCGAATTAT
The DNA here is from genome assembly GCA_963082815.1 of Melanotus villosus. Classification (NCBI taxonomy): domain Eukaryota; kingdom Metazoa; phylum Arthropoda; class Insecta; order Coleoptera; family Elateridae; genus Melanotus; species Melanotus villosus. The sequence continues at coordinate 12,995,929 of OY720423.1, forward strand.
AAATATTGTGGGATTCTAGGAAAGCCAAGCAAAGCCTTTGTACAACTTCTTTATTTTAATTAAATTACATTTCATACTTTTTTCCAACTGTCTCGTACGTGTGCTGTCGTTGTCGTACTTCTCGTGCACCCGACTTACTTACTGACCCACCTGATGCACGCCGGACTCCCACCTGAACATTGGTCGTCTGCTATAATTCCACAATATTATTGAATTAAATAATATTTTGCAATGAAAGTTATGTACTTAATTACATATGTACTATTTTCTGTAGCTAACATAACAGTATTTTTGGGAAAAATCATCACAAAATTATTGCAGAATTTAGCGAGTTAACGGTTTTCAAAAAAACTACTTAGTTCAATTGATAAGCTAACAGCAGACTGGCATTTTGTCATGTTCAGAAAAATTAATGTATGTAGGTACTTTTCTTTTAATCAACATTATGTTTCTACTTTTTTCAACTAAAATCATTTAAGGCATTTATTGTTAAAGATTTTAATTTTGCTTTGATTTCTTATCTTGATTAGATCCAAAAAATTTTCTAGAAAACTGTATTATTTGTAAAAATCAATATATCATAAATGTAGAGAAAAATATAGGTTGCTATTTAAAAAAAAATATCGATTAGATTGCATCATTACTTGAAAAACAAATGCTGCAGAACAAGTTAGTCATATAATAGTATATTATAATACAAGTGTATAAGAAAGCCTTTAAAGCACGCGCGACGGGTTTAAGAACACGAGGTAACGCCGAGTGTTTTTAGCGGCGCAAGTGCTTTAAAGGCTCTTATACACGTGTATTACACGCTGTTTTTTATTATACCTACCTGCACTGCATTACATTGTAAAAATTAGAGTAAAAAATTGAAAAATTTAGATTCATTTGTGTGGATCCCATCACGTTGCATAGAGATGATTAGCAGTTGTTGTTTGGTTGTTATGTAATTTTGTTATAAAACGTTGTTGTTACTTAGGCAACTTTAAAACACGGCCTGTTTTAATCGTCCTTTTTCGCACGCTTATTAGTTTGAAATACAAAGATTATGATGCAGGTATCTATAATAAAAAAAAGAAAATTAAATAATGTTTTGCGGTTGTATGACCTAACTGTATAAGAAATCGTTTGCCAGAAATAGAAATTGTCACAAACTTGCTTGGGCAAATCTAAAATCCTTTACCTTTTTATTATTATTAATTCACTTCAAAATGTTGCTAAACGCAATCTACGTTCATAATAGTATATTGTAATACAAGTGTTGAAAGCTTATGTTTGCCACACGAATGTGAAGTTAGATTATTGTGGAAAAACAAGCTTTCAACACATGTATTACACGCTATTTTTTCTACAACCACATTGCCATAAAAAAATTTAAATATTTCTGCAAAATCTGACATTTTTATTTGGGTGTGGAAAAATTACTTTCCGCACGTAAATTCCTCTTGTTCGGCAAACACTTATTTTCAATATCTATGGAGACGAAGTCTGAAAAGCCCACTTTCCATGGTGGGGGTAGAAAAAGAAATAAATTCAATAAAATTGGTTTTTAAAAAGTCCTCGAATAGGTCAAGTTTGCTTTATCAAGTTTAAAGCGGCTTGAATAATGATATAATCGGTATTTTTTAATTGGAAACCTATTTTTTCTATTTATTCTGACAGTGTCATAGGTTTGAATTGAATGCAACGATCTGAAATTTTTGAACTCTTACAAACTATATTTTTGAGCAAATCATCACAGAATATTATTTTACTGCAAAATTTAGCTGTATTTCAAGGGTTAATGGTTTCGGTTCCCAATCATTTTCAGTGGCTGTGTAAGCCACCCCCCGAGCATGCGACTCGGGTTCGACTCCGAGACCGTCCACACTGTAGTCGAATGCTTTAACCACTTAACCACTCCGGCGATTGCTCATGAAGTGGCACATAATTATGTTAAATTACAACTTTTTACTAATTCAAAAATTCAATAAATTAATATTCCATAAAAATAAAAAATGAAGTCTTCGGTCTATTTATTTGTACAACTTGAGTCTATAAGCATGAAGTATTCGATTTTGGTCGGTGGTTTTTGATATTCATATAGGAAAACACTTATCAATCTATGTTTGTACGTTACATTTGCGTTTGTTTAATATTTATTGCTAGTTTTTCTAAAGTTTTCAATTAAATAAAAAAGCAAGAGAACGTTGGTTCCTAGGCGAATGCCTTAACCACTCGAGCTATGTTAATGATGTAATTACTCCAAAAACAAAGCGGTAGAAACAAGTAAATCATGTAAAAAAGTGTTCTCAAAACAAAATGATTATTCCCAAAAATCAATACAATTTTATCAAATTTATTTCAAACTATGAACTCAGGCAGCAGGCTCAACTTACGAAACAAAATTTCAGATTTTTGTAAAATTTATACTGAAATAACTAAACTAAAACTTGGCAAGGCTCGAAACATTAATCAAATTCACTGGTAATTTTTCTTTTTCAGCTAAATTACATTATCATTAAGCTTGTTTTGACAACACGCCCCGATTTTTTTTTTTTCCAACGGTTATCGTACTTAATATCAAGACTGTTTGCTAAGAGATTTATTTGCAAACATGCTACTACAAAACTGAGTAAAGTACGTTCAAATAAAACTGTTAATTATTTGTTTATTGGGAAATCGGAACCATAAATTATAATGAAACCACAAAATTCTTGATGTTTTGATGTTTATGGCATAGCAATGGGATAATCTGTATCAGCAATAAAAAGCAAACTTAGTTTTAGAAGATTTAGAAGAAACACAATTACAACAGTAAATTTCAAACCTATTTTCTTTAAACATTACGTAGATGGTGCAATTACATGTATTACAAAAAATGAAACAAACAATTTTTTATATTTTGAATGATTATTATAGCATATTAAAATTTGTTATTAAAATTTGAGAAAACAATAAGATATTTTGGAATTTTAGGAAAGCTAAACAGAGCACAACTTCTTTATTTTAATTAAATTACATTTCATATTTTAGTATTTTTCCAACTGTCTCGCACGTTCATTGTCGTACTCCTCGCGTATCCGACTTATACTACCTTCAATCGCCCGATGAACGCCGGACCCCCACCTGAACATCGGTCGTCTGCTATTAATTTATTAATGAAACTTTTAAGTACAGACTGGTACTCTATACCAAAATCGTCAAAACAAAAATGTAAACTTTTATTCAAATACATACCTACTCAAAAAATGTAAATTAAGTGTAATTAACAAATTAATCCTCTAAAATTTCAAGCCAAGATATTGCAAGAATTTTAAAACTATACCAATATTAAGTATACATATGTTGGTTCTAAAATTCAAATTTAATAAAAACACTTTTTTCCAAATTAAAATCGAATACACCAAAATAAATTCTATACAATGTAATGGAGTAGAATAGGTCAGGCAAAAGGATATTTAACAAATTTTTCCATGAAAAATCATAAAAATAGTTGGTTCAAAAAATTTACATAATTTCGATTTCGAAAATACAACAATTATAACTACTGAGCCTGAATTCAAAAAGGGATTACTTCGAGAAATGCTAAATATTAAAAAACTATTAATTTTAAATCAAATGTAGAAGGTCTAAGTCAACCGTTTACAAATGTTATTTAAGTTTCGTGCGTTTTTCTTAATCCATATATGCGTTTCATTCACGTTGAAAGCTGGCAAGGCCATCGCACGCCATTTCATTCGGTACGTTTTGGAGATGCCCTACGATTTTTAGATTTTCTAAATAGTTGTTATGCCTTAAAAAGGATAAAATTAAATTAATTTTGCTAGTTTCAGATGTTTTAAAATTTTCACTCTTACGTCGTTATACGGCTTTCATAACGTTTCTTCATTCGTTTCAATTTTGATAATCAGTTAAATACGTATGATAAGAAATTAAATTATCAAGGATTCGCTCCTTTGGAAAAATACTTTTAATGTATTTTAACGAATTATGAAAATTTTGTAGACAATTATAAAAACACATCCGCAGCGATTTAAACCTTCATAAAGCCGAAGGTCGGTGCTTCAAATCCCTGCGGGGGTGATATTTTTCTATACTATATAGAATTTTCATAATTCATTAAAATACATCAAATGTACGATAAGGGTTGCATGAAACTCGTTGTATAACGTAAGTAGGAATATATAATTACATAGGTACTAAATAACACATAATAAAGAATATTGTTTAAAATCTGTTGAAAATGGTTTAATATATCCGGTAATAATATATATGGTCGATATGGTTCCAATTTTCAAAACAAAATTCATTTCAAAGTGGATTAATATATCCGAAACGTCAAGAATTTTGTACTTTGATTGCAATTTATGGTTCCAATTTCCCAATAAACAAATAATTAGTTAAAAGACAAATGGACTAATAACCAAAAAATACACAGCCATCAATTATCTTTCGTGCATGATTGCAAATAATAAGACACAACATACATTCGCAAATATGAAATACTTGCACAAGTTAGAGTTTCAACATATCCTGCCATATGAATTAAGTTTGTATAAGATTCTTTTCAAATTATAAAACGGATTGGATTTTTCTAAAATTTCGCATAATAAAACAAATATTTTATAATCTCACAACCGATTACTTCCAAGTAGAAAGTGGTGTAAATTACATAGAGTTAGTTAACTAATACGTTTGAAATATTTCCAGGCGTTGTTTTCAGTAGCAAGCCTAGTTCAAAACATTTTTTGTGAACACACTTTACGCCTTGTTATTATGTAAAGTAATTACTAAAATTTTTTGAAAGGGTTGGTATGAAATTTTTTCAGAATATTTAGCCAGGATTAAGACGACTACGTAAGATTTATTGCTTTGAAAACTGTTTAAAATCAAAATATATTAAACGTTACAACATGCAAACATTCGATCATGTAACTATATCACACTCTACGTGTAAAACTAGAATAATTTGCATTTATTAATATTTAATTAAAACGGTTTTGTTGTTTGAAACTTTTAACTCCTGAAAGTACTTCGATCAAATTTTCAGTCAGTGTTATTTATTTCGGTTATCTGTAATAAATAGGCCATTCCTCTGAAGTCCGATATGTTATTAACAGGACACCCTTTATGAATAGCTGATTTCTCAGTGTCAACGTACAGTTAATCGAATCCACGGTTGACATTTTCGTTGCATTTTTTATTTGGCACGTCAACCCTGTTGTGCAGAAGTTGTCGATTCAATTCTCGTCTTCATTTTGGATCGTCAAATAAATTTAATAAAACTCACGGTTAACGCACCGTCTGTAATATGAAATAACGGCGCGTCGAATTAGTACCTAAAATAATCATGGTGGACTGGCGCGATAAAGCGAGTTTGCATAATGAAAGAGACATGTGACGGCGTAGGAAAAGTGCAACGAAAGGGTCATTGCTAATTCAAAGGTCTCGAAGGTGGGCTTTTGGTCCACTGATCCACGGTTGACAGTTTTGACCGCGCAGCCTCACCGTCGCGGCTTTCATTGGCACTCTTCGATGCGGAAGCGATCTGCATGGCGCACTACGATTAGCAATTGCTATGGAAACAAGCTGATAATGCGATCAGTTTGGCGAGGGGCAAGAGTTGCTGTACATATGCTACCACCACGGCTTTTTTTAAATATTTTTTTCAGTAGTCGTCCCCGGCAGGATGTGCATTTTAAAATAAGCGCAAAGCACCATTTGCCTCTACAAACATGACGCTCGTCAACTGAACTCATCAGATTGAAACGTTCTGCGCGGTTGCTTGTTTCGCTGATAAAGTGACACTTTTATTAATTCCCCATCTACGGAGCCATCCCCTTTTCGCTTCGTGTCCGCCGCTTGTTTGATGTAAAACCGCCCGTAATCAAACGTATGCGTGTTTGTTTTTGAAATGCCATGACGGTTTGTTTCAATTTCTGGCTTCGGTCCCCAAGGCATGTCAATCGGTGTAAGACAGTTTCGACGCACATCTGTTTTCGATTCGGCAATCCGATATTCCCCCTGCCTTATCGTTCTCAATACTGTGAAAACGGTAGAAAATTTAATTTCGATCTCGTCGATTCAGCAGTTAAACTGTTGCCGAAGTTTAAGCTTTGATAAGGGTTGAGCTTCATGATGGCGATTGCTTCGGAAATAGAATTGCCGCTATCTGAATAAAAACACAGAGCTTTTAAAAGCGTCTCCCTTCCAAGATTACAAACTCGTTACGGTACTCTTTTTTTCAAACTAAATTCTGCATTGCGGCTATTTTTGTTGCAGATACGGGATGGATCTCAACGGAGCGCGACGAAAAAATGCAACCAGAGAGACGACCAGTACCCTTAAAGCGTGGCTTAACGAACACAAGAAAAATCCATACCCAACCAAAGGAGAAAAGATAATGTTAGCGATCATAACCAAAATGACCCTGACCCAAGTGTCCACCTGGTTCGCTAACGCGAGACGAAGACTCAAGAAAGAAAACAAAATGACGTGGGAACCGAGAAACAGGGTAGACGACGAAGACAATAATAACGAAGACGACGATCGCAAAAGCACAGATGGGAAAGATATATTAGGTACGGGATCGTTAAAAGAAAATAGGTTCCTCGTCGTTTGGGTTATTATAAGAGTATTTTGTTTCAGATTCGAAAGATTCAGGCACGGGGTCGAGCGAGGATGGTGACCGAACGCCGCACCCTCGTTTAACGGGCGACGGCGGCAGCGAATGGAGCGAATCTCGACCGGACAGCGGACCCGACAGTCCAGAATGTTTATACGATCGTTCCCATCCTGCCTTCTTACCGCCGAGGACTGCTGGATCGCCCCCGCAATTGTCGGTCTCGTCTACGTCTAAGCCTCGAATATGGTCCTTAGCAGACATGGCCAGCAAAGAAAGCAGCGACCCCCAACCGGCATCTTCCGCCTTCTATTCAACCGCAGCCGGAAGGCTGGTGCCTCCTTTGGCCGGTAGATTACCACCGCCCGGATTGTCAACGACACCGTACGCAAGAACTCACGAACTTTATAGGAGTTTGTACGGATCCGCAGCGGCACAACATTTAGCATCCGCCGGTGTAAGCGGCGGTTCTCCAGAAGTATCCCTCCTCGAATCTTATTCGCGTTCCTTGGGGGCGAGTTTGAGTGGTATGCACCACACAGGTGGGTCAGGCTCTGGTATCCCATCATCCCTAAGTTCGGTGATTTCTAAAGCGACGCTAGTCGCCGCTTCGACGGCCAGCAGTTCAAGTTCCGTTATGCCTCTCGGTCTAACCACGAGTTCTTCCAGAATATCACCATCCTCTACCTCTTCTGTATCTTCAGGTTCCGAAACGCCCCTAAAACCAATGGCCCTAAACAAAGCCTGACCATCGATCGTGCTTTAGCCCTGATCTACCTCGGCAAGTGTATATAGCGATGTGGACAATAACGAATCCGGCGCTCGCCTCTATGTAGTGTGCTGTACAGTCAATGTGATATACCTTTTGGTTCCTTAAGTTAGTCGGCGCACCTTGGACGCTTTTATATAGATAATTTTGTAAATAGCAAAATGAAGACTGCGCCCGCGCAGCAGTATAAATCTTGTATCTATGTATGTAATTAGCATAGAATTGTAAGTAAATCTTTGTTATTATTATTATTATATGTAACGCTAAGTACAGTATACAATACAAAATATATTACTTGAACAAAAAAAAGGCATAAACATTCATTACGTTCTATTAGACACAAAGAATTATTTTCTTTCAAGGAACATATCACGTGATGAATAAACATTGTATTTGTATATTCTATTACCAAATTACTTTGCAAATCCACTCGTGTGTTACAGTTGCAATAAACGAATAGTTCATTATTGGTACTTTGTTTTTATTTAATACGCCCCTCGCCCATCGTAGTGTTAATGTACGGGTTAAATCATAACAAACAGCGGAACGTACGTGCGGTCCAGATCATCAAAGTTCAGACAATGGGGATGTCCACGGCACAAATCTCCAGCAGGACCACCGGCTAAGGACGACTATTTAGAAGGCCGAAACGATACATCAGACAGAAGAGAATTCGATTGTGCTTCTATGGATTTTTACTAACGTATTATGTGAGTTATAAATTCTATGCAAATTCACACAAACATCCGCCGACTGAGTTCTTGATTTAACGGAATTTAACACTGAACCTAAAATTTTAGAAATCTGGCGATTCACTCCTTTGGGGAAATACTTTTAATATATTTTAACGAATTGTGAAAATTCTATGCCTCCGCAGGAATTTGAACCGCCGACCTCCGGAGTTCTGTAACAAAATTTCATAATACATTAAACTACTTTGATGAACAAATCATTTGAATTGCCAGTTACAGATTCATTAATGTGAAATTCTTGTGGCTGTTTTAACTAGTAACGAAGATAAAGGTAAGAAATTTTTGTTATTTTTTTATTTTCTAGTTTTTTAAATTAGTCAATTGATTATAAACGTTACTTCTACGAAAGTACTGGTTTGTTATGATACTCCGCTAAATTAAATTGAAATAAATTCAAATTTATTAACAGGCAACTCATTAGCCGCACTGTTTGTAAATTAAAGGCTCATACATTTTACAAAAAAGTTACGAAACGTCTGCCGTTATGAAATCATCAATGTAGGTTATTCTCAATGTTTTTATAATTCACCTCTTTTAGTTTGTCACGTGTTCACCCAGAAAAAAATGGGACACTGTGAATTTCAAATTAATATTCTAATAATTTCGTTTTCTATCAAAGAAATTGATATAAAATATAAAAATGGTCAAAGGAATTAAACTAAATGTGCAAATCATCTTCGGAACGTACACCTTGCAGGTAATTATAAACGACAAAAACTGGAAGCTTTTTTCGAGTAAGCGCCTCCAGCAAACATGTTTTAAAATGCACGTTTAATAAGATAATAAGCACATTTGCATGTATTTACTTTTGCGGTTTTCGGTTAACAAATTAGTTCGCATTACATTGTATAACAATGATATATGACTGGATATGCTTTCACTTTTATTATGTATAGGTATTTCTTAATGATGCGTTACGTGTTACTTAATAACATCAAAAGAATTAGCGATGATTTAAAACGGATCAGATTGTCGAATTTTGGAACAAAACTAAATGATTTTGATTTTTCTTTCTTTCTTTTCCTTTTACCCTCTTATACCTTTACAGTGTCGAGGGGGCCGAACACACCGAGCCGCAGAGTGGTCACCCATCCAAGTTCTGGCCAAGCTTAACTTTCTATATTGCGCTCCCACTCTGTCGTACTACCGGCTGCTTGATTTTGGTTTTTGAAAATTAAAAATTAGAATAAGCGTACTGGAAAGATTTATTGTTTTAAATATAGCATTAAAACAGGTTTAGGGAAAGAGTAAATAAAATCGAAGGGTATTCCTGGTTTTTGAGTGGCAAAATTTCGAAAACGTGTAAATTATACATAATTTAAATATATAAGGTGAAATAAGGTCAGAGAAAAACTCAAAATGTTTTCATAAATTTACGGTTTTTGAGTGGCAAAATTTTGAAAATATTTCAAATATATGTACTTAATTTACATAGGTAGGGTTAAAATAAGGGTAGAGAAGAGCTCATATGTTTTCGTAAATCTGCGGTTTTTGAGTGGCAAAATTTGGAAAATATACCGATGATTGCTAGATTGGCCAAAGATAATATGATAGGTACTGAGATTACCAGTTCGAAGCAAGGTAAGTTTGGTCGGTATAAACTAAGGGTTTCTTTTGATTTCTATGCTACACATCCTAAGTGAGAGATTTATAAAAATTAGCATTAGTCTCATGTAACCATTGGTGGGTGTTCTCACCTCATTAAAACTTCACGTTTTAATTGCTACGGTAATATTGTCCGTCTCTGTTCTTCGCATTAAAATAATATAATGCTATACGCTTTTATGTTTAAACTTGAAACACGAGTTTAATTAAGGACGACTTTTAACATGAGGTGAGAATACGGACTATTATTGATAAGTTGATAACAAATAAGAAAAAGGCAGCAATAGGGTTTACACAGGCAAAAAACAAAAAAATACTGAGCTTTTACATCTGAGTGTAGTTAATATTGTGACATAAATAATCGTCGAAGAACTGCGGATTTATTAATAGTGTGGAAAGATACGAGAAAATGTTAACTCGAAGGTTAACCTGTGTGCGTCTGTTTTGTGAGAAAAAGTGGCCGTATCTTTAACTACGGTTTACAGAAGCAATGTAGAGAGAAGTTATCTCGGCGGCGAGTCATTTGGCGACAAGCGGGGGCGACCGCTAGACCAACGCAAAAAAACTAACTCCATAAATCGCATCATATAAGATTGGTATAAGAAACTTGGTATCTTCATTATGAAGATGAGTCGCGGCCTTATACGGATTGCAGATCGCTAAATTGGCCTCGGTTGACAGCCGATGACAACATCATCAGTGGACTCCCAGTTCGAGACATTGTTTTTCACCGCATGAAACATTCATCGGATGCATTGTGACGTACGTGTATGCACAATGGTCATTATTAATGGATTGTAATAAATGCAGTTAGTCGAACATATGCGGACAAGTCGGGGGCGGTAGACTACATTCCGCCGTGGACGCCTCATAGCACATATCTCACCCGGTTAATTGGAGAACGTTTTCACGGGTGACACGTCTGTCAAACAACCGCTGCATCGCCAGTTTATTTTATCTTGCACTCCTATTTTAGCCGCTATAAAAAATGTTCCCGAGTAACGAAAAGTTCCTCACCGTCAGATACAATTATTTTAGCTATTCGCTTACCGACTAAAAATAAAACCCCACGGCTTATTCTGCGACCGAATGGAACATCTGGACCTCGACTTTAGTTTCTGTCTTACACGTGACAACAATTAGTCGGATTTTCATAGCACGTTAATTTAGTGTCGATTGAAGTGGCTTTTTATTTCCGTTCAATTCATCTACGTAAAAAGGAATGTTTGGTGAGTGAGTTTTTTAAATGATTATCGGCGCCTCCACCATAATTAACGGTATTTAAGCGGACATAAGAAAATAGCAAAGTATTTGAAAAAACCTATCGTAAACAAATAGGAAATTAATTAACGTGAAGTACATAGAATGTTCTTCAAGTAGTGTAAGCTTAGCATAGGCTGTAAGTGTAGCCTCACAACTTGTATCTAGGTGCAGCTTACAAACAATGGCGTGGTACTTCACCTTAATTAGAGCTCTCTCATATGGTAATAGCTGATGAAAGTTTAATTTGGCGTCGCTTGCGGCCCCGTAATTAGAACGAGCAAACACCAGGATTCAATAGCGGGAGCCGAGCTCTTTGTGCTAAGATCTGCGTCGCTGCTAATTATCCCGCGTGAGTGTTGAACATAAACGACAAGATTAAGTCTATTAGGCGTCCTAACTCGCGCAATTTGCATTCGCTCGGCTCCGAACAGATGACTCTCACGTGGAGATTAGTGGATGTGTCATACGAGCATCGGGATTTTCTGAAACAACCCCTACATCTCTTTATTACTTCCTAACTTTAACGTGTTAACAAATGCTAAAAGTCGAGAATTTCGGGGTCAATCCGTTTTATTTCCACTACAAACTTAACTTCGAAAATGTTTCTCGTACACGAACGGAGCCGTTTACTTGATACCTCTCGTTCAGAAGTGAAAAGGGGAGAATATACAGTTTTTTCAAACCCTTCCCATCGTATCTAACAACTCGTTTTTTTGTTAGTTTAAAATACTTGGAAATACTCTTAAACCACAAAATGTTTAATAGATTTTATAAAAGTTCATCTATCACCCATGGTTCTTGGAGTTAACAAAACTCGGAAGCAATGTAAAAAGGGGCGAAATTACCATTTTTCGGGCCCATCTGATCGAACCTAACAACTCGTTTTCGTGTAGTTTAAAATACCCAGCAACACCCTTAAACCACAAAATGTCCACATTTAATATATTTTGTAAACATTCATATGCCACCCTTGGTTCTTGGTGTTAACCTGATGTTAACAAAAAAAAAAACCTGTAAATTTGGAAGAAACGTAAAAAGGGGCGAAACAACATTTTCGGACCCATCCTATCGAATCTAACCATTCGTTTTGTTAGTTCAAAATACTTAGCAACACCCTTAAACCACAAAATGCCCATTGCCCATGTTTTATAAATATTCATCTATTACTTTTGGTTCCTGCTGTTAACAAACGAAGAAACAAAGAAACTTGTAAATTCGGAAGTAAAGTAAAAAATTACCATTTTTCGAACCCATCTCATTGAACCTCACAACTCGTTTTCTTAGTTCAAAATACTTAGCAACACTCTTAAACCACAAAACGCCCATGTTTGGTATATTTTAAAAACGTTCATCTACCACTCTTGGTTCTTGGTGTTAACACATGTTAAAAGCAAAGGAAACGTGTAAATTCGAAAGTAAGGTAAAAAGGGCCAATTCATCATCGAACCTAACAACTAGTTTTGTTAGTTTAAAGTGCTCAGCAACACGCTTAAACCACAAAGTTGCCCATGTTTAATATATTTTACAAACGTCCATCAACCACTCTTGGTTCTTGGTGTTAACAAACAGAAGTCGATGAAACTTCTAAAGTCGGAAGTAACGTAAAAAGAGGTGAAAATAGTATTTCTTAGACCCATCCTATCGAATCTAACAACTCGTTTTGCTAATTTAAAATACTTAACAACTAACAACACCCTTAAACCACAAAATGTCAATGTTTAATACATTTTACAAACGTTTATCTTCTGCTTTTGATCTTTCCAAAGTGCATCTATGCGAAAAATGGCTCCTCCACCCTAAAAAGCATAACCCCAACTTAAAAATTATAAATTGGCAGAACTTTAAATTTAGTAGAAAGGCAAAACTCAATATTGTTGTAAAGAAAGAAACGAACAGAATGGAGACTCGTTTTTTGAACAAGTTAACAACAAAGTCAATTGTTTTGCTACGTGCAAGAAAGCAAAATGAAAGCGAATTTCCCTAAAAGTCAATTAACTAGTCATCTTACTAAATGAAAAGTGATTGAACGTGTCACTGCAATCAAGGAAACAATTTCGTGTGCCATTAAAAGTGACGATTGAGATGGAAATTACGCCGGCTGGTCTGCTGAGATAAACAGCGGTGGGCTTGGAGATATACCGGACCCCTCAGAGCCGCTGTGTTCACAATTAATCAAAAGAGAATTGACGGAATGGGTTTTAATTACTTCGCAAAGCAACGAATCGCAGCCGACAGGCGCGATTTTAAACCTACAGAGCGAGCTGGCTTTTCCTAAAGTTCTATGTCGAATAAAATTTTCCTCGTTCACTTTGACTGATGCTGCATTTAATACTCGTACTTTTTACTACTTCACTCATATTCGGTGATATTTTGACACGTTTTACGAGTAACTTCAGTTTAAATTGATTTTCATCGCTTTAACACCCTCAGATCTATCTGAACTATTTTAAACTTCAGGTAAAAGGATAAAAACATTTTTGAAAACAGAATGTAATTATTCAACATTACTGTTATACTAATTTTTGAAAAGCTGTATTATTATAATGTTTTTTAACGAATTGTGAAAATTTGAACCCCAAATATTAGACTTAAATGCGTCAAAATCTCAGAAGAAAAATTAGGACGACTTTGTAAAACGACACATCTTCCTATAATTACGCTTCGTTTGATGTTGTTTTCGTAGTAGCAAAAAAGTAAAACTAATCTATCTGTAGAGATGTGTGAATTTTCTAAGAGTAATATCCGTCACCATAAAATTTTCCACACGTCAAGCAAATTGCAGAGCAAGTGCCTTTCATCTTTTAAAAATACATCAAATCAAAGATGTAGATTCGCTTGTAAAAATTCTTTTCGTTGGGAGATTTCCACCAACATTTATTGTAAGTAATTATAAATTTGTCAGCCGTATACTAATATTTTGAAGAGACAACATAAACACTAATAAATTCAACAGTAAAAACAAAAAGACTTCTTTAGAGGGTGTAGAAATAATATCAAACGAGTTCGTAATAAAGACATGCTTCAACAGTCCAACACGTGCTCGTTCAGACTTTTAAATAAAGTCAGTGGCGGGTATGTTTTTCTAATTGAAATTACTAATTAGTTTAACATTAAAATTCGCTAAAAATAGGGACGAAATATCGTCAATTTGCTTTAGAAAATCAGGCAACCCTATACCTGATTCGCTAAGGCAAGATGAATGTAACGGGTGTTCATTTAAATGTGTGGGCTAATTTGAAATTTGAAATTATTGCTCAAGTCATGTCGTGGATTAAATCATATGGCTGAACATTTAACCTCACATTTAATATTTTTAATTGGGCATTATATACCAATTATTATAAGTTTGTTTTATACGTAAACAATTATTATTAGTTAAGTTGTTTTGGGGTACTTTTGGTAGTCAGGGAACGTGCATTTTGTACTTCACTTTAAACTTTGCAGCTATTATGATCCTGACAGTTTACAGAAATTCAAAAATTGCAATGTTTGCCAACCTAACAACAACAAATTCCTTCTAGTCGGTTAGTGTCAACCACCATGGAAGTCCACATGTGTTGAGATACTTGGCACCCGCAGGCCTAGCTTTCGCCCACTTAATGAATAAAAAATAAACAAATTCATGGCTTGTTTGGTAACAGAACAGAATGAGTGTTAATCCTTTGTACGTAGTTCCTGATAAAATCTTTTGTATTCGATAGAAAAAAATTTGGATTTTCAAGTCTAAGATCGATCCTTTTTGCCGAACAGAATGACTTGAAGAATTTTGAAATGTGTTTCTGATGTGGTATACGCCACTGGAGAGTGTAGTAAGAATTCTGTTCTAAATTTGCGGACGAGGATGAGTGATGTATGGAGGCGGACCACTTTGATACGGTTCTTTGAGAAGCATTTCTCGGCTAATAAAACTACACACATCCTTTAGGATAATATTTAGATTCAACAAGAGAAATATTTATACTCAACACAATTACCTGTGCCCTTAATAATTTAAGCGCAAGCGCAAGCAACCGGATGTCGCAAAGCACTGACAAACGCAGCGTCGTTTATCATCGTAAAGTGGCATCAAAGAGGGCGACGCTTCAGCTTGTCCTAAAAATGTTATCGAGAGAAATGGTGCGCAGGAAGCGCTTGACAAATACTTGCTTAATTATTTTTCACGCAGACATATTGATGTCGCTAGCTCACAATACGTAATGTGTCTACAGGACCTTGTCTGAAAATAATTAATGAGAAGACCGACTGTGTCGAAGGAAAGGCGATTTTTAATGATCTATAGATGTTTCAGGAGCTCGTTATTTATTGCGGACATAAAATGCAATTGCTCGGTCAGGACTGTTCTAATGGTAGCTAAACTACGATTTATTCAATTTATTAACTTTGTTGTGATACAATTACATGTTCGTCTGGAACTTGTAACGCGATATTTTATCAGGGACTTATACAAACGCCGTCTTCGGTAACGATTTCATATTTTATGATTCTTCATTACCGGTTATATCAGATACTAATTATCAATTACTCGCCAACAAATTTAGGAAACAGATCTTGTTATAAATCGAATGACTTAATACCAGGCACAAGATAAGACATGAAACTGTATGATCAAAGGAACGTTTTGCGAATATAATTTTGGAAATTGTTATAACTATTTACATCTTAAAAGGCCCAGCGACTCTGAAAGTAAACGACGAATTTGAATAATTTCCTAATAATTATTTTAAAAAAAATAGTGGATATAAGTTTAGGCAGTTTATCATCTGCACAGCTTTGAACTTTATTTATAAAACAAATAGGATTTATCTATGATAATTTAGAATCTACTTAGTGAACAATTGTTAATATAACTGACAAACTGAATACTTCGAAGATGTTAACAATCTATTAAAGCTCAGGGAAAATAAAAATAAACTGCTTGCTGATTTGAATAATAAACAATTATAAACATAGGCGCCGAGTTTTCAAGATCCTTATGGGGACACAGAATAACAGTATTTCGGTCGGACTGGAATATTGTGTCAAGTAAAACATTTACCTACATAACTATCTTAAAATGTAAGTAAACAGTTAAGCTTAATAATACAAAATTTTGTTATTTACTTTATGGGGGCACTGTCCCCATAAACATTTCATTATGGGAGAATGGGCTTCGGTGCACCCACAGAGTTCGGCGTCTATGATTATAAATATTCAATAAAAAATGTTAAATAATGTTCCTTTAGAATGAACAAGGAGCGCAGTATTTTAGAATATAAACATAAACCACAAGAAATTGCAGTATCTGCTCAGTATAATACATTCAAAATCAATAAGCAAGAGTGGATTGATATGGGTTTAAAAGAAGAAGAAGAAGTAGGGTCCGGTACGTGACGTTCAACATAACCTCAGAAAGTGTGAAGAACATCTCTACATGTTAAGCTTGGTGTTATAGGTAATAGGTATACAAATAATTTAGTTTATATTACGTACAATTTTTATAAATTATGGCTGACGAAGAGGTAGGTACCTGACTATCAAAGTCGTTCTAACAGTGAAAGTGTTGGTGAAGTGACGAATTGACGGGGGGGGGGGGGGAGGCTGTAGCTATTTTAACTATGTGGTCCTGGTTCTGGTCAAAATTAGTGGTTAATATTGATAGCAAAAATACATATTGGTCTCAAATCATTGAATTTTAAGAGGAAAATATCAAACCGGTTAGTCATATAAATATGTATATACCTATGCAGCCCCAATGCGTTTATTTAAATTTTATGGATCAATCTAAAACTACCGCTTTATTTGTTGTTTTAGCAATTTTTACCAGTTTTACTATTTTTAGACGGCTAAAATCAATGTGGACTATCGGTCTGGCCTGTTTAAAATTTAAGAAGTGCCTTTTTAACAACTCTGCGAAGTGATGAAATCTAAAAGGCGAAAAAAGGCAGGTAAATACATGAAAAAATAACTAAGATCAAAAATATTCTAGGTTTTCATTATAAAAATGTTAGGCGCCGTCTAACGTAAATGAAATTTATCGATGCAACTGGGCCAAATTCAGAGGCGAACAATCTAAAACTGGCGTGTATTTGAATTTTGCCACTAGCACTAGCAATGAAGTAATTTTATTCAGATCTCAGCTTGTACATAACTATTCGCAATGAAATTACTACCAAAGTAAAAGATGGCATTATCAAAGAGACTGATTCAATATTAAAATCAAAGAACTTTATGGAAATTCTAGCCACAAAGCAAATGACTTCTTAGCAAAAAAGCTCTAAAAAAATCAAAAATGCTTCAAATTCGACAAATCTCACCGAATTAGAAAGATTTTAACGACAATTCCCAAGTGCAAGAAGATGCAAATGTGGTTTTCATTTTTACAAAGTTGAATATGAAGAACAAATCTTCTTTTGTTTCTTTATTTCGTCGAAAACTTTGTAAAATTATTAACAAATATTCAACACAAGCAGATGGAACGTCCAAACCTGCATAGCAAGGGTTTTCTATATTAATATTAGGAACAGTTTGTATAAATAAACAGGCTGAAGACTTCATATTTTTATTTTTATATAGATAAGAATATTTTATTTATCGAATTGCCGAATTACTAAAAAGCTGTAATTTTGCAAACTTGTCATCTTAGAATATGCTATTGTTATGAGTGAAAGTAAAAAAATAGTTCAAAAAACTAAATTTTAATTTTATTATGAAAGAAAGCAAAACAAACACATGTTTCAAAACAGAACATTTTGGCAAATATCTGTAAACATGAAAAATATACAATTAGGTATACGAACTTTAGGAATTTAAGGGACAATATTAAAAATATTTAAACAAAATTATTGTATTTCGCTTTTGAGGGAATTTTTAGATTTATATTTATGTGTATATGCAATTTTTTGCTGTAAACTGACGAAAGCATATTCTTTCCGAAAAGCGGGACTTTCTTAAAACTTCGCGGGACGCGGGACAAATTGTTAAAAATCGGGACTGTCCCGCCAAAAG
This sequence comes from Melanotus villosus, assembly GCA_963082815.1. Taxonomy (NCBI): domain Eukaryota; kingdom Metazoa; phylum Arthropoda; class Insecta; order Coleoptera; family Elateridae; genus Melanotus; species Melanotus villosus. The sequence goes on from OY720423.1 coordinate 13,013,906, forward strand.
CGGGACGTCTGGTCACCTAACTGTTAGAGTATGCTTTTGTTATATGGATGCCTCAGATGCCTGACAGCTATTCATTAATTAATGAAATTGAAAAAGTACAAAAGAGATTCGCTCGTTTCTTATATTTTAAGGCATTTGGAATATACCCAACATATTAAAATTTCATATTTAAATCAGTTGTTAGCATTAGACAATGAAAAAATGTTTAAATATAATAATGTTAGATTCTAGAAGAAATGTACAATATTGTAATGTCTAATATTAGTGATGGAAATTTGCTATAAGTACTTAATTCGTTTTTAGGTTCCTACTATCAAGCTCCGCAGGAGAAATGATATTTTTCATGTCAATCAACGTTATACAATTTATTTTCGATAGAATGCTGAACATTACAAATAGTATTCTAAGCCTTTGTGAGATTGATATATTTTCTACATTTCTGAAAAACATTCGAAAGAAATTTGTAGTAATTAATCTTTAAGTTAGGTTAATATGTAATTTTTAAGTTTATGTTCCTACAGATTCATGTAAGTGGTAAATAACCGTTTGTATCTTGTTATCATTAAATTAAATTAATTAAATTACGAGTACAATTATGAGGAAAGTCTTAAATGCAAATTAATGGGCCGAGATGAAGTTCTCTTCCATTAATAAAAATTCAAAGAAAGTTGAGAAAAATAAATAAAAAATTGATGGTCCTAATAACTAATAATAACAATAAGAATAATAACAATCCTGAACACTTGTGCTATAATTCGAAGACCAACTTCCAGAATCAAGAATCATCTCGATTCATCACACATTTTGCTAGCACCGATATGGATAATCATCAACTGACTGCAAAGGCGAGATAAAATAGAAAATAGGTACGAGTAATATTAACGATAATATGTTACTGAATGTATTGAAACATTACTGAAACAATTAATCCATCCATTCTTGTATGTGAGGCTTTTAAGCATGTATTTGGTTCTGAAACGACAATAAAAATGTGTTGGAAACCTGTTATACTTGAAAACCAAAAGGCGCCATAGCACAACTAAATGTAAGGAAGTAATAAGAATAAAGGTAAATAAATGATTGGCACTTACACTTCGCAAGCGACTATGACTGGCAACATGGAGGGTTTAGGCCTCCTACGTCGCTTTAATGCCAGGATTTGACTGCACCTTTCCCTTTTTATTTTTTGATTTTGAAGCATGAAATTGTTGTCTGAAGATATATAAATATTATACGAGTAGATTCGCTTTCAGTATGAGTATCTAATAGAACTTATTATTTTTGAATGTTTACACACTGCTCAACACATTATTTTTGAAAGATCTTACAGTAATGAAGATTGAAGTTTGATTTTTCTGGCATCAAATCTGAAACATATCACTGCTATTGTTTATTATTACGTTAGTTTATTTTGCAATCTAAAAGTATAAAACTAACATACACCATGGCCAGTTACAATATGTAATAAATAAACAAGAGAATTCTTTATTATAAAGTTACCAAAGTAACTAAATTTAGTTACTCATAGCGAAACTGAATCTATAAAATAGATACAGGTATAAACATTTAAAGAGAAGGGTTTTAAATTAAAAAATTTCCTGGTGTTAGTGAATTTCCCTTTTTCCCCTTAGAATGTTCAAAATTCCCTGAAGAAAGGGATTTTCCCTGTCATCTGGCAACACTGTTCATACCACAAGTGACTTTTGCGTAACATTCTTAATATGACAAAGAGATTTAATTTTTTTTGTCTTTGTTTCAGTGAATTAAACCCTCTTTGGGGGCATATTCCACTCTATTTTCTTAAGAAAGTAGAAAATTCTCAGGAACGGTTACTATTACTCGTCTAATGTCCTTCGTTTTCAGGAAATTTAATTTTTGTTGTCTTTCTATTAATTGATTTAACTTCTTTTGGGAACATCTCGCTCAATTTTTTTAGTAAACAGTAGCTCCATATTCTTTGTTTCCAAGAAGTTTAATTTTTTTTGTCTTTATTGCAATCAATTTAACTTTTTCTGGGGGGAGTCATCCCACTCGATTTTCTTAGCCAAGCAGAAAATTCTCAAGAATGGTTACTAAACACTCGTTCCATGTTGTTTGTTTTCGAGGAATTTAGTTTTTTCCTTTGTTGCAATTAATTTAATCTTTTTTGGGGGACATATCCCTCTATTTTCTTAGCAAAGTAGAAAATTCTCAAGAACGGTTACCCACACCCATTCCATGTTCTTTGTTTTCAACTTAATTAATAGTACCTAAGTACCCAAATCTAAGATACTGGTTTCGTCTTTCGAGGCTTGATGAAAAAGTTCTAAAAATCACCTAGTAAATACGATAACGACATGAATTGTTGGTAGTTAAAAGGATTCAACTGTATTTTTGTTTAATAATTTTCTCGGAGGAATTCTAAATGTATAGGTACCCTCCAGAGAAGTATCTAAAACTAGGAAGAATTTAAATGTCCTAAGATGTTATTTTAGCCACAAATATGCATTAGAAAGTGTTACGTGTTGTACCATTATTGACTGGATAACGATGCATAAGTATGTAATTTTAAAACACAGAGCAATTCTCATAAAGTCTTCACAGAGAAATTTCTATCCAGTTATGCAATAAATGCAATGACGAAAACGCAAATATTGAATTGCACAAATCTTAATAGTCCCCATTCACATCATTATCGACATCTTAGATGTTGTGAACTGGGAAGTAAATTCTTCGATAGTTCTAATCACGTACGTACAACGTTTTACTTTCTGTTTCCATGGTTTCTAATGTTTTTTAATGCGAATTATTTTTGTTGCAATACGTATAGAAATAGGAAGGTGGCTGTTTCATTTGAATGCTTAAAACATAAACGATTCAGGATTCTATACTCAAACTTAATTTAACAAATGCACAACACGAAACAGAGGTCTTAATTTCGCAAAATTCTTTTACGAGGGCACTCGTCCGGTAAACAGAAAACAACGTAATTTAGATCTCTCACCTGAGTGCTGTAATCGGAAAAGCGTGGGCTGGGTAGAATTCATGACAAAAATTTAATCTTGCATTGCACAAATGAAATAAATTCCAACGCAAAAGGAAAACGAAATTGAAAGCAATCCGCAAATTATTTTAGGAGTGGGCATACGCGGGAATCGCGGTGAGAATACAAAACAGCCCAGATAGTTGGGTCTAATTTATTTCCAGCGCGCTTGTTCGGAAACAAAGATGGTGTTTTGTCTCATTAGGATTGCGTTTGTGGAGAGTCGATCAGTATGCTGTTTAGATACCCTTTTGTACCACGAACCTTTCCAGTTCAGAAACAAACAAAAACAAAATGATGAAACTTCCAACCTTCTATTATTTTACTTTAAAAATTCCAGAAAACTTTATCTAAATTAATTTCATCTGAGTGGCGAGATTGTAACAGAAACAAAAAAAAATCTCAAAGAAAACCCTGCTCCTGCAGGAAGTAACATGTTTCCCTATCTTCGGTGTAATGATAAACAAAAAAAGGAATACACAAGGATCATAAATCACATTAAAACAGATGACTGAAAATATACTCTCCAGGTTTGTATTATATATTTCCATATTGTAGAACATAAATATATAAATATAAGCAGGTACATTTGTGTGCCGCGAACTTTATGGCCCCGAAGCTGCATTAAATTGTCTCCAAGCTACGGGGTATCGTAGAGTTTTGAAAGTCCGCCTTTATTTTAACTGAAAATACGACTTAGCATATCTATCCGCTGCAAATACACACTGAATGTTAATATCTATTCGTGTAAACACGATGCTGTACAGTGGACACAGTGGTATATTGGTATGTAACGTTTTATCTTCTGATAAAATACAGTACTTAAACACCTGCGATGCAAGAAATACGATCTTAACCCGTTCTTGGGAATTTTCTACTTTACTAAGAATATCGAGCGGGATGTTCCTCAAAAATTATTAAATAAGTTGCAACAAATAACATGAAATGAGTGTTATTTAACCATTCCTAAGAATTTTCTACTTTTCTAAGAAAATCGAGTAGGATCCCCTAAAAACGTTAAATTAATTGCATTAAAGACACAAAAAATTAAATTTGTTAAAAACAAAGAACATTGAGCGAGTGTTTAGTAACTGTTCCTGAGAATTTTCTACTTTGCTAAGAAAATCTAGTGAGATGTTCCACCCAAAAAAGCCAATTTAATTGCAAAAAGGAAAGAAATTTCTTGAAAACAAAGAACATGGAACGAGTGTTTGTAACCATTCCTGATACTTTTCTATTGTGCTAAGAAAATTCAGCGGGGTGTTCCCCCTAAAGCAGTTAAGTTAATTGCAACAAAGACAAAAAAATAAATTTCTTGAAAACAAAGAACATGGAAGGAGTGTGAGTAACCGTGTCTGGGATTTTCTGCTTTGCTAAAAAAATTAGACGAGATGTTCCCTCAAAAAAAAAAAAATTGCAAGAAAGGGAAAAAATTTCTTGAAAGCAAAGGACATGGAACAAATGTCTGTTTTGCCAAGAAAATTGGACGAAATATTCGCACAAAAAAAGTTAAATTAATAGCAAGAAAGACAAAAAAAAGTAAATCTCTTAAAAACAAAGAACATGGAACGAGTATTTAGTAACCGTTCTTGAGAATTGTCTACTTTGCTAAGAAAATTGAGTAAGATGTTCTCCCAAAAAAGGTTAAGTTAGTTGCTAAGAAAATCGAGTAGGATGATCCCCAAAAAAGGTTAACTTATTGCAACAAACGACAAAAAAATAAATGCCTTGAGAACAAAGAATATGGAACGAGTGTTTAGTAACCGTTCCTGAGAACTTTGCTAAGAAAACAGAGCGGAATGTGCCCCCTAAGAGAGTTTAATTCATTGCAACAGAGCAAAAAAATATTAAATCTTGAAAACAAAGAACATAGAACGAGTGTTAGTTTAGATTTCCGTCAGTAAAGGTATCTGTGGGAAAGGACAGCTGTATTCCAAGAAATACACGATGTTTTAGCCGAAATCGTATCGAAAAGTTGACTCATTAAGAAGAAAATGCAGCTCGGACATCGGTTACATTATCAGAGACCTAACAAAATAACGACCTATATATAAAACGAGGTTGTTCTTAATGGCAACCCCGATAAGTTAAAAGCGATGTACCGAGATTCCGCTACCGTCTCGAAAAATGTCGTTTGATTCAAAAATGACCGGGTGCAAAAAGATGAAGAAGGCAAGGAACCGTGAGAATCGAGGCGGCGCCGTCGCTACCTCTACCGGCAATTATAAATAGCTACTTAACATTCCCAAATAGCCCGACAGTTAGATAAAGGCCTATAATGTTAGATCAACTCACCAGACCATAAATAAGATAGGCCGAGATTTTGAGTGAGTGTCTAGATTCGGTTGATTAGAAACACCACGGGCTTTGGCGGCGCTTTTATCCACCAGCGATGACAACACTTCGGGTCGAGAAATTTGATTCCAAGATTGGTTATCAGCCCATTATTAATTTATTAGTTAAAATATCACGATTAACGAATAAACCAGCTATAAAGATCTTCGCTCGTTTTATACCATTTAGTTCGCTAAACAGGAATAAACAACGCCATTTCCGATTATAATGTTCGTATACTATTTCTCTATGTTTATGCAAATTAATGTTTTTGATAAGTGGTCAGATTTTTATTCGATTATAACATCGAATATTGGTATCTCGACGCTTAGTTCTAACAAACAGGTTTATTTGTTGCCGAAGCATTAGGTAATTCAATTATACGGATTAAGAAGAACTAATAAAATAAAACCGCAAATAAATCAACAAATCTGTAGAAAATCAGCAAATGAATAAATCCTACCTTTTGGAATCTGTTGCTACTTAGTCCAAAACGACCTTCCATTTGGTTCCAGAATAATTTCGAAGTCTGCAACGATCCAAATTTAAAAGGACTTTTAGCAATCGCCTGCAAAACTGTTAATGAAACAAGGAGTAGGTACATATTTGAAATAACTCAGTTAAAAATAAAATTTGAGGACAGCAATTAGACTATAAAAGCTCTGCATATACAAAGATAAATAATTAGAAACCGGAACACTTTGGGTGGGTTGCACAAAACGTTTGTTAAATTAACGAATGATCAACCAACCATCATTTTTTTTTCAATTTTGTTCATTTTTACGAATCATTAATTTATTGTAGAAGCTGTTAAGAGTGTTAAGTCATGTTTGTGCAACCCGCCCATAGAGGTGCATTTGGCAAAACCAATGCTTAACAAAATTTGGCAGGAAAACGTAAATGCACCATTTTGTTAATGTTTTTACCACAATTATTATTAACGCACAATGGGAAAAAAGCATAAAATTTTATTAACACTAGAGCACTAAAACTTATGCGTTAATCACTTTCGATTATATTCGTAACCTCGGGATTCTTCGTAGTGTGACGTATCATAGCCTTTTTAGTTTCAGTATAGATTTTTGAAACAATAGAATATCATTATGAGGAAGTTTTCAAAATTTTGAAATGTACCTACCTACAAAAGATACGTTTTCTACTCTCCACTTTTGTGCTTGTTATTATTTGAGAAATTAAATTGTTACGAAGAAATACTATACAAAACTAGGAAAATATCCTTCGATGTGATATATTTCTATACAGGGTGATTCGGGAACGAAGACACCTCTTAAAACTCTTAATATGCAGCCTAACTTACATACTTCCATAATTTTGATAAAAAATTCAAGTTTTCTGTGATTTTCCGTTTTATTTTCTCAGTTTGACATTTTGATAAACAACCAGGAACATTTTATTGTTCACGTCTAATATATTTTATGTTTCTAAAGTATTGCACATATTCTAAATTAATTATTTCTAAATTTGCATTGTATTGCAATTTAATGTAATATATTAAACTGAATTTCCTGCTCGTTTTAATAACGTAAGCTATCTTTGATGTGCAACATTTTTAAATTAAAAAAGAGTTATCATTTATGAAGGTATCTGATGATGAAGGTCATTATTTGTAAATCACCGTGTATTTAGAATTTTCATAATGTGTAAAAATTCTAAATATATAGGTAAGGTACTAAATATTTAAGCTTTGCAACTCAAGATTCTGAAACGTTTCAATCATTTCTTTTTCAAAGCGAAAATAAATAGTACGATATTGTGCGAAAGGAAACTTTCGCAACTTGTAATGTAAATAACTATTTAATAGTGGGCATAATAAAATTATGTTTGTTAGTTATTTTCTGATATTTATAATATTTGGAAAAATCATAAATGTTTGAAATGTTTAATAATTCAAAATTCAATAGTTTCTCCTTTCTTTTTTTTTAAGAAATATTAACTGAAATTGAAAATATTAGAGTTAGCAGTCTTTCCATCTCTTTAAACCCCCTTATAAGTTACTTTGGCAAATATTTTCTATGGAAACAGTTGTAGTAACAAAGGTTTCCATGGAACTAAAATTGTTATAATATTGAATGACCAACCCTAAATCCTTCAAGAAAGTTCAAAGATAGTAAAATATGGCAATAAAATTAATTAATAAACGTTTAATTTTCGATATTTTTCATAATTAGCGGTCTTTTTTGTATAATATAAAAAATAAAAGCTGCACGAAATTTTATACAAGCAAATTAATCATACAAAAACCTGGGAATAATTTTTACTTGATTAAATATGGTACAAGTTGATTCTTTTTTGAAGGTTAATCACACTGAATACACAGAAGATGCGTTTAACTTTAACCGTATTATTTTTCATATTTGCAAATAATTTTTAGAAATTTTGGTCATTTAAAACACTATTTTCTATTCCGAAAAAGGTAATGATAATGAGCAATTGTGGTTCAACAAATAAATATAAATTTATTTAAAGATACACAGTTTTGAATTACGTAAAAGCCTTATTTGTGCATATCTGATAATAACTTAAATTATTCAGGCATTTTAAAATCAGATTTATAAGACGAATAAAGTTACACAGTAATAACTGCAATCATTCTTACCAATTTTCACATGAAGCTCCAAGAACAATTTTTACTTAAAGAAACGTAAAACATTATTTGTTGTATATGTTAGCAATAATTTAGGAACTTGAAAGCAAATCTTTATCAACAGGACAAACATTAGACTCAGTTAAAATTGTTGGATTATTAGTTAGCCTAATAATTGTTCAATTTGTTTAATTAAGTTTTTTTTTTCGAGGGAACCGAAAGTATCCCAAAACCAAAAGTGGAGTTCAAGGCAACCCAAAGAAAATAATAAAATTAAAAACATCATTAGCGTTATACCTATACGCTTGTTGAGTCAAGTGATTAAATAGCACAGTGCTAAAAAAATTAATAAAATAAATTAAACAAATATTAAAAGGCGGCGACACACATTCGGTATTCGCCGAGTACCGAGTAACGAACATTCGCTACTTGCGTGACTGGGAGATTTGAGGCAAATATTCGGTACTCGCCGAATACCAAACATTTCCCGCTGAATGTCGGTAAACTAACACAAGTCAAAGGAGACGAATGTTTGCATTTCTCCGAATGTAATCTCCATCCACACATTCGTCCAAATGTTCGTAAAGTGTTTGGTGAATTTTTAATGCAACTAGCGATTTCGAGTTCGCAATTTTACATTATTTAGAATATGGGGTGGTCTAATGAACGAATATTAGAATTCCTGGATGTAGGTATACGAAAAAGAGTCAGTTATTTGGAATTCGGCACAGCTCTTGAAAAACAGGAATGAGGTACATGATGCCTGGAAAAGAATACAAGAAGAGTTAGGCGCATCCGTGAGGATTGCGGATCACATTATCTATCTCTTAACAAGAGATTAACCTTTTAATAATAAATAGCTATTTATGGTACAAGTGAATAAAGAGAAATTTTATCCACGGAAGAAAAAGTTTAGCTCACGAGGCGCAGCCGAGTGAGCTAATTTCCTTGAGTGGATAAAATGTCTTTATTCAAGTGTAGCATACAATATTTTTTCCAATTCCAACATTAAAATTTCTAAAAAACAGTTAATTATCAATTCATTGTTTATTTAGATAAATTAATATTTATACTACAGTAGTTTTTAAACAATACCTAGCAACCTAAATTTAAAGGCACCATGATTTTTATTCTAAAGTACATAGTTTATTCACGTCGTCAAGGAAAGAGTGGATAATAGTTACTTATGTACCAAGGCCATAAAAGCAAGTTACGCCAATGGTACAGACATAATTTAATGTACGATCGAAGATTTTAAAACTGAAATAAAAGGAATAAATTAATTTTCTACCCACATCGAGTAGTTAGTTGCTCAATTATTTTGCGCCTAGGAATATTCACATAAATAATTGTGTTAACTGTGTTGTTAATACAAATTGCCCTAAATAGAGTTTTAATAAAGAGCATTCTTTCGATTTTAATTTAAAAAAAATAAATTTGTCTAAATTGGTAAGTAAATAAAACTTGATAGCTTTTATAATTATTGCAATGGTAAATCTAATTTTTGCGGAATTTTATATGAAGTCTTCAAAGAAAAAATAGGAATTTTGACCAGATTCGTATGTAGTAGCCAAGTGTTAAATTTGAGTTTTTTTAAACTAAGAACATCCTTGAAAGTCTTACTGCGGTGCTTTGACGCTAAATCCCAATAAAAACACTTTGGATTTTTCTTACTTTTTAACTAATGGATCAGTTTACTTGTTTAGTTTTAAATTATTCAAGGAAATGTGGTTCAAAAGTAAGTAAATATGTCAATATATCCGAAAAATGGAAAAAAATTCGTAATTTGGTGCTACATGGGTCGTTTGAAAAGTGAGGTAAACGACCTAGAGATGGCCACAGATGATCAAAACCGACAAGTTTGATCTTTGAAACAAGCCCTTGCCGGGTTTCAGCTCAGTGCATTGTGAGGTTATTGTTTGGTCACGGTGCAAGCATCTTCAAAAATGATGGTCAGAAAGGAGATCGTGCCGTGATAAAATTTTATTGTTTGAAGGTGAAAACGGTGATCCAAATAAAAAGTAAGCTAGATCGTATCCTTGGCGAGTCTTCCCCATCATTTAGGACCGTACATTTGTGTGATGTGACAACTTCGGATATGGTGACCAAGATCCGCAAAATAGTTTTGAGTGACCGAAGATTGAAGATCAGGGAGATCTCAACTGAACGAGTTCATAATATTTTATCAGTACAATGCATCTGTTTACACGTCAACGATGTCCATGGCTAAAATCCATTAACTCGGGTTCGAATTGTTGGATCATCCGCCCTTCTCACCGATTTAGCCTCGTCTGACTTCCATTTATTCTTTTTAATTTACCTTAATTTTCAAACGACCCTTGTAAGTCGTACAAATCACAAGCTCCCAGAACAGTAACGAGCAGCATCGATTCAAATTTTTACGAAGTAGCAGATACCACCGCTGAAACTGTTAATTAGTTAATTAATAAATATTTAGTTATTAATTAACTAATAATTACAAATTAAAAAAGCTCTACAACGACAAATAATTACAAAAACATCCGAACAAACTGTTTGACAAAACAATTCAACAAACAATTATGAGTTAAACTTTCAATCAACAACAATTGTATCCAAAATGTAGGATTGTAATTTGTTGCTATTTTGTGTTAAACGAGCTTCTATCAAAGTTTTCCGAATTTCGAAGTTGGACTGATCCAAATTTTCACGATGGTGCAGCACAGGTGTTTGCCAAAAGCGAATGCTTAGCAAAACTTATTACATTATTACACATCAGTGTAAAAATGCACTATTCTGGCAAGGCACAACTATTATTAATAGACATCCCAAAAACCCACAAAATTTTATTGAAACCGAAGCACCTTTTTTAGAGTTCTTTAAACCTATTATTCCTGCTGTTGAATTATGTGGATATACTCTGCCAAGCAAACAGATAATTTTTGTGTTTTGTTAATTGCATCCGATTTCTTATTTCTAAATACCTAATGTATGTAAATTTTGATACAATTTCGAGAAGCTGTTTGTTTTCTTAACTGGTGAAATTAGGTACCTTTCATTAGCCTTTTTATAGATTTTGTGAGTAATTTTAGTTTACCAATATCGTAATCTTACGAACTGACAAAATCATAAAAAACCAAACAAGTTTGGCCCTATGTGATAGACTTAAAATCATAGATAATAAACAGTGTGTCCTTGAAGTGATGAATGAATCAAAAACTGCATGGTTCGAAAAATTCCTTTTGTTTATAAAAGCTTAGGCATCTTCTGAAAATAAGGACTAATCGAATTAAAAGTCCAATAGTTTGTACAAGGCCTTGTAGAAATTATATTTTATTACAAGTTTGCTATACTTTATGTGTCAAAAAATTAAATAAAATGTAATCTTTGCAACAAATGCTAAGCTTTTAATTCGATAGATCTTGTTTTTAGAGGATGCTTTTATAAACAATACGATTTTTTCGAACGATGCAGGTTTTCATCTATTATATATGTATAGTAAATTCAATCCAGGAAGACACGAGTACCAGGAATCTCAACGCACATGAGAGCTATATAGTCATTGAACACTACTCGACAAGAATTTAGCCGAACTCACGAAATTCCCACTCTTGGAAGGGTTTTTATTTGCGGACCTAACGCTTTTAATTCGTATCCAAAGGACGGCTTATTCTTCCACATTTTAATTTCATCAACCTAAAGCGGGAAGCGAACCTGAGCTCTCTGGTTTACAACGCAAGTTTGTTAACCTAATTGAGGCCGGAATCAAATAATTATTCAGGAAATTAGAGAGAGTGATTTTGTTGGAATTTTAACAGCGTTTGCAATAAAGATTAAGCCTACAGTATCAAAATTGAACTTATGTAACATGCATCAAAGTAATCCAAAATAAAAATATTTAATTTCTCGTGACAGGTATGATTTTATTTGTATACATTTTACATGTCCGTTTGGTGCATATAAATTCCGGTTTTAATCACAAAACAAGTTGCAAATTAATATTACGTTTAAACCAGTAACTTTAATAATGTTTCAACCAAAATACATACATGTTAAACATGTATAAGTTACATAAATTAAATTTAGAACGCGAACTGTTTTTATGTGTCTAGAAATTTGTTATAAACGATTTCCGCAATTTTTAGAGCGATAGGTTAGGAGAATTAGTCGATCATTTAAAGCAAGTTTTAAAGAGTGCCAGTTTTAAAACTGTGCACTAAAACTAAAAGGCCATTAAAAATAAACTAATCATTAGGAGCAAATGTTATACATGTGTATAAACCAAATTCCTGACATAACCGTTAGGTTTCTAAAACCACTTAATCACTAATAACAATATAAAACAACGTGTATCTGAATAACATATTGATTTGCTGGTTTACATCTAATAAAACTCTGTCGTGCTAAAACAGAAATCATGTCTAATAATTATTGTGACATGTAAATTAAGCTCGGCCTAATTACATGACAGATAAGAGCAAAATTTTAATCTAACCTACAAAATTTGTTTTCGGTTATACCCAATTTAAGCGGAACATTAAAACGTAATCGTTTTCTAATTGTTACATCACTTTTTAATGTTGTTATTTCTAAATCGTACGTTTATAGGCTACACACCTGTTGAAATTTTGCAGATTAACGACCACAAGATAAACGTTTGTGTATGATAGTAAAATTTGAAAAACCCTTAAAATTAAATTCTTTATTCATACAAAAAAAAAATAATAATTAAGGTTCGATTTAGTAGAACATTTTGTGTAACCAAAAGATGATTCGGACAGACGGGGCGCCGATCGGCTCACCGATAATGTCATCAATTCCACACGATCTCGAGGACACAAAAAAAACCACCTGCCGAAGTTGTAATTGATGAAAATATCCTGACCACATCATCGATTTAATTGTGACGTGTTGTTTTGATCTCCATCACGGGGATTTTAAGTCTAATTATTTATAGCGGAGCCCGGTCACTCGTCAGTCTCGCATTTATGTAATATGCATACCGAATGTTATTTTTATTACAAACTCGAAATAAAATAAACGGAAAGAATGATATTTTTATGAATTTCATTTACGCTCGTTTCTGACTATTTAGAAATCGATTGGGTATTTTTATTTTATTTGTTGATTTAATGCTTCGCTTTTAGCTATCCGCATGCAATGCATTTTAAAAATTCACTCCGTTTTTGTCAAAGGTTTCCTAGATTTCTTCTTTCTCAGACAGTAAAATGATAAATTTAAATAGTTATTTACATTACCATAAGAGGTTTTGAATTAAACATAGAAAAAGCCTGGATTATAATCACGAATTTTACAGTTACTTCAGTTCCATGCCCTTTAGTGGATAATTTTCATGCAACATCAAACACGTTCAAGGAGATCTAGATTAATGCCAAGATCTTAGTCAGAAAGTTTTCTTCTTTAAGCTAATTCGCTTCCCTTATTCATAATATGCAATTAAAATAAACGCGTACGTCAATTATATCTAATGAATAATTAATGTCAAGTAAACAAATTGCGGAAGCCTTGTCTTGTAAAACAATAAAAATATACATATGCTCCAGTTTTTCTTTCGCTCTGTGACTTTGCTTCACTCAACCTGCGTGTCAGTCAGAATAGTGTCAATTCCTCACATTCAATGCTAATAGCAACACTGCAATAGTGTATTTACGTCGCTATATGATGTGTGTATACAAACAATTATACATAATACATATAATTACTGTGTCACGGTTCGTTGAATTAGGATACATATCTAAGTAGTTGGAAACGGGATTAAGTGGCATAACTTGAATTCATCCTCCGACGAATACTCGATGAAGTTATACAAATATCAATTTAAGGATGGGTGTGGATGCGTTTTATCAGCACAATGACGGCAATTTAACACACGTTCTCTCACTTACAACGATCATATTATTTCCTAATTATTCAAGAAAGAACAATTTATGACAACATTGTTCTTCGCTTTTTTGCTTGTTTTACGAGAAATTGCACACTTGCTAATTTACTTCAACAACTTCATATTGCGGGAGAAAAGAAGTTCCTGAATACTACTTTGTTTGAATGATATTTTATTATATCCTGGGAAAAGGGGACATTGTAATTGGAAAAAGAAGTACGAAATTTCCTGAATATAGGTTCTTTTGATTGTTGCTTTATTACTGGTCTCGGGAAAACGAGACTTTTGAAAATTTATTGCAATTGAAAGAAAAAGCACTTTGAGGCATCTTTTTCCACATGGATCATCAACACACGGAACTTCCTGAATATGTATAACTTATTTGAAATTTATTGTATTACCAATCCGGACAAAAATTTGTAATTGGAAGAAGAAACGCATCTTTTTTCACATGGATTTTCAACATACGGAACTTCCTGAATATAATTTCTTTTGAATGTTTCATTATTGGTCCCGGGGAAAAGAACAAGCACCTTGGGGATCTTTTTTCACATCACATCAACATGTAGAACACAATTTTCTCCAAATATAATAAGGATGGCTTTTTTCTAAAGAATATCTTTGAAGATGATGGTTTAAAAAATCTGTAAGGCGATGGTATAACTTAAAGGATGAAGGGCGATCATTTTCTCTCTGAAAAAACTTGGTGTGCTTCGGGCAATATTTGGAGATTGTGTGGTTCAACTTTTACCACTTGTACGTGACAGGGTTGCCACTGGGTTCTTCATAATCTGGCGAACTCCAAAATTCGAATAAAGTGACCTAAGTAAACCTTTCAAATGCATTTCACATATTGTAACAGAAGATAAATTTCAAATGCACAAATAACTCTAAACCCATAACAAGAGAAATAAGGGGGCGTTGGAAATAAATTTTTGTTCTTCTAGTTTTGGCCTGAATTTAGTTCCAATTTTACCATCTGTTCTTCAGCCTGTTTTCCTATGGGTGGATGCCTTAAATGGCTTTGTGTATTACATTGTTGCTTGTTTTTAGTTTTATTGCTTTTTTTTCGTATACAGGAGGCATGTTCAAATCACTTTATCACACCTCTAAATTTACACTACATGTCACATAAAACAGAATTTAGATTATTTATTTTACTTAACACACACAAACAAAATATATATGTAGTCGCCGTTTCTGCGAATTCCTGTCAGGTCAGTCAATTCTAATTGATGTTATAGCTATTTTCGTACTTCTTTTTTGACGTCTTTGTCCGTTTCAAAGTGGTTTCCTTGCAAACTGTTCATGGATCAATGGTTACTGACAGGGCAAAATCTGGGCTATGAAGTGGACAAGGTAAAATTTTATACTGTCTTGGAAGTTCCCGTTATCGTCCAAAAAATAGTACTTTCTATCAAAATCTCTTTTAATTTTTTTTTTAAATTTCGATGTAACAGTTCCCACTTATTGTCTTGCCTGCTTCCATGAAGTTCGCACGAAACCAGATGGATTCCAATAGACCGACCCCATGATTTTTCCTGCAAATGGAGTTGTTTTGACTTTTTTTGTACTTAGGTAACGAAGTATAACGCCTTTGCTTGTTTTAATTCTTTGGTTCTAGTTCTACTGTTTACAGCACTTAAAAAAACCACCTCCTTCATTTCGATGGCTTTGAAAAGCTATTCACAAACATTTTCCTTTTGCTAATCAGTTGTGTTGATATGATAAGATTTATGGTACTCAAACGAAGGGTTTCACAAAACCTTTTTAAGTTAACAAATGGTCAAAATTGACAAAAGACATTTTCTATTTACTAATGTGCAATTTTATCATGTAAATCTCGATTTTGATTCTATTTTGACGACTGACCCGTTTGACGAGGTCGCCAAATCATGTTTATGCACTCAAATTTTATGATTCCGAAGACCATCAAACATATTCCAAACTAATGCAGTGCTACATTAATCACGGTTACAATATCTGGAATGGTAATCTGTTTGTTGTTTTTGGACAAAAACATACGTTTTTGAAAAATTTGCATTAGATGATGCGTTTTGTGTTCTTCCACCACGTTGGGCATCTCCAATTATAATATTGCCTTCTTTAACTTTTTTTGTTCATTTTTTGATGTTGCTTATACACGCTTGCATTTCTAGAAACGTGACGTAATCGAGATGAAATGTCGGCTGCCTTACCATTTTCTTTCTGAGAAATTCAATTTCAGCTTTTTGCTTAAACAAGGCAACGGACGAAAACACTTTATACCGTATACTGAAAGTGTAAGACTTTGGCATTTGCAACCATTTGCGACACCCAATGGAAAACCTTTATATTTTTAATAAACTGAACAATTTTAAGAAGAGTCGAAGAACTGCTAAAGTTTTAGAATACTGGAAAAAGGCAATGAAAACCGAAAGCTACACATTTTTAATAACTGAATAGTTTCAAGAAGAGCCGAAGAACTGCTAAAGTTTCAGAGTACTGGAGCAGGAAAACAACAACCACTGGCCAAAACTGGCCAAATGATTCTTTTTGTTTTCTTCTCTTACTTCTTCTTCTTCTTATGCTTATTCTTCGACTTCTTCTAATTCAGGTAAATTATACCCATTGTTGTGGCCACACAGCCTGTCATCGCTAGCTTTGGCAAAATTCCAAGCCACATCAGGATTTTAATCTTGGTAAAACAGTTACAATTGTTACAAAGTAAGCTCTCAACTCTTGTAACTTTGCCACTTGGGCTGATCTAATCCCTTGGTTCATTTATTTTTTCAGGTATAAATTACGCGAGAGGTATTTTTCGCTCTAAATAGGACAGAAAAACCTACTAATGTTTTATGCTTGAAGAGAATTAAAAAAATTGTGTTGTTAACGGGTTACGTCGACTTGGCAAGTATTTACGGGCAACCCCCAGCCCTACCTCTTTTGATCCGACCCTGATCCATCCCAGCAAAGTTAGTCGGATTCGTTTTTAATTAATTATTATTAATTTAAAATTAAAAATATCATACAATAATTCAATTCAAAAATATCATAGCTTTTAAATTAACAATATAAAAATATAAGACGCAAAATAGTTCATAGCAATTTTATGACACCAATAATCAGGGCAATAGCATGGCATTTAAGGCATCTGCCAACATAGAGCCTTATACCAGAGTATTATATTATAAATAAATGAATAATTTGGTCCGGCCCTTGACTCGAAGACAAAATGATTAATTTGGCCCCAGAACTAGGAAAGATTGCCCATGCCTGATTTAGGATATGATTGGGGATCAGACACGTAATCCAAAATTTAGCTGTCTCACCTTTGTGGCCAGCTTCGGCCCAAAAATGTTGCTTGTATTTTGAGTCATTATTAAAGTGGAATATCCATAGCCTCCCATAAAATTTGGGCCCTATATTGTGCCCACCCAACTTTGCAGATCTATTCACAGGTCTTTGGAGATACTTCCTTTACATTATTTCATTATTTGATGCCAAAAGCAAACTTTCAAAGCAAAGTTTCACTGTAAAAAGGTGATGTTTGTGGTTTTTCTGTTAGTTACCTCCATCAAATACTTGAGGGAACCATTTCTTTTAAGGAATATTATTTGAATCTAAAGATAAATCAAGTGAGCTTGGTCAGCTGAAGTATCGTATCCTCAACCATCTCCAGACAGCAAGTCAAGCAAATCGTGCG
This sequence comes from Melanotus villosus, assembly GCA_963082815.1. Lineage (NCBI taxonomy): Eukaryota > Metazoa > Arthropoda > Insecta > Coleoptera > Elateridae > Melanotus > Melanotus villosus. Next base: position 13,031,433 of record OY720423.1, read on the forward strand.
TTACAGTGTTATATTTGTTCTACCTAATTAATTTTTCTAGAAACAAGTGCGTAAATGCAGATTTAACATTTTATCGAGACTCCATACGAGCTTATTTATCGTAGAATGAATGTAAAGCCTTGTAAGTTGCTAAGGACAGCATAAGACTAATAATTATGATTAAAGCAAAAATTGTAATGAGTATTTACTTTATTAATACAAAGACAATGGGGTCGTTTAAACGATGTTTACTACTTACAAGAATGCATACGCGAATGTGAATTTAAGCAACAAAGTGAGCACTAAGTTAAGTGGCTTTTCCATATACGAAGCTTTCGTGTGTAAAGAGGATGGATATTCGTCTGTAAAGTAGTTGTGCAAGTTATCATATCTTCGCAACGACACACATACAGACATATTCTCGTTGCATAAACAAAGTGCACGTTCAATGAATCTGCAAGCGCAGCTGTATGCATTGTTTGCGCTAAATGCAGTCGACCCACACTCACACTATCTTCAAGATACCGGACACCTTCCCGGGCCGGATGTGACACACACGGCCCACGCTACGGCACCTTGCACAAACTGCTACCTTTATCATTGATTAGTAACATTCGTTTTATTATGGGAACGTTGTACAGATCAAGTTGTCACGAGATAAATTATAATTTCGGCCTTTGTTACATCCTTGGGTCCAAAATTTTAACACAGAATATCCATTATCGCCGAACGACAAGGTGAAACTTGTACCATTCTTATCATTCTATTGAATTTTGATGGTTGAGATGATATCAAGAAGGCTGGGTGTACTGAACCTTTACAGAGACAAATTGAAATTTTCAGATTTTCTTCCGAAGTTGAGTACAAATTGTTTTGTTTTAGAGACCACTGTAGGAACAAATCGTACAGAAATTGCAAGGTTTTTGGATAAAATGGAAGAAACAATTTATATTCTTAATTTTCGAGCTGTTTTTTCAGACTCAAACTCCCATAGAAAAATTATTAAGACTAGAATTGTATAAAATTGCCACGTAAATGGGGTTTGCTTCGATGCATCTAAAAACATTCTTAGAAGCCGAATAATGAAGAAAATGAGCGTATTTAACTTCATGGTGTTGGAATTTCTTTGGTCCCAGAAAAATGAAATACTTAAAACCTACATAATTACTTTTCGAAAATTAAATACAACTCTCGAATTTAACCGGACGTGGCAGTAAAATAGCTCATAAAAAACGTATCAGATTGTTTTGTATCAAAACATTTAATAGTTGTTTATTTCTCTGAACTGTTTCAAATTATTCCGAATATCAATTCTGTGAAATAATATATATGAAACAATGTTATCTCAACATAAACATTTTTCATCTTAAATGAGTGTTAATTTTACCAAATCGAAGAAACAGCGGAAGGATTGTTAAATGGCAGTGTTTTTATTATCTAAAAGAACATCAAAGAAATTTAGTAAACCGTACCGGTAGGCAAAAAGGTTTCTAATTAACACTAGAAAGTATTTATTTAGGTTGTTGATACGATGTTACGATCTTAAATTGTGTGTTATTAAGGAAAATAGGACGGTACAATTAATTTTACCGTTATCTTAATTATTTAATTTTGTTTTTCGTTTAATAAAGATCATTTTCTTCTGCTGATTTGCATACCTAAATTTAATTAAAAATTCTTATAAAGAAGGATCGGTTCAAAATTTATAAGTATTTTGCACAAAACCGAAATACTTTATTTCTGTTCAACGAAACAAACAAAGAAATGAAAGGCCGAATTAGGTAATTAAAAGGAACTTGCAACATCATTCAATTCGAGCCATCGACCTTTCACAAAAATATTACCAAATTTCCCAGACTTATGACATACAAATTGTTTTGTTATGAGCAACTTACCGCAGGTATTCGTATGTTAGAGCATCGTGTTATACACGTCTAAGATTTTTATCTGTTTTAAGGACGAAAGGAACGAGCCTAATTCAATTAAAATGAAGATATCAGGAAATAATTTAAGTAGAATATAATTTAGTAATTGACGTACAAAAGAATCTTGAATCCTTTTCTTATGATACAATCTACTACTTAGAAGGAGGTTGACGTTTACCTGTGCCTCTACTTGGGCAAGTTTTGAGTTCTGAATGAATCCTGGATGGGCTCGTGTAAATTCCTTCACCTACAACAGTCTTATAATTTTCTAAGGTGAATTTGAGCAGCAGAAATTAAGTGCAAACCCATGAAAATTCATAACAAAAATTTTAATTTTAAAAATTTCTAATCTTTTCATCTTTCTATTATTTCTAGCATATCCAATGTTACTGCTTAAAATTACCTCGTAAAACAGCATGTTAATTTGGGTTTTAATGTTAATTTACAAAACAGTCCGCTCACTAAAAATTTAAGAACCTTATTTATTAAAAGAAAATAACTAAAATCCCAAGATAAATATCTAATTCTGCATATGTACGTATTTAAATTCCTCATTAATTTTTGCGGTTAATTTCGAAAAATTAAAATTTGTAATAAGAAAGTTTAAGCTAACCAAATATGTATGTGCATTTTTTAAAAATAAAAATAGTATTTAATTAAAACATGACTACTTACAAATATATGCGCTGTTAAATTAAAATTGCAGCTTCCGTACAAGGTAATTACAAGAATAATTAATTGCAAACGAAATTAATCGCTTCCCTAAGAATAATTTCCAAATCACGTTTAGATAGTGGTGGAATTAATACGGATTATAATCACTTACTCGATTTTACGTCAGTGTAACAAGTGATCATATCGAAAAATGGTAAGCAGCGAAATAAAACAATAAAACCCAAAATCAAGGAGTGGTTCCCGGTTTGAAACTGATCGGAGATTTTGATTAATAGTCTAATTGTACTTGACAAACAACCGTGAAAATATTTTACACCCGAGTAAATAAAAATACAGCCACAAAGTGACTTCTAAACAAGATGTAAATAATGATGTGTTGATTTGCATCGCGCGTAGGTGTTTTCTTTTTTGACATACTTCAAAAGCTTTATGGTATAAATTAACATCTTTATGAAGTATAAGCAACACTCGTGTTACGGTGTTAATTCGTTTGATTGCTTGCTAGCCGATCCTTGTGGATATTCCTAATTACAAATTTACGTTTCCACTTCGGTTACTTTGAAAAATATCCCCCGGATTTTCATCCGAAACCGACCGAAGCTGTCAGTTATTAATAAGGTTAAATGTGCCAAAAAGTTACGTTAATAATAAGTAATTGGCCGCTTGTTTTAGTAGTAATTAATTTAATTTAATTTATATAAAAATTCTCCCGCAAAAATTAAAAATACAAAAAATTAAGTAAACTGGTTCTTAAGGAGAGGAGTTAGTATAACGTCGGTCAACGGCTTCAAATTACTGTAAAATGTTATTGACACTAATGAAAATTAAATATACAGAACCCACACTTCTACATGAGAATCATAATTTGTAAAGCGGACGGAATAGAAACATTTAAACTGTACACACATTGTTCGGTTCTTTCAGATGCTTACCTACTAACTAAGCAACATGGTGAGAACAAGTAGAACAATTAAACTAACTTGTAATGAGGCCTTTCAAGTACGTGTAGATTTAATTTACAGTTAGTTTTTTTGCTACTTTTTCCTGATGACATTTCGTATTTTCTTTACGAAAAAGTCAGTATAGTCCGCTTGGATTTTATTGGCACTTTGGTTGGCCATGGATTGTCCGGTTTATATCGTGTGAATGCGGCTTTTGAGCTTCAGCAGTGGAGGTTATTCAGTGTGACAATGTGCGCTGCTTATAACCAGAAACCTTTGTAGAAAGTTTTTAATTTTATTTCCTTATTTTGTCTTCGGACAATTGTTTTTGTACTAAGTACAATTAAGCAGTATATTTCCCAAATACAGATGAAAGGGTTGATATAAAAGATAACTTTTGGGAAGAATTACAAGGCCACCGAGACAGCCAAAGGAAGACTTAAGACATAGCTGGGGATTTTAACAGTAGAGTGGGGAAAAGGAAAAAGACGATCTGTACAGAACGGTGGTACGAACACACGGAGAGGAAATTCGAAACAATAATGGCGTTAGGTTATGTTCCTTTCTAATAAATAATTTAATTATTACAAATATGTCTATGCATAGAACGAAATACATATCTTCACAAGAGAACAGCCAAGCAGAGGAGATGATTTTGTGCTGGTAGAAGCAGATACTAGAAAAATCATAAAAGCTGCAAAAGTTTCAAGAAGAGCAGAAAAGTATAGTGATCATTATTCCTTATTAATATCAAGAATACAAGGGGAAATCGGAAGTGAACTAAACAAAGAACAAGATACAACTAGAAGATTATCGACTGAAACCATAAGAACATACAAACTGAAAAACGAAACAGTTTCAGCCAATTTTGCGTAAGTATCAGATAAAGAAAACGAAGAAAATATTGATAGAAGCCAAGAACGAAATATGGACAATATTAAAGACCTGGTAGTTACTAAGGAGGTGTGTGGAAATGGCAGGACAAACAACAAAAAAAAGCAAGCAACTTGGTGGAACAAAGATACCGGAAAGCAGGCTAAAATAAAGAAGAAAATGGGCAAAAGTATTTAAGCAGTAGAACAACTGAAACCTACGAGGAATATAAAGCACAACGAAGGATAGTAAAAGACTTGGTAGTGACAGAGGAGGAGAAACCGTGGACAAATTGAATCAAACTTTGTAAAAAGGGATTAACAAAATGTAACTCGAAAAAAACGTATCTTTTACTTTATCCCTAAGCCTCTTCTACCTAAGTTCATGGCCAATCAGAACTCAAAAAAAAAAACTGGAGGAATTATACTAATAGCTGATTTCGTTTTGGTTAAATAATCAAAACAGACGTTCTAATTTTAACACAATTCCAATTTCTCTTGTCCTTCCTGTTTATTTCAGGGTGTAATAATAGACTGTACATCTGATATTTATGAGATAGGTGGTTGTAGTTAGATCACAAACGTGTTCAAATTGCAACGTTAGGTAACACAAGGTGGCAAATTAAACATTAACCTCTGGGACCAATAGATTGTTAATTTAGGTTAGCAATTTGGGATTCCCCGGATTAAAGATTCATAGTTCGACCAATGGACGCTTCCCCTCCCCCTTCCCCATTGATGGACCCAGGAAGTCGGTTTCATATTGACAATTTTCATTACCTCAACTGTCAATCACCTAATTTTGGCTATCACTGTTTGATGGAGAGTTGGGTCCCTGTATACTTTATTAAATGGACCAGTTGTTGATCCTAGTACTATGCAAAACAAAAGTTACCAAGGGAAATCTTAATGGCATTTTGGGTAGAATAAATTAAGAAAGAAGTAACAAATTTTAAGTTTACAAAGGGAAAATAAATCACGAGATTAGAGTATATGTAATATCTAAGCACAGGCTGAATCTGACAAAATTGTGGTGCAGGAAGTCGTAGAGGAAAGAAAAATATTTGGAAATTCTTCAAGTAATTAGAATGTGGTTATATAAATCAAGGAAATAAGTGCTACTGAAGGAAAAATAGTTGGCACCTCCCTTTTCCCATTAAAATTGTATTCCAAACGGCGGTGTTTATCTCAGGAAGGGTTAATTGTCCAGTGTTCATATTTCATGAAAGCCATCTACAGACGAGTAGAAAACGAGCAAACCATAACTAACTTCTCAGCTCGAATGCAAGTCCCTTATTTAATCCGTAAATTCATGCTAAATTTGTGGTGTGGTCACTTCGAGTTACATGCATGATGTCACAAGCAGCTAACCATTTTTCAAAGTTAAAATTCAGACAAGCTCCTGCTTTTAACCCACGCCTACGCGGCCCTTCCGTTTATAATAATAAGATCTTCTATTAATTTGCATTGAATAATTTTGCCACTTAATTAATTACGCAATAATATGTAATAAAGAGATATCATCTGTTTTAAAAAACGACTTAAACGGTTATACATGAATAATGCATATTCGGTAAGAAAAAAAAAACTCCAGCTTTGTACCGAATATGTTTATTCATGTAAAATTTGACCGAAGTCACTTAGAATTTTTGAAAGAGATTGAATCGAAACACCGAGTAAAATTACTGTCGGTCAAATTTACATTTCTGGAATCGTAATCTTGACATCTTGAGTACTAAAGGTTGTTTTATGGTTGGGTTAACCCATGAAACTAAAGCTGTAGGTGGTACACCTTATATTCTTTATCTAAAAGATTATTGTACGGTGCATGTATAATGAATAGACGCATTTATTAACCTGTTTAGAAGATTTAAAAGTTCCTTTTTTATAATTTCTTCTTCGGATTTAAGTACTGAATTCGATCAGTTATTTACTTAGAAGAAGAATATGCATGTTCTGAAACAAACAAAACAGAACTTAATTTTAAGAATATACAAACGAATAAAAGGGGGGAAATGGCATATTTGAGTAAGGCAAATAAAGTCCACCGTAGTCATCTCGACAAGTTTTCGAGTCAAAACATAAAGTTTCAACATCAGGAGAAGAGCAGTTCGTCATCCTAAAACACATGTCTATGATTTTATGGCGTATGCTTCTTAGTGCCGTAACAAATCGAGCCCGACTCTGGAGTTGACAATCCCCGCATGAATAATTCACGGAGCTGAATCGACGAGCCAGGCGATCGCCGTCCATTGCAATTAGACAATAGTGGACAGATTTAATATTATGGATTGGACATTTGTATTCCGCTGGAATTGAATCCTATTGTTCCCATGATAAACTTATGAGACGGACTTTGTCATATTAGCTTGTCTATATCATATTTTGTATGGTTTTATTATTGTTTCATAACGATCCCTACATCGAGGAATTATTGGGATTATTTCGCAAATCTCCACCGTTAAAGCTGGACGTTCCATTTTCAACATGTAATTGAGTTTATAATGCTGAAGTTTTACTATTAGAAATTGTCTTTTCGGATGCAAACCCAAACGTAGGAACTGAATTAATTTAAAAATAATTACGGATTCAAAACCGTAATCAATACTTCATCTAAACGGAAATAACAAATAAAACACCCTCCTTTTCCGTCATCATTTTATTAACTAAATTAAAAACACAATACCGGTGTATTAATTAGTATACCGTACACGTACACGTTTTCATCTGATCTGAAAACGTAATTAGAAAACCCCAACATGATAGATCACACGTGCACCTCGAGGTTTAAATGTAAAAGACACTCTCTCACAGCAGTCCCTAACCCAAGATTGATTGTAAAACCTGGCACTGACACAAAACCATCAGTTCACATCCGCATAATACCGACCTGCATAAAATAAATACGCAGATAATGCGTGTTCGCAAACAACATTGTTTATAATGCAGTGAGAACTGCAAACAAGATGCCGTTGTTATTTTGTCTTCTTTGTACTATACTACGGCATTTGGAATTTCTAAAGCTTGTTTCGTGTTTTAATAGGGCGAAAGAAACTTCGACTTTAACGTTACTTAAATTGAAATTTTATTAAGATTCTTGTATTAGAAAGACAAAATCCAGTAAGCCCATGCATGTGACATCAGTTTTAAAACTAAGCACATTCGGTATTAGTTTTATTTTTAAACAATCGCCTTCTTAACATGAATACAAAAAATTCAAAGCCTACTTTTGGTGTTTTACTAAATTTTTTAATTCACGTAAATTCCATTTGGGTTTGTAAGCAAATAGAGAAAAGGGCAAATTGTATACCCTGGTTTATTCTTACATATTTCTGAAACGCCATACAAGTGAATATCTTCAATCTATGTATTTTGATATTTGCAAATGCATATTTTTGCATTCAAAAGGAAGAAACTAAGCGGACCATCCGTGTGACATCGGCTTTTAAAACAAAGCACCACACCCAATATTAGTTTTGTATTTAACCAAACTTACCTAACCTACCTTGGGTTCAAATATTTAAAAAAAAGTAAAGCCTACTCTGACGCTGCCTATAGTTTTTGGTTTTAATTAATTTTTTAAATAAAGAACTTAATCTTTACATAATTCAATTTCTTTTTAAATCTTATAGTGTCTATTATGCAGTTAAAAGTACCTATCTACAAATTTCATTTACAGGTCTTTACGCTCTACATCAAACATCTTCTTAATTCGACTATCCCCCTTTTTAGGTAATCTTTATTCAATATTAGTAGCTACGTTTTCAAAGCTATATCTTTTTGCATAAACCCAATTAACAAACCGGTCTGTTGTACTATTGCTGTCAAAGTCTGTTTGGAATATCCTGTCTTGCTCAATTGCAGATTGTGCCATAGCGTTGCATTTAATAAGGTCCAAGCCTTTTGTTTACATGTACCCTGACCAGGGCAGCGCCGGATTTAGGCCTAGGCCAACTAAGCCCGGGCTTGGGGCGGCAAAAGCCGAAAAGCACTACTACAATTTCCAACTAAATTTTAAAAAATGTTAATGTTTTTTGATCTATCATCGATTTTTACATATTCATACAAAAGATTTCTCATCTATAGCCTCACCTACTACATTATCTAAATTCGCTGGTGTTTATATGTATAACACTGTACTCTTGTTCCAGTGCCGTATCTAGGCAATTTTGCGCCCTGGGCAAACTTGATTCCTTGCGCCCCGCGCCCCCCCGTCGACCCGGATCTTAATTATTTCTTATCCAAAAAATTTTGATTAATAAGGATTATCTGAAGAAACATGCACGAAAAAATATTTATTTCATAAAAACATTTCATAATAAAAAATATATTCTATAAAATAACTAATAAAAGGAACAAAAACATAATTCTAAACATTTATAACATGGAACATAGATATTGAAGTGATATAACTTTTAGAAAATTTATTTTCTTTATTTAAAATACAAAATTGGGAATAATACTCTTTAGGATGCAAGGTTTAAATATTCAATTATGTAAATAAGTTAAGGTAATTTTAAGTACCTATTGTTATCTATATTATTGTATTTGTTGTAAATAGTAGCGATAGTAATGTTTTGTGTGTATGTATGTGGAAGGATGCTTGTTTTAAAATAAAACCAAGGAGTGGGAGATTTTTGGGATAACTAGGGAAGATCGAAAAAGTTGGAGGAAAATTAATAAACAACAGATATAAAATATGGATAAAAGGAAAGGGACGTGTTTATGAGTAAATAGAATCACCTTTTGCGTAAAAAGCTTACTTTGCAAGTTATAAGCCAAAAACAAAAAAAAAAACTGTGATTTTTAGTGGTTTTTTGATGATTTCTTATATTTGCCGAAAAAAAATTTGTTGGACAACTTCAGATTCGTGCTCAGCACCCCAGAAAACATAAAGTAAGCCACTAAAAACAATTACACCAGAACTTTCCACTTCAAGCCCTGTTTGAACACCATTTGACTGGACTATAAGATGAATTATGTGAACATAATCGTAAACCCTTTCTCAGCAAAAGACATCTCCAAATTGGAGATGAAATTTACAAACAAAGTGTGAAATCTCTCTTGGTGGAGATAGTTAAGTTCATCTTCTGTGTTCCTCCTCAAGTCTTCTAAAGTTTCTGGTTTAACTTATACACCGATTATTTTAAAAATCCCAACAGAAAAAATTGGACACAAAAATATAGGTATGGTGGCTATTTAGTAAAATGAACCTGTTAGGAAAGCTTTCTTGCAACGATTCTGTTGTACTCTGTACAATATCTGATATGGTTATACGGAACTTGACATACCTACACCTTATACAGTGACCGGCAAAAAGTTCGCAACATATGGGAAAAATTTTTATTATTAGAGTATCCAAAAAACTTTCATGGGGAATGGGTTCTGCATCTCCGATAAGCTAAAAATCGAATTTGAGGTATGTCACGTGACCGCTGGTATGGCGGCAAATTTAAAAAAATTACTATGAAGTCAGAAGAAGTGGGGTTAGATGACAAAAGATCGAACAAAATTATTAGAAAAAGTTGCTTAGAATTTAATTATAGGGCAATATGCAAAATTTCAAGTATTTATTTAAAAAAATTGAAAATCGCAATTTTTCGCAATTATTTTTTTCTTATAATTCACAAATACCCAATTTTTTCATTTTAAGTAGCCCGATTGAAGTGAAACCTATGTGCTTGGATAACAGTGGAAGAACTTTCTCGTTTTTCCATAATTGACAGTAATAAATCTAAAAAACAGGTTTCCGCTAGAACGCTCACTGTTGCAATAGTGATTTCTGCCCGTAAAAAGAATAAGCTCAGTTTTTCAAAATTTTGAAGAAGTTTACATATCATGTGATACATCATTGCATTCAGAAAAAAATTCTCTCTTAAAAGGGCCAAAAAAATTGCATGGTACCAAAATTTGAAATTTTGAGGTTAGGTTAGATTACTAAAAATTTTGTTTAAAAATTTTAAACAAGTGCGCCATGACAAGTAAAATTTGAAAATTGATTCTTAATGAGCTCTCGAACCTGCACCTTTTTGCTAATTTAACCATCTCTCTATCCTCTATCTCTTCAAATACAAAGGTTACCCATGTTGTCCCTACGAAATCCGGGCACCCTGTATATCCTTATGGAAGTGTCTTTTATAACCTTGATATACATACATAGCATTAAGCATTAAGCACTACGAATGAAAGAGAAAAGAACCCACTCATTTTTAATTTAAAAATACGTATATCCAAACTTGTCTTATAATAACAGAACATTGGTCTTTTGTGGAGGTATCTAGTTCGATGAAAATCATTCCAAATTGTTTTGCCTAGCAAGAAATTGACTTTTTCGTCATATTTTGTAATTATAGATAAAATAGAATTTATAGTGGCTTTTTGACAAGTAAGCACCTATGTAACGGAAATTATTAATTATTTTATTATTTAGTTATTAATTAATTCTATTTCCTCTTCGTATAATCTTTTCCTAATAATTTTCAAAACATTAATAACTTTATCCACCACTTGCCCATTTTTAGCAACATTTTTGATACGATTATGGAGTTAATTATTAAATAACGATCTATCTATTGCTTTGTCTTGAGTATGTATGAAAAAATATTGTGCACTTTTGTCAAGTAGCGATGTTTTCTCGTGGTTTTGAATGCGTTGATAGACGTGCCTTCAATCATTCATACCTTCTATAAATCTATTTTTGCTCGAAGATGAAGAAAAGGCTGAACAAACCGAACAGTAAAGCAAATTCGTTAATAATAGCGTATCGACGCTAAGGAAATGATACTGAAATAGTAATTTTTCTACTCCCACCATGGAAAGTGGGATTTTCAAACTTCGTCTCCATAGATACGAGTATTGAAAATGAGTGTTTGCCGAACAAGTGAAATTAGCGTGCGGAAAATTTACTTTCCGCACGCACATGCATGATTTTCGGTGCGGCAAAGTATAATTTTGCCGCACCGAAATCAAAATGTCATAATGACATTTGATGAATGTCAGATTTGATTTTGCAGAAATATTTAAATTTTTTTATGGAAATGTGGTTGTAGAAAAAATAGTGTGTAATACATGTGTTAAAAGCTTGTATTTGCCACTCTCATGTGACTGCAGCACTCACTATCGTTCGTGCTGCAAACTTCACATTCGTGTGGCAAACGCAAGCTTTCAACACTTGTATTACAAATTACTATTACGATACTAGTAACGTTATGAAGCATTTTACATTACGAGAGAAAAGTTTGAAAGAACGAGCGACGAAGGAGCGAGTTCTTTTAAATCTCGAGTAATGTAACAGCAAATAACGTTACGCGTGTCGTAACACGGTTTACATCATCTTATAATAATTTTTTACAAAAAATAAAAAATTATTTTCAGTGACAGTTCAATGACAGTTCAATGGCAATTCATAAATAGTAACGTAAATCAGCCATAACAGCACGTTATAAGCTTTACAGCACTAGTGCTGTTAAATGTATCATAACATAACTCGTTGCTAAGGAGTTATTACCATGATAACGTTATAGGATGATGTAAAACATATTTAATTGGTCCTTTTCTCGACATTTAAAATTATCTTCAGTTTTATGTCTTTCTTTGCCCTTGCTACTTATAATATTCGCATTGCTTCGACATTATGTGAATGTTCTTTATTAATTTTATGGAACATGTCGGAAAAAACAATGCTCTGCTACCTCTAACAGACAAACAGACTGTGCTTCTTTTAACTGCTTCGTTTTCAGCACTACCTTTCTGTCTTTTTCCTAACGCTTTACCTTTTTTCCAGTTTTAAAAGTTCCAAGAAATAAAAGAAACTAAAACTAAAACAAATTTAAAATTACGATTATGATAACATTGTTACTGCTATTTTTGACTACAATGGTCAACTCATATCATGTAATATGACTACGTTGTGAAAAGCGTAGTTGTAAAATGCAGTATAGCTGAAAAATGAACTTAGTCAAAATAATAAAATTAATTATATGTATTGGTGTTTGGTGTTTACTTGTTTTTATTTCTACACACAAATAATTTTATTAGGTTGCTTTGTATATCAATGATTATGCTTTTAAGATTATTATTACATGTGTTAACGCATAATTAGTTCTGAAAACTACTTAATGTCGAGAGATCCTACAATTATTATTTGGCTCCAAACAGGACCGGCCGTTCGGGTAATTTCCCCTCTTCCCGGCAGTAGTTTTGTTTCTAAACAACCGCTTTCTTCAATTGAAATATTAAAAAGTAAAGCCTCGTATAGTTTTTGGTTTTAATAAATTTTTTAAATAAAGAAATCAACTCGAATTCCATTTGGGTTGATAAGCAAACAGAAAAAAGCCTGATTTATTCTTACATATTTTTTGAAACGCCATACAGGTGGATGAATATCTTCAATCTGCATAAATGTACAACCGGTAGATATTCTAAAAGTAGGTTTGATCAATATCGGAGATCATGAATTTATACTGAATTGCAAATCTGAGATCCGGAAATCTAACAGTTTTCAAACATGTACACACTTATGTTTTCTACAAAGAGAAGAAAAAAATACGTGTGAAAGTTTTACATATATCAAACTTAGAGATTTTGTTGTGAGATATTAAAACTTCAAAACTTAAATTTTGTATTGTAAATTGCTGACGTTTCTGATGTTTAACGGTTTGAAAAGAAAATATTGTACTTAATTTACAAATAGGTACTTTTCAGTTTTTTTTCTTCTTGGATTTCAGTTGTATGTCAGATATGAGATGTGAAACTTCCTATTGAAATAATGCCAGCCAGCAGTTCCCCTGAAAAAATCTTGTTTTGATTCTAAAAATTGTTTACAACGGTGGTTACTCAGTTTTATAATTAAATGATTACTTCTAAATTAAATACACATTATTCTGATGCCTGCTGTATAATTACAAGTTTGCTAAACTTACGTTCTGCGCCATAAATTTTTATTGCTTGCTGTTACAGATATGCGAAGTTTCAAATCTGCACGATTTTTATAACTGTTTATTTAATTTAAATGAGTTTTATGGCAATTAGTTTTAGGAAAATATTTATTTGAAATTTAATCCAATTTGGATTTAGTTTTATTGTTCTTGTTAAGTTTATTTTAACTGGATGGCAGGAGCCTTGCCGTAATCACAAAAATAATATTTGTTACGTGCGCGAATTTCATAATAAACTTGGATTTTAAGATCAAGAAAAATTTGTTACTTTTAATGGTAGCCCTTTCCATGGCCAAATTTGCTTGTACTCGATTTTTTTACAATAAAATTTAATTAAAATTGTGCATTTCACGCGTAAGACCACATACGTTAACGCACCAGCCTCAACACCGAAAGGTATAAGAGGCTAACAATTACATACATAAAATCAATGTTAGACATATAAAATGTAACGTAATTTTACTTCGATAAAAACATGGTTACAGTTAACAATGTGCTTTAAAAGCACAGTGAGAGTAGAACATTAACATTATAAATAAAATAATCATTACCTTCGAGCACTTAATTAAAACATCGCCAGCAGATGTAACAAAATATAATAATTTCAAATTAATTACGTGAAAATAATTAAGTATAGAGATATGATCGCAGAATTTATGCGGTATTATTTACTATTTTGTATGCATGTGCTCTTTAAAGAAGGTCATAAAATTAGAGACAACCTCTTAATTCAGGAAGCGGCGTAAATCTAAAATCGTAAAAAATAATTATTTCCTAATTAGTACTGACCATACTATCTATAATAAGGCTCGTTAAATTTTGGCGTTCTTACTTATGTTCGCACCATTTTAACTAAATAATTAACATGTGCTACTAAAAATTTTATGGTGTATTTAATAATTCATGGCTTTCGAATATATATTCGAGTGCATCCTTGCTCAACATGCTAAACTGAACCACCTGATCGATCTTTTTATTTAATTTTGGGTGTTTTAAATAGATCATGTAAGTTGGTTGGTTGTAAGTAATTTTCTATTTTTGTGAAAACCGCGAGTATACGTTTTTTAACTTGTTTTTATATAAATGAAGGGAAAAGAAAAATACAAGAAAAATCGTATCCAGACAGACGTCTCTATGTAACAAATGTCTTGAGTAAATATGAGCACATGAGATTGTCGTTGACTTGGCCGAGGCTTGTACGATATGAAATCATAACGAGAGCTCTGCAAATACTGACTTCTAATTGAAATCTGGACTCGTATTGACCCTGTAAACACTTGTCCGAGATCAATCGCAATACGATTGCTACAGATGAAACGAAGTACGCTTTTCCCCGAGATATTCTCGTTTATTTTTCTGCTTTTGATGAGTTTGTTTTCTGTGTCAAAAGGATGATGAAATTTTTTATTAGAAAAATATATCAGATCGTGATGCTTATGGCGCTTCGATCGTTGGAAACTTTCTACAATCTATCGAGACTAAGTAATTAAATTCGGTATGTAATCAATACATTTGCAAGGATATTATACAAGGTTGATTGATAGTTTCATATGAATATTTTATCAACAGCATTTGAATACACTGCTGATACATTAATCAAGAAAAAGGACTCTGGCACAAAACAATTTTAAGTCAAATTTTCCATCAATCGAAAGCAAAATTTTGCTTTGGTTTTAAAGACATTACATTGAATTTTTAATAATCTTGTGTTAAAGACAACTTTTAATTTAATGTAAATCGATGAAACTTACTTCAAAAAAGCATGCCAAATTTTCCATCAATCCAGAGTGAAAATGTTTTTCTTCGGTTTTAAAGATATTTCCCTGGATTTTTTATACTCTTAATTAACGGAAACTTTAAATTTAATGAAAATAGATGAAGCACAAATTTGCCATTAATTACATTTTCTCAAAGCAATTTTTAATGATCGTTTGTAACTGAAAATTGTTAAATTAATGCAAATCGATGAAAGCTACTATAAAAATAATTCACATCAATCGCAAGAAAAAGTCTTGTATCTATTAGATTTAGTTACTTCAGTTTTAGATATTTCGTTGAATTTTTAAAGAAATTTTTTAATTTAATGCGGATCAATGAAAATTACTACAAAAAATATGACAAATTTTCCATCAATCCAGAGCAAAACTTTGTTATTTATTACCTTTTTTTGGCTTTAAAGTTATTTCATTGAATTTTTAATATTCTTGATTAATGAAAATTTCTAATTCAATAAATCGGTGAAGATTATTAAAAAGAAATTTAAGCTAAATTTTCCATTCATGGCCTTTTCTTGAGTTTTAAATGTAATTCAGGCAATTTTTAATAGTGTTTTGGAACTGAAAATTGATAAATTAATGCAAATTGATGAAAGTTATGCAAAACAATTTCTAGTCGATCGAAAGAAAAATTTATTTATTAGATTTACTTTACAAGTTCCAAACCGTCGCAGAAGAGTACTACAACATTGAAATATCAGAGGCAAAGTCTAGTAGCGTCGAAGGAGCCGAGAAGATGCAAACTGGTCAGCAATAACCACATAATAGAGCAAGTAATGACTTTCAACTACCTCAACCTACAAAGAGAAGTCCTAAAATAAATGAGTAAAGCGGCATGCATGTCTGGATGCTTAAGAGACATTATCTGGAAAAATCCAAATATGAGTATAGATAGTAAGATACGCATATTCAAAACCTGCATAAGACCTGTCATGACGTATGAAGCCAAGACGAGAGGTAAGACATGTGACACCAAGAGGCTGCTACGGACAACGGAGATGAGAACGCTAAGAAGTATAGCAGGAAAAAGACTAAGAGACAGAGTACCGAATGACGAGATCAGGCAGACATGTAAAACAGAAGACGTAGTTCGATGGTCCGGACAAGAAGAAGAGCATGGAACGAACACATCAGTCGAATGAACAGAGACCGATTAGCTCGCATCGCCGACTCGAACTACACCACCAGGAAGACCAACTAAGAGATGGAGAGAGAGGTGGCAGTCAACATCCCAAGGAAAATTCTTAATCTGTAGGTTTTGTCTGGATGCATCATTTAGTTTTATTTTCTATCCGACTTATAAATCTTATTTCCATTGCATTTAGGCGTGTTTTATGTTTTTCTGTTTCACTGCTATAATATTATTGTCGTTCAAGAAATTTTTTTCTTCCCTAAGAAAGTCGTTTTCATCATGTTAAATGTTCTTCCTGTTTTTCCCAACCTGTCGATTTTTTTGTCTATTTTTGCCATTATTCTCAATTATGGATCATAGCTATTTAAAACTTTCTACTTGTTCTGTTTGTTTCCCTTGTAGCTTTATATTACGTATTTTGTTTTCCCTCGCCACTATCAGAGTTTTTATTTTCTCTACGTTTATCTTCATGTATATTTTATGTAATTCTCTTTCTAATATCTCCAGGTTATATTGTAGATTCTTTTCTGAGTTGGTCACTAGAGTCATGTAATTTGCAAACATAAGTTCGTTTATCTTTGTTTACTCCATTTGCCAGTATCCTAATTTAAACGTCTTCATCTTTTTCTTTGCATATTTTACTGCGTCATCTAGACCTATTGAACACATGAGGGGGCTAAGCACATATCCCTGCTTTACTCCTATCTTTGTTTCGAATTCTCTTGACTCTTCATTGTTCGTCTTTACTATGCGTTTGTTATTTCTATGCAGTGATTGTATTATTTCTATATAGTTTTAGCGCTTTCCATATGTGTTCTCTTTGTAACTTATCAAAAGCCTTTTCAAGGTCTATAAAGCACATGTGAATTTCTCTATCTTTGTTAATAAGGTTTTCGCTGGCTTGTCTAATAATAAAAATTAACTCTTGGGTGCGTCTCCCCTTCCTAAAGCCACATTGGGTCTCTTCTATTGTATTTTCGATCTTATTCCTCATTCTCTTCTCAATTATTCTGGCATAGACTTTCGGGGGTATGCTTATTAACGTTATTCCTCTATAATTATTGCAAACTCTTCTATCTCCTTTCTTAGGTATGCGGAGTATGATTCCTACATTTCATTCGCGTGGTACATTCGTGGTCTTCATTATTTGATTCGGTAATTCTGTAAGTTTGGTTATTCCTTCTTTTCCCATATATTTTATCATCTCCGGTGTTGTAGTGTCCCTTCCTGGTGCTTTTCCTAATTTTATTTTTCGTATGGCCTCCTTAACTTCTTCCTCTTGTATTTCCTCTGTTTCTTCCATTTCGTTTATCTCTCCTTGTACTTCGGTTATATTAGTTTCAGATTTTGTTAGTTCTTCAAAATATTGTCTCATCGTGTATTCCTTTTTGCTGTCTGAGTTGTTTTAACCCTTAACTGAGAACAAAGTCGAAGGCTCGAAGGACAACTAAGATGGTTCGGACACGTATGCCGTATGTCCAAAGACAGACTAAAAAAAAGAGTGAATGCACCGCGAGTGCCGGGAAAAAATAAAAGAGGAAAGCCCAGGAAAACATGGGAAGACGGAATACGGGAGGAAGCAATAAATAATGGAATCAGATGGGAAGGAATAAAACAAGCTGTCTAGAATAGGAAATTATGGAAAGAAAAGTGAAGATTGCCACAATACACCCAACCTTGTCCGCCTTACACCTAACGGTAGAAAGACAAAGGATTGAGTAAACAAATTCTTAATATAATGTAGGTAAATCCATACTACAAAAAAAATAAGCCAGATTTTCCATTCATCGAGAGCTACAATTTATTATTTAAGTATTGCATTTTCTTCGGTTTTACAAATAATTAAATTCAGTTTTTAATAAACCTGTGTTTTTGAAATTTGTAATTTAATTTAAGTAAATCGATTAATGTTACTACAAAACAATAAAGCCAAATTGAAAGCAACAATTTGTTATTTATAGTATTTTCTTTGGTTTTAAAGATCATTAATTAATAAACTTGCGTTATTGATAATTTTTAATTTAATTTCATTCGATTAAAGTTGTTACAATATGCAATAGGCAATGTAATTATAGAGGCAGTAAAGGAAGTACAAGGAAAACCAAAGAGTGAAGCGAAAAAGTGGTATGTTGAAGAATGTGAAAAGAAGTTAGCCGAGGGGCGAAAGTGAGATTGAAAATGTTAGTATTAAAAACAGACGAAGATATTAGGAAGTACAATGACTTACGAAGAGAATCTAAAAGATTATGTCGAAGGAAAAAAGGGAATACGAAATGATTGGGAGGATCGAGATTTTAGGAATAAGGAAGTAAGAAATCTGTACCAAGGTATAAAGCGGGCTAAAAGAGGATGGCAGACAAGAACAAGTTTCTGTAAAGATAAAGAGGGAAATTTAATAGGATCACATGATGGAAAGATGGGCCCAGTACTTTAAATAAATATGTATTTAACAAAAATCTAGAGGACGATAATGACACAGAGGATAATCAGGAGCTAACGGAAGTAAATCCAGAAATTAATCCAGGTAAGGAGGCACCCGATTTAGGTGAAATAACAAACGTAATAAGAAATTTAAAAAATAGTCAAAGCCCTGGAGGTGATGACATTCAGGCTGAACTCATAAAGTACGAAGGTGAAGAGCTACATTGTATAATACATAACTTCTTCTCCTTCAGTGTTTCCTACCTCTATCTGAGTCTTCCGCACACAAATATGGAAGGAGGAAAAATACCAAAATCATGAACGAAAACAATAATATGCCCCATATTTAAAAATGGAGCCAAGAGCGAATGCCAATATTATAGGGAAATAGCACTTTTGAACATCTCGTGTAAGATTTTAGCTACATATATGCATTAAGAATAGAATAGTAGCTAGTGTGGAGCAAAGTTTGGGAGAATATCAGAGTGGATTCTGAAAAGGAAGATCGGTAACGGACCAACCTTTTATACTGCGAGAAATATAGGCTGAAAGCTACGAACATAAATTAAACACTATTATTTATAGACTTCAAACAAGCCTATGACAGCATCAAGCGAAAGCAGTTGTGGCAGGCAATGAGAGAACTAGATATCCCAAATAAAATAAATAGATTGGTGAAAATGACACTAACTGGTACAGTAAATACAGTTAAGAGTGGAAAGAGATTTAACAAGGAGTTTTGAAGTCAAAAATGGACAAGGGCGCTAGAGAAAATTATCAGGGAAAGCGGCATACATCGATCAGGCTCGTTGTAACACAAAAGAAACCAAGGTTTGGCATTTGCTGATGCTGTTGCGCTCTTAACAAGAAGTAAGAGAGAACTGAAGGAGGTGGTAGATAGGGTAGATTGGCGAGAGCAGCAAAAAAATGGGTTTTTATTATTATTATTTAATTTATTTCCCAAGCAATAAATACAGAATAAATAATTAAATTAATTTGGTAATAAATGAAAGAAAGATGAAATACATGAGATGGAGTGAGGATGACTTTGGTTGGAAGTAAAGACAAATAGTGAAAAAGGGTATAAATTCGAAGAAGTGACAAGCTTCAACTATTTAGGAACAATATTCACAAGAAAACCTGAAATAACTGATCGAATAGGATCAAGAATAATGGTGCGTAGGGAGTGAGGTGTGGATACTGACAAAATCAAACCAAGCGAGACTAGGGGAGTGGGAAAGGAGAATATTAAGAAAAATTTTCGAGGGAAGAAAGTAGAAAATGCATGGGAAAGACGAAAAAAACGAGAAACAAAGAACATGTATGCTGAACCATAATAGGAGATTAAGATAGATGGGGCATGTGATGAGGATGTCTGAAGAACGCCTTTCAAAAAATGTTATCGAAAGCGAATTAGGTGCAACCAGAAGAAGAGGAAGACCAAAATCAAGGTGAACAGATGAGGTTGAGGAGGACTTCAGACAGCTGAAAGTCACAGGATGGAGAGAAGAAACAATTAGCAGGAAGGAATGGCAAAAAGTAGTCCAACAAGCAAAGGGCCTCCAAATTTTCCATCCATCCAGAGCACAAATTTGCTATTTATTGCTTTTTCTTTAAATTTTTAATAAACTTGATGTGTTACCAAAAATTGGTAATTTAGTGCAAATCGATGAAGATTACCACAAACGAATTTTAAGCCAAATCCAGAAGAAAACCTTCTTCGGTTTTAAAGATATTGCGTTGAATTTTTAATAATCATTGCTAAAGAAAATTTTTAATTTAATGCACATCGATGGAAGTTACAAAAACCCAAATTTTCCGTCAATCTAGAGCAAACACTTGTGTACTACCTTTTTACAATTTGAAGACCTTTCCTTCAACTTGTAATAAAGTTGTGCCATTGAAAATTTTTAATTTAATGTAAATCAATGAAAGTTACTTGATTAACCTTAAATGCATAAACATTGAAAATGTCAATGTTGAAAAATAGCAAATTATTGTTAACATAACTGTTAACATACAATGACAAATTATTTAACTGCATAAACTGCAAATGCTATGCTAATTTTATAAGTTATACATTTACCTGATTAAGCAAATTTTACTTTTACTATCAGACGGTGTGAAAACACGAACGTAAAATCTAAATTAATAAGCTTTATATAATAATGGCCTTTCAGAAAATACGAAATCCAATAACACACAAATATGAATATTAACTGTCATTTCGTAAAAAGTAAAAATGTGTTCAGAGCAAGAGATAAGGAATTAACGTTTTATGATTAATTGATAAAACTAGCCAACCCAAGTATTATCTAAAAATTTTAACAATATGGGATTACTTAATTTTCATTAATTAAATGACGTTATCTAAACTAATGGACTTTAATTATTTAAGGGCAATAAATTGTATTCCTTGGCGAGAACAATTCAGGGATTAATCTTTGCTTTATTAACTATTCACATTGGCAATATTGTTGTTATTTTAGTTTAGTTCTGGAAGTTTATTTTAAAAGTCGACATAAGTAAATGCTTATACAGGGTGTGAATAAAAAAGGCACTTTATAAATACTGCTGCCCGTTAAGGGGATTTCAGACAAAAGGTGGAAAAAATCGAAGTTACAGGAAAACCACCGCAAAATTCAAATCAGAAATTAGGGCAGGATATCAAATCCGAAAGAGTGGCTTTAAATTATGGCTTGAGAATTACAGGTTTGCACTTTTTATTTGAAATACAGGACTGATTACATTTTAAAGTTGTTAAGATCCAGTTTTAGAATCCCATTAAGCTTGCAAAGGGTTTGAAGGGCCTGGAACTGCAATTGGGACCTTTCCAAATTTAAACCTTTCAAACATAATACTCAACCTAACTGCTGGATATTTTCAAACGTTGACAGCGTTTTTAAAGCTTAGTATTGGGAGTTTGAAGTATTTTGCCTTTTTTTTTCTAATTAATTAAAAAGGGATCTCAACGAATAGCCCGAACAATGTCTCTAATTAAGAATGTAAAGAGGATCAATTTATGGTAACCATTATGAAAACCATTGTTTCCCATATCATTGTCATGTTAGTTTAGCAAGAACATTCTTAAGCATCGTTAGTGGATGTTATACAAAATGAACTCAAACTAACACTTGTAAGTAATTAGACCTTTGCTGTTGGTAGCACTCATACTCAGATGACGGTTATAGTGCCGCCGCCGCGACGCGTGTCGTACACATGTAGAGCACTACACAATTAATGTCGGATGTAATGCACGAGCAGCGGCTTTGTCTCCGGTTGTTTATGGGTTATTGCAGCCGATATAAAAGCCATTGATTTGGAACGATTATAGCATGGTCGGTCGTGGCCATCCGTTCTGATGTATGCACGTTCCGACGCACTTTATTGACTCAATAATACCCCGACAAATCATCTAACTCCTAATCTGATACTTAATAACCGAATCTGATTGCTAACATAAATAATAAAGTGACGATTCGGGACAATATTACAACTAAAACTGTTTTATTTTGGTCATAACCGGAAATACATCGGGGTCCACCACAATTCCAAAATGTTTACTCTTTGAACAAGTTTCGTATTTTTCGAAGGACGCCACAGAAAATTTGACGCGCGTCAATTAAATTTTGATATTTATCGTGTACTATCCGGAAACTTAGCTTGGCATTTGATCGACGTTTTACATCTATTTGGGGTTTTTCGTCACCGAACCAATTTTTATTTTTAATTACGTTCAGAGCAATGACCGAAAATCTAAATAAAAATAATTGACATTTAATTTTCAGCATTGAAGCACTTGAGGGCATTTATTTATTTAACTAACACATCTGAAAACGATAATTTAATTTCTCTTAATTTAAGTAACTTTGAATAATTAAAGGCAGATGATTTATTTAACGTTTCTAGATTTTGTTTTATTAGGTGACTGATTTTTCGTGTGCATGAAGAGTAGCGTTAATATTATTTTACCTGCAAGTGCAAAGATTTTACGCGACCATAAAAACTTCCAAGTTTTATGGGTTCTTTAATTTAGAACCTAAATTCAAAATTTTATTCACACATTGTGGAAGATTGTTTTGGAACTCATTGCAGTTAAATTAACACTAGGATTTATGAATCTGCCAAAGAAAGCCAGCCATATTTAGGTACAACAATGCTTCATTTTATATGTTGAAGCTTCAAGCTTTAGAATTTTCAAAATAACTTAAAATAAAAGTGACCGTTGCAGAAGTTTCGTATGTTTAAGTTTAGATGTACAATTTTTTTTGTATATTCGTCCGAGATTTTTTGGGTCACTTTAGGCCATATTAGCTCATTCTAGGAAGACAGTTTCGTGGGTGTAAATGGGACTTTCCCTGTGAAATTCGTAAAACTAAATTAATTTTAAAGCTAGGTATGATTCGAGACAGAATCAACATTTTTGAGTTGTAAATTTGATTCTTTCATTCGAGTTAGAGTAATACTGCAAGCTAGTCGTACTGAACCATATTAGCCCATACGACTGTAGGTCCTTAAAATTGACAGATTAACATAAAGCCCTCTAACAAGGTCATGAAAAAAATTCTGAAGGAGAATTGAATTTCAGTTAAAAAATCAAGCCTGAAATTACCCCAAAATTGTTTGTTCTGTAATTTTAACAATTTTATGAAAGCTTCAGAAATTTTTCGATTGGCTTTTTCAGGACTTTACGTTACTCTAGAAATTGTAAAAGTTTAGAAATTTTAATTAAAAATCAAGCCTGAAATCCTGCAAAACAATTTGATTTTTAATTTTAAAAGCTTTTTGAAAGCTCCGTAATCTTCTGTTGCCTTTTTCAGGGCTTTTATGTAAGTTCAGAAACTCTAAACAGTCAGAAAGTTCCCCCAAAAAATTTAGTCTTCAATTTAGAAACATTTCTTAAAGTTTTAGGAAAAATTTCGGTGGCCTTTTCCACAGCTTTATGTTAATCTAGGAAACTGTAGAAACTTTCAACCCTTCTGCTTTAAATTTCAAGTAAAAATACGGTCTGAAATTATAAGAAATAATTTGATTATTCATTTAAAAAGAAAATTTAAGGTCCTTGAAATTATTTTGTGCGTTTTTCCGGGGCTCTATATTAATTTAAAATCTGCAAAAGCTTATAAAGCGCCTGTTTTAAATTTTAATAAAAAATCGAGCCCGAAATTCCTCCAAATAATTTGTTTTTCAATTTTAAAAAACTTCTAAAAGCTTGAGGCATTTTTCGCAAGACTTTGTGTTAACATAAAATAAGCTTACAAACCCCCTGTCTTGATTCTTTTTAATCGGCCTGGAATTCCCCAAATAATTTGAGTTTTAATTCTCCAAAACTTCTTAAAGCTTCAGGAATGTTTCTGTTGCTATTTTCCAGAGTATTATATGTTAATCTAGAAATTGCGAAAGCTTATAAGCCTTCTACTTTGAATTTTTAATTAAACATTGAGCCTAAAATTTCCACGATATAATTTGGTTTTTAATTTTTTAAAAATTTCTGAACGTTTCCGGAATTTTTCTGTAACCATTTATTGAACGTTGCGTGTTAATCTACAAACTGAAAAAGCTTGCTAATTTCGTGTCTTGAATTTTTACTAAATCTCGAGACTCAACTTCGCACAAATAATATTGTTTTATTTTTTAAAAGTTTCTGATGGATGTTTTCAGGCTTACAACCCTCGTGTCTTGAATATTAATTATATAAATTAATTAATTCAAGCCTGAAATTTTCCAAATAATTTGAGTTTTATTTTAAAAAAATTGCTGAAAGTTTCAGGAATTTTTCTGTTACCGTTCGCAGGACTATAAACTGAAAAAAGCTTAGAAACTTCCTGCTTTGAATTTTTAATTAAAAATCGAGACTGAAATTCCCCAACTAATTTGATTTTTAATTTTTAAAAGTTTCTTGAAGCTTCCCGAACTGTTTATGGTCTTTTCCAGGACTTTTTGTTAATCTAGAAACTACAGAAGTTTATAATCCTCATGTCTTGGATTTTAATTGCAAAATCGAGCCTGAAATTCCCCTAAAATAATTTGGTTTTTAATTTTTAAAAATATTTTGTGAACTTCTGAAATCTTTCGGTGGGCTTTTTTACGGAGTTTTATTAATCTACAAACTGAAAAAAGCTTAAAATCTTCCTACCTTAAATGAAAATCGGACATAAAATTCCACACAATAACTAATTTGGTGGTTAATTTCAAAACATTTCTGTAGGCTTCAAGAATCTTTTTGATGCCTTTTTAAAAGCTTTATATTAATCCAAAAACTGCAAAAGCTTGTATATACGGCCTGTCCTGAATAAATTCAAGTTTGAAATCCCCCAAAACAATATGGTTTCTTGATTTTTTGATAATCTAAAAGGTGGTATTTTGGATTTAAAAAAATCCCTGAAATTCCCCATATAATTTGGTTCTTAGTTTTTTTCAAAATTTCATAAAAGCATCAGGGTTTTTGTGGCCTCTCCAAGAATTTATGTTAATCTAGAGCTGTAATAAGCTTTTAGATCTCCTACATTGAATTTTTATTAGAATTGAATCTGAAATTTCGCAAAAGAATTAAATATCGAGACTCAACTTCGCCCAAATAATTTTGTTTTGTTTTTTAAAAGCTTTCTGAATGCTTTTCAGAAACCCTTCTGTGGGCTTTTTCAGGCTTATAACCCTCGTGTCTTGAATATTAATTAAATTAATTATTTCAAGTCTGAAATTCTCGAAATAATTAGTTTTATTTTAAAAAAATTGCTGAGTTTCAGGAATTTTTCTGTGGCCGTTCGCAGGACTACAAACTGAAGAAAGCTTAGAAACTTCCTGCTTTAAGTTTTAATTTTTAAAAGTTTCTTGAAGCTTCCGGCATTGTTTATGGTCTTTTCCAGGACTTTATGTTAATCTAGAAACTGCAAAAGTTTATAATCTTCATGTCTTGGATTTTCGTTATAAAATCGAGCCAAACTAATTTGGTTTTTAATTTGTAAAAATATTTTGTAAACTTCTGGAATCTTTCGATGGCCTTTTTTGTTAATATACAAACTGAAAAAAGCTACAAAACCTCCCATCTTGAATTTTAAATGAAATTCGAACCTAAAATTCCAAACAATAATTTGGTTTTTAATTTTAAAAATTTCTGAAAGCCTCAGGAATTTTTTTGATGTCTTTTTCAAAGCTTCATATTAATCTAAAAACTGCAAAAACTTATAAACGTCCTGCCCTGAAAATTTAATTGAAATTCGAACCTGAAATTCCCCCAAAATGATATGGTTTTTCACTTAAAAATTTATTAAAAGCTTCATGAATTTTTTGTGGCCTTTTTCGGAACTTTTTGTTGATCTAAAAAGTGATATTTTCGATTTAAAAAAATTCCTGAAATTCCCCAAATAATTTGGTTCTTAGTTTTTTTCAGGGTTTTTTGGCCTCTTCAGGGAGTTATGTTAATCTAGAGCTGTAATAAGCTTTTAGATCTCCTACATTAAATTTTTATTAGAATTGAATCTGAAATTTCCCAAAAGAATTATTCAAAATAAAATATAAATTACCTATATAAAACACAAATTGTACAAATTATTTTTCTGATATTGTGGCACACGACTCGTGGAACCCCAAAATTATTTCATGGAACCACTGGTCTATAGGAAGACAGTTTAGTTGGTGTAAATGAGATATTTCCTGGTGCGAAATTCGTTAAACTGAATTAATTTTAAAACTATGATTTGCGAGTAAATCATCATTGTTAGTTGTAAATTTGGTCGTGTAATTTAAGCAATACAAGCTATATTTGTTAGCGGTATGTATAATTTACATCACCTAGCATTTAATATCTGAAAGAGTAACAAGGCATTATTCTGTAAATTTTTAAATAGATGAAATGCTGGCTGGCAATAAATGCCGAGGTTTATCCATTAATATATAGGAAGAAGCAAAGTTTATTTTAGATGAATTAACAGAAATTACAAGTGTAATGCAATTGAAAGGCTGTTTAGTTTTCAAAGTTATAAATGAAAAATCATGGCCGATTAAGGTCTAAAATCATTGTGATTGTGTTATACATATTGGATTGCCCATGCAATGCAGTTAAGTGTGCTTTAGACGAGAGAGATAGAGAGGTTGATGATTTTCTATCGAGTCATCCGTTACCGATTTAATTCAGAGTTCGTGATGAGTTGATGGTCTCGTAATGCATGCAATGGAACGGAGAATTATCTCGGAGCTGCATGGAATCTGCTTCAGATGCACTTAATATTTCAAACGGTATTCAAATGAACAGGGCACATCTCACATCAGTCAGATCGTTGACATGGAGCATCGTATAATTGACAGCTGTAGAAACGCGCGGGGTTTGCACTCTCTACAGGTCCCCTAGGAGGAATGTGAAGCTGATGAAGCCGAACTGCACAAAGCCATCTATTGACTAACATCAAATAGCAGTCAGATATTGAATTTTTCGCGTGATATACCCGCAGACATGCTCGGCATTCTTGGATCGCCGCGGATGAGGAATTGCTGTCAAACCGACCATTGTTCTTGGACATCCCTCATATTGCTTTCTTCCTTTCGTTAGAATAAATCTATTCCCTTATAGACTTCAGGAAAAATATTAGTTAATAAATACACATTCTCGCGTACGTCCCTTTGTTGCTTTATTGGGATTCTCATAAATCAAATCTTTATCGTTTTTCTATTAATACCCGAGCTCTTTCTTCGGTTTCTTTTAAACAAAAATCAGGCGTTGGTGATAACAGCCCACGGCTTGTTTTTTACGTTTTCATTTCTATTTTGGCATTTATAATTTCCAATAAAAGTGAACGACCTTTATTTACAATCGACGAACCCAAATTTTTAATAAATAGCAGCGAAATCAAACGAACACGTGTCATTTAATTTTAATATTCTGTCAACGCACTCTGTTCAATCGACAACGGAAACAAATTAAATATTCCCAAAAACCGATCTGTGTCGAAAACGGATGGAAGAAATATAAAATGTCAGATAATATAAGGTGTTCTAGTTGTGAGTTATTTTCGACAGCTTGTAAATAAAATAAAACCTTTCGATAACGACATATTTGAAACGCAAGTTTTGGATGGATTAAATTGAAAGCTGCTTTGAAAATTTTCTAATTTTGGCATATTTTTAATATCCCTATTGCACATTCTGCACTGACAAGTGTCAGAATTTATTTTATTTGCTCACCAATAAACAGGTAGCTTGCGATAATTAATAAATTGCATCAAGTAATCAATATATTTCAGTAAACCCAACGCAAATAAATAATAAACCGATGTACTCGTATAAATATACTAATAAAAGTATGGCAAACAGAAAAATTAATCACACAAATCCACATATGCACAAATATTTAACATATGTTACATAAAATTATTAACGATGAAGTGTGACGAGGAGCCGTATTAATTTAAATATGCAGCGACACATAAAGTTAATGAAATTCACATACTGTTAATAAAGTCGTAAAGGTGTCCCATGCTGCACATAAATTGATAAGGGTGTATCGGTCCGGCACGCGTTTGTGATTACTGGTCCTTTATCAGCTTTTCACACTCCGTACTCATCAACAGATCGAATTAAGGCTGATTTTTTAAATTTTTAATGTTACACGAATATTAAAGGCGTCAATAGATTTGCTTTGCTATTTTTTCTGACTAATTTCACATTAAAAGTAGTAAAATACACCTGCAAAAGACATGCAGTAGAAAGCCATGGATTTGTTTTAGAAAAATTTTAAATATGCAATATTGTCGCTTGAAATTGATTTAATTATAATTTTATTATTATTTCTAAAACATTTGTATCATTTAGGATGACCCAAAGAGATAAAACTTTATTAAACTATTTTTTCAGTAATTTCACGTTAAACGTAGTAAAACACGTCATCAAAATACACGTCGCAGAAAGCTCTAAGTATTCTTGGAAATATTTTAAATAATCAGACATCGCTGCCTGAAACTGATTTAATAATTTTGTTATTTTGCGATTATTCAAATTACATTTTAATATCATTTAGGATGACCTAAACTGATAAAACTCTATAAAACTATTTTTTCAGTAATTTCACATTAAAAGCAGTAAAATACGTCATCAAAAGACACGTCGTAGAAAGCCAAGGATTTGCTTTTTAGAAAAATTTTCCTGTATACTGTATACTGAAACTGATATAACAACAATTTTGTTATTCTTTCTAATACATTCTACGTATCATGTAAGATAACCCAAAGAGATAAAACCCTATAAACCGCCAATAATAATAATAATACAGAAATGAAAGATAAAGCCTTGAATAAAAATTTTAATATTAGCATATCCGCTGTTAATAATTACTCTAATTGGAAATCATACCGATCTTTCGGTCTGATAAATGGGAAGGAAATTGTTTAGTAATTCTAGGCTTGCTATACATAATTTATAAACTGTAAATCGATTAGCCAATCAATTATATATTATTTAATTGATTTAAGTGGGTAAGAAATCAAGGCCTGACTGATCTTTTAAAATTCACGGAAATTATAGGTTATTTTGCATATACATTTTTCTGGACTAATTTCGAGAAAGCAGCAAGGCTGTAAAGCTCTAGACAGGTGATTGTTCTATTAGCATTCTAAAGAAATAATAAAAATTTTAAAGGGTTGTTGAAATTTTAAAAACATAGAAAGTGTCAATCATCGTCTCTCAAGTTATTTAAATTGAATGTCGGTTTTATACAATGCAAACAAATTAAATCTAAAAAGATACGGGTAATAAACGGGAAGCGCACCTAAGATAATTGCAACTTGAAGAGTAGGTAAACATAATTTGTAGTTTGACTTCCTAATTTGCTACTCGCATTCCTTTGTTAATAATTTCCTGCACGGAGCAATTAAAATAAATAATACACACACGTTTATCTCACGCAAGAAAAACCACCTTTTTCCGGATTTACAATAAACAAATCCAAAGTAGGAATATTTAAAATGTCATTTTCATATAAAAGCTAAAAGTTAATAATCTATGACGTAATCGCATACGAGGTAATCGTTCGTATAGTTCAAGAAAATTTACTTCGAGTCTCATATCTGAGCAGCAACAACTTTAATCTTAATTATTGCAGGCAGCTAGGAAGCTGAAATTCTATGCTAAACAGCAAATAAGCGTAAGTAGCAGTAATGCAAAACATGCAATGAACACATGTAACATCGTAGTCTTCTTAACATCCCAGTTTGTATAGTTAAGTGTGCTTAAAATGCTATTTGTTACAGAAACCAGCGAGCTTACTGCATGAGAACACACATCGTGTGTTATATGAAATAGTTTTTATCTCGTTTGTTACCGAAATTCTTAAAATTCCGTTAACGTGTTACAAATTTCCATCGGGGACCTTACACAACTGTTATGTTTATTTAAAACCAACAATGGAGCAAGCACACAGAATCTGCATTTAGCACACATTGCAAAACATCAAAATTTGGAATGAGAACTTTCCCAGTCGTAAAATTATTGGAGTGTAAATGGTCGTTATAAGATATACTTGATATACTAATTAGTAATTACATATTCTAGTATATCAATTAAAGACAGGATTCGGTAAATTGAAAAAAAAACACATTTTACAAAATAAATTAATATGCAAATTGTGACATTTTAGTTTAATGTTAAGTAGAGCAGTACCTTTGTTAATGTTAATTGTTATTTTCTTTAGAATTTAATCGAATTTGAGGAAGTTCTACCTTTTGCTTTATTTATAATTCTGAAAATTTGAGAAATATAAAAAATGCTACGAAAATCGTCCTCTTCTTCATGATTTGATCGAATTTAAGGAAGCTCTATTTTTCTTTTAATTTAGTGTTGGACACGAAAAATCGTTCTTTTCTTTCGAATTTAGGAATGTTCTACTTTCTTTTAATTATAATCGTAAAACTTTGAGAAATATAAAGAGAACAGCCACAAAAAATAGACCTTCTCATTCGAATTGACTCAAATTTAAGAAAAATCTATTTTTTTATTTAGCGTTGTCAAAATTTGAGAAACAGAAAATAGTCAGGAACACTCGCTCTTTTCTTTAATGGAATTTAAGGAGATTCTACGTTATCGTTTTTTATTTATAATTTTTTTTTCGAATTTGATTGAATTTAAAGAAGTTTTAATTTTTTCTTTATTTATGTTTGTGAAAATTTAATAAATATAAAAAACAGCCTTTCACTGTAAAAATTATCATATAAAATTACATAGAAATCATTGGCAACTTATAACTAATGATAATTAGAGTAAATTTACATCAAAATGTAACTATACCGAATAGCTGTAATTTTCATAGAATGTCATGTAAAGATGTAAAGTTACGTATTCAAAATGCATTCAATTGAATGGTTTGTAACTTTACGTAGTTACATTGTAAATATCACTGAGCAAAATGTATTTCTTACAGTCACTCTATGTAATAATCCATGTTTATGTAAAGAGTTTACTTGATTGCCAGTAAATTTAGCAACCTTTCTGTGCACTTAATAATTCATTATGTAATTTTTCATTACTATGAATTACGATAAAGTAATGATATTTTTTATTGTAATTCTACACGTATTAAACAATACTGTATAACAATATAAATGTATTAATTTTTAACAAAATAGTGCAAAAGTGTTTATCTGCAAGTTAGATAAAATAAGATTAAACAGTAAATAAAAGATGTTATTAGACAAAAGAATGCTTAGTTATTCTTTCGCAAATAATAAGTATGATTTGTATAAGTTTACATAATTATACTGTTATAATTTCAGAATATATCTTCCAAAAATATAGATACTTATTAATCAGTAATTATTTAGTTTATTAATTAATGGCAATATTTTTAATTTTGCATTTTTCTTTTAACTCTTTGTTGCAATATCAGGAATTCTATAGTTAAACAGTTTTCTTTTGGATAAGTAATGTTCTTAGGGCGTCCATTAACTACATGGAATTTAAAAAATTTTGCTCTGCAAAAAATACAATGAACTCTCTCATTGTCTCTTCATTTTCTACAAAATTAAAAATACTTATAGAAATACTTTCCACTGGCTATTTTCCAGTATTATTATTATGTGAATGTAATAAAATCGTATTTCTATTAAGACAATACAGGGTCATGGTGTCAGCATAATATGCTGTAAATAGAAAACGATTCAAATTAAACTGAAAATAAAAACTAGCAGTGTTTACTTACCATGTTAAATATTCTATTTATAAGAAGCACCGTATTGTTATCTTCGAAACACAATATTCCTCTATCGTTTTTCACCATTAGATACATTTGCAATTGCGACAAATTCCTTGAATTCTAAATTGAATTATTTTAGTTAGGTACACTTTAGCATTAAAGTTTCATTTAAGTCTTGCCCCATTAGTTTTTATTTATTGAAGTGTTGGAGATAAATTTTGATTATTTAAAAACAAACGCAATGTAATGGAGATGAGTCACCTAAGAAGAATTGCTGGAAAGACAAAATGGGACAGAGTTACTAGCAAAACAATCATGGAAATGATTCATCAAAATAAAAAGGAGACAACTAAATTGGTACGGCCACGTGACCAGAATGAGCCCAAATAGATTAACAAAAAGAGTCTGTAGCGCAAAAAACATAAAAAAGGAGAAGAGGAGGGCCAAGGAAAATATGGATATAACAAATAGTAGATGTGGGAAAACAAAGAGGCAAAACACTAGAGGAGATGAAAGCAATGGCGCTAAACAGGAAAGGATGGACTGACACCTGAAAGGGTACATGGAAGGGGAGAAAGAAAGAAAGCAAAAACAAACGCAGAACAGCATATCCATCAAGGATTATCAATACATGTTCACATATTTCTACAAAACTAGTTGTGTCGAGAAAAAATATTTTTCCCCTAGAGTTTTTGGTGCTACTTCAACCATTTCTGGTTGCCAATTGGAACAACCCAAAACAAATAATCAGACATACTTTCTTAACATTTACTTAAGTTATAATACAAACGCGCTTTCGCAAATAATATAATAAGTATGCTCCTGTTTTTGATGGTGATTTAATTATAAACGATTTCTTCCTATGAAGTCGATTTAAGTAATTATTTCTGTCTATTAATTTGCTGTATATAGTGTGGGTATCATCTCCTATCACTACACCATCATCGTCGTCATTTTGGAACATTTTTGGATATTTGCCGATTATTTTCCTCGCAATTAACCTAAAAGCTTTACTTAGGACAAACGTTTTTATGTCTCTTATAGCGTTAACCACCATGTGGACAACTGCTCTACTTAACATACATATGCCAAGGTATTTCAAAAGATTCCCAAGTACAGTCAGATATTCTTTTCTCTTTAGAAAAAACTTCTTCTCAATCTTACGTACTACAAGATGAATGTGGAGAATTAACTGTAATCGTTGAATAATTTTTTTTGTTCAGTAATAATTTATTATCTACAAACCTTTTACTACTAAAGTTTCCTGCAAATCCCCTTCATCTTCTACTGATACAAATGTTTGCTTCTGGGTTATATCCCACATTTTGACCAGCAGTGGTGCGGTGCGATTGTTTCTTGTTATTTTCTTGGTTATAACTTTTTCCAAATACAAATATATTTTACTTTTCAGGGCTTTTCTTGGTGTTAGTGATATTAGTTTAAATTAATTAAATTACAAAATTCTTCATAGACCTTCTTCTTGGAGTGACATGCCCTTTACAGGGCGTTGGCGATCCATAAACCTATTGAAGTGCAATACTGGTCCATGCAGTGAAAGAGGGGCATAATCTACACAAATTAATTCTTTATCAAAAATTCTAAAAACAGTATAGTTTTCAAAAATTTCGTTCTTATGACCAATAAAACATAAAACTTCGTATAAGCTTCCAATTACGATATGTACGTATGTCATCATTTATGTAGTCAGGTGTGACATAACTAATGCTTGCGGTAACTGATGTTTTTCACATAAAGATAAAAAAACATTTTTATAATTAGGACACTATGTCTCAGTGGCGTGTCTAGAGCCTCACAAAAGGGGAAGCTGAAGGGTAAAATAAAGCCGCAGACAAAAATTTTTGATGCAAAAAAGACATTTATTTTACAAACCATAATAAAATCTTACCTTACTTAAAATGAAGTGCCTATTTTCTTTTGCAAACTCATCTATAACGTCACCATCAAAACTTTTCTCACGAGAATATTCTTGCACTAATTCCTTTTCAATTGATATTAATCCCAAAGCAGACAGTCTTTCTTGTCCTGTAGAATTCCTAACAAAACTGTTGATTCCTTTAAGTGCGGAAAAGGAATGTTCTGTAGGCTTGTAGCGGGGATAGTGAATGTAATCTGCCGGATTACAGCTTACACAAGACTATTTTTAGTTCGATTTTCAAACGAAATTATGTGTAAAAACGAAAGATTTTTGCATTGATACGATATTTGTATTGTTTATATATTAATATGTAACTAATTTCACGTTCATATACTTTTTAATTCCACAGTAAAACAGTTTTTATTTTACATATTACTTAATATTCTTGCACACGCTCTTGCTATCGATCTTAGCGAATAAAACAGTATACTGACGGTAAGCTGTGAGCTCGTAGCTTATAAAGCCGTTTCGGGTTATGTCGTGTTTTTCGTCGTTCGTATTTATGCGGCAGCCGGCAGTTGAATCAGGTTCGAGCTTCGATTAATATTGAAAATAATTATACATATTCGGGTCAACAGGATAATATATAATATTAAATTTTTAAGGTATATTAATTTAATTATACGCTGTAGGCTGTAGGTATTTAGTTTACGTAGGGGAAGCTGTGCTTCCCTAGCTTCCATGGTAAACACGCCACTGCGATGTCTTAGTAAGATCTATGCTTGCTTTCGAATCTTAACGTCCAAAGATTACGAATTACGATTTAC
The DNA here is from genome assembly GCA_963082815.1 of Melanotus villosus. Lineage (NCBI taxonomy): Eukaryota > Metazoa > Arthropoda > Insecta > Coleoptera > Elateridae > Melanotus > Melanotus villosus. The sequence goes on from OY720423.1 coordinate 13,065,966, forward strand.
GAATCGACATATACTTGCGTAAAAGGGTTTCTAAGTGTATGCAAAAAATAAACGTAAATTGAAAAGATGTCGCACTAATCACACCACTAATAAAATTTCTTTGACTTCTAGTTATTCACAAACCTTTCTCCACTGAATATCAAATCTGAATATGCATTTATACGAGTAGGTGTAGTCGACGATTTGCATCTGTAACTTGTAGGGTCAGCACAGGGCCGGCGCGTCAAATATGGCCGCCTGAGGCGAGCAAAATTTTTGCCGCCCTTTTGGTCCAGACAAATACATGTCAAAAGAAAACATAATTTATTGTAGATATATGTAACAATGTTTTATTGCATTAATATATAATGTAAAACGAAACAATACAATAAAATTAAAGAACATGCTATTTTAAAACTAAACGTTGAATGTACATGATTTATTTCAAAAAAACTTTGCGAGATTTGTCTTTAGCAAAATCATCAATTATATCATACATATTCAAGTTTGATGCTAGATTAGATTCAATTGACAATATTGCTAATTCTGTGAACCTCTCCTGTGCCATTGTTGAACTAAATAATTTTTAATTAATTTTAATTTAGAGAAAGATCTTTCTCCACTAGCAACCTATACAGGGAGAGTTAGTTGAATTCTCAGTAGTGACACAAAAATATTTGGAAAATGTTCTAATAGTTTAGGGCTATATAAAACATTCAGTGGTGTCACACCTTTATCTAATATATTTCTCATAATTAACAGTTCACTACGTAGATTTAAAAGTTCTAGATCATCCGTCAGTGCTATATGTAAATCTTAAGGACTGAATGTCATATAAAAACTCAAATAGATGTCTATGTGCTTGAGTAAATCTTTTGTGGACAGAATTTAGACAGATATCTAATAAATAATTGAAAAATAAATAACTAAATAATTTTTAACACCAACAAGCCATTGTGGCGCAGTGGTAGAGCGTCAGGCTAGTGTTATTACGCTAGTCTTTGGTTCGAATCTCCCGACCTGCAGTCCGGAGGTCGGTATTGAGCCCTGGTGACCATTCGTCGTTGGGCACCAAATCAACGACGCTCTCCTCCGAATACCGACCTACGACGTAGAGTAACAAAGTCCTACACAAAACACACACTAACACTATACACATGGTGCAGTATGCAATTATTAAACGACGCATCAACTACGTCACCCATAGAACCTCATACGTTAACGCACCAGCCTCGACGCCGAACCTCTTATACCTTTATAAGAGGTTACAGATAATACACACATACATACATTTTTGATACCACCGCATGGCAAAATCTTGTGTTACAGTTTATATAATTACTGCAACTCAGAGGTATACAATATGTTTGGGTGTTCTGCATTAAAAGAAGTAATAATAATAATATATAGGGAAAATAAAATAAAACATGTTTCCTATTACAATGACAGTTAATCCTTAAAATGCTATTGTAGGGCGATTTTAATATTAATTATTTTTGATAATTAAGTGTGCGGAACTTATTTTCCTTTAATTTAAATATATCATCCATTTTAGGACCGCTTGTAAGCATAATCGCACAAAAAAATTCACTAATTAGTCAGTCAAAGTACTACAACACCCCGTTTAAAATGTAGTATATTAACAATTTGAGCTGCATCACATGCAGCTCCCTTCTACTTTAATGTTACCTTTAATTTTTACTTCGGGCCCCATCGTAACGTGGCGATGTCTTCCGAACAAGCAGTGTTTCGAACGCAGCACCAACACAACAAAATAAGACAGCTGTAGTGAAGGTTGCATAGCGGCTTTGTATTAAATTTACATAGGTTTAACATTAAAAAAGCGCTAGGCTACGCTGTGAATTATTCTATTTTATTAATAGATAATTTATTGTTTTAATTATAATCTTATTTTTGGTGGTTCTGCAGCTCCTAAAGATGAGCCGCCCCTGCAGTGCAACTACATATGTATATTTGATTATAGAAATTCAGGTTCTATTCCACCACAAAGGAACTAATGTGAAAAACGGATACGAAAAAGAATGCTCTATTAATAGATTATAATTCGTGTTCTGCAACATTGCAACATAACGGCTGGGGTTTATATACAAAGTTATGTGACTAGACACAACATTTGTTTTTAAAGGCTTCCGCGAATGGTCACGTTTTGATCGCTTGCAGTATATCGCGGACTCAAAAAATGCCGCCCCAAGATAAATGCCGCCTGAGGCGGTCGCCTCACCGCCTCACCCCTAGCGCCGGCCCTGGGTCAGCATCTAAACATAATTCGGGGTAATTGTTTGTAAGTACGTGCTTATATGCGTCCGGTATTTCGTCGCCAAACAGCAATGTGTATATTTACCATATAAGGGAAAAATTTGTTTGAGTAAATTTAGCAACCAGGTTTTGTAAAATTACCTTACAGCTTACAGGCATGGAATAGTTACAATAAAGGCTAAGCTTTACATAAACTGCGGAATGTTACATAGTTACATTTGAGAAATGTACAAAATAGCTAGGAAAATCGTTCTTTCCTTTGGAATTTAATCGAATTTAGGAAGTTTCACTACGTCTTCTTCTATAAATAGTTGTGAAAATTTACCAAAATAAAAATAGACCCCAAAACTAGTACTTTTCTTTCGAATTTAATTGAATTTAAGGAAGTTGCGTTCTTTTATTTAAAATCATGAAATTTTGGGAAGTATAAAAAAGTAGCCAGGAAAAATCGTTTTTAAGGAAATTCTACGTTTTTTACTTATAACTGTACAAATTTGAGAAATATGAATAGCCACGACAAATGACAACACATTGAAGCTTCAAAGGTGCTCAGTTTTTATCTTTTTTCGGTTGGTTAAATGAACCTTAACAACGGAGCGAATTCCGTTTGAAGTTATAATCTGTTACCTTGATTTATTTCTCAAACCCCTTTTCAATTAAACAAACATACGAATGGAACGTTTTAAAAGTTGAGATATTAGAAAGAGAAAAATCAGCGTATGTTATAGGTTTAATATAGTGTGGTAGCGGGGAGTTTTTTTTATGCGAAGAATAAGGGCAAGTATAATTCAAGGTGAAAAAAAATATATTTATATTTGGAAGCAGAACAATGTAGAACAGAAAACAGAGAAGCAGAAAAGGGCGATATGTACAGCGGGCCTAAAGATGGTATAATACATGCATCAGAAGGCAACGACGATGATTTAGTTTCTATGGAAACATGCTCGCAAGCTGTGAATTTTGAGAAGACAAGTAAGAGCCTGCGAGGAGCCCTCGACTTTTTACGAGTCATATATATGCGCGCTGATCTTATTTGAAATTTATTCTTTTTGGTTAAAAATGAGCCTAAAAGGTTGGAGCAAGGGAGAGGGAGGTCGAGTGGCAGAAAGGCTAATCTCGAGTCGCAATCCATCTTGATTACACATGGGAGAGGCGCGCTCGTCTTTACGCCACATTTCACAAGAAGTGGAAGAATACTTTTCAATGAGACCGCTGCGGCGCCAGCGCAGACCAGACAGCCGCGGTTGACATGATTCCCTTGTTAAATTATTTCTTGCTGAAAACAATTGCTAACTCAAATGCCTTAAAATTCCGATTCTATCATCTCTGGAAAAAAAGCCTATTATTTCTGAATTTATTATACGATAAAGTCCTCGGCGACGTGTACCCACCTAAGACGTTCGAAAAGTATGCCCGAAGAAATCCCCGATATCGTTCTTGGCGTTTCATCGAACAGGCGAAGGCAGGCAGCTTCTCTTCCACCACCATTCAATTAAAAAACGTTTGTTGCGTTCCGATTTTTTGTAGCCAAGACGAGCAGCAAACGGAAACGTATAACAAACAAAACTCCAGTTGGGGTGGATTTATTTCGTAAATTTTTAAATCGAAAATTAACAAAGATCTGTTCGAGCGTTGTACGGGGTAGGTTACAGAGGAATATAAAATTTACCCCTGTAAATTTGCAGCGGCTTATGAAGTTGTGAACTGCGGATCGCGATACTACGAGGGTGTGGGAGGATAAACATTTTTATCAGCTACTTTGTATTCATAGGTTAGTCCGATGTCATAACTCTGTCTACACAATCGATATCCTCGCCTTATCAGGAAATGAACACTTCGACACGCGGACTTTAATTAAGTCGACTCGGTATTGTGTCAATATTTCCCTCGACTTGAGAGGGCGCAGAGAGCGCTGTAATTGCCTCACGTCTGTCTGCTGTGGACGCTGCTGTCTTTGATGTATCCGCCATTTTGTGTACACACGCTACATGAAACATACATGAGCTACTCTTCGCCCCCTGCACTAACACTGGTTCGTCTGTGTATATATCTTCCGTGTGTACTAAGCTCTCGTACGTTGCTGCCTATGTCTATTCTGATGAACCAACGTTACCACCCCACGAAGATATTGGATTGATACGAATAAATTTGTTGTCTCAGTTCCGAAAGCTTTGTCCTCGGAGACCTCAAACATAGTTGGGAATAAGTTTACATGCAAAAGCGTCGAAACGTCGCCGAGGGGAAACCTACACATCCGCGGGGATAATTTCTTTTCTTTTTTTTTTGTAATGGACGAAAAGATGATCGAAGCCTACACCAACAAGATATAACATAAATATAAAAGACAGTCACCGGTGTAAGCCTCTCTAAAACTGGTAGCAGCACGGTAATCCGTTAACAATGGCTTCATATCTACACGAATTCCCATATATCCTCATGAATGGAGGCCAGACTGACGCACGATTTAGTATAATTTTATGCCGGGCTACCTGGTGGTCCGGTGACGGATGGGACCGGTAGCGCTCGTTACGTCTCGCCCATTCAAGGATTATCATTCCTTTGATATCGCATCTTAGCCACCTCCGCTCTATGCGATGCGCCTGGGTGCGACTTCGTCCTGCTTCCCAGATAATGAATGTGGTCAATGGCACCAACTTTGCACCCAGATGGAGATGTTATCTTTAACCTTCTTCTTTATCAATTCGATGACAAAGGAATCAAATTTGGATTAAGAAACGTGTCCAAATTGTCGTATTATTTAAATTCAGAATAGAAACCATCCCATTAACATTACGTGTTGGAAGAAGTGGTTGATTAGATCCTCCAAGCGAATAAACCTTTATTGAAGGGAATATGTGTCGTACCGTACAAACCGGTGAATTCTGACCGAAAGACGTTGTAGTGCAAGAACTACTAGGAATAAGTAACCCAAGCCCGGAGTCTTTCCAAGGTGACTGACGCCAACTTCACTTTCACACCTTTCTTGGTGACCCATGTTCAATGGCTGTTGGAAACATTCATTTAGCACTCGATAATTTATATTTATCGATGTGCTTACACGAATATAGCATTTATTATAATAGCTATAACCATATCCAATTTTTGACCACAAATCTTTCTTTATAATCAGACTATGACATGCCTTTAATTCTAGTGGCGGCAATTTACTCAAATTATTTGATAATCGCGATTTTCATGAGAAATCGGTTAGTTAATTTTCGAATATTCACTTTTACAAAGGTTTTTGATCCGACAGAAATTGGAACATTTCATTTAATACTCAATAACTTATCTTTAATCGATTATTCGATAATCGTGGGAGATCGATTTTTGAATATTAACTTTTCCAAAGGTGCTTGGTAACCCACGTCTGATAGAAATTGGAAATTTTCTTTTAGCAATTAATAACTTACCTTTATTATCGATGCGACTACACGAATATGATGTATTATGATAAATGATAACTATAACCAGATCCAATTGTTGGATACCATTCGTCCATTAGGATCAAGCTGTGCCATGCTTTTAATTGCTAATGTTGACAATTTGTTCGAATTAAATCGATTAATCGATTATTGAATATCGCAATTTTGAGTTTTGTTGAAATTATTGATTAATCGGTTATTCAATAATCGCGATTTTCATTCGAAATCGATTAATTTTCGAATAAGTATTCACTTTTCCAAAGGTTTTCGGTAACTGTTATTCGATGGAAAGTGGAACTTTTCATTTAACCTGTCGTAAATCGATATGATTACATACAGTGTGTCCTAAATTCGAAGTGCATGTATGGGTAACTTTGTTATTTGTACAGCTACGGCAAAACCGATTGCACGTTATTGGGCCAACTTTTTGGGACTAATTCTATGGTGGAAACAGAAATGGGCGACCTTCTTTTGTTTTCGAGTTATTGCGCTAAACTGAAAATTACTCCAATTCTGCTAAGTCTTATAACTTTTTTATTTATAGAAATATCTGAGTATAGCATAGAGATTATTTATAGATATTTTTACGTAGATTCCAGTGGCATACATAGATTTTTTCCATTTGCTATGGTTTTTCAGTTACAGCATAAACTTGCGTTTTTTTAAATGGGAATCATAGTCGGCGTTGACCTCATTTAAAAGACCATTTTAAGAGCTTTTCGAATATATTGAATTTTGATTTAGTACTCAATAACTGGTCTTTTTTAATGGGGTTTATTTTTTGAAATAGATTAATCGATTTCAAATATTTACTTTTCCAAAGGTTTTTAGTAAACGATGTCTAATGAAAATTTACATTTAGCATTCAACAACTTGCCTTTATAGATCCAGTTTTTTACTACAAAGCTTTGTAGTTGTTCTTTTAATCCTTCCCTTAAAATAAGCTATGGCAATTGATAATCATAATTTTCAATTTTTGTAAAATCGATACATCCCCGATCGGATATTCACTTTTCTAAAGGTTCTTGGCAGAATGGCAGATTTATCTCTGATGAAAATTGGAAACTTAGAACTCAATTGCTTGTTTTTATCAATGCGATTACACGAATATCATATCCACAGTCAGATCCAATTTTTTTCTACAAATCATTGTAGGGATTCTTAACACTAGTACTCTCAGGATCAAACTATGTCATGCCTTTAATTCTAATGCTGGTAATTCGGTCGAATTAAATCGATAAGTAGTCGATTCTCGCGATTTTCATTTTTTGTGAAATTAATCGTTTTTCGAATATTTGACTATCAGGATTGATTCATCGATTAATCGCGATAAATCGAGTATTCACGATTAATCGATTATTGATTTTTTCTCGGTTACTGAGCTAGTTAAAGCTTTTTTTTTCTTAATTGCTATTATTGCTAAGAAGTAGAATATGAGGTATTTTATTGTTATTCATTTTAAATGAAATTTTTGGAATAGAACTCAAAAATATAAGTAGTTTTAAACATATTATATACATATTTAATATCAAAATAAAAGAAAAAATATACATTCGTGAATTATGCCTCGCCAAAAGGTATAGGTATTTAACTCAAAATTTATGCAGGTTGTCAGATAAAACAATGTGATATTCTGATGTCTTTCCATTTAAACAACAAAGTTTGGCATTTCCAATATCGTAACGGATAATTTATATAATATTGAATAATCACAGTTGTTGGATTAGCCAATTCAATTAATACAATACCAGTGATAATCGATTAATCGAATAATACAAATTATTCGCAAAATTAGTCGATTTAGCGAATGATCGCTAACTATTCGAATAATCGCGAAATTATTCAATTTTTTCGCTAATTGTAATCGATTATCGATTATGAACAATTCTTCCAGCACTGCTTGAAGTTACAGTCGTTCTTTTTATCGAAAGCTTTTTAAGCCCTCCTTGCAGTATATGAAACTCTCATTTGGACTACGACGATATTTCATAAAATAACGTGTAGTAAATCGAGAATCGAATGAGGTGATAAAGTGTAACACGCATTTGTGGGGAGACATTGAACTAGACGATGTCAGTTATAATGCATTCGGTTATCGAGGTAATTATTCATTATTGCCGTGTTCGTTTTGCGTCATTGTAAATAATTTTTGTCGAATGCATATATATTCAATAAATTACGTCAAGTTGCACTCGTGTATGTATACGTTTCCGACACTCACATCCTTTGCATTACAAGTGTACCGGATATTATTGTTGTATTAATTGAAACAGTTATTCACACTCTCGCAGATGTATGTACGTTGATAGAATTAGAAAGAAGTATTTGCATGTGCAGGAAGGCCGAGTTCAAACAGTCGTCTACGAAGCACGTTGGGATTGTTGGGAAGACCAACGGAGAACGCGGAGGCTGAATAAAACTTGTCCGATATGAATTGTATTTTCGTGTAGTTTGCAGATAAGCATATAATTAACTTATTTATTTATATGGCGTTACTAATCCGTGAATTAATAAATAGTACAAGTATCAAGTGTGATACACATCGTGTAAATTATAGGTCTGAGACGACGAACATATAAGTGATTTTCATTTAAATTGAATAGAAGCAAAGTTCTCTTGCATGTTAGCTTCTGTACGAGTTATGCTTCAGTAACCGACAGGTTTACTATTTTATTAAGAGCTGCCGTCTGATTATAAATCCCGTTTCAAGCGTTTCGGTTTTTTTTTGTGATTTGCATCGCTTCCAGTATGTTTATTGTTGTTGTTTTTCTTTTTGTTAATATTTTCTCAGCCTTACGAGACGACCGTGATAACATCGTTTTTAAAACAAGTGTTAACTTATATAAAGACAAGAAACACCTTGAACTTTTAATTTAAATATCTCTTTTATACTAAATAACCATTCTAATGTCTTATGTTTCTAAAATTCGTAACATAAATAAAACCAAATTTGGCGGTTTGGACTTCGATTTCAAACCACAGGCGCCTAATGAGACATTAAACAGTTGGAAGAACGATTTAGTCTGACAACACGAATATATGTATCTAAATAAGTATTTATATTGAAAATTTATTTATGTTTAGGTGCTTTAAGCCATTTAAATTTCGTGCGTTGAATTAGAAAAAGGTTAGGCTATAGCAAGTGAAATTCTATTCATAGATTAAGTGACATGTGTATTACGATAAGAAAATGCATTAAACATAACATATAATAGAAGAACGATCCTCTATTATTATGTATAACAAGAACAACGTGGTAGGCACATATGTGCAGGTGTAGTAAAACAGCATTAACATCACAAACTCATATGCAAAGTAATATGCGATTGTGCTTAAGATAGAACGTTTTATATAAAGAAGAAACCGCTCGCTGTTCTTTTATTTAATGGTAGAGTTAACAGGATAAATATGCTTCAATTTGTAAATGTGCATTTTATGGTGATTTAGAAATTTTCATTATTAACACTAGCTTGAAATCAACTTAACAATCTCTTATTTTGAAATTAGATTTACTTAGTTGTTGATACTTATATTTTAGCTTTAGTTAAAGGCTTTTAAGATGAACATCTTGTATTGCAGGATACATTTTAATTTCAATTGCAGTGAAGCAATGAAATAAATTTGCTGTAATAACAGAATTTTAATTGTAAATGTCGTGGTTGTGTGGTAATTAAATAAACCACCGCTAATGAATGTTTCCAGAAGTCATTACATAAAATGGGCAGTGAAAACCATCGGCTGTCTTTTTCGACAACCTCCTTTTACCTAAACCACAAATATATTATCGTTTTAATAGGAATAGTTTATACCTGAGTTGAAAGTGTCATCGTTCTGGATATAATTACAGTATAACTAACAGTAGTAACAAGAAAAGAATGGGAATGGGACGAACCGGAAAACCACCCATTATACGGCGTGATCGCCTTATTTAGTAGCTGATAGCACTAATGCTTCCGCCGTTAGTCAGCTGGCGTTAACGAGGGTAACCGATCTTCTGTGTGGATGTGGTCATTTCTGATGATATTTATGATTTTTTTAAATCTATTTTAGTTTCACGTTTTGATATTTGAAGAATCTTTAAATTGTCTTTTTCTCATAATATTGATAACTCGTACCTACTAATCCAAGACCATTTCAAAAATGGTTTGAGAACTCCTTCAGGAATTGATTTTTAAGGAAAAGCTTCAGCTTGGCTAACTTTAAAATGTTAGACTTCCTTCTAAAATTCTCAAGAAAACAAAATTCAGAGAATAAGGACTTAATAAAAATATAAATTTATTAATTTGTTCAAATTCCTGTAATGACGAGCTTTAAATGACCTTTTTCTCATAAAATTTGTAACTGGTATCTGATGATCCAAAAATATGTGAAAAGTGGTTTAGAACTCCTTCATGAATTTTATTTAACGGAAAAATGCTGCTTGTTAAGTTTTGAAATCTCAAACTCATTTCCAAAGCTCACAAAAAAATCAAATTAGTGAAATAAGGACCCAACAGTATTTTCTATGGTTTGATGGTCTTTCTATAAATTCATTTTAGATTTAACATTTTATTATTTGAAGAAACACAATGAGTCAAATTCCTTCTCATAAAATCTGCAATTCGAAGCTGATAATCCAAGAATATTTGAAAAATCCTTCGCGAGTTTTCCCTGGTATTTATTTTTTTAATTCATTGTAAGTTGTAGGAAAGGTTCAGCTTTCAGACTTCTTGTCAAAGCTCTCAGAAACCAAACTTTTGTAGAACAGGCAGGATTTTTTTCATATTTATTTTCTTTATCCATTTTAAAATCAATGAAAAGGTTCAACTTCGTTAAATTTTAAAATTCTCTTTCTAAAGTTCTCAAGAAGACCAAATTTGTATTTATAAAGGAACTTAACAGGGTTAGTCTTTGGTATGTACTTTTTTAGCCATTTTACCTTGTATTATTTGACGAACCCGAATGAGTTTATCCTAATTCTTGTAAGTATTGATAAGCTTTAAATGGCATTTTTTCCCATAAAATTTGTAATTTATACTCGATAATCCAAAAAAAAAATCTTTTCAAAACTCTTTTACGAACTTATTTAATGAAAAACTTCAGCTTTAAAAGTTTTCAAGCATACCAAATTTAGAGAACAAGTATTTTTCTTTGGCTTTTATTTTTTAAATTTAATATTTTATTATTTAAAGAAGCGCAGTGACATCTTAGTTTCTATATTGACGGGCTTTAAATAGTCTTTTTCTCCTAAAAAAATCGTTTAAAAACACCTTTACGAATTTCTTTTTAATGAAAAGCTGGAGCCTAGCTACATTTTGAAACTTCTTGCCAAAGCTTAAAAAAAACAAATATTTAGAACAACGACTTAACAGGATTTTCTTTGGTTTTCATTTTCTTTGTCCATTTTAAATACAATTAAAAGGTTCGTCGGCTTTGTTAACTTTTAAAATCTTCTTTCTCAAATTCTCAAGAGGACCAAATACGGAAAACAAAAACTTAACAGGATTTTCTTTTGTATTTATTTTTATTATCCATTTTAAATTAAATGAAAAGCTTCAGTTTGGTTACATTTCGAAATCTCAAACTTCCTTCCAAAGCTCCCAAGAAGATCAAATTTGTAGCACATGGACTCAGCAGGATTTTTTTGATATCTAGCTTTTTATCAATTTTAAATTCAATGAAAATCTTCAGTTTGATTACATTTTGAAATCTCAAACTTTGTTCTAAAGTTCTCAAGAAGATCAAATTTGTAGAACAAAGATTTAACAGGATTTTCTTTGATATTTATTTTTTATCAATTTCTTTAAATTCAATGAAAAGCTTTAGTTTGGTTAAACTTGCAAATCTCAAACTTCTTTCGAAAATTCCCAAGAAGACCAAATTTGCTAAACAAGGACTTACGTGTAACAGGTTTTTCTTTGGTATTTATTCTTTTATTTATTTTAGATGCAATGAAAAGCATCGGCATAGTTAAATTTTGAAATCTCAAACGTCAAACTCATTTCTAAAGTTCTCAAAAAGATCAAATTTGCAGAACAAGGATTTTCTTTGGTGTCTGGTAGGTAAACAGGACTATAAATTAAATTTGTAGCTCGTATATGACAATCCAAGAATGTGAGAAAAATCGTTTGAAGATTCTTTCACGAATTTTAATGAAAACCCTCAGCTTAGTTAAATTTTGAAATCTCAAACTACTTTCTAAAGTTTCTCATAAAACCAAATTTGTAGAATAAGGATTTAACAGGATTTTCATTGATATTTAGTTGTTTAAATTCAATGAAAAACTTCGGCTTGGTTAAATTTGGAAATTTCAAAAAGTTCTCAAAAAGGCCAAATTTGTAGATTAAGGACATAACAGGAATTTTGTGGTATTTATTTTTTACCCGTTTTAAATTCAATGAAAAGTTTAAGCTTGGTTAAGTTTTGAAATCTCAAACTTCTTTCAAGAGTTCTCAAAAAGACTAAATTTGCTGAACAAGGACCTAACAGGATTTTCTTTGGCATTTATTTTAATTATTAATTTAAAATTCAATGGAAAGCTTCAGCCTGGCTAAATTTTGAAATCTTCTTCTTTCTAAAGTTCTGCAGAACACCAAATTTCTTCGTAGAATTAATCTAGATCTCCAGCAACAAAATTGGATTCCGCATCACCTGTTTGGGTTTCGCCAGGTTCACACCACAGTACAGCAAGTTCAGAAAATAAACAATACTGCACTGCTGTCTTCCTTGATATTAGTCAAGCGTTTGACAAAGTGTGACATCCCGGATTACTCTTTAAAATCAAACAACCATTTCCTCCGGGGCCTCCGGCCTACTTTAATTTACTAAAACCATACCTAAGTGAAAGAACTTTCCAAACCAAAGTAAATGAAGAAACATCAGATCACTTTCCAATCAGTTCAGGAGTGCCACAAGGCAGGGTGATCGGCCCATTACTATACGTGCTATACACGTCAGGCTTAGCCATGACACAAAAAACAATAACAGGGACATTTTCCGACGATACTGCCATTCTATCCAGTCATGAAAACCCCCAAAAAGCATCGGCTTATATTCAACTTCACTCATTAAACCTCCAACAGTGGTTAACTACATGGAAAATGAAAGTAAACGAGACCAAATTAGTAGACACAACATTTACCTTCCGGAAGCAATCCTGTCCAGCAGTTGTAATAATAAATAATGTGCAGATACCGCAATTGGAAACGGCAAAATACCTAGGATTCCATCTAGATAATGGAAGGAACATACCTATTACAAAAAAATAAACAACAATTAGACGTCAAGGTAAAAGTACTAACTTGGCTAATAGGAAGAAAATCTAGCCTATCACTGGAAAATAAACTTCTCATTTACAAGACAGTCATAAAACCCATTTGGACATATGGAGTAGAGCTATGGGGCTGTGCATCTAAATCAAATATAGCAATAATACAAAGGAGCCAATCAAAAATACTCCGGTAGATTGCAGATGCGCCGTGGTACGTATCGAATCATACGATTCATAGCGATCTACTTGTCCCAACAGTCCAGGAAGTAATTCAGGAAAAAGCTACCGCACATCACGAAACACAACTACTGGAATCCGGGATCAACAAAAGACTTAAAAAACTGTGGCCAATAAACTCTGTGTGAGTGTAAATGTAATGTGGTAATGGATCATCAAATTTTCGACAAAAACAATCTAGAAGTTGCATAGGTTACGTCGATGGAAGTTAAGCTTATCACGTCATTTAGTTGTTAGTACACCTAGCGATCGTCAACTCTTCAGCTTGTAGGATGTAAATATATTCTGATTGTTAAATAGACAGAGGAAAAAAAAGGTAGAGGAGGAGACCCAAATTTGAGATAGGTGACTAATTTGAGATAGCTCCTTATATTAACGTACATGTAACGCCATCTAATAGAAATAGCGTAGATTAACCAAGCTAAACTGCGGTGTAGTGCTAAAGTGGTCGTTGAGCGCTTCAGTTAGTTTGTTCTTGTATAAACACGTGTTTGGTGTGACTTGACTGCTAAAAGATTTTTTGATAGTGTAAATAAACCGGCATTTACAGTAAAGGTAAGGTGAAATAAAATATTTTATGTGTCGTAGTAGTTAGTTTAGGTATTGCTTAATAATGTCTCATTGAAATTTGGCTCTATTTTTTCATAACTAACCTAAAATACTGTTATCAATTTTTGATGCTGCAAATTCCTAATTTGAGATACCAAATAGGTCCCGTATTTGAGACTATCTCAAATTAGGCACCCAACCAATATTTTCATTTTTTGATTACAGATGCCAAAAAACCACAAGAAATGGGACCCTCTTGCTATGATAAAAGCTGTAAAGGCAGTGCGTAATAAAGAGATGGGATATCTAAAGGCCTCAAAAGTTTTTGATGTACCTAAAGGCACCGTGGAAAGATATTCAAAGTCAGATAAAAGTCCAGAAGAACTTGTCAAACTATCGATAGGTCGGAAACCAGTTTTTTCTGCAGAACTAGAAAATGAACTAGTTCAATATGCATTAGCCATGGAACAACGCTTTTATGGTCTGAGGTCAGGCGACATTAAACGAATGGCATTCCAGCTTGCAATTAGAAATAAGATACCGCATCCATTTAATGGAGTTAGTAAATCAGCTGGGAAAAAATGGTTAAGGTTATTTTTGAAGAGACACCCACAACTATCGATGAGAACACCCCAAGGCATGTCTGCGGCACGTATTAAATCTTTCACTCCCGAAAAAGTCTCAGCGTTTTTTGATCTCTACGAGCCAGAATATAACAAGCTTCAAGATCCTCCCCAGAGGGTGTTCAATGTTGACGAAACGGGTATTACTATAGTTCAACATAAGCATAGTAAGGTTTTATCACTGAAGGGAAAAAAACAGGTTTCCTCGTTAACCTCCGCAGAAAGAGGTAAACTAATAACCGTAATAACCTGTATGAATGCTGTAGGAGTTTATGTACCGCCATTATTCATTTTTCCTCGTAAAAACATGAAGGCAGAGCTAATGCTTGGTGCTCCAACTGGATCAGTAGCTGAGTGTCACATGTCTGGTTGGGTACAATCCGATATTTTTACGAGATGGTTAAGTCATTTTATTAAGTTTACAAAACCCACAGCTGCCGATCCAGTTCTACTTGTGTTAGATGGACACTATTCCCATACGAGAAACATTGCACTCATAGATTTGGCAAAAGAAAACCACGTTACGATCATTTGTCTTCCGCCTCATTCAACCAACAAAATGCAACCTTTAGATGTTTCGTTCATGTCTCCGTTAAAAACCTATTATGCGCAAGAGATAGAAAATTGGCTTCGAGAGAACCAATTAAGTACTGTATCCCCATACGCAATTGCTAGTATTTTTTGCAAAGCCTACAATAGAGCTGCCACTATGGAAACATCGTGCAATGGTTTTAGAAAAACAGGACTAGTACCTTTCAACAGAAACATCTTTAGAGATTATGATTTTGGCGTGCATAATGTGATGGAAAACACAACAGTTATTCAACAAGAACATCTCTCAGAAGAATTAAATAATCAAGAAGCTCCTCTGGAAAACCAAAATCAAAATGAAGTAGTGCCTTTCCCAACGCAGGACAGAAATGAACGAACACCAAGTCCACTCTCAGCAAATCAGCCTCAAAGAGACTATTTTTCTCCCACGGATGTTTGTCCTCGGCCTGAATACAAAACCAGACAAACTAAGCCGAATGTTAGGGCTGGTAAGGCATCAATTATCACTCTCACTCCTTACAAAGACGAATTGCAAGAAAGTTTAGAAAAAAAGCAGGTTAAAAAAATACCTAAGAAAAATATCAGTGGAGAGTTGGAACCAAAAGGAAAACAGTCAAAGAAAATGGCAAAGAAATCTACTTCAGTTTTACGAAAATCTTTAGTTTCAAAACAAGACCAACCTTCCACATCAGGGTTACAACAAAAGAGAAAAAGACGCATGTCCTCCTCTAGTTCAACCTCAGAAAGCGACACGAGTTTTACATTGGCTGATTCCTCTTCAGACGAATCCGGAGGAAGTGATGCTGAATGCTTATTTTGTTCGGGCAGATTTTCCGAGGACAAGCATGGCGAGAAATGGGCAAAATGTATTCATTGCGGCAGATGGGCCCATGAAGACTGTGGGGAAATTAAAGATATTAATTTTATATGTTCTTTCTGCGAAGGAAAAGGTTTTTTTGAGTAGTATCTCAAATTAAGATATCTGTCTCAAATTGGGACGTCAGTCTGTCTCAAATTAGGCGACGTTTTATTTTATGGGGCAACTGACATAGAAAAACTTTAAGTTCAATAATTTCTCTAAATCGGTATTTTAATGTAGTTTCTCTGCATCACTGTTTTGTTAATACATTAACCAAGTATTCTAATACAATATTAATAAAAATTTGTTTAACGGTGTATTTTATTTCGAATTTACAAAAAAAGTGTCTCAAATTTGGGTCTCCTCCTCTAAACTTCAGCTTGCTTAAATTTTGAAATCTCAAATTCCTTTCTAAGGTTCTTAAGAAGATCAAATTTACAAAACAAGGATATCCTTTGGTGCCTAGTGGGTAAGCAGAATAATAAACTAAATATGTAGCTTGTATCTGACAATCCAAGAATGTGTGAAAAATCGTCTGAAAATTCTTTCACGAATTTTTAATGAAAACCTCAGCTTTTAACTAAATTTTGAAATCTCGAACTTCTTTCTAAAGTTCGTTAGAAGACCAAATTTGCTGAACAAGGACTTAACAGGATTTTCTTTGGTAGTACTTCTTTTCTTTTATCCACTTTAAATTCAATGAAAAGCTTCAGCTTGGTTCAATTTTGAAATCTTAAACTTTTTTTAAAGTTCTCAAGAACACCAAATTTGTAGAACAAGGACTTAACAGGATTATCTTTTGTATTTATATAATTTGTTATTGATTTTAAATTCAACGAAAAGCTTTAGCTTGAATAAATTTTCAAATCCCAAAGATCTTTCTAAAGTTCTCAAAACTACCAAATATGCTGAATAAGGACTTACCAAGATTGTTTTTGGTAAATTTTCATTTTAAATTCAACAAGCTTCAGCTTGATTCAATTTTGAAATACCAAACTTCTTTTTAAAGGTCTCAAGAAGATCAACGACTTAACAAGATTTTCTTTGATATCTATTTTTTTAACACTTCAATGAAAAGCTTCAGCTGAATTAAATTTTGAAATCTCAAACTTCTTTCTAAAGTTCTCAACAAGATCAAGCTTGCTGAACAAGGACTTACAAGGATTTGCTTTGGTATTTATTTTTCTAACAATTTTAGGGTTTTAGGTTGGTTAAATTTGGAAATTTCAAACTTCTTTCTAAAGTCCTTCAGAACACCAAATTTGCTGAACAAGGACAAATTTTTTTGATATTTTATTTTTTAAGCTTCAGCTTAATTAAATTTTTAAATTTCAAATTTCTTTCTAAAGTTCTCAAAAAGACCAAATTTGCGT
Source organism: Melanotus villosus (assembly GCA_963082815.1). NCBI lineage: Eukaryota > Metazoa > Arthropoda > Insecta > Coleoptera > Elateridae > Melanotus > Melanotus villosus. The sequence continues at coordinate 13,083,089 of OY720423.1, forward strand.
ATTAATTTTTTTAGGCATTTCAGATTCAATGAAAAACTTCAGCTTAGTTAAATTTTGAAATCTCAAACTTCTGCCTAAAGTTCTCAAGAAGATCAAATTTGCAAAACAAGGATATCCTTTGGTGCCTCTTAGGTAAACAGGATTATAAGCCCAGTTCTCATGGTAAAATGTTCGTTGTAATAATTAGCAAGGTTGTAGCAAACAACTTATTCGATAATGCGATTAGGGGGATGAAGGAATGGGCCTTTTTCAGTTCGACACAACACAAAGCAATTGTTGCGTTGACAGTAAGACACCCTTATAGGCAGGACAACGCGTATGCTGTCACATGTGTTATTTTCATCATTATATCTGCTGAAGTTCGGACAGAAAGCGGATTATATTGGCCACTGTACAGTTTCCCATTCGTTTTACACTCTTCTACATATCCTTTCCTTTTCAAAAATTCACTGTTGAACTGCAAACGATATAGAAAAAGGATCAGAGCTTCCTGACCCACCCACCGGACGATCTGACAAATCGGATCAAAAAGTCGACAATATTGTCGCGGTGTACAATAGGGTTCGACCAGATTTTACACGTCAATGTGTTACTGTAAATTCTAACATTCTACCGTGAACTTTTATTGTTGCGCTTTTAAAGCTCCAATTCGAAAAGCGCTGATTTATTAGATCTACTTTAGTTTTAAACCGAGCGAGGAAGCGTTATTAAGGGGGCTTTTGTATTATTAAATTCTGTTTTTATCAATCCCACACTGGCTTTCAATACGTCACAACGCATTCAAAACGGCCAAATTGTAAGAACAAATGATTAAGCTTTTAAGGTATGCAAGTTAAATGTTGAATATTTCCGTAATTTTCTCGAAGAATTTAAGTTTACAACATAAGATGACGTCGTGAATGCTTCTTCTGTGAAAGCTCGAAGGCAGCAAGCTCGTATGCCATGTTAGCTGGAAAATTTATTTGATTTTGTATTCCCAGCACAAATTCGCGTTAACTGCGAGCATAACTCAAGTTTTTTTTACAACAATCGAATTGAAAATTATCTAAATATAGCCTTAAAGGTAATCCGACGTGTATCAAGAAGGCATTGAAGAAGTTCTTCAATGAAATTCCGAGAATATGCATCGAATTGAAAACGGGCAGTGATTAAGTGTGGGGATCTCCCGTCGAGTGCCTCAACTAAAGCACATTATCACAGCTGTCCTGTTCCCAATAAGCTGGCCGGAAGAGCCAGGGTTCGGTTAGAGCCCATGATGTATGGCCCAGGTGCGATGCCGTGTTTACGGTAATGAAGTCAGCACGCCTAACCCTGACACTTTCTGGCCACCCGCAACCAAAACACGCATTGAGATCATGATTTATTACGGCAGCACATTAGTGTCTTCGATTGAATTACATCTACACACAATTTCCACGCTCATTCTTCATCTGTAAGGCCTCTTCAAGACGAAACGACCTAATCAGAACCGCACCTCAAGGCATTCTGACTCTGCGTTCGTTCCCTTCCAGGTTTTGTATACAGCGTTCCTCAATAAACGCTTCCTCAGCTTCCGTGAGTCTTACTAACATCTCACTTTGGAAAAGCAACGACGTAAACGCGTATGCTAACAAAGAGTGAGAATGTTTTGAGTTGTGGATTAAGCTGAAACTGCGGTGGTCCACCCCAGATACGTTAGCCAGTGTTATTGTCCCTCGGAAACTGTCACTCTACGTTCTCGGATAGGCAGGATTTTTATTCTGAATGCTACCAAATCCATGAATAAGTTCGCACTAAACCATTATTTATGTGTAAAGATCGTTGCTTTATTTATGGGGAACGATTTTGCCATGAATTGAAGGAGGATTTAGGAACACTACATCATTTCAAGATTTATTTAAATATTTGTCGAAACAGGTAGAAACCCAAGGAATGCTACCAAATTATATTCGTATGATTCCTTTATGAGTGGACGAAACTAAAAACGATGAGGCACGGTGAATTGCAATTTTTGTTTTTTGTTGAAGTGAAGTATGGTAATTGTTAACCAAGGACCCATGTAAACTTGAGTAAATCAAGTTCCGTTACGCTTTGCTTGGAATGTGATTGTTCAAAAATATTTGTGTTCGTGTTTTACCTTTCACAATTCATTTTTCAACGAGTTTACAAAGTGAATTGTACCATGAGCAGGATCGCGTTAAACGGGCGTGTAAGGCGTGCAATGTACTCGGGCGGCTGAACAAGAGCGGCGGTCAACTGCCCCTTATTTAAACGAAAAAATTAGAGAAGTTTGTACTTTAAGCTTGAACATTATCACCAGGACAATGTTCACCACGCAAGACGACCATGAAAAAAATGAAACTTTATTAAAAAAATTCCGAAATAAGGGCATACGAGCGATCGAGCAAGGGGGGGCGACTGTTAGAATCGTATTTAAACAAAAAATAAATACCTGTAAAATTGTTAGGTCAACCAAAACGAGCTTCTACAGAAATATCTAGCAAAGCCGTGCATATTTATAATTTACGAATTTTTAAGTAAAATTGTATCAGTTCGAGTGAGTAGGTATGTTGTGTATATTGTTTAACAACCAAGTAATTCAGTCTAAGTACTTTTTAAGACGGTGCTTTTATCAGTGGTTGTTATTATTACACGACGCGACTTTTTACAAAACCTTAAGAACTTGTTCAATACATATACAAACGTGAAAATACCAACAATGCAATATTAAATTTATCCCGAGTTTGTAGGCAGCTTTACTTGTTTTTTCTATTTCCGTTAAAGATCACTTACTGAGCAGTTCAGTAGTGCAATTGGTTGAAAATGTAACTTCTGCGTCTTTTTTGTTATTTAAGAAAAATTGCAAAGTTTGCCAAAAAGTTCGGATCACATGGGATAACTTGATTTAATAAAAAATATAAATAAATAAAAAAAGGAGCTATTTCGATTTTGTTATACAGGTATGATTTCCATCGTGTTGCAGATTCGACGTACGATATATAACCAAAAAATCACGAAAAAAACGAGTTACTTTGAAAAACGTTCCATCGTTTTCCGCCTAAAAATAAAAATCTTCGAATGATGATGATTTTGCATTTCAGCACAGGTTTAAGTAAAACTGTAAGTTGGCTCAAAGACATTTAAGAGCAGCGATAGAAACACTTATAATGCGAGATGAAAAAATAGAAAGACATCTTCGAAAAGCCAAGAGAGAAAATCTAGAATTATTTATTAGAAGAAAATGATCAATTTAAACATAAACCTAGTGGTGTGCTACTGAAAGGAATCTTGATGTTTCTGCAAGATTAGATAAAATGAACGATCTACAGAATTTAATCGTTGCAAATCTAGGAAGTGAAGGCAAAGGAAAAGAGGTTAAGTGATAAGAAGAAGAAATTGAAACAGTGGAAATATAACCGCAAAGTCAATTAGTTCAGTTAGATAATGAACGTAAAACCATACTTATCCAATGTGAGGAGTTAAACGATCAAGTAAAAGAATATCCAGAGAACTAAGAATTGTTGAAAAAAGGGACTGATCCATATAAACAAAAGCTAGAATAACAGCGAGCTGACTTTGAAGCCCTTTTAACTGAGTTTCAGCATGTTACTGATGAAAACAACAAAACTCACAGTTGCCTATTAGTCGGATCTGTGATACAGAAGTCTCTAATAAGACGATTGAAAATCTGCACAAATCATTAGGCAAGACTAATTTATAAATGGAAAACTATCAGCTACAAAAGTTACTCTAAGTGCAGGGTGCCTAAGGTCATACTCACAACACTGATAGCTTATGCCAGTGTTTAGTGCAAAATTATTTTAAGGTAGTTAATGATTAATTGCAGTTAGCCAAAAAGCAATTAGCCAAAATTGTATGAAATGTTTCCGAGCCTAACATAATGAACTCTGAATTGTTAGAAAAATTTCTGCCATGGAAAAACAAAATGTTTTAAGTAAAAGAGGAACCTGGCAATGATTATTTCGATTTTGTAATCAACCAAGTGGGTAATCAACCTCAAAATGTTAAAGTTAAGCATTACTACACTCAAGCTCTAATTTCAGCCGTTTGAAGCTAAATTTCAGTTAAACCAGTACTGAAATATCAATCTTAAGAATTTTGCAAACAAACGTTGTTCGGCTCAGCCGAAATAGCAAAAGGCATTTCAGTCGAAAATTCCCACAAGGCACATTACTTAGCAATACCAATACAAAGTTCGAAATCTTTATGATCTGTTATAGTATGACACGATGTACTAACTAACATTAATGGTCTAAGCAAAATGATCTAAAGTTCTACCAGGACCGGCCATAGAGGGGGTGCAATGCAATGCAATGAGCTTATAGGGCCCCCCCCAAATAGACCGTTATTGTGCAATTTTTCGAGGACAAAGAAAAAATAAAATCAAAAACAAAGAACCCTCCCAATAAAATGTTAACGACAGCCCACCTCAGCCCAACAGACCTTCTGAAAATATCCTGAGAACAAACTACAACCCTAAAAACAAACAAACAAGCAAATATCTTCTATGTTTGTCTGGTTCATTTGCCTAAAATATCAAAAAATCCTTCTTAGAGCATAGTCAAATAAAGGCCTGCAAGAAGCAGATTTTGAAGCCAGTATATCTGCATAATGGGCACTGAAAGGTTTGTTAGCACCGCCTATCAGTTAAGTCCTAATTTAATCTTCCGAGCTTTCCGAATTTGGTGCAAATATCTACTAAAGCAGTAATCAAATTCTAAATTTCAAGGCGTGAACTCTAGGTTTATGATTTGATTTAGAATAAAAAGCTCCCGCCAAGCCATTAGACAACACTCTAAAAGGATGATAAAAATCTGGTCAATTGTATTCTCTCAGAAAAATTAAAAACAGTACAATGCCGAGTGAAAAACAGACTTGACGCAAAAATAATAAGGAAAGGAAGAAGAGGGACAGGTCAGACCTTAGATTATAGTAAAAAAGACATGTTTTTATTAAACAGGCGAGAAACACTTTTGCCGACAAACGAGGGCGAAGGAAGAAGAGAATGAGTAACAGCTGAAGAGGCATAAAAAGCAGAAAGAAGAATAAAAAGAAAACAAATAAGAAGAAAAAGAAAGCCAGGAAAAATAAGAATCAGAAGGAATAGAAGGAGGAGAAGAAGCAGAAAAACAGAAATAAAGAAGGATAGGAAAAAGAAGAATTAGAAGGAAGAGATGAAGCAGAAGAAACAAAATAAAAAAAAAAACACCACGAAAACGAAAGAAAAAAGAAGCGGAAGAAGTCAAGGCATAAAGAGCATATCAATTAAGTCTGATTTTTTTCCAATAATAAATATTTACTACAGCAACAACCGATTCCCGAATTCAAATTCACATCTTGAGTAGGTACAAATTTCATATTCTAAATTTTCATCCAAACAGATTAGATTCGGTTCGGTTGGGTTCCGTCAAACTATTAAGAGAACTCCAAAAGGATGACGAAAAGTCTGGTCATTGGGTTATTCTCTCACAAAAATTGGAAACAGTAAAATACAGGTAGAAAACAAACTGACGTAAAAATAATAAGGAAAAGAAGAAGAAGAAGAGGGACAAAGAAGAAGAGGAGTGACATAAGAACCAAGAAAAAGAAAAAAGTAAATGAGGAGAAGAAAGAAGAAGAATAAGCGACAACAAGGAATAAAGAAAAGGCCAGGAAAAACGAGAATCAGAAGGACTAAAATGAGCAGAAGAAGCAGAACAATATATTAAAATAAGAAGAAAGCACAAGAATAAATAATTAAAAACAGAAACAAAAGAAGGCGAAGCATAAAGATCAGGAAAAAAGAAACTCACTCAAGGCATTTGAAAAAGTGAGTGACGAAACTACCGAATTGGCTAAAAATTAAATAATCATCCAAATTTTCCTCACGTCCAAACTGTGAAAAAGAAAACCAAAATTAGTTGATTATGAACCCACGAATTTTAAGTCAAAAATTTTAAAATTAATTCGGTAATTTCTTCAAGATAGATTTGAGGGTTGAAACTTATAACATTTTGGGTCGCTATAAACAGGATATTCTATTACGCAGACGAAGTAGTATCGTGAGGACCTAAAACTAAAATTATTACGAAATGGATCTTGAGGAGAAGCAGATATCTTTAGTGAACTACAAATCTTAAAAATACATTTTAAAAGTTCATTGGAAAATAAGCGACGCTCTATAAATACTGCAATACATAATATTTGAAAATAATTTACATTTGACTTCTTCAAATAAGTAGGTTTAATAATCTTATTACTTTCTTACTTGTATTTGTAGCTGCAGACAAACCTCAAAATTAGTATTTGTTTTTAAGATCTACCATACTTTAAGAAATACTTTAACCTTGCTATTTTTTATAGAGGATGATGTAAAGGATTTGTTGAAATCAAAGTTAGAAAAGTTCAATTTTCTAATTCCTTTGTAATTTAATTGATTAAGAATAGTTTTTCTTTCTTGGTATTTAGGGGAGTCGACTACTTTGGCCATTTTTCCCTGTTCTCAATATTGTTTAAAATGGATATTAGGATATTAATGTCCAAAAGAAGGATAACAAGGCAGAAAAATCGAGCAAGAAATAGACGCATCTCATGGTCTAGTCCAGGCATGGCAACCTTTCCTAGTTCTGGGGCCAATTATCATTCTGTCTCTGAGTCAAGGGCCGGACCAAATTATTAAATAAAATAAATGAATATGAAATGAATTAAAACAAGTTGCCACTTCTTATTTCATTTATTTGTAATACAATGCTCTGGTATAAAACTCTACGTTGCTTTAAATACTATGCAAAAGCCCTGATTATAATTGGTGTCATAAAATTGCTATGAGCTATTCGCGTCTTATTTTTATAATTTTATGAAAATCCGACTTCGCTGAGATGGATCAGGGCCGCATCACAAGGAGTAGAGGGTCGGATCCGGCCCGCGAGCCAGGGATTGCCCATATGTGGTCTAGTCAGTCTAGTGTGATAAAGGTATAGGTTTTTATTTTCAGTTTAGTTTGTTCCAATTATTATTCTTTAACATATTATACAGGGTGATTCTTGACTTATACGCATAATTGCGAGGAATGATGGTTCGTGATATGTAGTGCTGGGTAATTTAAAACAATTGTAGAAAAAAAAAACCTTTGTGACAGATACAATTCAAGGTAAATGCGATAATTTTATATTTGACCAGTTCACCACTCTCAACATAATTAATTCGTTATCTCCGTTAATAAAAAACGTTCACTACATTTTTCTTTAATTACCATCACTACACATCACGAACTAGCATTCTTCGCAATTATGCGTATAAGTCAAGAATCACCCTGTATAATCAACAATTCAAATTTACAAATGCTTTAGTTGTTTGTGGATACATCCGAAAATACAAAGGATTTTGCATTAGTATAACTTTTAAGGATATGCTAACGATTCTGTAATTTTCTTATTTACTACTCGTACATCAATATACGAGTACGGAGTACATACAGATTGTCCGAAAACTAGTCTAAACATACAAAAATTAATGAGTGCAACAAGGTAGACACAAGTAATATGGGTAGCAAAACAAAGATAGAATGTAATCATGGCTAGGTAAATTTTTAAACTAAAGATCTCTCTCAAATAACAAGCAAGCAAACAAAAACATCTGTCATAATGACAAGTTGTGATAAAATATTTATGACAGATGTTTTTGCTTGTTTGCTTGTTATTGGAGAGATTTTTAGTTTAAAAATTTACCTAGCCATGATACCATTCTATCTTTGTTGTGCAACCCATATTGTTTATATCTTCCTTGTTGCACTCATTAATTTTTGTATGTTTAGACTGGTTTTCGGACAATCTGTATATCGTTGGGTGGCCGAGTGGTTAAGGCATTCGACTACAGCGCTACCGGTCTCGGGGTCAAACCCTAGTCGGCTGCACGGCGGATGGCCTACCCAGTCACTGAAAATAATTGAGAACCGAATCACAACAGTGGAGTAGGGAAGGTAGGCGGTTGTCGAAAGCGCAGTGCTTACCACATACATCCTTACATCAATATTACTTTAAAATTTTCCTCAAAAATTAGTTAGGTCCTTATTAATATTATGTTCAACTGTAACCCTTTTTAAACTGAGTGAATTTTCAGGGATAAAGGAATTTTTGTTGAATTCAAAATTAGAAAAATTCAATTTTCTAATCATGTTATATTCGATTAAGCTTAAGTATTTTTTTTCAGCTTCGTTTAGGCTGCTTATTCTTTCTCATAAACAGTTCATTATGTTATTTTGACTTTTTAAGTGTATATAATAATACGTTTTAGTATTCGTTCGTTTTCAATTAGAGGAGAGGAGGGTATTATGGAATACCATTTACATTTCTAAAAACAACTGTACTGTTTTTGAATAAAAATCCCCAAAATCATCATGAGTACATACTATAACTAATTGTAATGAACTGTCACTTGTAAAAAAAAATACTATTTATTTTGTTGTTATAAAAAAAATTTATTTAAAAAAAAGTTACAAATGGAGGTTAATATGAAATAGTCGGGTAATATGGAATAGGTGGTTTAAACCATTGAAAAACTAATTAGACTTCATAAAACATACAAAAGTCACAGATATAATCTTCTTTCTCTGCTCCGGTACAGTCAAGGTGAGCCCACAGAGAACACCTGAAGCATTGAATTACTAGATATTATGAAATACCTAGTATTCCATAATACCCGACACGCCATCTAGGAAAATGAACCTTTCAACTGATGGACAAAACATTGTCAGCTAAAAAACGACCACAGTATAACAAACTTCAATTCTTTTAGTGTACATTATGCTTAACATCAATATTCAAGTCACATGTCTACTAGTAGGTTAAAATGTTTGAAAACTTAGCTGCAAAAACTTTTAAAAATCACAAAACACACTTTGGTCTGTAGCGAGTGGTACGACAACAACAAACGGTTAACTCTCACTGCACTGCATCATGGGAGTCTTTCTTGAGTAATTCATGGTATTCCCACGTGATATCAGCACCAAACAGAGCCGAAACCTAGGTATTCCATATTTCCCGACTATTCCATAATACCCTCCGCTCCTCTACATATTCTCTTTTTTATATTCATGGAAATTAAAGATGTTGCATATAAAACGCTGCTTTTTGTGTATTACAAAATTATTTACACAGAATTTCCATAATTTAATTATATTTATATATTTGAACGTGGATGGCCAAGCACCTAAGCACGGTATTGACGATGCATGAGATCGAAAAAAGGGATTAGAACAGGACTTGATTTGACTTGATTGGTCTTTAACATAAAATATAATAAGTTGCAGTGTTGCCTACCTTCATTCCGTTGTTTACGTATTTTGGTACTTTCTAATTTCATGAATTTGTTGCACTGCAACGGTAAGTGGTTAATATTTCAAGTATTCGTTTCTAAATTCCCCTGTCTAATGGATTAGAACTGATAATACATGTTATCACTGAACCGTCTAGACAAAATAGCTGTAAAGTAATACGAATAACTATGAAAATGTCCGTCTTATTGCATTTTTGCATTCCGCAATTCTAAAATATATAGATGTTGATATAAAATGCAAGCGAGAAGCAATAAACAACAACGGTAAGCTTTATAATTCAATAAAATATCCAGCAAGCGTAATAAGATAGGATAATATAACATTATTGCAATGTAGCTACAGACACAATAGTCCTCTGAACACGTACACAAATCAAATAAATGACCGTGTAGCATTAAGAAGAATTTCATCCACGGATGGAGGAATCAATACGGCATTATTTATAGTATCGGAATGTACGGCAGGTAAACAAATGACCAGCCGTAGTACTGCGGGATGCTGTGCTAAACAAACATCCCGTGGAGTCCTGGTAACGCGAGCTGTGTCCATCGCGGGGGGCGACCCAGGGCGCCAGACCAAAGACACGCGTATGTCCATACAAGCCCAGCTTCTTCGTAGTTAAATGCAAATAAAACTCCGTCTATTAATAAGTCAAATTTTATAGGATGAAGATCGTTTCCAGTTAAATTCTGCTACGTTTTTTGTCTACACTTTTTAAATTTCAAATTGGTTAAAGTATTCAACCATTAAAAATGTATAGCAAGAAGAAAATTCGTATAGGGTTGGTCATGGAATTTGCAAAATAATAAGCAACTGTAGCGCTGTCTTTTATTATTTTATTATTATGGACATTATGGTATTCTAATACACATGGCAAACTCTTTCTTTTTGGTCATACTATATTAAGAATTTAAATATCAACTGGAACTTCTTAATGGTTTTTATTTACGGTTAAGACGGAACGAAAAATTGGTAGCTATCTTTTTTTTTAAATGTCGGACATGTATTCATCATGCGAATCCACGGTGAGTGAATGATGCTGTCGTTCGATTTTTGATTGCAGTTAATAATAAAATTGATGATACACGTCGAGGAACCGTCTTGTTCAATTTTGTTTGACGGACGTTTCTGTAAAGAACTCGAATTCAATATTCAAGGCGAAGGAAGAAGTGTGAAATATTCAGCGAAGAAGGCGAACGAATCTATTGGAAATGAGTTTCATCATGCGCAATCTACATTTCAACAAGCTCGGTAATGTAAACATTGCGAAATATTCTAGGGGATGTAATATTTGCATCATCCCAGCGAACGAACGAACGAACGATCTTGAGCAATCCGCGGTTCGGTTACGCAAATATGAGATGTGATTTCCGCGATTCGAGCCAATCTTTTGGACCAATTGGGTTCCTCATCTCGCGGGATTTAAGCGAGCTCGAAGCTCCGGCCGATATCACATTACACCGCTTTCGGGCTTTTACAAAAATATACATTAAATTTTATGGGCGTTTATGCGTAAGCACTGGAAATGAGAGAAAATAAACGAGTGAGTAAAACGAAAATAAAAAAGTTTCATTGCAAATCCAGCGGGTCGCGTTCCTGCTTCCTCCGACATCTCATTTGACTGCAAGAAGCCGCACTTGATACTGGTACGCGTATCATGAAATATTCATCAGCCACCTAACACTCTCAACTATATTAAAAATCCCAAATAAGTTGGTGGCTCCACACAGTGATGAGCTCGCGCAGAGCAGGACTCCCGCGGTGACGATATCCTCCTCACACCTTCATTCGTGTTTTACCACAAAAATTTCGTCACCTTGATAAATGTTCGAATATGTACGATAATTTAAAATGATAAACACGTAACTCGATTAACATAAATCGAACGTATTTTACGTATTTGTAAAACGAGTTGTAATAAATCTGGGATATTTTTATGAGGGGCGGGAGGGTTATGTGACTTAGGTTCCTGAGAAAACACATTGTTTAGTTAACCAAACGATCGAAAAGCGAATACGCCCCTGCATAAAGAAGAGCTTTGCAAATTGGATCGTAGCAAAGCGAGCCAATCCAATGCACGGAGCCATGATGACATCGGGATTTGGAGAATATATAAAAACCAATTGCATTAGCATTAGATTCATTTTAACGGTCGAGACAAAGCATTTGAAACAATGGTTACTTAGAAGATTGGTACGGCCAAAGGAGGAGTTTACTATGTAACTTTATGTTATTGCGAATTTAACATTCTTACGCTCCCGGTAATAAGTCATCAACACTGGAGATGTCAGTGAAGTAATTAATCTTCCCTTATAACGCCTGTCGTTCCACGTTCGTCAATGGATATGAATGCAAAGCACGCTTAGATCAAATCCCGCCGTAAACTCCCGCAAACTCGAAGGAATCCGTCATCGCATTTCCTAAGTCGTCGATTACGTGCCGGCACATATCTGTTCGAATATAATTTTTGAGGTGCCTTGTGGTGGAGGCGCCGGGGCACATCACCGGATTCTTTTTAGCTGATCGAACGCTACCGAACCCGTTATCTCCTTCTGTGTCTTCTGTCGTATGCAGACGAGTTTCGGTGTAACGAAAACGTCGCCGTGTCTATGTTGATAATTGATGATGACGAAAAACACGACACACGCCCATCTCTTCGTCTAAGCGCATTTTCGGTGCTCGTCCGTTAAGTTAAGAACGTCGGACGTAATTATTTCGTGTAGAGCACGTGTAAATAACGGCAAGCTATTTCGAAGTCCGCCGTATTAATTTAAGAAACAAAAGTGGATAATATTTTTCGAGAGATGCGGAACATTTCGTTCCACATCTATGACGCCCGTTCTCGTTTACTTAGGACCATTTTTCTTCATCTACTCTCCTCTTTCCCGTTTTATCAGAGTGCCTATCATTAATATCACTTTTATATCCTCGAGGTGCTCGACTTGTATATTTCTTGCATCCAGCTTCCACTAATGGTGATAAACATTGTATACAATGTAGAAGCAACCGTGCTCAAGAGCGAGACGCTGGTTCAAAATTACTTGTCCGCACATTATAAAAGCAAGGAAGCAAGTTTAAGGCTACAAAGTTTATACAGTCATCTTTTTAAATTTACGACATCCTAGAAGGTTTTTAAAACACCACTAAAGTAATTTTGAAACATGGTTTTAATTTTAAGGGGGGTGCGAACCGAGTACGAGTTTCACATCTGGTACAACGCGGAAAGAAGACTGTAGGAAGGAAGCTAAAAGGTTGACATATTTAGTTGTGATGAAAAATTATTACTAACGGTTTTTTAGGGCGGTACGACACCTTCGAAAAATCGTCACAAAATCTTATGCACCCATTTTACATTTGATTTTACTGTACAAGGGTATAATGTGGAGACACAGATCAAGAGGTGAAGTTTTTGGGAAAGAAGAGAGGGGTTACTATAAAAATATGTAATATTTTTTCATTTATAGATGTGATTTTGGCTTTATTTTAATATGAGATACGTCGCCACAGAGTAGATGTGCTGGAAAATGTATTTAGAAAGATTAAGTTATAGGTTATTAGAAAGTTTTTTATTGACATTAAAAAGTTCATTGTGATTTGGTGGGAGAATTTTATTACAAAGTTTTTATTTTGAAATTATTCTTTGTTTTATTAGTTATTTTGAACAAAGAATTTTTATTACAGTAGATTAGTAAAGTGATTAAAATTTTGAATTAATTTTAATTTTGAACAAAGAAGGGTTATTTTTGTGGACCTTGTGTATCAGGGTTGGTAATTATAATTTATTTATTTAAATTTCCCGTATTACGAAGAGTTAACTGCATATTAAGTTAATTATTTCATATTTTTTATAATATTTGAAAACGTTATTCGTTTCTTATGATATTTGTTTTTTTTAAGAAAAAAATGTAATTCTATTATTCTTTATTAAAGGTCAATTTTTAAATGTTTATGTTTGAATATTAAATGCAATAGGAGGAGTTTATAAACAAAATACTAAAGGTTATTACAATATGCTTGATTGGTAAAATTAGCATTGTTACACTTTAGACTAAATATTTATTCTTGTTTATATTTTATTTATATACAGGGTGAGTCATAAATTAGGTGTAAATTTTTTTACCAAAGCTTCTTTAGGCCAAAACAAAGCAATTAACCTAATACACCTTAGTACCAAAATGCTCCCTTAAAAAGGTACAGGGTGTTAATGAAAACATTTTTATTTCTATATTTGGAAAGTAACCATTTCAGTTTTTAAAATCAAGTAGGTTATTAACACGAGGGAACAGTTGCAGCAAAGAATTTTCGAGGCTGCTAATGAAATTCGTGAAAACTATAATATTCAGCAAGTGTTTGAATCGCTAGTACGACGGTGCCATGCTTGTATTGAGGCTGGAGGGGAGCATTTTGAACATTTGCTATAGTTTGTTATTTTTAAATCATTATTTTGTTAATTTTGTTGTTAATTTTGTGTTTATTATAATGTATTTTCAAATTAATCGGATAATTACCTTACAAGTTATAGTCACAAATAGATATAAAAAATGTTTTCATTAACACCCTGTATCTTTTTAAGGGAGCATTTTGGTACTAAGGTGTATTAGGTTAATTGCTTTGTTTTGGCCTAAATAAGCGTTGGTAAAAATTTGTACACCTAATTATGACTCACTCTGTATATATTTTAGTTTATATTAAAATGCATTTTTTAATTAGCAAATTTAAATTGTATTTTGAATTTGTAAGGTTGATAAAAGGAAATCGTCAAGTGTTTTTCGCCTATTTAATAAAATTCCTTTAATGCCTTTAATGATCATAACTTAGTCTGGCCTGCTTAATGAGTAGTTCAACTGCTGCGTTATGTTGGGCTTGTCTTTTTATTGAAAGCTGGAATAAATGGTCGGACTAGAGAACTACTGTCTCTTTTCAATTTTATTTTTAATTTAACTTTTAAGTTAAAAAGCTTACATTATTTTTTAATAATATAAAGTTATATCGTTTTATGTTTACGTTAAACATGACTTTAGTACAAGTGAATTAGAATATCTAAATGTAAAGTTCTTACAGGTAATATTTGATTACTTTTTAAATTATTTAGGTTGTTTGTGTCTTGGTTGATGTAACTTTTTTGACTTTACTTGAACGTAAGGTTTTAGGTTTTATTCAAATTCGTAAAGGTCGTAACAAAGTTGGATCTGCCTTTTAGAGATTCAATTATGCTTTTTAGAATGGTCGTATTATATCTCGTAATTATTGATCTTATTATTTTTCTTCAGTTTGTCTTTGGTTTTATTGAATTATATTCCTTTTTTATTTTATTTTTGCATTTTAATCTTGGTATATTACTTCTTTGTGGTGTTCTAGTGTGAGACGTTTATAGGTACTAGTTATTATATTAGCGAGGGATGTTCAATTCATAACCAGAATATTCATTTTATTAAGAAAAACAAAACAATTACGTTACAAATTTAACCCTTATTTCACGACATAGTCCCCCTTTTTCGCGATACATTTTTTTCATCTTGCCACTAGCTTCCTGATTCCTTTTCATTGAAGGTTTTTGAATGTTGTCACAAATGCACAGCTTCGATAACAGCATTAATTGGACTCAAATTTCTTGCCGCTTAGGTGTTCTTTCAAGGGACCAAACAGATAAAAGTTACATGGTGACAAACCAGGGCTATAACGCGGATGTGGCAAAACTTCCCAGTGAAGGTTTTGTAAAGTTTGGACTGTTGCGGCTGCCGTGTTGGTGCCAGCATTGTCGTGGAGTAAACGAACGCCGGACTGAAGAATTCGGCCTTATTGAGCGAAAATTTGGCTTGACTTTGTTTTGCAGCAAATTGCTGTAATATTCAACGTTGACCGTTCTACCGTGTTCAAGAAAATTAGAGAAAATTACTTCGAATGAGTCCCAGAATTGATTTTATTCACATACCTTCTCTTTCGTGGCGTTTGAAAATTTTGCACAAGTCACAGACTTGGTCAGTGCATAAATATGTTGCTCAAACTGTGTAGAAAGTCTGACCAAAATTTCAGAGAGTTTTACCCCTTCTCTAACTAAAAACTTTATGATTATTCTTTGTGCAGCAGAACTTGTAACGTCCATGTTCAACATTCATCAATTTTATTAAACAAATGAATCGTTTCGTTGGCGGTCTAATTCCAACAATATGTTAAAAAAGGATAACATTTTAATAAGAAAAGTGTTCGGTGCCTTTGTAGCAACTAGAATTTAAGAAAATAAAATTTCGGTTATGAGTTGAACATCCCTCGTAATTCTAATTATTCCTTATTTATTATTAGGGGGTTTACGTTGTGTTGCCCAAAGAAAATGTTTTGAAGTTCTTACTTCTAGATTAAGAATTTTTGATTTGGCTTTCTATCAACGACATATTTGATTTTTTTGTTGAGATTCCTTTTAAAATAGTATGATTTGTTTCTAAATTGGCAGAAACTAATCGAACTGCTTTCGAGTTTTGGGGAAGAGGTGTCTGAGTTTGTGTCAGGCTTTAATTTTATTTGAATGTTTTTTTCTTTATTATTTCTGAGTAGTGATTTAGTTAGATGATTTTTTTTTATAAAGTTGGTTTTTATTTCTTTTATATTTATTTGAGCTCAAAGGACCTAATTGAAATACTCATTTATTGAAAACATTTCAGGCATTAAAGGCATGATATGAAAACAATTATAATTTGATTCAATGCAATTTACATATCTTTAATTGGATGCAAAAGGAATGTTCGTTAAAACAATAAGTGTGTTGACTCAATGTATATGTTACAGTTAAAGTATCTAATACGTTATTCTATAGAATAACTAGATATTGTATAGAATAGCGAAATGACTTAGATAAAGTGTGTAATGAAAGCTCATTCTACACTATAACTAGGCATTGTATAGAATAACTATTGCAAGGCAGTTAAAGTTTCAAATGATTATCTGAATTCTACACTTGACCTAGATAATGTGTAGATGTGTAGAATCGTCAAATGCGAAGCGAAGAAGGCAAAAGCTATGACTATGAAAGTACCTCGAGAATACTGGTTGCTTCAGCATTATGATGTGCAGGACAATGAAAAATTGATAGTACCATTAAAAGATTATACTTCAGATGTTAGTTTTTATTGCGATAGTGATGATGTGATGAACTATTTGACATTCTTTATACTGCCCACGTTTCAATCGGTCATGGAGGCAGGGATCGCATGGTTAAAGAATTAAAACGAAAATACAGAAATGTTACCCAGTATGATATAACAACATTATAAGGCGTCTGTGAACCTTGTCAACAGAAATTGAAAAAGGAAAAAAATGCGTTGTTGTCAAGTCAAAATGGTCTTCTCTCAATTAAATTCTCCCTGTCAAGTTGACTTAATTGATTAAAAAATCGCACGCGGACGGCAAATACAAATGTAATTTGGTATATCAGGATCACTTTACGAAATTTGTAGTTCTAAAACCACTTGAAACAAAACGAGCCGAAGAGGTTGCCTATCATCTTCTTGATATTTTTCTTTTAATTGGGGCGCCCTGTGTTTTGCAGTCAGATAATGAAAAGGAATTTTGCAACAAGATTTTTGAAAATTTAAAATATATGTGGTCGGAATTGAAAATTGTACACGGAAAACCCAGGCACAGCCAGAGCCAGGTCAGCGTGGAACTAGCAAATCAAGACACTGAAAATATGCTCACAACATGGAGACATGCAGTTAGCACAAGAACCCACGAATTTGCAAGGGGACACTGACATTCCACCAGAAGCTTCGCGGCAATCGATCTCCGTACTTGCTATTGTTTTGGAGAGAAATGATGGATTTTATAAGCTTGGAACAAGAAATGGAATTATTAAACACCTCTATGTATGGTCTCAATTCCGTGTCTGCACAGAAAAATTAATATCAGCCGAAGAAGTGCCTAACACCGAAATAGCTCTTCGCTCTGTTACTAGTGCCCAATCTACTGGAAGTGGACAAGGCTTCGTAAAATGTTCCTGTAAAGCAAATGTGGTTCCAAGAAATGTGCATGTGTGAGGAAAAACGTTTACGCAATTCAAAGTGTCATTTTGTAATCCATGCTGTAATAAATTTAAAAAAATTGATACTGTTTTTGAGTTTACTTGTGACCATGGTAAATACTAGAGGTTAAATCGTTAAATTTAAACGAGATACAAACAACAGACATCCGTTGTTCGTTTATTCCTCTTTTTGTTTTGCTCTAGTGTGGTTTTCTTAGTTATGTTACCATAATTCCGTTTTAGGTTTATTTAAATAGTAATTCATTTATCTGTTATCTCTTTCAATCTAAATGCTATTTTAGTAATATTGTCACCATTATATGAACCATGTTATCTTAATAAAATTAAATTTTGTTTTCATTATTTTTTTGTTTAAATCTCTTGAATCTATAGTATTTCACACTTTAGCTGAGTTTACACTGTTATTCCATAAAATAACTAGCTAATCTACAGATTAGCTGGGTAAAGTGTAGAATATTATTTTAATTTCAAACTTTAACTGAATCGATCAGTTAATTCATAGAATACCTAGTTATTCTATAGAATAGCGGCATTTCATACTTTAACTGTAACATATACAACAATTGTTTATTGGCCTAAACGTCTTAGTATTTGATTTAAACGCTTGGTATTTACTAAGTACCTATTCAGCAATATAGAGTGGTGAAAGAAATACATATAACGGGTATGTCGCTTTAACATATTTTCGTGTTAAAAGATTGGCACAAAATCAGGAACGCTTAATTCAATGGCTACCATACGCATTGAGATAACACTACAAGTTGTTTGCACAAATATATTCAACATTTTCTGTGAATTCAAGTGATGTAACAAGGCGGTTGATTATAGGTAACCAGGTAACCCAAAGATTGTTGACTGAAACTACAAAAATTTATTGACAACTTCTTGATTATCAAGTTGATAAGATCTTCATATTTTTCGGTTTATTATTATATATTAAACTATTTTAGGACCTAATATCGAATTACGTTGAAATAATAAAAGCGTCAAGTTGCTATAAATATATTTATAAGAAGAAACTATTTAGAATACACTAAATATAGTATGGCCAAAAGAAATTTGTAAAAGTTGGCCCTGGAGTTTTGAAGTCGTTTGCTCGTTGTATTACAGTACTATAAAATCAAACCAAACGACCACTTTGATAGTGACAGTTGCTGACTTCAAAACCTCCATGGTCAACCCTTAAGAATTTTCTTTTTGCTCACTATATTTTAATAACTGGCTTATTGAAAATACCTTTTTAGATTCATTTATGTTAGAGTTTCGCCCATGCGATGCGAAATCCATACATGTAAAAATATGGATCAAATTGCCAAATAAAGCTAATTATAATATCTACATGTCGAAAACTTTTTTCACTTTGCTGTTTTTGAGAGGGTCATACCACTTTAAATGAAAGGAGCTCTTGAGAAGAGTGGGGGGGGGGGGTAATGGATGTACAACCACAACTACGTTTAATGTTGTTGGGGACGTAGAAATGTATTAAAAGTTGGCAAATTAGGCACGAAACGGAATTAATTAACGTACTTCAAATTAACATCTATTTGAAAGCATAACAACGTTATCGGGTCATTTTTAAAGCACGACAACCGGCAATTTTCTAGTTATCGTAGGTACGTTCATGGCAAGTGGCAGTCATAACTCAAGCAGACAGAAACCAACGCTCGCCTTGTCGACACATATCGCTCATTACATTAAAATATAACAGCGACTTAAGCCGTCATTAATCATGGACACATAACCGGGCTTATCTCTATTTCTCCCGAATGTGTTAATAGATCTACAGAGACTGCGGTTCTCGGGGGATGTTTGGGAAGACGGGGTGAAGAGAGACGATTTTGCTCGAGGAAGTGCTACATGTGTGCCGGTCGGTGTTCAGCGTCCCCAGGGAGTTGCCTGCCTTATCGACGGAGCCGCAGCACGGACCTCTGTTCAGATTACACGCTACACAGCTCGGTTTAGTTCATCGAGCGAAAACTTGTGTCTACACGAGCAGCCAGATTTAGCGCCAGATTGGGGTTTCCTTCTACACCTTGTTCTGTGACGTAATGGTTTATCCTTACTTCTGTGCACATGCACTTACACGTTATGCTACACAAACGTTTAATTTTCTCTAAAAAGGTCACCCTTCAACCGAAAAACGAACACCATTCTCTATTCGTACCTGTTTTAGCAAATATTCTGTGCCCTATGAATGCACCCATTTTTGTAGAAACCCTGAAAATTCGTTTCTAGATTCGCATCTCAGAATCTTCCAATGAATATATGAAACGTGCTGGCTGCTGCTACCGGATTTGTAACGAAAATTATTGAAAAAACACAAGCACCATCAGAAAGTGCCCATAAATTATGCAGGTTATGCAAATTTCCCCAACAAAAGGAATTCAATCTAACGTTTCGATTTGACTCCGGGTTTATTATTTATGCACGTGTTTTTAGTCCTGCCGGTTAAGGATAATTTTAATATTTCGCGTGGCAGGTTTTATGTAAAATCTACAAATAAATGTTCTTTTGTTCTGTTAGCTCCTAAAGGTGTAAACTGTAATATATGGTCATTGTCTAATTCTAAAAACTTGTTTTGTTCAAGAAGAAAAATTGTAGCCGGATTTGTAAATTCAAGTTGTAACGGAGGCTTTAAACTCTCGTTTTAAAGGAGTGTTTATGTCGACGCGATGCTCACGGAAAAGGTGTAAGGCATTAAAACCGACACCTTTGTCGTCATATACGTAATATCGTCGTCTTTTCTATAATTTTACGGTACGTCCGACAGCTAAATATTAATCACGGTCAATAAACGTCAACACAAACATAACGGAATCAATTTACTAACCATTTATAATAAAATCCGGCATCAAAGAAGCCATCATATGAATAAAATAGCGATAACGGCGCACATCCATTGTGTTCATCTTAGGTCCAGGGTTTTGGGACCATTAATATCAATTCCTGTTCTCCACTGACCGAGCTGACCAGCCTGTCCACAGTCCTGCCACTGCATTAATACCAATTCGGAGTGAGTGATGAGGCCTGTTCATCATCAACACCTCCGGGACCCGGATCGCGGATTTCCTGCCACGTCCCCGGGGAGGTTCTCCCTGATAGTTTTCACACGCAACACCATTCCAAACAACCGTATTTTACCAAATGAAATAACAATATCAAGGACGATTTTATTTCCGCATTAGAATTCTCCTGGTACACATTCTACAGATTACATCTTCGATTTATTGCTCCTTTCCGAAACCTTAGATATTTTACTTCGATTTTAATAATTTTTTTTTGAATGAAAGTTTGTTGTGGAGAGTTTGCCAAAGAAAACGATTAAATTTTATACTTCAGTTCTGGATATTTGGACACCGGTTGCTAAAATACCTAGAACAGAAGCATAAAATTTAATAATTTTCTTTGATTTTACTTGTACTTAATTGAAAATAACCTCTTCTTCTTCTTCACTTTTGGATATTTTAAAAAGAGCAGTCGGTAATTCAATAAAAAACATTTTGTTGAGTTAGATAACTTACACATTTTGCTGTCCCTTGAATATTTCGTATTAAAAGAACCTACTACGAAGGGGCCAGAGTTCACCAGAAAATCAACTGGCCTACCCTTGACCTACCAAGGCAAATAAATACATTAAAATCATGACCTGCTGTTGTCGAAAAATTCGTGAATTTTGATTGAATTGTGTGGAATTATTGAATTAAGATATTAATGGGACTACCATAAAATTTTCGAGGCCTACTTTGGGCCCATCTAACTAGATCTAATTACGGGCGTGAAAAGAAACGGTATACACGCAGAAATATTGTAAGCTAATCGAATTTAATGAATTTTCAAAACCTTCGAAATTTTAAATTCGCAAGTCAATTTCCTGACTTGTTTGTATTATATGTTTTGATTTTGTTACATATCGAAGAATCATAATTTTGAAGATACTTTCTGCATCAAATTAAGTTTAAAAGTGCAGTCCAATACCCCATTTCAATCACATCTAAATTCCTTCCTTTAAAAACAGCCTGGTAAAGGCACAATACAAATGATTTTTAATTAATTTATTATTTGCAAAAGTTTTTTTTTTATTATTAGCCAAGCTAATATTTTGTTAAATATTTTAGTGGGAACAATTTAATTTACTGATTGACAGTATCAAATAATTAAATTAATTTCAAAGAGAAAATTAATTTAATATAATACAATTCGATGTAAAGAGACCCATTTCCATACGGTATAACATGTATAATCGAAGAAAATTAATTATGTTATTGACAAATAGTGTTGTATTATTCACAGAGGAGGTATCTACAATAACATCCTGACCTCAAATTTTAATTAATTCATCATCAAACAAAGCTTCATAAATAAGCAATGCAGTGGTAAAGGTAATCCAATTAAGAAATGGAATGGCCTGAGGTGATATGTTCGACACATTCATTAGTCGAAATGTAACGTTATCGACACGAATATCTATCGCATATTTAAACATTTGAAGCGATTCAATTTGGTTATTAATGTATGAGCACGGTTTCCTGTGTTGTAAGCCAAGAAAAAAGGCGCTTGAAACTCTAATTAACATTTCGAAAACGGTTTTATCCTGTCTTTGTGGCTGGATAATCAACGGTGGGTTTGCCTTCTAATAAAATGATAAATTTTAGAAAATTGGTCATTTCGGTACATAATGAAAGTCTCCTCGAGGCAGTTTAGACAAAAAATTGTTTTCGGCCGACCTTAATTTTAGGTGATAACACAATGCATTAGTTTGGTAATGTTATGCAAAGTATGAACACTTGCTATGGGTACCGTGCCATTTTATCACATAATAAGGCTACTGGATTTGAATTTTCAACGAGCTGCTTTTAAATTAAAATTTCGATTCATTTCCATTATTTTAGTCCTTGGCAGTTCACACAAACACGAGACGTTATACATAAATTTGGCCTATTTTTTTGTTTGTGTAATTGCCACTTTATTTACGATTTACAATCGAACAATGTGAACTAGTGTTTTTGTTAAACGAACTGAGGGAAATTTTTCAAAATGTAGTTGAAAGGATATTCAAGGTAAATAAATCCCTTTCAATTTTCCAGGAAAGAGATCCTTCCTTCGTTCCATTGTCGACATAATTTAGACACTTATTTCAAAGATGTAACACTAATGAGCGTGGAGAATAGGCTTAGTTTGATAAATTTATACAGCGTGTAAAGTAAATCCCATTTGTGCCCGATGTTAAATAGTTATATTAATTTATGTCTTACATTATTAAGCAGAACACAATGTTCGGCGGGTACAATTACAACAAAACCAAGTTGTTTGTCGACTAAGCCAAGCAGCGAGCAGGGTAGAGCAAGGGTACATTAGCTCTAATACACCCAGGGCGAGGCCGAGTGGTGTAGTTAGCTAGTTGAATTAATGCCGATGTTGTAGACTGTATGTAGAGAGCATGTAATTAGCATGTCCATGGCTGTCTGCTTTTTGCTGTCCTCCACATCACCAACAGCTCTCGTGAACTTTAACCCCCCTTATCCGGGGGGGTCGAAGCGATGCGTGCTGTTTTGCTGTTTCTGTTCTAACTTAACGGCTAATGCGTTCTTACAAGATTAAGTTGGTTTGTTCGTATGGCTTTGTTTATAGCGCCATTAAGAAGTGTAATTAAACTGGTTTCGTGTACCGCTTTCATTAGGCACTTTTAAAGAAATGCGAACTAGTATTTAATCGTGTACACAATTTACACATTAAATACAAAATTACGTTAATTCTCGCATTATATTTCTGTACTCGGATATCTAAAGTATACGTACATAGAGCATGTGCTCAAAACAAAAAAAAAAAACAGCCACTGAAAGTTGACACGAAATTACATTAGCATACGACGAATATATCGTCGAATCTAACAAAAAAAAATTCGAACGAAAACCTTCAACCTTTCTACGTAACTTATTTGTTGTTGGTCACAAAGTCATAACAATTTTACCCCACTTCGCAAATTTTGTTCCACTTAGTTTCATTATACATTCTGATAACTTTTAAAATGAGCTTCATTAACTGAAAATAATGGTTAAGTAAACTAGTTAGCGTCATTTTTAAGATTTCTGCTATCGTAATTTAATCTGTACGTGCATAATTTTTCATGTAATATTAAGCCTAATTAAATTAAGTTATTTTCTTTGTTCACAAATAAAAATAGAGAGTGATTAACAACTTTATTTAAAGGGTGGTTGTCGACTTTAAAAAAAATGTTTATCATAATGGTTCTGAAAAATTAAAAAAAATGTATTACCATAACTCAAAGTACTTATGTATATGTCAATAATTTTTAATACAGGGTGTAAGCAATCGACCGTAAAAAAAGTATACCACGTTATTCGGAGTTGTTTCAAAAGTAATAGAAAAATGTTTTAAAAATTTGGTCGCTTCTCCTTGCTGAGAAATTGCCATCTGAAGAAGTGTAACACTGGAAACCCAGCGAAGCCGCAAAAAAGGTAAATTCGCATCATAATGCCTTGATGCATTGTTTAAATAAAGGATAATTTTGTCAACAACGGGACGGTTGCCTAGGATATAAAGTGCACAGTGCGCCGTTGCAACTTACTCTGCATGTAAAATTAGCAAATTTTCAACCCCCGAAGAATTACAACTGATAAGACAAAACCAAAAACAAACAAATGCAGTGAGTGTCAATTTATTTAAGAAATTCTCAATGGCTTTATTTTCCAGCAATCTTTCATAATAACAAAGATAATCAAAGTGTTAATTTCAAACTTCAGATGACCA
The DNA here is from genome assembly GCA_963082815.1 of Melanotus villosus. Lineage (NCBI taxonomy): Eukaryota > Metazoa > Arthropoda > Insecta > Coleoptera > Elateridae > Melanotus > Melanotus villosus. The sequence continues at coordinate 13,107,202 of OY720423.1, forward strand.
TAACAAGAAAAGTACTAACATCAAGACAAAAACAACACATATTTAGCATTCACAGTAGGTTGGAAAATAACACTGTACTTATACTTTTTTTACGGTCGATTGCTTACACCCTGTATAATATTAAGCATGGCTAAATTAAAGTGAATTAATTTTGTTTTTTGTTGGAAAATGAAAAATATAATGTGATCAAAAAATAACCTAGTAGAAGGGTGATTGTGGGATTTTGAAGCCATGTTTATTATAAGACTTTAACTCAATACGTATGTCCATAATTTTGGATGAAATATTAGCAGGTTCTCATAACATTAAGTTATATTAACTTCTTCCCTGTTAGCAAGCATAAATATAGTATGATCAAAAAGTAAAAAGTAAACTATTTAAGGGCAATCTTTTTTAAAGTAGTTTAAACAAGCATACGTATATAAAAGGCGTTCAAAGTTGAGGTAACAACATTTGTCGCCATTTCAATTTTTCGGACTAGAGTGCCCTGGCATGTGTGACAAATGGCAAGTAGAGGCATTCCGGTTAGTAAATATGGAGCGCTATACGTGTGTTTATTGTGAAAAATTATTATAAATTTGGTGGAAGTTTTACAGGAGTTGGTGAAAAATTCCGTACAAAATGCTCCAACAGTCAAAGCCATTCGAGATATTCTAATGAAGTTTGACGAAAGTGGTTCAATACAAGAGCAAAGAAGCAAAACCGACGGTAGTAGCGGTCGTTCACAAGAAAATATTGCAGCTGTTAATGTTAGTGTTGCTGAATTGTAAGCAATGATAACAAACTTCTTATGGGATAAATTGGAAGGCATGAACGTAGAAAACATGTGGTTTCAACAGGACGGTGCTACCTCTGATATAATCAACGCAACAATCCATCGTTTGCGGGAGAGATTTGGTAACCGAATAATTTCTAGAAGAGGAGACATCAATTGGCCGCTTAGATCGTGCGATTTAAAACCGTTGGACTTCTTCTTATGGGTTTCTTGAAGAGTAAGGTGTATGCCACTGGCGTGCGGTCCATGGAAGCGATGGAAGCACCGCTTCCCTTGCCTTCATTCATAAGGCAAAACAACATAATTTATTAATTCTAATATACTGCTGAAACAAAAATAGAATTATTAATTATATTGTTTTGCATTATGATTATGAATGAAGGCAAGGGAAGCGGTGTTTCCATCGCTTACATGTACCGCACGGCGGTGCGGGTCCTGTATGCTAACGATCCTCAAACGTTTTAGCAGTTAACGACAACATAATTGAAGAAATTGTTGAAGTTGTGCCGCATCGCATTTATGTGAAAATTTTGATAGAAAGTTGCTGGCTTGCCGAAGTGACAGAGGAGGTCACTTGTCTGATATTGTTTTCCATTCTTAACCGGAACATGTCTTCTTCCATTTTCAATATTTGGATATTTCAAACAATTTATGTGTTTCATTAAATTTTTGCCTCAAATTTGAACACCCTTTATATATAATAGGCTTCCAATTTTTTAGAATTTAACCGCGCCTCTTCTGGAGCTCTCGCAATCCATTTTTGGAGTGGATTAGTCCCCATATCTTCTATTTCTTGTACTCTTATAATTGCCTCCCCAACTCTCTCCATTGCTTTTTATTTACTGCCTTTCTTCTTCATTTCATTAGCTCCATCTTTCTCAGGTCCTCCATCACCTCATCCCACCATCTTATCTTAGGTCTTCCGCTACTTCTTGATTCTGTCAGTCTCCATTCGGTTATTATTTTTATTGTTCTGTCTTCTTGGTTCTAATGATGTGCTCAAGCCATCGTATTCTCTGTGCCTCTATAGCTTTTACTATGTCTTCTCCGCCTGTTTCTTCAAAAATTTCATGGTTTATTTTTGCTATAAATTCATTTTCTCCTATCTCAGTTGATCTTCTTGCTTTTTCATACATAGACATAGGGTTTCCGCTGCATACACTACTACTGGTCTTATTAGACTCATTTTGTTTTACTTCTTACTTTCTTGTTTTTTTAGGATCTTCTTATTGCTGTAGTAAGTTCTATTTCCCTTTATTATCCTTTCTTTAACTCCAGTCTTTTTGTCATTTTTGCTTTTTACATTTACTCCAATGGTAACCATTCACGTACAGGCGGCCTGCATTCCGGAACTGCAGATCTGGAGATCTTCAGTTAAAGTTTCACCACTCATGTGCAGGCGGACGACAAGCCTAGATCTGCAGTCCACGAGAACTATGGTAAAAACTAGCGTGTGTGGTGCAAGATCTTCAGATCTGATCGTCAGTCCAGAACTTTCAAACGAATGAAAGTTTTCGCTCACGACTGCAGTTTTTACCATAAACAATATGAATGATAAGGTAATTTCTTAACAGAATTCGTCGTTACGTATGTTGAATTTCCGGGTTTATGGAAAACTAATACAAAATATAATCTTTACTCAAATCGACGTGTATATTAACATTGTTTTGTTTTTACTTAGAGTCGAATTTTTCTTATTACGATATCTTCCTAAAGTTATTCGAAACTTGACACTTTTCAGACAAGCAGCGTTTTATTTTATTATTTCTGGAATTATCTTTCCTAGTGCTTGACGAGAAATTATGGCAGAAAATTTCAAATCTTCAAAAACTTCTTCCAGTTGCTAGATACCTCAACGTAACAATCAGTCGTTCTTCAGGTGTAATAGCTTTTCTCATTACGGTATCTTTTTTTGTGATATATGGTTTTAATAAATTTAACAGTTGTATGAAACATGTGGTATTCATTCTCAGATAATTTTCCAGATCTTCTTTGGCACTGGCCCGCAATTTTCTTATGAGGGTCATGTGGAATAAATTATCTCTCTCTAATAACCACTCTTTCACCCAAAATCTTTTTTTTTGTTTTCTTTTATTTCTTGTTACTATTACTAGATCATCCGCGTAAGCGATTATTTGTACTTCTTTGCAATTAGTTGTCCCTTTCGCATCCGTTTTTCTTACTATGCTCTCCAGAACTAGCCCAAAAAAGGTTGCTGATAGCTCGTCCCCTTGTAAAACAAACACATAAGCATATTAAAATATCTGTTGTACGTCCATAATTTTTCATGTAATACTAGGTATGGCTCTAATTGAATTCAATTAATTATTTTTTGTGTTGACAAATAAAAATCTATTGTTATCAAACCGTAAAGTAGTTAAGGAGTGGCTGTGAAATCTTGTTCATCTTTATTATAACACTTTAAATTAATTAGTTTGTATCTTAATTCAATGTTGCTTTAAATTTATAGATAATTTTATGTAATATGGTCTGTAACTGTGGCGTGGTGCTTACCACATCACCCGGTATAGAAAGTGACTTAGAAGGATCATGTTGCTGACACCTTGGGTCTGCAACTGTGAGTGCGAAATAAATAAATTAACAAGAAAATTACAACACTCTAAACGTACATACAAAAAATGAAAACATCTGTTATAATTCAATATGTACCTGCAGAATTTTTCATTTAAAATTAAGCATAGCATGACTTTAATTAAAAGAAATAAATTATTTATTCTGTTGACAAACGAAAATATATGTACTAATAAAGTTTAGTTAAGGGGTGTCTGTAGAATTTTAAAGTCATGTTTTTATAACACTTTAATAAATACTCAAAAAACTAAAAAAGTCTGTTATTAATGTTATTATAAATCAGTCATGTAATACAAGCATTACTAATTAAATTAATACTCTTCTCCGTTGGCAAACAAAAATATAGTGTGAACAAAAAATTTAGATGGTTGTGGACTTTTGAACTCATGTTGATCATAACACATAAGCCAGGGGTCGCCAAACTTCTTTGACCCTCGACCCCTTCAAGAGTTTCTTGACCTTTTATCGATCCCCTCTATCTTACTATTACGTAATTATAATAGGACAAGCAAAAAAGACGCTTATGTGAGTTTTTACATCGTTTCTTTTCTAGTTACTCAACTTTTCAACATAAATACGTTAAGTTCGTGAATGAATAATGATTGAATTATAAAATGTATGTTGATAAATTTTAGAACATTATTCTGGAATCGAATATGTGTAAGTATAAGTAAATAAGCAACCGCACACGTATTGCAATCCTGCTTCCGCTGCGCCGGCCAGGCGGGAACCACCGACATCTGTTTATTGGTAAATACATCATTTTGGCCTCCGTAACTATTTTCATGACCTTGCACCATCTTATAGGTCCCATATTAACCGTACAATCATGTCTCATATTTTTCTATCGACCCCCACTCGATCCCTCAGCCCGAATCGACCCCTTTGTCGACCACTGCTTCAAACAAACACTCAAAAAACTAGAAAAAATTGTTATCATAATTCAGTACGTACATTCATATTTTTTCCTATAATATTAAAAACGGCTTCTATTAAATTAAATTAATTCACTTATTCATTAGCAACCAAAAATACAGCGTGATCATAAAATAAATTAGTTAAGGGATGGCTATGAAGTTATGAAATCATGTTTAATAGAACACTTTAAACAAAAACTCAAAAAACTAAAAGAAATCAATATGTCCATGTATGATTTTCCACCTAAAATACTAAGCAGAAATAAAATAAAAAAAATTAATTAAGTTATTGTTGGCAACTAAACGTATAATGTGATTAAAAGTAACTTAGTAAAGGGGTGGCTGTGTCGTAATTCAGTATGTACGTCCATATTAAGCATGGTTCTTATTAAATTAAATTAATTCGTTTTTCTTTTGGCAAACAAAAACATGGCTTGATCAAAAATTTTAGTTTAGGAGTGGCTATGGAACTTTATTCTTGTTTGTGATAACACCTTAAACAACAAAAAAATATACATAAAAACTGAAACAATAACTGCCAGATGGTGTTGGCCGCACACCATGAAAATATTGCCAACTTTATGTCTTCAACTTCAGTTTGTAGGTACATTTTGGGCTGCCATTGGTTTTTAACAAGCAGCAATTTGTTAAAAAAATTAATATCAGCAAACCTTACGTATTGAAGGTACGTGTTTAAAAATTTCTGGGACATCCTCGTGAATTTACTTTTTGATCAGAAATTATGAAAACAGGAACATACGTTTTGATCATAAGTTTATCTCCTCTTTGTTGTTTTCGTTTAACTTTACAATGGTGATTTATTTCCTAATATATTTGTTCGTCATTTAAACGATAAAAAATAACACTGAGATCTTAAGATTGACTTTTTATTAACATCAACATCAAAGTAAATAAATAAATAATAAAAGTTTCCCTAACCGAAAAGAATCCTAACTGCTTAGTTTTTGGGCCTGTATTTTAGTAAGATTAAAAATAATACTTGAACCTTGAGTAAGCCCATCGTAAGATTGATTTTTTATTAACATCAAAATAAATAAATCTAGTTTCAATAACTGAAAAGAATTAATAAATCAAAATCTAATCACAAACTGTTCTACTTAGTCTGGGCCCTATGTTTTAGTAATTTATGTCTCAAATGTTTGTGGTAAATACAGTGTAAACAAAAATTGTCAATTAATATCTACGAAAAAACGTATTGAGGACATACGCAGAAAGCAAAGAAAAGTAAAATACGAAATACTAAAGAGATGGGATGATTTCAAAAAACAGTTATTAGTAATAATATACTGGAATCGATATAAGTTGAAAAGAATTAGTCAGGTACCTACCTACACAAACATAATGTGAAAACGACTGGTAATTCTTTGATTCGGACAGCTTAGGCAACCCAAACATCTTCAGGAATTAAGCTGGTTTGTTAATTGCCGACTTGCGGAGGAGTAATTTTCATTTACTGTTATAAACGTGAGGTGGGAGGGGATTTGAAGTTAAGCATCACATCGGATTTTTGCATGGTTTCTTGAGAATTGCGCTTGGAAAATTAGGTCAGCAACACGGTTTTTCCTTGCATAAATCAGAAATTTGAAAGAATTTCCCACTAAAGGCCTCTTCAGGGTGAATTTTGAATTGATCAGTAAATGTCGAGTCTCCTAATAACTATTATTATGTTCCTAAATTATTTATCGTAAAATTGCTCGAATCGAAATTTAAAAATTTCGTAAGAGGGATTTTATTGTAAATAAATACATAATTTGGATAGTATTTACGGTAGATTTTATATGGAAAATATTTATCGGTAGTAAACCGCGTCATAATTTTAATTCTATATAAAATTTAAGTGTCCATATTTCGATATCGAATAACTGGTTTTATCGCGAAATTGAAAATTGTTACAGGAGTATTTAATGGGCGAATGTCATAAAAATGTTGTGTTTTGTAATTGTTCCTCGTCGACAATGCATATTTGTCCGGTACGTGCGGCGGGGCAATTCAATTATTTGGCAACACAGCTTGCAAGTTCAATGGGTAAAGTAATTGCCATTTATAAATGTCTTCTTTATTGGTTCGTTGTAAAATAGAATCAAATGCGGTAGGTAATATGTAACGTTGAGTCGTTACCAACGAGGCCCGCATCTGCGTCCTGAAAGCTCATTTCAATAACGTTTAAGAGGGTACAGCGCAGTATATTTAAATGGATCCTCCCCGCAATAACAAACCGATATATCGCGCTCAATACAACATTAACAAATTGCACTTCACACTTAACAGCGTTTATTCCGGCATATGGGCTAAATATATGCATTAAATAAACTGGGGACATTAGTCACAGTCGTGGGCGGATCTCCCAGATTGAACAGCCGAGGGTGCCTGCCTGCCGATCCTACGAGAACTGCATACAGGACGCATTTACCGAAGGGTTACTCGCGAATTTATTCCGATGTTTATATTCCACAACACTTGCAGAATAGCTTAATCTGTTTTGTTATTTATTCAAAGCTAGATTAAAGTATTACTGTTTCACTTACCCGAATACATCTGCATTCGCTGCCGCATTTTCGATCCCATTTTATCCTTTTTTATCCAGCATTATTGAAACTACGATTTCTTCTCTATCATTCTGGCAACATAAAACGAATTAGAAAACCGAATAACAGATTATTCGTTCCATATTTACTAAATTCGTCAGATATCCAAAGCTTCAGGAATTAAAATAGTGACTTCTTTCGTTGAGGTTTTTTCCAGGATAATATGTCATTTACCCTTTACAATTATTATATATTTTCTTTTCAATGTTTTCTTATGAGCTTTAATGTTAATACATGAGACGGAAAAAGGAGTCACAATTAGTCAGCATTTTTATAGAGGACAAAAGCTCCTTTTGCAGTAGGAAAGGACGGAATCATTCATAATACAAAATATACGAGCTGTAACCTGGGCGTAGCAAGAAAATATTTAAATTTAAGGACCACTCTTTATTCACGGCAATGTTAGGAAGATTCATAACTTATTCGTCTTGTCCTCGTACGGTGCGTGCGAAAGGTGAACATGGTGCAAGTAAGTACGGCAGGAAGACATAATAGCCGTTCAACCACCGCACCGACCACGTCGAGAAATAACCAGAAAATCGCATTCACACATTGTCGTATTAGGCCTGACATCTCCAAACATCTCTTTCATTAAAACGGCCATTATTTAGATTAATGTTGCCCCCGACTGTGGTTTAGAATTACATTGACTCCGTTGCCAACTGCCAAGAGCTGCTCGATGATAAAATACGTGGCCTTTTTTATTCTAAGTTGAATTTCGTTGTGATATGTTTTGACTCCCTACGGGGATACAACAATACGCTGCATGCCCTGAAATAGCTGGATAGATTTCTAGAAGCGTTGCACATTTTTAATGGTTACTTCTGTTACAGCTGTCTCAATTTGAACTACAATGGCTGGTTTATAGGTTCGCTGGTTAGAGTCACGGTGTTACGATGATGGTTCTGCTCGCGTCCGGACGCTCTACATGAGCTGCAGACCGCCCTTTCCCTGTAAGATGAAATCACTTCTCGTGATGTCCTGATTACCTCGCTCCTATCGTATGTTATCCCGATTCGCTGACATCAGGTTCGACAGTTCATTGTTCGTGTAACATATTGGTTTCCGGTACTCTAAATGCTATTCAAATTCACTCTGTCTGACTTTGCCTCATAAAACTTCCGATATTTGCTTTCGTTGGGTCGGTGCCTTTTTGAAACATTATCTACCATTTAGAAACTTCAGAAGTCTTAAGGCAGGTTGTACGAACATGATTTAATTTAATCATTCATCAAAATGAACAAAATCAATCAAAATTCAAATTCAAGTGGCAAATAACATGCTAGAAACAAAAAATTATGCTCTTCTACCGATTTTGATCACTCATTAAATTAGCAAAAACTTTGTATAACCCATCCTTCGTCCAATTTCTTCTGTTAATTTTGTACAAGTTGCCTTTACACAAGTTTATTACAAGTTTTTTCAAGATTATTACAAATGTGCAGCAGCAATGATATCAAACGTTTCTTTGATCATTTTATTACCAAATATTTCGATGAACAGTCGTCATTCACCACCAATACGAAAATAGCTTTGTGGTACAATTTTACTGGGCGAAGCATTTAAAAGTTATTAAGTTTCTATAAGGCGTTCAATGCACTTGAGTGGCATATTTAAAGAAAAAGGAGAAAATAGTAATGAACAAAATTCACTCATCAAATTAACAAAACGGAATTTTCACATAATTAAATAACACAAAGCCCACCACCAATGACGGTCCAAGCTCTATCTATGTTTATAAAAAGTAAGTCTGCAAACTGTAGGGAAACGTTCTGTCTCATTATGGACGACAAATTCTATGAAGACGGCTTTGTGTAAGTTCCGAACTGAAAAGGAGTACCTAGTCACCTAGTGTGACAACCGATTTCCACATATGAAAGAAAAAGTCGAAGGTCATTTGCGATCGGCATTATAAATCAAAAGATTTAAAAGAGTGTCCAGAAAAGTCCATTGTCCTTCATTGACAGTCACCGATTTCTGTTGTAGTTTGGCCTGATATGGCTTTATGCTTTACAAAATCTGTTGAGGAATGGAATGGTGCGAAACCAACGGAATCCAAATGGTCCCAAGAACATACAAAACTACCAAAAATTACACTCCGGAGAATTGCCGAGTAATTGTAAAACAGAAGTTAAAAAGACTAATAGCGAGGCTCTTCTATTCTACTTAGGCGTGGAATGAAGATGTACCGAAGAAAGAACAGAAGGAGAAAATTAAAATTAATACAACAATTATTGTTAATCTAGTCTTAATTTACTACAATAAATTCATCAAATTTTTGACGAGAATTTTGCTTGGCCGAAATTTTCACAATTTTTATGACTATGTTATTTCTAGTGCAAAGGTCCAACGAGTTGAGAAAGGAGTTTTTAATTACAAAGATTGTCTTAGTAACAAGGTTTTGAAGTTTTTGTAACGCCCCTGGAAGTATGATAATTAGAAAGATAATTCATCAGAAACGCATAGAAACAAATACTAAAACAAAGAATGGCACGAAAAAACACAAGAAAAAATATTTCGTCAAAGAATTACAAACTGAGAGATCGTGAAATAATAAAAACATATAGAAAAAAGTAGAACACAAGGTAAGTACTGCAGCAAACGAAAACTTACAGTTACTATGGAAAACATTATGTTAATCTAAACAGCAATCGAAACTTGTAGGAACATATAAACAGCCAAACAGCCAAACACAAATAGCGCGGTGGACGAACAGCACAAAACAGGAACAGGTTAAGAAAAAGAAGATTCTGAAACAATACTTACATCATAAGAAAACTAAAGAGACCTACAACAAATATAAAAGAAAGAGAACTAAAGTAAAGCAAATGGTCATAGAAGAACAGAAAGACACATGAAATCAATTTGCTTAAAAATTAGAAGAAGACGTGAAATCCAACCAGAAATTATTTTATAAAACGTTGAAAAAAGGAAGAAAAGATAAGGTAAAGATTATAAAAGATAAAGAAGCGAAGCTCTAGAAAGAAGAACGGAAGATAATGCAGCGATGGGGAAAATGCTTCTAAGAATTGTTAAGCCACACAGAGATAGGAAACATAGATATAGAGGGAGGAGGGAGACTCAGTCGAAGTTGACGAAAACGCACAAGAAGACGATATAATAACCGAAGAAATCGAAGAAGGAATAAAAGAGTTAAAAAATGGGATAAAATAACTGCTGATATGCTGAAGAATCTTAGGCCAAAAGCAGTAAACCTATCGAAGGTGATACTAAATATGTATGAATGGAAAGAAGGGTTCCCCAAGGTTGGGAAATAGGAAGGGTAATGCCCATGTACATTGTACTTGTACAGAAGGATTAACTTGTTTAGTATAGCTGGAAAAGTTAATGAAAGGATATTAAATAATCGAATGCTAATTTATATAGAACCACTATACAACTACAATGTGATTTTTTAAAAACTCAATTGCAGCAGGCCGTATTCTGACTTAATACAGACAGTTCTAAGGTTATTAAGACAGAATTTGGCCTGCTGAAATTGAGTTTTAAAAAAATCACATTGTAGATGAGACCTAATCAGGATTCAGAAAAGGAAGAAGTACGCAAGATAACATTTACACTGAAACAAATTGCAGAGAAATTATAATAGTTTTCATTGGCGTAGAGAAAACTTTTGACAAGGCCCCTAGAGGACTAATTTAGAAAAGCGTAACACAAAGAAGAGTAACACAGAGACTTAGCAAGCCAGTACCTAGGATGTATGAACGAATAATGAATTATGTAAGAACATGAAACAAGGCGTCGAAAACTTTGAAACAAAAGAGGGCTTATGGCAAGGCGGAGTACTGATTCATTATTTATAATACTCGTGGAGGCTGTCACAAAAGAAGCAAAGAAGAAGTCAAAAGCTATACATGTCGAATTTTACAAAATGAGCTAGACACTATTGGAAGAGTGCGCCTTTGCTGACAATATACTAATTTACAATGCAATATAATTCAGGAACAAATTACTTAAGAAAATGAAGATGACAATAAGTCAAGAACAAAACAAAAGTGATGATATTAGGAAAACAACTTACGAACCGCAGAGATAAGTACCTACCCTTAGGATATTGTGGGAAAAACGATACGAGATAAAGTACAAAATCAATCCATATATTAGAGAACAATGTAACGTTGCCGACATAAGAAAATTTGTAAAGAGGATCACGTGGAAAGAGCAGCATACAATAGACTGACAAAAATAGCAAAAAGTTTAAAACCACACTGCAAAAGAGAACCAGGAAGACCACGTAAAAGATGAGCACAAAGCTGGCTAACATCTTCAGCAGATTCGACATGATATAGGGGGAAGAAGAACATGTTGCAATATATATAATAAAGAAAAAGAAAAAGAAGAAGAAGAAGAAGAAGAAGAAGAAGAACGTAGCATCAAGATCGAGATTGAAGGTAATTAGAGCAAACCAACACATTTAAATATTTAGGAGTGCATGTGCATATAGATAACCAAGGGAATTGTAAAATATAACTGACGCATCGGCTGGCTAAACTGTACCATTCGTTCGATAGAACCTTTGTCAATCAGAAGAGTATACCAAAGAAAACAAAATTGACTGTTGGATGCGACAGCTAGGTCTTGACTAATACAGTAAAAGGTAAAATACGGACAATGGCAATGACACGTTAAATATTTGATGAAGGTAAAGAATATAACTCGATAGAGAAAGAGTTGGAGACGGTACAGTAAGAGAGGAATTAGAAGTGCAATGGTATTGGAAATGATAGAACAACACCAAGTACGATGGCTCGGGCACCTGATAGGAATGGAAGACAAAAGTATGGCAAAAATATATGGCAAACGAGGACGCAAACAAGAAGAGGAGAAAGATGACCACCATCAATATGGGGCAAGACTATCAGTGAAGTTCTAGCACAGAAAGAAGAAACATGGGACATCTCTTTCCAACGTTCTCGGCCTTCGGTGTTCCTTATGGTGGTCTGCAGAGGTTACCTCCTGGTAGGAGAACAACCTCGTGGCCTTTGTCAATTTGCCAATGACCACTAAAATGAATAATATTAATAATACCATTACACTAAATGGTAGAAAGGGACAGTTGGTGTTCCAAACAACGGCAAAAAACGGAAAGAATAATATACGTTTTTGGCATACGTCATAGTAGACATTATAGTAAGCACAAAATCCTGTAAGAATGCCAAATTTAAACATATCACCCTCTATCTCTTATAATATGTAAGATACTTTCGCCTGACTATCGAATTTGAGTCAATATGAATTAGTTTTTATGACATACATATTTATCTGTATTTAAATACGACAACTTTTGTTAGAAGTCCCATGATTTATTTGTCAATCTTTTCTTTTTGAAATAAAACTGAATTGTGCCGTTTAATGGTCGTTTTTTTTATCTAAAACTTATATACTTAACATAGGACTGTTTAAACAGAAAATTGCTTAGTTTAATTTCGCACCTAAGCGCCTCTTTAGTGACACGTAAAGTAATAACGCACCAGTTAGAAATCTAGGTTTAAGAAGACCGTCTAAAAATCAAAGCGAAACGGTCGCTAAAACTGAAACGAAGTACAATTTTAGTTGTCGAGCAAAAAATAAGAATCGGAAGCGTGTGGCAGCTAAGGGACATTAATTTTAATAAAACCCTGGAAAAATTAAGCTCGTCACCATTTACATTTGAAAGCAACAAAAGAAAGTAAAACTGAAATATCCTCCATCGCACTGGTAGTAGCTATTGTTTGCAGCTGAGGACATTTGTATACAGACAATAAACATAAAAAGAGCAAAAAAGTGTTGACAATTAAGCTTAACAACAACCGAATACTGGTAGCATTGTATTTTTGTCGCGCATAAAAGAAATTGTCTTTAATAATGTAGTTCAACACTGCGGAGCGAGTGGGCCATGAAATTTGCATGTCGTGACGTCAGGCACCGGGGGACTTTACGTCAAAAGCTTTGGGGACGTTGCAGCGAGAATTAGCCTTAGCTTCGTTTCCTCCACGTTGTTTTTTATTTTAGTCATGAACTCTGTGTTACCGACGACAAGATGTTTTATTCCATGAGTTACAATGGTAGGTGTTTTTAATTGCGCCGTCAAAACATTCTCAGGATAAATGTTGTAGTTTAATTAAAACAAAGAACTTTAAAAAAATAATAAAAAGGCACGTTTTAAAATCTGGAAGCGTAAACGTCGACAAAATTATTTCAAAGTGTTGGAACAACTTTTACTGAAATATTTTTTAATTAACAGGACGTTAAAACTGCAAGGATAGTGGGGTTTCCCTAAACTTGCTGTTCCTTTTTAAACATCCTTTATTTACTATTTCTTTAACCTAGAAACTTTGTTTTAATTTCTTAAGTCGTTGACATACCCCAAACTTATCGAGATTTAGAGATTTAAAATTATTTCAGGAATATTAAAATCAGGATATAATTTATTCTTCTACAAAATAAGACCTGATAAGGACCGAGAGGTCGAATTGTCGACGTACACACCAAATGTTACTTTATTTTATATTTTAATAATGTTTCAGTAAGATATAACATTTAACAATATCAAAAACAGTATTAGGGGTGTTTAGAAAAAGTACAATTTTAGCAGGATTTAATGCTTGGTATTTTAAAAGTAAAGTCAACGGATCGATTCCCATTTAGAACGCTGCCACCATTTTGTCGTGATCAGAACAAATTATATTAAATCTAACTGAAAAACTGTAGGATTATAATTTCCAACTTTGGCTTTTTTAAATTATTGTTTTCCCAAATGAGAGCAATAAAAATAAAATTGTTATGAAAATATAAATAATATATTTTGCCCAAGTTTTCGGATTAAATAAGAAGTTAAAAGAGCTTATATTATATATTTTTTGAGTGAGTTGCAGAAAACTATTGTTAAATTAACAGATGGCCAAAGGGCAAAAGGGCAACGCTTTTTATTTATTAATGTATTATTTGTAATATAAATTTTAACTTTGAATTGATTTTGTTCATTTTAACGTTTGATTAACTTGCCGAAGCTGTTAAATTTGACTGAAAAACTGTAGGAATTTCCAGCTATGGCAGCTTTTAAATTTGTTGTTATGAAATCATAAATAAACTTTACCTGAGTCTTCGGCTTAAATAAGAAGATAGGTAATTAAAAGGGATTTATCTTATTCTTTGGGTGAGTTGCATAAAACTACGAAAGGCCAAAGTTGATAAATTATGAATCAATGTAAATTTCACTTTTGATTCAATTTTGTTCATTTCAACTTTACGACTAACTTGATGAAGCTCTTAAATCACGTTTGTGCAACTATTGATAAAGAAAATAAAAAAAAGCGATTGCTAAGTTCGAGAGTCTTAAAGTAAACAAAATTCTTTAGTAAGTATAAACTACGAGTGGGAGTTGTGCCTCTCAGTAGCTTCGTTCATAAAATAAAAGATACATCTAAATTTCGACTTTATATAACAGGAATCTAATCTTATTCGTTTTAGCATATTTATGACGTTGTTCGTGTAAAATTTAAATCAAAATAGAGGGGACAGCTTCCAAGTTGGTTTTATCACTCGGTCTGCTGGTATATTCCGTGTATGGTAGCATGGCAATTTATTGTTTCGGTATCGCCGTTCACATTTTACATATGATGTCCGTTTGTATCATTTTATTAAGTATACAAAGTCATTTTAAAGTACTGGTGCTTCCTTATCTGAAAAATAAATTACTGACATTATGTCTTTCTCGGGAGAATGTATTTTGGCTGCGCCCAAGAGATCAGACCATTTCGTTAGCATAGATAACGCAAAAAACACTTGTCGCAACACTCGTGACCTGCGACTTTAATTCAGTTTATCACCGCGAGGCTACAGCGCTGCTGAATAATTAAAACAAGCGACAAACATTAAGTAAGGACGGTGATTTACATAAAAACTCGGGCGTTTATTACTTCCATTTTCTGATTGAAACAATGTGCCAAACAAGAACGAAACAGTCACGAGAGAACAAAAAGGTTGTTTTTCGACATATAAAAGAAAGCTGGACGTATCGGTAGAATGTCACGGGTTATGAATAAACGCGAAGATGGTCCCCCGGCGAGAATCGAGGGAACCTCTGTCATGGATTACTCTGAAAGATGTGCGGAGCGCCATCGGAATCATATTGCGCGATATCTATCTAAGCTCCCTTTTTGATGTGCTGCGAGCTGTTGCCATTGTTATATCCGCGTTCGCCGCTGTTGCTCACAATTTCAACAAGGAGATTCGGGATTCACTTCCTTTTTCTCAACTCGCAACTAGGACCATGCAAACTCCGCTCTTCACGCAGTTGAAACCGCACTAAGAGATCAATTTAGCGGGTGTATTTCAATCAAAAATATATTTGGAAATGTTCAACCAATCCGTGTAAAGTAAGGTATTGTATAAAACACAATCTTTTACAGAAAACTGTGAATCAAAATTTGAACACGACTGCTGGATTCACCTTTTTCCTTATACTAAGATAGTTTGTAGTTTGGATTTTCGGTTTTTTACATGGTCTTGGTAAAATCGATTTAATCTATTTTACAGTTTGCGTAAACATACCTTTCAAATAAAATCACTTAGAAGAACTTATTAAAATACTTATCTATGTTTTCAGCAGGAAGGATAGGCTTACGTGATGAACAATAGCACGAAAGGCCTACAACGCGTCATAAATATAAAACAGTATAGAATCGGGGCTATTATGTAGTTATTATGAATGGGTGCGATCTATAAATAATAGAAACGTGTAATTATCTGGCTGAAAGTGATCTGCAACCCTCGGTTTTACTAAACCATAGACAGGGGTGGAAGCGCGTTCACAGACCGATGACTCGCGTAATCTGAGATCATAGGCTCAATCCAGAGCCCCGAATATTAATCATCTCTTGTGCACACATCCACTATTATTTATTTGTTTGATCAGCGATTGCACGTGGTGTGAAGTTAAACATTAAGTTCGGTTATTTTTGATTCGTACCGTTGATGTTGACATATTAACGATACGCAAGTTGAAACTTCAAACAGTTATTAAATTTTGAAAGCAGTTCTCATTGCGATTTCTTGTTGGTTTGTTTTTATTTTTAATTTTTGAAGATGTATTGATGTTGATTTATTTATTTGTTTATTGGTGTCGTTTCATAATCCTAGTTCCGCCAGCAGTTTCAGAAAAGGAAAATCTAAAACTTTTACCTATGAGTTAGTTTAAACGCTTGAAGTGCTGTGAGGGCTTTATTGAGTAAAATCAGGTTTGAACCTTTGAACATCTGCAAATTACGTTTAATTTGGAATAAATTCCATAAACCCATTTTTGAATAAAAAGTCCTCGAGCAGGTTAATTTTGCTTTAAAAAACGCCGCACTTTACTGAATTTTGAGCACTTCATCCCTGACTAACGACGTCATCAGTATTTTTTAAAAGGCAACCTACTGTTTTTTTATTTATTGTGATACAGGTTTGAATTCCCTAAAAGTTTCTATAGCCACATCACAATATTTTTGAGAAAATCGTCACAAAATATTTTTTAGTTTTTAAGGGTTAACTAATGGTTTCCAAAATCCATGGAAACTGATGCTTATTTCAAGTGAGAAGCGAACAACTGACCGGACAAAAGTTCATACTTTTATGAACATAATCTTTTTACCTTTTCCAATAAAAACAGACAGTTTAGGCATTTGGTGAACATTATTGCCACAAATTTAAATTTTGATTTGACCCAAAAATTATATGGCTTCTAATATTTTTCTCGAAAATAGTATTATTCAAAGTGTTCCTCTATACTGTGGGATTTTAGGAAAGCTAGAGCTAGAGCCCTTCCGCAACTTCTTTTATTTTAATATAAATGAAACACTCTCGCACGTCTGCCGTCGTTCGTACTTTTTTCTACTGACCCCCCACCCCCAGCGATACTCACCGGAACCACCACCTGAACATCGGTCATCTACTATAATTCCCACAATACTTTGCTTAAGTTTGAGAACTGCGTCCTTGAATAATGGTGTAATCAGTATTTTTTTTTAAGGGCAACCTATTTTTTCCTATTTAATGTAATTCAGGTTTGAATCCTTTTTATAACAATCTGAAATTTTTGAGAAAATCGTCACAGAATATTTTTCTTTTGTAGAATTTAGCAAGTATTAAGGGTTAACAGTTTTCAAAATCCCTGGAAATTGATGTTTATTTCATGTGATAAGAGAACAACTGACTGAACAAAAGGTCATAAAACAAAGATATTCTTTTTAGTTTTTAGTTTCTCCAACTAAAAACATTTTAGGCATTCGGTTAATATTATTGTTGATGATTTTTATTTTGATTTGCTTTGTCATCTTCTTCTTCTTCCACTTGTAGTAGGTCCTTGGCCTCTTTTATTCCGATATTATTCTTGCGATGCTGAAATCCTCCTATCTCCATTCCTTCCTGCGTTTTTTCCCCATATGACCACATCACAGGATTGCAGATTTGTCTTAGATTCTCATTACGTACTCTTTCACTGAGTGTGTGACCTGGTATTTGTGGTCTGCAGTATTCTTTGTTTAACAGCATAAAGAATAACTTTCTCGGTAAAAAAGATATCCCTAAAGAAGTATAAAATAGTTAAAAGAATTGTAAAACCATCACTAACATATGCATGTGAATCTTGGACAACAACACAAAGACAGAGAAGTAGCATAACAAGTATGGAAATGAGATTCTTAAGGAAAATAGAGGAAAAGACGCGAAAAGATAGGATCAGAAACCAGATATACCGAGATAAGCTCAATATAGCCTCTGTAGAAACAACAACAGAACATGGTCAGCTGAGATGGATAGGTCACATAATGAGAAGAGAGGAAGATAAACTAGTCAGGCAAATATTTGAAGCGAGAGAAGTGGGAAAAAAGAAGAGAGGTAGGCCAAGAAGAACGTGGACGGAAGAAGTGCGGATAGCAGCGAAAAAAGGGGAGCAAGCAGGAAAGATATGAAAAGATTAACAAGGGACTGAAAAAAGTGAAAGGAAGTGTGGAAGAAATTATCCGAAAACTCAACCCCAACATAGCTCGACACCGACAGGTACAAGAGCTCCAGGATTAAGTAAGTATTCTTTTCGTGATTGAGGTATCTGCTCGCGTTTCTATGGCAGAGGTTAGGATGGGTCGGATGCAGGTTTTGTAGATTTTAACTTTGGCTTCGATAGTCATGTTCTTATTTTTCCATATAAAATCCCTCAACATTCCTGATGCTTTTTCAGCTTTTTGAGTTTGTGCTTTAACCTCTGCGTTGAGTTCTCTGTCACTTAATATTTCTATCCCTAGGTATTTAAAAGACATACTCTGCTCGATAGTTTTATTTTGACACATCTGGGTTCTTTCGAGATTACAAGAGTTTTGGTTTTATCTACCGAAATTTCCATGTTGCTCCTTTGCTGCTTCTATGATGTTTGTTAGAATTTTATTCCATCTCGTTTCCACGTCATCTTCTCTAGTAATGATGGCGTTTATATTCAATTCTTGTGCTTTCGTTTGTTATCGATTCAATGTTAATCTTTTGTGTAATTTCTGGTTGTGGTTTCTTTTTTAATTGTATAATAATTATGTAACCACAATTTGCATAGTACCAGCTGATGATCTGATCGTCAACGATCTAACATCTACAACTTGTGATGTATGGATGGCTCTGTTCGATGTAGTCTATTGCAGAAGACTGACCTCTTGTATTGTACCACGTGAGCTTATGTTGTAATTCATCAACTGAAGTTTCACCGTTTCTGTTCGTATGGTGTTCATTGAAACGTCGCCTTACTCCGTCAATCGGCACATTTCCTATTTTGTCATTCATATCTCCCATGATAAGGATTTTTAGTCGATTCGGTATTGTGGTGATATCTTTTTGTAGTATTTCGTAAAATGAGTCATCTATACTTCTTCTGGTGATTTAGTTATATCGGGAGCATACACGCTATACATGTGTAGCTTGTCAATATCTAAGCGTAACACGTTCTTTAGAATTCTTTCGTTTGCGTAGCGTATTTCTTCTATCTTTATTACATACTTGTTGTTAATTAGTAATCCTACACCTGCTATAGATAGTTTGTTTTTCTCTTTCCCGCTATATATCAGTGTATAGTCTTGATACCGTATTGTCCCTTTTCCTTTTCGTTTCTGATAGAACACAGAAGTCTATGTATAGCACCTTCTTTCATTTACATTAATACCTCGTGCCCTTTCCAGCATCCACATCTTATTAAATTTTTTCTCCATCTTTGTTCCTTCGTTTTCCGTTTTCTTGCCTTTATCGTCAACATGTTGTCTGTCCTATTTCGAGGCTCTTTTTTGTTTCTCTTATCCATATTGCTTTATTATATTTTTGTGTTTCTTGAACGTCTTCAATCGTATCCGTTTTCTCGCATTTTAATCGGTGCTGTAAGCTAGATATGTGATTTTACGTTTGGTAGGTAGCTAGCCTCGTCAAACAACCTTCCTCCTTTCTCATCCGGGCTTGAGACCGGCCATGGCGGAGTTGCGCTTTATCATCATTTTGATTTAATCCAAAACCCTTATGGTTATACATATTTGTATATTTTGCTTACGTCTAAGAACTGCCTCCTTGGATAATGACATCATCAGTATCTTTTAATGGCAACCTATTTTTTTCCTATTTAATGTGACATAAGTAGATTTGAACCCTCTTTACAAAGATCTGATTTCTATAACTACGTCACAATATTTTTGAAAAAATCGTCACAGAATAGCTTTTATTGCACAATTTAGCAAGTATTGGCGTTAACAGTTTTAAAAATCCACGGAAATTGATCATTATTTCAAGTGATAAGCGAACAATAAATACAATGGCGTTTTGTCGTGTGTTTAGCAATAATTAAAAAAAAGTTCTATTTTATTTTTAATGAACATTTCCTTTTCAATCAAAACATTTTGACCATTTATTATTGTTAAAAATACTGATTTGGTTTGATTTGTCATTGTGATTTGGTCCAAAGACGTTATGGTTCTCAATATTATTCTCAAAAATTCTGTTATATAACATATTCAAAAATCTGTATCACTGAAAAGAAGATTAAAACCGTAAAATGTACAAAAAAATATAAGCTTTTATTTAAAAAAATATTGATTACGTAATTACTCGAAAACAATCCTGTAGACACAAGTTAATTAGGTATGTAAAAGAAATGTTTTTCCACAAATTAATACTTTCTTTCTTTCTTTTTTTGTATGTGTCTTTGATACGTGTATAGCCAATCTGCTCGGAATCGCCTTTAGGCATTACTTCAAGTCAGGGGGCTGTATAATGTGTGTGTTAATAGATCAGTCTTCCGAGAGTAGAGCACAGTTAATTAAGCCCAACTGTGAATGGTTTCACCGGGTCTAGTACCGATCCCAGAGGCCTGGGAAAAAATCTCCACCAACGTAGGGATTCGAATCCGGGACTTGTAACATGCAAGCCTAGCCCTCTTTTCTCCCAAATTAATACTCAGGTTTTATTATATTTATTCTAAGAGCAGTTTGTCTATGATCTTTAATAAAATCACACTCAACCTAGAAAATACAATTCCATAATTTTAGAATTTATCCTGAAATAATTAAAAGTTGGCAAGGTTCGAAATCTTAATCAAATTCATTGACAATTGTTTTTAATCTAAATTACATTATCATAAAGCTTGTTTTGACAACACTCCTCGACTTTTTTTGCAACGGTTATCATACTTAATTTAATAACACACAAAAGCCAGTAAAGTACGTACAAAAATTCATTAATTATTTGTTAATTTCGAAACTGGGCCCATAAATTTGAATGAAACTACAAAATTCTTGACGTTTTGATAGTGGAATCACTTTTATCAGTATTATGTAACCTAAACAAAAATCTTTGAAAATAGGATTAAAATTAGCATCATAAAATCTACAGAGTGGTGACGTAATTACTAGAAAATCAAACGTCATGAATTACAACAGGTTAAGATACTTGATACCTCAATTTCCGAATTTCTTCAGTTACTGTAGCAAGAGAACTGAAAACTATCAATTTCAATGCTGCTAAGTGCATGGAATAGAGAAGCCTAAATATAGTAAAGTTTTATTACAATTATATAGAGTCAAAAGTTATCAAAGTTTGCTTTGAAATAACGCTGAAACAGTTTAAATGTATCTAATATTATAAATAACATAAATATGCTGCCATTGAACCCTTTTTACAAACGATTGTAGTAAGGTAATTTACGGGTATTATCACAAAACGAACGTAAAATGTGATTTAAAAAAGAATTTCTAAACATTAGTTTATCAACGCGTGCAAGTCTGATTTACACGCGTTTTATTTTCCAACCCTTTCACGATAAATCCAAACGAACTCCACCGCAAATTTATACGCCGGAGTTTTTAACGAGTCAATTATTTTATTGACAGGCAAAGCTAGTACTCGAAGCAATTTCGCTTATTAAACCGATAAAACTATATCTCGATGCTGATAATAATAATAATAATTTTCCATTTCAATTAAATATAGTTTTTGATCCAGAGTTTTATGTAATAAAAGATAGCGATCCCAGTTATCTCATAAAGTAATATCCCACACACACATCCGGCATTACCCGGAATGAAGTGGCAGCCAATGATGAACGGACGTGCGTGGCATTCAATTAATAAGTCCGCGCTCCGGAGTTAATCCGGGACTCGTGTCCCCGGGGACCCCCGGGATGTCATTACTATGTAGATCACACGCTGATCCGTTTGTTTGAAGGGTCAAATCAATATACACACTAGTTAGGATTTAATTTCATTGCCGATGCAAATTCAAATTGCACTCGTCATACTCTAAACAATCTTCATGCAGCTTATACGTTCAACATCCCTCAAATTTTAACTTCTTTACTACCGAAAGAAAATATTGAACATTATAACTAGATTGAAACCCCTTTTTTTAATGTGTTTTATATTGATTTAATTATTAAAATATAACTAGCTGGCAAGCAAAATCAAAGAACCGTTCGAGTGCAAGGCGATTTAATCCCTGAAAATCCATATAGTTTAAAAGGATTACAGCTCAATATAATTCACAGGGACTTCTTGAAAAACAAAACTTATTGATTAAGAATATACAAACAGGAACATTGACGTAAGCACGTAAGAGCAGCAAATCCCTTAAAAGGTGTCCTAATTTAAAATACTTAGGATTACTGGATGTATCCCCAAACTTGCAACAATTCGCAAATTTGATAGTTACGAATTCTACCACATGATAGTGAACTTTTATTATATCGATGATCCCATGAATTTCAACCGTAGTTAGCCATGGAAAATTGCCACGTTCAGAGCTATGCGTTGGTGCTTGGGCTACGAAAGAAATATTTGTACCGCTCCTCTAACTAAACTATGACTTATGTTTAAACAATCCTGTGATAAACAAAACAGAACACATGTGTAAGATAAAAACCGTCTTTGTTTCTTTTAAGTCTTTATAAATATCATAAAAAGATGAAAAACGATCCACAAATAGTTACATTTAAAAAATACAACTCAAAGCCAAAACAATGTAATTAAAGGTTATTTGTAAGATAATATACCAAAGAAGAAGCAAACTAAAGGTAACTGAAAATATAACAAAATTCTTAATCAACTACCAAAGGATTAGAAAATTTAATTTTTATAATTTTGATTTCAAGAAAAAATCCTTTAGCCCTGAAAATTCATGTTACACTTGTACATAATATTAATAAGGGCTTAGTCAACTTACCTAATTTAAAATCCTTTAGATTTCTGAATACATCCAGAAACTAATGCGGTGCAGCATTTAAAGCATTTGCAAATTTGAGTTGTGAATTCTATCACATGGTAGTGAACTTGACCTTAAATTTTTATTATATCAGTGATCCAATGAATTTCAAGCGTTAGTGCTTGGCCACTCGCCTGTGAAAATAATACTTTTCCGCTCCTTTAATTAAGTTATAGTTTAATGTATAAACAATCCTGTGATAAATAAAATGCTGTGCACAAGTTTTTTTTGCAACACATGTATAAAATCATAAAAATCATCTTTATTTTTCTGTAAGTGTTTATAAATATAAAACAAAAAAATGGAAAAGCGATCCATAACTAAAATGTATTGTTACATAAACAAATTCCTTGAAGTTCAAAATAAAGAATAATCGGGACAAACGAAACTGAAAATAACACACACATACATAGACCATGAGGTTCATTTAATATTCTATACTCTTATTACATAGTCGATTTTTCGACCTTTTGATGTTCTTAGACATTAGTATCTTAATATTCATTTTAAACAATTTAATATGAGAAATGGGGAAATGGTCAAAATAGTCGATTCCCCTAAATACTAAGAAAAGAAACTTATATATATAGCCGTTACAGGCCTACAGGCCCTGGGCTTTTTGGACTACTGCTTTCCACTCTTGTTTTTTCTTTATTTTCTCCTTCCAGTTGAATATTCCTAGTTCTCTTAAATCTTCTTTTACTGCATCTAGCCATCGTCTCCTAGGTCTTCCCCTCCTTCTTGTTTCAGTTAGTCCCCCTCTCAGTATCTTTTTTTGTTATCCTGTCTTGTGTCATCCTTTCTATGTGTCCCAACCATCTCAAACGTTGGGCTTTTGCTACTTTTGTGATAGTTGGTTCATTGTATAATTGTAATACATCTTGATTTGTTCTTCTTTCCCATCCTTCTTCTGTTCTTTTGCCTCCATAGATTCTTCTTAGTATTTTCCTTTCCCATATCTCAATACTGTTTTGGTCTGCTTTGTTTAGTACCCATGTTTCACTACCATATAGGACTGTAGGTCGTATTACTGTCTTATAAATTCTAATTTTTGTTCTTTTTGACACTTCTTTTGACATTAGCACTTCATTTAGAGCCCCCGCACACCTGTCTCCTTTTATTAACCTTGCTTTTATTTCCTCACTTCCCGCACTGTTGCTTGTTATTAGCGTTCCCAAAAACGTCACACTTTCCACTTTTTCGCATTTCAGTTCTTTATTTCCTCGTATTTTAATAAGAATACTTTGCTCTTCTTGTGCATTGGTTGTTTTTTCGTTTCTTCCCATTTCCATGTACTTTGTCTTCTTTTCGTTAATTTTGAGTCCTATTTTTTCAGCTTGCTCTGCCAGATTTTTTACTACTATTTTTAAGTCTTTCTTGGTTCTTGTTATTATTGTTATGTCATCGGCGTACGCCAGACATTGATGGTTTTTGATGTAGATTGTGCCTTCCCTATTGATGTTACTTTTCCTTACTATCATTTCGAGCGCTAGGTTGAATAGTATTGCTGATATAGGGTCACCTTGCCTTAAACCCTTTCCGATTTTGAAACTCTCTGATATGTTTCCATGTACCCTTACTTTGTTCTCTGTGTTTTGGTGCGTCATTCTTACTAGATTTATTATTTTATTTGGTATGCCTAGAAAAGAAACTTACACTTAATTAATTACAAAAGAATTCAAAAATTAAATCTTTCTAACTTTGATTTCAACAAATACTTTTATTGCATAATCCATATTTCTATTATCTACTGCATCAGCCTCAATAGAAATAATAGGAAGTTAGAATCGTAACATGGTAGATCTTTAAAATTAATATTTTTGAGTTAAAGTTCGAAGATCGGTTTCTAATGAACTGTTAAAATATGTTGTTAAGTTTTGTAGTTTATTAAAGATATTTGCTTCCCTTCAAGATATATTTCGTAATTTTAGTTTTAAGTTCTTACAATTTTGTAATATTTCTTCGTTTGTCTAGAGCAGGCATGGACAACCTTTCCTAGTTCTGGGGCCAAATTATCATTCTGTCTCTGAGTCAAGGGCCGGACCAAATTATTAAATATTAAATGAATTAAAATTAAAACAAGTTTCTACTTCTTATTTCATTTATTTATAATATAATGCTCTGGTATAAAGCTCTACGTTGGCAGGTGCCTTAAATGCAATGCTAAAACCCTGATTATTGGTGTCATAAAATTGCTATGAGCTATTTCGCGTCTGAAATGGATCAGGGCCGGATCAAAAGAAGTAGAGCGCCGGATTCGGCCCGCGGGTCGGGGGTTGCCCATATGTGATCTAGACAGTCTAGAGAATATCCTATTTATGAACCCTACAATCTTGAAGAAACGCTAGAGTTTAATTGTATAAATGAAATTCATTTTAAAATTTAATTTAAAGCTTATGTGTTTTGTTTTTTTTGGCTGTTTGGAGGTCTGCAAAATTTGGATGTTTCATTGTTAGCCGTAGTTTCATCAAACTTTTTCAAACACCTCATCGGAAATGTTATTATTATTTAGTGAAACATTTTATTAAGTTGTGCAACTAATCTAACACACTTTTATAATTTCGGAACTTTACACCATTTAGCTTAAACCATTAATTTTAAACAGAATAGAACATAACAACGTATAGTTTTGTATTTTTTTGCTAAGGGTTGAGCTTTGTAACAATTTATTTTGTCGACTGAAACCAACCTCTTTTGATATTTCAGCTAAGCAGAACATTTCCAACAACGGGTTTGTTTGCAAAATTCGAAAAAACTTAAATCTGAATCTATGTTCAAATCGAAAGATAAATTTTCACTTTTTCTGTCCAAACCATGAAAAGTAATCTATGATGCCCTAATAGGTATAGACGCTGAGTTTTCAAGATAAATAACTCAAATCATTGAATTTAAAAGCCAAATATCAAATCGATTGTACTTATAATATAATAGAAACATATTCGCCAGTATTCACAATCCCACTTACATTTTTGTATCAAACTAAAAATAATCTTGTGTGTTAAAAATATAATCATCTTCATAAAAACATAACAGTGATAACTTACATTCTAATTATTCTTGACTTGATTAATATTCATTTTCGTCTGAAATACCGTTTACATTGCTATTTAACATTCTGTAGGAATTTATACATTTTTTTAATTCAGTGTCATCAGACAACTGAAATCACAACTTAGAACAGGTAATGTCTATGCATGCAAGAGATCTGTGAGTGGCGGAGCAAAATTCTATAGTATTAGAATACTTTTCACAGAAAAGTAATAATAACAATTTAAGTTGAATAACCGTTTATTTCTTGCTTTATCGGTTTTCACCAATTTTGACCATTTTTAGAGGTAACCTTAATACTGCAGAAGTATCTGTTTCAATTATTTGTTTTTGCTAATTGCTTTAGGGGGGCATGGGCTACTATTCCCCCATAGAGTCGGCGCCTATGCTAATACATATGCGAAAACTGCTTGATTCTAACTCAAAAGTGTTTTGTAATATGGTAAAAAAAGGTTGTTTATTTGAAGAACTTCTAATTTTGTACAAGCTTTGGTGTAAGCTTGCAAAAATTCAGCTGCACTTTATGAACAGTTGAACCAGTTGCATAAGACTTTTGTTAAATTAACAAAAGGGCATACTTTTTTATTTACTAATGTGTTAATTGCCATCTGAATTTGTAGTCTGATTCGTTTTTGTTCATTTTGATGACTGATTAATTTGACGAAGCTGTTAAATCATGTCTGTGCAACTCGTCCTAAAAGAATGAGATGTTCAACTGTAAATATCAGTATTTGCGTAAAAACATTGAGAACGATGATTATTTACAACCTTCCTGATTTTTTCGATTAACCATAAAAGTAATATTAATATTTTGGCAAGAGTTCAAGCTAAATTTAGTAAATTAGGATTTAAGTCTTACCTAGGTTAAGTCAACTTAAGCCAATCTCTTGCTTAAACCTGTACTGAAATAAAAAACTAAAAAATTGCTAAAAAAATTTGTAAGAAAAACTGAAAAACAAGGGAATTGCCAGTTTTGTTGCAATACAATACAGTATGCCAGTGTAAGACTCGAAAAGTGATGGCATGTTAGGGTATCCTTCGAAGACTTTTCATGATTTAGGCAGACAAAAGTCAATTTTTTGAGAGAAACCCGTATTTCTCTTTTAATTGAATATGCCGAATTTGCAGAATATACGAAAATCATATGACAAAATCCAAATAGCTCTGAAAAAGGTGTTATTATTTATTTTATTTATATTTTTTGTTAAATCAAATAATGCAAAAAATTCCTATCTGGTGCTAACTCTTTGGCATGCACACGTACCCTATTTTTTCGGACCATAAGACGCATGTTTGTACATAGAAAAATCGACTTAAAATTGGGGTGCGTCTTATGGTCCGAAGGTAACACTAAAATACGAATCTTTACACTGTACCGAAGCTGTTAGCGAAGTTCAATTCGTCTCATAAATTTGGAGTGCGTCTTAGCGTATGGTATACATATATTCTTGTATTTTTTTCTATTATTCGTGTGTATTTCAGAACTCAATAGGAACAATAGTTTAGCAATTTTTCTTACACAATAGTAAAACGCCGAAGTTTCATTTTTGACCAATAATTTCGATTTGTTTACAGTTTTGTATATTTTCCTTTCTAAAGGTTTGTTGTAGCGAGTTTGAACAAAACGCACTTTTGTATATTTTTTACGAAACAATTTCAGAGCATTCATAAACTGCTCACTAAATTATCTTCTTTAACTGAAGTATGAAAAACAACCGAAACTGCCTTCGAACTCGGCATAAATTTAATATTGCGTTGTTGATATTTTTACGTTTGTTTATGTAAACAAATCCGTATCGAACAAGTTGAAATGTTTTGTAAAAAGTCGAGTGTAATAATAGCAACTATTGATAAAATCGCCGTCTTAAAAAAGTAGGCCCCTTAGCCTTAGATACAGTAAATTATTTGGTTATTAAACAATGTCTACTTACTCAAATTGATACAATTTTACTTAGAAATTGGTAGATTATAATCGATGCAAGGCTCTGCTAGTTATTTCTGTAGAAGCATTTTTTAGTTGACTTAAATACATGTTTGTTTTTGTTTAAATACGCTGCAGGTACACATCCCTTGTTTAGGATTTTGTTTTAATGAAGCTTCATATTGTGCGTGGCCTTCTTAAGTGGTGATCATTGACCTGGTGGTAATGTTCAAGTTTTAAGGACAAACCTCTCTAATTTTTTTCGTGTAAATATGGGGCAGGCGACCACCCCTCTTGGTCGGTCGCAATAGCAACTATTGATGAAATTACCATCATAAAAGGTAGTTTTGTTGGATATATTAAATTGCTTGATTGTTAAACAGCATACACAACATGCCTGCTCATTCAAACTGATATAATTTTAATAACTGATAATAAAACGACTGTCGTCTTCTCCACAATTTTATAAAATAACTTATTATTCGGTTATTCACGTTATTTACAATTTTTTTACCTTTTTACGTTATATTCGAGTGTTATATTCGGTTATGCATCGCATAATATTTCAAGTAAACTTACATTTAATTCTTTTCCGAATGTTGTAATCTCACGAGGGCTGTACATGTCTATTATCTTTAAACTACTTTGCCTGAAGATGGCCTTTATTAATTTTAATTTTATGGCCGAAACATGCAATTGTATGTAGCTTAACTAATATTAAGTTATTTTATTAAATTGTGGAGAAGACGACAGTTGTTTTATTATCAGTTATTAATAATTTTACTCCACCAAGAGTATGGATTTTAATCTGATATAATTTTATTTCAGAAACTCCTAAATTATAACGATGCAAGGCTCTGCCATTGATTTCTGTAGAAATATTATTTATTTAAACTAAAATATAAGGGCCGGCCCTGGTTTCAAAATTTTTGTTAATTAAGTTTTTTATTTTTCGTTGTCTTCTTGCCTGGTGAATATTTTCATGGTGATAATGTTCAAGTCTAAAGAGTAAACCTCTCAAGTGTGGTTATCAGGAAAGTTCATTTCAAATCTTGCATTGCAAAAAGGTTTCAGCATGTTTTGCTCAATAAATAAGCGAAAACATGCGCTTGCTTAACTTGCAACTTCCAGGTTGAATTTACTTTAATTAGCTCTTCCTGCTAGGGCGTATGCTTACATTTAAAATATTTGTTAGTTTTCTGCTGAAATTTGGGAATTAAAATATGTTCTACAAACTGGAAAAAATGTTTTTGGGCATTATGTAAACGTCAAGGACCCCAGTTAAAAGATTAGCTCAACACATAAGTGTATGATATTATATCATTGATATAATAAAACCATTAGAAATAACTTCATTGGCTAGGCTGGCACCGCTGAGCACTCACAAAGGTTCTAAATCTGTTTCCGATACAACTAATTTTTTTCGTTTAAATACTGTAAGGATAACTTTTTACTATATATTTAAAACCGTCAAGTGGTCACTAATCAGTAATCACATACAGATAGTTATCTACTGTTGTATTTTTATTGCCTAATCCAAAAGTAGAATAGAGTCCGTTGGGCGGCCATTTTGTTTTTAATTAGGTCAATCAATTTAATCGATTGCGTAATAATTAGATCAATTCGCGGAATTTTAGGTCAATTCGTGGAATTTTAGGCCAATTTAATTGGATTAGCGGTTTAATTAGATCAATCCGCGGTTTTTTAGGTCGATTTAATGGGATTAGCGGTTTAATTAGATCAATTCGCGGTTTAATTAGGTCAATTAAAAGTTCGATTAAAATCTCGATTAAAAACGGCGGCCATCTTGGATTTAATCAAATTAATCAATCAAATTTAATTAGATCGATTAAAAACTTCGATTAAAAGCGGCGGCCATCTTGGAATTAAATCAAGACTAGACCAATCAGGTTAGCGGTTATCAATCTATCTCACTCTCACACTGTACAAATGGGGCGTGGCCAGGAGCCGGCGGGTGCATAATTAATTAATCAGAGCAATAAGTGTCATATTGAATTAATCTTTAATCAAAGTTATCAATTTAATCAGGTGTACGGCGGATTCGGTATCAATCCGTTGATTAAATAAATATGCATAATGCATCACGAGAAAGCACGGCTTAATTAGATCAATCATCGGTTTATCCCAAAAACTAAAAAGGAACCGCAGGTCTTGACTTGTCTGTTTACACCTGTCAATCAAAGCTTAAAATTTCGTAAATGACGTCAGGGATTATTGCAAACAATAGGTACCTTTCATCGTCCTACGAAATGTTTTTAATTCAGGCTGAAAAGTTTAAAAGGATATATCATTTGTAAACACAACAGAAATACAGCTATAAAATTATTCATTTTATTTGCAAAATCGCGCTCACTCCAAAAAAGGCAGAGGATTGACAATTTATGAAATTAAATATAAATCAGAATATAATTAAAATGTTGATTAATATGATAACAATGCTTTTTAAGTAATAAACGTGTTTTCATAATTAAATAAAAATAAGTCATAAGTGTGGCAGAGTTCCATATCCAGTAGGAAGTGTAATGTGGTCCACCTGGAGCCGCATCATATCTCGTGCAAAGAAATTTTCGTTACTTTGAAGTTTGAGCGCCGACATCCCGATTCGACCCTGAGGCATGGCGAAGGTTTTAACATATTGTATGTTAGTGCATTCTGTAAAGCAAAGGTAATTTTTTAACATATACATATAATTAAGAAGAAACATATTTTGAAGAACTTTACGATATTTCCTATAAATTAAATACAGTTAGTCATCAGCATTTTGGTAACGTGTTTATTATCAATAGTCTTTTTCCCACGCTAAAATGATAAAACAGAATTTCGAATAAAAGAACGCTTAGGGAAATTCGATTTTTAAAATAAAAATTTAAAACATGATTTTAGATAATTTTTTTGAATAAAAGTATACGGTATTCCGTCAGGGCTTAATATCAATTGTTTCTTTCATTTTTCTTTGTGGAGATTAATATCAAGAATTTACCGTTATTAAAAATATTAGAAGTATGAGAAGGGGAATTAAATAGACTAAATCGAGATTAGCGATAAAATCTACGGCACTTCTCGTATATTCGATATTATTTTCGGTTTATTCCTGGTAAACCTTCAATTTATAATATCTTCCCACGCTAAAATGATAAAGCAGAATTTCGAATAAAAGAACGCTTAGGGAAATTCGATTTTTAAAATAAAAATTTAAAACATGATTTTAGATAATTTTTTGAATAAAAGTATGTATACTGTATTCCGTCAGGGCTTAATATCAATTGTTTCTTTCATTTTTCTTTGTGGAGATTAATATCAAGAATTTACCGTTATTAAAAATATTAGAAGTATGAGAAGGGGAATTAAATAGACTAAATCGAGATTAGCGATAAAATCTACGGCACTTCTCGTATATTCGATATTATTTTCGGTTTATTCCTGGTAAACCTTCAATTTATAATATTTGTTATTATAAAAAATATAAATTAATTTCTGAATATAAAATTGAAGATATGGACCAAATCTAAGTTATTATTATTTCTTTCACTTATTTAATATTTAATTATGTATTTTCATTTTTAGATATATTTTATTCCCACTGACGAAGAACTTTAACGTTCGAAACGTTTGAAAAATATAAAATTTTTTCAAAAGAAATAAAACCTTTTTTATTTCTGAATAATTGGACTACAATGATCTCTTCCACTTTTGTATAAATTAATTTCATTATAAACTTACTCTTTTTTAATGTAGATTCCCCTAAAGTAATTGGAAGATGTAGCCCTCGCTCTACGAGATATGTTCATATAAAGTGCGAACTTCCGGTTTATCGTTGGTAACGTCTTCTAATAACATCTTAAGACAAACTGTGTAATCAGCCTTAAGAATATCTACTAGCGTTAAGAAACCCATATTTGAACAAATTTAGTACGCCAGAAATTGATAGATTCGTAAAGTCCACCTTGAATGTTTTAACACTAAAACCACTAAAAAGTATGCCAAGCGAAGGCAACACAGGGACGTTTTCTGACTAGCTAGTTCGACATCCCAACTATATACGCACGGGTGTTTTGTTAAGAATGAGTCAAACCCGTTGTCACTACTATTTTCCTTCCTATTGTTCTGCTTCGGCAACTTTCAACTTGTGTCTTTCCTGTATTTTACGAAAAATGTAATAAACATCTGCAAACCTCAGCTAGAGCCTTTCACACGGTACAAGTTTGACCTTCAGAATTCAAATTTAAGTACAACTTATTTTACAAATTTAAAACAAAAAGCCATTATTATCTTTTAGCATTAAAAATAAAACTGTTTTTCTAAAAATCTTGCGAACAAGAGAAAGCCTACATTTGAAAATTTAAATCTGTTATTGTCGACGTAAAAATATTTTATAAAACAAAAACTGTGAGTACGTTATTTTAGGAACGTTTTGCAAATTTAATTTTAAATTAACCGTGCTACTGATCCGCGCCTTTGGTAATCAGTTTTCTACTTTATGTTTTAATTCAATATTATTAATAACTTCCTTGCCAATATTTATGAACCTTGATTTTGAAATTATTTACAAAAGTCACCGCCTTTTAAACATGATTAATTAAATGAAAATAGAAACCAAAGATAAATATAAAGACAGAAAGACTCAGAATTAATTAAAACAAAAAAAAAAACAAATACGGTAAAAAAATTAATAACCAGAGAAACCTTGTAGAGATAATCCCAAAATAGCTAACACTGAAATTTAGGACTTCTTTCACGCTAATAAAGTAAAGGACGTTTTTTACTCTAATAAAGTTAAAAACTCTAATAGCTTTCTCTTCTGCTAAAAACTCTAATAGCTGCTTTCTCATCTGCATCGTCTAAAACGGAATGTTCATGGTTTTGTTTCAAAGACAATTGTCAAATAATCTTGAGAAAATATGATGCTATAACATTTTGAATTCTACACTACTTTGCAGACGGTAAAAGCTGTTCTCGTTTTGTGAAAATGGAGCACGGATTTTTATCTAACTCTCTTAAGCAACAGTTCAATGAAATATTTACCCAAAAACACTTCATCCTGTTCTACCTCTTAGAATACACGGTAAATTGTTTTCAAGCAAATAATCAGGTAAGTTGTGTTTTTATAAACGTACACTAAAAGTTATTGTAGGCTAAATTTTACCGATGACTAATTATCATTTAAAATTTTTAAATATGAAATACTTTGAAGCTGCCAGTCAACACGATCATATTACCTGCTATGTCTTTAATAATTCTTGAAGTTTAAATTTACTCTTTTGCAGGACTAGGGTCTGTTTTATTATTCCCTGATAAAGTTAAATTCCATATATCTACAATTGAACCAGCAAAAGGTACGAAGATACAAATGATCCTAAAACCATTCCGTTAATTAAACAAGCAAGAACGACCGGCCAGGCGAACTTGCTAACAAGTTTTTCAAAATTTAGTAGTAAATATTTTATGGAATGACTTTTAAAGAAAGTATTTAGCTTGTGTTCACTTATAACCTGTAAAATAAGTGATTTCATTCTTCAGAAATTTTTAAAATTATAAATTAATTCACCTAAAATGTATTCGTTTTTTATAATCTGATATATAAATATCTACAATCACAGCGGAAATAAAAAATCGTTAAACACGTGCAACCATCTTATTTTAGTATTCATAATAGCATTGGATTTATTTTCAGTCGAAAAGACTTCACACACTTTAAAAAAAAATAATCGCATGATTCACAGAAACCTTGAAGAAACTAATCGCAAAAAATAATAAATGTTTAGCTTTAAGCTAAATATATACCAAAACAAAATGCCTGTACTAATAACATTGAACAATAGGTACAACATGACTCATTGTTCTTGAGTCCCTTACTACAAAATAGTTTAAATCTAGATCGGATGGTGGTACAATCGTACACTTGATGATGCCCTCTACAGAATTAAGATCAATCTGTTCACATTTATCCCGACCCACATGAATTTTAGGATGCCCTATGGGGTATTTCCCATACTTATTAAAATTTAAAAGAAAAAACTAAATTGTATCTGATTCATAATTATTTTAAAATAAATTTTGGCTTTAATGTAATTCTTTGCTTCAAATCAACTTCGAACGTTTGATAAAAAATTAAAAAGAAATAAACTAAATTGCATCTGCTTCATAATTATTTTTAAATAAATTTTGAGCTTTAATGTAATTCCTTGCTTCAAATCAACTTCGAATGTTTGAAGACTTTTAAAATGAAGATCAATAAAAAATATTGAATAAAACATATTTCTGAAAACCTTAAACAAGATTAAGTTTGAAATAAACAAAAGAATATTTTTAAAATATTGAAAACGTAATAAAATTAAATTAAAAAAATATTAAAAGAAAAAACAAGATGAATTAAATTATAAAATAACTTTTTTAATAATTAATGTAAACCATTATCTTTAACTTTGTCACCTCTGCTAACATTTTTGAATTCCTGTATTACAAAGTGCAATTAAAATGTAAGATATTACGAAGACCTTTTCGTATTTTAGAAAAAAACAGTTTACGCTTATTTAAGAAAATCAAATATTTAAGAAAAAATAATCTTGAAAAGCTTGAATGAAGTTAAATTTGAAATAAAGAAAAACATTTCAAGAAATTGAAAAACTTTTAAAATGAAGATCAATAACAAATATTTAATAAAACATGTTTCTGAAAACCGTAAACAAAATTAAATGTGAAATAAATAAGAGTATTTTAAAAATATTGAAAAGTTTGAATGAAAATAAATTTGAGATAAAGAACAAACATTTTAAGAATTTGAAAACTCTTAAAATGAAAATCAGTAAAACATATTTCTGTAAAATTTTTAGTATACATTTTATAATATCTACCTATCTATTATAGATATGTTGTTCAGGTCCTTGAACGGAGGTGAGCAGCTCATGCCTCGATGCATCCAGCGACTGTTGGGAAACCCCTGGTAGGTCTACCCCAAACGCGAAAGACTGAAAATATTTTAAAAAAAATTTAATTCGATATACAGACAAACTGAATTGAAACTTCAATTTCTTAAACTGGAGATATACGTAAAAGCTGAGTATGAAAAAGTTACTTACACCTAAGTACTCGCTGTACTCCCAGCAGTTCTGTAATATGCCGGTGAAGTTTTGCGAAAAACTGCGAATCAGATGCATCTAAAACAGCACCCTCGTGCATTAGTTTGGTTTCACACTGCTCTTCACCAATTATAGTAATTCGCGTGCGGTCGACACTGCTCACACTTGTGAATGCGTACTGTAGCACGTTGAAGATAACAATGGTCGATATGGTGAACCCGACAAGCACTTTGGAGACTTTAAAAAACATTAGTCATTACCCTGGTCACTCAAAACAGTTAATCATCGTAAATACTTCCGGACGTTTTGCATACTGTAAATTCTTAACAGCTGCAGTCAACAAAAAGGACGCCAAAGTCTTGTTAGTCCTGAAATTTGTAAGGACTTAAATTTGAAAAATAAAAGAATATTTAAATTATAAAATAACTTTTTTAGATGATATTTAATATAAAATAATTCTGAAACGCTTAAATGGAAACCATTCACGTGCTGTAGTCTCGACATATATCTTCTTCTCGTCTATAATTAATGAAAATCATTATCTTTAACTTTGGCAGCTCTGCTAACATTTCTGAATTCCTGTGTTACAAAGTTTTCTAAATTTGTTAATGCTGGCAAATTTTAAATTAATATTCTATTTTAGTATAAACTCTCGAATGTTTTACAAAAATTTAAAAAGAAAAAAACTAAATTGTATTTTACTTCATAATTATATTAAGTACTAATTTTGAAATAAAAAAGTAATAAACTTGTTTAACATTCTGGTATGAGCAAAGATGTAGCGAGTTCAGATTACAATTTATTATTTACAGGTAAGTTGAGCAATATGGTTTTTTAGGGATTATTGAAATTTCTATCTTATTTATTTAATATGCTACAAAAGGTGAATTATTTTGCTGAAAAAGAAATCAATACCAAAGCTAGATGATTATCAATTTGAACTTGTCAGATTCTAATATTGAAAAATTGCTTGGAATACCAGACGATGCAATTTATTATAAAACCAAATCAGGAATTAATATTCAAAATAAGTAAATTGATAGACACAAGTGATTTGTGTGTGCCTATATTCAAATTTTGTAAAAGGACCAATATTTAGATTTGTAGTAAATTCGTTGCCTAGGGTACTTACATAAAATCAGCTAGTGTTATCCTTTTTATAGATACATAATATTGAACTGTTTGATAAATTAACTCTTACCTTTGAAGGAGCAGTACGTAGGTGAAAATGTAAATAACGTTAGCGTTTTGATTGATTTCAATAAATTTGATGATCTGAGTCACGTATTGGGATATATGGTTTCAGGGCAGCCGAATTCATTGACACAAGCGGTTTCGGCAAAAAATCGCCTTAATCACAAGTTATTGTGCTGGTACATTGTCTCACGCACCATAGGGATTTCATTGTAAAATGAATTTGAAAGACTTTGAATTCAAAGAAAGGGTAAAGAATCTACAAGAATTTAAAATTGAAATTAAAGAGTAAATCAAATGATCGTATTATAGTTTATTATGATAAAGCTGGACGATTATCAATAATAAATTGAGAAATTAAACAACACTTTCAAAACTTACCTCAAAGCGTACTCGGGCAAATACCAAGCTACAGCGGCCCCCGTCAAGACTTTAACTAAACTCAGTCTAGGATTTCATCCCCACCTTGAAAATTCAACTTCTTTTATTTTCAAGTTATTTGTTAATCAGCTGTTCAGATTTTAATACCCGATTCCAATCAAATCAATTTAATTAGTCCAGTCAATTTAATTAGTCCAGTCATTTTAATCTAGGGTAGGCTAGCTTAACATGTTACGCAAATAAACTATTAAAATAGGTAAATTCAAATCTTGACCATTTGTTACAGGTATGAAGACATTTCAGGTTAGGCTAGGTTAGGTTAGCTTATTTCAAGTTAGACTAGGTTAGCTCATTTCAATCTAAGTTAGGTTAGGTTAGGTTAGCTTATTTCAAGTTAGGTTAGGTTAGTGCATTTCAATCAAAGTTAGGTTAGGTTAGGTTAGCTTATTTCAAGCTAGGTTAGGTTAGATAATTTTAATCTAGGTTAGGTTAGTTTAAATAAGTTAAAAGCTAACCTAACCTAGATTAAAATTATCTAACCTAACCTAGCTTGAAATAAGCTAACCTAACCTAACCTAACTTTG
Organism: Melanotus villosus; assembly: GCA_963082815.1. Classification (NCBI taxonomy): domain Eukaryota; kingdom Metazoa; phylum Arthropoda; class Insecta; order Coleoptera; family Elateridae; genus Melanotus; species Melanotus villosus. The sequence goes on from OY720423.1 coordinate 13,144,070, forward strand.
ATTGAAATGCACTAACCTAACCTAACTTGAAATAAGCTAACCTAACCTAACCTAACTTAGATTGAAATGAGCTAACCTAGTCTAACTTGAAATAAGCTAACCTAACCTAGCCTAACCTGAAATGTCTTCATACCTGTAACAAATGGTCAAGATTTGAATTTACCTATTTTAATAGTTTATTTGCGTAACATGTTAAGCTAGCCTACCCTAGATTAAAATGACTGGACTAATTAAATTGACTGGACTAATTAAATTGATTTGATTGGAATCGGGTATTAAAATCTGAACAGCTGATTAACAAATAACTTGAAAATAAAAGAAGTTGAATTTTCAAGGTGGGGATGAAATCCTAGACTGAGTTTAGTTAAAGTCTTGACGGGGGCCGCTGTAGCTTGGTATTTGCCCGAGTACGCTTTGAGGTAAGTTTTGAAAGTGTTGTTTAATTTCTCAATTTATTATTGATAATCGTCCAGCTTTATCATAATAAACTATAATACGATCATTTGATTTACTCTTTAATTTCAATTTTAAATTCTTGTAGATTCTTTACCCTTTCTTTGAATTCAAAGTCTTTCAAATTCATTTTACAATGAAATCCCTATGGTGCGTGAGACAATGTACCAGCACAATAACTTGTGATTAAGGCGATTTTTTGCCGAAACCGCTTGTGTCAATGAATTCGGCTGCCCTGAAACCATATATCCCAATACGTGACTCAGATCATCAAATTTATTGAAATCAATCAAAACGCTAACGTTATTTACATTTTCACCTACGTACTGCTCCTTCAAAGGTAAGAGTTAATTTATCAAACAGTTCAATATTATGTATCTATAAAAAGGATAACACTAGCTGATTTTATGTAAGTACCCTAGGCAACGAATTTACTACAAATCTAAATATTGGTCCTTTTACAAAATTTGAATATAGGCACACACAAATCACTTGTGTCTATCAATTTACTTATTTTGAATATTAATTCCTGATTTGGTTTTATAATAAATTGCATCGTCTGGTATTCCAAGCAATTTTTCAATATTAGAATCTGACAAGTTCAAATTGATAATCATCTAGCTTTGGTATTGATTTCTTTTTCAGCAAAATAATTCACCTTTTGTAGCATATTAAATAAATAAGATAGAAATTTCAATAATCCCTAAAAAACCATATTGCTCAACTTACCTGTAAATAATAAATTGTAATCTGAACTCGCTACATCTTTGCTCATACCAGAATGTTAAACAAGTTTATTACTTTTTTATTTCAAAATTAGTACTTAATATAATTATGAAGTAAAATACAATTTAGTTTTTTTCTTTTTAAATTTTTGTAAAACATTCGAGAGTTTATACTAAAATAGAATATTAATTTAAAATTTGCCAGCATTAACAAATTTAGAAAACTTTGTAACACAGGAATTCAGAAATGTTAGCAGAGCTGCCAAAGTTAAAGATAATGATTTTCATTAATTATAGACGAGAAGAAGATATATGTCGAGACTACAGCACGTGAATGGTTTCCATTTAAGCGTTTCAGAATTATTTTATATTAAATATCATCTAAAAAAGTTATTTTATAATTTAAATATTCTTTTATTTTTCAAATTTAAGTCCTTACAAATTTCAGGACTAACAAGACTTTGGCGTCCTTTTTGTTGACTGCAGCTGTTAAGAATTTACAGTATGCAAAACGTCCGGAAGTATTTACGATGATTAACTGTTTTGAGTGACCAGGGTAATGACTAATGTTTTTTAAAGTCTCCAAAGTGCTTGTCGGGTTCACCATATCGACCATTGTTATCTTCAACGTGCTACAGTACGCATTCACAAGTGTGAGCAGTGTCGACCGCACGCGAATTACTATAATTGGTGAAGAGCAGTGTGAAACCAAACTAATGCACGAGGGTGCTGTTTTAGATGCATCTGATTCGCAGTTTTTCGCAAAACTTCACCGGCATATTACAGAACTGCTGGGAGTACAGCGAGTACTTAGGTGTAAGTAACTTTTTCATACTCAGCTTTTACGTATATCTCCAGTTTAAGAAATTGAAGTTTCAATTCAGTTTGTCTGTATATCGAATTAAATTTTTTTTAAAATATTTTCAGTCTTTCGCGTTTGGGGTAGACCTACCAGGGGTTTCCCAACAGTCGCTGGATGCATCGAGGCATGAGCTGCTCACCTCCGTTCAAGGACCTGAACAACATATCTATAATAGATAGGTAGATATTATAAAATGTATACTAAAAATTTTACAGAAATATGTTTTACTGATTTTCATTTTAAGAGTTTTCAAATTCTTAAAATGTTTGTTCTTTATCTCAAATTTATTTTCATTCAAACTTTTCAATATTTTTAAAATACTCTTATTTATTTCACATTTAATTTTGTTTACGGTTTTCAGAAACATGTTTTATTAAATATTTGTTATTGATCTTCATTTTAAAAGTTTTTCAATTTCTTGAAATGTTTTTCTTTATTTCAAATTTAACTTCATTCAAGCTTTTCAAGATTATTTTTTCTTAAATATTTGATTTTCTTAAATAAGCGTAAACTGTTTTTTTCTAAAATACGAAAAGGTCTTCGTAATATCTTACATTTTAATTGCACTTTGTAATACAGGAATTCAAAAATGTTAGCAGAGGTGACAAAGTTAAAGATAATGGTTTACATTAATTATTAAAAAAGTTATTTTATAATTTAATTCATCTTGTTTTTTCTTTTAATATTTTTTTAATTTAATTTTATTACGTTTTCAATATTTTAAAAATATTCTTTTGTTTATTTCAAACTTAATCTTGTTTAAGGTTTTCAGAAATATGTTTTATTCAATATTTTTTATTGATCTTCATTTTAAAAGTCTTCAAACATTCGAAGTTGATTTGAAGCAAGGAATTACATTAAAGCTCAAAATTTATTTAAAAATAATTATGAAGCAGATGCAATTTAGTTTATTTCTTTTTAATTTTTTATCAAACGTTCGAAGTTGATTTGAAGCAAAGAATTACATTAAAGCCAAAATTTATTTTAAAATAATTATGAATCAGATACAATTTAGTTTTTTCTTTTAAATTTTAATAAGTATGGGAAATACCCCATAGGGCATCCTAAAATTCATGTGGGTCGGGATAAATGTGAACAGATTGATCTTAATTCTGTAGAGGGCATCATCAAGTGTACGATTGTACCACCATCCGATCTAGATTTAAACTATTTTGTAGTAAGGGACTCAAGAACAATGAGTCATGTTGTACCTATTGTTCAATGTTATTAGTACAGGCATTTTGTTTTGGTATATATTTAGCTTAAAGCTAAACATTTATTATTTTTTGCGATTAGTTTCTTCAAGGTTTCTGTGAATCATGCGATTATTTTTTTTTAAAGTGTGTGAAGTCTTTTCGACTGAAAATAAATCCAATGCTATTATGAATACTAAAATAAGATGGTTGCACGTGTTTAACGATTTTTTATTTCCGCTGTGATTGTAGATATTTATATATCAGATTATAAAAAACGAATACATTTTAGGTGAATTAATTTATAATTTTAAAAATTTCTGAAGAATGAAATCACTTATTTTACAGGTTATAAGTGAACACAAGCTAAATACTTTCTTTAAAAGTCATTCCATAAAATATTTACTACTAAATTTTGAAAAACTTGTTAGCAAGTTCGCCTGGCCGGTCGTTCTTGCTTGTTTAATTAACGGAATGGTTTTAGGATCATTTGTATCTTCGTACCTTTTGCTGGTTCAATTGTAGATATATGGAATTTAACTTTATCAGGGAATAATAAAACAGACCCTAGTCCTGCAAAAGAGTAAATTTAAACTTCAAGAATTATTAAAGACATAGCAGGTAATATGATCGTGTTGACTGGCAGCTTCAAAGTATTTCATATTTAAAAATTTTAAATGATAATTAGTCATCGGTAAAATTTAGCCTACAATAACTTTTAGTGTACGTTTATAAAAACACAACTTACCTGATTATTTGCTTGAAAACAATTTACCGTGTATTCTAAGAGGTAGAACAGGATGAAGTGTTTTTGGGTAAATATTTCATTGAACTGTTGCTTAAGAGAGTTAGATAAAAATCCGTGCTCCATTTTCACAAAACGAGAACAGCTTTTACCGTCTGCAAAGTAGTGTAGAATTCAAAATGTTATAGCATCATATTTTCTCAAGATTATTTGACAATTGTCTTTGAAACAAAACCATGAACATTCCGTTTTAGACGATGCAGATGAGAAAGCAGCTATTAGAGTTTTTAGCAGAAGAGAAAGCTATTAGAGTTTTTAACTTTATTAGAGTAAAAAACGTCCTTTACTTTATTAGCGTGAAAGAAGTCCTAAATTTCAGTGTTAGCTATTTTGGGATTTCTCTACAAGGTTTCTCTGGTTATTAATTTTTTTACCGTATTTGTTTTTTTTTTTTGTTTTAATTAATTCTGAGTCTTTCTGTCTTTATATTTATCTTTGGTTTCTATTTTCATTTAATTAATCATGTTTAAAAGGCGGTGACTTTTGTAAATAATTTCAAAATCAAGGTTCATAAATATTGGCAAGGAAGTTATTAATAATATTGAATTAAAACATAAAGTAGAAAACTGATTACCAAAGGCGCGGATCAGTAGCACGGTTAATTTAAAATTAAATTTGCAAAACGTTCCTAAAATAACGTACTCACAGTTTTTGTTTTATAAAATATTTTTACGTCGACAATAACAGATTTAAATTTTCAAATGTAGGCTTTCTCTTGTTCGCAAGATTTTTAGAAAAACAGTTTTATTTTTAATGCTAAAAGATAATAATGGCTTTTTGTTTTAAATTTGTAAAATAAGTTGTACTTAAATTTGAATTCTGAAGGTCAAACTTGTACCGTGTGAAAGGCTCTAGCTGAGGTTTGCAGATGTTTATTACATTTTTCGTAAAATACAGGAAAGACACAAGTTGAAAGTTGCCGAAGCAGAACAATAGGAAGGAAAATAGTAGTGACAACGGGTTTGACTCATTCTTAACAAAACACCCGTGCGTATATAGTTGGGATGTCGAACTAGCTAGTCAGAAAACGTCCCTGTGTTGCCTTCGCTTGGCATACTTTTTAGTGGTTTTAGTGTTAAAACATTCAAGGTGGACTTTACGAATCTATCAATTTCTGGCGTACTAAATTTGTTCAAATATGGGTTTCTTAACGCTAGTAGATATTCTTAAGGCTGATTACACAGTTTGTCTTAAGATGTTATTAGAAGACGTTACCAACGATAAACCGGAAGTTCGCACTTTATATGAACATATCTCGTAGAGCGAGGGCTACATCTTCCAATTACTTTAGGGGAATCTACATTAAAAAAGAGTAAGTTTATAATGAAATTAATTTATACAAAAGTGGAAGAGATCATTGTAGTCCAATTATTCAGAAATAAAAAAGGTTTTATTTCTTTTGAAAAAATTTTATATTTTTCAAACGTTTCGAACGTTAAAGTTCTTCGTCAGTGGGAATAAAATATATCTAAAAATGAAAATACATAATTAAATATTAAATAAGTGAAAGAAATAATAATAACTTAGATTTGGTCCATATCTTCAATTTTATATTCAGAAATTAATTTATATTTTTTATAATAACAAATATTATAAATTGAAGGTTTACCAGGAATAAACCGAAAATAATATCGAATATACGAGAAGTGCCGTAGATTTTATCGCTAATCTCGATTTAGTCTATTTAATTCCCCTTCTCATACTTCTAATATTTTTAATAACGGTAAATTCTTGATATTAATCTCCACAAAGAAAAATGAAAGAAACAATTGATATTAAGCCCTGACGGAATACAGTATACATACTTTTATTCAAAAAATTATCTAAAATCATGTTTTAAATTTTTATTTTAAAAATCGAATTTCCCTAAGCGTTCTTTTATTCGAAATTCTGCTTTATCATTTTAGCGTGGGAAGATATTATAAATTGAAGGTTTACCAGGAATAAACCGAAAATAATATCGAATATACGAGAAGTGCCGTAGATTTTATCGCTAATCTCGATTTAGTCTATTTAATTCCCCTTCTCATACTTCTAATATTTTTAATAACGGTAAATTCTTGATATTAATCTCCACAAAGAAAAATGAAAGAAACAATTGATATTAAGCCCTGACGGAATACCGTATACTTTTATTCAAAAAAATTATCTAAAATCATGTTTTAAATTTTTATTTTAAAAATCGAATTTCCCTAAGCGTTCTTTTATTCGAAATTCTGTTTTATCATTTTAGCGTGGGAAAAAGACTATTGATAATAAACACGTTACCAAAATGCTGATGACTAACTGTATTTAATTTATAGGAAATATCGTAAAGTTCTTCAAAATATGTTTCTTCTTAATTATATGTATATGTTAAAAAATTACCTTTGCTTTACAGAATGCACTAACATACAATATGTTAAAACCTTCGCCATGCCTCAGGGTCGAATCGGGATGTCGGCGCTCAAACTTCAAAGTAACGAAAATTTCTTTGCACGAGATATGATGCGGCTCCAGGTGGACCACATCACACTTCCTACTGGATATGGAACTCTGCCACACTTATGACTTATTTTTATTTAATTATGAAAACACGTTTATTACTTAAAAAGCATTGTTATCATATTAATCAACATTTTAATTATATTCTGATTTATATTTAATTTCATAAATTGTCAATCCTCTGCCTTTTTTGGAGTGAGCGCGATTTTGCAAATAAAATGAATAATTTTATAGCTGTATTTCTGTTGTGTTTACAAATGATATATCCTTTTAAACTTTTCAGCCTGAATTAAAAACATTTCGTAGGACGATGAAAGGTACCTATTGTTCGCAATAATCCCTGACGTCATTTACGAAATTTTAAGCTTTGATTGACAGGTGTAAACAGACAAGTCAAGACCTGCGGTTCCTTTTTAGTTTTTGGGATAAACCGATGATTGATCTAATTAAGCCGTGCTTTCTCGTGATGCATTATGCATATTTATTTAATCAACGGATTGATACCGAATCCGCCGTACACCTGATTAAATTGATAACTTTGATTAAAGATTAATTCAATATGACACTTATTGCTCTGATTAATTAATTATGCACCCGCCGGCTCCTGGCCACGCCCCATTTGTACAGTGTGAGAGTGAGATAGATTGATAACCGCTAACCTGATTGGTCTAGTCTTGATTTAATTCCAAGATGGCCGCCGCTTTTAATCGAAGTTTTTAATCGATCTAATTAAATTTGATTGATTAATTTGATTAAATCCAAGATGGCCGCCGTTTTTAATCGAGATTTTAATCGAACTTTTAATTGACCTAATTAAACCGCGAATTGATCTAATTAAACCGCTAATCCCATTAAATCGACCTAAAAAACCGCGGATTGATCTAATTAAACCGCTAATCCAATTAAATTGGCCTAAAATTCCACGAATTGACCTAAAATTCCGCGAATTGATCTAATTATTACGCAATCGATTAAATTGATTGACCTAATTAAAAACAAAATGGCCGCCCAACGGACTCTATTCTACTTCCAAATGAACATTATTTGTCCCATACAATAATAGACCCCCAAATTGATGATTTCGGGCAAAGGGCATAATAAACATGACAAAATGATAGTAATTCTTGTCCTTCGCTTCTCATCTGCATTGCAGCAATACAGTAATTTCAGTAAAGTAGTAAAGTGTAATTTTATGTCATGTAGAGGTGATCCAGGTGCACCTGCAGTTGTGGGTAGAAAGATAAATGTAACCAGACGATTGTTTCGAGATCGAACCTGTACTTAGAGGATCTCAAGTTCAATACCGTGGTCATCGAAACTGATGACGTGACCACGATTATTAAATCAACTAATTAAATGCTCCACCTACTCGAATCGCCGTCCGCCCTTGTCTCATTACATTAATGTGTAACTCTTGGACTTTAGGCGGGGCTAACCTACCATGGCTTGATGCCTGATTGTCACGCGTCCACTAACGAAATATAAACTGATTCCTATTTTATCGACGATTTTTTTTTGTAGGTCGGATAAACGAACTTTTATATTTCGATTTACACTCGAATAGGTTTTCAAAAAACATTATTTGGTGGCAAACCGCTTGTGGTTTATAAACCTTGTTGGGATTCACCGTCAGATTAAAAACACACCGACGCCGACGACACGAAATTATTAAAAGTAATAAAAAATTAATGCCCGATTTTTGTTGTTAACAGTCTGCGGTTTCATCCGATGGTTTAACCACAGATTTTAATATCGTTTATCTGCTTAGAGAAACCGATAGTTTCGGTTTTTATTCAAATTATTGGTAATCAAGTTAAAGAAAACGATCGCCATACGTCAATGGCGCATAAAAATAAATTTACAATCGTTTGGAGTAACAACAGTCGTTTGTTCAGTTAAAGATAAATACAAAAATGTAGCAATTTATTAATTATTAGGTATTCATTATCAATACCATGACATGAGCCGATGTTTATTCTGCGATTTCTCGGTATTTACATAAAAAAATCGTAATTACTGTCGATAACCTCCAAAGATGGAAGCAAATTGCCATGTTTATCGTGCTGTATAAACAAACGGTTTTGTTAACATTTAAAACATGGATCTACCAGAGAAGGCACCCGTTATCTTTACGACTATTAACTCGACTTCTGTTGACGACGAATGGAAAACGAAACTACTTTCGATCCATTAATTAAAAGTTATCTTTTTAAAAACCATCGGAAATTAAGACAGTTATTGTATTTACGACCGCGATAGTGTTAATTGTTGGAATATAACGTCAATGGTCAAATTAAAAGCCAGTTCCTTATAAGTGCATTGATGCCATAAAAATATTGATATAACGTAATTAGTCCGTTCGTGTTGATTTAATATACTATAAATTTGTCGGATGAGCGATGATTAACGTTACGAAATTGACATGAGAATGAAATCATTCCAAAACATTACAAAAAAATTAAATATAAATGTACACACACACAGTGGCGTAGCTAGGAATCAATGGGGGCCTTTATGCAAGTAAGTTTCTGGCACTCTTACCCTCTTTTACCTTGCTAAATTTTTCCTTCGTGTATGCTTTTTGCCAGGCTATTTTACTACCTAATTTTCTTCAAAGTACGTGTTGTACCTATAAGCAATACAAAACTATTTAAAAACAAATAAAACAACATTTTTTTCATAAATAACGAATCGAAAGCAAAACATTCTTTTTCTATTAGACAGCAACATAAAATTTTGAAAAAATTGGGAACTTGAAATATATAAGGTGGCCGAAAAGTCTATGGCTATGAAAATTTGCAGATCTTATTTGGCCAATTTTGAGGATAATTTTTGATCACCTGTTAGGTACCTATTTGGTTAAAATAAAAATCGGTTTTCCTAAATTAAAAATTCCTTTTTCTGGCCTTTACACTCGAGAAATTATTAATCTTGTTCTTCTTTTCTAGCTTGATAACCCTAAGCGCTTCACTATTTCTCGATTTCATATTTTCCTATTTATTAAGTTTGGGGTTTTTGTATTATTAATGGGAGCTTTCTTGGAATTTAGTTTTGCGTTTTGGGACAGACTTGCCGAATCTGCCCCTGGGTGCTTTTCTTTTAATTGCTATATTTGTTGCCCTGTGTGACTATAAAAAAACATTTTCTGGGTTTTCATTATTTCACTTTTCTCTTGATTATGTTTGTTTTTCCTCTCTTTAGTGGTTTACTTCTTGTATTTCCATGTTCTCGTTATTAACTCTTATTTGGTCTTCATTCCTTATTTTCAGGTGATCTTTGGTTGTTTTGGTTGTATTTCTTTCTTCTGGTTTTTATTTTTTACTTGTATATTTTTCCATCTATTCTTCTTCTTCTTCTTTTCTCTTATATTAGAGAAGCTGCCTGTTTTTCTTCGTCCATCTATGGCGTGGAGTCTGTTGATGATTTCCAGCTCTCTGCCCATCTCTTCTGTGGTCTTCCTGGGTTTTGGTATTGTGGCTTCTAATCTCTTGTTATTTTGATTAGCTTTTCGTTGCTTCTTTTACTAATATGTTTGTCCCAGTATTTTCTTCTCTGTTTTGCAAACTTTACAACTTCTGTCACTTGATGAGATTCTCTCACTTCCTGGCTTCTTATTCTATCCGACCGTGCCTCTCCTAGAATCGTTCTGAGAGTGTTCATCTCAGTTATCCTTAGTAATTGTTTTGCCTTCGATGTGTCGGCTCTTGTCTCGGCTCCATAAGTAATAATCCACATTTGTGTGCAGGTATTTATTCTTCGTTAGATATCCGGAGATTCTGGCTCCTTTTATTATTAACTTATTTCTTCTTATCATTATGTCCATTATTTCTTGCTTTCTGAAGTTGATTTTTGAGCCCTTTCCGTTCTTCTTGTTCTTGCTTAATGTATTCATCATTTCTTTGGACATGGTTATTATTTGGTTGTTTATTAAAATTCGATAAAGTTTCCATTTTCCTATCAATTCGACGTATCCTATCCTATTTAGAGAATCGATTGTACCTATCGATGTATTTGTTATTTAGATGGTTATTGTTAAAGGTTAAGTTGTTATTTTCCTAATTATCATTTTAAACGGTGTTTTATGGTATTTATGCCGAATAGTGCTAGTTGTTTATTAGAAGTAATCTTTCTCATTATTTTAAATACATGTTCGCAATTTATTGTTTTTTTAACATTTTGAAACTTAAATTGAAACCAACTGTTATCAACACTACTTATACCTTTAATTATTAACAAAGCCATCTAAATCCGTTGATGTGCGCTCGATGGTTACCTACGCAAGCTTATAGTACCTATTCAAATTTAAGATATTTTTTTAACCAATTTTTCAATATGGCATTTCTATGTTGAAGTATACCTAATAGGTGTAAATTCCTAAATATTTAATTTTTTATTAGAACGAATAATGTTCAACAGTTACCACCAATTATATGTTGGTCAAATAATTAATGTGAGCCAAAGGTTTAAATAATAAAGGGCATATCTTCTCTAACATTTATTAGATATGCAGTCAGTACCACTTGCCTCAAAGGTTTTTAACGATTTTATTAACTTTTGAATTTCATGCTGATCAGTCTGGTTTAATCAAAGTTACGGCTATTTGTTACAGTTATCGTTTTTGCCATTTTTACTGCAATATTTTGAAAATAATCAATGAAATTAACTTTATCGTTGCCGTAATAAATAAATTATATATAGTCTTAGCAGATTCGATATTAATTTTACTTTCGTTAGAATTTAGTAAGTTGATTAACAATTTCCCATGTTTTCCTTAAATTATACCTCGAGCACTTTCCAATTTTAATTTAAAATAATTATCTTTTGCGTTTTTATTGCTTCAGTTACTAAACTTCGTTAATTATTATAATGACTAACAATATCTAAATTAACAGAGTTATTTATTAATAGTTTACGAAGTATACGAGCCCAACGTCAATGAAATTCGTACACCTGTATGTTTCGTTACACCTATACCTTTAGAATACTAAAAAGTGACTCTTTACTACGATATTCCGAAAAATTTATATTTAGCGTAGAAGTTTGATTTCTTCTTTAAAAATATGTGTACTCATTTTGCCGAATTTTAATAATTGATAGGAATGAAATTAAAATCAAACCTAGACATACAGTTCAATGAAATTCGTACACCTATTTTGCGAGTTCACTGAAATTCGTACACTTAGGGATCTTATTTCGTATTCATCTAATTGCTATGTTTTTAATTGTTATCGTGTTTGTTTACAACATGTATGTATAAGCCCGAAGTCAATGAAATACATACACCTAAAATTTTTTACCTTAAACATGAGTAATTTGTTAATAAAGAGCTATGCAAACAAATTTAAAAAAAACGGGTTTTCAACATATGGACTGAATTTATTGACCTTTAATTACATGAAACTAAACATACTTATTGAGGCTTTTATTAAAAATTTGGTGGCCAAACAGAATATCAAATGTTTAATTATGGAGAGCAAGAAATCAGACCAAAGAAATTCATATGGTTGGGGCATGCTCTGAGGAAAGCCCATGTTGTGTTGGAATGAAACCTATAAGGTGGAAGAGCCAGAGGGCGCCTCCGCATTACATGGGAAAGGGCAGTACAAGAAGAATATGGAAAAACCATCAGACAGTTATGTGCAACTGCAGAAGAGTGGAAACAGTTTGTAGTAAAATGTTATATGTAGATATTGAAATAACCACACAGTAAAATACAATATTAACCTTTGTAAATAACCCTATGTCCCCAAAGGGGAATAATGGGATTTAATGGTAATAATAATAAACATACTTAGATGCTACATAGTTAGGAAAACCCCATTATTTAAAATATCTATGTATGTACATACTTTGGTATTGAGTGGCATCGCCTTTATTTGCAATTACTGCTCTTAGACGCTTGTTTGTGCTTCTTATTAGTTCTTGGCACTGCTGTGCAATGATAGAATTCCAAATTTTGGTTATTCTTTCTTTAAGAAGAGTTTTCGTACTAAGACGACGTAGAATCCTTTTGATAATTCCCGAAAGGTTTTCAGTGGGGTGCAAATCGGAACTAGATGACGGCCAGGTACAAAACATTAATGCTGTGATTTTATAGCCACTGCAACTTACCCCATCTTGTTGAAAAATAATGTCTTCATCAGTATATAGCTTTTTCATGGACGGTAGAACATGATTCTTAAGAATACTTTGATATTTTTCAGCATTAACAGCACCGTCCAGAAAGTGAAGGTTTCCCACAACATTGGCACTCATGTAGCCCCATATCATTATTCTATCAGTGAATTTAACTGTTCACGGGGTGAAAGACTTCAAATTTATTGTGAATAACTCTACCGCGGAAAATACGTAGCAACTGGATGAATACTAGACCAAATTCCTAAGTGTACGAATTCGACTGAACTCAAAACGTAGGTGTACGAATTTCATTGAACCGTAGGTCGAAATTTAATTTAAATTTTATCGGTACCAGTTATCAAAATTCAGCAAAATAGGAATACCTATTTTTAAGATAAGAAATCGAAATTCTACGGTAAGTATAAATTTTTTTAAATATAATTGTAAAAAACCGATTTTTAGCTTTTTAACTATAGGCATAGGTTTAGCGAAAAATACAGGTGTACGAATTTCATTGACGTTGGGCTCGTACTTTTTTTACGTATCGAAGTCAAAATGTCGTTGGTCATCCAAGTTTTATGTAGTGTGAGTGAATTCTAATGCTGTTTCTGATGCAGTGATATAGGTACATATCGTATAATAACAATAATAATAGTGACACTTTGTTCAAATTAAAACGATCAATTTATGACTCGATTATTCGGTAATCGTGATTTTTGTTTTTTTAATTCTTGCGATTTTCAAATCGTGTAGAGTCGATTAATCGCTTTCCGAATATATGGCTATCACGATTAATCGATCACTTTATACAAATTGTCGGATAAAAATTGAGATATTGCTGTCTTTCCGTTTAAACGACATCTGGCATTTCCAATATTCCCTGTTTTAGACATTTCTCACATACCGTAATCGATTGTTTATATTATAAATTGCCAAACATTTTATTAATCGATTATTTGAATAACCCCAGTTATCTGATTAATGTAATTAACCGAATACTAGTGATAATCGGGATTAATGGAATAAAAAAATTAGTCGATTAATCGACTTTTTTGCTAATCTATTAGTACTACAATCGATTAATCGATTATGAACATTTTTTCCAGCACTAATTTCTAACTTATTCATAAAAATGTGTCAGTTTTTGGTGTTCTGAGACTTATAAACCTGCAACCAGCTTTCACTTTCTATATAACATGTTAATTTATGGAAATTAATCATTATCGGATTATTATTGACATTGGTATTTGGCGTTCGTATGTTGTTTTTAACATTTTGTTTGATTAGTAAAGCAGTTGGCTTATGATGAGCAATATCGTACAATTATACGTGTATAAATATTACTTCCAACTTTATTCTTGGTTTAAGCAAAAATGTTTCCAGTACCACTTCTGGAATTAAGTTTTTGCAAACCGACTAACCAAATTCATTTAATAAATTTAAATATTTTGAATAGGAATCAGGAATATAGTCGTAACTGACAAAATTATGATATGATTGAAGGAAAAGAAGAAGAAATATTCTGAAACTACAAGACGACCATCATTGAGCAAGTTTAAGTTAATACCCTCCTCATGTGTCCACATTGACACCTGCAAGTCTTCTTAAAATAAAAAATAAGTATTAGTTGAAGGCGGACGATATACAGCTGTAATTCCATGTAAAATAGAATTAAAAGAATATTTTAAATTCACAAAAGAAAAACCAGAAGTGCTATATTATACTCATATTTTTGAATAAATTCCAAAGTACAATATCATAAATTTGCATGCTGTTAATTGTATCGCTAATTGTATCCCAAAAGCCGTAACAGGTTGTTACGGCTTTTGGGATTTTGGATATGATTTAAACTTAAATATCAATCGTAAACTTGTTTAACAGACATGCTATCCTTCCAATAATGTGTTTCGAGTACTGCTGCAAATTTTTTCGATATATTGACATTTATATCGATACATCTTCTTCATGTCTTGGTCTTCTTAATCAGCTTCTTAAAGTCCGCTCCTGGAGGACATAGTCCTCTCTCAAACTCATTCAAATCTGACGGTCCTGAGCCTTCCGATGCCAGTCTCGATCTACCACTTTCGTGCCAACGCATCTGTGGTTTTTGTCTGTATCTTTTTGAAATTCTTGGTCTTCAGAATATTAGTCTATATGTCCATCGCTCATTAGTTTTCCTGGCAATGTGGCCAACCCAACTCCATTTGGACTTTGATATGTATTGTATTATATCTGTGATGCCTGTCCTTCTACTAATTTCCTCATTCCGCACGTGATCTCCGAGGCTTATCCCAAGCATCGCCCTTTCCATGGACCTCTGTATTACTTTGGGCGTTTCTGGCAGTGAGTGTCGTAGTTTCCAGGCCATAGATGGTTACAGGCAGAACGCAAGCATAGTAGGCCTTTCTCTTTAAGTTGATAGGAATGCTCTTATTCTTGAATATATGTTGGAGCTTACCAAACGCTGCCCCTGACTGACCTATTCTGCTAGTTAATTCGGCAGTTTGGTAGTTTGGTTGTTCAATTTGATTTGATGACCGAAGTCGTGTTCAATTAGGATGTTTCTAAAATATAAAGGCGTATTACAGTATGACATTAACTTAGGTTTCCTAAGTTTATTTCCAGGTCTATTTTTTAAAATGCTCGATTCAGTTCCACTAACATTACGTTTAGTACCTCGATATCGCTGCTTATTAGAACGATATCGTCCGCAAAATGTAGATGACTACGGCAAGATCCGCCAATATTCAGTATCGCTATATGGAATTTATTACGATATATCGATTTAATCAATTATTTAAGATTTTTTCTTTACCAAGTAATTCCAAAAAATCCATAGTTTGTAAGAAAACTATCAGATTAAAGTATTTACTGCAGTTTATTGTCTACATGATAAATTAATACATCGATTTAGTTCATATATTGAATCAGCAGATGGTATATCTACTAATTCTATACTTCATGTAACCGACAAGGCGTTTTAATCGATATATTGATTTATTTGATACGTTAATTGGTATTGATAGTTTCGATACTTTTTCATTGTCGACATTTATCGAAAATTTATTTTAATATCGCGCAGGCTTAGTTGTCGAGTAAGTATAGCGATATGTGAGATTTATGAACATTATAACTTATGCTTTTAAACTTTTGATTACCCACCGTGAAACATAGCCAGTAGATCTTTGTCCATAAGTTTCCCTAATTAAAAATCGTGCAATTTGGAAATGCAATAATTATAAATAATAAAATAATGCAAACTTTAAATTTAGGTATATCAATTTTTTGTACTAATATTTTAATGTTAAACATTCTGTTGGTTGTACAGTACGACTTTGCTAATTTATCATTTTACTGGAAAACAATTTTCAATTGTTGATTCAAGGCCCGAGGTAGGAAATTTTCTTTCTTGATTTTCTATTATTAATTTCTATAGGGTAAGTCCGGGATAGTTGGACCAACGGGTTAGTTGGACCATCACCGAGAACGCTACTTTACGCAACGATGAATGAACTTATAACGCGTCTACCCCTTCAGTGGAACAGTTTAAGTTGCGGCAGGTCATAATCACCTGCAGATCTTTCATCGATATATCAAAATTAAACATAGTTGTGAAAATATTCTGCTAAAGTTTTGTGTTGGCTGTTTGCTATTGATCATATCGAGCATAAAAATAAGAATATTTTTGAAATTTATATTTATACATGTAGCTAAGATGTTAGAAGTACAGTTAACCTAACTTTTGCGGCGTTTCTAACCACGTGGCTCCAGTGACAAAGTGGTCCAACTAACCCATAGCATTGGGATAGTTGGACCGTTCCTTTTTGGGTTAGTACAGATGAGGAATGGGATGAAAATAATTGCTCAGGGTGTGTAGAAAATTATTCTACAACACAAAGAAAAGCTGACTGGTGCAAATGCATTAAATGTGATAGGTGGTCACATGAAGGATGCATGAAATATGCAGACATGTGTGAACGGTGCGGCAAAGTGGCTTATAAAAAAAGTGTATAATCTGCTTTCTGAGAACAGTTATAAGTATTAATCTAAAATGTATGTTACGTTTTTATTTTGTAGAAAGTTATTTTTTAGAGTGGTGTTTATGTTTAAAAGCCTATCTTTAAACAGTGGTCCTACTAACCCATAGCGTGCAGTCCAACTAACCCGCTTGCTATGGGTTAGATGGATCGGTTATCACTTTTATTTTTTTTGTTCACATGTTAATGTTTTTACTTTCACCTAAGTTTTTAATAAATATACAGGGTGGGGCAATAGTGCGTCCGACTTCGATAGCTCGAGTTCTATGATAGCTAGAAATTTGATTAGAAAACATAAATAAACTAGAGAAAAAAGTCTATAACCGGAAATTATTTTCGAATATAAAGGGTGGCCCAAGACGATTGTACAGGGTCAAGTGACTTTTTTTTAAATGGAATGTTGTGTATAAAAGAAGATTTTTTGAAGCCTCTTCCTAGACTCTTTTCACTCCCATATTATTATTGACTATCTCCTAACCACTTGGATGTAGTGATTTTTTTTGTTCAAATAATGGCATCTGCAGATGCATATTAAAAAAATCACTACAGTCACAATTACGGGTTTTAAGAAAAAATTATGTATGTACCAGTTAGGAAACATCTGTGCGATGTCTTTGAATCATTTTCACTTCCTAAAAATTATACAGGGTGGCAAAACATGATTTTTCAATTTAGAACTTTTTGAATTGAATTTTTTCAATTTTTTCAAATAGAACACCCTGTATATTTTTCAACCATATGATGTAGAAACTAAAAACGAACATTTTTTTTATGTACATCCCTATGGCTATTTGTAACCATTTTCGATTTATTGAGCAATAAGTACAAAATTCAAGGATAATCTTAAAATATTAAGATCGTTTTTCAAATAACTCAACAGATAAAATTATAATAAGTGCTCCACATGTTGCCCATTTTGATTGACACACATCTCTATGCGCCTTTGAAATGAGAGTTCTACTTTTCTTAAAATTGCCGGTGTGATACTTCTAAAAGCAGTTATTATTCTTTCCTTCAGATTTTGGATTGTTGTTGGTGTTTTTTTTTTTCATGGGCAACATGTGGATCACTTGTTATAATTTTATCTGTTGAGTTATTTGAAAAACGATCTAATATTTTAAATTATCCTTGAATTTTGTACTTATTGCTCAATAAATCGAAAATGGTTACAAATAGCCATAGGGATGTACATACAAAAAATGTTCGTTTTTAGTTTCTACATCATATGGTTGAAAAATATACAGGGTGTTCTATTTGAAAAAATTGAGAAAATTCAATTCAAAAAGTTCTAAATTGAAAAATCATGTTTTGCCACCCTGTATAATTTTTAGGAAGTGAAAATGATTCAAAGACATCGCACAGATGTTTCCTAATTGGTACTTACATAATTTTTTCTTAAAACCCGTAATTGTGACTGTAGTGATTTTTTTAATATGCATCTGCAGATGCCATTATTTGAACAAAAAAAATCACTACATCCAAGTGGTTTGGAGATAGTCAATAATAATATGGGAGTGAAAAGAGTCTAGGAAGAGGCTTCAAAAAATCTTCTTTTATACACAACATTCCATTTAAAAAAAAGTCACTTGACCCTGTACAATCGTCTTGGGCCACCCTTTATATTCGAAAATAATTTCCGGTTATAGACTTTTTTCTCTAGTTTATTTATGTTTTTTAATCAAATTTCTAGCTATCATAGAACTCGAGCTATCGAAGTCGGACGCACTATTGCCCCACCCTGTATATACACATTATCAAAAGACGTATTGAGAGCAATCAGTTTTCAAGCCTTAAATGTGAAATTAACAAAACCACAACGTTCTAAAAAAAAGTGGTCCAACTATCCCGGACTTACCCTAACGTAAAAAAAAACTTTCAAAGTAAAAATTCATTTTTTAAGCTTGTATAGGGGGTGATATAACAAAGTTCATGCCAAGTCGTTTGAAAATGTGGCTTTGACCCCCTCGTCAACGCCCTTAAGAGGATATGACACAGAAGACGACGAAGCTTGGGGGCAGCGATGCATTAGCTTGTAGTCTGTTAAGGGAAAGGTCAAAAATGCGATTTTTATATTTGAATGGTACTAAAAAGCTCTTTTAATTTAAAATATGTTACAGTTAACAAATTATCCTTTTTTACTTTAATATGTTGCATAAAAAGAGGAAGTAATTATTATTGATTTTGGACCGCACTTCATAGAGTCAGGAGGAACGTAGTTAATTTTTTCATAAATTTTTGATAGAGTTTTTCCAAATTTGTTTACTCTCCGAATTTTTATGAACTCCGACGCGCCGCGGTTTACCAAAATGGGAACGAGTGTTCCACTATTTATGCTATCGAATATTTATAAAAAAAAAAGATTGTGTTTGCAGTGGCCAAAATGCTCGCCTAATATTTTATTGTGACAATAATTGTTACTTAGATGTATAATAAAATTGTTACTGTATAAACCTTGTCACTGTCATTTGTGTATAGAATTTTGTATGCATTAAAGCCTAATTAAGAAGGCTTAATCTATTACAAAAGCCTTAGAATTGACTTAAAGGCTATAATTTTTTATAAACCCAAATTAAAACAATTTTTGCCTTTAATGACCCCAGGGTTTAAAATAACAATCTAATTCAGAATTTTACTTACTTTCAACCCAGAAGGAATTAATCTTGGAGTAAGACACGTACAGACTAACTAATGCAGCTTAAAATACTGCACTCCGATAATAAATGGCGCTGTAATTTAATGGTAATCTATTGCCTGCCTATGTACTGCACTAATACAGCACAAAAATAATTAGCATTCGAGAATTTAGAACGTGTACTTATCGAAAGACATGCTTGTTCTGCGATTGTGCCAGTTATTCGTAGTTTCTATAATTATTTCTGTTTTATATTAAATACTCCCGGAAACATTTATTAATTCTGATTTTCTTATAAAAATTGTGTTGTAAAATTTTGCTTTTGTGGAAATTATCTACAAATCTAAAAAAATACTTAAAAACTTAGATAATATGCTTGAAAATTCCAGTCAAACCATGTTGCTAAAAAAAGAGTTTGTATTCGATTTCCAATTTCCAAAAACTCGGGGATTTTTGGGTTCTTCTAAGGTGCTGTGATATTATTCGATAAGTTATTCATATTTTTCAGATTTGTTAGTTTCATTTTCAGTTTAAAATTGCACAAACCATAAAATTTAGAAAAGAGCATCGTGATCGTATACCACCATTATCTCGAAGGGGAATTCTTTTCGAAACTAATCGGAAGCGACGTCTAAATCCAAAGTTTTTTCAGGGAGACTAATTGAGAAACAATTATTTATTCAGACTTAACGAGTGGGTTCGAATCATCCTGACCGTTGATTGGTAAACCGCCTCATCCATTATTGCTAATGACACTCTTAAGAACTCCTGAAGTCGGGACAATTACGTGAAATAATCAAGGAATTCCTAATTATTGTTCGCCTGCAGTTAAAAATGAAAAGTGCTAGCACTCTTTGTTTTAGTTTTATAAGGGTGAGCGCAGTTTTAAATTGCGGCTGACGTTCCTTAGATGAATTAAAGAAGTAATTAGCGGTATTTTTCGCTTTGGCAACCATAATAGAACTTTTAGTTCGCGGTTAATTTAATATGAATTCGGTTAATGGGGTTGGAGTCGTTTCGACTGTTCGAGAACGAAAGAACCCTTAAAAATTATCGCATTTTAACTTGGTTCAACAACAACAAAAGGGACGAAAAAAGGAGTAAATAAGAAAACATGGTTGCGTGTGTTCGCCGTTAGCAAAGCAACTCCCCCCGTTACCAATGTTATCACTTATCGTGGTTATCGTTGCGTGGGAGTTTTGCTCCATGGTTAACAATAACAATAACTACATTTTAGCGGTAGAATTTACATCAAAGTATACGGTAACCATTGATTTATTTATAGCGTCATGATAACAAAGCGTGCGTGAGCGACCGGATAATAAAAATATAGGAAAGAACGTTATGATTAATGTGTACACTCGATTTTATGAAACAATCCGGCGTGAGGGCGTAAGCTCGGTTTCAGGCGCCTGGGGGTATATGGGTGGCCGTCGCCACTCAAGGTGGGCCTTTTAATGAAGAGGCCATCATCGTCGCGCGTGTCCAGCCACCCCAGCAGGCCGCTCACTTAGTGATTCACGACATCGCACATCTCAACACTTGCGGGAAAATAAGTTTCCCCTTTGTGGTTTCGTGTCTTACGCGTGTTATGAAATACGACAGCGGTCTAAAATTTCCCACTGCGAAACGTGGTCGCCCAAATATTAATACTTTTTTGTTGCTTTACTTAACGAAAACAGCGTTTTAAGGCTTTTCTGGAAATTGTACCGCATTTTATCGAAATCAGTTTGCCTTTGGTGCTAATTAGAAGTTCTGATTTGTAAACGTAGAAAATCCTTCCCAGTATTTTAAAATTTATAGAAGTCGTTAACGTGTTAAAAAAAGACTGCAAATAAAAATATAGGACAGGCTGCCCCTTCGCTCTTTTGACAACTTATGCATTTATTGAAACTTGCCAAAACGTACAAACATAAATTTAAATATACTTTAATTCTAACCAGTAATCTCCAAATGGTGCTTCAGTAAACATCGGTTTAATGCAATATCTGAATAGTAATGTTGTGTTCCACGTCGAGGAAATAAATGCAAATTAATTGTAAACTTGTTTATTAGAAAAACACTGACAAAGTAACATTAAATATCGAACGTACAAAATAAGCTTCTCACTTCGAACTTCGAGCGTGCCGTGCCAATGATTCTGCTCTCAAACAAAATGTGTCTGCTTTTATAAATCCCTTTTCTTTAGATAAAAACCTGACAGCAGGCACGTGAAACAAAAGATCGTTGGTTAACTGGATAGCACCCCATCTGGATTATATTTGGTGTGAAAGTGCATGTTTTAACCCTTACTCAAATATTATACAAAGAAATCATAAATCTTACGTTTTAAGTGACAAGCTAAACATCCTATTGAAAATGGTTAACACAAATGAAATATTATCATCTAAGGAAACAAATATAAGTAAAAATATAAAAATAACAAAACGTCCAACTAAATGTTAAAGTATCCAACAGTAACCATAACGTCAAATTGCTTATTAAAAATATAACTTCGAGATATTAGTCTTAAAACACATTAGTTGGGGAAAAACATGTCTGCTAAATTCGAAATTGATTAATTGATTCTAGTTAAATCAAATAAATAACGATTATACCATCACAAAAATTGATAATCTAGATTATCGAATAACCGATTAACCAATTAATCGATTTGAAATCGATTTGATTTGATTAATTGCCAGCACTGCTAATACCGACAAAATTGTTTATAAATAATCGATAATCAATTGTTAATCGATTAGCAAAAAATCTATTAATCAAAATTCGGCGATCATTCGATTGTTCGACTAATTTCTATTATTTGATTAAGCGATTGACACTAATATTCTATTCTATTGATTAAACCGAATAAAAACGTAAGGCACAATAAAAGAAGTAGGTACCTACTTTTTATATTCTATACTTCTTAGAAATAATAGCAATTAATAAATAAGATGCTTGAAGTAACTCAGTAACCGAGAAAAATAATATCAATTCGATCAATCGTAACAATAGAATATTCGTAATAACCTAATATTCGGAAATCCATTAACCGAATAATCAATTTAATTCGAATAAATTGCCAACACTATTTTTAAGTCTGATTATAACCAAAACTCTGAAATCCGTAACAGCCTGAAATTATTTTATAGAGATTTAGGAATTTTAAAAATAATTGGAAGCCTTTCATCCTATTCATTTTTTTTTTTAAATTCCAATAGATTTCCTTGTTGTTTATTTAGGTAACTGTAAACATAGTCTCAGTCGTTGTAGGCTGTGAGGCCAAAACATTTTTTCTTTTTTCCTTTCATTTTATCTTTTATTACGATATGCAAGATCCAAATTTTTCATGTTTTTCCCTGTTGTTAATATAATTTTGAAATTTTTTTACTGAAGTCGATTGTCATGTTTTATCAATTTTTCATAAATTTTTGTAAATTCCCCACGTCAATATTAGTACTTATTTCTTAATTAATAGAGTATTCTAAAAATTAACGTTTTTCCAAAGCTGAGGAAAACTGCGAGACATGTGTTAAAAAAGGTTATAGAAAAATGCACTAAAGATTTGGAGAAAAACATGGGGTTAAATCTCATGAAATAAGAGTTTGCATTGCAAGAAGATTAATCACTAAAATAATTATTAAACCACTGTTCATAACGTTTTGTTCTATCAACAGATTTCCTTGAATGACAATGAATTTTATACGCATTCTTATAGACTTTCCATATCAGTATTATTAAGTATTTTTTTTCACTACTAGTAGAAGATGTCATTATTGACCTTATTTTCGAGCCCAGAAGATGATTTTCTCTCCTAGTGGTCAATAATTTTTTATTATTGACTACTGGTTAATAATAGAAACAATTGCTCTGCGCTCAGGTGCCCATTTTAAATATGTTTTACCCAAATGTCAATTGAAATTAACCTCTCCCCTTGTTTTCAAGCAAGGCTATTTGATTTTTGTGGATATTTAGAAATAAATATACGCATCTGTCATTTTATTTTTTATTTATGTAAAAATGATTAATTAAAAGGAATAAAGGTGCTAGTAGTGAAAAAAATAGTATATAAACCACGGTAGAGAAGACTTTTCTCAGCCTCACAACTTATTTCCCTCCATGCTTCGCATGTCGGGAAATAATACTGCTCGGCTGAGAAAAATGTCTTCTCTACCTTGGTCTATAATATACTATTAATTAATACTATGGCATTTTAGAAAATTTACATTTTTCCAAAACTGAAGGAAAGTTAAATGGTTGCAAGATATATCGAACACGTTTCATGTATTAAGAAAGTGAAAGAAATAAGAACTCTTTTTGTTATCAAAATTGTTTTAGGTGAATAATTGCACTGAAAATTTGAAAAATCTATCGTTAAACAGGATTTTCTGCAATTTTCAAAATTACAAAGGGATTCAGTCAAATCATACACTTCAGAAGAAATTCAGAAAAGAATTGAAAATCGGCGAATTTCGCACAGCAAAGCAGCTTTTCAAACACTTAAACTTAAATGTTTGGAAAGCGAGAACTTTGAACGACAAAAATTTGTAGAAATTTAGAGATGAAAATTATTCAAGCTTTTCCCCTCTGTTGAGACAAGTTAATTTTGAAAAATAATTTTACTACAATTAATTTATATAATTTATTCTAATGCTTTACTCTATCAAAACCCTCCCCTGATCGAAGTAAATTCTTCCCACAGTATTAGTATTTGGAATCAATATGGCATTTTACAAAATTCACGTTTTTCAAAACTGAGGAAAAGGGAGGATTGTAAGAAATGCAAGACACGTGTGGTATCTAAGAAAGAAAAAAAAAGAATACTTTTTGATGTCAGAATTGTTTTAGAGGCCACAGAAAAATAAATGAAAATGTGGAGAGGTTAAATGTAAAGAAAGTTTATGAGATTGTAAAAAGTAAAAAACAAAATAAATCATATTTATGAAAAACATTGTTCATATCGCACACTGCAGAATAAATCCAAAAGAGAACTAAAAATTGCTTTCAAACCAACTTAAATTTGTACAAATCAGGAAAAAACGTAATTTTAAACGACGCATATTTGAGATAATTTCGATCAGGAAATATATAATTAGGATGAAAATTATTTTTGAGCAATAAACTTGCAGGAAATCGCAATTTCCATGCTTTTTCTTTTAATTTAATGTATTCAATTATACAGGGTGTCTCAAAATTGACGCCCGTGCTTCTGGGATTTGATTCAGGGGGCTAAAAGAAATCGAAAATAAAGAGTGGAAAATTTTCCGATTATTCAATAACGAAACAACTGTCGAAATGCAACCAACATTTTTGAAAAGCGGGAAAAAATATAATTTTCAATAAAAAGTTGTAGGAATTTATAATCAGGAAATATTTGAGAATGATTTGTAGAAAACATGCTGAAAATCCAAATTTTTCATACTTTTTCTTGTTAACACAATTTTTAAAAATTTCAGATTGAAGTGGATTTTTCACACATTATAAATTTTCCAAGTCAGTATAGCATTTTTAATTATTATGAAATTTTAGAAAATTAATGTTTTCCAAATTGAGGAAAAATCAAGGGGTTGTAAGATACTCGTATATACGAGACACGTTTTATATCCAAAGAAAGAGAAAGATGTACGAACTCTTTTTGACGCCAAAATTATTTCAGGAAGGGTTGCAAAAGATGTACTGAATAATTGGAAATTCTACTAATGTAGAACAGGATTTTTTCGATTGTAAAAATCCCAAAACGGATTATCTTGATTCAGAATAAGCAAGGACTGCTGATTTTACCAAAGCTTTCAAAATACAACTTAAACTTTTGATGATGAAAAACAGGACGAAATATAATTATGAACCACGCAAATTCGTAGAAATTTACGATCAGAAAATATAAAGTAAAGAATGGGAATTATTTCTAGGCAGTTGTTGTAAAAACAAATTGCTGAAAATCCTCTCTGTTACTACAATTATCAAATTTAAAAAATATTTACTGGAGTCAATTACGAGTGTATAGGTTTCCATGATTTTTTCCCCCTGATCGAAGGGAATTACCTACATGTTTTTATGCATTTTCCAAGTTAGCATTAGTATTTTTAGTTAACATAGAATTAACGTTTTTCCAAAACTGAAGAAAAATTACAGGGGCGTGGGACACACATTTAATATCTTAAGAAAGAAAAAGAAATAGGAACACTTTTTCACCTCAGAATTATTTCAGAAAAGCTTTCATTCGACAGGAGTTTTCAACAATTTTGAAATTGACAAAATATCAGATTAAGACTTTTCTTTTGCTTTATGTATGTTATTACATATATCTTAACTATTTAAATGGTTGCTTTGCCAACGAGTTTCTGTAAATACTTTTTGAAATATTGTTTAATAAACAACATTGAACATGAATTATTTATTTTCCCTTGCCTCTTCATGGAGATTAAAATCCGATACACCTCTGTAAAACAGTTTAGGCGAAGACTAAATTTACAGCCCGTAAAATAAAATTTGACAAAAGGAATCAATGTGTTTAGAATAAATGTTAAACTCGAAATTTGTAAATACAATATGTTAAACTTCTCTAAGACAAAGTAAGTGGGTGATAAAACGGAGTTATCGGACAGCTGTCGAGTAATTTGGTATATTTATAGGTCGCTTTTTGAGATATAGGCTGTTATAGTTTACGAGTTCAGTGTTAAGTGGGTGGAATGCATCGTTATTTATGGACCAGTGTGGGTTTTCACATTCTGAAGTACACAAGCTCGTTGCACTGCCCTTGATTTATTACATCGATTTATAAGTATTTTTTTAGTTGGTTATTATTTTTAAATTATTGTCAGTGATAAGAAAATTAAAGAATTTGACTTGTCAATAACCGAATTGGAACTCGGAGCAATAGGAGAACTCCTGGGACGATTGTTTTGATGTATCTTTGCAATTGAGCTACTGTGATTTAACAGTTCTTGATATTAATTTTATAAAGATCGTTTGGTTTATATGAATAATTGGGGAATTATTATTTTTACTGGTACTAAAGGTCTCATTATGCTGATTGTTTTTCTCTGGAAAGAGGGAACTTTGCTGGAACTAAAGTAACTTAGGGCAGGAAGACTTACTCCTCAAGGGCCTTTCGACTGTTATACCCCGCAAAGTGCATTAAAGATACCGATTAACTCAAACAACAAAGTTTAAATTAATTTTAGGTTAACAACTTTCTTGCCACCAAGGATCAGGCTGTGATTGCTAACTAAAAATGTCTTGATATGTCTCCCCCCTTCTGCCCCAGTCATTTTCTGAGGTATAAAAACGACAATGTTTTCTTTGAAAATTTGAAGCGAATTTCCAAATCTTACAAGGGGTATTTTCTGCACGAAGTAGTTCTCGTCAAATTTTGCAAGCTTCTCGTTTATAGTGTTTTAGGTTGTTCCCAGGGAGAACTAAAGTAAGCAGTTGAAGAAGGTACATTTGAGGGAAAGTTATGTGCTCATTTGTAGAGCAGTAGCGGAACAAAGCGTGACCTTAATGTTTATGCTTATATTCTGGAAGTGGAATTCTACATTACTTACGCCCAGGGAAGACGAACGTTTTGTTTATACTAACGAAGAGCAATGTTGCAGTTTTGTTTCCGAGATGTAGTTATTTATTTACGAGGCAGCTGTTGGTTTGAATCTGGAGCGGTATTACAAGAGTCGTGTTCTTTGCCGGTAACAACCAGCGCATGATTGCCGGCTAGTTTATGTGACTCGGTGGGTGGCAGCCCTGATATCGAGACTCTCTTCGGATGTTTTGCAGTTCTTCTTCTTCTTCTTCATTCCCTGACCTCTGACCCCGAGACTTGAAGCTTGTTTGTTGTTGGATCGAATCCAAGAATCAGAAATTTTAAATTTATATTGCGAGACGTGAACGTATAGTCTCTACGAGTGCGAGAACATACGAGATGAGCCAACTGCACAAACCTAAAACTGCGATCCGAGAAGCGCTAGGAACGTGAACGTAATAAATCTAAGTGAATTTGCTTTGCTTCAGCAAAATAAATTAAAATTCAGATTCATTAATCCAGAACAAGTTAACAAGGTAAGCCGAATCTTGGGAGGAAAAGCACTTGATGGTGATATATGGTTTAATTAAGCTTGTCTTACGCGTTGTATTCATTTGTTTCGGAAACAGATTGCCAACCTTTGTGAGTGCTCAGCGGTGCCAGCCTAGACAATGGAGTTATCTCTAGTGGTTCTATTATCATACAATTATGCGTTAAGCTAATCTCGATTTTAACTGGGGCCCCTTGACGTTTACATATGTTCAAAGACATTTCTTAACTTTCCAGTTTGTAAAGCGCATTTTATTTCCTATATTTCAGCAGAAAACTAACAAATACTTTAAATGTGAACATACGGGCTTGCAGGAAGAGCTAATTAAACAAAATTTAACCTGAAAGTTAAGCAAGCGCATGTTTTCCCTTATTTATTGAGTAAAACATGCTGAAACCTTTCGTACAATGCAGGATTTGAGGTTTTCCTGAAAACCACATTTGAGGGGTTTACTCTTTAAACTTTTCCACGTAAAAAGGCCGCACTAAACAGGCTTTCAAGAAATGCGGGCGTCCTACCTATCATATTTAAATAGAAAAAAAAGTTTCACGTTGAGGAAATAAATGCACATTAATTGTAAACTTGTTTATTAGAAAAACACTGACAAAGTAACATTAAATATCGAACGGACAAAATAACTTCTCACTTCGAGTGTGCCAATGATTCTGCCCTAAAACAAAATGTGTTTGTTTATATAAATCCCTTTTCTTTAGATAAAAGCCTGACAGCAGGCACGTGAAACAAAAGATTGTTGGTTAACTGGATGGCACCCCATCTGGATTATATTTGGTGTGAAAGTGCATGTTTTAACCCTTACTCAAATATTACACAAAGAAATCATAAATCATACGTTTTAAGTGACAAGCTAAACATGCTATTGAAAATGATTAACACAAATTAAATATTATCATCTAAGGAAACAAATATAAATACATAAAATATAAAAATAACAAAGCGTCCAACTAAATGTTAAAGTATTCAACATTATGTAGAACAATTGATTCTTGCAAGAAAAACACTTTTGCTTTTAATTTACCTTTTTAATAATTTTGATGACTTTATGTCTAGGAAGATAGAATAATTTCGACTGATAAATGAATTATAATGAGTAATCGGGGATATTCTCTCACTTGAGCTTATATACGTTTTACTTATTGATAAGAACGTGTTATAGTGTGGACTTTAACAAAGTAATCAATACAATAAACATACAAATTAAATAAATAATAGGTTTACAAAAATGACTGGCGGAGCCTAGCATCGTTATAAGTATAAGTTGGAGTGCGCAGGCTTGTTGTGAATATTGTTTAGTAGCCTAGAAATTTGTTTACAATTATAAATGTAAAACTATCAACAATGCAATATTAAATTTATTCAAAGTTCGTAGGAGCTTTACTTGCTTATCTTACTTCAGTTAAAGAGCAGTGGAGCAGTGCACTGGAATGAGTTTGTTTCCTAAAAAATAATAAAATATATAAAACGGTAAACAAAACTAGTTAAATGATTGGTTAAAAATAAAACTACTCGTTTGTTTTTATTTAAAAAATCCTAAGCTATTGTTTCTCTTATACGCTTTCAAATATATGTATACAAATACTTAATAGAAAATAAATGAAATATAGTGTGCTAAGAATCTGTATAATTTGATATAAAAGAAAGTATAAATAACTAAAACAATGAAAGCTCTTTTTTAGAAACCATTTCGATTTTGTTATGTGATTTCAGTTACCTATACTTCAAATTCTACATATTTGCCTAACAAAAATTATAGAAAACTAGTTTTTGAAATAGTTTTTCGCCTTAACCACGAAAACTTTTGGAAATATATCCTAACATGCCACCACTTTTCGAGTTTTACACTGGAATACTTTATAGTACCTATTGCAACAAAACTGGTTATTCCGTTGCTTTTCTTACCGAATACCTTTTTAGCTATTTTATTGATTTTGAATTCAGTACAGGTTTAAGCAAAAATTTGGTTTAAGTTGGCCTAAACTAGGACTTAAGTTAAGCATTTCTACACTTAAGTCCTAATTGAAGCTATTTGAAGGTAAGTTTTAGCTTAAACTCGCACGGAAATATAAATCATACGAAACAAATTCCTTCATTGCGGATAAGTACTAATTTGCTTTTATGGTTAAGCGAGAAACTCTCAATGGCTGTAAAGCAGTGTTTCTCAAAGTGTGTTCCGCGGAACCCTAGGGTTCCATCAGTACTTATCAAGGTTTCTGCGCAAAGTCCCGCAAAATACAAAACAATATTTTTTGTTACAGTATTGTAACGAAATCTCCCGGACTAATTAATGTACGGTCGTGACGTTAGATTCTGGACTGCATCGGGTCGGGTTCCACACAACTTACATTTACAAAAAAGTGTTCCACGTGAAAAACAGTTTGAGAAACACTGCTGTAGAGGATCATTGTTCGCAACGTTTTTAGGCAAACTCATGTGCATTTACAACAATTTCTTAATTTTAGTTTTTGAGGACTATTTTCCATTGATTACTGACTGTTTGCCAAAAATTAGCTGAATTAAAAATTACATATATTTTAAGTTTGCATCAAAACTTTGATAGGGTTTTGTACAGAAGCAAAAAAATTGTTATCATATTTTAAACGCTTTTGGGATGGAATCAAGAAAGGCAACAATTTTGAACATCATCATCATCATCATTAATTGACATGGTTCTTGGTTTTTATGAAGTATTTTCTATTGATTAATACTGTTTGTACGAGTAGAACTATAGCCGAATTAAATAATAAATTTAAGTATGCACCTGTAATGGACTTCACACTTCACTATTTTTATTATTATCTAATATTATATTCTTATGTTAATAATTATACATTAATCATTGTTAGTTTAGATTTTATATTTGTACTCTGATTTTCATTGAACTCTTGGTAGGCACTTGTTTGAATTCAAATCCCAATTCATTAGAGTCACTCTTAAAGAAATCTTCCAGGCCAAAGTAACAATTAATATCAAAATTCTTAATCACTCTTTGTGTAGTAGCATAGTAACAATATCCTAGCATTATTCTAGTAATATTATAAGTGCAAAAAGTTTCTACAAAGCTTATTACAAGTTATTAAACTATTAAAATAAAAATGCTGTTTGTGTCTCGTTGCAACATTACACATCAAAACTTGTACAAAAAAATGACCTGCAAAAATAACCCTTTTTGTTACGATATTAAGAAACACTTTTGGGTTGGAATCGAGAAGTAATAGCACATTAGGGCATCATTTGATTACTTTTCATGTTCTGGACGGAAAAGGACAAAATTTATCTTTCAATTTGAACATGGATTCAAATTCAAATTTGCTCGGATTTTGAAAACTAACCCGTTTCTAAAAAATTGTTCTGTTGAGCCAAAGACATTTCATTCGACAAAAGTAATTCTTACTCCTTAGCAATAAAAATACCAAATTATAAATCTTTACGTTCTGTTGCAGCATGGCATGATTAAGCAAAATGCAAAAAGTTTCACAATA
This sequence comes from Melanotus villosus, assembly GCA_963082815.1. NCBI lineage: Eukaryota > Metazoa > Arthropoda > Insecta > Coleoptera > Elateridae > Melanotus > Melanotus villosus. The sequence goes on from OY720423.1 coordinate 13,174,926, forward strand.
AGTAAAAAGGTGTGTTGAGATTATTTGCCCAACTATATAATAATAAAATTTCCGGTGAGACATTTGATGAAGCTGCGGCTAAAAATTAAACATTCAGATTTTTGACAATTTCGTTATTCAGCATTCACGTTGGCAACACCGCAAATGTTTTGCTGCTATTTCATGTTAATTCTGCAAAAGCTTAATAGCGGCGACAAATTCAAACACAATCATAATGAAAAATTCAAAAACTTACGAAGTTAACTTCTGAAAAAAACAGAAGCAGGTGCTTATAGGATTTACTAAAAAGAAACATACCCAAAGATTCAAAAATTGTAAATCTGTGACTGGACTGTGACATCTTACACAGTATTACTGCGTTCGCTGAAGTCTAATATCTAAATCCAAATTTTTGGTTTCATAAAGGGTATCAACCGCACCACAAAAGCCCTTAGACAAGCAAAATATTTTTATAACTTGCCCACCATTTACATTAATGAAATGACCATATGGATTACGTTAGTTATTAAAGTGTTAACTTCATTCCTCCATTATTTTGCCGTGTTTGACAATTAAATTGAAATCATAAAAAGAAGGGAATAACCTCAAAATCTGTGTAAAAAGCCATAACTTTACGGTAAACTAACTTCAAAAACCACTCTTTATAAAGGGAAGGTAATAACGCATTAAGGGCCAAAAAAATGCGTATTAAGCGTTTTCGTATAATTACGAATGGTTTTGGATATAACGAATGGACAACAACGTCTCTCAGACCGCCAAACAGTCCCAAAAGAAACCAAAATTATGTGGTTATGAACACATGAATTTTAAATTAAATTTTGAAATTCATTTCGTTTTACAGAATCACTCATGAAACTCTAGCATTTCTTCAAGATAGACTTGAGAGTCTTGAAACTTAAAATATTTTTGGGTTCTTAAATAGGATATTCTAATACACAGACGAAGAAATACTGCAAATTTATAAAGATTTAAAACCAAAAATCTTGAAGAGAAGCAGATATCTTTTAATGAAGTAAAAATCTTAAATACTTTTAAGAATTCATTAGAAACTAATATTGCAATATTTGAACAAAATTATATTCGACTTTTCCAATTACAGTCGTAGCTTTAGAAGTGTTATTAACCATATTTGTAGCTTCAAGTTGAGATCATTCCCAAGATACAAAATTATTAAAATTTTCTACCATGCTTCATGAAGGGCTCTAATCTTGCTATTATTTGTATTCGAATGAAGATATTTTTCAATATATGTATATTCAAAGATAATATGGATCTGGAGCATATTACAAAAGAATTGGTCGAAATAAAAGTTAGAAAAATTCAATTCTTTTATAATTGATTAAGTATAGTTTAATTGTAGTTTCGTTTCTTAGCTTAGTATATTACCTAATAATAACCTCCAACTGTATTATTTTAAATTTTTTTAAATGTAACTAACTAATACGTTTTATTCGTGGATGGATTTGCCTATTTATAAATACTTACAGAAAAATAAAGATGATTTTTCTGATGGATATTAAAAATGTGTTACAAATAAAACCTATACACTGTCACAGGATTGTTTAAAAAGAAGCCATAGTTTGTTTAAAGGGGCGGTACAAATGTTTTGATGTATACCAAAACCGTCAGAAAATTTCCCTTTTACTGTTGTAACTTGTTAGAGTTAGTTAAGAATTTAAATTTAAACGACTATCAAAGCATCGGCATACATAAAAACCAATCAGACATTACTAGAAATATTTTAAATCCTGCTAATGTCCATCGTAGTTTCTACAAACTTTTTTAATGTTACTAGAAATTAATAGAAACGTAATCTATCTTAAACATAAGAGAACTAGTTAAGAATTCAATTAATTACCGTAGAACAAGTTTTGAAGCTCCATCATCGTACAAGGACTTCTTTAACCATACGTTAACCTTAGATAAACATTTAATTTACAAGAAACTATGACTAAAATATGCAAAACAGCGGAGGTCTGTAACCATATCATTTGCAAATTCTTCGTATTACCATCGGGTAACTACGTTTATATATTTTTTGTGGCGTCTTTTGGTTGTCATAGTTCTTTTCGACTTGATTTAATTTACGATTTGTATCGAATTTTGGGGATCTCTTAGGTGGAGTCGAATTACAAAAGGATACTTTTTGCCCCAGTAAATCAATTTAATGTCCTAATAAAACAGAGAATATAATAATACAAGCCCGAAACATTTTGTTAGAATGTAGAAAGATTATCAGTCGGCTTATAAACCACGAGATAGGATCTTAAATATCAACGTCAGCCTACGGGATCCTTGCGGGTACGTCTTTTTACAACAGTATGGAGATGTAATCTCCTTAACTGCCGCAGTATTACGGAAACTTGTGTTACGTGGACTTAAAGGACCTGAAATATCTTAATGCTTCTTAGGGATGATATTTGATGAGCGTATTTTTCTACGTTTTTTTTTGTTACTACCTGGGGTTAGATGTGTCTACTTTTGTCCGTCTAAAATAATCCCGAGTACACAAAATTCCTTCGCGTCACTCGTTACTTTATGAACGTACGTAATAGCGCCGATTATTTATAAATAGGTTAAGCTTTTGTTAAGCTGGGTTACAGTCAGGACGTCAAAGCAACAGAAGACATGTGTTCTTAACACGCATTTAGATAAACATTTCTGGGGTTGTGCGTAAATTCCAGGGCGTAGGTCACGTGCGTCGTATTTGTCAACACTAAACCAAAATAAATAAGATGCTCCAACTATTTTTGTTGGTACATATTATTTCAGTTTCGAAATCTAAACACCCGGTTCTTTTAATAGTTCTTTGTACAGACAAGAACATGTTTATCACATTTTTCTGTAAACCGAAAGAGAAAAAATAAATAGGCAACATTCTATAAATTAACCCGATGAGCTTTATTTCTAGAAGCTTTTAGAGTTATCAACAAAAGCAATTAAGTTATCTCCATTATTAGGGTAATAAATATCCATAAAATATAATTTAATAACTATTTCTATGATTTATGATACGTTGAAGACCTGATCAAAGAAGAGCCGTTTGCGATAACGCGATGCGAGCCGGTAAAGATGTTCTTTAATGCCTACGACACATTAACACGTTAGAGAGAGAGCTTTTCATACCATACACATTAAATAAGCACCTATCGTCGTTTACTGATTATTCTGTGTTTACAGCGGCACTCAAATGTGTAGTATGCGATGATCCTTTCACACATAAATTGAAGATCTTAATGTAAACTACTTAGTTATATTTGTTGACATGGATGAGATTGTCTGAGTGTTGGTTTATTGGGTGTTGAGTTGTTCAATGATTAGTCAGATAAGTAATCGGAGACGAAGCTGAAGAAGTTGCTACTGACGAATAACACACTTTGAAATGCAAGGGGCAACATTTTGTTTTTGTTTTACAACGCTTCACTTAATATCACATGAGATTCTTAGTAATTAATGATCTTCATAATAAACTAAAAGTTTTAGATCGAAACCGCCATGAAATCCTCAAGGCTAGATATTTTTATTACTACTTTTAAATTAATTTGATTTAATTTTGGTATTACCTCGAGTTGTTGTTGTTGATCAGAATGCGCTGGAAAGACTTAAAACTGAGGACCAAGTGAATCATTTAACCTGTCCGGTTAGGTCCCACTAAAAACCTGTCACATGACACATTCCTGTATCCAACCGCCACCGTAATACAAAATTTTGTTCCTATATTTTTTATTTCGTATCATTTACTAAACTGAATCATTTAAAATCTTTTTTGACAAAAATATAACAAAGAGATGTTAAATCTTTTCCCGTGCGTTTTTCAGCTGAAGAAACCTCAGTGACACCAGTTGCGTTCCTGAAATATTTATCATCTGCTAAAAAAATAATTAAACGGTTTGTAGCTGTCAATAATGCTTTACCTTCTGTTTTGAAGCAATTGATATTTACTTACATGATGGGCTTTTCCAGTTTCCAGTAGTAAACCAAATTCTGACTCACTTTTAATTCAATTTTTTTAGTTAACTAAACCGCGCATAAACAAATTTTCAGGACTCTGAAACATGCAACATGTTTGGAGAGAGGGGGGTAATGAATTTTCAGGCTTCAGTTTTCTTAGTAATTGATGCTTTTCTCTAGCTAATGTTTGCATAGCTACCTCAAAAATAAAAATTAAAAATATCAACCTTCTAAAGCTCAAAGATTAACTGAAAAAGAGCTCGCCGTTTTCAGGTGAACAGGATAGTCTCCTTCAGATGCCGGCAGAAGCTGATCTTTAAAATGGCCACAAAGAATTTCAACTAACTAAACACTTCAATTCAAAAGTAACATATTTCGGAATTCTTTCAGGAAGTTTAGCTTAAAATCCAGCATTTTTTAGGTCCTTCTGACTGAAAGCTAGTTTAAAAATAGGCAGAAGCTTTTAAGGGGAAATATTGTCTGAAAAACGGGAACTTAGGCGATTGTTTACAAATATAACTTCCTAGCTACGGAAATTTCAGGAGTTTTCTCAATAAAATTGGAGCCTTTTCAGCTTTTTTTAGGATAAATATTCTAAGGTTGCCTGTAAAACGCACAGAAATTCGGCCAATTTTTCAGGAGTAAAATAATTCACTTCCATTTAGAAAACTTATTGATATTTTTACGTAAAAACTAGTTCAAACGACTTTCTAACATATTTCAGGGGTTTCATTAAACATAATCTAAAACTTTCAGGCCGAATGTTCTTAGGTTACCAGAAAAACTCGGAATTTTTGGGAGATATTTTAGGAGTAAACCGATTACCTTCTTAGTTCATAAAAATTTATTTCTCGAGAAAATCTGAGCTTTCTCAGGTTAAATATTTTAAGGTTGCCTGAAAAAATGAAATTTTTAGACTGAATGTTCTTAGGTTGCCAGAACAACTAGGAACTCTCAGGTGATTGTTTAGAAGAAAACCGATTACCTTGGTTCATAACAATTATTAGTATTTTTGTTTCTCAACAAATTGAGTTTTTTCAGGTTAAGAATTCTAAGGTTACCTGAAAAACATAAATAAATTTGGTCGATTTTTCAAGAATAAAGGGATTATCAGTTGTTATCGATATTATTACGTAAAAACGAGTCCCAACGATTTTATAAAATGCTTCGTGGATTTCATTAAACCTAATCGAAAATTTTCAGGCAGAATGCTATTAGTTTAACTGAAAAACTGGGAATTATTTAGTAAACCAATTGTTTCCTTAGTTCAAAAAAATTATTGGTACTCTTATTTCTGGACAAAATCTGAGCTTTCTCAGGTTAAATATTCTAAGGCTGCCTGAAAAACACAGAGAATTAAATCGATTTTTCAAGATTAAAACAATTAACTTCCTAGTTAGAAAAATCATTGACATTTTTATGGAAAAATTACTTCAAACGACTTTCTAAAATTCTTCGGGGGTTTTCTTAAACATAATCTGAAAATTTCAGACCGAATCCTCTTAGGTTACCAGAAAAACTATGAACTTTCAAGTGATTCTTTAGGAGTAAGCCGATTATCTTAGTTCTAAAAAATATTGGTATTCTTATTTCTCGACAAAATCTGATTTTTGTCAGGTTAAATATTTTAAGACTACTTGAAAAACATAGGAAAATTCGGCAGATATGTCAGCAGTAATCATTGATACTTTTATGCAAAAGAGAGTTACCTAAAACGACTTTCTAAAATTTGTCAGAGGTTTCCTTAAAAGATAAATCTAAAATTTTCAGGTCGAATGTTCTTAGGAACTTTCAGGTGATTCTTTAAAATTATTATCTTCTTAACCAACAGAAATTTTTAATACTTGTTGTTTATAAACGAATTTATACGATTTTTAGAAGTTTCAAAATCGTTTCTCTAACATATAGGTTAAGTTTTTCAGACCGAATTTGTGAGGTCATCAGAAAAATAGGGAAACTGAAAACTCCGGCGATTTATTTCAGAAGCAAAACGATTAATTTCTTTATAATAAGTAATATTAATTTAAAAACCGATTTTTAATAGAAGGTTTGGAAATTTCAGGAGTCTCTCTTGAGCTTTTTCGGGCTGAATGTTCTTAGGCTTACTGAGCAAATACAAATAGGCACTTATAGCTTATTTTTCAAGAGTAAAACAATTTAATCCTTAGTTAACCAAAGTATTGATGTTTTGATCACCAAGCAAGTTTAAACAATTAATGGAAAGTTCAAAGCTTTTCAGGAGTTTCCTCAAATATAGACTGAGCTTCTTCAGGCTGAAGATGGTTGCCGGAAAGATTTAAAATTTAAAGATTTTCAGATTTCCTTAAAAATAGACAGAGTTCTGAACGTTAAACTTCTTCTTGTTGATATGTGGGCCCCAAGGGGTTGGCCCTAATCCGACACTACAAAAGAGCACAACTTGTCAGCAATTTAAAGAACTGTTGTTACTTAATCGATTCAGTAGTAGTAAGTAAAATATCAAAACGTTTGCGAACATCTACGAAAAGGCAATCTTGTTTAAGTAATTAACACTTGAAAGTACAATAATTACTATAATTTATCTACGAGATTTAACATTCAATTTCCTTGCAGGAAATGCTTGAAATATTTAACAATAATTATTAAACACGGTTCACTTAAATCACTTTAAGTACCGTAAACATCTAAGAATATGAAATCCTGAGAACGTACTTAAGCGAAATATTTACTAATTAACTTCGTTAAATAAATAGTGATTAGCGCCAAATAACAAACGAGAAAACGTTTCCCGACTATGCGTGCTATTATTATTAATTTAAACGAATAGAAGAAAAGGATTAAATTGTGGAAAATCACGCGCGCCAATTATTTTTTTACACAGGTTGCAGACTATTGTGTGAGAAACGACAATATTTTATAAAAAAAACAAGACACCATAACTATTTATTTAAAAGTAAAATTAAGTTACGTACATGCAGGTAGAATAATGGAATTAAATCGTTTCGGGTGAACATAATAATAATAATAATAACGACATCCTTCGTAATATGGTGGTGTGAGAGGAGTTGGGACTTTGTTTAAATTATGGTGTCCGGTTGTTGTATAAAATTGCATAAAAGGTGTTATAAATAAGCGAGAAAGGAGCGGAATTTAGATAGGTAATGAAACAAATAAAAATCGTATCAGTCGTGGTGGTATTCGAAGGTGGACTTTTTAACCCGCATAATTAATTCGAGGAAGAAATGCATCTAAATGCACGAGACAGTTTGAAGTACGAGTTTGCATAATTCGTTCACTTGAACAAATTACGTAAATACAAAAGGAAGCAGCTGCACGTAGAAGTCGCGTACAATATCCCTATAAGAACTTCTCTGGGAAGTAAAATGAACATCCATTACAATCAGCAAGAAATTAGCATTCAGAAAAGAGGCTTCCGCGGCTCTGGAATTTAATTATACACAATTCCGTGATGTAATATTTATGTATTTATTTAAATGCAATGGTAATCCCTTGGCCAGGACGAAACCGATGATGAGGGGAGCTTGAGCTTGCTTACTTTACTCGCTTTATTTTGAGAACCACTTTCGGAACTGTTTACGATCCACAACACCTTGGAAAGCTCTTAAAGCTTTTATTTCTCCGGGAAAATTGCAGTGTTTAATTTTCGGGGCTGCCCTTGTTTTACGCGTGTGTATTATGAAAATGTCGCGAATATATTCTCAAGTATCGTAAACGTTTCTGTCACGAATTATTTGCATACGTTTTTTGATAAGCTTTAAGTTTGTTTTTTTTTCTGTGTGAAATATTACGACAATCAATGTCAACTTTTATGGTTATTATAAGCTTATTATAATTATTCCACTTCTTGTAAAAGCTTTATTAAATAATATCCACTGGACGAAACGCTTTTCTTTCTTTAAAGGTCGAAAGAAGGAATGTATTTTTGCAAGTTTAGTTTTCATTTCCAACACTGCATATTTAATTATCGAATTTTCATGGAAGTTTATACGCAATAGTTTCCAGTTTTTTGTAATTTATCATCACATAAACTTTGTCTTTATTCAATCCAGCTGTTAATAACGTCTTCTTCTTTTATAAGCCTGTTTCTACTCTCTGGGTGTAAGCCTCTTTAAAACCTTTCCAGGTTTCTCTATTTTGGGCTACTTGTATCCAGTTAAGCCCAGCCACTTTTTAAAAATCAAGGGCTTGTTCTTAGGCCCATCTCATCTAAGGCTGTCCGACACCCCCTCATTCTCCAAGGGTCGCAAGTTGATAAGCCTGCTGGACCATGGCTACACGTACGGGCGAGTTCTACTTGAGTTGGGACATCCTGACCTGAACTTCATTCATTTGTTCTTCCATCTTTTAGATAAGTATATTCCTAGAATTTTCGTTTCTATGGGCGTTTGGTTTATTTGAAGTTTGCGTAGAATCGATTTGGTGAATACCCTCCATATGGGAGGATACACTGATTGTACAACTGAACTTTCAAGGGAAGAGGTGTATCCATCCCCATAAGGTCTCTTAGTTTTCCGTTGAGACACCCCAAGTCTTATTCGTTCGTCGATCTCTAATTCCTGTTTTACTTTTCCCAACGTAATTGTACTTATATTTGATTACTCTTTCAATTTGGTTATTTTTGATTGTAATTTGTTGTTCTGTATCTGTTTCGTTTGCCATATACTTGGTCGTCTGGTAATTTAATGTTAAGCCTACTCTCTTTGTTGCTTTTTCTTATTGGGCTTATTAAATTGCGTCTTCTAACATTAACGTGAATAGTTTTGGCGGCATCGTATCCCCTTGTCGTATTCCTCTGTGTTTTCATGAATCCTTATCTGTAGTGCAGCATTCTTATAGATTTGCTTAATTAAGTTTGTGTAGGGATAATCAATTCTTGCGTTTTTAAGGGCTTGTTCTTAGGCCCATATCTCTATCGTATCGAACGCCTTTCTGCAGTCGAGAAAGGCTATCCAAATAGATATTTGGTCAGGGCCGTCTTAACCCGGGGGTGCAAGGGGTGCGGGGCACCCGGGCGCAGGGTCCTAGGGGGCGCAAGCCGACCGCCTAAATCTAGGTACCATTTTGAAAACTATGATTTTTGAAAAAAAAATAGTATAGTATAGTATCCTGCTATCCTGAAAAATGTTAATATTTTTGCGCATTTATTTTACAAATACCCCGACGCCGCAGTCGGCACGTCATATCATTCAGTTGTGATGTGCAAGCCAAATCAGCTCTTAAACCTAAGAATTAAATTACGTATTATTTTATTATGTTCCGATCCCGCCGACAAACACGCGCAGTTCAAAGAGCAAAGAGCTAGGTATGCTATGTCAAAGGGCACCTCACTAGAAGCCCATAGTTAATACATATAACTTTAAAGTTTAATTTTATTTGAAGTACTTTTTGCAAGATTTCAGTACTTTCTTTGATGATCTGTTTTCAAGGAGTATACCGTCTTCTTCTTCTTCTTCTTCTTCTTCTTCTTCTTCCTCTTATGGCCGAAGCCTAGGCCGGTGGCCTGTTAGAAACTCATAAGAACGAGGTCTGTGAGCCCTCTTTGCACGTATGCCGGGCAGGAGGCTAACCTAACCCATCGAGAGAGGTGAAGAAGATCGACCGGTAGTGTTACGAGGTTAACGGTTATCAAAGGTGTTAGTATGATAACCGGGACGCGTATTGGCATTGTTTACTATGGCACAACGGGACGCATGGTTCTACTGCGGTAAACAATGTTCAAAAATTACGCCGCGTGCATTGAGACAATTCTTACTGCGTTTCAACATATTCACGCGTTGAACCGCAGTAAGATATGGCAATGTTAAAGGTGCATTTTCAAACGCAATCCTTACTTGAACGCGACGAAGTATAGGCAGGTACTGAGCAGATGAGATACGCGAAATGAGGAAAATCTAAATCTTAATTTATAAAACAAGTAAGGGCAACTTATATTTAAATTAAACTTAATTATGTACGCCGATAAGAAATTATGTAAATGAACAGTTATTTATTTTATCATGAAAATTATACACATACGTTTTGTTTTAAAATAATATTAAAGTTATACAAAATTATTTATTATACTTAGGTAACACATAACAAAGCAAAATAGTATTCGAACCAAAACAGTTATTAATTAATGTCCAATTCCATGCGATTTGGCATTTGGTCTGTTTAAATCAACATTGACGGCTAAAGATCTCTTCCTCTGTCCATTTTTTTTTCTCTCGTGCTTAGAAGGTCTGCCTGCTTCAATTCGTTTAAGATTATTTAAAGGTTATGTTGTTAAATTCAATTTAACGGAACGGCTTCGAGTAAGGATTGGCTTTGAAAATGCAACCTTTAACATTGCCATATCTTACTGCGGTTCAACGCGTGAATATGTTGAAACGCAGTAAGAATTGTCTCAATGTACGCGGCGTAATTTTTGGACATTGTTTACCGCAGTAGAACCATGCGTCGCGTTGTGCCATAGTAAACAATGCCAATACGCAACCGGGACCGACGGCTTAACGTGCCCTCCGAAGCACGGAGAAGCGTACGACCTTATAAGTTCTGGCGAGGATATCGCCGGTCTCAGGAATCGAACCTAAGATGCCTACTACGTGAGAGACCGAGGCCTTTTACACGCGACTATCCACTCCTTGTATACTGAGTTCTTATACCGTGTGTCAACGAAACCTGGGGCACTCCCATATATTTTTTATTTTTCAAGATATCAAAATTAAATTTGGTACATGTAATATACTCTTTAAATGGCAATTGTTGACATAGGAAACAAGTTTCTGCCACTTCCGGTTTCGCCGAAATTGACATCAACTTTGTTATTTTAAATGGAGCACCCTGTATATTTATACATTTTTGGAATCTCCTTTCGATTCTACGTATGGTAGGTAGTTCGAAACATTTTGATGATAAAGTAAATTTTTGCAGAAATTAATCTAGAGTGACTTGACTTACGCAAAATGAAAGTCAAGGTACCCCAACACTCGAGCCAAATTGTTTTACAACTTTAACTATTTTACTTGCTGTATTTTTCAGATGGAACTAGGGTGGGACCACGGTGGTATGGGACACTAGGATATTAAAAAATTCAATAATTTTATTGATACCAATAACGCGGGATTAATATGAAAATTTAATTCGGAATAACACTCTCTGTTAAAAAAAACGTATTTTGGACATTTAAATCTAGACACTGGGTTTCAAAACAAGTGAAACAAATGAAATGCACAAAAAAAGTGACAGACTTGCTACAGTTGAAGTGCTAAAATAAGTTATTTTGAGCAGGGACGGATTGGGACGCCGGGAAAACGGGATTTTCCCGAGAGGCCGGTAGAACTTGAGGCCGCTTGGCCGGTCATTAAAACAATTGTAGCCGCAGTAAGTTGGTACCAAAGAATATAAGTACATAGAAACAAACGAATCGGCCCACTCGACATCGACGAATGTGTCAATTGGGCTTCCGATAGTAATAAAGAAATCGAATTTATTACCGTCCCGAAATATGAGATTGAATTGAATGAAACACTGAGGCCGCCAAGTTTTGATATTTACTTCCGGCAATGTGTTAATATGTCGTATCCCTTACTATGAAACAAAAAATGCAGATATTTGAATTGTTTATGGTTTGAAGTGAAGATCCTTCCTTCAAATCAGTCTCACATTCTCTCTGTTCATGTTGTGTTTGTTGAGTTTTGGTTACAGTCACGGTGAACTATAGTCTCGCCTACATCAGTGTTTTTTAATGAGATTTTTCGGAGATATTTTTATTTTCGTCCTGAGTGTTTCATTGTGTATCGTGTCATACATGATAATGTTATAAACAGTTTAAAACAGCGATTTAAAGATCAACGCAAATATGTCATGTTTAGATTGGAATCATTTTTATGAAAACGCAAATTTACCAGAAATTTGTTTTCATCATTTAGTTTCACATTTAGAGCGACTTGATGGAAATTTATTAGATGAATGCATTTAACTCTGGCACCGACGAAAATGATGAGGATCTTAACGACAAGACCGATTGCTATAATTGTAAAAATTGCGTCGTATGTTGCTTTTACGTCTTAAGAAAATTTAATGTGCACAGTATGGCATGTAAAAACTTATTTTTAGCATATCAATATCTGTTAACTCTATCTTGTTCTGAAGTTTCTTGCGAACGAACTAATTCAAAATTGAAAATTGTATTCAATCGTTTGAGAAATAGACTTTCTCAAGATAATTTGGAAAAATGTTTGCTAATGGCCGTAGAAAATGAAAAAGACATACTTTTTAAAATTAAAAAATCTCAAATAATAGATTCAATAGCGGGAAAAGGTAAATTGTTACAAAATAGGTTATTATATTAGATAATTAAATATGGATACGTATTGTATAATATGTACATACATATTGAGATCTTACTTAAACTTTTCCCAAAATTTTACTAATGCAACCTACTAAAATTTTGCTACCAGAAGCAAAAAAATCTGACGATTCCAGAAATGTAAAAAAAAATCATAAGTTGCCATTTAAAAAAGTAAAGTTGTAAGCACCTGTACTTAGACGTGATGACATAAGACAAATTCAAGGCCACAGATATATCGAGTACCTACTTTACCATCTAACAAGTTTTGTTAAAAATATTTTTTCTAAAAGTCGACAATAAAAGAGTTATAGTGATATTGCGTTACTTTTTCCTCGCCCTGTAGGTATATTGCTGGCAGACAATATTGTTTGTGCAAATCTTATTATACTTCGTGCTTTTAATTTTTTGTGATAAAAGGCCGGTTGGTCCGTAAATTTCCCGGGCCGCTCAAATGAGCCAGTCCGTCACTGATTTTGAGTGTCGTAGTGTCGTAGCACCCTGACTGCGATTTTACGCAGATCATGGCATCCTAGATTAATAAATAAACTTTTCTGCAAGTATTTACTTTGCCATCAAAACGTTTCAAACTTGATATAACATACGTAGAATGAAATGGAAATTCGAAAGATGTAGAAATATGCAGGGTGTTCCAGTTAAAATAACAAAATTGGGGGTAATTCCGGCGAAATCGAAAGTGACACTAACGTGTGTTCTATGTCAAAAATTGCCATTTAAAGAGTATATTACATATACCAAATTTTATTTTAATATCTTAAAATATAATTTAAAAAATAGGGGTGCCCCAGGTTTAATTGACACCCGGTATAAATTTGCCGCAACAAACAATAAATTACTTCATTGCATTTTTGATTGCTTCATCTCATCGTTAAAGTGAAAAAGTTAGGTTGTGGTGTGGGGCTCTAGACTCTATAAAAAAATTGTTAATTAAATTTTTGACAGGGGGGAGGGGCGCAGGGTTGATTTTCGCACCCCGGCGCAGAATATGTTTAAGACGGCCCTGTATTTGGTATTCTGTTGCTTTCTCTGTTAAAATCCTGACGGATTGTAAGTGCTCTATGGTGCTGTAACCTTTCTCCTACTGGCTGGTAGAAATCGAGCTTCGCTGTTATTCGGTTTACTATAATTTTTGAGAGGAGCTTATAGATTTGCGAAAGGAGGCTGATTGGTCTGTAGTTGTCTAAGTTCTCAGGATCTTCCTTTTTGTGAACTAGAACTACTGAGGTATTTGCCCAGTCCCCAGGAATATCCTCGTGTTGTAGGCATTTATAGCAAAACTTGCTTAACTGAACCATTTTTCAATATTTCTACCGTCTTCACCCGCCACTTTTCCATTTTTCATCTGTCGTAATGTTTCATGGATTTCATCAGCATCTATCGGTAGGATTTTTTCTGAATTTACGTTGATTACTTTGCTTCGTTTAGTTTCTTCGTCTAAGTCACATGGGTGTTGGGTGCAGCAAAGTTCTGTATAAAATTCTTCTTACTACTATTATTCGTACTAACGTACCTAATAACCTTAAGAATTCTTTCTCCGAATGACTTGTCAACAAACAAATAAATAGTAATAATAATAGCAGTCTCATTTCTACAAATAATTTAAGCCAATCAAATACCTACTAAATAACGTTGAACTACTTTAAATTCAGAAAGATTAAATATTTTGCAGAAAAGTTAATCAAAATTTGTTAAGTTGATCAAACGCACAGCAAAAGCCATGGAATCCAAAGTTATATGCAGTTTTATTTATTTAATCGCTGATTAATTTAACAAAATTTTATGCAACTTTTACGTTTAACGTTTTTTGAATGCCCGCCCTGTTCGGTTTAATCTTTAAACTAAATTAAATGCTTCTAAACGTGCTACCGGTGCTACACAAAATTCTACAGTTGCTAGAAAGACGAATAAATATTATAAAAAACCATGTTTTGTTTTTATTTTATAGGTATAAAATTTTGTGCTAAATAAATAAAATGCAAAATATACCGAAGAGTGCTGATTATCTGTAATTATCTGATAATTAATGCATTTTAAATATGTGAATCGTGTAGAAGTTTGTACATAATTCGATGATTTTCAGCAGTTGTAGGTACTTTATCAAATGTAAAATATGCTTAGAATTTTAGATATGCAAATCCCTTTAATGCATATGCATGTTATAAATTACTTGCAAAAAATGTCACGAATTTCGCCACAGTAAACATTCAGATAATACAAAGATTTTAAACTATATCATTGTAATGAGTTTCTATTGCAGCATTAAATACAACTCATAAATAAAATAAAATTAAATTAAATTTATCGATTTGAAGAACCTAAAAATACAGTACTGAAATTTATTTTTGCCTTGGCATTTGTCACATACTTTTAGAAAATTTGAAAAAATTTCCAATTTTCTTCCCTATGGTTTATAGTTACACAACTTTACTTTTGACATATCAATTTTACTTTAAGGTTGTAGAATTCTAGGCAAACAAAATCTCGTGTAAAAGGGAATACCTACACTGAAGTTACATGTTGGGTTTACATCTCTAAAAAGTATTAAATATGTAACGTACAAAGTACACATTTTCTTTAAATAAAACGTTATAAATGCTTTTTTCAGGCATGTCTTTCAGCTGAAGCAGTATTTATACTGTAAAAATTCCTCTTAAAAAATTTAAAATCATCTCTTGTAGCAAATCTAACATACAAGGATTATATAACAAGACAGAAACTGAATTTAATTTTTACAGCAACTAAAAACTACCCAAATTCAGAAAAGCTGAAACTTCCCCTGTATAGGTTTTTTTATAATAAAACAGAAACTAAATTTAACTTCTATACAGCAATTGAAAAGTACTCATACTCAAAAAAGCTGAAATTTCGACTGTATTTTCAGACGTATTCATCACCAAATCCTGGCTTCAACGGCGACTAAATTACTTATCATATTTCTGGAATTTGCCTAGAAAAGGTTCTGTGTTCAAATAGCTTATTATAAAAAGCACTTTTTCAGAAATTATTTGTTATTTCAGGTTGTTTAGTTCTTTACATATATGGATATGGATTGGAAATTACGCTATTGTAATAAAAATCATATTTTGTAAAACTTGAACTTCGAGCAGGGTTGCCGGATTTGTTCCAAAAGAGCGCCAATTCTAGAAGTCCATAATCACCGAAAGCCCACAACTTTAAATATAATAAAAATAAATACAGAGTTTTAAAACAATGTTTTACTATTTGTATTACATAATTACTAAAAAAATTTAACATTATTCATTTGTATTTTTATCTGAATTCAGATATTTACATCCTTGAAAGCTGAATCAAAATTCATCATTTAAAAAAATTCTTAAATGTCAATACAAATACTTTTTCTCCTTTTTCTGTAAAATTGATTCATATTTCAAAATGAAAATGAGTCAGTATTCAAGGTAAAAATTTCGCCAACTAAGCGTAAAATCGCCAAATCTGACAACCCTGATTTCTAGTTATTTCCCTTGATAATCTTTGTTATTGCAGTTGCTTCCATAATAAATATATGAAAGTTAAATTTATCAGGTAAAAATAAAAGGATGTATTAAGAGTCTCTAAGACAAATGTTTTGTTCAATTTTGATCACGCAAATGTTCAAAGAACCACCTTTCTTGAGCACTCTAATTTTATTAGTTACAAAAACGTCGAATTTAATTCCCTATTCTTTATAAGCATACATAAAATTCACCTGTCATAAACTCTGGCATAAACCGAATTAAGATGTAGCACAACGAGTTCATTTGCATTATTATAGGCTGTTAATCGAAAACTAAGAATTAATTATACCATCTGAGCATCTAAACGGACTATTTATCAAGGTTTTTATCCGTGATATTCATCTAAACTCCAATTAAACCGAAAAATTTTAAAAAGCTTCGCAGATAAAGAGGGTCTCGAAATTAGTTTAACTATCAAAAGCAATTTTGCTTCCTACCCATTCCGTTAATAATTTACCGCAATAAAAACGCGTTATAGGACATTTACGCAATAATACACTCAATAAGTTGCTTTGATGATGTGTAGTGCAAATGCTGGCCATGTAAATCGCTTCATTAATGCACTACATCCACCGAAATTGCGCTTGATCTTTGGATGAATAGCAATTCGTAGTCGGAGACATTAAGCTTCCTGTTATATGCCCTTTATTAACACTCGGTCATGTCCATGTTCCAATATCTTTAAGTTTACGATGGCGCAAGAATGTCATATCCCTGGCTCTTTTTTTTTCTCTGTGCATTTAAATGAAGCTTGTACTTCGAAACTCAAATTTCAGATAATTGAACTTAGAAGTGCAGCTTTTATGGCTGTGTTTATAGTTCTGTTTAGTCGAGTTATTGCGACTTTTATTACGCGATTAAGTTTACAAATCAAAATTCTTTTAAGGTGATTCCATTTATGGAACACGTTAAAGTAGTCGTCTTTTATATGCAGTTTGACGAGTGTATTACGGAGTGAAACGTTTCAATATTGAATACCTACATTTAAGGCTGTTTGCTGTCTCAAATAAATTATAATTAATTTACACTATTTAATCGCATATACTTGTGGAAAAAGATGATTGCAATTTTCGATTTTGTAAGAAAATCTAGTAAAAAATTTAATAATTATCTCAGTTGTTAAAGGTAGAATATGCATCCAAAAGGGCCAAATAAGCAGGACTAAAAGTATTTTAAAATGTTGAATATGCACTTAAAAGTCCAGAAAATTAAAATAAATTTACATACTTATGTCCAGTAAATTCGCATGATTAACAAAGCAAAAAATTTTATTAAATGTTATTAATCCTAAGTACCTTTTATCGCTTAAACACATCGATTATTAATCAAACAAAAAAGGGATTAATAGTACCTATTAATCTTAAATGTTTTAAAATTTTAAGTTCGTCTAAGCTAGCGTTTTTTAAACGGTGGTACATAAGAAAAAAGTAGATGGTACCCGAAATTTTATGTGATTGAAGATTTTAAAAACAACATAACTATTGGATTAATCAAAAGACAGATTTTAAAGACATGGCAAACAGAGTCATTAAATTTTTAATGCCTTTTTGTACAACCTATTTATGTGAAAAAGGATTTTCTTCAATGTATTCGGAAAGCAAATTAAGTAATACAGAGTCAGATATTAAAAAAAAAATAGTTCTCGAAGAGGTTCAAGTTTCAGATTAAATTAAATATTAATAAAAACCAATTTGACATATTTTGTGGATAAGATGAATTGCCTTTTATTAATAAATAATCAAATCCACTTTCAGTAGGGATCAATTTTATGGTTATTTAATATTAAATTTTATTCTTCTTTCTTCTTCTTCGTCGACTATAGGATCTTGTCCTGTTTATCTAGCCTCACTGTTCTGCTGATGACAAAAACAAACTTTGTTGCCATCTTTTCGGCAGTCTTCCGGGTGGCGTTTTACCCAATATTATTTTTTAGATTGTTTTGCCAATCTCTTCGTTCTTTCGACATTCTTTTTTCCGTTTTTTGTCCATTTTACTATGTCTTGTATATCGCACCAATTTCTCACTTCAGTACTCCTAACTCCTATGTCTATCTCTCAGCGATACTCTTCTAACTTTCCTTAGTAAGTACATACTTTCATTTCAGTTGTTCTTAGTTTGCGTTTGATGATTTGTGTTTCTGCTTTCGTTTCGTTAACATACGTCATAATAACTTTGTTCTATCCTGATATGTGTTTGTTGTTCTATATATATAGTATTATTCAGGCAGCCTGCAACTTGTGTTGTTTTTGTGGTTTGGCTTATTGTTTCGGAGGAGAGGTTTCTGTCACTTGTTAAGGTATGTGTACTTCATGACGTCCCCAATAAGTTTTATTATTAGTCTATAATATTTTCAGAAATTTAATTCGGTAGCCACTTCTTTTTAACATAGTGAAATGTATTAAATTTTTTAAATCATTATTTGTGCAATTTTTATGCAAAGGCATAAACGCTATATTTATATGTTTAACCTTTCTGTGTTATTATTTTTTTTATTCAAAATAAATATTAAAAAGTAGTACATTCTTCAGATCTCTATTTAAGTCGTGGTAGAATATTCCAGGTTTTGTTTCAATGGCGCGTGTTAATTAAAAGGTTGAGAACCACTGGTCTAAACCTTTTAAATAGGGATGTATAGGTGTTTTGAAAATTTCGAATAACATCCTGAAAGTTCAAGAAGCCATTAAAAGTAGTTGAACATGCTCAAAAATATGCATTAATCGAAATGAGCATTTGTTATCAGGATATGCAAAAACAACGTGGGAAAAAGTTTGGAATCAAAGCTTTCCTGCTAAAATCGCCCAAAGAGATAAAGATTTGAAACTTTACATTTACTTGATGTAATAACATTTTTGGGCATATTTAAAGAATTTGGTGGAATATTATATAAGTACACGATTAGAGGACCACTTTTTTGATGTTTCCAACAACTATGAAATTATTCAAAAAGATATTTTAATTAGTTGACCGTAGACACATATAAAACAATTTTCTTTTATACTTATTTTTTGGTTTTTGGGTATTTTGCCACCAGTTGCTAAAATAAAGATTGAATTAATAAACTATTAAAACAACATACCTCCAAGAAACTACCAAAAATTTATATTATGGCACACTTGATAGTGAGAGAATTTAACACTTAGAAAATTATTTGTACCATTTTCCCATATTTTTCCTTCGTTTTCTGCCCCAATTTTACATCGTCTTGTTTTCGTTTATGCTCTTTAATATCTCTTGTTGGTTCTTCTACCAGCCCACTTGTTATGTATTATTTTCCCAAAGCACCACAATTCGAAGGATTCCAACTTTGTTTTCTGTGTTTTTCTACCGTTTCAATAAATTGTTTTTTTTTGTATGTTATGTATTGTTAGATTTCTATTTTAAAATCTCCTTGGCCTTTTGGTCTTTATAGTTATAATAAATCCGTATACTTCTTTTACGGTTTGGTTTTCTGTTTTCATTAGTTTGCCCTCTTTTCCTACCTTTATTTTTGTTTGTTTTACTGGAGTGTCTGTTAATTTAATTGAAAGCCTCTCTTAGATTTTATCCTGCCTGACTATTCTTCAACTTCTTTATTGTATTTTATTATGAATATTTGGACGTCAGTTATTATTCTGCCTTTGTAACTTAATCTCTATCTTCTTTAGTATGTCCTTCATATTACTTTACTGAAAGTAAGTGAAAGCCTTTTCGGCGTTCACAACTACGACTAGTTTTATTCTCACCTAAAATTTTCTTTAATTAGTCTCATGGTTAAATGACTAAAATCACTTCGCTTGTCTTCATTCCACAACAAAACCCGAATTGATCTTCTGTCAGGTTTTCTTCAATGACCTTTTCTGTGGGGTCAGATGATATAAAAAGGAGATACATTTTATATATTTATTTTTCAGGGATTAAAAGGCAAGATGTAGAGTTAATAAGATTTTTGTCATATACTTATATCAGAAATCTTCTTCTTCTTCTTTATCTGCTTATTCTTCTTCTATTTTTTTTTCTTTCTCTTCTACTTTTTCTACTTTTTCCTCCTCCTCCATTTTTCTTCTTCTGCTTTTTATTCGCATGTTCGAAGCCCCGTGGCCCAGTAACACATCCAGAGTAAATATAAATATTTCTGTTAGTTAGGTCTTTAAAGGCTTTGTCAGATTCTGGGCACAACATTCTTCTTCTCTCATTGAATTCTCTGGTTAGTCGATGTTTTCTTCCTTTGTTGCTTTACGCCTTCTACTATCTACTAGTTTTTCAGTTCCTTGCCAATTTTATCCGTTCTTGCATTTGCTCTTCTAGACTCTCGCATTTACATTCCATCCGCTGTCTTCTTCGTCTTCCCTTCTTGTTTCTTCCTTCTGGTTCTTCTTATTCTTATCATTACAGTTTTTTGTAAATTACCATATTAAAAGTTATGTGTCATAAGCATTGGATATTTTTGTGATTGTTTTTGGTATGCGTAATATGTATGAGATTACTAATAAATAAATAAATTAATTAATTAAAAGATTTGCCTGTTTTATTCTTTATACTGGCATTTTTCCTTGTTAAACAGTCTTTTGTTGTTTCTGTAGGCTGTATTTGTTTTACCATTTTAGATTTCAGAATTTCTTTCTCATTTTTGAACTCTCCTTTTGTTACTCTGTATTCTCCTTTTAGTTGATTTCCTAACTGTTTCCCTGATTTTGGTTCCGAATTCTTTATTTCTTTCTTTCTTCTATCATGTTTAATATGCCATTTTTTTTGTGGTAAGAATACTTCTTCTAATGCTTTGGTTATATTTGTCAACCGCTTTCTATGTCTTTATTTTGTTATAAAGCAATAGAAGTTGCTTGCTGTACTGATAAGTACATTGGGAATAAAGTAAAAAAATGTGAAAAAATGTGAATCAAGTGAAATATAAAAGATATTCTTGAATTGGGTGCTTTGTCACCTGTGAATAAAGGCATGTTATTATTATTATTATTATAATACTTAGCAAAGAAATTTGCAACTGCATAGGTATATTTAATATGAATCCAGTTTTTATCTACAATTCAAGTTTTTTTTATCTGTGTTAGAGAAATTGATTTCCAATACAACACAACAGGCCCTCAAAATCGTCAAAAACTAGGTGGTTTTGTTAACAAACAATATTTTCGTTTTAACGCAAACAGCGAAAAGATTGAAACGAAATCGAATCGTAATTTCACGATTATAATAAACTATCAATCATCATGATATACCCGGTGGCATATTACACGCCTAACTTAATAGAATCAAATGCTGCATTCGTGTAAGTTTCATAATCAGCTTAAATGCATTAAACTCAATCAATAACAAATCACTCAGCCTTCAATCATGGTTGGAATTTAAAATTGTGATGCAGGTATATCTACTCACTTTACCTAACATAAACTTTTTATTCCATCAATAAATGTCTGTCCACAAATGACGTGGGGGGTGAATTTAAATAGAATTTTTTTGACTAATTAATTGACGTAATTAGGAAATACGCTATTTTTGGAAAACGTCCGAACAATACGCTATCGAATGACAGCTCGGGGACCTTTATCAGTGTCACTTTTAAAAATGATTTTAATCTTAACCACCCCTTCAGTACTACAATAAACATGGATACGTGTAACGATAATTTGAACTTATCTGCATGTTTCCTTCTGTGTATTTCATAGGTCTGATTCAATTTCAAGATTTCTTAAGATACCAATATGATGATGAAGGATCCAGAAGGATAAGAAGCGTATCCAGAACCATATGAAAAAGACTGGTTAAGAAGGCTTTGCGAGAAAGTTATTGTTATAGAATTTTGAAGTCGTTGTGTTACATTAGAGTAACGTGTGCTTTAAAAAGGGGCCCTTAATTAATAAATGGACGAAAATGTATAAATTATCTTAATTGGTCTCATTATATTTCTCGCAGAATATCGTAACCTCTGCAACGAACAGGCACTTAATTAAAAGTGGAGAATTTAAGAAGTATTTAAACGGGCGATAGCAAAGTAAGGAATTACATTTTATGGGATGTAAACAGTCGATATTTCAACAACGGGGACAGCCAGACTAACTAAGGGGCCGCATTTAGTTAATTCTCCGATAAATGAAACAAGGCACGTATTCTCGGTATCTAAACGACTTCCCATCATTGTAACACCAATTAAAAGAAGAAAACGACGCAGACGACTAAGGCGTCGCGGCCATCTTGAATTCGAAGTCCAGCTTGTTAACATGATGATTTTTTTAGAACAGGTTTAGTGTAGTGGTTGTGGGCGTGGAATTGCCTTAAACTCCGCCTTTGGTCAGGTAATCGAACACTTGTCAGGATTATGCCTACCTGTATGTCCTTGTAATGAAGAAAACACGAGCTTTTACGTTACGGCAATGGTTACCGATAGCCAGCTTTGTAAGCTCGTCACTGATACCTAGGTACTTGTGTAATTTTATCTACTTACTCGCTGTAAACCTGCATACGATAAGTTAATTGCTATACATGCATTATATGTCCTTGCTTGATGTCCTTACCACTAATTTAGAAGTTATTTTAATCGCCTGACGATACCTGACTTTGCTTCTTCTATTTTGATCCTTGCGAACGACCTCTTAGCTAAATTACATGCCGATACGTTCGATACGTTTAATTAGCAGCTGGATATTTTTTACGATTTGCATTATCTTGAAATGTCCTTGTATATACATCTGAAACATATTCGTAGAGCTGGACCACTTCGAATTTGTTAATTAATCTTTAATTTTTGAGTTTGTGAATATTTTTTTGTTAGTAAAGTTAGTCGAATACCTAACAAAACATGTACCTATGTTTTACTTTTTGTATGCTATTGAAACGTCCTTGCACATCTGAAACGTACTTAAAAAACTGGACTGCTTTCCCAATTTACTAATGAATTTTTAATTTTTGGAGGTTTTCGTTATCCTTAAACTGCCAAACCTTTCAGTAAAGTTATTTTCTAAAGGATTGTAGTGGCGAGTTTGACATTTTATACTTCATTTTAGAAACTGGTGGCGAAAATCCCAATAAAGAAATATAAAAAAATCAGTAAAGTTAGTTGAATAACTAGCATAATATGTTTTACTTTTTGCATTAGCCTGAAACGACCTGCACGTTTGGGACATATTCCTAGAACTGGACTGCTTTCCCAATTTATGAATCAAGCTTTAATTTTTGGAAATTTGGAAAATAATTTTGGAGTAAAGTTAGGCGAATAACTAGCAGAATATGTTTTACTTTGTACGATCCTGAAGCGTCCTTAAGCGTCTGAAACGTACTCAAAAAACTAGACTATTTTCCTAATTTATTAATTACTCTTTAATTTTGGAGATTTAGAACATTTCTTTTTCCTTAAACTGTTAAACTTTTCAGTAAAGTTAGTTGAATAATTAGCAGAATATTTTTGAGTTTGTACAATCCTGAAACGTCCTTGTGCGCCCGAGACGTACATAAAGAACGCTCAGTTCCCAATTTATTAATCAATATTTAATTTTTAGAGATTTCTAACACTTTTCGTTATTGTTATCAAACTGCTAAACTTTTCAGTAATGTTAGCTGAATAACTAGTATAATATGTTTTACTTTTTGCATTATCCTAAAACGTCCTGTTCGTCTGAGACATATTTATAATTAATCAGTCTTTAATTTTTGGGGATTTAGAACATTTCGTTATCCTTAAACTGTTAAACTTTTCAGTAAAGTTAGTTGAATAATGCAGAATATTTTTTACTTTTCGATCCTGAAACGTCCGAGACATGCTCAACGAGCAGGACTGTGTTTCCAATTTATTAATTGGAGATTTCTTTGTTACATTTTCATTTTTGAATGAAAGCAATTGAATAAATATTTTTCTGAATCTGAGTTCAAAGCATGACGAAATTTTCAAGGAAAACTTTCAAATGAATATTTGAAGCCTGGCGGTTTTAGAATCCTGAAAAGTCCTTATATACACTCATACAGCCGAACTGCTTTCCCAATTTGTTAGTCCATAAAATGTTAAATTTTTCAGTGAAACCCGTTGAAACTATTTTTCCAAATTTTCATCTAAAATCTAAATCTTCACGGAAAGCTTTCCAAAACTAATACTTTGAAGCCTGACTGTTACGTTACCCTGGATGGTCCTTATGTACGTAGTGCATGTGAGACATGTATTCAATCGTACAGCCGGACTGCTTTTCCACTTTCAAATTTTAGGGACTTATTTAACCTTATATTCTTGGATATTTCAATGCAGTCAGTTGTTTTTCTAAATCATCCAAATTGTACAAAATCTAATGGAATTTGCAAGAAAAACTTTTGATTCCAATACCTTGAAACCCGGGAGGTGTATTATCCTGAAATATCCTTACTTATCTCCTTAATGTGTCTTTTATTTCAGATTAAGGATAATTAGTTGCTAAATACCTCAAAGAAGCCAAATTGGAAAAGGTGTGCTGCATTTTCGTTAAAAATATTTACAAGGAAACTATAAAGCTACTGTTTTGAAGGTTGATAATTATTTGGTTCTGAAATGTCCTTTAATGTGTGAGATGTAAACCACAAATTGTCAATTTTTCAATCCGTCGTTGATTTTTTAGATATTACGAACGTTTAGTTTTCATCCCTAAAAAGTAACTGAAAAGAGTAAAATATTTTTTTTTAAATCTTCATTCTAAATCCGCCTGGAAAACTCGAAACGCTGATAATTATTTTGTCCTGAAATGTCCTTTAATGTGTGAGATGTAAACCACAAACTCTCAATTTTTCAATTCATCATTGATTTTTAGATATTACGAACGTTTTATTTTCATCCCTAAGAAATAACTGAAAAGAGCAAAAAAATTAACTCTTCATCCAAAAATCAGCGTGGAAAATTCTAAATCTGTTAATTATTTTGTCCTGAAACGTGTAAGGTGTAAACCGCGGATTCATGTTAATTTTTCAATTCGTTATTGACTTTTAGATATTACGAACGTTTTGGTTTTATTGCTAAAAAGTAAGTAAAAAGAATCAAATCAAAAACTTCTCTAACTTCTTCATACAAAAATCTGCGTAAAAAATTCTAAATCTGATAATTATTTTGTCCTGAAATGTGTGAGGTGGAAACCGCGAATTCATGTTAATTTTTCAGTTGATCGTTATTGATTTTTAGATGTAACGAACGCTTTGTTTTGATCCTTAAATCCTTAACTATTTGAAAAGCCAAACAAAATGTTTTTTTAATGTTCATTCACAATGTAGCAAAATCTGTCTGGAGAATTCTAAAACTCGTACTCTGACGGTTGAGAATCATTTTATCCTGAAATTTGCTTCCATGTGTGAGATATGAACCCCGAATAATTCGTTATAATTTTTCAGTTCGTCGTTGATTTTTAGATATCACGAATATTTTGTTGTTATCATTAAATCATTAAGTAAGTATCTGAAATACATTGTCCCCATAAAAAGTCTGAAAGGAAAATTTTAAACCTAAAGTTCTGCAGACCTGATAGTTTCCAGGATAATATGAAAAATGCCATTCGGGAATCATTTTCCCTTAAGATTTAGACATTTAAGTCTGAGCCACAGACTATTCCTATTAATTACTCAGTTCATCTCCAATTTTTGAGAACTTTTTTCGATTCCATCATACACTAGCAAATCTATGAGGAAAACTATAAAACTAATGCTTTAACTACTGAAAACCACATTGCCCAGACGTCCTTTAATATTTGAAGCGATTCCTGTTTTATTTGATAGCTGCACTTAAACCACTAAACGTCTTTACAAAGTTATAGTTAAAAGGTGGCTACCGGCATGCTCTCGTTTTAACTCCTCCAGCACATGATATTTTCTAGCAACAACCTTAAACTTAAAAATTTTTAGTTCAAATGTTTGAATTAACAAGGAGAACACATAAAAAGCCTTTAAAAACTGCACTTTTCTAGTACTTAAATAACCCCTCAGTCAGTTTTAAAAGGTCGGTGTTTGCTTTAACGTTTAACGATTTAATATGCATTAGATTAAGGTGCGCATCCCACTTTCCTGAGTTCAGAAAGCTTTTCCAGATGATGCACTAGAATTATCTTTAAACTAATTTTCCACCGTGTCTAACCTATTCCATTCACCAAGAACTGAGAGATTTAGTTTTGTAGCAATTATTTTAATACCAGGAGTTTTCTTTGTTACATAATATGAAGTTTCTGATGTCTGAAAAAGGAGTCTTGTGGTTTCAAAATGAAACTCCTTTAGGAATATATTTCTAACGAAGGTAGTATATACTTTTCAAAGATTTTCTTTGCAGTGGTTGTAAACAACGATTTTAGGAATATGTGCAGTTTCAGTTAAATAAAGTTTTGGTGCATTTTGGTGGCAGCACCCTTTAGTTTGATCCTTAGATTTTCCAGTTAAATAAAGTTTAGGTGCATTTTCAACGTTGTTAATAGTTTAATACGTGAGTTTATACAGCGACACAGTAAAAGGGGATTATTTATAAGAATTCAAGAATTAAGAAACCTTTTCCGGTGTAGTAGTTTGCAGGTTGTGATGTTTTTTTCACATCTTATTTTAAAAGTATGAAAGGCTTTAATGAAAGAAAATCAATAATTCAAATCTTTTATCAACACAGGTAAATCTTTACTTTACATGATTTTTAATTAATTAAATGATGCCCTAAAATTTAGCAGCCTTTATTGATCGGAATATGTGGTCATTTGTTAGCATAAAAATAGAATAATTTACAATATTTAACAGTGGTGTTCGATTAAATCTGGTTTATTTAAGCTGATGTATCGAGCTCACGATTTTCTGTTCGCGAGTTCAATAGAAACTTTACGTTCCGCATAACAATAATCAGGTGTTATTGTTGCAGCTCGGAGCGTTATTCACAAAGAAGAATTAATGCACAATGCAGTGTTTGCACCAGTGGGTTACATGTTCCTTTTTTGGCTATAATTCTACATGACGGCAGTAATTTTATTTTATAATACAACGACACCCTAAATCAGAATGTCATTTACACCGCCATAATTTAATGCAATTAAATTTTAATGTGTACAGCGTGCAATGCAAAATCGACTTCGATAAATGCAGTGATGATTACACGGCTATGTTTCATAAACAATTTCGTCGGACATGTATAGACCGTGTTGTTTAAACTGGTCGACGAACCGCATTTTATATATTATTCCTGTACGGCCTTCCTGTTTGTTTCATCGGCGAAATTATATAAAAAGCTGATATAAAAACGAAACTACACGGTTTGGAAATTTAATAAATGCCATTGTATGGATGATCGATTTTAAACCGATATCGAAACACGACTTTTTAATTACCCGTGTCGACCGTGTTATGGACAAAATCTAAATTAACAAACAGCCCGGTAATTAATAATAATTGCACAAAACGAACTTAGAAACGACCATTATTTGTTTCGAAATAAAACCGGCCAAAGAAACGGGCCATAAAAGAATTCTCCCAACACCGCCGTTAACAAACAAAGCTTAAATATAACTTGACAGCCATTAAAACATTATTATACCACCGTAAAACTCTTATCAAATCTATAAAACACGGCAGTTTTAATTTACACTCTATCTGTAGACAACACAATATAAACAGTTTCTTAACTGCACCCATACGATTTGGATATTTTTGTTGTTTTTGAGTGGCTACAATATATCATTGCCTTGATGGTGTTGAGATACCAACAACAGGTACAAAAATGAGGTGCAGCAGAAAAAATCCAAACCTTGAATTAGTACCTATTCGTCTTTTATTCTATGAAACTCCTAGAAGGCCATGGATTTTTTTTATTTGGGGCTATTTTAGCGTTTTGATAACCGTCAAATTGAATTCTACAACGCCTTTCCAACTTTATTAATTAATATTTTCAGAATTTTTTTTATGTATTAAGAAACCAAAGATATGGTGAAAATGCAACTCACATTATAAAAGATGAATTTACAGTTGGCAAATTCCCATAACATCATGATAAACCCAGAACCGGATTAAGAGCAAACAAAAGAACAAAACCTTTAAGACTTGTTGAATCTTGGAATCGTTCTAATGTTAGCAAATTAATTGTCCAGTAAAGTTCTTGTTCGACTTAGGAGGCCTTAACCCTCCATGTTGCCGGCCATGCTCCCTCACGGAGTGTATGTGCGGATTTTACCTATTAATAAAGGAAGTAAAGATGCTAAAAGCAGAAACAAACCGGAAGTTTTACGCATCGGTTTTGCTAGGTGATGGATTTACAACAAGTAATCTATAATAAAGCATTTTCTCTTATACTGTAGCTCATTTTGCGATTAACTGTCGATGTAAAGATGAACCGCGTGGGCGAATTGGTGTGTTATCATCGGGGTGCCGAGTCCTCGACAAGTCCTTGCTAAAGGACCAGACCCATACACCGATGTAAAAGTAGAGATGTGATCAGCTGGTTGACCGTCTGTCTGGCCTTGCTGACGCCAGGGACCATGTTCAAACCAATTATAACACCTTTAACAACTAAATGACTCCGATGGGCATGGTCGACAACACAGAAAAAATGTACAAAAGATCTTTCCACGGTTAATTTATTTAGAAAATTATCCGGCGTTATCTAAAACGACAATCGAGGAGGCTCGAAGGACCTCTGGCATACCTAAACGAATCCGAATATTAATAATTTTTAAAACCCGATTCGAATACGTTATGGGGCAATATTTGAAAGTGTAGTAGCAGAAAACAAGTTCGAGTGGGACCATTATTTTACTAAGATGTTTAATTTGATATGTAAACTACAACATCGATGTCGATCTTAACGAATTTCAGCGTTGGTTAAACTCACAGAAAGCTTCCTACGCCATTTGTTTGAATTTGACGTTAAACTGATTATGCGTGCCTGAAGGATTACAATAAATTAAGTTTTAAAAGAGGACATTACAGAAATATAATTATTTATTTATATTAGACTAACATAAATTTCGAAGCTTGTTAGATATTTATTTTCTGTACCATTTACTGAAATGTTAAACCTCAGCTTGAACAGATTGAATTTATGGATTATTTAGAAATAATTTAAATTCTTGCCATTTGCAAATCAGATTTATTGCTTGTAAGATTGGCTGTAACGTCAAAACATTTATTATTATTGGTATTTACGTATAAATAAGCGATTTGTTCAATGAGTCCTTGCTTTTCTTAGTTAATATTTTTGCAATTACTGATATTTTTTTCAAATATTTTTAACGATAAATATTCTCTGAATGTTTGTTGTTGCAAGTTTCTAAACAATAAAGTAAAACCGAAAAAATGTTATTGCTGAATTTATTTTTTTTTATTTGAATCTACTCTTATAGTTAAAGACTGTTATAGTTAAAGAGTAATAAGTAAATGTGAGCATGTGATTAGGTCTTGTGGTCATTTTCGCTTCAATCTTCTTATAACTGCTGGTTCATTTGTGAGCTGCTCTACAAGGTCATTTCCATGTCCTGGTAACTTGTATGCTCTTGCAAGACCAAGACTATAGATTTCGGTAGGTACGTACGGGATCGATATGGAGAGTGTCGTTGCTGATGTATGTACAATGGCATATTAGGCGAAGGGTCTTGGACTGTAACCTCTGGAATATTTTGGTGTGGAATGGCTTTGCACAGCCCCACAGCAGAATTCCGTAGGTCTATATGGGCTTCAATATTATTTTACAGAAAAGTAGCTTTGAGAGGGATAGTTGCCAATGATCCAATACATTTGTTTGGTTTTCATATCTAGCTGTTTCCTCTTAGTTCTAAGCTGTGTGCTCCAGGTAAGTTTGTCATTAAGGTGCATCCCGAAGTATTTTATTTTGGACTTCATCGGTAATGGGACGTTGTTAAACCTAGTTTGCGGACAAACTAAGCATCTGTTGGTGAAGGTTATTTGTACGGATTTTTCGCAGTTGACCGTTATTCTCCATTTGTTGGCCTAGTCTTGCAGTAGATCGAGGTGTTCTGCTGCTGCTTCTGGTATTTTGTTAGCTGAAAGAATAGCCGTATCATCTGCAAATGTGGTGAGCAGCACTAGTGCCTTCCTAGAAAGATTTTGCAAAATATCAGATTATAACCGGGAGCTTTTCTGATATTTGTAAGTTTAATCTGCTGGCGAACTTCAGATGGTGAAAAGGACAAGATTGGTAGTGAAAGCTGATACGGAGCATCCAAGAAATCTTCGTTACCATCGTTATTACGGCAGTGGACTCATAAAAACGTTAGCAAGATGCACTACGAATGTATCTGATTTGTCTTTGTCTGTTTTAGCCCAGCTGTCATCAGGTCGCTTTCCATATGGTGTGGTATTCAGGAGAGAGTTTTGTGATATAGTCTTTAAATGTCATCAATGCGTCATGCAGCCGGTGAGTAAGTCTATTGCAGGTTGTTTTATCTTGTCAGTTTCTTATTCTTTGCCACTTTTTGCGAGCCCTGCGCTTCTGGATGGGGAAGTTAGTAACTGCAGGAAGGTTATTTGTAATAATAGGTGTGGCTTGATACGTAGCCGCTTGTGTCATGGTAGCTAAATATTGGGTTACTTCGTCGATGTCGCGAGCATCTTTAGCTAGACTGATATTTTCTTCCAGCTGGTTTCGAAAATGATCCCAATCCGTATTTTTCGTACAAAGTTTGATGGGTGATTATTTTTGTGCTGATGGTAACGATGACTAGAGAGTGATCGGAAGATAGGTTGTGGTTAGATTCGGTTTTAGTGTATGTGTCCGCTATTCCAGCTGTTCTCAATCTTTTGGGTTCCGCGTACCACCCACAGAATATCAAAATTTCTCCATACCACCGCCCTTTATAAAAAATGTCTGTATCAAAATAAAAAAATAGTTATAAAGTTAAACGTTTAATTTACATATTTAGATACAAAATATCTATTATTCTACCTATACATATATGCTGTGATCAAAAAGTACCTGGAAAGGTTCATTTAACTCGCGCGTGCTGATTGGCACTATTGCCATTTTGTCCCAATTTATATGACTTTCAACGACATCTAATAGCAATCAGGTATGGCATTGGCAGTTATCGTTTTCAACTGAACACTTCTTTCTTGTATAAAAAGTTTTGCTGCTACGATTTTTCAAATTGTCGAGTGGAATTGAGCAAAGAGCCTGCATTAAATTTTGTATTCGCAACGGAATTTTTGCTATAAAAACGTTGAAAACGCCGCAAAATGATTTCTATGCCGATACTTTATCAAAAACAAGAGTTTTTGAGTGGTACAGCATATTCAAGGAAGGCAGAGAACGCGTTGTAGATGAACCACGCTCTGGTAGACCATCCACTTCAATTGATGACCAACACGTCGCTCAAGTCAAAGATCGTCGGTTAACAAATTAGGGATATTATTGAATATCCCTAATTTGTTAACCGACGATCATGTGGATCTCGTCATTTGGGCTTGCGACGCGTCGCTTCTCGAGTAGTTCCGAAAACGTTGAACTTTTTCCAAAAACAACAACGCGTTAAAGTGACCGAAGAAATGCTTTCTCAATAAGAATCCTTCTTGGAACGCATCATTACAGGTGATGTAACCTGGATTTACGCCTTTGACACCGAAACAACTCAATAATCAAGTGAATGGCGCTCGAGAAGTGAAACAAGACTGAAAATATCAAGGTAATGTTGACAGTTCTCTTCGATTGTCGTGGTGTTGTGCATCACGAATTCCTTCCTACTGGCCAAACCGTCAACAAGGAGTACTATTTGAGCATTCTGCGTCGTTTACGTGAAGCACTTCGTAGAAATCGACCTGATTTGTGGCGAGCTAACTCATGGGTTTTGCATCACGATAATGCATCTGCTCACAATGCTTTTATTGTACGCGAATTTCTGCCCAAAAATTCAACAAACACGATTCCGTAAGCTCCCTATTCACCTGACATGGCACCGTGTGACTTTTTCCTATTTCTTCGACAAAACTTTCCTCTTCGTGGTCTCCGTTTTGAGTCGACTGACGCCATCAAAGGCGAGTTTTGAAGGGGTTTCAAGAAAACTACTTTAAAGCATGTTTTGAGGATTGGAAAAAACGTTGGCATGAGTGTATTGTAGTGGGAGGGGATTACTTTGAAGGGGGCGAAATAAATGTTGTTGAATAAATACCAATTTTGCAATTTATTGAACCATTCCCGATATTTTTTATCACAGTCGTATTACTAGCATCTCCAAAATTATATATACAGATTGTCTGCAGGTACTAGATACACACGGTAACTAGATACATAGACGGTTTAAAATTTTAAGTGGTTGTTAAGCAACACACCCTTGTGATTAATGTATTATTTTATTATTTTTTTATTTCCATTTTATTTGTTTGTATCTAGTTACCGTGTGTACCTAGTAACTGCAGACAATCTGTATATATTGCGGATTTTTACATCATTACTGACGTCTTCCGCATCCCAATCTCTATGTTTTCTCCAAAATTATTACATAAAAAGTATATAAAAACAATCAAAATATTATACAAACACTTAAGCTTGTTGATATTAAGTTCCATGTTACTTAGTTTTAAGCGTAAAGTAGGCTCAAATTATTTCAATTTCTCGTACCACTCGTAAGTCTCTTGTGTACCACCAGTGGTATGCACACCATAGGTTGAGAATCGCTGCGCTATACCATTAGAGATTACGAAATCTCGTAAATCCGGTGTTTCATTTATCACTGAGCCAAGAAGTAAGTTCTCCGTTTGAGAGATAACTGAGGTTATATCTTTGGATTGCCCTGAGTAGACTGCGTCCTTTTGGGTTGCCTTTAGCCACACGCTGTATTTTTCGTATTTTAATCTCCTATTGCTATGAATTTGGTGCTTTGGGACCAGAGAAACACTTTGTATTCCTCAATCGAAATGGCATGTCTGGGTGGGCTGTAAACAGCTGCGACTACAAGTGGATAGGGAAAAACTTCTACTTTTGAGTTTTTCTGTTTGATAGGATTGCAGTTCGTGATGAGCAATTATATTTTTGTTTATCTTAGCCGCCGTGAGCTGTTTCATCGGGGTGGTGAGTATAGTATACGGTGACCCCTTACTGGCTCTGAATATGCAACCCATATTACATTACATGTCTAGTTTATACCTGTAATGTAATATGGGTTGCATATTCAGAGCCAGTAAGGGGTCACGATTTAAAATGGGCACACGGTATATTATAACGTGGTATTTTTGTGCCGTCCTGTGCGTTGCGTGAGTTTCTGAAACTAGTAATATACTACCAAGGCCCGCTGTATTAAATATTGCATATTAAGGCCTGCCCACTTTATTTAGCCAAGACGCAATTTAGAAAGGACGATGGTGCCATTTGGGGCGAACTATACATTTTAAAGGGACAAATGTATAGTTCACCTCAAATGGCGCCATTGTCCTTTCTAAATTGCATCTTGGCTAAATAAAGTGGGCAGGCCTTAATATGCAATATTTAATTCAGCGGGCCTTGATACTACTAATAAAAGCTAGAGCAAAAAAGAAGTTTTTATCAATTGAAAAGGGACGTTATACAAGGGCGAGTTTAAAAATTCAAACAGAAAGGGTTAAAATTACCTCAAATGTTTTCTTAGATGTAAAACAATAGGCTAAATGAAGAAAACCTCCGTCAATATTGTCATGGATCGCTTCAATTATAAATTTCTGACTAGTTGTAGTACCAAGCCTTTTTCTAAAATTATTTACGAGGCCAGCTGATTTTACTACAAACATTTTGTAAATTTTTATCGATTTGAGATTTACATCAGATAATAACATACATTTGGAAACTAAACAAAAGTCAAGCACCCTGTTTGAATTTAGTAAAAAATAACCAAAAATCCGTAGTTGTGTAATATCTAATTTAAACATTTTAAAAGGATATTCTGCAATATGTCAGATTACAACTTATCTTACTGATTAATATCTGATGAAATATTGCTACTTGGTTTTCTACATATTTAAGATTTATACGCCATATACGTTGTTAAATGTTACTCAAGATAAATTTGCTGTTTTAGTAAACATGAGAATTAATATTCATAGGCAATGTAAGGGTTTTATTTATTTATGTGTGATTTAAACATGCTGCTTTTAATTTAGCAATAATGTTACTAAAAAGTTAAGTTACGTTAAGTTAATTTCAATACCCTAATCAAACTGAAAATGTTTCTTTCAATATCCCAATTTATGATAATTTTGCTGATTTTAATACATTCGTCCGTTTAAATAATAATGATTAAATAACATCAATTAAGAATATTTGCCAAAGTTCAGCAAAAACGTTTAAAAACTCTCTCTTTTAAAAGTTCAAGGAAGGGTAACTAATTCACAATTAATGCCTGGCTTCTCATAACGAATTTGTGATACATCCCCTTTGAAAACTGATATATGCAATAAAAAGCTAATTTAAGGTACCTACGTCGAAATCTTGAGCACGCGACCCACTTCTAAACCTTTGTAATTTTCATCAAGTTAAGTGAATTGGGACAAAGTTAATTTTTTGCATTTGATTATGCACGTTTTCTTCAAAATCCGATTACGAAAAGGAATTTTAGTACTTTTTTTAAACTAATTTTTTTATTTTATTACAAACATTTTTTGGCCAACTCATCTGATTTGGGCAAGATTTTAAAAATCGGTCAATTAAACTGATTGGAAATATAAGAGGAAAAATATTGATATTAAATTCGTACGTGAAATGATTTTAATATTAACATATGAAAATAAGAGCAACACGCTTGCATTTTGGTTGTTCAGCGATAGGGAAGAGGGAATATATTTAATAATTGACGACGGAGGTGTTCAGGCACAGCAGTTACGATCTCCACAGCTGGGCCCTATTGCTACATAAACACGCTTGATATGCAAACGACACAATTTTGATATCAGGAATACGTCCCATGAAGTCGTATTCCACTTACTACCTAATAAGTTTCGTTCCTAATTGTTATTTTCGACTGTTTATTCAGAGTTATAGCTTTCTTTAACTGTTGGAAAAATTCATTTTTAAAAGCACACGAACAAATGATATTCGTACGTATAGGTATGTTTAATTTCAGCAGTTCCTACAGAAAACGCTTAGTTCTCCTGATGCATTATGGATATTGCAAATGTAAAATTCATATGAATGCAGTTTTACTCCAACAGCGCTACCAGTTTCTAAAATACTCATACAGTTCGCTTTACAACAGAAACACATGTCTCTTTAATGGTATGCTGCCATTTCTACCGTTTGCAAATTTTACATATGAGCTCTACGTATTTACGTACCTTGGGAAGGAATTGCTGTGAATGTTACTTTGAAACAGTTTCGCAGAACTGCTACAAAATTGAATGTTAGTTTAATTAATTAATTATTTAACCCGTTTGATGATGCCAAGTTAGAATAAAACACAAATCAGTTTTAAATTTATCAGCTACAAGGCATTAATTTTTACATATTTAACATATAAACTTCATAATTTAAAAATATTAACTAAAACTTAAAATGCGATGGGAGGCCTTTTTAAGTAAATCACCGCATAATAAAACCGTGCAAAATATTCAAAATTGAGCGTTAATTTTAATTGGCGTGAGTACATCATTTTTTCCTTTCCTGGCATTTCCTACTTTCGTCCTTAGCTTAACAGAGTAACCGGTCTTCTCTTAGAATCTCATCCCTACTACATCAAGAGCTTTCTTTGGAGTAATACGCTAGAAAGATTCCGGGTAGAAAATTAATTGGCTTAAATGATAATTGATATTAATTACTCTTTGTTATTTTTCACCACATTAACTCGTTGACGGTAAGACGTGCCCTCGTCCATTAAAAAAAACGTAACGGTCCCCAGGAATACTTTTCGACGATGAGTTATTTTTATATTAGTCGCTTGATTATATCGTAGAATTTCTTTGGATGCTAAAATAAAATGTGATGGCATCAATCATAATCGGGACAGATTTAGTTTGTTTTTAAAATATTGGAAAAAAAACAGAAGGCAATAAAATAGAAACAATTTAATAATCAAGTGAATTTTATTCAGGATAAAAATCAGTTAGTTTGAACATAGCTTTACAGGTCTTGAATATTCAGTCTAACAAATCATTCAAAACCTAGCAATATTTTGTTAATGCTTTGAACAACTTGCTGATCATCATTTTTATTTATTTACTATGCTTTACGAACATTTCCATCTATTACCTCTGCATTCGATTCCCTAGTTGTTAAACCTGCAGGAATTAGCCTCCTCTTGCTGAAAAAAATAAATAAAGGAGACAAGAAAATGAAAGTTGTAAACATTAAAAGTAAGAGGATCTCAGTATATTGAGAATTAGTTAACCTAGACGAAACAAAAATATAGGTTATGCTACGAAAAATAGAAAAACAGCTAAAGATTTTTCTACATCAGCAAACCTGTGACCAAAATCCAACGGGAGCAAGGCATTGAAGAAAACCTCGTCAGAACAAAAGGCCCAAAAAATTAGCATACTAAAGAAACTCGCAGTACAGAAAATATAGATATGAGGAATAAAACAAAACACAGAAAGAAGAAAACAGTTCCAATTATTGCGGAAAAAGTAAGAAACGAAGTATCAAGGATAGCTTTAATGTCAACACATATGTAAATCAAACGGAGGGGAGAATATATAAAAAATAATTGTCCTTGAAAAGGAATTGAAGAGAAGTGAAAACTGAAAAACATTAGACCTGATAATTCACAAATTGTAGGGAGGAGAGAATAATACTGATAATAATAGCAGTAACAGTAAAACTCAAAATAATAATAGAAAACACTAAGTATTTTGGGAAAAAAAGATAATAATAATACTAATAATAAAGCGATTTTTAGCTATAACATCCAAATGGAGTACGGATTCCCCAAATGCGCGGTGGTAATCCAAGTCTAAAGAGGCACTGCCGAAGAAGCTAATCAAAATATAGCTCTTATAGGTGGCAGTATAATAAATAATATCGTACCAAAAAGGAGCTACAAATATCTAGGTCTGATTGAACTTTCAAGTGTGAACAATACACCTATGAGGCAACAAATGTAGAAACGTGTTATCAGTAGGGTCAACGAATTTGCAAAAAGCCACTGGACTGCATAAAATATCTGCCATTAATAATTGGGTTATACCCATTGCCACTGGTCAAATACCTCTCTGCAGACCTTTGACGCCAAAATAAGGACGACCCTTACCAAATACCGAAGCATCACCCACGAAGTTGGACACACAGATTATATCTTCCCCTTTCACTTGAGCCATGTGTTTAGTCAATGTAAAAAGTTTCGCGAATACTTTCTTACTAAAAAGGTAGAATTCGTCAAACTTGCGGACACAAAAAATTAAGAGAGTGTCCCTTCATCTGCACGAACGAGGATTTAATGCTGATGCAACAATCAAACAAGAGAGGATTGAATGATGGAAGCAGAAAGAACTACACGGTAGAATCGCTGCCCAGCTATATTCGGAAAACACGGATCTAACGTGATCAATATAGTGGTTTTGATCGTCAGGTTTGTTTGCCGAAACTGAAGGGTCCTGTTAGCAATCCAGGGCCCAGTCGTTGTCACTAGAGCCTACCAGCGTTATGTTTTAAAAACCACAACATATATGTCGGCTTTGTCAACAGAAACCTGAAATGATTCAACATATTGCGGGTGGTTACAGCTCACGGTCACAGACGGACTACCTACTCAAACACAATGATGTGGCAAAAACTGTGCATCAGGCATTGGCAAATCATGAACAGTGGAAACATTCGCCTGTTCTGGGTCTTCTAGTAACGACCGTACAGTGCAGTGGCGGCTCGTGACTTTAGGAATGGGCGAAGCAGATTATTAGGTCCCCCCTCATCCCTTTGGGGGTCGAGCTGCGCAGGGGCAGCCTCCAAGTTGCCCTGCTTTTTGAGTATAAAATGTAAATTATTTATTCAGTTTTTAAACTATTTCTTTCTTAAACAAGCAACAAATTCAAGTAAAGTAGTATCAAATTAAGCGCATTTTGTTGTCTTTCCATTGATACCACTATCAATCCTATCAACTCAAACCGGGGGCAGGAATCTGCATATATACGATTTCCCATGCTATTTCCCTATGTTCGCCCCTTAAGTCAAACACCCGGTATAGTCACTTCAGAGTTTACTTGTGAAATTATAACCGAAACCAGAAAGCAGGTTGCGAGTGACGCAGGTCTAGAATTTGTGTCACTTCTCCGTCAAATTCATTTGCAAACATACGAAAATAACGCGGTATTCCTGTATAAGCGAACCTGCTTCAGTTGAACGCTTGTGGTATGCAGTGTGTACCACAGAACACGTAGTATGTACTGCCGAGCGACATAACCTGCAGGGGCTTGCTGTGTGCGGCATATAGCTACTAATAATTAGGAATGGAAGTAATTATTTCATTCTTTTCTGGTTATATCAATTGAATTAAAGAAAATAAAAAAACAATTAAAATTATTTCGGATTTTGAATGAAACAAACATTTAACCGAAAAACATAGGTGAAGCAGCGCTATACCAACGCCATTATACGAGCCGTCACTGATGCAGTGGAAGCAAATAGACCTGACATAGTGCTCATTAATTAAATCAGGAAGAAAGCTGCTACTATCATAGATATTGGTATACCACTAGACGACAATATCATTACCAGTATGTCGGAAAAAGAAGAATGTACCAACCGCTTGCTGTGGAGCTGAAAGACATTTATCGCCTAAATAGAGTAAATATTATACCGGTAGTAATCTTCATCAATGGTTTAATAAATAAAGACTTGCCAAATATTTTAAATGTCACACCTCTAACAATATTACATCTACGTATGATGCAAAAAGTCTCAATTTCCACTATAACATCTCAAATATACTCTATAGTGCCTTGGTTTAAGATCAAACCCGGTGCTATTAGAAATAAATGCCTAAAATAGAGCAGAACAACAACTATAATAATAATAATAATGTCATTTATTAAACTATCTAATAAAATAAATTAATATTTAATTAAACTAAATTAAATTGACATTCATGCCCTGGAAAGTAGTAGTGTATATGCGTGTGATAAATACTCTGAAATTGCATTAAAAATAAGCGAGTTCAGGGGCAAATAAAACAAAGTGACAACGAAGAAGGAAACAGGAGAGCGAAAGGAAGCCATAATACAACAAAACAAGTTAGTCTAGTAAATAAGAACCATAAATAGAAACCTAACCCAACTCGAAGCCGATAAGAGGGAACAATTTTCGACGGGACAACCGGAGTTGACCTCTTTGCGCGGCGATAAATAGGACAGCTGGCGCTCGAAACTGGAGCGTATCTATCAATAAGACAGGCCCGTAACAAGTAATTCTACTCGCGTAAAACCCGTTCTAATTATACTTAACTTTAAGTTACGAAATCCATTTTTTAAACTAGGGAGACGCAACGGGAAGAAAGCGACATGGCAGAAAACAAAGAAATAACGTTAAGTGATATTATGAATAAGCTATTGCAAGTGGAAGGTAAAATTGATGAAACGAACAAAAATATGAATAAACAAACAGAGAAAATAAGGAAATTAGAGCAGACCATTAGCTATCAGGCAACGAAGATTGAAAAGTTGGAGAACGAAATAAGGAAAAGAAACATAATAATCTTTGGAATCCCAGAAGGCATAGAGGAAGACTTAACAACCCTGAAGGAGAAAATATTGGAAATAATAAGGGTAAGAATGGAGGTACAAATGGGGGAAAACGAGATAGATTCCATGAACAGACTTGGAGAACGCAGGGGAAACGAAAGTAGACCAATAAAGGTGGGGATCACAACAGTCTTAAAGAAATGGGAGATTATGCGAAACACAAAGAAATTGTCAGGAACAAAAATAGGAGTAAGTGAGGACCTCGATAAGAAGACAAGAGAAATGAAGAAACAACTACTCCCATACATGTTAGACGCCAGGAAAAGGGGACTAAGAGCAGTGATCAGGAAGGACAAACTACTAGTAAATGGAGAAGAGTGGAAGATAGAAGATATGACAGGAAATGATAAGGAAACAGAGGAAGCAACAACAAACAAGGAAGCAGAGGAACAAAAGAAAAGAGGCAGATCCACAGATGAGGAAGAATCAAGTCCCTCCAAGGGAGCAGTACCAAAAAAGAAAAACTGGGCACAAATAGCACGAATGCCCTTCCACAACGAAATGCCAGTCTCAAAGGAAGAAGAGTTAAACAAAACAATCAGAAGCATCACAAAGACAACTCGACACCAACAAATCTCAAAAAACTAACAGAAACTGAAAACCGGACTGAATCAAAGACGACGAAAAGCAATAATATAGGACTAGCAAAAAGGAGGGTAAACACTGAAGAAGTTAAAGGGAGTAAGAATAGCAATGAGGAAGGAAACAACGACGATGGCCTAGAAGACTGGGAAAGAATATTGCAAAAGGAATATAAAAAAGAAAGGAAAGATAAAAGAGACGGGAGAAGATCGAGAAGACAAGAAATAAAAATCAGCACGTGGAATGTGAGAACACTATTAGAACCAGGAAAAATAAATGAAATAAAATGGAACTAGAAAGATATAAAATCAGCATTGCCGACTTGCAAGAAGTAAGGTGGGGAGGTAAAGGAAGGATAGATAAAAAGGACTTCTCAATAATTTACTCAGGAAATGAAAAGCAGGGACATCAAGGAGTGGCTTTTATGCTACTAGGAAAAATAAAAGAAAAAGTAATAGAAATTAACCAAATAAATGAAAGAATGCTTTATCTAAGGATAGACTTGGAGCCATACAACCTGTCCCTACTGAACATGTATGCACCTACAGAAACGTCGGCAGAGGAGGAAAAAGATGGTTTTTATGAGACGATCGAGGAGGCAATAGCGAAAATACCCAAAGAAGACATGATATTAGTGCTTGGAGATGCCAATGCGCAAATAGGGAGAGAAGAGTATAATAAACATGTAGCAGGGAAGTATACGATACATGAGCATACAAATGATAATGGGCGTAGACTATGTAACCTAGCTGTCTTAAATAACATGGTTATAAGCAGTACTAAACATAACCACCCCAGGAAACACAAAGTAACCTGGACAACCCCTGACCAGCAGACACAAACACAAATAGATCACGTGATGGTAAATAAAAGAAGACAGTCTTCTGTGATGGACATACGCACATACCGCGGAGCATGTGCAGACTCCGACCACTATATGGTTGGGGGTAGGATTAGGCTAAAACTTAAGACACACCTAAAATATAAACGACACTTAACTAAATGGAAAATTGGCAAACTAAACGTCGAGGAAATAAGAGAGAAATACATCGAAAGAATAGAGAATATACTAGAAAGGCAAATTGAAGATTATAATGAAATAGAAAATAAGTGGCTTAGTATTAAAAGTACAATTAACCAGGCTGCGGAGGAAGTAATTGGAAGGGAGGTGAAAAACAAAAAAAAGGAATGGTTCAATGAAGCATGTAGGAAAGCCAGCGAGGAAAAAATAAAAGCAAGACTGAAATGGTTAAAAACAAAAGAGGACGAGCACAGAGCAGCGTACGAAGAAAAACGGAAAGAATGTAAAAAAATAACTAGAAAAATGAAAAGAGAATGGATAGAGGACGAACTAACGGAAATCGAAAACAATAATAAAAATAACAATACGAAGAGATTCTACCAGAAAATAAAAGAGCAAAGCAGTAATTACAAAACTAAATCAAGTGGTATCAAAAATAAAGACGGCATCACAATAGAGGAAGAAAGGGAGTACAATATGGTATGGGAGGAATACTTTAAGGGATTACTGACAGAGGAACAAACACAGGAAAACATAAATGCTGATGATAGGGATGGGATTGAAATCGAAGAACCTACCATAGAGGAAATAAAAGGAATTATTGATAGCAGCCGCAACGCCAAGGCCCCGGGGAAGGATGGACTGAATATGGAATTAATTAAATACGGGGGGGAAAGGCTAAAAGAACAAATATCTCTATTGATACAGAAAATCTGGAGAGAAGAAGAGATGCCTAAAGAATGGGAAGTAGGGCAAATAATAACAATACACAAAAAAGGAGACCAGAAGATATGTAAAAATTACAGAGGAATAACCCTGCTAAACACAACTTATAAGATACTATCATCAATAATTCAAAAAAGATTAAGGGAGAATACGACCACTGTAATAGGAAAATACCAATTTGGGTTTGTTAAGGGCAAAGCGACAACCGACGCCATACATGTGATAAAGCAAATCATAGAGAAGACCTACGAATATAAAATGAATGTGGAGCTATTATTTATTGATTTTGAACAAGCGTTCGACTCGATTAACAGGGTAAAACTCATGCATATCATGAAACAGCTAGGAGTGGCAGCGAAATTAAGAAGAATAATATGTATTACGATGGGGGTAACTAGAGCAAGTGTTAGAACACAGAAAGGAGAAACGCGTGAATTCAGGACGGACAAGGGAGTTAAGCAAGGGGACTCACTCTCCACATCACTTTTTAACATGTGTATAGAATATATAACCAGAAAGATAAATAAAGGAACAATAAGAACGAGGGGGGGGCAAATAGTGGCTTATGCGGACGATCTGGTGGTAGTAACGAAAAGGAGAGACATAATGGTACAAATGTTGGAAGAGATAATTCGTGAGGGCGAAGAAATAGGGCTGAAAATAAACATGAAAAAAACTAAACTGATGAGGATAGGGAAGGAAGTAGGAAACGGAACGGTAAGAATCGGAGGACGAGAATTCGAAGAAGTGTCCAATTTTAAATATTTGGGAGTCACAATAACCAACAAAGGAGATAGAACTAACGAGATCAACGAGAAAATAATGATAGCGAATAAAGCCTACTATGCCAATAGAACAGCTCTCAAAAGTAAAAGCCTGACAAAACATACTAAATTAAAAATGTATAAAACACTAATAAGGCCAATAATGATGTACGCATCTGAAGTAATGACAATCACAAAGAAAGAGGAGGAGAAGTTAAGAATAGCCGAAAGAAAGTTAATAAGAAAAATGCTAGGACCAGTTAAAATGGGCATAAATGAATATAGAGCGATGAACAACCAAGAGTTACTACAGGAACTGAAAGGGGAAGACATAGTAAGAAAAATAAAGAAGCAAAGAGCAAAATGGCTGGGGCATGTTTGGAGAGCAAGAGATGATGAAATAATAAAAATAATCACAGAATGGGAGCCAGCAGGGAAGAGAAGACGTGGCAGGCCAAGATCGAAATGGATGCAAGAAGTTAAAAGTGATTTAAATAGGGCAGGAATCATGGATGGGGAAGAAGTTGCAATGAATAGGAAGAAATGGAAGAAAATATGTGAGACAGTGGAATAAAAGCTGAAATGGGGACCGATCCACCCCGTGAAAAGGGATCTAGAAAGCTTGGAAGAGCGGCGTTACCCCACTAGGGGTGCTAAGCCACATACATACAAATTAAATTAAATAATACTTAGAATAAATAACCAAAAATATATCAGAATAGCGCTAATGGACGGTGTTTAGACCTACTAAGTAAAATTATTGGTCTAATCTGCCACATAATCCCAGTAATATATTTAATAAAGAAATAAACCAAATAATAACAAATAGACCAGTTTGTATAATTAATAAGTTAGATATTTAACTGAAATTTGTTTCTGTAATTCGACTAAAATAAAATTGAAGGTAATCGATAATAAAATTAAAAATAAAGTTTAAAACTGATTGTTTTCTAACCAGGAAGAAGGGATGCATATGCAGTTTAAAGCTGCTTTTCAATTTTCTGGCAAGAACTTAAACATAGAAACCTTTTAATTTTAGATGAAAGTTCTTTGTATTTTTATAAAAATTGCAAGTAATGTAGATCGTGAACAGAAGGTGCCCTTAAATTGAACCTTGTAGTACACCATTTGATTCGAATATTGATTGCCAAAAATAACCTTCTGTTCTGTTGCTTAATCATTTATAATTAAAGAAATT
Organism: Melanotus villosus; assembly: GCA_963082815.1. Taxonomy (NCBI): domain Eukaryota; kingdom Metazoa; phylum Arthropoda; class Insecta; order Coleoptera; family Elateridae; genus Melanotus; species Melanotus villosus. The sequence goes on from OY720423.1 coordinate 13,218,619, forward strand.
GCATCTTTTTCATCTACGGTTTAACTTAATTCTAAGAATTAGTTTATAAAACAATTGTTTCTTTATATTTATTTAATATTATATATTGTTACTACATTGTTTTTTTACTAATATTTATGCATCGTTTCTAACGCGAAATAAGCTTCTTAATGCCCTCTTCAAAGAATCGGAGTGCCTTTTATACACCTATTTATCGTAGTTATCAATATAAAAGCAAATTCCTAAAATTAAATAAATGCGTATCGTATATGAATGTACGCGTATATTCATAAATGTTGTTTCAATGAGTGAGTAATCGTTCCGAACTTTATTTGAGAAAAATTAAAAACAACAGATAAGAAAATATAACCCGAGATCTGAAGAAAAACTAACATAACTAGGTAATGGAAGCAAGGAGGGTGTAGACTGTAGAATAGTAGTATGTATCGACAACCAGTACCAAGCAAGACAATAAATAAAGGATTTAACCCAGAAGAACACCAAGGGTAAAAATAATAAGTGGAAAAATTAAGCAAGGTAGTTTACTAGGAGATGAAGAGAAGTGGTTCAGACATAACTTGATGGTGGAAATGTAAAGTCTGCAATGTTAATAAATGCGTCACAAAACGAAAACAAATCTATGCAAAATAATAACTTTTGTATTTCTCCCTAAATAAAAAGACTTGTTAACTTTTCAGAGCGCCAGTTTAACAGTGGCGGGTGTTTTCTAAGAAGAGAAAAAACTGATAAGTTTTAGAAGAGCACGTGAAGACGGAAAACATTTAAAGGGAAGAAAAGTATAATTAACATTCTACCAAAGATTTCGTAAGGCGATTGCTGATTTCCCTGAGATACTGAAAATTTTTCTGTGCAATACAGAAATACCAAGTACAGACTCCTTCGATAAGTTAATGTAATGCTATCAATAGGCATTCTCAAAGAATAGTTATAAAAAAGAATGAAGGGGTAAAACGGACATAAATATCAATCTGTAAAGACTGGAAGTGAAACAACTAAAATGCCTATTTCTGTGGTTTTTCACAATAAATGCCAATTTTTAAGTGTAAATGCCTATTTTGTTATATTTTTAAAGCAATTTATTGGAAACTATCCAAAAACCAATTGAAAGAGTTTATTTCTTGTATTATTCTGTAGTAAATTGCGGTAATGCTTCGAAGACTTCTTGCAGGGAAGAAACGTATGTAGTCTCATCTGTTAAGGTTAACAAACTTTTTTACTTTGAACTGAAAGATTATTAAGAATTTCAATTGGTGCAACTCTATCGAAGGTGCTAAAAAATTATACACAAAATGGACAGCTAAAGCCTTACCTTCATGAAAAAATCCTGAAAACCAAATGCAGTAACATTTTTTTGCTTTAAATTCAAAGATTATTCAGAAATTAAATTATTGCAAGTTTGTAAAAAGCACAAAAAACCATTAAAAAGAAATAATTCAAAGCAAACTCTGTCTGAAAAAGACACTGAAGACCAAAAAACTAACATTTTTTATCTAAACTGAAAGATTATTAAGAATTGAAATTGTTACAAATTTGTGAAACGCTCTAAAAATTATTAAAAAAAAAAATATGCTAAACCTTGCCTGAAAAAGTATCTGAAGATAAAGTTAATCTACACCTTTTGCTCTAAATGTTGTAGGTCTGTAAACGCCACTAACAAATTATAAACAAAAATAAAACAATTCTACGCAAGGTTAGCCCCTGCCTGAAAAAATGTTCTGAAAACCAAACAAACGAATATTTTCTTGCCTTAAACTTAAAGAATTTAAATGGTTGTAAGTCTGTGAATAAAAACATATGAAAACAAATTAAACAAGGTAAAGCTAGGGCTAACCTGTGCCTAAAAATCTTCCTGAAGACGAACTTTTTTTTCCTAAACTGAAAAATTGTTAAGACATTGTTGCCAGTCTGTGAAAATCGCTGAATAATTATTTAAAAAGAAATTAAACAAAGCAAAGCTAAGGTTAACCCTAACTGAAAAAAATTGCTGACGAATTACAACCTAATATTTTTGGCCTTCAACTGAAAGATTATTAAGAATTTAAATTGTTGCAGGTCTGTGGAAAGCACTAAAAAATTATTTAAAAACAATTAATCCCGCAAAGCTGAGGTTAAACCCCGCATAAAAAAGTTACTAGAAAAAATTAAACAATGCAAAGTTAACTGAAAAAAAATCCTGAAGACCAAATAAACTATCTTTTTTCTCCAAATGTTAAGGTGAAGGATTATTAAGAACTCTGTGAAAAACACTAAAAGGTTATACAAACGAAATAAACAAGGCAAAGCTTAGGTTAAACCCTTCCTGAAAAAGTACATCAAGACAAAAAAAATACCTATCTTTTGTATTTTAGGCCACATTTCATATTGTTAGAGTCCCTAAATTCCTAATTTTCAGTGCCTGAATTTCCAGCCTTTATTGATAAGTAAACAACCAAAAATTTTGAAGAGGAAGGGTCGATTATTCTAGGTGTTTCGAATTCCTGGATTGCACAAAAGAGCACCTTCAAAGGTTACGGCAGTAGCCAAGCTGTAAAGAGTATTGGCACATCTGATACGTCGCTTTTATCAAAGGTGACATTACAGAATAAGGTTTGGAAAATAAATTTAGTGTTAGAGCAGAGGTTAACAACCGAAAATGATCGCCTGTCGTCGGTATTCTATTTCGGTCACCCTTTCAGAAGTGCCCGATCTACATTGCGTCGATATCGCTCATTTCTTTTAAATCCTATGCTCGCGATAAGAGAGACATCTTTATCTATCCTATGCCGTCTTCATAATGGAGGAAAATGTCAGGTCAGGTGATTGACGACCGGACGAGTTGCTGATGACCGACGCTGGCAGACGCTTGGAACGCAACTTGGGCGTCGTGTTTACACGCTCAGTCACATGTCTCGACCTCAGTATATCACCACAAATATTTAAGCAACTTCGTCCTAACGAGCTACCGAGTGATTTGTTAGTTCACAAATTCTTCTCCCGTGTATTCGCCGTTTATAACATTAGTCCTCTTCGAGACGAAGCCGAGTATTTCGGACCAGAAGACGTTCCTTTAATCGAATTTCAGGGAAAAAAAGGCGTAATTCGGGCAGGGTTTACGACGTAAAATTCCGACTAAGCAAAAAAAGAAACCGAGAATGTTTCTGCATAATCTAATTGCGTCATTAAATAAAATTCCCGAAAATTACGTGTCATGTTCAACGCCGCTATAGAAGATATTAAAAAACTTGAGAAAGTAATCACACCGCTATTTCGCGAAAATGTTGCGGGCGCCGCGGGAAGCGCCGAGGGTTGTAGAAAAGTGTTATACCGCGTTTGTTAAAACTGTTAACGAATCTTAAAATCCTTTAAAAAGTGGGCCTAAGTTTATAAAGTTCCGAGATTCGAACGAGTGCGCGGTTGCTATAAAAATTAAGCTTCATACACAGTACCAGCGGGCGACGTTCATTACGGTGCCGCATAACCATAAAAAACCGCCCTCCCCGTACAGGGGTGGCGCTTCCATTATACTTTCCGCGCGCTGTTAATCTTGGAAAGTAAAACTTATGCAAACGAGCCCGCCGCGTGGTTTTACAAGGCACGTAATTTCGAACCAAGCTCAGGGCGGACGGGGGTTGTTTTTACATCGTATCATCTCAGACGCCTGTCAGACACATACGCGCACACAATACAAGATTTATATTCGCCTTGCACAATGAAGTATCAGAAGCACTCTTACATTCCGCCAACTTTATACAATGGGTTAAGGATCTGTAATTTTTTATTATTAGCGGGACTATCGCGACCACCAAACCAGAGGAAAAGAAGAAGACTTAAGTACAACAAGCACGGCCTCTCCCGCAATTTAAATAAACGATTCGCTAGCTCAAGAAAAATGATCGATAAGTTTAAATCGACAAGAGCTCGAGGACCGTCCATCCGTCCATCCATTCAGAGATGTGTTCTTTTGACACGCGAGACTTTGGTACGTTAATGAGGGTTTCTGGCGCCACCGTCGGCATCGACAAAGATATCGTTGATATTCTGAGATTCAGATCTCTCGCGAGATAACTCTAAAACACGGAAAGCACATCGAACAACCAAAAGTATAAGGTGTCCTCTTTCGTGAAAAAAAAATAACCAAACGCAAAAAAAGGATTGGAGTGTGGAACAAGACAAAAGGGGAGATTTACGAGAGGCCGCTTCTTCTAATGGGTGGCGCGCCTTACTTAATTACATCACCACCTCGGTCGGAACATTCAAAGTCTCATATAAATAAAAGAAACACCACGAATTTTTTGTTTCGACAAAACACGTTGGACTGGAGCCGATATAACGATGGTCCTCTATACCATTCATGTTGTTTTATTCCAAATAAACTAAACAAGCTTTAAATTATTTGTCTGCAACGCCGGACCTGATTTGAATGCCAACTAAATGCATTGTTTCACTTTACTTTTGATTGTTAACAAGGTAGTTGAGTATACTAACACACCGTTTTATCCAACTTAAGAACAGGGTAAAACTACGTCCTTAACGGAATTAATACGACACCTCTAATCAGTGCCCCTTTATTCACTGGGCAATTGGGACATTTGTCTAGAGCCCACACTGCTGTAAAGGTTCATGATTTACTCAAAATTAATAATGTTTCCAACTGGTCGTCGACATTTTTTTTAATAATTATGTTGTTATGCTGTTTTTGATATCCACACGCACTTTGCTGGTGACAGTACCAAGTGATCGTATACGTCAAAATAAGAAAAAAAGTCAAATAAATATGGGCCCAACACTCAGTAGCTTTTAAGATATGAAACTTTGGTAGAAGTCCACCAATTGAAATTAACTTAGGTACTTAGATAACTTATATGCAAATGAAAAAGCTGATGTAACACCTTTCTCTGATACGCCACAAAATGTATTAACACTAATTCGTTGTACTAGGAGTGCCACTCTTATTTGAAATTTACAAAACCAACCAACCAATGTATTCCTAATAATTTACTAACTAGCGCAAACGGTAGGTACTATTTATAGAGGTAAAAAAGATCTTTAGACGGACTCAATTTACTGTCATTTTTCATCCTAATTTCTTAAATTAACGTGACCTGTTGTTAGGTTTTTCCTTTAGTTTAAGTAAATTTAACATCAACTGTTGTTGCTTGTAACAATGGTTTAGTGGCTTTGGTACTGAAATATAATTAATTTTATCACGATATGTGGTTAACTTTACATTAACCAAAGTTTACATTGCATGTACTTAAAGCTATACCGTTATAGATCGAAACAGCTTTTAAGGGAAACTGAAAGAGTATGGAAGGTTTATGAAAAGCACAAAAAAATTATTGAAAAAATATATAAATGATTCAAAGCAAGGTTAACCTAACCCCTAAAGCTCCCTTAAAAAATTTCTTGAAGACCAAATAAACAATTTTTTTTGCATTAAACTGAAAGATTGTTAAGAGTTTAAATTGTTGTAAGTCTGTGGAAAGTCCTAAAAATTACGTTCATATTTACTGTCAATTTTGCACTTTAATTTGTTCAATCAACTTAACCTGTTGTCAGGTAACATCAACTGTTGTTATTTGTAACAATATTAACAGAGTTTGTGTTTCATCATCATAATCAACATTTTAAGCGTTTAATTACTCCAATACTGGATACGACTTCTCCAGATTTCTCCATTCCGTTCGCTCCTATGTCCTCCTCATCCAGTGTATTCCGACTATTTTCGTGATGTGATCCCTCCATTGCACCCTTGGACGTACCCTGTCTCGCTTTCCTAGTCTTGGTCTCCATACAGTTGTTTGCTCACTCCATCTACCGTCTTCTCTCCGCATAAAATGGCCTGCCCTCATCCATTTTTGTTTTGCTTTCCTTTCTACCACATCTTCAGCCTTAGTTTTGGTTCTTATCCACTGAGTTGATGTTCTATCTGTGAGTCAAATTCGAAGCATTGCTCTTTCCATCTTTCTTTGACGTACTTTCAACTTCTTGATGTTAGTTTTTGTGAGAATCCAGGTTTCAGATGCGTATGTAAGTACGGGTAAGATACATTGGTTAAAAACTTTCGTTTTTTGATTCTGTGTAAATGGACCCTTAAATACACTCCTTTGTTTACCAAAAGCTGGATTCGTCTGTTCACTTCTGCTAATTGTGTTGCTTCGTTCTTTCATCATTTCTGTTGCATGTTATCTTCGTTTTCAGGAGGTTCATGTTTAAACTTATTTTTTTGGCTGCTGTTCTTAGGTGCCTTATCAAAGGAAAGCAGCACGATATCATCAGCAAATCTGAAATTTGTAAGGTGCTGGCCGTTTATATTTAATATTTATACCTTTCTTTTGCCAATGAAGCGTCTTAAAAACATCCTCTAACTAGTTTATAAAACGCTGAAGGGGAAGGGGGTATCCCTGTCTTACACCTCTTTCGATCTTAACAGGTTTTGCGCCTTCAAATAGTTTACCAGAAGCACTGGTATTGTTGTACATGTCTGATATGGTTTAAATATGTCGGTAATCGATCCTGCTTCCTTTAAAGCATTTGTTAACGCCTAAATCTAGACTGTGTCAAATGCCTTCTCGAAATCTAGGAAGGCCACATAAAGAGGCTGGTTATGTTCATACTACTTTTTCAATTACTTACTTGTCTTATGGTGTGTATGTGATCTAGCGTGCTGTATCATTCTTGATTCGTATCAACAGCGCCCTCTCTGATAAAAAATCTACAGATTCAGGAGTACCACAAGGCCGCATTTTTGGGCCAAAATTATTTAATCTATACATGTTCGACGTGCCAAATCTTCCACTAAAACGTTATTCGTGGATGATACATTACATGCGTTTTTGCCCAACACGAAAATCTTAACTCAGCAATTGACCATCTCCAAACGTCACTCAATGCCCTAGGTAAATAGTTCAACAAATGTTGCATCACACTTAACCCAGCCAAGTGCTCAGCTAAAACTTTTACTCTTAGACGTATTCCGAATCCCCACAGACTGCTTTACCCACTGATATTGCTACAGCGGGAACCTTTTTCTGGCATTCAGATGTATTAGTAGAGCAGAAAAGTGCATTTTAAAGAGAATTCCAGAAGTTAGTATTTGTAATTTCCGTCGGTGTTGATGTTCGATACCCTTTCTCTACATTTCTTATTTGATTTAGCATTTCTCCAGTACTGTCTTTCGCTGTTTCTTTTTCAACGCCTCTGTTCTCTTGATATACGAATACATTCTTAGCATTTCTCTTATCCTTATCATCTCGTCTGGTTTCCTCAATATTTATGTCTTTTTCGGCAGTTTTCTGAGACTGAGGAATTATCTGCCAATTTACAACAACCATTGGGGCAGCCATGTCTCCTGTAGCGTTTCCCATCAAAAGAGTTAGAATACACCTCTTCTCGTTAGCAGTTGTTATTATTTGAACAGTTTTTTGTCGTTTGTTGTTAACTAAACTCGGTTATTTTGGGGGCTTTTTTCTGCTATTTCAGAATGTCGCAGTAGTTTTAAAAAAGTTGATCTTGCATATTAAGTCGAGATAACTTCTTGTTGTATTGTTTTTTTCTAAAAGAGATTGTTGTTGACTTGTGCTATTAATTTTCTTATTTTAAATAGTCAGATCCTAGCTATCAAAGATAACATCAAATGAAGATGTTTCTTAAAAAATATATTTTAAGATAATTAGATTTTAATGATAACATTAAAGATATTGCTCATTTAAAATGTAGACAAATAAATTAACCTTGTATATGATTTTGGCTATTGAAGTAAGTAATAATATATTTTTGACTTTATTTTTTTATCAAATCTTCCTGTAGCATTGCGGCTTTGCCTCAAACCAGTCGCAGAAAAGCATTGGGTTATAAAATCGTGTTCAACATCGAAACACTAATCTAAACTAACTTAGAATCTGTTGTTCCCTTTTACAGACGAACATGTTACCAATAAAGAAATAAAAGAACCTATCGACAAAAGTACTTAAAAAACTACTTACCAAAGTAAGAAATTCCCCTTCGCAGTAGTCACAGCATACATCTATAATAAAATTATGATCAAATTTTTTAAAAACCTCTTAAAAGGACAAATTCAACCAATGAATCCAGGAAAATCTACATTCATATTCAAAATAAAAATCTATTTAAATTTATTGACACTACTACAAATTCAATCCATATGTTGTCAATTTTGTAGCAGTAAATACCAGTTATAAGAACTTAAAACTACAGTCTTGCTGTACTCGTTACTACATTTATATCTTCAATTAACATTCCAGTATGATCATGAGCTTTAAGTCTTTTATGTAGACTGAAAGTAATGTGGTCACTGCAGTATCACAAATAGCTGCACGGTTAACTCTCTTAAGCGGCAATTACAAGATAACAAGATATAAGAATTGCATTTGCCATTTGTGGTGAGTGTGTAAGGAGATGTAAATATACCACAAGATTTAATATCATTCGACTGTCAATATACAACTTCTTTTATATTTGCTTTTCTTAAAATTATAAAAGTATGTTCGTTAAAACACTGAAACTCAAGTTGGCTTTGAGATTTTTATGAAAGCATTTTTTAGAGCACATGTTATAATTGACAAATTATAATAATATCATTAATAAATTATGTTTATTTTTTTCTTTCTTTGTTTACAAAGAACACATCACAGAAGGAAAAAGGAAAAATTTGATGTTATGTGCCATAATAGGTGTACATAAATAATACATAAGATTATAGCTTAATGATATGATAAATAAATTAAACTGAACCAGAAAAAAATTAAAATAATAATTATTATGCCATTTAAAGTTTGAAATTATGCATTAACTTTCAATAGGTGCCAAAAATTAGGTACAAATAAATGCAGGTCAATGCAAGTATCCACTTTCAATCGTGGTTTACTGAATAAATGAAGTATTCTTTCGACTTTCGCTTAAATTTGTTAATAGGGATAGTTTTTAATTCATCTGATAACTTAGTATGCAGGGTGGTTCATAAAAAAGGTGAGGTAATTGCATTTTATAGTAGTAGAATAATGACAGCTCGGCGGCCATCTTGGATTTCTTAATTGCTTTTTAATTGCTTTGGCCTTGGGATTCCCCACTTTCTAATTGTTTTTAAATTACTTTGACCTTGGCATTACTTACTTTCTTAGCCTGAGGCGTTGGAATCACCCACTTTCTAATTGTTTTTTAATTGTTTTGATGGGATTCCCCACTTTCTAATTTATTTGACCTTGGGACTTTCCAAATTTAAATTAAATATGCATTTCGGACCGTTTGGGCTCGATTTCTATCCTCAGAACTCAGAAGGGTTGGGCAAAGGCTTCACAGAGTAATTTTTTAATTTCAGAAGATTATTATGGCTAGAAGGATACAGAATTTTGAATAATCGTTTTGATTAATTTATGTCTGTGACATGTGACCTCTAAACCTAAAGTCATTATGAATAATCAGTTCTAAACTTTTTGTAGATTTTACCAACCAAAAAGAGGTATTCTTGATTTTAATATCACATAAATATTTTGTTGCTAAATATTAAAAAATAAGTTTTGTATAAAGATTGACTTTTTTATAACTAGGTTGAGATCACAAGAGAAAAACAATAATGTAATTGCCTGCTAATGACAATGTTTAACAAATTGCTAAAATAAGATGTATAAATTGTGAATAATAATGGCCCAAGAATGGAATCTTGGGGAACGTCTGATATTATTTGCCTAGGATTAGATATTTTATTGTAAAGTTTAACGTACTGAACCCTTCCTGTCAAGTAAACCTTTAAAAGTTTTATTGCTTTAGCTGTAAGTCTAAAATGAAATACAAATTATTATAATTTATGGTATCAAATGATTTGGTAAAGCCCGAATACGATCATCTGTTATTTTAAGCAGAATAGTAGTAGCTACGATGCGGTCGAAATTCAGACTAAGAAAGCGGAAGAATATCGAAATTAGTTAAGTAGTTTTAAGTTGATCATTGATTATTCTTTATAATAATTTTGATAAAGCCGGAAGCAAGCTTATTAGTCTGAAACATTTGTATTCTGAAGATTCTTTAATTTTTGCAACTGGAATAACACTTAATTAACAATTAATTTTGTGATAATAAACTAAATAACAAATGGACAATTTAAATCATTGTGATACTGATATTACCTGGTCCCATTATTTAGAATTAGATTTTATAAGAGTAGAAGTTGCTAAATTGGAGAGCATGGCATCACAGAAGATCAATCGGAGACCCACAAACAAGATGGTCTGATGATGAATAACTGGCGGTTTTAAATTGGAACAATTGGTTGGCACAGGATACAATGAGGTGGAATCAGGAAGAGGAGGCCTATGTCATGAAGTGGACAGAAGAAGGTTAGAGAGAGAGAGAAGAGAGTCAAGAAATCGTTTTACGACAAATTTAGGCGTTTGATACACTACACCCAGTATAGAGCAGTCAGACTTATTACCCACCGAAACCCATAACTGAGATCAATTTCGGTATTTGTCGCAATTTTCATAAATTTAATATCATTTAAAATATATAAAGCAACGTCTCCACCCGGTAATTTATAGTCCTTACGAATCAATGTATGGCCATCTATTGATAACACTACCATTGAGCTATCAACTGGTTCGTCTAACTACTTTTCGGATAAAAAGTGAATATCATATCTGCATTATAAACAAAAAAATATCAAATTAGATCTTATTTGAAATTATGAACAATGCAAACACATTGGGGTTAAACCTGACGGTGTAAGAAGTAAAAGTACATTAATTTCTATGTTTTTTACGAGTTTTTTTTTGTTTTACTTTATTTTATTATTATCTGCGAGTATTAGCCCTCCAGGCCTTGCAGGCCCATGGCTTGGTTGACCACTTTTCGCCATTCTTTTCTATTAAGTGCCTTTTCCCTCCATCTTGTAGTACTCATACGGTTTAGGTCCTCTTCTACCTCCTTTCTTCATCTTGTTCTTGGTGTGCCCTTCCTTCTCTTTCCACCCAGCTCGCTCGCTGCTATTTTTTTTTACATGCGTCCTTCTGTCATCCTCATTAAGTGGCCCATCCATCTTATTCTTTGCGCTTTCGCAATACCAGTTTTTCTATGTATACTCAATGTTGCTGCAAATAAATTTTGTCCTGCAGTTGTGTTTTTAACTACATTTGTTTTGTGTTTTTCCTGCTTTTCTTTTTGATTCATTAAATCCGATTTTCGAGTACCATGACTTGCCGTTTCCGTCTTATTTGTTTCCCGTCCTACCTTGTGCGTTTTTAGTTTTTTGTTATGTTTTTTCCTTCAAATTTTATTATTATTTCCTTTCGTGGGTTCCAATCCCATCGTTCTCCATTCAAAAATATGTTTCTGTATCCTACTTTCGCTTCTTTTCTACGTTGATCCTCATACGCTGCAATTCTGCTTAAACTAGCTTGTACTTTTCTTTCTTCCGGTATCAAGTCATCTTCTATGTATGTATTTGCTCCAGCAAGTTTGTTCTTCGCTTTCTATTTTTCAAATTTAGCAATTACAAAAACCTTTCTTGTTTTCGGCTTTATTATTTCCGCCGCGTCTAATCTAACCTCTACTTTTAGCTTTGTTTTTAGTAATTGTTCGATTCTTTTTTTTATACGATTTTCTTGAAAGGCCTCTCCTTTTATTCTTATGTTATTTTTCTTCTCCTTCTTTTAGCCTCTGAATATTTTGTTCTCTAACATGTCTACCCTTTCACTTAATTTTTTGTGTTCTTCCTTTAATTCCTTAATTTCTGCCTTGTATATCTCTTGTTCTTTTCTTATTTCCTTTACTCCCGCAATTAATTGCCTAATCATTTCCTTCAGTTCGTCCATATCCCCTGATTGTGACCTTTTAACAGGGGTTCTAGCTATTTTTTTTACTTGTTCCAAATATTTCGAAGCTTGATTCCCATTCCTTCTTCCTTGCATTATTATAGAGGTTGATGACCCTTCGCTATCATATCGTGAAATTGCTGAAGCCTACATTCTTTACTTTCTGTGTACGTACGCGCTTGTTATCTACGTGCACTAATTACACGGTTACTTCTGCCTGCACAATTTTAATTGTAATGATTTTTTCCTTTTTAACTAACTTATTATCTATTTCCGATTTTTTAAATATCACTATTACACTCATCAGTTACACAACACTCACTATTTTCACACGTTCGCGGATTTAGCGCGATAAATCCCAAGTTTTTGGAGTGAGTATATCGGCGCGTTTCACAAACGTGTGTTCTCCTTTGCGTTCGGAACCAGACTCCTATTTTATTATTATTTTTGTCTAATAAACATGTCATATTATATCTTCTGTAGACTTACAATGTACTGAGATTTTATTAAACCTTAAGAAGGTCCTGACCATTTAGCAGTTTTTCTTTTATAAAATGGGTTTTGTGCGGTTTTGAAAATGTTAAAAATTGAGGCTATTATTACGTTGCTAACCAACGGATTTAATTATTTATATTTTTCGTATTTATATTTTAATTTGACAGTAACCCCTTTATTATCCTTCAACAAATATAACACATTATCGCGACCTTCTTAGACCACGCCAGGCCAAGAATTTAATTTATTATGTTGGCGTTATATTTATTTGAATTTATTTTGTTTGTTGTTTTGACAGTTACGTAACAAATAAAATTTACAAGCACTCCTGTAATAGAGGTTTCATTGGGGAGTTTAATGTACTGAGCCTTGTCTATTAAGTAATTCTTTAAAAGTCGTACCTACTGGGTTAGCTTTAAATCCAATAAACTGCAAAATGAAATACAAAATATTATAATTTACTCTATTAACAAATGGACTTTGTTAAAGTCTATAGCAACACAAGGGTGGTAAGTTAGCCTTGAACTGTTGCTTGGACAACAAAATGTCAAATTTAATCTTATTTGGGGTTATCTCGTGATGAACAATGCAAATTTATTGCCAATAAACCTGACGGTTTAGGAAATCAAAGTGGGTCAATTTCCAATGTTTTTTTCCTTAGTGAACTTACTACATTAATATCTTCGGTTGACTTACAATAATGTATTCAGGTTTTATTAAACCCCAAGTAGGTTGTAACGATTTGAACACTTTAAAATCCTTAAACACATATAATCCGTTTGCGACCTTTTTAGACCACACTACGCCAAGATTTTAGTTTGCTACGTTGGTTTTATATTTATTTGAAATTTGTTAATTTTGTTGTTTTGACAGAGGTTGAATGTTATCTTATGTTCAGAATAACATTCTTCTCGGAGGTTTTTTCTGTGACGAGTTTGACAGTTTATACTTCCTTTGGTAGCAAAATACCCAAATAAGGAGTATAAGAATAAAATTTACAAACAGTGCCATTACTTTATTGTAATTTAACGAAATTAAAATTTTCAACTGATTATTTCGTAATTTAGCAGAAAAGGCAATCTATAGCAAAAAAGTCTTGTTCACACCAACCAAATTGTCTCGTTCCATGGCCTACTCTGCCTTATCAAGATCGCTAATGCATTATACATCCAACATTCTAACTGAATAATAACAATCCTTTTTATATCACAGATCAATCAAAGTGTGATGTATAATGCATATAAAATCTATTTTACTAATTTACTAATAAAAAGTGGCTATAATATCTAAAAAAAATGTATCCGAAGAGTAACAAACATAAATTTGCATTTCGTCCTATATTTAGAGCTGTTACATATGTTTCCTTATAATTTAGTGAACATTATAGAAGACGTATGTCGTTTTAATTCAGATGTATGAAGATGTATAAATATATATAAGTGAACGTCTTGTGATCTTTCCAGACATAAATTACATCGAATTTACAAAGCACTATTTAATATTCATTCATAATTCACATTTTAATTAATCGTAAATGTTTTGAAGTTCCTGTAATGTTCTGTTATATAAATTTTATGTTCAAAGACCAGCAAATCGCGGTATGTTTATTTATGTACTACCAACATTAAAATTCGTCTAACTAGAAGAAAAGTGTTGCTTTGTACCTGTTTTTTTTTCATTTTATTAAATTCCAACGCTGGCTTATTTATTCGCTTTGTAAAGTGAGTGATGGTTAAGCAGATAATTAATTTTAATTACACAAATAGGATTGTTCAAGAAATTCTGCACAATTTTGAGATGTTCTTATGTTAAGAAAAAGTAAGATTAGCTTAATGACTGGGATATTTTAATATTTTGAAACAATGCATTCTTCTTATGAAATTAAAATAATCTGAAAAAGTATTTAACATACAAATAGGCATAAAGACTTCCGAAAGAAGGACGGAGTATATAACGGAAACGTTGTTGTAAAACATATTTCTCCAGGAAGTGCAGGTCAAATTTATCCACACTCCATGTAAGTATCAGCATGATGTTAATTCGGATTAATCCTGGGATCGGTCAGTAGGGTGAGGGCTTTATGAATAATAATTAGTGTTGCAAACAAGATCCTAGTCCGCGTCCCAACACGGTTTGCGGTGCACCGAGGCGGCTATTCGCCTGTCTACCGCCGTCGCCAAAGGTCCTGTACCCTACTATATCCTGTAGCGTAACAGTTATGGGATTTGCCTGTTTCGTTCCTCTGTTATGTGTTGTTATATCTACACGTTTTATGTAACCGTAAGGCAAATGATTCGTTTAATTTAATTCCGCTACAGTTATTTTATGCATTGTTTTTACTTGAATAATTTGAGGAAATACCTACTCTAAAGGATAGCTTGTAACTCAAAGGGTGAAGATCTAAAGCTTTTGAAGTGTAACAATAGTTTTAATACAAACAAGTCTCTAATTGAATTGATAACTTAAGAAAAATGCAGCCCATCCTATAATTTATTCTTGTGCTTAACAACTGTTTCAAGCAATCTTTTGAAAGCTTCAGCTTATAGAAAGACCACTAAAACAAATTTTAAACCCTGTTCGAGCTAAGTTAAAACAGAAATTTTGGGGTAGAAGTTATGAATATTTATTTTATTTTATTTTTATTTTAAAACGGGTGAAATTTGACTATTTAAAACTGTTTCACCTTCCATCAAAACACTTCTTAAATTCTTGCAAGATTTCTTTTTAAGCGAGAACAAATGATTGTTGAAAGCGCTCTTTATATGTCTGAATAATACTACGAGTAATTAACACCTTTTAAATGAAAATTATAGTTGGCTGTGGCTATTACGTTAAATGTATAATAATTTGAGAAATTAGAGTTTATAATAGCAGATTAAAATTGTTACTAAATAATATAATCACCGGAATTGCCGAATGGTTAAGGTCTCGGGGTCAAATCCGAGTCGGATACCCAACCACTGAAAATGATTGGGAACTGAAACTTAGTGGTGGAGTAGGGAAGGTAGGCTGAAAATGAAAACATAAGGAAATGAAAACTTTTCTGCGTACCAAAAATTTCATACAGAAATCTTTAACATAATCAGCCAAAATTCTACACTATACTCGCATATGAATTCAATGGTACAGGTCTATAGGAATATATATGGAGCAGGATCAAGGAATGCGATAAGCATAAACCTGGGACGGTATGTAACAGTATTTCAGACTGAAGAGACTCAAGAGATGATCCAGAGAGCTTACAGAGGTAAGCGAATCTGTATTATATCAAACAGCTAAGCAGCATTAAAAGCATTAATGACAAACCGGATCAACTCGAAGGTTGTACCGGAAATCCAACTGGGTGAACACAGCAAACTTTCCTTTTGTGTGGGAACCAATAAGGTATAAAGGGCAACGAAAAAGCAGATAACCTAGCATGAAACGCTAACGCCAAACAAATGGTAGGACCAGAACCTACATGCGGTTTAGCATACACCACTGCTAAAACTGAAAACAATAGATGGCTGAGAAGAACCCATGTGGGAAAAACTTTTTGTAAGCTTTAGTACGAAAAAAATATGCATATAACAAGAATCCTGACTAGACACTTCATGAATAAACACTTACACAGACTGCGGCACTAAGAAACACCACTGTCAAGATGATGACGAAACTACTGTTTGTGATATTGCGAGGACCTAACAGGCCTCAGACAAAAACATTTTGGGGAAACACATTTGTATAAACTTGGCGTTCTTTGAAGGAACAACTCTACGGGGAGCACAATAATTCTTTTAGGACGCGATGCAAGGACTCGAATCATCCCGGAGGAAACAATAAAAAGGGAAGGTAGGCGATAGTTGAAGGGGTGGTGCTTACCATCCACCCCGTAAGTATAGCGTGCGAAACGATCGAGGTATGAGAGGCGACTTAGGAGGCCTTAACTCTCCATGTTGCCGGCCATGCTCCCTCGCGGCGCGTTAGTGCCAATACCTTTGTCTCTTCTAAATAATATCAAAACTTTAGTTTTAGATGAATAATAAAATATAGTTTGATAGTTCAAAATTGTAGGCCTACTTACACAGTAGGTTTTTGTAACTGGTGGTAATCAGCGGAATTAGTTTCCTATTTCGAAATCTTTTAACACAAAAAACAAGTGATATGTTAGTTATATAGATTGTCTGCAGGTACTAGGTACACACGGTAACTAACGGGTGTTTATAAACTTTGAACATCTCAGTATGTTATGACTTCAGAAACATATTTCGTAATTAGATTCAGAACACAAAACTAAATGTCAAGATTTGCAAAATGTCACTGTCTATGATTTAATCTAAGACTTGTAATTTGTTTTTCAAAGCAACTGAGATGTCGACAGTTTTTGGACTCACGTTAGATACAAACAAATAAAATGGAAATATAGTTATATTTACAGTAATACATTAATCACAAGGGTGTGTTGCTTAACAACCACTTAAAATTTTAATTCGCCTCTGTATCTAGTTACCGTTTGCACCTAGTATAAATACCGTCAGACGGACTGGACTGTATATAGTGTATATTGAGTTGATTTATAAAAGGATATTAGTAAAAAACTCATTATTTATTTTATTAGTTGATTGACATTAATGTTGATTACAATCATTTGTTGTTAAATGAATTATGCAGTTTTAATTACAATAATAATGGAAAATAAAAGAATCTAGATAGACAGGATTAGAATAGTTTGATTGTTATGGATATTATGTATTGTAACTACGAAAATACGATAAGTTAGCTAGCAACATACAATAATTAAGAAAGAATGTAAGTAGTTAAGAGTTGTTACCAAGGAGAATGATAAATTGCGAATAAAAGAAAAATGAACAGGAACCAAGGAGACAGTAGTGTGAGTAAATTAAAAAAAATATATTTCGTTTGTGAGTAATTGGTAATTGGAATTAATCCAGTTCCTGTAAATATTGAATATTTAATAATAAAATAATCCTGTTGAATGGTATAACATTGAAGTTTCATTTTGTTAATGGTTGGACATATAATTTAAAGTGAAGATTGTTTAGTAACTTGAGTGAAATTAGTTACTTCTATTATTTAGTATTGTCAAGTCAGGGAATTTTAGGGAAATTTTGTGAATAAATCTGCATAATTGTAATTTTGTTATTATTGATCAATATTAGATAATCAAAAGATAAAAGAAAAGGTAGAGGAATCCTCTCAACGGCTCAACGCTGAGTTAACAGCAATACATAATTTGTATTAAGATAATCATTACAATTTACAAGGCGAATAACCAAGATTATTTATAATTGTGTGGTTAACGTATCATATCAATATATTTAATCAAACATCATTGTTTGTCGTATGTTTTTTTGTTTTTTCACAGCTACTTTGATTTATTAACAACAAACGTAGATATCGATATTCTTCAATTATTTTAAAATTAATCATGTTAAATTGTATAAAAGAGCAAACAATTGCCTTACAGCCAGTTTCCATTACAAACTAATTAAACTTTGGCCTATTACTCGAAAATGATTATAATTATCAAGAAACTATTTATTCTACGTTAAAAATTATTTAACGAGTAATTGGAAGCATATTTTTTAAATTTTGCAGTGTAATAGAAAACGCCATTTTTTTTTTCATTTTACCTCAATAACTTTTTAACTGCTCCTTGTATGGTATATTTAACCAATTCGCAAATAAAGTACCTATCTGTAAAACGCTTAAGAAATTGGGCATCCTGTATACTTATATTTTATCACAACTTACCTTAAAAAATGGAAGTATTTCATATAATAAAAATACTAAGAAGAATAATTAATTGTATTCTCCCCCATCCTCATGGTGATCGGAAGAAGCCTTTCTAAAATAGCGCCTTCCAAGTGGAAGGAACAATACTTACAATAAATTTATTATTATTTAATGTATGCAGATGAATGGCGCAAAATCTAATTAGCATTAAATATACCACCAAACTACAATACACCAAACAACTGACATTTAATTATATATTATAATGTTTTATTATTTCGTAGCTAACCTTTATTGTTTTTAATTTATGCATAAATGGCTAAAACATGCTTGTTTCAAACGTTATAACTATAATACGTTATAAAATCTCTTAAAATTTATTTATTTATAAGAATATTTTGAAATATTTCTAGAAATGAATAAAACAAATAAATAAAGAAATAAATCTTGGAAGTATTAGATGAATTTTTAATTTTCCGCCATAACTCGAAAACAAAGCAAGGTTTCCGTATCCATATGCAAATTAGTCTCAAAAAGTTGGCAATCACGTGCAATCACTTTTGCTGTAGCTTTGTAAATAATAAAGTTACCACGCATCTACCTGGAATTTAGGAACATATTATATGTACTTTTATATCACAAAAAACGAAAAAATAGGCCCTTTTTGTCATGGGTTATCTTAGTTTTCCACTGGAAATGGGCAATTTTTGCCACGGTTTGCTTCATCTGTTCTCTTATTTCTTCCATTGTCCAGAGAGGAATCGCACGAAAACTCACAAAAACACTAGGAAAATGTTTAACTTGCCTTAAAGGTTCACCAAGGAAATAAAAAACAACAAAAAATGGTTTGTTTCAGTTGAGCTCCACTGTCCAGAGAAAAACCGCAAAGAACTAAACAAAAACAGGTGTTGGAAAATCTTGAATTTGCCTTGAAGGTTTCACTAACGAAATTGCATATAAAAAATCAACAAAAAATGGAATATTTTTTGTTAGGGTTCGCTTCAGTTGAGCTCCACTGTCCAGAGAAAAATCGCAAGGAATTAAACAAAAACAGTTTAAAAAACTTGAATTTGGCTTGAAGGTTTCACAAAGGAAATTGTATATAATAAATCAACAAAATGAAATATTTTTTGTCAGGGTTCGCTTCAGTTGAGGTCCACTGTCCAGAGAGAAAGCGCAAGGAACTAAACAAAAACAGTTGGAAAATCTTGAATTTGCCTTGAAGTTTTCACCAAGGAAATTGCATATAAAAAAATCAACAAAAAATGAAATATTTTTGTTAGGGTTCGCTTCAGTTGAGCTCCACTGTCCGGAGAAAAACCGCAAAGAGCTAAACAAAAACAGTTGGAAATCTTGAATTTGCGGTTAACCAAGAAAATTAAAAAAAAATCGAAAAATTGGCAATTTGTTGTCACGGTTTGCTAATTTTCCACTGTCTAGAAAAAATCACAAGAAAACACCCAGAAAAAAATCACGAAAAGAGCCACAGTACCAGGTGGATAGTCATCAAGGAATGTTTTACTATCCTTTAAAATATAAAAAGTTCGAAGTAACTACAGTGATACTAGCCCTCAAAAAATCATATTTTGCAAAAACACATGTTCGGTCAGGTATTACGAATACGGAAAGCTCTTCTGCATGTTTTTTTTTATTTCAACAACTTTTCAGCGAAGTTAAATTAAAATAGGAAAATTTTATGCTTGGAAGTTCTAATGGTTAAAATTTGCCAAACTGAAGTAGTTAACTAAATATATTTTAATTATGTTAAATAACCGACCATTTTTAGTATGTAAAAAAACTAGAACAGATCCTTTAACACCTGTATGAAGATAAATAGTGCAGCGAGCGAATGCAGGGAACGTGGAAATAATGTCGAGAGTATTTCGAGGAACATACAACTATAATACCTGCAATATATATGCATGTATGCAAGTACTGCTCATCAACTATAACGCAGTTGCTAATAACTAATACGGGGTCGTGTTAAACTCCCCCCTTGGGGTTTAATCCTCTGTTCGTATATCATGAGTATCGTGTAACACCGTTCTTGCTGGTTACCTACCCTGTTGTGCCAGAGCTTAATGTTGTATATGTGCTACACTTTGTAGAGGGTGGCAGTAACAACCAGGTTGTTGTCGTATTTTTTCATTTGTTCTAAAACAGCCTCGTAAAAGGAACGCGCCGTTACTGATTAAGTCTAATAAATGGAAAATGCTTCCGAGCATTTTCGACCAAGACAATGCGCATTTTATGCAAGTTCTATTTCTGAAACTTCTATATTTACAACGCGGACATTAACAATAATACATTGTAAGCGATTTATTTGTTTTTAGTCGAGCGATGCTCAAATTTGCGTCTGCCTTGCAGAATTTACGAGACGTATATGTAGTGCAAGGTGCACTTGTTTGCCAAAGCAATTAATTGCGACAGGTAATATACGAACGGAATAACTTATTTTATGAGCGTTTTAGACAAACTTCTAATAAACATTTTATATTTAGTACCTCTACGACATGTGTTATAACCTTATAATTACGTACACAAGTTAACTTGTTTGCACCATACGTTATTTCAAACTGAAATATGTTACTTCTATATTTTAACTCGATATATTTCATTTGCATTTTTAGTACGATTATATAGTTTATTATCTTCAGTGTTATTACTATTACATGTAGCATACTATCAGAAATAAATATTGATGCTAGAAATAACTAACTTTAATAATAACAGAATTTCGTAAGGAAACAAACGTTTTAGTGTCTTATCACATCAAACAGAAGCAGCTTTTAGAAAATTAGAAATAAAAACAGGACAAGGAAGTCGTAAAAACCTCATTCTCCAATATCCTTTGACAATTAAAGAGCGCAGTAATGTTAAGAATGTTAAGGAAATATGATAATATGATAAATAAAACACGATTAAGTATATCAATCATTTACGTCATGTGAAGTCTTTTTAGAGCAATGAATCATTTACTAATTTATAAATAAAATGAAACACATTACTGAATTTGGAGAGATAACGAATTGCGTTTACAATTTTATAATTTGATGTCATAGTACTTCTGCAATGTATAAAAAGATTCATTGAACTATCAAATTGTTTACTGTAAACTATATAAATGTTTAATATTTATTTTTTTAGAGTGTAAACTTCGGTCAGATTTAAGCAAAAGTGTGGCTTAAACCCACTTAAAATATGGCTTAGGAGTCGGTGTTTTAGTAGAAGCTTAAGCCGGCTTAAATATGGGCCAAGTAAAGCTTAAGTGATAGTTTAAGGCGGCTTAAACTAAACCTGGATTAAAATAGAAACTCTAAGGCGGAATTTCAGTACATGTTTAAGCAGTAGCTCAGTTTTAGTTGGCTTAAACTAGGATTTAAGTTAAATATTTGAGGGTTTAAGCGTTTAAGCCGTAGTTTATTTAAGTCGACTTAAGTTAGGTTCCTACTTAAACTTATACTGAACATCCTAAGTTCAATAGGGCTAAATTCAGGGGGCAAACAATCCAATAAAAAGGAAAATTCATAAGTAATGATGTGATCGTAGGCGTAGGAAAATTGCCTTTTTATAATTTTTTAGAGCGACGTTTGTAGGTTAGTTATAATAGTATATTGTGTAACAAGTACGTGAAGCTGACGTTTTTATACGAGTGTGCAGTTTGCGACACGAGCCGAAAGGCGAGTGTCACAAGCACACGAGTGTAAAATAGGCTTCATGCACGTATGTGTTGCACACCATACTTTTCTACGACCTCAACTCAAACTTAAAAAATGAGTTAAATTAGCAAACGTTCACTTCACTTGACAGTTCTCACAAATTCGTCGTTCAAACAAAAAACAAGCACAGCAATCTATTCAAGTGTTTACCCGTACCGAAAAGTGTGTAGGCTCTTATGGCAGAAATGCGTAAAATAAACTCCATAAGAAATTTAATGCATTGCACTTCACGTATCGATGTAAAAAATACGATTTCACGTACTGCAATCAGTATGTTAAACTACTACTTTATGCATGGGAGTGAGTAGAAAAATACGTTTTTAGTTAATTTGAATATTTTAACGCCCTATTATGATTTCATAAAATTCTAGCATTGTTAATTTTTCAAATGTCATCCTATATCTGGCTGGTTCTTTGTATCCTAACATAACTTTTTAATATCCTAAAATAGGATTTTTAAATCTCAAAAAATGGAGATCATTGTTTTTTAATATTCGTTAACGGTACATCTGAGCGTCTTGGTAACCACATTTAAGCATGTTTTGCTCATAATATTGTAAGAATTATAGCAGACGACCGATGTTCACGTGGGGGCCAGCGTGCATTGGGTAAGTGAGGCTAGTAAATCGGTGCGCAAGAGGTACGACAACGACAGTAGATGTGCGAGACAGTTGGAGAAATACAAAAGTATCAAATGCAATTTAGTTAAAATAAAGAAGTTGTGTAAAGACTTTATTTAGCTTTCCTAGAATCCCACAATCTCTTAAACACGTCCAACTTCCCTTAGAACGCAGTTAATGACGAATCACAAAATTGACAATATGATTGGCCCACAGTTGAGATTCTCCCCAAATTTTGATTAACAGAAAGGCATCCTCTTATTTGAACATGTAATTTATATATTTTATTCAATTTTGACGTTTTAAACTGTCGTTTATTTGTTTCTGGCCTGCCCATAAAAGTTGATGTTTTATAAACAATCGTTTAAAATTTTTATTCCGCTAGCGATTTAAAATTTTTATTCCGCTAGCGCTTTAAAAATGTCAAATCGCTTTAAAAATGTCAAATAAATGTCAAAATTGAATAAACAGTTGTATTACACTTGCGGATTAAAATTAATTTATTAACTCGCGGTATCAACGCGCTTGCGGCTACCGCCGCTCGCGCGGTTGAACGTACCGCTCATTAAACATTAATTTAATCCGCATGTATAATAAATAACTATTAGTAGGGAAATTATTTTTAATTCGTTTACTTTTACTTAATACCTATAATAAACCGCCCTGATAGTCAACCAATAGGGTACTAATATAAGGTGACCAGATTTTAATTTTGGTAAGGCCGGATACCGGGGGGGGGAGGGGTATGAATGAAAACATATTTTAAAAACAGAACATTAACAGTCTCGACTAAGTTCAAATAAATGTAATTTTTGGATATTCTTATCCCTTTTTAATACTCATGGTTTAGGATTTTATATAAATGACTATTTTACAAAAGTTATAACCTATTTTTCTAGCCATGCAACTTGGTATCATTCCTACAGTTTAAGTTTAACGTTTTAAAAATCCGATCTTTACTCGTACATTATTATCAAAGACAAGCTCATTAATTCTTTTAAAATCGTTGGTGTATTATAATGAAACACTGAAACAGCCACATTTGCCAATCTCGTCATATATTTAAATATTGTGTAATAAAGTGTTCACCAAGCTCTGGTTACTACTTTTAAAAGGACACTCAACTACGAAATCACCATAGAGAATCTCCCCTTTTACATCTTAACATTATAAGGAGTGTTCAACTAAAAGTTTATTAATTACTTTCAAATTTTATTAGGAAAAAACGGATCCAGAACTGAATGTAATTTTGTTAACTTAACCTAAGATAACATTTGACAAGTATGAACCAACTTCAGTCGTTTCACTTGGTCCTTTATTAAAGTTCCTTTCTCCTTGTGGGTAAAATTATTACCAATCAGAGGTAGAAGTCACTTGGGTTAGGTAAAATTCTAGCCAGGTAGTGTCAATGAGCATAGTAGTCATCATACGTTGAGATCCTTGGCAGCCGCAAGCCTATATTTCGCTCAGCTGATAAACAAACAAAGCAGTCAACTGTTTTTATAGCTATCCAAATATCGCTTTTTGGTGGTAGAAAGGCTTACACTTTGGAACACAAGGCGTTCTTAGTTAAAAGTGATAACAATGCTGATGGCAGAATTTACAAATTTTGCTATAGATTACAAGTATTTAAAAAAATTTTGGGCAGATTTGTAAATTTGTTTTGTAGAACGAGCAGTCTTTTACGTAAAAAAGGCAGTGGAGCAGTTAAAAACGTGCATCTGAAGTTGTCCATTGCTCAAGCAACAATGGAAAATGCATTAAATTCATAAGTTCGACAACTACAGTAGAAAATTGAGCTTTCTGTTGGAAAAACTAAAGCAACGAATTGAACGAAAATTCATGTAAATTGCCAATAATCTGAACATTTTGGAAAATTTGGTTTTTAAAAGGAGTTGCTAAGTGTATCGATGAAGGAGGACAACATTTTCAAAATGTTTCCAAAACAAAGCCACTTAAATATGGGTATTTTCTGCATTTGAGTTTTCTAACTACATAAATTTGGAGCGATTGAACCACAAAATGTAAGATTGTGTTGTGAAAAGAATGGCAAATTACATTAACTTTAGGTTTAGTAATAGAATCAATCAATTTTTCATTTCAACGTTCACTTTAGCGTATTATTTTGTTACTTTTAATAACATTTAAAAAAAAGTTATTTTTTCTTCAATCGTCGTTCTGAGACATACCTTGAAACTGTAAGTACTGTCAAAGCTAACTTGGTGAACTTTTCAATTGAGCAACCTTTTGTAAAGCTGTGTCGTTTTACGTTTACTTTCATCTCGGGGTTCAGTTAGATACTTAAAAATAAATATCAAGCTTTGATTATTAAGAGTTGGTTCATTTGTTCGTTCTTTTTAGCTGTTTTCTACTCATTGGGTACAAGCTTCCGTACGGGGAAGAGTTGCTAGTTCAGTATAAGTCAAAGCTAAAGCTTAGCATAAATCAAGGATTTAAGAACTAGTATTCCAGTAGTTTAAGCTTAAGTTAAAACTTAGCTTAAGTGGGCTTAAATGTGGGCTTAAATTAGGGCTTAAGTCGAACCTTGTTATACTTAAACCCTTAAGCAAAATGGTAGCTTAAATCTGTATTAAAATACCGACCTTTAAGCGTCTGCTTAAACCTGTACTAAAATACCTCCCCTAAAAATTTTGACTTAACTTTCTAAATATTCCAAGCTGAAAAGACAGATGAGACGATTTTCTCGAAATCAGAAATTTTCTGCAAATGTTATTAATAGTAAGAAGGCTTAAATTAGGGTTTATGACGAACTTCGTCACGCTTAAACCCTAATTTAAGACATCTTAAGCTAAGAATACAGACCCTTAAGCGTCTTCTTAAGCCTGTACTAATATACCTTCCCTAAAAATTTTGACTTAACTTCCCAAACACCCAAAGTTGAAGAGACGGGTGATTGTTTCGAAATCAGAAAATTACTAAAAATTCGTTTATGAAGTGGGTTTAAATTAAGTTTAGCTTAAGGTTGCACTGAAATACCGACCCACAAGCATTTGCTTAAGCTTACACTGAAATTTCAGCCCTAACCAATTTGATTTAACCTACTAAATACGCCAAAATGAAAAGACAGATGCGTTTTTTTCGAAATCAGAACATTTCTGAAACTTATGTAATAAAATCCACCAAGTGTTTTTTTCCAAACCCTGTAAAATTAAGGCATTAAATATTAAATGCATTCCATAATGCGTTATAACTTAAATGAGTACATTTTTGTTTATTGGTTTATTGACCAGAACCTAGGTTGCAGAAGGCGAACTATTTTAGTAAAAATACAACGAAATTATTGACTAATAACGAGCTCCAGTTAGAGTAAGTGGTAAACATATCAAGCTACGAAGTAACGCAATCAATAGCAACTGAAACAAGTGGAATAGTTGTATCTTGCGTCTTATCTATTAGTTTCAATTACTGCTAACATAAAACAAAGTAAAAATAATCTTTCGCATAATGAAAGGACGTTAAGTGTTTGGATTTATGTATAAGCAACGTTAGCGCCTTGTCATTAAACCTAAAACCTGCGGTAACGGATTCCGGCAAAATAACCAACCCGTCTTTAAAGTTTGATTGTTTGGTATATAAATATTTTCTCTCAGAACAGCCCGGATAAAAGGCAGACATATTCTCGAGCATCTACTAAGCCGTGCTCTCCTGAATACTCAATGCGCGGTGTGACCCGTGTCCAACGGTGTCCGGCAATCTTCAGCGCTATCCATTATTCAGCGGCGCTAGGAGACTGCCAAGAAGCCATCGCGTCCGGCGACAGCGTGTCACCACCCCACCTCGAACGGACAAATGTATCCCTCGTCCACTTTGACCCTTGGGGCTTAGTAACTGCAACAGTGGTGGCTCGTTTTTACACGTTCATTTCCTTTTGTTTCTCGCAGAAAAAGCCACATAAAATGATCGATAACGTTCGTGATACTGAAAATTTCCGATGCTTTCTGTTTTTGAACGAGACACCAAACGTATAATGAGTGTTCTCACATCTCATTAAACTTTGAAATATTAGAGAAATATAATAATCAACGAAGGAAAGGGAGGGGACCCCAAGATGGATGTTGTCAAATTGCCAAGGATTAAACTTGCTAATCCATTTGGGTCATACAGGAAAACTTAGATGCAACAGAAAGTAACTCAAAAACTTAAAATACGAAGCTGAATTTATCTGGATACTTAATTAAAACCAATCAGTTGTAAAATCAACTACGTTCGTTTTTTAACAAGATTTGAACCTTTCAGAAAGTTACAAAACTGTTCAGGTTACCACAGTCTTGGTGCAGCGGTTCCCGGCGCCTCCACCAAAATCACCTACGATTCAGGGATCAGCGGTTGTGCCGCTTTGCTGAAAGAAAGCTGGGGCAGCGGCTTTCCGACACAATTAGGGCCAACGCGGGGCTAAGTACAAAAGCATGTAGTGGCCTAGCGAGTGTGAGTGATGGTTGACAGCTGACCGCGGTCCGAGCGGCCAGGGCGAGACTATCCGATGCTCCTCTTGCAGTCTTCAATGTCTACACTAAAGTCCTTACGAGTGCGACAGCCAGTTTTATTTTTAAAGGATTTTTCAGCCACTGTTTAGATAAACCTACAACTTCTAAACTACCGATAAGTTCACACTTCTCGTTTTATGAAGATGTTACAACCCCCTACGGTTTTTTAGATTAACTTGATCGATGCCACTCTTTTATTTCATGCTCTAACCCCCACGTTATTCTCTTATTATCACATCATCTAATCCCGTACTTAATCTCTCCAATAAAACATATATGAATGGAATTAATTAAATTAATATATCAAAATCAAAACTGTTTATATAGAAATAAAAGAGTTAACGAGCCCAGAAATGCTTAATTAATACTAAAATCCAATTTATGTACGTCATCAGGAAGCTGCCATTAAAAGCATTTTAATTTTGTGGACGTTTTAATTTTATTACCTGTATAACGCAGCTCTATAATTAATAGTTTTGTTTCTTTGTATATCCAACTCGTTAAAACGTTCAAAGTCTTGATTTATACCTATTTAATTGTTCGTAAACAGCGATTGTTCAGGTTTAATCTTTTATTTAGCCATCAGGTAAACATAAGTAAGTACACTGCGTTCATAAGTTTGGTATAAATTAGATAAAAGAGGAAAAGGTACCGAATTTCGCTTTCAAAAAATAATGCCATCAGCATCTTTTTTAATGTTAACCCATTATATTTTTAATTTTATGTGACACAGATTTTAATCTTCTTTACAACAATCTGAAATATTCTATGGCTACGTCACAATATCCTATTTGAGAAAATCGCCACAGAATATTAATTTATTGCAGAATTTAGTATGTATTTCATAGCTTCCAAAACCCATGAAAACTGAGGCTTATTTCAAGTGATAGGGGAACAACTGACTATGAATAGTTCATCAAAAAGGTTTTATTTTGCTTTTAATGGACATTTTTTAACCAAAAACCTTTTACCCATTTAGTTTAATGTTCTTGTTAAAGTTTTAATTTTGATTTTACTTGTCATCATTTTGATTTGATCCAAAAATCTGCTGATTCCTAATTTTTTTAGAAGCCTGTGTTATTTAAACTATACAAAATTGTATATCGTTGAAAAGAGGATTAAAATTAGTATTTCATGCTTTTTAATTGGGTCTAAAATATAAACTGCCAAACTCACCATAGCAAACCTTTAGAAAATAAAATTAGTAGGTATCATAAAATCTTCAGAAAAATATAGGTTGCTATTAAAAGAAAGGTGTTGATGACGTCATTGCTCGAAGAACAATTGCTACAGAAATAAGTTAATTGTAAAAGAAAATGTATGAAGGTAGTGTGTGAAAATTAAGATGGTCTGAAAAATCGTTTGAGTAAATCATGAAAACGTTTAAGTCCGATTGGAAAAAAATAAAAGCGAGGGACATAAATTAGCCATAAAAACAGGGAAAGTGTGTACTCTTCACTTACATCTCATAATTAAAAGTGTCTAACCGTCTCAGTCACCCTTAGAGCAAACACTGTCGGGAATTCATCCCTTCAGTATCAACAAAGCTGGTGATGTGGGATATAAAGTATATGTAAACACATTTGGAATGCAATTAAGGCCTAGGTATCAACCCAGCCAATCAATCACGGTAAGTCTGGTCTCGTCTGGCACCAGCACGCCCAGGGACGTGCTGCATCCCAACCGACAGCGATTTTGCAAGTCAATATTAGATGTAATTCTACCCGAAGCATTACTGTCGATGTTGAGACTGCTGTTCACTATACTCAAACAAGGAAGAAGATTTAACCATTAACGAATTTTACTTAAATTACTAATTCTCATCGATTACTTCACATATTTCTTTTTTCTTTAGTATTAACAGAACTATTATTTCAAAGGCAATAAAAGATTAATAAAAGTATAATTAAACTGTTACATCTTAACATCCCCTTATTCTTGGTATTAAAAATCTGATAATAAAATAACAATGTCAATATTTCATTCATAGCGTGTCAACCCTTCCATGGGCTTTCTCCCGAACTAAAACAATTACCAATAATCTAATTTCAGACTTAGGTACATATTAACACATCAACATACCTCCACAATACATATCTGATACATTGAAAGTTCCACTAAATTAATGTTATGGACAAATTATCTATTATACAGCGAAGCCCTTAATTAATGGAACACAGCGCAGGGGTAGACTCGTGGGGCCAAAATGTTACGATTTACTTAGGAATACTTTAGCCCAAAAATTAATAGTAAAAAAAGATAAAGTCCATCAAAGCAAAATTTTTAATTTTAATTTTATTCTCTTCAAAAGTTTTTGTCCATAAGAAAATTGGCGAAAGTTTTTCTGGGATGAGAAACAATAATCCCTCCTCGATGTAGCTCTTAAAAGAACGTTACTTTTGCCACACCTAATATCTTAAAAAAGCTTTACCTAGTTGTTTTATACTTAAAGCTATGGTAGTTTTAACTGAAAAAAAAAACCATTTCCAAAATATTTGCTATTAAAGCAACTAATGCAACATTCTATTCGTTATTTTAATAATTTATAACGCAGTAGACTTGAATTTAAAACAAAAGTTTAACACATTCTTATCAAAAACAAGTTGTTTGAAAATTATGATGAAAATACTAAGTATTTAAGGATGGCATTAGCTGGTCATAAGACATGCATTATTATTTTCCAATCTGAAAAACAATGTTCCTAAACAGAAACAAACTCATTTTGTATCCGATGCAATGCAATGCCATG
Source organism: Melanotus villosus (assembly GCA_963082815.1). NCBI lineage: Eukaryota > Metazoa > Arthropoda > Insecta > Coleoptera > Elateridae > Melanotus > Melanotus villosus. Next base: position 13,248,247 of record OY720423.1, read on the forward strand.
ACTGTCAAGGCCTATGTTGGTTGCACAAAAGAAATTTGGAAATTGGGATGATGGAACACAAATACAGTACCTATAAAAAAAAATTAAAAAACACATTAAAAGCAGTATAAAGAAAGGCCACAATTATGCCAGTAGATTAGTACTCGAAATTGCTTGTACAAAAAAAGAAATTAGTTAAGACATTAATAACTTAAGTAAAGTAGTTTATTATAAATTATTAATTATTATATAAGAGGATTATGGCTGTGATATTGTAGAGACACGTTTTTTTAATGGGAAAATTGTTGCAAGATTATACTAAAATAAAAGTGATTTTAAAACTTTGTTTGGACTAAAGATTTTTACCTAGAAAATATTAATAATACCTACAGGGTGTTTTCTAAGTAGGTACGTGGAGGTGATTCCTGGACGAAAATTAAAGATACCTTTTCATATAAACTAGCACCCTAATATGTCTCTTTGAAGAGCTCTTCTCTTCAAAGGGGCAGAGAAAATTTTTATTTTTAATATTTATCCGAAATGTGGAAGACACAAAAATCAAAATCAGTGGATGTTTCCTACAAGAAGGCTCCTTAAGAATAGTTTTTTCATCCACCCATAATCTTATAAGGGAATGAAATTTGCAACCCTTCTTTAATTTTTTATTAGAACTTTTTAATGCACCGGAATTAATGCATTAAAAAAAAAACAAAATACGGGGTTGGAAAACGTGATTTATTTACAAATATTTCTACCTATTATATTTTTTCCTAGTTTGCGAGTAAAAAAATAAAATAAATTCAAATGCGCGCCACAGTTTTTTGAGGAAAAACCTATCAAAGGTGAAATCAGAAAATCAGAATCATAATTCTGTTATGTCGATCATGCTGTACTTAGATCATAAGATGAAGAAGACCTCCAAAGATTATTGCAAAGAACTACAGAAACGTGTAACATGTACCTACTTACGCAGTAGATAAGATGAAAACCGAGAGGTGCATAATAGAACAAGTCTCACATTGAATACGCAAATATAAGCACAACAAAAGTTAATAGAGTATCAAGAGCAAATAGAGAAACCCAGGCTAGAATATGTAAGACCTATTTTAACTTACGCAGCTGAGACAAGATGTAACACTTCGCGAATGAGACAAATGATAAAAGCTACCGAAATGAAAACACTAAGGAAAATTGCGAATAAAGCACGAATAGACCGAGAGACAAGCCAGCATATAAGACAGCAGTGTGGAATTCAATCCATCAACCGATAGATACGTCGAAGAAGAGAACGGGATCAAGACTGGAGGTGGAAAGGGTAGTCAGAAGAGCGTAGGAGGACCCCAAAGGCGATGGCGAGACTCCTTATTAACTTACTTACTTTCTCTTCTCCCAGTTACCTCACAGTTTTGGGTATTGAGCCATCTTTTGTATTCTCTTCTGTCCCTAGCTAGGGTTCTAACTTGTTGCCAGGTCTTTCCCTTTCTTCTAGCGATGTCTTTGATGTTTTCCTCCCATCCCATTCGGGGTTTTCCTCTAGATCTTTGACGCTCACCTCTCATTTCGAATATCTTCTTTAGGTATCTGCCGTCTCCCATTCGGATCATGTGGCCATACCATTGTAGTTGTTTTCTTTTCAGGTACTGTACTATGGGGTCTTGTTGCAGGTCTACTCTTATGCTTTTGTATCTCTTCTAGTCTTTAGTCTTTAGATCTGTGTTTGTCTGTTATTGCCCAAGACTCTCCTGCGTATAGCAATGTGGGAGTATACAGGGTGTATGATGGGAGAGTCTCAGCATTGGGATCTCGAAAACTAGTAGAGATACAGATTCGCTTAAATGGGGAAAGAATTTGCTCATGACGAGTACAGTTTAATACAGCTTTTGTTTTCGGAATATAACCTATAGCCTACTAGATATTGGCTAAAAATATGCCAATTTCTAACAACCCGAATAACTTTTTTATTAGTAAACATTCAAACATAATTCAAAGGCAAAATTTATGAAACTTTTTACGTAAAATACGCCTGTGTGACTAAATTTTTCCTTACATTCATTGTTTCCACGGAACAACATCAACTTTATTTTTTTTTAAATGGGACGTATAGGTGGCTATGACATTTTCGAGATGTTGACTTTTTTTATCTTTCTAACGATAGGTATGATGAACCATATTTATTTTCGAAAGTACCTGTTATATTAGAGATTTTACTTTTATAAAGCAGTTGGCCATGGAACAGGTACGAAAACAAGTGAAATTGGCTGTGCACCGATCGCCAATTATTTCAACCGTTAGTTATTTTGAACAAAATCGCAGTTCGTTTAAAAAAACATTAACTGCAATAATTGCGTTATGTTTGTTCAACTAATGGATATGGTCTTATGTAGGTGCATTTTTGTTTTCGTGCTTAATTTTTTCTTCCCTGTTTGTCTAGACTGGACATGGAAAAGCTAGTCAAAATAGTACGCGACAAATCTTCTCGAGGTAGCGTAGGAAGACCCCAAAAGCGATGACGAGACTCCTTATCAGTGGCGGCTGGTCCATAAGCGCTGCGACACTGCAGCACCCCCAGAACAAAGTACGGAAATTAATTACCTATTAAATTTGTACTTGAAAATATCAATAATATAACAATCATTCAATATTTTGCATAATTATTACATAAATTTAATTAATTAAACCGCTTTTAAAAGGAATTATTTAAACCGAAGCTGTAGATTCCATTCAGAGCGCTGAGAAATGTAGCAGTGTCAGAAACGTAGTACATTCGGTGCACGTTCCGCCGCGATTTGTTTGTTTTAATAATACATGGTAAAAGTAGTCCGAACGCTGCTATCTGGGCAGCATCAGCATTAATGCATCATGCCGTTGAGCTCTTGGACATCCGATCCAACAAAAACAATAATACGTGCGAATACCACGAAAAAACTAGGTGATGTCATCATTGTGCAAGGACGTCTTGGGCGACGGTATGTGTAATATAAACAGGAATATTAAATAATAAATAGTTCGTATTTCCAACTTGATTGCAACATCACTGCGAAGACGGTCAAGGCTGCTCCAGGGTTAACAGGTGATCGAAACATTTTGTGAAGCTAAAAATCGCCGAATGGATTTTATATTTAAATAAAAATTCTTTTTATTTCATTTTCCAGTAAGCTTATTTTTTTTATAAATTGAGTAAAATTTCGATTTGTTTTGTTTTATTTAAGGCACCTTAAATAAAATAAAAGGCACCTTAAAAATATCAAGGATCGTTACTGGTATGTAAGTATATTTCGAAAGCTGCAGCACCCCCATAATTTCAAGCCACGAGCCGCCACTGCTCCTTATACTCCTAAAATGAGGATAGAGGAAGAAGAAGAAGAATAAAATCATTTTTAATATTCAACGGTACAAAGGCGATTTCCACGCACGCCACTGATGAGCTGTGAATACAACAAATTCTCCTTGGCGCTATTACTGTGCACACAAAATTTGAAATTGATATTCCACCAGATTACTTAAATTTGCGATTTTTTCGTCTAAACTTCGCCACGCTATATTTCGAAAACGAATAAATTTCGGACAAATAATTGTTTGCCTTAAAATAAAACCTAAGGTCCTTGTCAGTGAATTTGTTCTCACCCTGTATATTAGTTCAGGGAAAGTTTTAATGTATTTACAGTGTAATACGTAAATAGACTTGTTGTATCAATTAAGGTTAGGTATTTCAAAATCATAATTCATAAGTAATTGTTTAAATTCTGAAGAAGACCCACAAAAGGGTTGAAATGTGAATAAAATATAGATGTTTATTGTCATTATATCAACACACCTTAAATACTGAGAGACAATAAAGAATAAAGATAGTTATGAAAGAACCAAAGTAGAAAGATTGAAAGGTGTTCGACCATCTGAATGAAAGGAAATACTTATCTATTAAAGCACCAATAAATGAATGTTGCAAGACGGATAAATAACCATCCTTCATCTGTTTTCCAGCTACGAAAATATTTAAATAAAACAGCTTGAAATAGAATTTTATTACCTGATCACACGTGGCATTTTGGTATTGCGAAACAAACTGTTATTTACATCTCAAGGGCAGTAAGAAACAATCCTACTTTTTAATAAATTTAGTTCGAATAATGTTTAGCTGTAAAGACGAAAATGTTTGGTATTTTGTTGAGCATTATGCAAGCAGTAGCCACATTTTTCCCTTTGTTTTACTTCGGTTAATTTGATCCCAATTAATTAAGAGTTGTCAAAAGCAAACGGTTTTCTCTTACTTGTATTTTTGTTTTTATCTTTGGATGTTTACAGTAAGTCCCTTAGGGTTATTTATCTTTTGAAACTTTTAAAAAATTACATTTATCATTCTGTATTTTTATTAATTTACAATTAATCCAAGTCGTGGTCTGGGTGAGTATCGAACATCAAAAAATTGATTAATAAAAACTTATACGTGATTAACACCAACAAATACGTATTTCGGCAACTTTTTTGACAAACTTGGGTGAAATTAGTCTCTGCAGATATTCTCTTCTAGAAATTAAAAATGTAAAGTTGTCTGAGACAAAACTCCTGAAGTCATGCTCTTCGCCAAATCGTTAGAGAAACTCTTTCTCTGGAAAGGGAAAAGCTTTCAAGAAAGCTTAACACTGAGGTTGCCGAAATACGTACCTATTTATTGTAATTTTATAGGGTTTTTGGCGTTCGATATTAATTTACAAGTTTGATTATACTTTGTTAATATCCTTTAAATCTTAAATCTTCAGGCACCATGATTGGGCTTTTTAATTAATTCTATCTACTTACAATACAATATCTGAATATCTGAATGTCTGCGCTCCATATTATTTCGGATAATCGAGCTTCTGCTGTGTTATAATTGAACACAAATTAATGTAAAACTTGATATTGCATAATTCAGTTACTAAATATCCATTCCACATATCAAATTCTGATTATCTCGTTAATTTAGGGCCCTTAATTTAATTACCATTCTTATTGTTATTTAAACGAATTAACTGCAATAACCTAACGAGGAGCAATTAGTCCTAAATGGTTAGTGTGAGGGGAAGTAAATAGTCGGCCAATTGCCGTTTTCTAATTAAATTTTGATTTACTATTTCAGTATTTTATTCACATACGTTGCAAAGTTTAAGCACGAGCTTTGTATACAGTTTGTAAGAAACGAGTGTAAAATTTCAACGTACTTATACATTAACAAAGAGCATCAACGCTTCTTTCTTCCTGCGAGTATATGAGGACTCCCTAATGCAGAATCCCGGGGGAGCAGCCCCATTATCGCGCCCCTCGACGCTCGGCGACGCGGCACAATGATGCCAATTCCCAAGCGCAACAACGTATACGTTTAGTTTAATGCCTCGGTTGTCACTCCCAAATACGAGCATTCGATGTTCTGTGACCCTAGGATCTCTGCTGTTTTGCTTTACTTCAATTACAGATTTGTTTTTCAAAATATTAAACCTTTTTTGGCTGCAGCTTCCAATTAAATAATAATTTTTAATAATTAATAAACAACAATCAGAAATTTGATACCACGTAAGAGACATTGATAGATAAACGTGTGAATAAATTTGCATTTAAAATAGTTGGATGGATAAACAGAACGGTCCCCTGACGCACTTCATGAAATTTCCCTATACACGTATAAAAATTATCTTTTGTTGTTTTGCAACCTATATTTATCAGAAAAATAGATGTTGGGCTTGCACCGTGTTTAAACATTTTTTTAATTAGGTTTTATGTCATCCAACAACATCCTTACATTTCTAACTAGGCTTAAAAAGTCTGAAAAAGTAACAGATTTAATACTGGCGTAAAGGTATCTGCACTTAAACACTCCACGGGGGACTATGGCCGGCAACATGAAGGGTTAAGGCCTGCTAAGTAAGTTAAAGAGTTTGTCACTAATTATTTTGTAATACTCGGGAATAACAACGAATTACTCTCGCTGTAATTAACTAACCAAAAGCATTTTGGGAATAAATTTTTAAAGTTGTGAATTAAAAACGCAATACTACAATTTGTATTTATAATCCCACGGAATTCCATTTAATAACAAAATTACAACAAGTCACGAATTTGCAATTAAGTGTCCATTGATATTTAATAATAACCTAGAAAAACAGTCGTTAGTATTTAGAGTGGGACTCATATTTACTCACCATTATTTTATAAATTGGAGAACATTTTTAAAAATTATTAGCAAACCAAGTAAGTCCATTTTGTTATTATTTTAATATTAAGCATATTTTAATTACTAAGCCCTTAGCCGATTTTGCCTAAAAAAGTCAAGAATGGCTCTATATACTTAGTAATTAAGGCCGTTTTTCCCAAAATAAGATCAAACCAGACAACAGTTTTCAAAATTATGAATGAATCAGAGGTAAGTTCTATTACGTAGGTATTATTTTGATATTAAGCAAATTTTAATTGCTAATCCCTTAGCCGGTCTTTCATAAAGTTTCTAAATTCTTTAGGCCAAAATAGCTTCATTCTTAACACCTATTAAGGGTCGAATTGCCCAAAATTAAATACAGTACCTAACCAAAGGAAATGTTTGTGGATGATCTTGTGATCTTTGAACCTGTAATGAATCCCTGCATTTTTTTTAGAATTTTCCAAATACAGATATTTGGTTCAGTTCAGTTCAATTCATTATTAGAGTAGGTAATACACTGACCGGCAAAAAAATCCGGCCACCCTGAAATATTTTATAAAGGGTTCCCTTAACCGCATATGTTATAACTAAATAAAGAGCTAAGCTGATTTTTCTTAGTTATCAATGTTTTAAGATGCTTGTTCCATTCCAAAATACCCCTAGTTTTAATGTTAACAGGCGAGATTCTCTTCTCAACAGCATTAACATGTTACCGTAAATCACGGTTGAATGACGTAATTCAGGCTCGAGGAGGACATACAGGCTAATAATAATTTACCAGAAGGTCCATTAAAAACAGCCACCTTTATTTTTTTTGCAATTAAAAGAAAATCGATTTTTCACTGTTTCTTTTTTTTCAAATTTAATTTATTTCTGAGTTTATTTGTCTTATTTTCTTAGCTAATTTGTGCATGCCGTATCAACAATGCATGGTTCTTCAACCTAATGCCAATCCTTAGTTAAATTAATGAACGTTTAAGTGTTTTTGTGAAATATTTCAAGGTGGCCGGTTTTCTTTGCCGGTCAGTGTATGTGTAAAAGAGAAATTTTATATCCTATTCTGAAAGTGCACTTTTAAAAATTATTAGTTAATCAGGTAAAGTTGATTTAATTATTACTTTCATATTCTAAGCAAATTTTAATTGTTAATTCCTTGATAGATTTTCAATAAATTTTCAAATTTTGTAGGTCAAGAATGGCTTAATATTTGCACCTAACTAGGGTCGTATTTCCCAAAAATAAATGCAATAACCAAAGGATAATATCCTTGAACCTGTAAAGAATCGTTGCATTTTTTTATGAATGCCTTGTTAATCCTTTCGTACTTTATCAAATAGACATATTTAGATCAGTTCAGTTCAGTTCATTATTATTTCAAAGAGAAATTTTATATCGTATTCTGAAAGTTCAAATTGGACAACAATTAAAAAAATTATTAGTAAACCAGGTAAGTTCGTTCAATGATTACTTTGATATTAAACAAAATTTAATTGCTAATCCCTTGGGCGATTTTTAGTAAATTTTCAAATTTTGTAGGTCAAGAATGGCGTAAACTGGCACCTAATTAGGGTCATATTTCCCAAAAATAAATACAGTACCCAAAGGATAATATCCTTGAAACGGCAACGAATCGTTGAATTTTTTTTTATTAATGCCTTGTTACTAATCCTTTCAGCATTATTAAAAAAATATTTAGTCTAGTTCAATTCATTATTAACGTTTGAAAAAGAAATTTGATATCCAATCCAGGACGTTTCCTGTCCTGAGTTTAAATTGGACAACGGTTTTTATAAATTATTATTAGTAAAACAGATAAGGCTATTTAATTATTACTTTGATTTTAATTAATTATTAATTCCTCAGTTCCCGATTTTTAGTAAAAATTTATGGCCAACAAAAGGCTTATTAGCTGTTTATGGCCCCAAAAATAATTATAGTAACCAAAGGATAATATTCTTGCACCTGCAACGAATCTTTGCAATTTTTTAATAGATCGATGCCTTGTCAACCCCTTTCCAATTTTTCAAATAAAAATAGTCATTTGGTTTAATTGAGTTCAGTTAATTGTTAGAGTAGGAAATTCAAAGAGAAATTTTGTATCCAATTCTGGTTCAAAAAGTTAATTGGTTTACTGTATTTCAATTACTACAATCCTGGAAAACAATTCAGGACATTTCAGGCAACTTTTCGGGCACTAATTTAATTTTCAGTTTAGCGGAAATATTAAGAAATCCTTGGACGATTCCTGCTCATTACAGGATAACTTACAATCAGTAAATCAGTGAAAAAAATCGATATAAAGACTTTAAAAGGATAATTAAGGATGTCGATTAGTATCCGATAAGTAAATTATTCCGAAGCATCGACCTGGAACACGTGTATTTTAAAAGAAACGAATTGTCGAAGGGTGAAACTGATTTCCTATCTTCCCGTCGGCATCTACAGAATTTTTATTCGGAAGTCCTAAAGTGTATGTGGTATACAGCGTGTGTAAAATACGACGCTCGATATACATACATGTTAAGAGAGGAGCAACGTTGAAAAGCAGCGTAAAACGAAACAAGAAAAACTTAATTCCACCAAATGGAGTATAACCAACATACACATATACATCCAGAACTGCGACAATGTTCCAAAGACTTAACATGTCCGAGCTCGGTGAAGAATGATCTAACATGGAGGTCCTCGTTTCAGGGCGTGTATCCTTGCTCCTCCTTCAACCACGCCTGGATATAGAATCCTGAACACGACAGAGCGATCTGTTGGCAACGAAAGGAAACATTGTGCTTGTGTTGTTTTATTGCTGTATAAGCTGTTTCATTATTTCCATGAGTTGTAGATAAGATTGGATAGCGAATGAAGTTCAGATAAACCCGACACATTATTTTTTGTTTTTCTCCTTTTTCCTAAAGGATCCTTTTTCTTTCTCTTTGTCCGCTGCTCTTCTTTTCTCTACATTCTACTTGATAGCTGAATTTATAGGAAAGTTGGATTACTAACACGTCTAATTCAGTCAGGGAAGTTTAAGTAGATCGATAGTTTTATACAGAATTACAAATGAGTTTTCTTTAGATTTGATTTTACTTTTTGGGGGAGAAATTAATAGGAATCAAAATAAAATCAAGGCTTTAATTAAAAATGCCTACAGTTTAAAGTTAAAGCCGATCTAAACCCAAGCACCAAACAGGTTAGATTTAAATCTGATTCAGACTTTCTACTCTTAGTTTTTAATCAGAAAAAGTTTGATTGAACTTTAAATGTCCGAATTTAAATTTAAAGCCGATTTAAATCCGAAGAAAAAGGAAGACAATACAGAGAGTGAAAATTTAACTCAAAGACTGAAAACAAACTCGATTTAAATTCTCAATCTTAGATTTTAGTTAGATAAAGTTTCTAGTTGAATTTTAAGCTCCTGAATTTTAAACTTAAAGCCGATCTAAATCCACAACGAAAAAACCGAAGTATGAAAATTCAAACCCGATTAACAATATTTTCAGTCTTAGATTTCCATCAGACAGAGGTTCTGGTTGAACTTTAAATGTCCGAATTTTAAATTTAAAGTCGATCTAAATCCAGAAAACGAAGAAAGAATCCGGCGTGAGAACATTCAAATCCAAGGATGATATCAAACCCGATTCAGAATTTCCAATCTTAGATTTTAATCAGAAAAAGTCTCGGATTGAATTTTGAGCTCCTAAATTTTAAATTTAACGCCGATTTTAATCCAAAAAACGAAGAAAAATCAGAATGTGAAAATACAACTCCAAGACAGAATTCAAACCCGATTCAAAGTCCAGATTTTAATTACACTCAAAATACATGGTACTGAATATCAAGTTTTCAGATAGAAATTTGAATGCCTCAAATTCGAATTTAAGGCAGATCGAAATAAATTTAATTTTGAACAGTGAACTTTAGGTAAAGTTGTATGAAAACCAATTTTCGATTATCACGAAGTTGTCTTCTAACAAATATTCGTAAACTTATTAGAGGTACTTTCCGGTAATCTCTCACAAAAAACTGAAGTTTTGATGTAAATCTAACTATGATTTTCATAGTGATTTTTTTGTGAAAATTCATTGAAAATTTTGGTAAAGTTTTAAAGTTTTTGTATTTGCTTGGCAATGTTTCGGCGAAAAAAAGTGAAGAGATTAATAAATCAGGTTAATCAACCTCATTACGGTTGGTGAATCAGGTTTTCTTATAATAACATCCTGTCTGGTATTCAGATATACAAATGTTAAAGGCTCGTTATTCGTCACAAGGTTTCATTCACATGTTCTTTAAGTTGGAGAAGATGGATAAACCCATTCAGCATTGGATTCGCAAAGTAAATCCGCAAGGTAAATATTATTTTTCGCACTTGTTTAAAATCCTCGGAACCGCTGACATATCTGAGAAGTACCTGAGAAGCGGAACAACAACAAATCGTAAGATATGCTTCCTCCGAGTCGTTCTGATAGCAGATCAAAGCGACCGCCATGTTTATGAAAACCGCCAAGTCTGTACTAAGCAGGCCTATATAAATACACCTGGAGGAACCTAAATCACGGATTGACAGGCCGTTATAGCGATCTCACGTGCAATATTAGTCCTTAATGTTCGTTACAGTGGATGTGCTAAGCAGAACTAAATATAGCGACTGAGTGTTAGCAAACAGACAGCTTAGCTGGCGGTAAATGGGCAAACAATACAGGAGAGAACCCCGTGTATTGATAATCTGTTGTCTACATCCCCTTATTCTGTTAGGTTAGGTACTACAATATTTATACATGGATCGTGAGGTTTTAAACATTGTCGGTCGGTCAACAATTGTACTTTTGATTCAAAACGCAGCCGATGTGCATTTATCATACGTGTTCTTCTGTGTCGCCCCGTCACTCCACGTTTTATTACACATTGTCATGCAAGTTTATGTTTGCAGAGTGTGTTTGATTACGTTTACTAATATAGGGGATGCTCGACGAGGAAGAACATTAAACAAGATTCGTTATACAATTTTATTGTCTGGGTTTCATATCTTTTGGCACCGAGTTATGGAGAGGACCTTCAACCGTTTTAAATTACTGTAGGATAAAGCGATCTGCACGTAGAAATTTGACTTGTTTTCTTATGAATCAGGGGCAATAATCGAAGATTTTCTAATATCAAAAAAGAAAACCAATAAAAAATTCAAAAATTAAAAACTTGACTATAATCCATTTCGATTCTATGTAACCTGGTTGGCGATGGGTTTTTCAGTTTGCTTTGTGTAAAATACGCTTTTAAAGCATCAGAAATTGAGATGAAAATTCAGATATTTGTGAATTCTCTGGCACTTCTAATTTTTTTTAAAGCATGCTATCCTACTCAATGCATTAATTTTTTCTAACAAAATCAGCATTAAGATATTTGGAATCTGCAAGCCGGAATCTCAATCATTATAAACAAGCAGACAAACGTGGTGAATTTGAAAAGAAACGACATTAATGCACTCTAAAAAAATTCCTTACTACATAAAAAAAATCCAAAAATTTACATTTTATTTAATATCTAGTTGGCCGTGGACCGTGGAATTGCAATTTCCCTGTGTAAACTAGGTTTTTAAAGCTTGAGAAATTGGAACTTAAAAATCTAATAGGTACCTATTTGCGTTTTATTTATGCCACATTTTACAAGCACAAAAACCAAATATTTCTCATGTTATCAATTTCATTTTGCCGGAAATTTTTAATGTGTCAATGCTGCTCCTTATTTGCAATGCCACGACAGTTTATATTTATTTTTGACAACTTAGTAAGTCCTTACTAAACACAGATAATTTATAATCCGCTGCTAATTTTCTACGTTATTTTAGCAAAGAAAAACATCTGTAAAAAGAAACCGCTAAAAAAGGATAAAGCATCTTGGCCAAACACATGAATAATTGACAGATTATTAAAGTAGTAGTGGATAAACATTTTTATCCACGACCACTTAATAATCTGTCGTGGATAAACATTTTTATCCACGACTACTTAATAATCTGTCAATTATTCATGTGTTTGGTCACTCATAATACTATCCATTATACACTGACAGCAGTGTAGGTATAATGGTGTCATGGTAACATCATTGTCTATGGTGTATAATGAAGGAAATAGGTTATGTTTCTAATCCTAATTGACAGATTATAGGTTATGTTTCTAATCATAATTGACAGATTATTGACAAGTCGTCGATAAATTTTAATTAAAAATTCTTCGTATTTGTGTTGGTGGATAAAGTATAGTATACGACTCGCTATAGGTAATGGCTATTATTACCTCGGATAATTGCAAAACTCGCTCGCAAGCTCGCTTGTGTTGCAAACATTATCCTCGGTAATAATAGCCTACATTATAGCGTCGTGTATAATATACTATTAAAAATCCAAATATTTAACCCTTGATGGTGGTACTCCATTTACGTTTTATTTAACTTCTGTTTGGCCATGAAGGTGTTACAGGTTTGCCGGTGTAAACTAGGCTTTTAAGCTTCAAAAATTGAAGTTAGAAATCAGACTTGTGCGACTTATGTATTGATATGATATTTGTATTTGGATGCTTTGATTAGAGATTCTGTTATTTGAGATAATGTTGCTGTTAATTTGTCAACGAAAGTTATTTTTGCAAAGATTATTAATGCAGATTTTAATATAAAAATTGTAACATAAATTTAAGTTGTTAATGTAAATAAGTTAGTGTTATAATATCATTGTTAGAGTATAATTAGTTAAATTCAGTAGTCATAGAAATGTAAAATTAGTTATCATAGAAACTCTGTAAATATAGTTGTTATAGTGAAAAACATTCGATGTAAAATATCTTGGATACAGAAAAAAACAATTTGATAAATAAGAGATTTTTTTGCATTAAAAGGGGCACGAACCAAATAGGTTTGCTCGTCCCACTGCCAAAGTAGTAAATATCAACCAAATATTTAACTTGAAATAGTGTTAACGATCATTAGAATCATTTATTGATTCGAAGAAAGCCGAAGCAATTTAAAACTGAATTTGAACTTTGAAGCAGAGGCAAATTTGATTTTGGGGGTACCTACAATGGAAATTATTGGAAAAGAAGAGGACTTGAAACAAAATCTGTAGCCGGTGTAGATAGTGAGTGTGAAACCATACTTTTAAGATAGAGTTAAGCAGGGTTGATAGGGTGAAAAAGTAAATAAAAAAATCTGCATTAAAAATTGGAGTGAAATTTTATTTTTGTTAAAATTAATTTTAAATACAATAACAACAACAACCATCCTTCTTAACGACCCGTGAGGTGAGATCTCAGGAATTCAATTAAATTAAAAGAGCAAAGTATTTTTTAAAAATTGTCATTTCAACGTAAGGCGGTATAACATATTAATGCCAAAGCAGTACAGTACACATAATTATATAATATGTTTTTCGTTTTGTAAATTTTAATCTGTAATTTCTAATACCAAATGCTCTTTCAGAAAAACAAAAACCGAAGAAAAATCTAAAAATTTAAAACACTGGTTGACAGTCTTCCGGTGTAAACTATTAGGCTTTTAAAGCTTCGGAAATTGAGGATATTTGCAATTTGCGATATAAACCTAGATTTTGCTGAATTAATAAACGTAAACTTCTAACAAAATCTAAAACTGTAACCCTCAAGTATAACTCAATTACGTTGTATTTATTTTTTGCTTGGCCATGAAGGTTTTACAGTTTTTCCTGTGTAAACTAGGCTTTTATGGCTTGAGAAATTATGGTTCGAAATCTGACATTTACGATTTCTTTTAGGCACGAAAACCGTATATTTGGTGGTAAGTATAGTATTTTCATGTATTAATTCTTCTCCTTATTTGCAATACCATGACAGTTTATTTTTAGTTTTGACGGCTTAATAACTACTAACTATCACAGAAAATTCTGATTTCTAGTTTCTAATACCAAATATTCTGTTTGAATGACAGAAACCGTATAAAAATCTGAAAGTTCGAAACAGTGGTTGGCGATTTTAAACTAATACTTAAGCTTCGCAAATTAATGATATTTGCGATTTGCTATATACCTGGCACTCCAAACCTAGATTTCGCTCAATTAACAAACATAAACATATTTTAGAAATCCGAAAATATCCCTTGAGTATAACCCATTTACGTTGCATTTAACTTCTGCTTGGTCATTGTGTAGACTAGGTTTTTAAAGCTTCATAAAACCGTATAGTTTTCATTTCATAAGGTTCTATTTTTGGTCTTAGATTTGTAATAGGTATGTTAGCCCTTCTCATAATATACAACACTATGGCAGTTTATTTTTGAAAGTCTAATAACTCTTTAAAAATATTAAAAACTTTATAAATCTGCTGATAAAATGGAACTGCAAAACTTCTAACGTTATTTTAGCCAAGAAAAACAGTTGTAAAAAGAAATTGCTAAAAAGTGGGAAAACTATATAGCCAACTAAGTACCAAAAAGCATGTAAATGGGTAATATACTGCGATTATATAGAAATAAAAAATATATACAAAACTATCAGAAATTTAAAAAAGCGTATCCATATCTAATGCTTAAGAGTTTATGGAGACAAGAATTTTGAATATACTTAAATATTGGTCAACTTTAAGGAGTTTATAGGTTCTTCAGCTTCACAAAAATGCCTTTAACTCCAGGAAAAAAACTATCCTTAAAAATCTTTAAATCTAAACGATCGAACACTTTTTATTTTACGTAACCAAACCTAAAAGCTGCTTGAAACTTGTTCTAAAACCTCCTTCAAAATATTTTAAGGGCAGCTTCAGGGAATGTGTTAAATATTTTTATTTTTAATATTTAATCATATTTACTAAAATTTTCGTTGATCTACAAAACAGAATTAAATTAGAGTACGCTTACAGGGCAGGTTTGTGTGTTGTCTAAGTTGCTTCGATTTAATAAAATTCTAGACTGCAAGATTAAAAAAAAAAGAACAAAAAACCTCGAAGATGTCCAACAATCTAACATTTTATGGGGATCTCCGTTGATCCACAAAATAGGGTAAAACTTGATGAACAGGCACTGCCATTACAGGGCAGGTTTGTGTGTTGTCTAAGTTGTTTCGATTTAATAAAATTCTAGACTGTAAGATTAAAAAAAAATAACAAAAAACCTTGAAGATGTCTAACAATTTAAAATTCTGTGATGTTCGAATGCCCACCGAATGCGAATTGAAATAAATGGCAATATCTCAAAACAAATGTCTCAAGTGTCGCGACGATCCTACATATTTCACACATGGAACAATATTAAAAATATCCCCTGTTCAATTTTACAATTTTACACTTTTGAGTGTAGCCCTAATAAAAAGTATAAATTTTGAGCCGTCGCTCGTGCTGTCACACGTGACGCTGACGCCTGGACGTCAGAGCGTTGTTGGAAGGGTTTCATAATTGCGATACTATTGACATTCGAATCGTTTTAAACCTCTATTTAGCATACATATTGTCGATTCATGTTCACACTTTTTAATATGACGCTTTTAGCAGATGCGCCGCTGTTGATGAGCAAATAGGCGTCGCCGCTTATTATTAAATTTTGCATTTACTCTTTGGACGATTATATTCTCCCCACAAACAAAAATATTTTTAATACTAACGCGATGAAAATTTTCGCCTTGTTAAGTTTGGTTTTTACGAAATTAAAATCGAATTTGGCTTTTTTGAAATTTAATTCAGAAAAAGTTGAATACCTAAAGAATAATTTATACATTTTTATAGATTATTCGAGTTCACATTGTTTAGCATTTGACAAATCTTTTGATCTTGAAGGTTAGTGTCTTGAAACTTTTGGAATTCGAAACTAAATACTTTTTTTTATTAATGGACATACATTTTAAAAAAGAAAGTGATTAAAACAATTCACGGATAATACCTAATAATAATAATAATGCGGTTTTGTTGACGATTGCGATCGACGTGCGCCGTCTTGGGAAGGTTAAGGGATTTACAACTAACTTCTCATTTTAATACCAGTTTGGTAGCTCACGAAACATGAATTCATCTAAGTAAATTAAACGATAATCAAACATATAAAAAAAAAGAATTAAAATATAATTATTCTCATTACCCTCCGACCGAAATGTTTACGTAATTTAATCCTGTTTATTTTCGTTTTACAAAATGCGGTAGATTATAAAATCGAGTATAAAAATGAGTTTTAACCCGCAAATTGCTCGAGGCAGGTTTTAAACAACACGACTAAAAACCAGACAAAACCGAAACGGCGTTGTATACACAACCCGATCGCTATTCGTGGTCATCCAAAAATTCAGCTATAATGTTGCACTGCTTGCCCGCGGTTATAAAGGGTTAGAATCTGACGGGGAATGTTCTCTGATCATTGATCATAGTAACCTGGGTTTTGTTATAATGCGATTCTAGGTCGTAAACGCAACCTGTTCGAATTAAATTTAGTGCAAACCATCCCAATTATTCGATAATACCGAATAAAATAAGCAAATATCCTCGTTATAATTAGCCTACTTAAAGCAAAACCTAATTCAAATTAATTTGTTATTATTTATTATGACTTGGAAGCTGTAAGAATTACATAAACTTTTAGATTAAACACCAGGCAATTATAAACATTCGCAAATTCGTAATTAATAGCTTTAAACGTTCAAGATAAATAAATATTCTAAACAATGTTTCGATAAAATAAACCAAAATTTCAGTGATCAATTAAACAAGCCGAATAAGCAAGGACCAAAATGGAAAAATTAATGATCGCATCAGGTAAAATTTTATAGATATGCAAATACAACCAGTTTGTGTTTACCACGTTCACCTGAATCGATAAGATTTTACTGAAACGGAATTTTTCAAAATTCTCGCGAATCATTAGTAATCGCCAGTTATTTTGTATAAAATTATCTTCCAATTTTGTTGTAACATGTCTCGGTCTAAAATTTTATGATCATTAATAAAAAAAACTTCCCATTTAACGACGCTATAATGATCTTTAGAGAGCAAACATTTATATTAGAATACTTAGATAGAAGATACTTATCGATGCTTGTGGTTAAAATTGGAAAATTAATGAATTTAGTTGGTGTTAGTTATGCTTACAACTTCAAATTGTTGATTAAATATCTTCGAGTTTGTTAATTTAGTGGGACTAATAAATATTGCCGTGTTGGATATTATTACATTGGTTGTTATCTTGGATTCTGCATTTGCATTTTTATATAAGGATAAAATATTGAAAATGAGCTGCTGAAAAACTACAATGACTTGAACATGTAGTTTTTGTTTTGTTGAAGATGAATTATTTATTCAATACAGCTGTATA
The DNA here is from genome assembly GCA_963082815.1 of Melanotus villosus. NCBI lineage: Eukaryota > Metazoa > Arthropoda > Insecta > Coleoptera > Elateridae > Melanotus > Melanotus villosus. Next base: position 13,265,690 of record OY720423.1, read on the forward strand.
AGGAAATTAAAAAGGTTTTTTCTAAGAGTGCGATCGACAAATAATTGTGTTCTTTGCCGAAGTAACACCCTATGAGTTTGATTATTACATTTATTATTCTATGCAAAATTATTTATAGTTATTAGAAGTACAATTTTACAAGTTTAAATTTGGCACTTGCAGAATTTTGTGCTCAAAGTAATACCTGAAAGGGCTTAATTTACTGAACAAAATTAGTTTTGTGAGAAAAAACGAAAACATTTTCTGCTCTATAATAGCACAAAATCACAAGCGCTTTCATAAGGCAACCTTTCGAGCTTTAATAAATGGTGTACTGAGGAATATTAAAAACATTTCGCTTGGTTTCCACCACCATCAGTTTTTTTTTCTGTCAACCATATTGGGTCTTCCCACAGTTAAATCGATCTTTCTGCTGTTTTCTTGAAGTAGATACATAGCTAGTTAATAACCTAAGTTAATGCTTAGGTTGTTTCTATTATTAATAAGGTTAGATACCTAAAAATTGTTATTTATAAGCAAGTCGGCCTAGGAAAAACTTCATGTAATTTCAGTTAAAATGTTAAAGTTTTGAATTTTTCTCAAGCGTGTGCTGCAAGTCGGGCAATTAATTGAAAAATATAATTTAGTGCCTGAAAAATGCTTTTGCACCAGATGAGTCGTTAAGAAACAAATTTTTAAAATTTAATTTGATTACTTTTGTGTGGAATAAGTAGCTTTATGTATAATTAAAATGTTTATAATAATTAAAGACGAGAAGTTCAGGCAGTAAAGGTTCTTAAAATAGATGGAAATTTAAACACTATAAAAATATAAAATGGTCTTCATTTGGCCTTTTGGAAATTGGATTTTTTTCAAGCAGGGGTTTCAGCCATGCAATGTTCAATTTATTTTTAAATAATTTTGTAGTACTTGCCACAATTTTGTATTTCAATTTTTGACGATCTTTTACCCTCAGGCAAAAACACTTTTGTTCAGACAGGGGTTGACCTTAGCCTTTCATAGTTTAATTATCTTTTTTATAATTTGTTAGTGCTTTTCATACATTTTCAATAATTTAAACTGCTAATGGTAATAATAAGTTTTGGAGTATTTAGTCTTCAAGTTTTTTTGCAGCTATCGTCCTAATCACTACAATATTTAATCGAATTCTGAGCATCACCTACTACCCCATCCTTTGGAAGTATGCACATATCCTAATGATACAAAAACCTGGTAAACCACCTGAACAGAAAACATCCTACAGACCGATCAGTTGGCTCCCCATACTAAGTAAGTTATTCGAAAAATTACTACTAAAAAGGATGAGAGAAGACGTAGAACTCTCGACAGTAATACCTCGACATCAATTTAGATTTCGCGAAAACCATTCAACTATCCACCAAACAAATAGAATTGTAAATACTATTGCTAAAAGCTTGGAAGAGAAGAAATACTGCACGGCAGCGTTTCTCGATGTATCCCAAGCTTTCGATAAAGTATGGTATACAGTGTTACAATTTTTGCGCCGTCAATGAGTCCGATAAAATAATGCGTTACAATTATTTATGGCTTTTTATTATCTGTTTGATAAGTTTTTCGTAACAACAGGTCTGCTGTACAAGCTAAAACAATTACTCCCAAACCCATATTACTTAATCCTACAATCTTACCTATCCGACCGCTACTATTCAGTGAAACACATGAACACACTTTCCGACTATTATCCCATCAACTCCGGTGTCCCGCAGGGCAGTGTGTTGGGGCCGATCCTCTATCTCCTGTTCACCTATGACATCCCAGAAACAGACAACACCCTAATTGCCATCTTCGCTGATGACACCGCCATTTTATCTGTTCACGAATATCCAAATGTAGCCAGCGAACGCCTCCAAGAACACTTAAACCATGTTAACGAATGGTTAAACCGATGGCGAATTAACATCAACAAAACCAAATCTACGCAAGTTACCTTCACCATGAAAACTACCACTTGTCCGCCAGTCAATATCGATGGTACCCCCATCCCTGTAAAGAATGAAGTGAATTACTTGGGACAGTGACTTCACCTAGACCAGAAATTAACATGGAAAAAACACATACAAACAAAAAGACATTAAATTTAGACAGATGTATTGGCTGCTTGGTAGAAGATCATCATTAACAACTGACAATAAATTGCTGCTGTACAAAATAACACTAAAGCCAATGTGTGCCAAGAAATCCAACATCAACATTATCCAGAGGTTTCAGTCTAAAATCCTACGCGCAATAATCAATGCACCCTTGTATATCACTAACCAGACCATCTACGAAGACTTGGGAGTACCTTTCGTGCAAGATGAGATCCACCGATTTGCCGTCAACTACCACGCAAAAACTCACGGACACCAGAATGAGCTAGTGGGCCTCAAATGAAGAAATACCAAGGAGACTACAGAGAACATGGCCAACCGACTTATTGTTGCAATAAAACATACTCTCCATAAGTAAAATACATACTATAGTACACTAATCTGCACTAAAGTACAGATATAAATATGTCTTGTACTCTAACAACTCTTTTGCTTAATACTCACTCAGAGTAGATCATAATTGATGCCAATAAAAAAAAAGTTTTTTTCTACACATGATACGAAAACAAGTATTTTCTTCACGATAAACCCTATGGGAAAACGCTACATTTTCTATCTAGAGATGAAAACATATTCACTTCTAGAGATGAAAACAAGAATTCCAAATCTATGGCAACAAAATAAAAAAATGCGTGTGTTACTATGGAACCGATTAAACAAACAATTAATAATTTGCATTGACACAATTCGGTTTGAATTAAGTCGAATTAAAACTTATTTCAAACAGATAATTAAAATGTCGTAGAAAAAATAGCATTTACTACTCGACATGAAATACGTTTTTTTCGTTCGTGATTGCCCTACTCGCTGCTAACGCAGCTCGTGGGCAACTTCTCATCTCACGAAAAAAAAACGTCATTTTCATGTCTTGTTGTAAAATATACTATTTTGCAGGTAGTTTTGTACTGTTCAATTTTTGTTTCTAATTTTTTATTGCTTTTTACAGACTTGCAACGATTTAAATTCTTAATAAGCTTTCAGTTTAGGACAAAAAATGTTAGTTTATTTTGGACTTCAGGAGTTAACTTTAGCTTTTCATCATACATTTTTTTTTAAATAATTTTTGCAGAAGCTTGCAACAATTTAAATTTCTAATAATGTTTCAGTTTAGGGTAACAAATAATTTTATTTGACCTTCAGCTTTAGCTTTGCATTGTTTAATTATTTAACGCTTTTTACAGACTTGAATTCTTAATAACCTTTCAGTTTAAGGCAGAAAAATTAATAGTTTATTTGGTTTTCAGGATTTTTTTTTCGTGCAGGGGTTAACCTTAGCTTTGCAATGTTTCTTCTTTGATTTTCACATACCTGCAAAAATTTAATTTTTAATAATCTTTCAGTTTAGGGCAAAAACATGTTAGTTAATTTGATGGCGTTTAGGACTTTTTTTCAGGAAGGGGTTACATTGTTTATTAATTTTTGTTATAATTTTCTAGTGCTTCTCATAGGCTTTTAAACAATTTAAATTTCTAATAATCTTTCAGTTTAAATATAATGTAAGTTTATTTGATCTTCAGGAGTGATTTTTCTGGTAAGAGGTTAACTTTAACTTTGCACTGAAATCTATAAAAGATTGCATGTGTCAATGTTCTTTTGTTATGTGCAAGAAGTTCACCTATATCATCATTAATTTATTAAAATAATTTTTTAGTGCTTTTCAAAGGAAACAATTAAAATTCCTAATTATTTATTAGTTTAGGTCAACAAATAATAGTTTGACCTTCACGAATTTTTTGTAGAACGGGGTTAATCTTAGCTTTGGAATGTTTATTTTTTTTTTGCTTTTCACAGACCTGAAAACACTGAAATTTTAATAATCTTTCAGTTTAGGGCAAAAAAATGTTAGTTAATTTGGTCTTTAGGATTTTTTTTTATTCAGGAACGCGTTAACCTTAGCTTTGCATTGTTTATTAATTTTTTTAAATAATTTTTTAGGGATTTTTACAGACTTTCAAACAATTTCAGTTAAAAAAAATATAAGTCTATTTGATCTTTAGGGAGGGGTAAACTTTGCACTGAAATCGATAAAAGATTGCATTGTGCCAATTTGTTCTATGCAAGAAGAAGAACCTTTATCATTATTAATTTTTTGTTTAATACTTTTTAGGACTTTTCAGAGCCTTGCAATAACTTAAATGCCTAATAGTTTTTCAGTTTAGAGCAACAAATCAAAATAGTTTTATTTGGCCTTCAGAAATTATTTTTTTAATAAGTTGCTTGCTCTTCACAGGCTTGCAATAATTCTTATTAATCTTTCAGTTTAGGGCAAAAACTGTAAGTTTATTTGGTCTTCAGGAATTTGTTTCAGGCAGGGGTTAACCACAGCGTTGCAATGTTTGTCTTTTTGCTTTTCTCACACTTGTAACAATTTAATTCTTAATAATCTTTCAGTTTAGGACAAAAAAATGTTAGTTAACTTTCGTTTCAGGAAGTGGCCAACCTTAGCTTTGCATTGTTTATTATTTTTTAAACATTTTTTAGTACTTCTCACAGAATTTTAATTTAAATTCTTAATAATCTTTCAGTTTAAATAAAATGCAAGTTTATTTAGTCTTCAAGAATGTTTTTTCAGGCAGGGGTTAACTCTACTTTGCACTGAAATCTTTAAAAATTGCATGTGTCAATATTAATTTGTTTCATGTAAGAAGTTCACCTTTAACTGTTTGAAGGATTACTGAACTTTATACTTTTAAATGGTTCTTGAATACTTTTAAATAAATTACCTTCAAAATATAACAAAATGGGCATTTATTGGAAAAACTACCATAATAGGTAGTTGTCTGGTGAATCAATTTTTATACCCATAACTTAGCCATAATTATACAATTCTGAAATTAGAAGATGAAGTTCTATCAAATTGCAAGAAATTCCAATACTAGTCCTTAAGAAATAAAGAACCTGATGATGGTATCAGACAGATATAGTGTTTTTTAATTGTTATTAATTACATCACTTATTAAAGCTTAGACAGTTGCGTTAGGAAGGTAATTTGGTATTATTTGAAATAACTACGTGAGAAATAGTGCAACAAATATTTTAAACATAACTCCTAAACTCATGCAGTTAAGTAGTTTCTTTGGGGCTTTAGCGTAGGCATAAAATTATGCAAAATTTTATAATATGCGAGATGCCCACGTTGGTGTTCGAATTTGAACCAATCTGTATCGAAAACTCAGTATTTATTGAAATCTTTTTGTGGAGAGTTTGACATTTTATACTTTTTGTGGGTATTTTGCCACTTGCCACTTTGCCACTTGCTAAACTAAAAATTAAATTAATAGACTGTTCACGCGCCGAACGTTTCGGAAACATGCTTGTTTTCTGTTTTTACTAATTTAATCTTATTTTTGCAACTGGTAGCGAAATACCCAGAACAGAAGCATAAAAAAATACTCATTGCAAGTTTTGAGAGATTAGGTTGGATTCTGGAAAGACTACAGGTAAAAACTGAAAATGGCAAAGTGAAACCTTAAAGGGTTTGAAATCAGTAAAACGTGACTTTTCTATCAATTCCCAAGGCTTTACTTTTTACAGTAGACTTACTCAGTGATCATGCCTACTAGGATTAAAACTAAATTGTGAGTGAATTAACTATATAAAGCGACTGAAAAAGTTACTACCTGAACAAGAATAAAATATTTACCTACATTTTTAATAATGAATAGGGTAAACCGAGGCAGAAATTTCAACGAATCTTCCGATTAACGTAAAAAAGGTTGATTTGGTAAAAGAGTACAAAATGTAAACGATATGTAAAGCGAGAGCGGGCCGTTGGTATCGAAACCAAAACGACGGGCAGGTTTGTTACGGTCCTCCGCACACGAAGGCAATTCGGAAAATCCAAAAAGAAGTAAAACAAGTTTGATATCAAAGCAGTTGAAAAAGAACAGCGACAAACACCAGCTTCTCCGGTTTTTATCATCGAAAACAGAAAAAGGTTCGTAAAAGGAACAAGACAGTTGAAATTCTGACAATAACAGTCCAAATTCCCCGAACGAGAATCTCCTATACAAACTCGCGTACAATGTATAGGTTATCCAAACTTGAAACTGGTCTCATGTCGTTGTCTGCTTCTCGCTTTAGGGCGTTCAATCTGTCCCAGGAAAAGCGAAGGAACGTTGCGATACGGGAGCTTTTTACCCCGGATTATTCTCCGTAACAGGGCTGGCGCAACTGTCGATTATCCGGGACCGCTGAACGTGACTGGGAACCCAAGTCGACGTCCGCGATAACATTATTCATCAAAAACGCGTTTTATACACTGTTTCATAATAAAACTGAATTTGATGCTTTTTATTGCACCCCATATTTTTTATGCGCTACCCATTCTGTTTCGGCTGTCGCGCAAGATGAAGTGGATTATATCCACTCGGGGTAAATTTTTGTTAAATCAAGCCCGGTTAATTGTATTTTCATCGTCGTATCGCAGTTTAAATAAAAAGCTTTTTTTAATTTTTTTCCCGAGCACCGGTCAAACATGCGACTTTTATTTAACGCATAAATTAAACGTTTCAACTGGATAGGCCTCGATATCATTTCGAGTTCTTTATGTACGCCCAACATTTTCTTTTCCTTAATTACGAATATTATTTGCCTACATCGTGTACGATATGTTAATGGTTAACAGATTTTAATCGTAATACTTTAATGCAGAAAGAAATGGCGTTTTTACAACGTTCGCGTGCCAAATTTTAAAAACTTACATGTTAATTCCCGAATACGTTTGATAATTTTGTATTTCCACCCTGAAGAACTCGAACACTTTTGGTGGAGGCGCCTAAATCTGTTAAGTTTTCTCATTTTATGATTAATTTATTTTACGTTATTTTATATTCTTCAGTTTATTCAACGGAAGAGTCAACAGTAACGTAATAACCTAATAACTAAGAGCAGAGCAGGTGCTGATTATTTTAAATCGTAAAAATGCTGGCTATTTATTGCACGTTAAGTAAAATAAGGTTCAAGGATTACGGTTGAGTTTTCTCACAAGTCATCTGTTTTGTATATCAAATTATTTCTCTCGGTGTAAAAGACATGCCGCCGGTTAATTTTATAGTGGTATTCAGGAAATAAGTGTACGGTGGTAATTTTATTATCACGTCATGTTGGTTGAAAATGCATAGCAATTTAGTATATGATCGTAACGTAATGAAAACATCAACAATTACATTATAATTAGCCTTCTGTTAAATTAGTACCACATCTCGAGGGAACATCAAAAACGAGAAAAATTTGCACGAAACTGAGAACTCAATTACACTTATCAGAGAAACGTTGTCAGGCCCTCTGATTGCTAAGCCATTTTAATCGCTTTGCTAGGGGCTTTTAGGATTAATATAAAAGGAGTGTTCATTTTAACGAACGGGCAGCCTCTAATCATAGCCAGACTTGTAATTATCAGACTGGTAATTATCGGACTGCGTGTTGGCTTGTATTCGGTTAGTTGACTTGAAGTGCACGGAATGTTGCACTTACCTCTGCATGTGTATTGTCATAATTTATTACACGAATCTTACCTCATATTTTTATTATGTTCGTCTACACTTAAATTTATTAAAAAAACGGAAATGTAAAAATGTATAAATACCCATACCTACGAGTGTTTACAAAGCCAAAAAAAATTGCTTTAAGGTGTATGTTACATTTATTTAAATAAATGTTACGTAGACTTCGTGTTTTTGTCCCATTCTTAAAGCCAAATACATTTGTTTTACCAATCTATCAACAAATTGATCCCCTTTTTGATGCTGAAATTGTCTTCTTAAACATTTAAAAACAAAAAGAAAAGCGGTTTCCTGTATCAGTGTGGCTAATCAATTTCGAATAATTAAAAGAACCATGAATCAGTACTGTTATAAAGAATTTAAGCTTGGTTTTTCTATCGCAACTTATACTACACTGGATATCAGTAACTTAATTAGCAAAGATTTAGACAAACTGAATGTTTAAAAGGCCAAAAAGAAGTTTATATTAAAAGTTATTAAACTTACACAAATAATTCGTTCATTTTAAATCCAGGTTTTAACAAACATATTTGTACATTTTTGAATTTCTTTTCGATTTTATAAACAAACAATTTGTTCAAGCTTTATACATCAATTTTGTTCGATTAATTTCTTCTAAAATATATTAAACTTAAACAAGTAATCCAAGCTTTTCACATTCCACGTAAATCCAAATTTTGACAAACAGAATTTTTAAATTGCTTTTCGATTGATTTTTATTAAAATTTAGTATACTTAAACAAATAATTCGTGCAAGTTTTTCATATCCAATGTAAATCCAGGCTTTGACAAACGTATTATTAAAATATATTCAGTTTAACCAAAGAATTCTTTGAGGCTTTTCTGATTCATTGTACATTCAAACTATAATAAACGTTACATTTTTAAGCTGCTTTTCGATTAATTTCTATTAAATAATATATTAAATTTTAACAAATAATCACATTCCATCTTATTCCGAGCTCTGGCAAACGGAATTTTGAAATTGTTTTTTCATTAATTTATATTAAAATTTACTAAACTTAAACAAATAATTCGTGCAGGTTTTTCACATTTATCCAGGATTTAAAAAACATATTATTATTATTAAAATATATTCAGCTTAACCAAAAATTTTTTTAAAGCTTTTCACATTCCATGTAAATTCAAGCTTCGACAAACAGAATCTCTATTTTGTCTTTCCACTAATTTATATCAAATTTTATTAAACTTAAACAAATAATTCGTGTAGGTTTTTTACATTCATCCAGGTTTTAAAAAAACATATTATTATTAGGTACTAAAGTATATTCAGCTTAACCCAAAAATTCTTTGAAGCTTTTCACATTCATTCTAAATCTAGGCTTCAACAAACGTAATATTTCAAATTGCTTTTTGATTAATTTGTACTAAAATTTACTAAATTTAAACATATAATCCAAGCTTTAACAGCATTTTTAAAGAATTTTTCGATTAGATTGTCTGAAATACAAATACCAGGCTTTTCACATCTCACGTAAATCCAGGCTTTGACAAGCATTAAAGTGCTTTTTCATTAATTTATATTAAACTTTACTAAACTTAAACAAATAATTTGTACCAGTTTTTCATATTCAATGTAAATCCAGGCTTTAACTAAAAAATTCTTTGAAGCTTTTCACATTCCTTGTAAATTCAAGCTTTAATTTATGGTATAATAATATATTAAATTTAAACAAATGATCCAAGCTTTTCACATTCCATGTAAATCCAGGCTTTAACAAACCTATAATTTTGAAAACGTTTCTCGATTAGTTTGTATTAAAATACATTTCATAAACAAATAGTCCAAGCTTTCCACATTCCTTGTAAATCCAGGCTTTAACAAGCATGGAATTTTTAAGGTGCTTTTCGATTAATTTGTATTAAAATATATTAAATTTTAACAAATAATCCTTGCTTTTTACATTCCATGTAAATTCCGGCTTTAACAAACTTCGAACTCTAAAATTGCCTTTCGATTGATTGGTATTAAAACTTATTAAACTTAAACAAATAACCCAAGCTGTAACAAACACAAACACTTTTTGATTAGTTTGTATTGAAATACATTAAGCTTAAACAAATAATCCACGATTGTCACATTCAAGGTAAGTCCAGGCTTTGGCAAACAGAAGTAAAATGCTTTTTTATTAATTTATATTAAACTTTACTAGAATTAAACAAATAATTCGCTCAAGCTTTAACAAATATAAATTTAAATTGCTTTTCGATTTTCCAAACGTATCTGTGATAACAAAATAAAAGTCGAAGCTAAAGTAAATCGAGAAGAGCGAAACTTCAGTACGATATTAATTTAATATACAAGTTATTATATAAATTACAAGTGTTTACTACGTGCTCCTCCGCGAATCCATTAAAGACTGGAATTTTTAATCAAACAAGGATAACTTATAACTTTATAATAATGTACACAACCGATAATGACTATACTTACACAATTATCAGTTACTGTTTTACCTAAAATTACGAACAACGATCTACGCCTTTAAACTGATACGTTTCTGGTAAGAATCTGTTAAAAAGTGGGTTCGATCAACGGCGGTCGCCCTGCTAATCATGTAGCAACCTCTTTATACAGCCACCAAAGAAGCAGAAAGATCTTTATCATTATTCAAGCGCAAAACAGGAATGCGAATCAGTGATAAATATACAATAACGATATAATAACCGGCGATTAAAGTTATTTTCATAATAGCGAGATCCTGTTAGGCATTTACATTGCTATCAAAAGATGCTTAGTATGTGTGACGGTGTTTCTGCTTAATAATATGTAGTAGTTCGTTAAAGCCGCAGTAGCATTAATTGAAATAATTAAAATACTTTGTTGAAGCTTTTATTAATTTGCTGCCGAGTTCGGGTAAAAATAGAAACTCATGCTAGTTGAAGGTTTTTAAGATAATAAACGTCTCGCTGTAAGTGAGTAAAGCGTTATGTTCTTAAACGGTAGTTATGTGCAGAAAACCATGAAAACGTTAGTATGTGATTTGGGAGGTAACGAAAATTATTAGTACGCTAAATCTATTTCACAACTTTGTTTGATCTGATTATTTTAACTAGCTTGGTTGTATAGAAATAATCAGTGGAGCACATACTAAAAACAGTGGTAAAAACCGTATATTCTGAAATTTATGGCACACTGGGACCACTTTCATCAGTAATAATAGCAATTATAAAAATTAAATCTTTAGACATTACGTAGATGATATAATTACGCATGTATTCCAAAAAATTAAACAAAAAATAAAATAAGTATAATTAACAATAATTTAATTGATAGAATCATCAAATTGGCTCCTCTTAATTTTGGGGATAAAATATTAAGTTAATTAAAAACGTTTTAAAACTTCATAATTAACCTCAACATTTTGTATATTAAAATATGTAATAAGAACCAGAATACATAAGATTTATAATTACTAATAAAGATAAATATATAAAGCTTTACCATATTATAAAAATTTAACAGAAAATATTGGAAAAATTTAAAACCGTACAATATTAAAGAACAAGGAAGAAGAAGGAGAGAAGTATAAGAAAAAGAAGACTATGATAAGAATCCCGCCAAGAAATGAAAAGGAGATAAATACAGACACCAACAAACCAGATAACATGGAGAAATGAGAGAATTTGTTGATGAATATCAACTCACAGCACAGCAGAAATAAAAGGAGAAGGAATGCGAAGAAGCAGAAAAGATCAAATAAAAAATATTAACGACCGCATGAAACAACATGAAGAAGAAATAAAAACTTTAAGGGAAGAACTAATAAAAAAAGAAGTTGACTGGGAAAGAGAAAAGAAGGATTTGAAAGGTGAAATAAAAATACTAAAAAACAAACTTTAAATACAAGAAAAAGCCGCAAATGAAATAACCTAGGGAGCCGGATTTACGAACCAAAACCTAAAACTAGAAGTAAATGAGTTCGTCCAGAGAGAGTTAGGTATAAATGCCAAGATAGAAGGGGGCGTTCAAAATGGCCCAAAAATAACATTTGTGAAAATTAATAGATTTGGCCAATAGCCAAAGATCCTAAAACAAGAAAGCATTTGCCTAAGCACAATGTAATTTTTTAAAAACTCAATTGCAGCAGGCCGTATTCTGTCTTAATAACCTTAGAACTGTCTGTATTAAGTCAGAATACGGCCTTCTGCAATTGAGTTTTTAAAAAATCACACTGTACATATACATAATGATTTCACTACAGATGAATAGAAAACCCAAGCAGCGATTGGAACAGTAGCAATGGATGAAAGTAGTAAGGGTAAAGAGATTAGGCTACCGCAAAAAGGAATAGATGGGATTAATTACAAATGGTCCGACGAAGTCTAAAAAGAAATGAGGATCCTCCTCCAAAAAACTAAATAAACAATCAACGGACGGACTCAGGGCAGCGAAAATATACATGAAAAAGGCAACAAACAAGGAGAAGATAAATAAAAAGAAAACAATTGATAAAAGAAGTTCATAAAACGCGATCACGATAAAATATGGAGACTAGCTACATGAAACGTACAAGAAATTAATGGAAAAGAAATAGAACTGAAGGAAATAATGGAGACGACTGGAGTGGGCCTCCTTACTAACTAGTTATAACTGAAACCAAAAAAAAGGAACAAGGCAGAGAAATCGAGAGGGTGCACATACTGATATGCACCGCAGTAGAAAAGTTAAAATGGGTTGAATCTGGTGTAGGATGTATAATTGTATAATTAACAAAAAAAAATAAAGCTGAGATAAGAAGCTGGAAAAGTATAACGGACCGAATACTCAAATCAGAAATCGAATCTAAGAGAAAGAAATTATCACAATAATAATAGTATATGGACTAAATGAAGGAATATCTAAAAAGGAAACCAACGAGTTTTGGAACAAATTACAAGAAGAAGTAAAATATAGCAGAGGCACCTTAATAATAATAGGAGACTGAAACGGCATAGTGGGAAACTGTCCAGTAAGGATGCGTACGAAAATTCGGAGAGAGTGCAAAAAATATAAAAATATAATATATGGCCAAAAAATAATTGACTTCTGAAATACCTTCTACCAACACAAAGATATCCACAAGTATACAAGAGAAAGACCAAGCAGAAACAAAAAATCAATAATAGATCTGCTAATAACGGAGAAGAATGTCCTAAAAGATATCAAAGATATAAAAGTTAAAAGAAAATTTGCGATAGGAAGTGATCATTACTTAGTGATGGCCAAAATAAAACTAAAATATTTATATAAGAAAACAAAAAAAGAAGTTGGAGAAAAGAAAATTGAATATAGAAACATTAGGACATTTAGATTACAAGAGGAAACAGTTAAAAAGAATTACCAAAGGAGAATATCAGAGAAATAAACTCAAGCTACGACCAACTAGAAGATACCGACTTAAACAAACTATATGGGAGACCTGTAAGAACGTAATTATAGCTACGGTAGATGAAATATGTGGAGTAAATAAAATTACAAATATGAAGAAACAGACCCCTCGTGGAATAACTACATAAAACATGAAATTAAGAAGAAAAAGCCTTATGGAAGAAATACCTGAGAAATAAGAGGAAACGTTAAAAGAAAGCAAAATCATGGGAAGATTTAGGGAAAAAGGTGGAATATGACTCGGCCGGAAATGCAAAGATGCTATACCACACATTAGAAAAGAAAAGAGGGACCCATTAGAAAGCATAAGAGACCAAAAAAGAGTAATCATTACGGAAGAGGAAGATATTGTGGAGAGAATATTATATAAACTTATTAGGAACAAGCAATGACAAAGAAGATCATAATAAAAATGTTGAGAGCAGCAGAGAACAAGTAAATGTGGAACATGAAGAAGGGATAATCGAGCTGAAGGAGATAGTAAGAGCTAAGAGCATTGAAAAGCTCAAGATTGGAAAGGCATCAGATGTAGCTAATATAATACCCGAGATGATTAAATATATGGGAGAAGAAGGCATCACTGTGTTACATAGAATAATACAACTAGTTTGGTTAACGAACAGAATCCCAGAAGAGTGGAACATTGCTGTGATAACTTCCATTCACAAAAAAGGAAAATATACAAATTGCAACAATTACAGATGTCTATCATGAGTGACACAGAAGCATCGTTTAGAGCAGATAGATCAACTGGATTTTCGTTACAAGACAAATTCCTGAGCAAATTGAACAGCGAGAAATAAGAAACTATGTACATATGCAAAAGACCTAGAGCATGGAAGTATGGAAGGTCTTGAGGAAATAGCTATAAATGAGAAATTAATTAATGCAATTAAAAGCCGTTATAAAGACACAGAAAATGGTATACGAGTAGAAGAAAGAATGTCAAGAATCTATAACACAAATAGAGGGGTAAGATAAGAAAGTATTCTAAACCCTTTACTATTCATAACAATAATTGGCAAAACATCAAAAAAGTAAATAAGGAAGTAACAGAGGTACACTTGTGGTATAGGAAGTTAACACCAACAACAATAAACGAGTTAATATATGCAGACGGCCTGATATTACTAGCTGAGAATGAGTTTATAGAGCTAAATGAACGGCTAGAAAACTGAACAGACTGCTTGAAAGAATATAGCTTAAAAATAAATACTTATGCAAAAAAAACTGGAATCATGGCAATGGCAGGAGAAGCGGGAAATCTAGAAATGCAAATTCAGGAGGAGAACATAAAATAAAAAATTAAAAAAGTGAATATATTATATCGAACACTATCTGTATAGCCAATTTTTCAACAAGAGGGAAATATCTTGTTTAGATAATGTTAGTATTAAAAGAATCCAGCGTGTTCAAAATTCTTGCATACGTCTAGTGTATGGATTACGAAAATTCGACCACGTTTCTGATAAATTACATACTATTCACTGGTTAAATATGAAAAATCGTCGACTTTTACATATTTCTTGTTTAACTCATAAAGTTTTGATTAGTAAAACTCCAAGCTATCTTAGTGAAAGACTAATTTAAGTATTCGAAATAAAAACCTTCTGACAATATTGCCTCATAAAACTACAATGTTTGAATGTTCGTTTTCATATATTTGTTCAAAAATTTATAATTCTATTCCAATTCAGTTTAAAGATCTACCAATTTCAGCATTCAAATGTAATTTAGCAAAACATCTCTTTGTGCATCAGAGTCTAACTATTCTTTTTCCTTTTATTTGCAGTATAGGTATTAATTTTTTTTTCTTCTTTTTTTTCTTTTTCTTACTTGTTCCTTTTTTTCCTTTCCGTTTATTTATTTATACTTTATATCACTCGAAAAATTAAATTGTGTTTATTATTAATATTTAAATAATATTTGTTTTAGGTTGAGTGGAAGAACAGATGTTTTATTTAAAAGCATCTGAACTCCGCCTTTGTCAAATTTATCTTTTTTTTTTCTATCTAATTGTACATACTTAATTTATATTTATTTTACATGTACAATTATTTTATTATATCTATTCCTGGCAATAAAGACCATTATTATTATTAGGTATATTTAAGGAAATAAAAATTAGAATGTATGAAACAGTTTTGGTGCCGACATTGATATATGGCAATGAATCATGCGTATTAACAAACTATCTTCAGAACAAAATATCGACAAGTGAAATGAAAATATTACGTAGGACCGCGGGTGTCAAAATTGGACAAAATTAAAAGTGAAACAGTAAGGAAAAACCTGAATGTGAAACACCACAGTTAGGATGATTCGGACAGTTAATACGAATGAACAATTTTGTTGTGAAAATGATTGGGAAACACAGATAGAAGAAGTACCCCTCTCCCTTCAGGAGGAAAAAGTGAAACACACAAATAGCTGAGATATTAAAGAAAAAAGGACTAAGCTGGAAACAAACAAAACAAGACGTCAAAAATAGGAAGGAAAGGAGAAAATCATTACCTCTACACCCTTGGTAGAAGAGGTTGGGGATAAGTAAGTACAAAGTAAGTAAGTACAATATTAATGTTGCTTCAAAGAATTCCAATTTAATTAAAACAACCTTGATTTCTAAACTGAAATCTAATACACAAAAAAAAACAACATAAATTATCCATCAAAAATCATAAAAATAATACAGCCTTGGCTAAACACAGTTTAGAAAATTTACATCACGTTGATTTCGAAAATACGAAACTTATAACTTTCGAACCTGAATCCAAAAAAAGATTAGTTCGGAAATGTTAAATGTTAAAAAAATAATTAAAAACTATCAATTTTAAATCAGAGATTAAGACAGACATCTACAAATATTAATTAAGTTTCGTGCTTTAACCGTTGATTGAGGAATTTTAACCCTACTTTATACACGTTTCATTCATGTTGAAAGTTGGCAAGGCCAGAGCAAGTCATTTCATTCGGTACGTTTTAAAGTTAACACATGCCTTACATTTTGTAAATGGATTTTACGTTTAAAAAGATGAAAATCGAATGAATTTTATTTAGACAGTTAATATTCTCAATTGTTAGCATGATTTTCCTTCATTTTTCTTGGTAAGCAGTAAAACCTTAAATAAATTTTGAAATACACGCATGGTTACTTCAGATCAATTGTTTTCATAATTCACATCTTTCATACTCCTTGTTCATTTATTTCAGTTTGAATAATCGATTATTATACAAGAAGTATTAGTAAATAACAACCTATTAATAATACACAATAATAAAAATATACCTACCTGTTTAAAAACCTTTAAAAATGGATTGATATATGCGAATTAAATTATGGTTTCAATTTACCAACAAGACTTAATGGATCAAATTTAAAAAAATCCAGAAATTACTGAAAATATAAAAAAGTCGAATTTTCTGAACCATCACAATTGTGTAGGTGTACCCAATAAACAATAAGTGTTGCCAACAACTTTATATACAAAAATAAAATTAGGAAATAAAATGGTTTTAGCGAAATTAACTCAATAACCCTAAAAAAACTCATTCATCAAAATATAGTAACAATTCGTTCCCACGCAACAAAGCTTGAGCTAACACGAATAATATAAAAAAGTACTTCTGTATTTGTTAGACAAATACAATACTGATAACACATACAAGTAGCAGTGTAATAATCTCTGTGTGTATTTAGGCAGTAGCGAATGTAGTATTAGCCCGACTGCTGCACGCACACAAGGGCGAGGGATGATAACAGCACATGAAATATAACCAGCAAGTGTATATGATGTTTTTATGGTGTCAAATAAAATATATTGTCTGCGGAAGGAATATATTAATAAATAGGCATAAATCATTAGAGAAACAGAATTCCAACCGATATTTATATGACGAATTTTTATTTATTTGTTTAGTAAATAGAATAAATACAATTTTAATTTAAATTCTTAAAATATTTTTCAGAAACTGGGCTTGGACTGACTAAAGGGATTAAGCAAACCGTATCATCCTTCGAATTTATTAAAGGAACCCAAAAATATTAATCCAAAGGATCAACAAGAATCAATAATAAAAGCGAAATCTATCACGATTATTATAATACCATAAGTCGATGTTTATAGTGACCTACTGCAATCTTTTCAATAGCGTTGTTTACACAAGAGTAATAAATGTGGTTTAGCGGACGCGTATGACATATCGATGTATGTGGATTAACATATGAATCGGATTTGCTAGATATTTAATGTGTGTAGCGTACGCGTGCGGCTTTTGGCGAAGGCGGAACGTGGGAATTGCAAATAGTACTGCAAGTGATTATTATTTATGTTCGAAAGCTGCTTGAATCTGAGGTTATTGTTTAGTTGTCACTTTAGGGAGAGTGGCCTCGGGAGAAATTTTGTACTGTTTGTAATTTTAATGTGTCATGTAACCCTAATAGATGTAAAATTAACGTGCGTTAAAGTAACAATGACATATCAGATAGTAAAAGGTCTAAATTTGCATCTGTTCCTTAAATCTTCCAAAACAGGTAGGTACACGAATTTTGTTTTAGGCAAAGCAAAAATCGTTCTCTTTTCGTTTAATATTTTAACATTGTGTTTGCGTTCGTTCAATACGTAAACAACTAAACTTGTTTACAGAACTGATACAGTTTGTAACGATTTGTTAAATTGGAATTGACTCAGTGTACTTTGGGATATCACTTTATAATTTAGAACGCAAGCAGTTTTTAATTTACAAAACCTCAAAGTGGTTTTCATATCAAACTGAAACTATACAGTAAAAAACAGGGTTGGAGTGGGTCGCCGGGTAACCGGAAAATGTCCCACTGAAAACCCTAAAAGTGACATTCCTATATCCCAGTCTCAAAATAGCCAACGCAATTAAACTTTCATGATACAAAATTTCAGTCTTTTTTTTGTTTCTGCTGATAAACCTCAGCAACACAAACTGCCTTCCTGAATAGTATTACAACCGCTAAAAATTTAATTAAATAGTTTACAACCCTCAATAATGCCTTTCGGTTTCAGGATAATTTTATATTTAAATGTTGGGATTTAAAAACTTGCAGCAAGTTAGCAACAAGTTGAAATTGTACATATCTCCTACTGTTAACATTTTAGCGAAGAAAACATTGGAATGGCTTTTAACTCACTTTTTTACTTAATTAAGCTGTTGCTCATAAACAAGGTTTCAGCATATTGAAACAAGTTGAACTGAGGCATTTTTTCCAAAAAAAGGGGGGACAGTCAGCTCTCAGGCTTCAGTTTTCTTAGAATTTCAAGCTCTTCTCTATGTAATGTAATCCTGCTAAAAAACAAAAAAAAATATCGACTGTTTTCAAGTGAACATTCTCAGAAGAAAAATTAAACCATTTGTTTAAACTTGTAAAATGAAGTCTCATTATTCTGAAATTGCCAAAGATTTAATTTAATAACTTTGGCTGGAAATTAACACAAAAATTTCAAGGAAAATGTTAGCCCAAAAAAATGGGATATTCTTCTTCGGATTGAAATTTTAGGAAGGAAACTCTTCCAGGATTTTATGTTTTATTTATTGTGGGAGTTGTAATTTTAAGGACCACCAGGGGCTGCAGTTTAAAATCGTCATAACAAATATAAACTAACCGAAAACTTCCGAAATAAAGTTTTCAGGAAAAAAGCTTGATTTTCCCAAGATCTTCTTAGTTCATTTGTCAATTGAAGGTATTAATGTTTTCATTTTGGAATCTTTCAGGGAGTTTCGCTTAACATCCAGCATCAGGTTAGATTGGTTTAATACAAAAAAACAAACGCAATTCAAAAATAAGTATACTTAGCATTTTCAGATCAGAATATTATCTGAAAAATTGGAAAACTCAGACAAGTACCTTCAGATGCAACGATTAATTTCTTAGCTAAAAACTACCTCAAAAAAAATTAAGAAGTATCAAACTTCTAAAGCTCAAAAGTTAACTGAAAAATAGCTCGCCGTTTTCAGGTGAATATTTTCAAAACAATCATTTTTTGCCAGAATTCTGAAATTGCCAAAAATTGTATTTAAACTATTGACTGAAAGTTAACATAAATATATTCAGGAAAAGCTTAGCATTACAGCAAAATAGGATGTTCTTCTTCAGGCGGAATTTTCAGGAAGAAAGCATTGCTTTGCTTTCAGAATTTTTTATTTTATTTATTGTGAAAGTAGTAATTTTTAGGAACTTCACAATGATTACAAAAAAGTTTAAACTAACTAAAGATCGGAGAAAAAGTTAAAGTTAATTTCGGAATTCTTTTGGGAAGTTTAATTTAAAACCTAACATTTTTTAGGTTGCATATCTTTTGATTGAAAACTATTTAGTTTCAAAATAGGCAGACGCTTTGTATGCTAAAATATTACCTGAAAAAATGAAAATTCGGGCGAATACTTTCAGCTTAAAACACTTATCGATGTATGTATTTATTAAATTTACAAAAAAAGGAGTTTAAACAATTTTAGAAAATTTCAAAGGTCTTCATGAGTTTTCTCAGTCCAATCTTTTTTTAGGTTGAATGTTCTTAGGTTTACTGAAAAAAGCAGAAAAATTCGGTCAATTTTCAGGAGTAAAACAATTAACTTCTTACTCAGAAAAATTAACTTAACTTAACGATTTTCTGAAATTTCGACTCTCCAGGAGTTTCCTTAAAGATAATCTGAAATTGTCTGATCAAATCTTCTTAGGTTGCCTGAAATACTTACCTACTAAGAACTTTCGTGTGAACCTTTAGAGACAAACCGATTACTTTCTTAGTTAATAAAAATTATTGGTATTTTTTTAACAATGATTTAACCGATATTTGGTAGTTTCAGAACTACTAGTTTCCTCAAAAATAGGGTAGGTTTTTCATACCAAACTCTTCGAAGTTTCTTGAAAAAATATAGAAAATCAGGCCATTTTTTTCAGGAGTAAACCGATTAAATTGTTGGATAGGACAACTTATTAATATTTTAATTTAAAATCGAGAAATTTCAGGAATTTCCTCAAACATAGGCTGGGCTTTTTCAGGTTAATGACTCCCTTAAAAATAAGGAATTACAGTGGATTTTTCAGTAGCAAAAAGATTTAATTCTTAGTTGACGGGAGTTTTCCCAAACATAGACTGAGCTTTCTCATGCTGAAAATTCGTAGCTTGTGAGAAAAAAACAGAAAATTTCAGGTGACTTCTTTAGCACTGAACGTAGTTAATTTAAAGCAAAAGAATCTTAAAATACAAAGTTTTTCAAGCGATTTCCTTAAAATAAGCAAAGTTCTGTACGCCGTTTTCAGGGTGACTGAAATTTGGTGTTGATATGGAGATTGCCAGGAGGGCCCTTTCTTGGCCTCCGCACGACACTGTTAAAGATAGGTGAATTAAATACGTAACTTAAGAAAAATAGTTCTGATAAACCAGAAAGAGTTCCAAATTTTGAAGTTGTGATAACTCATTAAAATAGACGAATTTTGGATAATGCAGAAATTCATTAAACCTTCGTCCTTAGACTAGGAAAACTGAGAAAATGATTTAGTTTGTGTAGTCTGAAGAAAGTGGTAATACATCTTACACAATAAGTGATTTTAGTTAATTTTTTCAAAAACAAAAAAGGGTGTTTTGTAGAGAATGACTTTAAAGGAATTAAATATTAAGATATCTGGTTAAAGTTAAAAGATATTTCTGAACACAACTGGTAACGTGGTATACTGGCACAACAAGGATTATTGACCCAACGTGCCTCAGAAACGTTATTTGGGTAAAGGGGGAAATAAATCCAAAAACGGGAATTCTACTGACAGTCGGATGTAGCCCGTTAGTGAAGTTCGGGGAGCAACCACCCGCGACGACCCTCAGCTATTATACTCACAGATAAAGTTGATTCAATTATAGGCAACCGCATCTGCCATCTGTTGGCCATTATGAGTGCGCATTGGCCGTACTAACGTGATTAACTCATTGCTAATCTCTCTGCAGCAGCTTGACTTGGCGTCCTTTCGGCG
Organism: Melanotus villosus; assembly: GCA_963082815.1. Lineage (NCBI taxonomy): Eukaryota > Metazoa > Arthropoda > Insecta > Coleoptera > Elateridae > Melanotus > Melanotus villosus. The sequence continues at coordinate 13,286,690 of OY720423.1, forward strand.
TCGATAGCATCAGATTAGCATAGCGATAAGATACGTGATAATAGAGATGAGATGGCTTAATTTAATAGAGAACACTCGATAGGACGAATCGGTCCACATCTGCCAGGTTTATATTATTCGCTCTGTTACTTCTGTTTTATTTCCTCTTTTCTCCAAGTCATCCGAGTTGTTCATTTACAAAGGCTCAAGCATTGATACTTATTCAACAAAACTTATTGAAAGATCATAAAATCCTCTGATTTACATACAGAGTTGTTTTGTAAAAAATTCATGACGGACTCTGAACAGAACTGTCTGTAACACGCTTTATTATAGGTGCAGTGTTACCAGGTCTAAAAAAATTGTCATGAGAAGAACGTCATGAAGATTCGCTATAAAAATTATGAGCTCTCTTTTTTTGGTTTAAAGGCCATTGTTGTCAAAAATTCAGCATATCATAAAGATCCAAATCATGAGATTTCATGCAAAACCTCTTGATGACTTGGTACCAACGTACCAACCTTGAATCAAGCAACACATAACCTAACATTAGTATAAAGCATGTTACAGACAGTTCATCGTTTATCTATCACTGTTTGAAAGAATTTTCAATTATTCTCACTGAATATTCCAAAACCTAAGGCGACTGTGCATCGGTGTGTCAAACAAATTCGTGTGAATACGGTCCTGACTTTTGAAAGTGTTCCATTTCCTAATTTATTATAATTGAATAAAGAAGAGTAGGATGAAAATCGTTTTAAATAAACAGGTTTCGTCATCGATACTTTTTGATATTGGACATCGACATGCAAACCCGCATTAAACGGAGTAATTTAAAGAGAATTTTAATTTAGTTCCCATAAAACGTCACGAATGTCACAACATAGGTGCGTAAATCTTATCTCGCTGGTGAAAAATAAGATCGACAATTTGAAAATTTATGGGGAATGACGGAAATGTGCACCGGGCAGAGCTTTTCATCTGCAACTGCAGAACTGGGTTGACGTCTACATTGATATTTACTCGCAGGACGAGTTTTGTATTTTTATATTTTGGGCTGACAGTTCGTGCGAACAAAAAGGACGAAATATGTTGAGTAAAATATATTCTTTACAGAATATGGCCACGCGAATTAAATTTATATAGGAGGGAATTAAAATTCTGAGTTTTGCATTTCGGTCACGCTTCAGCTGTTTAGAAGTATTTACATTTTAGATTCGGTTTAATTAATACGGCACTCTTCTTAAATAACGACTTTAAGAAAATGGATTTGTTTAAATAGCTGCACCATTTTCCACAGCTGTCCTCTGAAATATTAAACACGGTGTTTTATTTCGAGTTTACGCGCATATAATGGATTGTTAACACCCAGGTTTTCTTTTACCGGGGTCTTTGTCTCCTTTTCTCTTCGTAAAACGAATTTTATATCTCTACTTAAAAAGCCTACTTAGCATAAGTTGTATGGTGTTTTACTAAATTAGATAAAATACTAAAACTCGAACTATCGCCTCGAAATCTACCACAGCTAGCGAGTTAAAATATTACTTTGTACTATTTTTGCATATATTAGCGGGTCATTCCGTTCCATGTTTTTTGTGCCACCCACAAGCAGCGTAATGTAAAACAAACCTGAAACAAGTTATTAGTTATAATTACATTGCATGCCTGTTCGATCAGATACCGGCCGAGTTTGAAATTTTGTTCTTTAGTAAGTTATAGCATCTGATTATTGCCTGATTTACATTTATGAATAGCTACTTTAACCTGCGTCTGAGATATCACGCAAGTATATAGTAAAACTATGACAGACTCATGTTTTATTCTGCAGTAAAATATTCTACATGAATTGAATTTGTTTGACCTGCTTTGTTTAATTATCTACATATATTAAAATAACAGTAGGCAAATAACTTGTAGGTGGATCGAGTGAAGGCTAAAACGTTACGAACACGCTAACTGACAAACAGATGAACATAACATTTTGCATAACTTAAATTCTTTCCCATAAATATTATACCAAAGAAAATTTACTTTTGTTTGAAGATTGGCAAATATTTGTTCTTTCAAATATACAGGGCGTCCATAAGGGCACCTACCATAAGAAAACAAAACTAGCTTTTTCAGGAAGGTTCCTTACAAATTTATCTAGTTAAGGATTAAGTTTCTTGGAAAGTTTTAAATGAAATACTCTGTCTTTTATATAGTCTTGTAACCCTTTGTTAAAGCTAAATGGTACTCATCAGTCATAATGATTAACACATGGTAATTCTTAAGACACCAATAATGTTAGTTTTTATTTTAAGTTTTGTAAAACAAATGTGCCTGATCAAACCACCCTCACAAAAAGATATATGTCAAGGAGTGCCGTATACAAACCACATTCTAAAAATCCTAAAAAAACCTTATATATTTTGTTACTGACGAAACCATCAGTGGTTGCTGTAGATACATAGCAGATTTAATAGTAGGCGTCTTAGAAAATACTTCCAATAAATCGGATTTAATTAGTTGTAAAAAACCAATAACGCAACAATTACAAGATTTATTTAAGAAGGGTTAAGTAACCTATTTTTATCAGATAGGTAAATAATTTTAATTCTTCACGATGCAGCACCTTACATGTGGTAAAAGCGACTCAAAAATTTGGTATTTTTTGTCCACATTTTAATCATAAGCTATTTTTGGCACAAACATGAATTAAATAGAATGCCAGAGGAAATTAGGGGCCAGATATATTACAAATAAATTAACCAACAAATTTGTAAAAGCCCTTTTAAGAGTGCAGTTGTAAAGGGAACCAACTATTCTTTTGCTACCTAACCTGTTTCCTCTTTTTTGAAATGTTTTTCTTTGCGCTCTTAGAAAACTTAAGAATTACAATTAATCTTAGAATGTTGTTATTTGTATTTAATATTTTTTTAAATTTAATATTATTCAATAGAAGCAAAGGGTATTCTAGATTATTAAGTCTACGTAGAGATTGAACCTTTTAATTTACGTTTACATTTCGGAAAATTTAGAGTTTTTAGATTAATAAACTTTATCAATCTAGTTTCTAATCTGTGCAGTAATTTTTAGCTCAAAAATTTGAATACCTTTATGAAATGTAAACTGCATTTCATTTCTGCTTTTTTTTGAGTTACCTTATACAATTCAGAATTAATTTTTCAGTTTTGATAATTGGAACGCTTGAATTGGTAACCCTCAGCTTTTGTGATTCAACAACTCACAACTTTTAATTTGTACCTAATCCTCAACGTTTTTTATACAAACATTCTGCTTTTAAAGTCAGACGTTTTTAAAATAACAAGCTTCGGTTAAGAAGTTAAAAATTTGAATTTGTAATCAGAATTATCAATTAACTTCGTTCGAATTCCGATTTGAAATAGTTTTTAACTTTAGTCCTAAATTTTAAACATTGTTAACAACCATGTTTTATTAAAAAAAATTAGATTAAAATTAAACAGTAGAATTCTAATTGTCGTCCTCAAAATTTTAATATTTAACGTTTGCCTTGAAATGTTAAACCTTTCTTCTACAGAGAAAGACCAATTTAAGGGTGTTAATCGTCTACTGTAAACCGAAAGGAGCCACAAAATGTTAAAATAAATTAAGAGTTTTTCCTTTTTCATCTGCAGGTTGGCAATAAATACCTTGAACTCTGAATCGAAATTTTGATTTGGTATTTAATTCCAAAACTATCCAGGGTTGTAAGTTCAAAGTTAATATTACATTTTTTGATATTTGTTTTTCATTTAATGAGGGGCCATTTTTTTAAATAATCAAATTAAATTTAAAAATCTTAAGTAACAATCTGAAATGGAAGATTTGAGGTTTAAATCAATTTAAAACCTTGATGTTTTGAGTTTCAAAAGTATGCCTTCAATCACAGAATGATAGATTGTGATAAACCAAAAGTTCGAATTAAAGATTTTCGCCAAAAATGATGCGTTCTTTATTTTTAATTTTTTTAATTTTTATAATTAAAGTTACAAGTCGTTAAATGATAAAATTTCATTTTAAAAATCTGAATTTTTATTCCTCGAATCTTTATATTGAAGCCAAAGAGCTTTCTTTTAAAAACCCTACATTCACATCAAGGTATCTTAACTCTCCTAGGTAGGCTAGATTTTGCACGTCGCCTGCGTGACGTCACAAGTGGAAAGCACCCCGTTCAGCCGTTGTATTGTTTGTCGGAAATCAAAGATAATCAAGTCTACTTTTATATTGTTTTTGGTCAAATTAATGCTAACTTTGAAAAATTTGAATACAATAAGGGCTGTAGATGTGTGAATCGCCTAATGTTACGTACGTATCTAAGTTAAATAATAATGGTAATAATAACACACACGACTTGTTTCTGTGTTAAATTTGTGCTTCCTAAAGCATCGCTCCACCCATATATTTCTAAAAGACTTGCCCTTAGGGAAGCAAAAAAAATGAATATTTTGGTTTTTTTAGCGATGTTTTTACAAAGACCCACGGCGCAGCTTTCCGGCATCTTGAATAGTTGAATCAGGGATTATGGAAAAATAAATAGCCCTGAGTTGAGCTAACTGCACGACATATAATTTCCTGTAATAATTAATGTACCTACACAATGCACAATGTATTAAAATATAATTAAATCGGATGTTTTCAAATAAATTTACCTTTCTGTTTTTCTCGAACCTTTTGTACAGCAAATTACTACAAAAATATTAAACTCTACCTATTTCACTCTAAACAACCAAAACGGCGTTTATCGGCACGTTGTTTCTCTAAGAAACTTTCTGACCGAATGATGACAGATGACAGATTCCACTTGTGACGTAGCCATACCTCCCCTCCGACCGCACGCGTCCCTCGCCACGCTTCTCATTACCCCAATAAGCTAGCCTACCTAGGAGAGTTAAGATACCTTGATTCACATGTAACAACCTCAGTCTTCGTATGAAAATCCTGTTACTATAAATTGTGAAATCTTAAATAACTAAAGCCTTAAATTTTGGAATTTTAGTTTTCCAGTTTACAATTTGGAGGTCAGTTTTTCACTTTTCTTTCAAAAAACTGAAAATCTCTACATTGCGTGTGAAATTGAGAAAGTTAAATAAAACAGCTGTGATCCAAATTTGGAATTAAGTAAATTTAAAACCTTAAAACCTTACGATATGATGCTTTATTTTCAGTATTTACACTTCTCTTTTAAATTAGAAACTTAATAGTTCTTAGATTTAACAGCAACGGCCAAGCTAAATGTCCACATTTTACATTTCGAATTTTTTCAGGTAATTTTCGAACCTCAAAATGGGAATTTTCAGTTTAAGAATTGCAATTTCAATTTAGTATTTTCTTCAGTAACCATTTTCAGTTCAAATAGTTCGACTCGAACAGAAAATATAGTTAAACTTTCGGCCTTTATTTTAAAAGTTAAGATATTGAAGTTTAAAATTTGGAAGAGTAAATTGACTTGAAAATGGAAAATCTCAGTCTTAGGCTCAAGATTCTAATAATCTTAAAATTTGCTATTTGGTTTTCAGATTTCATTCTTCGAAACACAAGCCTTTTGTTTTTCCTGGAATTAAAGATAGAAATTCTAATATTCTTCTTCTTTATATATTGCCTTATGCCTTACGGCGTCGGCTGTGGTGGAGTGTCCACCCTTGTCCTCCACTTTTTCCTATCTTCTGTCATCTGATTTAGTTGTCTGACTGTTTTCCCCCTTTTCTTTGCCAATTCTTCTATTCTTTGCTCTATATTTTTGCTTGGTCTTCTAACCCTTCATTTCCTCCGTCTTTTGGATTCTGCTGCTTTCCTGGTTAGTCCGTCCCTTTGCATTCTCTGAACGTGTCCGTACCATTTCAGTTGTTTTTCTTCTATTATTTGGGCGATTGGCTTTTGTTGTATGCTTTTTCTTATGTCTTCGTTTCTACATCTGTCTCTTTTTGTTTTTCCTGTTATTTTCCTGATGAACTTCATTTCTGCTGCTGTTATTTTACTTTCATCTTTTGTTGTTCTTGGCCAGGTCTCACTTCCGTATATCAGGATATATGGTACCGCTACTGTATTGTAGATTGCTGTTTTGGTTTTTGTGCTAATTTACTTCTTTCCCAATATTGTTTTGTTAAGTTGATAAAATACTTGTGCGGCTTTTCTGGTCCTGCTTAGGATCTCTATGTTTGTTTTTCCATTGTTGCTTATTTTTGTTCCCAAATAATCGATTGTGGTAACTTGTTCTAGTTCATCTATACCACACTTGATATTTTGTTGATCTTGTTTTCCATTTATTATCATGACTTTTGTTTTTCCTGTATTTATTTCCATACCCATTTGTGTTATTGTTTTGTCCCATTGATTTAGCGTCTTTTGTATGTTCATTCAGCTGTTTCCCGTAATTAATATATCATCTGCGTATAGCAGGCTCTGTTAATTTGGACATTTTCAAGATTTTGTCCACGTAAATGTTAAATAACAGAGGACTCAGACTGTCTCCCTGCTTAACTGCCCTCTGCATCACAAATTCTCTGGAGTAATTTCCTTTTATCCTAACCTCTCCTCTGACTATTTCGTATACGCTTTTGATCACACGCCTGAGTTTTTCCGTGACTTCCATTTCTTCTAGACAGTACCATAGTTTATCTCTTGGGACTGTGTCGAAAGCAGCTTTCAAATCCACAAATACTAAATATAATTCCTTCCCTTATTCAGTTGTGCTTTCTATTACCTTCCTCACTATGCTTATATGGTCTTACGTTTGTTTTTCTTTGATGTATGCTGCTTGTTCTTCGTCTAGTTTCATAGCTACTTTATTTCTTAGTTTGTTTTCTATTGTTTTAGTATACATTTTGAACAGCGTTGAGGTTAAGCAAATAGCTCTATAATTTTCACAATTACTCTTCTTTCCTTTTTTGTATAAAGGTATAATTATATTTTTTTCCCAGTCCTTAGGTATTTTATTATTTGTCCAAGCTTTTCTAAATATTAGTGCTATCCATTTTATCATTTCTTTACCTCCCCATTTGATTAATTCTGATGTTATTTCATCCCTCCCTGCTGCTTTTCCACTTTTCAAAGTTTTGAGTGTCTGCATTATTTCTTCTTGCGATATTACATTTTCAGGTTGTTCATTGTGCATATTTACTTCTGTTGTCTCGATTTCGTGCTATTCTAATATTAAATTTAAAACTTTGCTGGTCCAAATTTAGAACTGAGGATTCTAAACTTAAAATTGGCAAAGTATATCGCTAGTTGAAAATGGAAAATCTGAGTCTCAGGATTCCAACAACCTTCAAATTTCTAGATTTAAGTTTTTGAAGCACATGCTTTAAAATTCCTGGAGTTAAAATAAGATCTACAAATGTTAAATTTAAAACCTTCGATGTCAAATTTAGAATTAAGAAACTAAATTTAAATTTTGGAAAAGTAAATCGCTGGCATGAACAATCTAAAATCTGATTCACATGATTCCAATAATTTTCAGATCTCTTTGAAGCACAGGTTCTGATTAGGGTTGGTTGGGAGCCGAATTATTATATCGGAGTATTTTGAGGGTACAAAAAGGGTAGTGTCAGGATTATCCTATGGCTAGCCTGTTGGAATTATCAGCTAAGCCTCAGTTGAGTCAACATTTAGCTTGTACTAAAAATCATTTTAATGTGTTTCCGAAATTATTTTTATAACTGGACAACAGGAAATTTCGCTAGTCAACTCAATAAAATTAATTTTAAAAACACAAACAATTTAAACGGAAAAATTGTACCTACAATGCATTCTAAAAAAATTGAAAATTTGAAAAGATCCCCCGGGTAGTATTATACGCAGTCCTTTCAAATCTCCTAAAATTTTCCTGATTAGTTATAAGTTTATAACTTTTAATATTAGAAAAGGCTGTTCAAAATTTGGAAAGTGCAGAAACCATCGTTGCTCCATTTCAGATTTCACAAAGACTAGGAAGAAGTAAGAGAAGCAGAAGAAAAGAGAAGAACATGGAATTGTTTGTCGATAAATAAAACGGAAAGGTATCAGTGTTTGATGTACCGTAAACAGACTAACAGCAAATTCATTCTTCGAAAGGACCGTTATTAAAGTAAATGCTCGTGCAAATTGTGGGAATAGCTCTTATATTGGATAACAATCTAGTACCATTAAAAGGATGTATTTACACGGCTCTAATATCGGTTAAATAAAACCGTAAGCGATATCCGAGAGCGAACATTAGTCACAGAAATAATCTGATCGTTCTTTTAAAATCACATATTATTATTCTCTTGAGGCCATTATTAACACATTAATATAATATTTTTACAACAGGGCGTGCCTATCGGACCTTCTGTCAGCTACACTGAAAAAGAAAACAGTTTTGATAGTTTAAATGGGGGTTTTTAAAAGCCTGTGAGCAATCCTGTTCGATATTTAAGTCCTTTTAAAAAGAGGCTGCTCCCATTCACGGGTAATCGCGTATATGATATTAATGCGCCCAGAAACGTCCAGGACAGATTTTAAAACGAGTTAATGCGACAGTAGCTACCTCTAGCGTCTCATTTATCATATTTATAATGCGCTGTATTCAAACAACAATGGATGATGTTACGACCAGGATTAATTATAAAAATATTCTAGAAAAGAGGCCCGGAGTGTCATTGCTTTTTGTTTGTTTTTGACAGATATGCACATAAACAAGGAAATAGAAAAAGGGTACGCTGGGCAATGTTACACGGTAACGAATTTTGCATTTAACAAAGGAAGGAGTTTACGTTTTGAAACAATGTTTGAAGTGTATTTGAAGTTTTACATATAAGTTTGGTATTTGAACTCCAATGGGGAAGATCTAAAAAAAAGCCTAAATAACTCTATATTCACAGAGCATTTTCCCAGATCATTTTCCATTTTCACAAGATTGCTAGATTTACTTAAAGAAAATTTATTAACCTTCTTTTGTTTACAAAAAACTCAAAAGATGAGTCAAAGGTGGTGACAAAGGTTAGTCTTCGAGTTGCAATAAATTTTTGACTGGAATTTATTGGTTTGTTCCGAAATATTACCGAGGCGTGTCGAATAAATTTTTGCTCCTAATTTGAATTTTGGAATCAATAATAAATCAGTTTTGTAAATGTTAAAGACCCACGCATTCCCAGCCCACTAATTTCGCAAAGATCAATAACCAATATATCACTGTTTATTGGAAACTTGTGCGGAAGTAATAAATATTTTGGTTAACCCATTAAATTTTCCAACTTTCTCGTATTCGAATAATTAATATCGATATTAAAAGGGTACTTTTTGACATTATCTCGAGTGGCACGAAACACGAAAAGTCCCTAAATTAATTGGAGTTTTAGTAAATAGTAAGATACGCATAATCTCTTTCAAAGACGGGAGGCAGCAGCAAACGAACATGGCAAGTAATATCAAACCACAATTCTAGTGAATTTTCCGACACCCCTCGTTCGAACAACTTTTGACTTCATAAATACGGTATAAAGTTCTTCCAACTTTGCTCCAAGTTGCGTCGAGATGATTATTTTAACGCGAACAACAGCTGGTGCAATCTCTTAAAAGTACTGATAATGAGAATGAGGCTGTATTGGCTTCTGTACATTCAGAAAATCTGTTTTGTAGTTCTTGGGAAAGTGGAAATTTCGGGTTGTTTAGAAACTCTGTCGCGTTTTCGAATTAAATAGAACGTACAAATTTAGGAGCATTAAATGACGGCACTAAAAATTATTTCCTCTGTGTAACGCTATTAGTTTTACCACCCGCCACGAAGGCGCAGAGCTTCCACATCTTCCCGAACACGGTGTCGACAACGGTCATCAATCATCCAAGAAGCCGTAGGCTATCCAACACCTATAATACAGGGATACCAAACTCCCGCACATAATTATATCTCCGTCTTTTACTTTCTACACGTCGAACGCGAATTCCTTCGCCGACAGTACGCCGATTTCGTATGGTTTATAAACTTGGTACTGGAATGAATGGTCCCGAGTATTTGTCATGAAGGCGTGATATTAAAATTCTGATCGTCTGATGAACATGTTTAAATTAATCATAGCCCTGTCAAATTTTAAATCTACACAGTACATTTTGCTGTCGCTCGATTCCTTAGCTTTAAATTAGTTAACTCGCTTGATGTGTAATTAATTGCTAAAGCTTTACGAAGGGTTCCAGATAACGAACTGCAATTTATACCGTATAAAAGTTAGGTTCGCTTTAAAATTACGACTTAATTAGTATGTTAAATGTTAACAGTCATATCTAATTGACAGCTTTAATGCAGCTTTGACGTCTTCCTTTTTCGTGTCAAGTTACGAAGTCGATAACGTACCTATAAAACTGTTTTAGCATCGAGCTGCAAGGATCTTTTAAGTAATCTTTTTAGTATTAAAGTATGTGCATACTTTCTACAGATTTAGTTATTTGCAACACAAAGATGAAGAAAGAATAAAAGCCTAACCAAAAGGTATAAAATAACAGAGTGAAGCCCATTACATATCCAACCTGTGAGTCGCTTTGTCGCTTTGAATTAGGGCATAAACCTCCGAAAGCATTGCCAGGTAGGACCTAAGAAATTAGAATAATACACTTAAAAAACGTTACAAAATACAGGTTTTCCAATGGACAAATTTACCTGATGCATTACTAAATACCGGGATGTTACGTCTCTATCTCTGATATACTCTCTGACACAAACGAAAATCCCATCAAAAAGTTCAAAATCTATGTTCTGAAAATAATTAAAACCCGGACAAGGAAATACAAAACCAACAAAATATTAAAAATAGCGTGTAGCCTGTCTATATATCCAAACAAGTTGTGAATTTTCTACAACCTGGAAGCGGAATAACAAGCGAAAAGGTAGACAAAGGTTTAAACATAGTATTGTAATCATTTATATAATAGGACAACGACCGACGTTAATAAAATTTTCATTCATTCAAATGATCTGCACGACTGAAATATTAAAAAAATTTCTATAAATAGAAGTTAGAGTTCCATTAGTTAAGGCGTATCTATTGGAAAGATCAATTTAAATGACGGAAATTTTCGACAAAAAAGTATCAAAGAAACTTCTTTTTAAAATTAGGAGCTTAATAATTCTTAGGTTTAACAGCAACGGTCCAAGCTGTTTTAAATTTTGAATATTTTCAGGTAACTTTCGAACTTTTCAGTTTCAATTTAGTATTTTCTTCGATAACCATTTTCAGTTCAAATAGTTCGAGTCAAACAGAAAATATAATTAAACTTTCTAAACTACTTTAAAAGTTAAAATATTAAAGTTTTAAATTGCTGACATGAAAATGGAAAATCTCAGTCTCAGACTTAGGTCCAACCAAAAAAAGGATAAAAAAAAGCGTAAAAAATGCATCGTTTCTTTAAAATTTGAAACTCAAAGCAGTTTGGTAATATTTTTTGTTTCCCTAAATTTCTAAACTTGTCAGCAGTAGTTTACAACCACATTTCCTACTAATTTAAGGCTGTAATTTGGCAGAAACGTACGTAGAATAATTGCTTAGACACAGAAACGACAAATATATCAGCAGTTTAAGTTAAAACAGACGGTACGCCAAATTTATTTTAAGGCTAACTGCTAATTCTGTTTCGTGTTTCTAAACTCTTTTGACATAAAAGAGCAATTAAAATCGTTATTTACGACGCTATAAGTTATACTTTTAAAGTAATTTTGTTTTGCCCAGGTATTTGTTTTCAGAATTAGCCTTTTCGTCAGAATTTTCCGTTTGTATTTTCGTAAATAATAGCAATTCTAGAATATTTATTTGTATGTAAATATGAAATTCTGGTGAATACCTGTGGGTTGATATTTATGCACAAACAACTCGAATCGGCTAATTCCAAAATACAGATGAATTAACGTGATTTCAATAGAATAACCCTACTTCAACTTCTCCACTCTGTGCGCTTTGTAAAACTCGGGATAATCTCGGCAGTGATTCTAACAAAAGAGCCCTTGCTTTGTTAAACACATACAAATTTCTGGGAGAATGAAAATTTTAAGCTTTCGTATAAATAACGAAGCCAGCTCGAGTTTTAGATGCCGTGTAAATACTAATACGTAACTTATTGAAATTCATAACCAAAGTTTTCTAGAGATCTCCCACGAATATGAGCTTTATGCTTATAATCCTTTAAGTTCGAGCTCTTAAGCAATTTTACTTTGAAACAAAGACCATTCATTTCTTGTTAATACAAAGTGTAAGGCGAACCTTAATTTTAAAGAAGCGCCATCGATTCTTCAACGGTTCCCTTTAAAGAAAACGACGTGCCACTTATAGAAAATCATGGAATAAACTAAATTCATATAGAAATTGCGCAAGTTTGCAACTTAAAAATAAGCCGAGCTTCGAATGCGAGTTCTTGAAGTAAAACATGACGAGGAAGCCAGCTGGGGGTTGCAAACTTTAACTTCACAAGAACGGCGCTCTGTTATGCGCAACACAAGTCTGGGCGGAAAGTTTTACAACATGTACCACGGTTTCACTCTACATATAAATTTCTTATATAAAATTTTGAATAGGGGATTCTAAACATGCGACAGAATATAGAAGTTTCGAAGTTTGTTGCTTCCTTTACGTATTTGCCTTTTTCACTACTTTAAATTCTTTTAAATCAACTTTGATTTTTATCAAACCACTTGCGACAAAGCTAGATTGCTAAGCTTTTAGAAATCAATTTTGTATTAAATAAGCAACTCTTCATTGCATGATTTTTTTAGTTCGGATAAAAATAGATTTTTGAACCCTAACAGTCGAATACTAAGGTAAATAATAATAATAATATGTGGTAAATTTGCAACACTATGCAAAGGTAAAACATAATAAGTTAAGAATGAAATTCTCCAAAATAATTCTTTCCCTTTGTGAGACACAAATGAACAACACATTTAGAGTTACTTAAAGTGGTTGAAACCTTTACAACCTGGAAGTTTGCATATTTGACGATTTTTTCATAATTGTCGGACATTTCGAACTGGAACATGAACTGCTGATCTTTTTTTCTTTTCTCCTATGCGCTCATATGTTTCACTAAGTCTGCCACGTTGCTTTTGAGCCCTTGAACCCATGAGACATAAACATTGAGCGACTTCTAATCGAAATTCCCAGAGATTGATTTTTCTTGCTTTATTCACGAATAGAGTAACCAAGCATTGATTACTGTAACCTCAAGAAAGTGGAAAAATATCCTCATATAACATTTATTGGAAAGAAATGGAATTTTGTATCTTCCATGTGGCTATCTAATAGAAGTATATTAATTTCTCCTATGTGCTTATTATATATTGTGACAACATTGGGATAATTGCTTTGGGTCGAACTTCTTCCCATTTTATAAATGTAATTCATAAAATGTAGAAAGTATCTAAAGTTACGCACTTATTGTCTGCGCTGAACCTTCCTCTTGAAGCACTAGCAATAAACTCTTCCGATAACATTTCACTCGGTAGCTTGGTATTGGGAAACCGTTTCTCAACAGTTCCTAAACTATACTAGGGTCAATCGGGGTAATGGGAAACGATTTTTGCAAAGTTAATTTTGAGTTTACGTAGCAGGACTATTAAAAGGAAATAAAAATTGATTGTTGGTATATGTTCACCTCTGTCCCTGACCTGCTAAAATAAATTGTAAAAAGTGATTCCCCCGAAAAGGTTATTAAAAAAAAAATTTTTTTCGTCGTTTCCAATTAACCCAGGCGCGTTTCCATTTCCCCTAGATTTTTGGGGGAAATGAAAACTATTCGTCACTTCATACTTAATATGTATTCATACGGAGATGGGGTTAAAGAAAACGTTCTGCTGCATTTTGTGAACACAAAGCTTCTTTCCGTTTTATTTTATTTTTACTAATAAGCGAATAGAAACATTTTGTAGCAGAAGGTTCGATTTGTCAGGGTTAGGATAGTCACCAAATGGATTAAAATTCAACAAAAAGTTTATTTAAAGAAAATAGGAAACATATAGAAACGGCATTTTAATGACAGACTAAGCTTAGTTAAACATCTTAAAATAAAAAGAAACAGGTTATTAAATATAAAAGAACTGAAAACATATTCTTAATAACCACTACGTACTAATCACTTCTAACAAATAAAGATTTCTTTAAACCTGTTAAAATTTAACAGTTTTCGACAAATGAAAAAATGAGTATATATATAATATTTCATCCGAAGAACTTGATAATCTCTTCTTCTTTGGTTTCTTTTTTAATGGCTTTTCATTAACAATTTTGGTTTTCTTCTTGACTATCTTCTTTGGTTGTTTCATCTTCTTTTCCTCAACTTCCCTTAGGCGTGCAATTACTTCCTCAGTTGTTAAGACTTCTCCCTATTGGAGCTGCCTTAGAGGAGGTGTTGGTTTCTTCAGGAAACGCGTTTTCAATTGCCCCAGATTTGCGTTTTCATTTGCCCCAAGCAAACGGTTTTATTGGGGCAAATGAAAACAGCCAACTATTCCCGTCACATTCATTTGAGCGACCTAACTAACTAGCACCATGCAATTACAACATTTGTTCATCAGAATGTGGGTTCCGCTAGGGCAAAAAATAAATTTGGACAGACAAACAAAATATCTCCCTAGGAATATCGGAAATGGCTGTAAAATAATTCTGAGGTGAAAAATGTAATTAAACTTACCTTGATATCAAGCGTGCGTTTACACTTTATAAATGCGTTGGAGTAACTAACGTATCACTAAATATGCATACTGCTAACTACAAGGGAAAAAGCGCGGTTTTTTAAATATATTCGGATCATGTTTTCATTTACCCCTAGTTTCCCATTACCCTGATTGACCCTATATGTCTTCTATAACTAAATGCTCTATCATTTGAACTGACGTATATAATAGTCAATTATAAAGTATACTGTTTACATTTCTTGGAATTACTCGTGGCAGTGGCATTACAACATTCCATTTGACACCTATGTTAGGTTCAACTGATTTTAAGCTTCTAAAGTAATTCCCAGTCCAGCATATAACGGACTGAAGCTTTAAGAACAGCAACATGGAACATAGAATCTTGGAGAAACAGAGACCAGGAAATAGACATCTGTTCAGTAAGTGAAACCCGTAAAAAAGGAAAGTGATCTATTATGGTCGGAGAATATATGTATACTATTTTACAGCGGAAAAGAAAAATCAGATAGAGCTAACCCAGGAGTCGGGATTTTAATAAAAAGGAAATTCGAGAAAAGCGTTTTCGATACTTACTATATAAACGATAGAATAATGTAATGTTAATCATGATTAAGATGTCCCTAAAGAAGCAAACATTACATATTGTATCAATTTATGCACCACAGACAGGAAGGTCCAAACAAGAGAAAGACACTTTCGACGAAAATCTTCAAAAACTACTAGATAATATAACATGGAGCAACCCAGTAATGATAATGGGGAATTTTAATGGTAATATTGGCAAAGTGGAGAGGAGCTAATTGACTTTTGCACCCTAACTGAACTACGTATTACCAATACATTCTTTGCACATAAACCACAACACAAATTCAAATGGATGGACAATAGAGGACAAAAGTATACTAACCAACAAAGAGATCCATAATACAAAAATACTGGACGTAAGAACGCTAACGTCAGCTAATATTGGAACGAAACATGGGTTAGTACCTACTATGTAAGATAAAATGAAATGTGGTAACTCCACCAAAATACGAGGCCCCAGTAATAGAAAGAATAACATCGAAAAACTAGAGGAATCGACCGTTCGAACGCTCTACCAATCCAGACTTGAGCACACACTCGGTACAAGAAAATCGAAAGGTCAGATGACACAAACAAAAACTCCCTGGTTCACAGACGAGATAAGAGAACTAGTCCTCGAGAAAAAGAAAGCCTTCCTGAAATTAATATAAAAGCACACCATCCGAGGAAGAACACCAAAGATATAAACAAGTAAGGAACAGGATTAATCAGGAAATAAGAAAACGAAAAGAAGAATATTGGGAACGCTATACAAAGGACATGGGATACGACCTATATGGTGTTCAAAAACGGATATGGAGAATATTGCAGAAACAAAGTAAAGGCATAAACGAATATGTTAAAATAAACCATATAACAAGGGAAGAATGGACGAGATACTTTAAAGAACAATTTGCCCAAACAACAGAGCCACGTCAAAACCCACCTCCTGCATTTGAAACAAACCACTTAAATAATGACGAAATAACAATATCAATAGAAGAAATAAAAAAGAAAATACGCCAACTCAGGACCAGAAAGACCCCAGGGCCGGATTCACACACAAACGAAATGCTGAAATATGGCTGACAGACAATCATACCCTCTTTAATAAAATTCTAAACGATGGACAAGTGCCCAAACAATGGAAAAACAGCATCACAATACCGATTTATAAAAAAGATAACCGAAAATTATCCTGCCTTCCTATGCTTTGTTGATCTCACAACCGCATTAAGAAACAGGATATCCTCAACATTTTAAAGGACGAGAACATCTCTAATCTCTATGCAATTAATAAAAGTAATAGAAGACATGTATACGCATACCACCACAAGAATAAAAACCGCAGAAGGTCCATCAGGCAACATATCTATTGAAGAAGGAATCAGACAAAGGGACTCACTCGGTCCCTTCTTATTTAATCTGGTAATGAACCGTATAATAAAAGCAATTAAACCCAAACAAGGCTACAAAATGGGCACGCACAATATTAATGTAGTATGTTACGCAGACGATGCCATCTAAATCTCAGAAAACGAGGACGATCTGCAAAGACTAACACATCAGTTCAATGTAACGGCCAAACAGTATAACATTCAAATATCACCAGAGAAAACAAAATGCATGGTTATATCCAAGGACCCTATAAGATGCAAGATACAAATAGAGCAATCAATAGTCGAACAACCGAACAAGTAACGAAATTCAAATATCTAGGAGTCGAAACTACAAGTAATCGAGACCACCTTGGAGAAATACAAGCTCAAAATACAAGAGCACTACAAGTGGCGGGATGGTTAAGGGATACGGTATGGCGGAACAAATATATGAGAATAGATGGGAAAGTAAGAATCTGCAAGGCCATGGTGAGGTCGATATTGACATATGCCACAGAGACCAGGACGGAAACAAAAAAATCAAAGCAAAAAATACGAGCATCAGAAATGAAAGTGCTAAGATCAATAGTAAATGTGACCCTTCGAGATAGTCAAACGAATAATTCAATCCGGGAAAGATGTAACATACTAGACGTTGTAAAATGGTCGAAAACAAGAAAAAGAAAATGGAAAGAACACGTCGAACAAATGGATAAAGACAGACTGGCTCGAATAACTATGGAAGAACGACCGAGATTGAAAAGGCTACCTGGACGACCACTTACGAGATGGGCCCAGAGCTGGTTCTCTTCATCCACAGAATGAGGCAGAAGACAAACAGGGAGTCAATTCCTAGTCAATGGTAGAAGAAGAAGAAGAAGAAGCACATAACTCAAAGTTATAACAATACCCTGTTAATCCACAGAGCATATAAAATTTGAAGCCCAATTTATTCGACTTCCTGGGAAGATATTGTTTTAGATGGTGGCGACATTTTGTTGCACAGATCTGTTCATCTACAGTCAATTCAGCTTCTGTTGGAATCGATGAAAATCGTGTATTCAAGTGTTCGATTACCGGTCTAATCTTGTATAATCTGTCATATTTGGATTCTTGTTTCTTAGGACAACTCTGTCGCACTAAGCCCAAAAGCGGTTCCTGACATTCTTCAATAGTCGACTAATAAAAGGTATTCCCATATTTCGTGAATTTTTTGCTAGTTACTGTATACAATAGAAAAGGTCAAGAAGTTCAAATATCTTGGCAGTTGGATTACGGAAAATGTTGATCCTGATACAGTGATACGATCACGTATAGAACAAGCCAGAGCAATATTTATAAAAATAACGAACTTACTCTGTAACACAACCTTGGACTTAAAAATAAGATATCGTTTCGTAAAGACATATGCTCAGTTTTGTTATATGAAACGGAGACATGGACACTAAAACTTAACAACATGAACAGAATAGAAGCTTTTGAAATGTGGGTATTCAGAAGATTACTAAAAATCCCATAGACTGAACATGATGTATCCAATGAAGAAGTGCTTAGGCGTATGGGACTGGAAAGGGAGCTGTTAACAGCAATAAAGCGTAGAAAATCCGCATACTTAGGCCACGTTTACCGAAGCTCAAAATACCAACATCCTAAGACTAATAATAGAAGGAAAACGTGGCCCCGGTCGTAGACAACACTCGTGGATGAAAAATATTCGCAACTGGGCGAATATGAGTACATCTTCACTGATTCGTGCTACTCAAGATCGCAATAAATATGCCGAGATTGTTATCAACCTTCAGTAAATGGAGATGGTACCTAAAGAAGAAGACTGTATATTGATCCATATTTGTAGTGATACCTAAATCTTTTGATATGATTCGGACAAATTTATTAGTTTACTTGGATTTGAACTGCATAAAGATTACTTTGCTCTTTTATCCAATGAATAAAAGAATTTTGGAAGGCTACGTTTTGAGGCAAATTCGAGTTTCCTTGAAATTTCGCAGCATTGTTTGGAATCTGAAGATGCCCCTTTGTTAATGCTATATTTGGGTTAACTGGTGTCATAGTAGTTTGTGCTTCATCTTCATCTGATGAATTATTACAATTTTCCTGTGCAATCCCCATGACCATTATCTGCATTTTCTTCATCATTTTCGTCATCACCGTCAGGCAAATAGTCAGAATTTTCATCGCTACAATTTTCAAATTCATTTTCACTCTGAAAGACTTAGATTTTCGACTATGGATTCCAATTCCGCCTGAGTCAAATGGCTTGACATCTAAGAACGAAATTATTGTAATATCTATTTGTATAACATTACAAAAATCAACATAAAATTTAAAACACACGTGCATTTTTTCTTTTAGCAATAAGAATGTTTTGAGTACATATGACATCATTATTTACCTTTATTTATGTCTTCTACTCGAAAGTTTAATAAAAACTACCTGTAAACAATGATGATAACAGGGGCGCCTCTGATATTACAGTTTGGTACAGCTAAACTCAAGGATTTGTAGCATTCAGGACCCTCTATGAAAATTACTTGAAACTAATAATTCATTTCATTACGTATTACATTAAATTTACTGCATTTTGCTAGCTACACTACGCAGCACAAAACACTAAAAATAAGAAATGTATTGTACCTAGTACCTATATTTAAAAAAGTTACGAGAAGGACTTTTTAGGAATAAAATTATTGCTATACTTTTTAACGTCAAAGTTTAAAATAAGCAGTGTTAAAGAAAATACAAGAAAGACTTCTTATTGTAACCCATCTCTTCCTCCTCATAAGCTGCACCTCGATACCTTGATTTGATCTATAATAAATTAATATTTATTGAACATTTCAATTCTTCTAAAATATTCAAAGCACGACGATATACAAACTAAAAGAACAAAGTAATATTTTAACAGGGACACAACCTTCCTGAATTGTTTTAAAATAAGCAAGGTTAAAAAATCACAAGATGGACTTTCTTGGAATAAAACCCTTGCTTTTTATTTTATTCTAAATTTTTTCTATATTTGAGTAAAATAAGCAAGGTTAGAAAAATTACAAGGACTATAAAACTACTGCGATGCTTTTTAAGATTGAAAGGGGCGTCTCGGCATTTTCCTATATTTTGAGTAAAATAAACAACGTTAGAAAAATTACAAGAAGGACCTTTTAGGAATAAAATTATTAACATCAAATGCATCTCCACCACTTTTCTAAATATGGTGTAAAATCAGCAACGATAAGAAATTACAATACCTATCAACTTTTTTTCAATCAAATTATTGCGGTAGTTTTTAACATCAAGGGCGCCTCCACCAATTTCTGTACTTTGCATAAACAAACAAGGTTATAAAAACGACTTTTTAGGAATAAAACCATGGCGACCCTTTTTATGATTGGAAGGGACGCCTCCCTAATTTTTGTATAAAATAAGCAACGTAAAAAATTGCAAGAAGAACGTTTTAAAAACAAATTATTATGATACATATTAACATGAGGAGCGCCGCATTTATTTTCCTAAATTTTGCGTAAAACGATGCTAAAAAGATTTTAGAAATAAAGCTATTGCGCCTCCACTATTTTCATGAATTTTTAGCTTTTGTAATAATATCAGAAAAGTAAACCCCAAGGCATATCTGTTGATAAATGTTCAAAAAGCACAAGGAAATAGTCAACTTAAATTAAGGGAATTTTAGCCTAAACTTTGTTGACGTTTTGTTAGTAAAAAAAATTATCAAAGATGCATTGTTTCTTCAAGAATATTCGTTCAGCGAAAGTAAACCGCTTGGAGATCTAAATTCAGATGAAATAAAGTGCAACCAAATGCAACTCCACCAAACAAATTGTAGTATTATACAAGTCATGAAGGCGAAAACTGGATAAAACGTCTCGGTTGATAAACAGATCGAATGAGGCGTTTCCCGCTGGGGGAGTCCTGTTGGGGTATACTTTACACTAGAAGGGCTCGTGCAGGGCTGAGCCCTCAAAGAGGGTGTTTATAAAATATTTATAAATTAACTAAATTGAACTCACACGAAGCGGAGTGTGTTATATGGCTGATTGACTTTATTGTAATTACATTACTGGCGAATTCATTGCGCGTTAGTAATAGCCGAACTGTGTCGTGTGTGGTATAAAATTTCCTCCTCTTTCATCAAATTAATCTAATTTCGTTTGATTACTTGAGACTTACTTATTTGAAATAAGTATCAACTAATGATGGTAAAAAAGAAAATTTTTGCACGAAATCTTTTGTGGTTTAACGAGCAGAAAAGGAAAAAGATGAAATTTCTAAAATTAATGCAGGTAGTTTTAAAGATAATTTTATCGACAGGCATACTATAGCAAATATTTGCATAATTTAAATATTATAACCATTAACTAACCCATTAACAACGAGAACATACAATTTACGTATATTTTATCATATTCCGATATAAGTGCATACGTATACTTAAACAAACGTTAACTGCATACTTATAATTGAAAATAAGGTAATTATTATTTGTTGAAGCTCGTGTTTAACGGTAACGACTTCCAGTTTCGTAAACCTGCATCTTACATGTTGTAATAAAGGGGATAAGCAATAGCAAGTTTTGTTGTTGACCGCAAGCCGCCGTGGCGCCACTTGCTAAGGAACAGGAAGTTTACCATTTCCTACAAATTATTTATTGAAATGGTTATTATCGTATTATATTTGTCTACCCGTTCTGTTTGTATCATAAGCAGCCTACGTAATTTGTTTCTGAAACCAATCCCACCACTGAAACTTTATTTCCTTCTGCTTCTGTTTCTGCTAATCTTTAAACGCATTCTAAGAATTTTAATATAAATTCGAGTAAAACACCAAATTAAATTTAATTATAAAGTAAAAGTTGGAGACTTCTCGTGTCGTTTATAATATGGACACAAAAAGCAGATAAACAAAATGAGCTCTGGAATCCTCTTCTCAAACACTGGCTAACTTAATTAACAAGACATTAAAAGTTTAAAGCAGCCTTGCAGATGTGATTTGGTTTTAACAACTCAGTACAGTTATCCAATTATGATTAAAAGGTTAGTAAGAACGTATTAATTAGCTAGCGAGGGTTGCTAATGCACACCCCTCTCGATATCTCTGCAATAAATCACATTAGTCAGCTAATCCTCCGCTCCAAACAGTGTCACTGATGTCGCTGGGGAGATCACTCATAAAGATTATGGATTGCTATACTACGTTTTGTTAACAATACTCCTACCCAGTATGAATAATCCATTTTTAAAAATTCCTGGCCCTAAAAATGGCTAATATTATACTAAAAAGATGTAATAAATTTAAAACAACGGACGAAAAAATAGTGGAATTTTCAATCACGCCAACGTAAAATTATAAAATCGTAATTTATAAATATAAACTCATTTAGGAGTTTCATGCAACCCTAAAACACTACAACAAATCCTTTGAAAAGGGGGTGAACTCCCTATGGATGTTGCGAGTGTTGGAGGTGATAGGCCTTCCCAAGGGTCCCACTGTCTCTAAGGCTAATCCATTTTTCCAATATACACGTCATTTATATGTACTACCAAGAGATTACTGGCTTAGTCTAAAATTATGAATGTGCATGCATGAATGGAGATATTAACTGTAATAAATAATAATAATAAAAAATCTTTGGCTAATAAACTCGTTATTGAAATGCGAATACAATTATAATTCTGTAAAGTACATTAAAAGTACTTCGCGAAAGGGGCGAACCCTTCTATATTTAATTTCCAAAATAGGTTTCTATTTTTAAACAGAAGGAATAAAGGGCTTAAGAATTTTAACAAGTTAGTTTGGGCATGGATCAAATATTTCCAGTTTTTGAAATTTATTTGGTAAACAACGCAATAAGAACTACCCCAAAAATTTTATTTAACAAAGAGTAAGTGAAGAGGGCCCAGAAAATATTCAAATTTTTATTTCCGAATTTACAAGTTGTAAATTTATAATAACAAACACAAAGGCGAATAATAGGGACAGAAGTTAACTTTACGAAACACGGACAGATGCTCTGTGCGAGTAACAAAAAGATTGTTGCAGTGATTGACATATTTTCCCAAAGGCCACACTGTCGCTGTTTTATTCTACCCCGACGTTTGGCACCCTTATTCAATATTGCGTTGGCTGTAGTGCATCTGTCAATCATCTCCGCAATCAGAATGCTTATTTAGATATACGAAACGATGCAGGCGGCGCCTTTTTCCAGTATTTGTCGATTATGTGTCACTCTCGGAACTGATATAAATATATTTATTGAAGTGTATACCAATTTTACGTTATTCTCATTTATTGTGCTTATTTTGTTATTCACTGATGACAGATTAACCTTATTTGCTTACTATATTAGGACTTGCATTATAAGACGATTGCCCAATTTTAATTACATCATTAAGAATAGCTTAGATCACAAAGCGGTTAATTTCTAAAAATGCAAAATTTTAACCTTACATGCGACATGTGATCAATAAAACTTTATCTTAAGTAGACCATACTGTACCACAACTGTTAAAACAATAAGTTGAAAGTTACATTTCTAAGATTTAACGGAAGCTTTATTGCATTTCTTATTGAAATTTGGCGATTAAAACAGTTCTTTGCCATCTATCGTTAATAGTTTTTAACATTAAGCTTTGGCTTGTAATTAAAAAGAACAATTGTGACGTGGAAAATTTTCAGTGGCAGATATTTTCCAAAGCACCGACTTCTAACGATAACATTTTGTTGATCACATGTTACATTTAAAAGATTATGAAGATGAAATTGTTCTGAAGAGAGGATATTAAAAATTAAAAAATCTATCTTAAAAATTAATAAAAGCTTAGTAAAGCGTGTCAATCTCTTGTACGTAACATGCGTTTAAAAGAAAGCATACCAGCCGTGCTTTCGAAAATATATCTCGATTTAGAATCGACCACAACTGCCTGCCAAAGGTCGAAGTGTACGTTGCCAAGCTTTTACACTAGATTTTTTTAAATTGAAATTTAATTCTTTGTCGTCTACTAGTTCGCTGCAACTGTTTTTATCATCATAATAAACCGATTCCCTTAAATATCCGACAGCAAAACACAACAAAATGTAATTATGTTCGTTGCATTGTATGCTGTGCAGAACTCTTTAAAAGCGCGGCCTAGTCAAGGCAAAATTTTGTTGATCACATGTTATATACAGGTTATGCATATGTTCGATTAGATTGTTTGCTGCAGCATATTTCTCGATTTTAATCTGCCTTGGACTGTTCGCTTTAGCTTTGAATATGATCTTGGTGGATGAATTTCATTCTTGGTCCTTTTGGTGGGTTTTTCCTTCCGTCGTACCTTCTAGGATTGTTTTTAATAATCCATCATGTCTCAGTAAGTGTCCTACCATTATCCTTTTTCTTTCTATTATATCGCGAATTAGTTCTCTTTTTTCCTCGATCCGGTTCAATACTTCCTTATAGCTTACTTTGTCTACCTAGGGAATTTTCATCACTCTTTGGTAGCACCATAACTCGAATTATTTTAATTTTTTCTTACCTACCATAGATGTGGTCCATGTTCCATGTAACTGAACTTACTACTTTTTGCCACGACCAAACATGAACTTTTTATTAATTACTAGGTTATGCCAGTGCTGGTTTTACAGAAATGGATTAGAATTTACTGATTTTAAAAGAGCAAAACCTAGGAAATGCATTTTCGAGTTCAACTAAAATTTCATGAAAATGTCACTTACTATGTTTTGACATTGCACAGGAGAAATACTTCCAAAAGTACGGACTACCAAAGATAAAATTTTATTGATTGATATATGTTACATGTAAAAGATTATTGGGGTAAAATTTTACACAAGGGAAGGCTTAACAATTTTAAAAATCTACAATTCGAAACATCTTTAA
The DNA here is from genome assembly GCA_963082815.1 of Melanotus villosus. NCBI lineage: Eukaryota > Metazoa > Arthropoda > Insecta > Coleoptera > Elateridae > Melanotus > Melanotus villosus. The sequence goes on from OY720423.1 coordinate 13,311,150, forward strand.
AAATCACAGGACATTTTCTTGATACACAGAATCTTAAAAATGAATAATCTAACCTCTTATACATAACATGTGATCAACAAAACTTCACCGTGCTTTCGAAATTATATCTCAATTCCAAAATGATGTCGAAACGTTGCGGAGTATTTACGCTTCTTATTGAAATTTAACGGCTAAGTCGTTTGAGGTTTACTTTAACAGTTTTTATCATTAAACTTTGTACTAAAAGTTAAGGGAAAAATAAACCAATTTCCTTGAAAACCAAGCCATAACGAAATGTAATTATGTCAGTTGCATTTTATTGTATGTCAGATTCGCAATGGCAGAAGTCTTTAAAAGCATGGACTACAAATGGTAAAATTTTCTTACTCGCATGTTACAAGTAAACAATTATTGGGTTACATTTTGCTGAAAGGAGGGCATAAAAAATTAAAAAAACCTGCAATTCTAACGATTTTAAATCACTCCAATTAATAAAATATTTATGTCTTACATGTAACATATGACCAACAAAATTTCTCCTTAAACAGGCTGTGCTTTCGAAAATATTCGATTCTGTTAAAACTACAATTACAAAGTTACGTTGTTCAGCTTTTATAGAGTGTTCTTTTTTCTTAGGGAAGTTTAGTGATTAACAGTTCTTCGCCATCTATCGTTCACCTTGACTATTTTCATCACAAAACTTTGTTGTTAAATTAAAAAAAAATTCTTTCAAAATCCGACAGCATAACCACTTTTAATTATGTCAGTTGCAGTGTATGTCGTGGAAGATTCACAGCAACACATGTTTTCACCACGGACAGAGGTCAAATTTTGTTGATCACACGTTGCATGTAAAAGATTATTGGCGAAATTTGGTTGAAGGGAAAGCTTTAAAAATTTAAAAGTCTACAGTCGAAAAGTTTTTAAAACCCAGAATTTTAAACCTAATAAAACTTTTAAATATTTTAAATCCTGTAATACGTGATCAACAAAACTTCTCCTTAAACAGGCCATACTTTCGAAGGTATATTTCGATTTTGAATCTACCACAATTGTTAAAATGATAAATCGAATATTATATTCTTCTTCTTCTTATGTCGCCCTCTCCTGTCGAAGGTTGGCGATCCAAATGGCAATTGTGGTTTTAGAAACTGCAGCTCGGAAGATTTCTGCGGATGAACACCCGAACCATCTTCTCAGATCCTTTAACCATGAGTTTTGGCGTCTTCCGACTGATCGTCTTCCTTGTATTTTTCCCTCTATGATAATTCTCAGTAGCTCGTATCGTTCGCCCCTCATCACGTGCCCTATATATTGTGTTTTTCTTTCTTTGATGGTGTTCATTAGTTCTCTCTGTTTATTCATTCGTATTAGAATTTCGTCATTGGTTACTCTTTGCATCCATGAAACACGTAGCATTCGTCTGTATAAGTACATTTCGAAAGCATTTAATATTTTTTCAATGTTTGGATTTAGCGTTCAGCTTTCGGATCCATATAACAAAATGGGGAAGATATAACACCTAATCATGCGGATTCTAAGTTCTAAGCTCAGGTCTGATCTAATGAAAAGAGTTTTCATGTTCATGAACGTTCTCCTAGCTTGTTCTATTCTCGATATTATTTCTTTTTTGGATTCACTCTGACTGTTGATGTTAGTACCTAAGTATTTAAAGGAGTCTACTTGTTCCACAAATTCTCCTTTAATGTATAAATTTGCATCCACATGTGTTTTCAAAAATACAATTACTTTAGTCTTGGACACGTTAAGTTGTAAGCCAAATCTTTCACTATGTTGAATGATCTTATCCATCATGTGTTGTAATTCTAGGAGGTTGCTTGCCATTATTACAGTGTCGTCGGCGTATCTGATGTTATTAATTGTAGTGCCGTTTATCTTAATTCCACCTACATCCTCTTCTAGTGCTTCTTTAAAAATTGCTTCCGAATACAAGTTAAACAGCAGCGGGGAGAGTACGCAACCTTGTCGTACACCTTTTTTAATTAGTATGTCTTCTGTGTTTTCTTGTTCTACTTTGACTTTTGATGTTTGATGCCAATAAAGTTCGGTAATAATACGCAAGTCCTCTTCGTCAATTCCTGTCAGTCTTAAGATTTCCAACATTTTTTGGTGATTTACACAGTCAAATGCCTTACGGTAATCGATGAAGCACGCGTATACATTTATATTCATGTCTTTACACCTTTGGGTCAATACGTTAAGAGCAAAAAGTGCTTCTCGTGTTCTGAAGCCATTCCGAAATCCAAATTGTGTGTTGTCTATTTGGTATTCGCATTTTCTATAGATACGTGTGTGAATAACTCTTAAAAATGTTTTTAGCACGTGGGACATGAGACTTATCATTCGGTAATCGTCACATTGGGAGGAGTTTGTTTTTTTCGGGATTGTTATGAATGTGGACTTCAGCCAATCGGACGGTATCTTGCCTGTTTCATATATTTTGTTAAATAGCGATGTTATAAGATCTAGACCTTTACTTTCATTATCTGCTATTATTTTTAGAATTTCTGCATGGATTTTGTCAGGGCCAGTAGATTTTCTATTTTTGAGTATTTTTATAGCGTGGATAACTTCACTTTTAGAGATTTCAGGTCCTTTTTCATTTGTTGCTTGGTCTTCTGATGGTGGTTCATTAGGTCTATCGTCATTGAAAAGTTCTTCTACATAGTCTTTCCATCTCCTGAGTTTAGCTTCTATGCCTAAGATTATTTCGTTGTTCGAATCTCTTAGAGTTGCTGTTTTGTGTTTTCTGGTTCTGCCTGTTATTTCTTTTACTTTTTTGTGTATGTTGAACGTATCGTATCTTTCTTGCAGCAGTTCTATTTCTTGGCATTTTTCTGACATTAATTTCTCCTTTGCTACTCTGCATTTTTTCCTGATAATTCTATTTATATCTTTATATTGCGTGGGTCGTGTTTTATTTTTTCTCCTTTCACTCATGAGATCTAGGATTTCCTGTGTCATCCATTCTTGTTTTTTATTATTTTCCTTCAACCCAATATCCTGCTCCTGAACATCTGTTATTTTGTTTTTTATCGCGTTCCAAGTATTCTGGATTTCTTCTTCAGATCGTATGCGTGCCTCTATTGTCTTTAGTTCTTTTTCTATTTTAGAACTTATTTTTTCTTTTACTTCGGGATTCTTTAGTTTGTCAATATCTATACGTTTGGTCAGTTTTTCTCGTTTAACTCTTTTCAACCTCTTCATTTTAAAGTCCATTATAACCGGATTATGGTCGCTGTTGATGTCAGCACCAGGGTAAGTTTTTACAGATTGTATGTATTTTTTGAATTCCATATTTAACAAAATAAAATCGATTTGATTTCTTACTAATCTTTGCTTATTGTCAGTTGGCGCTTTCCAAGTGTACAGTCTTCTTGGATGTTGCTTGAAGAAGGTATTGGCGATGAGGAGGTTATTTTCGATACAGAACTGAACCAGTCTGTCTCCTCTGTTGTTTCTTATGCCGTATGCTCCGATGTTGTCTCCTTCAACACCAGCACCGATTTTGGCGTTGAAGTCTCCGATAACCATGGTAATTTCTCCTTTTTTTGTAAGACGTATTATTTCATCTATTTTATTGTAGAATTCTTCTATTTCTTGTTCTGTTTTATCATTCGTTGGGGCATAGATCTGGATAATGTTCAAATCTCTATGTGTTGTTTTCAGTTTTATGAAGATAATCCGTTCGTTGACGGGTACAAAGTCTATAACTGATTCTGCAATTTTGTCTGTAAGAATTACAGCTGTTCCATGTCTGTGTTCATTGTCACTTCCTCCAGAATAGTATATATATCCTTTTTGTGTTCTCTGCTTTCCTGATCCAGGCCATCTGATTTCGCTTAATCCTAGGATATCTATGTTCATCCTTACCATTTCTATTTCTGCATTTGTTAGTTTGCCTGGCATATATAACCTGCGAACATTCCACGTAGCAATACGTAGAGTTTTATCATATATTTTGATTTTTGGGTTGTTTCTAAGATTCTTATTATTATACCTCAGGGGGATTCTTAGCACCCTCTCCTCATTTAAGAGGTGCCCTGGACTGGGGGCCATTATTCTGTTTTGTTCAGCCATTAGGATTATTTGGAAATTATAATACAGTAAGATTTCCGTTTCTTTTCTGTATCGCAGTACGAAAACCGTTTTTACTGTTACAGCTGCGCTTTTCGGTTTCCAGTGCTTTACCGCTTCGAAGTTATTCTTCTCACGCTAGAGCCTGATTTTGATGAACCTGCTGCCTTCCATCAGTCAAGTTTTGGTCCGCCTCGAGTATTTGATTTCCTCGATACCACCCATATCTGGGAGGCATTCCCCTATCCGCCACCCGGGGAGGCGCCCGATGGAGGATCTTGCAACCCCACACGGGAATATTATATTATCGAGCTTTTATACAAATTTCTTGTCGTCTATCGTTACACTAACTATTTTTATAATTAAACTTTGTCCTGAAAACTAAATCTGGTAGCATGACCAAACCAAACCAAAGTGTAACGAAATGTAATTAGATCAGTTGCATTTTATGATTTGCAGAATTCACAACTGCAAGTGGCTTCAAAAGTAATCACTACTAATGGTAAAACTTTTTGATGGCATGTTACATTTAAAAGATTAAAACCGGGTTAAATTTTGCTGAAGGAAGGGCTTAAAAATTCAAAAATCTACAAGTCAAATGTTTTTTTTTTATTTACAAATTAATAAACCCTAATGTAGAAATCTTTATCAGCAGTGAACTTTATTAACAAGGATCATTAATAAAGAAAATGGATGTAGATACATTTTAATAAACCTCTCAGCAATACATATAAACTTGTTAGTGTTCTCGGCATTAAAGCAATAAGGGAATTATAATTGAGTGAAAGATATGAGTTGTGTGTATATTTTATACGGCGAGATATTTAAATGATGATTTATTTAGATTTCACCCTATGTATAACTTACTAATTGGACGTTGTTATCAAAAATTCTTCGGCGTTTTATGCAAAGCAGACGCACTTAAATATTTTATATATAATTTTTTTAAGATATAATTAGCGTTCGCACGGAGGAATAACATTCTTTTGTTTGCCTGCTACGTAACATTTAATCGGGGTAATTTGTTAAAATTCTTACACCAAACGTAGAATATTTCCACGAAGATAAGCGACCCAGAGTATTTTTCGTTATCTGCCAGGGAAAATTTATGACGGGAAAATCTCGTCAGAATATTCGTTCCTCTAAAAGTTGGCGAAATTGGGGCTCGGGAACACCTCACATACGAATTATAACACCTATATGGGGGTCAGCACATTTAGGGGGGTTAATAACAATGATTACCTTAGCAGCTGTATAACAGCAAGATTGATGTGTGTTGGTCTAACTCTAATTACAACCGGCCACAAGCTAGTTGCATACGATGTATCATATTGCAGAATACACTGTTCTGCAAGGGAAATTCTATTCTGTTATTGCATTTCTAATAACCACAAACGTTATATAGGATTATAAAAATTAATAAACCAACTGTTAAAAAACAATATCAAATATTCATAACACAGGAAACATTCCAAGGCTTTCCTATGCATTTATTTAAAAAGAAACGTACATGGAAACTCGAAGGATGTCTGCAACTTACTTAAAATATTTAAGGAGCAATTTTTTGGGGTTTCTGGCATGTTTGTGGAATTAACCAAAAGTCTCTGATATATGCAAATAAAAACCTGAAATTCGGATGATTTCTAGAGATTAATTATGTTCTTAATGACAAAAGTCTTCAGGGACTTCACGAAAATTAACCACCGATAAGCCCTCAATATTTAAAGGTACTTGGCAACCACAAGCCTAGCAATAGATTAAATATGTACAACCTTTATCAAAAGTAACAATTTGCATAAAAATAGGAGAGTTAAATTTAAAAATTATTAAAATTAACAAACATAAAAGTGCATAATCATAAAGATAAACCCGAAACACGTAAATAATTTAACAGTGTAGTGGGAACATAGAACCTAGTGATGAATCATCAGCAGACAGGTTCAATTAGACATGGACCACAATCAAAACAGTGCGCTATGTATAATCAACTGCTGCATATCAACAGAATGCACACCGAATGCATTTAAATTGTGACTCGGAAACGCAGCAATTATTCTGAATGATTTAATACCTGAAATTGGTGGATAATAGGGTGTATTTACACGCCAATATACCTCTCCTTTCCGACAGCGTCAACGAGCTATCTAATATATTACTCCTTGCACCGCTTTATTATACCTTACATGCTGATATTACCAATAATAAACACTTGATTCTTTTTAAATTATTTAATTCCTGTAAGGGAGTTCGAACTGTTAAACGTTTATGTCAGTTTCATAAAAGTTTTAGATTAATTTAGAAATTTGAGCAAAAGATCTAATGTGCCAAGTATTATTAATAAGTTCAATAAAGCCCTAGTCTAAATATGCAAAACTTCGAAACTAAAGAAAAACACTAACAAACCGTTATAAATAAGTCAAGTCAAGCATCAACGAAGGCTATGGACGCATAATATGCATTTCAAAAGGTATTGTAGAAGCATATATAAGTCGTTTCTGATTGAAATATGGGCCAAATATGCAGGAAGAAATATATTCATTATTCTTGCGAAGAAGGAAGATTTGTACGTCCTTTTCATAGTTTCAAGTTAGAAAGCAACGTCTATTTCAACACTGTTAAAAGTACAAATTACTACAAATTAAACTACATAGCTTTTTGTATTCAAAATATGCATTTACCTACTGTAAAATTACATTAATTTCTGAAATATGCAAATGCATACCTACAACAAAATTTGACATTCAGAATCGCATGAAATGCAAAAAATTAGAAAAACTTTGAAAACACAATCGAGCTTGGCGTTTTTATTAACTTTTTATTGATTTTTAAAGGTCTGTATTCCCAATAAATTTTTGAATTACGCATGGACCGTAGTTTTACGTCATTTTGGAAGTTCATTTGATCTAATGAACAAAATTCATACAGGATTTAATTATAAAAATTTATTTAAACGAAATCTTCCACTAGTTCCACTTGCAATATTCGTCGTATAAGTAGTACACAAGTTTTTATGAATTTTAATCTAAAATTCTTACCTAACCTTACAATTTCATTATATCCAAATTCAAATATAACGCTCACCTAAATTAAAATTAATTTCACCTCTAAAACTTCATATACATATAGCATAAACAAAGACAAACTTAAAATCAACTTTTAGCATCCAAAAATTGTAGATGGTATAAAATTAATTTTATATTTTATTTCAAACAAGCAAATCTAACTGAGTATTTGAATTTTTTTCAATGTTCACACAAATTAAATTTCGAATACTAAGATGTTTAAAATTAACGTTTTAGAGCCAAACGCAGCAAAGTGCTGAATGTTAAAGTGCAATTTTCAACATTATGTTGCATCCTAGCAATAAAAGAGGCAAAAAATAATGTTTTATTTAATATACAGACATGACAGGAAATAAACAATATAAACTCAACGTTTTACGCTTACTTTTCTTCACAAGTAGAAGTAGAAGATGAACTAGCTGAAGATGAACCAACAGGATTGAAATGGTTACAACATCTAATAATAAATTAATTTGATCTGATTAATTTTATGTATTTTGTATTTGTATTTGTAGCCTATTTTATTACCTTTCGGTGTCGAGGACGGTGCGTAAGCGTATGTGGCCTTTACGGATGCAATGCACAATCCGGCCCGACTCTGCGGGTTACGTGATTGGTGCGCTGTTTAATACCTAGATACTGTACCATGTGTGAGTGTGTGTACGTGTTGGTGTAGGACCTTGTTTACTCTACTTTGTAGGCATGTGTTCAGAGGAGAACGTCGTCAGTTTGGTGCCCGACGACAAATGGTCACCAGGGCTCGATCCAAACTGCAGGAAAATCCTCCATTAGAAGATTTGAACCAAGGACTAACGTGACCCTAGCCTGATACTCTACCACTGCGCCACCCTGGCATATAATAAATTTTAAATAAAAAACAACTCCTACATACAAAAATACATTGAAACAGAATTAAATTAAGCCGCCATTACTGAAACTAAAGCTGATTAGGTATTAAAATTTAATTAATAGTAACGATACAGTCTTTAAAAAAGGAAACTAACAAAATGTTGGGCCTTTTTGTTTGAACTTGTGAATATAAAAAATTAGTAGAGCTTTTAAAATTAAAATAATCTCTTAATTTTTACCATAAGCTTGAAGTTTGAAAAGGTTGTCCTTAATTTATGATGTAAATTTACCAAATAAAATTATTTATTATTATTTATTTCGGATGGAAACTGAATACGATTTAAGCAAACGACAATTTCAGGAAAACTATTTTACAAAAATATTTTATTAATGAAAGTGTTTGAACTTTGAATTACCAAGTTAATTAGCACGAAAATTTTTGTAAAATTTGCAAATTTGATTTTAATTCAAAGTTAATTTACGGTAACTTATGCTTAGAACAAAGTATTTGTGAAAACGTTTAATTGGTGACGAGCTACGTTTAAAGATTTTTTTTAATTAACAGTAGTAGATATTAAGTAGTCTGCAATTTGAAATTAACAAAATATTAACACACTAAACTCAATGGTCCAAAAATTTGTACTTTTTCCTTCAAATCGTTACAAGAACGTGCAAGCTTTTTAAAATGTGCTAAATCTTCCAGGATAAAAAACAAAGAACAAAGAACAAATCCGAAAAAACTGAAGAACTTTAGAAAAAATTATTCCAGAAATCCTAAATGAATTACTCTTGTGTTAATTGAAGTAATTATTCTTAAGGCCGGTTGCATAAAGCCTTTGTTAAATTAACGAATGATCAAATTTGACAAAAGAGTATTTTTTGTTTGCTAATCTATTATTTGCCACATACATTCAAATTTTGATACTACATATTAGTTTTATTTTGACAAATCTTGTGCAACCCGCCTTTAGTTTCTGTAATTACAAGTAAAGCTTTATTTTGTAAACTTTGTTTAATTGTCGAAAACTGTATTTCTAACGTCAACATTTCATTTTAAAAAATTAAAAGTCTTAGCTAATTTTTATGCAACAACGAATATTTAAATGCCTAAAGAACTTCCTCATTTTTTTTTGTTAAAACCTGCTGTAAATTTGCTCAAAACTTTGGGACTACGAAAAGCATAGCTCATTTTGTATTTTTTAAGTTGGGCACAATTCCAAAAATTGAATCGAGTATAAAGATTAAGACACCTAAAGCAAATTTCAACATTTTACAAAACTCCTTTTTTAAAAATTAATAATTTTATATAATTTTAGAGTTTATCTTTATATTATCCCTTAAGCAAAATTGAACCTTATTTCAATCTTTTACATCTAGCATGTGATCAAAAAAATTTACCTCTTGTAGCCTGTGCTTTCGAAAACATCTGCCGTTGTGAATTTTTCACATCGTAAAACTCAACCGATACAATTACATTTCGTTATGGTTCGGTTTGGTAATGCTATTGGCTTTTCAAGGGAATTGGTTTGCTTTTTGTTGTAACTTCACTGCTAAGCTTAATGATAAAAACAGATTCCAAAAATGTGTTCCATTTGACATCCATACAAAATCCTGTCCTCTTCTACCTTTTGGAGTAGAGGAATTGAGGTTGAAATTGAGGACTAAATGCTCTGTACAAATTTCTTCCACTGCTTGCGGTCTCTGGCCATCTGCTTCCCTTGACTCCATGTAATTTCTTTTTTCTCCAGCGATTTAGCTACTACCCCATTTCATGTGCTGCTCGGTCTTCTTCTGCGTCTTTTCCTATTTACCCCCATTTCCCATTGTCTTTTAACTTATCTGCTATCATTCATGCGCTCCAAATGGACCAAACCATCTCAACTCACTTTTCATAATGATTGTTTGGAGTGCTTCCACTTTTAACCTCACCCTTACGTCTTCAGTTCGTAGCCTGTCTTATCTTGTAACCTCTAATATTCTTCTGAGTATCCTCATTTCGCAGGCTTGGAGCCTACTTTTCAAGAACCCACGATTCACAACCATGACCCAATATTGGCACCAATACAGTTCGGTAAATTTTTGCTTTTGTGGTACTTAGTGCTGATTTCTCTCTTGCTGATGAATGTTTTATTCGATCTATAAAAAGCCCTGTTGCTATAACAATTCTGTTAAATATTCTCTATAAGTCTTTGTGGATGTTAGTCGTTACTTGGGTGTACTTCCATATGTGAAAGGTTTCTCAGAGGTACTTAAAGAAATACGGCGTTCGAACAACATTCAGAACTTCTAATACTCTTCGATCAATTTTAACGCACATGAAACCCAAAAATTAATTTCAAGAATCAAATAATCGCATCTATAAAATACATTGCGAATGTGGCAAGAAATACATTGGTGAACCAAAGAGACTATTGAATATCAGAGTAAACGTACACAAAAACTTGTTCGAGGCGGAGTTTTCTAAATTAAAGATAGCAGAGCAATGATGACCATCAAATCATATCGGATCAAATGAGCATCATCGACAATGAAGATAACATCTTCAGAAGAAAAATTAATCCTATGCTACTACAACAAGAATCAGTTATTAGCGCCTCCAACGTGGATGTTCCAATCATATGGAACCTTTCTTACAAATTTCTTTATTAACGACTGACGACGATTGCAGAATTGTAATCGAAAGCTATCGCAATTTAAAAACTCTCTCTTTTATTAAGTCTTTTATTATACGTAAGATGGAGAAAGTCCAAGAAAGAAGATCGAATAGCAATTCTGTTGTTTATCTCGCTATCTAGTTGACTGTTGCTGTTAATAATAATAGATCGTCGAATCAAACTTTACTATTATATTGGATTCTTCTCTGCTAATTCTCATTACTTTTGTATTATCAATATTTATAGTAAACTCTAGTTTCTTTTCCAGACGTTTAGATATTCTTGTAGGCCATCGGCACCCTCAGCAACTACTGAGTACCAAATCATCTGCGTACTCAAACTCGATTATCGTCTGATTCTGACTTCCTTACTCCTGCTCTGAATCTTCTTATTTTTGTGTTTTTGTTTACTACCTCGTCTATCAATACAACAAATAGTAATGGACTTAATGATCCTCCTTGTCGCACTCCTTTATGGGCCTTAAATACCCTCGAACTATTATCATACCATACATAATTTCGTGTTATTTCGCATCCACTGCTTCAATCACATGTTCATCTATATTACGTTGTTTCGGTACCTCCCAGATGCATTCTCTTGGCGCACTGTCGAAGGTCTTTTGTAAATCTATGAAACATAAGCAGAGCTTACCGTTATACAGCAAAACGTTTTCACTCATAGTTCTTGAACTGAATATCAAATCCTTTGTCCCTTAATCTGGCCTAAAGCCACAGATTTCAGATGTTGTCTCAGCCTTTTTCCTAATATTTTTTCATAAACTTTTGGGCACAAACTGAGTAGCCATATTCCCCGATAATTGAGAATGGGTTTTATTATTGCTAACTACCAATGGTATTCTTTTTTCTTCCCACACGCGGCTGATAATTCGGTGTAAAATCTTGCTTCTCCCATATGTTTAGATATTCGGGCTTTATATAGTCTTGTCCCGTCGCCTTCCCAAATTTCATAGACTTAATTGCATTAATTTCTTCTTCTATTCCTATGATCTGTTCACCCTTTATTGTCTTGTTAACAGTCCAGTCTCTCTGCTCTTGGCTCACTGAGTTACATCCCAGTACTTCTTCGTAATGTTCCACCCATCTTTCCATAATTTCTGTTTCTGTGGTAAGTACCACTCCACCTTGGTTTTTAACTGTTTAAAAAGAGCTTTCTCAACCTTCCTTGGTATTCTGCACTTTTCTCGAATTCATTTCCAAGCATCACCCCTTCGTCTTAGATCGCCTTTCTCAACAAGTCTTTTACCGTATTTATTTATTTCATTTTAAATCAGTAAATAACAAAGTTGATGTTAATTCTGACGAAACTGGAAGTGATGGAAATTTCTACTCTGTGTCAAAAAATGCAATTTCTAGAGTATACTACACTTACCACATTTCATTTTGATATCTTGAAAAGTAAAACCCTGATGTATAGGCTAACAGTGAAGTTTTCTTGATTACATATTATGTAGAAGAGGTCGTAATTTTTTAAAAATTATTAAAATTCTGTATATCAAGGAAGAATACAAACTTTCGATTTGTGGATTCTTGAATTTTTAATGCCTTCTCTTCAGCAAAATTTAACCCATTTTAATCTTTTACATCTAACATGTGATTAAAAAATTTTGCCACTTGTAGTCCGTGCTTTGGAAAGAATCGGCCGTTGTGAATTTTCTACATTTTAAAATGCAGCTGACCATAAAATGCATCTAACATAATTACATTTCGTTACAGTTTGAGTTAATTTTTTGTTTTAATTTCACGCCAAAGCTATGTTAAAAACAGTTAAAGTGAACAATAAATTACCAAAAATATAGAAAATGGTTTAACTAAATTCAGCTTTTGATTTTAACTGTATTGCTTAAAATTTCTATAAAGTTCGTTGAAGGAATTAGCAATAATTAATTACGTTACAAAAACAATCGCTATAAAATCTACAAAAAATAAAGAGCTAAAAGCAAAGAAGGACGAACAAACGCAAGCATTTTACTTCGAATAAAATATTTGTTTATACATATTTTATAGGATTACTATTAAAGCTCCCTGATGATGATGAATATTTGTTTACTGGCAGAATTTCATACATCAATCAAATAAATTTAAAAAAATAAATACTAATTGCTCAAATCATTAAGACGAGATCACAGAAAAACGATTACCATAAAGAGGTGCCTGACAATTAAAATACTATACGGCGCTAAACTAATTAATTTGTAGATTTAATTACCTATTTTCATACCTGCTATTGGGGAATTTTTCACGTCATCAAGTTAAAAATCTGTTTATTTAATTACTTATATAATCAATTATTTTTATTAAACAAGTTTCATTTAGACATAAACGCTGCGGCAACCAATTTTCATTTTTGCGTCGCATAAAATCTTCCATCAAAGTGTTTAGTTAACCGCCAAATTGGGCGTTTTTCTTTACTATTTTTATATAATCGACAGGTTTATTTCGCGAGTTTTATGAGTTATAATCACGTGAGAAAAATTAACGTACAAACAACCTGTCAAACCTTTACATTCTAACATTTTATACGTTACATAGAAACGAGGAAAAGTGCATCAATTATATGAAGAAAACCCAGATAGGAAAACTAGCAAAAAGCGCTTAAAATTAATTCCTTGGTGAATGTACCATGGGAGCCATCTATGCGCGAGCTTTCGAACTACTGATAAACAAGCATTTTCGTACAGCCTCCACTTTTGTTTTACTTTTATTACCGAAATTTACTTTAATTAACATTACCGTCCTTATAATAGCGCCGGTTGTTCTTCATTAGTTGTAAAAAAAACCTTAAAAATCTAACCAAACCTAAATTAGCGTTTCGAAAACGATTAAAAAAAGCGGTGCCGTCGGTGTTGTTTGAGTCTAATTAGAAGGAACATTCCAGGTGACGAGAAGGCATTCCGAAGACAGTGTCAGGATGGATGTGGGTTATTTGGAACGGCTGCGAAGAAGATTAACATTCCCAGAGCCGCGACGGACCGGTCTCGGTCAGCGCATCCACGCTACCCGCTTGAGTCCATCTCGGTAGCTCGATGAATTACCACCAAGAGCTTGTGTTTTTTCGATAATATTATTTTGTTAAAAGTACAAGGGATAAGTGCTTCAAAGTTCCTGTGCTAATGAACTGTGACATGTTGAACTGTGTTAACTCAGTGAAAATTTCAGTCTTCGTACATGTTGTCTTTAAATGAATCAAAGAAGGTTGTTGTAAAGCATTAAATTTTTCAAAAATCGCAAGCATTGGTGTTATGTAATTTACTGGTATGTTTGTAAGCTTAAATTTGTGAAAGTTTCCAATAAAAACAAGGGTTTGATTTATTTCCTGTGTATTAAGTTTTTTCATCAGTAAGTTAAACATAAACAAAAGAGACAACCGGACAGACAGATCTTCTACTCAATTCTGCGAAACAAAAAGCTTAGCTAATTGTGTAAGTAATCTAAAGTTAATTTTGGATTTTTAATAAGAAAATTTGCTTTCAATTTAATGCAAATATCATTTTCAAACAGCACAAGTGGAAAATGTCAAAATAATGTAAAAATCTGACCATTTAGTTTGCAAAAAAACCAGCCACAAAACCGTTTCTAAAAACTAACTTGAATGCAATAATTTAAAGTAAACAATTCAAGTTTGGACAGCTTTTTAATTTTCTATGTGAATAACACGTAAGTAAAATGTTGGTTGCTCCAAAACTAAAATTACCCGAGTTAACTCCAGCTATTACCAAAATGATAGGGTACGAAAGGTACCAATTTAGCAATTAAAAATAATTTAAGAAGTAATTCTACAATTTTTTGAATAAAATGAGTTTTTCTGGGAAAATTAGGTTGGATTTTATTAGCTGCGAAGGTAAGCGATGTTGATCTGTGTATGTTTTGTTGAAATTCACAATATTTAATTTTTAATATTTAATGCAAAATTTGATTATAAACAAGCAACCCTGAAGAGTAAATATTTTTGTTTATTAAAGGAGTTAGTAAATACCCAAGGATCATTAAACCAATTTAATTATTTAAATTCAGGAACCAATTATTCTGGCTTACTTTTCTAATTTTTAATTTTATTATTTATTTCTTTGTTCAACGAACCATAATAAAAATGCTCGTCAGGGATAACAATTTATAATTGTTAAATTCATTTATTAAGCAAAAGAAAGTAACGCACTTACGCCTAGCTAAAAACAAGTTATAGTTATCTTATAATACATGTTTATGTGGAAATACATGTTTAAATTGTAGTTGTTTAATGGACATCAACCAAAGAAATTTATGAAAGGGAATTAGCTGTAATTACCTCGCATTTACAAGCTTGAAAAGGTATTATAGGCGTAAATTTTAGGTAAGTATGACGTTGAGCAATTTATGCTGCAAATACCCTATAAAATTAAAAGTAACACTGCTTACAAATTAAAAATTTATATGCAAAAACCGTTACTCGATTTTTTTAATTAAGAAAATAAAAATACTTTCAAAGAAAATTTTGGTTAAAATAAGCAAATAAAAGATAGTTACAGTCTAACCTACATATTCAAATAAATAAAAATAAATCCCATAATTTAAATAACAAAAACAATTGTTGCCTTTCCATTTTTTATCAGATTCAAAAACGTTATATTTTCTTTCTTTAACACTAAATTAGTCCCCTTTCTCTCGGCGATGCCATGAAAGGCAGGAATCTCTTTGTGTCAACGTTTAACGAAAGTGTTATTAATTATACCGAGTATTTATTTATTATGAGTTATTTATTTTAAAGAAACTCTCATAATTTGTTTCAGTCAAGTTAACCCTGTTTTGCTCAGCAGCTAAGTGGGAACTGTTTATTTTATTATTTATTGAATAACTGGAATATTACAAAGAAATCTTTTTTATTTATGCCACTAAAAATGTGATGGTTTGCAAGTGAAAATTTCGAGGTTTAAAATTAAATGAGTTCACAAAAGAGGAGCCAAACATTTTCAGGAATTTAGGATAAATCTCACCTGTTGGTGTCATTTTCAGCAGTTCTTTTAATTAAACCAGCAATCTCAAAATAAGTAAAAAATATTTGAAATGTGTTTTAGTTTGGCTTAAATCTAAATAACGACAATTCAGAGTTTCTGCATCCAAAAATTGAGCAATTCCAACCGTCAGCTTAAGTCATCTCCCGTGACAATAATTGGATATAATATTTATTTGTCCGGCAAGTTTTATATCGTGTCAAATAATAATAAGGGCTTTCGACGAGTTTTCTAAGTAAATCCGCAAGGCAAGCTGATTGCCCTTCATCGGATGACGGACAAATCTTGACACTTTTCTGCCCGAATAAACACATATTCGGAATGATATCTAATTCCACACGTTGTTTGGTCTTTCACAAGCCATGTATGCAATTGTAATTCTATACGTGTCGCTGTATTGTCCAAGATTTTAAATCCGGCATTAAGAGATGTGGGTCTTCCATGTCCTCATTGACCGTGTTCATGTACGTGACTAATACCTGTCGACTTTAAAATTTTTCCTTTTTTTTGTTAAAATTAATTCATCTGTGAACGGGTTTCTTTTTATTTTTGGCTTTTTTTCTGGATGAGGTGAGAAACGTGAGCGGTTTTGTTCGTTTATGGACGTTTGCTTGTTACGGTCGTGTTTTTTATTAAGCAGAAAATAAAAGGTTTTTTAAAAAAGCTTTTTAATTATTATGTTTTACAAACTGCGAATCCCTGTTATAACAACTGTCGTCCTGAATTAGTACATAATTGCTGAAATAAATTTTCGGCCCGACGTACAGGTAAAGATGTAACATTTAAATCAAAAATTTAATTTGTCCACGCTTTCCGTACCCTAATCCGACATGAAAACGCTTGTTAGTTGTACAATAATTAATTTAAACCATTGAAATTGAAATGTTACACAGACGGTATTGAAAAAGCTACGTCATTCTGTTGAATACGCTCAATGAGCCAGGTAGATGCTAATTGTAGGTGGACAACCACAGACAGCCGTAATGCGTTTAGGCACTGATTATCTGCTTCAATGGCAGTAATTGTATAGTAACGAACTGTCTGCTCATTAATCATTTGAACGTCTTGATGTATGAATTATCATTGTTGGGATTTAACTCGTTTTAATGATCACGATTTTAATATAACGCCTTTTACATTAATCCATATAGAATCGAGTTAATTAAGTTTTGCTTGTTTTGCAAAGGCTCAATTCCTACGTAGAAATTTAACTGCTTTTCCTAAATATTATCACAAACAATCTACGTTATTTCTAAGCCCCATAACACCAAGAGTTCATAGTAATAAATTAGAGATAATACGTCAGCATTGGGAAAACTAAATTTTCTTTAATTTCCTGAAAATACAGGGAATATGTTAGAGGATTTAATAACGTAAACTCAGTTTTAATCTTTGTTTAACTCTTAGAATATTAATGAGATTTTAATTTGAACAGTAATAATTAAAGTTTCCCTTTAGTGAAGGTTCTCAAAAGGGCCTAAATTCGTACGAAGCAACTTAATTCAAAAGTTGTTTTACGTCGTCTATTATCCAGATCGAAGTACAAAAGCTTTGGTAAAAGCTTTGAAAGCGCCTCCCACCTCAAACCAACCCCGACAAACTTCTTCGATTCGATAACAGTTTCATTTACAGATTTCTACGTGTCGAGCCCTATTCACCTGGTGGCAACAAAAGATCTCATTTCGCCGACGTAGAGGGCTATTTTACAAGTGGTATCTGATAGTATACGTATTTGGCGCTTTCCTATAATGGCAACGGTACGTTCAGTTTTCCATCTCGTAACACCTGCGAATTGGAACGGAATGGAAATACTCTGTTTTGGAAACGACGTCGATTTCGCGCAATTCAGGATAAAGCCACCGCGACTGGATTTGTTGGCACCCGTGTCGAACAAATGACTGTAGAGAAGTTGATCAAACTGTGCCTGAGGGTGGGATGAAGGTTCGGGTCGATGTTGTGATTGCAGAGTTCGCGAAACTTCGATTCAATAGCGGGTTCAACTGTATGTGGATTAACTTGGATTAGTTTCACACTCGTAAATTCGAAGAGATACACATTCTTTGTCCCGAAAGGACATTACCCATTGAAAGGACTTTTGCCGGGAACGTTTTTCGAATACAATGTCGAAACACCGATAACAGTTTTGTAGAAAGTAAAATTTTATTTTGTTTTCGTACGATAACATTTCGAATCATTGAAACGGAAATGTCACGTCATATCCTTGAATCACATTCAAGGACAATTCTGCAGACTTTTCGAACGATCTGCAGTTCATAACTGAATTCAGTTTTACATTACAAAAGACAACGAAAATTCAGATAGATTTCTTAAATCAAAAATTGCACGTCTTTTCATATCTTTGATAGAGTTATTTTAAGATTGACTAAAGAGTATTAAATTCACAGAGGTTGAAGCTAACCACATATAAGCTATATTCAATAAGAATAAATCTATGAAATTAACAAACCTTCAGGTCGAAAAAATGCCAAAAGAGGCGCCATGTTTAGCCAAACTTTGAGTTGGAAATTTAACACAACGACGATAGGCAATCAATCATGGTTCACTCTGAATGAACTATTTTATTGGACCTAACCAACATACTTAGTTACACCTAACTATGAACAACTTGTTTATTTTAAGGCATTTCGGAGTGAGGTTTTTTATGCATCTGCCCAGAGTCGCACTTAGGTGTTTGGCCGCCCGCGTGCCAACATATCTTTGCCGCCCCTATAATTAAACAATAAAATTTTCTGTTTAAACAGAACAAATGTATGCCAGAATATACACTTTAACATATTATGTAAAAAAACAACCAAAACTGCCTTAGGATTAATTTAATCTTTTTAATGCATTGTCGGTCCTTTTACCTTTGTTTATGTAAACAAAATTACATCGAGGGGGTTTCATAAAATAAAAGTTTTATTATTTCCGTAAAAATATTATTTAGGTAACCTACTCTCAACCAAAAAATGTAGGCTCGAAAACATAAAAGAAAACGATCCGAGGTGGGTGAAGCCAAAAGCTGTAAGTCCCACACTAAAAATTCAGAGTCAGTCGAGCCCATACATTCTTGGGGGGGGGGGGGGTGATAAAATATATTCATCCGAAAGAAAACTTATTTATAGCAATATACAATAGAAGAACAATGCAGGAACGCATCGATTCAACTAGAAGAAGAACTAAAGACCATTAAATGGGGCATCTTAGTTTTGAGCGAAACAAGACCATTTCAGACATGTAATTTTATGAAACAACAAGGATAGGAGTCGCTATCTTAATGAAACCATATCAGACCGAGAATACACACCACCGTTTGATAATAGGAGATTTAAACGCGAAAATAGGCATCAACAGGACTAGCAAAAATAAACCTAAGGGGCCGAAAATCTAATACATTATTTACAAGAAGAACAACTATACTACATAACTTCTTCTTTTAAAAAGCCCTGCAACGAAGTCCGACATGGAGAAGCCCAAATGGAACAACGAAGAACGAGATCGACTACATTATTTCAAACAACTAGGAAATAGTGCAAGACATATCAGTGTTAAATAACACATTGGCAGTGATCACAGGTCAATACTAGACCAAATATACATATATGAACACCAGAATAGAGCGAAAGAAACTATTAAAGTCTGAAATATATCCAACAAAATAAATTTTAGAAACTCATCAAAATGAGTATAAAAGAATACTAAACACAAAACTATCACTGTTTCATAATTTCAAAAGTCAGGCTCTCTTAAAAGATAAGGCATACACACAGTCACAACAGAAGTTTGTGCAAAAAGATATAAAGACAAAATGCTACTATCACCTTTGATAACCGTTAACCTCGCAACACTATGGGTCGATCCCTTTCAACTCTTTCGATAGGTCAGGGTAGCCTCCTGCCCAACAAAGAGGCATCACGGAACTCATATTTATAAGTTCATAACAGGCCATTTGCCTAGGCTTCAGCCGTAAAAGGAAGAAGAAGAAGAAGAGTAAAATAAGCCTTACAGCTAAACAACCCATAGAACAAAGGAGAAAATTAGATCAAAATTCTAATAAATACAGTAACATGAATGAAGAAATTCAAAAGGAGATAAGAAAAGATATAAGGAAGTACTACACCATGCACGGTAGTAAACTATCGGAAAAAACAGGAACTTGAAAGTATTCAGAAACCAATTAAAAATTAGCCAGGGTACAAATGACAAATTAAAGAAACCAAGAGGTAGGTGCCATGGTTACAGACCAAGTGGTAGAAAGTTTTTACAAGGATCTGTACTGCTTAAAAATTACAAGCAAGAGTTATTAAAACAAAAGGGAATATTATAAATTCAAAAGAGCTTGCGGGAATATCAGAAGAAGAAATTCTAGGCACACTGAATGAAATGAAAAATGGTAAACCCCGTGCAAAGACCGCACCACAGTTGAGATGTTAAAATTTACAGGAAAACCCTTAATACGTACAAGCCGTTCAAGTTCTGTTGAACCTCTGTTTAGACCAAAGTCGAATACCAAGAGGATGTAAAAATTCTGTTTCGCAGATTTTCAAAAAGCGTTTGATACCATCGAAATATGGGCAGTAATGAAGGGACTGAACGACGCATAAAATAGATTCACGATACACAGAGTTGATGAGGAGTATTTATGAAGAGACATCATCAGAATAAAGATCAACGAGGACAATATTACAGATAAGATCCCAAATAAAACAGGGGTAAAGCAAGGGGATACAATATCCCCTAAATTATTTTCGTTGTTTCTCAAAAACGTATACATATAAAAATCTCAACTGGAAAAATATTGGCATGATGGCGAATACATTACATAATCCTCACTAGCTCGGGTGCAAATCCATTTGAGAAAATGATGAAAGAACTGCATAACACAGATTCAGAAGTAGGACTGCAAAAATCAAAATCAAAATAAGTGAAGAACAACATGGATTAAGGCAAAATAGGTCGGCTGTTGACCCAATATTTATTTTACGACAAACTACTGAAAAATCCCTAGGATGCAATAAACCATTATTTATATGTCTAGCAGATCTTAAAAAAGCATTCGAAGGAGTGCGTGTAACAGATATACTGCGAACACATAATATTAACTTCAGTTACATCAAACTAATCGAACAACTAAACGAATAACAAGACACGTATACAGACATGGCAAGGACTAACAGAAAAGCCTATTTGAACGAGAATCTGACAAGGCGACAGTATGAGTGCAACTCTTTTTAATCTAATTATGACTAAAATACGAGGGCTATTTTTTCAAGTTCCGGTGAGCTGGCTAAAACAAATAAAGGCAATAAGAAAAGTTGTAATATACACAAGGGTTACTCATACAACTGAACTATTTCTCAACGTAGTCGCCGTAACGGGGAATCAGTTTTTGTATACCCACCTCATACCACGTTTCCGCTTGGGTTCTCAGCCAATCTTGCACACAGGTTTTCAGGTCTTTATTAGTGTTGAACCGCTGATTTCACAACCATACTTTCATCCTGGCGAACAAATGGAAGTCGCTTGGTGCCAAGTCCGGGCTGTAGGGCGGGTGATCGAACACCTTCCATCTGAAATTCTTGAGCAGTTCCTTTGTTTGTGCTGCTGTATGAGGGCGTGCATTGTCATGAAGGAGGACAATTCCCGATGACAATATGCCCCTCCTTTTGTTCTGTATTGATCTCCGTAGACGTTTAAGGGTTTCACAGTACGTCGCTGCAGTAATTGTGGTCCCAGGGTTCATAAACTCCACCAGCAGAATTCCTCTACATTCCAAAACCCAAAACACAGTATCCATAAGCTTTATGTTGGACAGGGATTGTTTGAACTTCTTTGTTTTGTTGGGCGAGTTCGTATGCATCCATTGTTTCGATTGCTCTTTTGTCGAGGCGGTCACAAACTGTGGTAGCGGAGTTGTACTGTAACAATGTCATATAGAGCTGACCGAGAAAATTGAGGAAAATCAGCAGACAGTTCAGAAATTGTGAACCGGCGACGCTCTCGAATCAAGTTGTTCATTTCGTCGACGATGTCGTCTGTTGCTACGGACTTCCTTCCCTAACTGCCTTCATCATGGACATCAGTTCGTCCTTCCAGAAAAATCCTACACCATTTTCGCACTGCATTATCACTCATAAAATTTTCCCATACACAATACACAATCGTCGATGCATTTCTGCCGTATTGTTGCCTTCAGCTTGGAGAAAACGGATCACAGAGCAAATCTTGCATTTGGCTGGAGCTTCGATTGTAGTAGCCATGATAAAATAACGCTCACATCAAAACTACGACACGTAATGGCCGACCCGGTTGACAGGATCTGACAGATAGATTACTAACCACTACTGCGCAAGCACCGCGTCACCATGGCAACTGAGTATCCATAGCCAACTTAACGGAACTTGAAAAAAATAGCCCTAAGTTAACAGAGGATATTCAAAAATCAATAAAGGCCGACGACATCATATTAATTAATGGCAGAAAATAAAGATGATCTTCAGTGACAACTATATCGATTTCAAGTTTAACATATCAGTACAAGAACCATACTCAAAGGTTATATCAAGGGATTTTATTAGATGCAAGTTCGTTGTAAATGATCAACTCACAAAACAAAGTATACAATGTGCAAATGTACATATCTAGAGGTTGATGTATCAAGTTGTAAAAGCTTACATTAGGAAGTTGGCATTCGAGCAAATAAAGCTACAAGAATATCTGGATACTTTAGGACCATAGTATGGAAGAATAAATACATGTGTATAAAAAGCAAAGTTCGTATTTATATATCTGTAGTAAGGCCAGTATTATTATATGCAGCAGAGACTAGAGCCGAAGCAATCAAGACAAGGCCAGTTGAGAACCCCGGATATGAAAACGGCAAGAACAATCAAAGGGGTAAATCTGAGAAATCAAAAGAAGTGCAGAGATACGTGAAGAGCAGAAGGTGACAGATGTAGTACGTCATGCAATATCGAGATGAAGATATTGGACAGATCATGTGAATCGGACGAATGACGATCGCTGGACAAAATGGGCAAAAAACGACAAAAAGACCTCCTGGTCGACCACCTAAAAGATGGCATCCGGAACACAAAAGCTTTAATAAACAGAAAAAACAGACACAGTCTTAAGTAAAAGAGAAGGAAGAAAAAGAAGACTGCAACTGAACTTGAATAAACCCAAAGTGATGTCGACCGAACAGAAATACTTTTTTATTAAAAATACTAAAACAGAAAACATATTGAACAGTATACATACCTACTTAGGTCACGACTTGAAGCTGGGTAAACAAAATCAAGTCAATGAAATAACAAGAAGAATAAGACTTGGTTGGACATCATTTGGGCTATTGCGGTCAATACTGAAAACTCCGAAATTCCTATTTGCCTAAAGAGCAAAGTCTTTGATGTC
This sequence comes from Melanotus villosus, assembly GCA_963082815.1. NCBI lineage: Eukaryota > Metazoa > Arthropoda > Insecta > Coleoptera > Elateridae > Melanotus > Melanotus villosus. The sequence goes on from OY720423.1 coordinate 13,334,210, forward strand.
TGCGTATTGCCGGTTATGGAATGAAGACCAAGACATTGATTGAGGAAAGTGCAGAATGGTTACGTGTAACATAACGAGGTATGGAGAGGAATATATAGGGTATCAGCCTTTGCGACAAAATCAAAAAGGAAGGTTTCGGAAAGAAAACAAAAGTTACCGATATTATTTATAAAATAGTTAAACTTAAATGGAATTGAGCTGGCCACGTAGCAAGAAAACTGATGGAAGTATGGCCCAATCGTTTGATACAATGGCGACCATGAACAACAAGAAGAAGTGTAGGAGGCCGCAGAATAGATGGGCGGATGGACTTACAAGTAATAGCCGGAAGACAATGGATTCGCAAGGCACAAGACAAGACGACCTGGAGAGGCCCATGGCCAACAGTGGACGACAAAAAGCTGAGAAAGAAGAAGTGGATTTTTATATTTAGTTTTCTTCGTTTAAGTAGTAGGATACAGGTGGCCGCCTTCTTTGCGATGCCGCCCTCGTGCACTGCACACCTTGCACGCCCGCTTAGTGCGGCCCTGCATTTCCCATTGTTATCCTAGGTTTCCTACCCGGAGTTTACGTTAGGAAAAGTTGCCTTCCTTCAACACCTCTTATAGGCCGTGGATGGGGTCCTGAAACATCCTGCAAGGCTGAAGTTATATTTAAAAACCAGTGCCTCTCTGCGCATTATATAATCATTGGACCGACATAGTCATTTACTATAATATGTACTTATATTTTAGAAATTTTCAATATATTGGAAAGTTCGGAATATCAAATTGTACTTGTGGTTGGCTGTTAATTAGATTAATTTTAGCATTAATTATATTAAAGTTTCCTCATGTAAATAATTAATTAGTTCGCATATTATTTGAACCGAGTCCTGCTTTTTATTCTGCTGCATTTCTGCATTTATTTGTAGCTAATGATAGTTTAAGGTAGTTAACAAAAGTACCCTAAAATGAGCTAATTATTTTAACAAATTGATTAAAATACACATAAAAATTTATGAAGTTCAATTAAGCTAAAATATTTTTCTCAAACTAAAAAGTATCGGGTTCGTATCGTTCACCAATCAAATTATACAAATGATGAGGTATCTTAACTTCTAGGATAAACGTTCACACCGGAAACATATGTTAGCCATCAGATGTTATCGAACATCAAACTGAAATGGATGGACCCTAATTATCGATTTATCCTATAAAGTGGAATGGTCTCACACCCAATTATGTTGTTTTCCAGAATATAAATCATAATTAAACTATAATTAAATTAGCTTCAATTTACTTTCTTTACTACTGCATTCGTAGTTAATAACTATTCGATGCCTAATAAGAAATAAGGAAAAAGGAAAGTAAAATCTTTATTTTCTTTGTTATTAACATTTATTGTCGGATTATCTCGAGAAGAAATCAGACGGACACAAAAGGTTTATGTCGTAAATGTTGGTTTTAGTGTTTTATGGTAGCTGGCTATAATAAAATGAAAGATATTTTAATGAAGGTGTAATATAGAAAAGCAGAAATGTACGATATCGACCTACACCAGAAATAATGAACGCAAAACGGACCACCGACTTGGATTTTTTTTTTAACATTTACATCCCCTTTCTTATCAAAATGCTTTATAAAACGCCTTTGTATATTTTTATAAATTAAATGACTTGGTAATAAAATATAATCGCTATGGGTCTAAAAAAGGGCTTTTATCTTTACTTTTATTACACTGCAGTTAAAGTGAGTTAAAAATAACTTTTAATTTTAAGGTATTTAACAAAATTCAAACAATTGCAAAATTTTGATTATAAATAGAATAACTAATTTTATTTATTTTTAATTTCTTTAATAAAAATTAGTAAGTTCTGAATGAAACAAGGCCAGATTTAAATCTTTTTACAAATAGTTAAGACGTGTTGACCGCAGTTTTAAATTCGTCGTGTTAATTAATTGTTGTCAAAGAGGACGTTCAACTTCATTAAAATCAAAGCCAGGTTTTTAGGCTGGAAAACATTAACTAAAAAAAGGTAGGATAAAAAACAATTTTGTTTTGGTTATAAATTATTTCGTTGCCTTCTACGCCATCTAAAGCTACCAGGTTTTGTTATTTAAATTTTCGAAATTTATTAAACTTGTTATTATAATTAATAATTTTATTACAGCAATAATTTCTGTTACTTTGTTTATATTTAAAGATCAGATTTAATTTGTCACCTTCTGTGCCCGAAGACATGTACGACATATTTGTCACACCTGTTCTCTTGTATTTGGTTTAAAAGAATTTATATCTGCAAAAGTGTTAATAGCTCATTAGTTGAACGTTTGTGTGTATTTATATTCTGAAAGGACTGATATAATGTGCGGCGGTTTCAGGTGTTTTACAACCTATTAAATATTGGCGCTGCCAATACATACGTGGAATAAAGAAAAAATAAATAAAGAAAAGTTGAGACCATTTAGATTCATGTAGTTCGCAATTAATGAAATAAAGCAGTTAATCAACTATACATTAAAGTTTTTAGTTATAATTAGCGGCAACTAACTGTATTTGTTATCTGATATGAACCAATTTAGTGGTTAATTATAAAATTTAATTTTTATGGGTTTTTAAGTATTTTAGAAAGGTGAAGATTTAGACATTTTCTTTTTACTTGAGTTACAGAAGTGTTCGGTTGTAAACAATATAAGAAAGCTAAAATAGAGAGTAATATTCCGGACCAATGAGTAGGTGAATGTTTAAAGGAAGCCTGTTTATTTACGTGTACATACTGCGTTCCATCGCACTGAACCTCTGTAGGTATATTTTATATTTTTCGGCGATACTTCTTCACTTGTTTTAAACATAAATATTCAACTGCCACCACCTGAATGTGACGAATCTCTATAAATTTTCTACTCAATGTTCCAATTTAAACTAGCGGAGTTCTAAAGTACTACAAAATGAATAAAAATGGAACTATTTGACTTCTAGTTCAACTAAGGGTATTTGAGATGGAGGTTAAGATTAAAAAAGGCTTCTACCTATTGCAACAAATTAATGGGTAAGCTTAATATTCCTGCGTGTTTACAAATCGGAGTTAAAAATTAAGGACCGTACTTTCTCTACGAATTCCAATAAGGTGGAAAGAGTTCACTCGTGTAAACGATACAGGGGGCTAAAGAACGGTGGCAGATTGGTATCAAATACCGGAAGTAAGTGCGTGTTGTGTAATGGCTGCTGGGCACTTCCGCTTTTGTGTGGGCGGTACTGTTTACATGTGTATGTACAACCCCCAAATCGGTTTGCAGTATATTGTAATAGTACTTGCATGTCATGTTCCGGTTATGTGCAATATATCCAACAGACATTCCAGTTTAAAGCTCTTAACATCGGGCAACTAAAAAAGAAGGCACCGACTGACGATTACATGCACCGTAAAGCCTTAGAAAAGACGTTAACACCACCGAAAATCCTATGTTTTATGTGACTTTTATTAATGTCGGACACCTTTACACTATTAAAAAATCATTAAACATATTAAATGGATATAAAAATGCAAATGAAAGACTAAAAAATTCGAGCAACATGCCTTGGAGTAATAAAATAATTATTATGAAAAATGGTTCTTACGAATTGAATACAATACCTTATTAGATTTGTATTTCACCTTCAACACGGTTATTAAATGTATAAATATTTAACAGTAATTGGATTCTAATTACAAAATAACGCTCGACCCAGTACTTTAAATACCTTGTAATAAATTACCCTACCGGATTTACATTCAAAACTTTAAGGCCCTTTTAATAACACGCCCGAATTATTCCTAACACGTAGATTGAAAAGGGGCTTGTATTTTAAATAAAATTTCATTTCAGGACAGTTTGTTTAACAAGCTTTAAGGAGATTCCTGCCCATACTGATTACTTAAGTTAACGAAAATCCATCAAACGCAAAATTAAACTAAAAACCTCAACTTTCTTGGCAGCTACAAAAGTAACACTTTAAGGGCAAAGCATTTATAAAACAAATGAAAAACATACATAAGTTGGGTGTATTTCCAAATAATGCTATCGCAGCCTTAACATTTAATCTACTTTACAGAAATAAAAATCAAATTAGGCTTTTAAATTTGGGTTAAAAGTTCCAGTTTTTTTATTTTAATTAAAAAGGAAAAAGTTAACATATTTCACTGTTATCAACATAAATGTTAAATTATTGTAGCCATATATTACACTAAAACCAACATATTTCACGTTTCGTGGCAAATTTGTTAAAGGTATCACATAATTCTGACAGAAATTTTATTTTAATCATCCGCAAAACATGTAAAATCAAATGTTTATCTTAACATTGTTTCTTTAACACGGGCCAGGTTCTTAGTTTTGCGAGTGAAATTTTAGGAAAATAAATGTGCGTGTTTTGGACGAATATAAGATTAATTGTTACGATTGAAGTCTGTACATTCGTAAGATAAAATAAACCCTTATTTTTATTTATATTTAAAAAAAATCGATTTAAATATTTTTTGAGAACTTGATATATTTAATAAGGAAATCTTAATCGTCATTTATAAACAAATGTAACAACCGAAATTGGCAATATTTTAAATCGAATATACGATTGTGTTTTAAAATATGCACAATTTACCCACGCAAATCCTTTTCGAAACTTATCCAAGTTGTATTTAAAGATCTTTTCGCCGTTTTTGTAAAATACAAACGTCCAAGTTGCATATAATATTCGCTCTGAGAAAAAATGTAGCAGGACAATCTAATTTGCATCTGACAACTCACGCGACTTTTAAAAACTTCAAATTGGTATATTATATGAGTTTCGGTGTTAGTTTTGAAAAGTGAAGAGGCGAGAAAGCGGGCGTTGTGTGTCCGACATTATGCCAATTAGAGGCAGGTTGACAGTAATGATGTGTCCGTGCAGGTGTGTGTCTACTACTTTTCAGTATTAATGCATGTGTAACGTTTAGTAATTTGCCTTAAAAACTAAAAATCTGCGTGGATCTACAGGTCGTTTTATCGTACGAGAGTTATTTCGAACTTCGTCAACTACAACTACTACAACAGATTATCGACTAATTCTTTACAAGATTTTTATACTGTGTTGAAAAACAAGTCGCAATGAATACTGAAAGTGACATAAAATCTTGTAACAAGCAAAAATACTTGTCAATTTAATTGAATTAATAACATAAACGTCAATTTACTTCAAGGAATACTATTAATGATGCGTTTCCAATGTAATTCTACTCAATTAAATTTCAGATTATAATCAGGTTTTGATCTGGAGTTTTAATAATTATTTGAATTTTGAGATGAAATATTATATGAGGAACTTTTTAAATTGCTGTTAATTAATTTATTAACATGTATTTAAAACCGGACCGCCCTTAGGTGTTTGGCCCCCTATATGCAAAAACAGTATTGCCGAAATTTTGAATTGATTCAATCTTCTGACAAACGAACTGCATTGTGATTTCATCTAGATGTTTCATTAATTTTTTACAAATAAATAAATAATCTAAACATACCTTTGTATTTACTTTGTAATTTTGCATAATATGTGGTAAAATGTCTTTGACACAGCAAAATATCTCCGGTTTTGTTTGCAAAAAATTTAAATTTTTCTGTCAAAAAAAATTCAAATAATGCTCCAATTTGTTAATATATTGCGATTCTAACCCAAGCGTGTTCTGTAATCGATAATAAACAAATATTAATATTCGTCTGTTTTACAAAATAATTTTATTATTATTTTTTTAATTTTGTGCAAAATTTTGTAACTTTGGTGTATTTCTGTTTGATTAGTACTGTGCCTTTGCCAAAGTATTATTAAAAAAATCGAATTTTGCAGCTGCAATAAGGGTACAAAATTGCTAATAAAATTATGTAATAAAAATAGTTTTGTTTATTGCGATATTATACAGGGTTATTCAAAATTAAATCTTTTATAAACAGTAAAGAACATAGTATGTACGACTATAGTCGGTTCGGCGGTCCGCGTAAAATTGCATTTTACAGCTTAGTGGTGGATTATGAGGTTTAAATGCAACTATCCTAAATCATCTCTACTAGGCCGGATACTTAGAAAAATTTTACAGCTGCCTTAAAATAGAAGTATTCCTTTATGAAATGTCAAAATATTTTGGGCAACAGTTTAAAGCCGTTCCTGGTAGGGTTTTTATGGCAGGACTTGTCACCTCTAACACGTCATAATACTTTTATTGTCCGTTGTAATAACTTAAAAAATCAGGTAGAAATGACGGGCTCGAACGAACGGGCTATACTATCGGGAGCAATTGAAAGTAAACGCCACTAATCATGGCACTCTGTTTTTTTGCCAATATTCTAGTTGTGTGAATGAGATTTTTAAATATAGATATCTATAATAAATATATAATATAATTTAAAAAAATAGTTTTGTTTATTAAATTAACGTTACTAACTCTATGTATGTATGCATGTATGTATTAATTGTAACGCCTTATACCTTGCAGCGTTGAGGCTGGTGTGTTAATGTATGAGGCTCTACGCGTGCAATGCCCAACCCGACCCGTCTATGCGGGTTACGAAGTTGATGCGCCGTTTTACCTACATACTGTACTGTGTGTAACACCTTGTTACTGTACCTCCTAGGCCTGTATTGAGCATCGGAAATTTGGTGCTCAACGATAAATGGTCACCAGGACTCGATACCGACCTCCAGACTCTAGGAAATCCTACCCATCGGAAGATTCGAACCAAGGACTAGCGTAACGCTAACCCGACGCTCTACCGTGGCTGCGCCACCCTGACTGTTATTATTTTTAAGATATTATTAACAGCCAAAATATATAATTATTACGAAAAAGTATTATTAAAAGTAGTTAATTACTGGAAAATTCGAACTAAGCTCTAGCGCAACGTTAGCCTGACGCTCTACCACTACGCCACCATGGTGACCCAGGCTATATCTCTATATATACTTAATTGAAACTATATTTTTTTAACTATAATTATTAATTAATTAATATTCTTGATATTTAGAAAATGATGCAAATGAAGAACGAGTGCTTAATACTTGGCTTAATATTTTGGCCATGTCCATGTTTTACAAACCATTTCGAATAGACAAAATAAGGCTTCCTATGTATTCGTTTATCAGATGTTACCATGCTTCTGTTATTGCTTCCCAAAGCTCATTTTCGTTGTGCGCCATATAATTATTCTTGTATAGGTAAATTAAATTAAAATACTACTAACTTTCCACTGGATGACGGTCCGTACTTTTGGCTGGAAAAGGCAATAAGTTTGCATTATTATTTGCAAACCATTGTTGAACGAGCAGTATGTATCGGAGAGTTGTCCTGTTGGAAAATATCCAGGTTCCAACATACGCCAAACCCTAAATATTAATCCAGTCGTATATACATATGTAGTTACAGAAAAACGACCACTGTTGTAGGTCGGTTTAACATATTCATCTATCTGCTCTTTGGAGGTATATACTCGTATACATGAAGGCTACCATTATGCGCTGATTTCTTTTGTGACCTTCAGTTAAAGCATGGTTTCTGGCAGTAACTCTAAAGAGTTTATTCTTCTGTACGTCGTCCACCGCGATCTAGGAAAGCCCCTTTCTTAAAACAGCCGCTAAAAAGAATTGTTTCTGAAATGAGTTACTAGTTCATGGTATTGTTGTAGAAATTCGATGTCGACCTCCACCATGAACAGAGGCCACAGAATACGTTTCTTCCCATTTTTTTTTTTTTTAAGTTTATATACTTACACCATTGGCTATCTTATGTAAGGAGGCCCCATTTTCAAGAAGAGTTACTACTCGCAGTTTCTGACCTTCCATCAAATGTGACACTTAAATTAATTAAGTAACATTTCTAAAGCTAAAATTAGTCGTTTACTTTCAATTACCCCGATGGTACAATGTGTTCGTTTTATTACCGAAATCGCGTTCAAGTAGCTTTTTTGAAATGAAATACCCTGTATATCTACGATTAATTTTTAGAGACCTTTTTTGCCTATACCGATCTAGATTGGATGTAGGCCTCTTCCAATTTTTCCATCTCTGTTTATCTTTTGCTTTCTGCGCCCAGTTGGCTGCTCTCTTTATATCATCCGTCCATCTCGTAGCGAGTCTTCCTCTAAATGGTTTTCCCTGTCTTGACCTCTATTTTACAACCACTCTCGTCCATCTGTTATCCCCCAATCTTGCCACGTGGCTCGCCCACATCCATTTTTGTTTCAGTATATTTTCTATTACGTCTTCCACCTTCGTTTTACTTCTTATCCATTTGTTATGTTTTCGATCCTTTAAGCTTATCCCCAACATCGCTCTCTCCATTGCTCTCTGCGTAACTATTAATGATTGTTTCTGTCGTTTTGTCAATGTCCATGTTTCGAAAGCGTAAGTCAGAACTGGTATAATGTTTTAAGTTAAATAGGTTTGTTTTTAGGTTTGTTCAATATTAGTTTTAAATATTACTCTCCCGCTACTAAATGCTCTCCATGCTAGTGTAATTCTTATAGTTATTTCTTCCTCTTGGTTGTTTTTGTTTACACTAATTTTCTGCCCCAAGTAGATATAACTTCTACATCTTCAATAATCTCGTTGCCTAGCATGATGTTAGTTTGTAAACCCTTACTGTTAATAGCTTAAAGGATGTAATTTCTGATTACTGTTTAAATAAACCAATAAAAAAAATAGATAAAAATCATATGAAAGCCGAAAGTTGGGTATACAACAAGGTTATGCCAAAAGTTTCAGCAAGAAGGTTTTCTTAGAACATAATATCGGTGGCCATTGTCATTTTTTAAATTTTAAAGTTAACCTTGCAGGAAGAAAATATGAATTCATAGCACTTCTAAACAACTGTATGTGTTTTATCCGTTCAGGATGTTGCTGCTTCCCTATTGACCATGATTTCGTGTTGTTAGGTTGCATGTCAATGAATCTGTTTCAATGGATTTTTACAACACAATAAAATATTTTTCAAAGTTGGGTTAAATTAATAAATGGCCAGAGTTGACAAAAGAGCATCCTTTTGTGTTTGCAAATGTAAAAATTAAAATATATTTTGAGTTTGATTAATTTTCCTGCAAGTATGGCTTAGAAAGCCTAGACGCAATAAAATTTCAAAAAAATCATAATTTTCGGTTGTATAATTAGAAATCCTGCCAAAAGGCACTTTTCTAAAGCTTCTTTGGTCTTCTAAAATAAGAAAACCAAAATTACTACGTGTGGTGTATATATTTGATTAATGAGTACAACTTGGTCCAGTAAAAATATCACATTTCAAAATTTCAAACACAAAATTTATAATTTAATTTAAAGATGATAAATATCGGTTACAGAATATCGACATAATCTGAAGCGAGCATATTTATACTCTCATAAATAATTTATATTTTTTTACTTATAAATGGTCTACTCTACAATAATTGATACCGCTCATTTCGCAATCCGTGGCGAGTAACCGGTCGCTAATGAGCTCCAAGTAGGAGAGCAAAAGACAGGTGTGTTCTTTACACCTGTACTGACATATACACATGTCATACTAACAACACTGCCTTTTTAATATAAGAGGTGTTCCTTAAATTTACAACATGCAACAACTTCGCTAATTTCCCTAATTAAATTAATAATTTCGGTGAACTCGCATGCGCTAATTATAATCACGGGCGATGATAATAATCCCATAAACAATTCTAATTAAGCTCATTTTTTTCAGGTTGGCTCTAAGATATCTGAAACGTTAAAAACCGTAAATTCTAAAGTTCCCCCGATGCCTCGCATTAATAAAAATAATAACAGTTTAAATCAGACATGAGTCATTCTACAGGTGTAATAACTGTTGGTTTGATAGCGTGTTATTAAACCTATAATTTCTAGATAATAACAAGGAATACTCGTGCTGTGTTAAAGCCTAATATTTTATCCATTGGATAATTATACGTTACGGGCAATAAAAAAAAACTACGTTACGCTTACGACTTGTAGATTTAAAACTATTTGGAAAGGGGCGAAGGTTGCCGATATCTTGTATAATGTTTGTAATTATTAGATTGTTGCCTAATAATTAACGTGTTCTTATAAAACAGAAACATTAGCAGCCATATAAAATTAAATCTGATAAATTTAAAACTGGTTCGATTGACAACGTGGAACTTGTATAATAAAGCGTGACAGCTTGTAGTAAACAGTTGTCGAATGTTGTAATTACAAAACCTGAAGCTTGTTTCATTAAATATTACCAAAGAACTGTTTTTGGGTTTGCAAAATACTGTAATTTAAAAATTCAATAAAGTGTGTGTTACTATGCTGAAAATTTATGAATTTTCTTTTTGGTAATTTTTTGTGGGTTTGGTTTATTCCACAAAATAGTGTAATTTAAGAATTCAATGAACTGTTACTGAGCTGAAAACTCCTAGGTTTTCCCTTTTCTTTTCCTATGCGAAATACATAAAAGCAGCAACAATTTTATTAAAAATTAAACCTATCGTCCTTTTTTTGTAGAAACTACAGAATTTTCGGTAATTGTTTTGTGTGTTTGGCTTAATTCAAATAAAATACCGTAATTAAAAATTCAGTAAACAGATTGATACTGGGCTAAAAATTTCTGGGTTTTCATTCTTTTTTCTCTGTGCAGAAATAAATCGAAGCTGCAACAATTTCATAAAAATTTAAAGGACTCGTTTTTGGTATAAATTGCAGCATTTTTGGTAATTTCTTGGGGGGTTGGCTTAATCCAAACAAAATTGTAATTGTAATTTAAAAATTCAATAAACTTATTGTTTCTGGGCTGAAATTCGTGGATTTTCCTTTTTTCTAGACAAAATACAGCAACACAGCAACAATTTGATTAAATTTAAACACATCGTATTTTGATATAAATTGTAGAATTTTCGTTTTGTGGCTTTGGCTTAATTCACACCGAATACTGCAATTTAAAAATTGACTAATCTGTTTGTTACTGAACTGAAAACTCCTAGATTTTCCTCTTTTCTGTGCAGAAATACACCAAAGCAGCAATAATTTTATAAACATTTAAACCCGTCGTTTTTTTGGTATTTAATTGCAGAAGCTTCGGTTATGTTTTTGTGGGTTTGGTTTAGTCCAACTAAAATACTACAATTTAAAAATTCAATAAATTGTTACTAGGCTGAAAACTCGAGGCTTTGTTTTCTTGGTCAGAAATACATCTCAGCAGTAACAATTTTATAAACATTTAAATTTGTCTTTTGGTATAAATTACAGAATATGGTTTAATTCAAACAAAATACTGTAGTTTAAAAATTCACTAAACTATTTGTTGCTGGGCCGACAACTCGTCGATAATCATTTTCGTCCTGGACACATACATCAAAGCAACTGTCCTTTTTTTGGCATAAAGTACAGACTTTTTGGTAATCTTTTTGTGGGTTTGGCTTAAACCAAACAACAAACTGTAATTTAAAAATTTAAAAAACTATTGGTGGGCTATTTTCTAAACTAGAATCATTGGAATCTACAGAAAAAGAATGGTAATTTGAATTTTCAAGTTCCATGAAGTTCGTATTTTGTGTTCCTACATCCAGTTCCATTTCTGCAACATCAGCATTTCGTGTATCTTTAACGAAATCTTCAAAGATTATTGGCATATTGATGAAGTCTTCAGAAAAATCTTTATGTTTATTTACTTTAGTATTTTCCGTTACAATAATATCACTTTCTCGTACAACTACTGCAATTTATTCAGCTGAATTAGTTTTATTTGAAATATCAGTCACATGGGCTACTGCTGTCCTATTATTATGTTGAATATCTTCTACAATTATTGTCCCCATATTTTCCACTAATAAATTAGCATCGTCGAGTTCATTATTTTCCAATCCTGTAGGTATATTGTTCCTATCGTTTAAAAAATTCGTTCCAAATTTGATACATCATTTCTAATTCTTGAGAATAATTATCTATGTCATCACTTTGTATATTTTCAAATTCTATGAGCTTTTCTTTGCCAACAATCTTCTAAAACTGCTCTAAAGTGATTGATTTAATTCTATTGTTTGAATTCGTCTTTTTGGTTTCCATGTTTCTTTCGTACTGACCTCCAAGACATTTTGTAAAGTTAATATTATCTGGACTAAACGGATATAGTCCTGTGGCTCCAAATCCGATTTTATAGTATTGGATTTCGCATATTATTCATCAATTATCGTTTTAAGTATTGGGGCAAACTTTTCCTTTGTTAATGTCTCATTTAGATGTGTGTTTCTCCATTAAAGAACGGCCTTTTTCCAACCTATTTTAATCGGTTTGAATGCAGCTATATCGGTGGGCTGTAAAATGCGTGTTGTATTTGGATATAGATATTAATTCACTTAATTCATGCGCCAGGTGAGTGCTGTGTCCATCTAAAAAGAAAATGACGGGAAATTGTATGTTTTCTTTTCTAAGGGCAGGATAAACTACCGCTGAAATTTAACCAGCCATATTCTGACATACCAATTCCCCAATAACTTGACACTAATTCTACTATCTCGGTTTTTCTCCTCTTTCCGGGGTATATTATCATTGGAGGCTGCAGCAGTCGAAGCGGAAAAAGTAAACATTACTGTAATAATTGTGCTTTTTGAAGAAGCATGGTCAACTTCATATAGGTACATTTTTACTACCACGGGGAGCAAGAACTTTTGTATTTTAGGGGACATAAATTGAAAGATGTCTCACCCCCATTCAGTACTCTTGCACGGTTAGACAATATATTGTCGTATCCTTTGCAAATGAGATAAGGTTTTATATCCCCAAACCATTTTCTAATATTCTTTTCAGACACATTAGTATTGGCTAACGTTACACCCTCAGGTGTACAGTACAGTACAGGATTCCGACGAAGAAATGCCTTGAACCAACCCTCATGAGGATAGTTATTCTTGAAAGGATTAGGCCTTGGAGCAGAAATTCTTGAACAGACAACTGAAAATCGTGCTTTCGTCTTGGAAACCCTTTTACAGCATTTTCCGGAATCCGTTTAACCAGGGTTTCCTCTTCCTCGCTAGTTAAAATTGGATTAGGGCCACAATTAGCTTTAACAATTTCTTGCTTCTTATAAACTGCAAAGTAGTCCGAGGAACATTATATCTTCTATAGACTTCCCTGACAGGTAATCCTCTGTTTATAGCATCTAAGACCTTCTTTAAATTCCTGGATTTTTCACTTTTTTTCTTAAGCGAAATACATCACAGCAATAACAAATATATAAAAATTTAAACAGTTGCTCTTTGTTATAAATTGCAGGATTTTCCGTATTTTTTTCGTGGATAACAGTTTGTTACTGGCCTGAAAACTATTGGGTTTTTCTTTTTCTTCGGACAATAAATACATCAAAAAGACAATAAATTTTTAAAAATTTGAAGCTGTGCTTTTTGTGGTATAAATTGCAGGTTTTTTTTTGTGGGTTTGGTTTAATCCCATTAAATTCTGTAATTTAAAAATTCAGTAAACTGTTTGTTACTGAGCTGAAAACTCAAGAGTTTTCCTTATTTTCCTAGGCGGCAAGACATCGAAGCAACAACAGTTTTATAACAATTTAAAGCCGTCGTATTTCGGTATAAATTGCACATTCTTTGGCAATCCTTTTGTAGGTTTGGTTTAATCCAAACAAAATACTGAGACTTAAAAATTCAATAAACTGATGGTTATTGGAGTGAAAACTTGTGGATTTTCCTTTTCTTTTCATGGATATACATCGAAGCAACAGCAAATTTATAAAAATTTTCTTTTAGTATAAATTGCAGAATTTTTTTAATTTTTTTTTCTAGGTTTAGTTTAATCCAACCAAAATAATTCAAAAAACTGTTTGTTACTGAGCGGAAAACTCCTGGATTGTCCTTTTTTCTATAGACGAAATACATCAAAGCAGCAACAATTTTATAAACATTTAAAGCTCTCGCTTTTGTGAAATAAAATGTAGAATTCCTTTGTGGGTATGGATTAATCCAAACAAAATTCTGTAATTTACAAATTCAATAAACAGTTTATTACTGGGCTGAAAACTTGTAGGTTTTCCTTTTTCCCCTGGGAAGAAATACGTCAAAGCCATAACAATTCTATAAACATTTAAAACCGTCGTTCTTTAGGTACAAATTGCAGACTTTGTGGTAATTTTTTTGTGGGTTTTGCTTAATCTATACAAAATACTGTAATATAAAAATTATTACTGGACTGAAAACTTGAAAATTTTCACTTTTTTTGCTGCGCTGAAACACATCAAAGCAGCAACGATTTAATCAAAATTTAAAATCGTCGTTTTTTGGTATAAATTGCAGACTTTATGGTATTTTTTTGTGGGTTTTGCTTAATCTATACAAAAGTAATATAATATAAAAATTGCTACACACATCAACATCAAAACATCAAGAATTTTACAAAAATTTAAAGCCGTCGTATTTTGGTATAAATTGTAGAATTTTTGGTAGTTTCTTTGTGGGTTTGGCTTAATTCAAACAAAATACTGTAATTTAAACATTCAGTAAACTGTTTCTTACTAGACTGAAAACTTCAGGATTTTACGTTTTTTTTCCGGGTAGAAATACATCAAAGCAGCAACAATTTTGTAACAATTCAAAGCCGTCGATTTTCGGTGTAAATTGCAGAATTTTTTGATAAGTTTTCTGTCAGACTGGCTTAATCCAGATTGACTCTAAATGACGAGCATGAAACGAAATTAAATGAAAACCTTCGAAAGACAGAAAACAATCTCAAAACTAAACTAATTTAAGGATTGTAACAATTCAAAATGAGCAATAAGTTTAGGTATGACCTCATAAATAAAATTTTCACCTGCAAAAATCAACAAAACAAACTACAAACCTGCAAGTTAATGCAGAATAATATATCATTCCACCGAATCAGGAGTAACAGTGAAAAAGCCGTTCTTCCTGTACAACGTTTAATTAATAACGTGTAGTTTCTGACTACTGAACATTTCTTGTTTTAAAAAGTATCGCTAATCCTTTGATTTAATACCAAGGAATCAACCTGACGAATTTCGTAAAATAAATAACCGTTTCGAAGTTAAGATGACCGAGTTCATATATTTAGGGATGTCTCTTGGCAATCGCCAGAAGTCGTCCCGATACAATCGAGACCACTTTTTCGTTACATTTTCTGTGTTCATAAATATGTAAGCTTGACCACCGGTTTGATTTATGTAACGAACCTTAAAGTTCGGGTATGTAAGACACAGTTTTTAAAAGGTTTTTGTCGGGTGCTTAGTTTATTGTGCGCCTTGTAAGCTCTTTAAACGTTTAAGTAACCAAAAAATTAAGTGAGGTACTCGTCGAGATACGAAATTTAATTACAAGATTGAAACGAACATTTCGACCCGTCCAAGAAGGTATTATTTAACTTGAATGATAGGAAACGAACGTTTAACGATTCAGAATACGTAGTATTAAAAATTCTGGTCCGTTTGATATGCAAATCTTATAGAATGGTGGTAAGGCAGGTTACATTTAAAACGGAATATTTTAAACGAAATTGAATGTAATTGTCGAAAGCAACAGATGTTCGGAATTGGATAAGATACTGTCGTATCAGAAATACATTTTGTTAATTGCTAGGAAAACACAGTTCTGTTTGCTGTATTTAATGGTAACAAAGTTTTGCTATAAACCGCGTCTGTCGTCCGATTGAAATTCGGTGTTTCTGGCATATGGAACTCTTTACAAAACTTAACTTCATGCTACTGGTTAAATAATGAATATTTATGTTTTTAATGACTGGTTTAGGCGGAGGATTTAGTGTCAATCAACTGTCCAGGACCGGAACCAGCGCTAGAAAGAACTGACCTGACATTCGCTCCGTTACACCCGTGACACAGGCAACAGAGTTCTTCAGATTACAAATGTCTCACGTTTTAATAACAAAAAAAATACTACCTTAATGACGATGTTTTTTTACTCCAACTTACACTTCACCGGTTTTGTATTACAAGTATATTGAATGTCAGAACGAATCTCGACGCTTTTTGAGAAGCTTATTATAATACCTTACGCTCGCTCATCCGACTTTAATGAAGATAAGAACAGAACAGTAATAGAACTTCGGATTCGAAATGCTCTCACAAAATTCCATGCTTGGGAATTTTTAAACCTTTACTTACTTTGAGTACCGTACAAACTGCTGGATTTTCGGGGTTACTTTGTACATCACGTGTGTTATTTTTTAATAAATGGAAGCCCAAACGGGATTCAATTATTATTATTATTATTAAATTTCTGGCCATCATTAAAACATTTAGCGTTAGTATTTACTATTTACATATTGCTGGAGTAAACTACATTGACGATTGAAGTGCTCATTCGTAAAACGCATTATTTCCCAAAGGGTCGAATCCTTCAAATACATTTAAAATAAAATTCGATAAGGAAAACGCCGAGTAAATCTATTTTAAAATGTTTGTATCGTTATTTGTTCAATAATCTATGATTTTATTATTTATAATAAAAAGTTATTGCCGACCTTTAATGCGAGTCTAATCCTCTTGCGATCAAGAAACCCTGGAAACATCCTGGTGATGGCCACACGCTCTACACTAAAATTTATAGCCCGAAAAAACGCTTAGGTTACAGAATCAGAATGGAGATTTGAACCCACATTTTGGAGTTATATTATAACATGTGAGTTTTGTATTAATTTGGTATTAAGTGGACCATGCTACCCAAAACAGAAATCCATCCTAGTATTAAAGCCAATTTTTATAATGGCAATTTGCACATTGAATATTGTTTACTTTTCATTCAATATTGAATTGATTATGACGTGAAAAAGCCTTAAAGTTTTAATGTATTTCTAAAAAACTTCTGAAGCGAGCTTGGAGAAGGCAATGATTGTTTCTTAAGTCGCAATCGTCCCAAAAAAGGGCTCCCAAAAATTAGAAATGCATTACAGAATTGAAAGTAATTGAGCGACGGTCGTTCTGGAATTCTTTAATTAGCATTTCTTCCTTAAATAGTTTTACTTAAAAAAAATGATATTACATTTCATTAATAAAAATGTCGATGATTCAAAAAATTCATAAGGCGTTTACTATTTCGGATTAGCTTTTAAACTTATTCTAACGTAAGTTAACCAAACTTAACTTAGGTAGCAGAATTCACACGGTAGAATTATTAAAATTCTACAAATAGAGATTTGCCCATTTAACATGTGATCAACAAAATTTTGTGTTAAATGAACCATGCTTTCCAAAACAAAGATTATTTTGAAGTATTAGAGTTAACTGTCATAACGACATTCTGGACATTGAGGTTAAGATTGTCCAGTTTTCATTTAAGTTTGGTGTCATACACGCTTTGCCAGTCGTTGATCACTTTTCACCGAATTAATCACAAAATGTGGAATGTACTAAATATATTTATTATTTAATCGATTGTCAAGTGAAAACACTTTAGTTGGTTGTAAAATGTTTCTAAAAAAGTTCTCAATGGAGCTTTGAGAAAGTAATGCTTGTTTGTTAATTCATAATTATTGCCCTAAAAAAAGGACCAAAAATTAGATTGGCTTAGGCATTATAGCCACGATCGTCCTGGAATCCTTTGATTGGTATTAGTTCTTTGTACAGTTATATTATAAGCAGTTGTTACTATAATTTATCCATGCAATTTGTTTACTCTGAACTTTTTCAAATTAATTTTTATGATTAAAAAATTTCTCAAAGCTGTTTTGGATTAGCTTTTGAACCTAACCTAAGTTAACCAAACTTAAATAAGGTAGCAGAATTCACATCGTAGATTTATTCAAATTATGCAAATGCCGATGTGCATCTACGTTTTGGGGTTATATAACAAGTGATCAATAAAATATTAAATATTAGGCAATGTTTTATAAAACAAAGGTATTAAATGCTGTCAGCTGTCATACTGACGTTTTGAACATTGAGGTTAAATTGCTCAGCGTTCATTTATTCTTTATGTGTTACGCGGAAGATTACTGTACTTTTCTATCCACTGACCACTTTTAACCTATTAAACATAAACAACCCACTAATCACACAGGCTTCGGTCGCGTGTTTTTTTAGCTGTCAAATTGGCTTCTCTATTGTTATACAACACAGCATCGTAATTTAACCGAAAATTTCAGATTTTATGGTGTTAATCTTACCTAACAAACAGAACCTTCCTAGTCAAATATCAAGAACATTACACTGAACTGTTTCCAATCATGTCAGGAGTACCACAGGGAAGTATCCTCGGGCCTGTACTTTATTCCATATATACCTCCGACTTGCCAGAAACAGCTGAAACATCTGTAGCCACATACGCCGATGATACCATAATTCTAGCATCGCACAATAATCCCGATACTTCCTCCAGTAACCTCCAAATATACCTAAATCAATATGAAGTATGCATAAAACGATGGAGAATAAAAGTCAGCGAATCCAAATCCGAACGTATCACATTCGCACTCAAACATGGAAACTGCCCCCCCAGTACATATATCTAAATGCTGCTCCAATACCGCAAAAAGATGCAATAAAATACTTAGGGCTACATCTCGATAGACGACTGACATGGCGCAGTCACATTTTTAATAAAAGAAAACAATTAGGGATAAAATTAAGTAAAATGTACTGGCTACTTGGGAGGAGCTCATCACTGTCTATCGACAATAAACTCTTGCTTTACACATCCATATTAAAACCTCTTTGGACATTATGGAATACCACTCTGGGGCACTGCAAGTAAATCAAATCTCGAAATTATACAGCGATATCAAAATAAAATATTAAGAACGATAGCCAACGCGCCGTGGTACGTACCTAATACTCTACTACACAATGACTTATGCATGCCCACAGTAAATCAAGAAATTGCAAAAATTAGTGCCAAATACAAAGCCAAGATCATGACACACCCTAATCAACTGGTGCCCATACTGCTTGAAGATGAAGATGAGCCCAGGAGATTAAAAAGATTCAAACCAACTGACCTTACCAATCGCTTTACTTAAGTAAGTATTCAGTTCTATTAGTCATATTTTCATAGAATACTGGAGGTTGCTTACTGGAGCATCACTCTACATGACATGTATATAGTTGTTAAGGTATAGGCTAAGTACTTTCATAAGATGTAATTATAGTCCGTAACAGCGGACTGATTGTACACAAATAAGCAGTCAATATTAAAAAAAAGAAGGTGTTAATATTTAGTACAAAAAACTTTTCAAAATAGCTTAGAGAAGGCAAACATAAACCGCAGGGCGGTAGCTAAGGGGAGGCTAGGGGAGGCTGAGCCTCCCCTAGCCCCTAGCACATTAGTGGCTAATTTAATCTTACTTTTAATTATTTTTTTATCTAAAAACCAGCTGATAAGATGTTGCAAGCTCGAGAAACAAGTTTAAAAGATTCATTGGTACTAATAAACAGTGTAACACAAACTATAAAAGATCTAAGAAACGAAAAATCTTTTAATGATATAGTCCAAGAAGTCGACAAAACATATTTTAGTCTCGTTGGAGAAAATCAACCGCCATTACGCCGGCGTAAAAAAGGAAATACATTGTTAAAGGAGTTTCTCATTACCGAAAGTATTGGTGAAAGGTTATATGAAGTCGATCAAAATCCTGATCTACACATGAAAACTATTTTTTATCAAATAATAGAGATTAATAATAGATTCTCTACTAACGAGGATTTGCTAACTGCTATTTCTTGTGTAGAAGATGAAAATCTGGATCTTCAAAATATACAATTTTTAGAAACTCTACCATCTGCGGAAGAAAATTGCGGCCGTGAAAAACTAATGCGCAGAAAGAAAGCGAGTGGCACATGCAGTGTTGACGTATTTGCAGAAGTTTATCAGCAAAGAATTGCTTTCGCTTAAACTTATCAGTTGATGGCAACTGCACGTACATTTGGTTGCAGCACTGCTTTATGTGAATCTACATTTTCTGTGTTGACCCGCACAAACAGAGAACAAAGAACATCCATGCATCATCAGCGGATGGCGAATTTAATTTTGTTAGCTTTTGAAAAAGAGCGCACTAAAGACATTAATATGGATAAACTATTAATTCAATTTAACAGTTCGATAAGTAGAAAACTTCAACTGTATTAAATATTAATAATAATTATTATTTCTTTATATTAAACATTGTTTTGTGATAATAGAAAAAAGTTAAATTCGTCAAATGAATTATAAATTGTATTACTATACTAGTCAACCAATAAACAAAATTTTACAATTATTTGTATTAAATATATTATTTCATTTTTTTTATGCGGGAGGACGAATAGGTACTGCTCATGAACGCAAAATGTTAGGTGGAAAGTATGATTCCCACTTCCCACGAAAGGGCTAAAACAGAAAATTATGTTAGCCTCCTCAACTTTTTCTTTTGCCTCCCCTACGTTGTCATCCTGGCTACGGCCCTGCATAAACCGTGTCATTTGATAGAAAAACACACGGGTTTCGCACTCGCAATTTTTTAACTGTCAAATTGACACTCTCTATTAGTGTTACCAAATCTACTGATTTTACCTTCAGTCTACTGACCTACTGATTTGTTTATAAAATTTACTGATTTCTTCAAAAACACTATAAACAACCGACAAATTGAACTTATTTTTATTGTGCTCTCGATATGCCAAAAAATATTTTCGATTTGTTAATTGTGTTATGTAGTAGGCCCTACCGTTTAGGCTAGTAGGTCTCTCGTTTAAGATATAACAATATTTCCAGAGGTCAATTTAATAAAAACAAACCAAAGAAATCATTTATCCGCCTCCAGTATAATTGGACATTTGCGTACCAAACGCTACTTAAAAAACAAAAATGAAAAATGCTTCTCCACTGATTTTTCTACAGAACTAATGAAATGCGATAACTTAAAAATCTACAAAAAAAATCAGGACTGAATAACTAATTCTGAGACTGATACTGACCAGCTTTTTCACTTACAATTTACAATCCGCGTTAAAAGTTTATTTTAGTTATATTGGTTGTTTGTTTTTTATGTCAGGACTCGAAAGAACGAATGTTTTTATTCGAAGCACTCCAGATATGCCTACAAGGTAGTGTTTTAATGCTTTCTTTGAGCTACTGGTTTTAAAGAGCGCCATCTACTGATCTCATAAAAAGGCATCTGGCAAAACTACTCTCTGTTGTTATAGAACACACACGCTTTGGTAATGTCATATACGTATTAGTATATGGGTAATGTAACCGAAAAATTCCAGATTGTTTGCAACAAAAAACCTTTCAAAACAATTTAGAGAAGGTAAATACTTGTTTGATTAACTCATAATTGCCCTAAAAGAAGGGCTTCCAAAAATTAAAATGGCTATGCTTAGCCACTACAGAACTGAAGGTAATCCAGCGACGGTCGTCCTAGAATCCTTCGATTGGTATTTCTTCCTTGGGATTATCCCAATTCTAACTTGTATGTAGGTATATTTAAAATCGTATGCGTCCAAGTGTGAGTGTACGATAACAAGCAGCGCCACCCATTTAAATTTCGTTGTACTAAGTCTTTAGATCAACTTCAGTTATTAAGTCGTTATATAAAGCTACAACAATCTTGCAGGTTTGAAGGATATTTAAGGCTTAAATTGCTTTGACAAGGTAATTTGTGGAGGTTTCAAAGAATAAGCAACGACTTCGGCTGAATATAACCGAATTCAAAGAAATATTTCAGAATTGTCCACAAAATCCGTGACTGTGTTGTGTGTTAATCCAAGGAATTCCTCTAAAATAATTAGTTCGATAATGAAATATTTTGCAAGAATTTCAAAACGTTGCTGCCCTGAGCATAATCATTAACGTTTTTTTTTTACATCCGATGTATTGATAAATTTAACCTGGGGCCAAATTAAATGTGTTCCGTGTTATGTATCATACAAAAACGGCGAACAGCGCTGATGTATCTACACAATGTAGATACAATAAGAACATCTTCTGTATGGAACAAGACTCAACACTAGAGGGTCTCGTCAAAGAGTGCTCATTAATACGCCGCTCGAGGCTTTTGGCGTTGCGCTCGCTACTTGTTCTGTTTTCCGAAATTTAATTATCCACTTAACCGTTCGTTCGACGCACAAAGGAAAATGTTAACGTTAATAATGTACAAAAAATGTTTTGATGTCGGAAAGTACGGCAAAAGTTTTCCTGTTTGCGTTGGACAAATGTAAATTTTCCTGATTTAACTCATTAACCGTTTGTTTTCCGGGGAACTTACTTGTAAACTCCGGATAATTCTTCTACATAATTTATTTATAATAAAATGTGTGAGTTAAGTCAGTAAAATATTATTCGATTAGGTTATTTAATGATGCATTTTTCTGTGGGTCAAGACGTAAGCGTATAATCTCATAACACTAAAAAAAAATACGTAAAATTTATTGGATATGGCAGTCTTAAAAGGGTTTGCCCGAGGTTTCCATGATAGCAATTTTCGAAAAGATTTGATCTTATGTGAATCCCAAACTCTGTTATTTACCAAACAATGATTAAAATAATCACGTTGGTGTCTGGTTTTAGTATAGTATTTGCAATGCCTGCACTAATTATCGGTTTCCTCTTTGCGAAACGGTAATGAGGCACATTCTCAGCATTATCTCTCAGGAAACATTTGGAAGCGATTCCAGAAATTCTATCGCAATTATAATCGTTGTAAAGCCGATATTAGTAGTTTCTGTAGATACGAAATCGTTAGAGTCATTTGTTAGTATAGCAAACGGATATTCATATTCTCGACATTTACTTCCGGAAGACCATTAACGAACTGCTGCAGGCGGTAGTTCCTTTTCCAAGGAGCAATTAGTGACAGCTATTGGCGCGTTTACTTTACTTACCCCGTGCACCGATTTAATGAACGCGACATTAGTAATTAAGCCCCCTTTTTTTAAACGTAAGCCACGCAGGAATTCGATCCTTAATTATCCCGGATTAAATACGTACAAGTCGCATTAGTATCCTTTTAAAAACATCGTCCTTCGCGTAATTACTACAAATTATTAACTCGGTAAGTGCAAATATTTTAAAATATTTGTACTCATGTCGAGTTAATTAGTAAATAAAAACAGGAACTGTAAATCATTTACGCCGATTTGTATACAGGTAAAGTCTAACTTGAGGAATGCTATAATTAACTTCGTTTTAAAAACAGTAATTTTTCAGCGCTAGAAATTAATTAAATCTATTTGTTTTTAGTTGAAATTTATGTGTATTAACACCTTTAATTGGTTGGTTAGTAATAACTGTGTCATTTTATGCGATTACTCAATGTACGTGACTTTTTCATTTGTCTAAAACCTACTTAAGACAAGAATTTGTCCAAAAACGAAACTCAAAAATATTTTCAACAAATTATGACGAATATAGAAACGGATACTACAAAATGTACGAATCCTTGATTCTAAATCGATCCAAAGGTGCTTCAAACAACCAAAACCAAAATAGTAGACAGTGCAGATTTAGACATCAACAGTCAATTATAATAGCGTCGACAATAAAAATTCCACCTGTTCATTATATTTTATGGTTTGCATAACAAGCATCGCCTTAAGTTGTTTCTGGTACTGTTTTAAATACTTCAACAGTAATTATACATTTAACGTTGATATAATTACATTAAATTTTAAATCACTATAAAAAGCAAGACATTAAACTCACGACAAAATCGTTAAATTTTGTGCTCTTAAGCAGTTTCACTGTTGCTATCCAAGGACGTGTTAGTAATAAACATTTTATTATTATCTGGCAACATTCGAGATAATGTTTGGATGTTACTTAAAAGCAGTTGAAATCGTAAAGACTTTCGAATTTTGAAAGTCCCAAGAACTGACCCTCAAGAATAAATAGATCGATTAATCAACGCATCTAATGCATTCATAACAGAAGCATCAAAAAGTGCAGCTGCAGAAAGTTAATAAGGAAATGTCGTAAACTTTGTTAATCAAAGTATAAATATTTTCGGTTGCAGTAATTTTAACAAATTACCTCGCATTCCTGCTGAAATCAGCATAAAGTAAATTTAAACTTGTTTCAAGATGTTTATGCGTATTTGCTAGTAACATTATTTAATGCGGTCCTGGAACAGATGTTTGTGAGTGATAAAAACTGGTATATTTCCTGCCACCCAATTAGTAAAACATACAGTTCTTGTGAGGTGGTTGAAGCTTGAGAAAAAATTTAATAGAATTTAATGAGGTTGACTTTTTCTGTATATCTTTTATATGTCAATAAATTACGATAAAGCTTCGTTGAATGTGAAACCCGCAACAGAAACGATGCCAATTAGTTTACTTCATTTAAATAATTTGCTAATTTAAAGAAAAATATTTGTTTTTGCTACTTGTCTTGAAGATAATTGTTTATATTATTAAAGGCAGGTGTCGCGTTAAACACGTTTCATAACTTCTGAATACATTTTTATACTCTTTTCAGGTTTCTAGGTTAAAACCTATTCTACATCATTTATATTAATCAGCACGAGTTGAATAATAATTGACTATAACACGAATACAACTAAATTATTTGACTTTAAGATCTGGTCATTAATAAAGGTTATGTAAAGGCCAGAAGTTCAGGAGCCAAAAATTTTTAAAATAGGCAGGTATTTAGGCATTGTAAAAATATAAAATGGGCACTAAAAAACAAAAGGCATTATTTGGTCCTCAAGCTTTCAGGCAAAGATTAACCATAACCTTGCGTTGCTTAAATTTTTTTAATATTTTTTTCAGCTTTTGACAGACTTGCAACCATTTAATTTTCTTAATCTTAAAAATTTTGTAGTTTAGGCCAAAAAATTGATACTTTATTTAGTTTTCAGAAATCTTTTCAGGCAGGGGTTAGTTAACCTTAGCTTTGCGTTGTCTCATTTTCTTTCTATAATTTTTTTGTACCTAACTTGTGACTTGCAACTACTTAAATTCTTAATTTAATAAGTTTTCAATTTAGGGCAAAAAATGTTAGTTTATTTGGTTTTCAAGAAATTTTTCAGGCAGCCTTTGCTTTTTAAAATAATTTATGGTATTTCACATAGGCTTGCATCAATTACAACCTTATTGTTACAGCTCATGCTTTTATCATAATTTTCTTTATACTCGAAGTTATACCAATCGTAATTGGGGGATTCTGAAACTGGTTAGTCCCTCTAATGCTAGGGGTTCCAGACATGGTCTTCCCACGAATAAATAGTATAAGATTCTGACTCCTTCCACCGTCCCTTAGACTACTATTAATAAGAAGAATCGTAGAAAACGGAGCCGGAACAGGATGAACTGTTTACCCACCTCTTTCGTCAAATATTGCCCACAGAGGTTCCTCTGTTGATTTAAATTGTTAACAATCCTCATGAAACAAGCCTATTAATCAATATGATCTCACCTAACAAATTAAAAGAAGGGGGGGCTGCTATATTAGAGGACCTTAAAGGAAATCATCATAAAGCCAAACGAATTAATAAATAAACCTCAGCAGTCTCAAAGGTAGAAGAATGAACTAAAGAAGAAACCGGAGTAGGAGCTGCTATAGCAGCAGGAAGCCAAGATGAAAAAGGAATCTGAGCTCCCTTAGTTATGGCTGCCAAAACAATTCCTAATAATTTTTTAGTTCAGGGCCAAAAAATTGTAAGTTTATTGGGTCTTCGGAATTTTTTTCCAACAAACAAACCTTAGCTTTACTTAAAATTTTTTCAAATAATTTTTTAGTGATTTTCACAGACTTGCAATAATTTAAATGTTAATTCTTTTGGTCTTCAGTATTTCTTAACTTTGCATTGTTTAAATTTCTTTATCTTTTAGTACTTTTGACAAACTCGTAACAATTTAAATTCTTAATAATTTTTCGGGAAAGGGTTAACCAAAGCATTGCATTATTTAATTCTTTTTTATATTTTTTTGAAGATTTTTCACAGACCTGCAACAATTTAACTTTTTAATAATCTTTCAGCTTATGCCAAAAAAATATTACTTTATTTGGTTTTCAGGGTACTTTTTCGGATAGAGGTTAACCAAAGCATTACATTATTTAATCCTTTTTATAATATTTTTGGTGCTTCTTCAGAGACCTGCAACAATTGAAATGCTTAATAATCTTCCGGTTTAAACAGAAAAATAGTTAATTTATTTGGTCTTCAGGAATGTTTTTCAGACAGGGTTAATCAAGGCTTTGCATTATTTAATTTTATTTTAAAGAATTTGTAGTGCTTTTTACAGACCTGCATCAATTTATATTCCTAATAATCTTTTAGTTTATAGCAAAAACAGTTAATTTATTTGGCCTTCAGGAATTTTTTTCAGGCAAGGGTTAACCAAAACTTTGCATTATTTAATTTTATTTTAAAGAATTTATAGTGCTTTTGACAAACCTACAACAATTTATATTCCTAATAATCTTTCAGGGATTAACCTTAGTTTTGCATTGCTTTTTTTATAATTTATTATTGTTTTGGCAGACTTACAATAATTTAAATTCTTCTTTTAGTTTAGGCCAAAACAATTTAGAGTATTTGGTCTGCAGGATTTTTTTCATGCAAGGTTAATTAACCAATTAATTAATTAATTTTTTCTTTTCACAGACGCAATAATTAAAATTTTTAATAGTATTTCAGTTAGTGCTTTTCAGAAACTTACAACACTTTAACTTCTTAATAATCCTTCACTTTAGATCAGAAAAATGTTAGTTTATTTGGTGTTTGGGTTAGTCCTTGGTTCGAATCTCCCTAAGGGCAGGATTTTCCTGCAATCTGGAGGTCGAGTCCTGGTGACCATTCGTCATTGGGCATCAAATTAATGACAGTCTCCTGCGAATACAGGCCTACGAGGTAGAGTAACAACACACAGATACTTACACTCGACACATGGTGCTGTATGCTGCTATTAAACGGCGCACCAACCACGTAACTCGAAGAGATGAGCCGGGTTGTGCATTACACCCGTAAAAGCCACATACGCTAATGCATCAGCAAAGCCTTTAGGCCTTCAGGCCTAAAATGCTGAATATATAATATAATAAGAATTAGCCTTAGCTTCACATTAAAAACCTTATAAAGGTGACAATATTTATTTGTTCCATGCAAGAAACTCATCTTCAATTGTAATTCAATCTACTTTTGAAGCTTTATCGAAATTTTACTACAGAATGCAAGAAATGAACATCTTTTTTAAAACCATTCATACCTAAAACTGACATTTTCAGGCATGTCCGAACTTATGTTCTTTAATTACAAGTATACGATTTACAGGATGATGTAATTAGACTAATTTAGGGGAGTGTATCCGTCCGCCTTATTAAAGTTGTAAAGTATTCATATCAAGGATTACAGCAAACCAAATAAAGTTACCTTTTCAAGGCTTGAACTTAAATTTAGAATAAATCTTTGACGATTTCACCACATTAAGAAGCCCACTGAAAGGATAGTAAACTATAAAAACTTCTTTTCATTATTAAAATAGTAATACATTAATACATACACATACAACGTTTCGTCATAGCACTAAAAGAATTGAATGTAGAAGTGCCCCCCGTTCGAACCCACTTTAAGAACATGAAAAATTTCAGACGCGTTCAAAAAGAACTCGTGTAATACTTCGCGGTTGGTTGAAGTAAAACCTCACATGAGTGCTCGTAGTAGTACAAGGCAATACATCGATAATACACGCCACATCTGAGGGTGTGGGTCGGACACGTGTTGAGGTGCTGAGGCGACATGAAAAGCACATTAGGAGCCGCGGGAGCCTGGGGCGAACCTCCCGGGTATCTGCATCTCCATGTAAGGAACAGAATTGTGTTCTCATGCTCAAGTGCTGCACTACCACCTATACGGGTTAACTGTAAGATCGATTCGGTAAAATCACCGTCCGTTCGGTCCTAAACCATTTATTATAAATCTGGACGCACGTGAAACTGAAACTTTGACCTGAATAACAAAATAACAATCACCAACGCCGCCCCCAGGATCACTTTCCAAGAATATATCAGAATAAAATGGGAACACATTTCCGTGATCACTCCAGACTTGCTAATTGCATATTTATAGTGGGCTAATTTGCCAGGATCCTCATTTTTGAGGAAAAATTGTGATTTCAAAGAAAAGCAAATTACTTCATTTTATTCATGAGGGAGGGTAAGGGAGTTTTACTGGTTTTAAGCAAAAATCTTTGTAACAACTAAAGGGTTAAAAATAATAATTTTTCCCTAACAAAACGTATATAAGTGAAGGCGGGTTTAACTAAGCTCAAGAAACTTCAACGCCAAAAAGTAACACCCCAAGAGGGAAGCATGTAAAGTTCATGCAGTACATCAGTGTTGAAACGTAGCTTACAGCTTACAGAGCCACTAATGTGGTGAAGGTCTAAGACACCAGCGGTTTGCAGTACGTGACCGGAACCTCAAGTACTTTGTAAACTCCTATGTTCACCCTATAAATTTAAAGATAGCCCAAGGTGGTAAAACAACAGCTCTAGACTTTCAAAATATTTATATCTAAGAATTACAATTAAAATTATACGAATTTCTAATTGTAAATTCTGAAGCCTACTGGGAATCGTTTTGAATGTAGGTAATTATTAAAGGTTAGTTTACTGGCAAAAATAATCCTTAATAACAATGGAGTAGGTATCGTTTATGCTATACTGAAAGTTAATTGGATTCAATTTCTTAGTAAATTATACCTGACAAGTTTTATGGATGTTTAAAAACAAATAAGGCACACTTTGAATTCTTTACTAAATCCCAGAGGTTGCTAGTAAATAACAAAAACAATAATGGTTCTCAAACAGCACCCTGAGGAACTCCTGATATGGCTTGATACCTTTCGGACTAGCTTTCATTATTAAGCTTGCCATTTATTGGTATGATATGATTCAAGGCAGTTTATTAACGTTAGTTAGTTAGTTAGACAATTAATTTAATAATTTTATGATTTACTCCGGTCTAATCCTCGGCGAAATTAGTGTGGTTAATTTTATCCAAAGCATCCCCCAAATCTTGCTTAAATGTTAATCTGCCATAAAGCCACATTATTACTTAATCATTAATCATTAATGTGGAAATACTTTATTATAAACAATTTTAAGTATTTTGGCACGGAAAAACCTAATCAAATATTTTGTTACTTACATTTATTAAAGTAAGTTAAATCCAAGAAGTTTATGAATTTAGTTTTGGTTTTGATTTGAATTTATTTTTCAAATTAATTAATTATATATCAATAGAGAAAGGTCCAAAAAACCTTTTGATAGAAATGAACAAATAATCTGATTTTGAGTCAGTGAATTAATTTGAAGCCACAGCTCTAGATTTGTAGATAGGTACATTCATCAATTAAATTCCTACCACACCTGCTTTTTAACCTTTTAAACTTACAAGAGCTTGTATGTCAGATATGAAACAAGGTGCAATGAGAAATGTTTAAACAATAACCCAAACAAAACTGCCCATTTTTGAAAATTAAGGGTGGGTTGTACAAAAATGCTTCGCCAAATTAATCCTTCATCAAAACGAACGAAATCGAATGTGCAAAAACGAATGCTCTTTGGTCATTCGTTAACTTAACAAAAGTTTTGTTGAACTCACCCCCCAAGAGGTCAATTAAAAGGTTAAGAAAAATTAAGAAAGCCTTTCAGTTTGTTTTAATTTGAACGTGTTGTCACTAATACAAAAAGTAAAGAACATTATAAACAATAGGTCGGTGCACGTGACAATAATGAATAGAGCCGGCGGCGGTTATGGGGAGGGCGTCGTTTACTTTCCGCCGCGTGGCGATTCCATTTGTCGCGCCCCTGTTTTGATGCTGTAAAGCCAGGCTAATGTATTCAGCATTAAAGCTTAGACGTTTTAATACAGAAAATGTTGTATTATGCCAGCCTGAGTGATTTAAGTCATAAAGTTATTGTTTATAGATCGCGAGGGTGTTTCTCGTGTGACGTTTTTAAATAATGGGTATGATTAATGCCTACAGCATGAACAAGCAGGAGAAACCAGCTCGCCGAAAGCTTTTCCCAACAATGTAGTTTATACAAAAAAAAAGAAATTCTCGTGCTCGGTGACAGCGAGCTTTGCCCCATAGTTCCCCGTTTCTCCGTTCGGTTTTCACAATATCACGTATGAAAAAGCCACCAGACCGTGGAATCAAAAATTCCTCTCCTTACTAACAAGTGATATTACAGCCGTCAACACAATGTTACACAGAGTGACAAGCTGCGATGCTGTTTTTCAGGGGGCAGTGTAATTCATGTGTTAGTTGATGTATTCTGGTTATGTTGTCTGAATTCTTGACTCGTTTAATCTTTTAGAGTACATTTTTAATTTTCCGCACCGACGACAATCTGACGTCGGTGACAGAATACAAAAAACTACGCCTTACGTCTCAACGGCGCTCAAGAACTCCACCATAAACTAAGTTCTCCCTTACAATTACACCCAACCAATCTACAACGTTTTGATTTTCCACAAGCAATCTCATATAATAAAATGTAAAAAATTAAATAATAAAATAATATGTAATGTAATGATGCTAATGAATCCAATCCCTCGGGCATGTATAAATTTATTTATTTATTTTTGTAGAAATTTTCACGTTTACAACTTCGAGAACTTCAAAGTTAGTTTAATATTTTATAAGAATATTTTGCAAGAACGCTTAGGAGTAATTTTCAATCAAACACAACTGGAAGAATGCAAAAAATTTCGGGAAAAATAATAGAGGATCTACTGCATAGAGAAGCTATGCTTGAAGTGGTCGATGAGGGCGCTGTGGGCATTGCGTATAGTGCATATGATTGTTTTCGAGGTGTTTATTTATTTTTAAAATGGTCAAAATTGGTTTATTGGAGCTGTTTCGTTTTTTAAGCACTACAGAAAATTCCAGAAAGATACAAAAGCTTATGTTCCATTGTTTATGATGTTACCCTCCAAAAGTATCGCGTATAATTCTAGAGGCAAACTGATTGAGGCAGAAGATTTCTTTAAAGTAGGAAGGTTAAAGGTTAAAGAAAATCCCTCACGTAACATGTTTCAAATTTTTGGTTTGTGTCTTCAAACGTCATCTTTAGAAGGTTCGCCTTATGAGTGTGATTGGAGGATGTAAATGTAAATCTAAGAGTTTTCTCTTGGCAAATTCTTTGTTTCTGGAACCTCTGCTATTAAACCCGCAGACACAACAAAAAAGACACAGTTTTTCCCACTTCTTCTTACGATGTTCATGTTCATTGTTCATTCACGATTTTCTAACAGCGAACGCAATAAATAACAAAACCAACCCTGAATTAAACTTATAACTTATAACGTTATAACCACGTTGCAATCGCCTTGTAACATACAATATAACGTTTTACAGTTTGTTTAATATTTTTCCGAAGGAAACTTCACTTGTCAATTGTTATGTATGCAGGGTCTCCTATTACCTGAACGTTATATGTGTTGAGGTTTTAAACCTCTTTTTGTTACTTTTTGTATTGTAACGAAGAATACGGTCGAAAGAGTGCGAAATCGGAGATGCCAGCGATTCTCTAAAGAATGCCGTTTTGAAGAAGCATAATTTACTATTTATCGACCAGATAGTTTCAAAGGTATTGCTCGATACCGCAGACTGCCCAGAACTGCCTTAGAAAGCTTTAAACTGCTTCAAATTGCCCCCAAGTTGCCTCTGCTATTAGACTACGAGGTTATCCTCATTTAAGTAATTTAAATAAGTCAATCCAAACTTCGAACTAACTTTTGATATAAATAACTTAATGTATGGAAAACAGATACTAAAACAATCCCAAGCGAGCTCACAGAAAGTTTTCAAAATGGTGAAGGTTTAGGCACCGATGGCGTTCGAAAACATTTAAGTTAAAAATAAGGATCTTCGAAAATTATCCCACAATTTTCTTTCCTCGCCACTGGGTTATCCTAACAACACAAAATAAGACATTTCGGCTTCTGATCTAAAAGTGATCAAATAAAAATCCCCCGGAAATGAGTTTCAAAAGCAAGTTTTTTGCCAAACAGTTCTACCAATTCTTTTAAGTTTAACTTCTTTATTCCTGGTATGTCTAAAAGCTGTTCTACAGCAGTTTCAATTTTTCCATCATCTTATAGTCCTGTCTAAAATTCTGCCTTTTGGTTAATTTGTTTATTTATTTCATATTTTATGGAATGAATATCTGAACGGCATCAAATTTAAGTGTTAGAGTTCTGAAGCAATTTGGGGTGTTGCTAAAGAGTCGAAGGCAATCTTAAAGGTACTCCAAGGTAGCATAAAAGGCCAATCTTTTGTTCTTATGCGGTGACTAACCTAACTATGAAAAGCTTGGAAACGACGAAAGATGAAAGCCAAAAACATGGGAAGGAAGAAAACCTTCACATTAATTAAATGCTATAGACTAATTGTTTGAAGCATTAAAAACATGAAATACCTAAAATAAGAGCTATGAATAAGTTTGGTACTAAAAAAAAAATTAGAAGGCAAACTATTACATCCAGAATAAACCATGGAAGCAAAGAAAATAAGCATGCAAAAACACGTAGAACTAAAAATAGCAACTAAGAGGAATAAGTTTAGTTTTTAAAAATTTAAAAAAAAACATAAAAAGGCAAACAATTGCACCCAGAACCATGAGAAAAAAAGAACATTTTTGAGGATGACTTCAGAAGTAATAAGAAGAGAAGTCATTTTGACAAAGTGCAGAAAACCTGTAAAAAAAAACCTTTAGCGCAAGGCATACATCACTAAAATTAACATAATAAAAGAAGAAGTGTGAGAACCAAAAGCTAAGCATACACATGACTATGGCAAAAAAGGTGGACGAAATGATTGAATTAAGGATAATTAGATAAATACAAATGCATTATCTAAAATGTCAAGAAGAAATTCAAAACCCATTGCAGGAAACTTAATTATTTTGTCGCTCAGGCCGTGTAATCTTACTCTGCCTTGGATTTTATAAGGCTGAAGTAATTTAGCAGAGTGTTACTAGGTAGTTTTAAGACAGTTTAGGAAAAGTCTGAAAACTAAGATCTTGTGAATAATATTCTTAAAGAGGGTATTTCGGGGCCGATAAGATAAGCTCAGTCTTTGGTTCGCTAGCTAAATCACGGAAGATTATAAGACTATAAGATATTGAAGAATAGACATTAAAGGTGTAAGTGATAAAACATGAAGATGCACAATAAGGTCCTAAAAGATTTTTTGACCAAAAGAAGAAGGAGAAAGATAAACAAAACTCTTCGAATGTGACTGCTCCTTCTTCTTCTTCTTCGTCTTCTTATTGAAGTATGACTTAAAAAGACAAAACGCCTAAGGCCAGAATCAAATCCAGAGCGAAACCAGAACTACGATCCGCTTCAATTAATCCTGATAAAAAAAAACTGAAGACATAGGGAATTTTTGGAGATCTACAGAACGAGAATCTTGCAAAAAATGGTTCTTCAAGTGAAAGACAAAGACAGATACGAGTTATCAAAAACTTCTAAATAAGGGTGTATTAGAAGAAAAACAAAGAGAAGAAAAGAAAAGAGAAGAACGAAGAGAACCAAATTGATAATAACTGATTAGTACAAATTTCGAGATGCTTTGATTAAGATTGGGACAAATAAGAGAAGGCCAGTCTTTGTCTAGCAAGCTTTAACTAAACTAAACCATAGAAGATTGTTATAAGTTATAAGATACTGAGTAATAGACAATGGAGATGTTATTAAAAAAGCATGAAAATACATAATAAGTTCCTAAAAAATCCGCTGACCAAAAGAAGAAGAAGAAGAAAAGATAAATGATGTTTTTCGCATTTGACATCTTCGACTAGGGCTTAGGAGGACAAAACGCCTGACATCAGAATCGGGAAAATTGAATTCAGCATGAAACCACCTAAACTACATTCTGTTACGATTCAACCTGGCGAGAAACTTGAGGATAAAGGAAATTTTGATAGATTCACGAGGACGAAGATCTTGCAAAAGCTGCCTACTTAAGTGGGCTTCGCTTGCGTTTTACTTTCTTAGTCTCTTGTTTTTTGCCTTTAATTTTCACTGTAACTCACTGTTTTACTATTTTTAGCGAATGTGCAGTGATAACGAAACGCGGTTATATATAACTCTTGTTTTTTTTTTAAATCAATCTTCTGCGACCACTGCTGGACGTAGGTGTCCCTCAGCGAGGGGTTTGTGGTCTACTCTCCCTTAGTGACCGGTCCTCGTGGGAGAAAGGTGCCGCCTTAACAGAACAATCGGGCCACCCATTCCAGTACTGGCCGGTGACAACGAAGCTTAACTTTCCTAATCGTACTGGGCTGAGGGTACCTAGCTACCATAACTCGAAACCTTTTGTTTATTTAGTTTGTATAAATTAGTGTTTGTAGTTTCAACTAAATTGTTTAAAACTCAACAGTGTATTAATTTAAAATACAATAACTATTCCATAGAAGAGAACAATTTAAAATATGGGTAAATAAGTTTTTTATTTGTAAAGATGGCGATACAGTGAAATAGGCAAAGTAGTGAAATTCAATGGTTCAGTAGCTTTTCAACCACACCTCGAATATCAAGTTTGTTCACACCATTGAATTGCTCATAAAAAAAAACTGCACTATTTTGCCCATTTAAGTTTTCCTATCTTTATAAACAAAAAATTTACCTCTATAACGTTCTCAAATTAGGACACCCTGTATATTGAGAAATAAATAAATATATAAAGCTAACTGTAACTGCTGCAAGTTATGCCCTTGACAAGTTTAGTAGTTAATATTTGTTAAATAAATTGAATTCAGTGAGAGTTCATTCAGCCAAAAAATACCAGAATTACTAAATAGTTACTAACACTAACTGCAGCCTACGCTAATTGTATATTTTTCTCTGAACACTGTGTGTACGAGTATATCGAATGCAGAAGCAATATTTGCTTTGCGCAAAGTAACTTCAGTATATTTACTTTAGAACCCCAAGTCTTACACAACAAACACTTAATAGTTGCAGACTGCATACAGATAGCTGTGTTTAAGAGTAAATCTCTACACATACATACATACTCTATGATCATCTAAAGATACTCGATTTTTTGGGGATTTTTACTTTAAAATCCAAGCGTCTCATTAACGACAAGTGACACGAGCGTTTAGTAGTTGAAAACTACACACAAACCATTTTCATTGAGACTAAATCTCTACACTTTATATACTTACTCTCTGGCCATCTAAAAATATTCAATATTTGCTCTATGCAAGGTATTCTTCAGCGTAGTTAGATTTACTTCAGAATCTCAAGACTTTCACAGAGTAGTTGAAGACTACACACAAGCTATTTTATAAGACTAAATCTCTACACATTATATACTCTCCGACCATCGAAAAATATTCGTTACTGTGAGCACAATCAATATTTACTCTCTGTAAAGTAACTTCAGCATATTTACTCCAGAATCCCAAGATTTACACGAACTAGTTGAAGACTACACACAAGCTATTTTCATAAGACTAAATCTCTATCTATTATATAATCTATAACTACCTGAAGATACTCGATACTGTGTACACATTGGAATGCACAAGCAATTTGCTTTATGTAAAGTGACTTCAACATTTTTATTTCAGAATCCGAAGTGTTGCACAGAAGATAAGACATACAAACACTTGGTAGTAGAAGACGCCAACCATTTTTATAAGATTTAATCTCTAGGTATTGTGTCATCTGTGACCATTTAAAGATACTTGATACTGCGAGCATATTGCAATACACAAGCAATATTTGCTCTCTGCAAACATCAGCATATTTACTTCATTCCAAGTCTTACACAGAGGGTAAGTGACATAAACACTTAGGGCCTGTTTCTCCCCGATATTTTCCTTGGTAACTTTTGTTAATACAACTTACTGTAACTATACGAGAATTAAATTTATCAGGAGCTGAAGAACCGTTAATAGTACTACCTAGTAGAAAACTACGCACTATTTTTATAACATTGAATCTCTACATATTGCATACTCTATAATCACCTAAAGATATCAAAGGCACGCTGGTCTTAATTACTTAATTAATAAAATAAAGATCTTCACTATAAAAAAGTGCAGCGACCGCATTACCATTCAAAAATGCCCGTTGTGATCACCTGCTGCAGTTAAGTTTATCTAAGTGTACTCTTAAAAAGTTTAAAAGCTGTTAACAATTTAAAACATGAAGCGGACTTGATATAAAAATTCGTAAGTGGTTGCCTGTAAATGAAGTTATCAAAAGTGCAGTTGTTTAATTAAAAGAAAATGTATGCAAGCCTGAGTGGGAAACATTGATTACTAAGAATTAAATTAAGAGCATTTGTATTTTGCAGTTTGAAAACTTGGAATACAGAAAAATCGCCTGTTTAGGGGAGTAAACCCTTCTTAAGCGGGTTTTACGAGTGGGTTTTTAAATGGTAGGTAAAACTTGGAATTTTATAATTGAATTGCCCCATTATCGGCTTTGCTTTTAAATTTTATTTTCCAAATTAGAAAGGCCAACATGTGAAATTTATTCTGCGGAAGATTTAGGGCACGTCAAGGATTCCATGTGAAAATCATTGTTTATATGTTTAAAAGAGAGGTTCTTAAAAGTATCACGGAAATTAATCGACGAAAGTAAATAATAATAAAACCTAAGTGTTTAGTCCATCGAAACACCCCCATATTTGGCCTCTTGGTCGTTTATTACATGGGGGATATAAGCCGTATAAAAGCTAATGTAATCGCAGAAACTACTTCACTATTTCAATTCATGTAACGACTACAGATGCACCGTTTCACACACTCCTTGCAAGAGTACAAGTGTGAGAATTTTACTTGAAGCGTTAAAATGCATTATGCCATGCACTTGTCTCGCTACACCCCATTTTATTCACCTTATCAAGGGAAACTACGAAAAGGTCAGATGGCTGCTTGTTCTAAGTCTAAAGCTTTCATTATAAATTTCTTAGGGAACTAAGTTAAAAATAGTTTAAATTCATTCACCTTTTGAGAACGAGTTCTGGTTTAGTTGTGGCCCCCTCAACTGAATTAGCCGAAAGGAGCGCGTGTTGCATTTAACCCATGAATATTGAAAGGGCAATCATTGCATTATTAAAAGTCACGTGGCTCACTTAAATTAGCAGTAGCCGGGGGTCCTAAAGGAGTTGCCCGTTAATTAATGAAAACATCGAAACATAAACATGCATATTGGATAGGAGAACGATCGGAGCTGAAATTCTATAGACGTGTGAGTTCAATAATTCGCCATAAACGGCCCAGAAAAATATATTATTAGCGTTCGAAAGGCGTTATTATTAATTCCTACGAGACGAGGGTAAAAGTTTCCCCAGGAAAGATTTAAACGTTCGAATTTTCAGGAAATAACTGTACCCAATATCTTTGTAATACTGGAAAAGCGGAGTAAATTTTAACGTTCTTTCAATTAGCAGAAATGGAATGAGTGCTGACAGGGTGTATTAAAATTTTAAATCCGCTTAATAATTTTTATATTCAGCACCGAGGAATTTATAAAAGATTTGTTTGAGTTGTAAAAGTTTGGCTGTTCTAAAACGACGGTGGCTGATGTAAAATATCCATTAAATTTCTCGCGAATTAACCAAATCCAATTAAAAATTGAGTGCTTTTTCATTTCACGTTAAACTCTATGGAACTCTTAATGAAATAAAATTGAAATCATTTTACTAATTATAACCAGCCTGTCAGTAATCTTTTAATGCTGAAATCGTGCACCGCATTTCGTGTTTTATATGAGCATTTTAGGTAAATTGCGAATAAATGCATATTATTATTAAAATTAATTTATAATGCGCTCCATTCGGCCACTGATTTTAGTACGAATATTTATATTATTAAATAGTTTAAACGTGAATACCTGAATACAGGCATCCTCATTTATCACATCGACATACCAGAATAAAATTGTATGGCAATTGTTGAAATTCTTTAATAAAAGGCGTTATTGATTTGTATCTTTGCTTTTTTATTAGGGATTTGCGATAGATGTGCTTGTTGTACGTCCAATTCTCTCTTCCTGCCCTCCCTTTTCCTTTCCTTCTGTTGCTGAAACGATTGAAATATACATTAATAAAAAAAGTTTGAAAATTTGAAAATAAAGCTAGCCTTTCCTGTTTTCCTCGTTTTTTTTCCTTCCTCCCTTCTTCTGGTTTTTTTTGCTGTTTCTCTCATTTTCCCCAGTAAAAAAGAAAACTCAAAGATTATGAACTCAGAGTTGTTTAAAGTATTTTTCTTCTGATTTGTCCTTCTTCTCCTTTTTGTTATTCTTCTTTTTTTTCTTATTTTTTTCTCTTTTTTTTCTTTTATTTTACCTCTAAAATGGCTTCAGTATAAGTTAAAGAATGAAGGTTAAAAAATTATTTCTCATCCTCTGTCTTCCCCTTCTTCTCGTCTTTTTCTGCATTTCTTTCCCGTGTTTTCTTTTTCTAACTGCCTTTTAACCAGAATTCAAGCGTACAGTAAGAAAGGGAAACTTGAAGGTTGTAAAAATAAATCCTTTTACTTTTTAGCTGAAGGTATCAAAAGATTTTTTCATTTTTGCATTTCATTAGTTCTTCTGTTCCTCTCGTCCTACTTTTTTTTCATTCCTTCTCTTCCGTTTTGCCTTTGCTACCTATAAGAATTCAAATGTACAATAAAATGCGAAAAAGATTATTCAAAGATTTAATTATTTTCTTTTGCAAAAAGAACTTTCCTCTTTTCTTCTCATTTATCTTTGATTTAGCCTTTTTGCTTCCATTTTCGCCTTTTACCTTTATGTCTACCCCTGGGATGTGTATTAAATAAGGAGATCGCAACAATTATCCTGCCTTTCTTTCCTTCTGTCTCTGAAACAATTGAAATATATACAGTACCAAAATGAAAACTGATGTTTGGTTTTTATTAACCAGCGGCAACAAACCTTCTTGTTTTCCTCTTTCTTTTTCCCTTCCTCCTTTTACCCCCTCACCTTCTTTTTCTGCTTTTTCTCTTCCTCTCCGCATTAAAAAAAAATCAAAGATTATGAACTCAGAGTTCTTTAAAATATCTTTCTTTTCCAGCTGAAGTTTACAGCAACGATTTGGCTTTTTTCTCATTTTTGTTCTTCTACTTCCAATTTCTTGTTTTCCTCTTTCTTTTTCCCTTCCTCCTTTTACCCCCCCCCCCAACCTTCTTTTTCTGCTCTTTCTCTTCCTCTCCGCAGTAAAAAAGAAAATTCAAAGATTATGAACTCAGAGTTCTTTAAAATATTTTTCTTTTCCAGCTGAAGTTTACAGCAACGATTTAGGTTTTTTCTCATTTTTGGCCTTCTACTTTCCTTTTCTTATTTTCCTTTCTCTTATTTTTCTTGAATGTAAGTTAAAGAATGAAGGATAAAAAATTAGAACTGAATTATTTATCAGCCTTTCTCGTCTTTTTTTGCTTTCATTCCCGTGTTTTGTCTTTCTTTCTGCCTTTTAACTATAACTCAAACGCACAGTAAGAAAAGGAAACTCGAAGATAGTAAAAGCAAAGCCTTTTAATTTTTAGCCGAAGGTACTAAAACATAGGTACCTAATTTTCCTTTTGGCATTTACTTAGTTTCCCCGTTTCTCTCGTCCTGATTTTCTTTCTTTTGTTTTGCCTCTGAGATAATTCAAATAGACAACAAAATACGAAAATTCAAAGATTTAATTATTTTCTTTTGAAAAAAGCTTTCCTCTTTTCTTCTGATTTATCTCTGTTCTCTCCTTTTTCTCCTTCTTCCTTTATCTCTACATCTGAGATGTGCATTATAAAATAAGGATATTGCAAAAATTTTGCAACGAAAACAATTTAAATTAGTCTTCTTCTTTAGCCAAGTGCAAAAATTGCTTTTAATATCATATTTTCTTTTTTTTCTAATTTCCCACTTTATTTTCTCTCCCTTTTTCTTTTTTCTGCCTTTGGAAAGTTACTCACCTTCCTCCCTTCCACCCTTTGCAATAAAAAAAATAGGCCAAATAATTATTTAAAAATCAAATTATAATATTAACTCCCAAAGTAGAATATTTTACAAATCCTAAAATATTTGTTAACGCGAAAAAGTCAATAATACGAATGAATAGAAAAATAAAAAGGGTATTTTCGAAACTTGGATGCATTTATCGGGTATCGGTTTTTCGTTACGGGTGTATTCGTAACATAAAGTTATTGACATAAACCTCCTCAATTGTGTTTTGCAGACGCGAAACAATCGGTCTTAACAATATCAGCGATTTGGTATCGATGTAAGCAAACTCATAAATCATTTATTATTATTCCAATCAGACATTTAATTATTTACCGATTGGTTTTTGTCGATCGTATTTCTGGCTGGGTAGTAAAGACAGTGTAGATCGTTGTCCTTTGTTTGTGAGAAGAATGAACAATAAGTTTGTTAATTAGGAAAAATTACACAATTTGTAATTCTACATATGACGTAAATTACTTGTGAATACCGAGTCGAGCAGTCGAGTCCCTGTGGGCTGCACGTTATCCAAAACGTGATGTAAAGGTTGTATTTACAATGCAGATAATTCTTTTGTAAATACCCGTTCGGCGTAGTTTTTAAACGTAGGCCGTTTAAGTATTTATTCTTTCCGTCTGACGGTTCAAATTAAAACTATTTTCGGAGCGAGGCGAACAAAATAACTCTCGTAAATTTTAAGTTATAAGCCTTTATAATTTTTATGCAAAAAGTTTATATAATGTGTTCGTTGCTTTTCACCTAACGTATTAACTTTATTAGCGGTGCTCGTTATGGAATTTGCATGTAGTTACAAACTTTTTAATAACTCCCACCTTTAGAAATGCACCGCTCCACGTTGTTAATATGTATACATTTTATGGCGGAGCTTTTTAAATTAATCCAGAAACTCCCGAATTCTTTAAAAAATAAACACGAAATCGTTAAATTTAAATACAGCAAGCTTTATTATGTCCCCTCGACCGAAGACTAATGGAAATACTTTAAAACCTGACGTTCCAAAAAAACACCGAGCACCCGTGAAATTACTAAGTTTTTCTGATTATATTAAAGAATAAAAGTGTCAACCGGTTTAAAAGGGTCGAACTTGCTCATTTTATAAATGGCAAACTTTTTCCCCATATAATGACGAAGCACTCGTTCATATTTATTGACAGGAAAAGAGAGTTTAGCGGAAAATTCTTTACATAAATACCCGGGGAACCCTTCTTAATGTAAGAATGTAACCCTTTTTCCCATTACACTTAAGATAATTAGCCTTTTCGGGGCGGTTACTGATAGATTATCGGTAACCGGAACATGGCGGCGCTCCGCCCCGGAAATAAAGTGCGTGACAAAATTAATTTATGCTCATTACAACCAGGTGATTTAACTGTACAAGCCAACATTCTTTCGAGGCTTTTACACAACGCTCACAATTAGATTCGGATATTATTTCTGAAATAATGGGAGTTCCTTCTAATTACCCACTTTCATCAACTTTCAATGAAAGCGTGAAAGCAGGCTTAAACGGAAGCTCAGCTTAAGCCAGTTAATTTAAGCCACTTCAATAAGTAACAAACCAAGGAATATATTTTTGTAAATTATAGAAGTAATGATTATGTCAAGATAATTTTCTAAATATAACGAATAAATTTCCACATTTTTTCCGGATCCGGTTTGTAAGACGGGTGGTCTTTCCTTCGAACGTGAAATGATCATCGAACCTTATTTAGTATCGGAATTCGGAATTTCATTATTTTACAGAATTTTTCTTACGGGATTTTCTGATCAAACAGGTTCCGCAAACATTTTCTTAACGTTCTGCACTTATATCTTCGATCTCGCACGCAAAAAAATAACTAAAAAAAACAAAAATAAATAAAAACCCCAAAGAGTCGCCGCCGAGTTTGTCCAACGTTGTAGCATTACTAATAACAGCACAACGGGCTGCAAATTTACGTGTGTAAAAATGCGAAAGCGAAGATTCCTCAAGCTTCTAGATATTTCGGTGCATATAGAAACAACATATTTACAGCACCGGCCTATTGTAATTTACATTGTGGTGTCGCTGATACGTTATCAAATACACATAAATCAGCGATGAATGCAGCCGGTATTTTCTGACTATCAGTTCAGGATCTTCGTTGTAGGAGGAAGATTGGTTACATCTTACTTGTCGCGGATTCTTGAGAATGCATGGGAATTATGCCAGTCAGAAATATGCGAGAAATATTATCACTTATCAGATTTTATTAAGTCATTTCACTTGGTATGCAAATGCAACAAGAAAAACTTTATAAATTGCAGCGACGGGTTAGGCTCAGCATTTATTAAACATTTAAATAATTTTGTTGATTTTTAAAAGTGGGATCGTTTAACATTCTGGACGTCTAAACAGTACAATTTATAGTAAAAAAATTCAAATTTACGAAAATCATTTGCAAACGAATTTTAAGTAAGAAAACATTAAAAACTATTGATTTTACCTTAAACGCGATACAAACGTTATTGCTTATCAAAAGAAGAACTCAAAGTTAACTGAGAATTTCACGAAAAATAATGCCGAGTTCAATTTTCAAACTAATTTGAGGAAACTTTAATTTATAAACAATTGGGGTAATATTAAGTACTTCATCGTAAGCAACCCTCAATTACCTTTATTATGTAAACTTGCAAAAACTTCATAAAACTTATAACAGAATATTAAATAAAGCACCAATAAGAACAGTAGCTTCACAAGTACTCGAACCAGTAAACTAACAAACTGACCTAATAACCTATTTTTGGATTTAACTGCTTGGTTAGAATTTAGTATTAAAATACCTAGCAATTAGTTACTGCTATAAAAAATCTAAGCCCTTCCGAATGAGCTTATTTGGTAAGTTTTGTTATAATCAATTTATTTCCAAGAATTGCGGTAAAAGAATGTAAAGAATATTTTATGTAGTTCCACCGAATAATTCTATTAATGATTTCTGTAGTAAAAGTAGTATAGCCATGGGTAACAGTCTTTCCCTATTATTAGCAGAACCTTTTGTGAAGTATTTTGTTAAAGAAAAATTAATAGGAAATCCTTTGTTTAATAAAAATGGTATTTTTTTGGAAAAGCTGTTGATGAGTTTCAATTTTTTTTTCAGTATATTAATAGTTTTTCATTAGAAAAATCACTTAAATTATTTTACCTTTTTAGACATTGACGTCAAAATTAACAATGAAAGTTTTGAATTTAATATTAATAGAAAACCTACAGCCACATATAACGTCATAACAAATTGGAGAAATACCTCTTCTAATTGTAAAATTGTCACGTTCCGTGCTTATATTCACACAATTTTCTCAACTCCTTTAAACTAATTTCGAAAAAGGATTAATTATTAAATTTTTAGCAACCAAAAATGGTTTTTGGAGTTCATGAACAATTGTTTTTTTAAATTAGTATGAATGCTTTCGAAAATCACACAAAACCAAGACAACAAACAAAAATTTAGCCCAATTACAATCACGTTTCGAATAAAATTTCAAATATTTTTGAAGATTTAATTAATATTGTTTTTAAAAGGGTCAGTGCATTACACAAAAATATTGTTCATAGCAAGAATATTATTAAATCCATAAATAAACTGAAATGTGTTACTCCTAATTGTAACAGTATTTATATAGCAATGACTTTTAAAAACACCACAACCATAATAATAATATATTATACATCAAGGGAGAGAAATGTAAGATTTTTCCTGAGGTGTAATTTGTAGCCAGACGGCGAAGCCCGAGGGCTACAAAGCTCCGAAGGAAAAATAGCATTATCTCCAGAGGGGTATATACT
Source organism: Melanotus villosus (assembly GCA_963082815.1). Classification (NCBI taxonomy): domain Eukaryota; kingdom Metazoa; phylum Arthropoda; class Insecta; order Coleoptera; family Elateridae; genus Melanotus; species Melanotus villosus. The sequence goes on from OY720423.1 coordinate 13,377,935, forward strand.
ATTTTTTTCACGGCCTAATTATAGTGATAAATATAATAAGTTCGTGCGCCCCAAATCTTTCGTTATCAAGTAGACATTTTTCGTTTCAAATAAATGCAATCGTAAATACTTGATTCATTTTCTTGCTATTAAGAAAATAAAATGATTAATACATTTTGCCGGACCCTGTATATCATTTATTTAAGAAACTTTAACCTGTAATTTACTTTGTGTTGTTAATTTTTAAATGTTATAATTATAATTAAAATCAATATTTAGGACTTAGGATTAATTATCTTAAGAATTGCTCTATTTATTTTTAATATAGTTATTTTACTAGAATAGAGCAGTTGGAGCTCTCCAAATGTCTTACATGTAAATCAAATAGAATACGTCCCCATTGGGCGACAAGAGATTATAGAGGACCGGATGCTGACTCTGACTAATCACTTTCTACTTGTCATAAAAACTAAACAAGAACTACCAGTAGAAAGAAATGAGGAAAAAACAAAAAAGATACAGGGAGAAATAAATAGAATGGTAAAAAATGATGGAAAAATTAGGTACCAAGAAAAATTAAATAATAGATTAAAAGCAATACAAGAGTCCGACGATATAGAACAGCTATTGATGGAATTGAGTAATGCAATGAAACAGAGCCAAGTATAGTCAATGACAACAGCGGAAAAAAAGAACAAAATATGGTTCGATGCCAAATGTGAAGAAGAAATACACAAAAGAAACACACTAAGAATTGGAATGTTCATAGGAAATACGGATCAAACAAAGGAAGAATACCTACATAAAACAAAGAAAAAAATGCGAAAAAGTCTTAAGAGTGAAAAAGGAAAAGGAAGAGCGAGTGACAAAATAATGACTGAAATAATGAAATAAGAAACCTGTATTAACAGCTGAAAAATGACAAGAAAGGATACCAACCAAACCCAATGTTTTATAAAAACAAGAACGGAGAGCTAGTAGGAGGCCAAGAAGACACTCTAGAGGTATGGAAGGATTACTTTAATGAACTATTGAATATATCGTAGAAGCAAATCATAATGAAGAAACGGAAGAAGAAGTGAAAAACGATGATTCCTGCAACCAAGATAATGAAGAAACACCAACTCTAGAAGAGATCGAAGAAATAATAAGCAACTCTAGATGTAACAAAAGTCCTGAAAATGACGAATGCGAAAATGCGAAACTGTATAAATACGGCGGAAAACAACTGGCGAGATGGGTTCGGCAACTGACTGGAGAAATATGGATCCAAGAGAAATTGCTCCAGCAATAGAGCGAAGCGGTGTTACTAGCAATTTATAAGAAAGGAGATAGAACAGACTACTGTGGAAATTACAGAGTTATCACGCTTCTAAATTAATGTAGCATATACTTAAAAATAAAAGCCGAGAATGAGACAAGTGAATAATAATTACCAGTGCGGCTTTATGAAAAGCAGATCGGTAATGACCAAATATTTATGAGTGTGTGGTTATCAGCTCTAGAGATGGTTGGTCACGGCCTTAAGACTGCTTATACTATGGAAATATGTTCTCTACAGTGGTTTCCAGTGGTTTCCCGTTGCTTTCTGCAGAGTTTGTGACTGTATATTAAGTGTATAGTGTAACTTGTCTTGTTACCATCTGAAGCCGACCACTCCGCAGACAGAATAGTTAATTTTAACCAAACGATTAAATGGCTTTACTCGCCCAATTATCGACTTCGAACAGTGGAGAATTCTTTGTAAAAATCCTTACCACTGCGTGAGATCCGAACCCAAGACTCCTAGGCAGGAGCCCAGCGCTCTTACCACTGCGCCAACGAGCTTCTCAAATATTTGTGCTAAGGGAAATGCAGACCTAAGGTCATGAATATAGAAAGGAAAGATCTAAAATCTTCATAGACTTTAAACAGACATTTGATTCTATCAACAGGAAAAAAAATTATACAAAGCAATGAAAGAATTAGGTGTAAATGGAAAAGTTATAAAACTAACCCTGAAGCAAAGAGGCAACACGGTAAGAATAGGAAATAAAGAGGATTAATATAAGGCGACTCTCTGCCCTCAATACTTTTCGACTGTGCATTAGAGCGCCATTAGAAAAGCAACACTAAATAGAACAGCTTTAGTATACCATAATAAACACCAATGCTTAAGATTCGCGGGCAAGAGGACAATGCGAGGGTGCCGTAGTAGTAGCGTCAGGCTAGCGTTACATTAGTCCTTGGTTTGGATCTTCCTATGGGCAGAATTTTCCTGCAGTCTGGAAGTCGGTATCGAGTCCTGGTGACCATTCGTCGTTGGTCACAAAATTAACGACGCTCTCCTCCGCATACAGGCCCAAGAGGTGGAGTAACAAAGTCCTACACGTACAACGTACAAATACTTATACTATACACATATTGCGGTATGTAGATACTAAACGGCGCACCAATCACGCAACTCGCAGAGTCGGGCCTAATTGTGCATTGCACCCGTAACGCACCTGCCTCGACACCGTAAGATAAAAGAGGTTACGGATGCAGATACAGACATCAAAAGGACTCAAAATAAAAATTTATAAAACTATAGTAAGGCCGATCGCGATTTATGTAAGTATTAAGTAATTACAAAAGTTATACAACGAGCCAGACATAATAGCAACAGTGGAAGGGTAAAGACTGAGATGGATGGGGCACATAGCAAGGATGAATAGCAGCAGAATACCAAAAAGACTATTGGAAAGTAACATAGGAAGAAAGAAAAGAATAGGAAGACTGAGAACAACATAGAAAAAAGAAGTAATGGAAGATATACATGCAACAGTACAATATCAAAAATTGTCGAGAAAAACCTGTGACAGAAAAGTGTGGAAAAAGGCAGTGAAACAAACCATGGGCCTACTAGGCCTTAATACCTACTGGAATAAATTGTATGAACATTTCGTATACTGTTTTAACAAATCAAATTTTTTATCACAGGTTACAATTTAACCTCGTTGAAGTTTAAAATTGAATTCAACTTTCAGACTTGGTACGAACATGTATTTTATGAAATCTAAATTCAATTTACTTCCATGAAAATATACTTATAAATTAGATTATCTTTAATTCTTTTTCATTACTATGAACCATAAAATTAAATTACCAAATGTTGTTTCAGGTAAATTTTAGTTATTTACAAATTAAATTGGCTCCTTTGGGGAGATACGTTAGTTACTAATTGTATACCATTAAAACGTTTCCTTACAGCCTGAAGGTCTTATTGTTATAAAATTTCGCTTTTAATTTATCAAATAAATGCGAAAAACGACATTTTTTACTTATGGTATTAATTTATGGTTAATACCCCAATTGTGAGACGAATTTAATCAATTTATATATCTTTTTGATTAAGGTTTAGTTGTAACCTAAATGGTATCAGCTTCAAAAATATTCAGAAAATATGAAACAGTTGACGGAAATCAATGTTTGATAACAATTAATTGTATAAATCAATTCTTACCGCTTGTAAGCTTGTAAGCCAATGTTTTAATTTTGAAAAAATCATGCAATATTTTATTAACATAAAAACCATATTGTTAATAAACCTGCTTTTGCAAATCAGATTCTAATTAAAAATCACAATTTTGATCCAAATAAAGATTTTGCAGTCCTACATATTTCAGACAACTTTAATCATTTAACTTTTTATGAACAACTGGAAATCTACAAACATTTAAGTAAGAACAGTGTACCTGATGCATCCCCTGTCAGCAAATCTGTTTCGAATATAAACTCTCTATGAAATATAAACTTAGAATTTACCTTATGTTATTAATTTTTCTCATGTTGTAATTAATTTTAAATTTAAAATCAGGGAGAAGAAACGCAAACGGAAGAAGATGAGATAAGGGAGAAACAGGCAAACAACAAACAGAAGAAATAACGAAGAAAGAATTAGAGGAAGAAATTAAAAAGATTATAACGGGAAAGGCTCTAGTGGAGTAGATGATATACATCCAGAACTGATAAAATGGACGAAAGAAGGAAAAAACTTATTATTGAAGCATAGAGGATTAGCACAAAAAAAATGGAAAGAAAACTTAATGATTCCAGTTTATAAGAAGGGAGAAAAAACATGCTGCGAAAAGTATAGAGCTGTATGCTTATCTTCAGTAGTGTTTAAATTATACTCTAAAATAATAGAGAGCAAAATAAGACTAGCACTTTGCGAAAGACTACAAGAAAAATAAGCAGCTTTTAGAAAAGAAAGACAGACAAAATATAATAAATGCATCTTCTGAAGTTAATAGAAAAGAAAAATGAAAAACAGGAAGAGTTGCATGCACATAACGTTCATAGATCTAAAATCAGCCTTTGTCGTAATCTCGTAATAGATAGAAGACTAATATGGAAGATATTGAAAGAATAGAGACTGACAAATAAATTATTTCTAGTAGTAAGAAGTATACACAGAAAAGTTTTGGCTTGGTACAACTAAATGTAAGAAAATCGGGAAAATTCGAAATGAAACGTTGTTTTCAGCAAGGTGCTTTACTTTTCATAATTATAATGTCCAAATAACAGAAAGCTTGGGGGACCTATAAAGTTGAAAGGATTACCATATAGTGATAGTACATTGAAATTCCATTAATTTATAGTAATTATCTTAAGAATTGGTTTGTTTATTTTCAGTGTAGTAAAGTTTAAATATTTTATTCGAGTTTCAGACTTGTTGCGAATCTATTTCATTCATTCTAAATTCAAATTATTTTCAGAGAAGAATGCTTATGAAATGGATTGTTTTTAGTTCATTTTCATTATTATAAATAATATCAAAATTAAATTACCCAAATGTTACTTCTACCAATTAAATGTTTAAGGATTTACTTGTTCAGGGAAAGACATTTTTAGTTAATAATTAAGAACGAATGAATGAAGAAGGCCATACTGTTATAAAAATTCACTTCAACATCAAATTTTAATAAATGATTAGGGAAAGACAAAGTTCTTTCAATGATGGTAATTTATGGTTAATACGTATAATACCCAATTTTGAGATGGGTCTAATCAATTCGTAAATCTTTTCAATTCAGATTTGGTTGTAACCTGGAAGATCCACTTTCAAAAATATCTAGAACAGTTCAAACAGTTGACGAAAGTCAATGTTTGATAATAATTAATTTTTTAAATTAATTCTTACAACGTGTGGTAAACCAGCGTTTTAATTTTGAATAAATCAGGCAACATTTCATGAAGTTCAAGTAGTTTTAAAAACGATATCGCCTCAGTAATAACTAAAATTATTTTAAAGAATTTTTTGAGGGTCTTTTATAGCTAAAAATAAATTAAAATTAAAAATACGTGAATTTAAATTCGCTTAACAGAAAAGTGACGTCTATTCAAACTTATTTATAAATCTAACTTTTCCTCAAACTCAGTAAAAATTCCATCTTTGATTAAAGAGTTTGTTATCAAAAATTCACCGCACTAAAAATTTAATTTCTATTAATAAATGCCAAATGCTACTTACTTGTTTCAAAATATTATCAAATATTGTTGTTATTATTAATAAATTATATAATTTACATAAAGTCTTGCAAAAACTAACTAATCTAAAAAAAAACCCAAGTCAGAGATTGCATTTAGTATAATAATAAAGGCATTTTACTCTCGCTTTCAAAGAATAGAATTTATTTCGTTGAAAAGAAACTACGTCCCGAGCATCAATACTAATTCCATTAACATGAGTTCTTATCAAAGGAAATAATCTTCGGAATTAACTGATTAAAAAAGTTGTCTTCCATCGAATGCTGTCTGCAATCGTCTTGTTTAATGCGATTGAATTAAAGATTGGTTTCAGAGTAGGTTCTTAATCAACGTCGTTCGCTTGATTAAGCGCCGGAAAAGCACAAAATATTCGATTCTTAATCAAACACGCCTTTTACATCTTATTTTAGAGTTTTACTATTACAAAAAAGCACCAACAAGGGAGGGGTACGTTTTTTCTCTGAATTAAAATATTTAACATGAAAGGGGAAATTGAAGAGGTACGATTTTAATGAAATAGAATCAGTTTGAATTTATTTCAGGAGAAATTACCCTTTAAATAAATTTTTATAAGGAGTACCAGAAACTGGAAATTATCAAGGTGAAGAATTTACATAGAAAACTGACAACAAATAATGTCCGGAAAACAGTAAAACATTAAAGAAATCAAGAAAACTGGAACCTTATAAATTTTGGCAGGGACAAGCAAGAAAATCGTAAATGATAGGAAGTCATAGTTCATCGAACTTGTGGCGGCAAATAAGAATAATGTCCATTGTTTTCGTCCTTGTGCCATAATTCCATTTCCTCTTACAAAGATGTAGTGAATCATTCCGAAAAGCATTTCCTCCACAGCCGAACATTTTAAATCGGAAATGGCCATTTGTGGTTGAATCCCTACAAGTGTCAGACACCGGAAGGGCAATTTTGAATTATATAATTTTTAATGTTCACTGTAGGGCGTGTTTTTGATATTTTTTATATTATTCCAGTTGTTAATGAACAATGTTTGGTTGGCGTGAAGCCAAAGAAGGGAACTTGAAAGTTCGACCCCACGAATTAGCCACGAAATGTCATCATATATTACGTGATTAAGCGGAGCGATGATTTTTGTTACTACAGTATTTACTTTCCCACCCCATTGAAATGCAGTTGTGATGGGGTGAATATCGTGCTGTTTCAGTGATTTCATAACTACGAAATCTTCACGTATTTACACGCATTGCACGTAATTTTTCTACTGAACCAAAACTTGATATTTACTCCAAGTTAAACAAATTCGTACTGGTATAAAATAGGCAGTTAAGTCATAAAAGTGATTATTAATCCGTAGGAAGCAATAAACAGAAGGCTTTTAAAACCACAATAAACAACACAAGCAACCTGTTTAGCTTTGTGATTTTACGAACTACTAAGAAAGAATGTTGCTGCCTTTAATAATATTTTCCTAGAAAAGTTGTAACATTAAAATGGTAACAAGATAATTAACAATTCTGAATGAATTTCGTCATTCTTAGAAGATTCGTTTGTAACTTTGAATGTGTTCTTTAACTATCTTGGACGTCTGCGAGAAATATAAAAAGCTGTTTCCTGAAACTTTTATTTACTTACTTTTAAACTGAGTTTAAATTCATTACATTTAATCAAATTCATTAAATATATATCTTCAAAGATAAGAAGCTCAAAAATTGACTTTTAAAATAAAACGGAAAATTTTATTGTTACTACAAGTCTATTTTATACGTCACACCACAGAAGACAAAAAAGTTATGGCAACCAAACAATCTTTGTTGCCTAACACTTTTTTAATTTACAAAGTGAAATCTTATTTGATCAACTCTAACACATGGAACAAATGAAAGGTTCTTTGGTATTCAATTTCATAAAAGACTCAATTATCAATACATTTTGTAATTTGTTTAAAACAAATATTAAATAGTTAAAACATCTGACACCTGAATAAGGCAATTAGTTAGTATTTTGAGTAAAAAACAAATAAAGTTTAGATGCAGTCTATCACAAAATATATATGAATGGATGACAGAATAACAAAATACAAACCTATAACGCATTTAAAACTCTTAAAGGACGAGTTAGCTTCAAAAATGATTTACAAGATAAGCAATCTGAATATGAAAAGAAAAAATAACCCTTTTGTAATTGAATTATCTTTCTTAATGGATATGCAGAGTCGTGCAGGTGTTTATGTTATTTGATCACCTTCTCTCTAAAGATAATCCTTTGATAATTTGGGAAGTAGCATATTGCCAGTGTACATTAATTTAGCCAAGAAAATGTTAGTAAATTTTATTTGGAAAAATTGTCAATACGTATTTACCTAGTTATTAAAATATTTGTTCAGATTTGTTTTATGTATTTAGTAAGAAATTTTTAATGTTATTTGGTCCCTTTCTCCTAGTTCTAATTTTTTTATAATTTTTGAAGCAGCATATTGTCAGAAATTCATCTCAATCTAAATTAATTTGTGGAAGAAAATAACTTAAAAAGTTCTCGAAATACTATCTGCCTAGTGATTGTAGTTTTCTAGTTTTTGAGATTTTCTTTAGGTGTTTGTAAGAAATTTTGGATGCTATTTGGCCCTCTTGCGCCTTATGATAATTCTTTCATAATTTTGGAAGTAGAAATTGTGAAGAATTCGTCTGAGTTTTAATTAATCTAGCGATGAAGAAAGTACCTTGAGACATATTAGCCAACTTTATTAGGAAAATGAAGAGGAACTTGTTGTCGAAATAGGCATCTACCTGGTTATTTAAATATTTTTGTATTTTTCGGCTTTGTTATAGGCGTTTGTAAGAAATTTTGGATGTTATTTGTCTCCCTCGCCCCTCCTTTGATAATTTAGTGGGGCAGTATATATTGACATTAATTCGCCTCAGTTTACATTTTAATTTGTTGAAGACGATATCTTGGGAAATATTAGCTCGCTATGGAGTGGATGCTGTTGTCGATATACATATTAAGATAATATCAATTTGGTATTAACATATTATATTAAATAGAGGTTATTTTTATTTTCAACGAATTAGGATTAATGATTATCTTTATGCAGTTTTAATGTAAAATAAAAAAAATGTAAATAGGGTTAGATAATGTTATTGTATTATAAATTTAATTTAAGGTAGCTAAAAACGTAGAAACGTGTATTTGAATAGTAATTTGTAATACAAGTGTTGAAAGCTTGCGTTTGCCACACGAATGTGAAGTTTGCAGCACGAACGATAGTGAGTGCTGCAGTCACATGAGAGTGGCAAATACAAGCTTTCAACACATGTATTACACACTATTTTTTCTACAACCACATTTCCATAAAAAAATTTAAATATTTCTGCAAAATCAAATCTGACATTCATCAAATGTCATTATGACATTTTGATTTCGGTGCGGCAAAATTATACTTTGCCGCACCGAAAATCATGCATGTGCGTGCGGAAAGTAAATTTTCCGCACGCTAATTTCACTTGTTCGGCAAACACTCATTTTCAATACTCGTATCTATGGAGACGAAGTCTGAAAATCCCACTTTCCATGGTGGTTGTAGAAAAAGGATATTATTAATATTTAAGTGTTACCAAGGAAAAGGGACGAATATTTTAATAGGGGGAAAATATGGGAAAACCAGGACAACGGGAGTGAAGATAAATACACAAGTAGAATTTTATTATCTGAAGAACCAAAAGTTGTGTGTTTTTCTGTGAGCTTATAAAAAGAAAATAAAATAGAAGTGCAATTGTATTTCCAAAAGGAAATTGCACTCTTGAATAGAAGAAGTTAAATAAATGGTTTCTTCTAAAATTAAGAAAGAAGAATAACGTGATAAAAAATAAATTAGTTTGCTGATCAACTGAAGATTGAAATTGGATTCCAGTACAGCTAAATATTGAAAATTGGAATGAAAATCGATTAATGCGTATCATTGGATTAATAAAATTGTATCAACTGATTTGGATTTGAAAATTGCATCAATTGGTTTGGATTAAGAAAAGTGAATAATTGATTTGAATTAAGAAAAGTAAATAATTGGTTTGGATTGAAAACACAAAAACTGAGCGTAACCGCAGTAAATAAAATTGATACAAAATTAAAATAATAAACTTGCAATTAAAGTATAATAACATCAAAGGCCGTAATAGCAAATTGGCGGTCCAACGAGTGGCAATTTAGTGCTGCCTCGTGGATCGTCAGTAATTTCTACTTAGTTATTACAATATTTTCGTAGATATTTAGATTTTCTTTAGGTGCTTCTAAGAGATTTTGGATGCTATTTGACTCTCATTCCCTCATGATGAGCCTTTGACAATTTGAAAAGCAGAAATTGTCAGCAATTCGTCTAAATTTAAATTAATTTATCGAAAAAAAATTCTATCCGTAGATAGACTGAATAAGCAACTAGGAAGTCCTAAGGCGAGCCGGAGAAGAAGAAACACAACTGTGGAAACACATACAGAAAAGAAGAGATAGACTAATAGACCATATTATAAGAAGAGGTGGATTACCAACAACGATCCTACAGGGCAAAATAGAACACAGCAATGCAAGAAGAGGATCCAGACTTGAATATATCAAACAAATCATGAATGCCACAGAATGTACTAGTTTCAGAGAAATGAAGAAGAAATATGTTTAAAGAGAATTGTGTGGAACGCTGTGACAAACCAGCCAGACGACTGAAGACCAGTGATGATGGCAAAAAGAATATCTTCAGAAATATTAGAATTATGAGTATTAGGAAACTTGTTGTCGAAATACTATTTATTTTTAGCTTTTCAGATTTTCTGTACTTGCCTTTTTCTAATGGTGTTTATACCATGTACAATGTTTCATAAACTTTTGCTGCTGGTAAAGTAATTATAAAATTTCGTAAAAAATGAAATTTAGAGAGGCTTTTGCTCTATATAGGGAGTTGTATAGGAATAATATTAATGTATACTCTGTGTTTGTGTTATGACTTTCCTAAAAAAATTCAAACTAGTTTCTTAATCCTGATACCCCCAAAATAGTGGCAGAAAATAAAATACAAAAACAGTGTCAAAATTGACCTAACATAGGTTGACACTTTTCATTTTTGTTTTTCCAGAAATAATATATCTTCAGAAGTAATACCACAAGTGACTAGAATTTTACCGGCAATTATTTTGCCGTCATGAACACTAAAATCGTCACGAGTGCGACAGTACGATTGACGATTTTCTAAAGCAACAAGCAAGAGTGATCGTGACGGTAAAATTGCCTGTAAAATTCTAGTCACGAATGGCATTCGGAATGACAATTCCTCGAATTATAATGAAATTACTGAAATACTTGTCACTCAAAAAATTTTGACAGACGTTGTCTCTAAGCAACGATGCTAGTCGTAAAATTTCCGCGGAAATTTCACTAGTATTGATATACAGTGTGACCAAAATGTCTTTGGATCGCGGTTGCTGTGAAATTTAAAGGTCATCTCTGAAATTATTTTCTTTTATTATCTTTGTCTCTTTGACATTTACTTGACAATATTCAAAAATTAGCAAATTGTACTTAAAAATCTTTCAAAACGGACATATTTTCTAATTTATTGTGGTAGGTTTCGACTGAATTTTGCTTAGTTAGTTAAACTGTTTTTTTTTATTTACTTTTATTACAATTTTGATAGATGTGACTGACATAAAAATAATAGAAATAAATAATTGTTTACCTTCTACAGCAACCGAGATCCATACTGTTCAATATTCTCTTATACAGAAGCATCAGCCAACGCTGTTTTTGTTTATATTATCAATTTTGTAGCGCCCCTAGGTTTGGGCAAAAAGAAAGCACCAAATTGAACTTCAGTTGTTTTTATTTTTGATGTTCGGAATCGGTATCTAACCTCTTATTTATTATGTTTACAGCAACATTGCAGAATGTGTCCAAAGAACTGAGATGGGACAGAAAAGGTATAGATAAATATAGAGAGAAAATATTTTAATCCCTTACGATTTGCTGATGACGTAGTTCTTATTAGCAATGAACCCGAAGAACTAGAAGGCATGATAAGGCAATTAAATGGACGTTCTAAAAACACTGGACAAACCAAGGTTGAAGAAAAAGAAGAAGAACGAACCTTTTGGTGTCGAGGCTGGTGCGTTAACGTATGGGATTTTGCAGGTGCAATGCACAAGCCGGCCCTACTCTGCAGGTTACGTGGTTGGTGCGCCGTTTGACACTGCTTACTGCACCACGTGTATAGTATAAGTGTGTGTACGTCTAGGGCCTTGTTACTCTACCTTTTAGGCCTGCATTCGGAGGAGAGTGTCGTTAATTTGGTGCCCAACAACGAATGGTCACCAGGACTCTATACCGACCTCCAGACTGCAGGAAAATCCTACCCATCGGAAGATTCGAACCAAGGACTAGCGTAACACATAACACTAGCCCGACGTTCTACCGTGGCTACGCCACCCTGACTGTTATTATTTTTAAAATATTATTAACAGCAAAATATATAAGTATTAAGTAGGTATTAAAAATAATTAATTATAATTAAAAACATGTTAAATTAAAATAATGAGTTTCTTAATGTGGGTTGTTGATAATGTTCTTGGGAAGTTTGTAAAAATTAATTTTTATATTTGAACGGCAACAAAAATCAATAATAAATAAAGTTATAGAAATTTGGTCTAATTTATACATACATACATTCATACATACAAAATCCATTTCCTCTTCTACCGCAATGCATTTTCGAGGCTCATTCACACTTGCTGGTGTGCAGTGGAGGTAATGGGTCCAATTTTGGACAACATACACCAACCAGCTTTCATCCACAACATGCCTTAACTAACGAATTCGACCCAAATCGGCTCCATAATACTATGGCCACTGCTGGAATCGAACCCGTGTCAGCCAACTAGCTAGCAGACTGAGGTATCCAGGCTGCCTGGTTTAATTTATGAGTGATATAAAATATTAAAAAAACTCATTTTTGAAGTTGTTTCTGATCCCATTTGGATGTTTCGAACTGAGAAGTACAGCAAGAACCCTTTTATACTGGTAATTTAAAGATAAATTCACCAAGAAGAACATATTTTTATCTAAAAGTAAGATTCATGAGCTTGAAAAAACATTTATTTTGTTAATGAAAAAGCTATTGTAATATGTCTTAAAATAACTTTTTTATTATTGTTATTATCATTAAAATGTTTAGTACAATCAACATTCAACAAGCATATATTTTTGCAATTTTGCAAATAAACCATTGGATTGTTTTACAGGTAGTAATTGTAATTTCTAATGAAGGGACTAAAGGCATTGTTAATGGAATTATTTTAACCATGTAAATACTTAATGTAAACAATTTAGTAACGTTACAAAGTTGGTGCTATCTAGCATTGTATTATCTGAAATTTCTAGGTTGAAAATTAAATTAAATCCACAATTTAAGTATACATAGACATGTTTTTAATTTTCTAATCATGAGTTAGTAATAAAATATATAGAAAGATTTACTGATAATATGGGAATTTACAAATACTTTTTCTTGTTTTCGATTTATGTAAATAGCTTTAATTAGTTGGCAAAACTAAATTTTTCAGTGTTCAAAATACGAAATCAAAATTAAAAAACCAATTTCTCAAAATATCGAAGGCTTTAATTTATTTAAAATTCAGTTCAAATTTAGTTGCTATGTACTTCATTGAAAATCTTAATGTAAAAATATCGATAAACCATAAAATATGCCAAAATGTCCAAACCAAAGTCTTTAATATGTGGCAATATTATGCTTCTGCTAAGTCAATAATTCGAATACCATTGCAACAACTGGATCGATTATGTGAAACAATAAATTAGTAGGTATCCTATGAAGAAATTCACATGAGAGAAATTTGAAAAAAAAACATAAGGTTTTATTAAACCAACAAATACAAAATATCAGCACCGAGCGCGATAGGTCTGAAAGTGTGGCAAAATTACATCAAATATGACTTTTGAAGCATTAAAAGCCCAGTTTATAAAGAGTAAACTACAAAACAATTACAAATCCGACATAACATTTAATTCGAGTTGTTACTGAAACACGAGATCACGTAACTATCTTATACTAAAAAAATAAATAAAACAAATCAACTTTTCTGACATTAAATTAAAGCGTTTGGTAACATTGAACAAATGTCACAGTTATAGACTGTCTAATTTACGTTATCATCTTATCAATTAGAATCATGGCCAACCATTGTCAAATAATAAGTGATCGGTGTATAAATGAGCAAAATTACTTCAACATATTTGATACAGTTTTTTCTAATTTAAAATAATATATATTTTTTAGCTTAGTGTATTTGGTGGTAGTCCAATTAATACGAGTTTATAATCAGTCGAGTAATTTTAATTAAAAGACCAAAAACCTTGATATTCCTCGTTGGACTGAAACGTAGGTACGTATTTGTTTTATTTAATGCTAAAATGCATTTATCTTCAAAAGATTACCGAAAAATGTTAGCATATGTTAATTTTTTTTTTAACTTTTCCAAAATGATGTGTTTGAAACCATTGAATTTTTGATTATGTAACATTTCAAAGATGACTTTTAATTTCCGCAGCAACCGATGATCATACTATAGAAAATTGTAATACTGCAATAACTACTCAACAATAATAATTCACAACTTCATGAACTTGGACTTTACGCACTGGTTTCTTTTATGTAATTCACCTTTCTTAGCAAATATATACAAGAACTAATAACTTGAAAAAGAAAGAAATGCAACTGCAGTTTATCGCCCAGTTTACTGGAATGTACAAAAACGTCGGTGATGCATAAAGCGTTAGTCATAAACAAGTAAGCCACAGCTACAAAAAAAGGCAAGTAAGTCTGCCTAAACTTGATTTTAAAAAAATGCAGGTTTTGATAGTACAAGACTTAAATGGGCTGTGATAATTCACTTGCATTGAAATTTCTCAGTAAAAATAATTTAGCAATGTACCAAATGTACTTAGGAAGAGAATGTAGCTAACAAATTGGGACAAGGACAGACTGGGTATTTTTTGAATTTGGGTCTCCTTTCAACTTTTTCTTCGTAAATAAAGAAATACCCAAATTACAAGCAATACATTTTTTACGTTAAAATTTAACAGGAGACAAGTTTCTTTCAAGTGACAATGAGTTCAACTTTGAAGCGAAGGGGGCCCACCTACTTAAGATTGGCAGTCCGTCCCTGGCATGGAGGTTTAAGGTGTCCTGAGTTATGTACTTTAATACCCGGATAGTAAATTCTGTAAATTTAGTAGGATGCTTGTTAATTATTTAAGTATTTCAAGCATAGGAAGGAGATTAAATTTGTATATATGTAATATCAAGGATGCAGAATTCGTAGCCGTTTCTGGGATTGCTTCTGTTAATTGTCTTAAGATTTGCTGAGTGATAATAAATCTATCAAAAATTTATCTTGAAGAATCAGAACGGTATAAACAAATACCGAGTTCGTAAGACAAGAAGCACAATGTAGCGTAACGAAGTTATGGCCGTAATAAAAGTCCTGTTTCTGCAAATACAGCAGTTTTAACCCCCTTACACTGATAAAACGCGGTGGAGGATTTAGTAAAGCCCACCGATCTGCGTAGGTATCCTGCATTACTGTTACAAACATACGGGCCGCTATAACTTCCACACGACTTCCCACTAATTTGCTTGCATTGTCGCACACGTTGAGACCAAACGTTCATCATCAGTCATGCGGAAGTTGTTGGGATTTGGTTTGCACGCAGCAGGAAAATAGACCTAAACGCACTGGCGCGGTTACCACATCAGAAACGGGATTTCCTTTCGAAATCGATGAGTTTAACTTTAAATTTTACCTCGGTTTTTGTGTTCGTTTGTGAAATTCCTTAATTTTGAAAAGGTGGCGCCTAATACCAAGCGGTACTCTCGCACCATCTATGGTTAATATTGTGGGAGCTTAGCAGATTCACTGAATCGATAGACAGTCTTCTACATGTGAATATCCTGCAAGGACATTAGTTAAACTATTGCAACACAGAGGGCGCGAAAGCTAATGTTTGAAAATAAATCCAAATTCATTACGATTAGATAGGTTCATCCACGTGGATAAAATAAACCTAGATATAAACGTGACACACCCGCAATAAATAATAACCGCTCGCAGGAGTGTTAACATAAAGTTGTAACAAAAAATTTTAAACAAGTGACAGGTGTAATGGCTACTCAGGATAAAGACGCGGTGCCTGTTCGTCCTTTACAAAATACAAGGCGTTCTGAACAGCTACAGGAAGCGTTTGCAGCTCGTTTCAAACAGAAACCTGCGTTTTATGTAAGGGTGCCCGGCAGGTAATTTAAATCTTTGTTTACTTTTTGTAATTTATAAAATGCTTAAACTATTGGCTGCAGATTCGAATTGTTTATATTATTTTGTATGTACGCTTTTTAATATTTCGAAACTTAATTAGTTAATTAATAATTTTAACCATAATTTTTTTGTTTAATTTTTATTAGTAATTCATAAAATGTTGAACTAGTACTGGCTACACATTCGAAATGTTTTTAATTTTTTTATGTACAGTTTCTAATATTTCGAAAATCAATTATTAATTAAGGATGCTTAAACCATGTGCTTTGATACTTTTTGTTTAATTAAACTAAATTGTTCACTTACACGTCAAAAGCCCTGTAGAACCACAAAAATTAATTAATAAAAAAATCACGCATTTGATTTTATTAATTAATTTTTGTGGTTTTACAAGGCTTTTAAAGTCAGGTATTAAAGGCAATTGTTTAACGAAACCATATCGGAAATTAATCAAATTGTATCATGTTGGTTTTATGTTTAAATCTTCGATAAATTCCTGCTTTATTAATTTAAATACATAGGTACATAGTTTGAAAAACCTGTTTTTTTTTATTAGACAAGTTTATATATTTTAGTATATATACGATGCTTTCTGATTTACTTTTTTATAATGAATTTATTTGTTAATACCTAACTTTCTAATCAATCGATCTACGAATACCTACTTGAAATCATTGTTGAGCCTGAACACAATAACAAAACAAAAGTAAACAACCTTACTCTAATTGCTCTAATCAGTGTTTATGCTGTTAAAAATACTTTCTTGTAAACCTACAATTTTTAGAATAGTAGGTCATTAATAACCAATCAAGTGTGAAATAACTAATAAATTAACACCGCAGTTGAAAGGAATTCCACCTGCAAAATGAGGCCAAAAACTTAATGCAATGCAGAATTTTCAAAAATACTTTATTTAGGTATAGGTACAAAAGGAATTACAAATAAACTTTTATTTCGGAAGATTTGGGCCTTTTTGTTATTATTAAATTAAAACATATTTTTATTTCTGGACGTTTGCCTTCTGTCAAATTTTTCCTACACATAATATTTTTGTTAATTGTAAAGGTAGAATTTGAAATGTTTGATGCTTACATTTTTGCAACAATTAAAATTGTTGCTGTCGAATGATGAGGATATATGCATAACTAAACATAAATAAAATTATTTATGAGTTTAAATACCCTAAGAATTAAAGAAATATGTATGAATTTTTAAGTTCTGCTGAAAGTTGTAAATTGCTCGTCGTTTCTTTTAATTTTCGAAGGCCTCTTATATTTGACGAATTTTATCGAATAAGGATACTTAATGCAAGCAACATAAAAAATCTATTTAGTTATTTTCTAAAGGTTTGTTGTGGTGAGTTTAACATTTTATTTCTTAATTGGGTTTTACACTACAAGTTGCTAAAATAGTATTAAATTAATAAACTAATAACTTACCTCGTAACTTACATAACGTTATGGAGACAAAACTGAAAACGGAGATAGATTTATATCCGAAATGTTACTGTAAGGGAATTAATAGTTTATTAATTTAACAACGTTTTTGTAACTTGTGGCGAAAAACCCAATTGAGAAATATAAAAATTTATTTAGCTTTGTAGATAAATTATGATGGCATTTTTTAATTCTCCAAGGAACTCCGTGTATTTTCCACGAAGTTCTGGAATTTTCTTTGATTTCATTCTAATAAAGACGAATATTTTATTTATTTATTTTTCCAGGAAACTAAATTTTAGGGACTTTTCAGTGATATTATGAATTTTTTCATTTACTTGGAAATGGCTTGTGCAGGCTTTTTGAATTTTTCTAAGTTTCAAAATTAAATTTTTTCAATTTTTTTTTAATGTTGCAGAAACGTCTTTTAAGAATATTTTGTTTTCATACAGAAAAATTAAAAAAAACTCAGAACTTTCGTTCTTAATGAAGACTGGACTTGAATTTCGAGAATGTAAATTTATTTTGCTATAAAAATTTCCAACTACTTATCATTTTTTTGTAGATATGTAAAAGGATTTGGATTTTTTAAAGATTATTGTTCTCCTCTTTAATCCAAAAATTTTTCGAATTTATAATTTTACTAAGAACTGAAATAATTTCAAAAAATCTTGTAGGCAATTTTGGGCAATGTTGTTATATTTTTCTGGAATAGTTTTTCTAAATTTTTTGAATAGTTCAAGATATTCTGAAATATCTACTTGCTAGAATTTTTGATAGATCGAACAAATACATATTTTTTTAAATTCTGTTGTTTGTAAGATTTCTTCGATGTTTTAAGGAAGTGTCGGAGTATCATTTAAAACTTTTTTAAGTTTATACAGTTTCTTGTTTAGAGTTGCTTCTCTTGAGATAAAAATGTATTCGTGAAAGAGTGAAATGCTTTGGAGGAGTTTACGAAAACTCGAACATGAAGAATTATTTAAAACTAATAGAACTCTCTAATAGAAAGAAACGTTCAAATCTGCTGAATACTTTAAAAACTTATTTATAGCTTTTCTATTAACTAGTTAATTGGGTTTCCTGTGAAAGTTTAGATATCCTAATAATTTTTACAAGTATTCTGTACAGAAAATATATGTAATTAAACGAAATAATTAAAGAAACTCTCCAAGTTCTTAAACGAAATTTGTATGAGTTTTTAAATTTTTCTAATTGTTGCAAATTGCCCGTCCTTTTTTTGAATTTCTGAGAGCTCTTCCTATATCTCAAGAATTTCGACGAAGAAAGGATAGGTACCTAATTAAAGCAATTCTACAGGGAACTTCATATATTTACTACGAATTTCCTTCGATTAGGTACATTCCAAATTCCAACAAAGACAAAGTTTGAGTGTTTATATGTACTGATATCCTTTATTTTCTCAAGGAAATTAAATTTTGGGACTTTCTATAGAGTGATATTGGATTTTCTTCATTTATTTGGAAACATTTTCAGCTTGTTATAATTTTTTTGTATTTCTCAAAGTTCCAGGACTTTTCTAAATCTTCTGAAAATTTTATGAATTTTGCAGTAACACGTTATTAAACCTTATTTATACCCTAAGCCCTAAGGTGTTAAATTAAATTAACTATTGGATACAAATTTAGCCCATTCCTTCTTGTTTATTGCCCTTTTCTTTGCTTCACTCCAGTTTAGTCCTCGTCCTTTTAATATCATCCGATGTCTTTCTCGGTCTGCCTCTGGTTCTTTTTTGTGTTGTTTTGGTTTGCCATATTATTTTCGATTGCTGTTTATCTCATTCAGGTTAAATGACCAAACCACCTTAATTGTTTTTCTCTATGCTTTTTCGCACATCGCACTTTTTTTATTTACTGAGGGCCCCACTCCATATTTGTGCCCGGGGCTTCAAAATCCAAAGGGCGGCGCTGCTTGCAGGTATAGGTGTGCACTCTTTGCGTAGAACAAATAACCGGTCTAATTTGACTGGCCTATTGATACTATACTCAGTATAGTAATTCCAAGGTTGTAGGAACATTCTCTGTTATCGCTTTTTTTGTACAATGGTATGAGTATACCAATTGCTCCTTGTTCTGGTATTCTTCCTGCTCTTCAAATTTTATTAAGCAGGTTAGTCAATATCTTCTTTCGGTTCTTTAACATTTCTGCGGTGATACTGCCATACCCTGCAGCTTTTCCTCGTTTCAGTAAGTTCACTGCTTCCTCTACTTCTTCACTGGTTATGTCCTATATCCTTTGAATTTGGTTTTGTACATTTTCTGCCTTAGTAATTTCGACATCTGGATTTACTATTTCTCTTACCATCTTTCGCTTTTAGGTGTTATACCGTTTTCACTTAGACAATGTTTTGAGTATTTTATAAAATAGCTTTTGATTTCCAAAGCCGTCTTTTTCCATTTGTTCGCCAAATTGAACCCAGGATTTTTCTGTTTTTGAAGAATTTTAATAAGCGTTTTTTAGTCGTTTCTGTAGCATATTTTAATTAATTCACCGTTTAATCCATCATCTCCTGGAGCTTGTCTATTCTTTGTTGTTTTTAATATTTCTTGTAGTTCTTCATATTATAAATCGTCTACCCCTTTGTTTTCGTATATATTGCTGTGGCTTAGTTTATTTTATGTATTGCTATTTGTCGTCCATAGTTCTTTATAGTACTTTAGCCATTGGCTTGTGTGTATCACTTGAATATCTGCCGTATCTTTCTGTCGTTTGTCCAAATGTTTTAAGGCTTTCTATGCATATTCTTGTCTCCCGTGAATATCATTTTCTATATTAGATATGTATTCTGTTCTGCTTTTCTGATAATACTTTTGGTGATATTAGATAACCTCATATATTCTTTCTTACTTTCTGGGGGTTTTACTTGTAAATATAGGTAGTATAAATAAGCTTTTTTCTTATTTTCTATAGTTGTTTTAATTTTGTCGTTCCATGTTAATAATCTTTTCTTATTTCTTCTCACTGTTCTATATTCAAGGGCTTCTGCTGCTTCCTGTTCAAATATGGTATTCAGTGATTTCCATTCTTTTTCTATGTCTTCTGTTGGTCTGATATGTATCAATTACGTAAAATCATTCGATAGAATAAAACGAGATAAGTTATTTGAAATATTAGATCGAAGAGGCGTCCCCAGACATTTAATACAGGTCATCAAAAGCATGTCTTCTTCTTAAAGACCTTCTCCGATTCAGAGGTTGGTTATCACTTGGTTAAACATCTCTCGATCTTCAGCTACCCGAAACAGTTGTAAAGCCGTCATTCCTGTCCAATTTCGTATGTTGCGGAGCCAAGATAGTCTTTTTCTTCCCACACTTCTCTTTCCATGTATCCTTCCTTTAATTATTGTTTGTAGTAATTTATATTTTTCATTTCTTAGAATATCTCCGAACTAGGCCGTTTTTCTTCTTTTAATCGTATTCATTAGCTCTTTTTCATTGCCTATTCTCCTTAATACCTCTTCATTCGTTATTCGCTCTACCCAGGAGATTTTCAGGATTCGCCTGTATATCCACATTTCGAAGGCATCGATCTTATTCATGATTGCTTTTTTCAGCGTCCAAGCCTCCATACCATACAGTAATGTCGACCATACGTAACACTTAACAAATTTTATTTTTAGAGCGAGTTGCAGGTGATTGTTGCAAAGCATAGATTTATACTTTAAGAATGTGTTTCTTGCCACCTCTATTCTAATTTTAATTTCGTCATCAGGATTTAGGTCGGTATTAATCCAGCAGCCCAAGTACTTAAATCTTATGACTTGATCTATTGCTGTTTGGTTGATCGTTATTTGTGCTCTATTTCCAGTCGGGTTGTTTATTATCATGAGTTTAGTTTTGTTGATATTTATTCTCAAGCCCATTTCTTCGCATGCTTCATTTATGTTATTAATAAGGAACTGCAGATCCTCTAGACTTTCTGCTAGTATAGCGGTATCGTCCGCATACCTTATGTTGTTTATAACTTCGCCATTTATGTTTATACCCTCCGTTCGTTCCCATAAGGCCTTTTGAAACATGCATTCAGAATATATGTTGAACAGGACCGGGGACAAGACACATCCCTGTCTAACACCTCTTTTTATTGGACATTCTTGCGTTTGTTCGTCACCTATTTGTACCACAGCTGTTTGGTTCCAATATACATTCTTTATAAGCCTAATATCCTTTCCATCGAGTCCAATGTTTTCGAGAGCCTTCATTAATTTCTCATGTTGTACCCTGTCGAAGGCCTTTTCAAGGTCTAGAAAGCAGACAAATACCGTTTTTTGAAACTCTCTGCATTTCTGTAACATAACATTCATGCTGAAAAGTGCATCTCTTGTCCCCAAACCACTCCGGAATCCAAATTGGGAGTTGTCAATAGTAAGTTCACATTTTTTATATATTCTGTTCTGTATAATTCTTAATAAGAGCTTCAAAATATGACTCATTAAACTGATTAACCGAAAGTCATTACATGTTTTTACGTTATTTTTCTTAGGAAGTGGAATAAATACAGATTTCATCCAAAAGCATGTACGACAACTCAAATATAGGAATAGTAAACGATGACGAAAATAGGATAGAAATGGTAAATTCAGGATTAAGGGCTGCAGCATGTCGGCGCTTGACGATGCCATACGTAAATGGAAGAGTAATTTAGAATTGTATTCGCAAAATAAATATGTACCTAATAACTTTGCTTTTTGCTATAATAGTCAGCGACGAAGAATCAGCATTTCATAAACTGCACAATACAGTAGCGGAATTGAATTATCAAATATCAAGAACCAAAACCAAGGTTATGGCATTCTATAGAAGACAGCCAGATCAAAGATAGTATTAGAAAACGACAGTATAGAACAGGCAAATCAATTTAACTTCCTTGGTTGTAAATTAGCCTATCATGGCGAAGTAGATATACAGCATAAAATAGTTAATTACATAAATGGAACTATCAAAAGAACACTTAAAAACAAAGCACGTAAAGAAACTTTAAGCTAATTTTGTAAAACACTGACAGTTCCATGCTATATATACGGTAGTTAAAATTGGACAGTAAAGAAATCTGCCAAGCGGCTACTTCAAGGTGCAGACACTCTGATAGACAGGAAAAGAAACACCGACATAAGAAACGAATTAAAAATCTTCAGCATCAATGAAAAAATAGAAACCTACACAAATGAGTGGAAACAAGACGTGCTACGGATGGACCACAAAAGAATTCCGAAGAAGATAATACACTACCGGCCAAGAGAAAAGAGACCATTTGGTAGACCCCGAAAGAGATGGGAAGATCAAAGTTAGGCAATGGAACAGGCTGCGACCTGCGAGCCTAAAACGTACTCGTATATGGGAATAAGAAGGAGATTTTTCTTTTATTTTTGTTCGCTGGGCTTTGTATTCTTCATACTTATCATTTGATTTGTTACCCCAGGTACTGCTTCAATTTCTGTTTTTTAATTTTCACTTCTTTCTTTATTTCTTCGGTACACCAATTGGTTTGTTTTTTGTTAATCTTGTTGTTCCACACGTTTCTATTGCTGCTTTGGTTATTATGTTTTCGATATTTTTCCACTTTTTCTTGAAACTTTTTAAATACTTTCTTATCATACAGCCTATATGTTCTAATTTTGTTTATAACTTTACAATTTTTAATATCCTCGTTACTTTCTTTTGGTTCTTCTGTCCGTAGTACTATCTTTGAAACAACCAGGTAGTGGTCGAAGTATATCTCTGCTTCTCTTATAACTTATAACTCTTGTGTCTTTTATATCAGAAGAAAATTGGAGAAAAACTCAGAACTTTTATTTTTCATGGTTTGTTTATAATATTAAGTTAAAATATTTTTTCATCTTTGAAGACTAAACTTGTATTTCGCGAATATAAATTTAGTGTATATTTTGTAATAAAAATTTCCAGATCCTTTTTTGTTGTGGTTTTCTTTGTAGATCTATAAAAGGACTTATTTTTCAAAGATTACTTTTTCTCGTTTTTTATTAATAATTTGTATGGATTTCCAAAATTTTAGTGAAACTTATGGATTCGTGGAAAATTAAAAAATTTTGCTTTACGTTTTTTCTTTTTTAATAATTAGTTTTCCAGATTTTTTTGAATATTTCAGGATGTCCTGCTAAAATTTTTTACAGGGCGAACAAATACATATTTTTTAAATTCTGTTTTTCCTTAAGATTTCTTCAACGTTTTAAGGAACTATTTGATGGATAAACTAATAATTCAGTTACGTTCAATGAGTTAATAGTTTATTAATTTAATTGAATTTGGCAACTGGTGGCGAAAATCCCACTTAAGAATCTATAAAAGTTTTCGTAGAAAAACTAAATTTTAGGGACTTTCCAGTGATGTTATGAGTTTTATTCATTTATTAGCAGACCTTTTGGCCTGTGCAGATTCTTTGAACTTTTGAATGTAGCAGAAATCCCATGAAATAAAACCGATTAACAAATATAGAGGCCACGAAAATAATTAAATAAAATAATAATTAAATAAGTAAATCTACAAATAAGTAAAATTAATGAATAAATAGATTTAAAAGTGACCTTCATCTCAATCTCTTTTCAGTTTCAAAACAATCAGAAGTTGTTTAAAGTTACAAAATCGATTTATATAGGAACAGAAATTCGATTAAAGTCAAAATCTATTATTTAAAGTAACTCTACGTGAAACTAAATTTCAGTCACTACTCACGAAAATAAAGTTACCTCTAACTTTACCATCAAGCTTAGTACAAAGTTTACTGAAGATAACCGTCGTATATCAAAGCTGAACTACGATAATTAACGGAATGGCACTTTGTAAGGGGTTAACAACCATAAATGTAAAAGTTTTCAAGTCATTCACGACACCAAATTAATTATTAAAACTTTTTGTACTTGGTTTTTTGTTTTAATTCCCGTGAAATGTTAAACAAATTTCTGCTGAAATTTTAAGCAAATAACAAACCTAGATTTATTTGATTTTTTATGTTGTAATCTTTCGCAAACAAGGACATTTTTATATCAGTTTGTTTTATGTACTTCGTATACAACAACAAGTTTAACGTTAATTTGCACAGAAATTCTCGATATTCCAAGCTAACAGAACTAAAATAATTAAAGATCAATAAATAACCCAAATTTTGTTTGTCAAATTAAACACTTCAGATAACTTGTAATTTGAAGTGAGTTCGATTCATATCTGTCTGTTCCCAATCGATTATTGGTAAATATTTGAGATTAAGCAAATCAAATTGTTTTTTTTTCTCAATTTTCACCATGACTTTTCATCAACAATTTTTCTGAATATGCAGAAGCATTTGCACGCCCTTATTGTCATACGAAACGAAAACCCTTCAGTTTTGCATGTTTTCAGTTGTTTCCTCACTTAAATAGAGCAAAATCTTATGCTTCAGTTCTGCTTTTAACAATGGGAAAAGATGCACCTGCTCTAAATTTAACATGCAACATACAAGAAATTTCTAGTTAATTTAATACAAAAGAAACTGACGTTTAGATTAAATTTCTTTCCGACACCACGTGTCACTTTGTGTTCCGCAGGAAGCTGTTTAAACATTGCGTGAATAAAATCTAATTTACTACCAAATTTAAAAGAAAAAAACTGAAGATATTTTTTTGCATTAAATTTTGGCTTTTTTAACGTTATCAAAAGGTTGTTTTAATTCCTTTACATATATGAATTTTCCTATTTCAACGTCCCGCTGATATATGTTGAAGTTTATTTATTTTCGCTGTTTTAATATAAATATCGCGAAATTAAAATCTAACGAGTTTTTTTCTTCATAAAGAAGCACGCGATTTTTCCATACTTTATTTAAATAACATCAGAGGGAACACAAATATGAATATGAATGCCATAAATTTAGGTCGGATGAAAACGTACGATATAATATGCAGGAATCCTTGCATAAATAAAGTCATTCCCCAAAGGATTCGAGTTTCAGAGTTTCATATATGATGAATATATGAAAATAATTAAAGTTATTTTTTTATTTTGTTGTGAATTCCTGCGATTTAATATTTTTAAAGGTAAATCTAGCCAGTGTTGCGCTTTTTTTCAGGGTAAACCTTATCGGCGAGCATATCGACTATTGCGGATATGGAGTCTGCCCGATGGCTTTAGAACAGGATATTTTATTAGCCGTTTCCCCACAGGATAACGAAACGCTGAGATTAACTAATTTAGACCCCTTTTACACAGATTATAAATGTAACGTAAAGGATTTCGAGTGAGTTTGCTCTTATTATTCCTGTTTCTTAAGAAATTATTGTTTTTTATTAAGGATATCAATCGGAGACGGGGCACCACAGTGGTATCAATATTTCTTGTGTGGTGTCAAAGGAATTTTGGATGTTTTACCTGAAGATATCAGCATTAAAGGTTTTGACGTGATGGTTAGTGGGACGATTCCTCAAAGCGCTGGGCTTTCTAGCAGTAGCGCTCTAGTTAGTGCTGCTGCTTTAGCAACATGCCACGTTCATGACGTAAGCAATTTTTTAAGTCAAAATAAGTGCGTTAAAATACCTAAGTTTATTAATACTTTATTTGAACATAAGTTGGCCATGGTGTTATTTGCTTGGGATTGGGTTATATCTGCTTTTCCGGTGTTCGCTAAGCCAATTTTTCAATAAGCTGAAGATAATTAATTCGAATACTTCCACGGTCAGTGCCAGTATTAACAAAACGTCTTCCGGATTGGGACCGTGTCATTGTTGAGACAGAACAACTCAACGTTTCGACCACTTTTATAAGGGGCTTCATTAGGAGGAAAAGAGCACGGTAACTCAACGTGTCAACCACGCCAGAGGCGAAACTCTTTTAGCAAGAGGCAGAAGGGTAACGGTAACTCAACTTGAGAAGGGTATCGCCTCTGGCTTGGAAGACATTTTGTTAAGCTGAAGATATATTGAATTGTTTTCAAGGAACTATTAAACAGTTATCTTATTTTACTGGGGGGGGGGGGGGGGGGGGACATTACGTACTTAACCCGTGACGTTGAACTTTCTCTGCCCTATTCTATTCTTTTCTTCCTTTTTCGCTTGGGACCAGCCAATATCTTTGTTCTTCCGTGTAGCATTGTTTCACTTTCTCCTTGGTCTTCCTCGTTTTCTTTTATGCACTGCCTCTGTTTCCCATATCACTCTCACTCTCACTCACCCTCACAATATGTCCAAACCACCACGACTACTGCGTTTCAATTTTTTTTAATACGCTTTTCACTTTTAGCCCCGTTCTTATTCCACACTTCTTATTTTGTCAATTTTTGTCACCGCCTCATACTCGCTCCTGTATATTAATATTAGAATTAACGCTGATTTTAACTTTGGTTGTTTTTGAAACACTTGTTTTGAATGTATTATATAAAATTGCGTACAGTGTGCAGCTTGGGTTTATTATCCCTCTCTCTAGTCTTTTTCTTCCATTCTATTACTCCGAGATATTTCAGTTGTCTAGCTATAGTTTCTCATTGTATGTTTTAAAAATTATTAAAAACCCAATAGAAAAAGAAATACAGGATAAACAACCAGAAGAGCAAGCAGGGTTTAGGGCTGGCAGATCAACTATGCATAACATCTTTATACTGACAGTACCTGCAGAGAAGAGGGTAGCAGGAAATAGAGAGTTGCACTTGGCATTTATAGATCTGCGGAAAGCATAAGGGTGTGATCACTAAAAATTGGCACAAATGATTTTAATTTTATTTACGACGTTAAAAATTTTATAATGATAACACATTAATAAAACTAGTTACTACTATATTTAGAGAACACAATCTGCCCCGAAGTCGGCTGCTTTTCGAGCTTTTGTTTTTGTAGAAGCCATTAAATTAGCAAACACTGATTTTGGAGTTTGGCGCAATTTATATTGAATTTGTGCAATTAAGTCGGCAAGTAAATTTGCAGTTCAACCGCCTTCATACGTTTTTTGTTTTAAATAATGCCAAAATTTTTCAATTGCGCGATGTTGGGGCACATTTGAAACGATTTCTTCGCGAGAAATATAAGGAATATGGTACCTACCTCTCAAAATTGCTCGTTGTCACTGCAGCATAATGTGAGCTCGCCATGTCGACCCAAAAGATATATTGGCCATCAGAATGAAACTTTTGTAAGAAAGGCACCAAACGTTTCTTCACACACTCACTACTGTATGTTTCAGCGTTTATAGAATTTCCGGAAGGAACAATATACGGTGCTGATCTTCCTTTCTCTGAAATCGCAAGCCACACCAAAACCTTCTTTGGGAACTTTGTGTGACGTTTGAAACGTACTTCTGCTTCTACCGGAATATTTTCTTTACTATAATAATGTTTATTTCCAGCGCAATCACTCCCATCTACTGTACTATAGGACTCATCATCCATTACAATCGAAAGACCATTTGATGGTTTGAAAACACCGCTTCGTAGTTTGCGCAGTTTTGTTTGCTGCTGTTCCAATTGTTTTTCGGTGTAGAGAGGACCAGAAATCCGTTTTTTAACTTTTATATTTCTTTCTTTCAGTATTTTATTTACATATGCCTGACTTATCTTAGATTTTCTAGCTATTTTTCTCTAAGTTTGTCCAAGAACTCCAACCACGTCATTTTCCAAAGCAACTTTTTTCTTTTTCGGCATTTTTCGGGCTTTTCGAGCAGATCCTGGCTTACAACTAAGCTGTTTACCTTCTTCTACTCTTGTAATACTATTATAGATGGTTCGCCGTGAAATTTCCATCTTCACGAAATGATTTACTGTAACTCTTGGGCTTACTTCTGTTAGCAACGTAGAATTGGCCAATGATATGTCTTTTATCATATTCCTTTAATCCGTCCATTGTACAAATAACTGCAACTACAGTAGCAGCAGATATCTCTGTTTGACGTTTGATAAGTTAGAAACAAATGCTGAACAAACGAATACCGCGGAATATTCACAGCCTGCTAGATTTAACAGTTTAACTGTGTGCCAATTTTTAGTGATCACACCCTTATGATAATGTACCGCTATCACAGTTATGGAAAGAAATTAAAAATAGGAATATTAACCATATACTTGTCAGTGCTACAGTGAGACTATACAAAGGTAATACCGTCAAAATAAAGAACAGCAGTCACAAAAAGTTTGAGACAGGGTTGTTGTCTCTCTCCTACACTTTTTAAAATGTATATGGACCAATCCCTTAGAGATTGGGCAAATAAATATAAGAACCTTAATGAAACTGGGGGTGGGGGTTGTACTTCGCAGACGATCAGATCGTAAGTGCTGAAGATGAAGAGGATCTCAGCTGCATGCTGCAAACATTAAAAGAAAGCTATGAAAAGGACAAACTAACAATAAATATGGAAAAGTCAAAATATTTAAGAAGAAATAAAAGATTTATCATTGGAAAAATATGTGATTCGGGGAGTAGATAAATGCAGACATCTGGAAGTTATAGTGTGGCAAAGCGAAGTTCAAAATTAATACACTAACAAGGCACGTGTATACTCATCATACAGAATGTTCTAAGAATGCAGAATAAGTAAGCACATACACTTCAAGGTGAATGCCATTGCACTTAAAATACGATATTCCGCAGGTATATGAAATGCTGATAGTAGCATTCTTGTAAGATGAGAAGCACGGTCAATTGAGGGGTTCGACTTTGGGGTATAAATACAGCAGCTCGATTGACGCGTGCTTAGTTGTACTTTCATCGAAGCTGCTGCATCTCCGAGAAGTCGAGTCCCTTCGAGACGATGTTTCCTGTAATTTTCATGTTAGATTATTATTGTATTTAATTTAACCTTAAACCAAGACTTTCAAATTGTTTGTATAAATTACTTTAATTATTTTCATGAACCTTGTCGTTTAAATGTAATTGGAATTTACCTCTTAACTTTTTTAAGTGTTTACTTCGAATGGTAACTTAGAATAACCTTTGTAAAACCTGCACTACCGAATACATGTTGTTAATTGAATTCGACTTTTAATAAAACCTCTCGTAAAAGCCAGTAAATTCTCAAGTGACGAAGTGACTTAACTTATTTCTCTTAACTTCTTACAAATAATGAACTTCGCCACAATATTCAATAAAAAAGAAAATATTAGAGGTGAAATGGATAGCAGAACGAATAAAGGTAGAAATGTCATTCGAGAGCTCAATTTTGTATGGTAGGACAAAAGCATAACGAAAAAAATAAAAGTAGAGAACATATAGTAGTATGGTGCATAATATAAAAACCTACGGGTCAGAAGCACAAATATAAATAAAGCACAGAACAGACGTTCAAAGGCTGTAGAAGTGGACTAATATGAAGAAGTGCGAGACAGTCAAAACTAGACAGAGTGAAAAATACTGATATGGATATGATTGGGGTGGACACGGATACTGTAGACGAAATCAAAAGACGATAGCTAGTATGGTTAGGGTATACAAATAGAATGGACAATAGCACCACTAAAATGCCCCAATTTAGCTGGGAAGTAAGACTCTTAAAAAGAATTAAGAAGAAACATTGCTTGTATGATGAGCGAAAATCAAACTTTAAATTTAGGGTTAATTAATTTTCAACTTGTCAAATATAATTTTGAAAAATGAAACCTCGTTAAAGTCCGGAAAATTGTTAAAATCCCTCATCTTCAAGTTAGTACCAGATAAAGCTGACATGGGTAATTACATTCGTATTAGCATTCATGGCTAGGTACGCAGATGGCCGAAAAGGGCAATGGCGTGGAACCTGCCCGAAAAAAAAAACCAAGAGAGCGACTAAGATGAAATTGGCAAGTGGGAATAAAGGAAGCAATAAAAGTCATCTTCTTGCTGACCCCTTTCTGCATTATTGCTCTCCATATTTCTTCTCACTGTATTCTATCAAATGCCTTCTCGAAATCTATCACACAACAATAAAGCTATTTGTTTAATTACAAAAATCCAGTCTTGGGTAGACCAGCCTGTGTATCTCCGAGAGCAGTTATTGGAGAAGTCTCCTTTTTTATGAAATGGAACTATCGCGGTTGCCCTCCAGTCCTCAGGGATTTTATTCGTTTTCCATGCTAATGAAGTTATCCTATGTAATATCGTATCTTCTCCCATGAATTTAATCATTTCTGGTCGTAATTTGTCATGCCTGGAGCTTTCTCTCCTTTGCCTCGCTTCACTACTTTTTTGTATTTCAATTAACCTTATGTTTTCCTTCTGTGCTTCGTCTATTTGTGTGTTTTGGTCTCTTCTGTTATCCGTACCTGCATTCCCTAATAAATCCATAAAGTATTACCTCCATCTTTCCACAATACCGTTTCCTTCTGAAATTAATATCATTTCACGACCTTTAACTGATTTTTCTTTTGTTTTCTTAGTCTCAAAGTGTGATATAGTAACTTGGCAGTATCTACGGCATCCTTCTCCATCTCTTCCCCAAACTCCTCCCATGTGTTTAACGTTCTCTCTTTGGATTTTATACTCTTGGTAAGCTTCTGCGTTTTTTATTATTTCCTAAATATTTTTGCCATAAGTACCATGCTATTTGTTTCTTTTTATTCGTGTTAGGCCTTCCAGGTTTATCAACTTTTCCTTTCCTATCTAGCTTGGCCTCTTTTAGTGCCAAGATTATCTCATTTTCCTTACCGTTAATATCCGTTGTATTCCATATAGCCAATTTCCATGTCTTGGTTTTTGTTTTTTTTTCATTTTCCATTTCTCTTCCTTATTCGTGTCCTTTGCCACAGCCAGGGTCGTTTACGTTAATCCGTCCTTTCATTTCTTTGCTAGTTTTTGTACCCTCTTTTTCTTCCGTTAATGTGTTGGTCGTCTCGTTCCACTTTCACTTTTTTCCATTAATAATGAGTTTACTGTAGCCTATTTTTGTCGTTTTGCCTGTCTCTTGTCTTTTCTGGCTCTGATTCTGATATATATTTTTTCTCCCTCTCTATTTCGCAGTTTAAGTTTGTTCGGAATACCATGTAGTTTATCCTGTATATTATTTAGCTCTATGTATAGCAATCTTTAGGCTCTCCCTCAACAGGCCTTTTCGTTTAATCTCTCTCTCTCTCTCTCACAAACTTATTTCTATATTCATGCCATATAGTATCACATTACATTTCTTTATCTAAGATTGTTCGGAATACCATGTAGTTTATCCTGTATATTATTTAGCTCTATGTATATCAATCTTTAGGCTCTCCCTCAACAGGCCTTTTCGTTTAATCTCTCTCTCTCTCTCTCTCACAAACTTATTTCTATATTCATGCCATATAGTATCACATTACATTTCTTTATCTAAAATTTCCACTTATCTATCTCTCTGTGCTTTAATTTTTTAAGTCCGCTTTTTCCTTTTTTAATACCTCTATTTGTCCTTTGATCCCTTCTGGCTTCGGACTTTTCTTTTATCATTTTTTGCATCATGTCTATCATGTAATGTAACTTTTCATCACTCTCTCGGCTATTATCTTTAGTTGGGATTCTGGAAACCTTTTTGCTCTTTCTGAAGATATCCCCTTCCCGAAACTCTTTTCATATTTTGCCTTCATCCGTCAGGTTTTTGTCCAGATCCGACCCTGTCTGCGTTTTACACATTGTTTATTTTTGCAGCGCGTGTTGTCTTGTTGTTGACCTTAGATTTTGTTTTCGTGTTTATTGTGTAGTAAACACTTATTTGAATTTAAATTTATACTGTGTGTTTGATTATTCAGGTGTGTAAGCACGTCGAACTATTTTAGTACGCGTGATAATACAAGTTGTTATCATTATGCCCGTTGACTATGCTAGCCTGCACGAAATTCCGTGCGAAAATATTAAAAAATCAAAAATATTGAAGATGGAAATTAAAGCCTTTATTTTATGTAATTTGGCGTCGTTGCTAGGACCTACAAAATGACCACGGCCAGCCAAAGTTCAAATAAAACGTAAATGGATCATAATTTGGAGCGAATTCGTTCGCCCCTATGAAAATATTTAGAAGTTCGTAAGCATAACAAAGTCAGTTTAGGGTAATTTATTAAAAGTATTCCACTTTGCCCCATTTTAAAACAACCACGTTATGTTTCTTAATGGTTAAAGGTAAAACAAAACAGAATATAATTCTTACTAAATGGAAAATATACCCAAAGGAAAATTAAATTGCTTTTGTAGAGATATGAAAATGTAAATGTTTGTGTATTCTACGTTTATAGCCTTAGGGTTTACACGAAAATCTTTTGTTATATGCAAGTTTTAGGAGGTCAAAATAAAATCAAAGAAATTTTTCATCGTTTTTAGTTTGAAATACGAATAATTCACTTCCTTACTTTACTAAACTGTAGGACCAAAACTACTTAATTTTGTTCTTTATTAAATTCATGAGCTTTAAATTGCACGACTTAATTTAGAATTTAGAAAAATTCGGGGTGAAATATTTATTATATTTTAGTTTTCGATGTCCAAAGAGAAAATTGCAAATTTATGTGCCAAATGCGAGCGCTACATTGGAACTCAGGGGGGTGGAATGGACCAAGCTATCGCATTTTTAGCAACCGAGGGTAAGTTATGAATTATGTGTTTGTGATAGTGTTAGATTATAAATTATTTATAGAAGGGAATTTGTCGAGTTTTATTCGTATTCTCTTTCTGGAATCCAGAGTGAAATCTGGAAAAAGATTTAGGGATCTCCTTTGTTATTTATTTATTTATTTATTTATCATTATCACTATTATTAAGGCTTTTAAGAGCTACTTTTTTAAATAATTTGAAAGCCTTCACTTGATAGAAGTAAAGTAATTTTTACGACCAGTTTAAGTGATAACGTTTACGTTTAAGTTTTTATCCAGAGATAAACACTTAATTAACAAACACGTTACCGAATAACAATTCCATCTTCTAAACCAAATAAGAATGCCAACAATAACGTGCAACTTCGACTAAGCTTGGATAAAAACGTTAAAATCTATTAAATATTTACTTTGAGCTTATTGCTAGATTTAAAATGTGACCAGGAATTTAAATGAGTAATTTAGCAACGAGACTTGTTTGAAACTCGTAAATTTGCGGTTTTTCATAATTTAAAACTTTACTCGAATATTTACATTAATGTATTTTGTTATACGAACGCTCCAATTTGCATTTTTAATTTTCTTTTCAAGAACTATTTTACGTAAAAGTTTGCCCTGTCAATGTGATTTATTTAAGCCAGCTTCCATTTATTTGTATAAATTTTTATTCTGACATTAAAATTTAAAGACCCTGTTAAGGATTTTATTTAGATTTAGAGAGTAAGAAAATGTTTAAAATTTAAATATTATGAAAGTGACATTTGATAAAACCAAAAGACCTAAGCGAAGCTTAAAGTTTTAGGTATTCATTTCTTTGGGGAAATAAATAATTCATTAACACGCATAAAAACCTTGTTATTGATTTCAAAATTCTATATTTTCGCATGCTTAAAATTCAAAGTCGTGTTTATATAAATTTTTAAAAATAAAGATATTTTAGCAGTTAAAACTTAAATTTTGAAGAATTAATTAATCGTCGAAAGAAATGATTCATTAAAAGACATAAAAAATAATTTTAAAGGTTTATTATTTATGTTGAAATTCTGTATTTTCAAATAGTTAATTTTTTTCATATTGTTTGTTATTCTCCTATTAAAAACCGGTTAATACAATCGTTTCCATGGAAACTATTTTCCAAATAGCTTATTAGGAGGTTTATTAGGAGATGGAAAGACCAGCCCTTAGTGAACAAAATCATCTCTGTATTTACCGGATTAATGGACAACGAGTGTTCTGTATACCAGGTTTCTAAATACTAATTTTTTTAAATATTAAACATTCCTGTTTAAAGAACAATAAGAAAATCTAAATTTAATTTCTTTGGGATAATAATTTATTAAAAGACAAACATTACCATGAAAGTTATTTATGTTAAAATTCTGTATTTTCAAATAGGTACTTCATTTTTCTGAATATTTAAGATCGATCTGAAGAATTTTAAATACTAAATTTTTTAAACATTAAAAATTCCTGTTTATATAAATATTTAACAATAAGAATGAATTTTGTTAGGGAAATAATTCAACTATTTATGTTAAGATTCTGTATTTTTAAATACAAATACTTAATTTTTTTAATATTTTTGATCAATTTGAAGAAATCTAAATGCTTAATTTTTTATATTAAAAAAATTCCTGTTTATATAAATATTTAAGGTTTTAGAAAAATGTAGGAATAAATTTCGTTGGGGAAATAATTCATTAAGAGACATGCAAAATGGTTTTAGAAGTTAATTATTTATGTTAAAATGAAATACGTAAATTTTTTAATATTTCTGATCGATTTGAAGAATTCTAAATACTAAATATTTTAAACAAACTTAAAAATTCCTATTTATATAAATGTTTAACAATAAGGAAATGCTAGTAATTTTTAAGAATTAATTTTTCTAAGGTAATAATTCATTAAAATGCGCATATAAAAATAATTTTAGAAGTTTGTTTCTGTTTTTAAAATTCTGTAATTTGAATCATTTAACTTTTTCATATTTTCGATCGATTTGAAAAATTCTAAATACTAAAATTTTTAAACAACCTTAAAAACTCATGTTTATATAAATGTTACAAAATAAGAAAACCTTAGAAAATTAGAGTTTAAATAGTTTGTTATTTGGGAATTAATTTCTTTTTACTCTTGACCTACGGAGACAAATTTATTGATTGAATAGTTCTTTAAGGGCACTTTCCACGTTTCTTTTACAGGAAAATTGCTTGAGTGATTTTTAAAATAACGTTGAAAGTAACTTAGGTAATCATCCGAAATTTCTATTTTAATTTTGTTTAACATTAATAAACAATTTGCAGAGTGTTGAAAATCAATAATTCGCTGATGATTTTCCTTTTGCTTTTTTTTGATTTACTGTTTTTTTGATGGCGATTTGTGCTTTCCTAACCTACTTACGGACGAATTTGTTTATTTATACGTTTAGTGCTAGTAAGTACATAAGCAAAAACAAATTCATGAAAAATTAAGTTGGTTAATATAAAACAAAACATTCGTCGATATTACTTCATATTCGGAAATCAAACCCAGAGACCTCGTATACAGGGCACCATCTGCTCTGCCAGATTTTATATTTGAAATCATGAAATCGGAACCTAATAAGACCGTACAGGAGACTCAAACTCAATCTGCAAACTTTTGAATTTTCAGTCCAGTTGAATGTTTCATATATAACATGTAAATCTTCGATTGTCAATGTAATAGAGTAAAAACGTTTCTTTTTAATATCACCCCTGCGATTTCGAAAATGATATTTTTTCTGTCTGAGCAATTATGCCTTTCTAAATTTCTAAAGCCCCAGATTTTTCAGGATTCTCAATTTTAAGAAGTATCTAAATTTTTAATGCGTATTATATTAAGTCAAACCAATTATGTTTTACTTAAAACAAAATTTCAATTCGATATACAGGGTGGTTCGCTTGAAAATATCAAACTAATTGGAACTAATTTTGGCCACATGTTACTCAATTACTCAGAGAATGCTTCGAATTAAAATTAACGAAAATGTAACAGTTACCTAAACACTTTTGTAATTTCAGGCATGGCCTAAGAAACACATGACGTTGCGGGTATTGTTATTTTTGACTTTGGAAGCCTCCTTTTATAGTTTATAGCTTCAACATGCAAATTTAGTCATGTTTTGGTCAGGAATTTTATACCCCAGTC
This sequence comes from Melanotus villosus, assembly GCA_963082815.1. NCBI lineage: Eukaryota > Metazoa > Arthropoda > Insecta > Coleoptera > Elateridae > Melanotus > Melanotus villosus. The sequence continues at coordinate 13,413,879 of OY720423.1, forward strand.
GATAGTGAGGAGTTAGATTTGAATGTTATTCTTTGGGGAAATAACTTATTAAAATACATTCAAAATATTCATAGAATGCTTCTAATCAAACTCTCAACTTGTTCTTGAGGTAAGTTTGCCCATTCCTCTTGAGCGGCTTGTATAAGCTGTTTCACATTTCCTGCAGCTCTAATCCTTGTTTTAATGAAGTCCAGTGGCGTGTCTAGAACCTCACAAAATGGGAAGCCGAAGAGTAAAATAAAGCCGCAGACAAAAATTTTTTGATGCAAAAACTGTTGTAAAACCAAATTTAGGCGATGTGCCATACAATGTACAAAAAGTGCACTTGAATACGTTTCTTTTACTTTAACCTGTAGACCCCCTAATTCACCTGCCATTACTGCTGCTCCTGTGCTCCATCATAGCTTTGAGCTGCTAATTTTGAACCACAATTATAATATAATCATTCACTATGGTCTGAACAATACCATGTAAAGCAGAAGCTGTTCTTTGCGTGGAAACATTTAAAAATCCTATAAACCGTTCTTTAATTTCGCCTTTTTTTGTTACATAACGCAAGACTTTTGATAACTGACTAATATTTGCCACATCTGTAGTTTCGTCCAGAATTATACCAACAAAACAGCTTCATCTATTTCATATTTTATATTTTTCAATATTACTTTTTCTATGCATAGAATAAGATCGTTTTGTATCAAATTAGAAGTTCCTTTAAATCTTGTAGAATTATCTAAATGGGATTGTAAAATTTCGTCATACTTGGCCAATAAAGTTACTAAATCTACGTAATTGATTATGTTTTTCTGTATCAATTCTTAACTGATTGTCTAATGTGTGTTTTATTCTGATTTTTCCAAAAGTTTTTTCTTTAATTATCGCATGTATATGCGATTGACTGGACCCATGTCTTTTCATTAATTTATTTAAATTATTTAAATCAGCAAACCCATTTTTATTCCACAATTTTTTTTCGTTTGAAAATAAAATGCATGGCCAGCAAAATAAAAGCGACTTATTGTCACAACCAGTCAACCATTCACAAGTTTTATAATTTTCTTTTTGAAAATGTCTTACATACAATTTAGTTTGTTTTGTTAAATTAGTCAAAGCTGGAGTTGGCCTACCTTTGGCAATAATTTCCTCCTTTTCTTCGAAATTATAACGTGAAAATCCTTTTCTCAGTATATTACATATAACACATTCACAACACGACCCCGCACGAATATGGTCCCGTCACGCCCAGGTCCATCTTTGCACTGTATAATAATGTGTAATCTGCGGGATTACAGCTTACACAGTACTATTTTTAGTTCGATTGTCAAACGAAATTATGCGTAAAAACGAAAGATGTTTGCGTTGATACGACATTTGTATTGTACCAGGTGGCGCAAAAGTCATCACCCTATCGGAAGATGCTCTCATTTTTGCAAATGGTGTCTTATGTCATCGCGACTTTGACATTTGTGAAGTAAACAGAAGCAGAATACACGTAGACAAACCATGGATCGCTATACTCTTCAAGAACGCGGAATAATTGTGTCAATATTTTTTGCAAATAATCGGTCGGTGGTTTTGGCTCAACGTCAATTTCGTCGTCGATTCCCTGGTCGTGTAGCACCAACTGGGCAAACACTGCGGCGTTTAGCCGCTCACCTCGAGGAGACTGGCTCAACACGGGACAGTTGCAGACGTGGCCGGCCTCGGAGCAGCCCTTCGGTCGTGAATATCGCTGCTGTGGCTGCATATGTCCAAGAGGACCCTCAAACATCAACCAGATGACGGGCCACGCAATTGGGCATCAGTGGACGGTCTTTACAGCGAATTTTGGTGAAAGACTTGAAGATGTTCCCGTACAAAGTGCAAACAGTGCATCAGCTATTGCTTAATCGCTTAATCTCTCGTTTTGGCGATTTGCACTCGCCCGCAAGATCACCCGATTTGACCGTTCCAGACTTCTTTCTTTGGGTTTTTTTGTAGTCACGGGTCTATACGAACAAGCCACAGACCTTGGCGGCCCTAAAGGAGAACATTCGACTAGAAGTGGAGGATTTATCGCCAGAAGTTTTGAGAAATGTCATGGAAAATGTTGTGAAACGAACCCGAATGTATATCAACTCTGGCGGCGGCCACTTGACCGATATTATCTTCGCGACTTAAAGAAAAAAAATTTAAACGTCTAAATAAACATAATCAACAAACAGAACCAATTCTTTTTATTTGCAAACAAAGTTACTGCCTTAGGAAATCGAGTGAGGACTTTTGCGCCACCTAGTATATATATTAATATGTAACTAATTTCACGTTCATATACTTTTTAATTCCACAGTAAAACAGTATTTATTTTATGAAATAATATTCTCGGACACGCGCCTGCTATCGCTCTCAGTGAATAAAAACTATACTGGCGTTTTACACTGTAACTTCGTAGTGTACAAAGCCGTTTCGGGTTGACGTCGTGTTTTTCGTCGTTCGTGTTCTGTGGGCAGTTGAAATCAGATTCGAGCTTCGATTAGTATTAAAACATTTTGAAAATAATTATACATATTCGGGTCAACAGGATAACATATAACATTAAATTTTTAAATTTTAAGATATATCAATTTAATGATACGCTGTAGGTATTTAGTTTACGTAGGGGAAGCTGTGCTTCCACAGCTTCCATGGTAAACACGCCACTGATGAAGTCCCACCCATGCTCAATCGGATTAATATCAAGTGAGCAGGCAGGCCATCCCAAAACAGTGTCAGCTTCTGTTTCTAGTTTTCTGTGGCAATTCTGCTGGTATGTGGAGGGGCATTATCGTGCATGAAAACGAAATTGTTTTCCATTGCACCCCTCCACAGCATAACTATGGGTTCTATCACCAAATCAACATACCTGCCTCCTGTTAAACTCTGCCGTATGAGAACCAAAGGAGTATTTTCTCCCATTATAAATCCTCCCCAGAACATTACAGTTCCTTCTTTATATTTTGGGACAGATTTGGCAGTTAGCAGTCTGGCCTGTCTTCCTCGACCTCTTAACACCTAATTCGACAGTCATCTGATCTTAGACCAATTCCGGTTTCATATGAAAAAAAGACATTTTGCGAATCTTCAATTGTCCAGTTCTGGTGTTGCAAACACCAATTTAACCGATGTTTTGCCTGGATAACACGCGAACCCTTAACTGTCTCCTGCTAAATAGATTTTGGACAGGAAGTCTATTTTAACAGAAACATTAATACCTGTAGCCTGCAAAAGTTGCCTTTTGAGTTCAGGATGAGAAGAGGTCTAGCTATTTGATTCAAAGTAGTTACTCTGCGACGACTTTGTTTAGGCCTGTTCTTAGTTTCCAATTCCAAAAATCTTGCATAAGTTTTTGAAACAACTCCCTGAGAGACGCCCACTGTTGCTGCAATTCACCTTTGCGACATCGCTGCTCAACAAGAGTAACAATTCTTCTCATCTGAACTTCTGACGAACCTACGTAGGGCATAATTAGCTTTTTGGAACACAAAGTTAAGTTTACTCCGTCACCTTAGTTTTACAACTGGAAACAAATGATAATTTTTATCAATGCACATGTGATCAGCTATTAACGAAAACCTATCTTATTTTCAACAAAAACCTTTTTATACATTTCTTATGATTAGCAAGAAATACTAGGTGATTCCAGATAACTTTGGTTGTGTGTATTGTCGGTATATTCTTAAAAGTTTATAATTTATTCTTCAACAAACTTAAAATTTCCTGTTTATATGAATATTTGAAAATAAGGAAATCTTATAAATTTTGAGCTTAATTATAGGAATTCATTTTTTTAGGGAAATAATTCATTAAAAAATGTTAAAAACAATTATTTATTTTAAAATTTTACATTATTTTTTAAAAACTTTTTTGTATTTTTATCGATGTTAAGAATTCCAAATACTAAAATTTTGAAACAAGCAATTTATATAAATGTTTAAAAATAACCCGGTTTTACATTTCGTGTTATTTTAGTATCTTTTCTACTTCAAGTTTCGAATAACACTTCAATGCTAGTATAGTTGTTCCTGGGATTTCTAAAATTTAAACTTAGGTCGTCCCAAGTAGGAAATTGTTATTCGAAAGTATTCTTTACACAGCACTTACAACAAACAGGTTTATTGCGTTTGGTTCGTATATATTTTTCAGGATGTGCCAAGTTGATAGAGTTTTCTCCTCTGAGATCTAGAGACCTTTCTTTGCCTCCTGGTGCAAAATTCGTGATCGCTCATAGCCTCACCCGACTGAATAAAGCGGCTACGGCGGATTTCAATTGCAGAGTTGTCGAATGTCGACTTGCTGCTCAGGTATTTTTAATTTAAACATTATTTTAGGATTGATTCAATTAAATTTTCAATGACAAAACTTTAAAATTTCCAAATAATGAGATTATATGTATAAAATAAGTAAGCTTGGGTAAATCAACGGAACAAATCAATTAAAAAATAATTTGTAGGTAATTGCAAAGCACCAAGGACTAGACTGGACGAGTGTTAAACGATTAGGCGACCTACAGCAAACCTTAAATGTTGACCTAAACGCTATGATTTCCTTAGTAAAAACAATCCTTCACGAAAAACCTTATACGAAGGACGAAATCCTAAAGGAATTGAGCACAAATACAGAGGACCTGGATCAAGTATCTCTGACGCCTAATACAAAGCACATACAAAGCTTTAAACTCTATCAGAGAGCTTTGCACGTGTTTCAAGGTACGTTAGAAGACTAAAACAATTTACTCTCCTAATCTTTAATTTTACTTCAGAGGCACTTCGCGTGGAAAAATTTCACGAAACTTGCAACAATTTCTCATCAGAAGGAGCGCTCGAGACTTTGGGTAAATTAATGTCGGAAAGTCATGAAAGCCTGAGGGATCTTTACGAATGTAGTCATCCACAACTAGACAAACTCGTGAAGTTATCACAAGAACTAACATTCGGTGCTCGACTAACTGGTGCCGGATGGGGAGGATGTGCAGTGGCTTTAGTGCAGCCTGGTAAACTCGAAAAATACATTGACATGCTGAAGGCGGAATTTTATGAAAACTTGGGGGTCGTTGATAAATTCGAAGCTATTGTTTTTGGAACTGCGCCGAATTCGGGCGCTTGCGTTTACGTTGTTGGATAGATATTTTTGAGATAAATTTGATTATGGTATTAAGCTTCGATAATTATTTGGCTAAGCAATATTTTGATTCTTTTAATGTGAATTTTGTCAGCAATAAAGACCTATATTATTAAATGCATTTTATTCCTGAATTTGGAGGGAGACAAAAGTGAGAAGAACGTAAATTAATAATAAAATAAAACGTATGCGTAGAATAACAGCAGAAAAGGGATAAATTCGAGCAAAATATCAAGCAGTAAATTGTTGGAATTTATTTTCAGCAAGGGCAGTCACGTGTTTTATGTAAAACACCGAAGAAAGAAACAAATAATTACGAAACCACTAAAACAAGTACCACAATGTGCCTCCGTTAACATTTAAAGTCATTTAATGTTTTATTAAACTTAAACGCACTCACCCTTTGTTTCGAATTCCTTTGAAGTGTATAGAAATACGAGTGCGTAGAGGCGCAACAGAGGAGTAAATAATTTGAAAAGTCGTTAACGTTAAATAAGGTGCTGAGCTTTCGAGGTGTAACAAATCTGTTTTAACTTTTAGCCGGAGCACTTTTGTAAAGTTCACACCATTTGTGGTTTGGGAAATAAATAACATTAAAATAAGTTAAATTTTCTGTTTTATTCCTGCTCGAAATATTGTGCAAAGCGAATAATTTGATTATTTAAGTGATACCAACACTTACAGAAATTAAACAAAAATCTGAAGAAAATGTTATTCTAAAAGAAGTAATATAATAGATAAGATAATGTAATTGTCGAGTAAAAATTTTAAATCACTATCAATTGAGATCACCAGTAATCTAGGACGTGTTCATTATTCAGGGCATAGACTCATCGCTTCGAATGTCAGCCCGAGTTAGATCGATATTTCAGTTAAATTTTGTGGAAAATTTAAATTGACAACCTACATACAAAAAAATTGGATTTGCATCCGAAACAGGAAGAATAAAAATTAATTCAGATCTCGACACAAATTCTGCGATAACCCAAATATATTGTATGTACGTCCGTAGAGCTTATAAAAACATTTTGAAAAAAAATTATGTTAAGCTTATTTTTGATGAAATCTAAACTTCCTTCATTGACAACGGAACTAACAAAAAATAGGGACTTAATTGACAAACTATATTAATTAAACCGTCCTCGCAAGTAGTTAACCCAAATCTGAAGCGTTTCTAATAGTTTGGTGGCATTCAAACTGGATCAATCCCTACGTCGTAGATGGCTTTCGGCTTTATTTATTGTTTAACGAAGAATGCAATCAAAACTGTGTATGTAACTCGAGGCAGTTTGAAAAAAAAATGTTTGCAAATTCATCGAACATAATTTCCAAAATTAATGTCTTTAAAAATATTAAAAATGTGAAAAATAACTGAAAATCGACTACTCCTTTATTTTCTGTTTTTACAAGCTAGTAGTAGAAAATAGCTTCAAAAATTGCCCGGTCTTACGATTATTTTATTATAAAATAAAACTTAAAAAAGAAACCAAACGTTCTTTTATATTCTTTAAAAGGCGCTTAACGACCATGCAAGCTGTTTCTCGAGAGAAAACTAAATGTGCTGCAGAATTACTTGAAAACTCGTAGTGGATAATTGCACCCCTAATTGTCGCTTACCACCCAAGCTATGAGCTCGTTTAGGGTGGGCTTTTTAAGTGACATAGTTTAATGTTTGTGGTTATATTTTCTATCAGTTTAACCCTGGAATTTTCTTGGCAATAAAAATTGTTTCACCTGTTAAAAGGCACTTGGATCTTTAATAAATTCGTCGTTATTATTTTCAGATTTAGAATATCTTGTAACATTTTAAAACTGAAAGTAGCATTTTTATGTTTTCAGTAACAAAACCTAAATTTGTCATTCTTCTAGAAGTGGCGTGCCCTTTACAGAGCGTTGCCGGTCTTCTCTCCATATGTCTGTAGTGCGCGTACCAAATTTGTCATTAAAAGCCCAAAAAGAAATTAAATACAATCCCAAATAATACACCAAGTTTTATTTGGAATTGTATTTTTTTATTCTGATTTTCTGAAAGTTTTACGCTTTTTGAGTTTCTAACATTAAAACCTATTTCTTTAATTTTGAATTTCAGTGCCAAACATTGTTCAAATAGTATTGGTTTTAATAGTTTGTTGTGGTTTTTGTGCGGCGTAGGCGTTGCAGATTTTTCTAACATTACTTCAGCAGCATTCTTAGTAGGTAATTTGTTTAAGAATATTAGTGATAATACGAAGATTATTCAATAGAAACATGTTTAGATGCCGTAAAGCAATTTTTATCCAATGAATTTAAAATAAATCTTCATTAATATTAAGGCATGAGTTCCACTGGTGCACTAATCTATAGATTTCCTGCTGGTAAAATTCCTGCGGCTGTTTGCGGAACCATTCTCTAACAGCAAACTCTACCTCAGCGTCCAAATTGAACCGCCATCCTTTTAGCGATTGTTTTAATGGGCCAAACACATGGAAATCGTACGGGGATAAATCGGGGATGTATGGCAGCTATTGTAAAACTTCGAAACGCATACGAGTAAGTGAGTAAGCTAATCTTGAACAGTTCGGGCTACATGGCGGCGAGCATTATCGTGCAGAAGGATGACACCGTTTGTGAGGTTCCCAGGACGTTTATTCTTGATTCTGGCACGTAAACAGTTTAACGTGTCTGCATATCGTTCAGCATTGACGTTGACACCAGGTTCTTAATACTGTCACCATTACTTTTCCCGTCGAAGGTTGAGATCGACATTTTTTTGCCTTCGGAGATTCTGTATGCTTCCACTGCATACCCTTTTTTTAAACTCCTATGACATCAGTAATCTGCCCAAAGGCAATAAACTAATTTTGTAGAGATTAGGCTTAGTCTAGTTCAACTAAGCAAACATGAGGTTAGTAGCTTACATTAAAACTCTAACTATCTAAATATAACATTGTTAGTTATAGGAATAGGATGTGACTACATATGCTTACCCGTTTCTTAAGTTTATACTTAAGTAATGTTAGTTTAGTTACATGTGCAATTATTCGGTTTGTTGTTAATCCTATTTGTAATGCCTAGTGGGGTATATCGAGTAACTATACTATTGTCTAGCAAGTTAATAGCTAAGGAATTGGTGTGATGTTCAAGTCGCACTCGCACACTTGGGCTCTTGCAGGACATTGGGGATGTGTAGGTCAAGATGTAGGGTGTCATTACTGACGAACCATGGTGCGTCGGTTATAATTCGTAGGGTCTTCAATTGAAACGGTTGCAGTTTATTAATGTTGGTAGCACTCGCGGTTCCCCACAATTGTATTCCATAAGTCGAATCCGGTTGACAGACTGTCACGCACTAAGGAAGGGGGGTAGAACATTACATGACGCTGCTTTTTAGCATACCTCATGAACAGTCGGGGCTTCCCCGAATTAAAAATGACGAAATAAAGCGAATCAAGTTACATTCCCATATTGGTCATGTATTTAGGAATTTCTTCGAATTCTTAACAAGGAATATACAGGACAAAATATTACATCACCATTTTTAAGAATTATGTTGCAGTCGAAAAAGAATGTGTTGATTTGAAATTACTTGCTGCGAATTCTGCAAGCTTCAGGGCCGGCTTAGACTTCAAAAACCAGGGCCGTATTAAAGAATTTTACCAAAAATTTAAAATAGCGTAAAGTTCCCAAATAACACGGAATTGCAAAACCACGTGACAAATATACAAACTGATTGGGAAAAAATTCCAGCTCTATTAGTATATTTCAGGCGTACAAGGAATTTCCAGGACCATACAAACAATGAAACTGGCGGTTATTCAACCAACTGTACTGAAAATTTTAAGAGTTTAATGATAGTGAAATGTTCGAAATATTTAAAAATTACCGACTATTAATAAATTGGAAAAGAAGTCCAACTCTTTGAGTATGTCTTAGGCGTACAATGATTTTCCAGGACCATACAAACAGTAAAAATATCCTGGCGGTTGTTCAACTAACTCTAAGGCTAGTAAAATGTCCGAAACATTTAAAAATTACACAGTGACTAATAAATTGTGAAAACACTCCAGTTCTATTAGTATGTCTCATACGCACAAGGACCCTTCAGGATCATACAAAAAGTAAAAAATATTCTGCTAATTATTCAGCTAACTATACTGAGAAGTTTAATGGATTCAGGATAACGGAATGTTCGAAACTGATTGACTAATAAATTGGAAAAGTGGTCCAGCTATGAGTATGTCTCAGGCGTGCAAGGACGTTTCAGGATAATGCAAAAAGTAAAAAATGGTCTACTACTTATTCAACTAACTTTACTTTATGGATAACGATATCCGTAAAAATTACAAACTAATTAACAAATTGGGAAAATACTCCAGCTCTATAAGTATGTTTCATACGTACAAGGACGTTTCAGGATCATACAAAAAGTAAACAATATTCTGCCAGTTAAATTAACCAACTTTACTGAAAGGTTTAACAGCTTAAGGATAACAAAATGTTCTAAATCTCTACAAAATTGGAGACTGATTACATTACTAAGTTCGGGAAGCAGTCCAGCTCTTTGAATATATTTCAGACCTAAAGGATTTTCAAGATCATAAAAAAGTAAAAAAAATCTGCTAGTTATTCAACTAATTTTACTGAAATGTTTAACAATTTAGAGATAACAACCATGTTCAAAATCTTTAAAAACTGAAGACTGAGAAATTAGGGAAGCAGTCTAGGTCTATGAGCAATATGAGCAAATGAGCATGTCTCAGACGTGCAAGGACGTTTCAGGATCATACAAAAAAATGTTCTGCTAGCTATTCAACTAACTTTACTGAAAAGTTTAAGAATAATGAAAACATATTCTTAATCTTTAAAAAATTAAAGATATTAGCTAACATCTTCAGACTTCCTAAAAATAAGTTAGTTTTGTAATCAAATGTGACAAAATCCACAAAACAAGCTTTTACTATCATCGCAGGGATAACATCAGGTCGAAAGTTTAATGTCTTATTATAATAAATTAAAATTAATGATTATTAGCCCTTCTTTTCCCAACAATAAAATCGTGACGTTGATAGAATGTTTATCTCTTGTTACGTGTAAAATTAATATTGCCATATTAATTACTTACCAGAAATGCTTTACGTATCAAATTTTCCGCGGTTGCTTGCCTAAAACCATTTACACCTCAGCATTATAAGCTGTTAGCTGTTACAATAGCTTGTTCTTATTAATACTAATAATTATTCACGTAATACCTACGCTAAGTCTATATTCTAGATTACATGCTCTTGTGACATTAATTTATTAAAATTTTGGTGGGTAAATAATTGAAAATGTTATGTTTTTGACGATCACGTGGGGTAACTCTTTTTAAGACTCAGCAAAATTTGGAAAAAAGCCTGTCCCACCTACTCAACTTCTTTGAAAAGCTCCCAGTTTAAATTATAGAGGTGCTATCAAATTGATGGAGTTTTATTGCAGTATTCTGTGGAAATGTGTTTAGGTCAGGTCAATGAGCTGTTTATGGCCTATTGGAACATTTATTAAAGTTTAGAGGTTTCGTGCGTGTAGTTTCTATACATCCTTAGCACGACAATATATTACAGGTTAAGATAATTCGTTCCAGAAAGGTCACACCTTTGATTTGCTTATTTCGGAAAACGTCTTGAAGTCCTAATTTTCGTACGTTTTATTCCAGCAATCTAAATTCGAATTTTTGCAAATATTATAAGTTTGCTATAATTATTAAGTTTAAAAATTAATAAAATTCCATAAATAGGCATGTTTGAAAGTTTATCTAAGTAAACTATGTAAATGTAGCACTAGAATTTATATTAAAATATATTAACGCCTCATGTTAAATCTAACATTCGACCCTTGACCCAGCTTAACATGAAGGGGTCAGTATTATACTGATGTTGAGTTGTGGGATAGAATAATTAAGGAGAGATCCAGTACATCGTTACTGTAACTCTCTAATGGTAACAACGAGTCTGTAATAGGAGCACGGCCCCATTTACTTGCTTAAAAATTAAATGTTTTAGCTTTGTGTTTTGGGATTCTAATCCTGAATAATCCAGTTCAGTTAAATGAAATGTTGTAATTCCCTTTTAATTAAAATTTGCTCATATTACGGTAGATTTTAAATTAATTTCAAAGTTGTAACTTACTCAAAGATATACCAAGAAATGGATTTTGTCCACCCAAAAGAGTCAAATTGGCCAGTAGCTGTAACTTAAGAATCAAACAAAACATCGCATTTAAAACAACTACGTAGATAATGGACTTTTTCAGCAAGCAAAATTTGGTAAACAAAGCGAGAGAAAATTAATGCGGTTATGTTTAACACCCGACAATATTTTATACGTATGTAACAAAAGCTTTACTACAAAAGGATGAGGCAAATTAATGAGGATTTCGTGAGCTTTACAAACAGGAAATGTACGGTTATAAATTTGTTTCTTTCTGTTTAACCTACGTGTGGTTTGTGAAGAAGTACAACCGAAGCTAGAGGTATTAAGGGTCGATTACGTACTGAAATACTGCAATTGCTGGCGGCGAAATTGCAAGATAATGTTGCAGGCTTACGTTATGGACGGTGCACTAACATATCTTTCAAGCTATCGCAACTATGTTACGAATGCGGTTTATGGAGTGACACGGATTTTGTATAAAATAATTGTATTTCTCGCCGCCTGTAAACGCATTAATGCTTGCCAACTTTGCTTTTAAATTTTCTAAGGGATTATTTTAAGGAGTGAGTCGAAATTTGACGCTTTTGTTAAAGCCCTAATGACTGATTTCAATAGAAAATTTTAGAAACATTAATTGTAAATTCAGGACTATAGGATTGTAAATTTTATTTAAAAAGTTTGTTTCGTCTTAATAATTTTATTAACTTATTTTAAGTTTGAATTGTTTTTAGAAAATAAAAATTAAATTCCCTTTGGTACTGAATATTTTTTATCTTTTTATCGTATTGCTTCGACAAGCTTGTGATTTCCTGGAAACTTTTGCTGATTGAAGAAACATTAGAAAAGTATAAACTTTAGTTCGAAGACTATTTGGAAAAAGAAAACTTTAGAAGAAGAACAATTTAGAAGAATAACTAGACTCGGCCCTCACCTGTAGACACAATTTTCAAGGTGAGTCGAAGCTTTGTTCATATATTGAGTTTTTGGCCCTTCGATTAAACAAAGTTGAAACAGAAACCTGAAGTGCGGTAATGTATTACTATAAATTATTTATTAAACAATGAAGATTTGTCCAACTGTATCAAATGTAAAAAACCATTGTGAGCTGAACTGTAAAGAATAGAACGAATAAACTAAAAGCAAGCTTCACATAACTGTCAAAATACAACAGTATTAGGTATCTAATGAAAAACATTAGTTAAGTTATTTTCATATCTCGAAGATTTTGGCCCAATTAATAACTATTTAAATATCTTTTTGCTATTTTTTCTATTCTAACGCCGAATACATCTGAAAGAGTGCGAAACCGAAGATGCTGCCTAATTAAAAGGATTCGGTTGCGTTTCACTCTCTTCCTCTTTTGTTTTTTGCTCTTGAGCCTCTTGTTTGATATGCTGAAAATTCGTCAAAAGTTTTTTGAACATCCCAACAAAATTTTTCTGTTAAGTATTTTGTAAGTTGCCATTTAAAGTGTATGTCAAAAATAGTGTTTTACTCTTGATTTCTCTTTTTTCCAGGTATTTATTGAAGGTAGTAAAAACCAGGTTTGCCAGAAACTATTTAGAGCTCTGTTTAGCGTTTCTCAAAGGCGAATAAATATAATAAGCAAGACAATAAAAAGTGGATCTCGACTTGTTGAAAAAAGAGGCGAGGATAGAAAGTCTCATAAATATATTGAAAAATTTACAGAGGTGAAAAATTTCATTAGTCAACTAAAAGGTAAAGAAAGCCATTATGGTCGTCGCAAATCAAGAAGAATTTACTTATCCGCCGTATACAGTATAGCTAAAATTTGGAATTTGTATAATGCAAAAGTGCCTGATGACAAAAAAGTAAATTATAAGTTCTTTAGCAGGGTAATAACTTTAACATAGGCTTTGGTAGCCCGGCTACAGATGTATGTAATTATTGTGTTAGAACAACAACACAAATCAGTAATGCCAAGGATAATACTAATAAAAACCAACTAAAGACCCAGTTAAAAGTTCACATACTTAGACCCTCCCAGTTCTATAAAATAATGAAGGAAGAATTGCCTAACTCAATGTCTTTCTGTTTTGACCTGCAACAAGTGCAGATTCTTCCAAAAGTACCTATCTAGGATGCTTTTTATGCCCAACAGTTATCTTTTTACTTTTTTGTGTAACAACTACAAACTGTAAACGCCCAGTTTTTTATTCATGGATGGAGCATCAAGCTGGCAGGGGAGCCACAGAAATATCACTACTTGACTTTTGCAAAAAGACTCATTTTCCCCCGACACTCTTCGCCTCTTTTCGGGTGGATGCGGGGGGGGGGGAAATAAAAATAGTTTTATCATCCACATGCTCATGTTATGGCTACATAAATTCGCCCCAGAAACTATGAAGAAAATAGAGGTAACATTTCCGGTGCGTGGGCATTCATATCTTTCTGCAGATAGCATTTTTGGGAGGGTGGAAAAAATTTTAAGACACCACGCGGTTATAAAAACTCCTGAAAAATTTTGGGAACTTTACTCAGAAGTGGGAGAAATCAGAAAGCTCGGAACTGACTGGTCATTAGTGAATATTAAAAATGCTTCAGGTTGTTTAAAAAAAGTCGTAGGAATTAGCTCAAGTAAAAGAGTAATAATTGAAAGAGGGAAAGCCTCAGGGGTTGTGGTGAAATTGGAAGTTTTATATCGATCCGATAATCCTGCAAAAAAATTCCAAACTCTCCTAAAACCTCGTAAGCGTTTGGATGAAATTGACCTTCCTGAAGTACCGCTAGGACATGAAATAAAACAAAAAAAACTTGATAGTTTAAAAAAATTACTTATTACGTTAGCTGGTGACGAATGGTACCACACAGACCCGGAGTTAAAATGGATGACTGAAGTCTTAGAAAAAGGTGCAGCAAACAGTGCTAATGAAGATGAAGAGCAAGAAGAGGATGAAGAAGCTTGTGAATGCTCGGATAAAGATGACAATGACTTCCTTTAAAAAGTGTAAAATTACTTTTGTTTTTAAATAAATCAAAGATTTTTTTAACCTAAGGTTGTTCTTGGTACTATAGTATACCAGTTTTGTTTCGTTACTACTACCAATGTTTCACTAATAAAATTCCACAAAATATCATGGTTTGTTTTGTTTATTTGACATTTTGACATTCAAATTGCATTTTGTCCACTAAAGACAAACAAAGTACTTTATGTCCAACAGTTTTTTTGATTTTTTTCAGTTGTTTCTTTACTTTTTTGCACCAAAATTCGTGATAGAGATACTTACACCCAATGACTTTATACTACACCAAGCACTTTTTTTCTCACGATTAGTTTTTCTGTAGTAGTTTTTTGCTTCCCCTGAAAATTTGTAACTATGGACAAAATGCAATTTGCAAGTCTGCTCCTCAAGTATTGAAAAACCTAAGAAAAAATAGTCAATACGAGATAAAGCAGATGAAAGATAAAAATGGAAACATATTAACGAACGAAGAAGTGATAATGACAAGATGGAAAGATCATTTCTAAGAGCTACTTTACGTAGAAGAAGACAATAGTAATGACATCCATGCAAGCATAGAATTAACACAAACGGCAGAAGAAGAGGAATAATAAATGTAGAAGAAGTGACAGAAATAATAAAATCGATAAAGAATGGAAAATCAGCTGGACATGACACGATAATACCTGAAATGCAAAACACCTTGGTCAAACGGGAAAACAAATGTTAACAGAAATCTTTAGAAGAGCATGGAATGAAGGGAAAGTACCAGAAGACTGGAAAATAAGAATTGCAATACCGCTATACCGGGTGTCAACGAAACCTGGGGCACCCCTATAATTTTTTAATTTTTTAAGATATCAAAATAAAATTTGGTATATGTAATATACTCTTTAAATCGCATTTTTCGACATATAACACATGTTTCTATCACTTCCGGTTTCGCCGGAATTAAAATCAACTATGTTATTTCAAATGGAACACCCAGTATATTTATACAAGGTTCAGCAGGTACATGTCGGATCCTACAAGCTAAAGCCGGTATGTTTATAAGTATGTGCCTTTGCCGACGACATAATGATAAGCGCTGCGTGCGAAAAAGAAGCCTAGAAATATGGGACCAAGAACTAACAAAGAGAAGATTGAAGCTAAACAAATATAAAACAAAAATCATGGTAATAGGCAATCAAAACAAGCAAACAGATATTGTATTAAAAGGGGAGAATATAGAACAAGTCGAATCCTTCAAGGTACTTAGGTATATGGATAGACAAGGAAGGTAATATGGGAAACGAGATAACTGAATGGTTCACAAATGCTTCAAAGTTGTTCTATGCTCTAACAAATGCATACATACGCAAAATTGAAATATCTTGGAAAACAAAGATGGCAGTGTATAAAACAGTGTCTAGGCCTATTTTGAGCTACGGTAGTGAAAGCTGGGTGCTATCAAATGCACAAAGAAGTAAATCACAGTCCATGGAAATGAAGAACCTTAGAAGAGCGAGAGGCATCACAGGTAGAGACAGAGTAAGAAACGAAAGCGTCAGGACAGAGTTAGGAGTAGAATCGCTAAATGATATAGAAACACAGATATTGAAATGGTTAGCACATCTAACCAGAATGGAAGACAGCAGACCACTGAAAGCAGTATGGGAAGCCAAGGTGCAAAAGAAAAACCCAAGAGGAATGCCAAGGAAGACCTGGAACGACGAGGAGGAGGCTATACTCAAGAAACGAAAAATAAGCTAGGCGGACGCCAAGAAGATTGCGTCAAACAAGAAGTGGATAAAATTTGTGTATAAAGTGTAGTGTAAAATGTCAACCTTACACCCTACGGGTAGAAAGTTTTTTTTTATTATACAAATGTTATTTAAATGTGTTTCACTAAACTTTACGTATTGAAAACTTTGTTTTGCCTTTAGTAAAATAAAATTTTTGTAATTATTTTAAAACGTTTTCAAATTAGAAAACATTTAAAATGGAAGCCTCGTTTATCAGCTTTGTAAATCCTTTGTGTTGTATGATTTAATATAAAACATTGTTTACTGAAATTTATTAATTTAGTTTGTCTTTATCACAAAAGGATTTAATTCGCAACTGTAGTCAAAGCAGTTTAAATCGATACGAATTCGCAAAATATGCGAAAGAGAGGGTACTGAAATAATGCTAAGTTATAAAAATTCGTTGTAATTTATAGGCCCGTCTGTTCTATCAAATCAAATTAAAAAAGTAAGGGTTCCCTTTTCCTGAAGTCAGCAGGTTAGAATTCTCTATCAAAGGGATTTTCGATTTTTGGATAGGTTTTCGGCGATTTGTTTTAGAAATTTCAGTCTTGATTTAGATATTGGATAAATTTTAATAAATTATTACTTATAACTGCATTGAGGTTTATTTTTGTAAATATACATAAATAAAAATAAAATAAATCTCTTTAATCATCCATTCAACGCTTTTAAAATTTTTATACAAAAACAGCAGAAGCAGAATTTAAATTCGTAGCTCTTTAATATTATAATGGCGAAGTTTTTGCTAAATTTTTTAAACGAATAGCCGCTTACCAAGTTCATTAATATAAGACGCTAATTAAAGTTAATTAAGTTTTCACAAAAGACTTCAATTAGCTTGTCCGTTTAACTTTACGAGGAACTTTTTCCTGAAGTTCTTGTTCGAAGTATTTTTATTCGGTTGTCGGCTTTTATAAATAGCGAACAACTTTTCTTCCATATCGGATGTTTTTCGTGTGCAAATTTTATAAATGTGCACTAAAAATAAAATAACAAATTTCCGGTTACAATGGCAACGCTTTCTCTCGAATATGTTTCTTATACGACGTATTACTATAATAGCAAACCATACATCAAGGCCTTAGTTGGGAAAAAAACGCTCTTCCTTATTTAAAAAAACTATTTTTATCTTTATTGTTGAGAATGGGAAATTCAAATAAATGTCTACACAAAAGAATCACAAATAAAAACACAGCGGAAAATCTTTTCCTGGTGAATATTCATGCTTGGACATTTTTTCCATTACCTCTGGTTTTTACGTTTCTTGCCTAGGTTGAATTGGTTCCTTTTCACGTAAGGGTTTCGGTGATACAGAATAAATTACGCTATTTGTTCCCCTTAAGTAACGGTCCTTTATAACCGATAATGAGAACCCGGAAACTTAACATTACTGTAACAAATTGTAGACCAACATTTGTTTTCGTGGATTAAAAGGGCCTTAAATCATGTACGTTTCCTTTAATTACTTTTAACCTTAAGCTTGAAATTAGGCGCTTTATTGAGTTTCTTAAAACGACCCTCAAAACTAACCTGAAGATTTTCGAAACGTAGCCTGAATTTTGTATGTAAATATTTTGACCACCAAGAAATTTAATGCAGTTAAAATGAGTTTTGTGTGAAAAAGTGAAAATCTAAGCAATTAAAGTCTGTAAAAGAAGTTGAAAACGAAACGACTTCACAAGTGGATAAGTTTTTTAATCTTTGTCGTGTAAGTAACAGCAAAGCAAGGATCTTTTATTTCACTTGGACAAGAATTTAATAGGCTTAGTCGAACCTCAGCAAAAGTTTTCACGGGAATTAAGTAATTTAAGATGTCTTTCCGACAATCTGCTGTCATGTTCCCAAACTAAACCCACGATTTTATCAACGTTTTTTCGACTGGAAATTTAAACAAATTCCTTTTTTCCAGGAGAAGCTGAAGTAAATTTTCAGGTTTATCAGGACCATGTTATTAATAAATACAGCCAGCTTCGTTTCTGAAAATCCCTAACATGGGTTGAGATAAACTCTGGGAATAATATTGCCTTAAGGTAGGCGTTAGAGATAAGAGATATATACACAATAACCGAAAGCTTAATTTATCATTGATTTTCCGGCCTACTGTTTACATTATTATCTCCGTAATCGTGAAGAAATAAATTTTACCAGCCTGAATTTCAGTATCAAAAATTGCGCTAAATATTTATGTTACAGATTTAACGCATATTTTCCAAATAAGTTATTAATTTATGTAACAACGAGTATTGAATATTTAATGCAAATTTCGAAGGCAACTGGCAGACTTAGATAAGAGACGAACACTTCATATATGTGAATTTATGAACTTGCACTCATCTCTCATAAAATTTACTGTCACCTACAGCAACTCACGAGGGAACTGTCTTGTATTTATAGCGTATTAAATCTTCCGGAGAATATACCGCCGGTCCCATATTACTTCGAATAGACAGTTTAGATCCCTATAGTTGGCTTTAAAGTTTTGTTTGTATGTAATTAAAATACACTTAATTATTTTTCCGAAATAAAAATTTTAAAGCTTTTTCAGCAAAATGTATTTATTTAAACTTAGTTTGCTCGTCTAAGCTAAAAATAACCAATAAATTAAATTCAGGGAAACAACGGCTGTTTAAATCTGCTTCAACTTAAATGGTTGAACAAGGAAAGCTTAATTCTGTGAAATCGGATCCAGACAGCGATTCTTAAGATTACAAACGAAATAATGCTTTCAGTTTAAAGCAATTAGAATTTCGGATAAAGTTTCCTTCTACTCGCCATTTTTCTAAACCTGAAAGGGGACACTTGAAACTTTCTATTTTTAGTTGCAGTTCAATTATTTATCCACCCACGTAAATTGTTTTAACGATTGTTCATTCAAACTTTAAAGATATTCGTTAATTTAAAAGAGTTTTCACCCCTGAAAAAGGGGAAAGGCTTTAAATCAAGCCCTTCGTCCTTCGAATAAATTATTTCAGATATTTTATTTACGCTTGGAAGCTCTTCTGCTCGTGTTTCACATTATTGGAATCCTTACAGTTTTTTTTTCTTCTGGGACATTTGCCGCTTACAGTTTTCAACATATTGTTCTCGTTTGAATGTTTAAAGAAAAGCGCTCGATTGTTGACTTGTTTACGAGTTTATTAGCCAGAAAGTTCGAGTTTTCTTATAGCTAAGTTTAAGTTTTTAACTTAAGGTTTTTACATCTTACAAACACAGCTGTTAACGTTTGATTTAACCTTTAAACTTTGTGGAAAATGTTCTCGCACGTAGTTTTCTTAAAGTGATTGAGGAAAACCATTTCAACATTATGAAACTATTTTAAAATCGAAAGTTCTGGGATGTTGTAGGAAGTTTAGTAATCTTCAATAAGTGTAGGTGTAGTGTTTGAAAACGTTTACACCTTCGCTCCCACATTAGAGATCAAGACGAAGCTCTCATGAAACCGACCCTCGTTTAACGGTCTAGTGGTAAAAAAGATGTAAACAAATACTTAACTAAAGTTTTGAGAACTGCAGTTTGTTTATTTAGGAAATTAAATAAAACTAAATAAATGTTACTGTCTTAGACCGACTTATAAACTGCATCAAAATTAAATTTAATGACATTTAAATAGCTCAGGTTATTTTGATTTTTCAGTAAGGAATTTTTCAGATTTTCAAAATTACAACCTATGGGTTAATTTGGTTTAAACAATTTTATAGGGCCCGGAACTAAAAGTAAAAAGCATTTTTTAAATTTCCATTTTTTGTCGCTAATTGCAGAAACAATTACTTCTTCTAATTTAAAGTGGACAATCTGCAAAACACACATATTGAGAAATCAAATATATTCGGCTCATTTATTTATCGTACCTCTACACTCTACATAATATTCGTTTTGGTTCACGTATTTAGTAATCGTCAATTAAGGTTTTCTCTTCTTGCATATATTAAGTTGTAACTAGCGTAACCGAGAGCGCATCGCATTTACATGTGTTTGTTTTGTCTTCGACTAAGTTGCTACCCAATTGTGATAATAATAAAGTTGGTGGTACAAGGGAGAGTAACTTGTGAGGGTACTTTTGGGAGTAACTTGCGTAATCGTTTACGCATAAATAAATCATTTGGGCTACATCTCTACTACCCAGAGTGTTACTCGGGATTAATGCTTTGACCACTTTAAGAAGCAAAATTTTATTTTGATACTGTAGGTACATCAATGAAATAGTTAGAAAGTGTTAAAGACTGTATGTCGCATCGAAGAAGATTAGCTGCAGGTGTTGTTGTTCTTACATTAATTTGAAAGGGTAAAAGAAAGAGATCTAAGAGATTATGGGTACGAAAATGGATAGGCAGAAGACCTACGCTTGGTGCATATTCAATGTTATTATCCGGTCTAAGAAGCGATGATTCGACTCAATTTAAAACTTTTTGCGTATGTTAGAAAAAGAATTTGATTTTTTATTAAATCTAATTTGCAAAAAGATGTCAAAATTTGATAAAAACATAATGCAATACAGAAATAAAAATGTGGCTCACAACATTCTCTTACGTATTTGTTTCGTATCAACTGTGTTTACGAAATTTCCAGAATGCTATGAGAATCTGACTGCAGTCTAAAAGAGAATTTATTTTAAAATTTGCACTAATATTGTGATAAAGCGACGTTCTAGTATGCCACGCGCGTTGATATATTTGCATATAAGCTGAGACAGCAGTTTCTAAAATACTGAAACAGCACGTTTGCGATTCAATGTGAATGCATGTAATATCAGTACAAGGTGGGGAGCTGACTCCTATATAAGGATTTGCTTTAACACTGCGGATCATGGTTGGTGTAGCCATTGGACAATCATGTTCTCAAGAAGTCAGGTCCCATCCTTCGTACTAGTGGTGTTTCCTACGCTTTGTGTGTAAGGCTATTTTTCTGTATTTAACTTAAATGTAATTCAATTCATTGTAAGATTTGTTGATAGTTTAGATCAGACCCTTTGTTTCATTTATTAACTTTGATGATTGTATGTACTTGGAACTCACCTTGTCTAAGTGTTTACTTGTAACTCTAAATAATATTTTCTAAAACCTATTCAACGTTCGGGAAATATATGTTATGTTAGTTGAATCAAAGATCAGACTTTAGATATAGAATCTCTCGCAGCAACTAACCCCCACGTGGCGTAGCTGGTTAAGAACACCATCACGTTGATACTTAAGAATTATCAATAATTCTACTAAATTTAACTAACTTATTTTCATTAACTTCTAGAATTATTGGTAGAAGTCACTACGTTACAATATTATTCTATTCATCAAAACAACTTAGCTGTACAATATGTTGGTGATTTTTTTATGTGAGGCGGTGCTTATGAGTACATAGAAAACCCCGATGCTTGTAAGTAATTAGAAAAACCTGACTCACATTTTGCATTGCCTTCAAGAGCAGATATATCTAATATTGTTTTTTTGAATAATCCTTTTCAATTTTCTTATATTTTCTTCGTACTATCGAATCTCTGAGACAACATAGTCACCAAACAACTAAAATTAATCATACGATCTATTTAATTTCTCAAATGCCTTTCTTATAACGTTGTCTTCGTCATTGTTTTTTCTCTTATCCCTTTTTGAATTTGACGGATTTTTCTCAGGATCCTTAGAAATATTATAATTGGTATCGTGTATATCCTACAAAAAATGCAATGCTGTTAATCTTCTTCTTCTTTTTCAACAATAGTCCATCCATTCCTGAATGAAGATCTCTCACAATTTTCTCCATTGCCCCCTGTCTTGAGCAGCAGTTTTTACCCAATTTTTTCCTGCCGTGGTTCGTGTATGATACATTTTATTTAAAACTAATTTGTAATAACCAAAGCAGCGTATTTCGCAACATATTAATACGTATGTATACATTTAGGTCAGTTACATTTAAGTAGTTTTCAAGAAGTTTGTAGTTCCAGTAGCCGTCCTGCAGTTGTGCTACAAGTATCAAAGACGAAATTACCAAAGCCGAACTCGCATGGTAATAGTAATTAGTAGCAAAGTTGATTTTAAGTTCGTATAAATCAAGCAATTATAAAGCAACATTATAAAAAGACGATATACTCGTAACTCTGAAGAGAAAATTAGAAATTAAAGTACAAGATAAGTTTCTTGGAGGAAAAATTCGTTCTTCATTACAGTATTTGTTTAAAAACGAGCAAACAAAATTTATTTGAGAAGCCAAGGCAGTTTGTGCTATGTTTTATATAAATAAATATTGTTACTTAAAATACACCTTTTAAATACAGGGTGTCTCACTATATTTTGACTGATTTTACAAGCTTATATTTTCTAAATGAGTTTTACATGAGCCCAAGTTTTTTTTTATGGTTTTTACGAATATGCTATTCCTTCTTTAAAAACCGAAATAAAAATGGCATTATTTTGGCAGACCAGATACTTCATTTTTTTTTTAAATGCAACCCTATACTTATTTGTAGAAATAAGAATAGGCGCATACTTTAGCGTTCAAACGATATTTTAAAAATTAAAATCGGATGAGAAATGACCAAGATAAACGCTTATGAAGATACTACTGTAAATCAAAAACGTAAACAACAAAACATTTGGCATGCCATGACTGACAAAAGAAGGAATAGCATATTCGTAAAAACCATAAAAAAAACTTGGGCTCATGTAAAACTCATTGGTGAAAACAGCACCTTAATACTTCATCCCATTTAGAAAATAGAAGCTTGTAAAATCAGTCAAAATATAGTGAGACACCCTGTATATGGAGGCGCTAACGCTAAATAATATTAAAATAAGCTATGTAAAGAAAGTAAATCTTCTTAATATCTGTAAAAACATAAACCAATTATAATTTTTATTTGGAAACATAATTTACATTTACAACATTCAACATTGAAAACAGTCCATCTATTTAAATTTTTCTTAATTTTGCCGGAACTAGGTGTCAATTTTTTTAAGCTTCTTCTTTATTCTACGAATTAACTGATCGCCGAATTTGCTTCCTACCCATCTTGTTACATGTGTTGGTACAGAATTCCCCAAAAATTTCTATAGACCAGGCTTCTGAAATAAAATTAATGTTTCTCGTACGTAGCCAATCCTGTACTTTCCTTGCATAATGACAGCTAGCAAGGTTGGGGCAAAACAAAATTCTGTAATTTTTTGTACTTTTCAGTAGTAACGGGTGTTTATAAAATATCAACATCCCAGTGGGTTATGGCTTCAGAAGGTTATTTCGTTACCACATTCAGAGAAAAAACAAGCAACGTCATAATTTGTCAAACATTTATCATATCTTCAGAACAGTAAATTATAAAAGGTGTTGGGTATGTTGCCTATTTTTTTGAATTCACAAAGTAATCGTTCGGTTGCTATCAAAAACATATACTAACATGTCAGCTTTGTTTGGTCACCGTCAATAGATCGACGTTCAGGTGGCTCTTCGATCGCATTTCTTAACATATTTATAACATTTACCAGTTTAAACACTTGATCATCCACTTCTTCACTTTTTATCACCAGAAGCGGGTTTCTCTCTCTCTAAGTTAGCCTCCTCCAGTCCAGTTTTTACCATACGCCTCCTTCATATTTGTCCATTGCTCTGTCTCTTGCTGTTCTCAACCATTCCAAGCCACCGATTATTTTGACATCATCAACCCAGCGCATCTGAGGTCTTCCTCCGTCACGTTTTCGATACCAAGGCCTCCATCGATTAATATTGTTGTTCCATCGACCATCTGATAATCGTTCGTTGTGACCTGACCATTTCCATTTCAGACGCGCTATTCTTTCTGTGATATCTGTCACTCTTGTTTTCATTCACTGGACTGGCCAGTCTAAGAATTCACTTCCATGTTCGGTAATCTATTGTAATGAGGTCGCCGACTTGTGACATGGTGCGTTATCTTGTTGATATTTAACATCATGCATGTTAGTGTCTCCAAAAAGTTTCGTAAATGACGGCTGTAAAGTCGTTTTCGGGAAATTAATATATTTTTCGCTATTCATGCGACCTCCGTAAATAAACATACATCCCCAAATCATAACATTCCCTGCATCATGCTTTACTGTAGGCACTACACCTTCCAGATTTTTCGCCTCACGCCAGGAGTTCCAAAAACCTGAAAATGCATGGGAAAATTCCGCTATTTGCTAAGACATTATTATTTTAAAAGACCGTCGCAGACATCTTAAACATTACTTGAGGATAAAAAAGAAATAAAACAAGACGTACTTGAAAGTTAGATGCATCAGACCACACTACGTTTAACCAATCTTCTTCTGTAAAATGTTGGTATTTAATAGTCCACTGCAAACTAGCTTTCTTAATGTTTTCTGAAAGCCATGGCTTCTTTCTGGCCTTTCTCCGAGCCTTCTTCTTACCGTTCGAGCGGAAATCGATTTTCCGATTTTCTCTGAAATTGCTGCAGCGAGCACAAAAGAGTTCTTTTTTTCTATCTGTTGAAGACGCGCTAATTAATTTTCGATTTACACGTATCGTGGTCACTCTATTTCTACCTATTCTGTATATCCGGTGGACTTTCTGTCTTTTAGGGTTAAACCTAACATTGCTCTCTTGATGGATCAGTGTTGCCGCTATCTTGTCTATGTTACTTTTGAATGTCCATGTCTGAGTACCGTACCATGGACAGTAGGTGTTGTGGTGTTGATTTGTTTTTTAGTGCGTGGCACAGTTTTCCAAATGCCGCCCAACCCAATCTAACTCGCCTCTTTACATCCGATGTCTGGTTTTATTTAAAGCTTGTATTTCTTGTCGTAGGTATATTTTATGTAACTAACTGACTTCTTCTATTACTTCATCTCCTAATTGTATTTCTCTTTCCTCTTCTGTGTTTGACATTACCTTAGTTTTATGCTTATTCATTTTAGGCCTCGTTGTCTAGTTCTTTTATCTGTAAGTCTTCAAAGTTATCTGCTAGCAACATTATATCGTCCGCGTATCGCAGGTTGTCCATGTTCAGTATATCACGCACATTTGTTCTTTTCTGGTTCCAGTCTAATTTTTTGAAAATGTCTTTCAATACTGTTTTTTTTTTTAATTTGTAATCTGTTTCAACAATCAGAACTGTCTACTTAATAATATATAATATATAAGTTCTATGAGTTGATACGATGGCTTACCCTAGAATCTTCAATTGATTAGCAGGCTTCGAGGCCATTTCTTTTTAATTAATTTCAGTGAGATTGTGTCGCCTAGTCGGATTCCTTTTTTATTGGGGACAGGATTAGTTATTTCCTCCTGGATGTCATATTTTTATGGATGTTTCGTAGTAGGTCTTTATTCCTGTGGTCAATTCGACAATTTTGAAGTGCTGTTTCAACAGCTTAAAATTCTATACTGTCGAAGACCTTTTCAAAGTTCACAAATCCTAAGTATAAGGGGATATTATATTCATTAGCCTTTTCGATTAATGTACAGGTGGTCGCATGTGCTGTAGTTTGCTCTGAACCCTGCTTGTTCTCGTGGTTAATGTATATCGAACTTAATGGTTAGTGTCTTCGTTAGGATAAAAATCCATTCTTAAAGAACTTGAATTTCTCTTCTACGTTCAGTAACATAACATATAATGTATAAGTTGTAATAATAAAAGTAAAATTATCGATCAACTACTTGCTGAAGCAAGAAAAAAATTACAAACAGCCGTTAAAAACTAAAATTTAGTAGCGGTTTTACTGCAATCCGCAGAAAATACAAGAAAAGAAGAATGAAAGCTGAACAACTCCAACGAAATATCAGAAATCCAATATTATAGCGGATTATACGTATAAAAAAATCAAAGCAAAGTTCTTTATATAACAAAATTAATCCCCAAAAATATTCACGAAAATAGTTAAAAAATAACAGAATAATTAACGATTAATCGTGGTTACAACAGTTCTAAAGTAAATTAAGACTGATTAGTCCTGAGTTTCTTTGATAGCCTAAAGGTAATTAATAAAAGAACATTAAACAATGCCTGTAAAAGCCGAAGTATTGTAGAAATTTCCTTTCTGAATATTTCCAAGTAGGAAAATCTCTTCTTATATCTTTCATTCGTTAGAGATTGAAACTTCCTAACGAGATCCTTTGAAACTTCGTCAATACAGGTTCGAAGTAATTTAATTATAACTGCTACACCTTCCAAATTAAATTTTGTTGAGAAGGTAAACGTAATAATAATGAACTATGACATATACTTAACCCTGAAACTGCCTGATGATGACATTTTCATTAGTCATTAGGTTAGAAATTATTTATCCTTATTTTCTATAATGTTTTATTACTTATACAAGAAAATCGATATTTATTTAAAATTCCTTTTGTTACGTATAAACCTAATCTGTGTTACCATCAAATGAAAATCTGCTATTTACGGGGTAAACAATCAAATAAAAACAAGATACTTAATCTGGGTCCCCCAGCTTCGATTTGCAATATAAATGATCGGATGCGTCCAATTTGAAATAGCTTTTTTTGTGGAAATATTACCTGGCTCTGAGTCTATTCCCGTCATGGGGCATTAAACAGGAAGCAAACGCAAACTCTTCCGGATGAATTCCTCCCAAATGTATACAAGTTTTATCATCTCGAAAATCGTAAGCTTGGATTCGATGAGGTAAATTAGGTTTAAAAATAAATTCTGGCTTACTTTTAAACCTGATAAATTTTAGTTTTAGTAACTTAAATAAAATGAAAGATTTTATTGTCAAATTTCCAAATCTAGGTGTAAATATGGAATTTTTTGGCTGAACTTATTATTGTTGATGCCAAAGTTCAGGTCTGAATCATGAAAAAACCTTTAAATGTCTTCGAAAACTTTCAGAAAGATTTAACTATTATGAATACTATCGTAAAACAAGGAAGAAAGTTCGCCAAGAAAATCTGAACCTAAAAAGACAGCTTAAGTTACATTTATTACAGTAAGTTATAGAATCATTTATTTAAAATGCAAAAGAGCAGAACGCTAAAGGGAAGAACGCTTGTGTTTTGTGCTCATTGGATGTTATCACGAACAGTTTCTATATACTTATCTTGCATATTTCTAGGAAGTAATTCCTATTTCTTTGTTTTCTTTCTTGACGTCATTTTTGTTTAATAATATAATGGAAGGAAAGATGGCAAAATAACTTTTACAAATTACTTGTTTTGAATTCCAGAAGTCCTAGAAACTACCCATTTTGATAGTTTTATTTTAACAAAGGCCTGGTTTTTAGATGTGTTTGTTAAATTAATGGCCATACTAAAAATGTATTAAAAATAAACGGTATTTGTGAAAATCTATTACCACAAAAAGTTCGCATGATAGAAATTTCACCTACAAATTTCAGTGTGTGTGCATTTGAGTTATCCATGAGGATTAAAACGACTTACTCGGGGGGTTTATCCAGGTTACCTGGGATAACATGATTAGACAAATAAATGTTTATTTAGGCTTAGAAATAATATTAACTGTTGTAATTCGGTGTCGCTATTATTTAAATGTGAAACGAAATGTGTCCTTCACTTCCTTAATATCTACGCTAACGTTTTCAGGTGGATATTTCAGGATAGTTAATATTTATAATGGAGGAATCTAATTTAATTTTGCCCTTTAAAAATATCTCATTTAATTTACATAATTTTCTATAAATAGTTAAATAAAGTCCTAAACAAATAAATATGTAATTCGTTTTAAGCATGACGCCTTCAACATACGAGTATAATTCATCCTTCACGACTCTGTTTTAAGATGATGTGAGCAACGTCTCTAGGCGAAACGATCCATCTTACGAAAACTAGTTAACTTGTAGTGTTTTTTGCTAGATTGCCGCAAAAAGGAATTTGATTAATTACGACATTACTGTATGGTTTGACGACTACATTATAACAAAGTTTTAACTAAATCTGACGAGATATTTAAATCACATTTTCTGCTTGTGTTTCGTTTTGCTAGAATTAATCGAAAATGTTAAAGTTAACTGAGTGAAAGTACAATAAAATATGAAAAATTGTTGGGTTTTGGGGTTGCTACTGGATTATACCATCTCATATCAATATTTTTTGGAAGATTTTATATACAATTTTAAAAAGGGTGGGGGAGTGGATTTTGTAAGATTTTATAAACGTTTTAAAGGGTAAGGGTGGGTGCAGTACAACCAAAAGATATAACAAATAAAAAATAATTTTAGTACGACGCTGTTTTGCAGAAAGTAAATCGAAACAATTAGGCTATTTTCTATAATAGAAACAAAAATAATAAACGTTCTATATTTAGCACTCAAATTTAATAAAACTTCGTTTTAAGTCCTTCGTTAGAACCATCCATTTAATTAACATTCTCATTAATTATTTAACGCCAACCAAATTTTATTACGAAATTTCATAAATAACCTGTAAATAAATTATTTCTAATTACAATTACTTTCGTGTTATAAATAAATAAACAACGTTTAGTTTTAATTATAGGCAATAATTGTGGGGAATTTTTCAGCTAGTTTATTTTTTCTCTTCCATTACATCCTCAAATTTCTGGAACTTCTTAGGTTTCGTGAATTGTTTAACTGCGGTTTTCAATTTAAAAAGGCAAATTGGAAAACAAAAATCCTTAATTAAAAATGATAACACTTCGTGTTAAGCAAAAATAAAAATATAGCGGCGGTAGTAGCACATTAATACATGCCAGTCGTTTAAACTCTAACGGAATTGAACTCGGAAACGAAAGGGAAGTGTTTCATTAATTACTCTGACTGTTGTAGACTTTTATTAATGCGATGTAGAAATTATGAAGTTTTCTGTAAAAGCTTTCTTTTTGTATAAGAACATTATTCAAAGCTAGTGGGTTTTCTACGAACAAATAAATGTAAAAACTCAAATAGCTTGTTGTTAGAAATAAATTTAGAGTTTTAGGGGTTTATATTTTCGTTTGCAACTTCTGAAAATTTTATTCATAAAATTAAGAAATAATCTGCAGAATTATTTGCTTCTCCCTTTTAAAAGAAAATAAATATGAAAAAGCATTTGTAATAGTATATTAAAGCACAAGTTACAGAAGGCAACCTTTTCACGCAAGAGTCCAAAATTTGGACACGAGCCACATAGCGGCCAGTGGCCGAACGGACGAATGCTCGAATGCCTTCTGTAACGAGTATTTTATACTATTTTCTCTGTTTCGGCTTCCATTTACATTATTTATTTATGTTTATTTTTATACTACCAGCATGCCGGATTCTAACACCCGCATGCTTAAATATTGTAAACAAAGATTTAGCCGTAAACAATGATATTTTTTAAATTTAAATGTCGCGCGTAACATTTAAATGTAAACAAACCAAATATTCAAAACGTAAACGAACTCGTGAACAAAGACTTAACGTTAAAATTTCTAACCTCTAAAAACACTTGTAAGGGGGCCTTGCAAGGGGGCCCACGGGCTGGGGTTAAGCCCTAAGGGGGACCTTGCAAAGGGGTGCACGGGCTGGGGTTAAGCCCTAAGGGGGCCGAGGGGGCGAAGCCCAAACTACTAGCATGCTGGATTTCTAACACCCGCATGCTTAAATATAGTAAACAAAGACTTAACCTCTAACAATACTTGTAAGGGAGCCTTGCAAGGGGGCCCACGGGCTGGGTTTAAGCCGTAAGAGGGGTCGAGGGGCGAAGCTCCAAGGGGGCTCCAAAAATGTGAGCTTGACTAGAGACTGTCTCATGCGATGACGGCATCCGCCTGATGTGTATGCAACCACCTGGTCATCCGCCTGATGTGTATGCAACCACCTGGTTTTTTGCTAAAATGAACCTCCATGAGAAATAACATGGGATTTTGAGCTAGAAGTCTCATAGCTTATCTACTAAAGATACTTGACAATTTCCAGTTGGGGAAATTTTGGTAAAATAGTATGTTGGTAATAGCGATTTTTGTTTGACAATTCACAGAAGTTTTACATTTGACGTTTTTGTTGCCTAGTAACGAATGGTTGCCTAGGTATTTTGTGTATTATTTGATACAGTACCACCAATTTCTGAAAACAAAATATCACCAAAAATCGTTTAATAATGAAGCTCATTAAAGCATCAAAATGCGTGCTAGAATAATGCCATTCTAATGCCGAAACAGAGAAATATTTTTAAAGTTTTATTTTATTGGTTAAGTAAGATTTTCGAGGAAAGAAATTTAAAAATTACTCCATTCTGAGGATACTGTACAATCCATCTTCTGATGGTGATATTAACGAGACGCTTAGACCCATTTGGAGAATTTACGAAAATTGTAAAAACACGAAATTTAAACAAAATCCTTGAGAATTGGTTGTTCCTCCCCTTTAAGGAAAATACATGATCCCTGATTTGAAAATATTTCTGAAGTTTTATTGTTTAAGTAAGATCTTTCGGGAAAGAAACTTAAAAATGACTAGGAATGCTCACCAGAATGGCCAGATTTTGAAAAACCTCGCTTATATTTTATAATGATACGTTTAGGCCCATTTTGACAATCCAAAAAAATTGTAAAAGAAGCGAAATTTAAAACAAATTTAGGTTTTTAGCATAATAATCTGTTTTACAAATTGTAATCATAAAATTTTTTCAAAACCCTTGAAAAATTTTTGTTTCTTCCTTTTCATTGTTTAGGTAGGATCTTCAGGGCAATAAATTCAAAAATGGCTAGGAAAACACACCAAAATGGTCAGATTTTGAAAAGACAAATTTAAATTAAACGCCTCACCCGTGTTTTATAACGAAGTATTTGCAGTTTGAGAATTTACTAAAGAAACAAAATTATAAAATAAAATGAGTTTTCTAGCGTAGTTGTCTATTGTACAGATTTTAATCATAACATTTTTGAAAAATCCTTGAGAATTTTTTTCCATTTACAAGAAAATAAAAAAATGTGAAAAAGAAACCCTTATTGTAAAATTTTATTGTTCAGGGAAATAAATTCAAAAATCGGTAAGAAAACACACCATAATGGCCGAATTTCGAAAAGACAAACTTACATTAAACACCTAGCTTGTGTTTGATTACGAAACGTTTAGGTTTAGGCTCATTTCGAGAATGTACAAAAATTGTAAAAGAAACGAAATTGTGAAATAAATTGTAGTTTTTTAGCATAACAATCTGTTTCATAAATTTTATACATAAAAACCCTTGAGAAAGTCCTTTTTCTTCCTTCTAAAAGAAAATAAATGTGAAAAAGCAACCCTGATTTGAAAATTTTTGCCAATTTATATTTAAGTAGGATTTTTAGGGCAAGAAATTCAAAAATGGGTAGGAAAACTAATCAGAATGGCTAGATTTCGAAACGCCTCACTTGTAACAAAACATAACAGCTGATTTTGAGAGCTCACAAAAATTGTAAAAAAACTCCTTCAGAAATTTCTGTTTCTTCCTTCTAAAAGAAAATAAATATGCAAAAGCAACCTTGACGTAAAAATATTTGACAAGTTTTATTGTTGAAGTAGACGTTCTTCAAGAAAAGATATTAAAAAATGCATAGGAAAACTCACCAGAAAAGTCAGATTTCGTTTTTTACAAACCGCAAAGGTAGGTATCTGATTTTTATATTTGATCTCTGTACTTATATGCAAAAGAAAGCTAACAAGGAAACGGTCGTGCTTACGTTTTGCAGTTTGCACCATAAGTCTTCATTTGCATAACTGCAGCGCTGCGGAATATATGTATACCTAAGGTGAAATTTAGCTGGTTGAACGAGGGTGGTTTTCTATGCTTATAAAGGATACTTTATGTTGAAATTGTCATGAATAAAACATATTCACCACAATTTGAGTTTTTCCTTTCAGGTTTATAGTCATTTTAGATAATACGAATGTAAATTTTATTCAAATCGCCTCGGTTAAACAAGTAATTAAAACAGATATGACGTTTTAACACTAAATATTTAATTATCCGAAGAACTATCCCAGCAAATTCGTTTTACATGCCCGAACGTATTTCACAGAATGTAATTTATACACACAAGTTGACTAGTAAATTTAAGCACCAGGCTAACTCTAAACAGCCCAGAAATAATTTACACATGTTTCAGGATCGGTCAAGGATTCTTTGACGAATGAAACACGATTTGTACCCAAGGGATGAATTAGCAATGGAGTTAGATTTAACAAAGTTTCGCTTTTGGTTGTTTTTGGACTCATTATTTATCAAATACGTCGACAGGTTTGGCAAATCCTAAATTTAGATAAGAAGATTAATTATATTCTAAATATCCGCAGATTTCTATTGTTTCATGATTTTGAATTTCGAAATTAAACTTTGAAAACTTAATACCTAAGAAAATGTATTAAAACTGAAATCAACTAGCAAAAATTTCTAAGTTGTGTATGCAACACCCAACGTTTCAATTTAATCTTACTATTTCGTCCTCGACCCACTGAGATTTAATGGATCCAAGTTAGGGTAAACACTAAACACTAAGTTAACTTTAGGGCGCAAATATGTATCGCTGCCTAAGATATTGCAAGTAGCTGGACCTAAGTCACACCACGTCTTTCCATGTAACTATCTAACGCCCAGTTTGCATTCAAAGGAAACAGCGAACAGCAAAAGCAAAGGGAATGCAAAGCAAAGGTTAATTTGTACGCATTAATCCACGACTCCGTAACCATTTTCATTTATTAATAGCACAATTATTATAATGTACACATAAACCCTTAGCAATTAGAGAACCATGGTCAAAATAATTATGGACCTCGTTTTAGTTTGTCGGGTTCGCCCGCAATTTAAGTTAGAAACTGTTCTGAAAAGTTTTGAGACCCTTGAAATTAATTACTTTTCGAGATATTAACTATTTTTGTGAATAAAAAAGGCTGGGTGAAATTTTCTAAAACAGAAAGATACATACGAAAATAAAACACAATCTCGTAAATTATGGAAGGTAATTCAGGAAAGATTACAGCAGAGCAAATTAAAGGGAAAAAATGTGCTTTTTATGAATAATGTTAATTTGAGATAACGAAACGCCGAGTACTTCGTTTACCTAAGCAGAAAAAGGGCATTTTCTTGCGTTACGGAATAAACAGAAAGTTTTCATGGCCTTCTAACCAAGGCTTAATTTCTGTAAGTTTACAATTTTTCAAGCGGTAAAACTTAAATCCTTAAAGGTAAAGCCTGATAAACAATCATGGCCATCCAGGAATTGAGTATTAAAAGACATTTTACGTGTCTAGCAAAGGTAAGCAAATGTTAACCGAATTGGTAATATTCAAACACACACCCTTAAAACCGATTAATAGTCTGTCAGTAAACAGTTGCGTGAACACAAAATATTTGCACAGGTAAATTGAGAGGATTTGCCGTTCACTCCAGAATTTGAAGAGGATAATCAATATGTATAGCCATGGGCAGCAAGTTTAATTAATATTGATAATCTAATATTTCCAGCAAAGGTACGACGGATTTGTTTATAGAGCTGCATGTCAATTTTCAGCAGGAGAGCCGAGCAAACTATTACCGAACGATCTTTTTTGTCGTTTTACTCGTACAAGTGAAATTTTATTTAAGGCCTTTAAAGTTAAAAAGCTCGTTCGAGAGCAAACTCTTTGGATAGAAATGCGACAAAGGGCCAATTTTAAAACTTCCTTCTGGAACGACTTTGTAAAAACACATTTACAGGTTTAATTCAGGAAAAACCAGGAAGGAAAAAGTATTGTTGCACGTATCAAAATGCGTTTGATAAAAGTTGTTTATTTTAACGCGAAAGAAATTCCTTTTTACTTCACGTGTCAGATGTAAACAAAGGTTTGGTGAATCGATAAGTATTTTAATAGCTTAGATAAAAGCATTTATTATTAAAGAAACGTTTTATCAAAGTACATTTTCATTACAGTCGTAAAGTAATCGATTTTCATTTTTACTTCCTTTCCACCGTAATTTTGTAAGCAGAAACACAGCTCGTATAATTTTAAAGTAGCATCTAAAATTCTGACTAAAATTTAAAAGCAAGCCTGAATGTCCGTTTTATATCAGTTTTTGAATCTTGGCAACTCATTTGCTTTAAAATTCTGTCGCAGCATTTATATTTTCTTCACGTTTCAACCCTCAACTTCAAGTGGCTCATAAACATTTTATTAAATTTCTGCGGTAGTCACTTAATTAACATGTTTAAGTAACAAGCTAGAAAACGTGAAAACACAAATTAATATTCTCTTGTATTGTTCGCTAAGCTATTTTTATGGAACGTTCATATTTCATCTACTAACTTTGCACTTTAACTAATTTTTGTAATTAAAACGTCAGCAATAGAAACTGTTTCACAAAAGTTTGACAAACAATGAAAGAAGGAAATGCCGAAAATCGGTTGTCATGACAACAGAATTTGCGTCTGAACTATCATACTTACTAAGGGTTGTTTACGGAATTTAGATAACACCCTTATAATTAATACACCTATGACAGGTATCCATTAAATTTACACGTTCATCCCGAAAGACAACCGACACCGAAGGTTGTGAACTGCGTGCAATTAACGGACTGCCATTGCTCGTCGTACTCTCCTGTCTATTCTATTTATTACGCTATGGAGAACGATGAAGTTTCTAACTGCCTGAATTTGCGTCGTAATGGAAGTGTCATCATCAGTTGTTAAAGGAGAACAGTCGAGAGGTTTATGATACGACACGAAATCGTGTACAATTGTCTGAATGAAAAGTTGCTGTTTTCGACTACTTTTATACGGATCGCTTGTTCCCCAAAAGAAATACGAGTTTAATCTGCTGATTTTCCGTTAAGATGCAAAAATATCCCAATATATTTCAGTATTTTTGTTTTTGTTTCAAATAACCCGGACAAATTGTTAAAGTTTCCTTATACAAATCAAGTTCAATTCCACGATGGAGATTCAAATTTGTGTAAAAACTCTTGTTTGTTTAAAACTTTGTTGATTACTTCGAACTAGGTTGCTAACAGTTTGAATGATTTAGTTTTAAACTTTCAGTGAAGTCAGTTCAGTAACTAAATTGTGGTTTTAATCGGTGGTAATTTCCTCTGGTCAATTTTAAACTTCTGAAACACATGCCCTGATTAGGATTTCTACCTAAATAAAATTTATCCTTCGTTCCTTATTTTAACCCCCGCTTCCTGACTGATTTTTTGATCGCAGACTCGAATTGTGATAATTTTTCCAACTTTATCAGTCTAGATATGCTTTTAAGATTCGTACGTGATAATATTACTTTTAGTTTGTTATTAGGGCTTTCACAAATAATTTTTAAATGTGAGTCACATAATGATCCCAGTCAGGTCCGCTGTAAGTTTATTTTATTTAATTTAATTAGTGTCTGTAATTTAACACGATCTTCGATTGTATCCGATATTTAAAAACCCAGCATCTTAAAAAAAAAACAGAACGAACTTTCTAGCAAAACCCCTATGTTTATTTCTGGTCATATATTCTTCATTCATCCGACATGTGTCAACTCTTCAGTACTCGTTCTAGGATTTTGAAATTTTAAATTGCTCCATTTCTATTAACCCCATACAAAGTGTTCCAGAATTCCTTGTTCAACGGTCTGCGCCATAAACTACCAGCTTTGAACTCCCGCTTAAGTCTCTATCCATCCGCGGTGTGGAAAGGCCGAATTTGTCTCCCTTAGTTTAGCGGAACTAATTATCTCCCATAATACATAATTGTTATTAAAAAACTTTCTAATTGCAAGAAGCAAATGTTAAATCTAGCTAAAAATATATATACAACATCTTAATATCAAACTTCCCGCTTCCGTAACTTTAATAAACATCTATCTGCTAACACACACCACCACGGAGCAGCTCGGGGACAATATCGCGGATTTTATTCGCGGAAGACGTCAAACCGTGATAAACCATTTCTAGCTCGACTCAAATAAGTCGTGTGGGGTATCAATCGACGCGTCCCGACGCCAGCAGGACGATGATAACTACTAGACAAATCAGTAATTATATTTGGGACAGTTATTGGCGAATAATGGATACACAGGGATTTTATCCGGTTTTTCCTCCACCTCCACCAGCCAATGGAATTTTCGGGCTATAAATACGCTTAAAAATCCAACTCATTCTCGACATCTTGGTGTGCTTGATTACGCTCGACATCCCCGTGCACGCTTCATCGAAATCAACGTCTCGGTATGCTGGTTTAAGATCGACATCTCTACATGTTTGACCCGGATCGACATCTTTGCACGTTTGATTGCCATCACCGCCTTCACACTCCGCTGGAACCACTCGTCGCCGCCAGACACTGCCCATTCCCAGCTAGCTCAATGCTGCAACTGCCCGCCGCCGCCAGACGCTGCCTGCTCCCAGCCACCTCAACCCTGAAACTGCCGCCGCCGCCTATGCTGCCGTTCCCAGTCACCTCCACACTCTGCTGGACCCGCTCGCCGTCGTCTACGCTGTCGGACGTTGCCTGTTCACAACTACCTCTAACGCCACTACTCTACTGCTGAGGCCACACCATCACCCCTGTCGCCTGACGCCGTCATCTCGTCACCTTGGACACACTTCTCGCCACGTCAAGCCCAGGTTCGCCATCGACGTCGCTTTTCTGACGCTGTGCGCCCTTGTAGCACCATCCCTCATTGTCGACACCCCGCCGTCTTCGACTTTACCGCCGCCTTCGTCTGCGCCGCCGTCTTAGCCGTTGCCGCCGGATTTACCGTCGCCGTCATCGCAGCTGTTGCCGCTGCCCTCACCGTCGCTGCCGTCTTCGCCGTCACCGCCGTTAGCACGCTGATCCAGGTCCACCACCTTTGCTTTGTTTTCGGTATTATTACTACGATTTTCCAGTTCAATTTATTAGTAATAAATAATTATTTTCGGCCTCTTGTGTTTAATTACTGAGCTAGCCAATTTGAATACAGCGCCCGTTAATAATCAGGGCCTAGTTCGTGTCAAATTTTTAACGTGTTTTTACTTGCATTTTTGTGCAACGTTAATTTTGCGGCTAGGTATGCTGCCGAGCAAGCATTAGAAGATGAATTCAATTTGGACTTTGAAAAGATCGAAGATGAAGCAGAAGCATCTGACGCAGAGGAAGACCTCGTTCTGGTTGATGTAATTGACAGTGATCAAATGGACTAAAATAACAGTGACTCATCGGATGAAGACGATAATAGTAATTATTGGATAAATAAATACGGTACAATTACGTCATATACTATAGTGGGGTTACTAACCGAAGACATGAGTTCGGAACGAGTTTTGTAGTTTTAAAGGAATTAGCCTTTTATGCGGAACTAGAAAAGGAAGTGGAACTAATACCGAAAAATGAAGTAAAACTAATAACAGAAGATGCCAATGCAAAAATTCGAAAAGAGGAGGAATACCAGCCAATAATAGGGAAACACAGTTTACATTACCAGTGTAATGAGAATGGAGAAAGAGCAGTACATTTCGTGATGACAAACAACTTGGTTATTAGAAGTGCGACTATCACACATAAAAAGATTCACAAATACACATGGAAATCTCCTGATGGAAGAATGGCCAACCAAAACAATCACGCACTAATAGATAACTAGTAGTTCCTTTTCTGATATTTTGCAGGTGCAGGTAATTAAAAACGGCTACTAGCCTAGAGCAACCATGTGCAAAGACTGAGACGGAAATGTGATTACTGATAAAATACAGGTGATTGATAGATGGAAGACATACTTCTACGAGCTTCTCAATCAGTCTAACCGGAAACCTTAGAACCTACCTAGAGGAGACAGTCATAAGTATTTCTAAACTTAAGAATAACAAAGCCCCTGGGACTGACGACATACCGACTAAATTAATTAAGGCAGGAGGATTAGACCTACGTAAACAGCTGCATAATAATGCCTTTAGATTACTGGATTTTTCTTTGACTATAAGGGGTTTCGATACAAGCACAATTTTTTATAAAAAATAAATTTTTCTCCTAAAACTCATATTAAAAAAATTTTCCCTATAGGCAACCTGATCACTTTACACATTGTATATCATCTGTAAATCGCAGGTGATTCAGAATAAGTACCATCTATATTGATTCCCCCCTTTTCCCATGACCACCTTTAAAAAGATTTGGGGGACATGGCATATTTTTCCAGTTATTACGTTCTCGGTGATCTTAATGTGTATAGTGGCGTTTTTGTAGACATCTTTCAGTAGTGTTGTATTCTGAGAATCTATTCTCGCGTCATTTAATCCTGCAAACACTGACCAGAACTCTATTGTGTAAAAGGCTTTTTGGAAGTCGACAAAACCCAGAGGTAGTGGCCTATTATAAATACTCTTCATATACTATTTTGTTTGAAGATGGTCAATGGTGCCGTATCCTTTTTTGAAATCAGCCCGTTCGACAAGTTGGTTGGTTTTGAGATTAAGTTATCGAATTTCCAGAGATTGTGGTTAAATTTTTATGCCCCAGATTAAATATTAGTGATTAAAGCAGTTATTTCCCATTTATGAATTTAATTATTTTAATCCCAACAAAAGCCTGTGGAAATTTACTAATCAATACCTACCCAACCTCAAAATGTCACTGCAATGGTTGCCTATTTAACACAAAATTTTGAATACCAATCCTGATTCCCAGAATAATTTGAAACGATTAAATAAATTTTTAAATCTGGGGCGTTCATCTATAAAGGCAAAGTTTAAATACAATGCGCACAACTAAATATTCTAATTAAACAAAACTATTTAAATCAGAGTGAGCTTTAACAAATTTTAATTAAAACTAACTAACTTGTTGAAGTAGTGCTGAACCATTTCTGGAATTTTAATTTCTTAATGGGGCGCCCATTATTAATTTAATAAAGTAATTAATTTGCGAGAAAAATAATACAAAAGCACAGAAATTTATGTTTTAGTTAACGAAGGTCACACGTATATTGAATCATGTTTAATTACATTAATTTATTTGCTTACAATGATACGTGCAAGACTGGTCAAACTATCGGACATAAATTGCAATATGACGTTTATAAACATTTGGTGTTACAAATTAGCTTTGTAATTAAAGCGTATTAATTGTGGTGGATTGTCGTTTTGCACCGAACATAATGTTAGCGCTCAACCTGAATTGACATTAAAAAAATATTAAAAGCAAAACCAGTGCAAAATTTTGCTTGATTTTTAGCCAGAAACTCAAATCTTTGTTATTTGGTCTTGGATTGACGATATCCTGAGCCTTGACCTTTTTGTTATTAAAGGAAGCTTTCGAAGCTTCAGGGGAAGGTCTGGGACGCCAGATTAAATATTAGGCCGCAAACAAAAAAAATAAAATAAGCTCGAATAAGAAGTTAGAATCGTAAAGGTTGAGCTGGGCTAATTTAAAAAAAAAATGAAGGACTTATTTGTAATTTTATAAAATTTTCAAAATGTCGTTATTTTTCCAAATATTTTTTATTGCCATATTTTTAAAATATTGTTCTTTAATTATAGTTTAAAAGCGTTGTGATTAGATTTTCAGCAAGTTTGACATTTTACACTTTTTTCGGGGTATTTCGAAAACCGAGACCTGTCTTGGAAACGTTACATTCGCCATTTTAATACTTTAATAATTTAAATTTTACTCTAGCAACTGGGGGGCGAAAACCCTTAAAAGAATCAAAGAAGACACGTGAATTTCAAAATATTCAAGAAATTTCGATGAATTGCCCCAAACAACCATTTTAACTGAAGCGTATTAATTTTTTCAATAATTAAATAATCCATTAGATTTCAATACAAAGAGGCTTTACAAAAGGAGATCAAACATTTGTTCAATTATGGAACCCTACGCGTTTTTTTTGCAACTGACAAACCCATTAAGGATAAACACGCGCAAATCGGCGTAAGTAATCCTGAAACTGTGTACAGCACCGTGCAGGTTAAACCCGCTTTATCGTTGGCCTGGAAAATTGTTAAAAGTTGGGGTTATTTTGAAATTTCCTGGTGCTGATTAATCGGGTCAAGTGCATTTGCTGTAGTTAAATTAAATCAAGCTGTAAGTGACGCACGGTTTGCACTAAACGGACAGTCTAAATCAACATCGTGTATTGAGCAATGTGTTCAATTAAAAGTTGGACGAAAAACTGTGTTGGTACATAATGAACAAGCGAACAATTATCGCATGTTTACAGGTTTGCTTTGATTGTTGTATTCTGTTTAATCTAAAATTTCAATTAACTAATCTGTTGATTACTA
The DNA here is from genome assembly GCA_963082815.1 of Melanotus villosus. Lineage (NCBI taxonomy): Eukaryota > Metazoa > Arthropoda > Insecta > Coleoptera > Elateridae > Melanotus > Melanotus villosus. Next base: position 13,454,040 of record OY720423.1, read on the forward strand.
ACTACATACATGGAAAACTCATTAATTAACTAATTTTTTAAACCTAAAATTGAAAATAAACAACATTTTTTGGAAGTATTTTATAAGCATATTTAGTAGTTCAAAGTTATTAATATAGGAAAAATTTAATTATAATTAAGGCTCAAAATTTAGTTACAAATAAGGCAAATTTTTAAAAGAAAATTCCTTTAATTTCAGCTTTTAAATTTGCTTAACATAACTGTATCAGAAAACAAAGCAAGCTAAAATTGTGTTCTTTAAAAACTTTGTAGCTTTTACTGCCAATTAAATAAAGTGCTGCTTTCTTACGAAAATTATTTTGCCCTGGAAGGAAAACAGTTTAATAAAAGGAATTAATTTCGTTCACGATGTAAACATAATTAACGTTTTGTATCGGTTTGTCACAATTGTTGTTTATTATACGTATTTATGTACCAAAAATAATGTCAACACTTATTATTACTCAACGAATGTTTTACGAGCTTTCATAAAAATTGATGACTGATGACTATCTAAATTAAACAGAGCCCATTTTCACCTAAAATTACGATGTAAAAAAATATAGCCGACCCTTGAAATGTTTCGCGAACGTATATTAACCCGCTTATTGCCACTTCGTTCTGAATTGTCATTAAATTCGCTGCTGTGCCACTCGAAGTTGAATATGGTATTAAAACACCGACAAACTTCGCGTATGCTTTTTACCATTCAATTCGTTTACTTTGCATATACGTAACCACGTAACGACTACTTTAACTTTACTTCAAAGACAATTCGCACATCAATCGCGATTTCATTGAAATTCTGACAAGACTGAGATTCGAACTTATGTCGCTCGATTGATAAACAGACCTTTAAGCCTCTAAATCACCAAAAGCCCGGCTAATGAATTATTAAAATCCGAAAGTAGAATGTGGTTTGGGATATTATGAAATAAAGGTTTTCTCTTCTAAAAAAAAAACACACGAATTGCTAAGATTTGGGAGGTTATGGACAAGGGAAAAATGTATTCGATTTCATCCAAAATCAACCACCTGCGACTTGGCGCATGTGTACGTGAGGACGCTAAAACTAAATCAGACGCTCGCGGCGCTTATCACCGTCAGTGCACGTCGGCGTCTGTAATGGACGAGAGCTTTTTAAAAAAGCTCGCGTAAGTCACGTGTTCTCAAATATTAACTGAAAAATGTTACTTATTACATGGATAATTACAGGACTAGAACTTTTTTTATGTAAAATAGTAAAAGGTTTTGTGAAGACTACATACGTACTTAATACTTAATAATTTTTTTGTACAAACATAGACAAGTTTAATAACTTTTTTGCTGTGAAAATGGCAATTCTACATTCCTGCTGTTGTTGGCGGTCTGTACGAAGAGGAAGCTTTGCTTGTGGAGTTTATACGCTGGTAAGAACTTTTGAAAAATTACTGAATTAACTTGTGAGAATTATACTGAAGTTTGAAGTACGAACACCACAAACTTCAGGAGGGAGCACACTTCAACAAGTGTCCGTGGCTGAACGTGAATTAATCACACCCTTGTTGAAAGAAAACAGTAATCGGTTGTTTGGACTGGTTTCCATGCAATTTCCATTCAAATTCAAAATCGAAAAAATTATAAAAATCTAGCTGAGCAGATTAAAATTAATTTTAACTCGATAATCATGGGAAGTCCAGCGAAGATTCTTCACGATTTGTTTTAGAAGCTTATATTAATAAACAGCAAATGCTTAACGTTACAATGGTACTTTACAATTTAATGAAAATTCCTTATTTTGGGTGAACTGAAATTAAGATTAACTTGCAAAAGGTATCCTTTGAAAATTAAACGTATTTCATTAGAAGTGAAGATTTAATTTTGATCTAATTTTGATGTTAATTAAATCTCAGTAAGTAATTAAAGATTTAAAAAAAATTGTTTTAAAGGGTTACAGCAACGACTTTTGTTCTTAAAATGAAAGCTTACAAACAAACGCTTCTTAATTATGTTTCTTCAGTAACTACCCTGAAATCAGGAGAAAAATAAATTATTGTCGAAGCTCACCTTAAATCAAGTGTTCTTCTGTTAACAATAAAGAACAGCAATTATTTTAACATCTGGTAAATAAGTATTAACCATGATCAAGGCCTACTAATTCTTTTTTCGATCTAAACATCCATAGAGTTTTAAGACTAAAAATTTCATTTCATATAAAACAAAGGTATATTACTTCTCATGCTGCAATAAAATATTTTGCAAGATATTTACATTACATCCTGCAACGCGTGGTCTTTACATATTCGTTGAACTGTATAGATGTAGTAATAACATGTTTGACATAGCTGAGCTTTGTCGACGTATATAGACGGAGATAATATTGCTTTAGGCGACGCTGAAGAATTAAGTGAGGTGGAAGCACATATTAGTGGAAGTTATAATGTGGAATGTGTAGTTTTATTCTGAAATACGCAAGGAATTGAATTTAGAAAACTGTATAAAATTAATGAACTTTAATATTCAAAATCCGAACCTTGGCTACGAAAATTACTTATAAGTTAACAGACATTAATTCACTTCGCCATTTTTTAAATTATGAATTAGTCCAGTTCGAAGTTGATTAATAAGAAATGCAGAGTTTTTTCTTATTTTATGCACCGCTTCGAAAAATTATTATGAATTAACAACAGACACTAATTCATCTCGCCTTGTTTTGAACAATGAATTAATAATCATTAACAAAATTGATAAAATCAAGGAAAAAATCCACTTCAGAGTTGACAATTTGAACATAAAAAAATGCAGATTTATTACTTATGTTATGCACCGTCACGAAAGATAATTATTATAACTTAACAGACATTAATTCATCTTGCCTTTTTCTTAATTAGGAATTAATAGTCACAAAGAAAAATTAATAAAATCAAGGAAAAATCCAGTACAGAGTTGAAAGTTTGCCCATAAAAATACACAGATTTATTCTTCATTTTTATGAAAAATAATTACAAATTAACAGACACTAATTATTCATTCCGTCCTTTTCTTAATTATGAATTAAGGTAATTAACACTAACTAACACAATTAATAAACTCAGGGAAAAAATTTAGTTCGGAATCAAGTTCCCCTCAATTACGTTTCCTGCTTAAAGAAAAAAAATATGTTCTTCAGGTAATTTTAGAATGCATCCCTTCTTAAAAAAATCACAAAAATTTTCCATCAACAATTTTAAGAAACTGTAAAAGATTTTTTAAAAATTTTCTACCCCAAAAAGAGACTCTTTTCTCACAGGATTTTACAGAATCATTTCAGGCCATCATTTCTTCCGAATTTTTTGAAAATTGTATTGCTTCCAGAAAATTCTTTGTTCTTACAAGATTTTGCAAAAATCTTCCACCGCAGTTTTGAGAACATTCAGAAGGTTTTTGAAAATATTCTACCTTCAGAAGATGCTTCCTTCTTACAGAAAAATGTTGAACTAGAGATTTTAAAGGGATTTATGACATTTTTGAGTAACTTTTATCTTCAGACGATGCTTAAATTTGTTATGATTTTACAAAAATTTTCCACCAATAATTTTCAGAAAATTGATGAAAATTTCCTGCCTTCAAAAGATACTCCATTCTTGCATGATTTTACAAATAGCTCTCACTGCCTTTTTGAGAAATGTTTACCAAAAGAATTAAGCGAATTTAAGAGAAAGAAGCTTCAGTCAAGCAAGATTTTTAAAAATCATTTCATCAACAGTTCTAAAGAAAAATGTTCTACCTTTCAGATGCTTTTTTCTCGTAAGATTTTCAAAATTCTTCCAATCATAGTTTTGAAAAAATGTAGGCAACTTTTGGAAAATTTTCTGCCTTTAGGCGATGCTATTTCTTGCAAATTGTTTCGGAAATCTTCCAGCAGCAGCTTTAAGAAAATTCAGAGGAACTTTTTTAAATTTTCTGCAGTTAGACGATGTTTAACGAAAGTTTAACCATAAAACTGTAGGGTATTATTCATTTTATGCACCGCACAGGGAAAGTAATTATAAATTACCAGAGTTTAATTACATTTACCTTTTTCTTAATTATGAATTAACCAACTAATAAACTTAAGAAAATTAAGAAAAACATTCAGCTCAGAGTTGAAAGTTTGACCATACAAAATATAGATTGATTATACTTATTCTATTCACCGTCACGAAATAGAATTATAAACTAACAGGCATTAATTTATCTCGCCTTTTTCTGAAAAATAAATTAATAAAAACAAGGAAAAAGTGCAGTTCAAAGTTTGGCCATAAAAATACAGATTTATTACTTATTTTATGCACCGTCACGAAAAATAGTTATAAATTAACTAACTTACCTTAAAGACACTTTTCGTCTGAGGTACATACATAATTTTATATCATACTGGTTTTTAAAGTTGTTAAATTATTAAAAGAAATCTCCAGAAATTTGTAGCAGTATTAGTTGTAAGTAAGTAGTCTAAGACGCAACTGTTCGAATCTCCTAGCAACTAGCATTTATAGTATAAAAAGTGACACTTTAAAGTCCCAGGACTTTAAAATAATACTTTAAAGTTCTAGGACTTTAAACTTTCACTGTTTGTTCTATAAATCGTTCAAAAAACGTTGCTTTAGAAACCAGTATGACATGAACAATTATAAATCAACAGGCATTAATTTATTTCGCCTTTTTCTTGATAATAAATTAATAAACGCAAACAAAATTAATAAAAACGAGGAAAAATTGAGAGTTGAAAGTTTAGCCATAAAAAATACAATTTTATTAATTATTTTATGTGCCGTTACGAAAAATGATTATGAATTAACAGGCCTTTTTCTTAATTATCAACTACAAAACGCTAACACAAAATTAATAGATAAAATCGGGGAAAACGTACAGTTCAAAGTTGAAAATTTGGCAACAACAAGAACAAATTTATTACTTTAAACGTCTTTACGAAAAATAACTATAAATTAACAGGCTCTAATTCGTTTCACCTTTTTCTTAATTGTGAATTGATAAACATCAACCCAATTAATAAAACTAAGGAAAAAATCCGGTTCAAGACTCATAAAAAACACAGATTTATTACTTATTTCATACATTGTCACGAAAAAGAATTATAAATTAACGGACCATCTCGCCTTTTTCCAAATTATCAACTAACAAACACTAACAAAATTAAAAAGATCAAGAAAAAAATCTAGTTCAGGGCTTAAAGTTTAACCATAAAAATTACAGATTTATCACTTACTTTATACACCGTTACGAAAAATAATTATAAATTAACAGACATTAATTCTTAATTCATTTCACCTTTTTCTTAGTTAGGATGTTAGGAACATTCACAGACTTAATAAAATCTAGGAAGAATTCAGTTCAGAATTGAAAGTTTGGCCATAAAAATTACAGATTTATTATTTGTTTCAGACACCGTCGCGAAAAATAATTATAGATTAACAGACATTCATTTATCTCGCCTTTTTCTTAATTACGAATTGATAAACACTTAAATAATAATAAAATCAAAGAAGAAGTACAGTTCGGCGTTCAAAGTTTACCCATAAAAATTCAAATTTGTTACTTACCTTATGCATCGTTACGAACAGTAATTAAAAATTAATTTACCTCGCCCTTTAATTAAATAATAATAGGAGTAAGTTATTAAACACTAACAAAATTGATAAACTCAAGGAAATAGCCCAGTTCAAAGCTGAAAGTATGGCCACAAACTTAGGAAGTCCAATAGGAACTACACGGAAACTGAAGAATTTTTGGTAGCGACACATATCCAGGACAGTGTAATCACGATAGGTAACAATACAAGAGCGGCATATCACAAGCTTTTTAACTTTTAAACACGAAACGAGCGAAACAAACAACACGAACGCCAATGACAAACAAGAAAGGGTCTTCCCTTCCGTAACAATTTGGACTGGCCCGAACGCTTCCTGGTTTACGGAGCATGGTCACGTGAGTGCAGTTCTCGTTTTGAGTCTACTCTATCGATGTATTGGGAATACCTATAACTCGGGCAAGAAGGAAAGGATTGGAGATTAGCCGAGAGGTTAATCGACAAAACAAGACTTGCATAGGTATTCAACTCGTTTAAACCGTAAAAGTCTGCAGAGATAGATGGTATCTTCCCTGCACTACTGCAACATGGTTTTGAAGCACACTGTGTGCTCTATTTAGAGCAAGTGTGGCACTTGGGTACTTACTAAGTGGCTGGAATCAGGTTAGGGTCTGTTTCATACCGAAGCTAGGGCGTAGCTCCTACACCTAACCTAAGGCTTTCAGACCCATTAGCCTGTCGTCATTTCTTCTCAAAACCTTGGAAAAGGTCATATCAGGGACGATATTCTCAGGCACATCCCTTTACACGGAACTAATTTGTATATCAAACAAGAAAATCATGCGAGCTAGCCTTACACGAACTGATTACAAGAGCACAAGGAGCAATTCATAACCAAGAGATTGCTCTGGGGGTATTTCTAGACATAGAAGGCGCTTTCGACATTACAAGAACATTGAGTAAGCGTGATGTACACCAATCTTTAACACAATGGGTTAAAGAGGGGTATAATACTCATAAACGGAAAGTTAGGGGAGTTATATCAAATTTGAGGCAGTAAGCCCTGAAAACCATGGAGACGTGGTGCTTAAAAGAAGGACTTTCGGTCAAACCGAACAAGACTTCGGTCATTCAATTCACACTTAGAAGAAACCTCCAAGCAAGTCAAATATTTGGGGCGTCCCCTAGACACCAAATTGACCTTCAATCTTAACTTGGAAAAGATTATTTACGAAGCCACAAGGGTCTTATGGGCTTGTAGAAGAACAGTGGGAAAAACTTGGGGTCTGAAACCACAGATGGTTTTGAGGGTATACATGAGAGTGATTATTGATTATACCAACAACCACATATGGTGGCACAAAACCAGAAGCGGGGTGGTAATTAACAATTGAAATAAGCTACAAAGGCTTGACTGCCTAGGGATAACTGGGGAGATGTCATCTACGCCTGCAGCCTCGATGGAAGCAATGCACTTCACTTAGTGGTGGAATCTCAAGCATTGGCAGTAGCATAAAGACTAAAAATAGGTGATCATTCAAAAGTGCACCATAGAACGAGAGCCAACACCGAGACCTGGAACCACACCGCATGCCTAATATGCAATCCGATAAAATCATCACCCGTTCGGACTTCAAAAAACTTTTCAGGATAGTAATACCTGAGAGGTGACGAAGAACGAAAACGGGAGCTGATTCAAAGACAAGGATCTCTATGGTATACAGATGGTTTAAAAGCAGAATACAGCTCAGGAGCAAGAGTGGGAACGGCATTAGTGTAAACTTGAGTCAACTCACCTCAATCTTCCAAGCTGAAATAACAGCCATAACGATATGTGCAAAAAGTATGGTGGAGAGGAGCTTTGAAAACAGGCGAATCTCCATCACAACCGACAGCCAAGTCGCGTTAAAGTCTTTAGAAAGTGTTGAGATACACTCCAAAGTTGTGCTTAATTGTACAGAAACACTAAGTAAATTAATAAAATCCAGGAAAAGTCCAATTAGCTGAAAGTTTGATCATAAAAAGAATACAGATTTATTACTTATTTTTATATACCGTAAAAAGGGAAATATTTATTTCAGGGAATCTAATAAATTCAGTCAAATAAATTCAGGCCATATCTACCGTTAAGTTAAAGAAACAAATAAAAAGAAGTAAATCAAATAAAACTAAGAAGGAAATATATATCGTAAATTTTAGTATTGCTTCCAGAAATCAAATAATTCCTGCTGATAAACCCAATCGATGTTTATTTAGGTAGAAAATCAAAATGGCTTCTGTTCATAAAAAATTTACTGTGTATTTTGTTGTATTTATGTATCGAGATATTCTTGGGCAGACCTGTGATAAAACAGCATTTTTAGGTATAACAAAACAATGAAAAAAATAGTTAATTTAATAATACCAAGACAAACAAAGCCCTACTTAAATTGCAGTAATCGTCAGGCAACCTGTTCATTATGTTACCGAAAACGTATTATATGAAAGTTCTCCAATACTTACATCGAACAAGTTCATTAAAATGTTATGCTTGTCAAGATAAAATCGTTAATAAGCCTTGTGATTCTTGTAAATAAAAACTTTAATAATGAGCGATAAATTTAAAAGCATTGATATCGAAATTACGATTCACCTAAGGTCTGAAGTTTTGAATTCCAAAGCTTTAGAGCGTGACAAGCTCAAACTATGGATATTCTGAGGAACCTTGTTGTACAGAACATTATTAACTACAAGAACACCTAACTTTAGTTATAACATACAAGAATAATTAGCCAACTTTAGGGAGTCCTCTCCATCGATCTGAATGCGAAAACACAGAGAATGGTGCTTATTCAGGTCTGTGAAGTTTTAGTAAAGCGTTGTAAATCAACGAATATTTCTCGCTGCATTTGGCGTTAAAATACTGGCACAATTTCGGATATGTTTGAAATAGATTTATATAATAAGCATAATTATTATTCCGACAGTAAGTTGTAACAAGCTTGAGAACAGAGTACGTGCCTTTAATGATGGTACTTATTAAGTTCAATGTAATGTTAATCATGTTCTGCACCTTATCGAATATCGTGTAACGTAACGCTGATTATCTTCGGTTATTTGATAGCACTTTACTTGTAGGATAAGAACCCTCACGTTGTTGTTGTATTAACCCGATACGTAATTAAATCCTAGGTTAACATGCGTGACTTTACATATTTCTGTTGTACACACCTTTAAAAGTTAATTGATTGTTTTACCCAAGAGTAGATAAATTGTATATAGAAATAGAACCTGAATAATTTTATCATCCGTTTGCTTAGCGCTTTGAAAAACAGTGGACATTTTTGAATATTTCGAATTTCAATCTTTTCGGTGAAAATCCTGAAATTTACTACTTCTCTGCTGCTCAAACAGCACAACATAAATACCAATAAATAACAGGACGTGCTTCTGTATATGTACCTACTCTTTGGTTTTTGTTCGATTTTTTTTCAAAACATATCCAAAACAAAAGTTTGCATAATGTGAGCCATATCTCTGCGTTTTGATACTGTAACGATTTTCTCAAAAGTTCATTACCAATAAATAACAGAACGTGCTTGTCTATCTGGATCTGGATTATGGGTGGAGGGTGGCTTGCGTCACATGTACTTAGGCCTCGAATGGGCCCATTGTGCTACCTCCGTTGCAACATCCTCCTCTTAGGCGCATCACTCAAGCCATCCTAACCTTTGGATGAACCTGAGGATACTAGCTAGAGGCATGCTGCTAATACTGGCCATACTAGGCCAGAAGTCCCTTAGCATGGATCCTCAGATTGGAGAGAGTGCACGGCATTCGCACAGAATATGCTCTGCTGTCTCGTCTTCTTAGTTGTCTATACATTGCATGGTCTTTAGTTTTTATACGATTTTTTTTTCAAAACATATCCAGAAGATCATTTTTCTAACAAGTTTTTTTATTGTGGGCCAAAATTTAGTTTAACTGAGTGTCTTGATATTTTAACGATTTTCCCAACAGCAAATTACTGCTGCTGCTACTTAGCTCTCTTGATCCATTTGCCGTGGCGGATAAGACCACATTTTCTATCTGTATTATTTTCTTTTCCTACAGGTCCTGGCGCGTTTTAGCATGATTTACTATCTTCTTCCATTATTTCCTTTCCTTAATCATACTTCTCCAGTTTTGTATTTTCCTTAGTCTTATATCTTTTTCTGTTTGTTCCTTCCATCTTACTTTTGACCTTCCCCTAGGTCTTCCCTATGCTGGACTCATTCTGTTAATATCCTTACCGGTTCTCTGGCGTCCTTCCTATATACGTGACCATACCACCTTATTCTTTTTGATTTGAAAATTCTAACTATTATTTTCTTCTTTTAACAGGGCATCTATTTCATGATTTATCAATTGTCTTGTTTCATCTTCTTCTATCTTTTTTGTTCCCATTATTATTCTCACAATTTTACTTTCAAATATTTTAAGTTGTTCTTCTTCTTTTTATGTTTTTATTCAGTATTTGTTGTTGTTTATTGGCATCTTCTTCTTCGTATCCTCTTAGCAGAGCAGTCGCGATCGGCTTTATTCTTGAGCTTCTGCTGCTTTTCGCACGATTTATCTCCATCTTTTTCTGTTTCTAGATATATGCGTCGCCTGATGTGCTGAGGCGTTAGATGTTTCCTTTATTTGGTCAATCCATCGCTTAGGCGACCTTCCTCTTGCTCTGGTACCTTCCATTTTGCTTTGGACTATCAGCTTTTCTAGATTGTCTGCATACCCTCTTGATATATGGCCAAAATATTTAAGGATGCGGCTATATAAATACTATATGGGATAGTTGACGGGTTCTGCGATTTCCCTTAAGATTGACTCATTTGCTTTTCTGGCAGCCCAGGAAATTCGCAATATTCGCCTCCAGCACCACATTTCCAGTACATCTATTTTTTTTGTCTTGGACTTTCAGTGTCCAAGACCCTGCGCCATATAAAAGGACTGGGAAGACTAACGTTTTTACGACTCCTTTTTTTGTATTTAGGGTTATGTCGCTGTCAGTCCAAGTTTTGTTTAGGTCCCTGACTGCCTTACTCGTCATCTCATATCTGTGTTTAACTTCCGTGGTGCAGCCGCCATCATTAGTAATAAGAGCTGCTAGATACACATACTGATTTACTACTTGGCATTTCCTCACTTGCTTTATGTTTGGTCTGTTATTTTGTAATCTGTCAACGATCATAATTTTTGTCTTCTGATAGTTGATATTTAGTCCGTAGTTGTTACTTTCTTCCTCTAACAGTGTTAATAGTTGTTCTATTTCTTCTGTTGTTCTGCAAGTAATACAATGTCGTCAGCATAACGTAGGTTGCTAACTCGCTTTCCGCCTTTGACGATCCCTTCATTCTAGGGTATTTCTCATAATCCATTCTCCATTGTTGGTGTAGAAAGTTTTATATCCTGACTGTATTCGCTCTCTAATATTTATTCTTTCGCCTCCTTTATGTCTTAATATTCCTAAATACTTAAATGTCTCCACTTCTTCAAAGTTATACTGCCCGATTTTTAGTCCTGTGAATATTACTTTTCTTTGTCTGTTACAGTGCATGTATTTGCCATGTTTGTTTTATTTTCGTTAATTAATAGTTGTTTTTCTTTCGCTTCTTCTACTATTATTGTAAATGTCTCGTCTAGATATCTTCGCCTCCTTGCTATAATTACCACATCATCAGCGTATGCTATGATCTGTACGGATTGCGCATTGATTGTTCCATTACTTTCACCTCTTTAATTATGTCATGACGCTGACAGTGCACCCCCCTGTTGCACTCCCCTATTTACCTCAAAGCTACCAGAATTATTTTGCCCTATGATGACCGTTGCTGTCGACTTTTCCATAGTCCTTATAACCAATTTTATCAGTTTTTGTGGTATTTTTATGTGTTCTTGATATTGCATTATTTTTGCTCTTCTTAGTTGATCGAATACTTATTTAAAATCGATGAATGCTTCATTATGTGTATGGCGTCGATTGCGGATTTACTTTTACTACAGCCGAACTGATAGTCTCCAATTTATTACTGTTTCTGTAGGTATGTTGCATTAGTCTTTGTTTTAACAGTACAGTTAATATTTTATATGTGATATTTAACAACGTTATGCCTCTGTAATTTATACATTTACTTAAGTCGCCTTGTTTGAGTATAGGCATTATCATTCCAATCGTCCGGTCAACCGACATTTCTCCGCTTTCCAAATGTATTATCTTATATGTCCATTTTTGATTAGTTCGGCACATATTCGATCTATACTTGTAGCTTTGTTATTTTTAAGTTTATTTATAGTTTCTACTACCTCTTCATATATCGGGATTTGCTCTAAATGATCTACTCTCTTGTCAGTTTCTATTTCTTGCTGTCTTTGTATAATTCTCCAAAATACTTTATCCATTGTTCTTCCTCAATTACAGATGTGTTACTCGATTTTTTTTAAGTGTCTGTACAACGGCCCTGTGTTATTTCTTCTGTACTCTATTTCGATTTCTACCAATGTGTTCTCTATCCATTCATTCTTCTTCTTCTTCTTACATAGTTTATTTACTTCCCTTCTTTTTTCTCTGTAGATTTCCATAACCTAGAGTTGTCCGGTTTTTAGCCATTTTAGTCTTGTTTTCCTTTTGCTTGAGAATCTCCCATCTATTGACTTATAAACTATAAGACTTTCTCTTTTAATAAATTTGTCTTGTACTAAAAACGCTGTTCCGCCATATCCTTATTTCGTCTACCTTGCGTACCAACTACCATATTCTGCTTTATAAATTTTTATTTCTCCACTCCATCTTATCTCTTGTAAACCAGCTATGTCTGCATGTTATCTTTTCAATTCTTTGGCTGCTTCTTGCATTCTTCCAGGTACTAAAAGTTTATTAACATTCCATGTGCCAATTTTGACTATTGTTTTTTTCTTATTTCTTGTCCCTTCCGTTTCTGCTTTTTTCCATTAATACTTGTCTCATGTCCTTGTCATTTGCCTTGGTCGTATTATCCATGATGTTTCGCCCTCATCCTCCTCCTTTATTAGTTTCTTTGATCTATTTTTCCCTCCAGTGTTTCGGATATTCTACCCCATATTCATTCCTTTCCGTTAATCCATATTTTCATAAACCCAATTTTAACTGTGTTGCCTCTATTTTTCTCCTTCTTCGCTCTTTGTCTAATTATATTACGTATTCTTCGTTCTTCTTTCGTTTGGTTTGGTTTGGTGCCCTTTAACTTATTCTTCTCTTTCATGATTTGTTGTTTATCCTGCCTTTTCCTCATTTTTGCTACTGTTAATTTTTTATTTTCTCTGGTTGTAAGTAGTTTAGTGCTTTCTATTGTTATTCAATTGATTTTCCATAATCTTCTGTACTTTTTCATTAACGTTATCTTCATTTACATCTTGCGCTTTAATGACTACATTTCTCCTTATTTCTACATTTTGTTTTTCTTCTAATTCCTTTTCAACATAGTTTAACCTTCTCTTCATTTTCGCCTTTTACGCCGTCTTGTGGTCATCTGCCAGGTCCTTTATCATTTCTTTAAGATCTTTTATTATATCTCTATATTCCCGATTTTCTTTCCTTACATCAGCTAGATTGTCTTTACTGTCTTTTAACATTTCTATAATATCCTCCATCGGCCGTGGCTATTCCGTTACTAGTGCTACTGTTTCTTATATATTGTATACTCTTTGGTTTATGCTCGATTTTTTTGAAAACATCCTGAAGATCAAGTTTTTTTAATGTGAGACAAAACTTGGTTTAACTCGGTGTTTTGATATTTTAATTATTTTCCCAACAGCCCATTACCAATAAATAACAGGGCGTGCTTCTTTGTACATTGTACACTCTTTGGTTTTCTCTCGATTTGGTTTTAAAACGTATCTATAAAAAATTTTTAAACAAAGTTTGTATAATGTAGGCCAAAACTTACTTTAATCGGTGTTTTGATATTTTAACGATTTTCCTAACAGCCCATTAGCTTTTCAAAGTAGCCGGTTGTTGAAATAATAGCTTAACTTCGGATATTTTCTAAAAACCGTTTAAAGTTAGGAAATTGTATAAACGAACAGATAATGTTGTGAAAACAACTTTAATGTTTGTAGGGCAAACGTAAATTTTACTTGCGATCTGTTAATTACAGGTCTTGTGAACTCGCAAATTTATGTATAAAATTTAAAATACCATTTATTTCTAAAAAGTTATTATTAACAGAATGGTTTAAATCTCTGAAATTTATAGAATATTCAAGAGTTTGAACGTAGTAAAGCAACGATATGCAATTTGTCTTTAATTAAAAATAGTATTGTAAAACGGAAATTAATTATTTATTGTAAATTATGCATGGTTGGTCGTATTTTTCAGCTGTAAAAACGCAAGTACAATTAATCACCTGCAAAAGTTACCGACCCTGCTTTGTATGTAAATGTTTAGTGCTTATTCATAACAAAATGCTATTACTTCAGTTTTCATAAAACAGAATAAAAATGCTTTATGTTCCTGAAAAAAACGCTGAGTGAGCTGTAATAATATTTATAGTAAGTATTAAATCTCTGAAAACTAATAATAAATTTCCAAAAGTAAAATAATTACTTCGATTTCAATTACAGATCTCAAGCAGAAAATTTATTACAAAATCAATGATCGTTAACGCCCTTGGTCAGCGCCATTTACGAGCAAACATTTTTTTTTAAGTAATTAATCATCGGCACCGTAAGTACTTCTAGCTATGTATTTCGCTATTGAATCCATCAATCATTAGACTTTTCAAACTAGAAGAGAAGCTTTCTCGACACGCCGCAAACTTTCAAACAACTAAACTAAGTTATCAAAATTCTACAAAACTTCCGCCAAGAAATCTTTTATAAGGTAAATATTGAAAAGTCCAAAATGACATTGTCACATTTCAATTCGAAGTTTTCCCTCAGTTGTTACTTTTACAAAGAGAAATTTGGTTACTTATAAATTCTAACACGGGAATTATGTATAATTAGTTTCTGACTTTATGGGAAGTTTCTCATCTTATGTTTTCTCATTATGCGCCCCTTTGTTTAGGATCCGTCTAGCTTTTTATGCTTTATGGTGAAATACTTCATCATAATGGTGATAATGAAGAGCACGCTGATAAAGTCCCTCGCAATGGCGTTTTAGTTAATTAATAATAAAGCAAATGCACGTTGTATAAATAACAAACTGCTGATAGAACTTTCCTAAGGAAAAAATTCAAGCAGTAGTTTTCAGCTTTCGGCAGCGTTCCACGACAATTTAATACAAAATTTTAAATGATAACGTCCATAAATATCAAGGTTTTCTCATGATAAAATTTTAAGGGTGTTTCTGAACTATTAGGAAATGAAAACTGTCGGTCCTTTTCAAGCAAACAGCTCAATATTTTTACTTGCCGGATAAATTTATCACCCACTCTGCTCTGTTATATGAAATTTAATGCTATAAAAAGTTTAAATGACTCTGTTTACTCCTGTTTGCGTTCTAATATCATATTTGGAAATTTCAACAACCTTTTGAAGAAGTTAATATACTTCCAGGAACCAAACACAAAATTAAAGATTTTGAATATATTAAAGATTCGCAGTAGTTTTGCCAGTGTGAAATGTGAAAGGATTTTTAAAATATTCGAAGGAAAAGGTACTGGGTGGGGAATAACTAACTGTTGATTAAAAAGAATTTGTAAGGCGTCTATCTGGGAATTGTTTACTATAAGATTTTTCTAAGATAAATTAGAAAGCTGGAAATATTAATATCATATTAATACGAGATCTTCTTTCCAAGAAAGACGCGATTGTCAAGATTTACTTTCGAAAATCAAAATAATTGTTTAGGAGATCCGATTTAAAGAAAGATTTGTTGTTGAGTTAATGTTAGAACATTTCCAACAAGAAACGCTGAATCAAACCTTTGAATATGCAACTCATTTATGCCATAAAATCGTATTTCAAAAAAAGATAAAAATATTAATATGAGAAGACCGTCTCTTCAAGAAAGACTGGTGATTGTAAAGATTTACTTTCAAAAATGAAAATAACTGCGTTTACGAGAGTTTACTCAAAGACAGCTTTGTTATTACGTCAATGGTGGAACATTCCCAACAAAGAACACTGTATCAATCGTTCGAACCTTCAAATCATTTATACCATAAAAGACGTACTTCTTAAAAAAAAGATGAAAATATTAGTATGGGATGATATTCTCTCCAGGAAAGATTGGTGATTGTCAAAATAATTATTTAGAATAGCCGACTCAAAGACAACTTTGTTGTTAAGTTAATGTAGGAACATTCTCAACAACTAACGCTGCGTCAAATCTTCGAATCTTCAAATCTGTTTTTTCGAAAGAAAGTCAATGGAACCGCAGTTTCAGAAATGATTAAAGTTACTGCGAAATATCTATGAACTGTCTGCAAACGAAACCGACCACAAAATCGTTGATATTAGCAGGATGGCGCTACATATCATAATTTTAATATTGTAACAAAGACAAATGTAAAAATATTAAGCTAAGTTTGAAATGCTTTTAATGTATTCAATTCACTTGCACGTGTAGTTGATATGACGTCATTCGATTAGGTCATTCACTGGCCAGCCGCACGCGCCGTATCAAGGTTGCATCTTTTAAATGCATGTATATGAAGTGCAATGAACGGTGACACCTGATACCTCGTACGTGCTTCAATGCAGATATGCACTTGCCACGCGCATAAGATAAGATAATAAATATTGAGAGAAGGGGTCAATTTTCTGTATAAAAGCTAAGCGAAAATACATTAGAGGAATGGTCTATATCCAGCCATCAAACAAGCAGTACCTACGGTAAATCGACACCCTTCAAGATGTTGTTCCAATGCATACATGTAAGATTGTTTTATATATTAACTTAACTCTAATTTAGAACTTGTAAAATATTTGTGTAGATTATTTAAACTCATTTTATGGGCTTAGTTGTTTTAAATGTAATCAGAGTAATTTATATTTGTTTACTTTGAATCAGGACTTGTAATAATTTGTATCCATTTATTTTGACTCTGGAGTAAATTGTGTCAATTTGAACTAAGAATAATTTTGTAATCACTTTGAATTGAAACTTAGATTAATTTGTATAACCTTACTTTGAAGCTGGACTTGTAATAATTTCTATAACTTGACTTTAATTCAGGACTTAGAACAGTTTATATTATTTTGTAAAACTAAAGCACAGATATGAAATACATGAATGTTAGTTGAATTTGACTTTGAATAAAAACCTTTCGTAAAAAGCCAAGCAATATTCAAGTGACGACGTTGGTCAAAGACTCTACCTAAATTATTAAAGTAACTTATTTATATTAATTCCCAATTCTGGCAGAATTTTTTAAAGCACATATTTAAACTTTTGCTACTACTTACATTCATTCATTTGAAAGGCGGAGCTTATGCTAATAAATCCCAAACTTAATATTATATTAGAGACCAAATCAAGGAGTTAACACCAAAGATTTGTCGTTTAAGAGTGGGCAATGAACTGAATGGAGCTGGAACTTCTATGGTGGTCATTTAGGGAAGCGAATTGTTGAAACATAATTAATAATAGTCGCCAAAAAGTTGTAATTTTTTTATCCTTAAACACTTTTGCAATAATTAAAGACTGTAAAAGCTGTTGAAGAATAATTTCGAATAGTTAATTGTACAAAAAACATTGATTATTAAAAACCTTTTTACAATTATTTATATTCCTGACTATATTTTAATTTGTTAACAACTTCAACAAGTTAAACCGGTTGTCCAAAATGATAATTTTCGACTCAGAAGAACAAATAACGCTTAAAGCTTCCCAGCTGTTGAATATCGTTTATTCTAAAACGAACTGTCCGGTCTGAATTTAGGAAAACTCAAATTTATCCCATTTGACATAAAATGACAATATGGTGTTAGTCGGAAATCGTCCGTTTCAGTTTTACGTCAGCTATAAAAATTCCGAGAATACATTTTGACCCCGTCTGTTTGACAATGAAATTCTTGTTATTGAATTTTAGTACCTGTGCTTAACTTGCATAACCAATTCAGACAGATGCAGTGTTCAATTTTATATGGAAATAAAATTCAACAAGATAATTCGTTCATTTAGTTTCAAACTGAATAAATCTAAAACTTTCCGAATCATATCTTGCAAGAAATGAGTGTGGCAGATTACTGTTATGAAGCGTTAATTTAAAGTAATAAGGGAGCTACTTCATGGCACAAATGTTTTTCTTTTAAGCGTAGAATCTGAAATTGCAACGCTTGCTTGGTTTCCCTTCATTTATTAGTTTTTATTCCTATATTTTTACTGATTTGTTATCTACAAATTTGCAAGGATAATTCAAAAAATCTGGCTTCTATTTTTGGATTTTTGGTTTTACGAAGTTTACAAAATACAAAAAATAGGGCAATCAATAAATTTCTGATACTGCAAAAATCTGTCAATTGGCGCAAGTTGCATTTTATCACAGACATCTAATCACATGTTATAAACAATCGCAAAGGCTTTACATTAGAATGCCTGCGTGCAGCAGCAAGGAATTGAAAACCATTTTATAATGCAGCAGTTGTTCTGTGCCATGTAAATCTGAAACAAACAAAAACATGAAAATAAAGGAAGCTCTACACAAAACAAAATAATCTGAGTGTGTTGTGTACGTTACTGAGGTTTTCTTCAGCATGCAAATTTTTCCAAGAATTAGTAATAAAAAAAATCCTCACAAAAAAACAAATAATTGATTCCTTATTTCAGAAATGAGAATGCTTCTCAATGCATTTATTTTTATTGTTTATACTGACTTTATATTACGCAGTTTGTGTTTCAGTTTGTTAATGCTTAGGGCAAAAATAGTACATAAAATTGTGTTAAATAAATAATTAATAATAATAGTAATTTCGTTCGTTCAAATGGTACAAACGAAATAAATTCAATAAAAGTAGGTGTGCAACGATCGATACTTCTATCACTATAGCTACACTCGTGATTTTATAGCCTCGTAGCGAAATATTCTCGGCATTAATATTTCATAGCTATCTTAGATATACGCTTTATTGGGGAAATACAAGCACGACAGTAGACTACCAGAGATTTCGTTCTTTAAATGAAAAATTATCTGTTCGTTTTCCTTTAGAGCTTTAGAAACTTGAAAAGCTATTCAATAACTTGTTACATAAAAATAGCTTTAGAAAAACGACACACTCGCTAACTTTGATAGCTTGCGATTTCATAAAAGCACAATTGAATCCTGGCTGGAATAAATGCGCGCCTTTGATGTTCTCTTGCTCATATTTACTAAACTAATGTCGAGATGGCATACATGACAAAGTCAAATGCATTTGAGTATGCAACTATGTTTATAATTAATTATAGCGAAGTACCTCTGCTAGAGCAAGCATCTTCGTCGTGTAATTTAATTATCTTCTCGCAAGCGATGTGTGTAATATCTTAAAAGCACACACCTTTTGTTTTCTAGCAATACACTTGATTAAATAAAACATCTTAAGCTATAATAGTTGATTGTTTCAGGAGTTTATGTACAAGACGAGTTCGAAAAGGCCCTGTGGACCCCTTTAAAACCCAAAATCCAAAATTTTCCTAATATTAAATTTTGTTAGTAAGTAGTTATTTGCAAAAATATGTATGCATTTTACCCAAGCAATAATTAAACTAACATCGTTACTTTTGTCAAATCTGAAGACTGTGTGTTCTTTTCAAGATCTGAAGTTTCAGCTAAAAAAAACTTAAGAACTCAAGTTGCCTTCCTGAAAAGTTTTGCTGAAAAATATCAGTCAATAATGCTTTGCCTTTCGTTTTGAAGGCAACTTGATATTACAATACCGGGCTTTTAGTAGCTTTCAGCAAGTTAGTAATAAGCGGAGATTGTACACAGCTTCTAATGTTTTTTTTTTTTTTGGTGCAGCCTTTGAAAACAGAGAAGTTGCCAGTAGTAAACAAAACTCCGACTTTTAATTGAATTTTTTTACTCAATTGAACTGTTGCTCATACATAAGGTTTCAGCATAAATTGAAGAAAGGTGAATTAATGCCACTTTTTCTCTCAATTCAAACTTTCCTCTACCTAACTTATACCTTAAAAACAAAATTTGAAAAGGTAACAACAGTTTGAAGCCCGTAGGTTGTTATTACAGCAACATTGCTAGCCGTTTTCACCATCATTAATTTAACTTGCGAATTGAACTTTCAGAATTCTGAAATTGTCAAAAATTTAATTTCAAACATTGGCTGGAAATTAAAATAAGAATATTCAACATAAATTTTAACCCTATAGAAAAACGGGATGTTCTACATTAGATGGAAATTTCAGGAAGGAAACTTTGACTTTTTTTCGGGGATTTTTTGTTTTATTTACTATAAAAGTTGTCATATTTAACACTGGCAGGAGCTACTACTTCAAAAATTTAAACTAACTAAAAATCGAAGTAAACTTTCAGCATAAAATTTTCAGGAAGGAAACTTGGCTTTTTCAAAGTTTTCCTTTTTCATATGTGAGTTTAAAAACATATTTGAAGATATTAACCTTTTGATTGCGGAACCTTTCGGGAACTTTTGCTTAAAAATGCAACAGTTTTCAGGTTGCATAGTTTTAGTTAGATTAATCTAAAATAAAAACAAAACTATTATTTTAAAGTAGGCACAGGTTCTTCCGCCTAAAATATTACCTGAAAAGTTGGAAAATACTATTAATATCCTGGCTAAGAAAAATTATTGTATATAATTATTTAAAAAGCAGTTTAAACAATTGTAAAGAATTGCCCAACAAAATCTGAGCTTTTTCAGATTGAATATTCTTAAACCAGCAGAAAAAAGAGAAATTCGATCGATTTTTCAGAATTAATACAATTAACTCCTGCTTAGTTAAAAAAATTATTGACAATTTTAGTTACAAACGAGTTTAATAAAGTTTCTGAAATTCCAAAGCCACTCAGGGGTTTACATTACATAATTTGAACTTTTTAGGCCGATTGTTCTTTAAACTACCAGGAAAACTAGGAACTTTCAGGCGATTTTATGGGAGTAAAGCGATTACCCTTTTAGTTAAAAAAATTATGGCTTTTATTATTTCTTAGCAATGCATTTAAGACAATTTTGGAAGTATTAAAACTCTACGAGTTTCCACGACCACAAGTTAAACTTTTCAGGCCGAATATTCCAAGGTTACCTGAAAAAATAAGGAAATTTAAGTCATCTTTCAGGAGCAAAACGGGTAATTTCTTGGGTAAGACAATATTACAAGTTCTTTGTAATATAGTTAATATTTATAAGTTGTATCTTACAAGCAAGTTATAGTTAGGCAATACTTGAAGCTTAGCAGTATTTTGGGTTGCATATTTTCAATTCTGGTGGTAAGTACGTTTGTTGGAGGATTTCCATTTTTAGGGATTTTTGAAAATTTTGAATTGGTTTTCCTAGATCACTTTCGATTTCCTGTTCTTCTTGCAAGTCGTGTCTTCCAAATTGGATGTGTTTTTGGTAACTGGAAATAAAATTTATTAATATACATTTATTTGGGTCATCCCGGCTACTAAATTATATTTATGGATTTACGGATGTTTAATGAAACCGAGAAGATTTCCGCAGTTTGCTATTGGTCTGCGAAGAATTTCTGTCCTACAACCTAGTGGTGTCCAACGCCGGTTATCCTGTAAGGTAGATCTGTTATTATTTCCTCCGTTAAGAGGGTGTATGGTTCGTTGTAGCCAACCCCTTAGTTATTATAGTACTTACCCCAAATCTATGTAAATTCAAGTTACCGAATAGGCTAATGAGCATTTATTTACGTAGGGTTCCTTCGTAAACTGTATTCCCAATTGCACCATATATTTACTGTCAATTTGTATTAACGCCATTTTGTGTCATGCTTTCAATCAGCTAGGCACGTTTTAGATAGAAACCGAATATACCATGGTAACTTCAAGTACCGCCATTTTGTAATAGCTAATTTACACTTTGTTTCCTTTTAAACTAAAAGATTCGCTACCGCATTTCTTGTTATTATCAAGACACGTTGAGTTGTCGTTACTCCGAAATCTTTAGGGTGACACAAGGACCTTGTGTAATTGCTAGATGCGCAGCAATTAAATAGTCCATTTTTAATTTGAGTTTATGGTGCGCGATTTTCGGGAAGCGAATGATACAGGCCTTTACTTGAGACTTTTGTTCTTGCGATATTATTTTCCTTTCGGCGACTGCCTTGTACGCATTATACTTTAACCTCATTAAGCCCATTTAACTTTGGTTCAAATCTTTTATGGTAACTCAAATTAGGGCAGCGTGAATTAGTCTAGTCCCCTGGCTTAAGTTACAGAGCTTTGTGTGCTTTGTTATTCTTACCTTCAATGGTTCATATGTTTGCTTACCTTTAATTCTAGTCATTTCGTTTCGATCTACAGATTACCACGTCATTTATTATTGAAATATTTGATTGTTTACCTATTATATATCTACACCGGTTATATTAATCAGACTTTGTTGTATTGTGTTTACATGATATATATTTACTTGTTTGTGGTGGTATATAAACCATTTATTTTATATTATATATCACCAGGTTATTTATTATAGTTGTTGTAGTAAACAATAGTTGGTTTTAGTTGATTTTCTATTTAAAATTCAAAGTCCCGTTAGATGTTCCGTTAGGTATTCCGTTAGGTATGCAAACCCTTATGATCTTAAAAAAGAATTTTAAGACCTGGGTAAAAGCAAACCTAACGGGAGCCGGGGAGTCCAACTACAACTTACGTGACGAAAGGATGACTAACCGGCAGATGTGGGGAAAAGACATAGTACAGAATCCGCATTGTTTTCATTTTGTAATTGTGTAAGAACCCACAGTTGTCATATTTACCTGGTTTATATTTATCATATTATATAATTATTTATACGTATTAATCTTTTTATATTAAATACCTGAACGATCTGAGAGTCCTATTATTGGGTTGTATGTGTTTTGAAGTATTTTCACTGATTTGGTTATCAGTTTGAGTTCCTATTTTTCTGCAGGACACGCTTATATCTGATTGGCGCCCATTCTTTTTACAGGTTATTATAAGAACCCCGACCTTCCCACTGGCAGTCGGCGGCGTGTTCCTGAGAGATACCTCGGTCTACTTTTTTTGTAGCAACAAATTATTAATATCTTAATTTGAAAACTGGGTTTAAAGAAGTTTTGGCATTTCAGAAGTTTCCTCAACCATAAGCTGAGGATTTTCAGGCTGAATGTTTTTATGCTTTATGCTGAAAAAAATAAGGAATTACAGTCGTTTTATCAGGAGTAAAACTATTTAATTCTTAGTTGATAAAAATTATTGAAATTTTCATTAAAAAACGAGTTTCAACAATTATTAAAAGGTTCAAAGCTTCCCCGGAGTTTCCTCAACCATAGGCTGAGCTTTGTCAGGCTAAATGTTCTTAGATTTTCTGATTCAGTGCTAAAAAGATTTACTTATAATTGATAAAAAATATTGGCATTTTCATTAAAAAGCGAGCTTACTGAAAAGTTTAAAGTTTTTCAGGAGTTTCCTAAATCATAGGCCGAGCGAGCTTTTTAACCTGAAACTTCTTAAGTTACCTGACAACTTAAGAAAGTTCAAGTGATATAACTTTTGTAGGTTGAAAATTACTTCGAATTTTCATTTCTTTAAGAATAACCAAAGTTCTGAAGGTTAAAATTTTTCAGGTTAATTGAAATTTGGTGTTGCTATGTGCGTCCCAAGGAGTTTGATCGGCAGAACCTGCTGTTACTTCAGGTTGTTTTATTTGTTTAGATTATAATTTTTAGATGTTTTGATTTAAGAAAAATTCAATAACACCAGAATTACAAAAAATTATTTCAACAGTTGAAAACTGTAATTTTCCCCAGCTTTACAACAAACAAAAACCACGACCTATTTAAACCTGAAAAAACGTGAACGTTGTATAACTAAATATCTATTAAAGTGATGGATGTAAGTAATTAATTTCAAAATTTAGAGAACCGAATTTCAGACCTACTCATACTAATCTAAACGCTTCAATAAAATATTACAATGTCTCGCTATCGGATTAAATATGAGCAACACGTGCCTTTGTCTAATTTTGCCTACGCCTAAAATTTATCCGCGCCAGTGCATTTTCCCCTTCGTTCCTTAATATGTCCCTAAATCTAATTACGAATCGCTACAATTAAATATCTGTTGAAATTAGAAACTTTTAATTGCAAACAAGGGCTTAAAAGAAACCTTACTAAAATCTGTTTATTTCGTGTTAGAAATAAGGACCAAATCGCATTAAAATAAAATTACCTAAAAATTAATGAAGTAAAAAATTTCGCTCCAAAACTTTTTAAAAAGTGTTTTCCGTTAATAAAATGTGTGTCTCTTAACGGATTATTTGACGTCATCGCGCTCAAAATAGGCAGCCTTTTACAGGCATCTCAACACCTATATTTTGATTGATCAGCTCGGTGTTATAAAAAACCTTTAACTATATTTCAGCATGTGACGTCATTAATGAATTTTTTAAGTAACACACGTAGAAACCCCATTTCTGGTTTCATATTAGGCGTGATATCATAGAAAATTTAAAATTTAACACCGACCTTATAGACTTAACGCATCCTTTGTTCCCTTTCAATCCGTAATCTTCATTAACAGTGGTACACCGCCACCCACGCTGTGATTTAATTTAACAGGGACAAATGAGAATGTGTTAATTAATTTAAATAAAAGTGAACCACACGTGTGCAAAACTTCTGTTTACGACAGAATCCCGTTTATGCATAATTCGCACTATGAAATATATTCTAAGATACTGAGTGTTACGAGTTCTCTTTTAGATTGTTGGAAACCCTTTTGTTGAATCGCATCACGTTGTCTTAAACGTGCATTAAAACTTCGTACAAATTGTTATTCTAAAGCAAATTTAAGCTAATTTCGATTGTGTGAATCATAAAATAAAAGAATTTAGGAATTATAATACGTAATAAGCTAATAAGTGAGGGAACTCAACTAAAACACAATAGCATTGAAAGGTTTTTCATTTTATTTTAGCAAATGTTAAAGTAAAAGAACAACGTCCTAAGCAAAGGTAGTTTCGTTAAACTGCTATAAAAGTTTGGAGTTAAACCGTTGAACAGCTCTTGGAAGTTGTTAAAGTGTTCGGAATAAATTTACAGATGCATGAAGTAAACGTTTTCTAAAAACAATGCTGAAGCTATTGTTCGCTGGCTTTTAATTTTCGAATTTTAAAAACAAAATAATAATAAACATTATTTTTAACAAGTTCACAAAAACTTAACTTAACAAAATGAGAATTAGGTGTGCATATACTCGTAAATATAAAAATAAAAAAATAAAAAATGCAACGTGATCCTTTAAGATCTTGTAACAATCCTTGATAAACAAAATCAGTGTCTCCGATTAGTTCCCATATTTATAATTAATTATTATCATACTGGCAGTTGTGAATGTTGTGATACGAGCTAAGACAAGTGTTTAAATCTTCATAGCAAGCTTTGATTATGCAGGAAGTTTACGTAGAAGAGGGAGTAGAAACAAACGTTGCCCTAATTGTCTGACTTTTAGTCTTTGTGTAGAAAGAGAAAACAAGAACAAGTTTAGCCACAATAATACGTAAAACGAATTTTGCATAGTTAATCGTAAATTGTAAAAAGGCCTTATGTAAACTGAACACGTAACAAAAATTTGCGACTTTGATAAAAAGGTACGAATTTGTTGCTTTATCTTTTAAATAATGTTAAGTTGGCTTAAGTAGGACCTCTAGTTGTATCCAGTGTGGGACTGTTAAAGTGTCCCATAAATACCCAGAAAATATTATAAAATTTATTGTGCTTTCCACAAACTTGCAACAATTTAAATCTTTCAGAATTTTTCAGTTTAAGGCAAAAACATTAGCTAATTTGATCTTCGGGAACTTGTACAGGCTGGGGTTAACCTGCGCTGTGCATTGTTTAATTCCTTTTCATGATTTTTTAGTGCCTTATACAGTTTGGGACAAAAAATATTAAGTTATTGGGACGTCAGCAATTTTTACAGTCAAGGGTTAAATATAGCTCTGTATTGTTTTTTTTTTTTTATATATAATATTGTAACGTTTTTACGACGTTTATTTAACATAAACTCGGTTCGTGGTGTAAATTAATTTATTAAACAAACTTAAAGTACGAAATAATTATAAAGAACAACAATTAAAACTAACGTAAAACTAAACCGAACACTTAATATTAAAATCGAACACTAAAGTAATTTATGTAACAGTTATTATTTATTTAAACGTAGGTATTTATTTATACGTAGGCCGCGATTATCTGTTCAAGACTATTCACGGATATTTATATTAACTTCGCGACCGCGACTGTTGGCTGAATTAGACTAACTCGGGTACGTTTGGTCGCGCCTTATATATCCCAGCTCCGTCCTTCCAGAATTTCATTCCACAACATTCCCGTAATTGCGCGAGAGTAAGTATCCGCCGAACGCTCTGGAAGCTTTGCGGTGGATAATTCTAGCGGCGAATGACGCATTTGATCGCGCACCTGCTTTCCGCAGCTGCTGATGCGATTCGTTACACTGCCCCCCTCTTCAAGTCTGTTCTGTCCCAGAACAGGTTTCGACCCTTGATTCCTGAAGAACGGGTCATGACGGTATCGGCATTGTTCTCCTCTTCTGCATGTCCCACTGCGGTAGAAGTAACAGTCTACACTCTTCTTTGGTGTTAATGCAGGCTTTGCATCAAAACTGCAGACCAGGATAGTAACACCGGAGTCCTTGAAGACTACCTCCAGCATGTTTCGTACGGTCCTCCAATCTAGCCGATCCAGCCCACAGCCGAGTTTGGGAACTGCCAACTTCTTAATGCCCCTAGCTAACAGGTCTTTCTTCAAATCCCATAGAGCATTCCAGAGGTCTCCATAATCCGGCTTCTGGTAATGGAGCTGTTTCGTAACCAAATAATAAACAAAGCGTTGTTGATCTGGGAGATGTAAGGTTTTGCCGACCGTGGGGTTCTGTCTTTGGAGCTCGTCTAGTCGCCCAAACTTCTTCTTAAATACCACCGCAATTCCTCTTCCTAAATGAAGGTCCTTGGAAACGCAGTGAGCTATCGAGTAGTCAGCGGGAACCTTGAAGAGATCTTGCTGCACTTCAGTCGTCACTCCAAATCGTGCTTTTCCGGTTCCGGAATACGCCGCCATGAACTCTTCAAAAGTCGGTCGGCTTTCGGCAGGCTCTATTCTGTTGACAAGTTCTCTGCCCTCGTCTTCAACATCCAGGGCTCTGTTATTACTTCCTTCGTATGGTGCCAAACGATTGGAATGTACCACCTTTGGTTTTCCTCTGGGTTGTTTCTGAATGCGATAGATTACGTCATTTATTCGCTTCTTCACTTGATACGGACCTTCCCAATTCCGTTGTAGCTTCGGTGAGAAACCACGACGCCTCTGCGGGTTGTAGAGCCAAACCAAATCTCCAGGCTGAAATCCGCCTTCTTGGGTCCTTACGTCGTAGGAATTCTTCATCCGGTCGCTAGCGATCTGGGTATTTCCGCGGGCCCGATCGTGGATGTCATTCAACTTCAATTTCAATTTCGTGACGTAATCGTCTCCTGCTACCTCTTGTTCCGCAGGCGGACTTCCAAATTCGAGGTCGCAGGGTAGTCGCAGTTCGCGTCCAAACATCATGCAGGCCGGCGTTTGACCAGTGGTTTCGTGAACTGCTGCACGATTGGCCATTAAGAACAGGTGCAAATATTGATCCCAGTCTCGTTGATGGTCGGATACAACCTTGGCTAAATATTTGCCCATGGTTCGGTTCATTCGCTCGACCATTCCATCGGACTGCGGGTGTAGCGGAGTAGTTCGAGTCTTACGGATGCCCAATAATCGGCAAACATTTCCGAAGAGTGCAGATTCAAAATTGCGGCCTTGATCCGAATGTAGTTCCAAGGGCACACCAAAGCGGCTGAAGAACTCCTTAACTAGCACTTCGGCGACCGTCACGGCTTCCTGATTTGGTAGTGCATATGCTTCCGTCCATTTAGTGAAATAATCCATTGCTACCAGGATATACTTATTTCCCGCATCAGTCTTGGGAAACGGTCCAGCAATGTCTATGGCCACTCTCTCTAAGGGATTCCCCACGTTGTATTGTCTCATGGGTGCCCTTCTTTTTCCTAGCGGCCCATTCCCTGCGGCACACAGGTCGCACTTGCGACACCATTCCTTCACGTCTTCTTTGCAGTTGACCCAATAGAATCTTTCTCTAACCTTCTCGAGAGTCTTTTTCACACCATAATGTCCTCCTGAGGTGCCATCGTGAAGGTTTCTAAGCACTTCTGACATTCGGCTTCTCGGCACTACTAACTGAAGCCTGACGGTAGTTCCATCTTCGTTTTCCAGTTGCCGCTTCAGAAGCCCGCTTTCTATCTTCAAAGAGTCCCACTGGGCCCAGTACGCCTTCAGGGTTCTGTTAGAAGAGCTGATTCTCTCCCAGGTGGGTCTTTCACCCTTTCGTTTCCACTCAAGCACCATTTTCAATTCGGGATCTTCTCCTTGCTCTCGTTGCAACTCTTCAGGCAACCAATGGTCGTTGACGATTGTGGTACGGCAAATCTTCCCTTCTAGTCGGGAGCAGTGAGGACAGTCTGCTGGACATGGCCTTCTTGAAAGGGCATCGGCATTTCGATGAGTAGTGCCCGCACGATGTTCCGTGTCAAAGTCGTACCCTTGCAGCCGTTCAATCCATCTTGCGACTTGTCCTTCCGGGTTACGGAACTGCAGAAGCCATTTTAATGCAGCATGGTCCGTCCTCAACAAAAACTTCCGCCCGTACAGGTACTTGTAGAAGTGTTCTACGGACTTGACGACGGCCAACAACTCTTTTCTGGTCACGCAATAATTTCTTTCGGCTTTCGATAGGACCTTGCTAAAATAACCGATAACCTTTTCATGTCCATCTTGTACTTGGGAAAGAACACTTCCAATGGCTAGATTACTCGCATCCGTATCGAGTATAAACTTTCCATCCATCCGCGGGTAGTTTAATATCGGTGCGGTTACTAGAGCATGTTTCAGTTGTTGGAAAGCTGTCTCACAGTCTTCGCCCCAAACGTAATCGTGACCATCTTCCGTTAGCCTTGTCAGCGGTTTTGCTATATTGGCAAATCCCGGAACAAAACGCCTGTAGTAAGTGCATAATCCAAGGAAACTTCGCACTTGGTGTTTATCCCTTGGTGTTGGCCATTCTTGCACCGCTCGGATTTTATCGGGGTCGGCTGCTACTCCGTTTCGTGATACAACGTGTCCAAGATAGTTGACTTCTTTTCTAAATATGTGACACTTCTTCGGACTTAATTTCAAGTTCGCTCCACAAAGTCTTTGGAACACTTCTTTTAGATTTGCCAAGTGTTCTTCAAACGACCTGCCAACTACGATTACGTCGTCCAGATACACCAGGCAAGTTTTCCAGGACAATCCCCTTAAAATGGTCTCCATCAAGCGCTCGAAGGTGGCCGGAGCATTGCATAGGCCAAAGGGCATAACTGTGAACTGCCATAATCCCGAACCGATAGTGAACGCGGTCTTCTCTCGGTCTTCAGGTTCCATCTCAACTTGCCAATAACCACTCTTCAAGTCTAGCGTTGAAAACCACCGTGAACCAGATAACGTGTCCAACGTGTCATCAATTCGCGGTAAGGGATAGCTGTCCTTCTTCGTGACCTCATTGAGCTGCCGGTAGTCCACACAGAAACGCGTTGATCCATCCTTCTTGCCAACTAGAACCACTGGTGATGCCCATGGGCTGTTTGATGGTTCAATGACCCCTTGTTTCTTCATGTCGGTAATAATCTTCTCCGCTTCGTCGCGCTTTGCCCATGGAAGTCGTCTCGGACGCTGTCGTATAGGTCTGGAATCCCCGGTGTTAATCTTATGTCGTACCACTTTTGTTCGTCCCTTTTGATCTTCATCAAGGGCAAAGATGTCTTGGTATTGGCAAATCAAAGTTCGCACGCTCTTCAATTCTGTTTCATTAAGGTCTTCACATGAATTGGTTATCATATCAATACGTCCACCAGCATGTTGTTTGGAAGCTGGTCGTTGGGCTTCATCCATGCACTGGGCTATTTGGGTTACTGGTACACACTGTCCCACAAGGGTGTTCCTCTTCAGCGTCACCGGCTCCATATTGACGTTCATGATCCTCACCGGTACTGTTTCTCCAACCTTGACCAGAGCTTTTCCTACCAGTATACCGCTGTGGACTTTCTTATCACAAATAGGTTCCATCATTCGTACACATCCCGCCCGAAGATCTCCATCCAGACCTGCCTTGACAATTCGTTCACTTCTAGCAGGCACCGTCACGTCTTCAGTTAACAGGACTCGTACTACCGGATCGTCCATTGGATGTAGAGGAAGTTCTTTGTTGCCGATTTTTAAAACCCCTTCCTTCAAATCCAGCGCAAACCCGAATTTTCTCAAAAGGTCCATTCCCAGGATGAATTCGTCAGTGATGTCAGCCACTAATACTTCATGTACAAGCTTCTGGCTTCCAATACCGATGGTCATCTTCGCTATACCATGCGTCGTTATCACATCACCTGTCGCAGTCCGAAGCTGGGTATTCGTGGGTGACAGCTTCACGGATTCCTGCAAAACATCTGGGCGTATGATGGATTTTGTTGCCCCAGTATCAATGAGTAGCGGAACAGTTTGGCCGGCAATGTTCCCATCAACAAACAGACTGGCACTTCGGTTCTTTGACGATACGGCGTGGATGGCGATCCTCGGAGCATTTCCTCTCGAGGTCGATGTTCGCCCCTTCTTGTCACCATCTTTTAGTTTTCCCTGTACGTTCTTCTTTCGACGCCTTTTCTTCCGAATAATCTTCAACATCAATTCTTCTAACCGATCTTGGGAGCCTTCAGGTTCATCGGCCATCATGCGGACACGGCCGTGTCCTTGTGACGCTTGTTTCGCCGCTTCAAATTCTAAAGCGTGGGCGAGTGCATCGTCTATTGTTCTTGGCCGCGCTAACCTCAATGACTGTTGCGTTTCTCGATCCCTTAAACCATCTACGAACGTTTGTATTGCTAGCTGTTCCAAGAAGGAGTCGGGAGCCGTAGGGTAGGCTAGTCGAACCAATCGTGCAATATCAGCTTCGTATTCTTGAAGATTCTCACCACTCTTCTGGATCCGATTCTTCACTTGCGCGTGGTACACTTGTTGCAGATGTGCGTCCCCATATCTCCTTTCCAATCGGGAGACTAACAACCGGTAGTCATTCTGTTGGCTTGTTGGAATCGCTTGAAGAACGTTCAAGGCGTCTCCGCGCAAAGCAACGATTAATAATACAGCCTTTTCTTGGTCAGTCCAACCATTGGCACTGGCAGCCGCTTCAAATTGTTTGCGATAGGTGGACCATGGTGTCTTTCCATCAAACGTTGCTAGTTCCATTCGAGCCATTCTATCTTCCACCATTTTTACAATTTTATTCTGTAACGTTCTGGAATTTTCTAACATTTCCTGTTTTAGCTTACTACAGTTTTCCAGAACTTTTTCTAATAATTCTTGTTTCCACGTCCCACAATTTTCCAGAATTTTGTCTTCTAGGAATTTACACTTTTTAAGTACTTTTTCTTCTAAGGATTTTGAATTTTCAAGTACTTTTTCTTCTAAGGATTTAGAATTTGCCACAACTTTTTCTATTTTGTTTAGTAGTACTTTAAAATCAATTTCGCTGCCTGGCATTTCAAAACTAAAAGTTTCTGGATCTTGGTCCTCTTGTAATAATGATTCTTTCAGTCGTGCTTGCAATTCCTTTTTTGTACCTGCCATATCCAGTTCCCTTTCTTCCAATTCTCTTCTCAAGTCGGCCACTTTTAACTCGTGAAGTAATTTCAACGCCATTTCACTTGTTTTAAAGCACTAAGTTTTTAAGCAGTTGAACTGTCTTTATTTTTTAATTCACACCGAACACCACCACACCTGACGCCAATGTAACGTTTTTACGACGTTTATTTAACATAAACTCGGTTCGTGGTGTAAATTAATTTATTAAACAAACTTAAAGTACGAAATAATTATAAAGAACAACAATTAAAACTAACGTAAAACTAAACCGAACACTTAATATTAAAATCGAACACTAAAGTAATTTATGTAACAGTTATTATTTATTTAAACGTAGGTATTTATTTATACGTAGGCCGCGATTATCTGTTCAAGACTATTCACGGATATTTATATTAACTTCGCGACCGCGACTGTTGGCTGAATTAGACTAACTCGGGTACGTTTGGTCGCGCCTTATATATCCCAGCTCCGTCCTTCCAGAATTTCATTCCACAACATTCCCGTAATTGCGCGAGAGTAAGTATCCGCCGAACGCTCTGGAAGCTTTGCGGTGGATAATTCTAGCGGCGAATGACGCATTTGATCGCGCACCTGCTTTCCGCAGCTGCTGATGCGATTCGTTACAATATTTTAGTGCTTTCCACAGACATACAACAGTTTAAATCCTTAACAACTTTACAATTTAAGGCAAAAAAACGGTAGCTAATTTGGTCTTCATGAATTTTATTTCGGGCATGGTTTAGCCGTTTAGCATTAGTTTTGTATTGTCTAGTTCTTTTTTAAATATTTTTTTGTGCCTTACACAGACTTGCAACAATCTATTAAAATTCCTTCAGTTTAGGTCAAAAAGCGTTCGGTTATTAGGATTTCAGGAATTTTTGCAGTCAAGGTTTAAACCACGGAGTATAAAGACAGGAGGCTGCACTACCCGTCTAAACCCGTGCCGATGTTTGTCGCCGCAATTCGCGACAAGGATAGAAGATAAAAGTCTACGGAAGTACAGGGAGCATACGAGAAACGCACTTAAAATTAATAAAACACTGATTGTATTGCATTTTGAGTAACATATTTAGGTTTCTTTTGTAGAGTGGTATTTATAGATTTATACTACATATAAAATTAAAAGAATCCATTCGAGACATTTGATTTATAGGGCTGCAATTGAAAAGGCATGTGCTCGAATTAACCCGTTGCAGTATTTTTTCCTCTACAAAAAACTTAATTGCACTTTTGGTCTAAAATAATTAGGGAAGCAAATATTTACATATTAAAAATTTACCATTGGAATTCTTATGGTGCGTGAAGCAACAAACATCCATAATAGTAATAGGTAATTCTTCGTAAATTATCGGTTTACTATTGAGTAAACAAACAATTACAAGACCTCCTGAGTTTTTACAACTACTAACTTCTTATCTTTTCAAGCATCAAGAAATTCATAATCCAGTAATTGAACATTTTCACAAAGTAAAATAAGGTAGGAGTGCATATTCGACCAGTTTAAGTCCTTAAGCCCGTTTATGTCACCGTGAAAATCAACGTGCCCACAATTTTCAATGTACTCAGACATTATTGTTACAATTAGTAAGGATTTAAAATAAAAATTTAGTGAGTTATTTGAAAAAATGGGCCGAACATGTTTTGTACCCAATTGCAAAACGGGTTATCGAAGCAATACAAATATGAAA
The DNA here is from genome assembly GCA_963082815.1 of Melanotus villosus. Lineage (NCBI taxonomy): Eukaryota > Metazoa > Arthropoda > Insecta > Coleoptera > Elateridae > Melanotus > Melanotus villosus. Next base: position 13,487,157 of record OY720423.1, read on the forward strand.
AGGGAAAACAATGTTCGGTTATTTGGCCTTCAGAATTTGTTCAGGCGACGCGACGGTTTACCTTAGCTTTGCATTGTTTAATTTTTCTAAATAATTTTGTAGTGGTTTTGAGAGACATGCTAATAACTTAAATAATCTTTCACCTTAGTTTATTTGGTTATCAGGAATTTATCAGACAAAGGTTAACCATGGCTTTGCATTGCTAATTTTTTTTAAATAATTTTTTAGTGCTTTTGACAGATATGGAATGAATTAAATTCTTAATAATCTTTTAGTGCAAGGCAAAAAACTGCCTTCTTTTATTTGATTTTTTTAGGTAGGGGTTAAACATAGCTTTGTACTGTTTAATTCTTTTAAATAACTTTTTACTACTTCTCCTAGATTTTCAAGAATGTAAATTCTTAACAAGCTTTCAATTAAAGGTAAAAAACGTTAGTTTATTTGGCAATCAGATAGGGGTTAAACATAGCTTTGCATTTTTTTTAAAGTGCTTTTAACAGATTTTCAAGAATTTAAATTCTTAACAAGCTTTCTATTGATTTGTTTTAGACAAGAGTTAAGCTTAGTTTTACATTTTAGTTTTTTTTTTTAAATAATTTTTTAGAGTTTGTGGCAGATATGCAGTAAATTCTTACCGATCTTTTAGGTTAAGGCAAAAAAATTTTTTTAAGTAGGGGTTAAAATGAGCTTTGCATTCTTTAATTATTTTGAGTAAATTTTGAGTGCTTTTTATCGACTTGCAACAATGTAAGTCTTCTACAATATTTTAGTTTAAGACAAAGAAAATGTTAGTTTATTCGGTCTTCAGGAAAATTTTCAGGCAAGTTTAACCTTAGTTGTGCATTGTTTAATTGCTTTAAAATATTTTTTTAGTACTTTCAGCAATTTATATTACCTAATAACAATATTTTAATTTAAGGCAAAAACGTTAGTAATCTGACGAAAAAAATAAATACGTGCATAAACTGTAAAAATTCCTTAGATAAACCGACCACGTAAGAAAAATCTGCAGTTTTGATAAAAAGGCCAATGCTTGTTGCTTTATCTTCTCCATAATTTTGACTTCGTGCAAGTAAAACGACCAGGTTCCTATCTAGCACTGACCGTGGAAGTCTTCGAATTCATTATTTAAATTCTTCTTTGACATAAAACCCAAGTAGCAAATGCAAAGCTGAAACATAACACTTCTTAACCATTTTACAAAAAATAACAAAAATAAGTTTGTTTGTATGGATATTTTACCTATATTTTAAAATTAAAATTTATTATAAAGTCCGGTGTTGTAGGTCTTAGGAATTTTTATTTGTTGCTAAAGTTTCGGCCTACATTAATAGACTTTCTTCAGAACTTAATAATTATTACTTTTATAAAACAAACCATCTTAATATTAATAGACTTACGTTACTAAAATTCAAAACCCAACTTACCCTTCTTAATTCGTGTTCTCCTGAATTAACAACAAATAAAGATTTCTAAAACTTAAACATCAGGGGTTTGCACTAAATTATGTAAATAGAAAGTCACGTAAATTCATTAATATACGTACATTAAAAATACGTTATATCCAAGCAAAATGAATTTGTCACTTTTAAAAACAAACACAGCTTCCGGAATGGCGAAACACTGGGAATTTGCAGTCCGTTACTGAAAAGAAGTCGGTATGTAGCGACGTAGTAGAATTATAGCAATTATTGCAAACAGTTGCATAGGAATTTTAATTATACTCTCCAGTTAGCATGTGAATATTGAACATTAGCTGAAGCTGAAATTGCATTTCTCCTTGAATAACGCAAAACGGTACGTACAATCAGATGCAAATTAGTGCCGGCCGACCATATTAATAATTAAGTTATTACTTTAGTTTTTATCGTAATCTTATGCTGAATTTTTGAAAATAATCGCAGCAGTTATGCTTATAAGAAGTGCAATAAATTATATAGGTTAAAGTCCAATTGTCTAGCAATAGCTAAAGGCAAAACAGTTTTAAACGTTCAAATTTAATAGGCTATCCCTTTTGTGTAACCTAAATGAAATATTTGAATTCTTTTAACACCCATGAAAAATCTTCTGACAGTCATTTTCTCTTCTAGATTATCTTGTATGTACTTTGAAAAAATAAAATTAATATATCTAGATAATCACCACAATTATCATTCAGAGCATATTTCTTTAACTTTCAATATTAAGTAGTATCATAAAGTTAATAACAGCCAGTCACTATTATAGGTAATATACTCGTAGAAGGGGCACTAAAAACGATAGGCTTTATTTGATCTCCAAGATTTTTTTTTCAGATAAAAATTAATCTTGGCTTTCAATTGTTTAATATTTTTTTATAATTGTTTAGTACTTATCGTGGCCAAGTGGTTAAGGAATTGGGCTACAGAGAGAACGGTGTCGGGGTCAAATCCGAGTTTGATGCTCGGCGGGTGGTCTACCCAGTCACTGAAAATAGTTGAGAACCAAACACACAGTCATAGAGTAGGGAAGATAGGCGGTTATCGAAGACGTGGTACTTACCACATCACCCCGTCCGTATAGCGTGCGAGACACCCGAGGTATGGAAGCGACTTTACCTTTTTCTCGAAAACTTGTCACAATTTAAATCATTAACAGTTTTTCAAAATTATATTTTATTTGTCCTTGGATTTTTTTTTCGGGTAGGAGTTAACCTTAGCTTTGCATTATTAATTGTTTTAAATAATTTTGTAGTGCTTTTTATAGACTTGTAATTTAAATTCTTATCTATTTTACAGTTTAAGGCAAAACAATGTTGGTTTATTTGGTCTTCAGCATTTTCTTCAGGCGGCAATTAACGTCAGCTTTGTAATTTTTTTAATTAATTGTTTAGTAAATTCCGAACAGTTTCAGTTTAAGGCAAAAAACGTTGGCTTATTTGGTTATCAGGAATTTTTTCAGGCAGGGGTCACCCCCTTAGTTTTGTATTGTTTAGTTTTTTTAAATAATTATTTAGTAGTTTTGACAGCAACAAATTGAATTCATAATAATATTTCAGTTTGATGCAAAAAAAACGTTAGTTTATTTACTTATCAGGATTTTTTCAAGCAAGAGTTGACTATTAGTTTTGCATTGTTTAATTTTTTTTTAAATATTTTTTTAATCCTTTTGACAGACATGGAATAAATTCAATTTTTAATAATCTTCTAGTTTAAGGCAAAAAAATGTTAATGTCTTCTGCAAGTTTTCACAGTAGAGGTCTGTGCATTGTTTATTATTTTATTTTTTTTAGTGCTTTTCACAGAATTGCAATAATTTAAATGCTTAACCGTCTCTCAGTTTACGGCAAAAAAGCGTTGGTTTATTTGGTCTTAACGATTTTTTTTTCAGGCAGGGCTTAACCTCAGTTCTGTATTATTTAATTTGTTTTAATTTTTTAGTGCCCTGACAATTTTATAACAATTTTAATTCTTCGCAATCTTTCAGTTTAAGACAAACAAATATTAGTTTATTTAATCTTTAGGATTTTTTCAGGCAGGGTTTAACCTTATCTTTGTATTGCTTAATTTTTTTTCTATTTCTTTAGGCCTTTGACAGACTTGGAACAATTTATATTCTTCGCAATCTTTCAGTTTAATGCAAAAAAGTTTGTTTATTTGGTTTTAAGAATTTTTTCGGGCATGGATTAACCTTAGATCTGCATCCTTTTTCTAATTTTTTGGTGCTTTGACTGACAGAGATACAGCAATTTAAATTCTTCGCAATCTTTCAGTGTAAGAAAAACAAATATTAGTTTACTTAATTTTTGGATTTTTTTCAGTCAGGGTTTAACCTTATCTTTGCATTGTTTAATTTTTTTTCTATTTCTTTAGTCCTTTGACAGACTTGCAACAATTTAAATTATTCGCAATCTTTCAGTTTAAGATTTATTTCCAGGCAGGTTTAACCCTTGCTTTGTATTGTTTAATTTTTTTAAATAACTTTTTATTGCTTTTCACATGCTTGTCGCAATATAAATTTTTAACAATCTTTCAGTTTAAAGAAGTAGAGCGTAAGTTTATTTGGTCTTCAGGAAGTTTCTCCAGGCAGAGGTTAATCTTAGCTTTGTTTTTAAATAATTTTTAGTTGTTTTGACAGATTTGCAATAAACATTCTTAACACTCTTTCAGTTTAAGTCAAAAAACGTTAGTTTGTTTTGTAATAATAATAATAATACTTTATTGCTGTAGAGTTACATCTTGTAACAGAGCATTGTCACATAGATCCAAAAAAAATAAAATACATAAACTACATATATAATAACATATTAATTACAAATTTTAAAAACCGTATATAAACCTTACGGATATTTATTAGTCATTACACAACACGAACCCCTGTATCGAATAATATGCTTTTTGAACCAAACAATTTTTGAAGTTATATTTAAATTTTTCAAGTGTTGAAGATGACTTTATATCAGATGGTATGGCGTTATAAATTTTAATACAATTGTAATACCATCCCCTTTCATATAAAGCAGTTCTATGGATTGGGATAGAAAGATAAGAGGCTCCCCTAGTGCTCATAGATTGAGATATCTGGCTATTTGTAGGAAGTAGGTTTAGATTTTTTCTAGTGTAAATTGCTGATGTATATTTGTAAAGGCTGGCAAGAGTCATTATTTGTAATTCTTTAAAGCAAGTTCTACAGGAAGTATCATTTCTTAAACCAAGCATGGCTCTAATTAATCTTTTAGGAGCAATGAATACTCTGTTAGTGTCAACTGCGTTATACCAAAAGAGAATGCTGTATTTATTGTAGTATGCTTTGTACACATCCAAAGTAATACGACTTTAATTTAGTAGGGCTAAGACTATGTTTCAAATAACGAACTGCATAACATGCCATTGTGTCCAGGAATTTTTCAAGCAGGAATTAACCTTAGCTTGGCATTGTTTAATTTCCTTTTTATAATTTTTTCGTGCTCTTTCGAGACTTGCAACAAATTAAATTCTTAACAATCTTTAAGTTTAAGGCAACAAAATTAGTCTATTTGTTTTTTTCAGGCAGTGGTTAAGCTTAGCTTATTATCCTTTTTTAAGTAATGTTTTAGTGCTTTTATCTTGCAATAAATTAAATTCTTAACAGTTTTTGGTTCATTTGGTCTTTTCAGGCTGGGGTTGACAATAGCTTTGCATAGTTTAATTCTGTTTTATATTCTTACTCAGTTTGAGGAAGGTTATTTTTTACAACTCCGTTTTATACTTTTTTAAAGAAGAATACCAATCGCCCAAACTGAAATAAATTTGATAAAATCAGTATCCCAAAGAAAAAAGATGCTGAACAACTGATCTAATAAATTAGCTCATATAATTGTAATTCTGATTGCTAATAAACCCGGAAATAAAAAAAAGTAAAATCGCGTAGTTATGAAATTTCGTACAAAACTAGTAAACAAACTACAAGAATGTTAACGAGGAACTTGAAGCTTTATAAACGTAATTTATTACTTTGAAAATTTTAAATAATTAAAAATTTTCTAATAAATCTCTACAACCGTGCTTCCAATAAAATGCAGTGAATGCACCTGGAAGACAATTTCATCAAAGAATATTCACATTTTCTTCGTACCTTTTTCATTTCTTTAAAATTTAATAAGTTCGTTGAAATTAATAGAAAATGCGCCTTATAGAGATAAAATGACCTTTATATTAAAAGTGCAACCAAGAGTAAAACTCAACAATTTTAGTTTTTCAAATATTAAATTGTATTGATTTCTCAAACTAAATAAATACTATGCAGTCAGCAAATTGGCGAATATAATTTTTTTAAGCAATGATACCTGCATTCCAACCCTGTCTATAAACAGAATTTCAATATTTCGAAATAAATCGAATATGAAACGCAACAGCTTTTCCTGCAGCTAAAGCTGAAAAAACAGTATTTATTGTTGAAACTGAAAAAACAAAAACACAAAGGTAAGCTTTAGAATTCTTCACACCTAACATAATTCTGAACATATTCAAGAATTCAAGGCATTTATTCCCTAAAGTGATTCTAAATGCGATAACCGAAACGAAAGAGCCTTTCCGATCAAATTCGTGATTATAGAAAATGAGTATCAAAAGAAATATTTGGTGTCAACAAACCCAGAAATTATTGAAAAACGGGACTGGAAAAGGGAACAAAGAAAAACATACCAAACCGCAATAAACTTGTGTCTCCAATAATGGTTTGTGTTAGTTTTGAAATGTCAGCTTATTCGAAGCGATCAATACGAAAAGAATCAAATGGTAGAAAGCATTTAAAGTTCAGTCGCACTACTCCGCGACCTAATACGGATTCGCGTTCGTATCATAAAGCGTTTTGCAAAAATAACAATGTTCCATGCAGAAACATCTTGTTTTCCCAAATTGGCAATCTTTGAGCCAGATGACTAGCATTATCGTCTGTTATACCTTCCCCTACACGCGAAAGATCCCACATAAATGTAAATATCTATTTTTGGTCCGGGTTCTGCATTCCGCGGAAATAAACAGGAGACCTTAGGTATGAGGATTAGTTACGGGATCATTTTCATTCAGCTGACTGCCTGAAATATAAAACTCATTTGTGGGGCAGAAAAGCGTGAAGCTCGAACGGCATTACCAATCTTTCCGTTTCGATAAACTTGCTGATAATCGATTTTTAACATCTCCACCCAGCCACTTTAATAAGGATAAAAACGTTAAAATTTGTCCCGAAACCGGTAAAAACCTACACTCGCTGACACGAATTTTAGATAGCTAAACGTCATCTCTCGTAATGTAAACTTCACATGCTTTGTTCACGTGAATACCATCAACTTTTACCACCACTTTTCCGGAATGAGTTGTTATTAAATGTAATTAATAGGACTTTCCAGGAATTCTACAAATCCATCAACATCTTTTTGTATTTTTGGTTCGTTTCTCATTCGTTTTAAAGTACGCATTTCCTGCCTTAGTTAGCAGGATGGAGCCAAATGGGCTTCATAATTAACCAACCTTTCTCATTCGAACAAACAATCTTTCACTAAAAATGCGTTGTATCTTACTAGCCCAAAAAGAAAAAAAAACATGAAAATAGCTTTAAAACCCTCGCGGTAGATATTCAACCCATTTCATTTATTATGAAAATAAAACAGGCTTGTAAAAAACATATGTGCAGTGCTATCTTCCCACATTTATTGTTTGTTGATTCTATGGTTGCCCATTCTGCAGAAACTCTGTGTGAATTAACAATTTTTTTATGTGAAAATCCAGGTATGCTTGACTAAAAACTAAAATTTATTTGAGAGCTTCGTTTTACGCTAAATTAAAGCAGTTGTTCTAACTTTGCAAGCGTTTAAAATTTTTTGAATTAAATAAACATTAAAGTAAAATCTTTTTGTATTACAAATTACATTACATATATTTGTCTAACGGAATATTTCTTAATATTAAAGTCAAAGAAAATGGAAATATATTTAAAATTGTATGTTGTATATATGGTGGGTTTAAGATATTTTTGGGCCATAGTAGGCCATGCTAGAAGGCCAGTTTCGCTGCGAATGATGCCAAGCACTCAAACCCATAAATAAAGGGGCTGCAAATTTTACAAGTTACTACTGGGGTTCCCTCTGCGTCTCATTTGAGGCAACTAAAAAAGGTTGGGCGACGGGTTAATATTCCTGTAAAAAATTATTATCAAACCTACACATGAGCCTCTGATTGGGCTGTCCTACGGGCGACAATTATTGCAAACGAAACTGAACTATGAGATTTGAACTTGAACAAACCAGGAGCACGAAACACAAAAGCTGGCCGTCACAGCAGCACAAGAACACATCATACCGTATTATACATTGGCAAGACGATAGGTGCAAAGGAACTAGACGTAACATTCAAATGTACACTACCTGACGGAAAAACAAGAACAAGAAACAAAGTAAGCATTCTACGACTGGAATCTGTGTACCACGCAGTCGCAAGATATGATATATGATATTAAAATCGGAGAGATGCACGCGAAAATTAGGAAGGAAAAATAGTAAAACTCTGTGTGAATTAACAATTTTTTTATATGAAAATCCAGGTATGCTTGACTAAAAACTACAATGTATTTGAGAGCTTCGTTTCACGCTAAATTAAAGCAGTCGTTCTAAATTTGCAAACTTTTAAAAAATTTTGAAATCAAATAAACATTAAAGTAAAAGCTTTTTGTATTACAAATCACATTACGTATATTTGTCTAACGGAATATTTCTTGATATTAAAGTCAAAGAAAATGGAAATATATTTAAAATGTTATATTGTATATATGGCGCGTTTAAGATATTTTTGGGCCATAGTAGGCCATGTTAGAAGGCCAGTTTAGCTGGTATAAAAGAGACCTTACTGGTACTGTCAGTATGAAAATCGCCTAAATACATTGGATTAGATCACAGTCCTCGTCTTAGATTTCAGCTTACTTCGTGCTTTTGACATAGTTAATTAAATAAGTTACTCTAATTAAACTTGAAAAATAAGGAGTCAGAGAGTCTTCATTTGAATGGATAATGTCATATCCATGCGAATGATGCCAAGCACTCAAACCCATAAATAAAGGAACTGCAAATTTTACAAGTTACTACTGGGGTTCCCTCTCCGTGTCATTTGAGGCAACTAAAAAAGGTTGGGCGACGGGTTAATATTCCTGTAAAAAATTATTATCAAACCTACACATGAGCCTCTCATTGGGCTGTTCTACCGGCCTCAATTATTGCGAACGAAAATGAACTATGAGATTTGAACTTGAACAAACCAGGAGCACGAAACACAAAAGCTGACGGTCACAGTAGCACAAGAACACATACCGTATTATACATTGGCAAGACGATAGGTGCCAAGGAACTAGAGCTAACATTCAAATGTACACTACCTGATGGAAAAACAAGAACAAGAAACAAAGTAAGCATTCTACGACTGGAATTTGTGTACGACGCAGTCGCAAGATATGATATTAAAATCGGAGAGATGCACGCGAAAATTAGGAAGGAAAAGAGTACATAGGAACCATAGGAAGACCAACGAAGATGGAGAGTAAGTTTTGTCGTAAGTAAAAGTATGATTATCAGCTCAACATGCTTCTCATATCGATATATCCACAATGGCACTTGGATATCATTAAATGGATCTATCTTTTTTATGGTCCAAGCTAAATTTTGATGCAGAATAAACAGTCAAACACAAATTGAAACTACCAGAAGTAAATTTGAAAGACGGAATAAAGAAAAAACTAGGAGAGGAATAACTCCATAGACAGTAAATTGAATGAAATAAAAATGAGTTATGATAAACACACCAAAGGATGTATTGGGAGTAATAAAAAGGCCAAAAAGATAAACCTGGCTTGACAATCTATACAAAGAAAGACAAAAAAAACGAAGCACATAGAAAATATATAGCTAGGCGGACACTAGAAGAAGAAGAAACTTTCAAAGAAGCACGTCAAAGAGCTGATAAAATTTTCAGACAAAAAAAAGGAAGATATGAAGACAGTCACCTCTTGAACATAGAAAAAGGGTTTAATGAAGACACTAGAAATGATTATAAATTTGTGAAACTGAAACAAGGAGTAAACCATGCACTTCGCTGTATTGGGCCCGAGAAGGATAGTAAGTGACACTCAAGGAGTTAATAATAAGTGGAAAGATTATTTCTAAGAGCTACTAAATACAGAAATACACGGGAAACTACCCACAGAACTGACAAAACCAAAAACAAATTGAACCACCATAAATTGATGAGGTCCAAAAAACAAAAACAATGGAAAAGGGGCTGGGGACAATCAGAGTACCCTCAAGTACATACCTTGTTAGGAAAGATGTGGAAAGAAGAAAACTTACTCACAGAATGGAATAACTCTATAATCTGTCGTTTATAAGTATAAGAAGGGAGATAAACTCTCACGTGCAAATTACCGTGGAATATCTCTGCTATAGTCTGCTATATATTCGCATACATACTAAATCAAAGATTATAGCCCTAATGCAGAGACTATCAAAGGGGAATACCAAGCGAGCTTCAGAAAAGGAAGATCCACTATTGATCAGATCTTCACCGTCAAGCAAATACTAAATAGTGCATGGGAGAATGGGAATATGATATTGATGTATGTAATATGTTTGTGGACTCCATCTCCAGAGAACAATTGTACATAATCCCGAAAAACTTCAGCGTTCCAGGAAAACCAGTAAAGCCAATGCAAGCTACCTTAACAAATACAAAAGCTTGTGTCCGCATCCAGAACCAGCTAACACAGATATTCCAAATAACTTAAGGTCTAAAGCAAGGCTATATTCTAGAATAAATCATAAGATAAATAAATATGCACATGCGGACGATATCAACATCATTAGTCAAACACCAAAAGCGGCAGAGGTAATATATGTGGAATTAAAGGAAGTAGCAAATGCAGAGTGAACAAACACGCTACAAAAGAGAACCAGTAGACAATATTGAAGCAGTGGCAAAATTTACTTATCTTAGGGTGGAAATATCAAAGAAAGGAAGTGAAATCAAGATGAATTTTACTAGCCAACAGAGCATACTTTGCACTGTCCCACATCTTCTTCTCCATATGCCTGTGGTGTGCGTATCAAGTGCTTTACAGATGTAGAGGACCTACAGCTTTACGTGGGTTCCGAACCACTTCAGAGAAAACTTACTAGGTATAATACCTCGGCAGCTTTCCATTGCCTTCCGAGGGAAGTGGGTCGGATGTTTTCGGTGTATGTGTGACCCTGGGAATCAAACCCGGGTCAGTCTTGCAGTGGTTAATCGCACGCTAAACCAACTGAGCAACGACCGCGACTGTCCTACATAGTCAGTCCAAAACCATCATCATCATCATCAATTGACATGGAGCAGATCCCCGCTGATCAATCCTGGATTACGTAAGGCCCACCCCATTCCAATAAGGCGTTAAGGGATTTTTATAATAGGTGGGGATTGGGAGCACTGCATACCGTTAACATTCCTGTGACGCCAGCCGCAGAACACCGCTTCTACAGTGCAAGGTAGTTAGTAAGTCGCATATTCAATGGAAGTTGGACATATGACTGAGAAGGTTAAACATGTTTTCCTCTTATACTAACAATATTCCCAGTATTTCATCTAATTTCCTAGGTCTATTATATGAAACGCCTTAGCACAGACATGTTATATCTTACTTTATCTAGTTTAGTATAATCGGCATTTAAATTATTATCTTTCTCTTCTCGTTTCCTTATTTTGTATTATTCTTATTATTATAATATTTGTATCTTCGCTGTTATTCTACATTTTTCTTCGATATTTATATGTTCTTCCTCTAACTCTATTTCCTGGATATCTGATTCTTCTCTTGAGTCGTATATGGGGTTTATTTCCCTCGTTATTTCGGTGCCTGAAATTTGGATTTTCATCCATTATATCTCGTTTGTGTAGTCCTGGCTGTCTTATCAGATTTGCTGTGACCTATATAAGAGCTGCGTGCAGGGCTGTGTCGAATTCTTTGGCGGGGTCCCGGGTTAGTAATGTAGTTCGTCCTCCTGCTCTTCATCGTTTATCTCAAATTCTTCTGGAGGCAAGTAAATGATCCTGCACTGATCTTCCGCTGAGAAACGCCGCGTTTCTTGAATCGTGTTGTCTGGGCATGATGTTAAACTTAAATTTCAACTCATATACAATACATATATACCCGCATGCGCATATTGATTTTATTCTAAAATTCTAAAATTATTAACTTTACAATTATTACTTACTTCTATTTGCTATTTACTAACTTTAACTATGTATATTTTAAATATAATAGTAATTAGTTCGGTGTCGTTTATTTTCCTCGTTCTGTTAACCGACTCTGTAAATTAATTTATTCCCTTTGGGACCAAATGGACCAAGTCTAATCCGGTGTGCCCTCGTTACAAAAGAGAAGCCTTGACATTTTTGTCCTCAGTCCCCTTCGTTGCTAACAGGTACCTGATAGAGTCAAGCGAAAATAAACCCTAACCCTAATGGTTAGTTGCATTTGTGAATGTGATTTATGTTATAATTACTACATGTACATATGCACAATCATTATCATCCGACTCTAGTTCAATCTGCGTTAATCTAAACAACCTAGATATTACTTAAAACTAAGACTTAGCTGCATTTCTTCGGGCTTTTCCTTCTTGCTTCCAGTAGCACACACATGTAATTCATTTAATCATCTATTTCACTAGTTTTATTATAATTACCGCCAATCTATTATTACTTTGGTGCTTGGGAGTACAGGTGTCGCCCTGTAATTATGACTTTTAAGAAATTGCGTTTTATGAACAAAAAAACTCATTGAAATTAATAAAACTGCCGGAGCTTGACCAAAAACATTGTTCACTGGCCCACTGTCCACTGTTCCGTACATAGTCAGTCCAACTTATGAAGGACAAGATACAATCACAAACTGTGTCAATATTTCAAAAATCCGCCACTATCAAGATATATCAGAATCCATAGATTACAACGGATATGACATGTGGCCAGAATGGGAGAAGAAAGAATACAAAAAAAGTATTAACAGAAAAATGCAAGGGGCAAGCAGGTAGACCAAGAATGAGATGGGAAGACATGGTTAAGGAAACCAGAAATTGAAAAAGAGAAGCCAGAGACAGAGAAGGTTGAATGCAAAAACTAAGCGCCATAGAAGAGAGATATAGAGACTGGGCTTGCTCAGGGAAGCATCATAGAACCCTTTCTATTTATTATTTTTATTAATAATACGATTGATCAGAAAACTAATGGTTGTGTTATGTTATCTGTCACTATTTCGGGTAGTAACATAGAAACGTGAGGGGGTTACCGAGATAATCTAGCATTCAGCCTATATTAAAATGACAGTCGAAAACAGAATTTTCAAATGAAATTAATGCCAACTTAGCAAATTTAAATCTGCGATCACGAACATTCATAAATGCATTATAACAACCCCAAGAAAGGGGGAAAAAATTATTGGAAACTTTATATATTTCAGAACATAAACAAAACGTAATGTTAGTTGACATCCCATAAAGCAAACAAAGAGTAAATGTTTCAGACAGTGGTGATTTTCTAGGAAAAACTGTCCGCTCCAGTTATTGGTTAATCTCGTCACTTATGTCGAAACACCTACAGCCCGTTTAGTATACAACAAAAATGGTTAATTTTATTATAGGTCAAAGCTCCAATGTAAAATTCTCATTAAATATAAAATCAACGCGTCCTCTCCATTATAAAGGTTTATTTTTAACTAAAAGGGGAGACGCTTCAAAGCGTCCACTGGGAAATTGCCCCGGGATTATGGAATAACAAAGATTGACAGGTAAGGTTTGCGATAAATACATTAAAAACATGAAAAGCTTTTCTCGATCAACTAGGCATCTGTAAATAATTTTGAGGGTATTTTTTTATTTAATTTCCTGACGTTCCAAATTGAAAAAAAACACGCAGACTTTCCAAAAGCTTTCTGGACGTCACCATGTTCATACATTAAGTCCAATTTAGTACCGAATGGGTATCGAGAAGAACATGGCTGTTACTTATTTTACATACGGCAAAAGCTTTGAATAATTTAACAGATTACGGATTAAAATCATGCACTTATCTCTAATGAATTAAGTAAACCTATATGTAGCCGACTTTAATTCAATAAGTTAATGCGTCTTTCGAGTAATTAAACTCTACGTGAATTACTCTGTAATAAAACTTGTAGTTAATTCCTGCCGGGCTTAAGACAATTTTCCAAATGTTATTTGATTGTTCCATTGTTCGGATTTGTTACTTCCACACTAGAACATTGAGTTTGGATTTGTACGTTTTGAAAAGTTCTAAACAAAAACTTAAAAAAAAATCAGCGAGGAAGTTAGGTTATGAGAAGTTTAGTAAACTCCGGAAATCCGTACGCGTAGATGTGTGGTTAAACATAAATTCTAAACTGCTTGAAAGCTAAATTAGTACATTCGTACAATGGAACCATCCTGCGGCATGAAAGGGTTTGTTGGAGTTTTAGGGAGAAATCTTAATTCTAGAAAATAATTTACAGAACAATGCATGCACGTTATTGTTATTTTTGCAACTTTTGGGGAGACAAAACCGTCTATGATATTAAACCAGAAAGTCAAAAGATGCATCTTTGATTATAAAAGAAACATTTTAAATATTCTTATACTTAAAATAATAAAAAAAATACTGCTCACTAAATTTTCTCGTCTATATTCATTGAGTTTTCTTCTAAAAAAGCATTCCGAATGTTTTGAAAGCTTCCGAATACCAAAAAAATTGCGTAAAACTTACTACTTCTCAACCGTCACCTCAACGTTAAATTTGCATAAACTCGTAACTTTACAAAACTCCAGAAAGGTTTTAAAATTTTACAGTTAACTTTTAAACCCAAGAAAAGGGCGTCGTTAGATACAAAGTAAGAAAATGTTCTGTATCTTTACGTTTCAGATGTTTTTTATGGCTAAGAACGTGTGGCAGATTTAAAATTATTACTCGAATATAACTTTTATGTTTTATTTAATAAAAATTATGTTCACTGTGACAAAAATACTATTTTATGTAGCAAAAGTTATATTTTTATGCAATATACGTATAGCCTAACCAAACCAAAAATATATTACTTTTCTAACGTCTTTTATAAGGCAAGCTTCAAGTGGTGAAAGTATCAAAGAAAAGCATGAATTTTTCAAGGATTTTAATCCGAAAATATTTATATTTTTCCTGGCGAATACTAAAAACGGAAATTATTTCCTGGAACCAACGAGACTTTTAGATTAGTCCAAGTATAACCGAAACAATTTTGGAAAAATGGTTGCTGACAGTAAAATATTTTACGATATAATAAAGCAAGCCAAAATATAAAAAACACGGAGTGTATACTAACACTTTTACGACTGTTTCAGAAAAATGATAATAACTTTATACTTCATATTTCATTAGTCTGCATCAACAGAAGAACCGCAGAATTGTCATTATGTTTTATTTTTCTTGTTAAAACCATCGATTATAAGAATTAGATTAAGTGAAGGTTGTTACAGAATTAATTTAAAAAAGCATCTGCACATTATACTATCAAAGAGAACCCGAGGAGAGAAGCCGGAAGACACAACATTTTGGTTTAAAAATTCAGCCCTATTTTCAGTCACAGAGTGAGTGTATATAAAACCAGCAATAACTTTAACTCGAAATTTATTAGGACAATGGTGTTCACTGGGCTGTGATGAATAAGTACCTACTCGAAAAAGAAATCGTGTGTGATTTCAGGCCGCGCATTCTTAGAAACAATATTTTTTAGAAAAACTTATGGGAAAGATTGTATCTTCTGTTCGAACCAATCGGTTGATTTACTTGGGGAATGATTGGGTCTACATCGGATTTCGAATTCTTTGATTGATTTTTATTAACATCCGTTTCCATAGTTCTAAATTCATTCTAAAATCATTTTGTGAAGAAGCCCAAGTATTTCGATTAAATCTGTTCAAATTATTTCTAATTAAACTCAATTTTTGTTAATGAAACTACCCGAAAAATAATTTTGGCGCAAAATATTAATTAACACATACATTAAAACATAATTTTTGCCCCAATGGTAAATGAATTTACGTGTTATAGCATGAGCTAAATTAATACCACAAATGAGTATTTGCAGCAACAGAAAATAATGATGTTCCAAATGTAATTATCCTTCCCTTATGTTACATTTGGAAAACCTAATTCCTTTTTAATCTTAGTGAAAGCTTGTAATTGCTTTTCCATTACAATTTGAAATAACATTTTGTTTATTATGCCTTCTGGCAAATCTATGACGTTTGTTTAACCTTCCACATGTACGAAAAGATATCCTAATTTGTCTTAGCAACAGTGTTTGTCGTATCGATTTATTAATTCGGCCACACTTTAGTGATTTAACAGCTGTTTACACGAGCAGGTTAATTTAAATCTGATAGTTTGTTAAACAAAATATTTATTTTAGCAAGTTTTACCAGATTTACAAAACTCAGAAAGCTTTCCCTTTAAACATTAACGGAAATACAGAATTACTATCCTCTGTAACTGCGAATAAAGCAAATTAATTAACTTTAGTACAATACAAACAGTCGTAAATATTTTAAGTTTAAGTACTGATAAGGGATATTGTCCTAAAACTCCTAAAACCCAAACTAACATTGGCTTTCGTACAAATCGATTGAAATTCCGGGTGTTAACCACCACGTAAAAATTCTTAATTTTAGACATTACAAAAAAATTAAACATTGCTTGGAAACGTTCAAGTATAATATTTAATCGGTAATCCTTAAATTCAGAAAATCCTATAAGTTATTCAAGTGACCCTTTAGAAATTTCGAAGGGTTGGGTTAAATTTAGCTGCCCTTGATTGTACAAAGTGTGACCCACAACTGCGAACGGTGTATCCGGATCGCAGGAAACAGCTTCGGTATATTCTGAGCTTTTCGCCGAATATGTTCATATTCAGGTTAGGTTTTCAGAGTTTTCCGCCGATAACAGAACTGGGTATTTCCCTACTACAAATTTTAATTATTTGTAATTTTCATTGAGTTATTAACGCCTCTTATTAAAGTTTTGCTGAATTTAAAATCAAAAAGGATTATCAACACTGAAAATCTACACTTAAAAGGGCGAAAAATCAACGAATGCTTTGAAAATGTGAAAAACGTCACGTTGTAGCCTTCTTATTTAATTCTCTTCAAAAATACGCCTACTAAGACTGACTTCCAAATTGTATCGAATTTATGCGACATACCTGATTTTCCCCGGAGGATTCTATTTTGTATTTTAATATCGTAAAACGTATTAAGCCAACGATATGGTAACTTTATTTCGATCCTGCGACTAAAGCGATGTAGACATTTTTAAACAGGAATTCTCTGACGTATAAAGCTATTCGATATTAAATTTACATAAAAAATGGGTTCTTACCGCCAAAAACTCTGTGTATTTTGTGACGTCTGCATTTTTTTTTAATATACAAAATTCGCTTTAATCGTAAACGTGTTGTAAAAAGTCTCGACAAGCTTAAAGGAATAAATACGTCAATGTGATTTCGAGGTTATGAAGTTTTCCAACAAGATCGTGCTTTCTAGCTGTATTCCTTCAGAGCTTGACAAACAAAGTAGCTTTATGCTTTGGAGTACAATGGCGTTAGACATGAGGGTTATGAAGGTTCGTTGGTATTACGTTTCTAGCTGTCTAAATAAAGCTCGTTTATATTTCAAGTGCTCAATGGTACCAGACGTTCAGGATGTGAAACTTTATTGCAGATAGTGACAAGAACTAATGCTCGGGTTCTTCGACCCCCCTGGGATTTTCAAACGATATCGCTGATAAAGTACAAGAAAAACTCGTTTGTGTCTTTGATAGGGACCATTCGGTGCGACTACTTCACAAAGCTTTGTAGTCGATTATTTAAACCACAGGGAGTTTAATTATCTTGCAAAGTAGCTGTAAAAGCTTCCTCTATCCAGATTGGATTTTAATATTCATCAATGTCGAAAGGATTGAAGTTGCTGCTTTTAAAATTGAATTCCAGCGGGAGAACTCTTCGTTTTAATATATACCGAATTCGTTTTAAAATAAATAATACGGATTTCGGTTTTCAAACAAAAACTCCATTCTTTTTAATAACACACTCGTGGTTTTCAGGGCTTTTCAATTTGAGAGAAAAATAGATTTCGTAGAAACCATCCAAATGCGGAAAATGAAACAACGTTTAATAATAGAGCTGCCAAAACCGAAAATGAAAGAAAAATATTTCATTTCATTTGATGTTTTGACACATCATTTGTTTTATTTGACGATCGAAGTTAAATAGAATATTTGGAAGAGTACAACACCTTAAAGATAGTAAAATGGACACCTTTCGATTAATATGCGAGACTGTGGTGGATTATCTCCATCCAAGGCTTGAACAACAACCTGAGGAGAAACTTTTGTCTCGGTAAACCGTACAAAAATAACCCCAAGCTCACCTGAAATCCGTTCTGCCAACGCTTTCAAGTGGAAACAATTCAGTTTTATTTTCTCAGATTAACTTCCAAGCAATGCAATTAAATTAAATTAAAATTTAATACAGGTATCACTTTTAAGAGTAAATGCCTATTTAGTTATATTTTTAAAATAATTTATTTAAAAGTATCCAAAGATCCAAAGTACATATTTCTTGTATTATTCTGTATTACAATTTCTGTAAAGCCTAAAAGATAGTTTAATCTACAGTTGAAGGTGACCTTTTTGCATGGAACAAATAAACATTGACGCATGCAATCTGCCTTTCTAAAGTTTTCAATGTAAAGCTAAGGTTACCCCCTAACTGAAAAAATCAAATCAACCGATCTATTGTCCTAAACTGAAAGATCGATAAGACTTTAGATTGTTTGAAATCTGTAAAAGGCACTAAAAATCTATGAAAAATATTAAACTCGGCAAAGGTAAGGTTAACGCCTGATTGAAAAAGTTCTTGAAAACGAAATAATTTAACTTTTTTTGTCCTGAACTGAAAGGTGACTAAGACTTTAATTGTTTGAAGTCCGTGAAAAGCAATACAATACAATACAAAGTTAAACAATACAAAGATAAGGTTAACGCCTGATCGCAGAAATTCCTGAAAACAAAATAAACTAATTTTCTTTGTCCTGATCTGAAAAGTTGTTAAAACTTCAAAGTGTTTGAAGTTTGTGAAAAACACTAAGAATTATTAAAAAAG
Source organism: Melanotus villosus (assembly GCA_963082815.1). Classification (NCBI taxonomy): domain Eukaryota; kingdom Metazoa; phylum Arthropoda; class Insecta; order Coleoptera; family Elateridae; genus Melanotus; species Melanotus villosus. Next base: position 13,505,856 of record OY720423.1, read on the forward strand.
GTAATGGTTAATACCTGCATGAAAAAGAAAAACTGAAAATGAAATAAATTTCATTGTCCTAAACCAAAATATCTGCGAAAAGTAATAAAAAATTATAACAAAAATGTAACAATGCAAAGCTAAGGTTAACATGAAAAAATTCCTTAAGACTGATAACCTAACACTTTTTACCTTAAACCACAGAGCAGGTGCTCTGTGCTTAAACTGAGAAATTTAAAGCTTAAATTCTGCCTGGACAATTTTTTGAAAGCCAAATTAACTAACGATTTATTGTTCTAAACTGAAACACTTTAAAGAATCTAAATTGTTATAAGTCTGTGAAAAGGACTACAAAAATCGTAAAAAAATTGAACAATGCAAAGGTAAGGCTATCGCCTGCCTAAAAAAGTCTTGAAAACGAAATAAACTACATAACTTGTTTTGTCCTAAACTAAAAGGTTATTAAAACTTCAAATTATTTGAAGTTTGTGAAAATCAAAAAATATATATATAGGTACAATGCAAAGGTAAGGCTAACGCCTGACCTAAGAAATTCCTGAAAACGAAATAAATAAACTTTTTTGTCCTAAACTTAAAGATAGCTAAGACTTGAAATTGTTTGAAGTCTGCGAAAAATACAAAAAAAATAATTTAAGAAAATAAACAATTCAAAGGTAAAGTTAACGCCTGGCTGAATAAATTCCTGAAATCGGTATAATTTAACTTTGTCCTGTACTGAAAGGTTGTTCAGACTTTATACTGTTTGAAGTCTATGAAAAACACTGAAAAACTATTAAAAAAGGTTAACACCTGCCTGAAATATCCTGAAAACGAAATAAATTAGCTTATTTTGTGACGAACTAAAAGGTCCTAGGACTTTCATTGTTTGAAATCCGCGAAAAGCATTCACGTAGCTTTGAAAGTTGGCATAGCTGTTTCTTGAGGTGTACTGACGAACATACTAAAAGTTCCCGGGAGTGGGGGCTGAGCGGTGGGTGGGGGAGCCGTTTAAAGGTCCCTGTTTTCAGTTTTTCGCTAATAAGCTCGAAAACCGCGAAGTTTTGCGTTACGACTATTCTATACGAAAATAAAGTAGGAGTAGAAATGAGGTGAAAGTAAAAAAGTTGGTAAATGTTGATTTCTGTTAGTTGTTCTCGTGAAACATCCTAAATGTGTTAAGTTTTTGTCTGATTGGCAAATTTTGTAATTATATTGGCGTGCTGGGCGACATTTCTAATAATTTACGAGTTTACTGTATGCTTTGAAACACGGTGGGTGTGCGCCGGCGTCTTTGAGAAAGTTGGCCGATAGGGAGCTATACTGGGCTACTATAACAGGTACCTGCTATAGGTAGGTGAGAAGGAGAATGACGGCATTTTTGGCTAGTCAATAAGGGATAGTATTACTGAGACCTTGCCAAATTTCTATACAGGATGATTGAAAGATTTACATCACCTCCCACCCCCAAAGATGTTGAAACGTTAGGGGTCCTGCAAGTACAAACGTCAAACAAAGTCACTGGGAGGAGGCTAAAGCAGATTTTGGTAGAAGATATGAATTAACTAAACCCCCGACTGAAGGGGCCATTTATCGATCACCCCCAAGTGATTACGATATAATATACTGCTATAGAACTCTGTATGATAAATACTTGTTTCATTACTTTAGATTTGCCACTTTATCTCAAAGCACGGGAAATTGTTGCATATTTTCCAGAGCTAGAACGCGTTGTGGTTAGATTTGGTGGTTTCCACATGCTGATTCGTTCCTTGGGTGCATTGGTCAAACAAACAATGGCAGGAAGTGGCCTACGGAGTTTGTTTTGCAATATTTTTGCTCCCAACTCACTTGAAAAAATGTGGCTGGCCATGCTTACGCCAGAGCAGTTCGCACTCTCTTGCTCGTCCAAGCAGCTTTAGCATACATAATTTTAAGCTATGTTGATGTTTCCAGTGAGGAGAAGGAAACCATCAATAACCTTTCAAATGATATTTTAAATGAGACATTGGCCGAACAAAGAATAAATAATGACGGAATGCTTGGCTTCACTGCGATCGAAAATAACAACTGAATCGTTTGAAAGAAAATGGGCCTACTGCTGCACTATCACATGGTTACTATTATAAAAGAATTCATAGCTGCAGAACTTTCTGGTAACTGGAAGGCTCTCCTTTGCTGTGTACAGAGGATGATTACACTCTTCCATGCCAGTGGTCACTTTCAGTATGCCAGAGGTGTCCACCTTTACCTGCAGAACATGCTTCACCTTGAGACAAGAATGGACTCCAGTGAGTTCGAATCATTTGCCCATCAAGGAGACTTTACTTTCTGGACGGGAGTTTGGTCTGACATGACAATTGAACAGACACTGATCCGTAACATGAAGAGCTGTGGAGGACTGACTCGTGGAAGGGAGACCACGGATTCGACACAAGCAAAATGGTTAAGGGTGGCAGCAACAATCAATGCTATCTGCTCCTCACTCGAAGAATTCAGCTGAGCATTTTTTTCTTCAGGGGAACAGCATGTCGATTTACGAGTGTCACGTCAACGCAGGGATTAAGAGGACAGGAAGAAGCTGCGTAATTTGTTCAACGATCACCACCATTTTCTAAAGACAGACGAACTTATGTCTTTGTCAACAGGGATTGTTGTTGGAAACTCTGACATAAATTGCCACCAAGCAGAGGAAGTTGGTAGACAACTTATGGCAAAAATGATGGGAAACAACTTCGCTGATATGAAGGTATCTCGCAAAGACAAGGTTCTACCCTTGCCGGCCATGACCAGCGCTATTAAGGTGAATGATGAGACTACAGTCGTCGACCCTGGCTTTTGTTCGCAATGAACATTTGGCGTCACTTTTGGAATATGAGTTGGCTCCGTTTCCTTTGGCAAACAAAGCAGCCCTGTATGACGTTCTCCGCGATACCGACACCCCTATCAATTTTAATTCGGACGCCGAAAAGCCGGCATTAAATGCCAGAGGATGTGTAGCAACGGTGCCACCGTAGATTTGTTAGAAGGGGACGAACAAGATGAAGAAGATGACATTTTACTTAATAATAATAAATTATCACTGACATAACATTTTGAGTTTTTTTTTTGTAAATAAAATTAGCAAAATCGAAATTGTTCAGCTTCTTTTTACATTCACCCCACTTCAACACCTAAGATGATCCTATGGCAAAAATGCATAGGAACTTTTTAGTAGAAAATTGTATCTGCTTTATTTTCGTGTAGAATAGTCGTAACGCTAAACTTGACGGTTTTCGAGTTATGAGCGAGAAACTGAAAAAAGGGACCTTTAACAGCTCCCCCACCCCCCGCTCACCTACACCCTCGGTTACTTTTAGTTTTAGACGTTTTAGTATGTTCGTCAGGACACCTCAAGAAACAACTGTACCAACTTTCAAAAATACGTGAATTTTTTCGTCTATTTGCCTTTTTTTGGCTAATTTGACTGGGCTAATTACAAAAATTTTAAAAGTTAAACTATGCAAAGGTAAGATTAACGCTTAATCGCAGAAATTCTTGGAAACAAAATGTTTACTTTTTTTGTCCTGAACTGAAAAGTTGTTAAATCTTTAAATTGCTTGAATTTTGTGAAAAACACTAAAAAATTGTTTAAACAATAAATTTTAAAGAAATAAAGAAAGCAAAGCTAAGGTTAAATCCTGCCTGAATAAATTCTTGCAGACAAAATAAACTAACATCTTTTTGTTCTAAACGGAAGAACTTTAAAAAATGTAAATTAGGTATTACAAGTATGTGAAAAGCACTAGAAAATTATTTTAAAAAAAAAATAAGCAAAGCAAAGCTAAAGTTAAATCCTTCCTGAAAATAATCCTTAACACCAAAGAAACTAACTTCTTTTGCCTTAAACTGAAAGGTTCTTAATGATTTAAATTGTTGTAAGTCTGTAAAAGGTACCCAAAAATTATTTAAAAAATGTAATAATTCAAAGCTAAGAGTAACCCCTGCCTGAAACATATTTCTGAAGACCAAAACCTAACATGTTTGTGCTTTAAACTGAAATATTATTAAAAATTTAATTGTTGCAAGTTTGTAAAAAGCACTAAAACGTTAAGCAATGCAAAACCAATGAAATTGTTTTTGAAGATTGAAAAAACCAAAATTTTTTACCAAAAACTGAAAGATTTGGAAGAATTTAAATTATTGAAAATCTATGAAAAGCATTAAAAAAATTATTAAACAAAATTAAACAATGCAAAGCTAAAGCTAATCACTGCTGAAAAGAATCCTGAAGACCAAACAAACTAACGTTCTTTTGCCCAAATGATAAGAATTTAATTTGCTGCAAGTCTGTGAAAGCCACTAAAAAGAATTTTAAAAAATAGATAAGGCAATGCTGAGATTAACTTCTGCTTGAAAACCTAATGCCTGTCATCTTAGATTTTTGCAGTGCCCAAATGCGTTTAAAAATTTTTAGTGCCGAAGCTTCCGGCCTTTAGTTATCAATACCAAACATCTTTAAATGTTACCTGGAAAGCATTTTTGCATAAGAAGAAAAGCAGCAAATTCAGCATGAAAAATAAATCCAGCGAAAATGATTAGATTGCATCAGGAAGTATTACAAGGTATAACAGCACGTTCGAGATTCTGACAGAACTTCCTAGACGGTTATATTGCTAAGCGATCGTTTACTGCACTCTCAGAAAGCTGGTGAAAATCAAGTAACAAAGCTGATGGGAAGCCGACTCGAGATACAACCGCAAAATCCTCGCGTATCCACTTTGTTCTTTTTATTAGATTATTTGTCTAGCACACAGACGTTTATAAAGTAAGTCAAGCTTTAAAAGCGTGTTGAACCACAAAGTCGATATAGCCACGTTTATAATTAATTTACGAACAACGGATCTGATTTATTGAGAAAAATATACGATAGAAAATCTTCAAGGCATTCATTTGGTTTGCTTGAATGGTTTAATTTAGTTATTTCATTAACTTGTGGTGGTTGCGCCCAGCAGATTTTTTTGCTTGTTTTTAATTTACTTCGAGCATTCCTAAAATATTTTAATAAAAAGAAACAGATTAAATTCCTTTATAAATTAGATAATTTCCAACCTCTTAGAAAATCACGGTAGTTTAGTAAAAAGACAATTTTTAGGTGAATATCTAGGAACTTTGTCTTAAAGAGAAAACAACTACCGATAAAACTTTTAACTTCAACTCGAACAGAATAAGATAATACCCTTTGGGACTGCTCATTACAAACTTGTAACAAATTCTACGTCTGTAGAGCTCGTTACGGTTATTCTACTCAAACTTTTAGACAAAATAAAAAATTAAATGTAAATTTAATACGAGATAAAACTTTACAGAACTTCAGCAAAGTTGAATTCCTTTGACGCCATAATTTCTCGAAATTGGATTAGATTGCTGATTACATTTATTAATTCATTGTTAATAATAATTTTCTTATTTTTTAAATCAATACGGACTGCTTTGACAAGTGGCTAATGTTAAAACAAATTTCGGTAAACTTTGTGCACAAACAACAGGCTTAAAATTAATTTGAAACAATTCTTGATATGAAAAGATACAAGTAATTGCAATAAAATGTGTTTAACGAAGACGATTTTTTATTTTAAAATTATGATAAATATATATTTAATTCAATTAGTTTCTGTGTTTACCTTTTTATCTGAAAATTATACAAAAATTCGGAAAAGGGGTCTCCTAGAATAGGTTTGATTGGAATTGGGCATAGAATAAGGATCTTAGAAAATCTACAAAATATTTTAAACGAGTAGTATTTGCAGAGAAAGTTTCTGAAAAATCCAGTTTCAACATATTTTCATGAAAAAACATCCGAGGGTTTATGCAACCCAAATATCTTTGGGGTAATCCGCTTAATAATGATTGACAGCTCCTTGCGGTTTTAATACTGCAAATATTTAAAGTTTGAATTAGTAACAGATGCAGCAAGACTCTTTATCTATAGCAAATGCGTATATTGAATATCATCGATGTCGGAAAATCTTCGTCCTTTCAGCCCAGTTTTTAATTTAGGGAACAACCAAAAGTCACAGGGAGCTAAATCGGGTAAATATGCAGGATGGTCTAATTATGTAATAGATTTTTAGCCAGAAACACTCCCACGAGGAGCGCATTGTCGTGGTGGATGATCCACTTGTCAAGCCACAGTTCAGGCCTTTTCAGTACCTCTAAATAGCATTCTTGGTTAACTGTTTGCACTTGTGCAACAAATTCATGATGTACTATCACATTCGGATTGGAGAAACACGATATGCGTGCTTTTTTCGGCCGTGGGGAGCTCAGAGATTTCCATTGCATGCTTTGGAGTTTTGTTTCGGAATCGTATTGGAAGCACCAAGTTTCGTCACTCGTAATTACTCTCGAAACATGTGTTTATTTGAAGAAAGATCTGTCACAACATCGATTCGCCGCTCCTTCTGTTCGTCCGTCAAGATCGGAGAAACAAACTTCGCTGAAACCCCCTCGTATGTCCAATTCTTTAACTAAAATTAGTCGGACTGTTTCTCGATTCATTTGCAATTCCTGAACCATTAATCGAACACTTAAACGTCAATCAGACTGTACCAAATCTCGCACTCTGTTCACATTTGCGTCCGTCAATATTGATAAAATTTCATTTTTATCATTTTTCTAACCTCTTACACAATATATCCAAACGCTTTAGTTTATCTTTTTTTAAGATGTACTCTGGCACAATATTTATTTGCATTCATTATGACGACTTCTTCCTCTATGAGTTTGTCGTTTTCAGTTTCCATAACACACGATTATTCCAGTCGTCTTCTTTCAGGTCTCGGTCTATCATTATTTGTCTCATGTATCATTCCATTTCAACGCTGGTCGTCCTCTTCTTCTTTTACCCCTTGGATACCATTGATAAATTCTTTTGGGCCATCTCCCTACCTCCATCCGTTCAATGTGACCATACCACTTCAGAGCTCTGTTTTCTAGATTTCGTGTTATAGACGATTTTATTTGCATCTCTTCCCAGATTCTGTCAGTTCTCCACCTGTTTAGCTTCGTTATTTGTAGGCACCTTCTCATGAAATCTAGTTCCACAGATCTAATTTTATGTCTTATTGTTTCCGTTACTGGCCACATCTCTCCTCCATACAACACAATGCTTTCTACTATACTGTGGAAGATATTCTTCTTTGTTTTTTTCGTCAAATCTTTGTTCCATAACATTCCATGTAGTGCACGTGTTGCTGTTCTTCCTAATTTGATTCTGTTATCAACATCTTCTTCTATTTTGCCATTTTTTGTGATTATTGATCCCAAATATTTAAAACTATTGCAGTTCTGTATTTCTGCATTGTCAAGTATTAAATTTTCGTGTTCTCCATTTACACACATATACTCCGTCTTTTCTAAGTTAATCTTAAGACCCCTTTTCTCAAATTCTATTTTTAGTTCTTTAAGCATGTATGTTATATCTTCTTTATTTTGGGCAAAAATAATTGTGTCATCTGCAAACAGCAATGTAATCAATGTAGCGTCATTAATTGGTATGCCTCGTTGTAAACATTTCCGTGTCCCAGTTCTCTAGTACTTCATCTATATATATATTAAATAGAAGCGGTGACAAACAGCACCCCTGTTTCAATCCCTTTGTTATATTAAATTTTTGTATCATCCATTTGCCTAATTTAATTTTTCCTGTTGTGTTATGGTACAGTTGTTTAATCATATTTATCCACTTTTCTTCGATGCCTAACCGTCGCATTGCCTGCCACAATTTTTTCCGTGGGACATTGTCGTAGGCCTTTTCCAGGTCTATGAAGATCATATGTGTTTCTAAATTCTTTTCTTTATTTTTTTCTATCGAATGTCTGACGCAAAATATATTGTCTAGGCATGAACGTCCAGCCCGAAAACCACTCTGTATCTCGTTGACTTCCTGCATATTCTTCTCTATTTTAGCTTTTAACACTTTTCCGTAAAGTCTTGCTGCTGTTGGGATCACGCTTAACCCTCTATAATTGTTACACTCTTTTTTATTCCCCTTTTTATATATAGAGGATATATAACAGGTATTCCACTCCAAGGGGACGGTTGCACCTTTTTCTATTTTTTGGAAAAGTTTTGTTAGTGATATAGTTAGTTTTCTGCCTCGATATTTCAGAAGTTCCGCTGTTATGCCTCCTGGTCCTGGTGCTCTATTATTTTTTGTTTTTGTCAGTGCTTCTTCTACATCTTTAGTTGTTATTTCCGTTTATATGTTTTCTAGTGTTTCTATATCTTCCTTGAACTGCTCTCCTTTCTTGTAATAGATTCTCGTAATGCTTAATCCATGTTGTTGGTGTTATTGTTGGGATTTGTATTCTTTGTGTTGTATTTGATCGTGTCTTTTTAATTGCTTGCCATGCTTCTCTGGACCTATTGTATCTTAAAGTTGAGTCTATATATTTACATAAATTAGGTACTCGAGTACTCATTTTTCTCTTTTTTTTGCTTTCTGTTTCACTATTTGTCTCCAGTTTACATACACTTGTCTGGTTTCGTCACTCCTATTTGCTAAAAGGTCGTTATATGCCTTTTTCTTTTGTTCTATTAGTGTCTTCAGTTCTTCACTTATATGTAGTTCCTTTTTCCTCTTTTTGCTCGATTCGCCCAGCACTTCATATGCTGCTGCATGAATACAATTTGTAATGTGGTCATATACCTCAGATGTTGTACCTTCTATATTAGGATTTAGTCGGTCTTCTAGTCTTTGCTGATACAGCGTTCTCACACTTTCCTGCTGCAAAAGTTCAATTTTGTATGTATATTCCTTCGTTTCCTGTAATTATGTTGTTTCTACTCCCTCTTCTTTAGGTTTATTATACATTCCACATCTAAATTTCCCCATTAGTAGGTGATGGTCCGATCCACATTCTGGTTGCCGGTATACTCTCACATCTCTTAGTTTTATTTTGCGTTGTTGTTTGACTAATATAAGATCTATTATCGATTTTAATCCTTTGGTCGGTTGTTCCCATGTATATTTATGGATATCCCTATGTTTGAAAAATGTGTTTGCTACCATGTATTCATATTCTTCACACAACTGAATTAACCTTTTCCCATTATTATTTTCTTTACTTTCTCCATGTTTTCCCACAATTTTTTCTCTTGCTATATTTCCTACTCTAGAGTTAAAATCTCCAATTATTATAACTTCATGCGATTTATTAACGTTTTCTGCACCATTACTGAGCTCGTCGAAAAATTTATCTTTTTCCTCGACCTTAGCATCGTCATTTACAGCGTATACTCCCACTATATCTATTATTTGTCCATTCACTTTTATTCCTACCTTTATGATGCGTTCATTGATTTCCTCCCAATACTGTATTTGTTTAGTCCATTTGTTTCTTATTAGTTATGACACCCCGGCCCTTGCTCTCTCATTTTTATTTACTCCGCTCCACAGGTGATAATAGTTCCCTAATCTTTCTTGTCCTTTACCCTTCTTTTTTGTTTCTGTCAGTATTACAATGTCAGTCTTCATTCTTTGTATTTCGTTGATAACTTCGTTTTTCTTATTATTTATACCTTGAACATTCCATGTAGAGATATTGAAGTCCCATTTCTTTCCTTTCCTCTTCGGTTGTTTTGTCTTTAATCGATGTTTGTTACTGAAATATTTAGCAGCAGAATTGCCCCCTCCGTATCCATTGGGGCTCCTTCCTTTGGAAGTGTGGATTTCCACCCGGAGAGTGTCTTTCTTAGACGGTCTTTTCATCCTGCTTTTGCTAGTTTTGTTTTACATGTGATGAATTGCAAATTCAATCGCCACAACCCTCCTCTTTTACCCGGGCTTGGGACCGGCAACAGCACCAACTAAGCTACTCAATCCACTCAGTGGTGCTGCAGGCAGAGTTACAATATTTATTTTAATTATCCAAAATCAATTGCCAATCTTTTTACAAATTATTTTTATATAAAAATTAAAGATTAATCCATTGCCCATACGAAATCCTCTAATGCGCTTTTCAATGCAGTAGCAGTTATCATGAATTTTCTCAAATGAACCCATTTAACCCTGTAATTAGTGTGAAAAGCGTAATGAATTTTTGAGTAAAAATAGGTCTACATTTTTATTATATACTTAAATAAACATCTAGACTAAAATATTTGAAAATATGTTTTTAGCGTTAATACAATTATTGTTCACGATTTCCCCTCAAATAATTGAATTTCAATTAGTAAATCAGAAGAACAGTGACTTTGTTGTTTTCAATGAAATAGAATATTGTGTCACTGTTTTTCTAATCTGTGAATTGGGGTGAGATAATACATAATAGTTTATTCAAATTGTTCATCATACTACGTACTTCGAGTAATGTATTTGCTACACAATTTTAAAAATTAAATCCGAACCTGGAACTAAAGTAGTCTGTAAATATAGAATAGAATTGCTAAACCCACAAGCACATGTTGTCAAGTAAGTAAAAGCCAAGATGGTTTAAGACCTTGGCTGTCTATTTCAAGTTAGGCGCAACACGGTTTTTTGATAACAGTCCGGAGGAACTTTAACATTTTCAGTTATTCATTTCCATCTTTATCTGATAAATGAAGAAACGATCCATATCTTAAATGTAATTTCCATTTTCAGCCTTTTTCTAACATCTTGCACGATGTATCCAAGCACTGAACTTTATCGATTGTAAGCGGTACTCAGGCATCATTAACAAAACCGATTATTTTTTTAATTATCCAAAATCAATGGGCCATATTTTTAAAAATACTTTCTATTTAAAAATGGAAATAAAAAAATATGGTTGCAAGATTGGCAAAGTACTCAGAAATTGTTTAAACGCCTTTGCATCTATCGAATTAATGATAAATAATGTACGAGGTTTTGCAGAAAAATAATGAGACTGATTTTCTTTTAACCATGAATTTTATTCGTTTTACAAATCAAGATTATCCCCTTCAAAGTAGTTCCCTTGAGCAGCTACACACCGATGGAGGCGTTTTTTCCATTGTTCATAGCAGTCCTGGAGGGTTTCTGCTGGAATGCCTTTCAACGCATCGGTTACGCTCTTCTCGATATTATCCAAAGTACCAAAATTGTGTTCCAGCCGGGGGATAAAAAATCACAGGACTGAGGTCCGGCGAATAGGAGACTATGGAACCACAGGAATGTTCTTTTTCTGTCAAAAATTCGTTGATGGAAACTGCTGTATGACATGAAGGGTTGTCGTCGTGGTGCAGCTTCCAAGTGCTTACAATGCCTGCTCGCACACGTGCTACCCTCTTCCTGAACCTTTCAAGGACTTTCCGATAGAAAGTTTGTCCTGGCTGTACAAATTCATTGTGGACGATCCCCTGACTGTCAGAGAAAACAAATGAGCATTAATTTGATTTTCGATTTGCTCTATCTCGCTTTCTTGGCACGGGGGGAGTTTACAGTGTACCACACTAAACTTTGACGTTTTGTCTCGGGGTCTTACTCAAAAATCCATGATTCATCACCTGTGATCGCCCCACTGAAGAATTCTGGCTCCGTTTCAAACCGATGCAAAAGATTAAAACACACATCCCTCTGATTGGCCCTCCTGTGTTAAAACCTGATTTAACTCACTACTGAGTATTCTCAACGTCAATCGACGGTCTGATATCACAAGAGTCCTCACTCTTTCCACATTGTCATCTGTTTTTGAAGTTGACGATCCTCCCGCCAGAGGTTCTTCTTCTCGGCCCTCTAAAAAGACCTTGTGCCATCTGAACACTGGTGCCCTGGATAAGGAATGTTCTCCATAAGCCCTTAGCAACGTTTCATAAGTCACAATAGTGGATTCGCCAAGCTTTCCACAAAATTTGGTAGCACAACGTTGCTCAGAAATTTTGCCAGCCCATTTTCGTAATATAGTTACCTTACAAACTCACAAACACAACTTCACTTCAGACGCTCTCAACAATCGCGTAGCAACTATAACAAGTTCAAGCTTGTACTGAGTCTACGGCAGGGATTATTCTAACTAAATCCAGTATTGGTCAGTTTTATCAAAGTAGGCCGATCATTCTGAAAATTTGCATAACTCCATAACTTTTTATTCTGAAAAACTTTTCTTAGTAAAATATTGGCGTACTGTGAATGGAAACAGTACTTTACCTGAAACGAAATTGACAAATAATGAATTTTATCAAAGTAGGCCGATCGTTCTGAACATTTGTACACCGCCATAGCTTTTCATTCTGAACAACTTTTCTTAGTAACACTTTGGCGTACTGTGAACGGAAAAGGTACTTTACCTGAAACGAAAAGAGTTATTGCTCAACTGTAAAGGCCTACTTGATTTTAAAAAATCGAAAGTAAACTAAAAATAAGTTTCAGACCAAGCAGGGTGGAATCCCAAAATATGAAATTCCAATTCGAAAATTTTTGGTCAATCATACCTATTGTAAACTCAATCCGGGGACATACTGTATAACACAAAATATTAAAATTTTCGATTTACTTGTAACAACAATGCAATTTTGCTAGAAACAACAAAAACGCCCAATCTTAGAAGTGAAGGTTATTTATATTATTAATTTATTATTATATGAGTAGGAAGATTAAAATGTTTCTCCGGGAAGAAAGCATTAGTTATTGGAACTGAATGGAGGGTTGCTTATACATAAAAATCTTTGTAACTGCAGAAAAGCCTTAACATTATTATAAATGAATAAAATAAATATTAACACGATACTTTTTTATATTCAGAGCTTTTATAATTTACCGAGATTTATTGAACCACAAAGATTAACATTAATTCATCGTAATAAACTGTTAAATGCAGCATTAAAAGGTGCCTTTTTGTTATGAAATGAAGTGCCCAGTCCCTTTCAAGAATATAAAAGAATCAAAGCCCTCGCAGCATAAATAAACGGGTTAAAAAGAGGGAAAGGGTTTTATAACATGGATATGAGTATATGGATCAAGATTTCATTCTCAACGCCGCTGAATACAGAAATACACAAAAAGGAAATCCCACAGTGGGCAAAAACTTCCTGAGGAAAACAAAGCCTGTTCGTTTTTATGGGGTACCTAAGTCTAAAACAGGCTTGTGATTTAAATATTTAATCTTGTAATTTTGGTTATAAAACAAAGAACTGTTGAAGGTTTAGTTTCATAATAAATTTTTAATTATTGTGTTATAAGTTTTCAACTTTTGAATCTTTAAAGCGAGATTGAAATCCTTTGATTAAGGAAAAATAAATCGATCAATCTAAGGAAAAAACCATAAAACGAGGAAAGTCAAGCGGCGTAACTTTTACTTCACGAGGGTGGCTCTTTGAAAGCCGAAATATGCGACTTTTTAGCCATAAACCTAATTCCTGTAAGCTTCTGTCCTTTTGAATTTGCCTTAAAGCGTAAAGGGGACTACAGGGAAATCGTTTTTACGTTTCGGTCTCTCTCGATATTCTCATAAATATCCAATTCCGTTTGGATGTCAATTTTCAGTGTTTCATAAGGACCTCCCTTGTAATAAATGTAATGCCTAAGGAAGGTAGTCGAGAAGACATCAACGTCTTCGCGCCGTAATGCATTTCGAATTTGTATAACGAAATTAAATATACGAGAATTTTATGAATCGTAAAGAAAGCCATTTTTCGAGCGTAAAGTCTGCTTCGAATGTTTAGGTCAATTTATTACGGTTATAGAATAGTAAGTGGTTGTAAAGGGAATTGAAAATTAAGTGAAAAGTTAAGCTTTGTCGAATGTTATGGTCCCTAAACAGAACTTGACCTTTTTCAAAAAACATGGTTAAAAGCAAATTGATGATATGTAGCTGAAATGAATTATTATTTGTACTACCTACCTACGCTAAGCCTTCGGATATTTTTTGTAACGTTATGTTTCCTTTCGAAAAGGAGCTTTATAGAAGAAAGAACGTTCCAGATATGAATGTAAATCCTTTCTTTAACGATTTGTAAAGATTAAGGTCACTCGATTTTTTAAAACATAATAAATGATGGCTTGTTAGAGTAGTATCACAGTAGCTTTTGTATTTCTTCCTGGACATACATCCTTTTCAGTTCACAGATAATTTTTCATAAAAACTGACCTGTCAGGCTACGAATTTATGTTGCCTATTTTTCAAAAGAACTGTATCCCGGTCTTTGGTCCTATGCAAATCGTTTCGTTTGAAGACAAGAACGGCGACTGAATTTTACTTTTAATTTATATCTCAATCATACGGTGTTTGTTTACGAAGCGATTTTCAGGAAAATAAAGGAAAAAAACATTGGAAACATTCGAAACTCAGTTGCAATTTTTACAACTGAGTTGCAAGCGTAGCACATTTCTGCATGTTAAAATTTTACGGACAGTAAATGCGCACACATTAAACTGGATTTAATTGCCAATTAGAATTATGGCTCTTCATTTAGTAATTCGGTTTACACCGTACATCTGCCGCACTTTAAATTTTCGAAACATATTTAATTCAATAATTTCATGGTTTTTCTTTTTTTGCGTTCGTTAACACCATGAAACCGATATTTTCCACCTTACGATTAAATTAAAACCCTTTGCGTATTTTACGGTTTAGTTAAAAGTGTTGTAAAGGAAAAATGTTGCAAAAAAGAATAAAAACCTAGTTCACGAATCATAGAAAAATAATTCAGACTTTTTTTGGGAAATCTGATGAATAAGGAACAAGGTTTCTTGATAGCGCTGCTTCTAAACACATGCCATTTCGAAGAAACTCGTCTGTTAATTTTCAAAAATATCTCAAGGAAATCATGTCGTTTGGAGATGGTGAAACATTTTAAGTTGAAGATTATGATACTGTCTATATGAAACGTAATGTTGAAGGAAAATTCCTTAATAGTAAATTGGAAAACGTTACATTCCATCCCTCAAGAGGAATTTATTTTCAGTGGGAGCGTGCAAAAGAAAAGATTACAAAATTATCTTACACCGTGATTCTATTTTCATAATTAGAGGTAAAATGACTTGATCTTCAATAAAATGTTGAAAGTCGTTTCGAATAATGAATCTTATGTATCTGCGACTTTCAATTTCGATGTTTAGCATGAACGTCTTGGAAACATGGGACTGAAGAAAACCCTGCATGTCATCGCCAAAGATTTCGATTTCTTCTGTGAAGTTTGTCAATAAACAACATAGACAACACACGGTTCGACAAAACTACCCCAAACGATACGGCATCTGGGAATCATGTTCACACGGACGTTGGAGGACCAATTATTGGAGATTCTAGATTTTTTGTCATCTTCATTTTTTGAAGCACATATCTGACCTTTTTGACAAATTTAAGGAATAGCATGGCGAATACCAAATTTCATGACTCAATAAAAACACTACGTTTAAGCGATGGAATATTTAAATAATAATACGAAGCTAAACAATAACAAAGCTGAAGAATGAAAGGGATTTTGACAAATATGTACAAACAGCCCCAAACAACTTAAGCTGCAAATCATTTTGATTAATTTTCGTAGTACATTGTGGGCTCATCTGAAAAAACTATATGAAGCAGTACCTAATTCAGTTGGTAAGCATCGCACCATACACACCTAAGCAAACTGGCTGCTCAGAAAGACACAACCGAACGTTAGTTGAGGTTGAAAAAGCGAGGGCAATGTTGCTTGCGAAAGATCTTCCTACCGAATTTTGGGCAGAAACAACGAATACGGTAGTCTACATTTATAAGCTTAAGCACAAAATAATAATATGACTCCAAAAGAGGAAATCATCATCGTCCTAGCTAACTCAATGGTAAACACTGAAGAGCAAGAAACTGATCCTCCGGTCGAGTTTGAAGACTCCATCAAGTCCAACATTTTTGAAGATGCTGTCAACAATACTTTCCAAAATCAATAAATTATTGCAAGCTCCTCCAACAGTCCACAGCATAGTCTTGGCAACAGGAAGCACTTAGAGAGCCGGTGAGATACCAGCTACGTCTGCCTGGCACTACAACCCTTTCTGTGATCCGCCCTCATTCTCCATCTTCGTACTCCATCAAGCCACCTCTTTCCAGGCCTTCCTCTTTAACGTTTTCCCTCTGGTTTCTCCTCTAATGCTGTTTTGGGTGCTCTTCCTATGTACACACATGTCCCAACCATGCTAGCCGATGACTTTTTATTGTTGCCACAATATCAGATTCTTTCATTTTCTGACTTCTTCGTGCTTACTCCAAATACCGGCATTATTTATTGAGCCAAACACTTTCCTCATAATTTTTCTTTCGAATTAGAAGCATGTTCTTGTCCTCGTCTGTCAAGACCCACATCTCTGTTACTTATATTACTATGGCTGTTATTATGGTCTTGCATATCTTCAATTTAACGTTTTCAGATAGATTCTTCTTCGCTATAACCCTAAGTGGGTCTTGGCTAGCTCCACAAGCTTGTTCCATTTCTTCCTGTTCCTGCTCTTCCTTATCTTTTTTTGGGTGTATTTGAGTTATTAGTTTTGTTTTACCTTTGCTTGTGGGAGCTTTCTTGGCTAATGGTTCTGCTTGCGAGGGTGGAGTAGCCGTTTCCATGCCCTGGCGTGCGTTCTTTAATTGCTATGTTTGTTTCTTTGATTGATCACTCTTGTGCGGAGTTGTTTGTTTTCTTGGTGCTAGTAAGTTTTGTAAAGTTTTTGGTTTGTTTTTATGTTCTTCACATATAATTTCAGTTTGTTCCTTATCTAGTGTTATCTTTTTTGCTATCCCTTCCATGAATTTTTTTTATTTTCATTATGATTGCTCTCTTCGGGTGATCCTTCACTTGTCATTCGAATTAAAGTCTTTTTTAATATCTGTTCTTTATTTTCTAAATTGCTCATTGTTTATAATTAATTAGTTTACACCGTTTTAATTTTGCCATGAATCCTTTTTGCCGGACCTCCATCATACGTGTTTTCAATTTATTCCTTATTGTCCACTCTTTTCTTGTAACTTCTTCACTTATCCATATATCACTATTTTTAAGTTTCTGAGTATTTTTTAGTAGCCCTAATTTGTTGTTCCTTGTGGATAATGCCAATAAAATTGGTCGATTTTACTGGTTTGGAATTTTCACATTTTCTCATTCTAATACAGTAATCCACATCGTAATCTATTTTCTTTCTGTAACTACTCAATTTGTTGCTGTTGTTCTGTAACGATTTTCTTTAATTTCTGATTTTCCTCACGTATTAGGGTGTTTTCGTGGTTAATTACATTTAATTTGGTATTTATCTCATTCATTTGGTCCTGTATTTTTCCAAACATGCTTTTAATTTCCTTCATATTATCCTCGTTCATTCTGGTTTGCTTTAAAATTGAAGTTATATTTCCTGTTGTTTCTTTACTTACTTTATACTGCGATATTTCTTGTATTTGCATAAAAATTTATTTAACGCGCTTTACACGATCACTTATAATTTACTTTTATGCTATTTTAATAATTATTACACCTATTTACACTTCAAAACACTTTAAAAATAATACACTAAAACTAGTAAAGGTCATTCACATTTCATTCACACCCGCAGAACCCTTCCAGATAGATTACGAGACTAAAATATTTTTTATAGCAAGTAATGGCAAGTGTTTCCTGCATAGATTCTGACCTCTATATCTACTACGGGTTATTTGTTTCCCTTATTTAATATGCTTCCTAAATACTTCAATTGCTTTTTCGAATTGCTTGCCCCCAATTTGTATTGTTTCTGATTGTCTCATCCTTTCTTCCCTTATCTGCAACATGTATTTTTTGGATGTTGATTCTTAAACCTTTAAACCTTAAAATATAGTCCGATGTAACCCTACCTTTCCTGAACCCACTTTGATAGTCTCCTAATATTTGTTCTGTGTACTGTTCAATTCTCTATGCTATGCTCCTTATCATGAGTTTATACACTATACTAATTAGAGAGATGCCTCTGTAATTATTGCAGTTTGGTTTGTCACCTTTTTTGAAAATTGGGCATATCAGGACACTGTTCAATTCCTTTGCCATTTCTTCCTTTTCCCATATTTCCACTATCAGCGTGCGAACTTTTCTGGAAATTTTATCACACACCTATGCAGAAGCTCTTTCTCGTCGTGATGTAAAATTATGGAGGCAAGCAATCAAAGAGATACTTTCTTCCCAAGAAGAAAGTAATAAACGGACCATGGTTACTTTATCCGAAGGACGAAGACTCATACGTAAATTGGTTTTTAAAATAAAAAATTCAACGGCCAAAAATCCACCTAAACACAAAACTTGCCTTTGTATGAAGGGGTTCAAACAGAAAACTGGAGTGAACTACAATTGTCAAAAACTTTGAGTACCACAAAAGCAGAATACATTGCTGCCTGTTCTGCAGCAAGAGAATTAATTTGGCTCCGACTTTTACATAATATTGGACACCGATGTGATACGTCAACAATACTTCTAGTTCTAGCATACCCTTGCCACGCGCAGTTGATATGGCGTATTACTTAGGGCCACTATACTCGCGATATTCATGGTCATCCACGTGCATGAAACATGACACGTTCAGCATTCTTTAAAATATACAGATTAGCACGTTCATGGTTCAAGGTGGGGGATTTGATTCTATATAAGAAATCACTGTTACAGAAGCGAACCATGGCCAGTGTAAACGTCAAACAGTCATGTTGTTAAGAAGTCCGGTCCCATCCTTCGTACTTAGTGTTTTCTACGATTTGTATGTAAGAATATTTTTCTGTATTTAATTTAATGTAATTCAATTCATAGTAAGACTTGCTGATAGTTTGTAGTTAACCCTTTGTTTTATTTATTAACTTTAACGTTTGCAACTTATCTCTAAAAGTGTTTACTTGTAACTTTAACTTTAAATAATATTTGTAAACCGTAATCCAAAGTTCGGACAATATATGTTATGTTAGTTTAATCAGACTTTCAATATAAAACCTCTCGCAGGAAAGCAAACCCCACGTGGCGTAGCTGGTTAAATAATTCTACCTAAATTTAATTAACTTACTTTTATTAACTTTTAATATTATTGGTCAAACCTGCTAGGCGTTACAATACTTTATCACGATAACCAAAGTACAATCAAGCTTATAAAAAATCCAGAACCGCACAAATGTACGCAGTAAATCGATGTTCATCTTCATTTTATTAGAGAAAAGTATTATTACAAGTTTTTTGGTAACATTCGTAAATTCAATCTTCAAACAAGTTATAGTTAGGCCATACGCAGAACTTTGCAGTATTTTAAGTTGCCTATAGTTTGCTCTGCGAACGTTAGGGATTTTAGGATTCTATTTCTGAATCGGTCGTTCTGAATATTTTTCGATTTCTGTTTCCTTTTTATTACAAGTCAATTCGACGAAGTCATCACTGCCTTTAAACCACATTTAAGGGATTCTAGGAGTAGTTTGTTGTGGATTCAAGCGGCGTTGGCCGATATTTTGGTTATCGGTACTCTGGAATTTAAACGCATGTGGCGGTTTTCAATCCGACGTTAAAATTCGACTTCTGGGCTTAAAATCTTAAAAGGTATGCTATTGTTTGGTTTAGTTTAAATTCCCCTAACGTTTTCCTTCGATTTTCAGCCCGATTTACGGCCAGTTAATCTGGTTACGATTTTGATGGTTAAGTAAATTTACGGCCTGTTATATTTTTGGTTATGGTTGACATGTGGCCGGGCTTGTTGTAAAGACATATTTTATGGTTCCGTCCGTTGTTGTCGATGTGCTGTTTATGAAACCGAGAAGATTTCCATAGTTTGATTTTGGTCTACGAAGAATTCCTGTCCTGCTTAGTGATTTTACCGATTAACCTGTAAGGTAGACTTGTTGTATTTACCTTCGTTTAGGAGGCGTACGAATTGTTGTAATTCACCGTACAATCTTTGAGAGTCGTATCTCGTAAATTCAGATCACCGTATAGGTTATTATTGTACAAAAATACCTACGTAGGATTCCTTCATATTTTATATTTCAATTTTGCATTTAGTCACTGTCAATTTGCATTAACGTCATTTATATTAATTAATTTGATTTCTATAGTTTTATTGTTTATTCCCTGAACGTTCCATGTACCCACTTTCATTGTCCGTTTTCTCGCCAGTCGTTGTCGTAATCGATTTCCGTCCTTATTCCGAGGCTTAACAATAGTACTGAGAGCCAAAATTTGATTTTTTGCAGATATTGAGGTGCTAGCCCAACTCCAACCCCCAACTTGGAGGACCAGGATTTTCTTTTGGGGAAATCTCCCTTAGCCGAATGGTCTCTGTTTTAAGGCGCCGAGAGTTCGCCTTTCACCCTTTCCCGTTAGCTACAGTCTATTACGACTACAGTCAGGAGGCACGACGAGAACGTGGAAATAGGGTTTACTGGCAGAGCTGCTAAGAAAGTCGCAGAGGCTTTTCTCGATATTTATTTGAACTTGCCTTATCGGCATTGACAAGTTCATCGAGACCGTACCAGTCTTTACCTCCCTATAGAAATCACAAAAGAATTAGAAAGATTGCGTATTGACATTGCATTGCTAACGGAAACTAAGAAAAAAGGTCAAGGGAACGAAGAAATTGGTGACTATATACATTTTTGGTCTGGAGTTCATAAATCTGAAAGAGCTAAGGCAGGCGTTTCCATTTTAATCAAACGGAGCTTAAAAAAGTATATCAAAAACTTCCAAAATATATCTGAACGACTTATCACAATGACCATTTCTCTATATGGACTTGAAACGGTTATAATTGGAGCTTACGGCCCAACAAACGATTATGACGACAATTCAAAACAAGAATTTTATTGTAGTATGGCAGATATTTTAGATAAAGTAAAATCTCAACAAGAAATCATTTTAGCAGGAGACCTTAATGCTAGGGTAGGGTCACAACAAAATAATAGAGTAGTGGGTCAATATGGAGAAATGGTAAGAAATGAGTCAGGGGAAAGGTTGATAGACATGTGCGAGGAATACAAATTAAAAATTACCAATACACATTTCCCACACAAGAGTGTTCATTTGTTTACATGGGAGCGGCCTTCATTACAGCAAAGATCTGTATTGGATTACATAATAATACGACAATGGTCCAAAATGAAGGCTTATGATTGTCGAGTGAAGCGAGGTGCCAACTGTGGATCAGACCACTACCTAGTGGTAGCAACCATAATTTTCCCCTATAATAAGAAAAGTAATAAATCCCAAGAAGAACAGGACGAACGCGTAGTTCAAGATGCGATCAATATTTGCAGATACAAATTATATGTCTTACAACAACCAAGTATGAGACAATTCTATGAAAATAGATTAACACAACAATTAGAATCAGTACCGAGAAACGAAGATATAGAAACAGAACATCAAGTTATCAAAAATGCAATTCATCAAGCAGCTGCAGAGGCATTAGGAAAATATCAACGAAAAAAAAATAAACAGCAGCCAATTTGGTTCACGGAAGAAATTCAAGAACTTGTAACAGAAAAGAATAAATTATATCATGATTGGTTAAACAATAGAACAGTAGAAAATAGACGTACATACAAAAGCAAAAATAAAGAACTACGTAAAAGTGTAACTAAAGCCAAAAACGAATACTGGGAATACAAATGTGGACAGATTGAGGGATTAATTGGAGGTGCACAGTCGACAGAAGTATGGCGAACAATTAGACAACTAAAAACAAATGATGCTTACAAATATGACGAACTCATTAATATTACTGAGTGGAAGAAACATTATGAGGATCTATAGATGGAAAATCTACAACACTTTCTCAATGATAACAGTAATGACATTGTGTACGACCCAGTTAACGATGGAAATTTAATTGAAATAACTTATACTGACGTCAAACGGGCTTTGGATAGAATGAAAAACGGAAGATCGCCTGGTCCCGGTAACATTCCAACGGAATTAATCAAATGTGGTGGAGCGGATCTCGTAACGAGGATTGCTAAACTCATGAATAGGTGTTGCCAGCTAATATATGTTCCAAAAGAGTGGAAAATCTCACATATAGTGTCCCTTTTTAAAAAAGGTAATAGAAAAGACCCTAAATGTTACAGAGGTCTAAGTGTTACTAGTACGTTAAGCAGGTTGTTTGGAAAAATCATACATGAAAAATTAAGGACTGATATTGGACATCAAATTGGAGAAGACCAAAGTGGCTTTATGCCAGGACGATCTTGTACCGACAACTTATTTACACTGCAGCAAGTATTGGAAAAAAAGATAAAAAAAGACGAAGAGGTGCACCTTGCATTTGTGGATCTGGAAAAGGCCTATGACTCAATACCAAGATCAAAATTGTGGGAAGCTTTAGACATCTTAGGCATTAATTCCCATTTACTAACAATTATAAAACAATTATATAACGAAAACATCTCGTACGTTAAAATTTCTAATCGCCTCTCTAGTCCAATTAATACCACAAAAGGACTTCGACAAGGCTGCAGTGTATCTCCATTATTATTTAACTTATACGTCGAAATAGCACTGCGTAACTGGAAGAGACACTGTGGACAAATGGGGATCCTTATCAACGAAAAGCCTCTCTTTACGCTAAACTTTGCAGATGATCAGGTGGTCCTGGCGCAAGACGCATATGATCTTGAATTTATGATCAGAAGACTGTACATCGAATATCAAAAATGGGGTCTGCAAGTCAGCCTGAAAAAGACCGAATATCTTGTGATCAATTCTAATGCACGGTTTGATGTAATTATAAATGACGATGTTGCTGTAAAACAAGTAGACCAATTTAAATACCTGGGAGCAGTAATAGACAAAAATGGCTTAGGAGAAGAGCAGATAAACCATAGGATACAGCAAAGCAAGAGAATAGTAGGTTGCCTTAACTCTTTATGGTGGAGTAAATCGTTATCACTAAAAACAAAGAAAAGGATAGGACAAACTATGGTAGAATCCGTCCTATGCTATGGGTGTGAGGTGTGGACCGTGAAAGCAGCAATGAAGAGGAGACTCAACGTAATCGAAATGGATTATCTGCGAAGGAGCACAAGAACATCAAGACTAGAACGGATTCCAAACGCTGATATTAGAGCCACAATGGAAGCAAACGAAACCGTGACGGATAGAATTGAACGCAGAGGATTAATATGGTTTGGACATTTAATGCGTATGCCAGAAGATAGATGGCCAAAAAGAGTGTTCCAGTGGGTACCTCCCGGACAAAATAAACGAGGACGACCGCGCAGATCGTGGAATGAGGGAATGAGACAAGCAATGTTACAGAGGAATCTAGAGGAAGAACAGGCATTGGATAGAGAGGCGTGGCGTAAAGGAACGGGAATGCGGCATTTAGCTGTAATGTGATTTATGTAACATATAATACTTGTACACATATGTATTGTAAATTACAAACCCGAAATATATATATATTAATTAATTTATGCTTTGTTTCCTTTTCAATTTAAAATTTAACTACCGATTTGCTTCTGAATTTTAAGACACTTGAGTTGTCGTGATACCGAATATTTAGGGTGACGCAAGGATTTTTGTGTGATTGCTGACTTTAAACGTGGCCGAACAAGTACTGCAGATGAGCCACGTTGGTGACTTCGGATATAGTGACTAAGCCCACAAAATAGTTTCGAGTAACCGAAGATTGAAGATCAGGGAGATATCAGACAAGTTCATAATATTTTACATGAACATTTGGGCATGCAAAAGGTTTTTACAGACTTAAACCAAAATCGTGTTCGAATGGACATTTGCTCTGTGTGCTTGGGACGTTTCAAGTGTAATTCCAAGGACTTTTTGAACCACTTCGTGATCTTCGATAAAACGTGAGTCCACCACTACACGCCGGAATTGAAAGAATAACAATGGACAATGGACAGTCAGGGAAGTCTTCTCCAAAGAAGGCAAAAACAATAGCGTCTGTCGGAAACGGTTTCCTGGGATTCGCAGAGTGTGATCTTTATTGACTACCTGGAAAAAGGAAGGAAAATTATTGGAATGTACTACGCAGGTTTGCTGCAAAAATTCGAACGACGAAATTAGGAAAAAGCGGCCGTACCTTGTCAAAAAAAACTCCTCTCTCAATAGGACCATGCACCTGTTTACACGTCAACCGTTCCCATGGCTAAAATCCATGAGCTCAGGTTCAAATTGTAGATCATCCACCCTACTCACCCAATTTAGCCCCGTCTGACTTCCATTTGTTCCCGAACCTCAAAAGATGGACAACGATTTTCCGACAACAATGAAGTGGTTCATGCCGTGGACGGTTATTTTGCAGACCAGGAGAAATCATTTTATGAAAACGATATACCTAATGGCTTAAACATCGTTGGGCAAAATGTGTTATATTGAAAAATAAATACAAGTTGGTCAATTTTATTCGCATTTTCTTTTTCATTTACCGTACTTTTCAAACTTCGTTTAGTTTATAAAATCACAAACGTCGAACTTAACAAAAGGTGCTTCTCTTATTTCCTTGTGCTTCCATATTATTTTAGAAAATAACCAAAATAGCAAAGCAGGAAGCACCCTGAAAAAATATATTACGCTTTACGCATTCTTACACAACCCTTGCTGTTGGATTTTCCAACAAGAAATGCAAAGCTTTCGTTGTTCATTTACTTTGGATTTGGATTTGGATTCCTAAATAACGTATTCTTATTTTATTCAGAACCAGATTTACGTTTTAAGGTGCGTTTAATTCGATTGCGTCCTTTATTAACGAAGAGATCCCTTTACCTTCACTTACTGGCTTCTTTTACAAGTTTAAAGTATTTTAATTAAACCGCTTTTGAAGGTTTCTAACTCTTTTATCCTGTCTTTACTTTCCTTCGCAATTTCTTGATGATGAATACTTTTTTATTCTTTGCTTTATAAATAAAACTTCGGCTTGTGCGTGCCCGCATATTTTTAATTAATTTTTCGGTCATTTTTATAAAAACAAATTTTGGATTTTCATTTAAAAAAATGTAAGTGAAAGGTAAACATCCACAAAAGATAATCTCATTAATATGATTGAAAAAAATATGGTTGTTACTTAATCAAACTAAATGTCAATTCAAAAGAGAGCTCTTCAGGCTGAAAATTTCGCCTGTCTGAAGTATTCCTCAGGGATGGAAAACACCGCACCAAATGGGCAAGTGACGGTTCATGGCACGAAACGGACAACTTTAAGTCTGGCTCAAAAAAGCTATCCCTAAGGACTTCCATTCCTTATAATTCAGTCTTTCGAACTTTTCTAGGCGATAAGAGCTTCTCACTAAAAAATTACATTAATCCAGTCTCATTTTCTAAGATTAATTTCTAGAACTAAATTTTATAAAAACATATTAAAGTTGACAAATTAACACTTAAATGTAATCACCAAATGTCAAGCTGGATTTGGTTTAAGGTTATGAACACTGCAAACACATTGGAATTAAACCTGGCGGTGAAAGAAGACAACGTGCGTTAATTTTCCATGAGTTGCTGCGATTTGATTTTTTAATGAACATACTTTAAGGAAGGATGAAAACATGGATTATTTGTGAGGTTTAGCAACTTCGGGTATTTCGAATTTTCGATTCGTTCCTCGAGAGAAGTTTATTGCTTTCCTGTAACCGAAAGCCATACATAAGCCACCGAGAAATCACTCCGCCAACTCGTCTGGCTGTGATAAGGGTTTACAAGGAGGAAGTTGTGTCCTTACAACTTTAGCAAATCAATTGATGTAACACAGAGGACAAGCGGAAAGAAGCCGGAGATACAGACAGAAAAGATAAAAGGTTATCATTGAGGAACTTCCGAATATCGATGAAACTTTCCAAAAGTTGATACGCGACAAACAGGTACTGATTTAAGAACGGGAAATATAATATTTACTCTGTTGATTTTTTTTTTGGGTTTTGGTTTCTAGATAAAAGCTGGAACGCCTTACTTATGGTTTAAGAGGTTGCTCACGGGCAAAACTCAAGTAAAGGAATGCGTTTTAGAAGTAGGTGGGACTGCTTCAACTGTCTGCAGTTTACTCAATTATTCTTAAAATAGGCAAAACTGTCTCTAGCCTACTCCCAAAACGCATTTAAACTACCCCTCAGAGGAATAAAAAAGCTCCCTCATTAATTAAACCCTTCGTATTTATCAGATTTCTAAAAAAATTACGTTTTTATAATGCAAAATCAAGAAAAAAAATGCAAAGAATTTTAGATTTATTAATTAAAGTTTGCTATAATTAATTCGCCACATTTGCCAAGAACAAGTGTTATTCTAAATGTTTTTGTTGGGTAGAATAACGAGCGCGTGTTCTGGAAGTTTGAAAAAAGTACAAGAAGTTGCATAAGAACTAAAGTTCGTGATGAACGTGTTGTTGAGAAGCAAAAATAAAACGTCCACCATAACAAATGGCCCAATGTTCAAGCTCGAGGGATGGTATTAAGACGCTATATGTTTAAGGTGGCTGTGACCTCTGGGCAATTAACGAACGTTGCTATTTTCTCAACCTTCGTCCGTTCTATTTATAATGAAACTAGGATAATAACTTTGTTAACTGTTTGATTGATTAATTCTCGTAAATCCTTGTAGGATATCCGATTAACCTCTGTGTTACATACAAAAAAAGGGCAGCCGAAAATATATAATTTTACACAATAATTTTTGGTTCAAAATAGCTCTAAATATAATTAATCCAACTAAGATTTTCCTTGTTTTCCGTTCGAGACATCTTCATAAAATCCATCCTTAATGTACAAGAAAGAATATCACAAGAACAATGACCGTCGTAAAATCACAGTCTTGATAAGACTGTTGCAAACTTTAGCTGACGCTATATTTTTTTATTCGCTTTTTAATTAAACTTCCCATAAATTCTTCTTGCTTAATACAAAGCGAGTTGTCAACACTCATAATGGATGAAATACTTTTTTCTTTTTATTTGGCGGAACGAAAATTTAAGCTCATTTTTTGTCAGACTGATAAAACTTCTAAAATTATTAACGTTATACATGAGCATTGCGTCTGCTACAAGAAAAAATAAAAACAAAATATAAGAAGTAGTTATCCCGAAGGTCTTTAATTCCCCGATAAGCTGTAGATATTGACATCTTACGATCCGCTGCATTCCAAGCCTTGTTTTGGGAAATCCCTAAGGTTGCAATATAATCCAGCATTTCAAACCCTTTTTAGGCTTAAACTTTCCTAATTTCGTTCTTAAAAAAACGGCCACATCCTAACCACATAAAAATGGCTAAGTTGAAAGGAAACGAATTTTAAAAAGAAAGATTTCGTATACAGAAAAGAAAACCCAAACCCAAACATATAATCTGATATTACGCACTCTATTTTTCAATTTAACACAAAATTATATGTGTTTCGTACGAGATTGCCTTTCTCCTAGAATAAGAACAGAGTTCGTTGTTGCGTAAAACAAGAACGAAACTTCCAATTCTAAGCATTCCAATCCAATCCGAGTAAATACCTTTCTTTTTTCTGATACGTCTTTTCCTTCTATGCGACTTCATAAAAAAATCATTACACAACGAAAAGCAAACACCATCAATAACAACTAATATTTCGTTACTTCTTTGTACTTTATATACTCCGTAATATTATTAACGAAATTTCATACGCTCACAATGAATATTTGATAAGGGAACAAATTGGCTTTTTATATATTTAGCGAACACATATTTAATTCATTTATTTATCAACGCACAAAATACTCGTATATAAATTGCAAACAAGGATAAAGTTGAAAATGCGAGCTTGTAAAAAACGCGACCTAAATTTTAACAGCTAAGTCTTCGCTTCCACCATCAAAGAAAGTTAGTTTGCTTGTCATTTTAGGGCATCTAAAACACTTTGTATTAAATTAGGAAATACGCCATTTGAACATTCTTAGCAGCGGCTTATAAAACCCACCTTTCTATATCATTTATCAAAATAAAGATTGACAAACGAAAATATTGGCTTTTATTAAAACTCAACACCATTTCTACATTTAAAATTCTGAAGAACTGAGAAACGAAATTAAAAAGAAAAAAGAAGCTTTGAAAATATATATCAATGATAAAGCTAATGAGAATAAACAAATTTGCAAAGAAGAACTATGCAAAAGTTGTAAAGAAATTGAAACAAGAAAGCTGGAAAAAGTTTGGGGAAGAAATAGAAACTCGTATTGGAAAGAACCAAATTTTTGAGAAATAATGAGATCACTAAGGAAAAAGAAAGGGGTGGAAAAGTGAAACATCGAAAATGATTAACAAAATAGAAACAACAACAAAAGGAAAGTTAAAAGAATGAGAGATTTTTGAAAAGGTCTTTCGGCAGAGTGGGAGCGCACGTAGTACTGCAATATAGAAAGTTAAGAAAAAACCTTCTTGATCAGAACTTGAAAGGGTGGCCACTCTGCGGCTCGGTGTGCGGAAAGAAAGAAAGAAAAGGTCTTCCAACACCCCTCTGAGCAATCTACAATAAAAAATTTTAATATACATTATACAGGGTGATTCAAAAGGTATGGTCCAAACTTAAGGGTGTGATTGGTGATGTTAAAATAAGTAAAAAATGCCAATAAATTCATGTCCGATTCACAATGGTTTTCTAGTTATAACAACATTTATGATAATTTATTATTAATAAAGAACGTATACAATTACAAGAAAAATTAAAAAGTATCACAACAAATGTTCAAAATGTCCAGTTTGCACTTGTATACAAAGTTGGCAACGCCGACGCAGAGAATTTCGAACATTCCTCAACCGTTTAGGATGTCTTCGAATATCTTCAACAGCTTAATTTATTCTATTAACTAAATGGTCCTTGTCTTTAATTTCCATTGCAGAAACATTTTCTTTTAATGCACCCAACAAGTAAAAATCTAATGGAGTAATGTCAGGCGAACAAGCCGGCCATACTACTGAACCGCCTCTTCCAAACCAGCGCAGCGCTGTGAAAAGTGTATATTTAGCCAAACCCTTATCTGATGTGAATTGTGCAACGGTGCCCCGTCATACTGATACCACATGGATCTTCGCACAGCATTAAACCGATGTGATAATACATATGGTCCAATAACATGATCGCCTATAATACCAGCCCAAACGTTAACACTGGAGCGTTCTTGAAAAGCAGTAAAACGGTAAAACCACTGTAACTAGATAACGGTTGGAAATAAGACATGGGTTTATCGGCACTTTTTGCTTATTTTAACATCACCAATCACACCCTTAAGTTTGGACCATACCTTTTGAATCACCCTGTATAATGTACTATAAATAAAAATGTATTAAAAACAGAACTAATTGGAGATTGCTCAGGCCTTTCCCTGACCACCGTATTCCATCTGCCAAAGTCCCTTGTGCTTTTATAAGCAGAAAACAAAAATATATAATCAATTTTAGGGAGAAATATGTGGAATTTTGCCAAAAAAAGAACAAAAGAAAAGAAAAGGAGCTAACAAAATATATAAAAAAGAAGTTCTATAAAGTTTAAAATCTGGGATTCCAGGTGGACAACTGCGCTTTAATCTGCGGTATTTATGATAAATTTTTGCAGGGAAAACCCTTAAAGATTTTTGGCACATATACTGCACCTTTTCTCGTACGTTTTTGCTTTTATGGCAAATTCTCTCCATTGCTTTCTGTCTTCAGTCTTTCCTCTCCAGTTCTTTATCTTCCTTATTTTCAGATCTCCCTTCACTTGATCGTACTTTAGGTCTTCCTTTCGGTCTTTTATCTGTAGGGTTCGGGTTGCATTCTGTTATTCATCGCTCATCGCTCCTCATTCTATGCCCTAACCACATTATTCGCTGTGTTTTTATTATTCTGACGATGTCTTCTCCTCCTGAGATATTTCGTATTTCATAATTCATTTCGTTCTCTCCTACCTTCTTTAGTCCCAATATGGTTCTCATTCCCTCTTGATCATACATAACGTTTCTGCTCTATATGTTACCATTTCCAACCATTGTTTTATATATTTTCATTTTGTGTATTTACTTTTTTTTAATATCTAATAATTTATAGTATGTATTCTATGTTGTATTTCACCCTTAATATTTCTCTTTTACTTAACCACCCTGAGTCGGTCACTAACGTTTCTTTAGAGAAGATGGGTAAGATGTGGTCCATTCGTAAGCGAGCTAAAATTGAAGTGCTTTTGACCGAAAGCAATACAACAGAAGCTGAAATTGGTAGAATCGGGGGTGTTAGTCCAATGTATGTGACAAGATTTGTAAGAAAATTAAAAGAACAAAAACAAACGTTAGTAAATGCGGAAAAAAACGAAACACTTGGATCAAGATGGACACTTTTCTGTTAAAAAAAGTTCGACAAAACAGAACATTAACATCAACAGAGCTGCAAGCCATTGCCAGAGAACACGGTACGGATATAACTCCAAGAACCGTAAGAAGAAGGCTGTTCGATTCTAGGCTAAAGCCTAGACGCGTACGTAAAAGGAATGAGGAAAAAATGGTTTACTTGGGCAAAAACCCTTAAAAATCGGACTTTCGAGGAATGATCGAAAAGGATACAAATAAGCAAAGCAATAACCCTTCTTAATTCATATCTTTTAATTTATTTGTTCAAGATGGTTCTCAGTGACGAGACGATATCTCCACCCTCAATATGTTAGGATAGGACCTGTTGTGTAATATGTAAAACATCTTAACAGTGTCATGATTTGGAGTGCGATTATCTATTCATGGAGTAGGCAAAGTGTATATTGTAGAAGGAACCATGAATGCTAAATAGTATGGGAAACTCGTCGATAACTATGTGGGTGCCGATCATGACCGACCGGTTTTTAAGTGGTGATGGTGATGGTAGCAAAAATTGTAACAAAAAAGCGTGAAGAAAATGGCATCAGTCGGCCAGGAAGCAGCCCAGACATGAACACCACAAGGTCATTATGAAGCGAATTCAAAATGAAATTAAAGAAACCTACAACCAACAAAAGTTTAATAAACCATGACTTAGATATATGACATAATAACGAAGCCATTAGGGAAATGTGTAGAACTGCCATTTAGAATTAAAGTCTAACTAAAGGCTAAGGGGGGAGGGGGAAAGAGTTAATTATGTTTGTATTTAAAGCACTTAAACAACAGTTTTTATTAACAATTTGAAAACACGAACAGATCAGAACCTTATTAAAATTGTTAGCATACCATATGTAAACTGTATTACGACTGCACATGATCTTTGTTATAACGGGTGTTAGAAAACTCGTCTTATCAGAGTCACCTGTGCTTATTAAAATGTATGTCCTGTATTGGTCCTGTATTGGTACCTAAGTTAATTTTCAAGTAGACTTAATCACAGTTAGTTAAATGACAGCGGCTGACAGTAGTTCTAATTAATAGTGGATATTTAAGAATTCATCTAAGACACCTAATCTTTTTTCATAGGTGATTCTGATAAGACGAGTATTCTAACACCCGCTACTATATTTTTAAATTTGTTTAGTATAAATTTAATAGTATATTATAGACCAAGGTAGAGAAGACATTTTTCTCAGCCGAGCAGTATTATTTCCCGACATGCGAAGCATGAGGGAAATAAGTTGTGAGGCTGAGAAAAGTCTTCTCTACCGTGGTTTATATACTATTTTTTTCACTACTAGCACCTTTATTCCTTTTAATTAATCATTTTTACATAAATAAAAAATAAAATGACAGATGCGTATATTTATTTCTAAATATCCACAAAAATCAAATAGCCTTGCTTGAGGTTAATTTCAATTGACATTTGGGTAAAACATATTTAAAATAGGCACCTGAGCGCAGAGCAATTGTTTCTATTATTAACCAGTAGTCAATAATAAAAAATTATTGACCACTAGGAGAGAAATTCATCTTCTGGGCTCGAAAATAAGGTCACTAATGACATCTTCTAATACTAGTAGTGAAAAAAATTATTTATAGTGAAAGCACAAAGTATTAACCTGTAAGTACATCGTCTGTAACAAAAATAGTTGACTGATAATGTACAATATGACAAAACAATATTGGAATACACCCATTTAGTCACCTATTAATTCTTACAGATGTGTCAGTAAGCTTTGCAGTTCCTTTACCATTCCGGTGCAAAATGTCACTGTGAACAGCTTTAACCTGCAGTTTCTGATGGAAATACAAACCCTAACCCTAATGAAATTGTTTGATCTAATAATATATGTACTGATAACGCCACAATAATTTACTTTGTTAAGATACTTATCTTGCAGGAACCCGATCAACTGCTTCAATTTGATACGTCTCACATTTGCCATTTTTGCAAATATTATTAAAGCTATGATTTTCTTTATAGGATCCAGGATACTAGAATTATACCAATTTTGTCTTTCTCAATCTGACAATTTATCTTTCTTTTTCAATCGTTTACCAGCGCATTCCACGTGATAGCACACCTATCATACCTGCCACATACCTACTATACAGGCAATTTTTCTTTTTAGTATACATATTCCCTATGTATGGTTAAAAAAAATGTGTCAAAAGTCCTATATGTAGGCAACCAACTATGCACTAAACTTTAAAGTTTAATTTTTTAAGAAAAAAATAGCATACTGTGACAAAAATAATTAAATTAACTTAATGTCTTTAACTGTTGCCGTTTTTATTTCCATTTCTGTTTTATGTTGTTGATATTTTATGTTTGAGAGTAATCGTTGAATTAAAATTATTTTGATATTCTACTAATTTTGATTTATTTACAGTCATAACCTTTACACACCACAAAAAATAAAAACTAATGTCCCTAAATTCACAGCCAGAGTGAGGTTTAGTGTATAGTTGGTTGCCTACATATAGGACTTTTGACAGGTTTTTTTTTAACCATACATAGGGAATATGTATACTAAAAAGAGAAATTCCCTGTATAATTTAATTGAGAAATTTCTCACAAATATGCTAAACGCATTACACCCATTTTCCTAAATGGTTGAGACTTACAAACCACAGTCCACGTCACAGAAACGTTTGATGCGACTCGTTCAAAAATTCTGCGTAAATAAGGAAATCGAAAGTAGGAAAAGCGAATAGAGAAAACAGAACAACACCAGATATGATAAAGTGGGGAGGAGCAGCAGTGGTAGAATGGGTTTGAAGGTTTCGCAAGTTAGCATGGCACAATATTGTAGAATATAATTATCCCACTATACAAGAAGGGAGGTAGTATTAACAGAGACAATTACAGTGCAATATGCCTGACAGAAATTGTTTTTAAGTTTATACAAGAATAATCGAAAAGAAGTTTAGGAGGGAAGCAGTAGAAATGTTAAGAAGTATGGAAAGTGATAGACAAAACACTGAAAAGAGGAGGTGTATGTTTCTTGGCATTTATTGATCTAAGATTGGCTTGCGACGTGGTATGCAACAGAAAATTGTGGGAAATATTACAAGATTGGAAACTAGACAGAAAACTAATAAAGGTCGTAAAGAGTATATACTGAAAAGAATTGAAAGAACTCTAGGAAAACCTTTGAAGATGGACAAGGGAGTGAAACAAGGCCAGAGATCAAATAGGTAATATGAAATTGCAAAGAGAAAGAACACTCCTTAATCATTAGATATAAGAACATAAATACAATTAAAATACAAGCTTAATTTTAATAGTAAGTACATACAAGGAAGGAGGTGCAGGAGAACATATGAGAAGAAGAATGTAGAAGTATGAAAAATGAGCCAAATAATGCAATGGGAAATTGCAACTCGGAGAAAGAAAGCTATGCTACGCGCAAATCAATATTTGGGAAAAAGAAGTAGGAATGGAGGCTATGAAAATGGTTTTCAGCATGATAGTAGTACTTTTACATTAGGCATTACATGGAAAATTAAAGAGTGGAATAAAAGTAATTCAAACGAAGTTTCTAAGAAGAATGGCGGGGAAAACTAACAGAGATAGACGCAGAAGCCAAAAACTAAGAAAACAATGGTGGAGCTGGAGCTGATGGTTAGGAAGGTAGAAAGAATACAGCTAAAATGATTCGAACACGTTCGTAAAATGAAAGAAACAAAATTAACAAGAACGATAAGTAAGATAAAAACAAGGGTATGAAAGAAGGCAGGAATGCCCAGAAAAACAATGGAGGATGGGTTGAAAGCGGAGGAGGTGTATAAATGTAGGAAATGACAAGCTGCATCTTAAATCCGACGTCAAAAGGCATAAGGAAGAGAGGAAGAAGAAGAAGAAATTTTTTTAGAGAATCAGGATTAACATGGTCCAAAATTTAAGTCACATTACCGTAAATTAAGTTTGAATTTCTTTGGAAAACCTGTAAATGAAAATAATACCTTATTTTGAAACGCGGACGTTTTGAATTTACATTAACTTCTCCCAAACGTTCATTCAATCGGGCGTTATTAATTTTTTTGGGATAACTCGGCTTGTCAATTTCAGATATCTTTCAATTCAAACAATATACACACACAATCGTTTTTAACTTTCCAATTAATTTTAAATTTTCGTTTTAGAAATTAATTTTTAAGTCAGTAAAATACATTAAACATTAATATTATCTAACTATTTTAAAGAATAAAGAACTCAATCAAAGCCCTGGAAATGAATAAAGAAAAAGAAAAAAGAATAATTTTAGCTCAAAGTGGAAAAATGCAAAAAAGTAAAGAGTAACTAAAGTAAAAGAAAAATAGACGTAAAGAAAGTTTCGATTTTTATAAAATCAAGGCTATTACTCTGTTCATAAAGTAATTAATTTTATTCTGACAAGCATCCGACTTCTTTAGTACTTGGAAAGGAAATGGAATTTACAGGAACTGCCCTTTTATTGGAGTACAAACAAGAACAATTTGATTTATTTGAGTTCTTTGCAGACCAAGCGGAATTGTTGTTTCATTCAAAAGAGAGTCCGTTGTCCTATTCAGCACATTTTTTAACTCTAAAATTTATTTAACTCCCTTTCAAGTAGGAATACAGCAAGAAAATTAGCCAAAAACTTGTCAAAAAATAAAACGTTCATATCTGGCGAACTTACAAATGTTTTGATCTGGAAAAGTCTGTTAAGTATTCGGTTGTTTAAAGCGGTACCCTAAACATTAAACCAAAAATTACTGCACCTAAATCTATTAAAATCAACAAAAGGAAAGCTAAATCACCCCTCTGATACTTTATATTATATATGAGATAAGACGAAATGGCGTAAGACAAACCTATTTTCATCCTCCTAATTTATCACAGATTTAGTTCCAAATCCGTACTGACAAAAATGTACCATTAAATGGAATTAATTAACGAGAGTTGTTTTAATGAGTTTAATGCTGTTGATTCTAATAACCTTTAGGTTTATAAATATAAAACCGGAGTTTGCTCCCTAATGTAGAGTTTCGAATAAGCTTATTGTTAAAGCCATTAGAAGGTCGGAAGGTTTCATTACAATTGACCTTCATCTCACGCTAACGATCAGATTCTGTAAGTGCTGGGTAGACGACGGGGCCCTTATAACAGGTGCTTAACTCTCGAAATAGCTCTATTGTGGAACATCTTCTTACCTACCTCCGGTTCTTATTATACGCATCTATTCTGTTTTTGTTATGCTGGAATATCAGGAGTAAACACAAATGTATGGATATTATTATTGCATATGTTTTCATACATTCTTGGGTGGGCAATTTTGGAAGTTTCCTCTATTTTTATGGGAAAAATCTGGGATATTTTTAAATTTAGAACTTCTAATAAACTTTAGACTAAAGCTAAAGATTCCTGTTTAAAGCCTAACTTTTACAACAAATTTTAGTAACTTACAACTAAATTGATTGAAACTCTGCATACTAGTACAAACGTTTTCAAATTTACTACAAAAAATGTGAAACCCAATTTGGATTTCATAAAAAATTTCCGGACTTCTTCACCAATTTAAGCTCTTTATTTTCTGAGTTAAAAACTTTTCTGTTTACCTTGACTTAGTTCTTAAGTATATCATGAACTCTTCTGAGCTTTCACTCTGATTGAATTTCTAACTTTCACGGTTTACGTTCAATTTAAATCCACCGTTTTCAGCTTTTTCTGCCCTTATAAAACACCAAGCAAAATTTTCAACTTGCACTAAGCCAAATTTAGAAAGGATTTCTGTTGATTAAAAGCTTTTAGAATGAAAGAAACAAGCTTTTCTTGCCGATAACTAAAAATAAATACGAGGACCCTTCAGAAAGTTACGCAAAAACACTCACAGTTTAGAAGAATTGGCAAAAATTAAAATAAAACCTACTTAGATGTAACTGCATTAAGGAGTAAAGTTTCATAAATTACTTATGTATTACCACACGATAGGCTCTTTTCTGTTTTATCTAGTATGTATCATGCAAAATTTCTTCATCGCGTATGTGATGAACTAGTTTTCTGTTGTAGGTGTCAGGTGTTTTAGCATTAATTTTTACTGTGTCGTTGGTCAAGGCTTTAATTATTTAAGTTTATTCTTTAGCCATCTTAGCTAGATTTTCCACCATGGAGTTAAACTCTTTTACTCCATAGATATAAATTGGGGGTGCTTTAGGATCTTGTGGTGCAGAGCGTTGGATGTGTCATTTTCTGTCTAATTATTGTTGCAAGCTTCAACTGGGAGAGACTGAAATCTATGGTTATTTGTACATTTTTTTCTGATGATTGTCGGATTATTGTTTTTCTTTTGTAGATACCTACCTCCTGCCATGGGTGTTTCTCAGACGCTTATTTGTTCATCTTCATTGATAACAGAGTCAACATCATTAAGAATTGTGTAGTCCATGTTTGTATTGTCAGCATTATTTTGATTTAGGTGATTAATAATTTGTACAGGCAATGAGGCTGTATTTATGTATGAATGTGCAGTGTTGTAGTACCGCAAGGTGGAGCATCGGTCCACTGACTCTACAAATAAAATGTATAGTGTATGGTGGTTGCATATGCTGATGTTGATCATTGTAAGCTGTTGAGGCATGGTTTGAATATATTGGCAGAGGTTGTAAAGGATTCGTCTATTAAGTTATGCAAGTTAATAATATGGATTACCTAACAACTAGAGAACCAACTTATTAGTCCAGCGATTTGAATAAAATCCCGGACCTACTGGATTTTGCCATAATCAAAGCAATATCCCAAATAAATATTGCAATTGAATCTAGCTTTGATCTCAACTTAGATTACAGCCCCTACATAATAACCCTAATTACTGGAGTGAAAAATCTCAACCTAGGCTATGCACCAAAGAAACAGACTGGGAAAGATTTCAAGATCACATTGATAAAAATATCAGGTTCGATCTCCTACTAAAACAAAATCACGAAGTTAAAGAAGCTGTATAGTACATAACCAAACTGATCAAGGTACTTCTTGGATAGCCACTCCAACCAGACACAAAACAGTCCCGAATAAATATAACATTCCTCTACATATCAACGAAATTCGCAGTTTCACACGATACAGCACAATACCTGCTGAAAGATTATTCACTTTCACTAGATAGAAGATCTAGATCATTACTTTTCAGTCTGGTACGAATTGACCTCCTATCAATGTGACAATGTACCGTGCCACTGCACTGATCAATATTGTTGTAGAACTTTCTAGACGTATTCTTGATAAATTGTCCAACTGTTGGGATACCAGTTTCCTTGTGAAGTTGCGAATTCCTAACAAACCACTGTGCATTTGTGATCGTGCGCGTACTTTGTTTTGTAACACCTGGAGCTTTTGTAAATTGGTACTCGATGTGGCACCCCAAACAGCGGATAGGTAAGTGAAAATCGGCCTAATTATTGCCGTATAGATGAGGATTCCGCAACTTAATTTGAGACTTTCTATTTACAATGGGATATAGCATAGCTAATCTTGCATAGGACTCTGATAGTTTTTTATTTATGTGGAAGCTCCATATTAGTTTTCGATCAAGGTAGATTCCTAAGTATCGAATTGCACTGTCCTTCGAGTTCCAGGTAACGGTAGAGTTGTTGATTACTATGATCCCAGGATCAGGTATACGAAGTGTGAAGATTTTTGCTTCGCATTTATCAGCGTTGATATTCATTGACCATTTATTAAACCATAAGGTTATCCGATTTACGCTCTCTTGAAGACTATTAGCCGCCTGATTGATATCATAGTCCTGTGCGACAATGGCAGTATCATCCGCATACATAGCTACATCAACGTTGGGAGTAGTGGGAACATTAAACGTAAAAATATTAAAAAGTATAAGGCCCAGAATGGATCCTTGTGGGACCCCCGCGTTAGTTTTTCGAGTTGATGAAACGTGTGAGTTTACTCTTACTTGAAACGTTCTTTCAAAAAGAAAGGATTTAATTATGTTTAATAAATAAGAAGGCGTGTTTATTTCCGGAAATTTATATAACAGTCCTTTAGTCCACACCTGATCAAAGGCTTAAGCTACATCTAGGAAAGCTATCAATGTATGTTTCTTGTTTTCAAATCCAGTTTCTATTATTTCAGTTAACCGCAGAATTTGATGGGAGGTAGAAAATGATCACTTTTAAAGCCAAACTGGAACTGCGGGAGAATGCCACTATTCTCGAGAAACCTCTTTAGACTGGATTGGATAATGCATTCTAAGAGTTTAGAAGCAGTTGATAGCAAGCCAATTGGTCGGTAGTTAACCGGGTTGGGGACCATATCTTTACCAGGTGCCTTCTTGAGTTTAAGCTGTTTGATGCATTGCGTTACTTCGGAAGGAGAAATAGGTTCAATAAGGGTTATATGGTTCTATTGTTAGAATAGATGTTAGCGACTTCTCTCTCAACATGCCGAACATGGTCTATATTATTTCTATGGTGAGTAGTCGCAAATGTATTCTCAAGCTGTTGGGCAAAAACTTTCTCATTTATCCTTGTCTCCTGGGAATTTATCATCATTAATTTTAAGAGTTGGAATATTTGTTGCTACACTTATCTTTGCGCAGATTTATATTCTGATTACACCTGTGATCTCGCCGTAGAATTACATATGTTCGGATTTCTTCAGGTGTTCACCGTGCCCTGCGTCGCCTTGTTCCCACCTTTCTTGTTTACCTACACACACTATTTACACTAAACTCACTTTTAGTTCATTTATTCACTAGTTTTATTATGATTAGAACTACTGCTTTGCTATTGCCCTGGTTTTAAATATCGTAGAAGCGCGTTGTCGAAACTTAAGAGCGTTTCTCAAAAGCGTGTATTCCTCAACACAGCCGGCACCGAACTCCAAGAAAGAATAAAAACAAGAATAGTTTAAATATTGCGTTTATATTAGAAACATATTTAAGTTAATAATTTACACCTACATTTGTATTTAAAAACAAAAATTAATACACATGTTTAAACACGAAGATTTGTAGTCAAAAGTTCTAAAAATTAAATACGTGAACTTTCTGGAAATGTCGGAATTGAAATGAGATTATCAAAGAAAATAACAGATTTTCAGAAAATTTAACGAAATTGCGTCGTAAGATCCGCTTGTATAATTTAAACAAAAGGTCAGGCGAACTCATTTACAGCCTTCGTCAAATTTAGCAAGTCCTGGTCCTAAAACTAAAGCTGTCATTAATGAATGTTCGTTCCTACGCCATCAATTACTGTCGGCTTAAATCACAACATGAGGAAACATTATAACTTTCATTATTATGTTATAATGGTACATGTCTCCCTTAAAATAACACATCAACTGTTCGTGTCAGCATACTGGGAATTTCCGAATAAACCTGCATTCAATTTCTAATAAAGCTAAAGCTTGAAGCTTCTGTGGTGAAGCCCAAATAATTACAAAAAATCAAAATGAATGTGAAACGTTAAATTAATCGATGTTTTAGTCATAATATTTAAACGTAACCCTCTCGAGGGGATGCGTTTCGACCCCAATTAAAACGTAATTTCTCTATAATTGCTACCGCTCATTTCAAAGTTATGATATTTATTCTGTTAAAAATGAATTTCTGTGTAAATATTAACATTTGAGAAATGACGGGGAAAGGAAATGTTGACTTTTTTTATTTTTAAATTGGTAACGCAGTTTTACTTAAATTATTCCCTTTGGTTTGGCAAAGGGAAAAGAAGTAAAAAAGGGAAAACAAACTTTCGACGTTTCTGTTGAAAGTCAAATAATTTATATTCTGCACCTTTACTGATAAAAATAGACACTTCTACTTATGTTAAATGAAAAACAGACAAAGATTTCTGAATAAGAAAGGGAGTTTACTATCCTTAAAATTTATATTCCATTTAATTAACTTTAATGAACAATTAAATCTTAATTTAATGGCGAAATCTGCCTCTCAAAGTCAGGTAATGAAAACGCTAAGCTACATCTTAGTTCTTTGAAGAAAAGCTTAACAAAACCATCTATCTTTAAAGCACGCATTAAACTAGGAATTTTAAAGCCTAAAGGAAAATCCGGGCTTACTCCGGGTTTAATATGAAATTCTTTCGAATTTCAATAAATTCATGTGCTCCACCCAAAGTAATTTTCAAACAAAAAAAATGTATCTCGTACCGTAATAAAAATATACAATTTGCAATAAAAATTCTAATCAATATTCCACCATTCTCGATTATCGCCGGTCGTGCTTCATAAAATCAACTTTGTTATAACAAATCGATACTCATTTGTGCCGGGGAAATTATTATTCATAGTCTCCTAACTTAATTTACAACAGATGATCCGCGTTGCACACAATGATATGCCTGCATAATATAATACTCGTCATGGCAACAGAACGTGTTGGAGCAACGCGATTACCTGCGTATTTTGTATGTATCCATGCTATCTCGGAATCCTGATCGCATATCCTTACACAAACAGAACGGGTGAAATTATTAATGTGACTCCTTTCGTTTAGTTTTCCTAGAATAACAGGGATCGACGATAAAACCGTAGTTATACAAACATGTCATTGTTATACCACGTAGATGTGACAGGTGATGTGGAATAAACAAGATGTATTGTGAAAAATAACAAATGTCGCTGGCGCCTTTAGAAAAGGGACGACTGAAAAAGACTGAAAAAGGAGTTGAGTACCCTACATGTTTTGTAAAGCTTCTTATTTTCCCTTGTCACGAGAATAAAATGTCGAAATGGATAAACATATTTAAACAGTGTGAGCAATTGGAATATGCTTATTAATATTAAAAAAATTCAATTCACATATTTATAACCATTTTTCCTTTAAAAATTATGAGAAAATTAACCTTTTATAAAACAAAACAAAAGGTTAAGGGTTTATTTAACGTATTAATTTCAAATTTTTGGAAGAAAGTAAATAAGTATTGAAGGACAAAAATATTATTTCTGAGTATCATATGGCAGTCAATGCAGACGCCATCTCTTTGAAAATATGTAAATGTAAAGAGTCAAA
Source organism: Melanotus villosus (assembly GCA_963082815.1). NCBI lineage: Eukaryota > Metazoa > Arthropoda > Insecta > Coleoptera > Elateridae > Melanotus > Melanotus villosus. Next base: position 13,547,061 of record OY720423.1, read on the forward strand.
TTCTTCACACAATAATAAAAATCATTAGGGTTGAGATTCTTCAGATTAAAAAGGTTTAAAATATAGCCTAAATAAATCCAAACAATCAACAACCTATTTCAAAATCCTTCAAAACAATCGTTCTAGTAAAAATCGTATGATTAATACTAGAACTCAATTTGAATAACAAATTCTAGTCCGTAGGGCCACATTGTTCCACAAATGTTTCTTAATAAATTACCCAACAAGATGAAACAGTTTAGTAACCTCAAATAGTTCAAAAAAGATTCTCACAGTTTCTGCTGTAGGAGAGCGACGTAAAATATTGTATTTAAAATATGTATTCTTGACTTTTATTTATGTTTCCTTGTTGGACACCTTCGGACAATAAATTTATTATCAATAAATGCCAGAAGATCGTACTAACAATTCTTAAAAAGATCAAATAGAGAGACACTAAAAACAAGAGATAGGCATTATTTAGTTTTCAGATACTTCTACAGGCAGATGTTGGTTTGGCATTGTTTAATTTTTGTTAACTAACTTTTTAGTGCTTAATAATTTCTCAATTTTGTGTTCAAGAATTTTTTCAGACTGGGGTTAACCCCTACCTTTATATTGCTTAAAATTTTCTGGCGTTTTTCACAGATTTGCAACAATTAAAATTCTTCAGTTATTTCACTTTAACATAAAGAAATGTTAGTTTATTTGGCCTTCAGAATTTTTTCAGGCGCGAGTAAACTTGCTTTGCTATGTTAATTTTTTGTTTATTTATTGGCGCTCTTCACAGACTTGCAGCATTTAGAAAATGAAATATAAGTTTATTTGGTGTTCAGAAATATTTTCAGGCAGCGGTTAACCTTGCTTTACATTATTTAATTTCTTTTAAATAATTTTTTGGTGCACTTCATTCATATGCTTATGGTACAAAAACGTTTATTTCGCCTTCAGGATTTTTATTTCAGGCACTGGTCAACCTAAATTTTTTTAATAATTTTCTAGTATTTTTCCCACATTTACAAGAATTTAAATTGCTAATAATTTTCAGTTTAGTACAAAACAAATTGTTTATTGGTTCTTCAAGATTTTTTTCTGGTAAGGGTTAACCTTGCTTTGCATTGTTTAATTTTATTTTAAATAATTTTTAGTGTTCTTTACAGACTTACAAAAATTTCAATTCTTAATTATGTTTAGTTTAACACAAAAAAGTTTATTTGGTCTTCAGGAATTATTTTCAAGCATGGGTTGACCTTTGCACTGTGTAATTTAAATTCTTAATAAACTTCCAATCTAAGGTAAAAAGGCCTTAGTTCATTTGGTCTTCAGAAATCTTTGCTTTGCATGGTTTAACCCTTTCAAATCCTTTTAGTGCCTTTCCCAGACTTACAATACTTTAAATTCTTAATAAACTTTCACTCTAAGGTAAAAAATGTTATTTTTTTCAGGAATTCTTTCAGACAGAGGTTAAGTTTGCTTCGAATTGTTTAATTTTATTTTAACTAATATTTTAGTACTAATAGATTAGCTTATATAGCTTTGCATTGTTTTTTTCTGTAACTTTGTTAGTGCTTTTCAACAACTTACAGCAATTTAAAATCTTAATAACTTTTCAGTTTAACGCAAAAAGTATTTTCAGGCAGGGGTTAACCATGGCGTTTCATTATTTATATAATTTTCTGGTGTTTGTCACAAACTTGCAAGAATTTAAATAAGGCAAAAAAATATTAGTTTATTTTTATGTAGACACTTCTTTAGGCAGGAGTTAGCCGTAACTTCGCAACAATTGCAGCAATTTAAATTCTTAATAATCTCTCAGTTTAGGTCACAAAAATGTTTAATTTATTTGGTCCTCAGGAATTTTCTCCATGCAAGGTTTAATCTTACTTTGCATTGTTTACTCTTTTTTCAATAACACATGCTTGCAACCATTTAGATTCCTAAAAATCTTTCAGGTTGTGGCAAAAACGTATTAGTTTATTTGCCCTTCAGGATTTTTGGCAGGCATGAGTTAAACCTAATTTTTGTAATAATCTTATAGCACTTTTTCCAAATTTGCAAAAATTTAAATTCCTAATAAAGTTTCAATTTGGTTACAAAAAATTTCATGATTTTTCTCTGGCAAGTGTTAACCTTGCTTTGCATTGCATACTTTTTTTGAACTAATTTTTAGTGTCTTTTATAGGCTGACAGCAATTTCAATTCTTAATAATGTTTCAGTTTAACGTTTCAGGCATGGGTTAACATTGCTTTACACTATGTAACTGTTATATAATATTTTTTTAATACTTTTCCCTTCCTTGAATTGCAATAATGTAAATTGTTAATAAACTTTCAATCTAAGGCAAATAAATGTTAGTTTATTTGGTTTTCAGGAATCTTTTCAGACAAAGGTTAAGATTAAGGTAGCCAAAATTTCACAAATACTCTAGCTTAGGAGTAAATGCTGGTAGTACAGGCACTACAAATCTTCAAAATAGGTAGGCAGTTAGTCACTATAACAACATAAAAGGGCACAAAACAGATAGGATGTATTTGGTTTTCAGAATTTTTTCAGGCAGGACTTACCCTTACCTTTGCATTATTTAATTTTTTTTTAATAATCTTTAAATCTTTTCGTAGACTTGCCACAATTTAAATTCTTAACAATCTTTCAGTTTAATGCAAAAAAATGTTAATTTATTTGGTCTTCAGGCAAGGTTTAATCTTACTTTACATTGTTTAATTTTCTTAATACTTTTCACAGACTCGCAACAATTTTTCATCTTAACGATCTTTCAGTTTGGGACAAAAATGTATTAGTTTATTTAGCCTTCAGGATTTTTTTCAGGCAGGAGTTAATCTTATTTTTCCATTGTTAAACCTTTTATTTATAGTTTTGGAATGTTTTTCACAGATTTGTACCCCTTCAATTAATTATTAATAATCTTTCAGTTTAGGCTAAAAAGATGTTAATTTATTTGGTATTCAGGAATTTTCTTCGTGCGGGGTTTAACCTTGCTTCACATTGGTTGTGTGATTTTTTTATAATTTTTTGGTGCTATTGGCAAACTTGCACCAATTTACATCCTTAATAGTTTTTCAGTTTAATGCAACAAAGTTAGTTTGTTTGATCTTCAGACACTTTTTTAGGCAGAAGTTAACCTTAGCTTTGCATTGTTTAATTATTTTAAATTAATTTGCGACAACTTAAATTATTAATAATCTTTCAATTTAGGCCAAAACAAAGTTAGTTTATTTGGTCTTGTTTAATTTATTTTTAATAATAATTTTTAATAAATTTTTAGTACTTTTCGCTTTGGCTTTGTTTTTATAATAAGTTTAGTGCTTTAGACACAGACTTACAACAATTTAAATTCTTAATAATCTTTCAGTTTGGGCCAAATTAATTTATTTGGCTTTCAGGATTTTTTCCGGCAGGGGTTAACCTTAGCTTGCCATTGCTGAAAATTTTGTTTATATTTTTTAAATGTTTTTCACAGACTTGCAACAATTTAAATTATTAATAATTTTTCAGTTAATAACGAACAAAAATTTATTTGATTTTCAACATCTTTTCTTAAGGCAGGGGCTAGCCTTATCTTTGCATTGTTTAATTTTTGTAAATAATTTGTTAGTGCTTTTCACAGACTTGCAACAATTTCCATTCTTCATAATTTTTCAGTTTGGTCTTCAAGAATCTTTTCGGGCAGGGTTTAGCCTTGCTTTCCATTATCTAACTGTTTTTTAAATGATTTTTTACTGCTTTCCACAGACTCGCAGAAATTTTGATTTTTCGTAATTTTTAAGTATAAATTAAAAAAATTAAGTTTATTCTTCCAGGTGGGCTTTCCATAGTTTAATTTTCTTTAATAACTTGGTAGTGCTTTTCACAACCTTTCAACAATTTCAGTTCCTAATAATCCTTCAGTTTAGAAAAACATTTGCTTTTTTGGTCTTTAGACATTTTTCAACCTTTCTTGGCATTGTTTAAATAATCTTTTAGTGATTTCCACAGACTTACAACAATTGTGATTCTTCATAATCTTTGAGTTTAAATTAAATAATGTTAGTTTATTTGGTCTTCAGAAATTTTCTTCGGGTAAGATTTAACCTTGCATTGTTTAATTTTTTTCAATAACAGTAGAATAGGGGCAGTTGATACCGCCATTTTTTTTTAAATTAGGTCAATCAATTTAATTGATAGCTCAATCAAAGGGTGCCGACACTTTAATTAGGTCAATTAAATTGATTGGCCTAATTAAAGTGTCGGTACCCTTTGATTGAGCTATCAATTAAATTGATTGACCTAATTAAAAACAAAATGGCGGTATCAACTGCCCCTATTCTACTAATAACTCTTAAGTGCTTTTCACAAACTTATAACAATTTCTACATAATCTTTGAGTTTAAATCAAAAAGATGTTGGTCTGTTTGGTCTTCAGGGATTTTCTTCAGGCAGGGTTTAATCTTGCCTTGCTTTGTTTCCCTTTTTTTTAAATAACTTTTTAGTGATTTTCACAGATTTGTATCTTAATAATCTTTCAGTTTAATGCAAAAAAATGTTAATTAGCTTTACATTGCTTAATTTTTTCAAATAATTTTGTAATATCTCTCACACACTTACAACAATTTTAATTCTTAACAATCTTTCAGTTTGGTGCAAAAACGTGTTAGTTCATTTCGCCTTCAAGAATTTGCTTTCAGGCAGGGAGGGGTTAACCTTAACTTTCCATTGTTGAAAATTTTGTTTATAATTTTTCCATAGACTTACAACAATTTAAATTATTAGGATTCAGTTAAGAACAAAAACTATTAGTTTATTTGGTCTTCAGAATTTTTTTAATGCAGGGGCGAACCTTAGCTTTGCATTGAAGCCCTGAAAAAGCAGATTGCATGTGTCAATATCTACGCCATACAAGAAGCACATTTTAAACTGTAGCTGCTTTGTAGCTTTACCGAAATTTACTACAGAATAATACAAGAAATAAGCACTTGCAAATGGTCTTTGGATACTTTTAAATGCATTATTTTAAAAATTTTTATTAAAAAACTAGCAAAACAGGCATTTTAAGTATTTTGCCTGAACTTACGGTCTTTATTATTATTCTGATACCTCAGGCGTTTCCGGCCTGGTATTTAGATATTATTATTAACAATATACATCTAATAGCACTTCCTTAAAAAAAGACAATAAGTACAAAATTGGACAATTTTTGTAAAATAATATACCAGTTTCGATTTTTGCCTGCACTAGAATCTTTGCTTCCTCTGCTGTATCATATTTCAAAGGATAATAAAAGAAATGAATGAATGTCTCCGTTCTATTCGCTTCGCTACCTATACTGTTATGAACATAACGATGTTTGCATATCGTTATTTCAAATCTAAGTATACGTGGAGGTTTGATTTTTCAGTATAATTTTCTGTTCTAAAATAATTTTGTTTCAGAATAATTTTCTGTTTCAGTTATACTTCTCCCTGGCGGCCGGGATGATGTCAAAATTTTTACACGAAGAAATCGTATATTTAGAAAGCAATTCAACGGTCGAACCTCAACACAGCATTTTAGATCCTGATACAACATCTCCAAGTAAGTAAGTGTGTTTTTAATCTGTTTTTGGGAATAATCTGAAAAATTTTTGATTTGTTTCAGCTTCCATGGTGTTCACCGTATTAATTCTTACGATATCGGCTTGCGGAATTTTTGCTTCTATGTTGCTTTTGTATGGCCTATACATGGTAAGAAAATCGTTTTAATAGAATATTTGCTGCTTTTTAAAAAACTAAAACGAAAAACAAATTTTATTACTTTTACCTTCAACGCCCTACGCACAGGAAAATTAAGGGAACAAAACGGTTTTCATCGTTATCATCTCAACGAGAGTATTTTAAGCAAGGACGCAGTTTTTATTCAGAATTCCATTAATAGAATTTTGAAAGGACTTGTATTAAATATTAAACGCCCCCATTATGGTTCTTAGATAAATTCCTATTTAATAATTGCGCCCTCGCACGGTATTAAGTTGCCCGTTGGTGTTACAAGAGCATCAAAGCAAATATAGTTATGTATACATAATTATTCATAAGTGTATATTAAATTATTACTTGATAATCCTTCTTAATAACCCACGCCTGTTGCTTGCTACAACAGCCAAGATTCCCTTCCGTTTACAAAATACACAGCTCGAACGCTGTATTTAACTTTTTTTACACAAAAGTCTTTAGTACATCAATCTTACAATTTTAAAAAGTAGGTACATGGTTTTAAAGTGAAAATTCCAAAAAAGCTTGGCTTTGAAATACAAAATTGTTCTAAAGTATAAGCATTGAGCTTGAATTTTTGGATTTAGACACAAAGTTTTGACTTCAAACTCAAAGTTCAAATTCTTTAAAATATTTTGTAGAAAATTTTAGTTTGAACGAACAAAATCAAAGGTTGAGGTTGAAAGTTCGGATCGAAGTTTAAAAGAAAATTGTTTCTCAGAAATGTTGCTTTTCAAACAAACAACCCGTCTGAAGTGGAAAGTTTTGGTTTAAGGTTGGTATTTCGACTTTGAACTCAAGATTTTAGAGATTGAATTCAAGTTTCTTGACTTTGAATCCAAGACTTTGACTTAAAATTTAAAGACTTAGCTTTGAAACTGGATCTTTGGCTTTAAACACAATTGAATTTTAGCTTGAAACTCAGAGTTTCAATTCACAAAAGATTGAAATTAAAATGCTTTTTAGAACTTTGTGGTTTGAATGAAATAAAATAAAAATACTGTTGAAATCAAAGGTTGGGCTTTAAAGTGAGGATTTCGACTTCCAATTCAAGATTTTGTCTTAAAACTTAGTTTCAACTCGTAAAACTTTAAAATCAAAATGCTTTTCAAGAATTCTTGGTTTTTAACAGATAATTTTCTTGAAGTCAAAAGTTTCGATTTAAAGTTAGGATTTCGATCTTGCCTTTGAAATTTCAAACTCTAATTTACGCTCTGAATTCGAATATTTGACTTCTAAAAACATTTTCGGCTTTAAACTCAAGTTTCAAATCCTAAAAGATTTAGATTAAAATGTTTTTCAAAATGAATCTTGTTGCAATTAAAGGTTGGGTTTTAAAGTTAAGAATTCTAGATTTTGGCTTCCAATTCAAAGTTTATAAAAATTTAAACTCAAAATATTTTTCAGGAATTATTGGTTTTTAACAGATAACTTTCCTTGAAGTCCAAAGTTTTAGTTTGAAGTTAGGATTCTGACCTTGAACTCAACATTTTGGTTTTCAACCCAAAACTTTGCTTTCGAAATTTTAAACTTTTATCTTTGCACTCAATCTCGAATATTTGACTTTAAATTTTTTTTTTTGATTTTAAACTAGAAGTTTCAGTTAGTCAAAGTTCCAGACGAAAATGATTTTCAGGACTTTCTGATTTGAATGGAAAAAATTACACGAAAGTCAAAGGTTGGGCTTTTAAAGTTAAGACTTCGACTTTGACTTCGAATTCAAAATTTCAAATCAAAACGCTTTCAGGAATTTTTTGTTTTAAACAGATAATTTCTTTGAAGTCAAAAGTTTTGGTTTAAACTTTAAAGTTAGGATTTCGATCTTGAACTCAATATTTTGGTTTTAATCTCAAAGTTTCAATCCATCAAAGGTTGAGATTATTGATTTTCAGACAAACAACCACGTTGAAGTCGAAGGTTGTGCTTTGAAGTTGAAGTTGAAGGATTCCTACTTTAAATTCAAGATTTTGGTGCGAACTTAAAGCTTCAAATCATCAAAGCTAAAATTCAAGAATTTTGGATTTGAAATTGAATTTCCAAACTCCAGATATTTGCAGTAATTATCACTATTTTAATTTCAAACTCAAATTTTCAATTTTGGGTTTTTGACTTCAATTCCAATTCAAAGTTTAGAACCAAAATTTTGAGTTCAAAGTTGAAATTACAATTAAACCTAAAATTTTGATTGTAAATCTTGGTTTTGAAATCCAAATCCACATTAGAGATCAAAAGGTTAAGCTTGAGATCGGGTTTTTTAATTTAAAACCCATATTTTTTTGCCTGCAAAATCAACAATTTGGAACTAAGTAAATCTGCGTACTCTGTTCAACTTCAGATTTAAAATTTTGCGTTGCAAGTCAAAACACCAAGAATTTTAAAACCCAAGAACGTTTCAGGATTTAAACATGCTCTTTGCGTTTTCTGGTTTACTTACTTATTTATTATTCTTTTACCTCGTTGAAGGACAATTTTGGTCCAGTCTGATTTCAGTCCAAATAATTATTTTAAAATGTTGGGTCTAACAACAAATCTGAATCAAAAATCAGTTCAAACTTCCAAAAATTAACCTCAAAAACTACGAATTACTACTACAAATTAAACATGCCCTCATTTAGTGATTATTGCGTGCTTGAATCGAATAAAAAGAGACAGACAAGCTCATCAAAATAATGAAAGAAAAGGGAAATTAAACCAGACAGAGTAATTTCAATACAGAGATCGCTGATAACATAATATTCACGTAACATGGTTAACAGTGCAGCGTAATAAGTAATAACATTAATTTGTTAAATATAGGCCAATGTCAAGGTAAGACCGTGATTATAACTCTGAGAGAGTAGAGAGAACCGTCTTTGGCGAAAGGTAAATGACTGCTCAAGATTCTTCTGATACTTATTTACTTTGACGAATTTGTGTTATCTAACTTTAACTTTGTTATTATTCTACATCTGTTTTGAGGTTTAATTTATTTGAAACAAATCACTTTCTGGTGTAAAAATATAATAAAAAAATTACAAATTAAAGAAATGGCTGCAATTTCAAAACTCTAGCTGTCAAAATAAAACTTCGAAGTTCAAGAAAAGGCCAAATTTTGAAATTTCCAATGGTTTTTACGTAGTGGAAGTGGATTTGAGCCCACATTAATAAAATAGACTGTATACACAAACCTATTTAAGTTTTTGTTTCACTCCCCCGGAAACTTAAAAAACTAAATATAGCCGTTCTTACGAATTTTTTCCTCAGATTACGAATATTTCAATTCTTGAGTTTTATTCCTAACAAAAACCCACGTATAAAAATAAATTAAGTAAATTCGTTTTCATCAATACAAAAAGCGGAATTTTTATAAAGAAGATTTAAAAACCTTTCGTTGTAAAAAGTAAGCTTATTTCGCTAATTTCTCCATTAAGAATTTTTAACTAAAAAACATCAAAAAGCACATTCGAACGCAAAACGCTGCAGTTTACTTAAGAACAGAGAAGGGTTCATGAATAGAAACAAACTCATTTAAACTGCTCGAATAAGAGGAACAGAAAGCAGGGCCCTTTACATCTTTTATATTAATAAAGGAATCTATTTAGGGTGTTTAATACTGAACACTCGAAAGGGCAATTAATTATACTGACGATGACGTTCTCAAACAACCGATTTTATTCATCTGTAAAGGCTTTAATACGTACAATAATTTTATTTGAATTCGTTACAGGACAAAAGGACGCTCTTAATTCCTTGGGTGGCCACCGTTACGGTTTTTATCATGGTTGATATTGGACATTGCATTTATATATTTGTTGATCATACTGTAAGTACACTAATTTTTTTTTCTCTAACTTAAGTCTCTTGGCAATTCCATTAATCTCAGTCCTAAATTTGCAGAAAAGCCTTAAAATTTCTCTGAGAAGAACGGGGGGGTTTTCGTAACAAATTCAACTGAAATCACTCAAAGCTCGCTGTTGTGTTGGCAGAAAAAAGGGGAAACAGATTTCGACAACAGCAAAAGAGAATCGAATAGCGTACAGTTGTGCATTGAAACGTGCCTATTGTACTTATAAGTTGGTTTTAGATACAAAGCCTGTTCTCAGCTAAAAAAATGCTCGCATTTGTATTATATCCAAGACGGCGAAAAAACCGAAGATAAAAGAAATGCTGAATTTATCTGCGGGAGATCTAAGATTTATTAACACGAAATTTGTATTACTGAAAACTTTAAAAGGTTTAAATAAAAAGACATATCCTCGTCATTTTAAATTCTACGCTAACTGGATTTAAACTACACATTGAAGCTTTCAGCATAAAAGTTATTAAAGGGAACTTTCAGATATTAATGAAAGTTTTATTTGAACTAAAAATCCAATAATTTAACATAAAAATTCACTTTTGTACCTTTTAGAATCTTAAAGTTTCAAATTTATTTTTAAATTTGATTTATTTCAAAGATAAGAAAAATGTTAAAACAAAACCTTAAACTGCTGGGTTTAATGGCGATTCGAAAGGCTATTCCAAGGAATTCATCATATTCCTCACTGACCCATCTTCAATCGACGAAATCTATTGAGAAATATGAATTCACTGAACCATAGTTTCTACCACTCTCAAAGGATTTGTGGGACATTCGAGTGAACAGAAGCAGTTAAGATAAGGGAAATTGCTATTCAACTATTTTGTATAAGGATAAATTAAAGTAATGATTTCCTGACAGAAAAAAATACCCCAAATTTTAGACGTTTCCGGGAAACATATGCGACAAACTTTAACAAAATTAGATTCCTAATTTGTTTTAAAATACCTACTAATTATCACACACGAGCGAAGTAAGAAAAGGAAGCAACAAAAGGAATTTAAAAGTTCTTCCAGGCATAATTTTGAGGTAGTTTTAATGCTTGATTTGAGAAACGAAAACGGCTTGGTTTATTTGTGAAATAAATAAATTTGCTGCACGAATATATCATAAAACTTCAAAAATAAGGCCTTGGGACTATGTTTATTAAATTTTCCGGTATGCGGTGAAGAAGTTTTATAAGATTTCTTATAACTAATTTCCTGTGGATAATCAAGAACTCAAACAAAATAAAGTCGGAAGAAATTTAATCAAAAGTAAACGTAGAGGTATATCCGAGATAAATGGGATTGCCAAGTTTGCATAACACTCAAACGATTTAAAACTTTTCGACTGCCAAAGTTATTTGGAATTCCATAAAATTTAATAAAACAAGAACGAATGTATAACAATTCCTCTTGTGCTTATTTTTAATTTGTTTTTCACGCAGCTGAAAATAAATCCCCTCAGTGCGATTGTTTTCACTTTCGACTTCTTTGTAGGATCTTTAAATGTAAGTACTGCCTTTTCATGAGTTAATAACAAGAATTCTAAAAATTAACTCCTTAAAAATGGTTCGAGAACCTGGATATTTAATTTAATCAAAACAGACTGTCGAGTTTACGCTCCAGAAATTAAGATATTTCCAAGCATCTCACACACAAAACATTGTTTAAACGATTCACTTTATTCCGCTTGAAAACTCTGCAAATTCAGAGAGAGTTACTAATTATGTTTGTCTTCTAGGTGTATGCCTTACTTTGTGTGATATCTCAATATCAAGAATTAAAAGCTGGAAGAGGAAGAGCTTGCGATGAACAAAACCAGAGGGTAAGGACCCCATGGTAAATGTTGTTCCACATTCCTTTTTCTACTTGCTCTTTCTGTACGCTTTGCATGATTTTTTTTAGAAAAATGCTTTTTAAAACGCATCGAATGTTAAAAGTACGAATCCGCCCCCTAAATGTCTCCATTTGTGTGTTTGTACCTTATTTCTACCGGGTTAAAATAATCGTAGATATTTTGCGTTGCCAAATACATATTGTTCTAAATGAGGTTCGTTTCTTCATTTCAAACTGAAGAAAAAGTATTAAGCTCCTGATTGGTGCATTTTAACATTAACATTAAGTCAGAGATCTCATTTAAACAAATGTATAGCTTAAATTATTTTTGGTGATTCAAGGGGTTTCAGGAAAATTTCTTCAATTTCTTATAGATACCCAGCATACATTACAGTACTCAAGCAACTGCAACTAGTTTTGCAAGTTCTCGTAAACCAGTGACATATCACGAAACACGGCCAACACCAACCCAAAGTCCGACAGGAACAGGACCGCACACATCACTTGCTACAGACGAGGCCTCACCGACACCAAACGCAACCAGATTGGGCCCAAGAAAATCAGTAAAGTTCGAGCACCCGTCCCAACTTTTGGAACCTTGGACCATTGAAATGAAATCTCCAACATTGACAACGAGGGGTACTGACACTGCACCTCTTATTGAACCAAGTGCAGACCCGAAAGCTAAGCAACGTCTTTAATTTACTTGATAATAAATAATTTAATTTAAAAAAAGTGGAATGAAAAACGGATGAATTTAAAAGTGCTTGCAGTTAGCATCATGTGAAAGATGTGATATTAGAAACAATTATAAGAGTGTAGAGCTTATTATGTACAGGAATTTTGTTTAAAGTGTGTACACAAATTTTATCGATGTAATCGAGTGTTTTTCAAATATGGACAAATTTTAATATTTTACATCGTTCTGCTTTTTTATACAACGTACGTGTTTTGAATAATATTACGTAACCTAAATTATTGATAAATCTTGTAACACGGTGACCAATCTACTAAAAATAAAGTCAACACTTTCAGACAAAACTTGTTTATGAAATGCTTGATTACCGTTCAATGTCCTGCATTTTGCACTTGAAATCGAACGTTATAAATATGTAAATACGTCAGAAGTGATAAATACAATACTACAAGTTCTTTCAAAAATTATGCATAAAAATTAAGTCTCTTGATTAGGGATTGATGAAGTGAATGATAAATGGGCAGTAGTACAAATACGCCCTTAAAAACTTAAATTGATGTATTCAAATATGTACTAAGAAAACTTGAAATACGTCCTTAAAAGTGCACTAGCAGAATATATATCTTAAGCTTAATGATTAAAAATTTGACACATTAAATTTCAAATTTAACAGAAAGGTAGTATATTTTCCCATTTCTGATTTTTTTAAATTAAATTTTCTAAAATGAACTAAAAAATTATTTGGTTGTCAGTACAATAATTCTTTCACAACAAAAATTTAATTTCCACTGTAATAATTTACTCAATTTATCTGAGAATAACATTAACGCTAAAAAACATGTGTTTGCGTTGGAATGAAAGCCTAACTACAAAAACATTTTCCACCTATTTAATAATCAAGGAAAACTTTCAAATTCTTTAACAAACAAAAATATATAATCTCCCAATTTCTGATTTTGGGTACACAATACCCACAAGAAAAGTATACGTTTTTCTGTTCAAAAATGTACTGAAAACATGGTGATTCTCAGTATAAAAATTCATTTCATAACTAAATTTAAATTTTGCCGAAGGAATATAAAAAAGTAACCTAATTTATAAGGAAATATATTTTTCAGCTGAAATGGAAGCCTGAATACAAGCCAAATTAGTAATTGAGGAGAAATTTCAAATCATATAACAAAACAATTTGTACTTGCAATCATTCGTTTTCTTCAAAACTCCCTGCTAATAATAATAATAATAATTTTAATAATTTTAATAGTCTCCTTTTGCTACAAAATTTGTAGATTGGATATGTCAAATACATTTAAGAATAGAACATAAAATATACATAACATAACATAACAATACAACATATTATTGATCTTCTAGGTGATCTACGAATTCATTAACCGTGTAAAACACGTTCTTTCGTAAAAAGTCTTTAAGCTTTTCTTGAAATTTTTTATTAGAAGGGCAGCTTTTTATATCATTAGGTAATATGTTAAATAATTATGTGCCCATGTATATGGGAGACTTCTTATATTGCTCGCGATGGTGTTTTTCTGTACAAAATAGTGTTTTACCTCTAGTATCATATGAATGAAAATGTTCGTTACAATGAAATTTATTCCTATTTTTGTTGATATATGTAAGTAATCTTAGCAGATATATACTTGTTATGGTTAATATTCGAAACTGTTTAAATATATTTCTACAAGACGCGCGAAATTCTAAATTAAATATCAAACGCATTATGCGTTTTTGTAGAACAAAGACTCGTTTTATATCGCAACTTTGACCCCATACTAAAACATTGTACGATAATATTGAGTAAACTTCTGCATAATATATGTTTAGAAGCGTGTCAAAATTAAGTCTATCCTTTAAGGCAGAGATTAGGTATATACTTTTATTAAGTTTTGCACACACTTTATCAATGTGGTTGGTCCACCTAAAACAATAGTCTAATGTTACACCTAAAAACACAGCTCTATCTGCGGTAGTAACCATTTGATTATTAAATGCAAAACTAAAGTCACTTTTAGGTCTATGGACATTGTGAAATTCAATGAAAACAGTTTTTTCGCAATTTAGAATCAATCTATTTTTAAGACAGTAACTTTGAAAGTCAAATAAAACCGTATTAACCTTTTCATAAACATCCCTGACTGTAGAATCAGAAATTAATATTCTAGTATCGTCCGCATACATGCCTAGGTCACCCTCCGTTATATTATTTGGCAAATCATTGATATACATTAGAAAAAGGAGGGGACCTAGGATGCTTCCTTGGGGAGTTCCAACGTGTATATCGTGATTTCTAGAACAAGTATCTTTTATTTTGACCTTTAGTGTCCTATCTGATAAATAAGAGATTAACCATTGATTTGTTCTACCCCTAAATCCCAATTTTCTAATTTTTTCAGAGAGAAAATCTCTATCAAGCATGTCAAAAGCACTGTTTAGGTCAAAAAGAATTAAGATTACATATTGGCCCTTATCCATCTCGGTGTGAATTTTCTGAACTAAGTCTACAGTTGCCGTTTCTGTGGAATAATTAGGCCTAAATCCATGTTGACAATTATTTATTAAATTGAATTTAGTCAAATATGCCATAATCTGTTTGTAGATTGATTTTTCAATAATTTTGGATAAATTACTAAGTAGGGCTATTGGCCGATAATTTTCCATTCGAGTTGCATCACCTTTTTTATAAATTGGTATCAGCACTGTTTGTTTTAGTATATCAGGAAACTGCCCAAGTTCTACCGACTTATTAATAAGATCTGCCAATACTTCAGAAATTTCAAATTTGCACTCCTTTATTACTTTAATATTAATTTCGTCGAAACCCACCGAGTTTTTATTTTGTAGGTTGCTTATTATAGCTTCAACGTCAAATTTCGTAACAGGATGAAAGAAAAAGGAGAATTCAGAATCAACAGTTGTAGTACATATTTGTGAAATATGGGAACCAAAATGATCTATTAATTTTTTATTTGCTGCTTGAGAGAAATAGCTTCCAAACATTTCTGCAATAGAATTTGCATCACTAACTGAACTACCGTTTTCAGTTAATACAATTTCACTTTCCCTTCCTTTTTTATTATGTTTTATCTCGTTGACAGTATTCCATAAAGTTTTAGCTTTATTAGAGGAATTATTTATTAGGTTACTATAATAGGCCCTTTTCTCATTAGCAATTTGAAGTGTCACTTTCTTTTTAAAGATTTTATATTTCGTGTCTAAGTCAGAATTAATAAAATGCTTTTTAAGCCAATGTATTTCTTTTAATTTAGAAAGATCATTAATTAGTTCGGGAGGCAATTTAATATTTTTCCTATTTTTTCTAACTCTTTTTACCTGAATAGGAAAACATTCGTCATAGCAATTTTTGAATATATGGAAAAATGCATTAAAATTATTCTGTATGGAATTTTCTAAATTCCAAGAATATTTCTAAAATAAGGCTAAACTACACACACAAACAAATCAGTTGAAAAATGTACTGAAAAATTAGGCGATTATCAGGGAAATTATTAATTTCACAACAAAAATTTCAATTTTGTTACAGAAATGTATATAATTGTCCCAATTTAAAAGAAAATAATAACCTTGAGCCTCAAAACTATTTTGCAAAACTTTGGATTAAAAGCATTCTTTTCAGGTGAAATGAAAGCCTGAACACCGAATTTGTAATTAGGGAAAAATTTTCAAATCGATAGTAAAACAACTTCTGATTTTCTTAAAAACTGAACTGCTGAAGTAGCAATCTTTCTAGAATAAGGCTGAAACACAAACAATAAATTAAGATATCAATTCGGAAATGTACGTAATCAATTTTACAACTAAAATTGGACTTTTGGTAAAAACACAGAATCAACCCAATTTATAAGAAAACAATAACGTTAGGCCTTGAAACTTCAAAGTGCAAAACCTTACAAGTAGCTTTTTCAGCTGAAATGAGGGCCTGAATTCAAAAACATTTTCTATCCAATTAGAAAAAAAAAATAAGTTCTCCTAATTTCTTCCACAATAAAAATGATAGTTAAGTAAGTAAGTTCTAAAATGCTCTGAAAGCTTACGTGATTTTCAGTGCAATAACTAATTTTACGACTAACATTTAAATTTTGCCATACAAATAAGTATACAAGTTTAACCCAATTTATAAAAAAATACTATCGTTAAACCTCAAAACTCCAAATATGTAAAACCTTCCATTGAAAATATATTTTAAGCTGAAATAAAAGCCTGAATACAAAAGCTTTTTCTACCGAGTTAGTAATTAGAGGAAATTCTAAATCGATGAGAAAAAATACGTATTCTCCCAATTTTTAATTTTTTTCAAAACTCAGTAGTAATTTATTTCACACAAAATTTAAATTTTGCCACAGAAGTATACAAAATTAAATCAATTTATAAGAACATAATAACTTCAAGCCTCAAAACTACAAATGTGCAAAACCTTGAATTAAAAGTATATTTTCAGCTGAAATGAAAACCTGATACAAAAGGGAACAATCGGGGGGAAAATTCAAATCGTATAATAAAAAAAATTATATTTTCCAAATTTCTCATTTTCCTCAAAACTCACTTGCTAAAAATAGTAACTTTTCTAAAATAAGGCTAAAATAAAAACAATGAAATATCAGTTCAGAACTGTACTGAAAGCTTACGTAATTTTGAGTGCAATAATTACTTTCACAACTAAAATTTAAAATTTGCTACAGAAATGTCCAGACTAACCCGGTTCATAAAATAATATTAAGCATCAAAACTTCAAATGTGCAAAACCTTGAATTAAAAGTATATTTTCAGCTGAAATGAAAACCTGATGCAAAAGCATTTTCGACCCAATTAGTAATTAGGGTAGAAATTAAAATCATTTAAAAAAATATCTATTCGTCCAATTTCTCATTTTCATCAAAATTCGCTTACAAAATTATAAGTTTTTCTAAAATACAAATGCAAATAATAAAAATACAGTTTCACAAATATACTGAAAACTTACACGATTTTTGGTGAAATATTGTATTTCACAATTAAAATTTATATTTTGCTATAGAAATATGTATACAAAGTTTACCCAATTTATAAGCCTCAAAGCAATGAATGTGTAAACCCTTGAATTACAAGTATTTTTTTCGGTTGAAATAGAAACCCCAATGCAAAAGCATATTCTACGAAAATAGTAATTTGGGAGTATTTTCAAACCACATAACAAACAAATTTCTTAAGAACTCACCTGCTAAAATTGGTACTATATTTACATAATCTTCAGTGCGATAATCAATTTTATAACTAAAATTTAAATTTTGCTAAAAACATGCAAAGTCAACCCAATTCATAAGAAGATAATAACGTTAAGCCTCAACACTACAAATTTGAAAAACCTGTATCTTTTTCAGCTGAAATGAAAGCCTGATACAAAAGTATTTTGGACGTAATTAGTAATTAGGGAGAAAATTCAAATCGTATAACAAAAAAATGTAAAGGTAAATGTATAAGTACTAACTCCCTGCGAGGGAGCATAGCCGGCAACATGGAGGGTTAACGCCTCTTAAGTCGCTTCTCATACCTCGGTTGGTGTGGTAAGTACCACGCCTTCAACTTTCAGCTGATACAGCTAATTTTTACTAACTTGGTAATTTGGGGGAATTTTAAAACCATATAACAAAAAAACTTCTTAAGAAGTCTCCTGCTAAAATTACCATTTTTTTCTAAACCAAAGCTACTAAAGTATAGTTTAAAAATGTACTGAAAACTTACTGATTTTCAATGCAGTAATTCCATTCACACCTAAATTTAAATTTTACTACAGAAATGTACAAAATTTAATCCATTTATAAGGAAATAATAAGGTCAAGCAAATTTGCAAAACCTTCGATTAAAAATATCTTTTTCGGCTGAGAAGCCAGCCTGAATACAAAAGCATTTTCTACCCAATTAGTAATTAAGAAAAAATATATGTTCACCCAATTTTCTTCAAAACCCACATGTTCAAATTAGTAATTTTTCTAAAATTAGGCTAAAGTACCCACAATAACAATATTAATTCAAAAATGCACTGCAAACTTAAGTAATTTTCAATTCAGTTAGTAACTTCAAATTTAATACAATTTCTAAGAAAATACTAACGTTAAGCCTCTGCAAAACTTTCACTTAAAAGTACATTTTTCAGCTTAAATTAATGCTTGAACATAAAAGCATTTGCTACAGAATTAGTAATTGGGGAAAATTTTCAAATCGGATATATACTCTCCCAATTTCTCATTTTCTTAGAGTCTCGCCTGCTGAAAATGGCAATTTTTCTAACATAAAACTAAAATACATGCAAAAGAAGTTCGGAAAAATTAAGTGATGTTCACTGCAATAATTTCACAGCTAAAATTTAAGTTTTGCTATAGAAATATCCAAATTAACCCAATTTATAAAATGATCATCAAAACTAGAAATGTACAAAGCTTTGGATTTAAGGTATCTCTTTCAGCTGAAATAGAAGCTCGAATGCAAATGCATTTTCCACCGAATTGCTAATTTGAGATAATTTTCAAATCACAAATACGCTGATTTTTGCGCAATAATTAGTTTTACAATTGAAATTTATATTTTGCATATAAATACACAAATTAACCCACTTTTAAAAGATAATAATAGCATTAAGCCTCGAAACTACAAATATGCAAACCTTGGATTAAAATTATTTTTTCAGCTGAAATGAAGGTCTGAATACAAAAACATTTTCAACCGAATTAATAATTAGGGAGACATTTCAAATCGCGTAACAATAAAATATAAATTTTCCCAATTTCTGATTTTCTTCAAACCCCACTTGCTAAAACTAGCAGTTTTTCTAAAATAAGCTAAATACACTCAAAAAATACCAGTCCTGAAAAAGTAGGTGATTTGCAATGCAAAGGTAAATTTTGCTATGGAAATATACAAAAATCAACCCAATTTATAAGAAAATAATAACACTGAGCCTCAAAACTAAACATGTGTAAAACCTTGGATTCGAAGTATCTTTTTCAGCTGAAATGAGAGCTTGAATACAAAAGCATTTTCCACCGAATTAGCAATTAGGGAGAAATTTCCCTGAAATGAAACTTTCCAATTCAAAACGGGTAGTCAGGGTGTGAAAATAAGCACCTTGCTTGTATATTTCTTTTATAATTTCGCTGAAAAGAGAGTTCGGAGGACGACTTTATAAATTTATTTAAAACGAGGGTCAGTACGAATTTTAGAACAAATTCAGTTTATGAAAATATATATACTCACAATTGGACTCTGGCGTTCAGGACAATGGCACACCTGCAAATTGTTGTCTATCTAGTGCACTTTAAACTAATGCACTCGCATTAAAGGGCATACATAATGGACAAGGTTTATTTCCGTACGTAGAAAGCTTCCTATTGCTAACGTTCAAAGGAAGCTATTTGCTTTGACAAAAACATGCTTTATATCTCTTGTTTTATTACGTTTAAATACATTATTTGTATAAGAAATAATTCAGTAATTTCTCTTAAAAGGCACCATATTCAAGATTAACCACACAATCAATGTAGCTTTTTTAAAGTACGAGTAGCTTTACTTAAATTTGATATAAACGAAATAATCCCCCTAAACAATCCTAAAAAATCATTCTTTACGCATACATCTAAATTGTATGTAACTGTAAATTCATGACGTGTAATTAATATCGAAAATTGACTACATTTACCATAGTATAGAACCAAACTAAAGCCCTTGACTGCAACTGACTAAATAGACCCATAACTCAACAAAACAAAGTCATAAACAAAGCAAAAGCAGGAACATGACAGTAATTACGCTTACAACATTACCCACTTTCATAACATATAACAAATGTCACTTTGTTATCCTTACTTTAATCCTTATTTGCATTTAATTAAATTTATTCCTCGCCCGGATTAAAAATAAGTTGTTGATTTAAATTTAAATCTCGAAATTATCATAAAATCTCGTCCAATTTTATGTGCATAAAAGATAGGGAGCAAATATAGTAGAACAAAAAAAAACTTGTAAATCTGTACAAAATAAACTTATTATAATTTTTCAACTCAAGCGTTTTTTTCCCTTGTAAAAGTAAAGTTTGCCCGAAATTTTCCAAATGCGAACGGATTCACCGACGAGCAAAACGACGTGTTACACAGGAAGTATGTGACAGGTTACGTAAAAATAATTTTGTCGCTACACAAGGTAAGGGTTGTCCTTTGATGTGTCGGTTTAAGGTACGAACCCCTGAAAATTCGTAACATGCTACGATGTGTTCATCCTGTTATAAGCTAATTCAAAGCTTCCAACCTGTAAAGATTCTTTGGTAAAACCCCGGTCCTGAAATAACTGTGTGGAATAATTTCTTGGTGGGTGAAAAAAAACAATTTTGGCCTTTGGTTTTTAAACTTTAAATGGCTTTTTAAATGTTATAAAGAATTCCTGAAATTTATTTAAAATATTTTGTTTAAGCAACTGAGATACCTTTTCCTATCCACAACAGGTTGAAATATTGTACAAAATGAAGTACTGAAACTCTAGCTGAAAACATCATGGCCAACTATGGGATTAATTGCTAAGTGTAAGAAGGTTAATAAACAGATCAACAATTCGTAATTAGTTTTTTAAAGGCAGTAGAAACATTCTTCTCTGGTAAGAATCTTTAAATAAAGTAGTTAAAGCCCCTTTCTGCATATCTGAAACTTCACGAACGATTAACTATTCTCAGTAACTTCTTCCGATAATGCACTGAATGTGCTGAATAATGAACAATATCGAGGATAAAGTCAAAGGTTAATTACTCTCATTTCGCGTTCAGTGTTCTAAGAATAAAAATCTTACTTGGAATTTTGCTGCTTTTTACCCGAAAGCTATCCTTGAATATATCATCCTAATTTGATAAACCGAAGGTTGTCCTAGTTTCTAATTTTATAGCAAGATCCCTTCTGTTTTACAACAGGGTTTTCTGCTAGCAACCCTATTAAGAAGTAATCATTTTGCCTTCACTTGTGGCCAGTCTTGTCCTTATTTGGGTGGATGTTGATTAATTCATGGCTTAGAAATTCTAAATATTTTTCAATGAAATTCACTGAAAATTCTTAAATTTATCTGTTTTTATATTTCAGTTTATTAGCTGAATCAACAATTAACTTAAGGAGATATTCGTAAAACTGCTTACCTAGGTGTTGGTGAGACCCATCAAAACAACAAAGAAAATAAATTATATAGAGTTAAATGAGGCTGAAGTGTTAAGTACCGCTAGCGGGATAGAGAACTTCTTCGTCATTGGCTGATGATTTTCGATACACTATTCGACACTACAGTCAAAATATGTCGTTTATAACATCCTGTGTTATATTTTTGCAGAGTATTATTTTAAATGAGGACAATTTGAATTTTGCGCCACAGTTTTAAATGTATTTCATATTTTGAATTTAGCTAAACTGAATCAATTTGGTATAACTTTGGCTGTCAAATAACAAGAGCAACTCGCTAACTTTGTTGAAGGTCTTCATATTTTATGTATTTTGTCTTCTAACCCAATATGAAAATAAATAATGACCAAAATTAGTTGTTTTTTTAATTATTAATATAATATTAACTATCCCTATTCGAGACGTTACTGATAGAGCAAGTCAAACGGATTGCATATTACAAACAGTAAATTAGTATCGCGCCAAATTCAGATTTTCCGCATCCTTTTAAAATCCGACTGCATACTCGTATTCTATTAGGTGCTGGGCGTACAGACAAGTACGTAGATATGTACCTCTGATTATTCGACAAAAATGGCATGGTTGCTAATTTTATTGCAATTGCAACTTAAAAATAAATAATATATAAGTCCATTATTTTTTATAGGATATGATTTCAAATAAGCATATAAAGCTCGCTGTTACAGCACTACTGGCAGTCAAACAATCACTAACGTGATCTCCTGGCTACAAATGCTGTAAATAAATAAATAACTGTTACAGATTTTTTCCAAATGCTCTGAATTTATTAACTAACTTGCTAAACCTATAGTCAATGATTACATTTTAAATAATAGTTATTTATTATACAAGACGATAAAATTATATTTTGGTTGTTTACTGAATATTTTGAATTTAGAATGTGGAAGTAATATGTTCAGTAGAGAAAATTTAAATAAAGTACATTATTTAATTTTACTTGAATAACCATACGAATTATATTTTATCTTCAAGGGCGTTTTTTAGCGTCGAGACGCTAATTACGCTCGAGAAGATAATTAAATTTTATCGTCTTGTATAATATTCTATAGCATTTATTTTAAAGGAAAAAAATTATAAATACATTTTATTTGACACTGACGTTTAAAAAATTACAAATCGAGTCACGTTTTAAAATGTCATTAGTATGGGCGTTTCTAGGGTTACAAACTATAAATAAATTACTTTATTTACCCTTGCGGTTAAAGTGCTATTTGACCTTTTGATTTGAGTAGAACAAAGCACACTTTAACAGTTGCTATAGAAGAAATACATCTTAATTCTAGCTCTTGTGTTTAAAAGATTAATTTTCGAGGAAATAGCAATAAGAATATTTATAACTATCTGAGATAGAAAGATTATTTTTTGCAATACATACTCGTATACTCGTAAATACGTTCGCTTCATTATAGGGAACTTATTCTTTATGTATTCAACATCACATGATGGCCCATCTACAAAATTATCTAATTTAATACAGTTAAGTAAAAAGTCGGGTAGGTGAGTTGGATAGTGGTAGAGCATGGACGGGATTAAGGTTGGGGCATGGTCCCTCCCAGGAGTTGGAGAGGAAGAGAACAAAGACTCACGTGGGCAGGGTTGTATCTCTATCCTCTACCAGAGCCGCAAAGGAATGTCTACCCGCTACCAAATGATAAATTAACCTCTCATGGCCCTCATAATATTTATACCAAATAGCCAGGGTGGCACAGTGGTAGAGCGTCAGGTTAGCGTTGCGGTAGTCCTTGGTTCGAATCCCTCTGGTAACCATTTTTCATTGGGTACCTAATTAACGACGCTGCCCTTCGAATACAGGCCTAAGCGGTAGAGGTACAGTATGCAGCTAAAACGTCGCACCAATCACATAACCCGCAGAGACGGGCAGGGTTGTGCATTGTACACTTAGAGCCTCATACGTTAACGCACCAGAATCGAGACCGAAAGGTATAGGAGGTTACAGATAATACATACATACATATTTAGATCACAAAGAAGGCCCTGAGTCATCCGCGATCTACCTTTTCCTGACGAAGACAGCGGCCAGAAAACGAGGCCAGAACCAGGGGTGCTACGAATCCCCGAGATGGATCAGGCTGCCAAAACCATACGAACCTAGCAATCGGAACAGTTAAGGGTTTCGCCTCTGGCTTGGTTGACACGTTGAGTTACCGTGCTCTTTTAATGCTCCCTTTTCCTCCTGAAGAAGCTCCTTAAAATAGTGGGCGAAGCGTTGAGTTCTTCTGTCTCAATAATGACTCAGTTCCAATCCGGAAAACGTTTTGTTAATACTGACACTGACCGTGGAAGTCTTCGAATTCATTATACCTTTTTTCGGTCATTCGCGGGTGCACCCTATCGTCGTAAGAGAATTTTAGAATTAGCATGGATAAGTGAAAATGGTTTGACTAATTACTTACCATGACAGAAGCTCAGCAATAATTTTCCTTGTTGGTCCATCTGTTCTAACAAACATACATAAATATTCCAGTCTGACATTTCAATAAAATGTGACTTTTCTAATTTTTAAATGAATAGTGGCGCTAATACATATCAAAGATCTTGTTGCAGCGCCAAAAATAAATATCTCCAACAAATATGTATAGAGGCGCAGACTCGCGCAGATCAAAACAGCACTAAGGATCTCTACAGACTTGTAGGTAAAATTAATAAGCAGTACACACGAAGAACATGGATTGTTCAAAACAAGTCAGGAGAATAGGTCACAAATAGAAATGAGGTATTACTTGTATGGAAAAATTGCTGATAACACTTGTTTAAAGGTGATTCTGATATAAATCATGTCGAATATGTAAAGTGTGCCATAAAACATCTCAAAACTAATAAATCTCCTGGTGTCAATGGCATAACCTCTGAAATCATTATAGAAATGGGAAAAGCTGGAGTTGACATCAAATATGTCATAAAATATGAAACACCGAATGTTGGCCTGATGGTTGGACAAGCTCTGTACTCTGTAACTCTGTACTCATACCCCTTCATAAAAAAGGTTCCAAAGACCGATGATGAAACTATAGACTTATTGCTCTGCTCTCACACGGAAGCAAAGTTATGCTTAATGACGAAAGGCTCAAATCATACTTACAGTGGCAAATACCAGCTGAGCAGGCAGACTTTGTAAAAGGGAGCACATAATATTAGGCATGAGGCAGATTATAGAAAAGAGCCGCGAATTCAATAAGCTTTTGATAGTATAAATTGGAACCGTCTATGGCAGATGTTTATTGATATGGGCGTAGCTAAACACTTAATATCACTTATCCCGGGGGCTGTATACAGGGAATTTTTCTTTTTAGTATACATATCCCCTATGTATACTTTTATAATAAACGCAAATAGGCAACCCACTATACACTATAAACGTCACGTCACGTGGTGCGTAAAGGTTATGTTTCATGTTTGTAAATAAAAAATAAATCAGAATTAGTGGAATACCAACATAATTTTAATTCAACGATTATTCTAAAACATAAAATATCAACAATACAAAACAGAAAGGAAAATAAAAACAGCAACAGTTAATGACTAATTTTTTGACATTAACTTAATTTGATGATTTTTGCCACAGCATGCTAATTTTTTAACGTTTATAGTGTCTAGTGGGTTGCCTATTTGCGTTTATTATAAAAGTATACATAGGGTATATGTATACTAAAAAGAAAATTTCCCTGTATGAACACCAAAGCCGTAATATAATTAGTCGGTTATCTGTTTGATGACTTCCAGATAAACAAAGGGGTAAGGCAAGGCTACATCCTCTCCCCAATTCTTTTCAACATTTATGGAGAATATGTCATGAGAAAGCCTCTAGAAAACTGGGATGATGGAATTTCTATTGGAGGAGTAAAACTAAATAACCTACTGTGCTACTTGATAAAATAGGCCAACTACTGGGAAAACTGAAGAAAGTCAATGTCAAAACCTTGCACTAGAAATAAATCATAATTATCGATAGAAAGACGAACAACAGATCCCACATCACACAGATTAGACAATGTCAATTTGTTTATCTAGGTATGCTAATAACAAATAAGTACTAGTGGTTGTACGCAAGAAATCAAGCGCAGGTGCGAAAATGGCAAAAGAAGCAGTAAGGAGTCTATATAAAACTTGGAAGGATAGTGCAATAATAACGAATACAAAGAAACAAATAATAAAAACAATTATCCTTCCTATAGCTCCCTACGGTTGCCAATCCTGGACTTTAAAATCAGGAAATAAAAAGAACCTAGAAATGTGGTGCTGGAGGCGAATATTACGTGTTTCTTGGACAGCACGAAGAACCAACGAGTCCATACTGAACGAGATAAACGAACCACATCGTCTGTCACATATGTGCAGTAAATTCCCGGATTCTCAGAAACTTCTGGCATATACCCAGAAGGGACAACGATAATCTGGAGCGACTGATTGTTTATGGGAAGATAGAGGGAACTAGAATGAGAGGCCGCTCACCTATAATATGGGCGGATCAAATTAAAGAGAGCACTAACTCCATAATTGTACAGACTACCCGCATTGCTAGTGACATAGGACGATGAAAAACAATTATTAAAGCCGCTACAACAAACCCTAAATGACAGATGATCACGACCCTTCTGGCAAGAAGAAAACCAAGACGAAGAAGAAGAAGAAGAAGAAGAAGAAGCACTAATAACCATATCAGTCGACGGCCGTTGACATCTGCAAACCTAGATATTGCCCACTCAAACTCGTATTTTGAATAATACACAGTGCAATTATTAATAACCCCAATTATAATTAAAACAATCTTATATATCAAACCGTAAACACCAATGCTGCAGAATAATCACTTTTTGGGATTTTCCAGTATACTAATTAAACTGTTTTGTTAGTGAAACGTCCCCAGACGCCCTATGCTCCTTCAAGGAACAAAAAGATCACGACGACGAGGACAGTGTATCGCATCGCTTACTAGCATTTCTATAAACACATGCTACAAGGCGTTACTTATCAATATGTTATTTTACTTCAATTAGCAGTAACGGCCTGACAAACTACATCTTTAATAATTGCAATTAATGGATACTTTAAACGTGTAATTTTTCCTAAGGTTTGTGGTAGGGCGCCACAAGTTTATTTGCACTCAGTGCGGTATTCTTACAACTCAATGTAGGGTTGTTTATAACAAACGTAAGAATTGCTATAACGCAAAAATAAAAAATAGACTAGGACACACCCTTCCACCTGCTTCTATCTTTCTTTAATTTAAAGCTAATTCCGATAAAAATATATTAAGCGGTTGAAAAATAGGAAGATGTTCCCTCTGTTTTTAAAGTCTCGAATATCTCCTTAAACTTAAAGTTAGAAAAAAACTTTCCACCTAATATTCCGTCCAATACTGTAGAAGCAAATATACAGCACCCAAACGTTATATTTTACAAAATTTTAGTACTTTGTATGAACGTAAATTCTTGGATCTGTCAAGATCTGAATAAAATACGTGAAAGAAATGAAAAGTGTGCGAATTAAAATTTCCGTAGTTCAGACAGGAGTAAAAATTTGTTCGCTTTTATAAAATATATCCTGTTGAAAAACTACCACTTCAAATTCTGTTTGATTTACGAGGATAAATTCAGAATCGAATAAACCGTTGTTTAAGCTAAAGTTTCCTTTATGCGAAGGATGTAAATATGTTTCTATACGAAAGCCTGGCTTGAACTTTATGAAGAAGTAATATTTGAGAGTTATTAAATTAATTACTACAAGAAAGTTGTATGTTTGATCAGTGAAACGTATTTACTTCGGAGGAAGTTTCGGTTTAACTATAATTCAATATTTTCTAATTTTCTGAATGGGATCTGATGATTGTTAACTAAGTTAATATTTGCAGAGAATTTTTAACAAACAATTTAGTCTGCCCTAATTAACTAGAATTACTGTTTGATTCTTATTTATGATTATGACAGGCAACCGAAGTGCCCGAAGTGGAAGCTTCCGACATATTGCGTTTTTCATATATTTACGGGTTTTATATTTAGATCTCCTTCAACAAAAGAAATTTTGACTTTTATGAGAAATCGGTTTATTCCGTTTGCGAAGCGTATCCTACATTTTCAAGAATAAACCAAATGAATTCAAAATATGTTAACAGTACATTTGTTTACCCATAAAGGGAAGGAACTTCCATCAGATCCATAAAATAAAACATATTATTTTGTGGAACCGTTGAAAATAATCCGATTTGCGAGCGCAACAATAAAATCACCATTAAAACTTATATACCGAAATGAAAACAAAAATTTATGAATACATTCGTGCTCTTCAAATTGCGTTTAATATCGTCCCTCTTCTACGCTTTTAAAGCTTCCACGAAATAGGGAATGTTGCTTATAATTTATACACAGCAGTAAACTTACGAAAGACACAGAGTTCCTTGCGTAAGGTTGTTTTACTTAATTTATCTTGAAAGTCGATAACCGGGGCCGTTAGTGAGATTTAGTAAGATTTTCATCGTCGCCAACCGTAAACATCCATTACTTAATTAACCGAAAATATCTTTTCCCAATTTTACAAAACGTGCGATTCGATTCGTTTAAGTACCGAGGATAATTAAAGGGGAGGCATTAACAGAGCTACCTGAATTATATGCTTTACTTAAGGGCTTATATTGATTGCCTAAATTGCCTTTTAAAGAAAATTCGTCGCTTTAGGATTACATTTTACAACAAATGAGAATGAGCTAAGTTAACTGTTGAGGTTGATACTTTAGGCAAACGTGCAGGCCTAGTTTTAGCATAGTTTATACCACATATTAGGGGTATAAGATAATTGTTATTCCAAACACGCAAATGTAAATAGGTGCGTAGATACAGAGGTACTTTCCATGAATTATAACGGTCTAATTTCATATTAAACTAACGTTAGAAGTGTTTAACTGTTTTAAGTTGCCAGTTTTTTACCAATGCAATTCGAAGCTCGAAATTTATTAACAAATCTATAAACTCAAAATTTCAGTAAGATTTTTTACAAGAAGAGCCAGGTGCATGTATATGAAGTGAGATGTAAAGACAATAAGCTCAAAATAAGTATTTGTTGTCATTAATATTATGACAAAATGGAAACTAAAAATAAAATAAGTGAAACACAAAGAATCTTAAATGAATGTACGATAATTATACAGGTCATCATCAACTGACATGGAGCAAATCCCCGTGGATCAATCCTGGATTACGCCAGGCCCACCCCATGTTAATAAGAGGTGAAGGAATTTATATGATAGGTGATAGGTAAGGATTGAGAGCACTGTATAACGTTAACATACCTGTGACGTCAGCCGCTAGACACCGCTTCTACAGTGCAAGATAGTTAGTAAGTCACATATTCAATGGAAGTTGAATATTGTAACGTAGTGGTTATCACCAAAAGTAATGCTAAAAGTTAGCAAAAATAAGTTAGTTAAATTTATTAGAATTACTGATAATTCTTAAGTACCAATGTGGCGGTGTATTTAACTACACCACGTGAGGGTTTTCTGCAAGAGGTTTCTGATTCAACTAAAACAACATATATTGTCCGACTTTGATTAAGTTTTACAAAATATTATTTAGAGTTAAAGTTAAAGACAAAACAATTTTAGAGATGAGTTACAAGTAAGCACAAACGTCAAAGTTAATAAACGAAACAAAGGGTTTGATCCAAACTATTACTAAGTCTTACTATGAATTGAATTACATTTAATTAAATGCAGAAGAATAGTCTTACATAAAAATCGTAGGAAGCATCTCTACTACGAGGGACCTGACTCCTTAAGGATGTGGTTCTCCGATGCCTACACCAACCAGGAGAAACTCTTCCGAGGAATTCCTTATATAGGACGTCAGCTCCCACCCTCTGGGTTGACACTACGTGCATTTACCTTGCCAATCTGTACATTTCAAAGAATGCCAATTCAACATTTACTCAGCTGTGCAGTGTCGTGTAATGACCCTAGTTAACACGTCATATCAATACACGTGGCAATTCTTAAACTAAGACTAAGATGGTTAAGCATATTTTCTGTATTTACTTCCTAGGTCTACTAAATATCACCTTGACTGAGACATGCCTGTATTTGTTACCTATTACTTTATTCTTGTTTAATGTTATTAATGTTATTATCATTTTATTCGCAGTTCTTGTACACTATTCTTTGTTATTTATTTTTTCTTTTTATTCTTCGATTACTTAATTATTCAGTCGTTATTTTGAATTATACCTATATGCGATTGGTTTTTTGTTTCTTGCCTCCTAAGTTCGTTATGGTATACGCGAGCTCTCTATTCTTGTTCCATTGCAGTTATCCATATACAGCACAATCTTCCAACATTTTTCTCTATCTATTATTAGATTAGGAGTTTTCCACTATTAATCGATTGTTCTTCCCTCCAGAACTTCATGTGAAGTTGTCTATTAGTCTTCGTTCGACCAACCTTACTCTGAAAAGTTCTACGATTTTGTACAGCATTCTTCTCAATGCCTGTGTTCGAACCATAGTGATGTTGGTGGCAGTTTAAAGGTTAAATAGATTCAGTCTTCTTCCAATGCATCTCAGCTATGAAGGCCTATTTGTAATATCATGGCTTCGCATTTGGTGATGTTTATTTCTGGTCTCACGTTGTTTATTTCTTAAAATCTTTCATCTTCTTGTGGTATATCTGCGTCGCTTTCTTCTTCAGCTAAAATAAGGTTTGCGTGCATTTTAGCTAAGAGCTTGGTTAAGTTGTTTTTAGCAATAATTCTCGTAGTATTATGGTGAAGAGTATGAAATGAGAGTGGGCATCCTTGGTTTATCCCTTTTTGTTTAAGGTAGGGTTTCATTCTATGTCTAAACTGCGCTACTTTGATTATCATATTTATTAGGTGATATGGTGTTTCACTCTTCTTTGTCAAACTGTGTCAAATGCTTAACGGGGTTCAGGACAGGTCTGGATTATGGGCGGAGGGTGACTTGCGTCACATGCACTTAGGTCTCGTATGGACCCATTGTGCTACCTCCGCTGCAACATTCTGCTCTAGGCGCATCACTCAAGCCATCTTAAACCGTTGGATGAACCTGAGGATACTAGCCAGAGCGATGCTGCTAATACTGACCATACTAGGCCAGGACAGGTAAAATCGTTCACTTTCTTGTTTTCCATCACTTGTCCACACTTCTTCTCCTGATAAATCTTTCTTAATCTTCTATGCATTGAATTCGTAACCTGCTCCTTATAATTTGTCTTCTAACTTCAGTTCTTCTTTATTTTCCCCCACATGATTTATGATTTTCGTTCCTATGTTCATAGTTCATTTCCTAAGTTCTTCTATGCTTCTTTTACCTTCTGTTAATTAATCCGTTATTGCTGCAAATGGGCAGTTTCCGACTCCTGGAATTTTTCTTACTTGCATACCAATCTGTTGTGTGTGGTTCCTTGTTGTCTTTTTACTTTATGCGTGATTCTTATATCTTATGCACTTATTGCTTTTATTCTAAAATTATTGTGGTACAATTATTATTTACTTCTAGTTCGTTTAACTATATATTTTTTAGCATAATATAAATTAATTAGGTGTCGTTTATGCCCCTAATTTGTGCTAACTAACTGTGTAAATAAATGTATATCCTTTGAGGCTGGGTTGACCTTCTCTTTAAAAAAGAAAGTTCTAGATTTCTTAGCCTTAAAGTCTTTGTCCTCTGGTTCCTTCGGTGGTCAAAAACTACCTGCTGGAGGGTTAGTGGCGCTAACCAAATGAAAATGAATTTTTTAAGTGTTATTCATAAATAAAAACAACAATTTCAGGTTTTGAATATTTTCACCAGACTTTGATTTCAATACTTAAGCTTCGAATTCGGATTCAAACTTCAAATATAGAAATCACGTTAGAATTTCCAATTTAAAGAAATTCGAATCCCGGTCTACGGTTTGGTTTTTTATTATTACGATTGTAGGTTCTAACAATACAGAGTAACCATTTCATACCTATAATTCAAACTTTAAAACCAATATTCAAATTTTGAAAGGTTAACTATAGCTTCAAACATCGAAACTAAAATTGAATGTTAATTATAGGCAAGAATTCAAATCCCGACCTAAAAGTTATTAAAATTTAAAATTCGAATTCAAAATCCAGAATTCAAACTTCAAATATGGAAACCGAATTTGAATTTTGAGTTGTTAGCAAAATAACTTCAATTTGACACGAAAAATTAGTAGGTATGCAATTCGAATTTCGTAAATCCAAATTCAAACTTCTAATAAGGAATTCACACTGGAGCCTTCATTGCAAACTTCGTGAATGAAGGATAGGCCTTAAAACTGGAATTCAAATTTCTAAATCAAAATTTGAGTTTAGAATCCAATTCTGACAAAATTCTTGAGTTTTGATTATAATTCGAGCTTCCAATACCGAAACCAGATTTAAGTCTACAGAGCAAAAATTAGACAATTCAAAAGACGCTCTTCTATCAACATGCAGGTTTGCTGGTATAGATTATCAATTTCAAACCAGGAATTCTTTCGAGTTCCAGTTTAAATCCAGAATTCGCTAATATTGAAACCAGGTACAAATGTTTGGTCCTAAATAAAAATTCAAATTCCAATCTAGATTTTTACTATAAGGTTCGCCTTGCAGCTTAGAATCGGCCCTAAAAAAACAAATTTTATTCTTTAATTGCTGTTTTCTAATAAACCAGTGAATCCGAGTCCCAGTTGAATGCTTTGCTATCAAGGCTTAAAGA
The DNA here is from genome assembly GCA_963082815.1 of Melanotus villosus. Taxonomy (NCBI): domain Eukaryota; kingdom Metazoa; phylum Arthropoda; class Insecta; order Coleoptera; family Elateridae; genus Melanotus; species Melanotus villosus. The sequence goes on from OY720423.1 coordinate 13,579,108, forward strand.
TCCACTAAGACAGAATTCAAATTTCAAACTAAAGAATATACAAAAACCTGAATAAATAACATCTGAAATCTAAGTCAATTGGCTCATTCATCGAGTAAGCCTTGTTTACATACGTACATGAAACCGAGTACTGGTACTAAGGCAAATCCTTTAAAATGTCAACCTACCGTGGTACTGGTTGTCGAAAGTTTAAAAGTTAGATTACATCCAATGTTACAGGACTGGGTAATGAGATTGCATGTGTGGACATTTTTTACATCATACATAAAACTTCACAAATCATAGACTGTTCAACCATGCCCAGCTTCATTTGCCCCAGCTGAAGAGCTTACGCACATTCCAATTCGCCTAAAACCTGAGAAAGTTGGACGTGAAGCCTCCCAGTGACGCCGTCTATTCGACAATTTAAGTTTTCGTAACTAAATTATTTTTCACTTTTTTACTTTAAATACACGTTAAAAATGGGGAAAATTGTTTAATTTTACTTGTTTGCCTGTGTGCTGAAATAAATAGAAAATGGATAAAACCAATATTTTGGCTTGGATAATAGTTACACACCTGTTCGGAAAGGACGCTGATGATTGACCATATTCAAGCGAAGTATATGTCCGATCATTGCTTCTTTATTCATTTTATATTCTTTAATCTAAGGCATCTTCTGAAAATTCCTTGTCGTTTAGTGACATAGGATATCAGATTTCAAATTAAAAATTTAACATTTTCGAAATCAACTTGCCAAAAGGAATTCCTGAAATCAACACCTCCTTTTAACAAGGATTTCTTTAGGCCTGAGCCTCATTAACAGTAAGGACTTAAACTTAACTTTACTTAGGGTCGATTTCTGTGTTAACAAAGGTAGCCAAGGAAAATATCTGAACTTTATCAGAAACGAAAAACAACGTCATCTCAAATTTTTAACGCCCAATTTTCAAATAAACAAAGTTTTATATAAAAGACTCATCAGAATTCGATTAGCGTAGAGAAAAGCACATACATTATGTAGAGAGGGTCCGTGGAGTCGTTTTTCGAGGCAGCTTTTTCAGGAAGGCCGCTTTGAAGTTTACTCGGAACGGTTTATTCACTGCATTTCGAATAGATCTCTGCTTTGCGCGAATCTTTACGCTTACAGACCGTGAAATGGTCAATAGACGTCCATAATTTGTTTGCTCGCTGGGTTTTTATGTTAATCTGTTTGCTCTCATTCAACATACCTTCAGGTAAATTATTCCAGGGACCTTCTGAAATGTTTTTCCTATTGCTTCGAACGGAATGAGATCAAAGAAAACCTTTCAATTTCACGATTTAATATTCAATTGGGTTTCTTTGGGCAATTTCTTCAAAATTTCTGACTTTATTAAGCGATACAAAAAGGTGGAAGATTTAACAAAAATTATTAATTCCGGTCACAATTGAAATCTGACGAAAACCTTATTTCACAATAATTACCACAGGGATTTTGCAACATAAATTCTGAGGTATTCATTCGTGACCTTTTCATCATGTAAATTTGATTCTATAACTCCCTTAACAAGATTTTGGTCCCTTAGCAATTACAGAATAATCGAAACGCCCCCTTTCACTTATTATACAATTTTTATAGGAAGCAACCAAACTGAGGGACTTTTAAGATCGTTTTAATACTTTTCAAAAATTATTCTTTACGCATCCGAGGGGATGTTTATCATTAAATGTTTGTCCTTGTTCATAACATCGGAGCAAAATCATATTTCAAAATTTGGTCTCACATGGCTGATTTAAGAAAATTGCTTTATCTTATAAAAATGTAAATTCTAAACGGGCCAAGAAAATATTGTCGAGGGTGTATAAACATCTATTTTGAGAAATAAGTTTTCTACGGTCAGTTTGCTTTACGATTTTAGTTGTTTTATTGCAGTGACACAAATACGTACAAATCGCCCAGTCAGAAGGTGTAAATAATCCAGCATTTATGTGTATTTACTTTAAATATGTTGTACAACAAACACATACGATCGATGTGTTCGTGGTGTATCCATTCGGGATATATGTTGTGTAAATATTTATCGTTATAAGACGTGAACCTGGTTTAATTTATCGTTTCAATTTCCAGGCTTTATTAATATTCCTGTAACAGCTCACGTGTTTACTCCAATTTATTTTAGGGAATACCGACGGTTTTCTGTTTTATAATATTGACCAAAAATAGATAAAAACTGAGTAAACTCGGTATCAGTATCATCAGGTAATGTAAGCCATAAAAAGACAAACTAAATAAAAGTTTAATAAATAATACTATACTGAAACTAAAAAATCAATTCCTTTTGGTAATCGAACCATAATTATTTCAATCTTTCGATTGTAAATTTTTCAGCAAAGTATAAATAAAAAAATTAACATTTAAAATTAAAATTTGTGTAAAATTTTGAGCCAAGCCCCTGAATAAATATTTATGCGAATGTAAAATCAACAATAGACTCCTATGTCACCCTCAGGCAAAGTAAAAAGCCTTTGACATAAGAAGACAAAAGAATTATAAAACTATACTCTTCTTGTTTCTCTTGATATAGGTCAATTGACCTATGATTTCTAACATTTTATTCCTGATGGGAGATCGAAGCCCAGCTACCCCGCCATCTCTTCAATGGTCTTCCCGATTCTCTTCTTCCATCTAGTCTTTTGTTTCGTGCGATCTTCTATTCTTAAACTAAAATTAACAGTGTGTCATAAAAATATAAATCAAGACGACAATATATAATTTGAATAATTTTTGGCTCAATTTCCGAATAATAAATATTTACGTGAAAGTCGTTTGCAAAACACATCTGAAAAATACTCATATCATTCTTGAAAAATATTCCTCAAAACTTCCCGTTGAACATTTTTCAGAGAATATAAATCAAAAACGTTAACATTTATTATCAAAATTTGATTAGTTTTCGACGGAATCTCCGAACAATACATATTTACCTATTAGCCCAGTCAATAAAGGGTTTCTAGAATGCATGGAGGGTGTCACAATTTTTGACTTTAGGGCTTTGTTTGGAGTCGTTAGGAGGTAAACATACTAAAAGTCCCCGGACATAGGGGGTGAGCGGGGTGCAGGGGGGACTGAGAATGACTCTGTTTGTGTTTTTTTGCTTATATCTTGAAGACGCACCATCTTATCAAAAAAGTTATTATATACAAAATCAAAGCTGACAAAATTTCCTACATTTTTGCTTGTTAAGTTTGTTTCTATCTCCAACCATTTATGAAATATCTGCTGTCAAAAATCGCCTAACGTTTTTCGTTAAACTTTTCTCTCTAGCACCCCATCTCTTCGGTTTACAGAAAAATCCCCAAAAAAGAAGTTGTAGAGGATTAAATTTCCTTAAAAATAGTATATACATTTTATATATATTTTTTTTTAATTAACGAGTTTTGATAGCGGATATCTCATAAACGGTTGGAGATAGAAAAGAACTTTACAAAGCAAAAATGTGGGAAATTTTGCCAGCTTTGATTTTGTATAAATGACATTTCGCTAAAGATATAAGCAAAAAACAAAAAAGGGATCTTTTTGCCCCCCCCCCCTGCACCCCGCCCACCTCCTATGTCCGGGGACTTTTAGTATGTTTACCTCCTAACGACTCCAATCAAAGCCCTGAAGTCAAAAATTGTGACACCCTCCATGCACTCTACACCCCCCTATTGAGCGTTCGTTGACTGCTCTATATAAGTAGTTTCTAAAAAGAATCTGAAAATACTCATTTCTTTCAATAATGAAAAATAGTTCTGGAAAAATAAAATTTATTACTAAAAGAGAAATATAAATAAATAAAGTATTTATAGGATAAGTCTTTAAACTATTATAAAACTAAAATTAACAATATACATACCTTCTGGCAATCAAACCTTAATTCTTGAAAGCTTCCGGTTAACAATTTTCAGGAAACTATAAATCAGAAAAATAAACATTCAAGATAAACATTTTAATAATTTTCGACTGAAGTTACTTTTAGTAATTTACAAAAATAATCTGAAAAATATTCATTTCTTTTAATAATGAAAAATATTTCAGGAGGATTAATATCCAATAATGAAAAATTAAATTAAATTCACATTTTACTCTCGAGCCTAGGAAAAGGGCTTTGCCATAAGCAGGCAAAATAAATATAAACAAATAAGGAAATAAGGTAGTTAGAATCAGCAACTCTTTAAAACATTCTGAAACACAAATTAATAACGCCTTTGAACAATCAAACCTTAATTCTTGAAAACTGACCGTTAATGATTTTTCAGAAAAACATAAATAAAAAAATGGTTTTGCAGAAAAATATCAATAAATAAATGATCATTTAAAATCAAAATCTGAATAATTTTCGACAGAATCTCTGAATAATAAATATTCACCTGCGAGTAATTTACAAAAAGAACCTGAGAAATACAAAATTCTTTCAGTAATGAAAATGTTTCGGAAGAAATAAAGTCAAATACTCAAAAATTAACAGGAAATTCATATTTTACCTTTGCACAAAGTAAAGAAGCGTTGGCATAAGAAATAAATAAAGGTACCTACTTAGAGGCGATAAGTCTATAAACTATCCTGAAACTAAAATTAACGATATGCTTTCTGACAATCTAAATTTAATTCTTGGAAAATTTCCATTGATAATTTTTCAGAAAATCATAAATTTACAAAAATCATTTTAAATCAAACAAAATTTGAATAATTTTCGGCGGAGTTTCTGCATAATAATTACCTGCGGGTAATTTACAAGAAAAATCTGAAATTCTGTTTTCTTTTAACAACGAAAGATATTTCGGGAGGAACAAAATCCAATACTAAAAAAATTAACAATAAATTCCTATTTTGCCCTCAGGCAAAATAAAAGAACTTTAAACACAAATAAGTTAGTTGTACAAGTGAGGAAGAGCCGGGGGGAAAGACATTTCCCTTGAAATATATTTTTAAAGAATTTGATAAAGCTTCAGAAGAGGACCAAATTTAGTCTTCTAAAAGGAAATTTATCCAACAATTTCCTTCCTTTGACGATAAAATATTTTAATTGAAGTGAAGTATATAGTCTAAAGTAAAATTCAAAAATTGCTTTGTTTCTTAAATCTGTCACTCTAGGCTGTGTTTTCGTTCAAAGTCAGGAGCCATAACGTCATATCTCCCCAGGGATATAACGTTTGCTGGAGGAAATAATGTCCAATATTATAGAGCTTTGATGTCCTGCCACAAACTCAGAGGAAACAAAATTGTCGACTCATAAATATGTAATAACATTTTTATTGGTTATTAAATTGATTCTTACACAAGCCAGGCTACAATAATTCAATAAATATTCGGATCCAGCTTGAATTTTGAAACCTTTGATTCGAGGAATTTTTTTAGATGCTAATTGGAATCTCCAAACGTTAGAATCGGCATAAATGGGGAATTAACCTCTCTTCTAAATATCAATATATTTTGAAAAATAAACAAAAACGTTAGAAGAGGTTTTGGTGAAGAAAAATTTACAAAAATTGTGAATATTCGAAGGATATTAGAGACTGAATTATTTAATGTGAGTTTACTTACACTTATATTGTATTAGCAATTAATAAAAATGAGATTTAGAAGTTACGAATGTCCTAGTTTACTATTCCCCAGACGAAAACCATAAATTAAGTCACACACGGAGAGAGCAGTCTGTGTGTGCTCCGATAACCACCGAAAGAAGTTGACGATTGGTAGAGGATCACGAGTGCCGGCACACCGGATGATAGAATTACGTTTGCGGTGACATGACAGTAATTAAAGTGTAATAATACCTTTGACTTAGTGATCATTGCTTGTGATGTGGGAAGCTTGCATGTTGTGCATGTCTTATCAAAGGATTAACTTACACACTTACACGAAAGGTCATTACAAGAGGTACTAGTTAGTAGTGAGTCTGCTCCTGGTTGTATCTGTGTGGTCACAGGGTACCTGTATGGTAGCAGTCAGATTTTGTGATAGGATGCATGAGAGTTGTCCGGACAGACTCACAATTAAGATATTGCTGAGAGTGTGAATGAGGCCCCTATTGACTCTTTGGCATTAATTATTCCTGATGCTATGTGACTCCGAGGGTAGGGAAAAGAAGAGAGAGCTCTAAGTCTAAGGTAACTCCGAAAGATCCAGGTGGTTGGTAAACAAGGACTAGTCCGTGAAGAAGATTATGGAGACCCTAAGAAGTAGCAGTAGGTGCAAATCTGTATCCAGTGAGGGGCGCACCGTAATTGTTAAGTTTGTTTTATGACAATGGCGAATGCGCCGCCACCGGAGCTGCAATGGTGTCTCTCGCTTTCTGTCCGAACCCTCACGTAAGTCGAGAAGTTAGCCGTAAGTTTAAACAACCGACTAACAACATAACTAACTAATAAACAAACTTATACCTTACAAATTACCCAGAAATGACAATAGCCCCCCCCTTTACCCTAACAAAGATATAAATGAACTTTATTTCGAAGACTATTTGGAATTTAGTGAGCAAGAAAACTTTAGAAGATAGCCATTCAGAAGAATATATTAGTTCGGCGAAACCTAAAGAAATAGTTTTAAATCGAAGCCTGTTCGTTATCGTAAAACATCAAAAATGTAAAAGCTTCAACAAGAAAGTCGAATTTCCAGCCATTTTCAGAACAGGAATCGTCCTGATATTCTGAAATCCTGAAATCATCCCGATATTTATTTTTCATCATGATATTCTAACATAAATTCAAAGTTTATTGAATTAAACCTCGAAGCCAACGACAGTGTTTGTAAGATTATTAAGAAGACCCGATAATTTAGTGTAGGTAGGCGTCTCATGTGCGATCATATTTCAAATTTGATTGATAGGCGTAGAAACGAAGTGCTTTCAGTAATGATCGTCGAGAAATAAGCTGCTTGATTTGTTGTAAGTTCATTTATTTTTATGGAAATCCTATTACGATATTCCTAAGGAAGGCCAATTTTAGATATCGGGAATAACATTTTTATTAGAGTTATAAGCATAATTTTTCGGAGGAAATTCTTATCAGCGAACAGTAATTTCATATACAAAATTATGGAGCTATTTCATAGTTTAATTACAGCTTTACCTCAGTAGATTATCGTTCGACATTTATTACTTAGAATAACCTCAAAGACAATTGATTTCCTCACCGTACTTACTTATAAACATCTCATAGCGGAATTATTTATCACTCTCATTCGCTCATTGATTATTCGCGATGGGAAATTAATTTGCCTTCTCATCTGACCTCGTTTTACATTCCAATACCTTCCAAACGCCAAAAGTTTGTCGAATCTGTTTGATCCTTCAAATATACGACCTGTTTACTGCGGTTATTGACTTAGTTCGATAAAACCCAAAAGTATTTTGTATTTACTTACCTAAGTAATCATATTTATAATTTTCCCAGTCGTAACAAGGACTAAAAATTATACATTTCTAGGTTGATGATAAAATAGACTCGGTAAATTTAAATCCTACTTCATCCTTTTGACAGATAGTGATTAAGGTAAAGCTCTCCTTGGAGAATCGATGAAATACGTGCAATTTAGCCGAGGGTTTGTAATACGTTTCATATATTAGATTGTCAGTAACGATCGTTGCAATTCGAAGTTTAGATCAGGGATTTTTAAATGAGGCAACAGCCTACTTTAAAAAATTAAAAAGAAGGAAGTTTCGGTGCAATAAAATACCAATACAGGCAAGTCGGTAACATTTTCCAACTATCTCTCTTTCTTTCTCTATTGTCTTCAGTCTTTCGACTGGTTTGTTGCAGTTCTTCAAATACGTCTATCGTGAGCCAGCCTTTTTATTTCGCTGTACGTCTTTGCGTTAACATCATTCACTACTTGTTTAATGTATTGTAAACGTCTTTCATCTCCTATTTGTCTAAGGACTTCATCATTCGTTACTCTGTTCGTCCAGCTGATCTTAAGCATTCTCCCGTAGCACCATAATTCTAGCCCTCCAAGATATTTTCTTTCTCCTTCTTCTTTACGTGCCGTGTCCGGTCTCCCGAACGTTGGCGATTACTGTGGAGAGTGCGTCTCTGTCTTCTGCTATTCTGAAAAGTTGTCCAGCACCTTGTATGCCTGTCCAGTCTCTGATATTTTTCAGCCACGACATCTGTTTTCTACCCACTCCTCGTCTACCTTCTATTTTTCCTTTCATTATGAGTTGTCGGTATTTCTCTCCTCGTAATATGTGGCCGAGATAAGCGATTTTGCGACACTTTATAGTTGTTACTACTTGCCTTTCCACTCTAGCTCGTCTTAAAACTTCTTTCGTTAGTCAGTAAGTCTGTCCATGGAACTCTCAGCATTCTTCGATGAATCCACATCTCGAATGCTTCCAGTCTATTGAGTAAGCTCACTTTCAAGGTCCAGCTCTCCGCCTCGTATAACAGCACCGACCACACGTAATATTTGACCATACGTTGACGCAATTTCAGGTTTAAGTCGTCATAGCAAAAGAGGGCTCTCATTCTTTTGAAGGTTGCCCTCGCTACTTCAATTTGGCATTTAATTTCTACCTCGGGGTCCAATCTTTCTGTTATTATACTGCCTAAGTACTTAAATTGGTTCACTCGTTTTATCATAGCACTATTTAGTTGTTCTCGGCTGAATACCATAAACTTTGTTTTATTAACGTTTATGTTGAGTCCTAATTCTGTTCCTGTTGTACTAATTTTATTTATTAGGTGTTGTAGACCCTCCAAGTTATCACACAAAATAAGGGTATCATCAGCGTATCTGATTGTATCTATTAGGTCACCGTTAATTTGAACTCCATATTCCATGTCTTCTAGGGCTTCTTTACAGATTTTGTCAGAATAAAGATTAAACAGGAGAGGCGAAAGAATATAGCCTTGTCGGACCCCTCGTTGTATTTTTATGTTTGATGTTCTTATATTTCCTGGCCTTATTTCAGCTGTTTGGCCCCAATATAGATTTTCGATAATTCGGATATCCTTGCTGTCTAATCCGGTTCGGCGTAGCATGTCTATTAGTCTGGAGTGGCGTACTCTGTCGAAGGCCTTCTCATAGTCGATGAAGCAGGTTCTGGTATTCCGAAAGTCCAGGATTCAGAACCATACAGGGCAACGCTCCATACAAAGTTTTTCTTACTTGGAGGGAGATAAGTGTTAGACGTCATTAACTTCCTTTTACCAAGGTATGCTTTCTTTGCTTGATGAATACGACTCCTTATTTTTCTTTTACATCTTTATTTAAATATGGAAATTCGTCTACTTCTGCTAATATTTCGCCGTCTATTGTTACATTTGCTTTGATTGTATGTGTTGTTCTTGTGCACACCATAATTTTCGTCTTTTTCTTATTTAGATTACATTCTTATTTGAGTAGAGTTTCTAGTTTGTTTAGATTGTGCTGCAAGGCCGGCTTCATCATTTGAAAGAAGGGCAATGTCATCTGCAAACCTAATGGTTTTTATATCTGTACCGTAAATCTTTATTCCTTCGTCACTTTCTAAGTTTAATGTATCTTCAGTCAATATTATGCCCTCGATTTGACGATAAGCTATAATCAGCATCAAAGAAAAAAGAAAAATCCACTAGAAGTTTCACCTAAATCCACATTCTTCGATATTGTACCTTCAACTTGCCGACGATAACCTTTAATTACCATTCCAAAAAGCCTTAATACTTTCACCACAAAAATGAACTTTCTAAAAAAAAACCCTAGCCATAAATTCTCCCTTAATCTGACGACCAAAAGACATGCTTCAACTCTTAATTACTAGTTCGATGGTATTCTGCTTTTTAAATTGCTTCATTCCCATTAACCCCCAAAAAAAAAGGGTTTCAGTATCCGTCACGCCTCAACGGTCATGGACCGCAAGCTGGGAGTCCTGCCGATTGGGCCTACCCACCCATGGTGCCCAGGGATTAAATTTCATCCCATAGTTCAGCGGAAATAATTTCTCCTATAATAGTTAACTCCATTTAAAGGCGATTGCTTGCGTAACCTTATCAATATCTACCTGAATTATAAAACACCACTGCAGAGAATCTCTCGATTTTATTTGCGGGATGTGTCAAACAGTGATAAACCCTTTCTCATTCGAAACAACCACGTAGAGTGAGGTATCAAACGACGCATCATGACGCCAACAGGACGATTATAACCACTACATACATCAGTAATTATTGTTGGGACGAAAAATAAAAACATATTTTTCCACTTCTGCCACTTGTCACCAATCTATGGAAGAGCAACTCACCGTCGCCGGACGCTGCCCTTTCCAGCCACTTCAACACTCCGCTGGAACCGCTCGCCCCCGTTTGCATCGCCAGACACTGTCCATTCCTAGCCACCTCGATACTCTGCTGAAACCTCTCGCCGCCGATTACTTCGCCGGACGCCACCTGTTTCCAGCCACCACTAACGCCGCCCTCCATTGCTGAAGCCACATGATGACTCACGTCGCCTGGCGCCACTATCACTTCACCTTCAACACACTTCTTGCCAGATTAAGGTCCAGGTTCTCCACCGTCGTCGCTCGCAACGCCGCGACGCTTTGTTTTCTCTCTTATCCATTTACCTATTTACGGTTGTTTTTCTTAGTAATAAATAACTATTTTCAGCCTCTTGTCTTTAGTTACTGAGCTAGCCAATTTGAACACAGCACCCGTTAACAAACGGGGCCTAGTTTGTGTCAATTGGCACTCAACGTGGTGCCTAGGCTGTATCAATATTTATGTTAAAAAGCAGAGATGACAGTACGCATCCTTGTCTCGCTCCCTTGTCTATATTCATTTATCTCTCCTCTTCATTAAGTTTTATCGTGTCTTTTTTTTTAATCTACAGATTATCTCATATAAACCTTGTGCCTTTGTAATCATTTTTCAGCATCTATGAAAGGTATGACTACTTTTTGATCTTTTCTAGTGCCTTTTCTATAATCAATCTTAGAGCTAAAATTGCCTCTCTTGTGCCTTTCCTTTCTGGAAGCCGAATTGATCTCTATTATTATTTTTGATGTGTGCGTTACTAAACTTGTTTGTTCTGTATTCTTCACACTTATACGAGTAGCTTCAGGATCTTTTTGACATATATTATTATCCTTTTTAAAAAGCCCTGTGGGATGTGTCCAGTTTCATATATTATCTTTGTGAGTTCGTACAGTACTTCGTTAGACTTTTGTCCAAGGCATTTGATAATTTCAGCCGAGATTTCGTCAATACCTGATGCTTTATTATTGCTGAGATTTTTTAGGGCTTTATCAAATTCATCTCTTAGTATCGCCGGCCCTTTCGTCTCTTCTTCTTTTTCTAACTTACATTTGAGCTGTTGTCTTTATATAAGTTTTCGATGTATTACTTCCATCTGTCTGCTACTTCCGTATCATTTATAACTATTATCCCTTCTTTATTCTGTATTCCATACTTATTTGTTTGTTTTCCCCAAATATCTTCGTGACTTTCCTGTATACTTTATCACTATTTCCTTTATACATTTCCTATTGTATTTGTTCGCAGATGTTTGCCACATATTCTTCTTTTGCTACTTTAGCTACTTTCCCACAACATTTTCTTCTTCGTGTTGCCCTACAACAGAATTCCATCATTCATCACTTCGTCCAAACTCTCGTCCATCTTCTCTACTTCTTCATCCTTGTGCTGTGTTGTAAGCATATACACTACCAATAACGTTGTGTTAACTGGTCTCTTCTTCAACTTTATTACTATGATTCTTTCGTTATATTGTAGTCCAGTACTATATTTCCAAGGCCTCTACTCAGCATCACCACAACTCCACCAATTCCGTCAGGTCAAAAGCTTCCAAACTTTTTTCAAAAACTTTCTTTTATAATTGATTTGTTCCTTGTTCGATTAACATCTAAAAACTGGCTTATTAATACTTAGCAAACAATCTCAATTATTTATTTGATTTACTTTATTTATGTTTTCTTTTTCGTAGATCTAAAGATTTATTTAATTTCCTAATCCAAGTAACCTAATTAAAATTATTTAATTTTTTTGTCAAGGTTTCGAATTTTTCTGACATTAATTCGCAGCACTTTCTTAGTTATTCTTATAACAACAAAAAACACAGCTATCATAATTAAAATTACAAAAACCACCACATCCAGAAGTGAATATTGATACCAAGTCAAATCTAATGCTGCAGATTTGAAATGAGGTGCCCCTTTGTGACGTAAAACGTACTCAACCCAAAAAACAGCCTTGTCTAATGGTTTTAAGGGTTCGTCTCGCATAATGGCAGACCTTGTTTTCTGAAAATTACATTTGAAACGTTTTTAAATATAAAAATTTGTTTAAAATATAAACCTACTTTGGATTAGTTAACATTTCATTTATAGCCCAAATTAATGTTTTTGCATTAAGTTCGTTGAATGAGATTGCTAAGGCATAACCATCAGCTACTGCATTTGCCATGTTCCTCTCTTCGTCTGCTACTATTGGTATTCCAATTAGTGGAATCCCATGATAGACAGCTTCCAGCAAACTCAACAAACCCCCATGAGTTATAATTAGTTTAACATTTGGATGGGCTGAAACCACCAACTTTTAATACAACCAAAATCCTCCTTTTTCATCAAATTCTCAGTTAAATTATTTTTTATTAATAAAAGTTTTTATTTAGTATTTTTAGAAAATATCCTAGAATTTAAAGAAATCCACAAATAACATATAAAAATATTTAAATAAAAGTAAAGCAAATGATAAAAAATAAAATTTACCTAAAATATCTTGCTGTGGCAACCATTTGGTAATATTAACATTGGAAGGTTGATTAGGTAATTTACCATCTTTCCACTTCCACAAGACCCTTTGTTTCAGTCCAGCGAAAGCATTTAAAATTCCGTTACGTTTCTCTTCAGGAAGGTAATCAATTTGTAAACTCGAACCCATGCTAAAAATTATCGCCCCATTTTTGGCACCGTCTAAATATTCTTGAAATTCCGGGGGAAGTTTTTTATGTGGACCAATGTGAAAACCACCGATTTCTATCATGTTAGGCAAATATGGCAGAGGCGAATTTACACTTAGATGAGAATTAATTAACATGAGGGACACGTTATAATATAAGCTGCTTAAATGTGGAGCACCAGGAAAATGTTTATGTAGCAACTCGTTCTGTTTAGGAAAAGTATACAAATGAAAATGTAACTGTGTGGCTAGAGATATGAACGTGTTACTTAACCTTTCGAAAAAATTCATACGGTTAGGCAAATTGGCAACGAATTCTGGGACGTAGGAGGGTGGAAAAGGATTCCCCATCGGTGGATTTATCCAGTGTGGTGCCGGATTTGGACTTAAAGTAACACACGGTGCATTAAAATGATAACAAAATCCTTTAAACGCGTCGTTTACAAACTGGTGTAGAATTACTAAATCAAATTTTTTGCCAGATTTTAAAAGTTCTTTGACTTTTTCGTTGTTTAAAGTTATTTCAGTCCATTCCAGTAATATATTATCGACCCACATAATTTTTTCTATGGTGTAATCGTCGACTCTGGTGAATAAATTCGCACGCATTACTGTAAAAAAACGTCTGCAATTAGTTAGTTAAATTATGCCAGATTCTAGTTTTCTTAATTTTATAAATGAGTATAAATGTACAGAGGAGCAATATTCGTGTATTTAAACGTATATGTATAAATATACTTTTCGTTTTTTACTTGACCATTTGGACTAATCCAAGGCCGTGGTCTGTTTGACTTTTTTTGGAGAAAAGTATTAATCACATTGGATTTATTTTTATTTATAAATTCCACTAATTTATCTCCCCTTTTGTTTCTTTCTCCGAATCCGTATCTGCTTATGTATTCTTCACGGTCTTCCATATTATTGCTTTCTCCGCATTGAAGTCTCATATGATATGCGTAATTTACTTTTCTTTAATCGGTTATTTTAATACAAAACTTATAAAAATAAAAAGGCGAATATAAGAAAGCAATAGAAAACAAATTAAAAGAAATGCAAGAACAAAGTATCAATAAAAGTGAGATTGTTGCGGAAATAAATAAAGAAATCCTACAAACCATCTCAGGTCGGAACTGAAAACGCACCAATAAAGATAAAATAAAAAATTACGTGTCTGATTATCCAAATCATTTGCAATAATTACCTTCCATATCCTTACTCACATCCAACACAATTTGTTTAAAATTTTGAACAGCATTTTTATCAAAAAATGGAGCTATCAAAGTAACTTCATGTCCCTTCAATGCTAGTGCCTTTAGAAGCTTTTCTCCTAGCTGATAATGACTATAAGTTGGAAACGGAAAAACTCCGAGTATTCTAGCGCTGTTTACCACACTCATAAATGTAGTAAAAAATAATAACACACAAATTTTCATAGTTTTAAGACTTAACGCGCATTTAGAAAACTACTAACAGCTCAAACTTCTTCGAACTAAAATAATACATCTTATCATGCCGACAAGTTCATTGGTATGTGACACAAAGATAATAAATACACAAAAATGCAGAAATGTACAAAAATATAACAGAAGTTAGAATAAACATGATAACAACCACTATTCACAACGTGATAAGTGATAATACACATCAATAACAGAATTTTAGTTTATTTTCCGGCAACAATAAATATTTGTTTACTGAGCGTATTTTTTAGATTTATTGTAGTAAAAGGTGGGCGGTAGGCTTGTAAGAACTTGTATTTGTGTTTTCTTCTGCAATTTATTGTATTTCCTTTTGTTCCGGGAAATGACCTTTAATTTAAGTCCCTTTTCCGGCTATATCTTCCCCAAAAACCAGACTAAAACTGGCGGTTTCTGATCTGACCCTTATTTATTATTCGTACACAATCGCCACTTGATTTGTGGAAGATTTCACGTGTTTTTCTTAAAATTCCATCAAGTGGAACGAGGAAGCATAACAAAACCACTAGAAAAGTTCTTGAATTTATTAAGACAGACCATTAATTGCCCGAATATTAAATAAAATCCGCCCACAAACGTTGTTATTACAGAAACCCTCGTAAAACAATTCCCATTTAATGTATAAATTACTGTTCTTTAATGAGATCCCTCGAAAATTTGTTGTTCTAAGTGGAAAATAATTAAGTTCTATTACATTTTCTCAATTATGTGGTCTTGGGGAGGCATTTTGAACGTCAGTTGATCGATATCGAGGTTACATTTAGCACCCAAAGCAATTTTAAAATTAATTAAATTCAATCCAACCTCTGATGTTGAAAAGCATTTGCACCGTCATAATTAAACTCTCACTTTGTAATAAACACTAATCGGCAATCCAAAAACAACCAGTATATTCGAAATGATCGAGTTTATTTATGGAAACTGCATTGTTTTCTCAAGTCAAAATTGTTTTTCGCAGAGGGGGCAAACCTTTATGTTTACGTTAATGGGATGCGGTGTACCAACACCAAACTGTTAATTAGATTTCAGTTTCAAAGCCATTAGGTAAAAGCTCTTGATGTTCGGGCCTCCTACCGTTTTGTGATTTTTTAAAATTAAATGAGAGTGCGGCCGTATGCAAATATATGTAAATACTGCTTCCTAGTTCTTTCATTACTCAGATAAACGAACTCACGGGAAAAATTCACGAAATCATTGAAAATGCACTTAAAAATCTAAATAACGAAATGAATAGACCCAGATACCAGCCTGAAAATCAATAAACGATGTAAATTCCGGCTTCATCAATCATTATTAGTTTTCGGCATGCGAGATTAAAAGACACTTCCAGTATGAAACGTTTCAAAACTATCGACTGAAATTTTTTTGTAGTAATCGTACTGAACGTGGTTATAATTCGTTCGTATTTTAGTGAGTTGTAGCTGGCCATGATACTTATTTAAGTTGCTGCTAAAACGTACCTGGAAACTTTGAATTAAAAGTTGGCGAAAACCGATAAATCAATAAATTTTAACAAAATTAGTATTCACAAAAAGAAAGGAAAATGACGGGGGTATCTATTAAATAAAAACAGCAAATGTCCCGAAGCAATCGCCCATACTGAAAACATTTTTCAGAACATGGACAAAGAGAGTAAAAAAACTTGGCATGTTGTATCCTTAAATCAATAAAGGCTCCAATTTCAGCAAATGATTAAAAGTTTGTGTGGCGATTAAATGTTTCCTTTTGAAGTAAAAAACACATTACACTTTCGTTCTGGGGTATCGAGTTTTAGTTAATTAAAAAAAATGTTATAAAATTTTATTAAAATAAGCAGCAACTCGTCAAACCTTCCGTAAATTGTAATTTACAA
The DNA here is from genome assembly GCA_963082815.1 of Melanotus villosus. Taxonomy (NCBI): domain Eukaryota; kingdom Metazoa; phylum Arthropoda; class Insecta; order Coleoptera; family Elateridae; genus Melanotus; species Melanotus villosus. The sequence continues at coordinate 13,595,338 of OY720423.1, forward strand.
TAATGTCCAAAAAACTAAGAAAAATCATAAATCCTTGGGGCTCACATATCAACCTGACAAATTTTAACGTACAGAACTGTGCCTGTTATTAAAGAAATCCCCTGAAGAACTTTGGATTTCAGGTAAATCCTTTAGTTTTAATTTAAAATTCCAAGTAATTTTCAAACAACAAAGTTTACATCATCTATTACCTGAAATTTATTATATTTGCAAGTAATTTAAGAAAGCTCAGTCTATGTCTACGAACTCCTGGAAAGCTTTTAACTTTCCGATAATTGTTTGAATTCATTTTTTACTGAAAACTTCAATAATTTTAATTTTTACTAAGATTTAAAACATTTTATTTCTGAAAAATCTACTGTAATTCCCTATTTTTTCAGAAAGCCTACGGATATTCAGCCTACAAAAGCGCAGCCTATGTTTCAGCACACTTTCAGCTTTGAACCCAATAATTATATACTCTAGTTTTTTAATGAAAATATTAACAATGTTCGTCGTTTTACTCCTGAAAACTCCCTATTTTTTCAGGAAGCGTAAGAAAATTCAGCTTGAAAAATCTCAATCTACATTTCAGAAAACGCATAAAAAGCTTTGATGAAAAAATCAAAAATTATCGTCAAATCTTTAAAAAATCGACCAAAATTCCTTATTTTTTCAGGAAGCCAAAGAACATTTGACCTAAAACAGCTCAGTTTATGCTTCAACAAACTTGTGAAAACCTTTGACTCCCAGTAATTGTACAAACTAATTTTTTAATGAAAATATTAACAATTTTCAGCAACTAAGAGTTAAATCGCTTTGCTCCTGAAAAACTGTATTTTTTTCAGGAAGCGTAAGAATATTCAGCTTGAAAAGACTCAATCTATGTTGCACAGCCCACTCATTTTTTAACGAAAAAAATCAGAAGTTATCGTCAAATAAGAATTAAATCGTTATACTACTAAAAAATCGACTGTAACCCCTTATTTTTCAGGAAGCCTAAGAACATTCAGCCTGTAAAACTTATGTTTTAAAAAAACCTACAAAAACTTCGAACCTTCCAATAATTGTTTAAACTCGTTTTTTAATGATCAATAATTATTATCGTCAACTAAGAATTAAATCGTAATACTACTGCAAAATCGACTGCAAGTTCCTAGTTTTCAGGAAGCCTAAGAACAATCAGCTTGTAAAAGCCCAGACTATATGTTTTAAAAAACCCATAAAAAGCTTCGGACTTTCCAATAATTGTTTAACGTAGTTTTTTATGAAAAAATCAATAATTGGCATAAAAAAATTAAGTTTTTTATGAAAGCTTCAACTAAGTATTCAATCGTTTTACTTCTGAAAAATCTACTGTAATTCCCTATTGTTTCAGGGAGCCTAAAAACATTCTGCCTGAAAAAGTTCAGCCTGTATTTGAGGAAACTGCTAAAATACACAAAACTTTTTAAACTCGGTTTTTATATTAAAATAATGTGATTTAAGAAATTAATCGCTTTACTTTTGAAAAATGATCTGAATTTCACTATTTTTTCGGGCATCGTCGGAACATCGAAATTCAATCCATGTTAAAAGAAACTCGTAAAAATTTTGAAACATCCGAAAATCGTTTATAGGTGTTGCTAAATAAAAATATCAATAACTTTTATTAACTAAGAAAATAATCGGTTTATTCTAAAGAATCGCCTGAAAGTTCCTAGTTTTTTTGGTAATTTAATAACATTCGGCCTGAAGATTTCAGATTACGTTTAAAGAAGCGCATGAAGAGTTTCGGAATTTCAGCAATTGAATTCGTATTAAAATATAAATATAAATAATTTTTCTAAGGAACTTATTTCGTTCTTTATTTTCTTCAGACAACCTAAGAATATTGAACCTGAAAAAACTACGATTTTGTTGAGAAAACTCCTGAGAAGCTTTAATTTTTTTTAAATTGTTTGAGCTATTTTTTTTTTTTTTAGAAATACATGGATAATTTTTCTTGGCCCAGGATCACTGCATCAGAAGTATTTTTCTAAATTTTTCAATTTTTCGGGTAATATTTTAGCACAGAAACCCTGTCTATTTTTAAATTAGGTAGCTTATTTTTTTACCAACCTCGGAGTAGGAACCGGAAAAATCTGTAACAGCAATTTCGTTCATTATAAAATTTTTCCGTTTTTCTCGAAAAGGGTTTATTCTATCAAAAAAAGAAAAGAGGCATCTTTTGTGTAGTTTTAATGGTTGAAGCTAAAAAACTTGTCGTATTGGCTAAAAAACAGTAGCGTACCAGATTTTTACAAAATAATGTAACTGAGGTGGCCCCGATGAAAGCCACTGGTGGAAATAAATTAAATTTATTTTGACCAAACAATGCCACTTTATGAAATACTAACCTACACCAAGTTTCATTAGAATACCTCTAGGCGTTTTCCAGATTTAAAAAAAAAAGTTAATTTTTGTTTAAACTTCAATATCCTTTATCTTGAAAACGAAACCGTTTAGGTCCCATGTTTGTATGAACTTTTTATCTTAGAATTGATCAAAGAATCGCCCCTTAAAGTTTGTCTACGTACTTAATTAACACCCTGTATTTGAGGTATCTTAAGCTTGAAATTCCAAGAAATCTGAAGCCTGAAGGTTCACTGCCCTCCCCCTCTCTGAAAAAGCTGCCATAGTTCAGCTTGTTTCAATGTGCTTAAACCTTGTTTATCAGCAACAATTAAATTAAAAAAATTAAGTTAAAAGTCAAAGTTTGGTTTACTAACGGGTGTTCAAAAACACCCACGTTTGGTGTTGGTGCTAATTCGGTTGAACGTCAGTAACCGTTTGTCGATTCGCTAGCCACACGACCAGCTGAGCTTCGATTACTTTATTTGACGATTTAAGGTTATACTTCGTTCTCTTTTCTTTGTAAGTAATTATTTTATTTACTAAAAATTCGTTAGCAAAATGATTCCTTTTAGGTGTAAATCTGTTACTTTCTGCTTGGCCAGTGCACATTACAAAATGGTTTTTTCTTTAGAACAAAAAATTTTTATAATAGAAAGTTACTTTCGCAACGCAACAAAAGTTGACGAAGTTTGGACTTATTCGGTAGAACATTGCATACAAGAATTCCGTAATGAGTACCCAAATGATGGTTTTGTACGTCAACACTTTGTACAAACATTAAACAAATGTGTAGCAAGGTGTCGTGAGAGTGGTAGTGTTGTAACAAAGTATGGTGGACGACCAAAAAAGCGTACAGATGATAATGCGGTATGATCCCCACACTTCTGTTCGTCACTTGTCGCAACAAGTAAATCTCCCTGTGGGTCATGCAATTTTACGTAAAGGTATCCACAATCCACATATACCCTTATCGTTTAACAGCAGTTAATATTTTTGTTGAAACACCTCTGCATGCTAAAAAGATTGGTGTCTGGGCAGCTATTAGTGCAAGACGTTTAATTGGACCAACTTTTTTTAGTGGGAACATTAATGCAGAAAGATATAGGTAGGAAATTTTACAACCATTTTTCAACGAACTTCACGATGACGAATTACGTGAGGGCTACTTCCAGCAGGATGGAGCGAGACCACATTGTACAGCTGAAACTATACAGTTCATTAGACAGTTCTTTGATAATAGACTTATTAGCAGAAACACGGAAGTTTCTTGGCCTGCACGCTCTTGCGACTTGACACCGTGCGACTTCTGTTTATGGCCTTTCATCAAAAATTCAATATTTAGAACTCCTATTAATAATTTGGAAGAATTAAGACGACGAATTATTGGGAAGTTTGAAGAAATAAATAATATGCCTCCGTTTTTAGAAAATGTAGTGAATGGAGTCAGGAATAGAGTTTTAAAATGTATTGAATCCAGTGGTGGGCATTTTAATCATCTTTTATAAAGAATTGAATTTTATGTGTAAAATGTAAATAAAGCTTTTAGTTTATAACTTCAATTTACTTTGCTGTTTTATTTGTTCATGTGTAAGTAATAAGTAATAAGTAAAGACATACTGTGTTACTTGTTTTTTCAAGCCATAGCCAACTCCAAACGTACTAGTTTTTGAACACCCGTTACTATCAATTTCTAGCTTTCAAAAACTGCAGCAATGCTTCGTTCGCTGAAATTTTAACTTTAGAAGATATGTACAGTTTCAGCTTGTTGGGAACTTACTGAAAGCTTCTAAAAACTTAGCATTTACATACCAGATTGCCTTCAAAATGAAAGGCAACACATTATTGACGATTATGGTTATGAACCCTTACATTAGGTTTTCAGGATGGCAACTTGAGATCCTGAGGTTACTTCATCTGAAACTTCAGACCCTGAAAAGAACACACAATCTTCAAAGTTTAAAAAAAAACTTTAATGGATGCAAATACGAAATTATGTTACGAAAGTTTGTAATATGAAACACTACCGCAAATAAAAACATTTATTATTACATTATTAGATTATTACACAGCTAAAACTTGTAATGTTTACCAATCGTAGCCTGCTTGACGACAAGGCGAGCTTAAATGCTTTATATAAAAAAGCGTATTAATAAAAATAACAGGGCGGCGTAATAACAGTACATGCAATATTAATAAAAAGCTTCCAGCCTTCAAACTTTCCTAATAACCAGCTATATTAAGCACAGTATTACCAGCTGGAAACCAAAATAGAAAATTCGCACCGTACACGTTCAACAATTAGAACATATAAAAAGAGGCGAAAATTCCACCTGACACGCAGAAACCTTGGAACTTTTACTAATTAAAGTAAAAGCGTTAGTCTGAAGGACATCTTTTAAATAATGTTGTCGTGGAACGTGAGATAGTGACGTTATTTGTGGCCGTAGTTGGCAATGCAATTCAATCCTTTAGTGAAGTTTTCTTATTGATACAAAACTCAAGGCCGCATATTTCATATTATTTGCAATTAAATCCGAAACGACTGAAAATCAACAGATATGCGAGAATTTAAATTTAGATAGTTTTAACTGAAGTTTCCGGATACCTAATTAAAGCTTGCCACGGTTCTTAAGTCAAGGAATTTTATGTTCTTTTTACTCTTTTATATTCGTGTTAAAAATGCCCTCCATTTTCCAATAACTATTATTATTCTTTGGATTTGTTTTTCTATAAAACTTAGATAATTATTATGCTCTAATAAATAATTTAGGCTTTCAATCAAAAAAATTTGAATATTTTGAAAAAGACGGAGCAAAGCAACTGAAAGGAGTGCTAAATCAAGTTTTTGAAATTTTAATAATAACACTGATAAACCAAAAAGATTTATGGTGGTCCAGATGCTACCATATAACTTTATTCTTTCCCAATTTCGAGCCTTTCCAAGACGTTTTTCGTAAGAGATATAAATGAAGAACTATATATCTTGTGGTCTATTGAATGAAAACCTCTCGCCGCTTTGTTTGCGGCAAAAATGTATTGCTGCAGCCACACAATCATTCTTTGATCAAAATCGATTTAATTATAATTGTTTACTAATAAAAGCTGCACAAAGATAAATTAGAAATTCATTTATTCTCGTTTACCCTTGTTAATTACATATCCATTGACTTGTGCAAATTATTTTCCATTAGATCATCGAAAATTACTTAAATATTAAATTACCTGTCGAAACAAACTAGGTCTAAAATAAAAGGAAATTAATATTTATGAGTACAGTAAAATTGAACGTGGATTAAAAGAGAAAAGATAATTGCTTTGTTAATGGATATTTACTCGTCACTAAACTCCGCAAAAGTATGCCTGGTACACCTCATAAAGTTTTAATCTAACCCTACCAGCCTTAGAAGGCTATAAACTCAAAAACGGCAATGATAAAATTAACCTTTAAGGAAATTTGGCGAAGGTAATCTCGCTAACAACCCCGGGGTAAAAATCGGTTCTTGTTAAATTAGAAAAGAATGTTGCTTACAAAAGAAAACCTGACAATTCGTGTAGTTAATCCAATATAATGCCCGGTCGTGTTAAAAAGCGAAAGACATCGATAGAATACAGTGCGGCTGGGATTATGAGAAAATAGCTCAGAAAAAGTGATCAAAACTTTTGTCGTAACTGAGAAAATCGTCTCAAGTTAAAGTTGCCCGCTACTTGTTTTTAGAGATAATTGATAATTAAAACTCGGAAGCCTCTTCTTTTTCCTTGATTTCGTTTTATGTGTGTTTACTACTTCTCTTTGAAAATAGGGGGGCCGTTTACACCCTCTTTGGTTATTGATTAACTCTTTTCAAATACGTTCTTTTTCATATCTTGCTTTCAATTAGTACCACCGTATAATTTACCTTATAAAACGAATTGAAGAGGGGGTTTTGTTCATTTACGAATGCTTTTTCTGGAGTTTAATTTGGAACTTTCCCAAACCATTTTTCACAGCTTGCAGCTTTATTTATAGCCGTTTTAAAAACAACCCCTATTTTGGAATTGCTTTAACTATAACCCTGATTCTAACACTAAATTAAATTAAATGCTAGAATTAATTATGGAAACCGGAAAAGAGAATTTTGTAGAAAAAATCTAGGAAAATTTAAATATTTAATAGTTTTAGTAATAAATCGATATCGAATTCCTTGTACAAGGGATGTAATACCCAAAAATAAAAATATCAACCTGATTTAGATAGGTGTTCAATATTTAAATTTGCACAACCCACGAAACCCCTTCCAATTTCCAACGTAATAAAACTCGATATATTGGATTTTTACTTCAGTTATTTACCTAGTAAAGCAATCAGGAAAAGTGGGATATGATTACACGGTCTTCACGCCGGAAATAAAGCAGATATGTACTTTTAAAACCCGTTATCGGGATCATCTAATTAATTCCGTCATTTACCGTTCTGTTTTATTTAATCCTAATAAAACAGTCGATGATATGATTCAAACCATTTAGAAAAGTCCTTAAAAATCACCACAAAACTATTAATAAGTATTTCCATAGAAAATATTAAATTGACTATTTGACTCTTGGCTTTTAACCTCTTCTCCATTCAGCTGACCTTAACAATATCTTTCCCAGCCCTTAATTATTTGTTCTTCATCGTTTATTCTTTCTCCATTTTCAATAGTATCCTCTTCTAGTTTGCTGTATTTATTGTCTGTTCTATCCTTTACCAAAATTTTCTCTTTGCTTCCCTATAAATTCTTTTCGTCTTTCTTCTTTTGTTTGCATATTCTTCTCTATCTTCCAGTTTCTATCATTTTCTTTCTTACCTCTAGTCTCTAGTTTCTCCTCTCGTTCATTTTCGCAGTCAATATTAAACCATTTTCGTTTGTCTTTTCTTCCTTAAAACTTGATCTGCTGCGCTCTCTGTACAATCTTTAATCTCCTTCCAGTTCTTTTCAATATCTTCTTCCTTTCCTCTTTCTGTTATGCTTGTTTCTATTTGGCCTTCTTTTTATGTTAACCATTCTTCTTCATATTCTGCTTTTCTTGTTCTGTTGGGTTGTTTTTCTTCATCTCATGATCGGCATCCACTAAGACCGTTATAAATAGTGAGCAGAGTTAGCATCTACCTCTGTTCTTGATTTGACATGTTTCTCCATGTTTTCTTTGTATCAACACGTGATCCCCTTGGTTAACAGTCTTACCATCAGGCGCGGCCCATGTGCCTTTAAAATAAGTACTTATAATTCTACAATATTTTCCTGCTGCAAAATCTGCAAAGTCTGAAAGTTTCTTCCCTTCCAGTTTTGGCATTAAAATCTCCTATTATCATTGTTATTGTCTTTATGTGGTTATTATTTATTTGGTGATTGGCTTTTCTAGGCTCTCAGAAAATTCGTCTTTAATCTATTCTTCCTTCTCTACAGTTGGGGCATGGCTGTTATCTTATCTTTTAACTTCTTTGCTACCAAGAACCCAGTTCCGAATATCCATTTTTCATTTCCACTATTGAAAAATATGTACTCCTCCAGAGATATTTTTAAATTGTCTTTTTGCTTCGTTTATTGTAATACCAGAACTTCCAAGTTGTACCGTTTTGCTTCTAGCTCTAGTTCTATTATTGGCTCCTTCATAGTTTGATCCTTGTAAATTCAATGTATCTATTGCTCATCGTTTCTGTTTCTTCCCCCTTTTGTTTTATTGTTATTTCTCACATTCCTTATTCTTTACCTTAGTCGTTTTCGTTGTTTCGTTTTCTTGGTATTGGTTATCAGTTGTTTTTTTTTTTTTGAGTTTCACCTTTAGTGGTCCCGCCTTATGGTCTCATTCATAGGTTAAACTATCGATGGTTTCTGGTAACCTACTCTTGTTCTCTTCCCTTTATTTCTTTCTTCCATCGCCTTTTCCTTAATCTTTCTTTGTATTCCCATTTCCTTTGCCGTTAGGTCGTTTTCCATCACAATCTTGAAGCCCTTTAGTTTACTTTTCCTTACCATTACTTATTTCTTATCTTCCCAGGAACTGAATTTCACAAATACTATTTTATTATCTGCTTTTCTGTTTCTTTTGCCTCGGATTTTATATCTAATTTTTGCCTCCTCTTTTATATTGTTTCTTTTCTGTTGTTTATCTTGAGCTTCCATTCCTTTAGTGTTTTCTTTTCTTCTTCCCAGTTTCTCTCTTTCTTTTCTCATTCTTCTACCACATTTTTCAGGTCTTCTTGATTCTTCTGGAATTCTTTCTTTAAAGCATCTCACCCTTCTCGTATATCCTCTATTATTTCTTTTTTCAAATTTTCTAAAATTGCCATTTCTTCTTCTTCTATTTTTGCTTATAATGTCTTGGTTTAACTTATTACTGCTCCTCTGCCTCTTTTATGGCCGCAGGTGATCTCACGACTTTATTACTTTTCTTGAAAGCCAGAGTTTGGATTTCCCACTTTTCGAACTCTTCTGAACTTTCTGTCTCTCTTTTTATTTTTATTTTAATCTGGCGCTACTTGTTCTGCCTCTTCCATGTTGATTTTCACTCATCGGAACTGTTATTTGGCCCAGTCGGGCAACAACGCATTTATACTTTCCCGTGTAGTGCTACTCTTGGTAACGCAGTCTAACCTTACTTTTGTATTTTCGTGTTCTTTTGTCGTAGGTATTTCCTTAAACTTCGCTTTTTCTTTTTATCTTCTTCTTTTCTCCTGTCTTCCTTCTTCCCTTTGCTGCACTTTGTGGTAATTTATGGTTCAACTATTGCTGGAATTTCGACTAATTAGTTACAAGCACTATCACTAACACTATCTCATCACTGCTTAATTAATTAACAAAAATTAAATTATATTTCCAAATTTCGGAACATTGAAAAATTTCAAAACATTTTCCCTCCATATTTATTTTAGTACTAAAAACATCTCACCCAATTTACCAATACAATAAAATCTTGCAAATTTGACTAGCTAAGCTACCCTTAACCTAGTTTTAAGAGTTTAAATTTAATCTTAAACGAATTTATTAAACACCAATTCGTTAATGATGTTAATACAATTAAGTAAAAGTAATTGTGCAGTTAAAATAACAATTGCACGAAAAACGTTTATTCAACTCCGTTATTCCGGCAAATTCATAGAAATAATTTGATTAAGTCGACAAAATCATCTAATTATCTGAAAATGTTTATAAAACAAGTCCTTAAAACTCCACTTTTTTATTTAGTTATTAAATCAGCCAAGAACTTCACCTACTTGTAATTCGTTATTCATCCCTTAAGTTTTGGCTCTGTAAGCAACAGATGCTTCATCTTAATTATGAGAGTTTATTAGCATTCATTAAATTTGTTTTAATTAAAAGGAAAACCACCAAGGGGAATTATAACCGCAATATTAATACAAGTATAAACATTCACTTGACTGTATAAAATCCGGTTTTAATGCAAGGAGAAGACCGAATAATAATAATTATATTTTATTAATAATTTGTAATAAGAAAGTAACATATAATTTTGTCTATTTTTAATCTAAATATCTCCAAACCCCCCAAACTTAAGAGTATATAATTTCGTTTAAGCACAAATAAAGCTCTTCTTTTATAAACAAAAATAAAAGAGAACTAAAACAAAGTAAAAGACATTTTCATCTCTTTGTTACAAAGTTTTGATTTACATACATGGTAATAAATCAGCGTTAAATCAGAAAAAGCATGGTGCATTCAACGTCGCGAATAAGGGTTGCGGAATGTTACGTGCAATTTGTGTTACGGAATTTTCGCACCAATATTGCCTTTAATCAATTTCAGGATAGTGGGCGATTTGTCCTTGCTTTCCGGTTTTATCGACTCTTGCAGACGCAGAATCTAAATTTCAACACGCAACCACGAAATATTATCTAATTAACCTTTTAATCAATAATTTTTCAAAGTGTTTCTTCTTGTAAAATTTAACAATCACGATTTCTGTCGATAAAAGTAACTCTTCCAAGTTTCTTTTTTAATTTAACCCAAAGTTTTTCTACGTAACGAAATAAATCTTGTAAAACCTTGACAAGTTCAAAACTGTATTAAAGACGTCAGTCAAATGAGGCGGAAACACAATTATGGAAAATTTAATTAATTTAAGCTTGACAAATATTGAGTTTAAGGAGTAAACAGTGGTCTCAAGTCTCAGGACACTTGATCTCGCTACCTACATTATATCCAAAGGACGTAATTAATTAATCTTTGAATCTGGCAAAGTGGCTAGCATCATAAAGGCCCAGTAACCAAACGCTGGGCATCTAATGTCACAAATTCCGGAGTAATATTTTAGTCTCACAAAGATTTTGCCTTTTATTTATCTACTTTTCTTAAATATTTAATTAAATATGTTGTAACATTTACGAGCAAATGCTACGAAAGAGCTTGGTTTTATTTATTTATTTTGTGTCCCTCCTTTAAAAATACATTGTAGTTAATTTTAATTTGAGCGTTTCAAAATCCTAATTTCGAATTTCGTGCCAGTATTAGTTGGTTCAAGTTTTCTTCGGCAGGTAACATCGGTTCCTATAGTACCATTATTAACTAATTGCTCTATATATTTTTAATAAAAGTTGAATTTAGTCTGTTTCGTTATCAAATGGGGACCTGTTTGAGAATGTTAAATTACTAATAATGTAAGATCAATATATGGATTAATTCAGCTACTTTGCCACAGATGGCCCTTTTTCGGCAAGTTTGAGTCTAGGGTGCAATTTGCCAGCAAGCTTGAATTTCGCCCAATTAAACAAACAAATATATAATTTAAAAACAATTAAATAATTACAGCCTACATTTTTGTCATTGACTTGACTGTTTTTCAGTTATTTAAATTTTTATTTCTACTGCTGTTTATTGTTAAATATTCTAGTTATCTTTTTGCTGTTATTAATTGATTACAACTGATTATGAAATTTAAATAGCTCGTGAGTTTATTTGTATTTTTTTTTTTTTGAGTAAGTCTGTCCAGTACTTTATTACCCTAAATTTAACGATGTGTAACTGTTGATTATTCCCTTTTATTTTTTTAATGGACTTTTGCCATTTATTGGAAAAATAAAAAAAAGCAATTACCTAACTATTGAAAATAACGTTAGATTTCAGAAAAGACTACTTTTCGGATCACAAAACAGCTGAAAGGACACCATCAAGTAAACGCGAACTGCAGGCCTATTGAGAGGCTAAAAAAATTAATTATTATTGAGTAATGCTATTACTTACACATATAAAAATAATGAGTTTTAGTAAGAGTTTGGAAAAGCTAAGTAATTACAGCTTTTCAGCCTTCTTCACTTTACAAGAGCTAAACCCAAACTTTTGGGCTAAACCTGAGCAAAGAATCCTCAAAAAATATACCCAGAAAGAACAACAATAATAACATTTACTTTTGGAATTGTTTATAAATAAGTGCAACCTACACAATAGCAAAATGTAATAATTTGCGTAATTTAATAAAAACCGATAAAATTATTTTCTAATTCACCATCATTTGTGATAAATATTAAAAAAATAAGAAGCAATAATTTTTATTGTTTAATCAAAAATATTTTCAAATCAAAATTAATAGAAGTAATAAATTAGCTGAAATCATTTCAATATTGAATTAAGTTTAAAGCGCCTACGAGCTACATATGCAACCTGCATAACAACAGCGTATATCAGGTTGCTTAGACTAATCCGAAGATAATCGATTAAAATTACACAATTCGCACTGTGTACTTGATTAATCTAAATTTTAATTCACATCCTCTAACTGGTGGTTGTGGCAAGTTTCTTGCCTCTTTCAGTTTTTATTGATAATTTGACGCTAATTGCCGAAAATTTAAAAATAGACAACTTTAGATTTCCGTTTTGAAACTAACGAAAAGTATGAATAATTGGTTATTATTGAGTTAAATTACTTAATGACTGATTATTTTGGCGTCCAACTCTTGGTTGTGGCGAGTTACTTGACTATTATTTATTGTTGATAATTTGACGTTAGTTACTGAAAATTAAAAAATAAGCAATTATTTAACTGAACTAAAAAGGGCCTTTTAAGTCAATAAAATTCAAGACTATATTCTATTATTGCACGTACAAAAATAATAATGATAATAGTTTAAAAATTAAGTTTTTATTGAAATAGTTCAGCTTTTTAGTCTTCGTAGCTCTAACAAAGCTAATTCCAAACTTTTGTAGAAGAATCCTCACGAAAAGATTCACTTTTACTGTAGTAAATAATAATTAATACCCAAATGGAGTTGGTGCAATTTATCAAAAACATGTGCAAAATATTTTCTAATTCACTGTAATATAAACAAATGTAAAATAAATAAATAGCAATAATTATTATTATTTAATGAAAAATATTCCCAAATCAAAATTAGTAATAAATTAGCTCCAATAATTTCAACCGGTTTAAAGCGCCTACGAGTTATGCAACCAATATGCCACCAGCCTACTCGAGGTTGCAGCTAACAATTCTAATTAAGGCTGGGTTTTAGATAAAATATTTTTCGTTTTTAAGTATTTTGGGTTGCCTGACTTAAAAATAGCCAAGAAAGGATTGGATCTTCTAGTATTGCTTCTACCTAACAAAACTTCAAAATTCAGTATAAATATTTGCGAATACCGATTTTTAATCTCTTTTAGTCCTCTTTGTAAACACTAAAAGTGATGAACAGTGTAGGTGAATGTTGGGTTGCCTGTTGGATTGCCTATCTTTGATCAGGTTTTTTAAAATTATAAGCATTTTTTTCTAAAGTCAACTAAAGATACGTCAAAATTACACAAATTTGCAAAAGGGCCGATACATGCATAGGAAAATGATATTGAAACCTACTCCGCGACATACAAAAATCAATACATTGTTGTTGGGTGTCTTGTGTAAGTCCTATTTTGTAAGTTGTACATAATAGGCCATAATTTAATTACTAGATTAAAACTGGTCGTTCTGGCCTTGTTGCGTATGAAGGAAAGGTCTAACAATTTTAATTCATACCCGTCCTTCTTTTCAACTGTCATTATTTAACCGTACCGTTATTTTAAAATTACACAATTTTCAGCGCGTAAACATGCCGCACTAAAACCCAACCTTAAGGCTGTTTGGTACATACACTATTTCTTAGCTTTCTCTATTATTACAACACCGATTTGAATGGGAAAAGGATTACCAGCAAGTAGACACCTTGGCCAATAGGATGAACATAGTCTTAAAATCATTAAGGCATTGGAAGTCAATGCTGCAAGGTTTCGGAAAATATTCTCCGTCTTCAAAAAAATTAATTCTTCATAATCATAATTAATTGGTATTGAACGAGTTCTAAAGAACAATCTACAAGGTAAGCATTATATTCCGGTATTGCACATATAAAAATAATGAATTTTAGTTAACAATTTTGAAAACTTAAGACTGGCATTACATACAGTGACTTTCTAATTGGCGCATCTAAAGTTGCATAACTACTTAAATAAGCAAAAGGGTTTGTGCACGGATTTGTGTATGACTCAAAACTGTAGGGTCGGGTAATAACTGACAAGTTGAGATGATTAAATTGTTTCTTGGATACGAAATAGTTTGCCTTCGAATTCTGTTTCATATTTTAAATATTGTTTATGCATAACTAAAATCTACAAATTCAAGTAATAGTAAAATCTAATTGGTATAGGTAATTTAACAAGAGCCAGTAGAATTATTTTCTAATTCACTTGTGATAAATTTAAAAAAGTGTCAATCACTTTTATTGTTTAACGAGAAATATGTTCAAACCAAAATTAATAATAAATTAGTTCAAGGCATTGCGATATTAAATTAAGTTTTCAGCGCCTACGATATACAGGGTGGTGCATTGCCTAACGCACAATAGGAATTGCACTGGTAATTTTTTAATATGTAAATATTTGCTCCCCTAATTGTTTTAGACCAAAAGTGTAATTAAGTTTTTTGTAGAGAAAAAAATACTCGAGTTTCGTGTAACAGAAAAACTGTAGGGATTAATTCGTGCACTTTGACAAAAATCACCCATGCCATGAAATGTTTGAAACAGAGGGGTGGAGGTACCATTGAAATTCCTATGGTGCGTGAGGCAATGCACCACCGTGTATGTAACCAATATGACGCTGTCGTATAACAGGTTGCAGCTAGCACTCCTAAATTAAACATCAAATAAAATCACACAAATCTTACGACAAACCTCGCTTTTTATTAATAATTTTTGTGACATAAACACTTAAATTTAGCTGATTATGCTGGTCTGATCACTTTAGCTATTAAATTGTGTAAACCAAATCCAGTACAAATAAACAACTTGAACTAGAATTAACATCAATTTATTTTAAATATATCCAGAAATTCTGCACCTATTCTTTTCCTTTACTTTTTTAATCACTAACTTCACAAAAAATACTATTTTGGTTTAGATAATTATTGCATAACCGATTAATCAGCATTCACTACTTGCCATGAGATCAAGAAATGGTGGCGTAATGAAATCCAGTTTTTATACTTAAAAAATCAGAAATTTCCTTAACCGTTCATAACAATCATAGTGGTTAGTTGATTAGATAATTATATAATCCAAGTTGATCGAATATGACAACATAGTCAGTGCTTGAGGCAAAGCATGTAAGGTTTTTTTAACGCTACTCAGGATAAACGTTTGATGTGCTAATTCACCTCCGTTATTCGCAAGTTTGATAAATTATTACACAAGAAAACCTGCTGGTGATGCCTTTAGTCAGCTTGATTATCCTAATTTGATTATGATAACAAATTATTATCCTTATTATGTTAAAAATTGCAAATTTAGATAAGCACAGAACAACGTACAATTTTCTAAGAATATCTTCAAAATTTAAATACAGTTTCAAG
Source organism: Melanotus villosus (assembly GCA_963082815.1). Taxonomy (NCBI): domain Eukaryota; kingdom Metazoa; phylum Arthropoda; class Insecta; order Coleoptera; family Elateridae; genus Melanotus; species Melanotus villosus. The sequence goes on from OY720423.1 coordinate 13,610,539, forward strand.
GTGCAACACCATATACGAGTAGGTACTTCGACTAGGCATAAAAAAATTGAAATCCTTCTACTTACCTGATGAATATTCCAAAACATTTTGGATTTTAAATTACGTACAACAAAAACAACGAGCTTAACATATCGCACATCTAAAAACATCTCAGAAAAACTGTTAGATATAGCTTTATTCTTTACTTAGTGTACAATGAATAAATATATTACTTTATGATGCTGCATACATTTCTGATTTATTTACAACAAACAATTTTTAACAACTTTAGTGTCCTTCCTCTTCCGATGCACCGTTCGTTCCATCCGCCTCAATTCCAGTTTGCAAAAATTGCGTAATTCCAGCAACATCTAATGTTGAATCCTTTGCGCTGATCTTTTTTAAAGCGCTGTTCACAATGCAAAGATCCCCTCTTAATTCTGATACCAAATCGGTAATTTTTTGGGCGTTACTTAAAGCTTCAACGCTTTGAGTGTAAGGGTTGTAGCGGATACCAAAAGGTCTTTGTATTTTGTCTGCGAATTTCCTGTAATTTTCAATTATTTATAAATAATTGTGTTTATTTACAAAAGTATACTGTCTTTGGTTTGTGTGATAGTTTTCAACAAAATTAGTTTATTATTTGCAGAGAGTCAACAAACTAAATCAGCAGAAATTGTAAATAATTCTTTCTAGTTGAAAACGTAACATTTTCTAAAGCGGCCAGGGAAAACGAAACATTTTGTGTATTTTTGTCCCGGCTTGAATTGGTTTTTCCAAAGAGAATAATAATTCTATATAAATATTACGATTTACTTAAGATTACCTTAGTCCAAAAGTTAATTATTAAAAGAGATACAAGGTGTCAAATCGTACGAAACAAGTTTTAAAAATTAAACACCGTGATAATTAAAACACAAATTTACGTTCCAATTAATATAATTTCTTGGACGTTGGCCTGTATTTATAACAAAATTTGTTAATTATAAGGGGAAACGCACAAATGGTAATTCTAAAAAACTATAAATTAAGACCCTTAAAGATCTCCTGCAAGTGCTTATAACAAAAGAAGCTTATAAACCACCAACCTCAATTTTTCTTTGGCCTCCTCAAAAGAATCCGTGTACCAGTAAGCATCCTGATAAGCAGTTATGATACATTCCTGTTTACAAGTCACATCAGGATCAAATCGCTTAATTTTCTCCGGTTCTGAGACTGCGTGACGTAATTCCGCCACGGAACTTAATAAACCAGCCCCGTATACTTTCATTTCTCCATCTTGCTTGCAAAAACCAAATTCGACGGTGAAGAAGTAGAGCTGCGACCAAAAAAAACGTCGCTTTTTGTTTATTTTGTTAGCTAATCTAAATACCGTTGCCAATTTGTCTATTTCCTCATCAGAAGCACCAAGAGACGCCAATCCCAACTCTTGAGAAAACTGGGCAAAGCTGGGATTGGCCAGAAGGGGCATGTGACCCAGAAGTTCATGGCAGCAGTCCCTAACGATTTGCAAATTTAAGAAATCTAGAATTATGAACTAATAAGTAGTAATGGCGACTGAAAGAGTAATCCAAAAAACCAAAGAAAAAACAAAGATGTTTACGGAAGAGGGAGATACAGTATAAACCCAAAGTTTAATTAAAGAAAATAAAAATGGGTTCCAAACATCATGAAAATACATACGGTTCGGGTGTATAAAATGGATCGGATGAATGTCGTATGTATTGAGTGCAATGAAACACCCGAAAAGCCAAGCCAGACAAGAAATCTCTGGGACTTAAATATCCAGCAACAGGTCGGAGCTGAAACCCCGTCTTTCTCTTCAAAAAAACGTTAAGATCCTGCAGTTGAGGAAGGTTATCTTCTCTGTATCCACAGTATTTCACGAGTTGGGGCCAATTTTCCAGATATTCTTTGCAGGCGTGTTTCACGTAGAGTTTCTGAAGTTCACGGAAAACCGTTCCCCTTCGAATCAATTACTGTGTTAATTTGATCACACAGAAGGGCTTTCAGCAAAGCTTAAGTTTACAATTACGCTTATTCATAGACGATTCAAAGCGCGGGGGATTCCTTGAATCTTTGAAAATCAAATTCTATTTGTACGCTTAAATAATTTATTGAGAAAATTTTGAAGTGGGATCAGTTTAAAAGAAAAGCTCACCAGGTTTTTATTTCTTCAGAGGTGTACTGTATTTTAGGGATCGGCTGGCCGCTAAAATTAAAACAGATCGTTTACTTCTCTAAATGGATGCGATAAAAAATCCTTACTGTTTGTAATTCCTGGCTATTTGGGAAAATTGCTCACGCCGTTTACGATATACTGGATCCTTGAAGCCAGGATGGTCAGCATCCAATTCACTTCCATACATTAGCACATTTTGTGCTCGATCCAATTCGGATATTTTTCTTGGAAACCAGTGCATTTCGTCGAAATCTTAACAGATTTCAAGAGAAAACCTTTAATCTAATTATTTATTTTAAAATTTAAGCATCCTTTATTAATTTTGCCGAATCAAAATTCGCCTTCAGGAATAATTTTTCTTCAACTTCAACATCAGCTTTTCTTTGTAAAATCACACTCAGAATCATCAGCTTTAATTTCTATAAAATAATTAACGTAATTCGTACCAAAACTAGCAGTTGCCGAAAGTGGCGTAGGTGGTGGAAATTCGCTATCAGCACTTCCGTATTTTCCGATAACCATAGTTTGAACTTCCCTCCGTAAAAGACTTCCGAGCTGTTCCAATTTCCTGGGTTCACATTCCACGTCCAATAAAATATCAGACTGATTGATGCTTTTCTCCGACGGACGCGATTCGATATGCAGTATATTAATTCCCAAATTCTGAAACGCCTGAAGTGCCCGAACTAAACTTCCCACCTGATTTTTCAAGGTGAATATCAGAGATACGCGTTCGGGTTCCTGTCTTTCTTCACCGTGGTGCAACTGCGGAAAAATAATTAAAAAAGTGCATGTCTTTTTTTAAAGGTAGCTTTTTAATAAGTCGGCTGTTTGTTCGGTTTTTGCCTTGTGAAAGTACAAACGTAATAATAAGTGGCCTTACTCGACTTTGCTTTTAATGCTGAAGAGGTCTCCAAATAGAAATTACGCATTCTTGGTAGTCTAGCTTTTAAGATATCAAAGCTGCAAATTTAGAACGATTTTTATTACAATCTAAAGGAAAAATGAGGAAACGTTACGCTTTCATGCGTTTTAATATTGAAAAATGTGTCATTAGTTTTAAGCTAGCCATGAGAATTAAAAGCAAGGCACATCTTAAACTCTTAAATTGTCATGAATAATTGCCATAAAAATGTACAATACCTTTATTGCCAAAAGAAATTAAATTTGGTTTTTCAGTTAATTTGGAAATTTAAAACACATTTTTAAGAGCTTTTTATGTTAAAGTTGCAAATTTTGGTTTAAAAATTAAAGGCATTTTTGAAATGTTCTTCAAAATGTAAGATTTACGTTACATTTTATGTGTATTTTACAAGGATTTTCACCTGTCACCGTAGGGACATAAAGGAGTCGAATAGGAAGCTTGAACTTTCATGAAAAATTCGGTCCTTATTTTTCGAATTTTAATTTAAGGGCCTTAAAGTTTCCTACAGAAATTTAAGGTTTATTTTTGTGATATTTTAGTACGGGAATTCAGTTTATGTTCACTAAATTTTATGCTTAAAAATAAAAATTTAAATATCAGAAAACTTTCAAATTTATGAATTAAAGCTTTTTATTGTCCTAAATGATCTTAAAATTACAGGTATTGATTTAAAAAGTTTAGAATAAAATACAGTTTTGAAACTTAAGCTTTCTTAATGGAAAATTCACATTTTTAGTTAAATATTTGAGCTCAAATATTTAAATATTTAAATTTGGTTTACTGTTTTCGTCTTTGTTGTCAACTATAAAATTTATTATACTGCAGCTTTCAGTTTGATCCATCGTAACAATTTTGATAAAAATCAAAATTTTGAAAAATGGTTTTATATTAATAACTAAATTTCCACTTTCACATAACACCAATTTCCAACACACGAAGATACAAAATTTAATATTTAAATATTTAAATTTCGTTTATTTCTATTCACCTTGCCTTTGTTTGAAGGCGATGAAGTGTATTATATCTTGGCCTTTAGTTTAATGCATTATAACAGCTAAATTTTCAATTCCAGATAATATCAATTTCCAACACTGGACGATTTTGAGTTGAAAATTTAAAGTTATATATTTAAAAACTACTTTCTGCAACGTTCGCCATTCCCAAATCAGATTATTTAGTTTGCTTTAAATTTTTAAAATCTAATAATTTAATGTTTTTTAGGTTTAATGCTGCAACATATTTTAAACATTTTCAATTAACTAAATATTTGAACTTAAATATTTTTTAAATTTTGTCTTCCCTTTTCACATTTCTTTCTTTCATTTTCACATGATCCATTATAACAATTTTGGTAAAATCACATTTTCCAAATTTTAAAATACTATTTAACAATAACAGCTAAATTTCCATTTCCATATAATACCTACCAACTCCCTTGGTAAATTAGTGTGATTGTTATTTGTTAATTCAATAATCGGTTTTAAAAATATGAATAATGTCTTAAATATTTGTTGTTCTAAAATTAAGAATTTCAGGTTTTAAATCAGCTCTTAACTAAGTTCCGAACAAAAAAATGAAGACCTCTTCTTTCGCTTTTTGAAGTTTAAGTAGCAAAACCCGAAAACGCTTGAGTTCAAAGTATAAAATTAATTACTGCAGTTTTCGCAATTTCCAAACCAGATTGTTTCCAATTTTTTTGTCAATGATTAAAATATAATATATTTCTTTAGGTTTGATCTTATAATATTTTTTAAGCATTTTTAATTAAATGTTTGAAATCAAAATTAAATATTCAATTGAATATTGCATACTGTCAAATTTATAATACTTTGGCTTTTAGTTTCATACATTGTAGTAATTTTGGTAAAACTAAAGCTTCCAAAATAGCAGCTAAATTTCCACTCCCAGATAATACCAATCTCCAAAATTGAGTTAATTTTATCTAAATATTTCAACTAAAGTATTTAAATATTTAAATCCTTTTCACATTTACTTTGTTTGTTACAAGCTTTATAATACTTTGATTTTCAGTTTGATGCATTGTAACAATTTTGCTAAAATCAAAGCTTCCAAATTTTGAAAAACTGTTTGAAAATAGCAGCTAAATTTCCAGTGCCAAGTATTACCAATTTTCATGGTAAGTATTTTAAAAACGTCTACATTTCAAAATGTCTTAAATTTTTCGATACATATCGGTTTTAAATATGCTTAGAACAAAGTCATTAATAAAATGTTTGAAGTGTAAAGTTAAATTTACAAATAAATCTTAGCAACTGTCGTAATCTCCAAATCATATTACCTACTTTTCAAAATTTGACCTCATTTCCGCTTTTTAAAATCTGAAACTAGTATCAGTATTTAAACTCAAAATTAAATATTCAAACATTTAAATTTCGTTTATTCTTTTCGCCTTTCTTTTGTTTCTTGCAAGCTAGAAAGTTTGTAATACTTTGGCTTTTAGTTTGAGTCATTGTCCGAATTCTTGTAAAATCAAAGCTTCAAAATTTTGAAAAACTATTTAAAAACAGCAGCCAAACTTCCATTTCCAAATAATATTTCACAGTAAATTACTATGATTTTCCATTTGATAAGTTGGTTTTAAAAATGTTTAAATTAAAATGTAGTTTCAAACTCTTCAGAATAACTTCTTTTCTTTTGCTTTTTGAAGTCAATGTAACAAAACTCGAAAACTTATTGAGTCTAAAGTTAAATTTAAAAATTAATTTCTGCAACTTTTCATTCTGATTTTACAAATCTGTAATTTTAATTTTCTTTGGGTTTAATGGTACAAAATTGTTTGAACATTTTTAGTTAAATTTTTGTACTCAAAATTGAATACTCAAATATTTAAATTTCGTCTGTTCTTTTCGCCTGTTTGTTAGGAACCATAACATTTATTACACTTTAGCTTTCAGCTTGATGCATTGTAACAATTTTAGTAAAATTAAAGCTTCCAAATTTAAAAAAAACTGTTTCAAAATGGTAGCTAAATTTCCATAGTAAAATTAGTATGATTTTTCATTTGAGAAGCCGATTTGGAAAATATCTAAAAATAACATTTCAAAATGGCTTAAATTTTTGGGAATATTCCTTCTAAAATTCAGAATATCCTGTTTTAAATCAGCTTTTAACAAAGTTATAAAACTGGGGAGAGGCCTCTTCTTTTATCTTTTGAAGTAGAAGTAACAACACCCGATAATTTTCTTAAAAATTAATTTTAGCAACTTTTACAAACTTCAAATCAGATTAGTTTCCAAATTTGAATTTGTTTCTCGTATTCAAAATCTGATATCTATAAAAATTAACCATTTCTTTAGGTTTAATGTTGCAAAGCTTTTTAACAATTTTAGTTATATAGAACTCAAAATCGAATATTCAAATATTACAATTTCGTGCATTCTTTTCACTTTTGCTTTGTTTGTTGCAAACTATAAAATTTGTAATATTTTGGCTTTTAGTTTGATCCATTGCAACAATTTTGGTAAAATCAAAGTTCCTAAATTTAAAATAGCAGCTGAATTTTCATTCCCAGGTATAACTACGATTTTTCATTTGTTTAAAATTAAAATGTAGTTTCCAAATTTCTTAAATTTCTAGATATTATTAAATTCCATCGTAAATTAGTATAATTTTTCACTTGAAGTCGGCTGTAAAAATGTCTCAAATTAAATTAAAATTTCAACTTTTTAAATTTCTGAAACTTTCGCCCTCTCCAACCCAGCTTAGTTTATAAATTTGACTTTGTTTCCGATTTCAAAAATCTGATACTTTAAGAAATTTCAAAATCCCTTTAATTCTTTTTTTTTAATTTTTGGTCTTAAATCGGCTTTTAACAAACTTGTTCGTAAAGTGAAGATCTCTTCCTTTTACTTCTTGAAGTCGATGTAACAAAGTCCAAACTTTTTTGACTTCAGAATTTAAAATTAAACTAAAAAAATTCGCAATTTCCAAACCAGATTCGATTTTTTCCGATTTTCAAAATATCTACCTGATTAGAATTGCTGGAAGGAATCGGGCAATCTTCTTTAACAGCCCAATCTTCTCCACTTCGGTAAAGCCACAAACCAAGAAGCGACTTTCCGGACGCGCTCATTATCCTATCTACTTAGTGTAAACCAAAAAAAAGACTGAAAGCCTTCCTGTGTTTCCAAGCACTAAAGGATCAAATCACTGCAGAGAACTGCTTTGAGGACCTACCTTTATAAACTCTCCTTCAACGAGCTATCGGTTTGTGCGCAGCACGTATCTTTGATTGGCCGAATCAAGAATTTCCAACGATCCTCTGTTTCTAAGTTTTTTTTTTAGAATAAGTAGAAAATACTTTTTTATAAAGAGGATATTATTTCCGAAGGCTTTAAAGAGTTGTTACTTATTTAAAAAACGTTCCTTCAAATTATCCTGCAAAAATTTACGTCTCAGGTTTTCTGATAAAGTTTAAAGGATTCAATCTGTTGCCAAAAATAAGACTGAAATTTTTCCAAATATTACTTTTCTATTTTAAAGGTGGACGTGCAAAAACAGATTTTTGAAAATTCGCTAAATTTGGAACAATCAATCCTGCTTTGATATTTCTTCAAATTTTCGTTTGTTGTCGAATTTTCTGTAATTGAATTATTATTTAATTCGCTTAAGACATGATGTATCGACAAACAATCCTTAACCAACAATCATGTCAAAATTGACTTGTTGCTGTCCTGATACACTTCGTTAGCAACGGCAGCGTTTTCCCATTAATCATCGTAGCTTTTGTATCTCGAATGTGTCGAGAGGATGCAGGGGTAAAGAAAGCTTCGAATCCGACGAAATGGAGTGGGACGTCCGAGCATCAGAGTGCTTCAGTAAAGTAATTGAAATCGTTATATGCATCTCACTGAATAAACCATTGAATCTACTCACTCTTCTATCTCCAGCCCTTAAAAGACCTCACGTTTGTTAAACACTAAACGCTGAGATTTTCGACTCGGCAAACAAAACCAAGACCTCGCTCGAATTTTTTAATTACGGAAAAAATTATGTCTTGTTCTCAGTTAATAATAAACGTTTGCACATTGGCTAAATTTTAATGCAAATTTCTCCTAAAAACAAATAAACAAATAGCACAAGTGGAACGAGCCTTCTCTTTTTTTTTGAAAATATCTGAGGTTTTCCTAAATTTGAAAATAATAAATTTTACTTGATATTCTAAATTATTTATCATTCAATGAGTATTGGCGAAAACAAACAAAATACGGTCATATATGGAATACAAACATAAGTAACTCAGTGAAATTCCACATTAAACCAAAGAGTAAAAATATATAGAGGATAACCTTTAAGGAATCGCGCGAAGCACATCGATAACGAGGGCTTTAATGTTTGTTTTCTTGGTCGGCATTCTTATAACGTTTGATTTTATCTGGGTACACTTTAAAAGCATATTTATAAACATGCTTTAGATTCGTATTCAACCCAATACAAATCGTACGAGTAAGCTGTACAAGAGCAATATTTCTGTATACTTTATATACTCTATGGTTAATTGTAAAACTTTAGCCAATTACGTATAAAATATCCCTAAAATACTTTCGGATTAAGCTTTTATTTCATAGAGGTAAATGTATCGGCACTAACGCCCCGTGAGAGAGCGTGGCCTGCAACATGGACGATTATTAAGGCCTCCTAAGTCGCTTTTCATACCTCGATTTTCTCGCCCGCTATGTGTACGGGGCAATGTGGTAAGCACCAACGCCTTCAACAACCGCCTTCTCTGCTCCACCGCTATGCTTCGGCTTCCAATTATTTTTAGTGACTGGGTAGGCCACCCGCCGAGCACCCAACTCAGGTGTGGCCCCGAGGCCATTCGCGCTGTAGTCGAATGCCTTAACCGCTCAGCCACTTCGGCGATTATTTGTATTTCATAAATTCAGTATGTATTTATTTTTGAGAATTTAGTTTAAAGGCTTTAAATTTTTCTGCAAAAATTTAACATCATTTTCAGGAGTTTGTAGTTTCAAAATGTAAAACAATTTATATTTTTCAAGTTTTATACTTAAAAACAATTCAGAATTGAATATTAGAAAAATTCTGAATTTCTAAATTATCTTCAAACTACAGATTTTGATTTTCAAAAACTCAGAAACTGATGCTTTAAACAATTTAGAATAAAATCTTAAGTAACTCTTAATTTTCTTTTAGGTTTTAATCTTGAAACTTTAAGCATTTTCACCGGAAAATTCAGATTTCTAATTAAATATTGGTACCCAGATACATATTTAAATTTTGTCTATTCTTTTCACATTTCCTTTGTTTGTTGCAAGCTATAAAGTTTATTATTCTTTGGCTTTAAGTTTGGTGCATCCTCACAATTTTAGTAAAATCGAATTTTCCAAATTTTGAAAATTCATTTTAAAATAACAACTAAAGTTTCACTTCCAGATAATACCAATTTCCATAGTAAATTACTAAGTATGATTTCTTATTTGATAAGCTGATCTTAAAAATGCTTAAAATTAGAAAGAGTGAAGCTTCAAAATGTCGCAAATTTTGGAAAACTTTTTTCTAAAATTCAAAATTTCCGGTTTTAAATCTGCTTGTAACAAAATTATAGATGCAAGTGGAACTCTTCTTTTACTCTTTGAGGTCGAAGTACTAAAATCCAAACATTTTTGAGTTCCAAATTTCTTTTTGCAGTCTCCAAACCAGATTAGTTTCCAAATTTGACTTTGTTTCCGATTTTCAAAATATGAGAGTTTAAAAAATATATAATAAATTTAAAGCACCTGCTCAATACACATCAGCTTCCAAGAGCTTAAAATTTTTCTTTAGGTTTACACATTCTTAGTTAAACGTTTGAACTCAAAATTCAATTTATTTAGTGCAAGGTTTAAATTTATAATCCACTGTAAAATTGTTTGTAAAATCAAAGCTTCAAACCTTTGAAAAATAGCAGCTAAATTTTCATTTCCAAATAATATTCCACAGTAAATTACTATAATTTGCCATTTGATAAGCCGGATTTTAAAATGGTTAAAATTAAGTTTCAAAACTTTTGGGTACATTCGTCCTAAACTTCAGAATAGTATAAAATAAATTAGGATTGATCCAACGTTCTGAGTGCTAACGTTGACGAAAGCTTATCTCATAAGACTCTGTATAAAATCGAAGTAGCCGCCATAATGTTAAGTTGTAGAAGTGAGCAGGCAGTGTAGTGAGTCTACAATATATGGCGCCTTGCTAAAATCCGAAAGAAACGACAGGAAGCTGCATTGCCGCCCAACCCCATGTTGAAATTTGTCGCAACAAGGATAAACAATTCCGGACTACTTAGAAAGGATTTAAATGATCCATTCGAAAATGTATCTAGTTTCTAATTGTCTATTAAAGTCGGCAAATTTAAGAAAGCAAATTTGATAAACAATTTCTGGGAACTCTGTAAATGGATATCCATTTAAATATTTTAAAGAAAATTGAACTGAATAATATGCCATATAAGAGATTTAAATATTTTTGCTTGTTTTCTAAGATATTTTTGCCCATTCTTCTTAATTTTGATGTCCGTGTCCATATTTTAGAGGTTTTTATTACATTGATTAGATAGTAAACCAAACAAAATTTAAAACAGTGTCCCGCATTTGGAAGGTGTCCACAGCAGTGGCGGCTCGTGACTTTAGGAACGGACTTTTTCACTTTCAGCAAATTTTCGACGTCCAAGCCATCCATTTAATCCAATGAAAAATAAAAAAATCTTACTGATCTGTTCAAAATGAAATAAACAGAATCTACTCACCGGGGGTTTAGCCCCCCTGGCTTCAGTGCCCCCCTAACAGCTTACAAGGTAGACACCTAATAATTCTAAAACAATAAGGCCTGATTATAAACAATGCAAATTTCTGATCGGAAAACGTAATAATTTGAATCTGAACAGTTATTACTAGCTGAAAGAACATTAAATTTTAAAAAATTCCTTAAAACAGGAAAACAGACACTAAGTGCGGAAAAAACACCAAAAGTTAAAGAATATTTAATTCCGAAAATCGTACGACACTAATTAACGACCAATAGAAACGCAATATTGGGCATAGTTACCAAGGCAACTTGGAAATTTTTTGTCTCTCAAATATAAAGTAAACCTTTTCTTTTTAATAATTAAAGCTTCGGAAAAAAACATTTTCAGTCATAAATTATAATATCTGGATTAAAAATTTGACTCGACTTATTATGTCTGAATCAGGATTGGTAGATCAAAATCCCAAATCAGATTCATTAAGGATAAAAGAATAAAACCTGAAAAAATAGTAAAGTTTAAACATTATTAAACCCTGAAAACTCAAAGCTGAACATTGGGAAATTAATAATTAAATTCTGAAAAGTAGAACTCGATTAATAGCAATGTAAGTGTTAAAATTTAAATAAATACCTTGTTTTCACCTGAAAAATGATTATTATTAGAAGCTGAAAAGTTAATTAAACAGAAAACACTCCAGACTAAAAAGTTAAAAGGTTAAAATATCAAATACTAAAAACTAAGGATACTTACTGAAAGAAGTATTACATGCTGAAAAGATTAAGAATTGACAAGGTTTAATGCTGAAAATGTTAAAAGTTAAAAAGATTAAAAACTGAAAAGAGCAAGAGCAGAATAAATTGAAGGCAGCTGCTGAAAATGTAAATATATGTTTGAGATATTTAAAAAATATATCCATTCTGAAAAAATAAGTTTAAAAATAATAAATTGTTAACAATATTTAACCTAAATTAATAAAAGCTGACAAAGTATTTCAAGTTGCATATTAAAAAAAGAATGTTAAAGGGTGGTAGCAAGCAGTTTCTGCTGAAAATGCAGTAAAAATAAATCACATCATTGTTACCTGAAAATGATTCAAATTAGTTGTAATTTAATAACATGTCAAAATAGTACTTACTTTTATGGTGCATATACGAGCACAACCATAAAACACTTAAAACACCAAACACCATAAAAAACACGCCGACACTTCTAAACCGTCTTGGGTAAATATCATGAAAGCTCGAATTTGAATAATAGTATATTTTACAACAAGACATGAAAATAACGTTGTTTTCGTGAGATGAGAATTTGTCCACGAGCTGCGTTAGCAGCGAGTAGGGCAATCTCACGAACGAAAAAAACGTACATATTTCATGTCGAGTAGTAAACGCTATTTATTCTACGAAATTTTAATTATCTGTTTGAAATAAGTTTTAATTCGACTTAATTCAAACCGAATTGTGTCAACGCAAATTATAATTGTTTGTTTAATCGTTTCCATAGTAACACACGCATTTTGTATTTTGTTGCCATAGATTTGGAATTCTAGTTTTCATCTCTAGAAGTGAAAATGTTTTCATCTCTAGATGAAAAATGTAGCACTTTCAGATAGAGTTTATCCTGAAGAAAATACTTATTTTCGTATCATGTGTAAAAAAAATATATGTTTAGCAAAATTAGTATTGCATTTCAGGAATGAGAGTAATGTGTCAGAATTGAGAGAGTTCATTATCAAGAAACCAATTTAAATGCCTAAACAGTCATTTAAGATAATTCAAATATAAACATGAAACTTACTGATGGCTTCTTTATCCTGGAAACGCCATCCTTCGGTGTGGGACTTACCTGGAACAATCGAAAAGACGTTCTTTAGTTTTTATTAAAACTTTTCAATTTTTTTAGAAAAAAATCCAAACCAAATTTGTAGGTTTTTTTTCTAATTTTAAAAGTTTAAAATTATTAAACAGTTTAAAAGTTTAAACGAAAGCTAATCAAAATATTTTTCAAATAAGCTGCTCACCTTTTTATTGCCTCCCTAATGCATTATCGTCCTGGAACCACCAAGAAAATCTTTTGGGATTAAGGATTTTCTCCATACCCGACCGACACTCCCGCACATACTCAACTAGTTTAAACGCTCTCATAAAAATTAATTTATTAGACACATCACTTAACAAAACTTCAAAACTTTTTAAAATGTCGCGAATTTTTTAAAGTCGACGAAATTTCCTTAAGTTTTGGCAAACAGTTGTATGTTTGTCTTTTATTACACTGAAACCCTCCGACTTTTACGAAAATTCGCTACGAACGAAGCTGAAAAGTTAATTAAACAGAAAACACTCGGGACTAAAAAGTTAAAAGGTTAACATATCAAATACTAAAAATTAAGGATATTTACTGAAAAAAAACTATTACGTGCTGAAAAGATTAAAAATTGAAAAGGTTTAATGCTGAAACTGTTAAAAGTTTAAAAGATTAAAAACTGAAAAGAGCAAGAGCAGAATAAATTGAAGGTAGCTCCTGAAAATGTAAATATATGTTTTTTTGATATTTAAAAAATATATCCATGCTGAAAAAATATGTTGAAAAATTAAAACATGAAAAATAATAAATTGTAAACAATATTTAGCCAAAATTTATCAAAGCTGACAATGTGTTTCGAGTGGCATATTAAAAAAAATGTTAAATAGTGGTAGCAAGTAGTTTCTGCTGAAAATGCAGTAAAAATAAATCACATCACTGTTACCTGAAAATGATTCAAATTAGTTGTAATTTAATAACATGCCAAATTAGTACTTACTTTTATGGTGCATATACGAGCACAACCATAAAACACTTAAAACACACAATACCATAAAAACTACCCCGACCCTCGACACTTCCAAACCGTCTTGGATAAATATCATGAAAGCTCGAATTTGAATAAAATTTATGTTTAGCAAAATTAGTATTGCATTTCAGGAATGAAAGTTATGTGTCAGAATTGAGAGAGTTCATTATCAAGAAACCAATTTAAATGCCTAAACAGTCATTTAAGATAATTCAAATATAAACATGAAACTTACTGATGGCTTCTTTATCCTGGAAACGCCATCCTTCGGCGTGGGACTTACCTGGAACAATCGAAAAGACGTTCTTTACTTTTTATTAAAACTTTTCAATTTTTTTAGAAAATAATCCAAACCAAATTTGTAGGTTTTTTTTCTAATTTTAAAAGTTTAAAATTATTAAACAGTTTAAAAGTTTAAACGAAAGCTAATCAAAATATATTTCAAATAAGCTGCTCACCTTTTTATTGCCTCCCTAATGCATTATCGTCCTGGAACCACCAAGAAAATCTTTTGGGATTAAGGATTTTCTCCATACCCGACCGACACTCCCGCATATACTCAACTAGTTTAAACGCTCTCATAAAAATTAATTTATTAGACACATCACTTAACAAAACTTCAAAACTTTTTAAAATGTCGCGAATTTTTTAAAGTCGACGAAATTTCCTTAAGTTTTGGCAAACAGTTGTATGTTTGTCTTTTATTACACTGAAACCCTCCGACTTTTACGAAAATTCGCTACGAACGAAGCTGAAAAGTTAATTAAACAGAAAACACTCGGGACTAAAAAGTTAAAAGGTTAACATATCAAATACTAAAAATTAAGGATATTTACTGAAAAAAAACTATTACGTGCTGAAAAGATTAAAAATTGAAAAGGTTTAATGCTGAAACTGTTAAAAGTTTAAAAGATTAAAAACTGAAAAGAGCAAGAGCAGAATAAATTGAAGGTAGCTCCTGAAAATGTAAATATATGTTTTTTTGATATTTAAAAAATATATCCATGCTGAAAAAATATGTTGAAAAATTAAAACATGAAAAATAATAAATTGTAAACAATATTTAGCCAAAATTTATCAAAGCTGACAATGTGTTTCGAGTGGCATATTAAAAAAAATGTTAAATAGTGGTAGCAAGTAGTTTCTGCTGAAAATGCAGTAAAAATAAATCACATCACTGTTACCTGAAAATGATTCAAATTAGTTGTAATTTAATAACATGCCAAATTAGTACTTACTTTTATGGTGCATATACGAGCACAACCATAAAACACTTAAAACACACAATACCATAAAAACTACCCCGACCCTCGACACTTCCAAACCGTCTTGGATAAATATCATGAAAGCTCGAATTTGAATAAAATTTATGTTTAGCAAAATTAGTATTGCATTTCAGGAATGAAAGTTATGTGTCAGAATTGAGAGAGTTCATTATCAAGAAACCAATTTAAATGCCTAAACAGTCATTTAAGATAATTCAAATATAAACATGAAACTTACTGATGGCTTCTTTATCCTGGAAACGCCATCCTTCGGCGTGGGACTTACCTGGAACAATCGAAAAGACGTTCTTTAGTTTTTATTAAAACTTTTCAATTTTTTTAGAAAAAAATCCAAACCAAATTTGTAGGTTTTTTTTCTAATTTTAAAAGTTTAAAATTATTAAACAGTTTAAAAGTTTAAACGAAAGCTAATCAAAATATTTTTCAAATAAGCTGCTCACCTTTTTATTGCCTCCCTAATGCATTATCGTCCTGGAACCACCAAGAAAATCTTTTGGGATTAAGGATTTTCTCCATACCCGACCGACACTCCCGCACATACTCAACTAGTTTAAACGCTCTCATAAAAATTAATTTATTAGACACATCACTTAACAAAACTTCAAAACTTTTTAAAATGTCGCGAATTTTTTAAAGTCGACGAAATTTCCTTAAGTTTTGGCAAACAGTTGTATGTTTGTCTTTTATTACACTGAAACCCTCCGACTTTTACGAAAATTCGCTACGAACGAAGCTGAAAAGTTAATTAAACAGAAAACACTCGGGACTAAAAAGTTAAAAGGTTAAAATATCAAATACTAAAAATTAAGGATATTTACTGAAAAAAAACTATTACGTGCTGAAAAGATTAAAAATTGAAAAGGTTTAATGCTGAAACTGTTAAAAGTTTAAAAGATTAAAAACTGAAAAGAGCAAGAGCAGAATAAATTGAAGGTAGCTCCTGAAAATGTAAATATATGTTTTTTTGATATTTAAAAAATATATCCATGCTGAAAAAATATGTTGAAAGATTAAAACATGAAAAATAATAAATTGTAAACAATATTTAGCCAAAATTTATCAAAGCTGACAATGTGTTTCGAGTGGCATATTAAAAAAAATGTTAAATAGTGGTAGCAAGTAGTTTCTGCTGAAAATGCAGTAAAAATAAATCACATCACTGTTACCTGAAAATGATTCAAATTAGTTGTAATTTAATAACATGCCAAAGTAGTACTTACTTTTATGGTGCATATACGAGCACAACCATAAAACACTTAAAAGACACAATACCCTAAAAACTACCCCGACCCTCGACACTTCCAAACCGTCTTGGATAAATATCATGAAAGCTCGAATTTGAATAAAATTTATGTTTAGCAAAATTAGTATTGCATTTCAGGAATGAAAGTTATGTGTCAGAATTGAGAGAGTTCATTATCAAGAAACCAATTTAAATGCCTAAACAGTCATTTAAGATAATTCAAATATAAACATGAAACTTACTGATGGCTTCTTTATCCTGGAAACGCCATCCTTCGGCGTGGGACTTACCTGGAACAATCGAAAAGACGTTCTTTACTTTTTATTAAAACTTTTCAATTTTTTTAGAAAATAATCCAAACCAAATTTGTAGGTTTTTTTTCTAATTTTAAAAGTTTAAAATTATTAAACAGTTTAAAAGTTTAAACGAAAGCTAATCAAAATATATTTCAAATAAGCTGCTCACCTTTTTATTGCCTCCCTAATGCATTATCGTCCTGGAACCACCAAGAAAATCTTTTGGGATTAAGGATTTTCTCCATACCCGACCGACACTCCCGCATATACTCAACTAGTTTAAACGCTCTCATAAAAATTAATTTATTAGACACATCACTTAACAAAACTTCAAAACTTTTTAAAATGTCGCGAATTTTTTAAAGTCGACGAAATTTCCTTAAGTTTTGGCAAACAGTTGTATGTTTGTCTTTTATTACACTGAAACCCTCCGACTTTTACGAAAATTCGCTACGAACGAAGCTGAAAAGTTAATTAAACAGAAAACACTCGGGACTAAAAAGTTAAAAGGTTAAAATATCAAATACTAAAAATTAAGGATATTTACTGAAAAAAAAACTATTACGTGCTGAAAAGATTAAAAATTGAAAAGGTTTAATGCTGAAACTGTTAAAAGTTTAAAAGATTAAAAACTGAAAAGAGCAAGAGCAGAATAAATTGAAGGCAGCTCCTGAAAATGTAAATATATGTTTTTTTGATATTTAAAAAATATATCCATGCTGAAAAAATATGTTGAAAAATTAAAACCTGAAAAATAATAAATTGTAAACAATATTTAGCCAAAATTTATCAAAGCTGACAATGTGTTTCGAGTGGCATATTAAAAAAAATGTTAAATAGTGGTAGCAAGTAGTTTCTGCTGAAAATGCAGTAAAAATAAATCACATCACTGTTACCTGAAAATGATTCAAATTAGTTGTAATTTAATAACATGCCAAAGTAGTACTTACTTTTATGGTGCATATACGAGCACAACCATAAAACACTTAAAACACACAATACCATAAAAACTACCCCGACCCCCGACACTTCCAAACCGTCTTGGATAAATATCATGAAAGCTCGAATTTGAATAAAATTTATGTTTAGCAAAATTAGTATTGCATTTCAGGAATGAAAGTTATGTGTCAGAATTGAGAGAGTTCATTATCAAGAAACCAATTTAAATGCCTAAACAGTCATTTAAGATAATTCAAATATAAACATGAAACTTACTGATGGCTTCTTTATCCTGGAAACGCCATCCTTCGGCGTGGGACTTACCTGGAACAATCGAAAAGACGTTCTTTAGTTTTTATTAAAACTTTTCAATTTTTTTAGAAAAAAATCCAAACCAAATTTGTAGGTTTTTTTTCTAATTTTAAAAGTTTAAAATTATTAAACAGTTTAAAAGTTTAAACGAAAGCTAATCAAAATATTTTTCAAATAAGCTGCTCACCTTTTTATTGCCTCCCTAATGCATTATCGTCCTGGAACCACCAAGAAAATCTTTTGGGATTAAGGATTTTCTCCATACCCGACCGACACTCCCGCACATACTCAACTAGTTTAAACGCTCTCATAAAAATTAATTTATTAGACACATCACTTAACAAAACTTCAAAACTTTTTAAAATGTCGCGAATTTTTTAAAGTCGACGAAATTTCCTTAAGTTTTGGCAAACAGTTGTATGTTTGTCTTTTATTACACTGAAACCCTCCGACTTTTACGAAAATTCGCTACGAACGAAGCTGAAAAGTTAATTAAACAGAAAACACTCGGGACTAAAAAGTTAAAAGGTTAAAATATCAAATACTAAAAATTAAGGATATTTACTGAAAAAAAACTATTACGTGCTGAAAAGATTAAAAATTGAAAAGGTTTAATGCTGAAACTGTTAAAAGTTTAAAAGATTAAAAACTGAAAAGAGCAAGAGCAGAATAAATTGAAGGCAGCTCCTGAAAATGTAAATATATGTTTTTTTGATATTTAAAAAATATATCCATGCTGAAAAAATATGTTGAAAAATTAAAACCTGAAAAATAATAAATTGTAAACAATATTTAGCCAAAATTTATCAAAGCTGAGAATGTGTTTCGAGTGGCATATTAAAAAAAATGTTAAATAGTGGTAGCAAGTAGTTTCTGCTGAAAATGCAGTAAAAATAAATCACATCACTGTTACCTGAAAATGATTCAAATTAGTTGTAATTTAATAACATGCCAAAGTAGTACTTACTTTTATGGTGCATATACGAGCACAACCATAAAACACTTAAAACACACAATACCATAAAAACTACCCCGACCCCCGACACTTCCAAACCGTCTTGGATAAATATCATGAAAGCTCGAATTTGAATAAAATTTATGTTTAGCAAAATTAGTATTGCATTTCAGGAATGAAAGTTATGTGTCAGAATTGAGAGAGTTCATTATCAAGAAACCAATTTAAATGCCTAAACAGTCATTTAAGATAATTCAAATATAAACATGATACTTACTGATGGCTTCTTTATCCTGGAAACGCCATCCTTCGGCGTGGGACTTACCTGGAACAATCGAAAAGACGTTCTTTAGTTTTTATTAAAACTTTTCAATTTTTTTAGAAAAAAATCCAAACCAAATTTGTAGGTTTTTTTTCTAATTTTAAAAGTTTAAAATTATTAAACAGTTTAAAAGTTTAAACGAAAGCTAATCAAAATATTTTTCAAATAAGCTGCTCACCTTTTTATTGCCTCCCTAATGCATTATCGTCCTGGAACCACCAAGAAAATCTTTTGGGATTAAGGATTTTCTCCATACCCGACCGACACTCCCGCACATACTCAACTAGTTTAAACGCTCTCATAAAAATTAATTTATTAGACACATCACTTAACAAAACTTCAAAACTTTTTAAAATGTCGCGAATTTTTTAAAGTCGACGAAATTTCCTTAAGTTTTGGCAAACAGTTGTATGTTTGTCTTTTATTACACTGAAACCCTCCGACTTTTACGAAAATTCGCTACGAACGAAGCTGAAAAGTTAATTAAACAGAAAACACTCGGGACTAAAAAGTTAAAAGGTTAAAATATCAAATACTAAAAATTAAGGATATTTACTGAAAAAAAACTATTACGTGCTGAAAAGATTAAAAATTGAAAAGGTTTAATGCTGAAACTGTTAAAAGTTTAAAAGATTAAAAACTGAAAAGAGCAAGAGCAGAATAAATTGAAGGCAGCTCCTGAAAATGTAAATATATGTTTTTTTGATATTTAAAAAATATATCCATGCTGAAAAAATATGTTGAAAAATTAAAACCTGAAAAATAATAAATTGTAAACAATATTTAGCCAAAATTTATCAAAGCTGAGAATGTGTTTCGAGTGGCATATTAAAAAAAATGTTAAATAGTGGTAGCAAGTAGTTTCTGCTGAAAATGCAGTAAAAATAAATCACATCACTGTTACCTGAAAATGATTCAAATTAGTTGTAATTTAATAACATGCCAAAGTAGTACTTACTTTTATGGTGCATATACGAGCACAACCATAAAACACTTAAAACACACAATACCATAAAAACTACCCCGACCCCCGACACTTCCAAACCGTCTTGGATAAATATCATGAAAGCTCGAATTTGAATAAAATTTATGTTTAGCAAAATTAGTATTGCATTTCAGGAATGAAAGTTATGTGTCAGAATTGAGAGAGTTCATTATCAAGAAACCAATTTAAATGCCTAAACAGTCATTTAAGATAATTCAAATATAAACATGATACTTACTGATGGCTTCTTTATCCTGGAAACGCCATCCTTCGGCGTGGGACTTACCTGGAACAATCGAAAAGACGTTCTTTAGTTTTTATTAAAACTTTTCAATTTTTTTAGAAAAAAATCCAAACCAAATTTGTAGGTTTTTTTTCTAATTTTAAAAGTTTAAAATTATTAAACAGTTTAAAAGTTTAAACGAAAGCTAATCAAAATATTTTTCAAATAAGCTGCTCACCTTTTTATTGCCTCCCTAATGCATTATCGTCCTGGAACCACCAAGAAAATCTTTTGGGATTAAGGATTTTCTCCATACCCGACCGACACTCCCGCACATACTCAACTAGTTTAAACGCTCTCATAAAAATTAATTTATTAGACACATCACTTAACAAAACTTCAAAACTTTTTAAAATGTCGCGAATTTTTTAAAGTCGACGAAATTTCCTTAAGTTTTGGCAAACAGTTGTATGTTTGTCTTTTATTACACTGAAACCCTCCGACTTTTACGAAAATTCGCTACGAACGAAGCTGAAAAGTTAATTAAACAGAAAACACTCGGGACTAAAAAGTTAAAAGGTTAAAATATCAAATACTAAAAATTAAGGATATTTACTGAAAAAAAACTATTACGTGCTGAAAAGATTAAAAATTGAAAAGGTTTAATGCTGAAACTGTTAAAAGTTTAAAAGATTAAAAACTGAAAAGAGCAAGAGCAGAATAAATTGAAGGCAGCTCCTGAAAATGTAAATATATGTTTTTTTGATATTTAAAAAATATATCCATGCTGAAAAAATATGTTGAAAAATTAAAACCTGAAAAATAATAAATTGTAAACAATATTTAGCCAAAATTTATCAAAGCTGACAATGTGTTTCGAGTGGCATATTAAAAAAAAATGTTAAATAGTGGTAGCAAGTAGTTTCTGCTGAAAATGCAGTAAAAATAAATCACATCACTGTTACCTGAAAATGATTCAAATTAGTTGTAATTTAATAACATGCCAAAGTAGTACTTACTTTTATGGTGCATATACGAGCACAACCATAAAACACTTAAAACACACAATACCATAAAAACTACCCCGACCCCCGACACTTCCAAACCGTCTTGGATAAATATCATGAAAGCTCGAATTTGAATAAAATTTATGTTTAGCAAAATTAGTATTGCATTTCAGGAATGAAAGTTATGTGTCAGAATTGAGAGAGTTCATTATCAAGAAACCAATTTAAATGCCTAAACAGTCATTTAAGATAATTCAAATATAAACATGATACTTACTGATGGCTTCTTTATCCTGGAAACGCCATCCTTCGGTGTGGGACTTACCTGGAACAATCGAAAAGACGTTCTTTAGTTTTTATTAAAACTTTTCAATTTTTTTAGAAAAAAATCCAAACCAAATTTGTAGGTTTTTTTTTCTAATTTTAAAAGTTTAAAATTATTAAACAGTTTAAAAGTTTAAAGGAAAGCTAATCAAAATATTTTTCAAATAAGCTGCTCACCTTTTTATTGCCTCCCTAATGCATTATCGTCCTGGAACCACCAAGAAAATCTTTTGGGATTAAGGATTTTCTCCATACCCGACCGACACTCCCGCACATACTCAACTAGTTTAAACGCTCTCATAAAAATTAATTTATTAGACACATCACTTAACAAAACTTCAAAACTTTTTAAAATGTCGCGAATTTTTTAAAGTCGACGAAATTTCCTTAAGTTTTGGCAAACAGTTGTATGTTTGTCTTTTATTACACTGAAACCCTCCGACTTTCACGAAAATTCGCTACGAACGAAGCTGCAATTTTTATAAATTAATGTAAGTAAACAACACTAACGGTTTTCTCCTGCACATTGCAAAAATAACTGCAGTTTGAAAAAGCGAAAAATTAAAGGTACTTCTCTGCAAAATTTAAGTCATTTTACATTTTAGTGTATTCCAACGTTTATTGCTCGCTGCTCATTTACGAACAGCAGAAAACTTCTCCAAAAGCATTTTTTAGTTAGTACACATAATGCAACAAGATTTTAAAAAATTTATAAACTGTTGGCGAGACCAATCAAACCTCTCTCATCAAAGGATCTACCTAGAAACAAACGAAAATCATAGTAATTCCACAAATTGTTATGAACTTTCAAAATAATTGCGTTGTTTGCTGATGTATAAAACGAGATTTAAATTCAGACTAAAAACATTTTCATTCATAAATTATAATATCTGAATTAAGAATTTGCTTCTACAGATTGAAAACATTTTTATCGATAAATATGAGGATTCCAATCTTAATCTAACTGGATTTAAAAAATTTTAATCATACATCATTTAATTTTTTAGTCCAAGCTCAAGATTTGAGTTTTACAATTCACAATCCAAATTTAGTTGAATTTGGGGATTAAATTGTTTTAATTAAGCTCGACTTTTCGAAATTTGAAGTCTGAGTCCTTAAGCTTTAATTCCAGACTCGAAAAGGATGTTTATTTAAAAATAAACAGGGATTTATAAAGCTTTCAATTCGTAAATACAAATTTTCGAATGTAGATATACCTACCTACGATTTAAAACGGCTATGATTTAAACGGTCAGCAAAATAATAGAGATTTGACCAGCATTAAAATATATTTGAGCCGCAAAATTATTGAATGAGCAGCAACTCATGAGCGGCAATTAAAATGAAAATGGTTTGCATTCAATTTCTTTACGAGCAGCTTTAAAACGATATTGGCAGCAAAAAAAAGAAAATTACATCAAAATAATTATGTGATTGGCACAATGTTGTCTGTATTTTATTACATTTGTCCTGCTGTAAAATTACAATGACAGTAGAAATTGATCAGTAACCAAATACTTTTTTATCGGCTCCAAAATGAAGTAAGTATGTTTGAAAAATGATTGAGTGGGAAATAAATAAAACAATCGGGTAGAAAGCAAAAAAAGAGTAAGTATTTATTAGAAAATAAAAAAACATAACTGTAATAGATAACATAACCTACCTATAATTAATACAATAATTATTGAACAATAAGTGCTCGTTTGGCCAACCAATTGAGCCGCACTTTCCAACAATGTAGCTGCTCAAAAAATAATATCATGCTTATTTATTTTTGTAGCTGACAAAGTTGTTTATTTGCCGATACTATAAAACCTTTTTCAATTTGCCGATTAATATAATATTAGAACATCAAATGTTTTACCTTTTACCCGCAGATGAATCAAATTAGTTGCTGCTCATTTAATAATTTAGCAGACCAACTAATAATTTTGCTGCTCGAATAGATTTTGGGCTGCGCGACTAGCGATTTATATGCCGCTTAAAACTTTATTGAGTCGACATAATAATTTTATTTTGCTTACCATAATTTGCTGTTCGTATATTAAAATCGCAAACCAAAAAATAAAATGCTGCACAAATAATTGTTTCGCTGATTATTCTTGCTGATCGAAATTTTAAATGACAGATCATTTAAAACTTCGAATATTGTTAGAGTTAGAGTTTGAAGATTCAAGTTATTAGTTAAGATTCAAATTATCATATTGTAACATATTGTAATTCAATATTATCACGCATTACAGTTTGACGAGTTGATTCTTGTTTAATATTATGTGTTACGAAAACAAATTCCTTTTAATGTTAAAACAGATAGAGTATAAAGTAACATCTGGTTATTTTCCTAAGCTAGGTATATTGTTCACAAAGAGGAAAAGACAAAGCCTTCTGAGCATTACATAAAAACCCTGCAGTTACAGGCATAAGACTTCTTTCTGTGTACAAAATTAAATTATTCATCGAAATATTAATTTTCCTATAACAAATCATTGTAATTTATTTACAAGTAACATTTAATTAGAATCGTTATTAAAAGATTTCCATCGCTATTTTTGGTTTGTTTATTTTATTACCGAATTACTCGACTTGTTCTTAAATGCCCTAATGAAAACCCTAAAATCAAATTTTAAAAATATTGGTAACCAAATCTGAAGGAATTTGTCATGAAATCCGAAAATGCATCCCAACATTTCAAATTAAACAAAAATTCTTACCAATAAACGCTCCCAAACAACAAACTTATCACTTGGCATTAAATTAAAATATTCAAATATTATTTTCATAAATAATTAACAATAATTGCTAAATCTTTGCATTACAATGCGCTCTTTACCACTGCAAAGCAAACTCTAAATTAGTACAAATGCGAACATCGAAATGAGTGAAGCAATCGCAGCAAGCGATATAAAACAGGCAATATCAAACACCTGTGCCTAAACAGTCATGTGTTAACTAAAAGCAGGTTTTATATATGATTCTGTCTCGTTTTGGAACCGATAATTGTATTTGTCGCTTTAAAACCCTTGTTATTGAAATTATTAAAGTAAAATAATTGAGAATTTGAAATCTTGTAAGGTAAACTAATGATTCCAGTAAAGTTCTTCAATTCGTAACATAAACGTAGGAATCAAAATATAACATAATAATAATAATTTTAACATTTAAACTAAATGTGAAAACACAAGGGAATAAATCGATGAAAATATTTTAGATTTTTTTTTCTATGGCAGCTGTTAAAGTGCTACTTTATGTATTAATTTGAGTAGATAAAGAATCACTTTAACAGCAAGGGTAGATAAAGTAATTTATTTATTGTTTGTAACCCTAGAAACTAATGACATTTTAAAACGTGACTCGATTTGTAATTTTTTAAACGTCAATGTCAAATAAAATTTATTTTATAATTATAATTTTTTTCCTTTAAAATAAATGCTATAGAAAAAATAGAGTATTATACACGACGATAAAATTTAATTATCTTCTCGAGCGTAATTAGCGTCTCGACTGGCGCCTCGACGCTAAAATACGCCCTCGAATAAAATACAACTTTATCGTCTTGTATAATAAATAACTATTAATTTCGAGAAAGTAAAGGCTCACATTTGTAAAACAAATTTGAAGATCAAATCCGTTTTTAAGTTAGATTCAAGATCTGACGATTTTCAATTAAAATTCAGAAACTCAAGTAAAAACGATTTCACTTCATAAATTGGAAATTTGAATTTTAATTCAGAATTCGTGGACGAACAATTTGCGGTATAATTCCTAACCCGAGCAACAATATGGAGTACCGAATAATACCCAGAAGTCGAGGCGCACTTTGCCAGATCGTCTGGCAGCATGTAGATCTGGATCTACTCTGCCAACACCACCGCCTTCATTTTCTAGTAACTGCTCTAGTGGCATGTATATCCCAAAATCAGCATTACGCTCTTCTTCATCGTATTCTGGCTCTGGGATGTTATAGTGCAAACACATATTATGTAAGATGACACATGTATTTATGATATTGGTTGACATAGTAGGTGTGTAATGGAGAGTTCGATGTTTCAATAAACACCGCCACCTATTCTTGAGGACACCATTGTCTCTCTCTGTTGAACACCTAGCAATTTTAACGGCATGATGGAAACGGTCTGCCGGTGTGTCTGGAATGGGAGGCTCTTCTAGTGGAGTTATCAACCAGGGGCGCAATGCATAACCTAAAATTATAGATTACCTAAAGACTACTCGGTAGAAGCTCGTAGCTCGGTAGAAGCTCGAGGCTCGGTTGAAGCTCGGAGCTCGGTAAAAGCTCGTAGCTCGGTAGAAGCTCGAGGCTCTGCTGAAGCTCGGAGCTCGGTAAAAGCTCGTAGCTCGGTTGAAGCTCGAAGCTAGAAGCTCGTAGCTCGGTAGAAGCTCGAGGCTCGGTTGCAGCTCGAAGCTCGGTAATTTTGCTCTGAACTAGTAAAATCAGTGCTCCTTGAAGGCTCGTTGCTAGGAATGGTACCGCCTTGTCTCCGGGTCCGTAATACCAATCAGTCATGAAAGTTATGTATTACTGGACGAAGGATCATATCGAGAGTACCAGGCCGTAAGACCGGCTACTTTTAAAGCTCCCGAGAGTCCCGAGTAGAGGTGGGACCGAGGGCTCGGAGCTCGAGCTTAGATCGGCTCGGCTCGAGCCTAGAGCGAGACCGAGCCTAAGATTTGTTGGACCGGTACCGAGCCGAGCTTTTTTGAATCAACATTATAAATCTCTGAGCTCGTAGTTCGGTAGAAGCTCGTAGCTCGGTAGAAGCTCGGAGCTCGGTAGAAGCTCGTAGCTCGGTAGAAGCTCGGAGCTCGGTAGAAGCTCGGAGCTCGGTAGAAGCTCGTAGCTCGGTAGAAGCTCGAGGCTCGGTATGCATCGAGCCGAGCCGAGGTCACCGAATAACGCGCTAAACCGAGCCGAGCCGAGTTTATTTGACATTTTTTTCGAGCCGAGCCGAGCCGAGCTTAGAAAAAAAGCAAAATGCCCACCTCTAAGTGTACTGTACAATCCCATATGCTAGTTTTGTAAAAATATAGCCAACTTTTGATTGGGATTCGTTTTGAACACCTGTTGGAATAAAGGCCTCGGACTATACCGACATAAGTATATGTGACTCACCAGAATCTCCCAATAAAAATTTTAAAATGTTTAAAATTAAGATAACGTTTCAAAATGTTAATATATTGTGGGTACAATCGTTCCAAACTTCAGAATTTCTGGTTAACAAAGTCTTTGACAAAGGTGGAAACCTCTTGCCAAACCATATTATTTTCTAAATTTGACTTCGTTTGCGATTTTCAAAACCTGATACTTGAAAAAACATTTATCTTTGTGGGTTTTATGTTGCAATTTTTTTAAACATTTTTAGTTAAATATTTCAACTCAAAATTGAATATTCAAATGTTTAAATTTCGTCTATTCGTTTCACCTTTCCTTTGTTTATTGTATGCTGTAAAATTTATTACACTTTGGCTTTAAGTTTGATCCACCTCCAAATTTTGAAAAAGTGTTTATTTAAAAATAGCAGCTAAATTTTCACTTCCATTTGATAAGCCGATCTTTAAAAATATTAAAAAAATTAAAATGACTTTTAAAATGTTACGACATTTTGAGCACATTCGTTCTAAAATTCAGAATTTCCAGTTTTATATCTGCTTTTAACAAAGTTATAAACGTGGAGACTTCTTTTTTTATTTTTAACATCGAAGTAACAAAGCCCAACATTTTTTAGAGTTCAAAATTTAAATTTTAAAAATAATTTCTGCACCTTTCGCCATCCCCAAATCAAATTAGTTTCCATAGTAGGCCAGTCGGCAAGGGGTTTATTGTGGAAATAAATGGTGGCAAGCTGGAATAAATTTTATTCTCTTTATTGGGACCTCCAAAAAGATATACTAATTTTGCACGGTCTAGCGACCCCGGATTTTGCCGCTATATTGAAAAAAACACGTGAAAAAAGACATTTTTATTGATTTTCGTGAATATCTCAGTTTGGATTAACTTTAGAGCAAAATATCAAATTATTGAAAATAAAGTAAATAAAATTGTCTACAAAAAAGATCGGAAACTTTTTTCTATTAATTGATTGGTTGCAGAGTTACATTCAAAGCACGCAGCATATATTTATTGTTCTTAATATTTCTTTCATTTCAACATCCCGCTCGTTCCAAAATATTTTTAATAATTTTAAATTAATACTAACGTAGACTTGGTGCCTAGAAATATTTTTTTAGAATATCTTGTTTTCTGTTGCGCCTATTTCCACACCACCTAGCGGTAAAGCACTCGGCGCGTTTTTTTTTTTAAGTGTAATTATATGTGTTGTCTACTTCTTTTTGATGTTGATGGTTTATCTATAATCTCATTGGTGATCTTATCGACACTTTGAACATCCTGCTCCTGTAATTCGGATTCAAAATTCACC
This sequence comes from Melanotus villosus, assembly GCA_963082815.1. Lineage (NCBI taxonomy): Eukaryota > Metazoa > Arthropoda > Insecta > Coleoptera > Elateridae > Melanotus > Melanotus villosus. The sequence continues at coordinate 13,638,546 of OY720423.1, forward strand.
TCCATAATATGTTCTTGGGAGAGGAGGCCCTCTATTTGCGCGTCGATTTCTTCGTCATCGCCCAGTTGTTCTATGACTTCTTCGGCATTTGAACAAGCCTTTCCCTGACATGATCTACACACTACTGAACAGACCTTCAGAAACTAATCTTTTGACTTCGAAATAACAAAACTTGAAAATTTTTGAATTCAAAATTTAAACTAAAGTGAAGAGAATTTAAAAATTAATTTCTGAAACTCTCACGTTCTCCAAACCAGATTAGTTTCCAAATTTGACTTTGTTTCCAATTTTGAAAACCTGATACTCTAAGAAATTTAACTTTTTTCTTTAGGTTTAATGTTGCAAATTTTTTAAACGTGTTTAGTTAAATATCTGAACTCAAAATTAAGCATTCAAATATTTCAATTGTGTCCGTTCTTTTCACCTTTCCTTTGTATGTTGCGAGCTATAAAATTGTTGGTTAAATCAAAGCTTCCAAATTTTGAAAAACTGTTAAAGCATACCAGCTAAATTTCCATTTTCAGATAATATCCCATAGTAAATTGTAAGATTTTCCATTTCAAGTGAAAACGAAGTTTCAAAATGTCTTAAATGTTGGGCACATTCGTTCTAAACTTCAGAATTTTCGGTTGTAAATCTGCCTTTAACATAGTTATTGGGAAAAAAATTAAATACTCTGTGGTTAAACCTAAAAATTTAATCAATTACGTACAAAATCCCTCAAACGCTTTCAGCTTAAGTTATTTCTATTTCATAAATATTAATAAAGCGATAACGCTTGGAAATTCTTGAAAATAATGATCAGCAGAATGATTTAATTTTCACGATTTCTGCGCGGGCTTTATGTTAAAATAACCGGGAGAGAGTTATTGCATAATCGATAAATTTTAACATTTAGACTGATACAATCAATAAGTTGTGTTGGTTTAAGTTTTTTATAGTGCTGTTAAGTTGTACGTAACTCAAATTATATTTAAAAAAAGGGTTTCACTGGCAGTATTTTGGGGAATTTTACTGTATTAAATACAGTTATAAAAGATTTAACACAAAGATTAAAGGCTTCTGTCTTTTATCCTAAATGGAAATAATTATCAGGAGGATCTTGTGTATAAAACTAATGGCGAAGACTCAGCTACAATTTCAAAATTTTTTTGTAAAGTACATTAAATATAATCAAAATTAAATGTCTACCTTTCATCTTATTCAAGGACTTTTTAACATCTGTAAATCTGCAATCTTAGAAAATAAGTAAAAATCCAAGTCAATGCTGAGCTATTATTAAAGGTAGCTAAAATAATTATCAGTGCAGTTAAGATAGTTATTAAGCTAAAATAGAATTATCCTGTGCTCGCGTTCAGTCTAATTACATTAATACAATGTAATCTTGAAGAGCAGCACTGGGTTGATAAATTTAACGCATAAGTAATCATAGTCAAATGCAAAATCAAGACCTATCCCTGCATCCAAAAGGATACGCGAGGATAAGGGCGCAACAGGAACGTGTCCGCGCAGGACGGCGAATACTGGCGCCATGTAATCGATATTAAGGGTTGAAAATAAACATGGCTGACACGGAGTTCGAGGAATTTAGGCAGAGCTTTGAAAAATTACCATCGCACATTAAAGCGCCCGCACCCTTTTACTCGTAAGTAGGACAAGTTATCTTTTTATATTGTTTAAAATTAAAAGGTGGGGGTTGGGTAACTGGTGTAATTTTTTATTGCAGATTGGTACATGACGTGCTCATCGATGAAGACTCCCCCACGTCTTCCAAAAGTGATGTCGATACTGACTGTGATACCCCTGGGGATGATGCATCACCAGCCCCTGTGGGTGCAGATGGAAACCCCTTACCTGCAACTTCTCGAGGTACTACTACGACAGGACCTTGGGGCGGCGCCGGTGAACGTCGGAGACGAAAATTACCCGAAATACCAAAAAATAAAAAATGTAAGTCGTTTTTTGATTATGTATTTATTAGCTCGCATGGTAATCCGGTGGAAGCTTTAAACCACCCTTTAATCAAAACAAAACCCCTGCGTGTTTAAATTTGCAATTGATTTAGTCAGGGGGAAATTGCTTTCAATTTTGCAACCAAATAATGTTGATTTCTCCAAAATCTAAAAATGTAAAACATACGGCATTGTTGCGTAGGCAGTTCTATTTAATCTTCGGGCCTTATTCAGATGACACAGCTGATATCACTTCGTTTTATATTAAAACGAGATGCAAAAGAAAATATAAAAGTAGCGTAGTGGGTTGTTTATTATAAACATTTCCCAGAAAAAGAAAACCCTAGCTGTAGCATCGATTTTGAATCAACCTAGTAAAGTAATCGAACGTAAGGCTACATTGATCAAAACATTTATTTTTATACGAATTTGTATGCTTTTCTGCGTATTACTTCAATGTAATTTATTTTACATTATACCTATTCAGAAAATTTCAAAACATTTTATTTATAAAATAAGATAAAATACCACCGGAGCTGAAGGGCGGTCGATAAAAGCCGAGTAAATATTTTAGTTGCAATTTATAGTAGCGTTTTGCTTTTGTAGTAAATTTTGTGTTGGTTAGCGTTCAGCCTTTTACTGAAAACGTAACAATTTGATGGATAAATTCGCATCCGGCCTCGCTTTTTGCAATATTTTTTTAGCTTGTTTTTTGTTTGTATTTATCATAAATGTAACTCGAAAATTTATTTTAAATTGTGAATGAATATTTTTCATTTGGCCTCAAAGGATGGACGAAAAAATAAATTCGTCGACAAACTGTGTCGAATCAAAGAACACTCTTTGGTCAAACAAAACCGCAAAAATCACTGGCGAAACAGAACGATCGGTTTAAATTCAAATTTCGACGGAGATTAGCTACAGCTTTTCTGAAAATTTGGCATTAGTAAATCATTTTAATAATTTATTAAATTTCATCGACGAGTATAAATGGAGGAGCAACGTTTATGTACTTTAGAATTTTAAAGTAGAAGAAGATATCTTTCTATCGCGTCAGATTTCGGTATTTTCGATGTTTAGAGTATTTCTGAAAATTTGACAAATAAAGGAAATAATTTTTGTGTATTTATTTAATTTTCTCAAAGAGTATAAAATGCATAGAGGTGCATTGTTCGTTTATCCGGGAATTTTATGTCAAAGGCTCTGCTTGAAAATATAAAATGTTTAATAAATTTCCAATGTTTATTAGTAGTAGGGATAGCTCACTAACACCAGTTTTTTATTGAACTTTCCTCGAAAAATTTATTTGAAATTAGTAGCTTTTATACGAGTATATTCACGGCCAGAAATGTTAAACGGAATAAACTGCGTCAAATCAGAAAGCAGTTCTTTGGTTAAACAAAACCGCATAAATCACTGTGAAATTTGGGGTATAAACTAGAAATACAAAAAAAAGCAATTGCAAATTCCGATCGCCTCGAATTCGAATTTTGAAGAACTTGTGATATTTATCAAAATAATTTGGCATGTAAAATAAATAATTTAAATAATTTATTTAATGTGTATTTAGGAATTTTAAAGTAGCAGACGGTAACCTCCCTCAGCTTTAAAATAAATAATAATAAATAATAAAATCGTACAAAACTACAATAAATTTCCAATGTTTTTTCTCAAAAATAACAACACTTTCCTACGCTTTTATTAGACTTTCATCGAAAAATTTATTTTAGGTGGTTAATTTTTTTGAATTTTTCCTGAGTATTCAACGAAAACGAACCACAAAAATCATTAAGAAATTTAGAATCCAAACTAAAACTACAGAAAACCAAAAATGCAATTGCAAATTCCGTTTCAAATTCGAATTTCGAACAAAGTTGTGATATTTAGAGCGTTTCTAAAAATTTATATTTATCTAATTTTAGCAACGAGTATAAGATGTATAGAGGAGCAATCTTCGTATATTTGAGAATTTTAAAGTAGCAGGCGATAACAAAGTACATAAATTCTGTGGCAGACGATGTTAAACGGCCTCAAACCAAAGAACCCCTCTTTGGTCAAACAAAACCGCAAGAATCACTGAGAAATTTAGGATTCAAACTAAAAATACAGAAAAACAAAAATTCAGTTGCAAATTCCGTTTCGAATTCGAACTTTGAACAAGATTGAGATATTTAGAGCGTTTCTAAAATGAAGTAAACATTTTTGGTGTATTTATTTAATTTTATCAAAGAGTATAAGATGTATAGAGGAGCAACGTTCGTGTTTTTAAGAATTCTAAAGTAGCAGACCATTACTTCCCTCTGCTTTAAAATATAAAATCTTCCCACATTGCAACACCTCTGTTCTTTACGCTTCTACTGAACTTTACTCGAAAATTTATTTTGAATTACTAGTTATTTTTTGGTTTGGCCCGAACAGTGGACGAACACATAAATTCTTCGGCAGACGACATTAAACATGATAAACTGCGTACGGAACCGCAAAACCCTCGTGGAAATTTAGGGTTTAAACTAGAAATACGGAAAAACAAAAATTCAATTACAAATTCTATCGTTTTAAATTCAAATTTCGACTGAAGTTAATCTAGTTAGGCCTCTTCTGAAAATTTGGCATACAATTTGTTTTTAATGGAAAAAGTGCATATTTACAATTTACTTAAATATTACAAGAGTATTAAGTAAATGGTACAATCGATTATAGCTTCAGTGGAAAAGTCGGAACCAGGTCTCTAGGCCATTGCCGGTTAAGTCTTCTGATAGTTGTCGTGCAAGGTTGTTTTCGTGACTAAGTAATTTGACGTGATAACTATTTGGTAAGTTGGTTTGGTACAACCTCATAGTTCGATGCTGTGCATCCAGATTGGCTTTAGAATTACCTTGTAGAGTAAAATTTTATTCTCAAAGGAAAGTTGGGATTTTCTGCCCAATAACCAATACACCTATTTTAGGTTTAAGTTTAATTGTTTTTTTGCTTTGCTGTGTGATTTCCACGTTAGCCTCTTACCTAAATGAAGTCCCAAGTATTTGACTTCAGTTTTATTTGGAATTGGAGAGTTGTATAATGTAACTTGTAGACAATCGCTATGTTTTAGTGTGAATATGATTTACGTCGACTTATCGCTAATGATTTTTACTCCCCACTTGAATAACCAATTCTGTAACATGTTCAGGTGTTGTTGTAAACTGGGTTGTTACTTATGGATAATAGAGCGGTGTCGTCTGCAAATGTGTAGATTCTTGTATTTTCGGTTGTCGGGATATCAGCTGTATATAACAGGTAGAGGAAGGGACCCAGAGCACTCCCGATTTTATTGGGTGGTAACTAGATGTACTGTTGTTGTATTTTGTTTAAAAATATCTCTCTACCAAATATGATTTAAGGAGCAGATAGTAAGGTGCTGAGAGGAAAAACGTTATTTTATAAAGTAGACCTATGCACCACTTTGTCAAATGCCCTGGCTACGTCTAGGAAAACAACGCCACATACTTTGCGTTCTTCAAGGCTTTCAGCAATCGTGTTGACGATTCGGTGGATTTGCTGAATCGTGGAGTGCCCCTCTTGAAAATCAAACTGATGGTCCGGAATAGTATCTTTTAGTTCGAGATTTTTAAGAATAGCTTTTCAAATAATTTACTCGTGATTGGTAATAAGCTAATAAGTTAATTGGTCTGTATAAATCCACCAGGTTTGGTGATAAAGTAAATAATTTTTGTGAATTGATTTAATTTTATTAAAGAGTGTCAAATGTATTGCTATGACATTCAGCGTTGGATTGACAAATTAATTGGTTTGCTAATGTTAAATTGTAAAACTGGCCCCATTAACTACGAATAACCTCTGTTAAAGCTAAGAAGACTTAGAAGCCCCACGTTGCGGCACCAATAACTGCTATGATAAATTTCTTAATTGATAATTTCCAAAAAATGCTATGATTGGTTTCTTTTTTAGCTTTTTTAAGTTAATTACAATTTTAAAATTTACTTACCCTGACAGAATCTTTATTACTTTTGCTTTTATTTTAAGCTCCGGCTAACTCAGTATTTCATAGGCGTTGATGAGGTTCTTAATTTGAGATTTATTTAAGTTCTTAATTAAATTCAGTTAATTTTGTATCAATAAAGTCAAATTATAAAGTGTAATACAGATTTATTAACAATTAACAGATTGTTAATTATAAATTTAGCACACATAAATTGCCTACTATTCCCTAACTAAATAGAATCTAATTTAATGTTGCTAAATAATCGCTCACGTTTGTTGAGTTCTTATTTAATGTTCTCACTTTCCAATTCAAGCATCACTTTCGGACTTCTTCCAGTTCAATGAAATATGCGTCATATTCCAAATTCTTCCAATTAAACTTCTAATCTTCTTTTATACATTTCAATATTCAAATATTTTTAATCACTTAATTTTTTTTTAATGATAATTATTTTATATTTACACCATTAACAGGCTTTTATATCTTCCATAATTAATTTCATTTAAATAATCTTGCTTTTAACTAATTAATATTCAAAGCTTTTCTTTTACAAAATTTGAATAATCTGTTTTTCAGAATTTTTCATTTGTTATTATTTTTTATAAAATTTTTGTTGTCCTGGTTAATTTATCCATCTTCGTTTACTTGATTTTCAAATACAGTTATTATGATTAAATCAGATCCTTCTAGTAAATTTTATATTACATTTTAACGTTTTATAAATAATGTAGGTACATAATTCAACTTTAAATATACATTTTTAAAATTTCATCCTAGTTAAAATAAATTCATGAAATATGTAACGTTACAGTATATAGGAGCAACGTTCGTGTATTTGAGAATTTTAAAGTATATATAGCAGATCATTACTTCCCTCTGCTTTAAAATATACGGGTATAATCGACTAACACAGAAACATAGTTTAATGAATAATAACCTCAGTTTTATACGCTTTTACTGAACTTTACTCTTAAATTTATTTTAAATTAGTGTTTTTTTTTGTTTGACCCAAACATTGAACGAAAAATAGATTCTTCGGAAACGTTCGTGTATTTAAGAATTTTAAAGTAGCAGACGAACTTCCCTCTGCTTTAAAATATGTATATAATCGTCTAACATAGAAACATAGTTTAATGAATTTCTACTGGTTTACCTCAAAAATAACATCAGTTTTTTATGGTTTTACTGAACTTTACTCGAAAATTTATTTTAAATTAGTATTTTGTTTTGTTGGATTTGGCCCGAACATTGGACAAAAACATAAATTCTTCGGTAGACGATTTTGGCAATTTTGCACATAAAGTAAATAATTTTTCCATATTGATTTAATTTTATCAAAGAGTATAGGTAAAATGTGTAGAGGAGCAACGTTCATGTATTTGAGAATTTTAAAATAGCAGACCATTACTTTCCTGTCCTTTAATAGTATTTTATGTATCTAGGACGAAAAGTAAGTCTTTAAGGTATGAGCAAGTTGTTTACGGCCGAGGCGGGTAGCCGAGGCCGTAATTACTTGCGAGTACCTTAAAGACACTTTTCGTCTGAGGTACATACATAATTTTATGTCATACTGTTTCTAAAGTTGTTAAATCATTAAAAGAAATCTCCAGCAATTTGTAGCAGCATTAGTTTTAAGTAACTAATCTAAAGGCCCACATTCACGTTGAGATCTGTATCGATACATGTATCCAGCATCAGTATCGCGATACAAATCTCAACGTGTATGTGACTGTCTCGGTATCGATGTATCAGTATCAGCTGGTATCGACGTCTGTATCACTGTCGTGAAACATCGATACCGCGACCGTGCAACTGATACCATGTTTCAACGTGTGTGCGCCAGTATCACTGTATCGCGCAAATAAAGTTAATTAAATCATGTCTGCAGATCGAGATTTTTGGGAAGAGTTTTTGAATATGTATGTTATATTCGTGTTTGTGGAATTCTAAGTCAAAAGACTATTCAAATAGACCACTTCGTGAAACGGCAACAGCAGAACTTGCTTGAAAAGTGTAAGATTAGGTACCATAACGCAGATCGCAGTTTTGTTACCAAAAAAATGCATAGCTTTCGTTGTGCTGTCCGAAGAGAACTCAAAAAAGTTGTGGCTTCATTGAAGAGTGGAGTATCTTGTGATGGCCAAGTATCGTAAAGTCACCATCAGTCGTTCTTCCGCACTTACTGCTTCTCTCACGACAGTATTCTGTTTTTCAATTCTTTGTTTTACTATTCCCAATAGATTGATAAACAGTGTATCTTCTTCTTCTTCTTCGTATTTCTCTTTACAGGTTAGTCGTGACCTATAGAAACTAGTTTCATTTACGAACTTTTCGGACTACTTTTCGCCAACGTTCTCTGTTTCTGGCTGCTTTGGTTGCATTCTGGAGAGATGTACCAGTTAGGTCTTTAATTTGATCTGTCCATCTTTTTAGAGATCTGCTGCGTGATCATGAACTCTCCATTCGTCCCTGTACCACCAATCTTTCTAGGTTATTGTCATCTCTACGTTCAACATGGCCGAAGAATCTTAACATTCATTCATGAACAATTTGGGATATCCTTGTGAGTTCATTAATTTCTTGGATAACAGATGCGTTTGTTCATCTGGCAGTTCATGGAATGCGGAGAATTCGTCTCCAGCACCAAAGTTCAAAAAAATCAATGCGCTTGAGGTCTTGTTTTTTTATGGTCTATGTTTCAGAGGAATATAGTAAAACTGGAAAAACTAAAGTTTTCACTCTGCGTTTCTTTGTGTCCAGTATCATGTCCCTGTCCTTCCAGATTTTCTGTAAATTTCGCATTGTACTTCTTGCCATCTCGCATCTTCTTCTGATTTCATGAGTGTTACCACCTTCGTTGATATTAGAGACCCAAGATAGATGAACTCACTTACCACCTTAAATGGACCTATTTTCTTGATGTTCAGCATCATACAGCGTATCATCCATTCGCAAATAGTTTTTGAAGTCGTTTTAGTTCCTGAAGTAAATTTAAAACAGTATACTTGTTTTTTTCACGTAATCATTGCTTTGTCCTTATTCTTTTTCGGTACCTTTTTATCTTTAAACATTCCGACAATGCTACTGCAACTGCTACAAACACGGGTTGAGAGGAAAATTTCAGTATGGCGTTTTGAACTAAACTGATGTTTCATGATTCGGTTTCACTGTGTATGGTTGTACTGATACTTGATACAAATCTCAGATACATGTATCGCCACATGTATCGATACATGTATTGATACAGATCTCAACGTGAATGGGTTCCTTAAGGCGCAACAATTCATATCTCCTAGCAACGAGCATTTATAGAACAAAAAGTGACACTTTTCGTTCTAGGACTTTAAAATGATACTAGCACTTTAAAGTGTCACTTTTCGTCCTATAAATCGTTCGAAAAACGTTGCTTTAGAAACGAGTATGACATAAAAAATATAAGCGTCTAATACCGAATAACCTTCTTCTTCTTCTTCTACCTCCAGCACGACAATCCAAGTGGATTATGGCTTCATCCTTTAAGGGATGTATAACTGATTCATTTAAATAAGGTGAATCACTCCTTAGTGTCTCTACACTATAACTTTAACACTTTAATTAATATTAAAATTTATTTATATAGCTCTATTCGCTACTTTTTTCTTTTTTTTGCGGTTGTACACTGCTCTACTCCAATTTTTAATACCCATTAATTCTAGGTCCTTTATTACGTAGTCTTTCCATTTTTTCCTTGGCCAGCCTCTGCTTCTAGAAAGATCAGGTGTCCAATGCGTCACCTTCTTCAACAAATTGACTTCACTTGATCTCATGATGTGACCGAACTATTTAACACGCTGAGCTTTTACTAGTATAAAGGTTACAAGGTCTTCATCATCCAAATCTTTTTAAATCTCGTAATTCATTGTTGGTCTATATTGATCACCATTAATTGAAATTGGACCTAATATCTGCTTCAGGATCTTTCTTTCAAATTTCCTTAATGTTTCTTCCTCTCCTCTCGTAAGGGTTAAGGATTCTGTAGCGTAGGTCACCACAGGTCTTATAAGGATTTTATATATCTTCAGCTTAATTTTTTACTAGTAAGTAAATGTCTGTTACTATAATATGCTTTGTTTCCCTTCTGTAATCTGTGGTTAGTTTTCATGTTAGGTTCAGTTATGTTCCATAATACACAACCCAAGTAGTTAATCAAAATGAGCTACGCATAAAGAATTGCTGACTTCAATGCTCCTTCCAACATACATAAATTTCGTTTTCTCTTGATTAATGAGAAGTCCATATTCTTCTGCAATTTAAGCTAGATTCACTACCGCCTTTATTAATTCTGCCTTCGATCTACTAGTTATAGCAATATCATTAGCATATATGCAGTTACTACTTGTAACATATTGGTAGTAATGTTTCCGAGCAGACCAGATCTCCTCAATATTGCTTCTAACGTGATGTTGAAAAGAGTGGCAGAGAGTACATCCCCTTTCTTTACGCCTTTATTTACTGCGATATTTGTTATATCTTGTATTTTAACAGCCAAACTATTATTGTTTAGTGTTATTCTCATAAGTCTTACTAATTTGGACGATATTCCCATGCTTGTTTAACATCAATGAAAATGAATTCAGAATACTGGATAATAGTTTAATGAATTTATAATGTTTTATCTGAAAAAGAACATCAGTTTTTGCTCTTCAATGAAATTTTCCACGAAAAATGTACCTATTAGTGGTTATTTTTTTTTAATTTGGCCCGAATAGTGGGCGGCAAACATAATATATATTCTTGAGAACGGATGAATTTCATTTATTTTGTCTGCCATAACCGCTAATTGGCTAAGTCCATCTGAGCTTACTGACAAAACTGTTTGAGTTTGAGATGGGAGTCTTTGTAACAATAGCGACTTCAGAACGTCATCGTTGAGTCTATCTGAAGCTAACTCTTTCATTTCCCTCAGAAGTTGAGAGGATTTTCTATCTCCTAATTCTAACTTGTTTAATAATTTGTGTAGCTTCTTTTCGTTTGATTCGGAATATGATTTCAACAACCTATTCTTTAGTGTCTGATACATATCTGTTTTGGGAGCATTTACAATGACATCACTAACTTGCTTTCTATAGCTGCAACTAGTATGTGAGATTTGGTGGCATCTTGTGTAATGCCAATAGCAAAAAATTGCGATTCCACCTGGTTAATCCTCCAGAAAGGTGGAATCTTGATTGCAACCTTGGCTATTTTTTTTTGACTGATTAATTACACTTGCTGACTCCTCTGTCATAATAAATATGAATTAACCAATACCTGGGGTCACCAATGTGGGTAGTCTTTATAAGTTTAGTCCTTGATTTAGTAAATAAAACTTTTATTCACAATCAGATTTCCAAATGTCAAACATTAAAAATGTAAATCAAAATCGGAACTAAAAATAACAAAACCAAAACCTTGGAAACGAAATATATTAAGAAATTAATTATTAGTTAACAATGTCACATCTGCAGTGCTAGGACCATTTTTGCCACCAGAACGCATATGTACTTTTTGCTATCCATCATTCCTGCAATGGAGTGAAACGTCTGTGGCCCGGAAGCTGTGAAGCATCCCAAAACATGACCTTGGGTGGGTGTTTGGGGGATTGCTAGATGTGGTCGGATTGAAGAGGTTCTCCAGGCGAGTGGCAGACGTAATTTGACGACCTGTAGCCATGCACCTCAAAGTGGATTCGTCGGAAAATATTACTTTTCCCAATTTTCCACAGTCCAGTCTCGATGTTACTTTGCTCAGGATAGCCTTGTTTGCTTCACAACAGGTGTCAAAATCTACTTTTTGGAGAAGCGTCGAGTCCGGTGACCATACTCCAGAAGACGACGAGATACTTTTGATGTCTCCACAAGTCTTCTTCAGGTCTATGTTACTAATTCTTCGAACTGCACTATCATCTCCAGGAATGGTTTTTCTTTTTCTTCCACAACGTCCTCTACAAGACGTGTTCACGGACGCTGTCTCCTTATGGAACGTCATAATCCGTGAAACGTATTTCCTGATCCCAACTGTTTTTGCTATCTGCCTAGCAGTAAGTGCCGTGTTTTCGCTAAAGTGATTATTTTAGCTCGTTTACGAGGCGTAATGTCCATGAAGAATTTAATAAAAACCAGTTTTCAAAGAAAATTGTGGACTACTTAATCACGTCCTCAATCTATGAAATATCAATTCCGACTAAAGTGGAAGTGTAAATAATAATAGCATTAACAAAACAAACAATCCTAGATTTACATATATCGCTCTGCTGCAAGTCTAAACTTGCACGTGTCCTTAGCAGAACTTGGACTTAGCGTTCCTTCGCACAGTACTGTAACAATATCATGGTGATGCAGATTACTCATGTGTCAAGCCGTATTTATAGGTTAAGTTGCGCCTCAATTTATTTCGGAAATAATACGTTTCTTTAAATTTCGCGCCATAATTATCCTGCAAAAGGTGTTTACTAGCGCCATGCGGAGAACATTTAATCCCCAGTGTCGCCTGCGTTGATTAAAAATGGGGTTTATAGTTTAGTCCGTGGCGATAGTTATTCCTTCACTAAGAGTTAGCGGTATTTCTAACTTATATTTGTTAATTACTGGTTATTCAACAAAAAGTACTTTCTAAAAATGCCTTGTTGCATCCCTTCTTGCCACAATAAAGTCCGAACGTAAATCATTCATTTTCAAGGTACCTAACAAAGTCAAATACTCTTTGTGGATTAGTTGTACAATGTGATTTCTTAAAAACTCAATTGCAGCAGGCCGTATTCTGACTTAATACAGACAGTTCTAAGGTTATTAAGACAGAATACGGCCTGCTGCAATTGAGTTTTTAAAACATCACAGTGTATACAGCAGGAGAAAAATTGACAGATTTTTATATTTGTTATTAATATTTTTATTCAATTTTGCCGTATAAACTGACGTTTATTTGTTTCTGGCCTGCCCATAAAAGTTGATGTTTTATAAACAATCGTTTAAAATTTTTATTCCGCTAGCGATTTAAAATTTTTATTCCGCTAGCGCTTTAAAAATGTCAAATCGCTTTAAAAATGTCAAGTAAATGTCAAAATTGAATAAACAGTTGTATTACACTTGCGGATTAAATTAATGTATTAACTCGCGGTATTAACGCGCTTGCGGCTACCGCCGCTCGCGCGTGTAAACGTACCGCTCATTAAACATTAATTTAATCCGCATGTATAATAAATAACTATTAATTTAATAACCATATTACCAGAGTTACTTTTATTTTATTTAAGAAAACCCCGTACCCCAGGCCGTAAAGAGCCATAAAATCAAGATTATACTGCAATCTCTATACCTTCTATACTCTTTGGTTTTATTCTTAATATAGCAACCAATTTTAGCTCTCCTTTAGACTTAATTAAAGCTTTACAATAGTAATTGGGTCTATTAGAAAAAAAAGTGCAATTTTTATAGCTGTTTCATACATAAAAAAATGTTTCATTAAAAAGTCTGGCAGTTTCAATTCAACAAACAGAGAGCACAGATTCGAATCGCAGTTTTTTAGTAAATCGAGGTTTGAGTTTTATTTAGGTTAAATTAGGGAGTTAGTGATTACAGTAACAACCCAACCAGTGAACTTATGAGATATACCACTATTACTCGTACTTCCAATTATAAAAATTCAAAAAGTGAGGTTGGCAGAAGAAAATTGCCACAAATGTCATAGTTACATATACACACAGAATTGCTTTAGGTCTTTTTGACACATTTTTATATCGATTTTTATATATTCGTCTAGTATTTTAAAGCAATACCTTGGTAATATTACTGAAGTAAAATGTAAGAAAAACTTGCTTTTCTTTTAGCTGCAGTTGTAATGTATCACGCGCACCAACTATCTAGAGAAGTATCCTTAGCAGACGAATTGGGAGGAATGAGTAGTGGACCAAGTTCTCTCGTTTTATTAAAATGTGAATATTTAAGAGACACGGATTCTCCTGATTCGGAACGACTTTTAACGGATGGCGACAGTGGACATAGTACAGCTCATTCACCAACTGACGGTCCTAAATCCATATCACCCGTTTTGGGGATGTCCCCAGCTAGTATCAGAGGAGGTTTGCCCTATCCAGACGTAGAAATGCTAGAAGCGACACATCGAGGACTACACAAATTTATACCAAGGCACGAGGACGAAATTGAGGTCGAAATTGGTGATCCTATTTACGTACAAAAGGAGGCTGACGATTTATGGAGCGAAGGTGGGTAAATCGAACACCGATTCAACCTTTTATTTCATAGCGAATTTTTCAGCATTTCGTTTAAATACTAGTTTGAATTAAAGATACCATCGATCCTTTCTAATAAAATATTTCAATTTTTCGGCCGTCGACACCTTTAAATTTTTCGCGGTTTAGCTTTAAATTTATTCATTTTATTCAATAGTCGCCTTCAAAGCAGCGACTTTTTTATGTTCTGTTTTAAAAAAATTGAATTACGAAAGGTCTTTGGATTTTTAAAGTAGATGGAATATGAAACAGTAACGGTTTAGTAAAAGTCGTTCATCTGAACGAGAACCTTTAAAATTGACGAACTGTTGGGTTCGGTTATTAATAAATATTGTACGGCAACTTGGGGTTAGGTTATTCTATTTAATTTTAACGTGGGTGTTTTTCCATTGACGAGTTTGAAATATCAGAAGAGTTTAATGTGCTCCAAAATGTTCAAAGTACTACATACCAGTTAATTTGTCTAGTTTTTGTAGTTGTTTATATCTTGGATACTTGTTCCCTGACATAACTTTTCACATAATTTTAGGTGTAAATCTCCGAACTGCTAGAATAGGAATATTTCCTTCAGCTTATGCTGTAGATAGTGATTATAGCGACTGGGATTCAACATGTGAACACGGTCGACGTGAACGGTATTTACTGGGTTATTTAGGATCTGTCGAAACATTAGCTCATAAAGGGACTGCTGTTGTATGTCAAGCAGTTCGACGTGTCGTGGGTTCTTCTTCTGATCCAAACCTTCAACCATGCATTTTAGAAGTCTCTGATCAAGGCCTGAGGATGGTTGATCGACGAAAACGAAATGTAAGTATCACCTTTAATTCCTTATTTTACGATTATTTTTTTTAATTTTTTTAATTTTGTCTTTTTAGCAAAACCAACCATGCATAGATTACTTCTACTCGCTCAAAAACGTATCATTTTGTGCATTTCATCCGCGAGACCATCGCTACCTTGGATTCATTACTAAACATCCTACTCTTCAAAGATTTGCTTGTCATGTATTTCGTGGTGTCGATTCTACAAGACCAGTGGCAGAAAGCGTGGGGTAATTAAAGCATCGTCTTATGAATTTAATTTTCTTAACCTTAAATTATTTTCAGGCGTGCCTTTCAGAGATTCTATCAAAAGTTTATTGAGACTGCTTACCCCATTGAAGATATTTACATTGAATGAACTTATAGCGCAATAAAGTTGTACATAAGCTGTGTAACTTACATACAATAAAATTAATAAAAAGCATTATTTTTACGAAACAAATAGAAACTCTGGCTTAATAGGAATTAAAGTTCTTGAAATATGTAGATAATCATATCATTATATGTTTTGTGAATTTTAATTTTAGTTCAATAGATGAAACTTAAACATCAAGTCTATAATTAGTACCTTTTACCATTGAATATCCAGCCCCTAGGAGCTGGATATTCAGTGCTTTTACCAAAGAGCGGTATCACAGAACGAGACGGGAGATTTTACGGGAGTATTCGTAATTGTGGTTGATTGATGGATGGGTTGCCTATGCAAGTATTTCCAAAAACGCACACGTAAAAACCTTCTACCTGCTTTTCAATCTACAAATATGGATGATCGGGTTAGGAGATTAAACATTATTTTAGATAGCCACATTTAACTCGGCAAACTGTTTACTGTTTGTATTATATTACAAACCAATGAATTATTTTTATAAACTTTTTCTGTATACCTGTTTAACATTAACAGTTTATAATTACAGAGAATTATGTATCTGATCATAATATTCTAGCTGAATGGCATCAAAATTATATTTCTATTTTGGTAGCTTTGAAAATAATTGCGGTCAATGTTTTTTTACGAAACTTTTTAAACGAGAATTTAGAAAGGTAACACCAAACAAGGAAGTGTATGTAAGCCCAAAAATTTACTTGAGGGATCTGTATTAGAGATTGCTGCAAAAAACCCAAATCTCTAATTCTTTGAATTTCTTCTGCATAAGTGAGGATATGTAGAAAAACATGCTGCTGCTATTTTCATAAAATAATTACAAAGGTTTTCCGAATATTAATTACTAGCAAAATTACTTTTAAGTCTAGCAATAAGCTGATTTTTTTGCCATTTTGCAACGAGTAAGAGTAATTGAGGGTTCAGACAAAAAAGTTAAAAGCAAAAATTTTGCAGTAACATGATAAATAAATAACACTTGGTTGTTTGGCAATTTTAATTTTATTTAATTGATTAATATTTGGTCAGTTAAGATACTCTCAAAAATAAATGCTTATGCAGTTTAGAGTAAAGATATTAAAAAAGTGGAATGCCAATAACCAAACGTTTACTTATTGTGCAAACAAACAACATTATGTTCGCCAAACTTCAAAATTATACACACAATATCAAATAATATCGATGATTGTATATTTAAAAAAATCGTTTTAAACATAAATATTAAAAGAATGCATAACTATTAAGTAATTCTTATATGTTTGGAAATAAAAACCATAAAAAGTCAGTTGTTAAATTATATGATTTACGATAGTTGAAATTAACTTGACTCTCACTAAATCTTAAATTTTTCAATTTGTCATGTATAACAAGGTTTAAGTATTCTTATATTGAAACGAGGTAATAGAAGAAATGATGAAATACGTTAAAGCTGAAGCAAATTTCGCAATCATGAGAGATTGGAACGCCATTGTTGGAGAAGGTGCCGAAGAAAAAGTAATGGGTAAATACAAACTAGGTCGAAGAAATGACCGAGGAAATCAACTGGTGGAATTCAGCAACGAACACGCTCTTCAAACATCACTCTCGTAAAAGGAAAATACATGGAAAATTCCTAGATACATCCAAAGATGCCAAATTGATCATATTCTGGTAAAACAAAGATTTAGAAATCAAATAAAAAATGCCAAAAGTTACTTGGGCATGCCGAACTCTCACCTGGCGTTGACAAAGCTAACAAAAACAGTAAAGAATAGATGAAAATTAGATAAATTAGATCAAGAAGAAGAAAAAATAAGGGAATTTATCACCAGTAAAGGCACAAGTTGTAACAACTTAGACGGAGCGTGGAGTAACCTAGAAGGAGCGATAATCGACAAAGCAAGGAAGAAATTCTAGCACTCTTCTGTAAAATAGGAAACTTGACAAAGAATTTTTCAAAAGACCAAAGAAGAAGAGCATCGGATTAATAGATGAAAATATGGGAAAATTGTTAATAGATGGAAGGGATCTTGAGCAACTTTACGGCGAAGAAGAGATCGAAGAGGAAGAAAGAAGAACCGGAAATTCGAAAATAAAAAGATGCAAAACGAATTACTATTGCGTAGCATGAATACTGAACGGGAATACAAAGATTTAAAAAAATAAAACTCCAGAAGTAGATCAAATACCAGCGGAGCTGATTAAGAATTTAGGCAGGAAACCATAGGGAAATATGTAAACTTGTCAAAGGTCTGAAGCAAGTAAAATTCCCTCAAACTTTAGCAAGACAATTATGATACCAATACCGAAGAAGAAAGCAATTGGTAGATGCGAGCATTTTCATACCATAAGCCTAGTCGAGCACACAGAAAAATTTACAAATAGAAGAGGAGCAACTTACAGAAGACCAATTCGGACTTAGAAAAAATTCTGGCCCAAAACCAATATTTCAGGTTTAGCTTCCTTCGTTTTGTAAATGGAACAATAATAGTTTTGTTCGGGTTTACACTAAGTTGTTCCTGCGAGCACCATTTGGTAATCATATTTAGGGCTATTTACATGAGGCAACATCATGTTTTCAGCTTATTAAAATCACCAAGTCATCCGTATATCCTTGGACATTAAAACCATGTTTATCTAGTTTGTTTGGGAGATCATCCACAACCAGAGACCACAAAAAAGGAGATAAAACTTCGGCTTGCAGACAACCTCTAGTTGTTATAACATCTGCGATTTCACTCCCACTGCATGGATTTTATCCTTGTTATGATAGTAGCATTTATGCCTCTATTGTTTGCGACTTTTCCTATCCAGTCATAGGAGATGTTGTCAAAAGTACCCTCTATTAGATATAGAGGGTACATAGCCACATCTTTTGCAGATAATGTCTTTTCACTGGCACTAACTACACAGTGTAGAGCATTGCTTGTATTTACCTATTTTGTTATGCAAATTGATTTACGAAGAATATAAGAATTTCGCTTTTACTATGAGAATCTACTATCTTTTCTAATATTTTATGAAAACAGAAGTAAGATTGATTGGACGGTAGGATTTAGGTTGTTTACCGGTCTTTGGAATAAATACCACATTCTTCTTCCACTTCTGTCCAGGCTTTAGGTATGTATGTACCCAAATGAGTAACTAAGCTCTTAAGCGATTTGTTAATGAAAGAATGATAACTTCGTTCCCATATTGGAGTAGGGCTGGAAAAATTCCATCACCTAGTGGCGATTTAAAGCCATTTAAGTCTATTGTTGATGAAGGTAGTTTTTGCTAACCTTCTACCTAATCTAATGGGGCGGTGAGTGATTTCCACTTCATCGTCTTCGTCTCGAGTTGGAACAGATCCATGAAAATGGGCGTCTAAAAACTTCTTCCGAAAATTGTCCATCGGACCTAAGACCTTTTGGAAACGCATAGCTGGATTTGTTTCATTAATCTCTTCGAAAAACCTCCTCCAAGTTCTTCTTTCAGATCTCAGGATTTTATTATAGTCAGTTAATGCACTTCTGTATGCATCACAGTTCCCCGAGTATTTTGCTATTGAAGGCTTTTCTAACTTAGGCCTTTTTCCGTTCAAGTTCTTTATTCCACCAAGGCACGTCTACTTTAGAGGATAAGCTGATATTATAGAATTTTTTAACAGTGTTGAAGCTAAGTATATCTGATTCCTCTATATGTAGTTTCTATTTGTATTAAATTACGTGCGATTTCCGACTTCAAATAACAATCCAGTCAATCAGCCTGGGTATTCTCCGTTTTCCAGTGCAGTGTTAAAGCTTAGATAGCTATGATCCGACATTGAGGGTTCTTCTAAAACTCGCCAGTTCTTTATAGAATTTACTTATAACGGTCCAACAAGGGTTAGATCTAAAACCTCTTTTCTAGTCGCATTTATAAATGGAGGTTTTTTTGAGAGTTTGTTCTAAACTAATATTAATTTGATACTCACCTACCAGGGGGTCAATTAACGACTGAGTATGTTTTAAAGATCCGCTAAAATAGCTCGGAACTAAATCTCAGAGAATGTATAATCTGTAGAAAATTCACAGCCGTATGTTCGTCCACATTATTTAGTTTACGCTTACGGGTTACGCTTACGGTTACAGAAATTGCTAAACGATATTTTGAAATTTTAGGCTAAACTTATTAAGGGCACAACTAAAACCTACATTATTATTAGAATGATAGTTGTAATCCCTATACTTGGCTGTTTGAAAACTCCTGGTGATACGTTGTGCCAGATTAAAGCTCTATATTTTCTATTATCTTTGATATAATATTCGTTTCTCTAGGTGGAAAAGTGTTTAGAATAATTTTAATTTCAACATAAAATAATACACAAAACAAATATTTCCTACAAATTAGGCAACTTATCTACCAGCTAAGTTTCGCACGGTAACTTCGGTGATTTATTGGATATTTCTAAATGGAAGTACTGCAACGACCTCCCAACGAACCAAATACTAAGTTTGCTTTAGTTTATCGAAAACATACAGGTTTGGATGTATTTCGCAGTAAACTCAATAAAAAAATAACAGGAAAGGAAACCGAACAACAATCATAAACAGATAATTTCCTATCAATTCCCTAATTAAAACATATGCGAAATGACGTCCTCTTTATAATGCTACTTGTGGAATACACAGTCCCCACCAACACAAGATTATCAGCGCAACTTGTTAAACGCCAGTAAGCGTAGAGAAACATTTACAAAAACATTTGTGATGTAATTCGTGCGATTCGTTTTAGAAGAAGTTTACAAAGATGAAACCATTTTAATGGCAAATCAGTGCGACGACAGATGTGATACGAACGACTGCAACAAAAATGATAATCAAAACCCGCAACTTTATCCCGTTGTGATAGAATCACCTGGAAGCATCCTTAGTTTGGATACTGAAAGTATCAATTCTGAAAACGAAGAATGGAACAAGGAACTTGCACTTCAAAACAACGCGGTTATCCCGCAGACTTCCACCATCAACATAGAAAATTCGAGCGATGTTGTTATTGGTCCATTAACGCAGTTTCATGGGCCTGTGACGATTTACCAAAATATCAATTCGGATAACCAAAATTCTCAGCCAAATTTGGGAGTCGAATGCAAATCGGATATTATCCTTAACAGTTCGGGTACGTTTTCGTTCACATAGGTATTAATATTTTTATATAAATTTGATTAAATAACATTTCATACTTGGAATAACCAGTTTCGTCATTTTTTCTCTGAACTCGAAATTTCCAGCTATTAATAAGTAATAACAGTGCAGCTTTTGCTTTATGTTTAAATTTTGCTTGTTGAAGAGATGACCAACGATTCTCATGAAAGTCATCAACAAATAAGCTACTTCCAGACTCCATCTAAAGGGAATCCGCGCAATTTCTTTAAGGTATCTAAAATTACCAATCAACGACTCGCTCTTTCGTGTGCGGAGCTTCATAATCGTGATCGAAAACAGCAGTAGTTTCAATCCAACGAAAAAGTGCGTATGGTGCGTCTTGTAAAGCACCAACTTAAAGTTACTTGCATGTTTCTGAATCTTCCGATGATTAAAAACTCAAAAACATGAAATTAATAAGACGAGTTAATTCGCAACGCCGGGCTAAAAGAGGCGAGTACGAACCTTACATACATAAAGGTAAATAAATAATCGTTTCAATGTCGAAATGTTGTTTTGAATTTAAAAATTTATGCTAATACTTTCTCATAAGGTCGCCTTTGTTCATGTGCTTTGTGTTTATGTTAACTTAGTAAAAATAAATCGAGAAGACTCTTGACATTATGATAGTCTACATAACAAATTTAATTAATAAAACAGGATGTGCTGTTAAAATCTGCATGAAATCAATTATGAGTTTTCTGTAGTAAAACCCTAAGTCTTAACTTCGTGAAATTATCGTGTTTTTGACCAGGAACTTTATTACGTTAGTTTGGATTCAGTTTGGTAAATCAAATAAACACGAGCTGATTCATTCTGATTATTTTAGCTATTTTTGTGATTATGTTGTTATATATAACTGAAATATGTAATTTATGATTTCCAGTCGTAAATATCACGTTTTTATCGGCTTTCTCTGTTCGTAAAGGCGACTTTTTTAAATTCGTTACAAAAGTTGTAAAGACTGTTTACATACAACAAAAGCATTAAATTTCATATTTTTAAGATGTTCAGTAAAAGTGAAAACTCTGTTGAATTCAAGTAGTTCTGGGTGTATCCTGAATTAGAAACTAATTAAATTAAAATTGAATGAACCAAGCTGTACTTTTATTAAATTCTATTACCTCTGAAAATTTAACAATAAAAAAATAAGTGAAGATTATGCGAACACTTGATAACATATTTATTTTTTCACAATATTTACTTTACCTTTACCTTCAAATTTCCTTCATCGTTGATATTCATCATTTTGTTCAAAATTTTCTTAAAATTTTAGTATAAATCATACTTTAATAAACTTTCAATCTGCATCACTTATTTTATAAAAATCCCAGATTTCGCCCCATAAATTAAAAATATATAAACATTTATCTAAAACTAATCCTCTTAACAAATCATTAGTCATATTTGTTTGTGAAAGCTTTCTCTAAACATTAATTAATAATTGTCAAAAGATCATCTTATCGATTTCCAGAACATAATTAATTATACATTCTATGACAAATCAGTTTTAACAAGTTAAAGGTTACGGGTACATTACCGTCATTTGTAAAATTATAACCAAAAACTTGTTTATTCAAGTAGCAAATTAGGGGAATCTAAAAACCAGAAGTTAGACTAATTAAATTGCTTTTGTATTACATAAGATTTGGTTAAAATGCAAAAAACTTATAAATATTGAATATAAACAGGGCTCAACTTTTAATACAATACGCTTTTTATTTTTAACTTTAAGAAAATTAAACTGAATTAAGAAATATTTTTTAAATACATGATTTAACGAATGCTTTCATTGTTTTAACTTTTGGCGAATAAATAAAGAAAAGTTTGTAAATATTTGTAATAACTTTAATCAAACATTCGTTTTTATTTATAATTTTTAGAAAAATAGGCTAATAATAACGAAATATTTTTTAATACATTAGAGTGTTTTTTAACGAATAAATAAAGAAAAGTTTCTATACTTCTAATAAAGTTTGCCTTTTGTAATTGTTTGGTTAATTACTTGCTATTATTTTCTAGTCATTTATTATTTACTCATTCATTAAATTTACTACGGTTTGTTTATTTATAAGGCAGGATTAAATTAAATTAAATTAAAAGTGTGTTAATTCAAAATTAATTAATTATATAAAGATCCAAAACCATTTGATTTTACGAAAACCTGAATTTGTTTTAGTTCGATAACAGTGAGTCCCCTTTGTGATTATTCTTCAGGATGTTGTTAATTATCCCTCCCTCTTTTTTTAACTATCTTAATGCTATTGAAACCGATTGCTATAAATACGAGAATCTAAATTAACTATTGTAGTTTTGTTGCTTCTAATTTGTTGATCTAGTATGTTGTACGTTACAATTAAGTGTGATTGTGGTAGAACCGGTAAGTAGTATTTCTGAAATATTATGAAATCTTTGGCTGCACTGTTTGTATTTTTTTTATTTGTTTTCTTTTTTGTATGCTACTAAGAGGTTACAGATATAGACAAACAGAGTAATTCTTTGTTGTGTGGACAGTTTATCAAAAGATTTAAATTTAACTTTTTATTTTCATATTTTATGCAAGAAAATTGTATCACTTAATCTACTTTTTAAATATTTTTGACTTTTTATTAAGTTATTTAAATACTTCATATAAGAAAAATTTTAAGAGAGTTGACCGATTTCGTGTTTAAATATGTAAATGATAGAATTGTATTTGGTTACCTGAATTACTTTAAAATCTAACCTGTTTTTGAAATATTTTAGACTTTTTTTTAATTGTTTGAATATTTTATGTAAGAAAAGTTTAAGAGAGGTAGGTAGCTAATTTCGTTTTTAAATACGTGAATGATTAAAATTGCACGAATACAGTGTGAATTACTTAAAACTCTAATCTGCTTTAAATATTTGGAGCTTTTTATTGAATTGTTTAAACATATTATCTGATAAAAATTTAGGTGAGTTGGCTGATTACATCTTTAACTATGCAAACTTTAGAATTGCACGATGCATTAGTTACCTAAATTACTTTATAACTTGTTTTTAAAATATTTTCGGCTTTTTTTAATTAATTCAATATTTAATTTAATTTGCTGAATTGCAGGATGCATTTCGTGACGTCAATTACTTTAAAATTTAATCTACTTTTGAAATATTCTGGGTTTTCATTTTTAGGTTGTTGGTTTTCCAATTTTCAAAATATATACAAAAATGCTTTAGAATTCTGATACCAATCGAAGATGACTGTAGAGTATTCTGCTACAATCTGATGATATTCTAATTAACCTCTTATTTTACTGAAATTTTTGTGAACAGCTAAAATTTCTTTTTCCTTTGTGTCGCTTAATAATTCTTTAAAATCTGCACAGATATAATAAAAACTCTCAAAATTGGCAAAACCAGCCATATATGTAATTCAGCAAAACCTTAAAGTTTTTAAAAAAACATAGCCAACTGGTCATCAAAAAATACAAAAATATTCTAAATTAACCCAAATTATTACGCCAAAAAGTGCAAGAAAAACTAAACAATACCAATGCTGAAAGAAAATGCATATTTTATAAGGTTATAATCCAAAGTCTGAACGTTTGTTTTCCGTTATCACTTTTGCGAGTTATTATTTGCGCTTTGTTTAGCAATAAAACTTTTATCTGCGTTTTGTTTCTTGTCTGTGATAACATATCTTATTTACATATTTGAAACTGGTGCATTTGTTTGCAGCTAAATTGGTCTCTCCCGGTGGCAACGTTGTGGAAAAGAATCCTCCATCACCCAAATTATTATTTAAATCAAACAGACATCTTGCGATTTTTGCAGTTTTAATTTTGGCGATGTTAACAACTGTAATAGTCAGCTTAGTGTTAAATGAAAATTCCAAACACACTGACTACACCTCACACAACTCTAATGAAAATAAAACCGAAGACCCACCTCTTGGAACTCACAAAATCTATTCTAAAACAGCATGGGGAGGAAGAGAATCCCTAAGTATCATCGAACCCCTGTTTCATCCAACAGAATACGTTGTTATTTCCCACACCGTTGGAAGAGTATGTAAAAATTTTCAGGAATGTTCCAAAGTGATGAACTCGATTCAAACCAATCATGTTTCCCAACGGAAGGAACCCGATATCGGTTATAATTTCGTAATCGGGGGTGATGGTAATATTTACGTAGGACGTGGGTGGGATGTTGTAAATAGCCACAAAAATAACACAATCTGCATTAGCTTTACTGGAAATTTCATTCACAACTATTTAACACCCGATATGATTTCGGCATTGGAAGAATTATTAGCTCTTGGTGTTCGACTGAATAAATTATCACCGGATTATAAAATAGTGTGCCAAAATCAGACTTCATCTACTCTAAGCCCGGGTAATCACGTTTATGATGTGATTTCCGAACTTCCACATTTTCACGCGGGACCTGTTAATTTATAGAATAGTTACAAATTGTAAAAGTACATACCTACGTAAATTTAGTGAAATAATATTATAATACTCCTTTGTATTTTGTTGTTGTTTTATGTATATTTGTATCAAATGTTGTTTTTGTACGTTTAAATAAACGGTTTTGTAAATGTTTGAGTATAGTTTTCCTGCTTAAGCTATTTGTTCCTTCGAAAGGTTTTTAGATAGATTTCTAGTTAAATAAATATTCACATTCACTTCTTAATGAGTAAATTATTATGAGTAGCGCGAATGGCGCGGTGCAACATTAAGAAATAAAAATATATTTAACACACAACCACACCTTTTACAGAAAGAACATATTTTGACATACTTTACTACAAATTATATCATTTAAAATTTAAACGACCCCGGCGGTACAACACATGGCGGTACTGCAAGTCTAATAAAGCAGTCTATCAAGCACCACGAATTATTAAAATATTAAGAGAATTTTCAGCAAGTCACTTCAATAAAAGTAACAACTTTACCATCTGACCTAGTAATATCAGCGGTGAACTGCCCACAGTGCCCACCCGGCCCTAATATAAAATAAAACAATTTTGAAGAATTCTTCAGAAAATTGGGGCCAAAATTAATTACAAGCATCAAGCATACATTGTGGAGATCACGTTGCCTGCAACTAAAGGCAAAGAGCTTTTAAAAGTAATGGCAGGAAGAACACCGGCTTAGCCTACAAATGAAAATAAAATACCAGATCTGCTAAACTTCTTTGTTATAGTTGGTTCAGAGACCCGCGCAAATAGCTGGAAGCATTTTACAGCTTAGTGATGGATTACGAGGTTTAAATACAACTATCGCAAATCATGCCCACTAGGCCGAACTCAAAAAATTTTACAGCTGCCTCAAAATAGAAGAATTCATTTATAAAATGTTAAAATATTTTGGGGAAACAGTTTCAAGCCGTGCCTGGTGGGATGTTTACAGCAGGACTTGCCACTTCTAACTATTCATAATACTTTTATTTCCCGTTGTTACAACTTAAGAAGTCAAGTGGAAATTGCGGACAGGATTTTACAGACCATACCAATGCCATATTCAATTTATACAACCATAATACCAAACTATGATTCAACATCACATCACTCCCCCGTTATTGCAACTGAAAAATCCCATATCACGACTATACGATTCAAGGACAAACTGGGAAGAATGCCGCAATATAACAATAATAAATAGAAGCTACAAATGAATTCATAACAAGACTGCAACAAGCTGCACAGAAAACAACACTCCAACTCCAACAAAGGAAAGACACCAGCGTTAGAAATTAAAAAATTAGTAGCAGAGAAAATGCGTGCTCGAGCAAAATGACATCATAGTCACAACCCTGCTAAGAACAGTTATGGTCGACTGACCCGGTGAGTAAGAGCAAAACTAAAAAATGTGAATTTTGAGCAATACGTGTCCAAACTATCTAGACAAGACCTATTCAAAACTCAGAACACCTTAAATTAACAGCACCCCCAATACAGAAAACTAATGCAGGGCCATGGACAAAAAGTGACTAAGGAAAAGCCGACTTGTTTGCATACTATTTGACCACTGTATTTATGTCTATAAGCGACGAACTAACTGAAGACATCAAGGAAAACCTCACTCTTCCTGTAGAAACACTGATTCTTCTCAAAGCAGCAACACCAAAACAGAGAAGAAAGTTACTCGCCAAAACAACTAAAAACTGGTCAAATAATAATTGTTGGCAGGCCTGAAAAAGAACTCGCAGATATCACATCGTATCGCCCCATAAGCCTGTTCCCAACCACATCGAAGCTACTTGAAAAACTAATACTACGAAGAATTAATGAAGACCTGATGCCCCAAGACTGGGTCCCAGATCATCAATTTGTCTTGCGATAGGCTCATTGCTTAGAAAATAAAAAACATTACTCGGCGGTGTTTCTTGACATCCGGATTCTTTCACCATCCTATCTCAGTGAGAGACAGTTTCAAATCAAAGTAAATGAAGATAAATCAAATACCTTTCCGATCGAGTCAGGAGTACCACAGGGCAGTGTCTTTGGTCCATTATTAGACTTTCATATACATACATCCAATCTACCAACAACACAAAACACAATAACAGGAACATTTGCTGACGATACAGTTAATTTTGCAAATCAAGATCACATAGTCCCTTGGAACATAACCTTCTTGAACTAACTACACCAACGGCGGCAGAAATGAAGAATACAAGTTAATGAATCGAAATCCGCCCAAGGAGCATTCAGCCTTCGTAAAGAGGTTTCTCCACCAGTCAGCATAAACAATGTTGAAATACCACAAACAGACGTAGCTAAGTATCTGGGACTATTCGAAACAACATTTTCTGAAGAAGAGAAAACAAATTGACCTACGAGTAAAGGCATAAACTGGTTAACAGAAAGAAAAGCACACGTCGCAGTAAAAACAAGATCCTAATCTATACAGCCATCATCAAGTCCATTTGGACTTATGGAATAGAACTCTGGGGATAATGCCAGCAAATCTAACACTGCAATAATTATACAGAGGTGTCAATCAAAAATATTTTAGAAAATAATGAATGCCCCCTGGTATGTGTCTAACCACACAGTTGCTACATATTCCAACTGTCCAAAATGTCATTCATGAAAAAATTGCCAAATATCAATAAATTCTAGAACCACACCCAAATGCATTACTACCCGTAGAATAATTAATTGTTAGCACATCACAATAACAGAAGACTCAAGATTTTAGAACCTATAAACTTTAGATAAGGTTATGAGGAAGCGCCCTTGGACGTTAACCTCATCACCTTAGGCCAAGGACACACGAGGCGTTTTTGTAACGAATCGGCCGACGAGCTTTTGTAAGGCCATGCGAATGGCTCGATGATTCGTCAACACCTGTAGAGCCGTGTGTACGGTTCAACTTATTATAAGGGATTCATCTGCCGAGTCGGCGGACGAATGGTCGGCCGTTTCGTCACAAGCCGCCTCGTGTGTTCTTGGCCTTATTGTAGTCACTAGGATAGAGATAACCAAGATCTCTGATGTCAATGTGCGCTAGGTTACACTATGAATACTTTCAGAGCACGGTTAAAGATGACACTGCATGAAAATTTCTTTATATGGAGTCAGTATTTTATCATATTTTAGTTTCGTGCTACTGAGGCGACATCTTAGAACGAACTCCTGAACGTAGTGTAAAAATGCAAGGCCAGCTATTACATATTAAGGCCTTACCACTTTATTTAGCCAAGACGCAATTAGAAATGACGATGGCGCAATTTGAGGTGAACTATACATTTCTCCCTTAAAAAATGTATAGTTCACCGCAAATAGCGCCACCGTTGTTTCTAATTGCGTCATAGCTAAATCAAGTGGTAAGGCCTTAATGTGTAATATTTAATTTAGCTAGTCTTGAAAAACGTAACCACAGGTCAGAGATCTTGGTTATTTTATCTATGCTATAACTTGTGAGCACATTAACCTATAGAATGTACAAATTCTGATTGCTGATATTAAAGTAAAAAAGCCCTATTAATCTTTTTTTTATTAAATACAAATTTATAAGCTGCTTCCGAAGTGCTATAAGTAAACGGCATAAATGTTACGTTTGAGGGGAAAAGTTGTTCAGCGATAATACTCCGATTAATAATTCAATATAGTTTATGTCCTTTATTTTATGTCGGTTGGTCTCTTATTATTCGTCTCCTAATTCCAGTTGCCTGGCTTGTTCATTTGGGTGTTCTTCGGTCTTGTTGGTAATTCTGCGGGTTTCATTTTCAACTACATAGCAGCAAACCTGAGCCATCATGTAGCACGGAGCCTCGGGCCCATTCTTTAGATTTCGAATTAAATCCTTTGTATTATTTTCGGATTTGATGGCTATGCATATCCCCACAGCTGGACCCCATATGTTCAAATTGGTTTGATCATTATTTTGTACAAAAGGATTTATTTGCTATGGTGAGTTTGGATTTCCGTTCAAAGACCCAATTCATTTGCTTCAGTGTCATGTTAACATGTGTTTTCTTCGCTGTTATATGTGATTTCCATGTTAGTTTCTCATCCAGTGCTAGCCCTAAGTATTTTACTTGATTTGTAACTAGCAGTTGTGTTCAATTTATGGATACCCCTGGACAATCCATTTGTTTATTTGTGATTGGATAATTTGGCTTGGTTGACGTTCACTCGTCGGGTATTGAGCCAATTTTGTAAGTGATCGCGATGAGTTTGTAGATTTTCAGTAGCTATTTTTTATATACAGCAATGACTGCGGTATTGTCAGAAAATCTGGCAATTGTGGTATTATTTGTGGTGGGGATATCGGCTGTGAATATGAAGTACAGGAAGGGACCCAAAACGCTCCCTTAGGGTACAGCTGACTTGATAGGGTGGTAGAGTGATGTTTCAAGATTGTACTTGGTTTGAAAATAGTGGTCGCTGAGGTAAGAATTAAGTAGGAGGAAGTTAAGGTTGGGAATGGTAAGCTTGAGTTTGTATAGGAAGACTTGTTAAAACGTCGAGGAAGGCAGCGGTACATAGTTTCTTTTCCTCTAAACTTTTTTAAATTTCAAATACGGTGGCTTTGTTGAATTGTGGAGTGGTATTTACGAAACCCAAACTGGTGTGAATGTATTTTTTCATCCATATTAACATCTTTGGTAATTCGTGTTAGTAGCATTATTTCAAATATTCTAGACTAGTTGGTCGGTAGGGTGTTGCACGATTTGATGACTTGCCAGGTTTGTGAATTTATTAATATAATTTGTGCAAGCATCCAGATTAATGTGAAGTAGACTATTCTTCGAATACTTGTGATTACTACATTTTGATAACACCTGTTGCCTGTTGCTGTTTAACTTTTGATTGAGAACGGGGTTTAATGGGAAGTTTGCTGAGCAGCTTTCTAAAGTTTTCAATACACCACTACTACACAAGAATAACAATGACAATGATGCCTTGATAACGTTTCACATCTTTCTTTTAGAGTATGTAGTTTGCATTCAGTTTTTAACAGTTTAAAGTTAGTTGAATATGTTTGAATTTCTTCTACTGAAAGCAGATTTAATATAAAAAAATTACATGAAAAATATAACCCATTTGAATTTTTCTAAATTGCAATACTGTTGCTTTTGTAAATTTAACGTGCCTGGGTTTTGCTTTTTGCTAAGGCTAAGATGGTTTTATAAAGCCCTCTGTAGTTTTCAAAAAATGACAAAATGGTTGGCAAAAAGCTCAAGATTGCAAAGTCCCAGCAAAGATTACAAAAGCACCAAAAATTGAAAATATTTCGGACGGATAAATAAAAACCTATTTTCTATAATCAGTTAATTAAGTAATTGTAAAAGTTTAATCGCAAGACTTAAAATTACATCAATAGTAATAAAAAAAATTTAAAAGTTCAAATTACACAGAAACACTCTGGAACGGTCATTGACTACCAAAAATTTAATTTAATGTGTTTATAAAAATTCGTTTTAAATACTGCTCCAAAACCAAATTAAGGAAAAACCCATTTAATTTATTGGCAATGATGGAGAATTCCATAATGTGAATGACATAATGTGTTTCGAACATAATTTTTTAATCCACTTTTTAGATTTCTTGAAATCTAATCTTGTCTATATAAATAAAAGAACTGCATAAGTTAATTAATCATCATTCTGTTATTGCGTAAGCAGTAAGTTACAGTCATGCAGATTACTGAATATAATCACTGCAATAAAAATTGTAAGTATTTTTCTGATTTTAAAGTACGTAATTTATTTGTATTTTTATAAATTTACAAAAAATTCTGATTTGCTTTCTACGAAGTTATTTAATTAACACATACTTTGCAAACGTACACAAAATGTTAGGACTGTGATTGTATAAATAATTTATTAATGCAGCTTAAACTTTATTAATGCTAATTCATGAAAAAGTATAATTAAATACAATTTTCCAAGAAAATTTGAAAATATTTTCCACTGAGTTATTCCAAGAAAAGTTGTAATTTGCAAGTTTTTGTTATAACACCCAAGATAATTGATTTTTATTACTTTTTTACAGCAAGACTGGTTACTCATGACACCAACACGCAACATAGTCGTAACCTCATCCTAAAAATTTTTGAAACAAAGTCTTACAAACGTTTTGCAATCTACACAATTATAATTTTGGCGGTGTTAACGGCGATCATACTTAGCATAGCATTTTCGTTAAATTTAGTTTCAAGAAACGACGATTATTTTCCAAATTCAAACGAAGAAGATACCGAAGAAAAAACGCTAGGATCCCATAAGCTTTACTACAAAAATAAATGGGGAGGAAGACTACCACTAGCTATAAGACCTCTAAAACATCCAACCGAATACGTTATCATTTCCCATACTGCTGGAAATTTTTGCAATAACCTTAAGGAGTGCGCTGCGATCATGCGACAAATTCAATCGCAGCACGTTGCAGAACTGAAAAGCCCAGATATTGGATATAACTTCTTAATAGGAGGTGATGGTAATATTTACGTTGGGCGTGATTGGGATGCTATAAATTTTCACGATGTTAATAACATAGGTGTTAGTTTCATGGGGAACTTTGTGTACGAATATTTAACTCCAGCAATGATCTCAGCCCTAAAAGAACTCTTAGCCTTTGGTGTAAAACAAGGAAAGTTACCTGCTGATTATAAACTTGTGTGTCATAATCAGACTTACAATACTTTAAGCCCTGGTGCAAATGTTTATGAGGAAATTTCGAAATTTCCCAATTTTTATACTGGTTCTATTAATTTTGATTGATTTTTATGTGAAATTGTAAGATATTTTTGAGTAATAAAATCAAATTTGTATGTTGTATTAGTTCTGGAGTTGAATCGGCTCTAGTGTATCCTTATTATATGAGTGGAGTTAATATTACAGAAGATGATATACACAAAACACGCAGTTCAATATTTGTATGGAATACCAGATTCATCTACCAAGTTACCAATCATGACAACTGAAAAACCAGATGAACCAGCTTCTTTAACAATTGATTTGTGTTCTATAAAATATCCAGATCAGTTGTTGATAACTTTTACTCATCATTTTTATATATTTCATAAAAAGTAGGTTTGGTTGATGAATATAAATGATAAGAAACATAGAGATCCAAAATTAATTTCTGAATATTTACCATTTGTAAAACAAATTTCTCACATTTATCTGGAGAAGTTGTAATTATAGATGAAAATAAATTTTATGTAATAGACTTTCCTAGTTTGATATCAATACGATCTGGTAACATTAATGAATTGGGAGTACCAAGTAATAAAAAGATTCAAACAATTTTTAATACATATACCGGACGCACTTTTATATTTTACGATAATTATTATTATATCGAATTTGGCGAGTGCACTTTGAAAGGTAAACGGCACGGAATCATTAATGAACTATTTCCTGGCGTTCCATCAGATGTAAACGGGGCTTTTAGATACAAAAATGGCATATTATATTTTTATAAGAAGAAAAACAATAAAATAATTATTTACGAGATTGACGAATTTTCAAATTCGTTAGTAAAGGCTGGTCCATTTGATTTCAGCATTTTTAATATTCACTGTCCAAACGTAGGTGTATTGGAACAATTGATGTTGCATTCGCGTCATGCGGTTTAATGATGACATTTCAGTGTCATCATGTCTGGGCCACGTATTCCAAATATTCATAATCAATTAAAAAAATATCATAGTGAAGTTTCAAAATTATTCACAGCAAGTGAACAAAATTATGAAGGAGTCCGAAGACAAATCATATCAAAAGAAATAAATATTCCATTGTGTCCAAAAGCGAATCTACATGATTATTTTCAACTCCAGAAAAAGAAAAATACTAAAATGAGTGTGGAACAATTAGATGCCTATCTGAAAAATTCATTGTGTAAAAATGAATCTCAAGAAGTTGGTTATAGTGTTGAAATAAACTTTGAAAAAATGTATAATCATCTGGTTGAACTCGGTTCTGTAATAAATCAAGAAAAAAGAAATATGTGTCACTAATTTTAAAATGCTTCTTTACATAGACAGCCCAGGTCTCGTTGAAATCTGATGTTTGTTTCTTGATAAAAAATTCAATGTAAAATATATTATTTAAATCTATTTTACATTGCATTTTTTATCAAGAAACAAAC
Source organism: Melanotus villosus (assembly GCA_963082815.1). Taxonomy (NCBI): domain Eukaryota; kingdom Metazoa; phylum Arthropoda; class Insecta; order Coleoptera; family Elateridae; genus Melanotus; species Melanotus villosus. The sequence continues at coordinate 13,671,664 of OY720423.1, forward strand.
ATCAGATTTCAACGAGACCTGGGCTGTCTATGTAAAGAAGCATTTTAAAATTAGTGACACATATTCCAGAACTCTTCGTTTTATTGGAAAGTTATGTGGCGAATATCCAAAACTTCAACAGCTTTCAATATCTGTGCGTGAATTTTATAAATATAAAGAACAATTGAAGATTTTATTTTATTCAGATAAATATGACGTATTGAGAAATCAGTGGAAGTGATAAGACAGAGTTGTAATAAATAAATATTGTGTTGTTTTATTTTCTCCTTTTTACTTTTTTAAATACAATAATAAAAAGAGAAAGCCGGTACCCTTCTTGGGTATCGGCTTTTTTTAACGATTTAATGATAAACAAATTATTAGTATTTTGAATAGAAAATTCAGTGGGGGACAAACTACCCCCCACTGAAAAATCAAGCCAAATCATCTTAATACAATAATAAAAATTTAATATGAACAAATTGTTACTGAAAATGCAATTTAAGTAATTTAACGCGTCGTAAAGTTTACGACACGTTAGAATGATATTTTTACATTATTTCATCGGGGACAAGCTGTCCCCCAATAGAGAATTGATTATATTATCATTCTTTTCATTGGGTGGTTTGGTTTATTTGGTGATTTCAAATTGATTATAGATAAATCAACTGGATACTTTAATGCAACTAAACTCTGTCATAGTGGAGGAATAGTTATTTGCGCTCCAAGTTATGGTAAGTGAACTTTTTTATCCGAGGTGGTAATTTGTGGACCGAAGCGCAGCTGAGGTCCATAAAGCCACCGAGGATAAAAAAGAAACTTACCTACGCGTTGCGCATTACGTTTTTCTCACTACCACAAAATAAAATTCATTAATAATTTAACAAAAATTGTGACGTTTATATTTATGACAGTTTAACGGTGCTGTTGCTATGGTACAAACAAACACATAAACGCAATTTCTGTTTTCAGTAACGAAAAGAATGAAATCAAACATTTTGTAAATACACCTTCATTTAACATTCAACGTTGTTCCAATTGTAAAATTAGTTTTAATATTAATAAATAAGCACGTATTCTCCATTATAACTATTTATTTTTTTTATATCCGTTATGGTGTAGCGTTATGGGGTACCATGCGCGGAAAATGACCTGGCGCGGTAAATCGTCTTTTTTGCCCTTAGATACAGTCTGTTTTTGTTCAACTAAATGTTTTAGTTTCCATTATTGTCGACTTTTTGACAATGAAATGTCAATTTACCAAGGTGGTAGTGAGAAAAGAAATTTAAATACTGGAAGAGATTAAATGGATCTAAGGATTTAATTGATTACATTATTGAGGGTCAGAAGTGCGCCTCTAAAAATTCACCTATTATTTACAAAATAACTGCTGGTAATAATAATGAAACAACTAAACTTGTATCTGGTCATTACGTTTGTGAAGAATTAATATTAGCTATTGCAACTTGGATATCAAAACCGTTTTATATTAAGTGTAACAAGATTATCAAAGATTATTTTTCTGGTAAATTTAAAAATTAAATTTCAAATTTGAAAACCAGAATTGCAGAAGTAGATCAACAAATGAACCAATTAAAAATTTCAAATGAACAATTGACAAATAGAAATCAACAACTAGAAAGACATTCAGATGACATAGCTCCCAAGACGGTAGATTTATCTAAATTAACCATGTTTGTTATATTGGATTTAAAATGTGAAAAATCAAAATATAAATATTATGTGGTTCGTGTACAGAGAAGAATTTTTAGAAACACATTAAAAAATCTACGGACAAGATGGCCAAATTATAAAATACTGTTTGAATTACAATACAATCCAAATAGTATAAATTTATACAACAGAATGAGAGAGTCTTTACATCAATATACAGTGTGTCAATTTTAAAACTTACAATGGGCTGTATCTCGTGAACGAAAACAGATATCAAAAAAATTTCAAAGTCGTTTCTAGGGTAGAGAGGGGGAACTAAAATGACATAAGAGAGAACGCAACCCTCCTCAACCCCCTATGCCCCACCTACCCCACATACAAAAATTTAAATGGCAAATTTTTCTGCTTTATTGTTACACCCTGTATAATTATGACTTATACTGTTGGAAATCATTTTCTACGGGCTTTCCAACGACGTATCACAAGTAGGGGGTTGCCATTTAAATTTTTGTATGTGGGGTAGGTGGGGCATAGGGGGTTGAGGGGAGTGCGTTCTCTCTTATGTCATTTTAGTTCCCCCTCTCTACCCTAGAAACGGTTTTGAAATTTTTTTGATATCTCTTTTCGTTCACGAGATACAGCCCATTGTAAGTTTTAAAATTGACACACTGTATAGATGTTTATATGAATCACTTCAATTTAAAAAATGAGAAGACAATTGAAGAATTTATTCAAGATATAAACGCATTAATTGTTTAAAATTATAAGAAAATATGATCATTCTCAGGGTACGGGCGTGCCCCCCCACTGAAAAACAAAGGGTGAACGAATCGTTCACCCTATCAAGATTATTTGAGTATTTTATTAAAAATAGTTGGAAGGTGTTTCACCCCCCAACTCAAACGATAACATCTTTTTGATCTACCCATTGATTATGAGAACTATCAAACCCCATCCATTTAATATAAACCTTACTTCCTTTCTTTCTCAAAATTTTCTCGACTAGATAATGATTTGGATATTTAGTTTTCATCAATTCATATTCATAAAATCTTCCTTTAACTTCTTCTCCGCTCAAGTCTCTTAGCATATAATAATTTGGATCACCTTTAAAAACTTGATCGATTTTAAATAATTCTGTACTCCAATTTATAGTACTCGATTTTTCAAATAATCCTTTTATCTTACTCACTCTTGCCATGTTGCCAATTTCAAATTTAGGTTTTTTAAATTTTTTAGATTTTGAATTATAGATAGTTTCAAAAATTATTTTTTCATTTTCTTTGTTAACCTCGATAGGTTTCATTTTTATTGTTGTATGATATGAGTTATTATATTCTTCCAATTCGAGTACTTTTGATTTTGAAAGTTTATTATAAATAAGTCGTGCCTTTTCATAGTTTGCTTTTATAGTTTTAATGACTCGTTCAACTATTGCACATTTTATTTTTCTGTCGTATGAATGATAGTGATTTATTTTATTTACTTTACAATATTTTTCAAATTCTCCTTTAAATTCCAAACCTTCGTCTGTTTGTAAATTTTTTGGTTTTCTTTTTGAAATTTTTATTATATTGACTAACACATTTGTAGTATTTTTAGATGATTTATTTTTTAATATTCTAGACCGTATAAATGTATAAATTTTTATAGTAAACCAGTTTCTCATTAAAAATAAAATTTAGACTCAAGTGTGTTTTTCCACTTTCACTTGGGCCTACTATAATTGCATGAATTCTTGGCTTACCTTCATAAGTTTGGCCAGCTTCTAAATCTTTAACATATTTTAGCTTAACTCCCTTGAATCTATTCATTTATATATAAATGATGACTTCAAAGGAAATGAAAAAATTGTACCGAAAAATAAAAAGGAGATTTGATAAAGAGACCGACGAAAACGAACCAATACGTCTGACGACTATCGAACAAGATGGTCCGACTAATAAAAGTCCGACTACTGCAAGTCCGACAAAACGAATGAGTGCCAACGAAATAAAAAAATTAAAAAAAGAAATTATGGAGAGAGAACTTGACGTTGCCAATAAAGCAAAAATAGAATACAAACAGAGAGAAAAGAAAGAAGAACCAATTACGAAAAGAAAAAATTGATAATCATTTGGAAGAACTAATTGACGTTTCTAAAAATAAAAAAACTAAACGTTCGACGCGTGAGAAAGTTTCTCACACGCCAGAAGAAGATGAAGTAGTATTTGCATATGGTGATGTATGGACATCTTTAAAAGAGGATGCCATGTGGTTCCCTGGCCCTCTTATTCGTCGTGTCTCAATCCCTGTGACTTCTTTTTATTCCCCCGGCTAAAAAACTATTTGAAAGGGCGCCATTTTGGTACTTTGGATAAATTCAGAAGAGCGTAACCGATGAGTTGAAAGGCGTTCCAGTAGAAGCCTTCCAAGACTGTTACGAACTACGGAAAAACCGCCTCCGGCGGTGTGCAGCTGCCCAAAGGAACTACTTTGAACGGGATAACCTTGATTTGTAAAAAGAATAAAATTCATGATTAAAAGAAAATCCGTCTCATTATTTTTCTGCCAAGCCTCGTACACAAATCCTTGCCACTGTATAGGCTATTAAAAGTTGGTAAATGTCGTTACAGAAAAGAAAAATTAGCATCCCCTAGGAAATAATTGTTTTATCATTTTTTGTTTATTACAGTCAAACTTTGATATTTCTAACCTTTATAAGTTGAAAGCCTTTATTACTCGAATTTTTGAATAACTCAATGTATCTTCTAGGCACGATAACTAAAAACTTTTCTACATAACTCGGATTTTTGTAGTTCGGAACGTAAATGATGTGTTATTATAATTGGTTGAGAAGCTTTTGGGTTTTAGGTAAGAGATGATTTTGATTCTAAAAATGAAAAGGTGTAAAATTAATTGTATTACACTTTTATACTAATCTTTGGTCCGGATACACGTTAGCTGATACCCATTGGGCAACCCCCAAAAGCGAAGACTAAAATCTTTTTAAGTATTAGCATAGAGGAAATCTGTGGTATTAATAAAAAAAAATGATTTATTGAAGGAGGGAATTGAAATAGGCATAAAAAGAAAAAAGGATATTGCAAACGAATAAAATGCCTCCACATATTTTATTCATAATTTAAGAAAAGTGTTCTAAACTCACGTAATACCAACTCTGATTACTTTTCAAAAATTTAAATATTTATTTATTGTACGTAAAATATGCACCAATTATAAGAATTTTGCAACTACTTGTTATTTTTTTCATTATGACATATAAAACTGGATTAGTCGAATTTTTGATAATTCGAAGTTGTTCAACAAGTTGTTCTGTTCTCTTCAAATTTTAGTTATTCAGGTTTGATTGTATTTCAATGAAAATGGGGGATAAGATAATTTCCTTACATTTATTAGCATTACTCATGTTAATTACAAGATCTTTTTAACGTAAACAATTGCAGTTTACACCTAAAGTTTAAGAATTTCATCCTAAGTTTAAAAAGACAAAAGACCAGAAAGAGAACATTAAACATTACTTTGGTTGAAGGTAACCCTCTTTGTTAATGATTTTCAATTGAATTGCAAAAAATCATTAAATTTCTTTGAAATTAAATTTTAAAGAACTTTGCATCTTAGGTAGACACTCGTTAAGAAAATCTGTATTTAACAATGCAATTCTCAGTAAAAATTACTACATAAATCTACCTTAATTACAGCATATTCATTAAAGCTAAGCGTTTAATATGTTTGTGCTCATCAATTTTTATAACTTGTTTACAAGTGGATTATCTCGTAAACGTATTCAGCTTGGTTACCAACCTAATTTTAAATGTAGGGCAAATTATCACTTGAAGTTGGCTACCGAATTGCTGTACGACGACGGGACGAGCATTAATTTGATATCAACAATTGCAATGCAGCTGCAAACTGTTTTAAATTCACATCGCATCGTTTAAACCTCAGATTAAACAAAGAATGATTTGTCAAAATACCAAATATAGCAACAGTAATTGTAACTAAAACGACCTTTTAATGATACCATAATGAGCCTTCTATAATTTGCGACATTCCCTGCAAAAAAAAATTCTCTAAATATTTTCCTTGTTTACATGTATGCATACACAATTCGTGTAAGTGTACGGTGAGCCTCACCAATAACTGTTAAAGGTCGTTACCATACCATGTGACGTCTAGGAAAAACCCACCGTTTACCATTTCGACTTTTCAGCTAGTTCCAGTCAAGAAAATAGTTCTCGTATGAGGCTCGTTGAGTTCTGTGTTATCAACAAATTACGGCAGAAAACAGGCTGCAGTCGCGCTGCCTTGGTGAACTCTTTATCATATTGTTACACGCGTTATCAACAGGATGATGTTTATAACGTCAGCTCATCCGCTTAAATATTCACTAATTGAGTTTTATTAAATCGCAAAAGAGTTTGAGTAACCGGGTCTTAAAAACTGAAAGTACGCCGTATTCTTGTTTACATAACTAGTGAAGGTGTGCATTGCAGCAAAAGTAATAAAGTGGCACAAAACGCCGTCCGCTAGGACCGAGAACGTCACGAAAAACCTTGGGCGGATGGGAGAACATACGCAATAAAACGCTTCGTACACAAATCCATTCCATTAGGGATGGTAACAAGGAGAAGTTTTTCCGACTGCTCCAACTCCACCAGCAGTGATCCAAATGAGGATGATCAAGACCTGGATGATACCGTCAGCGTCGCGACGTCAGACGACGGCAGTGACAATGGCCAGGTGGTGCTGGCGGACGATATCCACAAAGAAAAACCGACGTTCGGTAATGTTTCGGTAGCAAATTCTTCGGACATACATTTCGGGAACAAAACTTATTATCAAGGACCGGTAACTATAAAACAATTCTTGTACGCTAATCCTCAACTTACGAACGGTGAAGTGAGTGAAGGTGTTGATAAACTTGCAATAACGAACGTAACGAGTGATTCTCTTGTACTCGATAGTGTACCTGATTGTTTAGCTAATGACAATCCGAGTTTTGTGCCAGATGCGGTTGGGATTAAAATTAAAAACAACGTCGAGGATAAAATCATCCATTCTGGATTACAACAACCTCCACCAGTTCGAAAAAGTAAGTTTAAATCAATTTTATAGAGACGGGAAAACCTTGGTGGTTAATTAGTTGTTTTGGTTGTTACCCGGTTTTCCACATTCTTTGACTTTTTTAAGGAAATAAACTTCAAATTCCTTACATTGTAATATAAATTATTTAAAATTATTCAAAAATAGTACTTCCCGAATTTTCAATTTCTAAAATACACCCATACAAAGTTTGAGTTTCCGTTACCTCAAAGCTTCTCGGAATTTCACTAAACATTGTTTACTGGTTATCCGCGCATATAATAATTATTCTATAAATATGTTCAAGGTACCCGATGGCTTCAAAACTTTTCACGGCAGCACGTATTCCTCATCATTTCGTTGACTGCGGTACTGCTGGTGTCTCTAGTCACCTTGATGACCGTTTTATTAACGAGGCATCAACCAGTTACTAACACAAAACCCATGGGACAAATATACGTTTCAGATAGTAACGAACAAGATAAAAATACTCCTGTTGAATATCCCATAGGTGAGTGTTTTTCAACAATTTATGGTTAATTAATTTTTAAAAGCAACTCCATAAACACATTACATTGGTACTATAATAACAAATGAATGCTACTATTTACTATAAGTTTCACCGGAAATATAATTATCCGTCTGTAACTGTCACGGGAAGTTATTAAATGAAGGCCGTGTTTATTTCAGTTTTAGTTAATTATGGGTTAAAGATAACCTTTACCTTCAGGTATTTGTAAATAATCCTCAGAGCAAACAATTCTTTGCTTTTTTCAAATACCCAAAGTTTCAATAACAAACATTTTTTATCACGATTACTAAACCCTCAGATTTACGACTGCTGTTTTTTTACAATATTTACGTTAGACATGATTGCTAATATAGAAACAATTACAACGTTTGTATGTTGCAACATAAATTTCTGTAAATACATTCTGTTTCGCTTGAAGTAAGTAAGTAATAATTAAGTTGTTTAGGATAAGTGATTAATCAACCTATTCTTTAGGTTAAAATTCATACTACAAAAGCTTTAATTATAAACACTATGCCTATAATGCATTTCTTATTTTTTGGGACCATGATATTCCTAGATTTTAATCGATTATGTTGGCATTCTTTTTACTTAAACATTGAACAGGAACAGCCAGTTAATTCTAAACTTGAAACTAAAATGAGGATGCCCTTTTGCCAAATATGTTTTGTTAGAATTAGCTCAACAGGACCAAATTTATAGCTTAGGGCAGAACTCCTTTAGGGCGGATGGCACAAACATGATTTAACAGCTTCGTCAAATTAATCATTAGTCAAAATTAACAAAATCAAATGCATATCCAAATAACATATTAGCAAAAAATGATTCGTTTGTCGGCTTTGATCATTCCTTAATATAACAAAACTTTTGTGCTACCTACCCTTAAGCTTTAGGTGTAAACTGCAATTGTTTACATTAAACGTTTTTGTGATTAACATGAGTAATGCCAGTCCTAGAGATTTTCGAATATTTTACAAAAGACTGGAAAACAAATTTCCGTAAATAAAAACATTTTTGTAAATCGATTAAAAAGTATTGCAAATTTATCATTTCTGAAACATACATTTAGCATTTAGCTTAGTACAAAATACTATTCGTATCAATTAATTGTCTATGTTAAACTTAAGTCAATTTTTAAGAGGAAAAAAACAGTAGAGGCTCGATTATCCGAAATAATGTGGACCGAAGACATTTCTGATATTTACAATTTCGGTTAATACGGAGTTTTTTAACTGGTTATTTATTAAAAAATGCAATACGTATTATATTAACAAAAAGGCTAAATGAAACATAATTACGTGGGTCGTTTGAAGAGTAAGGTAAACGACGCAGAGATAGCAGCACCATGATCAAAATCGATGCACGGCCAATGAGTTTGATCCTTCAAACGAGACCTTACAGTGATTCAGCTCAATGCACTGTGAGGTTATTGTTTGGTCACGCGAAGTGCAAGATGCAAATGATAGACATAAAGGAGATTCGTGCCGCGCTAAAAGTTTTTTTTGCGACGGCGAAAACGGCAACCCACATAAAAAGCAAGCTAGATCATGTTCTTTGGCGAGTCTTCCCCTTCATTTAAGACGGTATATTTGTGGATTGCTGACTTTAAACAAACCTAAAGGAAAATATGTACAACAGAAACATTAAAAAAGGAACAGATAAGAGGAAATTGCTCAGAAATGGTAAAACCGAGGCTACGAAGAAATAACAGCGAAAGTAAGATAGAAAACTAGTATCTTCTCATATAAACGACTCCGACACAGTGCAGAAAAATGATCGAAGAAAATGAAGAAAAGAAAAAAGACGTCTGGTTCGATTAAGAATGCAAAGAAGCAATAGAAGAAAGTAAGGCAGCAAAACAATATGTAGGGAGAAGAAGAGAGAAAAAATTAACGAAAAAATAAAGGAATTCGAAGAATCATATAACAAAAAAAAATGCAAAGGTCTTCTACAGAACTATAAACGGAGAAAGAAAAGGGTACCAACAGCAAATGATAAGTATAAGAAATAAAACCGGAGATATGCATGGAAGAAACAGAAATAACCGAGATTTATCAACAATATTTTGAGAAAACGTTCAGAAATGAAGAGGCAAAGAAAATAGAACAAAAACGAAAACAGAAGAGGAAATAGAACTACCGAGCTGGGAAGATTTTAGAAGACTAATAAATCGGGAAAAAAGGAACAAAAGTCCAGGAATAGATAATATACAATGTGATTTTTTTAAACTGAATTTTGTCCCCCCCCCCCTAGCTATTTGAAATCTGAAGCAACAAAAATATTTATCAGTTTCATAAATAAAAACTTTTAGTCAGTTAATAATAATACAGACAGTTCTAAGGTTAATCCAGGCTCTGCTGCAGTTCAGTTTTCAAAAAATCACTCTGTACCAATTGAACTAATAAAATACGGAAACGAACAATTGGAAAAAAGAATTTTCGAACCAATATAACAAATATGCATAAGGAAAGAGATGCCAGATATCGCTTCTAAATACTGCATACAAATTATTAGCACCTTTAATTAATGAAAGAGTCCGAGGCGAATCCAAAAGAAAGATAGGGGATTACCAGGAGGCATTCAGGGAAGGGAAATCAAAGGTAGATCAAATATTTACCATAAGACAAATCCACGAAAATTTTAGAAAAGAGAACATAAGAATCCATGCCCTGTATACAGATTTCCAACAAGCATTCGATAGAGTAAAAAGAACAATGGTAATAAAAGCAATGGAATAGCTACAACACAATCAAGAAACAATAGCGTTAGTAGCAATGACTTTGGGAAGAACAACCAATAAGATGAAATATAAAGGCTGCTTATCCATAGAATTCGCCACACCTGTTTAACATTATATTAGAATACGTTATAAGCAAAGCCAGAATTAATACAAACAAAAACGTGGTAAATGGGAGTGAACGCCCAAGTGATGCGACAACAACAAAATAGTTGTGAGTGATCGAAGATTCATAATATTTTACATGAACATTTGGACATGCAAAAGCTTTGTGCGCGATGGGGACCGCGTTTATTGACTTTAGACCAAAAGCGTGTGTGAATGGACATTTCGTCTGGTTGCTTGGAGCCTCTCTTGGCTCTCCGGTTCTTGACTGTCAATGAAACGTGGTTCCACCACTACACGCCGGAGTTAAAAGAACAATCAAATCCTGCACCAAAGAAGACAAAAACAATAGCGTCTGCAGGCAAGGTCATGGCATCGGTTTTCCGGGATTCACAGGGTACAGTCTGAATTGGTTACCTGGAAAAAGGAAGGACGATCACTGGAGAGTCTTACGCAGGTTTGCTGCAAAATTTGAGCGAAGAAATCCAGTAAAAGCGGCCGCACGTTACCAAAACAAAAATCCTCTTTCACCTGTTCACACGTCAACGGTTTCCATGGCTACAATCCATGAACTCGATTCGAATTGTTGGATAATCCCCCCTAATCACCCGATTTAGCCCCGTCTGTCGTCCATTTGTTCCCGAACCTCAAAAGATGGCTCGGAGGACAACAATTTTCCGACAACAATGAAGTGGTTCACGCTGTGAACGGCTATTTGGTAGATCAGGAGAAATCATTTTATAAAAACAGTATAATGGCTTTGGAACATCGTTGAGAAATATGTGTTGAAAAATATATACCTACAAGTTGCTCAAATTTATTCGCATTTTCTTTTTCATTTACTATGCCTTAGTTATTTTTGATCATTTATTATACCTAGAAAGAAATACGAATCATGATCCGGATAATCAAGCTTCTACTGCACATCACTATCATTCTTTTTGCTTAAACTTTGACATTTTTATTAACCTAAAATATTTACTGACATAATTCGATAAACATTTTTGTAAAGAAAAAACTTACAAAGAAACTTTTAATTTTGTAAATGTCTACCGATTAAACTCAAACCAAAGTTAACATAGTCTTGTAAATCAGAGATTTTTAGTTTAATCCTGGCGGAGGTCACGTGAGATTTTTAATGCGAAAATATTCTGGAAATATGGGTAAAGGGTAAAACCATAAGCCTCTTGCTAAAGCTGAAAGTCCCTAGTGGGGTAATACTAATAACAGGTCCGGAGTTGCGGTAGCTAGGTACCCCCAGTCCCCCAGTCCAGTACAATCAGGAGAGGTAAGCTTCGTTGTCTCCGGTTAGTACTGGAATGGGTGGCACGAAGACTGGTCACTATGGGAGAGCAGACCAAAAACCCCACACTGAGGGAGATCTATGTCCAGCAGTGGAGCGACAGAAGGTTGACTAAAAAAAATACTAAGCATAGCAGTTGTTGCGTGTTGAGATCCTTGGTACTCGCAAACCTACACCTCGCCCATAAATCTTGTAAATACTTCTAATAGTTCTAATGTCAAAATTTCGTATTTATTAGTAAGTTTGATGTGTATCACAAATATTTTTGTTTATTAATGCTTGAATACAATGTAAATAATATAAGCTTCTAACATTTTTCTAGCTTATTAATTATTTATTAGTACTAATCCGTATATCGCCGGAATGGCCTTGTGGTTAAGGCATTCGACTACAGCGCGGACGGTCTCCACGTCAAACTCGATAATCGGCGGGTGACCTATAGTCACTGAAAATCTGATGGAATAGGAAAGGTAGACGGTTGTTGAATGCATGGTGCTTACCACACCACTCCATACGTATAATGTGCGAAACAAACGAAATTGGAAAATTTTGATTAATTTTCTGTCAAAAAAATGTATAGAAATTCACATTCTTTGGGATTTTTTTGCTAAGGTGCTATTAATATTATCAACAAATTTGTATCGACAGTACTTAGTTTGTTCTTTTCTAGACGCATATGATTTTTTTGATTAAAAAGCTTGATTGGAAGTGACAATCAAATCGGATCAAATAGACCATGTTTTAGTTATAATTTTTACCGAAGAAAACCCTCCTAAAACTAATTCGGTGCGATTTTCAGTAACAAAAAGTCTGGCAACTCTAACCAGCTCTAACAAAATATTAGTTATTTATGTATCAAGGGCGTAAAGAAGGCGATTTTGGCCTGCGGCGTGAATATTATAACCCGAGGCTTTAGCCGAGGGTTATAACACGCCAAAGGCCAAAGTCGCTTATTACGCCTGTGGTAACTACATACAATATTTTTTGCACGAACGGAGATTTTATTTAAATTTTTTGATTAATAATAAAATTTTTCTAATGAAATTTTTAAAAATTTCAAATTGACGCATTCACGGCAAGAGTGATTTTATAGAAATTGTATTGTAACTAAGGTATTTTTGTGATATTTCAAATTAATTTGTTGCGAGCGTAAAGTGCACCCGAGGTCTGCAATAATGAACTTTACGCCCTTCTTTGCGGGCGAAAAGTAGTCACTTTACGCCCGGGAGTGCAAAAAAAATAATAACACAGAGAAAATAAAGTCTTGTTTACACCAACCTATCTTGCTAACATAACCTTCCGTGGGCTAAAATCTCATGAATACATTATAATTGCACTTAAACTAAACTTGAAAAATATTAATAAAAGACCCTCAGGGCTTCGTGAATAAGCAATATTTCTTTGAAATAAAAAGGGGGGACACTCGTTTGCACATAAAGCACAATTTTTTGCGAGTGAATTCTTAACAATAATAAAATCGTTTAATTGGTACAAAAAGCAATTTTAGATAATTCGAACACACAGACGTAATTTCCAGGAAGCGCTCGTTATTATTAAAAAAAAAACATAGTTAAAGAACTTGGTTGTTTTAAAGTTAATTAAACTCGGAAATTTGCAGCAATTTTGAGGAACATGATATTTTAATTAAATAATTAATCATAGGCGTACATTGTTTAGTTAAATTTTGTTAATTTGAAATGTTTAAATTTGCTACACACAAATAGTTTACGAACATAACGAAAAACTGAATTTAAATAACTATTTCGATTCATATTTTTTTAATTCAAAATTTTCAGAATTAATAAAAATTCTTTGAACATAAAGTTTTACAATAATAAAATATAAAAACATATTGGTAAATCGAAATACTTAGAAGGATCAAAATCGCTACAAAAAACAGAAGGTGCCTGGTGACTTTTCAGTAACACAAGATGCCAAAAATCAAACTTGGTCCGCATTACGTAGCCATGTTTATCGCGTAATATGCAGTAACTGGTTTTTGTGATTCTGTGAATAATTATGATAAACAAATTATTGAGAAACTATACTCGTGGCATCTCCCGACAATAGTTTCGTTCCGTTAAACTGATCTTTACACAATCACAAAACTTTCCTTTCCTTTTTGTAAAAATTGTACTTTGCATGTTTATATTGTATCTGCTCTTACTAGGGTAAAATCGAAAAAATTATCAAAGCAGTCGACCCATGTTTAAAAAAAAATTAATAAGTAAAAACAACCAGCAATGCTAATTTTTTTCAGACCTTTCGTCATTTTTGAAACGTTCAACATATTGTATAATATTTGTCTATTTACCGTGTGTGATATAGGCTTACAGTTGTTTACAATAAAACCAACACAAACGTTAATTTGTTAGAAATCGATGTGCATTTAATTAAATGAAGGTAGACATGGAAGCAAACGCATTTCCACGGAAATTGCATGCACTAAGTAACCTAAACAGGAAATTCAGAGGTTGGATTTTTCAAGGTAGATTACATTGCAAGTTCAACTTCCCGTAAAATAATTGCCTGTCAATGACGCATACACGTTTATTGTAAACTTTTATTTCCTGATCATGAGATTTTCTCATTCCTTGGCATGAAAAAGTCCAATTAAAGAATCAATATTTGACCACAAATTATAATCCGTTTGCATTATAAAGTATGTTCATTAAAAAAAAACTCTAGAGTGCTTTGAAAATTTGTTTTAAGTATGTCTTAGGCTGTATGTTACATATGAAAATCATTTCCAGAGATTGCTGCGAGTTGTTTTTTTTAATGAACATACGTTATTTGATCTATGATTAACAATGATTCTTTTCTTCTGATTAAGTTACATTTTTATAATTACAATATATTTTAAGCTACATTTTTTTATAAATTAAATTATGTTTAATCAAAGGTAATAGGGTCAATTTTTCATAATTAATTCAAATTCATTAAGAACATCCTTAGGTTTAATTTTTGCTAAACTATGGCTATTTTCGACTTTTTTCAAAAATTAAGGCAATGTTGCAAACATATAAAAGATTGTTTCTTAAAAATTTAAAAATCTCCGAGGAAAAGAACAGTTAAGTCATTCTACAGGGTTATTGGTAATTCGATACATTCCTTTGGAGATATGATGGGACAGGAGCTAAGAAACAAATTAAACCTAACATACATTATGCAAAAATAAAAAAATAATTTCTGAGAAAAACGAATAGGTAATTTTCGTAGCTGATTTTTAGAAATCATTTTTAATAAGTTTTTATTTAAAATTTTCACATGATCGAAATGTTTCAGGATATTTTCCATTCGAAACGGATGACCATAGACTGGGACAAGTAACCCAGTCAAAAAGTTCAGAAAATGTCAAGTAGATTTTTTAAAAATTAACTTTAAAGACAATAAGATCTACTTTTTTGAGAAAAACACAAAAATTGAAATATCTCAAAAACTATTGAGTTTTGCATAATGTATGTTAGGGTTAAATTTGTTTCTTAGCTCCTGTCCCATCACATCTCCAAAGGAATGTATCGAATTACCAGTAACCCTGTATATGGTATGAGTTGAAATAAGATACAAATTTAATAATAGTCCTCTTCTTCTTCTTAGCCTTCGACGATTCCATTTTCGGATGTGTGCCTCCCCAATTCGTCTCCAATTTTCTCTATTCTCTATCCTTCTCTTCCACATCAAACGTCTTCTTGGTCTTTTCTCTAACCACGGATGCCATATTTGGATGACCGCATTCAATCTATTGTCCGTCTGCCTTGCATTATGGCCAGCAAATTTTCATTTCAGACTGGCGACTCTTTCTCTTATGTCTATTATTTTGGTT
The DNA here is from genome assembly GCA_963082815.1 of Melanotus villosus. Classification (NCBI taxonomy): domain Eukaryota; kingdom Metazoa; phylum Arthropoda; class Insecta; order Coleoptera; family Elateridae; genus Melanotus; species Melanotus villosus. The sequence continues at coordinate 13,686,902 of OY720423.1, forward strand.
TTACTTCTAATCCAGGTATTTATTTTCCCGTTTTGTAAGGTGATATGTAACATTTGCCTCTCCATGGCTCTTTGTGTTTTCAAATAACCAGGTCTGCCAGGAACAAGACATCACAGGTAGATTGCACTGGTGGAAACCCCTAGTTTTCAGATATTGGGGAATTGATTCATTTTTTAAAATATAGCTTAGCCTTCCGAAGACATCCCATCCGAGTTTGGTTCTCTTTATTATTCCGGCTTCTTGATTTTCTTTGTTACGCTTAATTATTTGGTCGAGATAAATATCGTTCTACTTGTTCAAGTGTGTGTTTGTTTATTTTTACGTCTAGTAAATGATCGATGTTTGTCATCACCTTCGTCTTAGCTCTATTTATTCTTAAGCTTCTTTTGTTTGTTCCTCGTTGAATTCTAGTCATAGTCTTCTTCCTTTTCGGCGATAGGAATTAAATCGTCTGCGTGGTTTAGATATTCTGCATTAATATTTATACATTTTCCCTCTCAGTTTAACCTTCTGTACATGTCTTCATTCTCATAATAATAAACAACCCGACTGGAAATAGAGCACAAATAACGATCAACCAAACAGCAATAGATCAAGTCACAAGATTTAAGTACTTAGGCTGCTGGATTAATACCGACCTAAATCCTGGTGACGAAATTAAAATTAGAATAGAGGTGGCAAGAAACACATTCTTAAAGTATAAATCTATGCTTTGCAACAATCACCTGCAACTCGCTCTAAAAATAAAATTTGTTAAGTGTTACGTATGGTCGACATTACTGTATGGTATGGAGGCTTGAACGCTGAAAAAATCAATCATGAATAAGATCGATGCCTTCGAAATGTGGATTGTGGATATACAGGTGAATCCTGATAATCTCCTGGGTAGAGCGAATAACCAATGAAAAGGGATTAAGGAGAATATGCGGTGAAAAAGAGCTAATTAATACGATTAAAAGAAGAAAACCGCCTACTTCGAACATATTCTAAGAAATGAAAAATATAAATTACTACAAACAATAATTAAAGGAAGGATACATGGAAAGAGAAGTGTGGGAAGAAAAAGATTATCTTGGCTCCGCAACATACGAAATTGGGCAGGAATGACGGTTTTACAACTGTTTCGGGTAGCTGCAGATCGAAAGATGTTTAACCAAATGGTAACCAACCTCTGAATCGCAGAAGGTCTTTAAGAAGAAGAACACATGTCTTCCAAGGTGTTAATGAAGAGTTTTAGGGAAATTGTATCTCCTTGTCTTACGCCACGTTTAATGGGTATGAGATCTGTGTCTTGTATTCGGACTGTGATTGTACTTTCCTTATTTATATATTGTGGATTAGGTTTATGTAGCGATATTCTATTCTCTTATTCCATAATCCTTCTTCCACTGCCCATATTTCGATCGTATCGAAGGCCTTCTCATAATCCACAAAAACAGTAAACAGTGGTATGTGGTATTCTGTGGTCTTCTCTAATATAGTTCTAATTGTCAATATATGATCGCATGGCCTTTGCGAAATCCCGCCTGTTCGCGAACCTGATATAGCTCTAACTTACTGTTAATTCTTTTTGTTAGAAGTTTATATATCTGGGATAGCTAGGTAATTTTGCAAGGTCTAATCTGCCCCCTTCTTGAAGAATAATACTGTAATCGCGTTTTTCCATGCCCTTTGGTATCGTTCCAGAGACATTTGTTCAGAAGAAATTTTAGGATGCTTATTACTTCTTCTCCGCCTTCTAATAGCATTTCTTTTGTAATGCTGTCGTTTCCGGAGGTTTTATTGTTCTTCATTTTTCTTAAGTTGTTTACTACTTCCTCTTTAGTTATTTCTGGTATTTCTTCTAAATTCACCTTTTTCTGTAGTTTTCTGTTCGTTACTTCTGGAACTGTATTCTATGATGACAAGTTTTTATAAGATTTCTCTGTTCGCCTATTAATCTTTGATTTTTCCCTGACTTCTTCACCGTGTTCATCTTTTATTGTTGTTATTTGTGCTCTGTCCAATGTAGATTTGAGTACTTTCATGTTTTTATTATTTTCTATAAGCTGACTAACCTGTGATCGCCGCCGACTGAGAATCTATTTAAAACATGTACATCTTCTTTTTGTAGAATCTATTCATTGCGAAAAAACATTGTTGTTTTAGGAAATTATATAAAATTTCTCCTCTGCTATTGCTAGTCTTGTATTCAAAACTTCCTATTCTTTCTTCCTTGTTGTCTATTTTACGTCCAAGTTTTGAATTAGGGTATCCCATAACTATTGTAATTTGGGATGAGCATTTGTATATCTTCGTAGAAATTTTGTGGAGGTACAATCGCTAATTTTACTTTATCGTTTATTTTTAGAACTATGTAAGCTATAGTCGGATTCGATTTAATTTGGCATGTGGGTTTTTGCAGTATAATTACTTGTATAGTTATACTGCTCTCTTTCTAGCTTGTTAGTGCGAATAGGCTATTAGAGCGAGCGCAAGTGCAGATGGCCGCTCTGAAATTTATGAAATGACTTGTGAAACGAAAAGAGATAGCATTTACTGTGTTCAGAACGGTTCAGTACATGCCAAATTAGATCGAATCCGACTATACCCTGTCCGATATTCCCCTATATGTCTCGATGTTTGATGCAAGCTTTATTGTTTATTATGAATCCGATACCGATATTGGCTTCAATATTACCCATGTGGAATCGTACATTTCCGGAAGCGAATTCTATTGTTTTTTCTTGTAGTTTCTGGTAGTTCAAGGACGTCCCAATTAATGTGCTTTAATTCTTCTTCCAACTCGTATACTTATTGTCGGTTTTCAGAGTTCTGATGTTGTAGGTACCTATTAAGAGTGTGGTCGTATTTGTATTTGTCTTTTCCGGGGTGATCTCCTTTTGACGAATTTTTGCATCCCCCAGAATCCTTGAGGCAGACCACCTATGTGGTGTGGGATTTTGGATAGTTTATCCTACGCACCTGGGGTACTGTAATTTTAAAATTCAGCATATCATGATGTGTTTACTTGGGGGGTTTTGGGCGTTTTGGCCAAGAAGTCACCGCGCTAGCCATGCGTTTTGGTGACTTAGTGGTAGCCTTCCTTACTCAGACTGAACGTGCCTACTGGTCTAATCAGGTTCCTCAATTTGGGAAACTTTAAAAACCCAAGTTACATAGAAAAACTGGAAAATAATCAAGGTTTATCAGAATATAAAAAAAATGTAAATGAACTATATAAAATGACATGCAAGTTTCAAGCTTGACATTTATTTGTTTTGTAAGGCACTAATTTTCAGAAATATGTATATTTCATTCACTTTAAGAAAACATTTTCAATGTATTTTTTTATATACGAAAATTTCATAATTTATTAAAATATATAAAAATGGTTTTATCATTGATCATAGAAGTTTAAAAATTAATCATATAATTAGAGATTAAATATTTGAGGATTTACTTCTTTAAGCAAACATTTTCAATGGTATACGAAATTTCCGTAATTTACTAAAATACAGTAAAAAAATAATTTTATAAGTGATAATATAAATTTTAAAAAATGTATTCGGTGAAGATAACAAAACCGACGATGACCAGATAAATTAACAAACAAAAATATAAAACGTAACAGTAACAAATGATTATATAATTGACGTTATTTTCGAACTCTTTTGATATAAATACAAACGCACCTTTAAACCGGAACTTCATTGCTAAAATTATTTTCAAAACATTTAAACTCGTTTCCCAGAAAACATGAATCAAGCTAACTAATTTAAAATTATAATACGTAAACTTATTCAATGCCAGACAATTTAGTTTTATTCTTAAATCTAGTTTTGCTTCCTGTTTAATACTTAATTATTACGAGTATGCAAATTTTAATAAACAATGCTCAGTTCTCTGGAATTAAAAAAAGAAGACAACTCTTTCGGAAAACTAGGGGAAGAACATTTCAAAATGTTGGTTTTTGTTGCAATTTTTACCTGTAAGAGGGAAAACAATTCAAATATACGTTCGAATTTTTAAATAAATTTGATTATGATAGGAAAGCGATTTTTCTTCTTCAGCCGAGTATTTTTCCACTCAATAAGCTGACCGATTTTAGGAACGACTAAGTCATTTCATAGTTGTCATAAGAATTTTCTGACGTCAGTATTTTACTTTTATAGTTAGAAAGTAGCCACTTCTGTGTTGATTACGCAATAAACCCAGATTTATTTAAATAAATTAAACATCAGCGTGATTCAGAAAGTCAATGCAATCCATGCAAGCCTAGACTACTGGTTTACCACATTGATATGAATTTAAGATAATTCATTTCCTGTGTTTCGAAAGGTATCTTTGAACGTCAATGTTTTTTAATAATTTTAATTGTGTGGTTTCTTTTTAAAATTGGAAGACATTACTTGTTCACACGCGAAAAGCATCGATGCCTATTTAAATGAGTAGTATTTACAATACATTTATTTAAAAACAATTATCACTTTTTTTCTATATCTGTATCTGCATCTGCAACCTCTTTTACCTTTCGGTGTCGAAGTTGGTGCAAATTAAATTTGGGAAATTTTCATAATTCGTCAAGCTACCTTATTTCCTTATTTTCAAGCATGAAAGTTAAAACAAAATAGATAAAAGGTTAAACCTAAAATAATGTTAATGTAATGCCTTCGAGATTTCTATAAAGTAATTTTACGGCCACCACATTTCGATTTGAAGGCCAGAGTAAACATTAAAACATTAACAATAATGCAGGTGCTGTCATTAGTTAATAATTAACTGTTTAATTACCACCGAAGTAAAAGTTGTGTAATTTATGCAATTTATAGTTTTTCTTGATGTAAAGCAATTTATAATTAATGTCTACATGAATTATTTATTAGAAGGAAGTTTTTTATCAATATTTACTAAATTTTTAGTAGGTTAAATTAAATTTTTCTTTAATTACCAAAAGACCTATATTGAGTAAAAGCCAAATTTTGAATTTTAAACAAGTCTTTTTAGAAGCATTCCAGTCGTTTCTTCTCTTCTGGTGAATCAGTGAAAATAGTTTAATAAAATAACAGAAATAATTATAAATCAGTTGTTCAAAATCTCAGCCCTAATCAATGCCCAAATCCAAAATAATTTAATGCCAGAAGAACTAATAGAAATTGTTTTCCACACAGATCCAGACGTAAACGTCACATTACCAGAAGGAAAACTATGGATCGTGTCTCGTAAAGAATGGTTAGCTGAACCACCATCAGGAGACATAACACCCTTAAACGTGCCAGTACCTTACGTGATAATCTCCCACACAGCCACCGAAAATTGTACAGATTTTGCAGCGTGCACTTTTCAAGTACGGATTATTCAGAGTTTTCACCGAGACAGCAGAAAATGGAGCGATATCGGTTATAATTTCTTAGTAGGCGGCGACGGAAATGCCTACGTAGGTAGAGGGTGGAAATCCGTCGGGGCTCATACGTACGGATACAACGCGAAAAGTATAGGAATCGCGTTTATAGGAACGTTTAATCAGTATTTACCACCGAAAAGGCAAATAGATGCTGCTAAGCAAGTTATCGAATTGGGAGTCGAACTTGGATACCTTGTTAAAGATTATAAAATTGTAGCTGCTCGACAGTTGCAAACAACACAAAGTCCTGGGCATTTGTTGTATCAAGATATCAAAACTTGGTCCCACTGGTCTAAAACTCTGTAATGTTTTTGATGGACAGTTTTTCCCAAACATCGGAAGAAATGATTTTTTAAGTAAGAACATACTTGTACTAAGTACAAAATTATGTATTTAATTTTTTTGGGCATAATAAAGGGCAACAGGTTTCTATTTTTATTTTTTTTGACTTTGATATCCCCAAATGCGAATGAAAAACTCATCTCTTCTGGCTTAACAATTTTGCTTAAGAAACGAACATTTTTAAACAAACGGAATGCAAATTATTCTCTCGTAGATATAAATTAGAAGAAACGCTTTACAAACACTTAATAATCAGTGCACAGACTTCTATCAAGGTAATTATAAAACAAAAAATTCCGTTTCACTTCACGCCTTCTTCTTACTAGTTTTTGCAATCTACCTCTTAATTACTACAGTTTGTTGCATGCAAACACTTGAATGGGTGTTGGGAGTTTACCCTCTAATCTTTGCGTAATTTCAACTCTCATTGACGTAGTAGTAGTTCATGGAGGACGAGGAAATCTACAATTTAGATATTTAACTTTTTTATCTTCACAATAATCTTCTTTGATCACGTGCACTACCATCGAATAGAAATGTTACAGCAGACTTTAAAGGGTATAAAAATAACTGCAGCAAGCTTTATAAGCAGATGTTGGACTATTTAATGCTGGCTGTATAATGCCATTAACACTAGCTTAATCAACATACAGTAGGTGGCCACCGAATTAGAAACTTTCAAAATATTTTTTGTTATGGGCACAATGGACCAAAAACTTGATAGCACATTTTGGATTCTGTTCCAATATCCCTATCGCAATAGTACTAACACCTTTATCCTTTATGTAAGATTCCCTTAGTGCCACACCGCAGAATCTATAAAAACATGTTTTTTTGAACGTAACATCGCCGTTCTTCCGTTGTGGCAATTCACCAAATTTGAATGCCATTGAGAACTGTTGTTGGGCTTTAGTTAAAAGTAAAGTTTATAGTTTTAGAAACGCTAATTTAACAGATTTTAAGAATAGAATCCTAAATGTATGGCCGAACGACCCTGAAACTAAAACTATAGCGAGAAAATGCGTAAATAGTATATCTGGCAGGATCAATCAAACGGGGGGGGGGGGGGATAACTAATTATTTTAATTGGATTTCCCAGTAAAATAATACCATATGAACAAAAATTATTTAGATAAGGGATGGCCATGGTGAACAAAATCACTGCCTTTGATTGATTCAGCTTCTTGTTGGTTCTACATGATAGGTACGTTCAGAATTCCAAAGCCACCATTTATCTAAATAATTTTTATTCGTATGGTAGTTAATAATAGAAATTAAATATGTGTACATTATATAAGCAATAAATGTGTTCTAAAAGAAAGAAAATATTGAAAATTACAAAAGTTTCTAATTAGGTGGCCACCTACCAAGGGCGGTTTTAGAACATATTTTTGGGGGGGGTACTAATTTTCGTAACTGTCAAAATTCTTTATACACGAAAAATTACCTCAAAAATTACTTAAAATATTTTAAAATGATGGATGGTAGTTTTGACGATTGTTATTTTGTAGCACATGATGGATTCTTGGGGGGGGGGGTAATTACCCCCATTACCCCCCCTATAAAACCGCCCTTGCCACCTACTGTAGTTCGTAGACTTTTTAAAGGCTGCTGATAATAAAAAATCGTAGTAAAAGCATCCGAAAAAAATACCCTAAACTCACGTACCACCTTTAAGAATCATCTTAGTTTAGTAGCTATGCGAATAGTTTCCGATTTATGACAAAAATTCTTAATTTCAGATCCAAAAGTAAATGTAACGCTCCCAGGAAGACTGAAGATAATATCCAGGTTAGAATGGTTAGCACAACCACCTGCAGAACCAGCAAAACCATTACCTCTTCCCGTACATTACGTGATTATATCCCACACAGCTACTGAAAGTTGTACAGATCAAGCTGCCTGCACTTTTCACGTCCGTTTCATACAAACTTTTCACATTGAAAGTAGACAGTGGTGGGATATCGGTTATAACTTCCTTGTAGGAGGTGATGGATCTGCCTACGAAGGTAGGGGATGGAAATCTGAAGGTGCTCACACGTATGGTTATAATTCGAAAAGCATCGGGATTTCATTCATCGGGACGTTTAATCAGGTTTTACCTCCCGAAAGACAGATTACAGCAGCTAAACGACTTATAGAAAAAGGTGTCGAATTGGGATATATTGCTTCCGATTATAAAATAGTAGGTGAAAGGCAGCTGGAAACTACGCAAAGCCCCGGATTAAAGTTGTACGAATATATTAAAACCTGGCCACATTGGGCGGAAAAACCATAATTTTTTTATTATTTTTAGTTGTAATTAAAGACTGAATGTTATGTAATTAATACATTATTTTATATCTGATGTGATATCATTATATCTTATAGGTACTGTTGAGTTTGAGTTTTTTTTATGTTTTTGTATGTCTGTAGACTTTCCTAAAATTGTATTACTTGGTAGCCTAAACATCTGGGCTTTTTGGGGCTTGTTATTAAAGAAACCAATTTGCATCACTGCTTCCAACAATTTTTCCACGCAATTTAGGGTTTAGAGTTTACAGAAAAAATGAAGTTGCAAGCTTTTAACTTGCACCTCATAATAATTACGAAGCTAATCATTTGACTACCAAAACAAATACAACCAACGTCATATTTGCCGTCCTAATTGTTTATGAAACTTCGATCAGTTAATTCAGCGAATTTTCTGAGTATTGTTGTTATTATAAAAGGGCGAAAATGTTACGAACCCGATAAGAAGTTCAAGTAAATAAAGCATCATTAAATTCTGATCAAAAACTTACATTTAATTATCCCAAGTATTAAATATTTGCAACCCATGGAAATGGAACCTACCTGGAACAAACAAAAATATGTGTATTTCTTTTTTTTTAATTATGTAGTTATTATTAATATCGATTTTCAGATTTTTAAGTTTAAAAATAGTTCTTTAACTGCACTTTAAGTAGTTTTGGTTTTTCTCGCATTTTTTGTTTTATGGCACTCCTGAGTTTGAATTTGTTCTCTTCTTCAGTTATATGAACGCCAAGCATTTAGTTTTATTGCACTCTCAATTTGTCTATGTCCTTGGTTTGTGCGCAACAGGCAAATTCACAAAGAGTTTAGTGTTCCGCTAATAGCAGAATTTATCAGTAATTTAACTATTAACTTCTTTAAAAATATAGTACAGTGCACAATTGCAACTACATTAAATATTGGACAAAAGAACATACACAGAACCACAGAAGACTGAAGCGCAAGCTTCCACAGGACTTAATCTAATTTAATCATTACTAAGGAATATAAGAATTGAAATTCTTGTAAGCCAGAGGTGTGAATATGATCACTAAATCCTCTCGCTAAATTGATATTATTCCTAGCCATAAGTTGTTTATTCCAAAGCCATGTATTGCATCTTATTTTGCAGAGCTAGCTAATCCCAAATTAAAAAAAAGGTCTAAATTTCTTGTCATTGCCAGCAAATATTAATTAAAGAAGAAAACGAAATTGCCTCGTTTTTTCCAACGCTGAACACTTAGTTTTATGCTATTCTGAGTTTCTTTATTTTGTCTAAATTTCTTCTTGTTTCCAACAAAAGTTAATCAGAAAAAAAGACTGAACTGCCTCGTTTTTTCACAAACTAAACGCTTAGTTTTATGGCACTTCGGGTTTCTTTATTTCTTCTCCTTGCCAGTAAACATTAATCGAAAAATAAAACTAAACTGCTTCGCATTTTCCAAAGCTTAAAGCTTAGTTTCATGGCACCTTGGGTTTATTTATTTTGTCTAAATTTATTCTCGTTTTCGATAGAAATTAATCGAAAACGAAAACGGAATTTCCTCGTTTTTTCCAGAGCTAACATTTAGTGTTGTGGCCCTTTGACTTTCATTTTGTTCAAATTTTTCACGTTTCAAAAAAAATTAATCGAAAAACCAAACGAAATTGCCTGTTTTTTATCCAAACGTTAAACGTTTAGCTTGATGGCACTTTGAGTTTATTTATTTTGTTTGAATTTTTTCACGTTTCCAATAAAGTTAATCGAAAAAGAAAACGAAATTGCCTCATTTTTTCGAAAACGAAACGCTTAGTTTCATGGTACTTTCGGGTTCTTCATTTTGTTTAAATTTCTGCTAACTTCCAATAAAAATTAATCAAAAATGAAAACAAAATTGGCTCGTTTTTTGTTAAGCTAAACGCTTACTTTTGTGCCACTCTGAGTTCCTTTATTTTGCCTAAATTTCTTCTTGTTTCAAATAAAAATTAATCAAAAAAGAAAACGAAGTTTAAATTTCTTCTCGCTGATGCTAATTAAAATTAATCGAAAACTAAACGAAACTGTCTCGGTTTTCCAAAATTAAACGCTTAGTTTTAGGGCATGTTGAGTTTTTTCATTTTGTCTAAATTTCTTCTCCTTGTCTGTAAAAAAAAAGGAACGCAAAATTGCCTCGTTTCCTCCAAAACCAAACGCTTAGTTTTAAGGCATTTTAAGTTTCTTTATGTTGTCTACATTTCTTCTCCTTGTCAGTAAAAATTAATCGAAAAAGAAAACTAAATCGCTTTGCTTTTTCCAAAATTTAAGGCTTAGGTTGGGTTTCTTTATTTTGTCTAAACTTCTTCTTCTCGTTTCCAATAAAAATTATTTAGTCGAAAAAGGAAACAAAATTACCTCGTTTTCTCCAAAGATAAATGCTTAGTTTTATGACACTTTGAGTTTCTTTATTTTGTTGAAACTTCTGCTTGCTTCCAATAAAAAGACGAAAACGAAATTACCTCATTTTCTCCGAAGCTAAACATTGTAGTTTTGTGGCACTTTAAGTTTCTTTAATTTAATTAAAATTCTCGTTTCCCATAACAAATTAATCGAAAAAGAAAACGAAATTGTCTCATTTTTTCCAAAGCTAACTTGTACTAAACTTAATTTAATAAATAATAAGGGAATAGAATGAATAAACAATTTGAAACGAAAATAATAAAACAAATGCTTCGTTTTGTGGTTCTTTGAATTTCTTTATTTTATATATGTTTCCTCTTGCGTTGCAAATAAAAATTAATTGAGAAACAAACGAAATTGCCTCGTTTTTCCCAAAACTAAGCGCTTAGTTTTATTGCACTCGGAGTTTCTTAATTTTACCTAAATTTCTTCTCCTTGTCAGTAAGTATTAATCTACAAGGAAAATGAAATTACAAATACAAAAATAATGGCAGTCACGATTATTATTTACAAGCCTTTAGTTTTTGGTAAACAAATTCCCAATTCTTTTAAATAATTGGATAACCTCATTGCATTTACATTTTGATAACCCTGGTGTTTTATCAGCTGTTATAATAATACTTATTAAGAGTTCCGATTAAAAAAACACATAATTAGAAGAATTTGTTATTTCAAAATACGCAAATGATTAACTTCGCAGTAACTCCAACACCCGATACAAAGCTGGGAAATACCCACAACCTTTTAGAGAATCTGAGAAAAAGATGAGTTCAAATTCAGCAGTCTGCTGCTGTAGAGCTAAGTGCGGGTTGTGTAGAAATTTATTAAGATAATTTAATTGCTAAACATGGCTGTGCAATGTAAAAGCCTCGATGATGGTGATCAAATCGTGGATATCAAAATTCCATCGACAGAAATTAATGCAGGTACTTCACTTTTTTTTAATTTTAAGAAAAACAAAAACATAGTTAATTTATAAAAATTTTCTTTAAGGTAGCAAATCACGTAAGATTGCCGTCAGACCAGCCCTATTTCTTTTTGGATTTTCTCTTGTCCTACTTTTAGTGGCCATAGTGATTTGGATGATCATCGTTTTGATTAAGTATGAGATTCCTAATCATGGAACTAATTTAACTGTGGCAGAATCAACAGCAAATGCAACTGATTTAATTACCGAAACATTTACTGTTGAAAGTACTACATTTACAGGTAAGTTTTGCAATTTTATTTTGTACTTGTAAATAACCAAAAACCAATTCATAATTTCAGACCCACAACTTATGTCACCAAAACGGCTCCACATAATATCCCGACAGGAATGGATAGCACAACCACCCGCAGAACCATTAAAGCCCTTACATCTTCCAGTAGAATACGTAGTAATATCACATACAGCCACTGAAAATTGCACAAATCAAGCATCCTGTACATTTCACGTGCGTTACATCCAAGCTTTTCACATCGAGAGTAGATTTTGGTATGATATCGGTTATAATTTCCTAATTGGGGGTGATGGATTCGTATACGAAGGCAGGGGATGGAAATCTGAAGGTTCTCACACTTACGGTTATAATTCGAAAAGCATCGGGATTGCATTCATCGGAACGTTTAATCAAATTTTACCTCCGCAAAGACAAATTGATGCAGCTAAATTACTTATAGAAAAAGGGGTCGAATTGGGGTATATCTCACCTGATTATAAAGTACTGGGTTCCAGGCAAGTACAAAACACCCAAAGTCCTGGGTTAAAATTGTACGCAAATGTGAAAACCTGGCCACACTGGTCGGAAAAACTATGAATTTTTTGTTATTATTTCTGTAGTTGTAATTAAAGACTGAGTGTTATGTAATTAATAAATTATTTTATATCTGATGTGATATAGCGTTGATTTTTCTATATGTGTAGATTTTTGGAAACTTTATTAATTGGTCTAAAAATATGGGTAGTCTTTTGGGGCTAATTTGGGTTGTTGAAGCACTTACTTCATCAAGTAATTAATGAAAATAGTTTCTTTAAAACCGCGATTAGCTTTTTCTCCGCAGTTTAGAGTTTAAAAAAAAAGTTGTTAATTTTTAACTTATTACACCTTATATAATTACAAAAACTAACCTGACTCCCAAAAAACTTAATTGACGTCATATTTGCTATCGTAATTATTTATAACAGCTTTGAATATACATTATATCAATTCTAGAAAGCCAACGTCTATGGGGAATTTAATTCGTACAAAAAACCTGTACCATACAGTTTATGGCTTCATAAATGTTATTTGGTAGCAAAACTGGTAGATTTTGAACTTACATTTGTAAGCCACCTATTAATGACAAAATGTACAAAATGCACACGGTTGCGAACCTACTACATTCTTATACTCGTAATTAATTTATATAATTGAATTCGCATAGTTTTCTTCATTCCCGAGATTCCTGAAACACGTAGGTTCGATAAGTGTTACAGTTATGCATTTTTAAATTCATAGAAAATACCTTACCTTTAATGAAAATGAGATATAGTCTCTACACTCTAAAAAATTATGATTATAACTACCCTCTTCTTTAGGTCTTAGTGTGAATGTCCACAAAGGTTCCTTTCCTTTAATGAATTTACTTCGCCTGCTTTTTTAGACTGAAAAGACTGTATAAACCAATGCCTATAAATCAACACCTTTTTGTAATGCAACGACAACCCTTAACGCATGATCAAATGAACTTGGCTGTTACAATGCTGCAAAAAGGCCACACACAACAGGATGTAGTTGAGATAATGGAGCCACATCGGAGCGTTATCAGCCGACTTTGGCGTAATTTTCGGGACAGGTAATGTTAATGAACTTTATTTGGGCACTACTCACAAAACCACTCCCAACCAAGATCGATATATGACCATCCAAGCCCGTCGAAATCCAATGTGTACTGCGACTACTCTGAAGAGGCAACTCCAAGAGACGCAGAATGCTGGTGTTAGCACTCAAACCATTAGAAATCGGTTCTATGAGGTTGGTCTTCACTCTAGACGGCCACTACGATGCCCAACTTTACGTCGAAGCAATCGAGAAGCTCGTGCACGATGGGCTTATATTTCGATAAAACATGCAATAACTGTAACACACGATACAAAGTAGTGAAACCAGTTATTTTACTGAGAAAAAGCTCAGTTAAAATTCAACAGTCTACTACTACAGAGCTAAATGCAAAAAGTTTATGAAGATAATTTAATTGCTAAACATGGCTGTGCAGTGTAAAAGCCTAGTTGATGGAGATCAAATCAAGGATATCAAAATTAACGCAAGTAAGTCGCAACGTGTATTTAATCAACCTTTCAATATTAGGTAAATAAGATTTTGGGGAGTTTTTCTCTACTTTGTGAAAACAATAATGTAGTAACGTAAAATTACCGACAAACCAGCTTTATTTCTTTTTTGAGCTTTCCTTATTTATTTTAGTGGTCATAGTAATTTGGATGATAGTCATGTTGATTCCTAATCATGGAGCTAATTCAACCGTGGAAGTACCAACACCAAATGTAACCACCGATTTAATTACCGAAACATTTGCTGTAGAAAATACTACAATTACAGGTGAGTTCAGTTGGGGTTAAGTCAATCACTAATATTAATAAACAATTCTAGATCCACAACTTACATCACCAAAACAGGTCAACATAATATCCCGACGGCAGTGGTTAGCAGTACCACCTGATAAAACATTAAACCCCTTACATCTTCCAGCAGAATACGTAATAATATCACAAACAGCAATCCTTGAAATTGCACAAATCAAGAATCTTGCACAACTTACATGCGTTTCATCCAATTTATTCACATATATTTCAGAAACTGGCCCGATATCGGTTGTAATTTCCTAATTGGGGGTGATGGATTCGTATACGAAGGCAGGGGATGGAACTTTGAACCTGATCACATTTACGGTTATAATTCGAAAAGCATCGTAATTGCATTCGTCGGGGCGTTTTATGAATTCTTACCTCCGCAAAGACAAATCGATGCAACTCAATTACTTATAGAAAAAGGAGTCGAATTGGGGTGTATCGCCCCTTATTATAAAGTATTGGATTCCACGGATAGTTATGAATATATTTATATTCCTAGGAGTTCTGTTAGAACCATTACAGAATCCTAAATAGATTTATTTATAAGTTTTCTTATTGTTTAAAAATATTTTTAAATAGAGACACAGAAGAAGATATTCTTGAATATAGGGAAGGTTTCAGTTGTTGTAGCAAGTGTTAAAATTTCACATTCTGTTTATGTAACCCAACATACGTATAAATAAACAAACAAATTATCAACTAAAATAACCTCCGAAATTCAACCTCTTAAAACAAGTCCTTTATTTTAATCGATTTTGCATCAATTTTTACTTAAAAGCAAATTTCAGAATTCTTACGTAATTCGAACATAACGAAATTTAAAGTTTCGAAAACGGCCCTTAAATGATTCGATTGACGAACAACAAAAATTCAAAAATAATCCAGAAAAATACTGCAGGAATTTATAAATTAAATTCGTAATAAACTTAACATTTTTATTAACTCAGAATCCTAGAATTAATTTACAAATTTGACAAGGTTACGAGATTCCATGTAATGACTTCACTGCGATAGCGGGAAGGTTAACCCGCGGGTTAAGCCAATCCAATGGGAAATTCCAGCAATTCAAGAAGCCATGGTAGACCAGAACATGAGTTAATATGACGTGGTGCTTTGGCTGAACGAGTATTGTGAAAATTACATAGAAGGTAAAATCTGCAAATTAAGCAGCATAATTTTTTTAAAACACTGCGCACGTAACGCACAGTTATGGGTGTTCCATTGAAAACTGGGCAGAAAAATGATAAAATATTTTATATAGATGTAAAACCAGAGAATGCTGAACAGGGAGGTGAGTAAATTTGACTTTTGTTGATTAAAAATTACAAATTTGGCTGATATGTACAGCACAAAGTAAATCATAGGTTAGGTGTTATTAACTTAAATAAGTAATTACTAAAAAGTTGTAAAAATCAGCAAGCAAGACGGTTGCTTTTGACGTTACAACAGTTTACACAATATTAACATATAACGTCTGTTTTATCTGTTTGGTTGGTTAATTACGTATGATTATAATGACGAAAGCTGGAAATTTGACCTTCACCTGTGCGTAGATTTAAAATTATCTTTGTTTCTGTTGTACGTAAACAAACCTTCCACCGTCATTTCTTTCAATTTCTGATCGTAATTAATTTTTAACTGACCATCAAACATCTGGGTTAACAAACATTTTAGAAAACATTTACACAAAAACTTACTTTTTATATTTTTCTACGATTTTTTGTTTTTGTTGGCCTATTTTTGCTTACAATTGTTAAACATTTTAACAACAACTAAACAAAAAAAATTGATTTTAAATATGCCCCTTGGCTTATTTTATTATTATGTGTTTATTTATAGCTCCTAGGCTAGTAAAATTAAAAAGTTCTGTTTGTATTTATATTTGTTGCTAAAGGAAAATTTATTTGTTTAAGCGAACGAATGGTTCAGGACTCGTTACAAACAACGGCTATATGTCTACATTGGAATTTGTGTAACAATACTTATAATACTGGTTATGTGGAAGCTCCTCGAATTTTTCAAAGAACACGGTGTGTATTTTACCATACATGAAGTATAAATAAGCAAAGCCATTTTCTTCGACAATAAAATAAATAGCGGAAAATTACAACCACAAAACAGAATATTCTTTACTACGACAGGAAACTGTGTTAATTTTTATATAGAATCAAGCATAGTTCTGGTAAATTTGTGCAGAAAAAATTAATATAATTTAGGAAAATAAAACCCATTTATTAAACGCTATAGAAGCCAATTTCCATCATTGTGAAGCCTTTTCAAACAGAAGAAACTTGAATCTACAAAAAGGGCTTTTACGGAGGTTTACAGTTTGACTTTGTACAAATAAAAATGTTATTTATTACTCGTTGATATTATTTATAATTATTATTTTAAGTTACTTTGAACGCTTACAAAGCAATATTTGTTCTAGGTTTAAAAATGGAAAATAAAAAATAGTTATTAAATTATTTGTTAACCAATGCGTAATTTTCTTAACATTTTAAGATGTATATTCCTTCGTATCATCAAAAAATACCTAAAATTGTTCCCCCATGCAATCTATTTCGAGTTAAATTTGAATTCAAATTCAAATTCATACTAAAAAATTCAGATTCATTAATACCAAAACATATGCAATGCATTTTTGTAAATTTAATTGACTAATATGAAAGAATTGAAGTACAAAATCAGAAGCATTTTGGTAATTGTCAGATAGTTGGCTAGTAGTTGGGTAGTTAGAAAAAAATAGATATAAATAAATAAATAATCAGATCTTTTTACTACGAAAATAATTGACTTTATGTTACTTAATACAGTATTTATAAAGAGTTCCTGTACGTATTCTTTACATGGCGCAGTCGATTAATGAACCAAGCCATTATTAACAAAACAAATACATAGTGCAGCCGAATATAAATGGCTACGTCAACTTACATTGGCCGCTTAAATTTGGTCAGAAATGTAGCAGAAAATCGAAAGGTAAGTAGTGGCAATCACCCTGTCAATTACAAAGGCTATGAAGTTTACAAGAAACTGCAGCAAAACAAATTCCCTACGTTACAACCTGAAACTACGTCAAACGCCATACCACCAAATGCCACCAAGGAGCTACCAACAGCAGATGACCGTCCGATCCAAATAACGATATTCAATCAAATTGATAGATAAGTTAGAAAAATTGATTTAAAAAAATGGGCGAAGGAATGGACACTGTGATGTCCATTATCACACAATTTCTTGCTAAACTAAATCTTGGGGTGTGGCATCCCAAGCAACCTGTACTTGATGCCGTAGAGCTTCCAATGTCAACGGTGGGTTCGGTAGATTTCTCAATCTTCTGCCCATCATGTCCCACACGTGCTCAATGGGCGACAGATCGGGAGATCTCGGCGGCCAAAGCAAAAGATTGACATTGGCCTTTTCAAAGAAGTTAATAGAAACCCTTGCTACACGGGGCCGTGCATTATCTTGTTGAAAAAGCGGCTCTTCCAGCCTCCGGAGGTATGGAAAAACATTTGGTTCTACTACTTCGTTGATGTAGCGCCGGGCGGTCATGCTGTCCCGAATGAAGAGTAAGGGTGACCTACTGCCGTAAGCAATAGCACCCAACACAATCAACCCCACAGTCCGGTGAACAGGCCTCTCAACCGAAAAATCAGGATTGCACCTTTCTCCACGTCTTCGTCTAACCCTCATCCGACCATCATGCATTCCCAGACAAAATCTCGATTCGTCACTAAAGACAACTCGATGCCACTCAAGGTTCCACTGAAGTGTTTCCGTACACCACTCCAAACATTGCTGCTGATATAGAGCAGTGAGGGGTAGCACAAGATGTGGACGGTAAGACAGCAAGCCAAAGGCGATAAACTGTTGGCAAACCTATAGGACGACCTTCTTCACCTAACCATTGATCAGCTATTGATCTGGTTGTAGAAAATCGGTCTTTCAATGCTGTTAGTCTTAAGCGGCGATCTTGACGTTCATTGGTTCTTCTTTGGGTCCCAGTGCCTCGTCTCCGACGTTCAACGCCATTTTCAGACCACGCTTGATAAGCTAGCATTATTGTCGATTGATGTCGACCTAAACGATTGGCGATTTCTCGGAACGAAAAACCCTGCTTCCCGTAAACCAACAATTCGCCCTCTGTCGAATTCGCTCAACTGCTGGTAAACTTGACGTCTCCTTACTCTAGGCATAATCAGACACTTGAAACACTTTCAACTAAAGAATAGGAACCGAAAAAGTGGAAAGAATTCAAAAAATGATTCTATAAGTGCTTGTTTATCAACACCTCTAAAAAGTGACAAAAAAATTGAAAATGCCACAACTACTTGATGGTCGGCTTTCAAATTTTGATCAACTATAACCTTGGCCTAGTCCAATGTTCTTGCCAAATTTGGTCAAAAAATCCCCACCCCTTCTAGGTGTTGCAGTTTTTATGTCACTGATAATAATAAATAATCAGATTTTCTTAATACGAAAGTATGTAATTGACTTACTCTTAAAACCAATGCAATGCAGGCTTTGTGCAAACCCTGTAAATAAATTCAAATTAAAACCTACAGAATTTAAATTTAATTCGAAAATTGGCTATTCAACACCAAAGATTTTTTTTAAAACAGTTTATATATTTCGCAAACGTAATTTATGACTTATTTCCCTATTGCTTTAATAGTTATTTAAGCTACAAGGAATGTAAGGACGTATTAACATTTGAGGTAGGCGAATACGAGTCGAGGCGAAGCCAAGGCTCGTCGCCTTCCGAAAATGTTAATAGTCCATACATTCCGTGTTGCTTATTATATTTTTTTCGCTTAGTTTAAGTAGTTTAAAAGAACAAGAAAATATTATTTGCAAAGTATGAATTATTTTGAGACAGTTTTTGTGGTAACTATGCGTCCTATAATACTTGGCAACATAAAAAAATCAGTATAATAACAGTGGTAACTGTTATCTGTTCATTATTTTCCTAGAAACGTAAGTGACACTATTAAGTTCCGTCGTCAAGGGTAACTAGAGCCCGAATGTTATTAGCTACTTACAGTCACTGTTGCCATGAATGTAAGGCTTGCTTACTTTGCTAGTAGCGAAAAAATAGTTATTTATGTATCAAGGGCGTAAAGAAGGCGATGTTGGCCTGCGGCGTGAATATTATAACCCGAGGTTTAGCCGAGGGTTATAACACGCCAAAGGCCAAAGTCGCTTATTACGCCTGTGGTACATACAATATTTTTTGCACGAATGGAGATTTTATTTAGATTTTTTGATTTATAATAAAAATTTTCTAATGACATTTTTAAAAATGTCAAATTGACGCATTCACGGCAAGAGTGATTTTATAAAAAGTGTATTGTAACTAAGGTATTTTTGTGATATTTCAAATTAATTTGTCGCGAGCGTAAAGTGCACCCAAGGTCTGCAATAATGAACTTTACGCCCTTCTTTGCGGGCGAAAAGTAGTCACTTTACGCCCGGGAGTGCAAAAACACATTATTAAAAACACAAAAAACACGACAAAAAGCGTACATTTTTTTTCTTTACACATACTCAATTAACATAATTGATTGGTAATTTAAAAAAGCTCAAACGATTATGCACAAAATTAATTAAAAAATTACTCACAATTTAATTATTTCAACAAAGGGGACAGCCCCGATGATAATATTACATAATAACTTGCCAGGAAATCCCCAGGCAGGTATTTAAACCAAAACAAAGTTAACATAAACATTTTACATTCAACATTTAGGTTAACCAAGTGACAGTTTTAATATTAACTTTGAGCAAAGAGTATATATAGAATTTATATTCTTTGCTTCGAGTTAAGTCCTGGAATCCAAGAAAGTGATTTATCTAACTCTAAAACGTTTTACTCGGTTCCGAGAAGAAATAAATAACAAATTACAAACTTCAATGCAGAAGGAAAACTCGAAAAACATTTCCGAGAAGAATATTAATGAAGATGTTCAGCAAGGAAATAAGGGAAAAGGTAAGCTATTTTTCTGTGACAAATTTTGTCAGCCGCTTTGTTTATTTTTTAATGAAAATGAAATTTAAAAATTAAGATAAATAAACGTAGGTTTAATTCCTATATTTTAAGGTGGAAGGTGGTCCAAAACACATCACAATTTATTTATGCTTTTATTTGGACCACTCTTTTTACTACTGCTGACATTTATTATACTTTGGATGATCAATACTTCAGCAAAATCGCTAAATATTTCCATCGTAATACAAGCAATGCTCGACACGAAAATAAAAACTTTCCAAGAGGATTTTCAAGGTAACCGAATTTATTTATCCTGGAATTGATTAACATTCCCTTATCATTACTTTCAGAAGCTCAGCTAAACTCTACCCCATCCAGCAACTTAAAAATAATATCCCGCCAAGAATGGACAGCTCAAAACCCCAAAAATGAGCTGCAACCCTTACAATTACCCGTCCCTTGCATAATAATCTCCCACACAGCTGCAAAAAACTGTTCGAATTTAAAATCGTGTTCGTTTGTTGTACGAAATATCCAAACGTTTCACCAAGAGAACAAACATTGGGATGACATCAGTTATAATTTTCTAATAGGAGGTGATGGAAACGCGTACGATGGTAGAGGGTGGAAGTTTGTTGGTGTTCACAGTTACGAATATAACACGAAGAGTATAGGAATAGCATTTATTGGGGATTTCGAGGACATTTTACCACCACTACAACAGATAACAACTGCACGAAGACTTATCGAGGAAGGTGTGAAAATGGGTTACGTTAGTACAAATTACAAGTTGCTTGGTTCTCGACAGGTGCAACCCACGTTAAGTCCAGGTGAAAAATTGTACGAAAATTTGAGGACCTGGTCTCATTGGTCGGAAAAACTTTAACCTTTTTTAAACTTTTTAATTTTTACAATAGTCAAAATAGAATTAAATAAAAAATTAGATGATAAATCGTAATACGTAAAAATGGGACAAATTTAATTATTTCATTATTACTTTTCTATCTTATCTGAATGTCGATGTTTGTGTACGATACATTAGTTAAACAAGGGTATATGTTGGTCAATAAACCTTTTAAATATAAACAGATCCGTGAATAATAACAAACATATATTGGTGCAATGATGAATTCGCTATTTTCCTTTTATTTTTGTATGGTTGTTTATAATAAAAATTAATTGAAATCAAATCTTATTTACTGTGAATAAAAAATATTTCCCCTACATTGAAGAAATGAAAACAAATAAGTGGTTTATGAAACTGCGAAATCAAACAAATTTCCAACAAACTTGTAACATATATACAAATCCCCAAAATATTTGGAAATTTTGCTCCAACGCCTTTGCATTCGAAAAGCATCAAATTAAAAATAAAAACTTTCATATGGATTTGATTACTATTTATTACTAATAACATCAAATAATACAAGCTCCGTAATCTAAAGACTTTAAATGGTAATTTTATTTGATCGCCTTGGGTCGCATTAATTGCTACCTTAAAAATAAAAAGGAAAGACAATCAGAAAAAAGAAAAACAAATCTTGCCCTTGCTCCATACATTAGTACAATTTTAATAAATTATTTATTAACGTTGAATAGAAAAAATGGGCTACCCCTGTTCGATAATAGATACACCTGTGCTGGAACGGTAATTCCAAGCAATTATTCTACATTACAGTAAAATGGGGAGGATGGCAAATACTTAGCAGTTCCACTTTTTAGATAACAAAGTTATATTTGTCAGTACCTGTCGCATTATAATTACGTTTGTGTTGCGAACTGTGCATAATTATATATAAAACTTTGTTTTATACGTACATATGTCATGGTTGTTCTTTGTGAAAGGAGACGAAGAAGCCATGATGAAGTGGTAGATGTGAATAAATCTAGCGGAGGTAATTTCCTTTTTAATGTTTTAAATATTTTTTATTTTGCATGTTTTAATTATCTATATTTTTTTAATTATTATATTTCCAAATTTCACTTTTAAATTATTTACATGTTTTTAAATTTTCATTCTCCAATTTAGAGAAACTCAATAAATACCCAAACATTTTCTTATTTTTCAGATCCGAAACAGTTTCCTATGTATTACAAGCAGCAGCTACTGATCTTTGGATTTCTTCTAATATTATTAATGATAATTATTTCCGCGTGGCTAATCACTGTAGTAACAAAACTTGAACCTCGTGTTGTTGATAGTGATGTTATAGAAACAGTTCCGACAACAACTTTTTATCCAGGTTAGTACTTTCAGCATTATGCTGGATTTATAACCTTAAAATAGTATATTAAAATACAAGTTGCAGAAAGGCATCTATTCAAGCACGAATTTGAAATTCCGAAACGAGCCGCATAGCGGCGAGTTGAGGAACAAATGAGTGCTTGAAGGACCTTCTGCAACAAGTGTTTTATATTATTTTTTTCTATTTTGCCGCTTTATACCATTTTATAAATTAAAAAATAAAATTTTTTTCTATTTTGCCTTTAGAATAACCCCACACTTATTCTACCACTCAAATGACGTTATTTGGGTGCTAGAATGGTGTTATTCTAAACGCAAAATAGAAAAAGAATATTTTGGGGTATTACGAGTAGATATATCTTCAAAAATCACCTTAACTTCTTCTTCTTCTGGTCTTTACAATCCATAGGATTATAACCTCTTCCTTAGAAGATTTAAATCCATTTATTGAGGTGGATTATTCCTCTATTCTTGTTTATGGTTACAACTTGTTGCTTGCCTTGGCTTTTTCCACAATCTTTTTCCAATTCTTTCTATCTTTAATTTGTTTTGCCAGTCTTGTACTTCCAAACTTTTATCACTTTAGGAAAATAAAATGGCGATACTACAAAGACAAAAATAAACCTGAGTTTTTTAATTTGGTTAACTAAAACCTCACATTATAAGAATCTAATACTTGATTCCACATACTCCAATTTTTTTAGTTTTTAATACACGCAGATTGATAAGAGTGTCTTTATCAGTAATGGATAGCTGTTTTGTCTGTGGGTATTTTAAAATAAATAAATAATCCCCACGGGAGCCGCACGGTGCCCAAACCCAAACAATGAATCATATTTTTTGAAGAATTGAACGCTAGTTACTTACATACCGGCTACCTACTAAATAGTTAATAATTAAATATTTGAAGGATGAAACCCCGTAGTTTAGCACTGGGATGTCTTAATTTTTTTTTCAAAGTAGAGGGATAGTTTAATTTTCTTTTCAATGTAGGGGAACGGCTTAATTTTGTTAACAAACTAGGGGGATGCCATCCCCCCCACTTCGACCACTGAATATATCCAAACCATCTAATTCGTAATGAGTTTATGAAGCATACTTTGTCTTCACCTTCAAGTTCTTGTTCTATTCCTTTGTTTGTTCTGCGTTCAGCCTCTTCTTCGTTCTTATTTTGACCCAATATTGTTCTTAACATTTTCTTTCATGTCACCTTAGTTCTTCTTCTTTTTTTATAAGAGTAATAGTTAGTTTCTGCTGCATATGTGACAATCGGCCTAATTAATGTCTTGTGCATCCTGTTTTTTGTTGTTTTTATTATACTCTTATTTTTTAATAATCCCTTGTTTGCATAAAATGCGTTATATACTTTTTGTATTTTTTCCTTTGCGTTTTCGCTTTGTTTTTCCGTAATTACTACTCCATGAAAGTTAAATCTAGTTACTCTTTCAAATTTATACTTTCGCACTTGAGAACATTTCTCTCTCATTTCCACGTCTTTTCCATGCTTCATGTACAGTATGATCAGAAATGGTTGAGGATAATTTTGAATTTCCCGCCTATGATTTTATTTCAGAATTCATAACCTAACATAATAATTTAGACTTACCAAAAACTCAGTCGAAATTAATTGGCGGGGCTCTGAAAAGAACCATTTTTTTAACAATTTGAATGAAAATAGGCCGATTTATTACAAAAGCAAGTAAAATAAAGCAACGATTATTAAACGGAAAACCCCCTCACTGTTCAAACTTACTAAATAGTTAGAAAATCCCTAGTTTAAGAGGCGGGAAATTCAAAACAATCCTCAGCCTTTTCTTTCTTAGTTCTTCCTCTCTCCGTATGCTAATGTTTGTGAATCATTCAAAACTATTGTGCCCCTTTAAATTTGTTTGTCTCAGTATCACTTTCACAACTAAGTACATTGAATAATGTTGCATCTCCTTGCTTCACTCCCTTACTGATTCTAAATTCCTTTGTACGTGTTCCTTCTGTGTGTTTTAGCGTCATATTTATTAATCTTATTAGTTTTTGCGGTATTTCTATTCTTACTCTTTCAATCCTTCAATCATTCTCTCCCTATTCACTGAGTCGAATGCGCATTCAAAATCGATGAACAACAGAATTTGTTGTAAGATGTGTAATTGTGTACAGCATTAACCGTTGATGTTCCCGGTCTAAAACCTTGTTGATAGTCTCCAAGTGCTCGTTCAGTGTATATCTTTAATCTACTGTTTAAGATGCTTGAAAGGATTTTATCAACTGAATTAAGTAATGTTATCCCTCTCCCTCTGTAGTTTTTACAATTCTCCTTATCGCCTTTCTTATATGATTTGTTCTTGTAGATTATCACCTCCGTATTGTATAAATTTCGTTTTTATGTTATCACTTCCTGGTGCTTTGTTGTTTTTTGCTTTCCTTGTTGCTTCTTGTACTTCCTTGCTTTCTGATGCGTCTACTTCTTGTCTATCATTTTCGTCCTCTGATTAACTTTCTCACTTTAATAGTTCTCGTAATATTCGTTCCATATTCTTTTTATTTCTTCATCGCCATATTATGGTTTTCCATCTTTACCTTTCGTTCCTCTTACAATGGCTGTTCATCTATACTGCAGGCCATTAATTTTTCAATAGAATATTCTGATGTTATTTTCCTTTTCTCTTCTTCAATTTCTTCTAACTTCTTTTTAGCTATATTCTGGTTTCTTTATAACGTTCTCTATCAAGTTCGTTTTTTATATGTATTCAATGTATTCTTGCTTTGTTTTTTCTTGGTGTTGCTTCTTTACACTCATTGTCATACCATTGCTCGTTCTTTTTCTGTTGCCTCTATCTTGTGATTCCTACTATTACCCTTCCCTCTTTAATTATCTTGCCCGCCGCTATCCTTCGAACTTTAATGGTGGCTGTTTGGCATTTTCCAAATGTAGGCCTTAAGTTGCTTACTACTATATCCTCTGATTTGATATATTTCGTTCCTATTGCCTCAGCTAGGGCTTCTTGTAGTTCGTCTAGTCTAGAATAGTAATTGCATCAATGTCGCGGATATGTAGCACTTTTCTTATATCTTCTTGAAACAAGATCAGCAACTTACATGCTATACATGGTTTTCTTGTCTGAGGATAGTTGTCGCTGGGTAGTTAGAAGGAGGACATCTCAGTGGGAGATTCCTCGGTGGCTTGCAAGCTATTCGTTGTCGGATTCACTAGAGGATATCCAGACGTCTTGAGGAAGTTGGCGTTTTAATCTTGTGTGTAAGTGTCTAAGTTAACCGCAATGATGTAGCACTTTGATTTTGCTCATTTACTAGTTTCTCTATATGCCATTTTTTCTGTTTTTTTAACTTCTTGAATTTATTTTATTGATAATGGTCGCTATCAACATTAGGTCCTCAGTACGTTCTTGCATCAATTACGTCTCTCTCTGTATTTTTACTTATTAGGATGTGGTCTATTTCTCTATTTGGCTTTCTGTTTTGCCATTTGGATGTCTCCTTATGCCGTGTTTAAACATGGTAGTCATGGCAGTTAAATTCATACCTTCTACCATTTGACACATCCTGTGTCCATTGTCATTTGTATCTTTATGTACTGTAAATTTTCCGCATACATCCTTTAAATCTTCGTCTTTTCCCACTTGTGCGTTGAAGTCCCCCAATACGACTATATCATCTGGTTTTGGGATTTTTTCCAACTCCTCGTGGACAGGGACGGCCATAGTGGGGCTACAGCGGGTGCAATGCATCTGAGTCCCGCGCTTATAGGAACGCCCACAGAGACTATATAATTACTATAATGAACTTTTTCCAAATGTTTTATGTTAAAAAATTTCTTTACGTTGCTAGTTACTATAGCAAGCGCAGAGCGTTCTTTTATCAAATTAAAATTAATAAAGAATTATCTTCGGTCGACTATGTATGAAAAACGCTTAAACGCACTTGCTATATTAAGTATCGGAAAGGGAATTGCTAAAAATTGAAATTTTTCTAATATAATTAATGACATGGCCAAAAAATCACATGTTTAAATAAATACATACTCATATGACCCAATATACATTTAATACTGTTGTTTTTACCTTTGAAAAAAATTGTTTAGGGCCACAAAACGTTTCTTGCACCCGGGCCCCTTTACAGAGAAGGCCGGCCATGCTCGTAGAACGTTTATTTATCTTCTATCTAGGTGCATATACATTATACATACAGCGTAACCCAAATTGATTGAAGACAGGTTGAATTTCCCGCCGCAGGTTTTAGTGTATTTCACGTTGTTAACCTGGCAGTATTGATATATGTTGTGTCAAAGTACAGTGTCGACTCGTTACTTTCTTGTTTACATCATTATGCTTTGCCTCGTTCTTCCAGGTTTTCTTGTTTTGCTTAATTTCGCTTGTTTTCTTATTTTACAAAACAGTTCTTTTCAGAACTACAGTTTGTTGAAAGATTTTGTTGTTGTTCCACATTCCACCCTTCATGTATTGCTTTAAAATCTCATATTTTTCCTTTAAATGTTTTCATCACAACAAGACCTACTCCATTTCTCCCCTGTTTTTTTATTTCGTCACTATACAGGAACCTACATTTTTCCTGGTTTGTTTTTCCTTCTCCTTCCCATCTAACTTCCTGAATTGCTGTTGTATCTACCTATTTTGTATTGCACTAACTGTCTTGCTATGTTATGATTTTCCTGTTTCCAGCATTATTTTTAAATTCCAATTGAGATTTTTATTATATTCCTCCTTCTCTGTTCTTTCTTTTTTTTTGCTTTTTTGTTTTGTTCACTATTTTTCCATGCACTTGTCTCGTTCGCCTGTGTCGCGCCGTAGTAATCATCTTCTATATGCAACCGTTTTTTACTTTCTTCTGTTATTTATTTTTGTTGCTTGAATGAACCCTCATCAGTAGACTTTGGATAGGTTTACTTTTACGATGTTCTGAATTTTCTTTCTTTCTTCTCTTCTCTCTATTGACCTTCGTATTGCTGTTGCTGTATCCTCTTCTGGCGATTGGCGATCTGTATTCTGTGGTTCTCTTCACTCCGGTTCTTCCTCCCGTATTTTGTACAGGATTCGGTTTCTTATCTTCTTGTTCTAGATCTTCTTTTTCAAATTCTTCATCGCCTACTATCAATCTATTGCCTTTTACTGTCGCTTGATACTCTATTTCACGTGCTTGTTTCATTTTTATGATTAATTCTATTCTATCTTCTTGTTCACTGAAAGTAAGGTCCTTGCTTAACCAGACGTTTGTTTGCATTTCCAAGTAGGTCTAGTTTTGTGTTTCAATTTACGAACAATACAAGGTTCTTGCATGATATTTTCCTATCCTCCGAAAATTGTTTCTTCAGTTCTTATATCTATTTCTATTCCTCTCTTATTTACAACTTCCATAATTTTTTCTTTTGGTTACTCTTTCGTTTCTTGATCCTCTTTGGCCACTCCATTGCACATCAGATTACGTTTTTTCGTCTCTTTTCCTAATGTCTTCCAACTTTGTTATTCTCTCTTTCTGTTTTTTAATCATTTCTTCTCTCTTTTCAATGGTCAGCCTTAATTGCTTTATTTCTTCATCATTGTTTCTATTTTCTTCCATTGTTTCCTGAATATTTTTATCCACCTTAACTTACATTAATTAAAAAAATTAATAAATAATTGGGATTTGATTAATTCAACATGTGGTAACGAGCCTGTCGACACAGGTTCGATAGTGGTGGCAAATTATAACCAAGCTCATACTAGAGTACTTACTTAAGCTTCTTTGTTAAGATTTACATAAAGTAATAATTATTATAAAAATAATTTTCTAAATAATAATTCACAAAATTCCAGAAAGCCTAACGCTGATATCTCGTAAGGAGTGGTTAGCGAAACTACCCACGGGCCGAGCTGATTTATTACTTCTACCAGCACCTGCTGTGATAATATCACACACGGCAATGACAAATTGTACAGATCAAAAATCATGTTCTAAGTGTGTGCAAATTATTCAGAATTTTCACATAGAAGACCAAAAATGGTATGATATCGGCTACAACTTCTTAGTTGGAGGTGATGGATTTGCATATGAAGGTAGAGGATGGCAAGCTGAGGGTGCTCATACTTACGGATACAATAAGAAAAGTATAGGAATTTCATTTATTGGTAACTTTAATAAAGTGAAGCCTCCAAAAAGACAAATAACTGCAGCTAAACTACTTATTCAGAAAGGTGCTAAACTCGGATATCTTGCTGCCGATTATAAGGTAATTGCTGCGAGACAATTACAAGATACGGAAAGTCCTGGTTTATTAGTGTATGAAGACATGAAAACTTGGCCTCATTGGACTGAAGATGTAGGATCTCTGTAAATGCTCGCGCACATTGGTGTTGTATTTTAACGTATTAAATAAAATCCTTTTCTGCATCTTGTTTCATACTTCATACTGCTCCTTATTATTAGCGTTCATGATAAACCTGAGCGCTGGGCTCCTAGCTACGAGCCTTTCGGTTCCAATCTCATGCAGTGGTAAGGATTTTTACAAACAATTTCCCACTGTTCGAGGTCGGTACTTGAGCGAATAAAGCCATTCAATAATCGTTTGGTTACAATTAACAATTCTGTCTGCGGAGTGATCGACTTCAGATAGTAACAAGACACTATACACTCAATACAGGGTTTTAAACTCTTCACGACGTCAAGTCGTTTAAAAATGTGGCTTTGACCCACTTGTCAACTCCTTAGAAAGAATAAGGCACAGAAAGAAGAAGAAGAAAAAGTCTTTCTTTATTCCGAGCAATTAGGTTTATATCATCTGCGTATGCGAGAATTTGTAATGTTCTATTAAATATACTTTCGCCCGGGTTTATTTGGATGTTTCTAATAACATTTTCTAAACACAGATTAAATTTAAATTTTTATAACTTGTAATCTTTTATTCAACAGATCATTAAATAATAATGCTAATTTCAAAACTAAACATTGAGACTTTGAGGACCTCGTGAAGACAGGGGAAGCATGGTACATCATTCTAGTATTAAGGTTTTCGACTCAGAATTGTACAAGGAATATCGCTACCTGGAGCTTTTGCGCCAATTTGTATACACCCTGTATATGGTCACAAACTCTGCAGAAAGCAATGGAAAACCACTGCAAAAAAAAACTTGTATAAAAGGGATATAACAAAGTTCATGGCGCCAAGTCGTTTAAAAATGTGGCTTTGTTCCCCCTAGCCAACGTCTTGAAAAGGATATGGCGCTAAGAAGAAGAAGAATGGTAAACCTGCATTGAGATTACTTGTTACAATGTGACCTTAACTGAAAAACTGACTGAAAAGCACAAAACAAGTTACACCCTAAGTACAGTTATTACTCACACTTATAGGGACACTTAATAGTATATTATGCAATGAGCATTTAATGATAGCGATTAAGACACGAGTATGAGAATTACGACACTCGCCTACGGCTCGTGTCGTAATGAATACGAGTGTCTTAATAGCCATTAAATGCGAGTTGCATACACTATTTTTTCTACGACCAGTTATAATAATGAAAAAATATGCACCTTCTGAGAACATTAAAATACTTTGCTGCTATTGGTTATCTCAATTAAGAAACAGCAACAACTCGCGTAACTATGGTTACCAAATAAAATACTATGCTGCTATTGGTTATAAACTTGTATCTTAATGAAAAATCTGTATCTCAATGAATCTCATTAAAGTACAGGTAGTAAATGTTTAATTATTATTATTATTGTTAATAATAACAAAAACATATAAAATTAAAGTTGAAAACTCCCCTGTTGAAGTTTAAAACATAGGAACTTTGTGATCTGGCACATTTGCTATTGGTCATTAAGTCTACTCCAACCACAGTCTAGTAATATAACCAGTCGTCTCACTTCTTGTCGGTACCTTTGATGTTCATGTCCCCGAAATGTGCAGTGCGCATTCGGCTAGATCGTAAATATTTTGGCGCGATTTTTGAATGAACGAATAAACAAGCACCAGTCAAACACATAAAAGCACGTGGTTTATGGCTGTTAAATGCACGTTAAATAACAAACACCTGCAACCTGCACCGCAATAGTATATTGTGTTATTAGGAGTAAAAGTGTCATTTTGTGTGCCGAGCATGACGTTTGAACGACGAGCGCTAACGAGTCGGACCATTCACGCGAGACAAGTGCCACTTTGACTCCTAGGAGTAAACGTGAATGTTTAACTGTGTGTATCCAAGGACACAAAGTCGTGTTTTTATGACGTTTGAAGAAAAACACGTTTTTTTCTAACTGCGCATTAGGCTACGCTAAAGTTTGCACAGGCGCACTGGTTATATTACTAGACTGTGCTCCAACACAAGCCACGTAACTTATCTGCTACACTTAAATCACTCACTTCTGTTTAATGGTACGAAATTCTATCTTTAAACACAAGTATCTCCCTTGGAAAGAGTTCTTACTTTTTTTGAAACTGAACAAACACCACCCTTAAGGGCCTTAAGTAATAAAAGTTTATTTTCTTTGATATCGTTAGGTTACATTGAATTAGTATGTATAAACAAACTGATAAATTTAACGTACAGAATAAGAGCAGGTATGCCGTATACAAATTCTATAATTGAATTTTGAACAAATTTTAATAGCAAAAAATATCAAATAAACAAACGACATCTATCGGAGCATCATCAAAGTTATTCACATGTTTATGAATATAATTGGACGCTGTTTTATCGACATTACGATTGTTGTTCGGAACAATACTAAAGCGGAAAAATTGTAAAATTCAATCACACAAAAGTGTAAAAGTGATGTTATACAAACTCTGTTATTTATTTTATGTTAATTTCCCTAAAAATGGGTGTGATTTGAAAAACATTACATCACAGTTGCACTGTTGGTTGTCAATTCTACACCAACACAAACCACAGAAAGTTAATTGTTACATTTATTAAACCACAAAAAATTCTGAGTTTTTTCAGAAAAGCGCACGAGGTTAGGTAATGAAAGTTTTACGTTTATTTTCTGCAAAATCATTAGATTAAAGTCACTCACTGGACTCAGTGCTAACAAATAGAATCAGTTAAGGTACTGCATAAAGCGCTTTGAATTTTAAACAAATTTTAAATACACAAAAACTTTGTGACTTGTCGCGACATCTAACGAAGCGTGACTAACTTATTTCAACAATTGTGTGTTCTGTGGATAACGGTTCGCAACAACAGTAAGTACTAAACATTGTAAACTGTAATCGAGGTTATAATACAACAAAGGCTTAAATCGAAGTAATTTTTTATAATAAAATGTTTGTTTATATGTATAATTTAGAGGTAGTATTGCTGTGGCGAATAATGTTAATGTCTTAACTTCTTAATCTTTCCGTATAAAGCCATGTTTAATTATAAAATTTTAAAATAATTGTGGACAAAGAATGGTAAAGTGTTGAATGGTTTTTACTTAGTGCCCGGTTCAATGTTTTAAATATCTAGTCATTCTTAACATTTTTACATTCATAAGTAACCAGGAGAAGAAGCAATCATGGTAATAAATCGCAGAGATATTAAGCGAAAACGAAAAGACAATTCAACCTGCAATTTATTAGATAATAGTCCGAAAAGGTATTTAGTTTTTTGTTCTTATATATTAAGAGTTTTAAAGCACTTACTTATTATTTAGGACAAAGGTTCATGCACAAAGAAAATTCGCCCAAGGATCTAATGTCAGCAGCCCAGTAATAACACCAGTTAAAGAAATTGAAAAGCAAGAAAAAATTAAAGCCGATGTTCTTCCTGAACCACAAGAATTACTGCCAATAAACAGGCCGCACACTGAAGATTTTCTAACATTCCTTTGTTTTCGTGGAACGTCTATGTTACCACCAAGTTTAAATTTTTTTAACGCAACTCCTGTAGATTCAAGAGAACATACTCAACCGTTAAAAAAAGAACCAATAGATGCATGTCCACCACTTGCCAGTATTAGTACGAAAGTTACAGCAGGAACTAGCGAACGACCTTTTATAGCTTTCGGTGTACGTAAACGTGCAGATCCGGTACTTGTTAGTAAACATATGGACAAAAAACGAAGACATGCGCTCGCGTTACAAGCTTTACGGCGTAAGTACCAAGAACAGAAAATGGCTAAAATTCGTGCAGTCACTATAAGTAAATTATCAGAAAAGATTACAAATAAAAGCCTAGTAAGAACGAGATCCGTTACCAAAAGCGAAACCGTCACTAAGAAAAGTCTTACACAGAAAGCCAGAGTAAAGGTTGTTACTACAAAACGCGTAAAGGTTACTACTCGTGCAACTATAAAAACGCCCATTCGAACAACTCTGAAGACACCGATTAGAACTCAAATTCAAAAACGAATGTGCTTGAGAAGTTTTAGGGGTAGATTTATTCAGCAAGAATTAACAATGAAAAAACCAAAGAAAAAGAAAAACACTAAAATTATTAAGAAAGTACAGGAAATAAAAACTGGAATTAAAGGCAAAAAAGAAACATCTTCGGAATTTTCTTCCGATGATGATCAACCCTTAGTGAAAACCGTTAAAATTGTCAAACCGACCAACAAGGTACCTTTACCAAAAATGGCTAAAAAATGTGCCCCAGGTCCTAAGAAACCAGTGGAAATAAGGTACGTTTTAATTTTTAAGCTTAAGAGTCTTGCTTCTCCTTCAAAAAGTTTTTGCGTGGTCCAGCCGTGAGACACATCGGAAACCAGCAGGCAGTAGTAACAATTTTTCAGTTCATATCGGTTAAATCCGTGTGTTGTTACTCATAGAAATAGCAATATTAATCGATTTTTACAGGACATTGAGAGAGAAATATGATATTCAGTATTCACAAGTAATATTTATGTTCACAAAAGCGGCGTAAAAACAAACATTATTTTTACTTAAATAATAGTATTAATAATACTCGTACTTGATATTAATTATAGGAATTGAAGAATGCCTGCAAAATAATTTCCTACTATTTTTTTATCGATTTGCATGTATATCATATACTTGAAATACTTTTTATCGAAAAATGTTAAGCCAAGCTGTTCGAAATTCCGAAAACTTTTAATTTTTAAATATATTCAGTAAGGTGGGAAAATTGGTTTATAAATACATTTATTTTACGTTGTTTTACCAGACTTATTCGCTAATCCTGAATGTTAATTTTTGTTGACAAATATTGAACTACACTCATTCTAAATACTAAACAACAATTTATTATTTAGCGTAAGAATAAGATTGGAAACAAGTTTTTCTGCTAATAACGTTTATTGTTTCGTTCTGAGCAACTATTTTTTAAAGGTAACATTATACTAACTTCTATTTAAAATCATAATTGAAAGTTTGAACATTGACATTGACATTCACAGCGGTCTTTTAGGGTATGTTTAACCATAAAATAATTTTGAATAACCCTCTTCTTCACATCGTTGACAATCCCTGTCCACTCCTTTCTGTCCTCTGCTATCTTCTTCCAATTCCTTACCCTGAGCTTCTGCAGGTCTCTTCCAACGTCATCAGCCCATCTACTTCTCCCTCTTCCCTTGTGTCCTTCCCTCCAATTTCATCACCGTGGTTGTTTTGACGCATCACATGCCCTCCATGCGCTTCGGATCTCACTAGTAATACTTGGGCTTTTAAACCAGATCTGGTGGTTCATTCTTACTCTCCATCCTGTATTCTTTTGCACCGGGCTATATATTTTTCGCAAGATCTTCCGCTTCCATGCCTCCAACACTTTTTCTTCTTTTCTTGTGAGGCTCCATGCTTCTATTGCATATAACACTACTAGTCTGATCACTGGTTTATATACTTTTATTTTTGAGTTTGTCTATAGCGTTTTCCATTTTAACACATTTTGTAATGCGTAAAAACACTTATTACCTTGCATTATCCGTGCATTCAGGTCCACCAAGATTTCGTTTCCTTTCGTAATCATCGACCCTACATATTTGAAGCCATCCACTTTATCGAAACACTGCCCGTTAATACTTGTAATAATAATAATTAATAATAGATCCCGTTATTCCCTATTGGGATATAGTGCATTGGTAAAGCCTCGCCACTTCTGTTATTCTCTGCTATTGATTTCAATTGCGGGAAGGACATTCCCGTTTTTTCTGTTATGTTTCTTTGCCACATGAATCGGGGTCTTCCTCCAGCTCTTTTCAGAAAGTTAGTTTTTTTCAAGCAAATACCTATTTGAATTTGAAAGTACCGATTTTGATGGGGTAATAATTATCGTTGCATATAAATCAGTTTTATGGTCTTGGCAAGCCAACAAAGCGTTTCTCGTTAAACTTGGTTGCAACAGTTGTATAACACATCTTTTGGTACTTCAAATACTGCCAGGTCTGTCGTACAATATCAGTAATTTTCTGGATCAGTCCCACAAAGAGTTCATTTGGATACTGCAGAAAAATTAGTTGTAATAAGGGTCCGGGTAAGGTGCTAGTTTCAAGCAATATACATATGTATATCTGTCACATTGAAATTTCTGTTGTAGTTGGATTTTTATTTTTACACAAATGACAGATTCGAACCATTGCTTTAATTAATTATTTCGTAAGATCAAATAATTTAAATCGATTCGACAATTTACAGGTATCTGGCCTTTATGGCCTACTGTCTCAAAACCTATTTTTAAGCGGAGTGGACTGGCCGTATATACGGAGTACATAGATGCAGTTGGTCATGCTCGCACAGACCATCACCCAATATTTTTTTCAATCACTACACGATTACCAGCAATGTCCAAATGGGTGAATCTCTGGTAAATGAATGACATACAGAAAGAAGTATGCTCAGCGGTTGTATTAATAGAAGTTAGTAAACAATTACTCCTACTTGTTTTAAATACACGAAAACAGGTACATAGTTTTATTCCAATCCTTATTTTGTATTTCTTCAGTACTCATATGGCTGCTTTTTAATTGACGAAATCAAATTTCAATATGAAATTAACGATAATTATTAATTATAATCAGTGGCGGCTGGTGTATAATGTACTTCTCATTTTAACACCAGTCTACAGGGTATTTTTGAGGTAGGACTTTCGTTGTGCAGACCTTCCGCTCGTGTCTGTTTTTGCATAGATGTTAGATCCAATTTCGTTGAAATAAATTTAGTGCGAAAAATAAAACTTAAGACCACATCTCTATATAAACAGTTTTCCATAAAACCGAAAAAGTTAGCAGCAATTAATTATTAAAGATGCCTCCAAAACGACTAAATTATTATAAATTAAGAATTGTTTATTTTGGCCATATAGGGATATGCAGTCAAGGGTTTACTTTTATTTAAAATTATTTGGTGTAAGTTTCTCAAAAACAGACACAAGTGATACCCCTAAAAATGTATCAGATTGGCTGGGAAGCAAGACCCTTAATTTACATATAATCAAAAATATTAATTTAACAATAATTATACAAATTTATATTCACAGTTTTAGAGTTACGAGAGCCCATCCGTTTTTATCAACAAATCGAGAACAAACTATTAAACGTAAAATACAAATCGCAAGATCCGCACTACAATCAAAAACATCACCCTTTGTAAAGTTAACTGCTCCCAAAAACCTTTCCCCCAAACAGAAACAGAAGCTGAAGGAAGAAAAAGAAAAACTAACAAAACAGAAAGCCAAAAAAGCCGAGGCACGGGAAAACCTAAGCCCAAGAAATAAAAAAATCGAAGAAGAAAAACCCAAAAAAGAATCTATAAAAAAAATCGAGAAAGAAGTACGAAAATGTGTGGAGAAGTTGGAAATTTCAACGGAAAAAGATTTAAAGCGAAAAACTGAAAAAGAAGAAGTAGAAAACGATACAGCGAAGAAGTTAGAATGCGTCGACTCCAAAAAGAAATTTGAAAAAAGTGAGATTAGTCCTGAAAAACCATTAAAACCGAAGGGTGAGAAAGTTGAACCATCAGAAGGAAATCCAAAGAAAAAACCTGATAAACCTGAACCTGCCGATAAGAAAAAATGTGAGAAACCTGAATCAATTGCTAAGAAGAAGCCCGACAAAACAGAAGTGACCGAAAAGGAATCGGATGCTAAACTTGAGAAATCAGAGAATTTAATAGAAAAAGACCCGAAGAAAAACGTTGATAAACCAGAATCTGTAACACCAAAAGACACAAAGAAAAAACCGGATGTATCTGAACCTGTCACCACCGAAAAGGTACCTAAAAGTAAACCAGAAAAACGTGAAATATCTCCAGATGCAAAGAAAAAACCAGAAGTCGTTATAGAAAAAGAACCGAAAGCAAAACCGGATGTTTCCGTTAAAAAGGACGTAAAGAAAACGACTGTAGAAAAAGACGTTAAGAAAAAAGTCGAGAAACCTCAAACCATCCCCGAGAAGGAATTAAAAAAGAAACCCGATAAGCCTGCAACTCTTACAGTGGACGAACCTAAAGTTTTAGTTTCCCAAAGGCCTTCAAGGAAAACAAAAGAAGCGGCAGCGATTTATATGGAAATTCTCGGACATAAACTTGTTAACGAAGGCGATATGGATGATGATAGTATTTCTATCGATAGTTTTCCAGAACTCCCGAATGTACGTAAAACCGAGCAGAGAGAAATCGAATTGAAAGCTCGAGTAAAACCGAAGAATATCGAAACAAAAGCCAGTGTTGCTCCTAAGGCAAAAACTGAAGACACAGACGGTGCCAATAAAGCCAAAACGAAGAAGACGGAGAAATCTGAAAATACTTCCAGCGAAACCGAATTAAAAAGCACCACTGTTAAGAAGCAAAACATTGAAGAAAAAATAAACACCACTGTTAAGAAGCAAAACGTTGAAGAAAAAACAAACACCAGTGTTAAGAAGCAAAATATTGAAGAAAAAACCAACAACGAATCTAAGAAAAATTTGAAAGAAACTACTGAAAAAAATGAAGTTACAGAGACACAAACACAAAAGCCTGTTCAAAAACAACCAAAGAAGGCCATCCAAAGAAATAGAAAGTCTGATATCTTTTCCGATTCGGATTCATCGATTAAGAAGAACAAAACACTAGCGAAAAGCGATACCGGAGGAACTCCAAAGAAAGTTCCGGAAACCCCTAAAAACAAACCAGAAACTCCAGAAGTTGTTAAACGAACAACGCGAGGTTCAACTAAAACAATGATAGATATCAGTTTTAGCGAATCAGAAGAATCATACATCGACGAGCAAGTTGTTAAAGAAAAGAAGAATCCAATACCTAATAAAAAATCCGGAAGTAACATAAACAAATTAAAATCGGTCGAACAGAAAAGCGTCATTAAAACCAGATCATATAAAATCGCAGAAAGCGATAGCGAATCCAATGAATCGACCACATCAAAAGCCAGTAAAACGCAAGTTAAGCTTCCAAATAAGACTAAGAAAATTAAATCGACTAAAACAACGGCCCAAAAATTAGACAACAGTTTTAGTGATTCCGACGAAGAACCTCTTTCGAAATTAACAAAAGTCAAAGTAAAGCGGGATGAAGACAAGGAGAAGACCGACGTAGAGAAGAACGATAAACCACAGGTTAATAACGTAGCTGAAAATCTCTCAGAATCAACTGCAAAGTCCCCTAAGAAAATAGTGGAATCCGTAGCGGTGAACGACTTAAAAAAATGCGACCAGAAAACGTTCACAAAAAAAGAATTAATCATAAAACCGACGAAGAAAGATACAACGCAGAAAACTCAAGCAAAATGTTTAGAAAAACAGAAAGTAGACGAAGAACCCGTGCTAAGTTTAAGTAAACCAAAACGCGAGTGTACCAAGCGACCCCAGAATTATTTACCTCTTTTTTCGTCGTCTGAAGATGAAGATAAATACTTTCACGGATTTATGAAGAACGAAAATACGAAGCAAGCCAAAAGTACGAAATTACAAGAAAGTAAATGTCAACCAACACCATCGGCGGATCTTCTCTGTAAAGACGTCGACAAACGATTCGGAAAAGGAAAAGTAAATATGTCCACCGAACAAATTGAAAAGTGGTTGAAAGAAAGCGCGTTGGCCGGGAGCGTTAAAAAAGAAACCGATGAAATATTAAAGTTCGAAGAAAAACCTTCAAACATACCGGATAAAATTGAAATCGATAATTTGAAGGAGCCGATTGTAGAAAAAATTAACGAAAAGGTGGAAATTAAAACCGACGTGCCGATTAAAACCGAAAAAAACGCAGAAGTTACTGTGAATACTCCAAGCGCAAAGACTGAAATTTTAGAAAAACAAACTGAAAGTTCACATTCAAGCTTGAAGGCAACGGAACGTAAAACGATCTTTCGCAAAGAACGTAAAATACCCATACCGAATGTTAATGCGTTTTCACCTAACAACGAAAGCAGCGTTTACGCATTCGAAGCCGACACCGAAGATGTTATTAAAACACCATTTAGAAGACCTGTGCGAAGACCGTCGAGTACTGCAACGTCAAGATCGGAAGATTCTTCTAAATACGAGGAATGCGCTAAAACCGCTGGTAAATTTCGTCTACCATCGGCTGTTAAACAGGATTTAGTTAAAACTGTAAATAAACAAGAAGTATCGCTTATGTTGTCAACGGACGACTCAAATAACAGTGCTTCGATTGCCGTACAACTTGATATAGACACAACGGATGTTGTAAATACGGCTCAAACGGACGCAGAAGACGGTGAGCAATTATTTTATATACCTCTTCAACCTGGTAAGCAATCTTCTTCACAAGTTATTCAAGGTGTAGCTGTTAAATTAGGAACTAAAGGTGTTAACGGTCCAAATCAAAGGGTAGTAATGAGCGCTAAATTAGTAACGCATACACCCATCGGTGCACAGAAATTAATCGAAAAACCCTTGGCAACTTCAACGCCTATGTATCCACCAGCAACAGTTGTTCAGAAACCAAAGAATACCGAAAATAAAAGCTTCATAAAGAGCGGAATGGGCGGGAAAGCTTGTGATCGCAATTCCGAAAATTCAGAAGACGTAAAATACAAAATCCCAAGCTCACCGAGTGCAAGTTCTTCATCGAGTACTAAAATTACAAAACGACAGTATGTTAAAACTAGGATTCGAACACTTGAATTTTGTAACCCTATATATGCGAGCGAATTTCCATCCAATAGTAATCCCGCTGTAATACTGGAAGCACCCATTTTTCATCCTAATGAGAAAGAATTTCAAGATCCTCTCGAATATATTGAGAAGATTAGATCACGTGCTGAGAAATTTGGAATATGTCGAATCGTTCCACCTAGTAATTTCAAGCCCGAATGCAAGGTATCCGACGATATGCGATTTACAGCATATAATCAGTACGTTCATAAAATGCTACATCGTTGGGGTCCGAATTTCAAAGAACTTATGGCTATTACGAAGTATTTAAGAACTCAAAATATTGCGCTTACACATCCACCTTGGGTAAGTGCCTTGTTATAATTTAAATAAATGATTGTAATAAATATCATTGCAGATTGGTGGAATGGAAATCGATTTACCTCGATTGTATCAAATCGTACAATCGTTAGGGGGTTTAAAAGAAGTTATTGAAAAGAAAAAGTGGCCAAAAGTTTCAGATTTAATGAAGATTCCCAAATCGGCGCAGGATAGAGTAACGAAACTTGACGATATTTATTGTAAATATCTCTTGCCGTACGATACTTTATCACCAGGTATTGTGCCCGAATTTTATATTAAAAAAATGTTTTTCTCTGTTTCGGCATTAACATGCTTTTTAATGCTACAACAAGCTTTTGTTTTGAGGAATTGGTAATCTGCATTAATAATATACAAAATACAGGCGACCATTGCCATTATTTACTCAATGTTTTACAACAAAAATGTCAAACTTCCGTCAACTTTCAAGCATAAATTTAATAAATGTCACCAACCTATTATATTATTTCCTTAGAGGTGGTCTCCTTGTAGCCCCTTTACTGTGGCCAGTAAGGCCTATTGCACCCTCCAGATCAGTGAGACATTTTGATTGTATTTGTGCCTTTAATGAAGTCCAAAATTTTCCTTAAATAAAGTTTTTCAGCCCCAAGAATGCTACACCTACTACCGACAAAATCGTCACAGTGGTACAGTAGATGGAGAACAGTTTCTTCCTCCTCTCCACACCCTTGACATGTTGTGTATAAGTGTCTATTTACTTGACAGTGACCCGTAATTACACCCGTCAATTCTAGAGAGACTTTTGACTGCCTTTGTCCAGGGGTTGCCTTCGAGTGCGCATAGTGCCATTGCTTAAGCAACATTTTAACCTCCTGCTTTATAACTTCAGATGAAATTCCACAGGCCAATTCTGGCTTCCTGGTTTCCTGTCATTTTTTAATGTCCAGGTACCTATACTAGTTTCACTGTATTGGTTGTACCGAGTTCATTGAACCTAAACTAACTTAACACCTCAAAGCAACCTGACTGTCAGTCACTATAAAGATTGTCTTACTACTGTAGTTTCTCTGAAGTAGTTCCTGATAAAGAATGTGAGGAAGCTATCACAATCAAGTCGGAAGAGAATGAGAAAAGTACAAGGACTTCGGTTAGCGAATCAGATTTGCCGAGCAAAAAAGAGAAAAGTTGTGGAGACAAAAATCCAAAATCTAGAAATGCAATTTAGTAGACATGAACCAGTGTCCTAGGCCACCATACTAAAACTGCATTTACTATTATGGTTTCGCCCACTTTTTTAAGGGGCTTCATCAGGAGAAAAAAAGGGGCAGTAAAAGAGCATGGTAACTCAACTTGTCATCCAAGGCAGAGGCGAAACCTTCTGTAGAAAAACGGAAAAGGCAGTGACTTTATACCGGCTGTAACCGGTCAAGCATATCGAACGAAGATGACGATTGGTCAAAACTAGAGGAGGCGGAGCCAGTTTCCATATATCCGACAGGTGATAACCTGTGTCACGATTAACGTTGTTGGGGGTCTTGATAATTTCAATGGCCTCACGGATTTTCCTGTTGAAAAAATAAGGGACGCTGACGATCATCGAAGATTTTTCAAACACTGGCCATAAGATCTTGTTGATTTGACAGCAAGTTCAATAGATTCTTCTTCGTCTTCTTTTTAGAGTGGCTACCCTTTACAGGGCGTTGCCGATCCTCTCTCCTTATGCCTGTGGTGTGTATGTCAAGTAGCCTACAGACATAGGGGACCTACAGCTTAACGTGGGCTCCGAACCACGGAAGTGCTTGCACTTCTACTCCAGAGAGGGCTTTATTAGGCAGAATACAGCTCGGTGGTTTGCCATTGCCTTCCGAGGGGAGCGGCCGGGTATTTTCGGTGTATATGTGACCCTGGGAATCGAACCCGGGCCATCTTAGTGGTCAGACGCACGCTGAACCAAGTGAGCCATGACCGCCAATAGATTCTAAGGATGTGTTATCGAACAAAAACACACCGATCGTAACCTCTTTACTTCTCAGGGTATTTTCCACTTTGTGCGCGACTTCACTGATTGCCATCTCGCAAGATTTTTCTGGCTGATGGGCATACTGGTGTGGACTAAGCGGATGGACACTCGGTACTTCCTCCCTCACCTATCTATTAACCTCTCCAAAAGTTTCAGGAGAAAGGATGTCAAGCTGATAGGCTGAAAAGATTTTGCCTGGGCGTATGATTCACACCTTGGTTTAGGTATAAACACCACCTCTCCATACCCGACTCACATATGCTAGTACTTAACCAGCCCTCATTAATGTGCACAACCTAGAGACCAGTAAATCTACATGTAACAGGGCCGGAAATATCCCATCCTTTTCAGGCGTTTTGAATGGTAGAAACTTATTTGTGGCCCATCCAATTCCTGTTACATTTATCACTTGCAAAGCAAGTTGCCAATCCTCTGGTAGCTTTCGTACAGCTTATCACCAAGCTCGATTCTATTCGTTCAACAACAAGATCTTTTTCCCAGTTTCGGTATATCTGTGGTCAGAGAGAGATGGTTCTTCTGACACATGCCAGTTTTGCACTGATTTACACACATTCACTGTGCCTAGAGTTATATCAATGACCTTCCTTCTTATGTCAACAAAGGTCGGTTCATTGTTTTTGTTAATTAATTCTAAATTATTTGAAATCAAATAATCCAGTAGACACTTCGTTTGTTATTGCCGCTACTACCCCAAACCATATAGTACGCATTGGCGTCACTAATTTGACTGTTTTACCAAAATTTCCCCAAGTGGAACTCTTCCTGACGCCCTATAGGGCATCGGATTATGATTCTGTACCCCTCGAGTTGACCCATGTTTTCCCTTCTTTTCTATTTCGTGCTGTGTGTCACATATCTTGGAAATTGTCAAGTATTTTTATAAAAAGAAACATAAACAAATAATATAAATGCAAGCCGAACCAGAGAAAATAATATAAAACATTCGTTACAGAAGTCAATTCAAATGTGGGAAAAGGTTGTCTTCTGTAACTTGTGTTTCAACATACTAAACAAAGATTATTTTCAGCCGAAAGAGAAAAACTATTTGATGAAGTAGAAACGGAATGGGCTAAACGTGAATCACGTACTCTTCTTAGATCCCAGCAAAAAATCAACAATCGTGATACAAGCCCTAATAGTTCGGAATCAGATTCGAACGATGAGTCTGAAGAATGTATTGTTAAAGGTCGAAATATGGCTCTAAATGCCTTTTATAGAATCGCACGAAATACCATGAGTATGTGGTTTAAAACTATTGATCCAACCGCACAGGAGGTATAACTGTTTAAACTCTATATTAAAATAAAATTTATGCATTTTATTTCCTAAAGGTGGAGCAGGAATTTTGGAAGCATGTAACGGTAAAGCAGAATCATAT
Organism: Melanotus villosus; assembly: GCA_963082815.1. NCBI lineage: Eukaryota > Metazoa > Arthropoda > Insecta > Coleoptera > Elateridae > Melanotus > Melanotus villosus. Next base: position 13,729,923 of record OY720423.1, read on the forward strand.
TTGTGTACATTCTGGTTCGATCGATTCTGGAAATTGGGGATACGGTTTTGCGGTTTCCAAAAACAGTCCATTCGCTCGTCACGCCTGGAATTTAAAAGTGTTAACGAATAATAGTGGTTCCGTTTTAAGATCTATGGGACCTGTTATGGGTAAGCTACTACTACTAACATTAATAATTAAACTGAATTTATTATTTACGGCATTGTAGGAGTAACAGTTCCGACTCTTCATGTTGGAATGGTATTTAGTGCTTGTTGTTGGTACAGGGACCCACATAGTTTACCGTGGATAGAATACCTTCATACCGGAGGTAGTAAAATTTGGTATGGAATACCAGATTCAATGAGCGAAGTATTCCGTACCGCTTTAATAAAGTTGGTGCCAAATTATTGTCGTAATAAATCGCTGTGGTTACCGTCGGATACCGCTATGATACCCCCAAGTCTTTTAGTTGAAAATGGTGTTTCTTTATGTAGAACTATCCAAGAACCTGGACAATTTATAGTAGTGTTTCCTAAAGCTTTTACTTCAAGTATGTGTACAGGATATGTAGTCTCAGAAAGTGTTTATTTTGCACCTCTGAGTTGGTTAAGCAATATGCAGAAAGTATTCGATGAACTACAAAATAGTTGTGAACCCTCAATGTTTTCTTTAGAAAAACTTTTAATTAGTATCGCAAATGATGTTCGTTCAAATGTGGATATTTTAAAGCAAGTAATACTGGCCGTTGAGCGATTACGTGAAAAAGAAAAATCAGGCTGGGCAAAACTGCAACATTTAGGTTTAAATACTAGGGAAAAATTACCATTACCCGATGTGCCAATTAAAAAACGCAAAAGGCTGCAGGATGATGGCGGCGATTATGAATGTGAAGTATGCTGTAGGAGTTTATTTGTATCTTGGGTAAGTTTAAATGTGAATATTCAATTCTGGTTGTAAAATTCAGGTTTTTAGGTAATCGAAACTCAAGAAGATGCTGTCTATTGTTTGGAACATGCCATGGATTATATTGAACAGAAAAAAATAGAAGCACAACACTGTAGATTGGTATTTACATACGACGATCAAGAATTAGCAAATTTAATTGAAAAAATGAAGAACGGTATTGAAATGAAGCTACAGAAATCTCAGAAACACACAGGAGCGAAAGGTGCAGGACCATCGTGATTTATCCAAAGTAAACGATGGATTTTGAATATAAAAATGTGTAGAATTATTTACTTATAATTATAGTAAATTATATTTTTTTAGAATAGAATCTTTACATTTCTTTATTTATTTCGTAAATTAAGTTTTACAGTGCTTATGAATTTGCCATGTGTGAATATAAAAAGCTTTTTAAATAAAACTTTTTAAGAATATTCAATAAAATTTATAATCGTCAGGTGTTTTATTAATATATGAAATAGGTAAATGTTATTAGCTGGTAGTAGAGTTGGGCATGAGCGTCCTAGCTGAGCTGACGTGTGTAATAACTCGACCCCTATCAGCCACCAGCTATTTACACTTGTTGTAATAACTTGTTCAGCATAAGCCTCAGGTATTATAAATCTCAAAGAAGTACATAAAAATGCACTTATCACAAATCTGCATCAACACACCTATCAAGCAGGCAAATCCGTTGTGAGTCAGTCATCACTTATGGTTCATTGGTGTGGTGGCTCTCAAGTACAGGAAAACACACACAAATGGTGCTAACCCAATTCCAGAGGTTAGGAAGTTCTGCCATCACAAGGTCTGATCGTACCACGCCCTTGGCGGCCCTTCACATTGTGATTTAGACAGAAGTACGAAAGTCGGCTGTTCATAAGCGGCCTTTGTTGTTTCCAAGGAATCTAGAAGGTGCAAGCTACAAATAGAAGACTCCATAATTGAGCAAGTTATGAACTTTAAGTACTTTGAAGTTGAAACCACAAGCCATCATAGGGAAATACAAACCCAGAGCACTACAAGTAGCAGGCTGTGTAAAGGATACAGCGTGGAGAAATAAGGATTTAAGAACAGAAGGGAAAAGTAAGAATATATCATATGCCACGGAAACCAGAGCAGAGACAAAGAAAGCGAAACAAAAAATGAGATTAATTATAGGTGTTACACTCCGAGACAAGCAAACAAATGATTCAATTCGAGAAAAAAGGTCCAAGATGTAGTAAAATGGTCTAAAACGAGGAAAAAAATGGAAAGAACATGTAGAGAGAATGTACGAAGACAGACTGGCACAAATCTGTATGTATGAACGACAGAGAGGGAAAAGACTACCCATGAGATGGGCCCAAAGCTGGTTTTCTTCGTCCACCGACTGAGGCATGACAAACAGGGAAACTCCCTAGTCAAGTGTAGAAGAAGAAGATTAAAACGTAATTTACCTCAAGACATTACCCAACTCAAAGTGATAGTGCTTTAAAGTAAATCAACAATTTTTATTTCTGTTATTCTGATATTTATTATGCATTATTAATCATGTAACACTACCATGAATAACAATTAATTTGTTGAATTGGTATTTTTACTACACATGTGGAAGTATAAAGAGATGTTTAAATTAAATTGCAAGTATATTTGAAAATTTTTATTTTTGCAAAATTAAGTTTCAAAGTGCTTATAGCAATACCATGAACACAAGATTTTTAAATACAACATCATGACAAACAATAAATTTAATTTAAATTTAAAAACTTGTTTATTAGTACGATATTTCATAATACTAAAAACGGGAAAGTATGACCAGATCTTAAACCTAGCTAAAACTAGAGACCAGATAAAGTTTTAAAAAAGTTTCGATTAAAGACTAATGGTAATATAAATGCCTAACGGCTATAGCAATCGGTGCTTAAATTAAGTAAAAAGGTACCATTTTGAATAATCATGAACCATAACATTAAATGTGTTACCCATCTATAAAAATACACGTTTAGAATTTTTATACTTAATTGCTGTTTTACTTAATAAGCCATTCTAAAATGCTAAAGAAAATTCTTATAACTTCGAGAACTGGTTTTATATCTTAAAAAAACACAAGTCAGATTTAAAGATAAGTGGGAACTCAGACAGTGACTGTGTTGATCGTCCACGACTGTCTAACATTTCAAACGCATGTACATCACACTAAGCCAACAAGCTCGACATTCGAGTGTATCGATGATAAGTGAGGTTATGTGTAAGTTATATGTTAAATATACAGGTTTATTTCACACTTCGATAATAATTTTGAAACCTTTCTTCATCACTCCACAACCGAGGACGTAAATTAAAATATTCTTCTTGTGCTGTGCAGTTTGAAATTCAGGTCTGTTGAAAGCCGTCAATGATAAGTGAGGTTATGTGTAAGTAATATGTTTATTTCATACTTCTATAATAATTTTGAAATCTTTCTTCGTTACTCCACTACCAAGGACGTAAATTAAACAAATTCTCCCTGTGTTGTTCTCGTGCTAAGAAAATTTCGCGAATCCTGGTACTACAAGCTAACTTTGCTTCCTTGTGTAACACATATATTACTACAACCTCTTACTCTAATTTACTACAATCACTTATTTTGTTGAACAATTTCTTAATACAAAGCAAAGCAATACAAACAATACGTTTCGTACTCTTTTAATAAATTGAGGTTATGTTTAAGCTTCAAAAACGTTTTGATTTTGTGCGAGGCTACTGTTTCAAATATGGTCGTGGACGATCTGTTGTGTCCGAGTTCTCCCTAAATCTAAGGAATAGATTGGCAATTTACATTTATACACACAGCACAAAACCGATATTATTAAGTACTAATTTTAATTACAAATATACACATATCAAGACTGTTAAATACTTGCGATATTATTACAAATTTAATATCACCACAAGTGTTTGATTATTTATATAAGATCGTGAAAATGGTGTTTATTAATTGACACGTTTGCTGCGGAGGGTAGTTGGCATGATTTTAAGTACACGATTTCTGTGCAAAAAGTACATACAAACACACCTGATCTGACTATTAAAACTGTTTAAATTAAATAATCAAAACTTTATATAAAAATATAATTATCCGGTACTTTTTTTTTCTTAAATTAATTACATAAATGTCATGGAATGGTATTAAACGCTAAAGCTCAGACTTTTATATCATAACCAAAGGCTTTATAAAATTTGTAAATTAAGATTATTTCTCCAATATATTCCGATACAAAATCCATAATCTCATAATTTTTTTTCCAAAACAATTTTCCGGGTGTCATCCATCTGTAACTATCAAATTTTTGAAGTTCCTCGTAGTAACCGATTCATTTCTTGTCAATACCAGTTTCAATTTGTTAAAGAGACACCCGCTTTTCCGTATGTTACGTCTAGCCACCTGCAATTTAAAATCTTTAAAATAAATGTGAACAAAAAAATATAAAACAGAAACCCCAAACCAAAGTAATTTTGTACGAGTGATTGCTAGAATATTTAAAAATCTGAGCTTCAGTTTTGTACATTGCGTTAAGTTTTCAGTAAATCACACTGGATGATCGATCGTCAATACTTGTTGGCTTCAGTCGTGTTACTGTTACATAATACATACCGAATCGAATCGTCTTAGCAATATGACAATTTCAAATAAAATAAATACATTAACATTCTCAATATTTACTATATTTGTAATTAAATGAAACATTTATTTAATTAAAAACAGTCTTCTAAAAATGCACCGTGCATAATAATAAATAAAATAAATACGTTTATCGTTCTCGCCTATTCAAAATGTCGAATAAAACCTGTGTATCACTGTGTTCTGAATCGCTATCACTGCTTACTGTAAGATGGTCAGCTGAACTGTTTATTAAAGATTCTGATACCTCAAATTTTTCCACTTCAATATCATGGAAACGGCCGGAACTGTTTAATTGAGTTGTTTGAATTTTATGTACAACGTGACATATGATTCCCCCTAAACATACAAGTAAGCCGACAGCATTCATCGGGGATATTTTATCTCCGTTCCAAGCAACAGCAAGTATCAGCATAAAAAGTTCCTGGAAGAAATGTAACGTAATTTTCGGGTTTATTAAGATTGGTAAAATTTACCTTAAAAATGCCAGCTATCGATAAAGTTAAACTAGATGTATATGTAACAACCATTACTTCCGTAACTTCCATAAAAAATGCAATCAGTGCGCCAATCAATATTTTACATGCTAAATTTGTAAATGCCGAATATTCAGTACTGCGGAATGTTTGACAGTTTGTTATTAATGCAACGCCTAGAAATAAACAATAACTAAAGCTAAAGCTACATAAACATTAGTAAAATGCCGTACCTTCCATTGCAACAGCAAACGGTAAAACCGACGCAATCATCCATGGTTGCATATGATAAATCATATCAATAGGATTCCTCATACCCATTTTTGACTTTTGTAGAAGAAGTTGCGTGCAGGTCCATCTTACGCCACTTGATATAGAAGCCAATATCAGTAAAACGAAACCGACTAAATTAAACTGGGTTGCTTCGTATGTAAACAGGAATAAGCCAATAGATATCATTACTACTATTGTGCATAAACTCCAAGACTGCAACATAAAAAATGTTTCAATATTTCATAAAATTATCATAACCAGTTTTGCAGTTTACCTTTTTCTCAAGTTTAAACAAGATTGCAAATGCTAATATAAATACTATCGTGGTTGATTTTGTCATTGTATACCTAAAAATAAAATATAAATGAATAAGGAAGTAGCTATTACGAAAAATGTAAGAATTTACAATGACACTGTGACCAATTCAAGCCCCCAATTTGAAAACCCAATGTCGATTCCACTGAAAAGTCCAGTGGGTGATACTGCTACTATATATTCTTTCCAATTTAACATAATTCTGGGTCTTCCTTGCCGATATATCAACAATATTCGTATTACAGTAGCTAGTATGTATTTCACTAACAAATGAACAAGTACAACAGTTAATGGAAATCGGAAACTCTGAAAAACACATGCCCTCTATTTACATTACCCCAGTATAACACTATTTTACATACCTGATACAACCATCGTTGATAAAAGGTTAATCCGATTGAAGGTACGAAATAAGTGGAAATTAATAACACAGTCCTTAATGAATACCAAAGGCAAGTGGTTGTGACAATTCGACGCTTTTTCATTTGAAGATCATCTTCCTCATCCGGAAGGCTTTCAACAGCCTCATATTTTTGCCTTCGACCAAGCATATCAGTAACCATACTATCTTATCATTTTTGATAGGGGAGAAACAAAATGGAATCAACCACTGTCTATTTTATGGTCGTGAATACACGCGGTGTTTATTATCATTTATGGTTTTAACTCAACTATGCTTGATAACATATGGTTTCAACTTTATATTGTCATTCATTGACGTTGACGTACAAATCGTATTTTATCAATGTTGATTTTCAAGGTCAATATGGGGATTTTGACTTTTAAAAGTTTGTTTACACTGGTTGACCTTGATAATTTTGAAACAATATTAATATATACAGTGCGGTAAGAAAATTAACGGCATGTATATGACCACCAAAATAATTGTACCATTTTCTTAAACAGTTGTTAGATGTTAAAAGAAATAATAAATAATGTTTTCTAAATAACTTTGGTTACAAACTAATACATTTCAATCTATTCGATGATTCCCAAAAAGAAAAGTTAATGATTTTGTTCTATAACTGTGTGAATCTTTAAAATCAATACTTTTTTAAAATACAAAACAATGCAGCAAATGCGAACTAAATTAAAGCCTTATACAGATGATTAATTTTTCTTTTTCGTAAATAGAAGTTTATTATAGGTAAATCAGATTATGGCCGATAATTTCCGTTGTACCAGACTTACAGATGGCTACTGAGAGCTTCTACTTTATCGTTTATAAAATATAAAGTAAAACTGGTTGTCTTCATTTCAGATTTCGGTTGCTAGAAAAAAAAACACATTTTAAAGCTATTAAACAATTACCTATGTTCTAATGTTCAATGCCAGCAGTAATCAATCAAACCTTGAGACCCTTGTCAGCCTAAGTAAATCCACTGTTGAGAAGCTTTTGCACCACAGCTTTCAGTTTGATCATATAAGCAAATTTAAATCTTTGGTATTGTTGAAATGCTTCCTAAATAGTTAAATGGAAATTCTGTTATACTGAAAGAACAGACAATCCCGGTGTCCTGAAATTGTTCTTCAGAACATCGATAATGTCTCGATTTTAGAATTACAATAAGAAGTACTCAATTAAGCGTAATTGGCAGGGTTTCGAAAAGTGGGTATTTACTTTTCAAAAGTGCTGGTATTTCGAACGATATTCATAATTCCTCAAACTTTAGTCAATATTCGTTTGCGATTTTGTGGCACGATGGCAATGTCGAAAGAATGTTGTCGCTGATGGATGTTCGATGGATAGAAAAAAGAAACAGGATGGAAATACCGTTGTTGAAAGCCATTCTACAAACGTTGTACAATTACAATATGGATTGTCTTCTATGAATTAATTGAAAAAAACAGAATCGGAGGGCTTATAAACACATAATGTTAGACAACCAGGCGGCTTCGAAGGCTATCTCGAGTGTTAAGACTGCTTCCAGGATGGTATGGAAATGCCTAGAGGAACTCGATGACCTGGCAGATCAGAATGTCTTAGGACTATTCTGGGTACCAGGTCATTGTGGCATAGACGGTAACGAGAAAACCGACAAATTAGCAAGGCAGGGGCCGACTGAAGCTTACCTTGGCCCAGAAGTGCCATTCCAGGATATGTAAATGACTGGATTAACACTCAACCCAAAAGATACTGGACTAACAGACAGCAAAGCATTCATAAACAGACTTGCAAGAAGCGAACTGATGAACTACCTACTTCTTATGGGTAGGGCACAACTGAGGTTTACTAACAGGACATGTAACTGTAAAGGAACACCTGTGGAAGATCAATGGAGACCTTACTTCTAAACTATGCAATAAGGAAACAAAAACAGCAACACACATTTTGTTTGTCTGTGATATATTGGCAAGGAAGGAGTTTGTTAGACACCCAGTGAAGGACGTTTATCTCTTGATACAAGGAACAAAGATCACTGAATGGGTGTGATCTATAAATTAGGGCATGCACGGTAAGCCTTTTAGGAATCAATCGATTGCAAAATGTCAAGAATTTTTTTATATTCTTTTTTGTTTCAAATAAATTTGTTGTTATTTGTGTTTCTTTTTGTTGATTGCAAAATACAATGTTCTTTCCAAGCAAACTGCAACAATTATAATTTTTGTGCTCTTTGCGTGAGGTATAAAATATGATACTATTTTGGTACACAATATCATTAAAAACAGTTATAATTTATAAAGTTTGTTTATTTTCCATTTAATACCTGAACTGAACCGAAAAGAAAGGCTCAAAAATAAATAATACAATTACACAACTTGCTTTTGCTTGTCTTTATTTTTTTAAAACTTATAAACAACTTAATTGCTTCTATGTTTATTTCTATGTTGTCCTCCTCTAGCACCCCTGGGTCGTTTTTGACTATCCTGAGTGTTACTCGTACCTAAACGATTAGCATTAGATGTGGATTTAGCGGGTCCTGCGGTATTATTATGTATAATGGGAGGTGGTGGAGTAGGGTTGGGTGGTGGAATAGCTGGAGATCCGATACGGCCTGCTCCGTTATTTGTGCCGTTATTTAAGGAGACATTATTGGGAGGTCCCCCCGTTGAAGACATTCCTATCATTTGAGTAGGTTCACTCATATTTAACTGTTCATTAAAAACCATGCAAAATTCTCCGATTTTTTGTAAATCACCAGCTTTAGATGTGTATAATGTAACGCAATTTCTCCATAATGATACGTATCCTTTAGTTAATCGCACTATATCACCTGGCGCTAATAATTGTCCAGCCTCGTCCCATACACTAGCATTTATGCAAGCACTTTGATCCGCCACTTTAAATGTTCGAACTTCGCGGTTTTCTTTGGTTAGGGTGGGGTGCCCAACTTCCAACACAATAAACACAACGTTAATATTTTTCAAACCAGGACGCATATCCTTTATTTGAACGTAGTTATTATCCATTTTAATTTATCGAACCTTCAAAAGAAATGAGAAAATTAAGAAAACACCATTGTTACGTATTGAAGTGTTAAAAAAAAAGTTTAATTACGAACGCCATCCTCCTTCCTCCAATCGCAGAATAAAAATGAGCAAACACCGACATTTTTCTCCTTAATGTTGGCACAACTTGTTACAAGCTGGAAACATTAAACATTAAAAATAACTAACAACTAACAACGCGTGTTTGGAAAATGCTATCATTGCTGAACTATTTATCAACATCATTTTTACGTCTTCCTTGGATCCCCAAATGTATCCAATAAGTGTCCTTGGATCGAACCGTGGGTTCGCAAAACACGATTTCCTAGATTGCAAGGGCACACAACGAATCTAAATAAATGTCAAAAGTTTGGCCGTCTTCTTCCATAAGTTGTAAATGTAAGTGCATTTGTTGGTTTATTTTTATTTGAATCCTGGTAACCTAATTATTACAAAATGAGGTCATCTCATAAGAACTAAAATTAGCACAGGCGAATTGCATCATTCCTAAGTTTGCTAAGAGTTGGCAGTCAAAATGAGCAAAAATCACACGCCTCCACCTTACGGACCACCTCCAGCAGCACCCCCTGGATATACACAATCAGTTGGTGGGGTACCCCCGACTAGTCCTTATATACCACAACATGCATGTAAGGTTATTTAGAATTAATCAGTTCTTGATTTTAATATAGGAGTATTTTTTTTAGTCGTTCACAGAGGACCTCAAATCTTAACGACTGTTGTGCCACTAGGACAAGAGCCTACGCATATGATATGTCCACATTGCCATGCTGAAATCGATTCTTCCACTAAATCCGAACCTGGTTTAGTCGCCTACGTCGTTGGAGCACTCATTTGTTTAGTGTAATTGTTTTTTTATCTTTATGGTACTTACATGTTGATTAACCTTTAACTTAAATATTTTAGATGTCCTTTCGGTTGCTGCTTCATACCATGCTGCATTGACAAGTGTATGGATGTTCATCATTATTGTCCGAATTGCAACGCATATTTAGGACGATACAAAAGATAATTACAAAACCAGGGCTAGTATTGATAAGCAATATTAATATATAAAAAAAAGAGATATTTATTTGTGTCGGTAGTTATGAAATATTTCAGAAAATTGGAGTTGCGTATGTAATTGAAATATTTTAAAAGTGCTTTGTTTATATACGCACATATTAGATATTTATTGAATGTTAGTACTGTTGTAGGATTTTTTTGACAATACTCGTTTTTTATAGTCATACTTTGGATTAGTTTGTTTATTTATATTTGCTTGTATTTTGTGCTTTTACGGTGACATTAGGGATTTAAACCAATACAGACGCATATTTACGTACAAATAATATAAGTATAAGTCATAATTATTCATATTAAAAAAAAACATTCCCCGCAAAAAACCCGCATTACACTTTTTTGATTTTGCATTGTTCGTTAACCTAGGTTGCTTTTTCTGGGTTCTTCTGAATCTCATTTTTATTATACTAGGTACCTTTACAACCTAGTTCGAAATAACAGTATATATGTAAGCATTTTGTGCCTTTTTGCATTCAATGTAACTAATATATAGTTGTTTAAATAATATTGGCGTTTTTTTTTATTAGTAAGTGCGATTTTAACACGTTGACTGCCAACTACAAGATAACTCGAAGTGATGACGTATTTTTGATGCCAGGTACGAGTATACTCGGAAAACGAATTTTAACTTTGCTGCCGTCTACGAGATATCTCGTAGCAAATAGGTATCAAAAAAGTTGTGTAGCGTCTGATGTAAGATCAAACTTTCACTCTGGCTGCATAACATAAATTCTGTTATAAAAGCAAGGCAACGTGTTAATACATCCGAAGAAAATAGATTTCTATTTCAGAGTGTTATTGTAAAAATCTTCGTTGACCCATTCTTTCTCAAGTTGTTTTTTACAATTGCGGTGTTACTTCGAATGTTATTACTTATTACGTTACAGTACGCTTTAGGAAAATGTTTATAATTTTTATTTATTTAGAATTTCAATTCGTTTATAATCGTTAGTTTTGTTACGTTTTACTTTTAATTAAAGTGTTTAAATGTTTGTTTGGTAATTTAAAAATTAATGTTGCCCAATTACGTGCCAATGTAATGTTACGTAACCGTCATGCGCCGTGTAAGTGGGTTGTGAACAAGCCACAAAGTGTACACAGTGGTTGTGCGCATGCGTAGTTGCAAGGTCGCTCAACAACAATTTCGAGAATGGTTAGGTGCGGGTGCGATTTTATCATCCTTTGTTGAGGTATTTTTCGTTGATTGGGATTTAACAGCGATAATAGTGTTCGAGTTTGATTGTATTTTCCACAATGAAATTGATTTGTGCCTTATAAAGCCACAATCGCGATTAAAACTGTTCGAAACAGTGAAGGAGCGCACCTGTCTCCCCGTAGGTTAATTATTGTTTCTTACCTAATTGTGTACCTGACGACAGTTATTTATTACGAAGGTACGTATCCAATTTATGCACCTTGCAAATGAACTTGTTTTATGGTGACATGTCACAAATATGTTGTTGGACACAATGGTAGCCTATTCTATTTTTGCAACATGAACCTGTGAACATTTGCATAGGTAACCAAGTACTCATTATTTTTAGAACAGTAAAAATGCAAATCAGCCCAACAACATAAAATTTAGTAACAATTACATTGTTACAGTTGCTCATATGCAGCTGTCAGAGTTGATGTTTTGATGATCAATTTCATTTGTAAATTATACAAAATCCGAACAAAAAGGATTTTATTATACTAAATCTTATTGTTTTCAGATATATCTCTTGTTCAAGATGGCAGTGAAACATAAAGTTGTTGAATGTGTGGAGCAGCAGCAGGCCGAAGCACGACTTACAATAATATTAAGAGCATTACAGAGCATAAACACGGAACATGAATTACAAGAAGTCGAACGTGCAAAGTTATGTGAGAATATCGTGTATAGTTTGGGAACGGTTAAAATGCCCAAAAAAATGGATGATTATGTCAATTTTATGATGGATATTAAGAATGTCCAAGAAATTTTAATACAAGCATGTTCCAGTGAAGATATGATCTTTGCTACCTTAAAAGCCTTGTACAATGGCATTTCTAATCCCTCGAAACAGCGTCAACCCACCATGTCTATAGTACTACAATTGATCGATGTTGAGGCCATACCGACTGCTGTAAAGTGGATCCTTCAGTCTGGATATTCCGAACAGAATTTGGAAGAGGCTTTGATGACTCTCTGTAATTGGTTGGCACGGTGGACGTGGACACCAAATTTGGGGCCTTTAGTATTAAGTTTTATGCGAGGTTTAGAATCTGAACAACATTACGAAATATTGGTGGATGTTACTCTAGCATATGTAGAAGATTTATTTAAGCTGCTTATATTATCGGAACCGCGTAAAACCATTGGGCCTGTGGTGTTACACATGTTGTCGAGTATGCAACACAGTCCTGAAGCTTTTCATAAGATCATACCTCACACTGGCAAAGTGTTGTTTTCTTTACATAAGGAACATTCGGATTCTAGTCTTTTATATTTAGAAGAAATAGTTAATTTATGTGTAGCTTTAATAAATCATTTTCCTGGCTATAAGGCACTGTACGAAGAATTAATGCATACCCTGGAGCCTTTCAGTCCTACTTTAAATTTTAAACAAAGGTTAAACTGTAAATCGTGGATGAATGGGTCTACTTTTGTAATTTCGACACAGGATACAACAGGAAAAGTTGGATTAAATAATTTGGGAAACACATGCTATATGAACAGCGTTTTACAAGCATTATTCATGACGAAATTATTCCGCAATGATATTTTGTCATTGAATAGGGAAACGATGCCATTGTTTTACAAACTACAAGTTCTCTTTGCTCTACTACAACATTCACATCGGTCTTCGTTATCGCCGAGTGATATATTGAATCTCGCAAGACCTCCTGGTTTTCAACCAGGTCACCAGCACGATAGTTCTGAATTTCTTGGATATCTTCTGGACGTTCTTCACGAACAAGAAAGATCTGTTCATCCTTCTGTTCGAGGCGGTGATGGCCCTCCTCCTGGTAGGTTTATTCGCATTAAATATTAATTCTGTAATATCAAATACGTCTTTTTTTCAAGGGAGTTCTTCGGAAAACCACCCGCCAATTATCACAATAGTTCAACGGTCATTTGGGGGACGCGGAGTCACTGTATCTAGATGCGGAAATTGTCATACCCAAAGTGAACGCGCTGATAATTTCCGAGACCTGCAGTTAGCATTTCCCAGCAATTGTGGCAACCAGTCTGTCCAAACCCTCCTCGATTATTATTTACAACCTGAAAAACTTTGTGGAGATAATCAGTATCATTGTGATACATGTCGTGGTTTAACAGACGGAGAACGCGTTACCAGAGTTGTAGAACCACCAGCTAGATTAGTATTAACATTAAAACATTTCCGTTACGATCCGGCTTCACAGCAACGTACAAAATTATTACAACACGTTCAGTTGGACTCTTTTGTGCATCTCGACGATGCATATTATGAACTTTATGCTGCCGTAGTTCACGTCGGATCTAGTCTTGATTCTGGACATTATTACACTTACGCACGTGATGGGCAAGACTGGTATAAATTTAATGATTGTGTTGTTACACGAACTACCGCCGAAGAGCTATGTAGTGTTAGACCTCCGGAAACCCCCTATATATTATTTTATAGCAAACAGGATTGTATAGATCCGGATCCTTTACCACGATCGGCTCTTTCATCCGTACTTGAAGCCATAGTATCCAGAGATAGTTCCGAGTTAGATACAGAAAGACGACGACGACCACTTAAAACCTACGAAAATCGTCACAAACGAAATGACGAACCGCCTCCTCCTGGATGTGGTGGAGGTGAAGGAGGCTCTTTTATTAATAACTCGACCGGTAGTAGATTTGTTTGCTAACTGTATAAAATATGTAGGCCTGTGGTTCTATTGTAGGGTGTAGTATCATTCATACAGATGTATATATTACATATTTATTGATTACATTTAGGTTTGTTTGATTTGTATAATATTCACTTAGATAAAATTAAAGTTATTTTGTACTAATCGTTTTGTTTTTTCTATTTAGAGATCTAATTTAAAGTCCTCCTCAGAAGCTCATCAAATTAAAAGTCGCATTCGAACCCCTTCGTTTTAATGAAATTGAACCAGGTTCCAGGAACCGATGAACCAACCTTTGCAAATGGGTTGAAGACAAGTCGTTTAAGTTCGTTAATTAACGTCGCGCGAATACATGAAATTAACGGTAGCTGGCGGTTTTTACGTTTTTGAAATTGCGGTGTTTTTATATATCCTCAATTAAAAATCTAGTATTATTTCATAAAAAAAGATGGAAAATGTTGATGTTCTATTTGACGGCAACCGCCGAGAATTTGAGAAATGGTAAATGTTCTTTGCACAATATAAGTAAAACGATATTAGACGATTACTGATTTTAGATCCGGTTAAAGCAGGAGAATATTTGCAACTCGTGCTTGCATATGATGCAAAAAACTTAAGATGAACTTAAGAAGAACTTCTCCTACTAAGAGTGCAGAAATATGGTGAAATTCGAGAAAACAGTCGCAGGAAGATTTCTGCAACAATTCAGTTTTTGGAGTTAAGGGCTTCTGAGAAGAAACGTGAGAAACAAAATATGGGATATGACTGCAAGAAAATGGTTTTAATATAGGAGAAGGGCAAAAAGATATCTCTCTTAATAAACGATAGTAAAAGAACATGTGAAAGTAAAAAGGAAAAGCATTTGCTCCATAAAATTCTAGGAGCAAAACACAGAAAAAGTTTTTGGTATGTTAGTAAAAACTAATAACAAGCAAGATTTATTTTGGGCACAATTATTGACGATGACACTGATAATAGTCTTGATTTGATCTAAATGAACCCGGAAAAGATACAATAATAGAAAACATACCAATATAAGTGGATTGGAAACACAAGTCTATTAAGCCAAACGCAGGCAATGAAAAAATCATAGATATTTTAACATCTCAGCAAAGGAACTAATGGAACAAAATGAAATACATTTCAGTACCTACTCTTGCAAATTTATTAAAAGGACAAAGTCAATGAAAAGAATTTTTAGAATATTTAAGATAATGGCTGAAAAAGAGAAAAAGACGAGATTTCAGCTCAGATGACAGATGATATTACGTGTATTTCAAAATAAAGATATTCTTTTAAGAAAATTTTTAGAAAAAAACTAATTCTTCTATTTTTACAATTAAGAAATAACGATTCCAATGAGCTTCCTGTATTGTGAAAATTAAATAAACGTATTAAATTTTATAGTGATGTTTGTGTTCATTGCCATTTCATTTTCTGATAGCATTTCGTCCCATACTGTTGGAGTCGATTGTAAATCATTTTCGCTTTCTGCCATGATTATTACATCATCCACGAATGTTACGGTTACTGGTTCAAGGTTTCTGTATCCTTTTGCAGTTTTTTCATCCGTGGCCAGCACAGTTAAAAAATTTGATTCAATACTCTCCCTTGCCACAGAGCTACAGAGCTTATATGTTGAGAACTCATCAGACATGTTGTTGTTGCTTACTATACCGGGTGTTTGACTTAAGGGGCGAACATAGGGAAATAGCATGGGAAATTGTATACACAGTGTGTCAAAAGCAGGGTATGTTTGATTTAAATCAAGTGATTTAAATCGTTGATTTAAATCGCGATTTAAATCACATGATTTATTTAAAAAAAAATCTTGATTTAAATCAAGGTAAGTGATTTTCAGTTTATGGTTCTTGGTTTAAACTTTAAGGTCGCCAAAAGTACCGCCTTCAAGATGTTTTGTATTGGGAATTCCCGCAATATAGGATTACACCCAAACAAACTAACTAAAGCATTATTCACTTTTGATGACTCAAAAATTCTGAGAAAAGTACATTATTAACTCTTAAGAGAGTTTACAAAACGTGACATATTTAAAGTTTAAAGATTGCATGCATAGTCCTCTCCAGTTAAATATTTTGGAACTTATTCCATAAACTAACCGTTTGAGTAAAAAATCTATTTAAATCAAAAAAGTCGATTTAAATCAAAAAAATCGATTTAAATCAAAAAAATCGATTTTTTTGATTTTTTTTAAAATAAATCGATTTTTTTCATACCCTGGTCAAAAGTAACTAATATTCCCTGTAACTTTTTAATTTGAAGAGTTGCAAGAAAACGTTGCATACGAAAGTTTTTGGGCTAATTTTGGCGCATACAATGGCGTTTTTATTTTGTTAGTATCTTTTTTTGTTTGGTTGCTATGGCAACCAACTTTGTTTATTTAAATGGCAACCATATGTTTTCTTAACATATTTCACAAGTACAGGATTTTTTCTATTCACCTCTGCTACTATATCGAACGTTGAATACTACTAAATGCTACATTACGAAAAAATGTGAACTGATTTGCAGTAATATTAATCAGTTACTTAAATGATATCAACTTTGATCAGATACATTTTGAAAAATTGACAACTATCGAAACAAATGCTATGAGAACAAAGTATTATTCATTTTTTCGAGGTATTTGGCGGAGTTTGTTTGTTTTTGTTTTTTTTTTGTTTTTCCTAAAGTTCGATGTAATAGCATGGTCGAATAGAGAAAAACCTATACTTTTTAAATATGTTAAGAAAACATATGGTTGCCATTTAAATAAACAAAGTTGGTTGCCATAGCAACCAAACAAAAAAAGCTACTAACAAAATAAAAACGTGATTGTAAGCATCGTAATTAGCCCAAAAACTTTCGTATGCAACTTTTTCTTGCAACTCTTCAAATTAAAAAGTTACAGGCCATATTAGTTACTTTTGACACACTCTGTATATGCAGATTCCTGCTCCCCGTTTGAGATGATAGGATTGATAGTGGTATCAATCGAAAAACAAAAAAAAAGCGCTTAATTTTGATCCTACTTTACTTGAATATGTTGCTTGTTTAAGAAAGAAATAGCTTAAAAACTCCAATAAATAATTTGCATTTTATTCACAAAAAGCAGACCATCAGCCATGATCAGATTTGAAGTTTCTTTATGCCAAAATAAATTTTATTTTGTCAATTATCAATTCACGTATCTACCTAATTACTATGAATAGTAATTTTGTATATTTTAATGAGGAAAGGGTTTATTGTCAAAACATTTTATACTGGCGTCAGTTTTCGCACAGTTTGTGATTTAAAAAACTTCAAATTATCATGGCTGGTCTGCTTTTTGTGAATAAAATGCAAATTTTTTATTGCAGTTTTTAAGCTATTTCTTTCTTAAACAAGCAACATATTCAAGTAAAGTAGTATCAAATTAAGCGCATTTTTTAGTGTCTTTCGATTGATACCACTATCAATTATATTAACTCAAACTGGGAGCAGGAATCTGCATCCTATATACGATTTCCCATGCTATTTCCCTTTGTTCGCCCCTTAAGTCAAACACACGGTATAAGCAAAGCAAACTTGGTAAATATGGGGTTTCTTCACAAATTATAGAATTTTGTTTGCATCATATCTCCAGTCTCGTAAATTTACGATTAAATTTAACGGTAATAGATACTAGTGGAGAATTCACAATAAATTCAGATGTTCCGCAAGGATTTAATCTGGGTCCTTTGCTGTTTTTGATCTTTATCGACGATTTACCGTCGCATTCCCGTTCCTTATTCTTTGTTGATGTTCAGAAAATATATTCTGTTATTAATTCCGTTCAGAATTGTTTAAATCTACAAGATATTAATGCTGTATTTGAGTGGAGTCGTACTAATTAAAATGTTTCTGTGTATCTTTTTGTCGTACTAAAAGCTTCCTATATTATATACCTACTTATAAACTTAATCACATAAGTACCTTTGGAACGATCAAATACTGTAAAGGACCTGGGTATTATGTATGACAATAACCTTAACTTCAACAATCATATTAGCATTATGGTTGCTGAAAGCATATAAAATGTTGGGGTTTATTATTAGATAGACCAAATATTTTCTAAATATTTCCACTATAAAAATATTGTATTTTACTTTAGTTCAACCTAAGCTGCAACATGCCTCCATAATACGGTATCCTCATCAAGCATATTTATGTGCTCATACTCATACTGAGAAAGTGCAAAATAGATTCCTAAAGTATCTTTATTTCAAAAAGTTTCACGTTTAGCCTGACTACAATACCGTTCGCACTTCATGTTTACGACAAGAATATCAAATTCAGAGCCTTGTAAATCGTAGAGAACTTAGCCTTTTGCAATTTGATTATAAAATATAGAATTATAGAATAGATCAAAGTTTTTTGCTTTCATCAATGATGCTAAAAGTTTTGCCGCGATTTACTCGATCTACTTACTACATTATTTCATGTACCTACCTTTTGTCACTTACACTTATAAGTTATTATTAATTATAAAAAATTCAATAACAATCCGAAGGAACACTCTCAGAATCAGAATCACCCATATTAATATTCTTTGTCCACGACTAGTCAATAATTTGTCAATTATTCATGTGTTTGGTCAAACATAATGCTATCCATTATACACTGCCAGCAGTGAATACCTAATCATTATTCACGGTGTCATGTCTATGCTATGGTGTATAATGAAGGAAATAGGTTATGTTTCTAATCCTACCACTTCGTTTAACATAGTCCTACCACATGGTTTTAGTAGCGTTGTTATTTAAATTTTAATTAAAAATTCTTAGTATTTTGTAGTCGAGGACAAAGTATAGTATACGACTCGCTATAATGGCTATTATTACCTCGGATAATTGCAAAACTCGCTCGCTCGTGTTGCAAACATTATCCTCGGTAATAATAGCATTCATTATAGCGTCGTGTATAATAAACTATTTTCACTAAAACTGAACATACTCAAAATTGGACGCCAATAATGAAGTTGCCAAAGTCAAAATTGCAACAATCAACAAACGCAGTTACCATAACATCGACTATAATATGGGCACTTGATAATTTTGAATTTTAATTAATGAAAACATTTCTGGTATTTTAATATTATAAGTCGAATCTGTGCAAACAAAATCTATTTGGACCGCCGTAGATTAAATTTTGAATGATACACGTTCGATGTTCGATATGAACTTTGTTAACGTTACACGCGTTTCATTATAGTGTTCATATCGAACTAAATAGTCTTACCTATCATTAATAACTATAAATGTTGAGTTATTTATCATTTTTATTCCATCATACAATTACTTACATATAATTTCTAAATACAAATTGAAAATTTAATATTCAAATAGTAATTGAAGACTATGAGCCATATTCATAAACAGTGTTTAAAGTTAGATGTTACTAATTGCTATAGCAACATATATTAATTATATTGGTTTAGTAGCTACTAAACCCCTACTAACTTTAAATACTGTTTATGAATATGGCCCTATAACTTTGAAAGGGTCTAATTGTAAGTGCCAAAATCAGATATATTTTGATAACTATATGAATTATTGTATGCCAGAATTAATTGGGTTGCCTATCCCGGAAAGCCAAAAATCACAGTTTATTTGTGCGTATGCCGTATAGCCGTATGCGCAAAATGGCTGTGAATCTGTGATTGAATTGACATTGTTGACAATTGTTCCCATTTCGAGTAGTATAGACATCAATCATTTTATTTATTGACATTGTTGACAATTGAAATTGATATTAAGCTTTGTGTTTCCTCTGTGGTTTATTTCATCAATTTGAGGTAAGTAATACCATTAGATAAAATATTCAAAATTCATCGAACCAGCTGTGATATTTATATAAATTTTCTGTAGCCGGAGATGGTCTTATCTGTAAACATTTCCAAGCACTCAATTTTCAAGCATTTCTTTATCATTTACAGACACAAAATGGAAGAAAAACGTTATGGGGTAAAAGCTTATCTCATTACTGAGTTAAGGCGCTTTCAGTCTAATTTAAAACAGAAACGCTTAAACATGCCTTTTCAAGAATCTGCGAACACCTTCATCAATGACAGCTCGGTGGTTGTTCGAAGGGTCGTCATAGCAAATGAGGGGATGCTTTCGGTGTTGCCTTCAATACTCTTTACTAAACCTTTACGACCGCCAAAACAAATATTGGAAGACATTGACGAAACAGCAGTTAGGATTCAATTAGAGCCCGGTTTGAATATTACTATTATATTCGATGAAATGGAGCATAAAATCCGCTTCATAAGGGCAATGGGCGATTTAAATGTGTAAGAAAAACGATAGTTTTAATTTTAGGTTGATTATTAAATCAATTTTATTCTTGCAGATCATCGTCTGTTGAATCGGAAGAAAATAATTAATTCATTTAATGTTAGATATTTAATTTCAAAATAAAATAAATGAAAATGTTTATAGAGTTTCATTTATGTGGGCATACTTAGGAAGTTGATTTTTAATGATGTTATGATTTTCCAACAGGAGTACAAATCCTTTTAGTCAGTTATGGTATGTATTAAAAAGAGATTTTCTTATCAACATGAAAAAAAATAGTAAATGGGTTGAAAATCAAGGAAAATACAGCAAAGTTCTGATAATTTTTTTACATCATCCTATAACGTTATCATGCTAATAACTCCTTAGCAACAAGGTATGTTAAGATATGGTTCTTAAATTCTAAGCTTACTACGGACCCACTCGTTTTCAACGAAACCCTGCGATCGGCAAAACCAATGATAGCACGCTTGTCGACTGCAGTGGTACGCCCAACTTACCGTGTCAGGGCAAAATAGTCCATATGAAAGATATATTGCGGTCCAAGTCGAAGGCGGATAAACTTATCTCTTGTTTCAGCGCCTTTATTTATCTAACTTCCGGCGCGTTTTTTCCAAATTCTATTATGTATATTACTAACTTACTGTTGGTATTCAAATCTGCCTGAAGGTTTGCTTGTAATGACTCAGGATTTGGATTTAGCGGAGCACCAGTCACGTGTATGCACTCCCGTTCACCTCAACCACTCAACTCTCTTTTTTATATAGTAAATAAAATAAAGTGTCAAATACAAAAATTTACTTAAGAAAAAGTCATTATTAACATGAGAACAATATATAAATAAACACAAATTATTACTCAGTAAAAGTATCAGCTATGTTTTGAATAGAATTTATACATTCGTCGATTTTTAACAAATGTCTCGCAAATCCATTACGTAAAAAAACACAAATTTCTGTACAAAGGTCAACGCACTTCTCCACATCCTGCTCTTTACAATTTCCTAAAATAAACTTTAATTAGTTACTTGTAATAAGTTACGTAAAATTGTTGCTACCTTTATCAATTTCCTTTAGAAGCTCGCCCAATTTTTCAACTTTCATTGCGCATTGCTTTTGTAAATGCATTGAAAAAACGGGTTGCCAAAATCTTTGGAATATTTCTACGCAATCCCGTAAATTCCATGGCAGACTTCTAATCGAAGACTGTATTTTGTTCCAAGCTATTCCGTATGCATCTTTTAATTCTTGTAACATCAAATCGGATAATAGTTCGTTCAACGGGTTTTGTAGTTGTTTAAGCTTATTTCGTGAAGCTTCATCTATCTTACTCGACTTCCAATCTGGGTTTCTAAAGGGATCTAAAGCATGTATTATTTCAGTGTGATTATACGCAGCCACACCGCAAATTAGGGCTTTATTTCGTAAATTTGCATCATTCGATAACAGCATCTGTAAAATTATAGTAAAGTTATTTAGTTAACCATTTATTGATACAGATATATACTTACTGGACGATTATGTTTTTCCGAAATCTGCATGCAGCAGTACAGAATTCCATCATCGGCATTTTTACTTTGAAAATTTTGTTGCGCTGCTTCTCTGACGGACTGACCTGCATGTTAAACAATGTGATTTATTCAATGACTGTCAGGGAGGCCACAGATCATCCATGACCGTGCATAATCACCCATTCTTTATCGACCGTTTTTGAAATAGAAAATTTTAAGCGTAGACATAACCTCAATTTATTGAAAGAGTAGTAAACTATTAAGTTATTGTTTGTTTTGCTTGGTATTAAGAAATTGTTCAACAAAATAAGTGATTATAGTCAATCCATAGATTAAGGAGATATATTGAGTGAATCAGAGGAAGAGGTTCTACCACTAAAGTGTGAAGTAAATATATTTGACAAAACAACCTATACATAACCTCACTTATTTCCACCACTTCAACCAAATCGATCAAATTTCCAACAGAATTTCAAACAGGGCAACAACACAGGGAGAATATTTTATTTTAAAATAGTTGCAAAATTACTGTGTGAAATAAACACAAAATAATTTACACATAACCTCACTTAGCATCGACCATTTCAACCGAATCGGATTTTCAAACTGGTCCGTCGAGCTTCTTCGCAGTTGGTGTTTGAAATTTTTGATGGTTACGGACGATTAAACTGTCGGAGATCAGTTTTTTTTAATTTAACAAATTATTTGTCAAAATTACATTTACCTTCCGCCACTGGAATAAAAATTGGTGTGGTTCCGCATGGTGGAAAAATTTTGTGCAGAAAAATTAGTGTTTCGAGATCTTATCTAAGAGATACAGCAAAAATCAAGGGGAAACAAAAAACCAGAACACTCCTATCAGAAGATAGATAATGGGAATTCAAAAACACATTAGAGAAAATCCCATGCGACATAGTGAACTTAGCAGAAGTGAGGAGAACTGGAGAAAAAATAATAGAAAGAAAATAGTATCCTTAATCTTAGTCCATTGCTTTTCATCGTAGTTATGGACGAAGTAACAAGAAAAGCAAACATCAAAGCAAAAGCTGCCGTGTTAGGAAAAAAAAACCTGCTTTGTGTAAAATTAAACTGTTTTATGTACGCCGATGACTTGATTCTGCTAGCAAATTTGCAAAAAGACCTCCAAACAAGTGCCTGGGAAGAAGCATTAAAGGGGTTTAATATGACAATAAACACGAGTAAAACAGAAACAATGGTCATATCGAAACAACACAAAGAAATAAACATAAAGATAGGAAACGCGGAAATAAAACAGATATCATCTTTGCACCTAGGTGCAATAGTACAAGAAGATGGAGTAAATAAATAATGAGATTAACAACAGAATCGGCGCAGCAACGAAGGTATTCAGAGCTCTTGATAAAAAGTATCCATAAACACAAAGGTGAAGATATACAACACAGTATTCGTACCATCACTAATCTATGGGTACGAATCTTGGATTCTAACTAAAAGAAATAAAAGCAAAATACAGGCATGTGAGATGCGCTTCGTAAGACTAATTCTAGGAATAACAAAAATGGACAGCATCCCCAACACCGTGATAAGAAAAACCTCGGAAGTGGAACCTATTAAAATAAAAATAGAAAGAAGACAGTTAAGCTGATTCGGGCACATAGCAAGAAAGCAACAAAGTATAATAAAGGATATATGGGAGATGAGCTACGACAAGAAACACAGAGACAGAAAGGAAATAACTGGAGGTAAATAAATAAATAGATTTTGGCTTATAGGGAGTGGTGGTTTCGCATGCCAAAAATTTTAAGAAATGTCGTAAACTTTGGGTAAAAGTCATGAGTTGTTTATACATTTTCACACGTAACAGGATAATTTTTAATAGCAAGTTCGCCATGACTGGTGGCTACAGTTAAACCGCAACTTGTTCTTGCATACCTATTTCGCCCTTGGATATATTCAAAATGTACGGCGTCTACGAATATTTACCTTTAAGTTGAGAATTTCTACACAGCAAATTATCATTTATAAAATGAATAGCAGTCTGAGCTTTACTTCTCAATTTATTATCCGATCTGCCGTCTTTAATGTAATCCAATTCTTGAATAACCATCCATGGTATAAAAACAATAGGACTTACAACCCCTACAACTTAAAGAATATTATATATAAGTTAATTATGTACAGGAATTAATTACATACCATTAATTTTTATTTTCAATAATTCTTTAACTATATTCAGATGCGATATAAAAATATTTGTATCCACAATAATATAAACATCTTTTAATATGGTCTTATTTTCTGGTATGTCTTGTGAATTTTGCGCCACAATTTGTTGAAGTGGAGTTTGAGGAGTTGTTTCGCCTTTTGAAGTGGTTTCCTTTCTTAATTCTTGCAACTAAAAAGCATTCGTAATTTGTCAAATTTTGTTTAATTAAATAACTTTATTTCGCTTACGTTAAGTAAAATTTCTCGTTCTTCACTATAACTCCAATCCATAGCATTATCATCCATGTTAATATTGTTATTAGTCTTAGCATTTGCACTTACACGAGTTGCAACCGTGTTTTGATGAAAATCTGGCAATTGTACGATACTTTCAGGCGAAGAATCTGAACGTGTATTAGTTGATCGTTTTTCTAGCATAAAAATGATTTTTAGTTTATTGTTCCGTGTAACAGTAAATTATACAACTACTTACTACCTTGAAATAAAATGTTTTTCCTAGGTCGAAATTCTGGAGTAGAACGTTTCGGAGGCGAAAACTTGGTTGTATTCTGCTGCCCAGTAATAATAGGAGAAGAAGCTTCTGGCGTTTTTATTTTGTATGACCGATCTGTTCCACTTGAAGATTCACTTGTATCTCCAGATTTTCTAATATTCTCCAGTCGTTCTTTTAACGAAGATGGTTTTGCTGTAACTACAAAGCTTTTTCTACCACTAGCCTTTGGAGAAAACTGAACTTGAATATTAATCCCAGGCGACTTTACACGATTCGACTCATTCTGAACGGTCGTCTCACTTTGCTCTTCTACAAAACTCTTACGAATTATTTTTAATCGATTATTTGCCGAATATCTCTTGGGTTGTTGTGAATTATATTGATAATCCGGTGATGTACGTTGTGGTTTAGAATTTTGCTGATAATTTGATCCTTTGCCTTTTTCTTCTGATAAATGTGGTTTTTTGTTTATTGTTACTGGTTCTTCATCTTCATATTTACGTTTTCTCGGAAAATTTCTGACTTCAGTGAAATTACGATTACGTTCATAGTGTGGAAGGAAGCTTTTTTTCTTACGACCTTGATCATTCATTTTTAGACCACTGAAGAATGGAACAATAATGGTATCATAAAATGGATAACAATTTTCACTTGTTATCACTTTCTAACGATAAATAATTCTTTAATAAACAACATTTACGTAAATTAAATCATAATTTACAAAAACTACTAATTTATATAAGACGTAAATATAGGACATAACCTCAACTATCTGAAAACCACACCACAGAACACCACAAAACACAGACACTCCTTGAAATGCTTGAAACTTGAAACCAAACACGAAAACGAACACGTGAGACCAGGATCAGAAGTAAACCTTTAAGAAAAAAAATTCTGTAAAATTTTACAAACGTTTGGTCCTGTATTTTTCGTAATTTCTAGAAATTAAATAAAAACTTTCATAAAAAGTATTGAAGTACTTATTTCAAAGTTCAATGTAAAATTAGGCACATAAAATAGTAAATTGTTTTTCAAATGTTTTTGATAATCGCAGTGGCTATATGTCCGCCGGCGGTCTTATAATTATATACAGAAGCCGAGAATTCCGCCATCTGGCGGAATAAATATGATTACTACAAGATGTCCGCCGGTAAACCTAATATACAGGGTGTCCCTAAAAGGTCTTTACAAAATCATACCACACATTCCTTGGATCAAAATAAGTCGAAATAACTAAACTTATCTTTGTACAAAATTGCTTCGTTTGGGCGCTATTCTGCCCTGAAGTTATAATTTAAAAAGCGTTTTTTTGTTATTACTTTAAAACGACCTGCGCGATTTTTCTAAATACAACATGTTTGTGAGTAGAATACACTATACAAGATTTTTATTGGTGGAAGTTTTAAGAACATTGTCAACGTGTAATTGAGTTTTTCTAGTTGATATTAAAAAATTCGCCATTCCTTTGTGTTTGTAATTTGGAAGGAATAATTTCCAATCCATTGTTTCTTAGAAAATAAAAACTGAAATCGCTATCTCAAAGTGTTCCGGAGTTGAGGACTTATTAAAGAGGATTCGTTTTTTTCTAGCCACCCGGTATATTGTCAGAGAAGATCTGTACTCTGTACGTTGCACGTGCGTTTTCATAGGTTATGTTTCGTGAAAGAACATATCGCCGACCAGCGGAAATGAACAAAAAAATATGGGCATTCCGCCGCGCCTGCTCAATACAGGTGATGTTGAAAAAACTACAATGCATAGTACCACGCGATAGAGGACCATAAAATAATAAAAAAAGTTCTTATACGCTAATGTCCGATCGCCTTTTTTTTTTAAGATACAGGATGTTAAAAGTTTGTTAGAAAATTTAAATTTTTTTTAATTTCTTCCGATTGTGAAGACATAATTGAACCAAAATTGGTGCACACTATGCCCTTGCAGGTAGCTATTTTGTGTATTTTAGTTTCGAGTATTATTAGAATATTATCATATTTTTAACGCGTTGAAACGCTTTCCTGTAGTTGGCTAGTATCTTGAAAAAAAAGGTGATCGGATATTAGCGTATAAGAACTTGTTTTATTATTTTATGGTCCTGTATCGCGTGGTACTATGCATTGTAGTTTTTTCAATGTCACCCTGTATATTAGGTTTACCGGCGGACATCTTGTTGTAATCATACATATTTATTCCGCCAGACAGCGGAATTGTCGACTTCTGTATATAACGCCGCCGGCGGACATTTAGCCACTTCGTTTGATAAAACAGTTTAAAAGTTTTGAAGATGGTGACCCTGCTTAATGACAGTGACAGCTGCGGTCGTGTTGTCTTTAAAAATAAGTACACATTTCTTGTATTTTACAGTATAAGATTTTAAACATATTTATTAAACTTAAAATTAAGTTCCAATGGAGGACTCGCTGGAAGATTACATTAAGGTCGTACGTAATACTAAAGAAGGTACTAAAAAAAATAAGTACGAAGAAGATCAAGAAGTAATGTTAGTTTTACACATTTGTATATACATATGTACTTTTTAATTACTTCTAATTATCTTTACACATTTTAGAAAAAGAGAGCTAATAACATTACAAAGAAAAAAAGAATGCGAATCGAGGGCCGTGAAAATCGTAGAATTTTTAATCGAAGGGAAACTTCGACCTGAAGTCTTCTTGCGGTGTGTAAGTTTGATTGCGTAATAATGAATAAGCCTGACAGCGTTTACCTAATGCCATTTCAGCTTAAGCATATTAACCAAGCTTATTATCAAGATGTCGTCGAAGAGCGAGCAATTAGTAAACTTTGTGGTTATTCATTGTGTGGCAAACGAATTCCAGATATGCCTAAAAAGCAGTATTTTATTGATGCAAAAAACAACAAAGTTTATGATGTAACAGATCGTAAGGTTTGTGTTAGTAATATGAATTACGTTAGTTTAAATAACATCAAATATTTCAGAACTACTGCAGCAACTTGTGTTATAAAGCAAGCTTACATATTAAACAACAAATAGATAACAGTCCGTTGTGGTTAAGAAAACTGGAAGATGGTCCAAAATACAGTCTTTTACCCTCGACGGAGAGGTAAAATTGGTTGATTATTTGTTGATAAATTAACATTAAACATATAAATACTTAGAGGTATTCCTGGTGAAGAAGTAAATCAAGTAATAGCAGTACCAAGCAATTCCACTGAATTTACATCGGTTTCTGCATTTGCGGAGGTTTCATTGGATGAATTAAGTGAAATGGAAGTGAAAAAGGGTAACAGAACTAAACAAAAAAGACGTAGTACTCAAAAAAGACAGACTCTGCAGTCGGTAGACGAAAGTGACGAACTTTCTGAAACTTCAAAACAAGAAGAAAATGCCAAGTATGATGAAACAAAAACGAATGATAATGCTAAGGCCAGTAGACTTGGCGTAGGTGTTATTGATAAACCGGTTGCAGCAACTTCTTTTAATAATAAGGTGGCGCAAGGAAGTGATTCACATAGTAAACGTTCAACAAAGAAGAGTAACAAAAGCACGGCTGTTAAATCGAGTTTAAAAACAAATAAGAGCGAAAACCTACAGGATGTTTTAGAAACTATAAGAAAATCAGTCTTTGAATGGATTACATTAGAAACGTATATATTTTTATATGGGGAAGCGTATGTAAAAGAGCTTGTAGAAGAAAAAGATTTATCGGAACGTTTGAATAACCTAAAAATAGCTGAATCGTCCGCAATTCAACAAAAGAAATATTTAGAAATTTGTCGTAAACTACACTTAAGTCAACTTGCAGAAGACAAATTTGATCAAAGTGTTCTGGGTAAACAGATGAAGCCTCCTCCTGATTATAAAACCCTAAAAGTAGAAAGCAAAGTTATGAATTTAAAAGTTCACTCATTTTACGATGGTATGGCTTATGAACTAGGAGCCGAAGGTACTGATAAAAGTAATGAAACTGACAGAGCTAAGTCTGAAGAAACTGAAAATCCACTTCAGGAAGAAGGGGCCCCGGCAGTGCTTCCGTTTGTCGATCTTAACTCTCAAACTGCGATACGTCGGAAAGTTTTTTTAAATTCCATTAGCAATACGTAAGTTTACCTCCGTGAATACACTCAAAAAATAGCTTTTAACAATTGTTACAGTGTGGTGATGCTAGCTCAAACTTTAAATATTCCTTCTCAAAGTACTTCAGAAGAATTACGATCATTGGTGAAAACTTTCAAGCTCCAAGCCCATAATGTTGTTTTTAGACCTGCATTATGGAATCTTATTGCACTTATTCTGATTAAAATGTAAGTTTCATTTTGTCCCCTAAATTTCGGTGGATTATTTCTATAACGATTTTATTTTACAGGTTAAGTATTCGTAACATTCGTTTGAAAGAGCAGCTTGAAACGAAACCTGCAGAAACTGTCTTTAGTGTTGTATTGAATCAATTTCCTGATGGAAACACATTTATGTACGATTTATTTAAACATATCGAAGATATTAAATGGTTTTTGAAGCAATATTTTTCGGAAGAGTAATTTTTGTGTTGTAGATTATTAAAGATTATTCCATATGTTCATTTACTGTAAGTATTGAGATTTTTTTGTAAAACTTGTGAATTAAAATGTGTTTTAAACCTAAATGAAATAGATTCTCACTGAAAATTTATCATTCTTTTATTTATTGTTTGGAGAGTCCGGTCCTGGGTCCTGTGCTTAAATTGAAAAGTGGTATGTGAGCAGCTCCAATTTACTAACTCAAATTTGAGGGAAATCGAGCACCACAAACAAGAAGTAGAGTGTAATCAGATGTCAGTCATGGATAACATCACACTTCTTTTTGAATTTATTAAAGAGCCATCAGAGTTTAGATTTTATAAGCTATTTTGCTGGCTGGGAACTGGTTAAAGAATCTCACTATTGTCCTGATGAGGCTTCTTCATTGAGAATGCCTCTTCTTCACCTCATCAGGTCTACTGGCCATTTTCTTTTCAGTCGTCTGTGGTTTCTATCTTGCACTAGTGGCTGTTATATGATATTGGTGTGTGATTGTAGTTTCTGGCTTCTCTTTTGAATTGTCCCTTGGACTGTTGAGGTATGGAGGTCTTCATGTAATATCTGATTTGTGACATACCATTTGATTGTGCTCGCTGTATTAGCTCTGCTGGACTGGCTAGCGCAACCCCACAGATCCAGATTGGAATAATTACGCCTTTGTATTAGGTAGTTGATGCGGTTGTTACAAAAACTTATCCAAAATGATAATAAAAAGCCATAATTAAAGGTAACAATATATTTTATCGGAAACTCACTGAACGGCGCAAGGCCAGGGTTCGATATAATTACAAAACAGAATTAAATCTTGACTAGCATTAAGTTAAAGAATTGATAAGATTTTTTACAGTACACAAAAATTGAAACATACATACAAAAAAATATAAAGCTGAAGGCTTAAAATATTCAAATATAATTATAATACATAAGGACCAAAAATATACAGGGAATTTTTCTTTTTAGTATACATATTACATATCCCCTATGTATACTTTTAAAATAAACGCAATATGTAGGCAACCAACTATACACTGAAAGTCACGTCACGTGGTGCGTAAAGGTTATGTTTCATGTTTGTAAATAAAAAATAAATCAAAATTAGTGGAATCTCAAAGTAATTTTAATTCAACGCTTATTCTAAAACATAAAATATCAACAATAGTTGAATTAAAATTATTTTGATATTCCACTAATTTTGATTTATTTTTTATTTACAAACATGAAACATAACCTTTACGCACCACGTGACGTGACGTTTATAGTGTATAGTTGGTTGCCTATATATTGCGTTTATTTTAAAAGTATACATATGGGGATGTGTATACTAAAAGAAAATTTCCCTGTATACCTAGAAAATATCTAGATCAAATAGCAATGAAAATTCTAAATAGTAAAAAATTAAATTGATTCATTCATTGATTAGAAATGGATAGGTAATCTAAAGTCAAAAATTTTATAAATGAAATGAATTAAAAATTCACAGTCCTAAATCATGAATGAACAATTTAATGCAAATTTTAAATATAAAAATTAACTACCAAAAAAATACAGAAATAACATATGGTACCTATGCAAATGTAACCATACTAAAAGTTATCAAAAGAAAGTATAAATAAAAACACTTAATTTACATCAAAAGCAGGTGTTGAATGGCGAAAAATAATTCCAAGGGTACATCAAATATAGCGACCAATCAAGCAAAATTAAAAATCTAGCACCGCACCTATGGGAACAACCATCTACTTCCAACCATTAGAATCGGAAGTAAAATTAAACCCCAAACAGGTTGCTTAAGATTCAAATTTATAAGAATTTGAAAACAAAAGGAAAAATCAAACTCACCACATGGTTCAACAAATGTGCGAAATAAATTAAATACAATGAATCAAAAACATCCAATCGTCTGATACGGAAAATTCCATTAACAGGAAATAACTGCCAATGCAATTAGTAAAATAATCTGTTAAATTCAAAGCTACCAAAATAATGGTTGTGACTTCAAGACATTTCACAGCAAAAGAAAGCTCGTGTGCAATTTCAATACGAGACCTGACAGAAAAATCCACACTGCGCATATGCAAAACCCAATGCTAAAACCTCCCACCCTATTTTGCTTCAAGCAACTCAAGTTGCATAACTTGTAGGCGGAAATATCGCATATAAATATGAGTTTCACTCGAAAGATTTCATAAATGAAATATACACGGTGCGTAACAAGAAATGAAATCACAACGACATAGAAATGCTATCAAGACATGGAAAATAAATAAAACACAAAAGAAAATATAAAGGATAGAGTCGGTAAAACCGAAAAGAATTTAGGTACTTCCGAATGAAATTAAGACAAGCAAATGAACTAGATGACCAGGCATCGCTTAAAGATGGAGATTTATGCGCCGGCACATGGACATAAAGCATTACAAATGCTGTCAAAACCCCAATCAAAAGAAAATCTTTACAAAATACGAAAAGGAAAAATAGCTGGGCGAATTAATCAAGTAAAATGGGAAGGACAACACAGAAGAAGGAATAAGAAGGATACTGGATAACCAGGGAAAGGATCGTGAGATTGTCTTATAATAAAACAGAAAATTTCTAAGAAAATACCAAAATAGATGAGGTTACAGACACGAACAAATCAATCAGGCAAGGTTCCCGAAAGAATGTCAACATGCAATATAATTGAAAAGACATTACTGTAAATAAATCTTAACTCACTATCCCACTACCTTAAGGTAAGGAAATTGATTCAGGAACAATCAATCCCTAAAACTACTTACAAATGACATAAGCAGGAAGATAATTGCAAAAATAAGCAAAGTTTTTATGTGTAGGGTAACAACCACAGTAACATGAGAGGAAACCTCTTTTACAAAAAAAACATAAAGCTTAACAATCAACCAACAGTGACGATTGATAAGAGGAAAACGATACAATTTGAGCTAAGAGCAGGAAAATTGTAACACGGTTGCCAACAGTATGTAAATTTAAGAATTTATGGAGGAAAAAGGTGGCGAAGATTGGAGGAACGCAGCAAAACAAAAGAAAAAACTGAAACAAATTGGGGAGGCCGTTGTCCTTTGTGTGGGCTAATAACGTTCGTGAGTTTCTTTCAATTAGTCAGTACAATTTTCTATTTTAAGATCTATCTGCTTTCGTTTCTTACTTATGTGTTCTGTCCAGTTAAGTTTCCAGATGGATTCTCAAATACTTATGTAACACAGATTGTTAATGGTATCTTCTTCTCGTAGCTTCATGAGAACCAAGAGGCGCCTTTTGAGGCGTTTATGTAGCTGTTCAATTGGTGATGGTTAGCTAAACCCATGCAATCGTTAATGTACCTATACTGGAGGACATTCTTCTTTTTTTAGTCATATGTTGCCACTTGCTTTCATTAATTTTAATTTTCCATTTTTTAAGCCATTCCTCTATTTGGAAGAGATGTTCTTGAAGGTTTGCAGAAACTATTACTGGATCTTAATGAACAGCTAAGATAATGGTATCCTTCACAAATGTGCCTGTTGTGGTGGAATCTGATGTAGGAAGGTCCGATGTGTATGTCAGATATAAGACTGGCCCCAAAACGCTGCCCTGAGGGACTCCAGATTTGATGAGTTAGAACTGAGAAATTTCATTGTTAACTTTTGTTCTAAAATATCCATCTAGAATGATTTCAGAACGTAGTAGAAAAGATCTGGCAGTGATTGTTTAGAGACAGAAAAGAACAAGCTACAAGCGAGTGAAATACTTAAGAAGAGTGAAAAGTCACTCGAAAAATAAAATAAGAAAAATATTAACGGCAAAAGGAAAGACGTGAAAGGAAGCAAAGAAGAGCCGTGGACAGAAAGGACCGGAAAAAAGTTGTGAAATGTGAATATCGTTAGAACCCTACACCCAATGGGTACAATAGAAAAATAATTATTTGTATACCTATATGTAATATTGTTTATTGTTTTTTTATTAAAAACAGTTCATTTCTATAACTTTTAATATATTTAATAGCCTATATATTAAATATATTTTAATCTATCTCGAAACAAACGGGAATTTTAAAGTAAAATATAATTAAGAGAGTTAGAATTCATTTTAACTTCAATTTCTTCTTCTTTGTTGCAAACATAGGCACCAAGTCTTCATCGACAGTAGAAATTTCGACCAGCTCTTTGCTCTTGGCTTTTATGTCGTGATATGTTGGTACCGAAGGATCTTCTAGTACAAGGTCCGCAATAAGGGCTGAAAGAATATAACTCCGAGAGACTGTTTTACTAATAATTAAACTTTATAACTTACACTCTTCCACCTCGTAAACATCATACGGAACCGCAGAGCATGTTTCTGAAGTAAGTTGATGGAAGAATTTATATGCTTGTTCTTTCTTTTCTCCTTCCAACGCTTGGGCCATGGCATTATTCATCAAAACTGTCAATTTTGGTTCAAGCTGTGATATTATCTTGAGACCTGTAAAACATTAATTTTCAAATGTTCTTTAAAGTATGTTTTATAGTACCATTTTCTTCGAAGGGCGGAGGTGGTAATATGATCGCCGATGATGTTCGTCTAGAACGTGCGTCAGCAGATTTGATTGCTACTTTAACTTCTTGTTTAGGTTTGGCAGTAATAGTCTGTTTAGTTCTGACTATTAAGCATTTCTGTGAGAGTTGATGCAAAGAAGAACGCACTTTTACCAACAACTCGCTTTGATGTACTCGAACTTCTTCCAATTCCTTCTGCCGTTTTGTCTGATTTCGTATTTCTTCTTGTAAACGTTGTTTCTCAACATTATATCTAATACATATAAACAACTAATCATTGCAATCATTTTAAAAATGTTTTGTAAGTATACGTACTCTTGTGTTGTTTCAACCATTGTATATAGTAACATGGAGTGCATCTTATCGGCATGTTTTTTTTTGTTCGCTAAATTGTCTCTATCGTCTAAGCATTTTTCAAGTAATTCCTTTAATCTGTCCGTTTGCCGGTGTTGCTCTACCAAACTGTAAAGGACTCAACATGTACGCACATTTGTGTTGTTCTCAAGTTTTATAATTTATAAGTATCTTTAAAATGATATAATATTAAATATTTTAGTAAGACGTAATACCTTACCATGGGAAAATACTGTCGAAATTAGATACGCAAGTTGTTTCTTGTAAAAATTTCAAAATGTTTTCTATGCTTTGTATGTCCTGTTGAAGATGAGCATCAGCAGCGGTACGTGGTATAATTACTTTTCCCAAGTTTATGTCGCTCTAGATTAATAAATAATTACATTTCATTATGAACGAATAAAATAAACACTTACATCCTTTCGAATTAACAAGTTCATATTAGTAGTCAGATCTTTTACTTCCTCTCGCACAACTTTCAATGATAATTCCCTTGCTTTCATATCCCGTTTTACTGCTCGTTGTAGCTCTTTAAATTCTTGTTTTCTATCGTCTAAATATTCGGTAGCGAGCTGTCCTAATTCAGTAGTTCGAACCATGCATTTGCTTTGATGAAATCCATCCAACTTCAGTGTTGTTAAAACTGCATCAAAATATATAGCATCCTAAAATGAAACTATTAAATCCGTATATCGTTCGTGATATTTATCGAGTGAAAGAACCTTTTTAAGGATTTTTAGAATATTTCGATAAGTTTGTCGTACAGACAAAGCGGCTTCTTTTTTCAGTGTGGCATCCTGTACCCTACCGGTGATTAATTGGGCTTCTAGCTCAACAGGAATTTGCCCGGCGCTTTCGAAGTCTTCTAATTCGGCCAATTCTAACTATCAATATTTAAATTGTTAAACAATGGTTTCGAACTTCTCAAATTTTTATTTATGTAATTATTTAGATTATAACTCACTTTCAAATTAATAAGTGTTTGGGTTTTTTGTTTCATCCGATAATCCATGCGATCCAATAGTTTTCTTCTATTGAAATTCCCTTGATGTAAATGATCAATTACCCTCTAGAAAAATTATGTTAATTATGGACAAGCGGAATTGACAAATTTTCTTTACAATAGGAGGCAAATGTTGAAATCCCAGTTGTAGATCTCTGTGTTCTGCAAGTGTATTTCTAAGTTTTTGACGATCACCCTGAACGGCATTGTCTAACTCAGCCCTATTCTGTTTAATATCTTTTCTGAGTTGCTTTATTTCTCTTACTTGCTTTTTGCGAGCAACGGCAGCATCAAATGATAGAATTTTCCTATCCCTTGCTAAAAAATAAAAGTAAATAGAAAAAGGTAGGTAAGCAATAAATTATCGGAAACTTACTATAAAGATTTATAAGGCCTTTGTACTGTGTTAATTTGTCTTTCGTTTTCCAACAGGTACTTTGCATGCCATGCATGCGCACCTTTTTAGCTGATAACATATTCATTTTGAATTAAGTTTTCTAAAATTCCTAAATATCCTTTACTTATATAACTTTCATGACTTTCATGACATGAGTGACAATATAATAAATGTGTTTTTTTTTTACCCAGCGATATGATATAATCAAAAAAATGGAAATAAATTTTAATGCTCGGATACTAATGCCCGTACTTATAGTCGATACTCCACTCGATCTCGAACTTGACCATTACTCAAGTAACAAAATGGCTATTATAGTCGTTGCTTCCCGAGTAAGACCGACTTCGATCATGCTACGAGCGTACTTAACTCAAGGTTGATCACACCCTACCTTGAGACGAGCTTGAGGTGTGATTCGTTGTTTGACGTTACGCATTTCGTGTTTTGCTGTGTAGTGACAAGTTATTAAAAAAATATATATTTTGAAAATCATGGATCGCGAAAAAAATGAAGAGTTTTTTGAGTACCTTGGTATGGTAGAAGAAGCCAGAAATGCAGAAAGAGTGCCAAAAAGGTATATACGTGACGCCGAAAACCCTCTCGAATTTTATGGAGATTTGAAATTTCGTAATAGATACCGGTTTAGTAAAGATACTGTTCTTTATATAATTTTATCGCTAATAGCAGACCGCCTTATGACTGTAAACAATCGTGGTTTGCCATTTTCTCCTCTTATACAGTTATTAGTATGTCTGAGATTTTATGCTACAGGAAATTTTGAGGTAGGAGATAGGTGTTTTCATTTCATTTATGCTTAATGATTTTTTTTAAGGTGATATCAGGAGATTTAAGAGGAATTAGTCAACAAACTGTAAGTGTGATTGTGAAAAGGATTTCTGTGTTGCTGGCTGAACAAACCAATCGGTTTATTAAATATCCGGAAATGGAAGGTGACCAATGTGCCAACATTATAGCATTCCAAAGGGTTGCAGGATTTCCAGGAGTTGGCGCATGTTTGGATTGTACCCAAATTCCTATAGCCAGTCCTGGAGGTGATAACGCAGAAGTATTTCGCACTAGGAAGGGTTATTTTTCATTGAATATTCAAGTCGCAGCAGGACCTCAAATGGAAATATTAGATATTGTGGTTAGACACCCGGTATCAACACATGATAGTGTTATTTTTGATAGAAGTGCTTTGCGTGTTCGTTTTGAACAGCGGCAAATATCTGACCTACTTCTGGGTGATAATGGATATCCTTGTAGGCCATACCTCCTAACACCCGTTATACATCCTCGTAATGAACATGAGACAAGGTATAACACTGCTCATATACGGACACGCAATTTAGTTGAAAGAGTTTTTAGTGTTTGGAAAAGGAGATTTTCATGTTTACACAGAGTTTTGAAAACCAAACTGGAAACATCTATAGCTATTATTTGTGCAGCTGCAGTTCTCCATAACATAGAAGTGCAGCAAAATGATTATATCGTTAATGATGAAAATGATATCGACGTGGGCAACATACCCAACATTAATGACCGGGGTAATAATCAACTTGGCCTAATGTTTCGTGCTGAATTTATAAATAGGAATTTTTTTAAATAATTTCAAAATTTAATTTATAAATATTATTTATTCTGTTTTTTAAATATTTCTAATTTCATAAACGCTAATTCCTTCTCAATTTCCATTTTCCGGGCCTCTGCTTCTGCCTTCTTAGTATTTTCTGTTTCAATTGCTGTTCGAATTGCATATAGCTCTGCTTCTGCCTTCTTAATCTTTTCTGTCTCAATCGCAATTCGTAGCTCTGTTTCTGTCTTCTTCAGATTTTCTGTCTCAATCGCCATTCGAATTGCATGTAGCTCTGTTTGTTGCTGTACAGCCTCTTTTAGTTTTTTTACCCGAAGGCTTGATTCGCTTTCTAAATAATTCAATCTTTTATAACCCCTTCCAGAAGAATTACCTGAAAGATTAATGTAATTTAAAATTCTACAAGGTATCTATCAGTTTAAGTTATTAAGGTTACAATAATTCCTGATCTTTACATTTTGAGACATTTCTATGAGTGTTCGGTATGCGCCGGGGTTCGCTTATAGCGGCCCAACAGTAGTGTAGTGATATGAAGTGGTATATGTTTTGGGGTTTAAATGACAATGATGTGTTGGTAGAGATATATTATTGTTTCGTATAAATGAGGGTACGGCAGCGGCTAGCGAGCGAGGGGGATTATATATTAGGGTGTTTAATTTATTTATTTAGCGTATGGCATTTGTAGCCAGGAGATCACGTTAGTGATAGTTTGGCTGCCAGTAGTGCTAGTTCTTTAGCGCTATCCAAAGTGTACGTGTAGCCTACCTTTGTTACGGACGCGAACTAGCTTTGCACATGTGAATGAGTTGGTGTGTGTGTGTGTGACCTTGTTACTGTACCTCTTAGGCCGGTATTCGGAGGAGAGCGCCGTTAATTAGGTGCCCAATGACGAATGGCTACCAGGGCTCCATACCGATCTCCGGGAAATGTTGCACCAAGCGAGATTCGAACTGGGGACTAGCATAACGCTAGCCTGACGATGCTCTTACCACTGCGCCACCTTGGCTAACGGTGTTTAATAACTACTATATTGTTACGAGATATAAAAAGGATGTCATTTTAGTTGTTATTGATTTTTCAATAGTCGAAATGGGGTTAGAATTTTCGTAAAATACAAAATAATAATAATGAAGGACACGCCGCGTAGTGTTAATGAGCCGTGGTTTGATGGGAATGTACAGGGTGTCCCATAACTTATGGGCCATAGAGCAACTGGAGATAATAGACATAAAAATAGGCATGCCTAAGTAAAATGTTACAGGTTCAAGAGATACAGGGTGTTAATTAACTTTTACTTTCAACTTTCAGTAGGATGAAAACACAATAAAAAAAACAATATATTTATACAGGTCTTCTTTATTTCACAAGCATTACTATGTGTATACAATTATAAAATTTTACCCTTATTACGTAGTAGCTAATATTTCTAACATCAATGAATCCATACTGCATCATGTCGACGTCGATGAGCTGCATCACCTCATCGTGATATTGATCCACAATGACCTCCTCGGCAGGTAAGTTGATGTAATGATGGGTAACAACGTCTTCATTGAACTCATGTAGGTTGCCATAAGTAATTACAGCGCATAGCTTGGATCCACCGCCT
Organism: Melanotus villosus; assembly: GCA_963082815.1. NCBI lineage: Eukaryota > Metazoa > Arthropoda > Insecta > Coleoptera > Elateridae > Melanotus > Melanotus villosus. The sequence goes on from OY720423.1 coordinate 13,768,465, forward strand.
CGGTTAAGGCATTGCACCAACTTTTGGTAACTAAGCTCGTACACAAACATTCTAACAAAAAAAAAAAAAGCTGACTACAATATAACGATCATCCGAACATTTAGCGTTTATATACAAACATATAAATATTTCAACGATTTCTTCTTCTAATTAAACATCTATTCATTGTACTGTACTGTAATAGTTATCTTCATAACAACTGCGGGAAGATATCGATTCCGTAACTAATGCAGGAGATTACAGAAATGAGCGAAGTGAGTTTCGGTACCTGCATGAGATTCGGAATCGCTCTTCCCGCACTTGTTATGAACAATGTTTTTCCTACAAATGTTTAGCTTTAACTGGTGTGTAATTCATAATTTAAATAACTGTTGTATCAATGCATATAATAAAAATTAAATATGAATACTAACTCTATTTCCTGATTATTCACATTCCCGCACTAGTGCAGGAATTGGTCACTTCCCACACTCAATTTGCGTGTGGGAATGTTAAATTCCTAAATATTTGTAGGAAAAAATATAAATGACTACCTAAAATTAATTTATTGGTAAGTTTCAAATTACGTCATTTTTATTGATCCAGAAAACCCCCTTTATTCCCAACCATTTCACTTGGTATTTAGACCCCTTGCGCTGTTCTTTTATTATTTTAAATAAAAATAGATTACAAACAACCCTGCATATTGAAAAAATATCTATCTCCTCTAAAATATTAATTTTAAATTAAGTTAATAGGTTCTTCTGCATTTTTGTTGGCTAAAACTATTCAATTAACAACAGCTTTTACCATTTTATAGCATAGGGTGTTATAATAGATCATGTAATATCATCGCCGCTTTTTTCATATAACTGAACACAAATATTTTTGCAATAATTATAATTTTTATTAAATCTAATTTTGCGATTATTAAGAAAATTATTTGTGCAGAGTTACAAACAATACAAACTTCGCTCTAAGGCTTGCTTCCAGCCTTCCAAGCGATTAAACTGATGATCACAATTAAAATAATAGCAGCAATGACAAAAATGATTACCTGCTTCCTTCTTATTTTATTTAGGTACGTGCTTGCCTCGCGCAGCTCATGTACACCTTGAGAAACGTAGTCTTCTGTTCTTTCCACGTTCGCTTCGATACTATCGACTATATCTCCTTGTTCGTGTACCAACGTTGCACCCAATTCTTTAAATATATCTGGTTCACGTCGTTTATGTCGCTTTAAAATTTTAGTTTTTGTTTCAATTGCAGTGTCTCGAAATATTAAATTCAGCTACTTACTTTAAGCTGCCTAATCGATTGTTCTTGTTCTTGTAAGGAACGCAAGTGTTCCTCATCTTGTAATTGCATTTGTTGTTGTTGTTGCCGTCCCTCACTACCAGCTTGCAATTCAGTTAGCTGTTGATCCCTTTTGAATCCCCCTGTTCGTATAACAATTCGATCAATTACCCCTAACAAACACATTATTAATCGTTATTACCTGAAAATTTATCTTCAAAAGCTTTTACTTTTGCCTTATGAACTTGTTCTTTTTCTTTCTGAGCAGCACTACGCTGGACTGCTTGGAATACGTTAAGCGTGGAAGTAAATTCATCTTGTAATCGTTCCCGCTGCATTTTTCGTTGTCGTTGCTCAGACTGTGTAGGTGCCGGGGGTGCAGTGTTAAGCTCTTTAATATATCCATTAGTATCTTTTGCCAGCTGTTGGGTGTAATGTTGGATGGAATGTCTAAAATAAGGATAGGTTTTTCATTATTCTTTAAAGTTATACCACATAATGCTTACACTTGTTTGCGCAATTCACTTGAATCTTGATGGGTACCAATTTGGTTTATCATATGTTGCATGGATGTCACTAAAATTAATAATGTTAATTTTATACCTATAGATTTAAACGTTGCCTTACCATTTTGTGATATCTTTTGAATACTAGAACCAATAGTTTGCGTAAGCTTTTGGTAGTCTTGTTCTCGATTTTGACCACCATTGTGGTAAGAAGAAAAGCTTTCCATAGTACAATAGACTCTTGACTAAAGTGCACAAAGATTAGAATAAAATTATAGGAAATTATAATACACCAAATATTATTACTCCTTAACTAATTATAGTAGGAAATATTATACGAAATAAACTCACACAAACACTATACCAGTAACACTAGGTAAATTTCTTCATGTAAGTGATTACATTATTTTTGTTGTGCTGTAAATACTATAATCTGTAATTACAATCGATTCAATAAATAATACCACTGTCTAGTAATACTAGACTGTGATAATATTTTCCTAATAGCAGTAATGACTCGCTTCTCACTTGACATTTTGTACGAGATATCACAGAATAACGAGATATGTCAAAATATGGACAAAAACTATACTGACAAAGAATCATACACCCGGGCGTTAAATACACGAAATATAATGACTGAATTTATTATTATTATTTTTTTCTACTTTATTAGCAATTGGAATACAAATACTGTCGGGCCGCTATAAGTTGGCGAGCCCCGGCGCATATCGATTATTTACTTCATGTAATTTCAAGGTCATGCTTCAGTATTGAAAGTAATGCTGTGGCGTAGGCCCGTAGGCGATTTGTGAGTGCCGCAATTGCAACAAATTTCTAAGTAGTATTTGGTGACTGTTTGTGCTAACTTTCTAAATTTATCAAAAATTCCAGTCACAAAATTATTCATTATGTTTTGTTATTACTAATTACATATCGGTATTTGTACTCCATCGCGCTGCGAATAGAATAGTTACACCAATGGTGAAGAAAGCTGACGTCTGACGTCACAGTTCGACAGCTATATAGCGTATCTTGAGTTCTCGCCAACTTACAGCGGCCCGACAGTACAATATACAGGGTGTCCCTTAATGCCTTAAAAGCTTCAGTTAAGCATTTTCTTTTGTGAATTCTTAAGGCAAAACTGCAAAAAAAAATTCCTCCGCAGCTTAGTTTTCTTGTACGGGAGCGTTAAAGTTCATATGTTTAGTACTAGCTATTACGCGTTCAATTTGGTGAAATTTGAAAACTTTTAAAATGGAGTGGAATTCAGAGCAGTGTTTGACGTTTATTGAGAATTGGAGGTACATACTCGCATATTGTATGTGGTTTTGCACTTAGTGAACTCTTTAGTTTTAGATATACATATTATACACACTATGTACATACTAGAAAATAATAGTACCTACATTATGAAATTAGTTTATAATGTACAGCATTATGGCATGAATGAAATTAGCGCATGAACGCAATGAATGCGCTAATTTCATGAATGCCATAATGCTGCATTATAAACGAATTTCATATGCGATTTTATCGTTGACTTACAATTATTTATAAGAAATTTAATTTAGTTTTTTTGCTAAAATAATAATTATTCAGGTTATATAAAATTATGACGTATTTGTTACAAAATAGTAGTTGTTACTATAACGACTGATGTGGTTGTTAAGTAACGTTTGTTTATTCAGTTGTTATAACGACTTTATGGCACTGTGCCATAAAGTATAATATTCACGATTTTCTCTACAATAATGATAGCATTATGATGCTAGTCGACGATAAAATACATTATTTGCTAAATTCAAGAGAAGTAGTATCAATGCAAACGTTTATTAACAAAATGTTATGTTAATGTTAAAATAAGCAGGCATTTTATATTACCTACACTTATTTTTTTAAAACATCTAAGTGAGTAAAATGGCTAGTTTTTCATATACATTCTTTAATGACTAACAATTAATAAGTATACTAATATGCCTTTGATTCGTAATAGTAAAATAAAATTTAATAAAAATGAGTTTCTGTTTTAGTTTTTTCTAGTAATTTTACATACTACCCCTGATCACATAACAATCAGATTTGTCAAGTAAGTGTAAAATCTGGCAGCATTTTTATGCTTAGTTTGCCTTCAGTGGCCAGGTGGCGCCACCATTGCACGAGCAGACAGGCGACTCGAGCGATCCTGAAGTGCTTGATTTGTATACAAATCAGCTGATTCCAAGCACTTCAGAGTGGCTCGAGTCGCGTGTCTGCCCGTGCAATGGTGGCGCTACCTGGCCACTGAAGGCAAACTAAGCATAAAAATGCTGCCAGATTTTACACTTACTTGGCGATTCTGATTGTTACGTGATCAAGTGATCAGGGATACTACCATGTTGGCAGCACACCTTGAATTAGTATAAAGTTGGCTTTGTTCATCACCCCAGTATTTTTTTATGTATTATCGATTTAAAAAAAATATTTTTTCTGATTATACCCCTCACTAAATTGTACTTTTAGGGTATGTTACTTACCCCCCACGGTAAAACGCTAGTCTACTACGATTTAAAATAAACAGCAAAATTAAAGAAGTCGTATTAGGAATTTTTTTATCAAAAAATCTTGCTAATAAAAGTTGTTCAAAATCGTTCACATAAGCTAAATCCGAAATTTCATTAAGAACAAAAAATTTTGAAAAGCTCTTTATTTTAGAAAACGAATAGAAAAAGGTATAATAATAATGGTGATTTAGTTGAAAATACTGTTATTTAAGTAATTAAGCATCGTTTTTGTTATAGTATTGCATTAAAAGAATAAAATAAAAAATCATGGCAAACTTGTGAAATTATTATTCGAATTTTCTAGATTTTCAAAATTTTTTGTTTTTAATGAAATTTCGGATTTAGCTTATTTGAACGATTCTGACGAACTTTTATTAACAAGATTTTTTGATAAAAAAAATTCCTAATACGACTTCTTCAATTTTGCTGTTTATTTTAAATCGTAGTAGACTAGCATTTTACCATAAAGGGAAAGTAACATACCCTAAAAGTACAATACAGTGATGGCTATAATCAGAAAAACGAAATTTTTAAATCGCAAATATATAAAAAAAAAATAGTAGGCTGGTGCCGTCTAAAGTGAGACACACTGTATACCGGGTGTCAACGAAACCTGGGGTACCCCCATAACATTTTCTGATGTTAACTTATCATTTGTCTCATTGTGTGAATTGTTTATTTATTTTTCGTGATAATCGATTGTTATTTCATTACATCTGTAGTGTTTCCATGACTGTTATGCCATCGATAACAGCCACGGCCGTTAAAATTTAACAGCCATGGCCGTTATTTGCCTTCCATGTTTCTTATTTAATTTTGGTTTTGTAAACAAACGTTGCTATACAACAAAAGCACACTCAGAAGGCTACTTACGTCAAGTTTGTCATTATGATTATGAATAATTTCGCCAAAATAGGATATTCATTTAATCCTTTAGTATCACGAAAACTATATAACAACATACGGCCAATATGGATATAACAGACTCGGATAATTTATGGGCGAGGCGCTTCCTCGTCTGTTATATTACCCATATCGGCCTAATTCAATAATAATTACCGTTTTTAAATTAATTTAAATTTTAAATACATTTTTACTTATATTATGTTCGAAAATAGAACCACAGGACCGCGGTTATGGTTCGAGGTTCCAGCTGAACGGTTACGGTTCGCGTTATTATTTTCGATGGGCGTGGTTACAGATAACCTATAAAACAGCTGTCACTTTCTTGCGAATGGTCTGTAGTGTGTAGTAGTTGTGAGTTTAAGGTTATGTCACAATATTTTACCACGAAACCGCGTTCAAATCTGTCATTATATTTCGTGTATCTAACGCCCGGGTATATGATTCTTTGTCAGTATAGTTTTTATCCATATTTTGACATATCTCGTACAAAATGTCAAGTGAGAAGTGAGTCATTACAATTAGGAAAGTATTATTTATTGAATCGATTGTAATTACAGATTATAGTATTTACAACACAACAAAAATAATTTAATCACTTACATGAAGAAATTTACATAGTGTTACAGTTATAGTGTTTGTGTGAGTTTATTTCGTATAATATTTGCTGCTATAATTAATTAAGGAGTAATAATATTTGGTGTATTGTAATTTCCTATAATTTTATTCTAATCTGTGTGCACTTTAGTCAAGAGTCGATTATACCATGGAAAGCTTTTCTTCTTACCACAATGGTGGTCAAAACCGAGAACAAGACTACCAAAAGCTTACCCAAACTATTGGTTCTAGTATTCAAAAGATATCACAAAATGGTAAGGCAACGTTTAAATCTATAGGTATAAAATTAACATTATTAATTTTAGTGACATCCATGCAACGTATGATAAACCAAATTGGTACCCATCAAGATTCAAGTGAATTGCGCAAACAAGTGTAAGCACCATGCGGGTATCACTTGAAAGAATAATGAAAAACCTATCCTTATTTTAGACATTCCATCCAACATTACACTCAACAGCTGGCAAAAGATACTAATGGATATATTAAAGAGCTTAACACTGCACCCCCGGCTCCTACACAGTCTGAGCAACGACAACGAAAAATGCAACGGGAACGACTACAAGATGAATTTACTTCCACGCTTAACGTATTCCAAGCAGCCCAGCGTAGTGCTGCTCAGAAAGAAAAAGAACAAGTTAATAAGGCAAAAGTAAAAGCTTTTGGAGATCCATTTGCAGGTAATAACGATTAATATTGTGTTTGTTAGGGGTAATTGATCGAATTGTTATACGAACAGGGGGATTCAAAAGGGATCAACAGCTAATTGAATTGCAAGATAGTAGTGCGGGAAGGCAACAACAACAGCAAATGCAATTACAAGATGAGGAAGACTTGCGTTCCTTACAAGAACAAGAACAATCGATTAGGCAGCTTGAAGTAAGTAGCTGAATTTAATATGTTTGAGACATTGCAATTGAAACAACTACTAAAATTTTAGAGTGACATAAACGACGTGAACCAGATATTTAAAGAATTGGGTGCATTGGTACATGAACAAGGAGAGATAGTCGATAGTATCGAAGCGAGCGTGGAAAGAACAGAAGACTTCGTTTCTCAAGGTGTACATCAGCTGCGCGAGGCAAGCACGTACAAAAATAAAATAAGAAGGAAGAAGGTAATCATTTTCGTCATTGCTGCTATTATTTTAACTGTGATCATCAGTATAATCGTTTGGCAGACTGGAAGTTAAGCAAGTCTTAGGGCGAAGTTTGTACTGTTTGTAACTCTGCACAAATAATTTTCTAAATAATCGCAAAATTAGATTTAATATTAAATTATAATTATTGCAAAAATATTTGTGCTCGGTTATAGTTAAAAAAAAGCGGCGATGATATTACATTGTCTATTTTAACACCCTATGCTATAAAATGATAAAAAGCTGTTGTTAATTGCATAGTTTTAGCCAAAAAAAAAAAAATGCAGAAGAACCTATTAACTTAATTTAAAATTAATATTTTAGAGAAGATAGATATTTTTTCAATATGCAGGGTTGTTTGTAATCCTTTTTTTTAAATAATATGTTTAGCACTCATTATAGAGAGACTTTGTACCTACTTTCTTTTTACAAATTTCTTATTATGTGTGCTGAAGATACTATAAATTAAAAATGAGATCATACACATCCTGTATATTATTTATTATTATATCGCCTCTTTTACGTAGTCAAACTCCTGTTTTTAAATTTACAGTTTAGATTTTAAACTTGTGTACAAAATATATTTTTTCATTAGGTATTTAAAAATATAATTTAATTTAAAAAAGTAGGTACTTTAAATGAAACTTTTATTATTAACTTCAACCTCAGTATTCAACTAAAGTTTTAAATTTAATTGTATACCAGTTACAACGTAAATACGTTTTATGTAAAGGCGAGGCGTTACGGTAGTTTTACCATTTCCGGTGGATATTTTATTCTTGCTTATTAATGTATATTTTGTATATTTAAATAATGAATCTGTATAGACTTATCCTTTATCAATATATTATTTATACAATTATATAGTTGTTTGATTATGACTGTTTTACACTGAATATAAAACTAACAGGAATGAGGCTACACAAAACATACGTGAGACCAAGATAGATGATGCAAATGGCTGCTGAATGTTTCCGGTATTCAGGTGCGTACCTTTTAGAATGAATAAGGGATAGATAAACCTTTGAATATAAAATATTCAAAGACGTAAACTGACAAAAAATGTAGTAAAAGTATGAATGAACAAAAATTAGTAGCTGCAAGAAATAAAATATTATAATACTGACGGTTAAAACAGTTTTTTAAATATATATTTCGCAAAGTGCTAATGTATATAAAATACGTATGTGACGCCTATGATATTCACTCGTGACCTTTCTTTGACATTGAAATTATAACATCGAATTGTTCTTAAATATTATTGGTAATGAACGTAGTTACATTAAATGTAGGTAAATATACTTACTTATGGAAAGTTATTCCTAAATTTTTATTTGTCCTTGTTGGGGAAAAACCACAAGTAGCACAACTATCCTATTATTTGTCAGCTGTCAGTCTCAAAACTATGACTACAAATAGATTATCAAAATGGCGACTTCCGTCGCACTTTTTGTAAAGCTGCTAAAGCGATACCCTCATTCCTGTTAGTTTTATATTCAAAGGTTTTACACGTAGTAAAAATCTCGGCCAAAACCTGTCCCAAGCCAGGTTAACCTTCGTAGGTCCAACGTAATTTGACATACGGTTAAGTGTATAAACCTTGTTTTAATAGAGATAAAACAAAACATACAAGAAACTGTAATGGTATAGAAAAAAAGAGCGAAAATCAAGGAACTAATCCACCCAAATAAAAGGGATTCATGCTTCGGCAAGAAGTGGCAATATTCTATCAACAGAATGAAAGCTTTATATATTTAAGAAGTAGGTAACCGAAAAGTGGCAGGGTACTTCTTTTCGTTGATGATCAAATAATAGTTAGTACAACAGAAGAGCAGTGTATAAACTGAGTCAGATCTCAACAGAATATAATTTAGAGACATCAGTCAAGAAAACCAAAGTAATGGCCTTTAAAGGAATGCAATCTTTTAGAGCAAAAATAAGCTTGAAAGAAATTTGTCCGATTTGTTGCAAATGCTAGAATTAAACATAATAAGCATTCTACAAGTAATACATAAATATCGACAAAACTGGCTCAATGTTTTGAGAATGCAAGAACACCGAATCCCTAAAGTAATTCTCAAATGTCAACCTCAAGAAAGAAGACCAGTTTCCATAGACAGCCTAAACCTTGTAGATGATGATGATGATGAAAAATCTCAGTCGAAGTTGGGCAATCTTGGCTATTCGCTACATCACTACAAGCTTGTGATGTTCAGTCCTTATTACATTCAAAGAGAAACACCAGTTGTTACATAATTTTTATTTTTCAAAAATAACTGACACAGATAGTTATATTAAAATATAAATTATTTTTAACAAGACTTTTAGAGAATTTTCAGTTTTAAATCGTTCTTAATTATCACTTAGCATAGCAAATTTATTTGATGTAAACGATGGTCTATCAGACTCAGATTCCGATTCTTCACGACTATCTCTACTGGAGGAACTGGTTCTTTGGCTTGTTGAAGTTGAAGGTTTTACTGACTCATCGGATGAATCTACACCAACTTCAGATTTATTATCATCCGTTTGATTTTCATCTGATGATTTAGCTTGAATCCATCGAACTGTTTCATTATCAGGGTGACTTTTCCAGTAATCTACAGTACATTAAATGTTTAGGTTTTTGTTATGATTTATTACTTGTTAGTTTTACCTTTTTTTTCGAAATAATGTGGAGGACTTAGACATAAACAAATTTTTCCATCTAATGCCATACGGAGTAAATTATTAGCAGCTCTATAGGAATCTAGTCTAGCTGCTCTTGCGGTTAAAAATCCTCTCTTTTTAGCCCATCCGTCGCATACGTCCATAGCTGACCATTCGTCGTCTCCTTCGGGATGTTCTATTCGGAGTAACTGCGGTAAATTTAAATGCTCCGCTGAAATTTTTAAGTAACATAAACATCTTGTTATTGATTTACAGATTGTCGTTGGAAACTTTTAAGTTAAGATATATAAGTTTAGAAGATCAAACGATAAGCTTGATCAAAATAAATACAAACTTAAATACAGCAACAATAAATTTTACCTAAGAATTTTACAGCAGTAAAAGGTTCTCGTAATTGTGCAATAGGAAAGCTCCCCATTAGAACTTGTAAAACTTTCGGAACCTTTGAAGGAAAAACAAGGCCAGGGCAATCACAAAGCCGTACGTTATTTGTAAGGAAAATCGTTTGGAAATGTTTGGTATGTCCGGGTGTCTTTGATACGCTCACAACCTTTTTACCCATTATTGCATTCAATAACGATGATTTTCCTACGTTTGGTTGTCCGATACAACCTATTGTAAGAATACCATTTTTATATTTCTCATGCTTAAAATATCCCGTATCGACTTTCTTTAAATCGATTGTAGTTTGAATCTCTACAGTATCGTCATCCGCATATTCTTGCGACATTTCTTCTTTTATCTTTTCTTGCCATGATGTTAAATTTACCTCATCTCCGACTATATCTTTACACACGTTAAACAATTGTTGCGTTCCTTCAGCGACCATATGAGGTTTACCACGTCGACGTCGTATTTGCAGACCTAATAGATTATTCTATTATAAATATTTTTAACTAATTACTTTATTTTCTTACCAGTTTTGTTAGATTGATTTCCGGTTAAATTATATCCCGGAACAGTTGTAAACATTACAACATGCAATTTAGGATATTTCTCTTTAAAATACATTTTCCACGCTACTACAAGTTCGGAGGGTGCTAAATCGATTTTATTTAATACTAAAATTATTTCTTTCTTTAAAGTTTTGGTTACATATTCATACAGCGTCGGTGGAAACATTAAAGCCTGCAAGAAATTTACGTTAAATGTTACATAGAAGTAGTGATTAAATTACCTACAGGAAATCTAATATCGACTATAACGAGGGCAATATCAGACATTTCCAAGACTCTCCAAAGTTGTCTCCATGTTTCTGAATTCATTTCAAAATAGCTTAATTCCTTTTGATCAAATTCCTTTTCAATTTTATTTATGTATTCCTAAACAACAAACATTAGTAAAAGTTGTTCGGTTTTCAAAGCTGTACATACAATAAAATATCTTTGTTCCCTAACATCCAAGTTTTCGGGCGTTTCATCGAACGACCATGGTGGTCGTTTTGGAAAATCAAGATCACTTAAATAATAATCATCTATATTAATTTCCAATGCTTTCTCATCAACGGCTTTTAATGACTGACAAGCGAGTTCTTTACGTTCTTTGATTTCGGCATCCGTTTCACGGTGAAATTCGAGTGCATATCTATTAATACGTGATTTTCCACTTTTCGATGCCTGATAATTGACTTTACGAGTTTGAACAATGGAATCTTCTTCGTCTGAGTTACAAACAAGGAAAGCATTCCTAATGCCCTCTAAAAAAAAATTGTGTAGGTTAGGTACATTTAAGTAATAAATTTTATTAAAGTACTTTGTACAACGCCTTGATTTTTGGATTGTTTTTTGGTTTTTAGCTGCTCTTTCTTGGCTTTACCACTGAATGGGGTTTTCTTTCTGCCTTGAGGCATTTTTTGGATGAAATTTAATTTCTTTCAAACACCATTAATTATTTTCATTGACAGTTGTTACACTCATATTCTGCAGTAAACTGTATTACCCACAGAACCAGTGTCGCCATCTAATATTTTCTGGTTTCGGCAGTTTTCTCTTCAATTTTCGGTAGACGAATTTATAAGCTGAGAAAAATGTAAGTTTTTACCAAGTTCTATAATGATTATTTACGTTTTTATAAAATACAAGGAAAAGCTACTAAAAAATTTATTTAAGTCTGAATACATTTATGGCGTTTGAGTCGAACAAGTGCCATGCACAACCCAAATTTTTATTTTACTTACTTTTTTATAATATTTACGCGATATCAAAGAAAAAATATCAATAAACTGGTTAAAAAGGGAAAATAGTATATTACATAACGAGGTGGAAAGTAGTTCATTACTAGATAATTATAGTTAACCAAGACGCGAAGCGTCGAGGTTTACTATATCTCGAGACAGTAATGAAACTTTTCACCAAGGTTTGTATACTATAATGTTGAAATACTTTGAATGGCATTCGGGATTAACTCTTTTAGAGATATACATTATACATATTTATATTATAACAAATTAACGTTTTTTAAAAATGATTCTGCTTATTTTAGCATGATTTACATTTACAGTGGCAAATTGTGTACCGTATGAAAATGTATAATTTATTTTCCTAAAATTCTATTTTTCTGAATAAAAGACAGGGTTTAAATTTACAGGTTATCTATATTTTATTTTATTCCCTAAATAACCGAAAATTGCTAATTCGCCCTTTTTTATATTTTACTCAAATACTTTCTATGTAAAAATTAATATAAAGTATAAGTCTATGTTTCTTGAAGAATCCATTTTTTGAAACTAAACTCTTACAGGTATATTTTGTTCTGCTTTTCGATTGTAACCAAGTTTTTCATAAAAAATCCACTAACTAATATAGATTTTAAAATATTTAATCAGTCTTTAAATAGTTGAGTTGTCATATATACAAATGCATAAGAGATGAAATAACTATCTAATACAAAAGTGTAAGCGGTAGGCGGTAGCCTTTTTCAAGGGATACATAAATATGTCACTAGTAAAAGAAACCCCCATTTTTGAAAACAGATGTTGAACGTTTGGCTTTGGTTTTATGAACGAAACGTTCCGAAAATTTGCGGCTTAATGTCCCTACGCCCTAAAGTTTCTGCGGTCTAATTCCTTGCGTCTAAGTTTACTGCGTCATTTTGTCCCTATGTCGTAGTGTCCCTGCGTCCAAGTATGTTTGCGCCGAAACGGCCGCGTCTAAACCACCGCGCCGAAGTGGCCGCGGTTAATTGTCCTAGACCGACCCTGTATAGTTACTAAATAGGAACTCATTGGGAAAGATAAAATTAAAATTTGCCGACTTCTTTTAAACTTGCCAACGCTAAAAGATAGACTTTACTAATATCCGATATCATTACGAAAAAGTGTTTGTGTAATCGGCACGTACTGGTCATAATTTAAAGCAGCGGTTCTCAAACTTTTTTTTTCGCGTACCACTCATGGGTACAACTACTCAGTCACGTACCTACATAACACTCACTCTAAAACTTTAGGTAGAGTAAGTGTTAGTTGTAGGTAACTGACTGAGTCTAAACTCTACTAAACTGCGGCTCGCGTACCACCGTAAGAAGCTCTGCGTACCACCAGTGGTACGCGTACCACAGTTTGAGAACCGCTGATTTAAAGAATCTTAAAGCAATCTCCAGGCAATGTATTTTAATTAACAAAATTTTGTTCCGAGTCAGGTGCATTTTGTGATGTCAAGATAAACAAGACGGAATATTTTGAAGATTATTTAAAAAACTTAAAAAAAATCGGTAAATCTACCGAAATTTCGGTACGGTTCACGGTTGGCAACACTGCACAGAACACTCAATAAGTATTATCCAATCAAATAATAGCGTAAGGCGGGTTTTTTAATTTTATGCTTTTAAATGGGGGAGATTTTAAAACTGTTTTAAAGTATTATTATAATTTTGATGTTTTTGAATTTCATAACAGTATGTTTGTAATATCAATAACTGTATTTAGTAACAAATTAGTGATATTTATTTATTGCTACATTTTGAAGTACCTATTAAAGAAAGAGAAGTAAGATGTAATATGTAGTGCGTAAGTGAAAAGTACCTACGTCTCGAAAATCACACCAATACTCTCGCTGTAAACCTGTTAGACAACAGCAACACAATCCATAGGCTGGAAAGACTTAAAAATTTATTTTAGCAAATGGAGCATGGATTTTTTTTTTAAATTGTTTGGCAATATATTCATCTGTGTAAGAAGTGTAAACCAAAATTAAAGCAACATGTTTTAGTTCACACTTACTTACTTTGCAAATCGTGTTTCTGTCAGTCATCATGGAGCAACGAATTAATATTAAGTTTTGTTGTAAATTAGGAACTGCGACAGAAACTTACGAAATGTTAAAGATTGTACGGTGATAACACCTTAGGTCGTACTACTGCGTTTGGATAGTTTAAACGTTTCAAAGATGGTCGTGAGAATGTTCAAGATGACACTAGAACCGGGCGTTCGTCAACCGCTCGAACCACAATTTGATCGCAGAGGTCAGTGAAATTGTGGCAAAACATTACCGACTGACTCTCTGAATGATAGCAGATGAGCTGAATATTAATAAGGAGACGATTCAACAAATTTTACATGAAGATTTGGGAAAGAAGAAAATCTTTGCAAAGTTTGTTCGGCACGGATGAGCATGAAACACGGCGTTGTTGAAATCATTCACCTAACCTATTCGCCAGATTTAGCATCGGAAGACTTTTTTCTCTTTCCTAAAGTGACAACTGTTCTTAAAAGAAAACGGTTTCAGGATGTTGAAGACATTCAAAAAAATGTAACCTCCGAATTGAAAGCAATTCCTTCGGACGCCTTTTCCGACTGACTTTTAGAACGTTGCAATAAGTGTATTCATGTAAATGGAGATCACTTTGATTGAATGATAAATTTTTTGTGTTACTTTTTATTGTGGGAGTCCTGGAATTAATTGCGAAACCTCGTAGGCAACAATTTTATTAAAATAAATACAACATATTTCCTATTTTACCTATTTCTACAATTTTAATTTAAGCTACTCTATCAACTTTTAACATTCACTATTTTATTCTGTTCCAATTCCAGCAAATACTTATCGTAACAACAAATAGAAGTGCCCATTAAAATTAATATCATACCCAGGTATGTACCTGTAAGAAAAACATATTAAAGGTACATATTTAAATAATTAACACATTTTGATAAACCTCTGTTCGCTGCTTGTTCACCTTGCAACCTTCCAGAAATTGCAGTAAAAACAAAAGTGAGCGAATTAGCAACAGGCACTGCTAAAGACAAATCCACATTTTGCAAGGTGAGGAAATAAAGAACCGAACCAAGTTGATTTAAAGCCATTGGAAGTAGGTACTGTAAAGAATAATTCAAGTCTATTTATAATGAAAATATAAAAATAACAGTCAATGTTCCAAATAAACGCAAACAAGATATGGAAACAGATTATATACTCTAAGCTGACAGCAATTATAAAAGGCAAAATTAAAGGCGGAAATCAAAAGCTTTAAATGAAAAGTTCTCCTAGCATGTATGCTTACCTGTAAATTTGTTATTAAATATTTGATTTCCATTAGAAATTGTTTAAAAACATTATCGACTTTTACTTTTGTTATACCTTTTGAGCCTTTTTTAATCAACGGATTAGTTCCTCCCCATAAAATCGCTACTATAACTAACATCACTGAAAGTACCATAATAAGGCTTTTATATGGAAATATGTAAAACTATAAAGTATATTAAATAAGCTCACCAATATCATACAGCATTATGAAAAGGTGTTATAAGAATAGTTTAATCGATTATAAAGTAATCAACAATCGAAAAGGGAGACTTTCTCTGTAATAAATTCTTTACTGATGTTACTTAACACAATACACAGGTATATCTCTATTTTTTTTCATTCTGGACTGCATTTTATAATGAATTACTTATAAAAATGAAAATTATTTCATGCCGATTTTTATAGGTTAAATTAACTGTTTTCGATTGCATTTGTTTTCAATACCTATACAAAGGGCAAAATTCATACAATAGGTAGTTTTTTATATTGTTTGGATTATACACTAAGTGCATTTTTCAGAAGGTGTGTGAAGTTATAACCTGTATTTCGCATGTTATGTCATCTGTATTTATATTTTGTTAAGAATAAACATTTAAACAAAATATAACATAAGCATTTTACATTACAAGAGAAAAGTTTCTTTTAATTCTCGAGTAATGTAACCAGCAAATAACGTTATGTGTGTCGTAACACGGTTTATATCATCCTGTAATAATTTTTTTCAATGACAGTTCATAAAGTGTAACGTAAATCTGTCATATTGTGCTGTTATTAAGCTTTACAGCACTAGTGCTGTTAAATGTATAGTTCTTAAATTCTAAGCTTACTACGGAACCACTCGTTTTCAATGAAACCCTACGATCAGCAAAACTAATGATAGCACGCTTGTCGACTGCAGTGGTACGCCCAACTTACCATGTCAGGGCAAAATAGTCCGTATGCGGTCCAGTATCGGTTGGCGTTGACATGATCTGCAACCACGGCCGGCCCGAGGGTGGTGCGAACAGTGCGAGCACACAAGGCCCCGCGTCGCCGATTGATTTTGCAAAATCAAAATGGTTTCATTATTACGCCATTCAATCGAAAATAAACTTCATTTGAATTTTCATTAAGTTTGGTCATTTGGTATGGCATACTGAATGAAGTAAATATTGCGAGCAACATATTTCAAAATTCCAATATAGATCGATCGGTACTGCAAATTCACATTTAAAAGGCCTTTTAAAATGTTTTGAAAAGTATCGTGAATCGGGATTCAAATCTTCTTTTAATAACTGCAAAGGAAATAGCAGAAGAATTGAAAGTGACACCTGAATTTAAGAATCAAAGAACTGGAGGAAAAACAAAACAATTTTGTTATGAAGGAACCGATCAGCCGATCTCATCTGGCAAAGAATATTTTCGAATTCAATATTTTCTAGTTATAATCAATAGTGAGATTATTTTGTTAAAGAAAAGATTCGAAATTTATCACGAACATGAGACATCATATGGTTTTTTATATAATTCGGATAGCATTCAAAAACTGACTGAAGACGATCTTCTTAAATGTTGCAAAGACTTAAATGCGACCTTGCAAGACGATATTGATTGCATTGATTTATTTAATGAAATCAAAATTTGTCGTCGAGTTTTGCCTTCCAGGATCACAATATTACAAATATTACAATATTTATTCAAAAATAATTTATTTGAATTGTATCCAAATTTTGTTACTGTTCTGAAAATTATATTAACCTTACCAATTACTGTCGCATCTGCAGAAAGATCTTTCTCAAGATTGAAAATAATAAAAAATTACTTGAGATCTAGCATTAGTCAAGAACGATTTACCTCCTTAGCCATTTTATCTATCGTATCCGAATTAGCCAAAAAACTAAATTATGATGATATTATCAACGAATTTGCTATAAAACATGTAAGAAAATGAAACAAAAATTACATATTGTAACCTTATTCTAGTAAGTCGCATACCAAATTGTATTTTATAAGTAAGTATATGAAGCAATTATTTTTGTTATTTAATTTATTAACGATTTTTTGTGTGATTGGAATGTTAATTTTATTAAAATAACTTAATTATTTATCATTTTCATGTACTCCTTACTATGTATACCAATTTGTGCAATGTAATAAATAGCAAAATGCCATAAATTATTATTTTGTTGTACGAAATTTGTTTCGAAGCCCCGCAAATCAACTTTGCACCGGGCCCCGCTTTTGTTCGGGCCGACCCTGTCTGCAAAATTTGGATAGATCTTGTCAACGCCAACCGATACTGGACCGCAATATATCTTTCATACGGACTATTTTGCCCTGACACGGTAAGTTGAGCGTACCACTGCAGTCGACAAGCGTGCTATCATTGGTTTTGTTGATCACAGGGTTTCGTTGAAAACGAGTGGGTCCGTAGTAAGCTTAGAATTTAAGAACCATATCTTAACATACCTTGTTGCTAAGGAGTTATTAGCATGATAACGTTATAGGATGATGTAAAATAATTATCAGAACTTTGATGTATTTTCCTTGATTTTCAACCCATTTACCATTTTTTTTCATGTTGATAAGAAAATCTCCTTTTAATACATACCATAACTGACTAAAAGGATTTGTACTCCTGTTGGAAAATTATAACATCATTAAAAATCAACTTCCTAAGTATGCCCACATAAATGAAACTCTATAAACATTTTCATTTATTTTATTTTGAAATTAAAATATGTAACATTAAATGAATTAATTATTTTCTTCCGATTCAACAGACGATGATCTGCAAGAATAAAATTGATTTAATAATCAACCTAAAATTAAAACTATCGTTTTTCTTACCCATTTAAATCACCCATTGCTGTTATGAACCGGATTTTATGTTCCGGTTCATTGAATATAATGGTAATATTTATACCAGGGTCCAATTGAATTTTAACTCCTGTTTCGCCAAGTTCAACCAATACTTGCTTTAGCGGCCGAATAGGTGTAGATAAAAACCTTGACGGCAAGACCGAAAGCATGCCCTCGTTAGCAATTACGATACTTGGAATTACGACTGAAGAGTCATTTACAAAGACGTTTGCATTCTCTTGAAAAGGCATGGTTCTTCTTTTCCGTTTTAAATTAGACTGAAAACGCCTTAACTCAGTAATGAGATAAGCTTTTACCCCATAACGTTTTTCTTCCATTTTGTGTCTGTAAATGATAAAGAAATGCTTGAAAATTGAGTGCTTGGAAATGTTTACAGATGAGACCATCTCCGGCTACAGAAAATTTATATAAATATCACAGCTGGTTCGATGAATTTTGAATATTTTATCTAATGGTATTACTTACCTCAAATTGATGAAATAAACCACAGAGGAAACACAAAGCTTAATATCAATTTCAATTCATACGCACAAAAAATAAACTGATTTTTGGCTTTCCGGGATAGGCAACCCAATTAATACTGGCATACAATAATTTATATAGTTATCAAAATATATCTGATTTTGGCACTTACAATTAGACCCTTTCAAAGTTATAGTCTTCAATTACTATTTGAATATTAAATTTTCAATTTGTATTTAGAAATTATATGTAAGTAATTGTATGATGGAATAAAAACGAT
This sequence comes from Melanotus villosus, assembly GCA_963082815.1. Taxonomy (NCBI): domain Eukaryota; kingdom Metazoa; phylum Arthropoda; class Insecta; order Coleoptera; family Elateridae; genus Melanotus; species Melanotus villosus. The sequence continues at coordinate 13,787,241 of OY720423.1, forward strand.
AAATAACTTATTCAACATTTATAGTTATTAATGATAGGTAAGACTATTTAGATCGAAATGAACACTATAATGAAACGCGTGTAACGTTAACAAAGTTCATATCGAACGTGTATCATTCAAAATTTAATCTACGGCGGTCCAACTAGATTTTGTTTGCACAGATTCGATTTATAATATTAAAATACCAGAAACGTTTTCATTAATTAAAATTCAAAATTATCAAGTGCCCATATTAGTCGATGTTATGGTAACTGCGTTTGTTGATTGTTGCAATTTTGACTTTGGCAACTTCATTATTGGGTATTGGCGTCAAATTTTGAGTATGTTCAGTTTTAGTGAAAATAGTTCATTATACACGACGCTATAATGAATAATAGCCATTATAGCGAGTCGTATACTATACTTTGTCCTCGACTACAAAATACTAAGAATTTTTGATTAAAATTTAAATAACAACGCTACTAAAACCATGTGGTAGGACTATGTTAAACGAAGTGGTAGGATTAGAAACATAACCTATTTCCTTCATTATACACCATAGATAATGATGTTACTATGACACCGTGAATAATGATTATTCACTGCTGGCAGTGTATAAAATGGATAGCATTATGTTTGACCAAACACATGAATAATTGACAGATTATTGACTAGTCGTGGACAAAGAATATTAACATGGGTGATTCTGATTCTGCGAGTGTTCCTTCGGATTGTTATTGAATTTTTTATAATTAATAATAACAAATAAAAGTGGCGACTAACTTTCTTTTTGTTTGTTTTTTATTTTAAAATTTGCGTGTTATTATGAATTTATAATAGCAATGAGTGTTATTATGAAGGCCATAATGACATTCAAATGAGGATACTAAATGTGTCATAATGACACCGTCGTAGATTATAGCTATTTATGATACAAGTTCGAAAAGTGAGTCTTTAAGGCACGCGTGTGAAAGTTTGCTGAACGAGCGTAGCGAGTTCTGCAATTCACATAAGTGCCTTAAAGACACTTTTCGAACGTGTATCATACAAGATTTTTTAGCTACGGACGTTCAAATAGCTCTAAGTAAATAAATAAAATCAAGGGATAAAGACAGTCAAACTATCTGAGTAGGAATATTTTTCTGTATCCATAGTAATAGATACGTAATTTTACTTTTCGCACTGGTAATTTTACATTTCGCACAAGTGCGAAAAGTAATCTTACTTTTCGCACTAGTGCATTAAAGTGGTACTTTTCACACGGAAATCAGTGTGAAAAGAGTCATTTTTCGTATGTGAGTGCTAAAAAAGTTTTTAATGTGTTTCAAAACTATATGACACCAGTTTGTTTAATAAAGTTTTCATTTCAGCACTAGTTATACAATATACTATATTCCGCTAGCGATTTAAAATTTTTATTCCGCTAGCGCTTTAAAAATGTCAAATCGCTTTAAAAATGTCAAATAAATGTCAAAATTGAATAAACAGTTGTATTACACTTGCGGATTAATAGTTATTTATTATACATGCGGATTAAATTAATGTTTAATGAGCGGTACGTTCAACCGCGCGAGCGGCGGTAGCCGCAAGCGCGTTGATACCGCGAGTTAATAAATTAATTTAATCCGCAAGTGTAATACAACTGTTTATTCAATTTTGACATTTATTTGACATTTTTAAAGCGATTTGACATTTTTAAAGCGCTAGCGGAATAAAAATTTTAAATCGCTAGCGGAATAAAAATTTTAAACGATTGTTTATAAAACATCAACTTTTATGGGCAGGCCAGAAACAAATAAACGTCAGTTTATACGGCAAAATTGAATAAAATTAATTTATTAACTCGCGGTATCAACCCCGCTTGCGGCTACCGCCGCTCGCGCGGTTAAACGTACCGCTCATTAAACATTAATTTAATCCGCATGTATAATAAATAACTATTAACATTAATTGAAATAAATTCATTATCTACCTTACACTTTATTTCAACATTACCTATTCCTAAACCCTTAACTAAATAACCATCACCTACCTTAATATTTATATTGTCTCCTAAGGGATTATACTCTGAAAAATACCTGATATCATTTACAATGTCATCAGAACATCCGCTATCTAATAACCATGTAATTTTGTTAACTGTATTTTCACTTGATTCGTCATTTATGTTTGAAGTCAGAACTGTAACCTGAAAAGAATTTCCAAGATCTTCATCTCGATTTTCACTTGATGAATTTCCAGAAAATCGTCGTTGATTATCGTTTCTTCTCTTCCATGAATTATTTTGGACTCTTCTGTGAGTTGGTTCTGGATCTCGATTGTAACCGTAACCTTGTTTTTGACTCCATTCATGACGTTTATTTTGTCCGTACCTCCATTCTTGATTTGCTCCAACAAAACTTTGATTGCCTTTTGAACGACAAAATTTCTTTATATGTCCGGGATGTCCACATTTAAAACACAAGTTTCCACTTCCATTTCCAAACTTAGTGCGATTACTCGTAATATTTGCTCGTAAGGTGAATGCTGACCCTTGATTATTTTAGAACATGTTCTTCATTTTCTTTGACTCAATTAATAACTTACTTTTTACATATTCCACGGTTTTTTTATCGGTTGGTAAAACATCAACAATGTCTATAATGTGACTATAAGACTGAGGTAATGCTAACAATAAGTGATTTAGCCTGTCTTCTTTTGATACCATCTCATTTGTGCTCTTCAGTTCATTAACTAAATGCTCAAACTTAGTAATGAAGTAATGAATTCTGTAGGATCATCACTTTCTTTCATTTTCAAATCTAATAATCTTCCTTTGGCAGCAGCCGTAGGGTTGTTGAACTTAGCTGGTTGATAGAATCTAATTTCTCAATCATAGCTTTCGCAGTCGTTTCATTAAGGATTAATTTTAATTATTGCACATTTGACATACTTTGAACAATTATATTTCTTACTTTTAGGCCTTTTTTCCAATCATTTTTCTTTTGTTCTTCAGTAGGCATGGGTACGGTTAAAACTGTTTCTACGTCCTTACTTTTTAAAAATAAAGTTAATCTAAATTTCCATTTGTTCCATTCATTTCCATTAAACACGGGTAAACTGAAATCTTCTCTCTTATCGTGTTCTGTCATTTTTCAATTGATTTTTATCATAGCATCAGAAACTACTTCTTTTATCTCCCTTACTTTTCACGTGCACTTTTTAACTTCAACCCAACTTTAAAAACTCAAGCTAGGTACGCTCTGCTACCATGTTAAATAATGTTAAATTCAGATACACTTCTTTCTTTCTTTTTTGTGTGTGTCTTGTATGCGTGTATAGCCAATCTGCTTGGAACCGCCTTTAGACATTACTTCAAGTCAGACAGCTGTGTCATGTGAGTGTTACTACGTGTGTAGTGGTCTTGTTACTCTATCTCATAGACCAGTCTTCCGAGCAGAGCACAGTTAATTAAGCCCAACTGTGAATGGTCTCACCAGGCCTAGTACCGATCCCAGAGACCTGAGAAAAAAATCTCCACCAACGTAGGGATTCGAACCCGGCACTTGCAACATAGAAGCCTAGCCCTCTTACAACTGAGCTACATGGCTTCCCCAAATTCAGATACACGTGTACTATCAACAACATTTTATTTACTTGTCATATTTTACATGTATTACATACTCATAGTTAGTAACTATTGTTACCAAGCTAACTATTTTATTAATAGACAAATATTATCCTAAAAGAATCACTAACGCAACATCTCTATTTTAACAATATTGCAGAGATAACCTAAGTTTTAAACTGTTCTTGAAAACCAAGAGCAAAAAGAGAAACTTCTAATTTTTGCTTAATGTATAGTGTGGGATTTGTGTTACTTCTTACTTTTCAGAAAATTTTATGTTTCTAGGGATTGTATCTACTATAATTTGTTATAAACATTTTTGAAGAGTTTGCTGTGTACGTTTTAATGCTTAATTATTTTATACGCCAAAATTAACTTGTCAAACATCGTTCTCGTTATTATATTATTTTGGAACATAAAAGGTAAGTCAATTTCCTGTTTCGAGTTTTTTTGATTAGTACAAATCTATCTTCTTTCAAGACCCATGTAACTCTAAAATATAAAAAGTTTTAGACATAGATTCTTGTTTCATATAATAATATCCCTTTTACAGTTCAGGTACCTCAACATGGCAGAATACAATATTAAAAGACCCATCTTACTTCCATACGTGCTGCGGGCCGTTGCAGCTCTTAGACATCGCCATGGGTCAACAGAATTACAAATTATAGAGTTCGTGAACAGGAAGCTGAATCGAAAACGAACAAAAAATATCAATATCCCTCTACCGGCTCTACCCATTGATCATGTGGCCAGGTTGGTGCAGGAGGCGCTAGAATATGCAATAAAGCACCACATGATACAATGTGCGCCAGAGAGATACAAGAAGGCTTAAGGACGCAAGAAATTTACAGCGATTTTATTTTATTTATTATATGCATGTTGTTTTATTTATATTTATTTTATTTTTAGATAAATATAGTGGAAAAATTGAGCGTTTCTTATTCTCATTTTATTTTTGTTTGTTTACCTAATTATTTTATACAGGGTGATTCATAATGAATGTAACAAACTTCAGAATTTTGTTGGGGAGGTCATTTTGAGCAAAAAATGTCATATGAACATAGGTCATATATTCCAATTAGTTACATAATTACAACAGATCAAAGTTTTATTGGTGTAGTAGCAAATAGGTAAACAAAGTATATAATGTTAGGAACATAATGAACATTTAATTTAAAAGCAAAAGCGGTTTTTAACAAGTGCTCAAAATGTGCCCCTTAAACCTGAATACAAGCACGACACCTACGAATCATCGAATTATAAACACGAACTATGGCATCGTCATTGCGAATTTGATTGCCCGCATCAATTATCCTTTGGAGTAACTGTTCACGACTACTAATTTTAACACTGTAGACTAGCTGTTTTAGGTGACCCCAAAAGCACCCCACGGCCAATTCATCTGTTGAGATAATGCATGCTTAGCCATTCGGTTACTTGTCTTCCATAGTGGGCTGGGGCACCATCATGCTGGTAGCACATTTGTTGCCGAATGTGAAGTGAAGTGTCTTCCAGCATCTCATAAAGTCTTCCATCTAGAAAGTAGCGTATCGTTCTGCATTTAAGCGATCATCAAGAACTTCAATATCAAGCAACCGACTGTTAAAAATGCCAGCCCACGTAGTAACACTAAAGCGATGTTGAAATCTTGTCTGTACGATGGCATGGGGATTTTGGAGAGACCATAGATGGTCGTTGTGGGTGGTAGTAATACCATCCCTCGTAAATTGAGCCTCATCGGTCCACAGTATTCTACCTAAAAAATTTGGATCTTCGGTAATTTTACGTAGCAACCAGGTGCAAAACTCCACACGTTGGCCATAATCTTGTGGTTGTAGTACTTGAACTCGTTGAATATGATAAGGATGCAGTTCTTTGCGATGTAATGTCCTGCACACAAAGCTCTGCGAACGGTGTAATAGGTGTAGCATTGTCCAGAACTGCATTGACTACATTTTCTTCATTGTTGACATAACCTTCTGCAGCGTGGTTACTAGCATTATTAACAGCAGTTGTACCAGTCTCACGGAGTCTTTGAAAAGTCGATGAGAGGGTTGCTGTCTATTTTGATATCTGCGACGATATTCTTTGGATGCACGACGAGTGTTACCACTACAGAACCATACACGAAAACAATATCGGCATATTCAGCTGCACTGCAACTTGGCATTTTTTCAACACAACAATTGTTAAATATTAATTTTATTCTTTTACAGTAAACAACAAATTGTAAAATATAAACTTTGTCAACAAACAAGTGATTGTCAATTATTAATGGATTTTTCAATGGTATCTAGATGTATGGATTTACTACTACACTTTTAAAACTTTTATCTCTTTCTTATAGTTCTGTAACGAAGTGAAATAGGACCTAGGTTCATATTGTTATAATGTTTTGTCTTTCAAGTCAAATTGTATCGTTTTATTTTATTCTGTTAAGAATCCATTAATTTCTATGCACTATGTATATTTTGTTTTGAAAAATTCCGCATTGAAAGTTATATTTTTATGCATTTATTTTAGCTGCGCAGTGTGCTTTCTGTCACAGGTGTTATTAACCGAGACTTCGTGCAATTGAATGTCCTTCTCGAGGTCCATTTGGACGCGCGAGGTTGTGATTTTCACACCTCGTGTGAATATTTGTTAAATTTTTAATGCGTTTAAAATTATCCCGCAATTCATTTTGTTTGTAAAGCGATCCGTTTTTGGGTGTTTTGTTGGCGAATTTGTCGATTAATTATTCTGTTTTAAATTTCACGTGGGATTCAATGCGATAAGTTTCCTTTCATTTCTTAAATTCACGTTCTTATTTGTGTGGAATTTCTAGCAATTAATTTTATCTGGGGTTTGATCTGGGAATCATCGTATAAATTTATTACATGGTTGGTTCGTATTGAAAATTATTCCTAGCGACGTAGTCTACCCAGATGTTTTGAAATTCTCGTGGCGACTCCATTTTCCATTCCTCCATTTTGGTGATATTGGACATCCTGTTATCTTCACTTGAAATTATTTACATCATTCTACATCTACTGATGAATTTAAGATAAGTGTTTTGGGTTATATTTCTAATTGTGTATTAACTGGTTTTATCTTTAATTAATTTTGATGCCCTTCTGGCTTATTTAATTAATTTATTTAATTTTTTTGTTCAGTGTTGCCTGTGAGCAAATTCTGTTTAAATTTTATTATTATAATGTGTATTAACTTCCTCTTTTATTGCATATTTAATTTATTGTAGCTTGATTATTTGGTTATAAGATTTTGAAAATGTCACGCAAGTAATTGCTTTTTTCGCATTTCATACACTAATGTATTACATTAGTACCTACACTCAAAATCGTGAAGTAATGGGTCACTTTACAGTATAGCAACCATTACTGCATAGCAACGCCAGGTTTCATTAAAATGCAATTTGACAGCTTCTCGGGCAGCATTTAAAATACCTTCTGAATGGTTTTCCAAGTTATTTTCGTCACTCAAGTCCATTTCGGAATTATATTTCAAAAAAAATGTATTTATTTGTTTGAATTGAATTCTGTTATGTTAAAAACAGTTCCTGTCAGATTACTATGCTATCGAGAATCCGCCTACTTTTTTCAGTGTTTTTATTAATTTTATTCAGAATGTATTTCAATAAATTTATATATCTTTTTATGTGAGAATATAAAATGCGAAAAAACAGTATACACGCCGCGTCAGAAAAGTGACTTAACTAGACTCGTATGGCATTTAAGTACTCGCTATCGCTCGTACTCAAACCTGCCATACTCGTCTAGTAAAAATCCACTTTTCTGCACTTGGCACGTAATCTACTATTATTGGTTTAAAATTGCCATTTATTTATCTATGTTACCCTGTAAACGTTTACAAAGTAAGTGGATGTTATTTCATTTTTTATTACTTGCGTTTCCTGAGTTAGGCCTTCAGCTGTGTAATTTATTTAATTATATTCAGGATTTATTATTTTTGAATTTTACCCTATTTCAATTGATATTCCAATTTTCATGTATATTATGTTAAGCTTATTAAGTTTATAATTACGTCTCAATCTTTAACTAAGTTTATTGTTTTCATTTATATTGAACCTTGGCCTTTGCGCCGTAATTGAGTTCCGTAAAAGATAAAGAGTAACAAAGAATTTATGGCTTTTTATTATCTTTTTGATAAGTTTATGTTACGATATAGAAAGCTCTTCAGTTGTTTTCAACGATAAGCACCTTAAGATTGATGTTGTCCTCTACTATTTCTCTGAAAAGCTCTCAATCTGTGAGTCGTGATCCTCAGTTGGTACTATGCTTCGCATTGTAATCATGATTAAAATAGTTTAGGAACACTTTTTTATTTGCCGAAGAGTTTGGTGGGTAATACATAGGCTGAGAATATTGTCGTATTTTATTTCAGTTAACGGTTGAATCTAGCTTCAAACTACAAAAGATTAAAATGATCGATAACATTTCAAAATTAAGACCTGTTGATTTAACCAAAATAATTTAATGGACTGAACGTAACAAACACAAAGGAAAAGACATTACAATCATTAGCCTTGGGTTAGCTGAACTTATGTAAAAGTTTTCATTATTAAAAATAGGTATATTAAAGTCGACTTTTATTCCGCACTCGTCTCTTTATGGAAAATAGTGACGCGAAGATTTCATTTTTATTATTTAAGTATTCTCGTGTCGTTTTTCAGTGTATGCCAATAATATATATGTTTACATTAGAGTAGTTTTATTGCGTATTTTTTTATTCCTGGTTAGACTTAAACTACCTTTAAGACGAATGAAATGTGGAACGATTTCAGTTGTTCGTATGCAAGATTGGTAAGTAAATAGTTTATTAGATGTTGAAATACCCTTTTTCGAGAACATAATAAATTACGAGATGACCTTTGAGAGGTAAACACAAGGATTTCCTTTTATTTTAACTCAGTTATTCCTGGATTCAAGTATTATAAAACAGTTTTTTTTATTAGTAAGTACTTATTTAGCACTTTCCTTATTTTTTATTTGCAGCAGTTGGAATATGCTAGTGTGCCAAAATTCTGTACATTTGTAGCTATTACTATAACAATTTTGCTTATTGTATTCTATTTAAAACCATGGTTAAGGGCGGTGCGCTTAGCTTTGAATTTACCAGGACCCCCAGCTTTGCCCATTTTGGGGAACGTTTTGCTTATAAAGGATGGCAAAGGTAATTATAGTTTCGATGATTGTAATCTAATCATTAACATATGTTAAGCTTTAATTATAAAATCGACCTTCAGTGTAGGAAAATGAAGGAATGATTAAATTTCAGAGTTTATTAAATTGGGACGCAGAGTTAGTGAACAATACGGATTGCTTTTTCGAAGTTGGGTTACTGTGATTCCAGTTGTAATCGTTTTGGACCCTAAACATCTTCAGGTTATTTTAAGCAGCCTTAAACTCACCGACAAAAATTTTCTTTACTCATTTATGCACACTTTCATTGGACCTGGACTCATAACAAGCAGTGGTACGTAGTAATTTCATGATTTTCCAGTACGAAAATTTTAGGGAATCAGTTGTTTTTATTTTTGTAAGCTTATACCTATAAAATTTGAACATTTTGAGAATGCATATCTAATATTAAAATAATAATAAATAAATAAATAATTGCAGGAAATAAATGGAGGTTGCACAGAAAATACATTCAACCCTACTTTAATTTGAATAGCCTGGAAACATTTATCGGTGCATTTTCTGAAGGGGCTGACACTTTAGTAAAGGAATTAAGACACGAAAAGGATGTCAAGATAACCACGTTTATTAATAAGTGCATCTTCGATATTTTACATCGTAAGTAAGAATTTTGTTTTTAATTTTCGATGAAAACTTGTTTCCTTTTTTACAGAAGCAGTCCTAGGGATTCCAATAGAAGATCAAATAGTTAAAGAGCAGTCACCATTTAGCAAGTACTTTAAATATACCAAAGAGTATATAAAACATAGAGGCAGAATCTTACTGAATGCAGCGTATTACCATAAGATTGCCTCTCTATATATTTTTTATACTCTTTGGTCGACTAACTTAAGCATATAATTGTTTTCAACGTATATTTTTAGGGGACGTGTAACAATAACTGATAGAATACTACGGCCTTGGTTTCTTTTAAACTTTGTTTATAGATTTACTTCTAAGGCAAAACATGAATTTGAACAACAATTGTCTTTGGAAGCATTTATAAAAGAGGTAAAAAAATCCATGTACTTTTTTGTAACTTATAATGAGTTTACATTAGATTATAGAGCAAAAAAGGCAAGATAAGGAACAAAACAAGAGAACTAAATGGTGTCTTTTAGAAATGTTTTTGGAAATTACTGAAAATCATCCTGATTTCACTGAGCAAGATGTTATTAATGAAGTTTGCACATTTATGCTTGCTGTAAGTATACTTTTTGGTGGCTTAAGAATTGAGTAATTGCCAAACACTTTTATATACATAATCCATGCTTCATGAGATTCCATTTGATCTTTCTATTATTTTAGGGACAAGATTCAGTTCGGACAGCAATATCATTTTCCCTGTATTATTTGGCAAAACACCAAGATATTCAAGAAAAGGTAACCAAAGAGTTGGATGAAATATATGGCGAATCTGACAATATATCGACTATTTCAACTTTGAATAAAATGAAGTATTTGGAGCAATGTATCAAAGAAACAATGAGACTTTGCCCCAGCGTTCCGATAATTGCAAGAAAACTTTCTGAAGATGTTCAGTTAGGTATTGTTAACAACAAATATCATGATTTTTGTAATTTACAAAGATTACATATTAGTTTCGTAATCTTTGAGCTTTCTTACTAGGTATTCATGTAAAATAAGTAAAATAGTTTTATTAATACCTAATCTGTTTGTAAGCTTTGGTTTGGTTAGGCTTTTCTTTTGTAGATATACAAACACTTCCAGCTGGAACAAACGTGTTTATATCTCCGTTCGTAACACAGAGGTTACCAAATTATTTTCCAGAACCGGAAAAGTTTGATCCCGATAGATTTTCACCAAGCAATCAAGAAAATCGGCACCCTTTTGCTTACATACCTTTTAGCTTAGGCCCGAGAAATTGCATAGGTAACTCAAAAGAACGAATTTAATGCAATTTTAATATAAAAAATATTTTTCAGGTTATAAATTTGCAATGTTAGAAATGAAAAGCATAATTGCTGCAATTTTGCGGAACTATAAAATTTCTTTAATTCCTGGACACGAATTTCAGCTTATTTACAGAGTGATTTTAAAAGCTAAAGGGGGGATTTGGTTAAGATTACATCCACGATAAATGAGCAAAATACGAGGATTGTTCAATAGAAACACATTTAGAGGCGGCAAAGCAATGTTTATTCAACGAATTTCAAATAAAGCTCCATTAAAATAAGGCATGAGTCGGACTGGTGCATGAATCTATAGATTCCCTGTTGGCAAAATTCCTGCAGCTGTTTGCGGAACTATTTTCTAACAGCAAACTCTACCTTAGCGTCGGAATTGAACTGCCGCCCTTTTAGTGATTGTTTTAATGGGCCAAACAAATGGAAATCACACGAGGACACCTCGGGACTGTAAGGTGTATGTTGTAAGACTTTCCAAAGCATACAAGCAAGCAGATCTTGAACTGTTCCCGCTACAAGGGGGCGAGCATTAACATGCAGAAGGATGACACCTTTTATGAAGTTCTCGGGACCTGTAAACAGTTTAAGGTGTCTGCATATCGTTCGGCATTGATAGTAAAAAGGCATTACCTTGTTGTTGATAGCGTATCAAATGCTGTAGTGAAATGGCCGAACGCAAATTCTTCTGTTCGTCAATAAGCAGTCGTGAAATCCACTGAGCAGCAACATTGTAATAGCTAAGGTCATGACTCATGAATAATGGAATGAACAGTTCCCACACTGATGCTCAATATTTCAGAAAGTTCTCTTTAATGCGCCTGTTTGCGCGTAAATCACATTTTCATGTGATGCTGCAACACGAGTATGTCCTGGACGGGCCAAATCTTCAGTGAATTCTCTTTCTTGTCGAAATTTATTGCACCATTCAACCACTGCCATATGAGAATAACTATAGTCACCACATACACCTTTCATTTTCGTATAAATTTCCATTCGCCATAAATACCATTTTCCAACTTAATTACAACGCTTAGAAAGAAGCAAACAGCAAATACTTTTGACAGACGTGTCACTAGTACTTAAACCATCAATATAAGCAACTGAAATCCGTTCTCGTGGCGATGAAGCCACGGCTGCGCAGTCTAAACGTGTTTCTATTGCACAATCATCGTAGAAAGGGCTCTTTTTGTTTTTTAAATTGAATTTGAATTTTTTTATAAATGACTACCATATTCGTATCAATTAAATTCATTATCAAGTGTATTCATTTCGTATGTAGTAAATTAGTAAAAATTTCCTTAATTAGCGACTAAAAATTGATTTTATTTTGGAAGATTGCTTAAGTGGAAATTAATATTTCGCGTCCTGAGCGGTCTTAGTGGAAATCTGATGATTTTAATATATTTATTTGATTGGTGGCAACCGCAATGTTGGCTACCATTTTTAACAACAATTATTTTAAATTGTGTTTTTCCTTTTTGTTTAAGTTTCTTGTAAATTTCGCAATTACAAAACTGTAAATCAATTATCTTAAATATATGAATTATTTTTAATTTCAAAGTTATTAGTATTAGTGATCAGTGGTATTATTTTCAATACATTGTCCGAAAGGCCCCCGGAATAATTTATGGTTCTTGTCGGAGTTTAATGAAAGATAAGGTAAGGTTTTTATTATTATAATGTTATACGAGGTAGAGTCAAAAATAAACCGAACTTTGCGGCATCCGCATTAAAGACGAGCTTTAAAATGCGCATGCATATGCAATGTCTGCTAGACATGTCGAAAAAAATCTAGCATGCAACATCTCGTTTATCTGTCACAAATTAAAAACAACGCTACATTTAAGGGTGGGTTTTAGCAAGGCCCGCTGAATTAGAAAGAGCGGTGGCGCCATTTGCGGTGAACTATACATTTTTTAATGAAGAAATGTATAGTTCACCTCAATTGGCGCCACCGCTGTTTCTAAATTGCGTCTTGGCTAAATCAAGTGGTAAGGCCAAAGGCCTTATATACAATATTAATTCAGCGGGCCTTGGTTTTAGTAGCATGTTTACGTCCTGAAAATTGTGTAATTTTAAAATAAGGGCACGGTTAAATAATGACAGTTGAAAAGAAGGACGGGTATGAATTAAAATTTTTAGACCTTTCCTTCATACGCTACAAGGCCAGAACGACAAATTTTAATATAGTAATTAAATTATGGCCGATTATGAAAAACGTACGAAAGGGGACTTGCACAAGACGTCCATCAACAATGTATTGATTTTCGCATGTAGCGGGGTGAGTTTCAAGATTACCTTCCTATGCATGCATCGACCCTTTGGTATTAAGTAACTTTCAGATGTGGAAAGATTTACCGAATATTGCAATTTTTGTTTTAAGTTTTTACCGCGTGTATAAGATATGAAGGCGATTGTGCAATTTAAATAACTAAAGAAATGCCTTAGTAAGACAATTGCGCTCGAAAATTTTAAAAATTTTTGATAGATTTCGATAAAAAACGGATAAAATCAAAATATATTATCGGCAATAAATCCTTAACTAAGTACAATTTCGGAATTTGGCGAGCGCAATTGCCTTAAGAATATAATTTTGCGCCCTTTGAACAATTGACAAATATTTGAACTTTAAAACTGTAACAAAAAAACTTAAAAAAATGCAAGGGTTAAGAGAAGCGAATAACAAAAAATTAATGAAAATAGGCAACACTTTCTACCATCGATCTGTTTACCGGGTGTCAGGTGATTATCGTAAATCCGATAAGCAGCTTATTTCGTGGAGATTACAATTCAAATACACAGAAAATCGCAATTTTGTTTTTGCCATATCTTTTACAGTAATAACACACATAACTATGTAAATATGCAAATTTTCAAATAAGAATCTTACGCAATTCCGAACCTCTAACCTCAACTCGTTTTTGACGTTCTGCTAAACGCGCCCGCTTTAATAATTGGTTCTTCGTGACTTTTTGGTTTTGACAAATACGTAGTTATGCAGCTTTAGATACGTCAAATAGAACGTGACTGTATGTAAATGCTAGACAGTAATAAGTAATAAGCAATTTTTACTTGTTTTTAAACGTTTATATTATGCAGTTTATATCGTCTGTATATGCAAAAGTTTTCAACGATACTCATTTGGTTAGAAGGTAAATAACAATTAGTAATACTTGCTTTTAAAGATCTCTTTTCTTTCAAATAACAAAATGTAAAAAATTATGGAATTAGTCATAACATAATATATCAATAATTAACAAAAATACAATTTCGAAGATACTTAATTTCTAATTTAATAAAAGTTTTGTACAACCCACCCTACATTTGGTACATAATTTCGTGTTTAAATAAACAACAATTAAATAAATAATACATATATTTAACTTTCAATACATTTTTAAAGGTTCACAAGGGGGTACATCCATCGTCAAACACAAACAAAAGTAGGGTTTGGTGACGACAATAATAAAACAAACCTGAGCTAAAACTAGAAAAGAAGATAATTATATAAATAAATATTTTGGTATTTCATGCACTAAAAATTGCGATTGGGATTTCATTTGTTCCAAAAAGCCGCCGCTTTTTGAAAACTTTCACTTTTAGGTTTTTCATGAGTTACCTTTTTTACAAACTGCAAGGGATTTGAATCTTTTGCAGAATTTATTTTTTGCGTACAAGTTTTAACTTTAAAATTCGCCTTGGTTTTAACAATCGGCGAAACTTTCGATGAAAAATTATTACTTTGTTCTTTTGCAATCACAGCTTGCGTTTTTCTTAGTAACGAAGCGGAAGGAAACTGCTGACACGTAGAAATTTCTTTTTTTGGAAATTCTGGCGATTTTTGACTATTTTTATTGATGGATGTACTCTTCGCATTTGAATTAGTTTTCACTGATTTTGTAGGGTTTGTAGAGGACAAGTACGATGAAAAAGGCAAGCTAGTTTTATTCTGAACTGATGATTTTGATGACGGTTCTGTTGATGATTTATTTACGGATGATTTATCTATTTGTTCGAATCTTTTTATGAAGCTGGCTACTGAATTTGAAGGGATACCTTTTACGCTGTTTGACGCGGCTGGTGATTTTCCTGAAAATAAATTTTTTAAGCGATTTGTCTTTGTATAATAAAACATGTTAATGTTATAATGCATTTGCAGAGGGCAACACAGTAAGCAAATGTTAACGGCGAAAACTAATAACTTACCTTTCATTTTTTCACCAAATTTGGTTGAATCGAAATGATTTATTTTATTGTTCAGGCTGCTCTCTGTTTTGCTAAAAACAGTGGCATTTATTTTATTCATATTCGTTACTTGCTCCAAATTACTCTTCAATTTAATTTTAGTATTCGTATTTACGAGCAAATCCGTGCTTAAAACCAATTTCTCGTCAAATTTTTGTGTTAATACATGATTTTCGTTGTTTAGTTTACGGTCTTTTGGATTGTTTAAAGCTTTTGGGTCGTCTTTTGAATTAATTTTCGAATTTGTTTCGTTACAAATATGTCGTATCTCCGACTCAAAAGTGGGATCCTTTTGGGAATTTTGAAATTTTAAGTTTTCGTGAGATTCCTCGTTGATTGAAAATTTTTTATTTAGCAAGGACGATGATGCACACGAACACGAAGTTATAACTGAGCAATCAATAAAACCACTATCGGATCGTTCACTACACGTTTTGCTGTGTTTTAACTTAACATTTTCTTTATCCTCTTGATTGTTATTGTTATTAACGATTGTACTTTCATCTGCGTTCGATTCTTCCGTTAAAGGTAAACATTTTAAGTTTCCATTCTGGCGAAGGTTGCTTTCACGCCGTGTGTTGGCGAGGATTTTAGTTTTGTTAGTGTTACACTCAAAATCTTTAAATATTCCATTAGTAAGACTGACATCGATTTCTTCGTTAAGGCTAGACATTCTAGAAACTACAGCGCCTGAGAGGGATGGTCTGGGACTACTTGAATTAGAACTAGCTGCTGAATTTCGGCGACTTGCTGAAAGAGTAGCCATTCTTCCTAACGCACGAATAGCATTGCCGGTTTTCTGTTAAGTAGCAAAAAAAAACACAACCATGCAGAAAACTGTTAATGAAGATTATTTAAAAACAACATTTGGGAAACATACCTGCCACTTGCGCCTTATAATGAATTTCTTTAGCTTGTCTGTGCAGAGAATGACCGTTTTATGGTGGTTTTCTGGATCCAACCAAGTATGTTTTATACACTCCTTGGCTGACAGGCGATTCCTAAATAAATAAATTATGTCATTATTTATTGTTTTCAGTTGTTGCTTTGGTGAAAGTTGGGAAAATAAAAAATAATCGAAAGGGAATAAAAATGCTCAACTCGTTCGTAATTAAAGACTTGAAATTCTAATCCGTAAAGCTCAAACAGCCTTTTTCAGATTCGAAATTCGAATTAGTAAAGCTGAAATGATTTTTTTTAAGAACTAAAATCCAATTGGTAGGGCTCAAACGACATCTTCAGATTCAAAATGCGAAATTGCGAAGCGTGAATATTTTTTTCAGATTTAAAATTTATAAATCTCAAACGAGTTCCTTCAGATTCGAAATTCGAATTCGTAAATATTGAAAGATTTTTTTAAGATATCTGAAATTCTAATCCATAAAGCTTAAATGTCATTTACAGATTCGAAATTTGAATTAGTAAAGCTTGAATGATTTTTTAAAGATCTGAAATTCCAACACGTAAAGCTCAGCCGACTTTTTCAGATTCTAAATTCGAATCAGTAAAGCTTAAATGATTTTTGTAAGATCTGAAAATCCAATCCACAAAGCTTAAACGACTTTTTTAGATTCCAAGTTCGAATCAGTAAAACTTGACTGAGTTTTTTAAGATCTGAAATTCCAATCCGCAAAAACTTAAACGACTTTTTCAGGTTTGCAATTCGAATTAGTAAAACTTGACTGAGCATTTTAAAGTTTTGAAATTCCAGTACGTAGAACTCGAACTTTTTTCAGATTTTAAGTTTGAATTCGTAAAACAAAAATAAGACTTTTCAGGTCCGAAATTGTAAAGCTTCAATAATTTTATAAGATCTGAAAATTGATATAGTAAAACTGAATTAGCCTTTTTAGGTTCGAAATTCGAATTTGTAAAGCTTCAATAATTTTTTCAGATTTCAAATTCAAATATGTCGAGTTCAAACAATATTTTAAGATTTCAAATCGAATTCGTAAAACAAAACTCAAACGAGCTTTTTCAGATTCGAAATTTGAATTTATAAATCTCAAACGAGTTTCTTCAGTTTCAAAATTCGAATTCGTAAAGCTCAAACATACACTTTTAGACTCTAAATTAAAATCCCAAAACTGGAGTTCCAAACCTAAGGGTTGCTTAGAAAAAGAATTCTTAGAGACTAAAGTTTCGATTTCAAAATTTTTAGTTTGATTTTGATTTTATATTATTTGGCAAGTATTTCTCTATCAATTTCCCAATTTGGAATTCATAAAGCTTGAATGATTTTTTCAGATTTCCGATTTCAATCCGTAAAGCTGAAACTACATTTTCAGATTTGAAATTGGAGTTCATATAGCTTGAATAATTGTGTTCAAATTCCAAATCTCAATATGCGGAACTTTTTCAGATTTGAAATTTGAATTTGTAAAACTAAAATCAGGCATTTTCAGATACGAAATTCGAATTAGTAAAGCTTGAATGATTTTTTTCAGATTTCCAATTTCAATCTATCAAGCTGAAACGACATTTTCAGATTAGAAATGTAGCTTGAATAATTTTGTTCAGATTCGAAATCTCAATATGTAGAACTTAAAAGACTTTTTCAGATTTGAAATTTGAATTTTTAAAACTGAAATCAGCCATGTCAGGTTCCAAATTTGAATTTGTAAAACTTGAATTATACATTTTTTTCCGATTTCAAATTGCGATCTGTAAAGCTCAACTGATTTCTTTAGGTTCGAAATTCGAATTTTGTAAGATCTGAAATTCTAATCCATAAGGTTCAAACGACATTTTCAGATTCAAAATTCGAATTAGTAAAGCTTGAATGATTTTTCAGATTTCAAATTCGAATCCGTAAAGCCCAAACGACATTTTTAGAATCGAAATTCGAAGTAGTAAAGATTGAATGATTTTTTGAGTTTTCAAATTTCAATATTTCAATACTCTAGAATTCTAAAGACTTTTTCAGATTTGAAATAATTTGTAAAACTAAAACAAGCCTTTTCAGGTTCGAATATGTAAAGCTTGAATAATTCTTTTAGATTTCAAATTTCAATCAATAAAGCTTAAACAACGAGCCTTTTTAGATTCGAAACTCGAATTCATAAAGCTCCAATATTTTTTTCAGATTTGAATTTCCATTTCGTAAAGCTCAAGGGGCTTGTTCAGAATGTTCAGGTTTGAAATATGAATTCGTAAAACTGAAACAAGCGTTTCCAGGTTAGAAATTCGAATTCATAAATATTAAATGAGTTTCTTCAGATTCGTAATTTGAATTCGTAAAGCTCCAACTAGCCTTTTCAATTTGAAATTCGAATTCGTAAAGCTCAAACGACTTTTTCAGGTTTGAAATTTGATCCGTAAAATCGAAATGTTTCGTCCATTTCAGGTTTGAAAAACGAACTTTAGATTTCAGATCAAACAATTCTTTTTAAATTTAAGAATTTGTAGAACTGCAACAAGCCTTTTCAGATTCGAAATTTCATTTATAAAGCTTGGTTGATTTTTTCAGAGTTCAAATTCCAATCCGTAAAGCTCAAACGAATTTTTCAGATTTCAAATTTGAATTCGTAAAACTGAAACCAGCTTTTCCAGGTGCGAATTTAAATTCACAAATTTCAAATGAGTTTCTTCGGATTCGAAATTCGAGTTTGTAAAGCTCAAATATAACACTTTTATATTCGAAATTAAAATCTGAAAACTGGAGTTCCAAACGAGAGAGTAGATCCGAAAAATAATTCTTAGAGACTTAAGTTTCGATTCCAAAATTTTTAGTCTGATTTTATACTTTTTGGTGGGTATTTCGCCACTAATTTCTGAATTTGGAATTTACACAGCTTGAATGATTTTAATCCATTTGGAAGAAGATTATAAAGGTTTGAAGAAGAGCCACATATGGAGTGTTCGCGATATAAATAAATAATAAAAAAGGAAACAATGGCAATAAAAAGAAAAATAATTGCAATAAACTTTATTGCTGAAAAGTATGAAAAAATGGTGTTGGATTGATTGTTCAAACTAAGGTGTTAGAAGGAAAAAGTGAATGGGAAAAATGTAATCAATCTGAGTCAGGAAAAGTCGTAAAGGCTTAAAGGAAAAAATTAATGGACACGAATTCTGGATGACGAAAAATGAATCTTAAAGGGGGCGCCGACGTAAGGGAGCACCCAGCAAGAAGAAACAAAAAAAAAACCTTTTTCACTTACTCTTTTCTTTTGACTAGTAAGGCACTAATAAAATCCCTAGCATTTTGGCTAACAGCGTCGAAAGCTTCATCATCGAAGTCGTAATCGGCTCTGGTTATATTTGCGAATGTTTCAGCATCATTGTCACCCATAAAAGGAGATAGCCCTGTTAATCTAAAAGTAGAATTACATAAATGTCTTTGTAAATAAAAACTCTGTATAAGAATAGCTTACAAAACATAGCATATAACTCCAACCGACCACATATCAGTCTGAGTTCCAATTGGTTCGTAATTTATAATTTCAGGAGGAATAAATTCGGGCGTTCCAAAAAGCACTCGAACGGGAGTATTGGGAATTAGTTTTTGGGCAAGCCCGAAATCTATTATTTTTACTTCGTGCGATGTTCTAGTGTAGCACATTATATTTTCAGGTTTTAAATCTAAGTGAACTATGTTATGTTCATGCATGTAAGCTACACCTTCGCATATTTGTCGCATGAAAAGAATGCAGTCTTTTTCGGTAAGGGTAAAGTCATCTGCTACAACCCTTTCGAACAGCTCCCCACCGGAAATACTGAAAAAAGAATATGTATTTGTTCAAGCTTAATCCTAATTTTTACTCATTTCCAAAAGACATTTTACAAAATTTTCAAATAACTCAAATATTTTCTTGGCATATTGGAGAGTACTGCAATGGTTGGAGAGAAATGCGAGAAAATCATGAAAAATGGTTGTAAACAATGATTTATGGAAATATGGTTGAAAAAATCGGGCTGAAAGTAAAGTAAAATAAATAACTTACTATTCCATAACCATAATAGTTTCTCTGGGATTCTCAAAAGCCGCCGTAAGTTGTAGCAATTTTTGATGCCTCAACGTATTCATAATATCAATCTCATCTTGTACTTTCTCCCTGTCTTTAGCAGTACGACACCGAATAAACTTTGCTGCTAATTTTTGTGACGTATTCTTATCTATAACCTTATGAACAATACCATATCGTCCTTTACCAAGCTCTTCTAAAACTTCAAATTTATTCTTAAATTCGGGGCCGGGTTCTACTACCACTTGACGAGGCTCAAACATGTCAGATTCATCTGTAAAAGCTCAAATTAGCTTTGTACCTAAAATTAAATTCGATTGCTTACTTGATTCTTTCATTTGAACCGCATAAGACTCGATACTTGGTAAACTTGATCCGTGAACATTGATGGCTCGTACTCGAAATATGTAGCGAGCACCTGGTTGTAAACCATGAACTGTATAACTTAAAGAATGACAATTATCGACGGCTGTTGTCCAGATATCACTCCCGTGTAATGAATATTCCAGGGCAAATCCTGTAACGATCCTTCCCCCATCGTAAGGGGAACTACTCCATGTTACTGCGGCTGAATCTACGCCGGCTATCACGGATGGTTTACCACTTGGAGAGTCAGGAGGACCTAAAATTAATTTTCATTAATTGACACTACTAATTTTTCTTCGATATAGCTTGTAATTTGATTTTTCTCAATGATAAGTTGATTGAAGAACAAGCTACTGATAAAAAGATTAATTGCGGGTTTTAGGCTAATTCACATACCTTCCACTGAAACAGACGCATATTGACAGTCTGCACCATGAACGTTTTCAACGCTAATATCGTATTTTCCACTATCATCGTTGTTTATGTTCTGAAGAAGAAGGCAAGAAACGCCGTCTGCAGACATGATGCTGGTTCGTTCGTCGTTTTTCAATTCCTTTCCCTGCAATAAACGTAAATTTAAAATTATTTTTTAACTTTCTTTTAATGGAAACAGTAAGAAACAACTTTTAATAACCAAATACATTCTTTTTTATAAATGGTGGAACACCTTACAATTACAGTTACTTAAAAAAAATTCCACGTTTCTACAACTAAGTTTTGGCAAAGAGGCCTTTTGTTTATCAAATTACAGTTGTAATGTGAAGATATGCGCTTCACCAAATTGTCAGAGGCAGTTGTAAACCTTCCTCAGTGGTCATTTCCTTATAAAACACTTCTCGTCCCAAAATTTCTTTTGGTAGTAGGAGGAGCAGAATTGTCATTTCAGTTAATTCTATTAGTAATTAGGCTGAAGATAATATTTTCAGATTCAATAATCAACTTTGCGAAGAAGACTTTCCCTGAGCCCAACGGATTGCTTAGTTGCTGAAATACGTATTTATTATGATTTTTCAGACCGTAAATACCATTGTTTGTAGGTTGATCAATAAATTACAAATAAAATGAAATTATAGACTTAACTATAGTTCGTTCAGTAACACTTTTAAGTCAGGAAACACAAAACCTTGTTTAATTAATTTTTTACACTCCTGAAATAACGAACATTCGAATTTCAAATCTGAAAAAAATCTCTCGAGCTTTATGAATTCCAAATTCAGAAACTGCCAAGAAATATAAAAGAAAATTCAAACAAAAAATTTTAAAATCTGAATCTGAAAAAGTTACTGAAATCCATAAAACTTGAACTTCAGGGTTAGATTCAAAACTAATAAAACCTCCAAACTGAAGCTTCATGCCGGTTCTAAATTTGGAATTCATAAAGCTTCGCATTTTCAGGTTCAAAATTTGAATTTATTTAAGACTTAAAATTCCAACTGTAAAGCTCAAAACGACATTTTCAGATTTGAAATTCGAATTCATGAAACTTGAATAATTTTTTTCAAATTCTAAACTTCAATAGGTAAACACAAAAGACTTTTTTCAGATTTGAAATTTGAATTTGTAAATTTAAAATAAGCTATTTCAGGTTCGAAATTCGAATTAGAAAAGTTTGACTAATTTTTTTAGAATCTGAAATCGTAATCCGTAAAACTTAAATAATTTTTTGAGATTTCAAATTTCAATTCATAAAGCTCGAATTATGTTTTCTTGAATTCGTAAAACTAAAACGAACCTTTTCAGATTCAAATTCGAATTCAGAACACTTTAATGATTTTTTTTTAAATTTCAGATTTCAATTCGTAAAACTCAAACCACTTTTTCAGGTTTGATTCAGTTCATCAGTAATGTAAACCAGGCAATGCCAAACCTAGTTTAATTAACTTGTTAGGCTTAAGTTTGACATAATGAGCATCCGAATTTCGAATCTGAAAAACTTATCTCAAGCTTTATGCATATCTCTATTTTAAATCTGACAAAGGCATGGAGCTTCAGTTAGAAGTTTAGTTCCGAATTTAAGCCTGAAGTTCAAACCTTATGAATTTTTTTACAGATTCGAATTTAGAATTTGTAAAGCTTGATGATCTATTTTAGATTTGAAAAATACCAATTCGTAAAGCTCAAACGACTTTTTTAGATTTCAAACTTGAATTTGTAAAACTAAAACGAGCCTTTTCAGGCTCGAAATTTGAATTTGTAAAGCTTGTATCACTTCTTCCAGATTTCAAAATCCAATTGGTAGAACTAAAACGATTTCAGAATTTAAATTTAAATTTGTAAAACTAAAATGAGACTGTTCGGATTTGCAAATGGAATTCATAAAGCTTGAAAAAATTTTCCGAGTTGAAATTCTAACCTGTAAAGCTCAAATGATTTTAGATTTGAAATTTGAATTCGTAAAACTAAAACTAGCATTTTTAGATTCGAAATTCGAATTTGTAAAACTTGATGATTTTTTTAGATTTCAAATTCCAATTTCTAAAGTCCTCGAATGACTTATTCTTGAATTCATAAAACTAAAACGAGCTTTTCAGATTCGAATTTGGAATTCATAAAGCTTCAATAATTGTTTTATTTGAAATTCTAATCTGTAACGCTCAAATGATTTCAGATTTGAAATTTGAATTCGTAGAATTGAAATGATGTCCCTCGACACTGTAAAGGTATCAGAGGGTAAAATTTAGATTCGAAATTCAAATTCATAAAGCTTCAATAATTTTGTCAGATTTAAAATTTTAATCCATAGAGCTTTTTGAATTAAATTCATAATACTAAAACAAGCCTTTCAGGTTCCAAATTCAAATTTGTGAAGTTTGAACAATTTTTTTAGGATTTTGAAATTCCAATTAGTAAAGCTCAAACGACTTTTATCATATCCTAATTCCATGAAGCTTGAATATATATTTTTTTAAATTTCAATCGAATTTTTGGGATTTCAAATTTGTAATCGTAAAACAAGCCTTTTCAGGTACCAAATTCGAATTCATAAAGCTTGAATAATTTGTTCGGGTTTAAAATTCTAATCCATAAAGCTCTTTGATTTAAATTAGTAAAATTGCAACCAACCTAAAGGTTCGAGATTCAAATGTGTGTACCTTGAATGATTTGTAGCTTTTACATTTGTGAATCTCAAACGAGTTTCTTCAGATTCGAAATTCAAATTCGTAAAGCTCAAACGTGCAGTTTTAGGTTCGAAATTAAAATGTAAAAACTAGAGTTCTACACCTGAGGACAGATTCGAAGAGCCGTTCTTAAAGACTTACGTTTTATTTAACATTTTTTTTAGATCTTAGTAAATGTAAATTTTAAACTTTCAATCCGTTTTCGTTCCGTTTCGTTATCGTTAACCTCTTATACCTTTCAGTGTCGAAACCAAAGTTTCAATTGAAAATTCAAAAATCTTTTTTCATCATTGGTAATAATTATCTTTAAGTAAACATTTATTAACAAACATTTGAGATTTAACACAAATAAAGTTTAATTAATAATTTACTTACTTAATCAATTAATTTGATTATTTAAAGAAATTCAGCTAAAACGTAGTAGCACAGTACACTTTTAATATTACAAAGTCACTAACATTTACTTTTACAATTTGAAACAAACCTTAGAACTGCGTCCGTCCAACACAGTCATTAAATAAATACTTTTGTTAATTCTTATCTCAGCCAAGTTACAGATAAACATTATTAACGTGTATTTAAGGATGGAAGTAGGTATAAACACTAATGTTTATTATCTAAATGTCGTGCATCCATTACAACAATCACTGCTTCTAGTCCGTAATGGTTTGCTTCACCTTCAGCTGACTTTCTTAATTTTGGAAATTATTTATTTAACCCTAAGGCCTTGATACTTAGATCGCATTGTATTTACGTCAGTGTTACAAATGTGTTAATTTTTTAAAGCAACTACTTTATAAATTTTGTAAATTTCGACTATTGAAATCATGAATGTAAGAACTTTTGGCAAATATTTAATTTTCTTACGACGTACAAGTTAACTAATAACAA
This sequence comes from Melanotus villosus, assembly GCA_963082815.1. Lineage (NCBI taxonomy): Eukaryota > Metazoa > Arthropoda > Insecta > Coleoptera > Elateridae > Melanotus > Melanotus villosus. Next base: position 13,811,547 of record OY720423.1, read on the forward strand.
ATATTTGTGTTTACTATGTATGTATGTGTTCTAAGCAAAGACAATTGGATTAATTTTAGAATTCACTAAAAGTACCACCAAAGAGCCAGTTCCTAATAAATATAAAAAACGGTCAATAATTTGTGTTTAAACGATTACTTAAACCAAAATTTATTAAAGGAATTAAATTCATTATTATTATTGCTAATAGCATATCTGCTAAATTATTCAGCAAAGCAATGCTTTGGCGGTCAAATTTGCACATATTTTTGTGAGAATAACTTTCACTTGTAGATAGCATTTTGGATGTTTCTTAAGGGTTTCCTCCTGATGAAGCCCCTTAAAAAAGTGGGCGAAACGTTGAGTTCTTCTGTCTCAAGAATGACACGGTCCCAACCCGGAAAACGTTCTGTTAACACTGACATTGATCGTGGAAGTCTTCGAATTCATAATATTTATTGACAACATTCTATTTCTTATCAATAAAAGCTTCCTACATTTAACCTCGATTTTTGAGTCATTTAATATTTTACGTAACACTATTCGAATAGCAACAAACATGTTTGTAATTGTGATTTTTGAAAATTTATTTAAGGTTTATTCAGTTATTTTTTAGTCATTTTATTAAAATCATGAAATTGATCCATCCTCAAAGGGCTCAAAATACTCAAAATAGATCCGAATATTCATAATTTTGTTGACGAGACAAATTGTTTTTTTTTTAACTAATTACATATTTGATTAAGGTTTTTCTTTTTATAACCTTTTGTATTTGTCTTTTCTGTGCGTTTTTGTAAGTATTTGGGTTCGTTTTTCTTTTAAAAATTTCTTTTCTTAACATTCTGCTTCCACACCTTCTTCAAATTTATGTTTCTACATAAAAATGGTTTTTAAATAAACTAAAGAAACGAATAAGGCGATTACAATAAATTTGTCTTTATTAATAAAAGCTCTCGTACACGAAAATTCGGGATATTATGTGTTTCGCAAACTATTTGGTAAAATTAATTAAATTTCGTTGATTTTAACAAAAGTTTACAAAGTTTGGTTCTGCAAGTGGCAGTTTTTGTTTAGGGTAAAGTGTGGTTTTTAAAAATCATTAAAAAATTTCCATTATTATAAATAAATAGTGGTATGTGGGGGTGTCGGTTCGGTTCCCAGATGATTTCCAGTTCCTAGTACATATCAATTAAAATTGGTGGCAAAAGGGGCGCCATAAAGGTGAGTAATTACAATTTTTTAAATTTTAATATGCTCGAATCGGTGCTCATTTACCACTTTTGCCACTTTTTTTTTTAATATGCGCACAGAACCTTAATCTGCTTAATTTAATTTTCGCCCAGTAATTATTCCAACAGGTAATTGATAATTCTAATTGGAAAGTAAAATTAATTTACTGAAAACATATTTGCATATCCTGTTTATAAATCAAATTTGCATATTAATGTATGCGGCTTATCATACACAATTCAATAGCATTCTGATTAGCAAATGATTAATAACTCTTCTAAATTGAATTTTAATAATAATAATCGTTACCTACTTTAATAGGCGCAACGATTCGTTTAAAAGGTTTGTTGTAATATTTTTGCAGAATTTAACCGGAAATCGAGTGTAAATAATTCCCTGCTTGTTGTAGGGTATTTATTTATATTTTTATATTAGTTCATATTTGTTTATATTTTTCGATATATTTTTATATTGGTTTGCATTTTTACATTCGAAAGTTAAAAATAAGTGAAAGAAACCGAACAGTTTTAAATACAAGATTAAGAAGTAATTAAACAATTTTTTAACTTTTTTCATCAATTAAGCAAAGCAGTTTGTAAAAGTCCATTTAGTGAAAGAATTTTGCAAAAATTGAATTTAGGTTATACATACTTGATGAGTATTCATTGGTATTAGGTACTTTGATATTCAAATCTAAAGTAAAATATATTGAACTGAACTGTGCTGTATAAGTTACAGGGTGCGCGGATAAAACGGTCCCACACGTTTTGAAGCATAAAAATGAAACTAAAATATATATTTTGAAGTTTTAACATTTTATAAGTAGTTATATAGCTCGAGTTCAATCCGCTCTCCTCAAAGTTTAACTATTTTTTTTTTCATTCTTGGCACAAAAGCTTCGCACTACTTCCATTGGTAATTATTGGGATACTGTCCCAGATCTCAACTAAATGTTGTTTGAATTGCTCGATGCTACACACTTTTCTTAAGTTTAGTTTACGAAATATGTATCCCCAAATACGTACAATAGTCTACTGGGTTTAAGCCTGGAGACGAAACCGGACAGTCTTTAGGTGCAATGAAATCTGGCAAATTTTGTTAGCCAAAAGATCGTGCGTTTGGTTTTATGTTCTGGGGCCGAGTCCTGTTCAAGACAATATGATTTCTTCCAAATGAATTTTGCAGCGTTAGGTTTCAAATAATCCTCTACTATATGATGTATGTAATATTCCTGATCAACTTTGGTTTCAGGTTCGACAAAATGCAACAGCAACTTTCCAAATATTTTGGAGACGTTTTGAAAATGTCGAATCTGTAATTTTGTTCTTGGAGCTTGTGCTAAGGATACAATATACATCCGGTCATTTGGAGTACTGTAAGAGTTTAGATATATCAAGATATAAAGCTCTTAAGTTTCTTCTAACATCTCGTTGCGTTTCGGGTCCGTAACAGGTATGTCGTCCGGGCCCCACTTACAAAAGTGCATCACTTTTGTCGAATAAAAAAAATCATATAAACCATTAAACATTTATTTAAAACACAGTTGTGTGACACGTCGGGGCCTGACGGTCGGGCCCTTTTCGATGGCGGGCCCGTGACAAAAGTTTCAGATGTCACCCGCTCTCGGTGACCCTGGTGGTAGGCTTTTTTTCAGTTTTTACAAACTTTTAAGGGTGTTAAGATAGCGAAGAATGTACTTTGTTTAATCTCTTAGTCCTTTATTTTGATATTCGAACTAAAAGGTACCGTACCGTGATGTGCACGTTAAATATTACAACAATTTCAATGAATAAGTAAACAAACACACTTTTAGGATTCGTTAATGATTTTCCACTACCTCATTTAAATTTTGTTTCTGTTTCTACGTTTAAACGATCAGAAATCTCTGAAGTAGGAACAAGAAAAATACCAAATCGAAACACTTGGGGGTTTCCTCGTTTATCTAAGTTTGCTCCTGTTATTTTGGTTATTTTTGGATTTAGGTATATCACAATTTAAGACTTATGTTTTTTGGTTTTTCTGAACATCCCATTATGTTTATTTTTTAATAACCTTCGGGGCAGTTTGATATTTGCGTTACGCATTATTTTTTCGAATTTTACAAACTTTTAAAGTTGTTCAGACTACCAAAGAAGTACTTTGTTTAATCTTTTAGCCCTTTGTTTCTATAGTTTAGAATATTACAACAATTTGAATTAATAAGTAAAGAAATATATTTTCAGGATTCGTTAATGAGTTTTCAAAGCCTAATTTAAATTTCATTTCTAGGTTTAAACATAACAACTATTTGCCTTTGAAGTAAGAAAAAAAAATTAACAAATCGAAAAACTTGGGAGTTCCTCTTTCTTCTAAGTTTGCTCCTGTTATTTGGATTATTTTTGAATTTAGGTAGGTATATCAAGATTTGAAGCTTGCTTCTTTTAGTTTATATGAACATCATGCTAGGCAGTAAATATCTGCGTTAGAAGTATTATTTTTTCGAATTTTGCAAACCTTTAAAACTGTTAAGCTTGTTTAATCTCGTAGTCCCTTATTTCGATATTCAAACTAAAATGCACTGAGTTGTGCCTATTAAATATTATAACAATTTGACTTAATAAGTAAACAAATAAACTTTCAGAATTCGTTACTGACTTCCCAATACCTCATTTAAATTTAGTTTCTACGTTTAAACATAATAAATCTTTGAAGTAGGAACCTAACAAAACGTTTCGCCGTTCTTCTAAGTTTATCTGAATTAGTTTCGAATTTAGGTATTTCAAAATTAATAGCGCCATTCTTTTAGTTTTTCGAACATTTTTGGATTTTTCTTTATTTTATAATTCGGGGCAGCTTAATATTTGTGATAGACACTACTTATTAAGAAAACAAATAAACTTGTTAAGATTCGTTAATGAGTTCCCAAAACCTAATTTATTTAATTTTAACGATAAGAAATCGTTGAAGTAGAAACCAAAAAATCACCAAATCGAAAAACATGGGGGTTTCTTCGTTCTTCTAAGTTTAGGTACTTCCCAATTTAAAGCTTACTTCTTTTAGTGTTTCCGAACATCCCAAATTGGTATAATATTTAACGGGAACAATGCGGTACATTTCATTTTGAATATCGCAATAAGGGGCTAAGAGATTAAACAAAGTACATCCTTCGAAGTCTTAACAGATATTTAAAAGTTTGTAAAATACGAAACAGTAGTGCCTATTACAAATATTAAACTACCCCCAATTATAAAATAAATAAAAAGCCACAAAAAGAATTAAGCTTTTAATTTTGATATACCTAAATTCGAAAACAATTCAGATAAATTTAGAAGAACGGCGAAACCCTCAAGTTTTTAGATTTGGTATTTTTACCTTTCTTATCGTTTAAAATGTTTAAATGTAGAAACAAAATTTAAATGAGGTTTACCTATGAAATCAAATTGTTGTAATATTTAACAGGCGCAAAGCAGGGCATTTTAGTTTGAATGTCGAAATAAGGGGCTTCCAAAACCTCATTTATATTATGTTTCTACGTTTAAACGATAAGAAATCTCTGAAGTATGAACCAAAAAGAATTACCAAATCGTAAAACTTGGAAGCTTCTCGTTTTTCTAGGTTGGCCTTATATTATTTTTGAATTTAGGTATATAACGAATTAAAGCTTACTTCTTTTAGTTTTTCTGAACATACCTTCTGCACAGTTTAATATTCGTTTGTTTGAAAACTGTTAAAACTGCGAAGGAAGCATATTGTTTAATCTCTTAGCCTATTATTGCGCTATTGAAACTAAAATGTGCCGCGTTGTATACATTAAATATTACAACAATCTGAATGAATAAGAAAACAAATAAACTTATAAGATTCGTTAATGAGTTCCCAAAACCTCATTTAGTTAATTTTATAGGAGTAAATTTTATTTCTAGGTTTAGCCATAAGAAATCGCTGAAGTAGGAACCAAAAAATCACCAAATCGAAAAATGTAGGGGTTTCTTCGTTTTTCTAAGTTTGCTTCTGTTATTTGAATTATTTTTAATTTAGGAATATCCCGATTTAAAGCTTACTTCTTTTAGCGTTTCTGAACATCCCTTCTCGGCAGTTACTTTTTTGTTATACAAACTGTTTGGAAACTGTGAAGGAAGTACTCTCTTATCCCCTTATTTGGATATTCAAGTTAAAATGCACTGTGTTTTGCCTGGTATTGGTATATATTACAACAATTTGACGTGATAAGTAAACAAATAAACAGGATTCGTTAATGAGATTCCAAAACTTCATTTAAATATTGTTTATATGTTTAAGCAATAAGAAATTTCTGAAGTAGGACACCAAATCGAAAAACTTGGGGGTTTCCTCGTTCTTCTAAGTTTATACAAAGAGAATAGTCTTTATATTCTTTGGTTTATATGAATTATTTTCGAATTTAGGTATATCAACGAACATTCTGTGGCCTTCTTTATTTTATAATTCGGAGTAGTTTAATATTTGTGATAGGTATTATTTTTTTTTACTGTTAAAGCACTTTGTTTAATCCCTTAGCCCTTATTGCATGTATGTGTCCTTATAATAATTCTGAAAAGTGGGCTGTGCTAATTATAAGTATGCTATTTGTGTATTAGAAGGCAATCTCGTCCTTTTTAAGTTTCTAAAATATTTGTTTAATTATTAATAACTTAATGGCAATCGTAGGTGTCGATGTAATGAACACGTAGGTGTTCTTTTGACAAATACTCGCAAATAAAACCATTTAAATCCATTCTTATTTCACAATAAAACAAAAATTTAAAGAATGCAGTAACTTACGGCTCTACTCCATCGGACAGCAGGCTTAGGATGACCCATATAGGTGGCCTTCAGAAGGACACGGTCACCCACCAGAGCGGTAGTGTCTTGTGGTCCTCGTAGTACCATCGCCGGTTCTTCACATTTTTTCGTATCACTCACACGAACTTCCGCACTATTTTCTTTCATATCCATCGATGTTAATTCACGGTTGTCAACTGATTTATTGTTATCCTCAACGTTGCTCAAGAAGTGAATATCGGGGATCACCGTAAGTTCCGTTGAACAGCTAATACACACTTGCTCTTTATCACTAGCGATATTTTCAAGGTCACTAATATTTGCACCGAAAGACGCGTTTTCACCGTAAACAGTTTCGAGAGATTGGCGACTTTTTTCTTGGGAAGGCAGGCAAGCTGTGCAGCTCACTTGGCCACCGTCAAGATGTGTCACACCGAAGATATGTAGAATACTGACGTCATCGACTTCTTCTACCTGTAAGGTATGAAGAGATTAAGAAATTACCGCTTCCATTACTAGAAGACGACAATGGGCGTGTTATTCAGCATACAGAATATCTTTTGTGTCTATGTAATACGGATATCTACATCAGGAAAACAATAAGAGTATGAATTGAATATAAAAATAACGAAGGCGTCAATGAATGACTGATGGATTTGATTATAAAATTAGCTATACTGAAACTCAATTATAATGGGGAAACTTGAATAAGGTTTCAACAATTTTCTAAATTTCACGTAGATTCTCGCGGTTTAGACTAAACTCAATGTAGGCCATGACTATTTAAATTGTTTATTTGGTACTTTCCCTTTCTTACACAAGCTTAACTTAGGCTTTGCAGGGAACATGCCAATTTTCTAAAACGTCATATCATTAACCAAATTTTCTACAATTTTCTTGTGGAATGCCATTGCTATTTTTTTTACATGTTAACCACTATTTCAATTAATATTTATAATAATACTGCAAAATATTAGATTTCAGTGAAAAATTTCCAATAACACAAAATCACCAATTGAAGTAAATTAAATTTTAAATAAATATAGCTAAAAACAAAAACGTTTGCTAAGTTTCCAAGGCATAATCCCCCCAAAAAAGTACAAAACCATAGCAGTATTGTTCTATAAAAATGTCAAAGGGTGAATAAAGTTGGTGGTAATCCATCATTTAATTTGGAACTAGGTGGAACTGCATTATTTAGTTCACTTTCTGTTCATTGACATTTGAGATTAATTATAAATGCCGGTTGAACCAATTCCTTTTATTTTTTCTAGAAGATAATTAGTAAATTTGGCAAATGGTGCCAAACCGTTTTGAAATGATCGATTATTTAATGTTAATTCTCACCTGGTGCCGTTAAACATGATGTATTACGTTGCTAGAAGAATAATGAATGAAGCAGCTTTAAACTTTTTTATCTATTTTATTTAGTAGGCACCGGATTAGTTTCTAAGTTCAATAATTCCCACGGTTATTAACGAAAGTTATTTTACAATAAGGAAAGTAAACGCCAAATAATACATTTTAGAAACTTGCACAATTTACTAAAAATTTTTCCTGAGTCATGTAAACATCAATTATTGCGCTTCATACGCTTCAACCAAATAAGGTAATTTTGTTTACATAATACCAAGGTAAAAGTGAAATTTCAGTTTCGCTCGAAATTAGCTTGGTATTTTGCATACACGTTGAATTGGAATTCCAATTTATTTAATTATAAGGACAAAACTGTTATAATTAGGGCTCTACGACTTAAATATTATATTTACTTTGCTTTCCGGAATTATCGAAGAATTTGTCACTTTAGAGCACTTTAGGAACGTAAATAGAAATATCAAAAGCACCCGATTTAGATTGGAAATTCAGGCTTGAAATTCGAATTTCTTTTGTCGGATTCAAAGGTTTTACCTTAAAATCTCGAAGAGTTAAAGCAATTTAATTAACGTGGCATATTCCCATTAGTAAGGATCGTAGTTGGCAGTGGAATAAAAGATCCGGAAAGAAAGCAACAATCCAATTTGAGACTTTCGGTACATTATGCACCAAACTAATCGCTTTGAAAATTTCATTCGCCTGATTTTGTTAAACAACTTTAAACAGTTACGAAAATGAGTACCTACTTAATGGGACATTTAAACAGCTTCAAATTTGAACAAAGATAGCCTCCAAAAGGTAAATGTTTATGACAGGCGTCCTTCTTTTTATATGCAATTTTTGGACAGATCAACATCGATCAGTTTACAAAAAGAATTTTCTATTATTTTCCTTTGTATATAATTCAGTAAATAAATAAATTAATTAATTAGATAAACAAAATGACCGAAGTAAATAAAATAAGCAAAATACATAAAATAAACAAAATAAGTAAATAAAGAACAACTTACCCTGAATTTATCAGATGGTTTCACAGAAACATTCCCAACTTTCCATAAAATTTGAGGTCTTTGGTCACTATTTGTTCGTACTCGGACACAAAACGATGCAGTACTGCCTGGGCTTGTAATTACAGGTGCTGGTGTTTTCAGAAATTCCAGTGTTGGGGATAAAACTGTGCTGTCTATTTATAAAAGAAAACAAAACCCAATTTGTAAAATTCCTACTTAAATTTCGCATTTGCAACAAATTTACGCAGTTTTCTTTAAAGCTTGACGTCATATTTTAATACCCTTTGGACTTTCTTTTCGGTGGAAATGCTTCAGATTATTAATTTTTCGGTAGTTGTCGAAATCACGAGGAAAACCGGTGTTTATAGTACGCATTTTATACAACACGATTAATAAAATTTAAGCTGTTGTACGGTGGCATTGTGAATCGTCCAGTTCAGGAAATAATTAAAACAGGACGAAGAATTGATTTAAGTCCCTAAATTTTGAGCTAAAACATAAAAACTTTAATAGTGTGAATGAATATAAAAATCTAATAAATGTACACGAAATTCGATAACATAAGCCCAAAAATTTATTATAACTTATAAGCTTATAACAGTTGAATTCCACAATGTGGAGGGTTCACAATGACACGTTTTTACAATTTTAATGATCGCTCGGTATACCCTTTTTGGGATCTTTAATGCGCCCTATAATTTTGACTTATAAAAACATTTAATTATCTAATTTATTAAAATGTTTGTTAATTTTTTTTGTTTTTTTCATTAATTCCCAACATTCCAAACTTAAAATCGAGCAATTACTAACTAATTTACAAACTTTCCTCAAGAAACAATCAGTTTTGTTTATAGAATCGTACAAACAAAATTTAAATTAAACTTTTAAAACCGAAGAACAATCAAGAATACGTTATACATTAACACTTTAATGATGTCTGTAAAATTGCTGTTGACAGACATAAACACGAAATTCGGAAGTAATTAAAGGTGTTTTGTCAAAATTAGAGCCTTGTTGTGGTGGTATTAAAAGCATTTTTTTTATCTTCTTTTCCAATTAAAGAGTGTTATGATTTAATACATGACGTATAGTTCTTTTACGCTTTTCTATAAAAATAATTAATGAAAATTTGCTTAAAATAACTGAAATCGAAAATAGTTATTTATGTATCAAGGGCGTAAGGAAGCTTCTATGGCCTAAGATGCGATCGTCGAATATATAAATAACTATTATATGTAGACTCGAAGCAGTAGTCTGAATTTCAAATATCAAACATATTCCGTAATTAACATTTGGATAAAAACCTAAAGTTTGAGATGGAAAATCACAACCGAGTTAATAATTTGAATCTTAAATTACGAGCAGAATATTCGAATTTTATGCATTTTATGCCAACAAAAATGAAGATTCGATGTTTAAACTTGTAGATTTGTGCTTCAGAATGAATCAAAAATTTTAAGTTTTAGGCTGAATATCAGTTCAGGATTCAAAACTTTAGCAGGAGTTTTATCATTTAATTTTTTTCAATAAGAAAAGCACCAGTATTAAAGAGTATAAATAACAGTGCTCTGATTTAATATTCGAATTAGTTCCTTTACGTCTTTCTCTGCTTAAAACAATCTATAGATTCGAAGCAGTAGTCTGAATTTCAAATACCAAAAACTATTCAGAATGTAGAAAATCTGGGGATATAATTCGAATCTTAAATTACGAATAGAATATTTGTATTTTCTATTTGAAACCGACCAGGACCCTAGTTTTTAATTTCAATATTTCACTCCTTCAGTTGAGTTTAGAATTAAAATGCGAATTTTGAAATTGATGCTTTTCTCTAACGCGATTAAGATTCGATTCTTTGAAGAAATCAAATGGCCAGTTTAGATCCTAAGATTCAATTTGTACGTATTTTACGTCAACGAAAAGAATAATAGAAACTTAAACTTGGGATCGCAGATTTATGCTTCGAAATGGATTCAAAGTTTTAGTTTTAGGCTGAATTTCAGTTTAGAATTCAAAACGTTGCAGGAGTTTTATCATTTAAAAAATGTTTCAATAAAAAAATTACTAATATTACAGAATGTAAATAATAATCCATTCAGTTCCTAAAAATAATTAATAAAAATTTGCGTAAAACAATCAAAATCGAAAAATTAATTAATAATTCAGAATTAAAGCTTAAATTTTGAAATGGAAAATTGCATTTGGAAATATAATTCGAATCTTAAATTACGAGCAGAATATTCGTATTTTGCATTTGTAAGTTTTACTTAGGTTGAATTTCGTTCAGGATTCAAAACATTGAGCAGGAATTTTATCATTTAAAAAAGCTCTCCAATAAGAAAATTACTAATATTAAAGGGTATAAATAACAGAAGTGCTCTAATTTAATATTCGATTTCTAGTTTCTTTGGCTTTTTTTAAAATAAATAAAAATTCACAAAAATTTGCTTAAAATAATCGAAATCGAAAACTTTACAGACCTAAAACAGCGGTTTGAATTTCAAAAATATCCTTTAATTAATGATTCAGAATACACACTTAAAGTTGGAGAGTAGAAAATCTGGGGATATAGTTCGAATCTTAAACTACGAGCAGAATAGTCGTATTTTGTATTTGAAAGCCTAATTTCGATTCAAATCTTTGAAGACGATGATTCAAATCATAAGTTCAGATCCTAAGATTCGAATTTTATGCATTTTGGGCCTACAAAAAGGAAGGTTGGAAATTTAAATTTGAAATCGCAGATTTATAAGTTGGATTCAAAATTTCAGTTTAGGCTGAATTTTCAGTTCAAGGTTCATAACGCTGAGATTTGAAAATCTGAGGATATAATTCGAATAGTAAATTATGAGCAGAAAATTCGTATTTTGTATTTGAAGCCCAAGAGATTTTAAGTTCGAATAGTCTTAATTTTAATTTTAATATTTCAGTTCTCTAGAACTTAGAAACTAAAATTCGAATTTTTGATTCTATGCTTTCCCCCAGTCTAATTTTAATTCGAATCTTTGTTGACGAAGATTCCAATCGCCAGTTTAGATCCTAAAATTTGAATTTTATGTATTTTACGCCGACTAAAAGAAGAATCGAAATTTAAACTTGAAATCGCAGATATGTGCTTCGGAATGGATCAAAAATTTTAAATCTTAGGCTGAATTTCAGTGCAGGATTCCAAAGTTTTATCATTTAAAAAATTCTTTAATAAGAAAATTACTAATATTAAAGAGTATAAATACCAAAAATGCTCTGATTTAATATTCGAGTTCTAGTTTGTTTGCTTAAATTAATCGAAATTGAAAAATGTACATACAGACATCAAACAGTGGTTTGAATTTCAAATATTAAAAATATGCTTTAATTAATGATTCAGAATACACACCTAACGTTGGGGAGTAGAAAATCTGGGGATATAATTAGAATCTTAAAGTACGAGCAGAATATTCGTATTTTTTAATTTCGAAGGGCCATAGTTTGAACTTCAATATGTCAGTCGAGTTCAGTTCTCCAGTTGAGATTAGAATCTAAAATTAGAATTTTGGATTCCATAACTTTCTTCAGCCTAATTTTAATTCAAATCTTTGAAGACGACGATTCGAATCGCTAGTTTAGATCCTTTTAAGATTCGAATTGTACGCATTTTACGCCTACAAAAAAAGAAGGTTGGAAATTAAAATTTGAAATCGCCGATTTGTACGTCGGATTCAAAATTTCAGTTTAGGCTGGATTTTCAGTCCAGGATTCAAAATGTTGAGATTTGAAAATCTGGGGATATAATTTGAATCTTAAATTACGAGCAGAATATTGGTATTTTGTATTTTGTAAGTTGAGCTTAGAATCTAAAATTCGAATTTTGGATTTCAGGCTTTCCTCTAGCTTGTTTTCGATTCGAATCTTTGTAGACGACGATTCGAATCACCAGTTTAGATCCTAAGATTCGAAGTTTATGCGTGCAAAAAAGGGATTTAAACATGAAAGAGTAGAGTTCTACGTCGGAATGGATCCAAAATTTATGTTTTACACAAAATTTTCACGTTAAGAAGAAATTTCACTTTTTAAAAATTTTTTAAGAATTTTATTTTGTCGAATCGCAAAACCTGTTTTTGGAATTATCCCATAGAATTGCAGTTGAAAAGTGTATCGAACAAAATTAATGGTTATTATAAGAAACCCATTAGAATATCTTGCAAAACTTTAGTTAAAAATTGCAAATTTTCGCTATTTAAATATATATTTAAACGTTCTCAGCGTGAGTTCTTCGACATGAAAGTTAAACGAATGGAATTTCAACTAGAAAATCAGATTTGTGTGCATTTATTTCATATCTTTAACGTGATATAGTTCAAGAGATAAGAAAGGTCATTGTTATTTCTTTAAGTGGCACCTAAACTGAAAGCAGTGGCGCCTGTGTTCGTGGGTGCGACTGAACTTTATGACCTCCGCCTTGTTGTACGTAGGCGCACCTTTATTTATTTATTTATGGTTCGTAATTTAAACGAAACGGTTATTATACGAAAAATGAATCACGTTTATTAAAAATAAGTAAATAAACCACTTACCCTGTATAATAAGGCGGCATTTAGACGAGGCTTCCCCGAATGGATTGTAAACTTCGCACCTATAATCTCCGGAATCCTGAAGGAATGGATCAGAAAGTCTAAGAATAATTCGGCCATCATCTAGATTTATTTGTTGGAAATCTTCGCATTCTGGAATGACACATCCGTCCTTCATCCAGACTACGTCGTATGGTTTTGTACCCGTAACTTTAGCTGGCAATTCTATTGGTTTTGCTTCGGTTGATTCTTTTATCCTCGGTAATTCTTGTATGAATTTGGGTGGTTCGATGTCTTCGGGCTTAACACCGACGAGTTCTAAACCGGCGGATGTTACGTCCGAACCATTTGCATTTTGGACAATACAAGAGTATGTACCAACATCTCCCAGTTGGACGTTGTTAACTTCTAAGGAAGCAACGGTTCCATCCAATTTTGTTAGGTATTTTTCTGAATCTTCCACGGGAACTCCATCTTTGTACCATCGAAGGTAAGGTGTTGGTATACTGGCGTGAATTTCGCAGTCGAATCTAGCACGACTTCCGTAACCTGCTGAAGATCCAACTAATCTTCTGCTGAACGAAGGTTCCGGCCGTGGGGAAGTGCTTCGTGCCCTTAAACCCCTCATTGAAAATCCCCTGTGGGTGATAACATCCAACCTTGCACTAGCTTCAATTTTTCCTATGTTATTTTCAACGGACACCCGGTATAATCCAGAATCGTCTGGTTTTACGTCGGATATTTCCAAGGTTCTTAAGTCTTCTTGTTCTTTAATTGTAATTCTAGAACTGGAGGTAACCGTGGCACCGTCTTTCGTCCAGGTTGCCCATGGTTCGGGGTGACCTGCCACCGAACATTGGAATCTAACAGTTTCTCCTTCTTCCGCGACACGATTATGGGGGATGGCGTAAAATTTAGGGGCGATTGCTCTTAATCTTCGCGGTCTTATATCGGAGGATATGACTTCGCGTTGACGTTTAGGGGAAAAACTACGAACTGGGGTTGTTCTTGGCGTGGAACGCGGTGTGGAACCCGCTGAAAGACCTGCTGGTCTTGATAGGGTCTGAGTTAACACGTTGTCTTTCTCTTCTGGAACTGAAAAAGATGTTTTGGTTTCAATAATTTTTAAGTTAACTTATTTATACTTCTTTTCCGAGTTTGGTGGCGAAATACCCAGAAAAGAAGTATAAAATGAAAATCTCGTGCATTGTGCATTGTGCAAACTCTTACCATCGACTAACAAACAAGCAGAAGTAAACGCTTTTCCTAATTCGTTGTAAGCGACGCATGTGTATTCGCCTTCATCTTCCGGATAAATATGGTTAATGACGAGGCTTGCGATTTTTCCATCAAATTCGGCTTTGAAATCTTCACCAAGATGAACCAACTGTAATGAAAACCATTAATTAGTCTCAAAATTAATTCCAAAGTTAAACAAAAACGCCTTACTTTTCCACGTTTTTCCCATCTGATGTCAGGTGCAGGAGATGCCTCAACCTCACATTCTAAAGTAACAGCATCACCATCGCAGCAACGAATATCCCTTAATTCTCTGATTATCTTTGGTATAGTTTGAACCTTTCTAAAAGTATTAGGCATTTATTACAAAACCAACCTCCGAACAGGTATAAAGAGGTCAAAATGAAAGGCTGATTTTAGAAAAATATACGCAAGTAAAGAGGATACTCACCCAAATTTCTTGTGATCCATACTATCGGGTTTGCCATTTATATCTAAAATTTGAAAAAGGGTTAAATTTTGCATCAAATTTAGATTTAAATACACGGATGTAATCATTTCAATTGATTATATTCGTATAAAAAACACATTTTATATAATAACAGTTATTCTGTGAAAAAGATGTTAAAATTCTTTGGCATTTTTAAATTTCCTGTCTTCCAATAAATGGATAAAATTGTCAACTTCAAGCTTGTAATTAACATATTTCCTTATACCATTAAATTACTTAATGTAGGTTAAGTGTCCAATTATTAAAAAATGCACTTGAATTTGGAATTTCGTTTTAAAGAAAAATGAAAAGAATTTAATGAAAGTAGTCAATTGTAGCTGCTGCTGCTGCATTCTTGTTTACTGATCGTCGTTTTTCAAAAATTCCTTACAGATGCCAATTGCCGGTTAACAATCCAAAGAAAGAATGCAATAAATTCTTTTCTTAATTTACGAAAGAGGCATTTTTAAAATTACGCTTACCTTTAACTTTAATCTGAAGGGAAATTATGGCTTTCGCATCACCGTTGTAATTTTTAGCGAATAACGTGTAAGTTCCAGTATAATCGAGTTTAGCTTGAGGAATTTCCAAACGGTATTCAGGACCATCTCCAATTCTGTGGAAATGTGGAGCGTCTCTATAATATTCGGGCTGAAATAATAGAAATTAACTTTATAAATAACTATAAATAATTTCCGAATAAGTATAAATTATAATGCTTGAATAGTTCAATCTAAAGATCGGATGATCTAGCTTTTGAAATCCAAAATTTGAGATTCTCATTCCGATAATCAAATTTTAGACTTCAGATTTATTTCGAGTCATTTAGTTCTTTAAAGCTCGAAATT
This sequence comes from Melanotus villosus, assembly GCA_963082815.1. Taxonomy (NCBI): domain Eukaryota; kingdom Metazoa; phylum Arthropoda; class Insecta; order Coleoptera; family Elateridae; genus Melanotus; species Melanotus villosus. The sequence goes on from OY720423.1 coordinate 13,827,046, forward strand.
TGAATCTTAGAATTTAAACCCGTCAACCGTATCATAGAATCCATGTAAGTTGGATTGGAGCATTCGTTTCTTGAAATCAAAAGCTTAAGACTCCAGACATTGAAATTTTCTGCTTTTGGCTGAAATTTCGAGTTATTTTCCGACCCAAAATGCATGAAATTCGAATCTAAGAAGCTAAATTCGCGATCCGAATCATCGAATCCAAAGATTCAAGTCATTTAAGTTAGATTAGAGAATTATATTTTCGGGAATCCAAAGCTTGGGATTTGCATTTCGTAGTTCAAATTTTAAATTACATTATGACTTATTTCATGCCGCCCTAATATGCTTGAATTTTCAATCTCAAAGTTTAAACTCCTAAATTGCATCGTAGAATCCATGTAAGTTAGACTGGAAAATTTGTGTCTTGTAATACAAACTTTAAGAGAGCTTGAGATTCGTATTTTCATTTCAAATTTCAAATTTTAGATTTAACTTTTGAGTTATTTCATCTTGACCTAAAATGCTCTAAATTTGAATCTCAGAATCTAAACTAAATGTAGAATGCATGTAAGATTGCAGAGTTTGTTTCTTGAAATCCAAAGTTTGAAATTCAGTTTAAGATTTATAAAATTTTCTATTTAGTTTAAAATTTTCCAACCTAAAATGCGTGAATTTCTAATCTTAGAATCTAAATTCGGCATGTGAATCGTGGAATCCAAAAATTTTAGTTGTTTAAGTCAGATATTAAAGGGTTAAGCTTTTGGAAGCTAAAGTTTTAGATTCGCATTTCGATTTTCAAATTTTACATTTCAGATTTAAACTTCGGCTTATTTGATCTCGATCTAAAATGTTCCCAATTCGAATCTCAGAATTTAAACTCTTCAATCATATCATAGAATCCGTGTAAGTTAAATTGGAGAATTTGTTTCTTTGAATCGAAAGGTTGAGACTCAAATTTATATTTCCAAATATGTATTCTGTTTCAGGCCTAAAATTTTGAGTCAGGCGAAATTTGAATCTTAGGAGCTAAATTCGCGATCTGAATCGTTAAATCCAAAGATTTAAGTCGTTTATTAAGTCAGATTAAAGAATTCGTTTTTGGAATACATAGCTTGAGATTCGAGTTTTGATGGTCAAAATTTAGATTTTAGAATTGAATTTCGAGTCATTTCATTCCGTTCTGAAATGCTCGAAATTAGAATCTTAGAATTTAAACTTGTAACCAGATTCGTAGAATTCATGTAAGTTAGATTGAAAAATTAGGTTCTTGGAATCCAAAGCGTGAGACTCATGTTAAGATTTTCTTTTTCTGTTTAAAATTTCAAGTTATTTTTTGGCATAAAATGCGTGAATCTTAGAATCTAAATTCGCGATATAAATTGTAGAATCGATAGATTAAAGTGGTTTAAGTCAGATTAAAGGATTCAGTTTTTGGAATCCAAAGCTTGAAAGTAGAGGTTAGATGTTAAAATTTTTCGATCTAAATTCGTAAAATTAGAATTTTCGAGCCTAAATTCACGATCTGAATCGTCGAATCCAAAGATTCAAGTCGTTTATGTCAAATTATGTGATTCAGTTTTTGGAATTCATAGTTTGAGAGTCAAATTAAGATTTTCAAATTGTTTTATAGGTTAAAATTTCGAGTAATTATTCGGCTTAAAATGCGTGAAATTCGAATCTTCGAATCGAAATTCACGATATGAATCGCCGAATCCAAAGATTTAAGTCTTTTAAGGCAGATTAAATGGTTCAGTTTTTGGAATCCAAAGTTTAAGATTTTGGTTAAGATTTAAAAATTTTTTTTTAATGTTAAAATTTCAAGTCATTTTCCGACCTAAAATAAACGACATTCGAATTTTAGAATATACATTCGCGATCTAAATCGTCGACTCCAAAACTTTAAGTAGTTTAAGTTAGATTCGGTTTTTGGAAGCCAAAGTTTCAGATTCGCATTTAGATTTTCAAATTTTAGATTTTAGATTTAAACTTCGAATCATTTTATCTTGACCTAAAATGTTCGAAATTCGAATTTCAGAATTTAAACGCAACGTCAACCGTATCATAGAATCCATGTAAGTTCGATTGGAGAACTCGTTTCTCGGAACCCATAGTCTGAGACTCAAGTTTAGATTTTCAAATTTTCTTTTCCTTTTAAAATTTCGAGTCATTTTTCCCATATAAAATACGTGAGGTTCGAATTTTAGAAGCTAAATTTTCGATCTGAAGCGTGGATTCTAAAAAAGCAAATCATTTAAGTCAGATTAAAGGATTCAGTTTTCTGAATCCAAAGTTTGAGAGTCAAACTAAGATTTTCAAATGTTCTTTTCATATTAAAATTTCGAGTCATTTCATATTTCATCCTGACCTAATATGCTTGAAATTTTAATGTCAGTATTTAAACTTCCGAATCGTATCGTAGTGTCCATGTAAGTTAGAGTCAAAAATTCGTTTCTTGGAATCCAAAGCTGAAGACTCAAATTAAGATTTGAAAATTCTTAATTTCGAGTAATTATCCAACCTAAAATACGCGAAATCCGCATCTTAGAGTCTGAACTGGCGATCGGAATTCTCGAATCCAAAGATTCAAGTTTTTAAGTTAGATTAGATGATTCAGTTTTTAGAATCCAAAGTTTGAGATTCGTATTTCGATTTTCAAATTCAAATTTTTGATTTCAGATTTTTTCGAGTGATTTCATCCTGACTTAAATACTTGAAATTTGAATCTCAGAATTTAAACTCAAAAATCGTATCTTAGAGTGCATGAAGAATTCGCTTTTTGGAATATAAAGCTTGAAAGCCACGATTTTCAAGCTTTTCTTCTCCGGTTATAACTTCAAGGCATTTAATCTCGAGCTAAAATACTCGAAATTCGAATCCTAGAATCTGAATTTGCGATCCAAATCGTCAAATCCAAAGATTAGAGTCTTTTGTTAATTCAAAGTTTGAGATTCGCATTTCGATGTTCAAATTTTAAATTTCAGATTTATTTCGATTCGTTTAAATTCGTGAACAATATCGTAGGCTCATCCATGTCAGTTAGACTCGAAAATTCCTTTATTAGAGTCCAAAGCTTAAGACTCAAGTTAAGGTTTACAGGTTAAAATTTCGAGGTTATTTTCCTACTTAAATTAGTTGAATCTTAGAATCTAAAGTCGCGATCATTGAATCTAAAGATTTAAGTCGTTTAAGTCAGATTAAGTTCTTGGAATCTAAAGTTAAAGTGTTTAAGATTTTCAGATTTTCTTTTTATGCGAAAGTTTGAATCTTCGAATCGAAATTCGCCATATGAATCGCCGAATCCAAACATTCGAGTTGTTTAAGTCAAATTAGAGAATTCAGTTTTTGGAATCCAAAGTTTAAGTCAAATTAATATTTTCAATTTTTCTTCTTATGTTAAAATTTCGTGTGAAATTTGAATCTCAGAATCGAAATTCGCGATCTGAATCGTTGAATTCAAAGATTCAAGTCGCTCAACTCAGACTAAATGATTCAATTTGTGGAATCCAAAGTTTGAGAGTCAAATTAAGATTTTCAAATTTTCTTTTTATATTAAAATTTCGAATCATTGAAATTCCGGAACTGAATTGTCGAATTCAAAGATTCGAGTCGCTTAACTCAGATTAAATAATTCAATTTTCTTCTTGTTTTAGGTTAAAATTTTGAGTCATTTTCCGACCTAAAACGTATGGAATTCGAATCTAAATTCACGGTGTGAATAGTCGAAGCTAAGATTCAAGTTGTTTAAATCAGATTAAATGATTCAGTTTTTGGAATCCAAAGTTTGAGAGTCAAATTAAGATTTCCAAATATTCTTTTCATGTTAATATTTCGTGTCATTTTCCGATCCAAAATACGCGAAATTCGAATCTCAGAATACAAAATTTTCGATCTGGATCATAGAATCAAAGGACTCAAGCCGTTTAGGTCAGATTAAAGGATACAGTTTTTAGAATCCAAAGGCACATGTTGTGAATTTCCCATTCAACTGAGGGATTGAAATATTGCAATCCAAATTACTTTCGCGAATTTAGGCATCAAAATTCTATATTTCCAATGCAAAAATTTTGTTTCTAACTTAAAATTTAAATATTTAAATTCTGAATTTTATATGTAAAAGTTGTCACTCATCGTAAACTAGTTTCAATTCCAAAAATGCGGACAAATTGTTCGTAAATCGCAGGTCTCAAGAACGATTTTTTATTAACTCAAAAGAGGCACGGCACTGTTTAATACAATATACAGCTTCAGTATTTACGACCTTGTAATTTTCCTTCACTGGCGTATTATGTACCTTAGTTATATAGCCTTATCTAAATTAAAATAAATAATTAATGATTTATATCCATGCAAATTGGATTTCTCTTATCATTGATAGCTAATTACACAGTAGTAAATAAATATTCAGCGAGAAATAATCCGAATTTGGGTTATACTTTTCTATTTTTTCAAAATCTTTTTTTTTTAACAATTTCGAGCAGTTATTTTTCATACGGATCACACATTTTTAAAGGCGTAATCGGATCTTTTACAGCTTATGGCTAGAAAGAAAAGACTTAAAAATCGAATTTTGGAGATTGGTTTTAATTGGTTGAAATTACGAAATCAGGTTTAAAGGGTGAAACTCGAACAATTTAAAGCTTCAGATTCGAAATTAAAATTCTGAATATTTTCAATCTCCAAACTCTTAAAAACCCAAAAATCCCCTTAATTATTAAATTTGATTATTTTTTTATTTATTCTGCGTTTGGTATTAATTACAATCCGATTGACTTAATTTGAATCATAAAAGGATTTGAACTAAAAAAATACAACGAACTTTAAAAATTAATAGCTGGGTTTTGTTTTGGAATGAATGCGCACCGAAGAAAAAACGATTGCTGCACGCTATTACACGGTATTCAACAATTCATTTGTGTTATCGCAATACATTAACATTTGCAGTGATGCAACCGACTCCAGAAAATATTAATGGGTACGTCTATTGCACTCGGCTTTTCTTGCAACTTGAATTATTTGCTGGCCTTTAATCCGAACACTAACGCACATAAATTAACGCTTGCTTACTTCAGAACGTTCGCACTTTATTAAAGTCAGCAGGAATAATGTTTTTTATTTGTTATATTATTGGTACACTTTATGATATTTTATGGAAATTAGCTATTTAGTTATTGATAAAAGGATTTATGCAGCAGCAGTCTGGCAAATTATATTTATTTCTTGCTGTTAAACAATTATTTGGTTTGCTTCGCGGCTTGCTTAATTCTTTGGAATTTTCAAAGATAGCTTTGAAGAAACATATTTGTTCGTTGGGTTTTTGAATGTACATAATTAGGACCAATGATTTGCAATAATTGTGTTTATCATTAATTTTCATAAATAAACATTTTTAATTGCTTATAGTGATTGCTTTGTTTTGCTGAAGAGCTGAAGATGTTCAATACCAAAAAAGGGCACAACTAACCAATCTGGCTTACAATCATAAAATACATAAAGTATTTACATAACACAGTATTCCTTTAATGTTGGCCGCTTTGTCCGGCGACAATATATCTCTTACATATTTAGAAACTTGTTAATTATATTTAATTAGCTTTTAATTAAATGGTCTAATTCCCCTTGTCTATGAAACAGGTGATTAAATACGATATATCTGTGTTCCTTAACTGCTTATTTAGTTACTGCAAAAAATAGAAAAAGACAGTTGTTGATTTTGAAAATATCCAGAAGTATTAATTAAAACTTTACGTAAACAAATATACCAAGGTTGATTTAACTCTATAAGTAGTAATAATCAAAATAAAGTAGCCTTAATTGTCCATGGCCAACTTAAATTTTCCTTTAAAGTAGGCCAGATTTTCCGTGAAATTTTCCTGCAGATTGTCCCAATTTTGATCTAAAACTTAAAAATTAAACATTGCAACTTGTGCGGTGCAAAGGTTTTATAAAATTATAAACAATACTAACTTTTGTTAATTTTAGTTCATGGCCCTGTTAAAAAGTAAATATTTTTAAAACAAATACTTTCAGATATTCCCTTGACAACATTTTTGATTCAAAAAGGTTGTGTCCTTATTAAAACGAAGATTCACAATTGTTTAAATGTTTAAACATTATAGGTGCGAATGTTTAAATTTATTATGTCACGTAAGCCTTCAAGGACGATTAATTTCGTTATCATCTTTAAAAATAGTGTGAACTGACATTGCATGTGCTTACATTTTAATAAAATTGTAAACACGTTTTTCACTAATCACAAAACATATTTGAAAAATAACAATCCAATTTAAAGCAGAAACTAAAAATTTCTAACAACGAAATCAATCGTAACCGTAACACGATTTCACTTCTAATACAATTATACGTTGTTTATATGGTTGTGACCAACTGAAACAGATAAATAGGAGATCGTAAAGAGTTGACAAAGATAATAGAACATCGTGTATTAGAGTTGTAACACCATTTATTGCCATGAAACCTAGCATATCGCACATTTTCAAAAAAAGAGGCCGAATTATTGATGTTACGTGCATATCAGGCAGCACAATTTCGCACAGAAGTCCTTAATTTTAACTTATGGTTCATAAAGGTCGCGTAAGATTGAAGTAACTGTAAAGGAACAGGCCGATCACGATCAGTGTAGCTTTGTATCATTATAAAGCAACACTCGGTGTACTTTTGATAAACAACAGAAATATAGTCTTAGCCATGAATATTTTTATTATATAGTTAAATAAATTTCTGCAATAAATTTTGGGGATATGATGTGATTCGTATGAAGTTTCCAGTTTGATTTATTAATTACCTAAGTTTAAATATTTAAAGCTAGGAATATTTATTGTGCCAAGTAACTTTTTGAATTATCATAAAAAACGTGAAACTGTGGGTGTAGCTTGTTCCCAGACACTTGCTTAAAAACATAATATTAAAAAAACATGTTAAGGTTTTACTTCTAACGTGCGATCAAAAAATTCTTGGGTTAATTTTAAACAAACGAAACACAACTGTCAAGTTAACTGCCACTGTTAAAACGTTTTCGTTTATTTTCGTAACATGAAACATAAACGCTTTATTTTTTATTTAATATTTTATTTTGTTATTTATTAATGACTTCAGTTGAAAGTATGACGATGACGCTTTATTTTATGTGACATTAAGCATTTAGTTATGTTAGGTTTACTAGTAACAAGTGAGTATAAACAATTGTTTTACGTTTTACAATCCATAGTTGCCCGAGATTGAAATTTTTTTTTGATCACACGTTATTTTTATGGAAGGACGTACAAATTTATTACCCTGAAATTATACATTAAACCATTAAAGAAATGCTTAAATCGAAGTTTAATAATTTATTAAATTTTATTAATTTTATTCGTACAGTACGGTTGGAACAACAGTTCACAACAACGGTTTTTGATAAATGATTATCCAGTAAGAATCGCGGACACTCGAATATTTCCCTGCTGGATTTATTCGATATGTCCTTTAATTATTTTGGCGTGCTCAAAACTTAATTTATTTCGATGATTCGTTAATAAAACTGTGGAACTTCGTTTGGGCAACTTTAGAGACCGCAATAAATAGCCGCTTAATAATGTAATTGTCCACGATTTCGCAAATACGTTTTGTTCTCGGTATTTTGTAAATGCTCGGGCTTAATTGATGGCACAGTTTTCGAGTTACCTTTTAAATTTTTAAGTTATGTTGTATATATGGTTCGCAGACAGTTACGAATTCAGAGCACGTTCTTGTAAAATATTGTGATTACTTGTAAGACATGAACGAAGTGTTCGTAAATTTGTAAAATGGAAATATAATCTGCATCTTTGATCTGATCTACCCGTTTAAAACTTAAAACCGCGTTGCAAAATACTTCGTGCATTTAGAAAATATTATTTACGATATGTCATTGCTGGAATTAAATACGCAGGAATTTCAAACGCTTTTCACACGTGACAATTTCTTCATGTAAAATGAGTTTATCTGTCTTACTTTATAATTTATTTATTTATATTAGTTTGCAATCTTGGGAATACCACAGCTATTACCAAGGCAATAATTGTATTAAATTATGAAAATTACTGAATTTCTAATAAAAATATAAAAAATGAAAAGAAAGACAGCGAAGGACGATGGTTAACCTCAAATTTCATCTTTTATTCGTCAGTTTTTATCAAATTTAATTTGTGTTTTAAAACATTTATATATTTTTTAATATATAGCAACTGTATATAACGTTAATCTGAAGTATATTAGGTTTCATTGCAGACATACATATTTAATCGATTTTATAAAGTATGTAAGCCACATATTTTCATCATTTAAATGCATATTTGAGGAGATCCTAACGTGATTGTTTATGAATAAACATGCATGTGCATATGTTCTAAATTAATGTTGACTTTTGAACTTTCTAAAAATAATTTTTTGCAGTTACATTTTGTGCATTTACCAAATTGACATCTTATAATTCTTTGGGTTGCTTAATGATTTTATCATTTATTAAATTTCATAAATCATGTATATTTTCACCACTTAAGCGCATATTTTCAGATTCTAACGTGATTGTTAATGGACAAATAGGGAGATGCATATTTTCGAAATTATGGTGGTATTTATAATTTTTTAAAAATAATTTTTTGCAGTTATATTTTGCTTTGACTTTTTTGTTCTCTTTTCATGCATTTACCAACTTGACGACTTATAATTCTTAGGTTTTCTTAACGATTTGTTTTGCAAACAGAATTTAAATTAATTTGCTGAAATGCACATCAAATTCATATACGTTTGTTTCATGAAACATATTAGCTTTCATTTAACGTTCTTTCAAATATTTTATACCTCTTCCTGGTTCCTCTTAAGTACAAGTCTGTAAAATTACTTTTTGTGAAACGTTTGGAATAACGCAATAAGGGTAACTGTTCTTTGTAAGAAAACTTTGTTAGGAGATCTCTCTGTTAGCGACAAACGAGGTGGTAAAAGACCATAGAGATATCAAGCTTGGAAACAAAAAATCGTTGAATTTATCGCATTAATATCAAGCAGGGAGAGTCACTATGGCCGAGAAAATCACCGTAACAAGAGGTACCTTTCAAGCGATTCAAATGTAAGACAGTTATATACTGCTTTTCTTGAAAAATGTGAACTTCCTATGCAAGAGAAACTACCTGTTTCACGTCAGTGGTTTAATGAAATTTGTAATAAAGAATTTAGCCTGTCTTTTTCCCCACCAAGAGTTGACACATGCAGTACTTGCGATGCGTATAAAATTGCAATATCTACAACTAAAAATCCTGAGGAAGCGGAAGGAAGAACCGAAACGAGATATTCACCATCGTAAAATAAAAACAGCTCAAACTTTAATGACTCAGAATATCAAGGATAGCCAAGAACCTAATTCTGACACAATTGTTATTTCCTATGACTTGCAAAAGCAAACCTATCTTCCTACCCTTACTCACACTCAGATGTATTACAGTAGACAGTACTTGCATTAATCTTCGTATTCGTTTTAAAGATGAGGGAAAAGGTTTTATGTACATGTGGGACGAAATAGCAGCTAAATGAGGATGCAACGAAGTTAATATACCTTTATTACAACTGAGTTGAAAAGCGAGAAGAAAAAGTTAATTTTCTGGTCTGATAACTGCGGCGGCCAAAACAAAAATCAGGGGATTTTAGCTAAGTATATCACTTTTGTGGCAAAAGGCCATGTTGACGAAATACTGCACACTTTTCCACAATGTGGCCACACATTTATTTTTTGTGACAAAGAATTTAGCTGCATTGAAAAGGCCAAAAAGGGTCTGAAAGTTGAAGTTCTTATGGATCTAATTCGAATTATGGCAAGTGCACGTAAACATAAGCCTTTTGTAATCACTCACGTCAAGAATTTTTTTTATTGGATGCAAGTTGCAAAAACTGGGTATCTCGCAAGCTACAATGATAAAAATAGATAAGAAAAATCTAGATCAAGTTGAAATCAAGACTTCTTACTCTGAGGTAGCTCCTGGAAGAACGGTTAGGGTTTTCAAACCGGGTTTCAACAAACAATTTCCTTACATCTCGCTTGAAAACCAGGACCTTTATAAAAGCATAATCACTCAACAGGAGGCCTTGTCTAATGGATAATAAGCACTGTACATTGTATGTATTTGTTTATGTAAAATAAAATAATACCGTAATACAGCAATATAACCTTAGGTTGTATTATTTAACTAAGATGCAATAGTTTAATTAAGTGCAAGTAGGTTGGTACATAAGACGTTTTGATATTTGGAGGTGTGAATGAACCTTAAAATATTCAAAATTGGTGTAATTTTATTATCAAAACGATCACTCACCTCTTAAGATATTATTATAGTGAAACAAGTTTAAGTAGACAGTTGGAGTTTAAACAATATTTTTGTTCCTCCTGTAAAATCTGTCATTTGGCACTTAAGCACCTTTGCATATGGCATGCTTCAAGTAAACTTTTGCTTTTCTTTCGTGCATTTACAAACTTGATGATTTATAATTCCTAGCTTTTAAATTAACTTTCAGCAATACACATCAACTGCATATACGTTTATCTTATGAATCATATTACGTTTCATTGCACATACAAATAATTCAACAATTTCATCAAGTAGTAAGTAAAGTTGCATATTTTCACCACTTAAATGAACATTTTAAGAGGTAACATGATTCTTTATACAAATAAGGACGTGCATATTTTCAAAATTAACGTAGCCTTTTTAACTTCCTAAACAATTTTTTTGCAGTTATATTTTGGTTTGATTTTTGTTCTCCTTTCGAGCAGTTACCAGCCTAATAACTTTGAACTCTTTTATTTCGACAATTTTATAAACAAGCATATTTTCACCATTTAAACAGAAGCCCTAATGTTATTGGTAGGCAAATATGCATGTGCATATTTTCAGAATTAATGTAGCTTTTTAACTATCTAATCATTTGGAACTATCACCAACCTAAAAAATCCATCTAAAATGAAGTTGCAACGAAATGCTTTTGTCTGTTTTAGGGCTTTCGATTGAATTCAAGTTCAAATGCCTTGTCGAGTTTTAACAATAATTTGCATAATTTGGAATTTTGAATTGGAACCAGATTACAAATTTGGTTCCAAAGAATAATTGGAATTTTTAAGGATTTAATTTAAAATTATTATTATTACTATTGATGCAAACAAGTCTCTTTGGCAATACAAAACTATGTCAGATTTCCACCATCGGATTCAAAATTTAGCTTTTCGAATCCAGATATGAGATCCGAACTGTAGATTTTGGTGGTTTACCTCTTTTCTTAAATGTAGATTTCTAATTTTAACTCAATCGAATCGAGTAAAACTCTTCCCACTTCAGAATTTTAATCCACTCTTCCAACTCAAGATTAAATTTTGAATCACAATCTAGGTATAAGCGAAAGGTTTCGGTTTGAAATGTTAATGCCTTGTCGAATTTTAACAATAAGTTGTATAACTTAACTACCGTTCTTTTAATACTTTTTCACAGTGAATCACTTGTTCAGATGCAAAAGTTCAAACACACTTTGAAAATCGGCTCCATATTCGAATATTCGAACTCCAAATCATGAAAACCTTCTAAAATGTTGGATTGGAGATTACAAATTTTGATCCAAGAGTAATTGGAATTTTTAAGGATTTAATTTAAAATTATCGATGTAAACAAATCGTTTTCGCAATGAAAAACTTGTTCAAATTGGTTTGTAAAACTATTTTCAACAATTGGATTCAGAATTTAGCTTTTCGAATTCAGATGCGAATCTATTTGCCTCTTTTTTTAAGCGGATCAATAATTTTAAACTCGACCCATTTTAGAATTTTAATAGTTTGGCCGAAAAAGTTAATTTGTATAAGCGAGAGTTTCGGTTTTTGGAATGTTTCCAGCTTTGGAGTAGTAGATTTATCTTAAGTTATTTTTTAGAAAACTAAACTCAATAGAAGTGTTAATGCCTTTTAACAATAATTTGCATAAGTTAACTACCTTTATTTTAAAGCATGAACCGCTACCACTCATTAAATAAATTTTTCATCACCTACGATTTAAGTATTAAACCCACACATGTGTAGAGAATCCTGACAGCCAACAGCAGGTGGTGAGTCACCAAAACGTCCTTGTCAAGGTTTATCATATTACTTAGTAACTAATTCATAATTTATTATTTATAAAGTGATTGTTTCGAATAAGTTCTTGAGCTGCTGGCTGCTGAATGTTAAACAGTTGGTTTTTTCAAAAATTAAAAAGTAAAAACAATCTTAAATATAATGACCCCGGATCTGTAAAGAAAATCTTTAATCCGCTTTTGATCCAACATCTGAAAGATAATAATTAGTAAGACTTTCACAAGTCTGGCGCCGCATAGATAACTGACCTTAAAATAAATTAGAAGTACGTTTATTCACTTCATTTAATTAATCAGGTTTAATTCACCTTATGGAGTAGAATAGTTTTAGATATGTTTTAATTAAGAGTTGTGTCAGTTTAATGTATTTACTATGCGAGTACTACGGGTATCCGGTAAAACTAATAATTTATTTCGTATTTGCTATTAACATATTTCTTAATTTTTGTGTTGAATTCTTAACATTTAACTACAGGAAGAAGCATTAAACTATTTATTGTTATGTAACATATTTATCATGATTACAATTGAACTAAACTAGGTTTCTCGAATCAAAATATATATTTTTATGGATTTATTTTAAGGGCCAAAGCTTCGTAACCCTCCCTTCGGACCACCACTGATTTTTAGCAAGACAATTAACTTCAGTTCAAGCTAATAAATTAAAAATTTACTAAAATTACATTTTCATACTGCTGAAAAGAAAAATGCAATTTTGTCGCTTTCAAAAATTCTAAATTAAATAAAAAAACGGCATGTTATTTCCCAGTAGACTTATGCAATCGCTTAGCTGCAGGATTCTGCGAAAAGACAAATTGGAAGACAGCATATAATAAATATACCCAATTATGCTCACGGTTTTAAATTTTAACAAGCCAAATTATTTTTTCTTTCAAAGGTAACAACAAACATTCAAAATTCGTTGTTTATAACGTTTACAACTCATGTTAATTGTTGCGTGATTTTTTTATTTTACTAATTACCATTGTGTTACCTTTTAGGAGTATTCTGTTTGATAATATTATGCACTGTGTATATAAATATAAATATTTAGCATTTGGCATATTTTATAAAGATAACGAACTTAATTTATAATTTATGGTAAGACGTTTATGTCAACAAGTTAATTTATTAACTGCCCACGTATTAATGTTAAAACCTGGAAATCCAGTGTTAACTATAATCAATATACGACGTATACGTGTAATTTCTTGATATTCTATGATTTTATGTCGATTTTGATTATGGAAATGTATTCTTGTTGAGTTCATGTAAACTGCTCTTAATGACTAATTGAACGTTAAATATAAATGTAGATTAATTTTTTAGTTCTAGCATAAAATAAAAAAAGGTTTCATAACGAAAGCTTTTGATAAGTTAATTTAAACGTTATGAATATGCATTTCCAACCAAAGAATTTATAAGTTGTCAAGTTGGAAAATGCACGAAATAAGAATGAAAATCAAAACAAAATCTGACCAAAAAATTATTTTTAGAAAGTTAAAATGGCTGTTAATTTCGAAAGTAAGTAATTGTATATTTGTATATAAACAATTAAGTTGGAGCCTGTTAAAATATGCATTTAAATAGTGAAAATATACAGTTTACATATTTTCAAAATATGTGTGTGTGCAATGTATGCAGCTAATGTGCATTTCTGTAAGTTCATTTAAACACTTTGAATATGCCTTTGCAAAAACAAATCATTGCACGAAAGAAGAACAAAAAGTCAAGCCAAAATACAAATATGTAGGTACTACAAAAAATGATTTTCAAAAAGTTGAAATAATTTCGAAAATATCAGGGTGGATAAAAATCACGATTTTTTTAAAAAAATCAAAAAAATCGATTTTTTTGATTTAAATCGGATTTTTTTGATTTAAATCAAACTCATATGTTACATTATATTCCAGAATGCAAATTTGAATTTTGTTTACGCCAAAATAAATTTTATTTTCTAACAGTTATCTATTCACGTATCTACCTAATTACTATGAATAATAAATGTTCAATATTCTTCTAATGGGGAGAGGGTATTTATTGTCAAAACAATATTATAATAATATAAATTTCATTTAGAGCAGTTAACTCTTTAAATAAAGCTTTTGTTCAATTAGGAAGTGTTTGTCTTTTTACCACTGAAGATCAATACTTTTGTGTAATTTGTTTTTGTTTGTTAATTTGTCAAAATCTAAAACTGCGATTTAAATCAATGATTTTTTTAAATAAATCGCTTGATTTAAATCATGATTTTAATCGTGATTTAAATCAAATGATTTAAATCATCCCAACCCTGGAAAATATGCATCTACATATTAATTTGTTCATTAACAATCACGTTAGAGTCTCTGAAAATATGCATTTAAGTGGTGAAAACATGCATACTTTATACCATTATCTAAATATGCGTATGGACAATGAAACCTAATGTGATTCATCGGATAAACGTATATGCATTTGATGTTCATTTCAGTAAGTTAATTTAAACTCTATGAATTCGCAAAACAAATTAATAAGTAAACCAAAGAATTATAAGTTGGCATCTTGGTAAATGCACGAAAAAGAATAAAAAAAAAACCAAAATATAACTGCAAAAAATTACTTTTGGGAAGTTAAAAAGTAGCCTCCATATTTGTCTATGAATCACATTAGGTTCTCTTAAAATTGTATTTAAATGGTGAAAATATACATACTTTATAAAATAAAAAATACGTACATGTATGAAACCCAATATGTTTCACAAGATTAACATATACATACTGAGATGATATCAATTGGTAGTTACGTATTGTTAAATAGAGGTTATTCTTATTGTTGATAAATTAAAATTAATTATTATTTTTACGCAGATTTAATTTAAAATAAAAAATGAAAAATAAAAGAATCTAGATAGACAGGATAGAATAAAAATGTAAATAGTGTTAGTTAATGTTATTGTATTGTAAATTTTAATTTAAGATAGCTAGAAACGTAGAAACGTGTGTTGAAAGGATATTATTATGATTATTATAAATAAAAATAAGTGTTACCAAGGAAGAGGAACGACTATTTTAATTGGCAGAAAATATGGGGGAACCAAGACAACGGGAGTCAACATAAATAAATAACTGGAATTTTATTTTCTGAAAAAGCAAGTTGTGTTTTTACTTTAGCTTAAAAAGGAAAATAAAATAAAGAAGTGCAATTCTATTTCCAAAAGGAAATTGCATTCCTATTAAAAAGAAGATAAATAAGTGGTTTCTCCTGAATTAAAAAGGAAGAGCAAGCTGATATAGAAATTAATTGGTTTCCTGGTCATCTGAATATTGAAATTGGAGTGGAAATCGATAAGCACTGATTTGGATTCACAAATTGAAATAGCTGATTTGGATTCAAAAATGGAAATAATTGATTTGGATAGTAAGTACTAAAAACGTGAGCGTATTTACAAACTATTATACTTTAATGTTTATAGTGAACGGATAAATATTATGAATTTAGGGAAGACAGAGTAATAAAAAAATATATATGTTAATAAAACTGCATAAAAATAAATTAGTATTACCTATTGTTGAACTAAAAGGAACCTCTTCAACCACCCAATGCTGAGCTAGCCGCAATAATAATATTGCAAAACAATATTTGTCGGCATAACGTGGACTTCTTATAATTTAGGGCATTTTGGCAAAATTGCGAATTGAGGTAATGTTATAATACTTTTGCATTAAAAGGTGGGACTCATAGTAGTTGATATGTATTGTTACAAGTTCATATAAACTCTATAAACATGCATTTGTAAAACAAATCATTAAGTAAACCAAAGAATTATAAGTAGCGAAGTTAGTAAATGCACAAAAGAAGAACAAGAATCAAACCAAAATAAAAACTGTAAAAATTATTCTTAGGAGGTTGAAAAGGCTACGTTAATTTCAAAAAATTGCTCGTTCATATTTATATATACACAATCACGTTAAAGCCTTGTAAAATATGCATTGAAGTGGTGAAAATACGCTTTATAAAATTATCTAGTTATGCATATGGGCAATGAAATCTATACTTCATAATATAAACGTAGGCAGTTGATATCCATTTCTGAATAGTATATGCATTTGCAAAGCAAATTTTAAAGTAAACCAAAAAAATTGTAAAAGAAGCTATAAAATTATTAATCAAAAAATGTTCGCAGAGCCTATTGAACCCGATTTAATTGGAAAATGCTTATAGAAAGAGTGATATTTTTTACTTTCCCAAAGGAACGAACTTATTCAGGTAACTGGAAACAATGTCTTCCTCTTTTCTAGTTTTTGTGAGAAGAAGAAGAAATCATTTTCATAACCTTCACTGTGACTGTCATCTGTTATTAGCTTTCAGTAACGCCACAGCCTACTCTAATAAAACAAAACCATTGGAGTGAATTAAATTTGGTGTAAATATCGCTAATAAACGTCAATAACAAAAATGTTTGCCAAGTTTCCAGTTTCCAGAATCATACATTTTTTTTTCAAATAATAAGATAAAGATCAGATTAATGTTACGTTATGTTACAAAATGCTCGACGCTTGTATTTCTTAAGTAATATCAGCTGTCCACACTATCGAGGCAACTCGCTTGATTAATTATACAATTTTAAAAAAAGTGGCACGCGCCTTCTATTACTTGTGTCTTACAAAGTGCACTATTAAGTATTAACTAATGATATGTTTAGTAAATTAAATTAGTTAACTAGTTCAAGTATGATTAACTCCTCGAATTTAAAGGGATTATCTAAATTTATTTGGTTGTGTTGTTTGCATGGTTAAAACAAACTCTCGCTATCTAATTTTTAATTATTAAAACTGGTAAAAGTAAAGAGCTAATTATGAAGAGCGTTCTTTAATCAACATGCGAAGGTTACATGACTAAATTTTACCGAGCTGCAAAATGAAATAGGTCAATGGACAAATTTACAATGAATCACGCTAGCGTTTTGACAATGTAATAAAAATTCGTTCCACATATTATTAAGGTAAAAAGGTGCAACATGTATGGTCAAAGGTAGTCAACGACTTCTGTACAAAGAGTGTAGAAATAAACCAATTATGTTTTTTGGCACTTGAATTAAAAAGATGGCGCGATTCCTCTGTCGGCGTTTCTCCTGGATGCCCGGCAGGACACTGAAAACAATGTCTCTTTCTCAAGAACTTGATTTATTGAAAGTCTTAAACATGTTTTTATGTCTACTGAAAAGCAATTCACACATTTTATAGTCGTTTACATGGTGTGGTTTAATCATAATCGAAAAACTATTCCCATAACTTCGCCAGTTTGCTTAATCACTTGTATAAAAGCCACATGAAATTCGACAAAGCTTGGCAGTAAATGTTCAAGGATTTTTATTAAATTTTATTGTTTGTTTTCCAAAACAAGGCCTTATTTTGTAATTTTTTGTTATTAATAATTTTTTTTATCATCATCAAAAGATAGTAAAACACAAAGATAAGCTACAGATTTACGTAATAAAATTAAACCTTTAACCTAAATTTTGATAAAACAATCGATTTTATTTATATTTGAAGTATCAAAACAATATTAAAATACCTGAAAACAGAACACAAAACTGAAGTCTTACTTCGAATTTGAACTGAATCTTTTAATATCAAATATGATTCGATCTCGAGTTACAAATTCTATATTTAAGGTTTCGCTTTGCTTTTAAAATGCTGAATATTGGATTTACATTCAAAAGGCTGAATTTTGAATCCAGATTTGGAGACCTGAATTTTATAGAGCAATCTGAGTTCTGGAAATTTCCTTTATCGACCTACTTTGTAGCCCCAGTGTTTGAATCTGTATTCGACTTGTTAAAAAAGTGCAAAGTTTATGATTATTAAAAATTTTGGATTTGACTTTGAATTCAAACTTTAATCAGGTGTGTAGTTTTAGAATCAAGATACGAAATTTACGACTGAATTTTGAGTTTCAATTGTACAATTTGAGTTTCGGATTTGGATTCAGCAAATTTCGGCCTGAATTTAATAGATCTGCATATTTAGAACGTATATTCACAATTCAGGGTTTGAATTTATATTCAAAAAGTTGAATTTCTAAGTTACATTTAAAAAGCCAGTTTTAGGAACTTAAATTTTTCAGAGCCATCTTTTGAAATTCATTCTGGAAATTTCCTTTGTCGACTTACTTTGTAGGCTCGCTCAATGTTTTATTCTGACTTATTAACATACTGCACTGTTTATAATTATTACAAATTTGGATTTGACAGTCTGCATTCAAACCTTAATCAGGGTATGTAGTTTTAAAATCCAGATACGAAATTTACGACTGGATTTTGACTTCCAAGTGTATAATTTGGGCTTCGGATTTGAATTCGGCGAAACATTTTCGGTTTGAATTTGGAGACAGAAGTTTTTTAGGGAGTTGAATTTACATTTAAAAAGCTGAATTTTGAACTCAAATTTTACAGAGCAAGCTTCTGAAGTTCAATCTGAGTTCTGGAAATTTCCTTTATCGACCTACTTTGTAGGTCCACTGTTTTAATCTGAATCCGACTTTATGATTATTATAAATTTGGATTTGACAGTTTCAATTCAAACATTAATTAATCAGGGTGTGTTTGCGTTTCGGATTTGGAATCGGCGAAACATTTTCTGTTTCAATTTTACGGCCGAAGCTCTTTTAAAGATTTCAATTTTGGACCCTTGCGAGTTAAATGACTTCGAAATTAAGTTTTCTCACTTTATCAAAATCCTTTTTACTGTTTCATCATGATTCCAGTTAACCAAATGTGAGTACAAATGATATTGTTTAAATGCTAGTTGATGCTAGTTTCCTAACTTATAGAAATGAAGAAACTTTGTTTATTAAAATGGCTAAAAATAAAAGAACAAAAAGCAAATCATCAGTTTGAATAGAACAAAAATCTTACGCACTATTTAATCAAAACTCATTTAACCTAATAAACCTGACCTTATTAACAAAATTAATTATAAAATTACTCTACGTGCAAGTGTATGATTAATCATATCTGTTTCAAAATGGAAGTAGAATAAATTCGTTACCTAACTTATAATTTCCAGATATAAAAATCACTCTGATTAATATGATCACGATAAACCGTAAATCGAACACCGACGTCAATCGAGTACCGATTAAGACTGAGAAGCCAAAGAACGAGCAATTCTGCATCCGCAGAATGGGAACCTCTGTTGAAATTGACCACATGTTGAGTTTCCTGAGATGAACTTATTTTCTTAAATTCTTTCACGATCATGTTACGGTCTTCTACATCTGCAATTAATTTATAATTTCTCTTGCGATTGTCGATGTCTATATATTTAATAATTAAATAATTTAAGCTTATTTAGATTATTAGATGAGCTTGTGCTTAGGTTTGTTTCTTTATGAAATTTACAAGAAATTGGTTTTTTTTGTGGCATTTTTCTTGGCACAAAAATACACATACATTTTGTTTGGAAAAAAATTGAGTGGCAAAAACAGGGTTGTAGGTTGTAGACCACCTTGTATATTAATTTATAAGAATTTTATTGAATTTCTACTGAAAATATTCAACTATAAGCACGTAGTAACCTTGTAGAAGGGTTAATTAAGTAACGTGATTGACCATTAATGGCCTCGTTGAAACAGATCAAAGATCAAAATGAAATGTTTTACGATACATTGACGAATATCCCTAATAATTTATTAATAGCCTTTAATCAGGAATTTTATTGAATTTGTACAGAAAATATTCAACTAAAAGCACGCAGTGACCTTGTAGAAGGGCTAATTAATAAAATTAAGTAATGTGATTAACTATTAAAGGCCTTGTTGAAATAGATCGTAGATTAAAATGAAATATTTTACGATTCTTTGACGAACATAAATAAGAATTTTATCGAATTTGTACAGAAAATGGTTAACCAGAAGCACAAAGTGAGCTTGTACGTAGAAGGGCTAATTAAGTAACGTGATTGACCATTAAAAATTCAAGATTAAAATAAAATATTTTACGATTCTTTGACGAACATACTTAATAATTTATAAACAGTCTTTAAATAACTATCGTTGACATAAATTACTGTTTTAAAATTACATATTACTAAGCACTTAAAGTTGATGGAAAGTTAGATTAGAAACGTACCTCTTGATTGCTGTGTTAAATTTATCACGGTTTTGTCCATTTACAAACTTCAACCACAATTTTGTTTTTGTTAAGTGATAAGCTACTTAACTTTTATATATTTATTTACATTGGTAGATGTTAACTGCTGGTCAGTGTACATTCACAGCGTACTTATTAATCACGTGGGCTTTAATTTCTGCTACACACTGCAATCTTCTGCAGCCTTGAATATGTACGTAATACGTGAGAATTTTATTGTTATCAAATGTTACTTCTGGAACACTTCAAAATCGTTCAAATATTGATAATAATTTTTGTTTAGAAAAAATATGTAACATTTTTAAAACTTTTAACAATTTTACTGCAGTTTCTTCACGTTTTCTTTTGCTGATCTGTGAATTTGCAGACAGAAAGGAATTTCAGTGCGAATTTCGAAAATTTCAGGCGGTCTTTCAGAAATTTCTTGTTAAATAATTAAGGAAATAGTCATTGAAGTTGTACAGTACTCCTTGATGTTCCAATACTTCTTCCTGAAGCTTTATTTTTGACGAATACAACAAATTTTAAACGTTCCAGATTTGCAATCAAGTGAGTTGTTATTCCACGTAGAACATTTTGTAGGTCGTATAAATAAATCATTTTCTGTGCTAAATTAGAAACCATAACAAACCCAAACCCATTATTAATTTTTGTACAATAAATTTTGCAAATTGTTGTATAATGCTTCAGAAACCCATTTTGGAATGTCTGCCTACGCAATTTCGAACCAATTTGCATACAATGTAAGCAAATTGTTATTTTAAAACCCATGGACGTAGGAAGTTTCAGTTATATTTATTTGTATTGTGAAATATAATTCACATTTCTTAATTCTACCCTTTGTAAGTTTTGTTCATAAACAATAAGTAGGAAGAGCTTTTTTACTTCCTTTTTGGGTGGTAAAATCCCCAAAAAAGCAGTAAGAAAGCTCTTTTTTAATTCCGGCCTTTGTAAACGTTCAAGATAACCTTCCAAACATTTTTGTTCATATTCAGGAAGAAAGAGCCCTTTTGACTTCTTCTTTGGGTATTTCGTCACCAAAAAATAGTTATAAAATGTTAAACTCACCATAACAAACTTTTAGAAAATAAAAGAAGGGCCTACCTATTTTGGAAAGATTCTGTAGCTGTACAAATCAAACCGCAAATTAATCGATTAAAAATTTTAAAAAATGAATTAAAACCTAATTTAATTGTATATAAAAACGTCCTTTTTGATTTATCGAAAAGATTTGTTTCTAAATCGAATCTTTTCAATGTCAAATTAGCTATTTACTCCTGACAGCCTTGATAATTAGCGACTGTTTCTGTCTTACAGACGTCATTTACAAGGGTGAGTCACATTTAAGAGATATATTAATTCTACAAACATTTAGTTCTAAAATGGAAATTCAGTATTCGCAATAATCAAAACAGCACTTCAGGTTATTATCCATCAACGTTTATGGAGAACGGCCAACTGTATGTAATTATTTACCAGCGACTCGTATCAAGTCAACGTATGCAAATTTTATGGCAAATGTTATGGCAACTGATTTTATTTAAATTATCTTTGATAGTATCGACGTGCTGCAAAATATCACGTGGGCGTTAATATACAGATAAAACTGCACTCAAATTGGTTCGCTTCAGATTGTTTTTAATGATATCTAATTGAACAATCATAACAAACATTATATCATTTTATTTCGCACTATAAATACAATCTTTCTTGGAAGCTAGTAGGCCACGGTTTCGATTTGTTGTGATGATATTTAATTAAAATTAAAAGGTGCTGAATGCTGTTTCACAGAGGAAGGCAGGCCACAAAATACAGAAATATTTTAATTTTAATAACAGGGTAGCACAGGTTTCCGACATATTTAATTTTAAAATAAAATTAATATAAATAATAAGGCTGTTTACACGATGAACCATAGCTTTAAAGAATTGATTTAGTGTGATTTTTGATGAAAAGGCTTACCCCAAGGGAGCTAACCAGTTAACATGGCCCGCTGTGGCCCAAAAATATTACAAATGATTTTAGAAACATGATTTGACCATTGGAGTTTGTTTACTGGTTTTGCAAATTTAATCCCAGATCAGGCAAACTACAAGGATTGGAACCCCTTCAACTTTGAAATTGAAATGCTGCTACTTCGCTTGATAACAAAAATTTTACTGTAAAGTCATTTAATTTCGTTACAAATAGTGTATTAGTGTTAATAAAAGAAATTTGTTCCGCTGTGTGAGAAAAAGGCAAAGATTTACGATCTCATTGTTCTTCATAAATAAAGCGACAAGAGTTTACATAGAGCTAGACGCAGTTTGTATGTAAAAGTCGACTCAAATGCTATTACATCAGCTATATAAGGAGAAATTCGCAAATAACACTATTTCACCTTTTGTATAAGGGAAGGAGACTGCACTGAACGTATGTGTTTAGTACGTGCAAGGCATGACAATTGTGCAATTTTTACTATTGGCATACGGGGTGATATCAGAAATTAATTAAACACCATTGAAAGGGACTATACGGGGGGTGTCCAAAAAATCTTTTTTTTTGACTATCTGTCAATTTTTAGATACTTCAAAACATTCGAACCTTTTATCCTTTTATAGAGTTTCCTTTAATGGAAGTCACGCATGAATAAGTAAAGAAGTACTCTTAATTTTTAGTTGTTCTACACACATGCTCCCTCGCTGGGCGTTCGTTACTGCCTATAAGTACCTTTACTTTTACAAACTAATAAAAAAACAACAAAAGAAAACGATCGTACTTACGATACCAATATTTATGCTTTAACCGTTACCGAACTAAAAAACAATGATTTTACAGCAAAGTAGGTTTTAGTCAATCGTTTTAAACCTACGCTTAGTTAAATTTTATGAGAATATTTATGTATTTATGTTTGTATTTGGGCGTTTAATTAATGTGGAATAATCACCGCTGTGTTTTCCCTCCTTCGTAACAAACAAATGTACAATTTGTAACAGTTGTAATTTAATTAAATTTTAGCATTTTTTATTTCAAAACTACGTTTGCACTGACCTTCAAGAAATCTCTGAGCCATACAACTTCCGGTTTAGGGTCTCCAATAACTTCACACAAGATAATAATGTCATCACCCTCGTATGCTTCAGTCGATCTGGGTTTCTTCAAAAATTTGGGCTCCTTTGAATACCTAAAGTGATAAAAAAAAAAATTCGTATAACTAGTTCGTCACGTGAAAATTATAGAGGCAACTATGCAAACAAGAAATAGTAAATCAGAGAATGAGGTTGGTAAAAGGAGAATACCGAAGGAGATTTACAAAAGAAGAAAGAAAGTCAACAAGCGATAAGGCGGAAGAAGTACGGCAAAGATGGAAGGAGTATTTCCAGGAGTTATTGAATCATGTAATCAACAAGATGCAATATGGACGACAGTGCAGCAATAAATTGAGATATCAAAGTATGAGGAGGTGTAGAAACCCATACAAAGTCTTAGCAACGATAAGGTAACTGGAGAAGATAATATTTCGTCACAGATGATCAAAGCCGGAGGCGAACACCAATGGAAAAGATATACAGTCTAGTAAAACAAATATGAGAACAAGAACAATTAGCCAATGAATGAATGGGACTACTAATCTCTATACACTAGAAAGGAACACTTTGAACACATTGTACAAGATTCTAGAGGTCCTGGGCTGAAAGATCAACGATCGACCAGATATTCATTATAGGGCATGGGAATGTAATCTAAGTATACACTAACTGTTCGTAGATTTTAGGCAAGCCTATGATTCCCTACACAGGAAAGCACTAGGACATATCATAAGAGAACTTGGAATCCCAGGCAATCCGACAAACTGACCTGAATGATGGAACAAACAGTAGAAGGTTAAAAGAGCAAAGTGTTACTGTAATATGCAACATCCGAGCAGTCTGAAATAAATTCCGGACTTCTCAACAATTATTAATTGCGCTTTAAGACAACGTAGCTAGAAGTCTATCGATTAACTGGAAAGGCACTGTAATAACCAGCACCAAACAAATATTAGCTTTCGCAGATGACGTGGACATAATAGAAAGGGGAATGATAGAGGTAAAGGAATGCATTATAGAAATAGAAAGAGAAGCCCAAAATATTGGCCTTAGAATCAATGAAGCGAGAGTAGAGAGATATGGGGGAGAAAAGATCAAGAATGCACCTGGGAAACAAAAGCTTTTATGCCCTGCAACAGTTTAAATTTGAACTGCTCTCCAAAGAATCCAAGATTCGTATATTTAAGACCAGTGGTACTGCGTGGAAGTGAAAGCTGAACAGTGACATAAATGCAGGAAAATATGCTGAGGGTTTATTATATTATTACATCGATGATCAGCATAGGATACGTCATAAGAATGGACGTAAAGAATGCAATGGTAGGCAATATATAAGGATCAAGGACCAATGGAAGATTCAGAAAAAGGTAGAAGGATGGGGTAGAAGAGGTTATTCGCAATTTGAATATTAGCAACTGGAAGAAAGTAACGCGGGATAGAACTGCTTGGAGAGCTGTTGTGGAGTTGGTTGAGACACAGTTAAGAACGTAAGACGTATTGATGATGATGGCTGATTAACCAGATAATGGACAGCGTTAAGGTAATGGAAGAGTTCAGAAGAAGGCTAAAACCTGTGTGGTGGTATCAACAGAGAAAACCAAATTGATGATAAGACCTCGTAAGTACGGATAATAGAGTACTGGTAGAAGCACACTTATGATGAAGAAGAGAATGGATTAAGGCAGAGGGATCTACTATCAGCGGCGTTTTTCAACACAGCACTGGAAAGAAGTTTCGAGGAAGATACATGAATAAACAGGACGGGGCCAATACATCACATCAAAGTTTGGCACTTGCGGATGATGTTACTATAATAACAAAAAGTAAAAAAGAGTTACAAGAGGTTATGGTGACATTCGAACATGCAGCACAAAAACTTTGATTAACAATAAATGAAAAGAAGACGAAATACATGGCATGGAATGATGAAGAATATGAAATGGGAACAAGTTTAAAGATAAAAGCGAATAACGAAAAACAATACAAATTTGTAGAAGTTGCAAGTTTCAATTACCTACTTATAAATGGTAATTACTACAAAACTAAAAATAATTAAAGAAATAGAAGCAGGAAGTAAGTGTATGTTTGTTTTAATGAAAATAATTAAGAGTGAGGTAGTATTACTTGTATCACATATCTGTAAGACCAGTGGACTTTAACAAAAATGGGCAAAAAAATTCTAAGAAAGTGTGACGAAAATTTTTCGGGGGAATAGGTGGACCAATAAATGGGAAAGACGCTCAAATCAAAAAAAGACATTATTTGACAAACCAAACGTAATTTGTGTTGTAAAGGCACTGATAGTAAGAGTAAGATGGATGTACCATTTAATGAGGATGGAAGAGCTACTGCTAAGTGAGTTGGGAGGGCTGAGAAGAAGAGGTAGACCAAAATCAAAATGAAGGAATGAAATAGACGAAGACTTAAGCTCCATGGATATGCAAGAAAGATGCAGAGAAAAGCGCTGGATATAAACAGATAGAAAAAAGTGGTCAACCAAGTAAATTAATTTCTTACGGAATGTCTCGTGAAGGTTTAGGAGCTGCTTCAGCAATTTCTTCTTCAAGAGCAGCTTGTTCAAGTACTTCATCTTCAAGAATTTCGAGTTTAGCACTACTTTCAGCTCGGCCTACTTCATTCGTTGCCACGCAAGTATAAATACCAGCGTCCTTTAACTTAATTCCAGCCAAAGCAAGTTGCACACGACCATCGTGAGAAACAGTCATGACGGTCTTCCTGCTCGTTCTAAGGCGTACCTGTAATTTTCATTATACGAAAAATAAGTCAAAAACGGTTAAAGTATTGAAAATTTACCCCATTTCGGTACCATACAACCGTAACAGCTGGATAGGCTTCGATTTGTGCAGAAAGAATCAGTTCTTGGCCCTCTTTAAGAGTTGTAGTGGCGGGTTCCAGAGGGGAATAAAATTCCGGAGCAATGTAAGCCCGAATTCCTTTATCGACAATTAATTTACAGCGACATGAAACCGACCCATGAATATTTTTAGCAGTGACTGTATAGGTTCCTGAATCCTCCAGGATTGTTTTGTTTATTTCCATGGTACTAAATTGGTCTTCTTCTAACAGCTTATGCCTTTCATCTTCTACAATTTTCACACCATCTCGTGACCACGTTATATTAGGTGTGGGAAAACCGGAAACTTGACACGTCAAACGTACTGGATAAGTTATTTGAACTCGTCGATCACGGAGTCTCATTGTAAATTGCGGGGGAGCCTCGCCAACAGCGGCACTTTCTTGTTGCCTGAACATGTTCAAATACAAAATTAGAAAGGTTGGATGTTTAGGCAAGCTGTTGTAAGTAAAAACTATTAAAATATTAACGACCATTAAGTAATAACATCTTAAATTATATATTACAGCAGCATTGGCTAACTAACCGTTTTAGTTCAAGATCGGCTTGAAGTATCTTTGGATCATCAACCACAGAAATACGAGCAAATGTTGAAACTCTTCCAGCTTTGTTCGATGCCTCACACATAAAACGTCCACAATCCCTTTCTTGGACGTTTGTGATGGCTAAAGTGCAAACTTTGTCGTTGTAAGTCATGTTATATCTGTCATTTTCCTGAGGGTCAATTTCGTTTTCGTTTTGGTACCACCGAACACTGGGGGTTGGCTCACCACGCACCTAAAGCAGAAACGTTACATAAAAAACAAACAATTGGATAAATTTTTCAAGAATAACCTCGCATTCCAAGGTGATATCTGAACCCAATAACCCCTTAAGTTGCCCTGGTAAGATTTTAGTAAATTCCGGAAGTTCCGTGTGTCTTCCGATAACAATAGGACCACTTTGTACAGATTCACCCCATCCATAACGATTTCTTGGTGTAATTCTAAACTTGTATTCGGCATCTGGTTTAAGATTGAAAGCATCAAAAGTGTTACTTCCGGCTACACCAAGTTCGGTCCAACGAGCTCCTTCACCTCCTCCTAACCATATATCAACTCTGTACGCTACCACCGGTGCTGCACCTCGGTGTTCAGGTTTACCCCATGATAATGATATCCAGTTTCGACCACTATCGGTTACGACGGGTTCGCCAGGTATGGGACCAGGAACATCTGTTCAGATTGTTATATTTAAATATCAAATTAAATGAGCACAACTAACGGTAAGGTGATAAATGAATTATGTGTTCTTGTAAATTTAGAAGCGCGCTGCGACTATTTTAGGCTCGGACTTATAATAAGTTTTTGTTTACCTCTTAATGATGGCCTTTAAAAGAAGACTGAATATAACCCTTACCTTGATAATCTACCAAAAAGCTTAAAAATTCAGATATTAAACAATCGCGTTCGCCCCATGATTTTCTTAAATTCGTTAGCGAAAGTTCTTCACTAACGGTGCAACTTGATGAGGTGCTCCCGGTATCGATAATTCGCATTTTCTAAATTTATCGCGATTGGTTTTCATAAAAAAATATCGATCACAATTTAAAAAGTGATATAAGATTCGGAATCCACTCCACTTATTAATACAAACAACTGTGCGAAACAACTCACACTAACATACTAAACGAAATATATTTAGATACTATGTGGGAGCTGCGGATTTTGGCAGAAGTTCGATTTACAGGAAACATAATGTATACAATAATAAACGGGTAAAAATGCATTAAAATTACAAGGAGACCTCAATAAGTGTTTTATTTATATATGTAATGAAAGAAAAATCCAGGCAGCTGGGCATCCTCAACAAAGGAGACACCGTAAAATAAGCTTTGAAAAAAAAGAGCCTATTAAGCCTCGTAAGAGATTACGAAGAAGAAATAGAAAATAAGAAGAAGAAGAAGATATTTATACCTGTAAAGTATCGTCTTTCCTGGTAACTTGGAATGTCTCTCAATATTTCTTCACTGCTTTCCCTATTTGGGGTTAATGATCTTGCCCTTTGTCGTTGGCGCACGGTAAAGAATGCCCTGTCACAGCCATACGTGTTTTTAGCTAGAATACAATAAGTTCCCATATCTTCCTCTTTGGCTCTCTTCAGAGTGAGCCTCATGTAATCATCTGATGTTTCCTTTAACGATCTGTAGTTGTTCGTAACATCACGTAAACCTTTCATCCATGTTACTGCAATCAGAAAAATAAATTAAAAATCTGACGGAAAGAACTCTTCATTTGTTTAAAAACGTTTAAGGGTGTGAAGAGTGCCAAATAGAAAAATGTCTGTCTAACAAGCTTAAAGCGGTAATTTGAAGGAATTATTTTAGTGAAGGGTATATCTTCAGGTGGTCTAGTTGAGATAAATTTACTTAGTAATTCGGTGGAGGGAATATCTTCAGAGACTACAGCCAATTGCATCAGGAAGTACCTCACAGAGAACGGGTTGTACAAAACTTTTGGTAAATTAACGAATGATCCAAGTTGGTAAAACAGCAGATAAACAGAAGATATTTGTTTGTGCAACCCTCCCTGAGGGTGATTGTTAGGTCCATTAAATTACGAAGTAAAGTTGATCGAGACAACTCCTGAAGATACGCTCTTCACCATGTCATCAGAGGAAGAAAAAGGAAAAGAAATTGCTTATCAGAAGTATCCCATTGATGAAGGTATTTACTTAATTGGTTTGATTATCAAACATTGTTACGGTTATTCAGGGTTTTCAATTGTTTATATTGAATCAGGTTGCATGCTTCATTTAATATTAAGGTTAAAACAATTCTTGAGCTAAGAAAATGCCACACAAAACAGTTTCAATTTACCTTTAGGTTTAGGGTCCCCAGATATTCTAAACGAAACAACGATGTCCTCTCCAGTCGCAACAGACAATACTTTATCCGGACGTGACTTGAACATGGCAGGTTTACCATCGCGTATGGAAAATGGATCAATGACGTTAACATAAGCATTGGTATCGATATGACCATAAAGATTCGAAGCTCTAAAGGTATATTTTCCAGCGTCGCTTTCTGATGCTTTTGGAAACATCAAGGTATAAACCCCAGATTCGGTAAATGTTCTATGCCTGGGTGAAGCTCTTGGTAGTGCTTGACCACCTTTGTACCATGATACTTCCGTAGGAGCTCCTCGCACTTCGACTTGTAACGCCCATGTTCCACCGGAAGGTACGAGATTATCGGTTAAGACACCCGAAAAGTGTGGCCGACGTGAATCTCGAATTGTTCTCGGCACAGTTGGTGATTTTTGTATACGTTTCGCTAAGTAATCTTCTTTTCCTTCGAACTCTACATCGTGGGATATTTGGTCATTCCAGTGAGGATTTTCAGCTCGACACGTATAAAGTCCACTGTCTTCAGCTGTGGGGTTCTTAATTACAAGTTTGCAAATTCCGTCTGCTAAATATTGTTGTTTGTATCTACCACCGGACTTTATTTCGGATTTCTCTTTAACCCAAGTGATGGTAGGAGTTGGTTGCCCTCTAATTCTACACTCTAAAGTAAGTTCGTCGTCTGCTATTTTATAAGTATCACGAATCGATCTTGTAAAGGTAGGTGGAAGTGGTGAAGGCTCGAAAACTTCATAAACTTTAAGGTTACCTTTGGTTATACAAAATCCATGGGCATTTTTAGCAGTGCATGTGTACTCTCCGGCGTCCGCCACCAAAGTGTTTAAAATTTCCAACGTAAGCAAACCATCGGTAGATGAAAGTGAGTACCTATCATTTCGTTGAAGGGGTTTACCATCTTTAAGCCACTCAATTTGAAGAGGCTGTTCTCCCAAGACGGTGCAAATCAATTTTATTCTTGAACCTTCGGTTGCAGTCAAATCCTTCAAGGTGGTCGTGAAATAAGGCTTTTTATGGGGATCACGAGGACCGTGTCGTTCTTTTGGTGGTTTGTACAAAGCTTCTTCTTCTTCTATTTCAGTTACTTTTAGTGTGGGTACTAATTTTTCAGGCATGATATCAGAAGACACCGTTACTTTTGCACTGTATTCGGTACTTTCAGGTTTAGCTTCCTTCATCTTTTGATCAATGTCTTTGTCTTTTATGGGGCTTCCTTCTTTGGTTTCTATGTCTTCT
Source organism: Melanotus villosus (assembly GCA_963082815.1). Taxonomy (NCBI): domain Eukaryota; kingdom Metazoa; phylum Arthropoda; class Insecta; order Coleoptera; family Elateridae; genus Melanotus; species Melanotus villosus. Next base: position 13,857,380 of record OY720423.1, read on the forward strand.
GTCTTTTTAGAGCCTCGCCGTTTGGCTTTTTTCTCTGTTATATCTGCAGCTTTAACTTTTTTGTTGTCTTCGTCTTCTAATTTAGCTTGTTCTTCAGTTTTTATTTCAACTTTTTCTTCTTGTTTAGCTTTTTCCTCTACTTTATCCTTTTTAAGAGTTTCTGGTTCCTCTTTAAGTTTTTCTTTGTCCTGTTTTGCTTTATCTTTAGCTTTTGCTTCTTTTTTGGCTTTTGCGTCCTCTTTAGCTTTTATTTCCTCTTTAGCTTTCAGTTCTTCTTTGGCTTTAGCTTCCTCTTTAGCTTTTGCTTCTTCTTTGGCTTTTGTTTCTTCTTTAGTTTTTGCTTCTTCTTTGGCTTTTAGAGTTTCTTTGGCTTTAGCCTCCTCTTTGGCTTTAGTTTCTTCTTTGGTTTTTGCGTCCTCTTTGGCTTTTGCGTCCTCTTTGGCTTTTAGTTCTTCTTTAGCTTTCGCTTCTTCTTTGGCTTTGGCTTCCTCTTTGGCTTTGGCTTCCTCTTTCGCTTTTGCTTCCTCTTTCGCTTTCGCTTCCTCTTTAGCTTTTGCTTCTTCTTTGGCTTTTAGTACTTTTTTGGCTTTCGCTTTGGTTTCTTCTTTGGCTTTAGCTTCCTCTTTAGCTTTTGCTTCCTCTTTGGCTTTAGCTTCCTCTTTAGCTTTAGCTTCTTCTTTAGCTTTTAGTTCGTCTTTGGCTTTAGCTTCCTCTTTAGCTTTGGCTTCCTCTTTGGCTTTTGCTTCTTCTTTGGCTTTTAGTTCTTTTTTGGCTTTAGCTTCCTCTTTAGCTTTGGTTTCTTCTTTGGCTTTAGTTTCCTCTTTAGCTTTTGCTTCCTCTTTGGCTTTAGCTTTAGCTTCTTCTTTGGCTTTTAGTTCTTCTTTGGCTTTAGCTTCCTCTTTAGCTTTGGCTTCTTTTTTGACTTTTTCTTTTTCCAAATTTTCCTTTTCTTTCTCCTGTTTCTCCTTCTTTTGCGCCTCTTTTTCTTTCTCTTGTTGTTCTTTTTCTTTCTCCCGCTTTTCTTTTTCAAGTTTATCCAACTGTTCTGTTATAAGCTTGGATATTTTGGCCAGAGGCAAACTAACTAAATCTTCGTCTTCTTTATTTGTAAAAACTGTCTCCGCGTTTATGTTTGCTAGTTTGTCCTTTAAAAACGAAGAGTGCTTTTTCATATTTTGCATTAACTGTTGTAAAGCTTTAGGAGTTGGTAACTTTGGAGTTAAAATTTGAGAGATATTTTCATTTAATTTTACATTGGCTTCCTTAAATGCAAGTAAATCAATATTTGGTTCTGATAAGGTGGGTTCTTTAGCACTTTGTAACACTTTGGTTAAACATTCCAAAGAAGTTGTCAGTTGTAATACGGATGCGACGTCAGTTTCTTGAATTTTTGCTTCGTTTTGTTTAAGATTTTTGTTTAGTTCTTCGAGAGTAGGAATGATGGTTTTAGCCTTTTTGATAGTTTCTCCCTGAATGTTATAAGTTTCAAGTTTGTGAAGATTGTCTACACTTTCGAGCAAGCTTTCGAAACCTTTGGACAAATTGCTGAACTCTTTAACTTTTTCTGAGACGTCCGCTTTTGAATTAATAACATTTGTGGTGTTTTCTAGACTTTGAGCAACATTCTCTAAAGTCTTTCCTTGGGACTTAAAAACGTCATTCCTTCGAACAGCAGTAGCAGTCTTCTTGACGTTTTCCTTAATCTCTTCGAGGAGTGGCCCACCTTTTGAGATTTGTGAATCAGTTTCAATTTCAGTGCCTTTCTCGTTAAAATCTTTGATAACTTTCTGGAGCTTTTGTGCGGGTTCTTTAACATTCTCTAACTTTTTCTGCAGCTGCTGATTGTCACGGAACGGTTTTCCCAATTCTTCTAAACACTTATTCAGTGGTTCCAAGGGTGAACGTAATGCGGCTAAAACTTCTTTACTTATCGGCATTCGAGATTTGTTTATGGTTTCTTTTATGTCTGATAAACCCACCAGCAGTTTTTCCAAAGGCGAAGCTAAAGATTTGCCTAGCGTTTGTTTAGATATTTCCTCGGTTATTTTCTTCAAGTTTTCTTCAATGTTTCCTATGCTTTGTGTAAAGTCGACTTCTTTTCTGCCAGTTGCTGAAGATAAAGCCTCTTCTGCGAAAGTGCATAAGAGTTTCAAGGTTTTCTCAAGGGATTGAAGGGAAATTTCTTCTGGAGATGACATGGACGATTTATCTTTAACGCTTTTTGCAATTTTTTCCACAGCATCTTCAAGGACGGCTGTTGGTTCAGCAAGCTTAGCAATCGATTTTAAAACTAGTTGTTCAGGTTTTGATTTTAGTTGTAGTTTCTGTATGTTAGACTTGGTATCTTTAACGAACTGTAACAGGTTTTTAAATTCAAAAAGCGTTTCTTTTGGCCGTGCTTTAAGCGCGTCTTCAATTTCGGAAATTCTAGCCGACATAACTTTTAAAGGTTCCGTAAGTTCATTAAATATCTCAGCTTTTGAAGTAACACCAGTAATATCTCCTAGTTTATCTTTAATGTCATGCAGATTTTGACTGAGCTTAGATTTAACACTTTCCAGCACTTTAGGTTTTTGTACTGCCGTTTCAACGTTGCTAGTAACATTAATTAAGTTCGCAAATTGTTCTTCAAGTTTTCCAATTTTAACTGCATCTTCAGGCGATACATCTGCCACATTTCCTGTAGCAACAGTTTTTCCAGCCTGTTCAAGCGCTTGGTTAACTAAATTAATTGGTTCTTTCAGTTTTGTAACGAAAAGTTGCCCAAGTTCGTGTGATTTTGCTTGTTTTTGGATACTGTCAATCTTGGCAAGTAGTTTCTGTGTAGGTTCTTTTAATTTTTGTAGAATTAAAAAGTCTTCTCTTGGTTTCTTTTCTGCAGATTGTATTTCGGATATTACGATTTTCAAAGCTTCCAGCGGTTGCGTTATATTTTCTAAAACTTTTAACTCCTTCTTTGCTTGACATACGGTTTCGGATGATGATTTGAGAACGTCAAGTGTTTTAAGAAGTTCTGATTTGTCTTTTTCTGTTTGTTTAATTTTAGGCGTGAGAATTTTAAGGGATTCGCCAAAAGCTTGGAGCGTTTCTGCGGTTTCTTTAGAAATATCTGCGACTTTTTCTGATCGTGTGGCTTGTTCGGTGGAAATTAATACGTCCTGGAGTAAGCTCAAGGGTTGTTCTAATTTAGTCAGTAAGGGCTTTTCTGGGCTTTTACTTCTCAAAGTCTTAAGTTCGGCTGTTAATTGTTTCACAGATTCTTGTAATTTATTTGTAACGGTTGCATCAAGCCTTGGTTCTTTCTTGATTAGCTTTTGCTGAATATCTGTTATGGTACTTGCGAGATCTTTCAGTGGTTTGTCAACGGTTTCAAACGATTTAATCGTTGATAAAGTGCTGGTGATTTTCTCAACTGCTGATTTGAGATTATCAAGTGATTTCTGCAAAACTGGTAATTGTTTTTTAAACTGTTTTTCTGTGCTAATATTTTGTATGTTTTGCATAGCGTTGGTAACATTTTTAATTGGTTCGTAGAATATGTTAACCTTTTCCGCTTGTTCTTTGGAAATATCCTCGGTTTTTTGATTCATAGCTTGACCTTCAATTGTCGCTAAGTTTTCTTGCAAAGAAACCAAAGGGCGCTCCAATTCCAGCAACGTTCCTCTTTGGGGCGTCACTTCCGTGCTTTCCGGCTTTTTCTGAAGATTTTTAAGATTAACAAGCAGCTCAGCTATCGGTTGCTTTAATTTTCCAATAAATGTTAAGTCGTGTCTGTCTGCTTTTTCCTTTTCAAGGTTAGACTGAATTTCTGATAAGGTCGCAGTTAGAGATTTCAATGGCGTAATTATAGCTTTAAACGTCTTAACTTCAGCAACTGCAGATGATGTTGTTTCGAGGGATGAACGTAAACCCTGCAGGGCTTTTAATAATTTTGGCTTTTCCGCTTCTAACATTTTGGGTGATTTAGCAGCGCTTTGGATGTTGGCAATAACAACAGCGAAGGCTTTAAGCGGTTTATTGATTTCGGTAATTTCAGTGGCTCTTTCGGGAGGAATATCCTCTGCTTCAGTTGCTTTCTCCAGCGTTGTTAATGTTTCTTTAAGTTTTTGTAAAGGTTTCTGTAGTTCGGTTATTTTAAGCACACCTTTATGTTCGCTGGGTTTAATGCTTTGAATTTCAGCCTTCAAAGAATTTACGTTCATTTCTAACTCTACTAACGGTTCCTTTAATTTTTCTAGAATTTCTAGGTCTTTGCGTGGTTTCTTCTCATTTGCTTCTTTGTCGAGTTTGCTTTGTATCTCCGTAATAGTAACCGCCAAGGTGCTGAGAGGTTTATCGATCGATTTTATGGTTTTTAACTCGGGGAGTAATTGGGAAACGTTTTCAATGCTTAATTTAAGGGCTTTAAGTGCGTTGGTTATCGCTGGTTTTTCGGCTTGCATAGTTTCAGGATTCTGAATAACAGCCTGGATTTTTTCAACAGCCGCAGCTAAATCCGCAAAAGGCTCCTGTAAAATTTTGATTTTCTCCTCGTTAGCTTTTGAAATATCGTCGGTGGTTTCCACAATTTTATTTTCAATGTCGGTTAAGGTTTCGTTTAAGATATTTAAAGGCGTTTGTAAATCAGTTACGGATAATACACCTTGTTGTGTATTTAAAGAAAGGTCTTTACTTTTAACTTTGATAGCATCGATGCTGCTTTTCAGTTGTAGCAGTGGTTCTTTTATTTTTTCAATCGCCTTCAGGTCCCGCCTTGGTTTTGGTTTGGGTTTCTGCTGAATATTTTCTTGAATAACTGGAATTTCTGTAAGTAAAGCTTGTAAAGGCTCAGTCAAATTTTTCGTTGCCTCGATTTTAGAGATTATCAGTACAGCGCGTTCTACTTCTTGTTTTAAACTTTGGAGAGCTTCATTTAACTCGGTGCTCTGTTTTTCGGTAACTCCTGTGGGTTTCTTTTGTAAGTCTACAATCGAACAGCAAAGTTTTTCAACTGGCTGCGCCATATCGTGCATAATATTGCTGACGTCCACCGGAATTGGTTTTGAAGATAATGCCACCTTCTCGGTTTTTAATAACTGCTTTTGTAGGTTTTCCAATGGAGTCGTTAGATTAACGACGGACAAAGTACCTTGGGCTGTTTTTTTGTCGCCTGTGCTCGTCTTCAGTTTAACAAGCTCGCCTTGTAATTTCACTACGGATACTTTTAATTCTTCAACAGATTTTTCAGGCCGCTTTTCTAGTTGCTTTTCAATTTCGCTTATACTCTCACATAGAGCTTTCAATGGTTGGGCGGTTAGTTTAAATATTTCCACCTTTGTTGCAGCTGACGAAGCTTTATCTGCTGTAACTTTAAGCTTTTGAAGGGCTTCACGAAGTTTCGGCCCCTCCTTTTCTAACTCTTCAGGTGCCTCTATAATATTTTCAATCGTACTAACAACATTGGCTACAATCTTGAGAGGTTCTTCTAAGACGCTGATATTTTCAGCGGTTTCAGTGGCAACATCTGGGTACTTCTCTTTTGATGCCGTTTCTTCAGCATCTGATAATGATTTCTGAAGATCCTGAAGCGACTTTTCCAGCCCACAAACGGATAAAAGTCCTTGCTGCGTAGGTTCTTTTATTGTTTTAGTGCGTACTTCCAAGCTTTTAATGTTGGTCTGTAGTTGCAAAGCGGATTGTTTTACTTTTTGTACAGCAGCAAGATCTTGGCGACTTTCGACTTTTTCTAATTGTTTCTCAATCTTCGTCGTTTCTGCTTTTAAGAGTTTTAAAGGCTCAGAAAGCTTCGCAAAAGCTGGAGTTCCTGCGGTTGTTGCAGAAACACTTTCTAAAGATGCTTTTAAGGCTTTTACTGCTTTTAATAAAGTTGGTTTGTTAATTTCTAGTGCTTTCGCGGATTCGGCTATGTTTTGAATGTTCTTAACTGCAGCTGCAAATGCTAAAGTGGGTTCTATAATTGCTTTAAGGTTTTCTGCGTCTTTATCAGATATATCTGGCATACGTTCAGTGGCCCTCTCCAAAGTTGTCATGGCTTCTTCAATTAATGTCAGTGGCTTTTGTAAATCTGTAATGATTTGCACTGCCTTTTGCTGAGTGGGTGGTTTGATTTTCTGAACTTGCGCTTGCAGTGGCTCAACGCTTGTTTTTAACTCTACAAACGATTGCTTTAATTCCTTTGCAACGTTGATATAACGTTTTGTTTCCTTCAACGGCTCCTTTTCGAGCTTTTCTTGAATGTCCGCAATGGTCGCGGAAAGAACTTCCAAAGACTGGGTTGTAACCTTTGCCTGTTTTGTCGTAGGTGATTCTGAAGAAACTTTCTCGATATTTGTTTTTAAAGCTTGAAGGGCTTGCTTTAACTTGGGTTTTTCCTTTCCTAAAAGTTCAGGACTGTGAGCAACGTTTTGTATGCTTTCTATCATTACAGCTAATTCCTGTAAGGGTTCCTTTAGTGAGGTTAGGTTTTCCACGTTTTCTATTGCCGATAAGCTTTCTTCGAAAACTTGAAGAGGTTCTTCTAAAGCTGCCAAAGAAAGCACTCCTTGTTGAGAAGGTTCCTTGGTGTCTTTAAGTTGCACCTGCATATTTTTAATGTTGCTTTGCAGTTGAACCAGAGGTTCTTTTATTTGCTGGACGACTAAGGCAGTCTTGGGTTTTTCAAGCCCTTCTTCCAGTTTTTCCTGAATTTCGGTTATCGTCGCCGAAAGAACTTCCAGAGGCTGGGTTGCAACCTTCGACTGTTTTGTTGTAGGCAATTCTGAAGAAACCTTCTCGATATTTAACTTTAAAGCTTGAAGCGCCTGCTTTAATTTGGGCTTCTCCTTTTCGAGAAGTTTAAGATTGGAAGCAACATTTTGTATGCTTTCAATCATGACAGCTAATTCTTTCACGGGTTCCTTTAGTGAGGTTAGGTTTTCCGCGTTTTGTATTGCGGATAAGCTTTGTTCGAAAGCTTGAAGAGGTTCTTCTAAAGCTGCCAAAGAAAGCACCCCTTGTTGAGTAGGTTCTTTAGCGTCTTTAAGTTGCACCTGCATATTTTTAATGTTGTTTTGCAGTTGAACCAGAGGTTCTTTTATTTGCTGGACGACTAAGGCAGTCTTGGGTTTTTCAAGCCCTTCTTCCAGTTTTTCCTGAATTTCGGTTATCGTCGCCGAAAGAACTTCCAGAGGCTGGGTTGCAATCTTCGACTGTTTTGTTGTAGGCCATTTTGAAGAAACCTTCTCGATATTTAACTTTAAAGCGTGAAGCGCCTGCTTTAATTTGGGCTTCTCCTTTTCGAGAAGTTTAGGACTGGAAGCAACATTTCGTATGCTTTCAATCATGACAGCTAATTCTTTCACGGGTTCCTTTAGTGAGGTTAGGTTTTCCACGTTTTGTATTGCGGATAAGCTTTGTTCGAAAGCTTGAAGAGGTTCTTCTAAAGCTGCCAAAGAAAGCACCCCTTGTTGCGAAGGTTCTTTAGTGTCTTTAAGTTGCACCTGCATATTTTTAATGTTGCTTCGCAGTTGAACCAGAGGTTCTTTTATTTGCTGGACGACTAAGGCAGTCTTGGGTTTTTCAAGCCCTTCTTCCAGTTTTTCCTGAATTTCGGTTATCGTTGCCGAAAGAACTTCCAGAGGCTGGGTTGCAACCTTCGACTGTTTTGTTGTAGGCAATTCTGAAGAAACCTTCTCGATATTTAACTTTAAAGCTTGAAGCGCCTGCTTTAATTTGGGCGTCTCCTTTTCGAGAAGTTTAGGACTGGAAGCAACATTTTGTATGCTTTCAATCATGACAGCTAATTCTTTCACGGGTTCCTTTAGTGAGGTTAGGTTTTCCACGTTTTGTATTGCGGATAAGATTTCTTCGAAAGCTTGAAGAGGTTCTTCTAAAGCTGCCAAAGAAAGCACCCCTTGTTGAGAAGGTTCTTTAGTGTCTTTAAGTTGCACCTGCATATTTTTAATGTTGCTTTGCAGTTGAACCAGAGGTTCTTTTATTTGTTGCATGACTAAGGCAGTCTTTGATTTTTCAAGCCCTTCTTCGAGCTTTTCTTGAATTTCGGCGATCGTAGCCGAAAGAACTTCCAGAGGCTGTGTTGTAACCTTCGACTGTTTTGTTGTAGGCAATTCTGAAGAAACCTTCTCGATATTTAATTTTAAAGCTTGAAGTGCCTGCTTTAATTTAGGCTTTTCCTTTTCCAGAAGTTTAGGACTAGAAGCAACATTTTGTATTTTTTCTATCATTACCGCTAGTTCCTTTACGGGTTCCTTTAGTGAGTTTAGGTTTTCCAAATTTTCACCTGTTTCTGTGCTTTGTATTGTTGATAAACTGTCCTCGAGAGCTTGAAGAGGTTCTTCTAAAGCTACCAAAGAAAGCACTCCTTGTTGAGAAGGTTCCTTGGTGTCTTTAAGTTGAACCTGCATATTTTTAATATTACTTTGCAGTTGAACCAGAGGTTCTTTAATTTGTTGTACGTCTAAGGCAGTCTTCGGTTTTTCAAGCCCTTCTTCGAGTTTTTCTTGAATTTCGGCTATCGTCGCGGAAAGAACTTTCAACGGCTGGGTTGTAACCTTCGTCTGTTTTGTTGTAGGTATTTCTGAAGAAACCTTTTCGATATTTAATTTCAAAGCTTGAAGGGCCTGTTTTAATTTGGGCTTTTCATTTTCGAAAAGTTCAGGACTATGAGCAACGTTTTGTATGCTTTCAATCATGCCAGCTAATTCCTTTACGGGTTCCTTTAGTGAGGTTAGGTTTTCCACGTCTTGTATTGCCGATAAGCTTTCTTCGAAAGCTTGAAGAGGTTCTTCTAAAGCTGCCAAAGAAAGCACCCCTTGTTGAGAAGGTTCTTTTGTGTCTTTAAGTTGAATCTGCATCTTTTTAATATTGCTTTGCAGTTGTACCAAGGGTTCTTTTATTTGTTGAGCGGCCAAAGCAGTCTTGGGTTTTTCAAGCTCTTCTTCGAGTTTATCTTGAATTTTGGCTATGGTTGCAGAGAGAACTTCGAAAGGCTGGGTTGTAACCTTTGCCTGTTTTGTCGCAGGTGATTCTGAAGAAACTTTCTCGATATTTAATTTTAAAGCTTGAAGGGCCTGCTTTAATTTTGGCTTCTCCTTTTCCAAAAGTTCAGGACTATGAGCAACGTTTTGTAGGTTTTCAACCATGATAGCTAATTCTTTTACGGGTTCGTTTAGCGAGGTTAGGTTTGCCACGTTCTGTATTGCTGTTAAGCTTTCTTCGAAAGCCTGAAGAGGTTCTTCTAAAGCCGCCAAAGAAAGCACGCCTTGTTGAGATGGTTCTTTTGTGTCCTTAATTTGAACCATCATGTTCTTAATTTTGCTTTGTAGCTGTACCAGTGGTTCTTTTATTTGTTCTATGAGTAAAGTACTCGGCGGCTTTTCAAGTTCTTTTTCGATTTCTGATATCGCAGCCACCAGAGCTTTAACTGGTTCGGTAACAGTGGAGAATGTCTTTATTTTGGGCAACACAGAAATACTCTTTTCAGCGGTACTTTTCAAAGCAGCAAGGGCTTTGAGTACCTTGGGCTTTTCATTTTCGAAAATTTCGGCACTTTGTGATGCAGTCTGTAAATTTACTAAAGCACTTGTTAGTGTCTCAAGGGGTTCCTTTAGAACCATAACTTTTTCTGCGCTTTTTGTTGTGATATCAGCGGTATTTTCGGAGACGCCTTCAATTTGTGTTAGGGTTTCTTCAAGATTTCCTAAGGGCTTGGCCATATTAGCAATCGTTGAAATAGCACTAAGAACATCTGGTTTAACATCTTTAACAATGCCCTGTAAGGCTTTAATGTTGGCCTGTAAATTTAAGATCGGTTGCTTCAGTTCTTTTGCCGTGGATACATCACGCCTTTTCTTTTCTTTAACCCCAATTTCTTCATCAAGTTTCTTTTCAATTTCCGATATCGTAGCTTTTAAGGCTTCCAAAGGTTTAGCTGTAACTTCAAAAGCCTGAGCTGCAGAAGATGTATCGACTATTTTCTCAATCGACTGTTTAAGGGCTTGTAAAGCTTGCTTCATGTTTGGTTTCTCTGCTTGCAACAACGTAGGTGTTTGGGCAATATTTTGCAAGTTGGTAACAACGGTAACTAATTCCTGTATTGGTTTTTCCAGAGCTTTTAATGTCTCTGCCTTTTCGGGTGAGATATCAGAGGTGTTTTCGCTTAACTCAACATTTTGAATCTCGGACAAGCTCTCTTGTAAAACTTGCAATGGTTTTTCCAGTTCCACAATAGAAAGCACTCCTTGTTGGGCAGATTCTTTCAGTTGTTTGGACTGAGGTTTTAGGCTTTCTATATTTGTTTGTAATACTTGCAGGGGCTCTTTTAGTTTTTGGGCCACTTCGACATCTGTGCGACTTGCCTTCTCGAGATGCTTTTCAAGTTGCTTTTCAATTTCGGAAACGGTAGCTGTTAAAGCCTTCAGTGGTTCGGTAATAACTGCAAAACTTTCAGTTTTAGGACATACAACAAGTGCCTTTCCAATTGCGGACTTTATTGCCAGTAAGGCGTTGCGTATTTGTGGTTTTTCAGTTTCGGAAATTGTAGGTTTTTTCAAATCTGCAATCGCAAGTGCAAGTGCTTTGATAGGTTGTTTTAAAAGATGCAAGCTTTCGGAATGTTTCTTGGTAATATCGGCTGTGCCTTCTGGGATATTTTCGATTGCATCCAGTGCCCCTTCGAGTTGCGTTAACGGTTTATCTAACTCAGCAAATGATACTGTCGCTTGTTGATATGTTGGTTTCACGTCTTTAATGGATGCTTGTAAGGACTGAATAATGGTTTTTAACTGAGTCACGGGCTGTTTTAGTTCTTTTGCTGTAGATACGTCCAGTCTCTTAGTTTCGGCTAAACCTTCCAATTTATTTTCAACTTCGGATATCACAGCCGTTAGGGCCTGCAGAGGTTCCGTGATTACCTTAAGATCTTTTGCTTCTGCACTTATTTTAGATACACTTTCAACCGATGCTTTGAACGCCTTCAATGCTTTTTGCAACTTAGGTTTTTCGACGTTTACTACTGAAGGATTCTTTACGGCACTTTTCATGCTTATAACAGCGGCTGTTAATTCTTCGGCCGTTTCTTTCATGGTTTTTAAGGTAGTTGCATTTTGAGGACTTGCAGCTTCTGTGGTAACAGCTGATAAACTTTCTTGCAGAATTTCTAAGGGTTGTTCTAGCTCAACAATTGCTAAAACAGCTTGATCGGGTGGTTTTTGTAATTCTTGAGTTTGAGCCCGCATTTCTTTTATATTGGTTTGTAGCACCGACAGTGGTTCCTTTAATTCTTTCGTAACTAAAACACCTGTTGTTTCATCAGGTGTTTTCAGTCCCTCTTCAATTTTCGAAAGCTCGGCGGTTAAAGCCTTGAGAGGTTCAGAAATCGTAGCGATGGCTTTCACATTAGCAGAGAGCGTTGTAACCTCTTCGGCTGCTATTTTTAGTGCGCTGCATGCTTGCTGCAATTTGGGCTTATCTAAAGTTTGCGGATTTTGCATAATATTCTGCAAATTTGTGACGGCACTTATTAATTCCTTAGTGGGTTTTTGAAGTGATGTAAGTGCTTCTTGAGTTTGTGGAGTGATGTCCCCAATGGATTCGCTGGTGTTTTCAATTGCTGATAAAGTTTCTTCAAGAAGTAACAAAGGCTTTTGCAGTTCAGCAATTGAGCAAACTGCTTCCTGGATGGGTGGTTTAACTTCTGAAATACGCACGGGAAGTGACTTAATATTAGTCTTCAGTTGGGATACGGGTTGTTTTAAGTCTTTTATTAGTTGAACATCGGGTCTTATTAAATCTTTGGGTGTTTTATCCAAATCGGTTATAATTTCCGAAATAACAGCCGATAAAGCTTGTAATGATTTTACAGGGGTTATTTTTGCTTCTTTTGCTGGAATCGCTGCGGTAGCTTTCTCTATCGTAGACTTAAGCGCTTGAAGGGCTTTACATACTTTGGGCTTTTCGGTTTGTATCAACGAAGGAGTTTGTACAACACTTTGTATATTCGTAATTGCCACTTTTAAATCCATCAATGGCTCTTGCAATACATTCAACTTCTCGGAGATTTCAGAAGGTAAAGTCTGTTCTTCAATTGCTTCTAAATCGCTCTGAACGGTTTTTAAGGGTTCTTCTAATTTTATAAGCGAAAGTACACCTTGTTGGGCTATTTCCTTTACGTCGCCCGTTTTAGCTTGCAAATCTTTAACGCTGCTCTGTAATTCAATCAAAGGTTGTTTTAACAAGGTTGTTTCAGATTTCTGTTGTTGCTCCTCTAATTTTTGTTGTATTTCTGAAATCGTAGCCGTCATGGCTTCAAAACTCTGTTTGGTCACTTTCAGGGGTTTACATTCTGCCATCTTTGATGAAACTTTTCCCAAAGACGTTTTAAGAGCTTCGAGTGCCCTCTTTAACTGCGGTTTTTCCATTTTGGCCAATTCCACTGATTGGGCAACGTCGGCCATTTGTGTTACTGCAACGGCAAGCTCTTTCATGGGTTTACTTAACATAGTAATTTCAGAAGCAATATCAGTGTTCAGTTCTTTCTCTTCCACAGCAGCCATTGCTTCTTGTAGGGCTTGAATTGGGCGTTCCAAATCAGAAAGGGACATAATTCCTTGCTGAGCCATTTCTTTGACATCTTTTACTTGTGTTTGTAGAGATTTAATACTGGTCTGAAGTTCTGTTACAGGCTGTTGCAGTTCTTTTAAAGCGGCGGTTGGTTGTTTCAAATCTTCCTCAATGTTTGAAATAACAGCCGTTAAAGCCTTTAACGGTTCGGAAATAATCGCAAATGTGTTTATCTTAGCAACTGCATTTAAGATCTCGTCGGCTGTAATTTTAACAGCAGCGCAAGCTTTTAAAATAGTTGGCTTTTGCTGCTCGAAAATTTCAGGAGTTTTCACGACGTTCTGTAAATTTTGAATGCTGTGGGCCAGTTCAGCTATGGGTTCCTTAAAGGAAGCCAGTTTTTCAGCATCTTTCGCAGCAATATCTGTTGTTGTTTCTGAAATATCCTCAATTTTCGTTAAGGTTTCCCGAAGAAGCTCCAAAGGCTTTTCCATTTTGATTACCGAAGTAACCGCTGCTTGAACTGCTGGTTTTATTTCAGCGACCTGTCCTTTGAGTGCTTTAATGTTAGATTCCAGTACAGTTAAGGGCACTTTCAAAGCCTTGGCTAATTCCGTGTCTAGCCTTTTAGCCTTTTCTGTTTTTTCTTCAAGTTTGTCCTGAATTTGAGAGATTGTGGCGCAGAGTGTTTCTAATGGTTGGGAAGTGACTTCAAGGGCTTTAACTTCGGATTTCATTGGAATAACCCTTTCGATTGCAGTTTTTAAAGCAGTGAGCGCAACACCCAACTTGGGTTTTTCCAGTTCTAAAATCTCCGGACTCTGAAGCGCGCTCTTTGTGTTAATAACAGCAGCAGCGAGTTCTTTTATTGGTTCCCTAAGAGCATTCAGTACTTCTTTATTTGCGGTTTCTTCTATTGCTGATAACCCTTCCTTTAGATCAGTTAGGGGCTTTTCTAAGTCAATAAGAGAAAGTACACCTTGCTGTTTAACAACATCTTTCACATCTCCTGCTTGTGCGTGTAAAGTTTTTATATTGCTCTGCAATTCCGTAACGTTTTCTGTTAATAATTGGGCAATATTTTTGTGTTTGGCGCTTTTTTCCTTTCTGGGTTTTTCTTCAAGTTCTTTCTCAACTTCTGCAATAACGACCGATAAAGCCTTTAATGGTTCCGTTACCGACGCAAACGCTTCGGTTGTGGTAACCGCAAACAACTCTTCTTTAATTGCCATTTTAAGGCTTTTAACAGCGTTCAATAAAACAGGCTTTTCCTTTTCAACAGTTTCAGGAAGTTGGGCGGTTGCTAAGTTCGAAATTATTGCAGCGAATTTCAGGAGGGGTTCTTTGATAACGGCGATTTTTTCTGCGGTCTCTTCTGTTATGTCCGAGACAGTTTCTGAAATAGCTTCAGCGTCGGTTAAAGCCTCTTTGAGGACGGTCAAAGGCTTTTCTAGTTTTACAACAGAAGAAATGGCCTTCTGGCTTTGGGGTTTTATTTCATCAATACGACCGTGTAAAGCTTTAGTATCAGTTAACAAATGCGTCAATGATTCTTTCAAATCTAGAATTAACGCTGTGTCTTTCCTCGAAGGTTTTCCTTCAGCTTCAAGTTTCGTTTCTATCTCGGAGATCGTAGCATGAAGAGCCTTCAATTGGGGGCTTGAAATAACAATAAATTTCGATTCCGTGGGCGAAAATAGGATGCTTTCTATCTTTTCCTTTACAGCCTGTAAAGCCTTTAGTATTTTTGGTTGTTCTATTTGGATTAATTTGGGAATTTCCGCCACGGTTCGGATGTTTATTACAGCAAGGTCTAAGCTTTTAATAGATTCCTTCAGGCTGTTAATTTTTTCTACAACTTCTGGAAGCTCGGTTGTAGTTTCTTCAGCTGCTGTTAAGGACTGTTGGAGCTGCTGAAGTGGGCTTTCAAGCTCCATAAGTGACAGAATCCCTTGTTGGGCGGGTCCTTTCGTATCTTTAATAGAACTTTTAAGGGTTTTGAGATCAGTGCGGAGCTGTATTAAAGGTTCTTTTAATTGTTGTATTTCTAGAACATCCTGTGATTTAACCTCTGCTGGTTTTAATTCCCGTTCAATGTCAGCAAGTACTGCACATAACGCTTGTAAAGGTTTATTAATAACACTGAAATTTGTAGTCTTCGCAGCTACTGTTGCAACCTGTTTGGCACATTCTTTTAAATATTTCACCGAATTGTCTAAAGTAGATTGCTCAGATTTTAGTACTTCGGGTAAATTTGTTAAAAGGGCAGAAAGTTGAGCGATAGGTTCCTTCAGTGTTTTTAATTTTCCTGCGATTTTAGGGGTGATATCCGGAATATCTTCAGGAATGTTTGTGATCTTTACTAACGTCTCATTTAATTCAAGTATTGGTGTTTCTAATTTAACAAAAGTCAAAGAACACTTGTCTGAATTTGATTTAAGGGCATTGACATTCGTACTAAATTCAACTACCGGTTTTTGTAAATCCTTTGCAATTGAAACGTCCAGCCTTTCAATTTCTTCGGCTGTTTTTACTTCTAACTTTTCGTGAATTTTCGACAAGGTTCCTAATAGCTCCACTAAAGGCTCCTTAGTAAGTACAAATATTTTACTGTCTGAAGATACCGCCGCAATCTTCTCGACTGTGGCTTTAAGTGTTTCGACGGCTTCTTTCAATTTGGGTTTGTTGGTTTCCAACGAGCTCGGAGTTTGCAAAACGTTTTGAATATCTTTAATAACGGTGGTAAGTATTTCAGTTGGTTGTTTCATAGACGCCAAAGTTGTAGCATCTTCTGAGGAAACATCTTTAGTTCTCTTCGAGCGATCTTTTTCTATAGCGACCAAACCATCCCGAAGCCTTTGTAGGGGTGTTTCCATATCAACAAGCCCAAGAACGCTTTCTTCTTTAAATCCTCCCAAACTTTGTATTTGCTTCTGTAAATTTGCAGTGCTACTTTGTAATAACCCAACTGGTTCTTTAATCTGCTTTGCGACCACCATGTCTTTACGTGGTACTTTCGCAATGGTCTTCTTCAGTTCTCCCTCAATATTTGAAATGGCATTTATTAACGAGTTTAATGGTTCAGAAATTCCACTGTAAGTCTTGACGGTGGGTAATATTCTTAGTACTTTTTCAGATGAAGTTTTGAGGTCAGCAACGGCTTTGCCTAAAATCGTCTTTTGAATTTCTATCATGTCGGCACAATCGAGGGTGTTTTGTAAACTAACGATGACTGATCCGAGGTCAACAAGTGGCGTTTTAAGGACGTTTAAGTTATCTGCGTTTTGAACGGAAATATCATCAACGCCTTCTTTTTCTCCGTCGATTATAGCGGAGAGTTCTTTTGCTAAGGATGACAAATGTTCGCGTAAACTACCAACTGCTGTAATTACTTGCTTAACAGGAGGTGATACCTTTTCAGTACATCCCTCTAAAGCTGTAATATTGGACTGTAGCTGAAGAAGCTGTTGGCGTATCTTTTGGGCGACGTTGACATCTCTTCTTGATATTTTTTCAGATTCTTGGAGCGATTCTTGAATTTTGCTTATGGTGGCTGATAAAGTAGCAAGAGGCTGAGAAGTAATCTCCAGCGATTTTATTTCAGAAGTACCAAGAGATACTTTTTCAACTGAAGACTTCAGCAATTCAAGCGCTTGGTTTAGTTTTGGCTTTTCTAACTCCAAACGTTCAGGGGTTTGCATTGCGTTTTGTACGTTTGTTATTGCAACAGCAAGTTGTTTTATAGGCTCTTGAAGAGCGTTTACTTCTTCTAATTTTTGGGCTTCAGCAGCGCTCTCGCCGGTTGTTTCAACTGCAGTTAATACTTCCTCTAAAGCTTGGAGAGGTTTCTCTAACTCCGTTATAGATAAAACTCCCTTTTGAGCAGGCTCACTTAGCTCTTGTTCTTGTGCTTGTAAGCTTTTGATATTTGTTTGCAGCTGAAGTAGGGGCTCTTTAATTTGCTGTGCGGCAATTGCACCTTTGCTGGACGTTTCGTCAGCTGTTTGCTTCAAATTTTCTTCAGTTTTCAGCACTGTGCTTATTAAAGCCTTCAAAGGCTCAGCAAGTGTTGTGAAAGTTGTTATATTTTGAACATTATTTAGAACTTGTTCAGCGGATGCTCTTAAATGTTCGAATTCTTTGCACAAAGTTGGTTTTTGATTTTCCATCATTGTCACATCTTTGGTGGCTCGCGTTAGCGAAGAACTGAGAGCCCTAACAGGTTCGTTGAGAATAACCAAGGCTTTTATATTTTCAGCATCAATTTCGTTTCCTTTTACTAAGACTGTTTCTTCGACATCTAACAATTTTTGTTCAAGCTGTGCGAGGGGGGCTTCTACCTCTGCGATTAAACAAACAATTCTTTTAACTTCTGGTTTTGCCATTTTAGCTTGATTTAGTAACGGTGCTATATTCGATTTAAGATCAGATAAGGACTGCTTAACTTCTTTTATAACTTCGAAGTCAGGACTTACTAGAACTTCCTCTGTTGGTTCTTCTAATTTCTGTTGAATATCAGCTAAGCATGCCGATAAAGTCTGAAGTGGAATTTTGGCAATTTTAAACGTTTGTTGTGTTGATGGAGAAACCTTCTCGATTGAACATTTAAGGCTCTCAAGTGCTTGTTGGAGATTCGGCTTTTCCAGCGCTAATAATTCGGGAGTTTTCGCAACATTTTGCACGTTCCCAATTGCGATGGCTAATTTTTTAAGAGGTTCTTGCAAAGTGCTAATTTCAACTGCGCTTTCTGGTTCGATATCTGCTACTTTTCCCTCCGTGCTTGCTGATTCAATGGCTGATAAGGTTTCGTGAAGAACTTCTAGCGGTTTTTCTAGTTCGGCTATTTGAAGAACACCTTGCTGAGCAGCAAGGCTTGCTTCAGTTTTTGCTTGTAAAGCCGTTATATTACACTGTAATTCTTGCAGTGGTTCTAATAACTGTTTTGCAACCACAGCATCGTGGCGAGGTTTCTTCTTCTTTTTCTTCTTTAGTGCCTCGTCCATTATTTTTTGGATGTTAGCTGCTTCGTTTATTAACGCCTTCATCGGTTCATCCAAAGTGATGAATGATTGTATTTTTGGAAGCACTTTCAGTGTGGTTTCCGCTTTAGAAATAAGATTCTTAAGCGTTTTCGATATTATCGGTTTAACTATTTCAACCATGTCGGGATTAGCGAGCACGCTTTCAAGGCTTAGGATAATTGCGGTGAGATCTACAACAGGATCTTTAATAATACTTAGTTTGTTTACGTCAGTTGCGGAGATATCCGCTGCGTCTTCCTTTACACTGTTTTTAATCGCTAATAAGGTATCCTGAATTTTCGCCAAAGGAGTCAGCAGATTTCCAAGCGACATAAGCTCTTCTTCTGATTCAGGCTTGACCTTTTTGCACTGATCTTGTAACGACTCGATGTTAAACTGCAACTGAGAAATTGGTAGCTTTAGCTTTCTCAATACCGCGGTATCTCGCCGTCCTTTATCGTCAAATTGATCCCGAATATCAGAAATAACTTCGATCAAAGCTTTAAGAGACCTGGTTGTTACGTCCAGTATTTTAACTTTTCTAGTTTTGAGGCTAAGCTTTTCGGCTGTTTGTTTGAAAGCATCAAGGGCTTTTTCCAAGTTTGGTTTTTCCAATTCTAAAAGGGTAGGTTTTTGTAGAACGCTTTCTGCTCTTGTAACAGCAACCGCCAGTTCTTTAATGGGTTCTTTTAGCGTGCTTACTTGCTGCACGCATTCTAACACAATCTCCGTGGGTTCAGTTTTTTCAAGAGCTGCTAAACTCTCTTGTAACATTTCAAGAGGCTTAGATAAGTAGCTTAAAGAGAGAATTCCTTGTTGAATAACGTTTTGTGCGTCTTTAATCTTCAAGTTTTTAATGCTGCTTTGTAACTGGGCAATGGGCTCGTTTAAGTTTTTGATGACGATGAACTCTTTCCTAATTTCTGGTGCTTGTTTTGTTTGTAACTGCTGTTGCACCTCCGTGATTGTGCCCTTCAAACTTTGCAGAGGCTCAGTGATAGCAATGAAACCTTCCAACTGCAGTGATAAATCGTAAACTTTAACACTTGTTGATTGCAGATCTTCGAGAGCTTCTAATAATTCTGGCACTTTTTCTTCGAAAACTTGAGGCGATTTTAAGTTAGTGGACGCATTGTTGATAACATCAGCCAATTTCAGCATTGGTTGTTTAAGAATATTCAGCCTTTCTGCAACTTCTGGGTTAATATCCTCAATACGTTGTGCATTCGCTGCGTCTTCAATAACATTCAGGGCGCTAGTAAGAGATGAAAGAGGTTCTTTTAGATTTTTCATACCGATTAACTGTTGCGAAGACGCTTTTTCTGCTTCTGCTGATAAAGTTTCGATGCTACTTTGTAACTCCAGAACAGGCTGTTTGAGTTCTGTTGTGACCATTACATCAACTCGTGAAGGCATTTCCACTGCGATTTGTTGTTGAATATTGGAAATCGTCGCCACTAATGGTTTTAACAACTGAGTTAAACCCCGTTGTTTTTGGGATATTTCCAAAGGAATTTTTTCCACGGATAATTTTAAACCTTGAAGGGCCGATTGCAACTCTGGCTTCGCCAATTCAAATGCTTCAGGTTGCATCAAAACATTATCGACTCGTGTAACAGCGACTGATAAAAGTTCGACGGATTGCTTGAGACTTTCTAAACTTGCTGCACCTTGAGGTGTTACATCCTTAACTTCCGTTGTAGTTTCAGCTAAGCTTTCCTGGAGTTCTTTTAGTGGTTCTTGTAAGCTCAAGAGAGATAACGTCCCTTGTTGTGGAACAGGTAATTTGAGTTCTGCAACATCCTGCTGTAGTTTCTGGAGAGTTGTTTGTAACTTCATTACGGGTTCTTTCAAGGTTTTCGTTACACCCACATCCTGCCTTGGTGTTTCTACTAATTTGTTTAGTTTTTCTTCGATGATAGATATGACAGCTGAGATAGCTTTTAAAGGTTCTTTTAGAATTGCAGAACTTGGTTTGATAATAATATCGTTTACTACCAATTTATAATCTAGGAAAGTCTGTAACAGGGCTAATTTTTCTTTTAACAGTTCTTGGGGGGCCTGTAATTTTCTTACGACACCATCAAGCTGTTTGGACAATTCCTGAAGACTTACTAGGCTCTCGTATGTTTCAATGGGCGTTTCTTCTGTTAATAAGGTATTTTCGAGGGAACTCAACGGATTTGACAAATTTACAATTGAAGATACGACTTCCTCATAAAGGGGATCGATGTTTTCACCCTGTGAACTAGCAAAGTTAACCTTAAGCTCCATTAACGTTTGCTTCAGCATTTTAATAGATTCCAAGTCCAGTTTTATAACTAATTTTTCTTGAATTTGTGAAGTGGTTGATAATACAGCGTTTAATGGCTGCAAAGCACCTTCTAAAGTTTTGCTTTTCGAAACTACAGGGCAGACTTTTTCAAGGGTTACCTTAAATTCTTCGAGAGCTTTTCGCAAAGCAGGTTTCTTCTCGTTAATCAGTTTAGGGTTTTCGAACACTTCTTGTACAACAGCTACGGCTGATGCTAGTCCGTCGACTGATTGATTGAAAACATTTAAAGTTTCAGCCGTGTCTTCTGAAACATCTGAAAATCCTTCACGGACTGCTGCACCCTCGATCACTGCCAGAGTTTCTTGTAATTCGTCCAAAGGCGTCTCTAATAGCTGCAAAGAAAGGACAGCTTGTTGGGATACTCCAGACGTATCTTTAGCCTGAACCTTTAAGGTTTTAACGTTGTCTTGTAGGCAAGTTAGTGTTTGTTTCAGGCTTTTTATTCTTGCTACATCTTTTCTTGGAGGTACTTGTAAGTTTTCTTGAATTTCCACCATTGTCTTAATTAACAATTGCAATGGTTCTGTTAAAGGCGTATTTTTAGCAGATTTATGCAGAACTTCTTCTGCTGATGCCTGCATACTTTCTAAAGCTGCTAAAGTTGTAGTTTTTTCTTGTTCTAACGATTCTGATTTATTAAGGGCAAGTTCAAGGTGATTGAGGGCTGTATCAATACAATTGGAAGATTCCCCAAACTTGTTTATAGCTGCGAGTTCTTCAGATGAAGTTAAGAACGCGCCTGAAGGGGTACTTGTGATAACAGAAAGCAGGAGCTTTAGAGGTTCTTGCAGATGTGTTAAAGGAGAAAGACTTGCTTGAACAGCCGGTTTAACCTTTTGTAATTTTTCTTGGATGGTTTGTAAATCAGTCTGTAACTGAGGAATTAACTGTTGGAGTTTTCCAACAGCTGTAACTCCTTCGGAATGTAGCTGTAATGCAGTTTCGAGCTCTTGTTGAACATGTGCAATGTGCGTTGTCATAGCTTTTAGTGGTAAAATAAGAATTTTAGCTGTTTTTGTTTCGGGAACGGATGTGGTTACGTTCTCAACGGCTAGTTTTATATTTTCTAGTTTTGATAACGAAGCCTTTTCTAAAAATACACTAGGTTCTTGAATAAATTCCTGCGCCTGTGTGTAAATCTCAGCAAGCTCTTGTAGTGGTTCTATTAAAGATGCAATTTTATTGAAGTCTTCTGCAGAAATCTCAACAGCTTCCTCTGGTAAACCTTCGATTACCATCAGGCCCTGCAGGAAATCCATGGAGGGTTTTTCAATCTCACTAAACGACGAGGTTGCCTTTTGAATGTTTCCACCTAAATCTGAGAGGTTCGCCTTGAGTGCCTTTGCACTACTTTGGAGTACCATGACAGGTTGTTTCAGTTGCAATATTCCAGCCTTCTCCGATGGTTTTGCAGGAGCTTTTTTGATATCTTTCTGAACTTCATTTATGGTTGCCAAAACAGCATTGATGGACTGAGCTAACATTTCTACAACTGGATTGCTTTCATAGGAGGTTAAAGAAATTTTTTTAGCTTCTGATTTGAAAGCATTAAGGGCGTTTAGCAGACTTGGATATTGGCCTTCTAAAGTTTCACTGTTACTGATGGCTTTGTTTATGTTTACGACAACAGCGTTGAGTTCTTGTATTGGTTCTTGTAATTGGGTTAATTTGTCAGCGGTTTGTGCTGAAATATCTGTGGTTTCGCCTTTTAGTACCAAATCCTCCGCTGTTGCAAAGCATTCAAGAAGAGCAAGCAAAGGTTTTTCCAAATTTGTAACAGTTAAGATTCCACCAGGCACTTGTTTGTTTTCTGACTGAGATTTAACCAAGTTAAGATTAACCTCGAGCTGTTGCAAAGGTTCTTTCAGTTTTTCCACGCACATTATTTGTTTGTCTATTGGTTCAGTTGCTGGTAACAACAAACTTTGTTGGGTGCTTTCAACAGCTTTCGATAACACCTGCAAGGGTTGTTTAATACTTTCTACAAATTCTTCCGCGGAAGATTGTTGAAGGATTTCATCGACGTTTGCTTTTAGAGCCACAACAGCTTCTCGCAAATGCTTCTCTTCGATTTTTAACTTGGAAGAATCTTCAGCTACCTTTGATATTTCTGAAATAACCGTTGCGAATTGTGTGAGACTACTTTCAAGCCCGCTAATTTTTTCTGCACTTTCTTTGGTTATATCCGGGATTTGATTAGCTTCCGCAAATACTTGCAGGGTGTTGCAAAAGTCTTCCAAGGCATTCAAAGATGGGCATAATTCAGGAAGGGTAATTACAGCCTGCTGTAAGGATGATTCTGCAACAGTAAGACGCACTGAACTTAATTTAGCCGTAGACAGTTGCAAAGAATCTTTTAACTTCTTCAGAACGGAAATGTCATTTCTTGCAATTTCTTTGCTTGGTAGATTTTCGTCTAAAATTCTAGAAAGTTCTTTGATTGGGCCACTAATGTTGGATAAAATAATCAAATTGGATATTTGTTCTGGTTGTTCCAATACTGACGTAGATGCTTTTGTTAAAGCGTCCACGTTTGAAGAAATCCGCTTTGAAAGTTCTGCATTTTTACTGGAAGGTTTTTTGTTTGATTTGTTAATTTGCTGGGTGGCTTGTTTTAATGTTTCTAAGTGGCTTCCCAGCACTTCTGTTGCGTTGTTAATTTTTCCTTTCTGAAGCTCTTCTTGCGTCAGCTTGCTTAACTCTTGCAAAGGCGTATTTAATACTTCCAGTGGTTTTACAACCTCCAGAAGTTCTTTATTTAACTTATCGAGTTGTGCCAGTTTATTGACGAAATTATTCAAATTATTCAATCCTGCTTGCATTTCCTTCCTCTCTGACAAACGTGTTTGCATGTTAATTATAGCCTTGATTACACCTTCAAGCGGTTCGGAAATTTTTTGGATAATCGATTCTTTATCTGGTGGTATTTCAGTAAACACCGTTTTTGTACAAACAGAGATTATTGTACTGTGTAACAAAGCTAAGGGTTCGGAAAAATCGTTGATTGTTAAACCTCCATGCTGAGACGACTGTGAAATGTCCGTTATTTTCTGAAAAGATTTCCCAATGTTATTAATTAGGGGCATTTCTTCTTCCACGATCTGTGCGTTGATGCTCTGATATAATTGTTCACGCAAGGCATGGAGCGGATTTTGTAGTTCTTCAAATAAACTCAGTTCACCTTGGGGTTGATGCTTAATCGTAAGAATAAATTTCAATAAACCTTGAAGGGGCACCTTAATCGATTGTAATTGGCTAACATCTTCGATCGTTTTCGGCTTTTCAAAGACAATGTGGACAAAATCAATAGCTTTACTGAGTTCTCTCAAAGGCTCGTTGATTATTTGTGCGAATGATGGGCCTTGCTTCACTTGTGGAAGTTCAGAAGTTGTTTCTTCCTTGAACGTGATTGTTGATACAATTTCTTTTAATATTTGCAGTGATTTAGCAATCGATTCGATTGCAGTAACATCGGACCCTTTCACAGTACTACTAACACTTTGTACCGATTCGATAAGTTTTTCCAAAGTGTTTAAATCCTCTTCTGAAATTTTATTCTGTTCTGCTGTTGATGAAATGCATTCTGATATCGCCTTTATTGGTTGCTGCAGCTCGGTTAGTACAACTAATTTTGTCTGAGGTTGTTGGGGTTGCTGCTGTGAAGCCTCAGAAATCATACAACTAAGATTATCCAAAGCTTTACAGGCAGTTTGAGCAACTTCAGTTTTCGCTTCAGCCGTTTGTGTTTGGACCAAAACAATATTCGCCAAGGTTTTTTCAATACTTCTGGAAACATCCTGCAAGGGCTCTGTCATGTCCTTAATTTGCGATTCTTGATTGATGCTTGCTATCGAAATTTTCAGCATTTCCATCGAAGTTTCCAGCTTTTGCACGTGGTCTGGACTGACATCTTTATCTAAACTTTGAGTAATATCGTTGAGTTCTTCAACTGTATTAGTTATAGTCTGAAGAATATTCTGATCGTCAGCTGTTAGTTTATCCTTCTTTTCTTCCAAAATATTTGAAATAAATTGCATCGCAGTCAAAGGACGAGGTAGTTCGGCTGTCAGGATCCTTTGCAACTTATGCTCGGGTTGAACGGTAGACAAAGATTCTTGAATTTCTTGCAAATTTCCTTGTAGCTTCTTCAGGATTTTCGTTGCGGCGTGTTCTTCTTCGCTAGGTTTCGGTGTTTCAAAGAGTTGCAATAAGTTCGAGGAAATGTTTTGAACACATTCAGCCACTGATTGAATCGGTGCATCTTCCTCTAAAGCAACTGTTTGGGTTTTAAGTTGTTCCAGTTTATTTTTAACAGCATCTGCCGGTTTAAACTCGTTACATGCGATATTATCCGCCACGTAATCAATGACTGCCGTTAACGTTTCATTAGTTAATTCCATAACATCTTGAGAAAAGGCACTTTCTAGAGGAAAATCTGAAATTAATCTTTCAGTGTTTGAAATCGATTGATATAATTCATCAATTTCGCTTTGCTTGTCGCTGAATATCGTGGATTTTTCGACTGTTTGTACGGTGCTAATAAGTTTCGCTAAGTCTTTAGTAATCGTAGCGAGCTGTACTTCTTTTCGCTTTAATTCCTGTACGGATTCGGGAATGTTTTCTGTTAAATTAATGACGTTTTTAATAAGCTGCTCTAAAGACTCCAAAGTGGACTTGATTTCTGTATCGTTTTTAATAGCAACAACGGCAAGTCTTAATTCTTCAGCCCTTGATTTAACAGTTCCCGTTAGTTCTTGTGGAATTTCCACGGTTGTTTCTTGTGCGAACATTACTTTGCCTAAGTAATCTTTCAGTTCCGTTAAGCTTGTATTTGCCGATTTAAGTGCCGATTGTTCTTCGTTGCTTGAATGCAAAGCATCAATTGAGTTGACTTTGTTAGATAAAGCTGCGATAGATTTATCAAGTTCGTCCAAAGCAGTGGTTTTGCCAGTTTCGTATTGGTTTTTTATGGTGTCAATAGGTTTTTGTAAGCTTTGTAGAGAATTAGCAACCATTTCGCTTAAGCGACCAACTTCTTCCTGAGGTCGTAATTCGATAACCTCAAGAACTTGCCCTGCAACTTCTTCCAGGGAAGCAAGAACGTTCTTTACTTTGGAATCGTCAGAAATAGTTCCGATAGAACACTCCAACTCGTGAAGACTTTTCTTGATGTTTTCTATTTGGGCATGTTGTACTTCGGGGGTTTGTTCGATCATTAAGTTTTGTACTTCTTCTAATATTTGTGCTGAAGATGCAATCGCTGCTTCCTCCTGTGCAGATATCATTTCAGGCTTATCTTCAGATATCCATGTTACAGTTGAAGACAGCGATTTCTGTAGCTGTGCTATGTTGGGGTTTTTACTTGCTAAAATTGGTTGTTGTTCCAACTGAGCCACAGAACGCTGAAGCTGTTTTAGATTATTTGCAGTTTGTTTTACAGCCAAATTAGTTTCTTGTTTAATGGTTAATAACATTTCAACAGATTCTGTAATATCGATTGTAGATGAAATTATATCTTTTAATGACGATGTCTGTGGAAGGATTTCAGTTGTAGCATGCAATTTATCGAGTGTATCCTGGGCATCTGGAGTTTTTTCTTGTATGCCCTTTTCTTGGAATGTTACGATACCCCAGTTCAGGTCGTTTAAAATTCCTTCAACAGTCTGGATAGCTGAGAGCTCTTCTCCAGATAATGCTGAAGTATCAACATCAAATATACAGGAATGTAAAGCGGATAATTTCTTAACCGTTTGAATAATAGAAGATTGTTTTTGTTTTGCAATAGCGTGCCGCTGCAATCTTGCAAGGGACCTTTGAAGATTTTCGATAGATATCGCAACAGCTTGGGTTGCTGTTACTTCTGGTGCTGGTTGTACAACTTCCGTTATATCCTTCGCAAACCTTTGAATTGGCTGCAAAATATTTCTCACAGAAGAGGTCGATCCAATGATCGATTTCAGGAGCTGTAGTTCTTCGATGCTTTCTTCAATATTTTGAACGGTTACAACAGGCATGTTAGATAACTGCCTTACGTATATGTTTAGATCTTCGCATACTTTATTACCAACAAAGACAGCCAATTCTTCCTCGTTGCTTAAAACGTTTATTTTACAGAACGTGTAAGGCAGACTGTTTTGGAATTCGGCTATTGACGATTTTATGGAATTAAGTAGGCCCTGCTTTTCTTCTGAAACACCCCTTTCAGAGATGGTATTTAAGGAACTTGTTAATTTTTCTAAAGTTTCGGTTAGTACGAGCATGATGGGGTGTACTTCGACTTCTATAGGTTCTTGAGGTTGCTGTTGGTCCGTGCTCTGTTCTTGAAGATCTGCAGCAGGTGGTTGTTGATCATCCTGCCTCACAGGTTCCGGGTTTTCTGGTTTAAGGTCTCCATTGTTGGTTTTTTCTTTCGCCTCAGGCTGTCCAGATTCTTCCGATAACACCTGAACTGCTTCCAGTAAACTGCTGTACATTTCAGGAAACACATTAGAAATGACAGTAAAAGGCGAAGATTCACTTACAGCAACTGAAGCTAATTGTATTTGTTCCGCTGCAACGTTTGCAAGTTGAATCGCATCATTTGTTACGATTTCATTTTGTTCAGCTGACTTTAGTAAACCATCTACTTGCTCAACACAATCTTTTAAGGCTTCTAAATAACGTACCTCTTCTTGGGTCACTTGAACTTCCTCGAAGTTTGATTTTATGAATTCAACGTTCTTCTCTAAAGCGTGTAAGGTGTCGTGTAGCTCCATAACCAGTGCTTGTTTTTCGCCTTCGTTGCAGATTACCTTATTTGAAACCTCTTTAGCGTGTTGCAGCTTTTGAATAAAAGCTTCTTCCACTAACCTTGTCTCAGTTGGCTCTTTTTGAGGCTTTTCTAACTGTTGCAAAATCGTTGGCATAACTATCGCGATATTATTTAGAGGGTTTGAAATTACTTTAATAGAAGGGTATCTTTCTACATCTTTGGTTAAAGAAACCAAGTCTTTTAAGAGGGCATCCTTTGATAAAGCCTGTTTCCCTTGATACAATGATAAAATTACTTTGTCGGTGTTTTCTAAACATTTTCCTATTTCACGTAGTATATCTTCTTCTGTCGGTAGTAAATCGGGTGCTATTAAATCATTGGTTGCCATTTGTAACGAATATAACGATTTTTGAAACTCCAAAATTAATTGCTTATCTACTTCGTGGTGTTTAATGGCAGCTGCGTCTTTAACAAGCCGCTGAACTGAATCTGATATTGCTTCTATAATTTGGAACTTTGCGGCCCTTTTGACATGTTCTTGTTTTAAAGACTTATCTATTACTTTCCCTACGACTTCGGTAAATTCCGCGAGGGGTTGAGTAAATGCTGAAAATGAAGATTCGTTAGGTATAAAGCCCAAGGCGGTTTGTAAATTATTGACGGATGTTTTAACTCCTTCATTACTTAAGATGCCCACTTTACTGTTATCAACTTGAGTATTTAAAGCATTTAACAACATTACACTTGCATGGATAACATTCTGCTCTGCGGGATTTAATCCACTCGAACTATGCGAAGCTGCTTTTTCTACCTGTGCTTTAATTAAAGGTAGGGTGTTTTTTATAACTTCAGATAATTCCCTTTTTTCTGGGTTAATTAAAGACGGATTCTGAACTAAATTTTTAAGAGCCTGTAAAGACGCCGATAAATCCTGAAAAGGCAAAACAGGTTTCTCTAACTGTGAAACAGAAATACTTTCAAAAACTTTAGCCATGCTGTCTCCTAAACTTTTAAGAGGTTCTACAATACCAACAAAATCTGGTATTTTGCCAACGGCGCCAACAGATTCACGGTAAGATTCCACGAACGGCTTTGCTTTCTCCAAAATCTCAAGCGGTAATTCCTCACTAGTTTCTTCCTGCACTTTCGATGATTGTTCAATGTAATTATTAATGTTTATCAACGATAACGCGATATTTTTAAACGAACCTTGTTCTTCCGGTTTTAAATCGACAACTTTATCAAAACGTTGCAGCGAATTATGCACACTTTTTATAGATCCTTCTAATTCCGTTAAATGATGTTGTTTAGCCGGGAGAATCCGTAACACACAAACCGACTTTTCTAGAGATTGCAACGAAGTATAAATATCTGAAATCGCGTTATATTTAACCTGTTGCTCCTCATCCATGGAGAGCTCATTCAAAGCTTTCGTCATTGCTGATGAAACCTCCTTCATTGAACCAACTATGAATTTTATTGGCAAGTTCTGACTGACTTCTGAAAGTTGTTTACTAAGATGATTCACTTCCTCCATCAGCGACCGAAATACTAATGGAATTTGCTCTTCTGTAAAACCGGCCGGTATGCTGTCAGTCAACCGTTGTAAGGAACAATCTATCGCTTTTAACGGTTCTAAATCTGCACTTGTTATGTCTAAGTTAGTACTTTCTAATGATAAGATCTCCAACGAATTTTGTATGGTATCCTTTATAGGATTAAGAATAGCCTTGTTGGCGGAATTTTCAATTCCGCAAATAAAATGTTGTATTTGTCTCAAATTATTTTCAAGCGGACTGAAAATTTGTAACCTTTGTTCGCGTTGTTGTTGGGCGTTTGAAATGCTTTGATGTAACTTTTGTAATGACTCAGACATATTTCTTATTTCCACTATATCTTCGATTGTAACAACTGGCTCTCCTTTTTCCTCAAACAAGGAACTTTGTTTTAATTTTTCGACGCACTGTATGACTTCGGACGCTTCTTGATATATTGCAGAATCAATACTGCTCACTTCTTCTTCCAATTGTGGTTCTTGCTGAAGATTTACTATACTTTTCTGCAGCTCAAGCACAGGTTGCACTAATGCCTTTGCAACATCGATCGATTCTATAGTCTGACTTTTAATGGCTTGTTGTATGATGGGCAAGTTTTGAATTACTGCAATTTGTCTTTGTAGTTCTTCGAATTTTGGATGAGCAAATCTTTGTTTATGACTAGGCAACAAAGCAGTTTCTTCGAATTCTTCCTCTAGAAGAACATTCGCAGCCATTTTCTCACCTGTTAAAGGTGTATCTTCAATTATGGGTTCCAAACGACTAAGAGTGCAATGTTCTGAAGGAGTCGCATACATAAGATTAATGTTTTGCTTAACCTCCCGAGATCTGTTTTTAAGCAACGACAAGTAATTGTAAAATTCCTTTTCCTCGTCTTTAATTTCTTCCTCTACGTTAATACACTCTTCTAATATGTTTAAAGCGGCGATTATGTCCTCTAAGAATTCTACCGTGTCTTTATTAACGTCCAACACTTGATTGTTTAATATATCCAGCGGTTGTGATAATTTATCTAACGCTGCAAGAGCAGCTTCGGTTTTAATTGTTGAAGATTTTTTGAGAGTAGAACTGAAATCTCTCTGTAAAGTTGTTAACTGGCGCAAAGCTTCAAGTATTGCTGGATCGGTGGTTAGTTTTTGAGCTTCTTCTATGTTATAAAGAAGGTCTTCCATAGATCTTGTCATATTTTGATTTACTATTTTAATTAAATGGTCGAAAACGTCTCTAACGATATCTTCAGAAGACATTGAAGCTGGTTCACTTTCTGCTTCAACATCAGACGCTGATATGGTGCGCTGCATTTTATTTAAACAGCTTAGAATTTCATCAACTGGAGTTGAAAATGATTCTAACACGTTCATACAAACTACACTTGAATGTCTTTCATCACTGGGCTGTTGTCTAATTATTTCGATTCCTTTCATTAATTCGTGTATTGGATTTGTGATTTGATCTATGACAGCTATGCACAATTCCTGTGTAATAGATTTTCGGCGAATCGATAACCGCGTAGCTCGTTTTGTGATAACCTGAATCTCTTTTGATAGCGTTTTAATTGGTTCACTGAGTTTCTCCAGTATTAAATTACAAAGATTGGGATACATTTGTTCACTGTCTTCGTACGCGATAATTCGTTCAAGGTTTTGAAGTTCTTCTTTAATTTTGTAAGCGGGTTGGGCAATTTTTCGAAGAACATCTATAGTAGTTTTGGGTTCAGCAAGGAGCTCGATACTTTTCACAACTTCCTCTCTTGATTCTTCTACATCTTTCGGTTTCTCTTTACTTCCAGTCATCTTCGTCTGCATTATCGTGTCTGATCTTTGTAAACCAGTATGTATTTCCTGTAAGGTCGTTACTACCTCTTGTATTAATTTAGAAGGCGTTGTTCGTCCTGCCATCTTAGATACACCCAGTTGCAATTGATCTTTTTCCAACAGAGCCATATTTTCGATCAATTTTAAACTTGTTTTCATGGATTCGCCGGTAGTATCCAGAATGTTAGCGCAAGTTTTTTGAATTAACGTATGCTCTTTACCTTGCATTTCCATACATTTTTCAATCACAGCCAAGCTTTGTTGTATCTCGAATATTGGGGGAGCAATTAATTCGACCATTGACAGTTGATCTCTTTGGCCACCTTTTTGATAAAGCGTTGTCAGGCACGTTTGTATGTCTTGAATTGGTTGCAATATACTGCTAATAACTTCGATGCTCCTGTTAGCTGCTGCCGATGTTGATTTTAAAGTAGACTGTAGGAATAGTTCCTCTTCAACTGCCGACAGGCCCTTCTGGACGTCGTTCAAATTTTGTTGTAACTGCTTACTTAACTCCACCTCCTTTTCCCGTAGTGCTTTGAACCTTGAAGAACTACTTTGACGAATTTTTAAGCCGTCTCCTTCCTCACCTTGAATATCCCTTGGGAAAACGTCCTGTTCCAAACTCGAACTCTTAAGTTTACTTTTTTTATTTACATCGTCTTTAAAGGAATCTTCAGAACTTTGTGAAGATTGCCTGCTGGATTTTCTTCTTCTTTTTGGTTTTGGTTCTTCTGAATCTACCCTATTTACCCTTAAGTCTGAACCGATCTCGTGGGTAGTTTGAGGTGATAAAGGTTGCCTCTCCATCTCAACATCTCCAGGTAAACTAGTTGTTTCTGTAATTGCAGCCACTTGAAATGCTAGATCTTCTTCGTTTATACGATCGGAATCTTTTGCACTTTCAAAATCACCGTAAGATTCGCTGTCTAATTCTGCTGCACCTGCTAAACTACCTTCACCACCTTCAGAAGCAACTGAATCGTTCTTTGAAAGACTGTAATATGTATTACTTTTTTGTGAGTCTGATTTTTTACGAGGTGGGCGTTTCGGTGGTTCTCCGTTCGATGTTTGTTTCGATGAAACTTTAGAATCATCCGTCACTGAGAATATTTCTTCGACGTCTGCTTCTGTTCGTAAATCTTCCTCGGCTGTTGCAAAATGTTCTTCTGAAACGTCTATAATTACAGCTTCCATTAACAAGTTTCCAGACGTCGAAGACTCCTTAACAAAGCGCAGTGGTGGAAGTTCTATTATGCTGTGTTCTAAAACATGACAACCCGTTGGATTTATTTTTATCAACAGTAACCATTAATACTTACCAGAAACGTGCTCTGATAACTGGTCGGCATACATTTCCACAATTTGTATCGCTTCTTCTTCTGTAAGATCGGGAGTTTCATAAAGAGACACCGAAACCTCTTTACCATCAAATGAAAACGAAACTTCTCCTTTATCATCGATTGTGAGTGACATATCGCCTTGCGGCGTATCATAAAGCTGTGACGTATGTTCCTCGTGAATTGTCGATAACGAAGGTTGTCGAGCTAATTCCATACGTTGTTCAGGTCTGGGTCGTGTTTGATCTTCAAATCCAAGCAAAGACGCAGAACTAGCTACAGTACCCATGCAATTTCTCGCTTCGCACGTGTATGTCCCCAGACAACAAGTGCCATCCTGATATCGTTTTTAAATATATAAAAGTGGCAATATTAAGACAGAACTTACCTCTCCTGAAGTTATTCGATGAATGTCGCCTGGCTTCAACTCTTCGCCGTCTTTGTACCATTTCAATACAGGTTGAGGAACTCCGATTACTTTACATTCTAAATTTACAGCACCCTCTTCAGAAAGAACGGCTCGTAGACATTCCAGGAATTTGGGTTTCTTGAAGTGTTTAGGAATTAATAGTTTAAGGAAACACGATGTGACTGAATGTCCAAAGTCATTTGTTGCTACACACTTCCATTCAGCTTGATCCATAAATTCTAAGCGAGTTATATCTAAATGGCATATTCCTAAAGTTTCTTGGCTCACTTGGTATCGTTCTGGTTCATGATCTACCGGTTGATCGTCACGAAACCAATACAGCGTAGGAAGAGGTGTTATGCTCACTAAGAAAGGGAACAAATTTTAAAATGCTTCTTCAAATGCTACGAATTTTCCTACCTTGCACAGTAAATCTGAAGGTTTCGTTAATTTTTGCTTCACAACTCTTCAATCCTTGTATAAATCTGGGTGCTTGACTTTTCGAAAGCAGTTGCATTCTTTCTTCGTCATTTAGTTGATTTTGAATGTCTTCAATTGTGAGTTCGGCAGTACTTTGGGCTTCACCCATACAGTTCTTTGCGATACAACAATACGAACCAAGGGAATTAGTACCGGTGAGTTGGTAAACATCTCCTGGCTTTAATTCTTGTCCATCTTTAAACCATCTTAACAGCGGTGTAGGAGAACCCACAACCTTGCATTCGAAAGAAACTAATCCCTCTTCTGTTAAAACCGCTTTCAAACTATCCATAAAACGAGGTTTTCGAAAATGTTTTGGAACTGTAATTGGAATTAATTTAATTTAAGCTTTGTGGTTAACGTTGTGGCGACTATCTTACTGGTCATTTTTATTTCACACGTCGAAATGGAAATGCCACCATCTTCACTTGTAGCTACACACTTCCATTCGCCCTGATCGGCTGCCTCGGTAGGTTTTACTTCTATCGAGTACCCCCCAACTCCATCAGCCAATTTTCGGTACCGACTTCCCAGAGCTTCATCGTCTACACGGCCCTCTGAATTATACCAGTTTACTGATTTGGGCCATGGAGGTACCGAAACTGTAAAGAATCCCGGATGTTATTAACGCCCTTATTTAGGTATTTATATCAAATACTAACCTTGACAACTTAAAGTTAAAACATCACCAATTTTCACAGTGTCGTCGTGTAAATCTCGAATAAATATCGGCGGAGTTCCAGCCGGCACAGAACTGGCAACATTTAGCAAGGGAATAGTTAATTGTGAAATTTAAAGGTAGAAAATTACTAACCTGTCAGCTGGTTTCAAGGATCCTTCGCGACTACCACTACCAGCAACATGAACCTTTGAACTTGAGTAAGCTTTACCCATACAGTTAATAGCTTCGCAGGTATACGTCCCCAATGATGTTGGATCATCCGGGTTAGCAGTAAGAGCGAATACATCACCCGCTTTAATTTCCTTTCCATCCTTGAACCAGCGCAGCAGTGGAGTTGGTACTCCAACTACTTTACATTCTAAGGAAACGGTTCCTTGTTCCGTTAGAAGAGCGCGTAGTTCTTCGAGGAACACCGGTGCCTTATAAGCTTTAGGTACTGCAATATTCTATTTAGATTCAGTTTGTAAAAACAGAGATCCATTTAGTTACCGAGTACGTTGAGGTGGCATGAACTAGAGGCTTGTCCAGCCTGATTACATGCGGTACAGGTCCATCTTCCTGCATCTTGAGCAGTTACAGGGGCCACATCGATGCAGTGAAATCCTCCTTCGTTAACAAAATTAAATCTTTCGCCCTGTATAACTCGTAATTCGTTATGTAGCCATTCGATCTGTTAAGGATTTAAACCATATTGAATATTAATCTGGTTAAGAGTGTTGAACGTTCTGTTACTGAGGGACCATTTGATATTGGTTATTGGGTAAAGCTTAGGAGGCTTAACAAAAAAGACAGGAAAAGGTGCATCAAACATGTTTTCATTGGAAAAAGAAGATCTTGGGAAAATAGGAAATGGAACTGATTTTCAAATTGTAACCCACCGTAAGATCAGTAAAACTCCTAATTTCTACAAGAAATCTCGTTCTAGTGCCAACTTTAACTGAAAGGTCGTTCAGTCGTCGTAAAAATGCTGGCGGTTCGTCTGCACTTCCTGCAGTTTCACTAACACGAAGTTCGAGGTCTCTCGAACAATATCCTGCAGGAGATTTTGCGCTAATGGTATATATTCCAGCATCTTGTTTCTGTACTCCATCCAATGCCAACTGGATGCTATTCCCGGTTATCGTAAACTTTGTTCGTGTATCGTGTGGTAATGGAGCACCGTCTTTGGTCCTAAAAACAAAAACGTTTTATATTTCTTTTTCTAATCTCGTCCCTGTATAAACGAAACTGAATGGGAGATGCTTCAAAAATAGTTTGTTTTGTTGTCTGTAATTGTTTTAACATTTTAAAGAATGCAAATCACAAGGTAAGTCAAGGTCTGATCTAACTAAATAATACAAGAGCACATCGTCCAACTGCGAGTTTATGGAACAGTGCCAAAATTAATTCTGGTTGTAATAATAAATCGATTTTGAAAAATTCAAATGAACTCTGATTAAACTGTAATTGCTTTTATATTTTAAAGAAAAGTCTTTTTGGCACATTTAAAGGTTGAAAGGATATTTTTGTACCAATTTTAATTTCGTTAGAACTTTCAAAGTGTTCGAATTGTTTTCTCTCAAGCCCAAAAACAGATTGTATTCAAACGAAATTTCTTCAAATTGTTCTAATCATTCTTAAATCATAAACCCATACGATAAGCAATTCAAAAAGCACCTTTTTGAAATTTTTTTCCCCAAAAAGCCCACAACCTGTTTGGTATTGAAACGAAATTTGTTCAGAATTTTTCTGATCATTCTTAAATCATAAAGCTTTATACATCCATACGATAAACACTTCAAAAAGGACCTTTTTGGATTATTTTTAACAAATTTTTGAGATCAAATGTTTGAAATCTCCCAAAAAACCCAAAAACAGATCGATATTGAAACGAAATTTCTTCAGAATTCTTCTAATCATTATCAAAATCTAGGCGACAAATACCTCAGAAAGATCTTTGTTAGAATATTTTTAGCAAATTTTTTATTTTTTTAAGATACCAAGAAAGTAAATATTGCTGAAAGCAATAGGCAATCTAAATATGTAGATAAAAGAACAAAAATGGCGATTTCTATTGTTGAAATCAAGAAAGCAAACAATTTTGTTAATATTTCGTAAAATTGAGGAATCAGAAAAGGTTAAAGTTTTTCTTAAGCTTTTAGTGCAGTTCAAAATATACGCAAATATGACATTTCATTTGTAACATCTTATTTAGCATTTTTTCACTTTATTGCTTTATAGTTTTCCTCTTAAAATACCATTTTAAGCTAATCTAAAAACATAGATCAATTAATTAAATAAATAATCGATTTAATTATGTAGTTGTATAAGTTTTCAAATTTTAACTTAAATTTGTATAAAACTAACGAATAAATATAATTTATGAACGCAACCTCATTAAAACAATGAGGATGTCATAATTTCTAATTTTATGTCAGGTTGCTAAACTGTAACATGGCATTCTTGGAATGCAAGTTACGTATCTTGTAAGTAATTTCGCTTTGACAACAATGTTTTGATGTAACTTGTTGTGATACTTGCCAGTATATAAACGAAGAGTTTAAATATAACATCTCAATATAATTCCACATGTTTTCGTGACATAACATAGCACAGCACAGCTAGTGAAAAGGATATCATTTGTGAACAATTGAAGAGTTATTTTAAATATCGTGTTGAAAGAGAGCTTTGTTAGATTGTTAACAAGAAACAGAATAAAAAAAGCAAAGTGAATTACAGACCGTCCTAGCGAAATAAGTTAACAGAAATGATAATTAACAAACCAGAAATTTTCCAACGAAAGTGAAAAAATGTAAAGATAACGAGGAGGGCACATTAGGACATTAACAATGGATCAACAACAGATTGTTCTTAAAAATTGTGAAGAAACTAATTACTGTAAACTAACAGATTGAAGTTAAAAATGTTTTTGAGGCCCAATTTTCCGCGGGGCCATTTTCAAATTTGCGTAGTTAAGAAAGTGTCTCAATTGTGACTTTTTTCGAAAATTTCTGATACAAAATTAAGGATATAATTCCTGTACTTCTAAAATCTATCAGAACGAATTAAAACGATATTTAGGCCCAAATTTGAAAATGAAATAAATTGACTTTTTCCAAATTTGTAAAAAGAAAATTTTCAGATTTTCATTAAAACAGCTTTTGAAAACCTAAGATTTTACGTTTATACTTAATTATTTTATTTATTTTTATTATTTCAAGTTATGTTTAAAGGTGTTTACTGTAATAATTTTTATTTAATAAATGGGACAAACTGCACTGCAGTAAAACTTGGCAAAGAAACTCTGTCACTCATTCGCTACAAAGCAGGTTGGTTGGACCTTGAGCTTGAGCTTTAAAAATAATGTAAAAATGTTGTAAATATGGCCATTTGTTAAAAACAAAATTTTTTCATTTTACCATTGTGGCAAGGCAATTATTGTAAAGTGTTTGATATAGAAGCCTTTATGTTAACAAAAGTAAAAATTCAATGAACATTTTTTGTTTTAATTTCAGTCAATATTCTGCACAATTAACATTCAAAAATATCCTAATTTTGTATAAATATTTATAGGATTGATATATTATAATTATGTAGAAATATTGTCAAAGGAAGAAAATAAAATTAAATAAAAGAAAAATAAAAATTCGTAATTTACAGAAATTTTATTTAAACTTTGGAAACATTTCCGAAAATTCAAAACTTCGATATGTAAAGTGATCTTAAAAGCATTTTCAATTTAAATTTACATAATTAAAATCACAGGTTAGGAAAGATAAACTACGAGGGTGGATCAAATATAAAAGAGCCTTTGTTCATAAACAAATTATTTTGCAAAGTCAAAAACAATTTCTTTCAATAATTTTCAACGTATTCCCCTTCTCTGTCTATACATTTTTTCACTCCGTTTTCGTAGAAAGAAGCAGGGCGGGTATCTAACCTGGTGCGCAACGCATTATCACCAAGTTTCTTACGTATGAAATCGTCAAACCGGCTGAAATCCGGCGTAGATTGCAGGCACAGTTCGGTAATGAAACCCTTTCATGGCTACATCAAAACGAGCAAGCATGGAGTGGCGCCTCAAAGGGGAAGCAAACCCAGTGAAGGCGAAAACTCGCTTGTCTGTAGACAAAGTTTTGGTCACCGTTTTCTGGAACTGGAGGCGGGTCCTGTTGGTCAATTTTTTGCACGACCGAAGGACAATCAACGCGGTCTACTACCGTGACCTTCTAGCTCAGGTAAAGCTTGCTTATCGCCGGAAAAGGAGAGACTGCCCCATTCTAGACGTATTGCTCTTCCATGACAACGAGAAAATCGCCGAAACGAACTGGACTGTACTTGAACACCCTCTTTACAGTCCAAATTTGTCCCCTTGCGATTTCCACCTGTTTGGGACACTCAAAGAGTCAGTAGGAGGAAGTTTTCGTGCGAACTTGGTTAAACATCCACCCTGCTTCTTTCTACGAAAACGGGATGAAAAACTACCAATCCGTTGGGAAAAGTGTATAGACAGAGAAGGGGTATAGTATGTAGAAAAATAGTGCAAATTTGTTTTTCTATAAACAAAGGCTCGTTTATATTTGATCCACCCTCGTATTTTAGGCTCCTTTTCATTCATCTCCTCTAGTTTGTGCTTAAACGCAAGTAATCCGTTTCAGAATATTCAGTTTTTAATTGATATTCTTTTTTTTTAACAATCGTTATAAAGATCCGCAGGAGATTTCTTGATGGCATTCAAATTACCACCAACAAAAGCTTGCCTTTGGAAAACGTTGTGGTTAAAGTAAAATGACTTTATTTTGCGTTCGAGGGATAATTTTCAAAATAAGAATTTTGGAAAACTACTTGTTCTAAACCTTGCTGTAGGTTTTGAGGTCAAATCATGAAGGGCTTGCGTGGATAACAAATGAGCCTAAAAAGTGAAAAAATCATCAAATCATCAGTTCTCAAAACGATTCCTTGGAGTCTCCGACTGACGTACAAAAGAAATTTCCACTCATTTATATATGAGGAGATAAACAAAGCAGTTGTGGCTTAATGTATTTATTTTTGGCTTTGCTATATCGTTTTCTGATGTCATTCTTATAGCTTGGTCAAGGAAGGGGGTCTAGACGGAAATGCTTGGAACAGATTTTTTTCGACTTCAGGGCTGTGTTTAGAGTATTTAGGCATACTAAAAGTCCCCGGACCTACGAGGTGAGCGGGGTGCACGGGGGCACAAAGAAGGTCGCGTTTTTTTTTTATTTTTCGCTTATATCTCGAAAATGGTGAGCCGTAGCGAAAATTGTTATATTCAATTAAAGCTGACAAAATTTTCTACAAGAAAGTCCCTTTCCATTCTTTTCATATCTCCAATAGTTTTCGAAATATCCGTCAGTCAAAATTGCAATTTTTTGAAAAACGTAATTTTGCCTCACGTTTTTTGATAAACTTTGCCTCCTAACTTCTTTACTTTTCATTTGGGAAGAAAGTGCTCAGAAAAGAAGTTGTAGAGCATTGGTTGTAGACTAAGTCATTTTGACTCTCTTTGGGCTACAGGGTCCTGGGGTCAGCTCAGGTAGTGTTTCGTCGTCCTCGTCTTGTTTATCTATTTTCTCTTCCATCTCGTCTTCTATTTCTTCCTCCATTTCTTCAAGTGATGTGGGGAGGGTTTCCACCACCTCGGCATCATCATCGTCCAAGACGGGGATGCCGTTAAGACAATTCCAGTGGCAGTTTTGGCAAACGGATGAGCAGTTCATTGAAGCTGAAGCTGAAGCTGGTTGTCTGGCTTAAGCTCCCACCCCCAGAGTTGATGAGACAGCTCGTTTCCTAACCAGAGCTGGACCTGGTGATAGACTCTGAAGGAATGCTCCTTAGCTGCCCCCGCATTTGGTGGGAGAGAAGAGACTCCAGGTTTGACGTTTGCTACTGACTTGACAAACGTTTGGTAGCGATGGAGGTTAAGGGATGTCTCCTTTGCTAGTGCACCATACCATCTCAGGAAACATTTCTTTCCTGCTTCCTCAACCTCAGCTTGTGATGAGGAGGGTCTAGAGAAGACTTTCAGCTGCATTGCGAATGTCAGTGTGTTTTTGGTACAGTTTGACAAAACCAACTTTACTTTTCCGGAATGCTGCTGACGTTGTATCGCAGCCAGTGTAGACATGTAGGAACAGAATGTCCTTCAGTTCCAGTTGTTGCATCTCTTGAGTCGAATATACGTTGGTCTTGACTTTTCCACGGCCAGGTTTAACAAACATAGCATACGATAAAATGAATGATATTAGTAAATGTTTTTTTAGGCTGACAATAATCATTCGAGCGATTCGAGGAAGGAATGGCCGTAGTGCACGGCTTTTTGGCTACGGCGGCTCACCGTTTTGGAGATGTAAGCTAAAAACCAAAAATGGGATCTTCTTTGCGCCCCCTGCGCCCCGCTCACCTCAAAAGTCCGGGGGCTTTTAGTATGTTTACCTCCTAACTACTCCAAACACAGCCCTGAAGTCAAAAAATCATTTCCGTCTAGAACCCCTTTTAGAGCGTTCGTTGGCTGGATTATTAGTTAACATAATAAAATAGTTAGACAAAAATTTCAATTAAGAAAATTAGTTAAAAATTCTAATTTAATTTCGAATTGTTTTCTTATTTTAATTTTTCATTTTCGAACATTAACTGCAAAATTCGGCAATGATGATAAAATGTTTCCCAGAAAAACTTCGCTTCATAAACGAAAAACAACGTCAAATTCAAGATTAAACCCTAATTTTCCAAAAATTTTCTCATTTTTATCCATTTAAACAATAACAATATTAAGACTTTTCAGTGTAAACCTGAAAATTGCTTACCGAGTTCGACCAAATTTCAGATTTAAAAAACCAATATGAAAATTATCTTAAACGGTTTTATTTTATGACACAAAGTTCAAATTTGCAAACACAACAGGGCATTGGGGCACTGATGTTGAAAAGTGTATGTTTGGAATTAGTAAATTAAAGTTTCAGCATGATTTTACTCAAATATTCCTTTTTTGTTTTAAAATAATAAGAAAATTGGGGCTTTTTATTGTAAACCTGAAACTTACATACCAAATTTCAGGATTAATAGCAAATATTCTTCAGAAGAATTTGTTTTCATACAGAAAAAATTCAAAGTTAAGATTTTACGAAAATATTCGTCTTTTTCTTTAAAATTGAGAAAAAGAAAATTGAGATTTTTCAAGATTCAAAATCGAATTTTAAACTTTTAATAATTTGAAATTTTGTAAACTGTTTTATTTTATAGCAGAAAGTCAAAATTTCCTAACAAAACAGAAGATTTAGGTATTAAGTTTGAAAAGTGCAAATTTTGAATAAGCTTCGGCATGAAATGTGATATATGAAATAAAACATTTACCTATTTAAAATCTGCAGGTATACAAAATAATTTTGAAGGAAAGGAAAAATTCACCGAAAATTTCAGCATTAAATTAAAAAAGATCAAATTTGGTATATACATACATCTTTATATCTATCTACATAATAAAATAGTTCGATAAAAAATTTAATTAAGAACACCAATTAAAAATGTTATTTCAATTTGCAACTGTTTTCATACTTTAATTGTTCGGTTTCGAATCTTTACTGCAAAATTTCGCATTCATAAATTTTTGGTGATTTATTAGTGCTGTTTCCAATATTTCTCAAAAAAATTTCTTTTTATACACAGAAAACGTCAAATTTAAACCGTAATTTTCCAAAAATATTTGATTTGGGCATTGAGTTTGAAAAGTGTAAGTTTTGAATTAGCAAATTAAAGTTTCAGCATTAAATTAATTTATGAAATAATGCATTTGATTTACGCTTTAAATGATCAAACTAAGTTGATTTCAAATACTTTGAGTTAGCAATTACCAAAAAATCCTGCGGAAATTTGTTGTTAATTTCAGCGAATATTCTGCGTATTTAACAAAAGAACTAGTTTTGTTTAAATTTGTGTATGATTGATACATTAATAATATATTATTATTATTATTATTATTTATTAAATAAGAGCTGAGGAGAGATCTCCTATAATGCTCCCAAGAACAAAAATGTATACAGTATACAAATTACAATAATGGTAGTAATTACAGTAACAATATTAATTAATATACTTAGTCTAAGTAGCCTAATGAAACAATGATTAACAAAAATGTGATAAGTAAACATAGAACATAGATTACAACGAGTCAAGTCGGTTTTTAAAATTGTTTAAGGAAGTTACTTCAAAAACAGAATCAGGTAGCTCATTCCACAAATAAAAAACACGATTCGATAAAAATATTTGTCTAGGAACAGATTTAAAGGTTATCGAAGGTTAACAAAAATAAATTGAAGAAAAATTCAAACTTGGATCATAATTTACAGAAATTTTATTTATTTAATGAAGAACAGAATCGGCAATACGGCAGAGTAGGAGTGCACGTAATACTGAAATATTGAGAGTTAAGCAATGGTCTGCTTGGCCAGAACTTAGATGGGTGACCGCCCTGCGGCTCGGTGTACGACCGCCTCAACACTGTAATGGTATAAAAGGGTAAAAAGAGAAAGAAGAAGAAGAATTAAGAACAGTCGTTAAATTCAATTTGCAAGGGTTTCAGTATTTTAATTTTTCGTTTTCGACTCTTAAACTTAGCAATAAATTTTTTGACGAGTTATTAGTAGTGTAGTAAACATTTCGCAGAAAAATTTCTTATACACAAAAAAATCAACGTCAAATTCAAGATTAACTACTTACTAAAATACATTTTTTTGTCTTAAATTGAGATCTTTCAGCGTAAATCTGAAAATTGCATACCAAATTCAACCATATTTCAGGATTAAACATTGAATTTTGAAAATAAAATCTGAAATATCCCAAACTGTTTCATTTTATGGTACAAAGTTTCCCAAAAAAAAACAGGAGATTTGGGCATTGCGCTTCAAAGGTGTAAGTATATTTTAGTTCTTGCTTTTGCTCTAAATAAGGGCCGAACGCTTCAATTTTCAATCCAAGAGATGGGGTCTAACTTACCCTAATAGCTTCAACAACTTCTTTATACC
This sequence comes from Melanotus villosus, assembly GCA_963082815.1. NCBI lineage: Eukaryota > Metazoa > Arthropoda > Insecta > Coleoptera > Elateridae > Melanotus > Melanotus villosus. Next base: position 13,899,346 of record OY720423.1, read on the forward strand.
AATGAAAAGCTGTGGATCAGAACCACTAGCGAAAAATCCTCAATAACCACAAAAGCAGAAGGAAACAACCCCAGACAATACAAGAAAAGGAACCTCAGGCGTAGTCGGTATCGATAAAGCGGTTGTTCTAAAGAACAGTCCAAAAAGAATGCTAAGATAAATCACAATGACTTGTAATGCTACTCTTCGCTGAAATATGGAACAGAGCGATCATATCTACGAGTATATCTTGCCCAGGACGAACCATAACAACTATCATTGCGTTTTCAAACGTTGTCCAAAATATTAGACTGAATTCTACAGGCCAGCCCTTAATTTTTGTTTTGCTTTAAAATTTAAAACCTGAAAATTGAGTACCGCATTCAAACAAATTTCAGAATTAAAAATCGAATTTTGAACTTAAAACCTGAAATAACCCAAACTGTTTTATTTTATGGCACAAAGTTCAAATTTGCAAACAAAAACCGAAATTTAGGCATTGAGTTTGAAAGGTGCAAATTTTGAATAAGCAAATCGAAGTTTCAGCATGATTTAAGAAATCCAGGTTTTAAATGTAGACTTAGAAATTTAAGCTTTTTGGACCTTTTCGGGAAGAGTCGGGTTCTAACCTACGTACCTATAACCTATTTTATCCTTCCCAAACCTTATACCCACTTTCCAACCCGCCTGGCAAGCGTGGCTTTTAAATGTCAATACCACCCAATTAAAAACAATGTCGATATTGAATGTTTCTTATGGGAGAGGCATATGTCCAGGAGTGGACTAATATAGGCTTAGAAGAAGATAAGATGAAGACCTTTTCGAATATTAATCAGGCCTATCAATCGAAATTTTCGAATTTTAAATGTGATTCTGAAAAGCAACAAAACAAACACTTCTGAAAATAGCTGAAACATGAAAAGTATCAACCCCTAATATAACTATGTTGTTTTATGAAATAATCAATGTATTCAAAATTTGCACTTGGGTGTCTCAGTAAGAACTTGAATTTAGAATCGCGCGCCATTTTAGTCTGTCAATTGTTGAGTCAGCCATATTTGGTAGTTTTTTAATTAATACATTAACATTTACGAAAATGATGCGTTACACTTTGGAAGAACGTTTGTTAATAGTGAAAACTCATTACAAACATGGGGAAAATTTTACAGTGACGAATCGCAAGTTACGTGATCATTTTGGCGGGCATAATCGACCATCGCGACCTACTATTGAAAATTTTATCAAGAAATTCGAGCGGACGTTTTCATTGAAAGATGAAAGAGACCTCACCCGTCATCGCCCCAAAAGATCGGATGAAAGCATCGCAGCTGTGAGTGTCAGCGTCGCAGAACAACCAAACACCTCCATCCGGAGTCGTGCCCAGGAATTGAATCTCCACCGCAGCACTCTTCAACGAATTTTGACAAAAGATTTGCACCCACATGCTTACAAGATCCAGTTGACTCAACAGCTGCAGTCTACCGACCATAGACAGCGCAGAAACTTTACCAACTGGATCTTGGAACGACTGGCCGCCAAGAAGTTGCGATTTAACCTGTTTGGAATATTTTCCCTGGGGTTTTTTGAAAAGTAAGGTCTATGAGAACCACCCTGAGACAATTCAAGAACTCAAAGAAGAAATTGAACGCCAAATTAGTGAAATTCAGCGGCCCTTACTCCAAAACGTACTGCGAAATTTCGTCAAAAGAGTACATACCTTCCACCAGACCAACGGTGGCCATTTAACTGACATTTTATTTCATGTTTAATGTCATTAATAACTCTGAAGATATCAATAATAAAATCTAAAAAAACCATTGAATTAATGTGTTTTTTAGTTTATTTTAATTCAAGTTCTTGCTGAGACACCCAATTAACATTCGAAAAGCCTTAATGTTGTATATATTTTTTGTATGATTGGTAGATTCATTACGCAGAAATGTTAGAAAACAAAAACAAATTATACAAAATTTTGATCATAATTTGTAGAAATTTGATTTAAATTTAAGAAACATTTCCAAAGCTTCGAAACTTTAATACACAAAGTGAACTTAGAAGCCCAGTCAAGGTCATTCAATGCAAATCTTCATTTAGCTTCCTTTACTTATGAGTTATTAACAGGCCAATGGCCTAGGCTTCGGCCATAGAGGAAGAAAAAAAGCTCCTTTTTCATTCTCCTCCTCTAATCTGTGCTAAAACGTAAGCAATCCACTAATTGAGTTTCAGAATATTCAGTTCTTAACTGATTTTCGTATTTTTAGCTATGACTTTTTGATGCTAATAAGTAATACAAACAGTAGTACACTCTTAAAATGTGGCATAAATGCTCGCTGAATATATTTTGAGTTCCAAAAACCAAACAACTACTAATTAAATCGTAAGTATGAGCCTAGAAAGTGATTTTGAATATTAAGTAATAAGTTGGAAAATTTGAGAAATCCAACAAAGCATCGTTCCTCTACTTAAATTTATGAAAACTAATAAAAGTCGGTCTTCCAGACTTCCAAATAGATTTTTACAAAGGTTTATTTTCCTAGTAATTCTGTTTATATCAAAGTCAATACTTGTCGAAAGCTTGTCATGTTTTTATGTAATTTCTAAGCCTGCGATAACACAATTATTTGCAGTTCGTTACAATTACATAAAATAAACAAACTTGCTTCCATCCCGTAGTTTTCTCAAATATACGTGAAACTAGAAAAACAGAGAAATTCGTAGAACTTAATACAACGCACGTTATAGTTATTTTTAATCGCTCTATTGATGCATCTTTCCTCATACCTATATTTAACTATTCTATATTTAATTTCGTTGTGGTTGCTATTAAGAAATAATTCTTACCCATCATATGTCGAAAAGGACGATGCTCCTGTAATATATTTTCCATTTGCGCTAGTATTGGAGCATTTGCAGCAACTACTGACTTTTTGCCCCATAACAGAGCTTATCACATTTCACCTTTTCAATCAAACACACGCACTAAAATATTGGCACAACTTCTGTTTGGTTCGTTCATTATAAGTAGTTTATCATTTCACACGATAACAAATCTTAATATTTCACCGACGAACAGTTTTAAGAGTAACAGAGTGACCTATATATTTTAATAAAAACACATGGTTACGCTGTTTTGCATAGAAGCCAAATATTCTAGCGTCAAAATAAAAATTATAAATAAAACCAAATAATAAGTTATGACTTAAATTTAGAACAAAAATCGTAATACACCGGACAAAGCTCAAAATAACAAGATACAAATTGTAAAAAAATGTTATTGCGTACTTAAATGAACTTGTTTGGCTTTAAGACATACATAATATATTTAAAAGTTAAATAAACTACTGAACTACTTAAGCATGGATGTAGGTATTCAAAGTAAACCGCTACGCTGGGCAAATTAAAAAACAAATGGGCACTTAACGAATAACATAAGTTTTGTGAAATGGTGGTTTGAAGGGTAGTTAAGTACCAACAAAACGGACAAAGCGAGTAAAAAGTGTGGGCTCGCGCGGGCCACCTCGACGACTGGGCAACATAGTGTGGTTTCCTCGATGCTGTACCGAACTTGTCCTTAATGTATTTTTGACGCCCGCTGAAAACGTCACTGAAAACTGAATCAATGTCAATGGAGTACATGTGTAGGGAAAACGCCCAGTAAAATGTGCCCAGAAGTTTTCTTCATTGGAATTATCACCAACAAAAGCTTTTTTCGAAAATTTTGTGGTTGAAGTCAAATTAATTTATTTGGCCGTAAGCTCGAGGGACAATTTTGAAAATACTCATGATCTTTTGGTAGCATTTAAATTCTCTACCAACAAAGACTTTTTTGAGAAAATTTTATGATTTTATTGTTTTAAACCTTTCTATAGGTTTTGAAGTAAAATAATTTGTGAAGAACAAACGAGCCTAAAAAACTGAAAAATCGCATCAAATTTTATCCACCAGTTCTCGAGTTCCTGGAGGTCTCTGGGTATTAAAACGCATTATTTGCAAACGTAAGAAGCGGTGGAAACTTCGTAAAGAGAACACGCTACGAAGGAGCTTTAAAGAATTTAGAAATGGAACTGAAAAAGTATAAAATTTATACATGTATTAGCAGTGCAAGAAACGGCACAAAGAGACGCTCACCCCATAGAGCTGAAAGATTTGATATTTTTTAATAATGGTAACTACAAAAGCATCATTTGGGGACGGATTTGTAGTAACAAAAAGGCTAAAACAGGGCAAAATAAGTATATTTCTAACCGATTTTGGAAAAAACATGCGTTTCAAAAATAGAAGAGAATTGGAACAAAATATTTTTAGTGAAAGTGCACGCTCCTGCAGAAATGAAAGAAGAGATAGTGAAGGACCAGTTTTACGAAGATGTGACGGAAATGTATGAAACAGTTCCAAAAAAAAGGAGACTGAGAGGCAAAGATCGGTAAAGAACGAAGATATTTTCCAGCTACTTATATGGATGGCTTAAAATTAATTGGCCTAGCAGCTGGTAGAAACTGTTGAATAGCAAGCATACAGTTTCAACATAGAAAGGTATACAAAGGGACTTGGAGAGTTTCAGGCAGGAATATTGACAAAATAGATCATGTTATACTAAACAATCAGCAAATAAGAATAATCAGAAGCCAAAAGGACGGAAATGGACTCGGACCATTACCTAGTTAGAATAATTTTAAGAGAACAATCGAGGGGGGAAAATAAGAAGAGATATTAAGGGCCACTAAGCTACAATGTAGAAGATAGAGTATATCAACAAAGAATCCGAGAAGAATGCCATCAAACAAGTGACACAAAAGCAATCTAAGAAAAATGGCAAAAATTGGAAAAAGCAATAACAAAAGTAGCGGCGGACGTTGAAGAAGAAGTACATGGTTTGACGAAGAGTGCAATGGAAAAGAAGAGAAAAGCAAAGTTGAAACTAGTTCAAAAGAAAGGCGAAGCTCAAAACACTTCAAGAAACAAGAAGAAAACCCAAGAGAATATATAGAATGATCAAGAGAGTAGAAGCATTGTATTTAGAAGTAGAAATACAATGGTAGAAGTATGGCCTTGATGGAGGTGGCTTACAAGATTTTAGCCACATTGATTGGGGATAGGTTGCAGGTAGAGCTAGGCAAAGGTGAATCAATGTTGTAGAGGAGGATCTTCGTCATACGATAGTTACCCTTCGTCAACATAACAAAATATTTGGACGAAGAATTTAATTAGTTAAAAAAATCAGTCCATTTTACAACTGTTACTTAGACATTGAAAATTAAATTTACAGTCATTATTAACAAAACGTCTTCCAGATTGGAACCGTGTCATTGTTGAGACAGAAGAACTCAACGTTTTGCCCACTTTCTTAAGGGGGTTCATCAGGAGGAAAAGGGGGCACGGTAACTCTACGTGTCAATCACGCCAGAGGCGAAACTCTTTTAGCAAGAGGCAGAAGGGTGACGGTAACTCAACTTGTCAACCAACCCAGAGGCGAAACCCTTCTGCCTCTTACTAAAAGAGTTTCGCCTCTAGCGTGGTTGACACGTTGAGTTACCGTGCTCTTTTAGTGCTCCCTTTTCCTCTTGAAGAAGCCCCTTAAAAAAGTTGGCGAAACGTTGAGTTCTTCTGTCTCAACAATGACACGGTCCCAATCCGGAAGACGTTTTGTTAATACTGACACTGACCGTGGAAGTTTTCGAATTCATTACAGTCATTACCCAGTTGTCGTATTTTAATCTTCATCTTCGAATGTTAACTCGCAAAATGTAATAGTTTTTAGGGACTATCAGTGCTGTAGCAAATATTTCTCAGAAACTTTCATATTTAAAAACAATGCCATATTCAAGATTAAGCATTAATTTTACGAAAATATTTTTTTTGCTTTAAAATGATAAGCAAGTTAAGATTTTTCGGAGTAAACCTGAAAATCGGCTACCGAATTCAATCAACATTCAGGATTAAAAATCGAAATTTGGGCTTAAAATTTGAAATACAGTAAAGAGTAAACTGTTTTATTTTGTGACAGAAAGTTCAAATTTTTAAACAAAGCAAACGATTTGGGCATTGAGCGTGAAAAATGTAAATTCTGAATTAACAAAAATTTAGGAAATTCAGGCTTTAAAATTGGACTTGCAAGTTTAAGCTTTTTGAATATTTTCAAATATTAATCAGACATATTATTTGAAATTTGCAACATTTTTAAGTAATACTGAAAAACAACAAAACAAACCCTTCTGAAATTAACTAAAAGAAGAAAAATTTCACGTTTCAATTGATTTTATTAACTTTTACGCTTTTAAACGTGTGCTATTATAGCAAGGTAAAACAATCGTCACGCCAAAGCTTTATAGACTATTAAGAGCAAGCCTGACAATAGGATTTATTTCTTCAGTCAGGAAGCGACCAAGAATTGCATTTATTCCTAAACCCGGAAGAGACTTCTCCCAGGCAAAGGCGTACGTATATCTATCACTCTATCATCTTTTATGCTAAAGGTGGGGCGAGATAAGGCTTATCAGAAATATAGACATACCAAAAGTACTGATGATTGGAAAATTTATAAACAACTTAGGAATACTTTTGTTATAAACTTGAGAATAGAAAAAAGTAAATATTATAAGAGGCAAATCGATAATTTTAAAGATCAACCACAAAAAATGTAGAAAACATTAAAAACACTATTAAATTGTGAAGATTCTCAGAATTTTGATCTGTCTATGTTTGATAAAAATAAAAACTATGGAAGTTTAGCTTCTGCATTTAATGACTATTTTTTAATTAGCGTAAAGGGGATTCTAAATAATATTCCAAGTACTAATACTGAACATAAAATTGACGAAAATGTAAACATACAAAGTACCTTATTTGAATTTAAAACAATTAACATGAGTGATTTAAAAAATATTGTGTACAAACTTAAGAACAAAGTTAGTAGTCAATTAATTAATACATTTTTAATTAAAAGAATACTTGATACTGTAGGTTATCCTTTGCTAAAAATAGTTAATGAATCTTTGAAAGCGGGACAACTGCCCTCTGCATTAAAAATAAGCACAGGGGTTCCTATTCCAAAAATAACTGGGGCAATAAAAGCGGATGATTTTCGTGGTATCTCGTATTACCGGTTATAGATAAAATAATTGAAATTGTTGTGCATGATCAGCTTATAAATTATTTTGAATCTAATAAATTATTGTACATAAATAAATCGGGTTTTAGAAGGAAGCACTCCCGTGAAACTTCGCCGCAGTTTTTGATAGATGAATGGCTAAGTGAACTAGATCGAAATAAAATTATAGTCGCCGTTTTCCTTGACTTGCGACGCGCTTTTGAAATTGTAGATAGGAATATCTTAAATTGAGGTACTATGGTGTAGATGGGGTGGTTCTTAAATGGTTTCAAAAATATCTAAGTGATAGGTTGCAAGTAACAAAACTTAATAATGATATATCAGTGCCTAAAGAGAACAATTATGGTGTACCGCAAGGAAGTGTATTGGGCCCGCTTCTTTTTATTATTTATATTAATGACATAACTTTTAATTTACCCGATGTTAATGTAAATTTATTTGCTGCTGATACACTTCTCTATATATCAAGTGAAAATATACAGCAGCTAATAGATGTTTTACAAAGGAATATGAATACATTAAACAAATATATAATCAATAACAGACTTCAAATTAATGTTAAAAAAACGAAAGCAATGGTTGTGGCCACAAAAGCAATATATAAAAAGATAAAAAGTACTCTTTCAAACTTGATAATGAATAATGAAAAAGTAGAATGGGTTTCACAAATAAAATATTTGGGTATAGTATTTGACAATTACTTAAATTTCTCTAAACATTTCGAATATTTGATTTAAAAAAATTGGATTTTTTTCTAGAATAGCTCAAACTCTAAGTATTGGAACTAAAACTACAATTTATAATACCATTATTAAACCACACTTTAATTATTGCAGTACAGTATTATTTTTATTAAACGATACTCAACTTAATAGGTTGCAGATTCTTCAAAATAAGGCTATGAGAATTATCTTAAAATGTGATAGGTATACTTCTATAGCTTTAATGTTACGAACTTTGAACTGGCTTTCTATTAAACAGTTTATAAAATTTAATGTCATGATCTTTGTATTTAAAATTTATCATAAACAAATGCCAGATTACATTAACAAAAAAGTTCAACGTAATAATGATATTCACCAGTATCCGACTAGAATTAACAGAAATATAAAAGCAAAAAAGTCAAACAAAACGCAATTTCAAAACTCAATATTTATTCTCTCTCTTCTCATTGTTTGCCAGTTCAGCAAATTATATGCTATTCATGGCAGTGTTCATACATATAGGTAGCACGGAAATCACTATCGGCTGAGACACCTTAATCACTAGTTTTTAGAATTCACTGTTTTGATTTTTAATTGTTTCGTAAGACAGACACTATTTAGTTGTACGTATTAATTGTGGATGTTACTATTACTACATATTAACCGTTGTCATCATTTATAAGATCTATTGGTAATTGTCTTTTTAGTCTATTGTGAAGGTTTTTTTTTCCTATGTTATAATATACTGCGCCACTGCACTTATCTATGTTATTATAAAAGTTCTTTATGTTCTTGTGAATAAACTCCTCGACTGTGGGCATACTTGTTTCCCTATGAATTTAATGTTACCAATACTAATCAGTTTAAGAAATTGTACCTGAAGCATCTGTATTATCTAAATAACTAAAAGCCTGTAATTTAATTGTATCTTAATGTGTATAGCTGTAATAATTGTAGCAAATGTGCTAAATAAATCTACTTACTTACTTACTTAAATAAGCACGGATTTGTGTATGACTCAAAACTGTAGAGCCGGGTAACAACTGACAAGTTGGGATGATTAAATTGGGTCTTGGTATAATACGAAATAGTTTGTATTCGAATTCTGTTTCATATTTTAAATATTTCCTATTATCTATCGCATTCTGTTAGTTGAGTTGCCTACACGCTACATTATGAATAGTGGGTTACAACGATATTTCTAAAATCTTATTTCCATTATTTCCGAATTAATTTACATTTTGGAAAAAATGTTCGTGTGGCCTTTGAAAAGGGGATGTTTTTATCTATATATTGACGTGGAGATTTTTTCGATATCTCAATATTTGCAAATACTCTTTGAATTTTTTAAAGTAAAATAGAGTTGTACGTTTTTTATTTCTAAAACGTTACTTTATTTATTTTTTTATTTTGGCAAAACCGAGGTGTCTATAGACAGACAAAAGATAATAGATTAGAAACAAAAATCGCCCGTCACCCCTACATTAAAATTGGTTCTCAAAAAATGGAGCAAAGTCTGCATATAATCGACTATTTTTCAAGGTGTAAACTCCGCCGTTAAGGCTGTAGTGTTAGTGGCATCAAATTCTTTCTCATCAATGATTTACTTATAAATACAAATACAATACAATACGCTTTTAAACAACGTAAGGGTAATCGATGACATTAAAGGGTGAAAGAGAAAATTTTAAGAAGTTTATAAATAAATAAATAATGAGCACTTACCAAGTAATTTCGGTTTCAGGTGTTATTTCACTTATTTCAGCTTGTAATATTGCTGTTTCACCTTCGGCAACGGCAACATATTGGGACTCGTTATCTCGAAATCTAGGGGGCAGCTTCTCTTGGACTGAGCCCCCTGAAAATAATTAATTATTAACTCGTTACATTCTTTTGTTTAGTTTAGATAAAATTTTAGAAATCAAATTTATAAGGCAATCATTTTAATGTTCATTATCATACGTTAAATGCATTAGATTACCAGACTTCAACAATATTTTAAAAATGTATTTAACTCAATATTTAAACAACTTTTGTGTAAGTGAGATATTCTACAAAGAAAAAACTCTAATTGGGCAGGTACACTTTGATAAAAGTGTACGTCTTGGCCTCAGACGTACAGGGTACAGGTGGTTTTTGTAGAACTGAGTTCATCAAAACTTGTATGGCCAATCTAAAGCTCCCTTAAATATCCTTTAAAAACTGTATTACTTAAATACCAACAATTACAAAAAATCGAGTTCCTGCATTTCCTCGAGTTAATGCTGCAACCACGTAAAACGGTGTTCCACGTGGTATATAAAAATAATACACGGACAGTTTTCTGTAACTAGTAATGCTTCTGTGGTGCCGACTTGACGAACTGAAGCTATTTACGGCCACGCTATAATCTAAAAATATTTCCTATCAGCCCGAGATTCGTTATGTAGGTTTCAGTAATACTAATAATGCTGTAATCCTGAAGAATATTTTGATGTAACACTGAAGACGAAAACATAAACTCAAATCGTTTTTATTAAACTGCTAAAGCTAAGGATTTACTTTTTAACTAGGTACATAAATTCTAAGAAACAACTATTAATAAGTTAATATTAAAAAAAGAAGAAGTTATAACTAAAAATAGACGAAAATGCATAGAAACAAATTAATATTTTGATATTTTGTTTAATAAATACACAAAAATTAAGTGTTCCCGAATATGACACATACTGCAGAGGCGGATGATATTTTTGTGAATTTAAATAACAGTTAGCCATAGGCGTAGATTTTTTTAATAATTATGAAACAAAAAAATATGTAGCCAAGCCAGACTCTTTGCATGTCAACTAGTTAACCATGCAATGCCCCTTTTTCGATGTTTCACGTTTATTAATTAAAATTTATTTATGTAAAGGCGCTCCAGCACAATTAACGTTTATTTGCAAGTTTCAAATTAGTTATAGTATTTTCTCAATGAAAATATTTAAAATTGATCCCCAAAAGAGTGAATCTTTTTTCTTTAAAATTTAAGTATTGATTTGCAAGAAAATGGCTGAAAATTAGTTCCGTTTGGTGTAAACGGAACAGTTAGAACATTTCCGAGCTAAACACGTTCGCTTTTTCTTATACATTTTGTACGAAAGTTCTACATTCACCAAAAATTTAAGCAAGCATAACCTTTAAAAATATTGTTTATAAGGTGTGAAATTGGCTTCCATTGCCCCACGACCAAAGCTGCAATAAATGCAAGGCACAGGTCCCCCAAAAAAGCATAAGCAAACGTTTTAATACTGAGAATTTTTTTGGTGTTTTAGAAATTGCTTCTGGGCCTGGGCCCCCTTATAAAAAAGCCCGTCCCTGTACTGCTACCTACATTTTATATGTATAGGAAGATAATCCCCAGTACTTCAACGTGACGCCTATGGGTTTACCTTACAGTTTACAGTAATCCGAATAGTTTTTATAGCTTATAAATAAAGTATTCTGATCCTTTTAGATACGAGTAAATGTTGTAGAAAGCAAAATTGTCTAAAAAGTGACGATTTTTTGAGTGGTTGTTTATTCTGAGGTATACAATTCCTGGATATTTATAGTACAGGTACACAAGTCGTTTATGTAGTAGCGTTTGCTTATAACAAATGAAATGATGTGACAAAGCCGTTAAATAAAAAGAACTGTAAGGGACTCGATGAAATCCAAATATTTTCATTTTTTGTCTTAGTTTTTTTTTATATTCAACTAAATAATAACAGACCACGATGACAAGCTAAGGTCAGTGCTAAGGTTACTGGATATTTTTAGTTTCTTTGCATTCTGAAAAGCGTGAAATTTTCAGATTTTAAAACATTTCAGAAAGTCTTCTGAGAACCCTGTCAGTCGTATGTAATACGTTCAAAAGGTCCTAATAAAGACTAAGTAATCTTTAGATTATCTGAAATACCTACGGACAACTCGTCTGTTCCAAATAACTGCGCTAAATTTATTTTAGGATATCGAAAATTAGCTGTCGCTAAACTACTGTAGCAAGTACTTCCTTCTTGATGACCTTAATACATTACAAATGCACGTACTTTAAATAAATGGCCAGCGAAGAAATGACATTTTAAGTTTTGGAATATACATGAATTTCCCAGTTGAATTTCCTTTTTTCTGGCATCTTCAAATAAATAAACACTGTTGTTTTAGTAACATTCAGACTTTCGTTTGTTATTACTTTAATTGCAAAAATGTAGGACCAACTTTATGCATCTCCATTTCTAGTTAAATACAATTGTTTCAAGAGGAAATATTTGTCTGTCATTTCCTTTTTTGTGAATGACTGAACTGCTAAATCTTCTGCAACTATAAGAAAATAATAACATTCTAAAATACCCAATAATAATGTTTTATTTCAATATATTTTAATGAATTAAAGCAGAGATGGAACGAAGAACTAGAAAAAGTAATCAAAGAAAAAAAAGTCGCATACCAAAAATATTTATAAAATAGAAGTAATGAATATAAAGCAAGAATCAACAACACTGAAGAAGAAATATGGCAGCGAGAGTACGAGGGTTGCGCTGAAAATTGTTAGTTATTAAAAGACCGTTGCATTTTTTAACAAAAAATCTTTATTGTTTTTCAAAATATTCTCCATTTAGACTAATACACTTGTGCATTCTTTGAAACCACTTTTTAAAACATTCGGAAAATTCATTTTCTAAAAGGTCCTCAAAAATTCTTTGAAATTCTGTAACTGTTGCATCTGCGCTGGAAAATCTTTTACCTCGCATCATTTTTTTAACAGTTGGAAACAAAAAAAAGTCGCACGGCGCCAGATCTGAGCTATACGGAGGATGAATTACCAATTAAACTCCCGAATCTTTCAAAAAATCCAATGTTCTGGCAGCAATGTGTGAGGATGCGTTGTCATGATGGACTAAGATGTTACGCAAACCGGTCCTTTGGCGACCTGTCTGTAATTTTGCAAACATCTGTAGTAACGCCACTTCGCAGTACCATTCAGAATTAACAGTTCTGCGATCTTCAAGTGGAATAACAGCAACAGGACCACTTCGGCGGAGAAAGACAGCAATCATTTTCTTATTGACGCTTCTGCCACGAATTACTTTTGTGGGCAAGTCTTCATCTTCGAATACTAGACTGCTGTTTAGTTTCAGGGTCGTAACTGTATACCCAAGATTCGTCAGCTGTTACAATGTATGCCACTTGCTTGGAAGCTCCTCCGTCAAATTTTTGCAACATAAATTTACACCAGTCTACTCGATCCTGTTTTTGACTTTCTGAGAGCAAATGCGGTATCCAACGGCTTGCTAGCTTTCTTACCCCAAGATGTTTATGCAAAATGGTATTCACCGTCGAGGAACCAATCTTCACTTTCTCCTGAATCTCCCTATAAGTAATATTTCCATTGGACTGAATCAAGCTTGCCACACGATCAACATTTTTTGTACAGGCAGCTTCCGCAAGTCTTCCAGGTCTTGCTTCGTCTTCTAGCAGCTCTCGCACTCGTCGAAATTCGCGGAACCAATGAAGGGGCAGCATCGCCAAAAGCTGCTGTCAAATTTTCATGGCTTTGCTGGTATCCTAACTGTCTTTTATAGTCATAGAAAATCATAGCTCTAAAGACAGGAATGCTCATTTTAACTGAATTAAAAATGCACAACTACTTAACTTACAAAATTATGAGACATCCATGGAGTTTCTCAGCAGCCCAATGATAAGAGTCGTTAAAAAAAACAGCGCCACTAGTCCCGTCTTTCTATTTCCACAAATAAAGCTACAGCCGAGAAGGGTTTTCTTAGAAAGAGTTGGCGGGGGGGGGGGGCAACGTATTAATGTAGTTTTTCGAGATGATTCCGAAGATATGCGGCATAGTCTTCAAATCCCGAAAACAGTTTTTTTCGAAATTTGAGACTGAAGAAAGTAGAAAATGTCCACTTAAAGGAAGGGCAAAATCCCCCTTAATCGCAATTTTATTTCAATATTTCGTGGTTCCCAAAAAAAGCAAATCTTAGTTTCCAAAAAAAGTAAACTCTGATTCCCAAAAAGGCAAAATTTGGTTCCGAAAAAGCAAAATTTGGTTCCTAAAAAAGCAAACTTTGATTTCCAAAAACATAAACTGTGGTTCCTAAAAAAGCAAATTTTGGTTTCCAAAAAAAACAAAATTTGATTCCACAAAAAGCAAACTTTGGTTCCTAAGAAAGCAAACTTTGATTTCCAAAACTCAAACTTGGGTTCCAAAAAAAGCAAACTCTGATTCCCAAAAAAAACAAATTTAGTTCTAAGAAAAACGGAATTTGGTTCTAAAAAAGTAAAATTTTGTTCCCAAAAACGTACATTTTTTTCCCCAAAAAAGCAAACTCTAATTTCCTAAATAACATAATTTAGTTCCCATAAAAACACAATTTGGTTCTCAAAAACGTAAAACTTGGTTCCCAAAAAGGCAGTCTTTGATTTCCAAAAGCGCAGAATTTGGTTCCCACAAAAGCAAATTTTGGTTCACAAAAAGCAAACTTTGGTCTGCAAAGCTTTATTATTAAATGATTATCGAATAGTAAAAATGTCGACGGCAAATAAGCATAAAAATACAAATCGCCCAAGAAATTGAAAAATTCTAAAGTGAGAAAATCAGAAATCAGAATCATCAAATAGTAGTTAACAGGAACGTTATTTTACAGACAATTTCAGTGTTTTACATTTAAAATATTTTAAAAACGCAGTTACATCAGCTTTTCGTACCGTAGGCCAAAACATATATCTGTAAAAGTTAAACATTCGCACTTAATCAAACAGGAACAGAAACTGTGAAGTCATAGTTCAAAATTACATTTTCCTTGGCTTGTGAAAGTTAATTTTAGTTCTATGTCTTCCGCTTTATTAACTTCAGACTTTTATGTGGTACTTCTAAATTTAAATACTAAACAAAGAATATTCTTTCTTTTAAAAGAAAAGAATGAAGTAATTCAAAAAGTTAAAAGCGAAGCTTTTACAGAATTTTATGTAACTTCCTCCTTTTGTTTTTTGGGAACGTCTGAGATCTTTGTTTTAAATTATTATTAATTGCGCATGCAGGAAAATGGAAAGCAGAATTTGACATGTTGTTGATTTTAGTTCAAGTAATTTTTTATTCGAATAACCCCTCGTATACTAATCATTAAACGTCTAAATTGTCTGTAAAATCAAAGCATAAGTAATTTGAGCACACCTAATTGATTAATATAATTTAAGATTCCTGGATTTTATACACAGTGACTGCTTGGTATTTCTAAATAATAAACCCATTAAAAATCGAAACTCTTACTCCTAAGAGTAACAACTCAAAACTTAACACCAAAATATAAAAATATTGAAGATACATGAGTATTTTACGCAGATTTTTTAGTCTACCCTGTAGCTTCTCAACCGAATAACATGAAAGCCTTTTAAAGCAGACTTGAACAGAATTAAATAACTAAAAGGTTTAAAATTAATTATTATGGAAAATAACGAAACTAAACCAACTTAAAATTAATGTTGTTAATCTTTCAGAGTTTTAAGGTCACTTTTGACATAATGAAACGTGACTAATAAGCCATATGTACAAGTATTTTTAACAGCAGTTGTTTAAAATAGATCCATTAGAAATGAATTACTGAAATGTTTCGGAAACGCTCTGAATGGTTCAAGCTAATTAATATTTCTGCTTAATTTTAAAATTAAAGAATTCGAATGTTCTGTTAAAAATTCTCTTCGCTGTTGTAAATAGTAAATTTGTTTTGATTACTTCAGTGTTAATAACTTAAACTTTAATTACTGTAATTTTAAAATCCTCAACAACTATTAATTTGTTGTTAATTTAAATAAATAATTAGATTGATTAACATAAAAGTTAACCAAGCAGATAATTTTCAAAGTCAAGAATCACGATGCTATATTTATTTACTCGAACGACTTTAAGACAGAAAATATTGGTTGTTTACAAGTATAATCAGACGTATTCTGCCAAATTCTTGCTTTACATATAAACTTGTAAAATTCCTAAATTACCTTCTAATTTTAATTATTTATATTAACTTAAATTAATCAAACCAATTAAATCAAAAATATTGTTCAGTTGAAAAAACTGACAAAATTCTGAGATTATTGGATTTTATTTTACTTCTGAGTTTAAATAATAATTTAAAATATAATAAATAAAAAAAAACGCCTGAAGACTTCTCAAAATATTTAGCATGTGTAACCGAAGGCGTCAAAATTTTAAAACGATTCATGTTGCGTGAGTCATTCTCATAGACGAGTTCTGAAAAAACTAAAAAATTCTTGGCTCTGTAAATTATGATACAATGTCGCCAGTAAAAAAAAACGTGTAGATTTACTAACCTTTATAAAACAATGCTGCCTCGTTTTAATCCCCACGAAATTTATATTAAAATCAAATTTATATTAAAATCAAGTTTCTATTATTATTAATATTAACTAATTAAATTAATGATTAATTAATGAAACTGTTATAAATTACAGATGAAACGCCACAGGATTTCTACCTTAAAAAAAATTATGCTTCATCATAAAACTTTCCTTCAATCTAATAAAAATTAATTTCGTCGAAACTTTTATTAAATCAACAAAAAATATTATGAAATGTCTTGTTACAGGTGGTTGAAGAAGATGCTTCTCGTCTAAACTTATTGAAGTAACAAATTAATAGGATTTAAAGAAGAATACAAAAGAACAGAAGGTGGAGCATGGAACGTGGAAACAAGTAAAGACTCTTCTCCAGAGCAAAGGTAGGTACTTAAAATGAAGTTTATTGCTTTGTTTATTTAGACGTGGCAAGTATTTTTGTGGTCAGCTCAGTCTATTTAAAAGAACTTTTTATAAAATCGAAACCGTAGGATCTTTGATACTTTTACATGCTTTATAGTCGCCATTCTTATCCATGCAGCCCTGTATAACAACCTTTACTGATGAAATTGGGTTTTAACCAATGGGTATCTAATTTAAAGAGAGTTAGGCAACAATATTGGTATTAGTCTTGCTCTTCGTTTCTTTTAACAACTTTTATTACTAATTCTTATTATTATCATTTGTAAACAAACTCAAAATTGTAATATAAGTTCATCAAACTATCTATTTTCTCTTTTTGTTAACGAAGACATAGCTCCAAATTTTGCTTTCTTTCCTGTTAGAAAATATCAGAAATACCTGCAAATTTTGCTAGAATATACTGACGGTGTAAGAAGTTTTCCTATTTTCTGTGATTAAAGGCAACAGACTTCCAATTATTTTAACCAATATATAATTTAAAGACGGTCAATCCAAATGTTTGTCTTGTTTTTCTTCTGTTAAACAACATTTTTTAATAATTCGTATTATTAGTAAACAAACTGAAATTTGCAATATAAGTTCATGAATTCATCTATTTTCCCTTTTTGTTAACTACCACAAACAGATAGTTTCAAATTTTTCCTACGAATTTTGTATGATGCAAAAGATTTCTGGTTATTTTAATAACCAATATTAATTTAAATAGTCAGTCCAAAGAAGTAATAATTTGGTGTGCATTTTTTTAACAACTTTTACTAGTAGTTATTGGTATTATTATTTGTAAACAAACTCAAAATTGCAGTATAAGTTCATCAATCTACATTTTTTTCTCTTTTCGTTAACTTTCACAAACAGGTAGCTTCAAATGTTGCTCCCTTTCCTTTTGTGTGGTAAAAGGCAAAAAACTTTCGGTTATTTTAACCAATGAGTATATAATTTAAGGAGAGTTATCATAAAGCCTCGGACTTAAGCAGTGCAATCACCGAACCTTTACAAATTAGCTCCGCCGCCTGGTATGGAAACGACACCGATACACGCGCTTTCCAGTAAAATATCAAATTGCAAAGGAATTTAAAAGAGATCATAGTGTTAGGATTTTAACTCGACTATGAAATTTACTAGTTTTGGGGGAAGTGTCACTCATAGGAACGTCTTAATACCAACCCACTTATGAAAACACCCGTGAGAACGTTTATTCGCCACCCCGCTGCACGCGGGTTTTTCAGTATAAATATGGGATCAAATCTTACCATGGGATCCAGTCTTGACTATTCAGTTACGCTGTATAGCGGTCTGGAATTTCGATTAGTACACTGATACGTGTATTTAATTACTATATACCACTGCAAGGCATTGCTTTTCCGGTTGTGTATATTATCAAAGGGTTATAATAAAGTAATTCCAATTAAGGGGTATCACAGCGTAATACAAATTTAACACTCAACGTAAAAGGTACCAATTTTAATATTTAACATATTCAAAATTAGACTTTATCAAAATTACGTTAGGGTTGCCCTATTGTAGGTGCTGATCACAAGTAATTACAACCATACGACAAGTCTGACTAATCAAAGATAGGGATAAACATCCCGTACAGTTACGAGGTACCTAGTACTCCTACATTCTGAGTTGTACATAACGTACATTCTCGTTACATGAGGAGCAACGGTTACTCATGTACTATAGAGTTGTGCATAGCGCATATACTCGTTAATTTAAGAGTCGTGCATAGCGCAAGTACTCAATTGGAGGGAAATTGCACTCTCGTCAAACTTTAAAGGTTGGTTGTAATACCACCTTTGGCTTCGGCCGCTTACGATTGCTTTTAATGTCAATCCCACAAAAGATCAATCTTATATCGCATATCTGACTGACGCACTGACTTACAATTGTATTTTTTTTGTGATCGAACCACCGCTCTCAGGCCACCCTGATTACATCAAAATCATAAAACAAAAGGATAGTAACTATTCAAGCCACTGCCCAGATTTGACTTACCTAGTTGGATGTTCGTTCACTATGTTAATTATTTACTGTATTTGTAAATAGCTGTACATAAAGATGACTTTATAATGTATGTATTAAACTTGATCGAGTATTTATTTCTTGTTTTATAAGGTGAGCTACTGTAGATCAACGAATTACAACAACATTAAATGTCCTCTGACTAAATAGTCAGTTATCGAAATAAAGGGTAAGACTTTCACTAACCAACAAGGGTTGAGGGTAAAGAAAATGTTAGTAAAACTAGACGATCACAGTTAAAAACTGTAAAGGGTAATACACCTGGGGTACGTACAGTTACAGAGTCAATCCAGAGATGGGATAATTTTGGAATTAGCCTTGCTCTTCTTTTCTTTTAACAACTTTTATTAATTTTATTAATCTGTCTGTGTGTACCTGCAACCTCTTTTACGTTTCGGTGTCGAGGCTTGTGTGTTAGCGTATATGGTTTTTCCGGGTGCACAATCGCACAATCCGGCCCAACTCTGCGGGTTACGTGATTGGTGCGCCGTTTTATATCTACATACTACACCATGTGTATAGTGTAAGTGTGTGTACGTGTAGGGCCTTGTTACTCTACTTGTTAGACCGGTATTCGGTGGAAAGCGTCGTTAATTTGGTGCCTAACGATGAATCATCACCAGGCCTCGATAGCGACTTACAGACTGCAGGAAAATTCTGCCCATCGGGAGATTCGAACCAAAGACTAACGTAACGCTCCTACCACTGCGCCACCCTGGCTACTACCTTTAGTAATAATTTTTATTGTTATCATTTGTAAATAAACTCGAAATTGTAATATACGTTAAATTGTAATAAGTATAGTAATATTAGAAGATAGATAGGTTGATGATATCTATTTTTCTTTTTGTTAAAGAAGTCGTAGCTTCAAATTTTGTTTTCTTTCCTCCTAGAAAATACCAAAAATATTAAAAACATTAAATTTTATTATAAAAAAGTCTAAGGAATTTTCCTACTTATTTTCTGTGATTAAAGGCAACAGACTTCCAATTATTTTAACCAATGAGCATATAATTTAAAGAGAGTCAGTCAAAAAACGTAATACTTTTGGCATTAGCTTTGCTCTTCTGTTCTTTTGACAACTTTTTAAAATAATTCTTCTTCTTGTTATTATTGTTTGCAAACAAACTCATAATTGCAATATAAATTCGTCGACCTATCTATTTTCCCTTTTTGTTAACCACCACAAACAGGTAGATTCCAGAAATATTAAAAACAGCAAATGTTACTTCAATTATAGCGACGGTGTAAGGGTTTCCCCTGCCTATTTTGTATGATAAAAGGCAAAAGACTTTCGGTTATTTTAACCAACGAGTATATAATTTAAAGAGAGTTTACAGAAGTAATAATTTTGACGTTAACTTTGCTCTCCTTTTTTAACTTCTATTAATAATTCTTCTTATTATGATTCGGTAACAAACTCTTGCAATATAGATTCATCAGTGTACCTACTACCATGAACAATTCCAGTTTTGCTTCTTCCTGTTAGAGGATACCATAAATATTACAAATTTTAGTTAAATACAATGACGGTGTAAGGGTTTTCCCTTACTATTTTGTGTAATGAAAGGCAAAAGAATTTCAGTTATTTTAACCAATGAACATCGAGGTGTTAGGTAATGCTTCTGCCAAACTTTAGACGTGGGTTTGTAGCGATAAAAGGAATAAAAAAACTCTTATACCATTTTTTTCTCAGTTGCATTTTTTTTTTCTTTATTTATTTTGTGGTTGTTAATAAGTTTTACTGTTACTTGATGAATGTACAGTATTCAGCAAAATAAACAGTACCGAAAATGAAAATTGTATTTATTTTTTAATTTTTATAATTTAAATGTTCAAAATGTGTACCACTGCGGCTGTATGACCTGTTCAAGAACGCGTCCTTGATTATTGTTGGTAAGAACTGTTCTTCGGCGACCTGAAGAGCCCTTGTGCTGACACAACACACTACCAGTGCCACGAAATTCTCAACTGCTAACATTACACTTTTACTTGGGGCTTCTTTGATGAACTCTTGTCGATATTTTTTTGAGACTTGTCTCAAACTTGGGCCATTATGTCGTCCATTTCCGTATGAAATGCTCCACTATAAACACTTTTTCCTTAGTTGTAAGAGTCATTTTCAAGACGATTTTAACACTGGTGCAATCGTGTAATGTTAATATGACAACTAATGACAAATATGGCAGATGCATATTGTGCGCGCGATTCCACAACACTCAAAGTTTTCGGTACTGTTTATTCTGACGAATATTGTATTAGACTCTTATTTATCCGTAAAAATTTTGTTCCTGTATCTTTAACCCTTTGTTTTTGTTTTTCCCGAGAATAAGAAGTAAAATTAAAGCATCCTTTTTCTCAGAAACTATGCATATTAGAAAAAAATTGTATAATACTTGTTTGCTCCATTTGTCATTATAAAGCTATTCTCGAAGTTTAGAAGAAGCATTACCTAACATACTGTATATTATGTATATGTTATTCAAAGAGAGTCAATCCGAAGATGTAATAATTTTGTTGTTAACTTTGCTCTCCTTTTTTTAACAACTTTTATTAATAATTCTTCTTATTTGGAAACAAGCTCTTGCAATGTAGGTTCATCAGTTGACCTATTTTCTATAGAGTAATAAGGGTTCTTTTTTACCAATTTTATACGAAAAAACGTCCGGTTATTTTATATAATTTAAAGGTCAGTCTAAAGATGCTAGTCAGTGGCGGCTGGTCCATAAGCGCTGCGACACTGCAGCACCCCCAGAACAAAATACGGAAATTAATTACCTATTAAATTTGTACTTGAAAATATCAATAATATAACAATAATTCAATATTTTGCATAATTATTACATAAATTTAATTAATTAAACCGCTTTTAAAAGGAATTATTTTAACCGAAGCTGTAGATTCCATTCAGAGACGCTGTGAAATGTAGCAGTGTCGAAAACGTACATTCGGTGCAAGTTCCGCCGAGGTTTATTTGTTCTTAATAATACATGGTAACAAGTAACGCGAAAGCTGCTGTATGGGCAGCGTCAGCATTATTTGCCAGTAATTTGTAACCATAATAACCGGCGCGAAATCTGCTGTCTGGGCAGCGTCAGCATTATTTGCGAGTTAATTTGTATGTTTTTATTCAGAGCGAATTAATCTTTCATATAAGTACGTAGGATAATATTTTTATTGTTTTCGTTGAGGGCGAGCAATAAAATATTCTGTTTTTTTTATCGAAAAATTTTGCGAAGCTCAAAATCGCAGTATTTATATTTAAATAAAAATTCTTTTTATTTCATTTTCCTGTAAGCTTATTTTTTTATAAATTGAGTACAATTTCGATTTGTTTTGTTTTATTTAAAAGGCACTTTAAAAATATCAAGGATCGTTACTGGTATGTAAGTATATTTCGAAAGCTGCAGCACCCCCATAACTTCAAGCCACGAGCCGCCACTGTGCTAGATGCTATTTTTTCTTTTAACAACCTTTATTAATAATTCTAATTATTATTTGGAAATAAACTCAAAATTGCAATACAAGTTTTTTGTTAATCACCACCAACAGGAAGCTTCGAATTTTGCTTTCCTTCTTAGAAAATACCAGAAATATTAAAACAGCAAATTTGCTTATATAGAACACTAAGAGCCGGTTGCACAAAGCTTTTGTTAAATTAACGAATGATCAAAATTGACAAAAGAGCACGGTTTTTTGTTTACTAATGTATTACTTGCCATATGCATTCGAATTTTAATTCCATTTTGTTCACTTTGACGAATTATTAATTTGACCAAGCTGTTAAATAATGTTTGTGCAACCCACCCTTAGGGCCGGTTGCACAAAGCTCTTGTTAAATTAACGAATGATCAAAGTTGACAAAAGAGCATCATTTTTTGTTTACTGATGTGTTGTTTGCCATATGCATTTGAATTTTGATTCGATTTTGTTCACTTTAACGAATGATTAGTTGATCAAGCTGTTAAATCATGTTTGTGCAACCCGCCCTAAGGGTTTTCTCTACGAATTCTGTACGATGAAAGGTAAATTACTTAAAGTTATTTTAATAACCAATGAGTACCTATATAAATTATTAAAAGGAGTTAGTCCAAAGATCTACTTAATAATTTTGGTGTTCGTCTTACTCTTCTTTTAACAACTTTATTAATTCTTATTATTATTTGGAAACAAACTAACAATTGCAATATATAAGTTCATCAACCTATCCATTTTTTCCTTTGTGTTAACCACGACAAACAGCTAACTTTTAAATTTAAATTTAAATATAATGATAGTGTAATAGTTTTTCCTGCATATTTTGTATAATGAAAAGTAAACGACTTCCGGTTATTTAAAAAAATTCAAGAAAATACGTATTTTTAAAGTTAACTCTTTGACTATATGTTCAGAGAAACTACTAATTCAGTCAAAATTCGTGTCCAAAATTACCTGTTTAACTCTACAGTACGGCGGTGAATTTAAAAGTAATTACTTAGAAGTAGCCATAGAATAATAAAGATGTTCAGTTTAATCAACTTATGAAGGGATTACATTGAAAGTAAGGCTGCTAAGTACTAAAAATCGGTAGAAAAAACACGTTTTTTACTTTCTTTGCGAAGGAATTTCCACCTCCATTTACATTTACTCAAAATCAGTTTGCTTGCTTTGATTGTTATCAATTTTATCCTTATTGAATTTCGGATTTTTAGTCAAGGACCTTAATGTTTCTACTTTTCTTTTGATGTATATTTTTCAAAACCTTTAAAATCTGAGAATTTTGGAAAATACCCTAATTTTACGATTATTTCAAATAAAAAAAAAAAAAAAAAACGATGTAATAACAGTAACCGAAATAATGCTTCGAATTAGTCTAATTTTGAAAAACTTCAACTTTAAACCCTGTCACTCTTATTTTAAACACGAAAACATTTTAGCGATCTGCAATTGCGAGGAAAGTACTTTCCTGCCAAATGTAAATCTAGGCCACCATACACGAAGTAAAACAATTTTCCAAGTGTGCGGATAGAACTTTCAGTAAACTGTTGTTTGCACAAAACAGTCACAAAAGGCCCAATAAGAATGAGGACTGCGCAGTAAAAGCAGGAATCCTCCTACACTGACCTGATACAATTCTCATGTTGTCCGGGTTTAATCCGAAGTTTCCATTAGATCACTGCACCGCACGGCCAGCACGTACTACTGGAGGCCGTCGTAGCGGTGGCTTGAGCTAAAATCGGACCGACGTCAGCAACGTCGAGACGCTCATCAAATACCTTACAATAGCTTACTTTTATGAAACTGCGCGTAATTAAAGTATTTGCTGGTTAAAGTATGCGCCTTTCAAATATGCAACCGCCGTTGCTACATTTTTTTATACTTAGGTGTATTTGGACTTTCATACTTGAGTTAAACAGATTTTACCAAAGAGTATATAAAAGATAGAGGCACAACGTGGAACCTGAAGCTATCACTCGCTAGGTGTTGAGTAACCCATCCCTCTAGTCGTTAATATTCTGAACTAAAAAGAGCAGATATTACAGATTTCTTTATGTAAATAATCAATGTTGCCAGGTCTTTATGATTATTAAAAAAAAAAACACTTGAAATTTGTAAAACTTACTCTAACAGCTTTATTACTTTGCTTCATAATCTGTTAATTTGTCTAAGAAACGCATGTTTTCTTATGTTTATGTCATGGGATACACTGTAGAACAGAACCTTTGGTCTTAGGGATCTCTTTCTTTTCTTACCACATTGTATAGCCGTTCTGTTGCTCCTATTCTTTGATCTATCTCACTGTCGATTTTACCATCTTCTTGCATTATTATTCCTAGGTATTGATATTTTTCCACTTGTTCAAATTTTAAATCGCCGATCCGTATGTTGTGTTTCACTTGTTTGGCACTTATAACCACGATGTAATACCAAATTAAGGTGACCATACGTACTGGTTTTACCAGTACAGTACTGTTTTCTTGCTCATTGGTCCTGGTTAGTCGTAAAATGTAACCAGTACACAAAATGTATTGTTTTAGGAACACAAAATCAAAAAATATTACTTTATCAAAAGATCGAGTAATCAATCCTTGAAAAATCCATTTTAAATCAATCATTATAGTTTATCCTAGTTTTAATTTTATTTTACACGTCGGTTCTCGACCTATTTTAAATGTCCTGGTTTTAAATTGGAAAAAAATGGTCACCTTATACCAAATGGGCTAAACATGAAAGTTCCAATTCACAGCCGAAGAACAAACAGCATCGCAAAGAGAGTTAGCGAAGCACTGGTGAGAGAGAAAATAAAACACCACCGTTTCAAAAAATCCCAGCTACAACAGGAATGCGACGAGAGGAAATTCGACACACGGTGAGTGAGCAAGATACAATCGAATAGATTCCGCTACCAGAAGCAGCTACTCAAAGATCAAGGAAGCATGTAATCAAAACCAAAGGAAGAAGAATTGTTTTTTTTTATCCTTTACAATTTTCTTAATATCGTTTGTCTAAACATAGCGTTTATTACTTAGTACTTTTGAAGTTTTGATACCGCAGGGTTTTCTTGCTGTATCAGTTATATTCCTCTTGAGATTTCCCCATCATTCTTTCACTGTTCTTCCTTGCACTACTTGACTACTTTAGTTTCTAGTGAATTCGAAGACTTCCACGGCCAGTGTCAATATTAACAGAACGGCTTCCGGGTTGAGACCGTGTCACTGTTGAGACAGAAGAACTCAACGTTTCGCCCACTTTTTTAAGGGGCTTCATCAGGAGTAAAAGGGAATACTAAAAGAGCACGGTAACTCAACATGCCAATCACTCTTTTAGCAAGAGGCAGAAGGGTAACAGTAACTCAACTTGTCAACCAAGCCAGAGCCGAAATCCTTCTGAAGAAAAGCAGAAAAGGCAGCGATTTAGTTTCTAGTATTTCATTGTACTTTTCGGTAACCTCCTACTCTTTGACTTTATGGTTGTTTATTCTTGATTGTATTGTCTGTGTTTGTTTCTTCATTGGCTGCCTTTTGTTGTAGTTTCCATTCTGGCATTAGCAGATAGTGGACACTACCGATTTCCAGCTCCGACTTTGCCCTCGCATTCTTTATCGTTTTCCATATTCTTCTTCGGATTGAGAAACAATCGATTATTGATTTTGTACCTTTGAGTTGAACAATACGTCTACCCGGAAGACCATCGAAACGCTGGAAAGACAGCTGGACTTCTGTGTTACAAGAACAACAACAATAATATTAGAAGAAACAGGTCTACGACCTATTAGAAGAAGAAAAAGAAGAGGAGTTGATCTTCCCACATGTATTTGTACTTGTCACGATGTATGAATTTAGTGTTTGCTACTACTAATCGTTTGTCTGGCATAATTCTAGTATTCTTTGAATTCTATACTTCTTCGCCTTGTTTTCCTAAGTATTTCACTATATTCCTATTATTTTTCCCTGCCCTTCCGTATAAATATCCCATAATTATTATTTGGTATGATGCACAGTCTTTTGTAGTACTCCAGAAAACTTGTTTTTGGTCTGTACATCTTCATCTTCGTTTGGACCGTATGCAACTATAATTGATTATTTTTCGAGCCCTCCCGTTCTTGTATTTCGCATTGGTTATGTTATTTACTTTGTCCTCCCTGATTATTAATCCTACTCCTGCTTGTGTTTGTACTTCCTGTTCTACCCTAACAGTGTACATTAAGTACCCTCTGTGTATTATTTTCAAACTTTTTCATTTAATTTTTGTCTATGTTATCCCCACGTAATCTACGCCAGCTTGTATTATTTTTTCTACTTCTTTTTCCCTACTTCCGCTCACGTTCTACGTCCCTATTTTCATTACTGTTTTGTTTTGTGTTACCAATTTTTTTATATTCTGAATCCTTTTCCTCGACAGGTTCGTCATCTTTTGTTTGTTTGCCTTTTGTTTTAGGGTCTTACTTTCTTTCGAAGCGGCCATTTTGTTATATCTCTACTACTCGGTTTTCCGCTGGAACCCATTTGTATCCTTTGTCGTTGTATCCTTTGTGTAGATCTTCTGGAAACTTAATTTTACTTTACCTTCTCTCGATTTCTCTTCTTGCTATGTTTCTTATTTGGTATTGTATTTTCGTTTCTTCGTTTGTCATGTCGCTTTCAATAACTGTTCTTCTTCCTTTGAGTTTGTTGGTTTGTTCTTGTTCTTCATTACTTCTATCTTCTTGGTGAAGTTTTCCAGTTTGGCTACACTATAATGACCTCCTTTATGGTTGTTTTGACCTTTAGTTCTTTTCTTGAGGAGCGGATAGCCTCGTAGGCATCTCGGGTTCAATTCCTGCAACCGGCTACATCCCGGCCAGAATTTATTGCAGGTCGTACGCTTCTTTATGCTTCGGAGGGCACATTAAGCCGGGGGTTCCGGTTATCATGCTAATACACCCTTGACAACTACTAATCTGGCAACATTGCAGGTTGACCTTCTTCACCTTTTTCTATGGGTAAGGTTAGCCTCCTACCCAGCATACGTGCGAAGAGGGCTCATAGAACTCATAGTTATGAGTTTAATAACCGGGGATTGGCCTAGGCTTCGGCCACAAGAAGAAGAGAAAGTTTTTTTCTTATTAGCTCTCCCCCTTCTTTTTCTATATTTGAGCCTTTGGCCTCGTACCTATTGAT
Organism: Melanotus villosus; assembly: GCA_963082815.1. Taxonomy (NCBI): domain Eukaryota; kingdom Metazoa; phylum Arthropoda; class Insecta; order Coleoptera; family Elateridae; genus Melanotus; species Melanotus villosus. The sequence goes on from OY720423.1 coordinate 13,926,588, forward strand.
TACTATGTTATTCATGCGTTTATCTTTCTCCTGTCTCGCTGGAACTTGTTCTAGGCCCTCTACTTTCTTTTTCAATTATTTATTTCCTTTTTCCACATTTTTCGCTTCTTCTTATCATTTCCTCTCTCAAATTTTCTCCATAACTATTTTGATTCCCTCCTTCTTTAGTAACAATTTTAAAACCCTAGAATAATATGTCGTAAATTTTACGGCGGGCATTCGTTAAATTTCGAAGCCTTTTGGTGCTCCGATTTCGTTGGGATTTTAAGTACCTTCTCGTTCAGTGCTGTTCTTGTCTTTGCTTCCGTGCTCACCTAAACTGCAGTGTATTTAGTTGTGTCAAATTTTATTGCATTATCCGTGTTTTTTGCGAAGCCTTGTAAAAATTACGACGCATTAGTATTTACGTTTGGTTGGATTTTTAACATCTTGCAGTTATTGTTATATTAACAGGTAGAATTTTTACGGTGATTACATAATTATGCAAAATTTTCAATTAAATTATTTTAGAATAATGGATTCTAAACGACCACTGACTGAAGATGAAATTAGAAAAGAAGTAGAGAAGATTATGGAAGGGGTATAATCTGATCCAGGACTTTTAGAAGACAGCGAAAGTGATGCAGAGGAAGATGATCTAGAAGTGGAAGATACTTTTTGTGATGATGAGTTGTTCTCAGAGGATGATTACGCTGATTTACCGTGGATGGGACGCCGACTGACTATGCCAAATTTACGACGCTATCTTCGCCAAAATATACAAGATATACCTAGTAATTAAAAATTAATTCAGAGGAAAAAAGAATGGTACCTGACGAAAAGAAATGGATAATTTGTTTCTATTGTCCCAACAAACTTCGACGAATGACGACCAATTACTGTGTAGTGTGTACAGTACAAGCAAAGACAACGATTTGATCTTTGGTACAAGCATCCATTGTGCGGCCAACACCGGGAAGATCTAGACATGTGCTAAATGTGTTGCAAATGATAATTGACTTATGTTAAGGCTCTACTTTCCTTAACAGAAATATTGACAAAAATCGCAATATTTTATATCACTTTCGTGGCTTTATTATTTAATTTGAAGAGCTGGTCGACACTTATAAAGGTTCTGTAGAAGGCAAGTAGTGATGTGTTGATATGTTGATGTCAAAAGGTCAATTAATTTGCTGTAATTAATCGAAAACGTTCTATAATTTCTGCAGTTTCTTTCGTTTATTTGTGATCGAAACCAAAAAAAGTTTGAACAAACTGACAATGATTAGCACGGTCTACAGAGGTCTTCTAATAGATTTTTTTCGTCGATGTTTATTGAACATTTATATCGCAAAAGAAAATTGCATTTAGGCAACCAGTTAAACACAATGTTTTGATTTTTACTTTCCCAATTTCTGCAATCTAAGTTGCCTAACGTAAAAAGCATTATTTTAAAGCGTTGAGTGGCTTGTACTGCGAAACCTATTATCTGTACTTGTAATCCCTAAGAGATAACATAAGAAATTATCATCCAGGCTCTCCTTTACTTAAAATACATTCCTAGTTTAAATTAATGCTTTTGACGTTAGGCAACTTAGATTGCAGAAATTGGGAAAGTAAAAATCGAAACATTATGTTTAACTGGTTACCTAAATACAATTTTCTTTTTGCGATATAAATGTTCAATAAACATCGACGAAAAAAATCTATTAGAAGACCTCAGTAGACCGTGCTAATCATTGTCAGTTTGTTGAGACTTTTTTTGGTTTCGATCACAAATAAACGAAAGAAACTGCAAAAATTATAGGACGTTTTCGATTAATTACAGCAAATTAATTGACCTTTTGACATCAACATATCAACACATCACTACCTTGCCTTCTACAGGACCTTTATAAGTGTCGACCAGTTCTTCAAATTAAATAATAAAGCCACAAAAGTGATATACAATATTGCAATTTTTGTCAATATTTCCGTTAAGGAAAGTAGAACCTTAATATGTTGTAATTACAATATTTACAATGTAGGTAAAATACTTAAGAATGCTACAGATGTTTTATTTTAATAAAAGTGGTTCCTTTCACTGGTTTTCTGTTGTTCGTAAATTTTACAACGCTTTAGTATTTACGTCTGTCCAAATTAGTATTCTGTGGTTTTGGTATCAGCCACTTGCCATAAAATTCCTATATGTATTTCATATTGTGCTTATGCAACCCAAAATGCAGCTTAAAAGAGTAAATACACAAACGTTGCCTCTCTAGATATTATACACTCTTTAGTCATATTAAAATTTTGTGGTTTTTCTATTGACCGGGGTTTATTTTAACAAAAATACCATCGGAATGTATAATAAATACTCTTTAGTTGCTGCTGTTGAGATCGTTTAAAATTACAGATTTATGTTTGACTCCACATGAAGTAAATAAACTTAATAAACAATTATTTTACCTTAGATATTAAAAATTTGGCAGATTCATGGACAAGGTTTTAAAATTTAGACTTAACAATTATGGAAAAAACGGGAAAGTTCTTCCACTGTTATTCAGATACATAGATTCCACTTCAGTCAAGCTATTTAAAAGGGAAATATTTGGTACTTGTAAATTGATAAAAAGATATTTTCAATTTTTTTAAATAAATACTTGAAATTTTGCATATAAGCCTAAAATTAAATTCTAAACAACTTTTTCTAATAATTTTCTTCGATATCTTGTCATCTAACCCCACTTTTTCTGACTTCACAGTAATGTTTTTAAATTTGCCGCCATACCAGTGGTCACGTGATATATCTCAAATTCAATTTTTATGTTATCGGACGTGCAGAACCCATCCCCCAGAAAAGTTTTTTCGACACTCTATTAATAACAATTTTTCTCATATGTTGCGAACTTTTTGCTGGTCACTGTATAAAAGTATGCATTAATTTTGCCGGTCAGTATATATAATTTTTTTTTATCTTTCTTCCTAACAATTTTTGGTTTATAAATGAAAAGTATTAATTATGTACTCACTTTTATCACAAACTTAAAGATTATGTGTTTTTTTGATTATTTACCTTCGTAATTTCTTATAAAATTGTGATTAATTAATCTACCCATATTATTTTACTACGCCTTGCTGTATAGGCAACACACATTGCGTTGTTGCCTATTTACTTAAGGCATTAAAAAATAAACTTAACATTTATTCTATTAGTACAAATGTGGGAGTAGATTCCTTACTGCCTTGTTACTTATTAGGTTATTACCTAAACAGAACATTTAAGAATAATTTCGCTATAATTTGAAAATAATGCGAAGTTGAATGAAAAAGATCAGCGAAGTACGATTTCACACACAAATCATATAACTTATGTTTTTACAAACACATTAAAACGCTCCAGAGGAAAACAAAACAGCTCCTGGATGCCAAAAGCGAAAAAGAAGACAGAACGTGCAAGAAACACCTGGGAGAATTGATAAAATTAAGATAGTGAAAAAGGGCAATAGATCAACTTGCCCTGAAGAAAAAACAAAGAAAAAGTTTCATTAATAAACAATACCCAACACCCCAAAGGGTAAATATCGGTTTAGAAGAAAGATGAAAACACTGTACGCAAGTGTGTAATATTTATTACTACAGAAATATGTACAAAGAATGCTACAAGAGTTTTAAATTACATCCGCACGACATGCAAATATTTACAAAATTTAACAAGTATTTTACACACAAAAATGTATAATTATTTAAACATACTTAATTCAAGTACAACTAACGAAATAAAACCGAAGTGAAAAAAATTAAACATTTCTTTTCCATAATACAAAAATAATTTACAATTAACTTTATTAATCTATACCACCCAGAAGCGTGATGGTCTCACTTCCTCCTTGCATATTTTCTTCATCTTCATTGTCGTCCTCATCATCCTCCTACATACATACAACATTCTCTTATTCATGTTTAAAAGAAAAAATAAATATAAATGCTTACATCAAATCCGAAGCAATTTTCCATATCACGAACGGTGGTGATTTTATCTTCTTCCGTTCGTCCTTCCCTTCTGGCCGATTGTAATGCTTTTATCACTTCATCGTTGAGGTCTACAATTCATAATTTTACACAATTTTCTAAATGATTTATTATTATAACTTACCTGAATCGGCGAGTATTCCGCCACTAAGTAATCCCGATTGGTTATCGTTACTAACAATCGAGTGTTCCTCACCTTCGGCAAGTTGGATTACTTCTAAAACTACATATTGCTGACCATCTGAACCTTCTACGGCCATCATATCATCACCTTCGTCTTCGTCTGAACCAGACAAACTTGGCATTACTTCAACCTGCAATTTACCAGTTTTTTTTTAAATAATTAAAAAATATAAATAGATTACTAACGGGTTGTCCATCGATTATTTGTACTTTCTTTTGACGGCCCAATTTGAGGGCTAATTGTTTTTCTTCAACGGCCGAATCCGGATCGTGTACCGCCATGTGTCTAATTAAATTGCCTTTATGTCTAAATGCTCGTCCACACTCGGGGCATTCGTGGGTTTTTTCTCTGGGGGGAGGAGGTATATACTGGGGATTGTGGTATAAGTTTTGGTGTCTTTTAAGTAACTGTTTTTGCCGAAAACACTGGTCACATTGGTCACAGGTGTAGGGTTTTTGATCCGTATGAATTAACATGTGGGATTCGAGATGTCGTGCCGATATTGAAGCGTACGGACATAGATCACACTTGTAACATTTTTCTCCTTCGTGCGTTTTATTGTGTAGCTGAAATCAAAGAAATTTTAAAGTTCCTACAATCAATTCTTAAGAGCGGTTCAGAGTACTGACGACGGGAAGTTACCTGTAACTTCTGTAATAATTGAGATAATTAGGTCGGGTTTTCTCTGTTTATTTTTAACTTTACGGATGTGGGATGCTATTCGAAAATTGAAAATTTGTGGAAAAACGGAATTAAAATAGAAACAACGGTAATTAGAAAATTTAAAAATAGCATCCCACATAGTCACCGCCAAGTTTAGAGCTGCTTGCCTGAGCACAAATTTTTCATGACCGTAATTAAGAAATTAAGGCTGGCATTTACATACAGTCACTTTCTATTTGACGTATCTAAAGTTGTATAACTACTGAAGATATCAAAAAGTCATAAGAAACAATAAATTAAAGCGTTTAGCAGAACGTCAAAAACGAGATCAAGAATTGCGCAAGATTCATATTTGATGCATATTTACATAGTTATTTGTGTTATTACTGTACAAGATATGGCAAAAACAAAATTACGATTTTCTGTGTATTTAAATTGCAATCTCCTAGTCAAGTTTCCGTAAAGTTCGGATTTAAAGCTGATAAGTACTGTGCTATTTGTGTTGCCTACACACTAAATTAGAAATGGGAAATTTAAACCGATTTTTATAGAACTTTATTTCCACTTTTTCTGGAATAATTTACATTTTGAAAAAAAAAATCTTATCAATCGAAAACATAGTGTTGATTTATTTTAATTTTAAAGTTTTATTTCGCATATAACTACTTATTTTGGCTGTTTACAACATATTTACATATTTTACATATTTTGCCATATAGCAACATATATTCCGCATATTTTGTATATGAGAGTTAATTTTAATTCATTGAATGGAATTTTCAATCATTTTTGTCTACTCCGTATCATCAACAGTCCAATGGACTAACTGAGAGAACGATACAATCAACTAAAAAACTAATAAAAAAAGTTAAAGAAAATAACGATGTGTCATTTGAAAAGGGTACTTACTGTTCCTGTAGTATTTAAGAAAGCAACGTTTGTTGCTATACGTAAGGTAATTCATTCGACCAAAGCACAAAATTTTAGGCCAGTAAATATGTTGCCAAGATTAGAGAAAATACTAGAAAAAGCAGTATATATTCCAGTTACAACAATATTTAATTAAAAATAACATACTGTTCAGGGAAAAATGCAGTTGTGAGACTGCACTTCAATGTTTGATAGATGATTGGAATAAAGGTTTAGAGTTTAGATGATGGAAATGTTATAGTGGCGATATTCTTAGACCTGAGGCGAGCTTTTGAAACAATATACAGGCAGTTGTTAATACAGAAACTGGATAAATATGGTATTAAAGGAAATGTGTTACATTGGTTTGTGAGTTACCTAGCTGACAGAATACAAGTGACTAAAGTAGGAGAAGTAGTATCAAGAGAAGGAGGGGTACCAAGAGGAGTACCACAGGGGAGCATATTGGGCCCGATATTGTTTTCTTTATACATTAATGATATCATTACAGTACTGCAACATAGTGGTTGTCACTTGTTTGCTGATGACACAGTGTTGTATGTCCACTGTTCGGATGTGAACGAAGCAATCAGGTTAATAAATGAAGACTTCAGGAGTGACCATATGGCTGAGAGTAAATAAGTTAAAGCTCAATGTGACGAAGACTGTGGGTATGTGCTTAAGTTCTCCCTCGCTGTATAATCAGTTTATTAACTCTGATGAAAAAGTCAGTGTAGATGGGGTTGATGTGCAATTTGTGGATAGTGTCAAATACATGTTAAATAAAGGCGATTAGATAGATTACACCAGCTTCAAAATAAATGTATGAGGATGATATTAAAATGTTCAAAATATACACCTGTATCTATAATGTTAGAGTCTGGGATGGATGAATATAGAGGATTTTATTGAATACAAATGTATGATTTTTCTGTATAAACTTACAAAAGGAGAACTACCAAATTATTTTAATAAATATAAAGTGAAGTGTTTGGATGTACATAAACATCATACTAGAGGACGGGTTAACATATACAGTGTGTCCCAGGATTGATGTTACAATAATGGACTAAAAATTTTTGAATTTTATTTTAAGATTGTGGGATTAGGTCCTGCTTGGTTTGAAGAGAATTTTAAGAATATTTTCAGTTTTTGAAAAACAAGTCGGCCTTGACATTGAAACGAAAACTATTTTCTCTTCAGGTAAAGTACCCTTTTTGTTCATGTTACGGCAAAATTTTACTAAGGAAAGTTGTTCAGAATGAGAAATTATGGTCCTATACAAAATTTCAGGAAGATTAGTCAACGGTTGTCTTTTCATGGCCTCCTGGCAGTTATGTTGAATAAATAATTTATTGTAGATCAATGTTATTATTACGTTTTGTAAGTTAAATTTCTTGTAAATACTATTTGTTTCGTTCAATGTTCTACAAATAAAATTTGTAATAAATAATTTTGTTTAATCTAAAAAATGACAGTTTAATCAAAGTAGGTAGATCTTCCTGAAATTTCGTATAAGACCATAATTTCTCATTCTGAACAACTTTTCTTAGTAAAATTTTGCCGTATCATGAACAAAAAGGGTACTTTACCTGACAAGAAAATAGTTTTCGCTTCAGTGTCAAGGCCGACTTGTTTTTCAAAAACTGAAAATATTCTTAAAATTCTCTTCAAACCAAGCAGGACTTAATCCCACAATCTTAAAATAAAATTCAAAAATTTTTAGTCTATCGCACCTATTGTAACATCAATCCTGGGACACACTGTATATCAGTGTTGTGCAAAATGAAAAAACTTTCAAGTCGGTATTTGTTAAGGGATTAATAAAATTCAATAACTTGGATGTACGGTATAAAAATGCTTTAAATGTGAATTGCTATGTTACTGTTAAAAAAATTGTATTTAAGAGGATAGTTTGAAACTCACAATTAAGATATTTAGTTAAGTATTTATGTATATATATTAGCAGTGCTAAATAAAGATTTATTTATTTATTATTTATATATCTTTCATTACTAGCATTTCGGAACACGCCAGTATATGATATGTATACACCTTCATACTTATGTCTAGATATCTTTAAATGTAATTAATTTACAATCTAAATTAATTAAAAAACAAGTTTTTAATGATGAAATTAAATCAACACAGAATGTATATAAAAAATATTACAATCAACATTCTCATTCAAAATTTAGAGGAAAGTTTGAAGTTAATGATCAAATCTGGTACCAAGAACAGCCCAAAAGTACTTGGAAAAGAGGGAACATAATTAGGAAAATTAGAAATACAACATTTAAAATAGAAAAGAATATGAAACTTGGAATTTCTTTTAGATTAAATTGTTAACCTTAGATTAAGTTAGTTTTTAATTTTATAAAAAGGGGCGATGTTATAATGTACAGTTATACGCAAGTGTAAAGATGGTTGCATACCCCATACCAACAATGTAATATCAAATAAATAATAAAGCTAGTTCAAACTGACTCGTCGTTTAAGTTAGATGGCATAACACAGATATAGGAAATAATTTTATATTCTTGCGATTTGAAGCAGCCATCTGTACAGAAAAATAACAAGAAATGGCAGAAGCCTTACAAGAAAAGAAGAAAGTGTTGGAGATATGGGAGTGGAAGATCTTGCCCGGTGCAAGAGAATAAAGGGTGGAGAGTAAGAATGTACTACGAGATCTATGTCTTGTTTAAAACCCCAAGTACTACTAGTAAGATTGGAAGCAGACATATAAGTTGAAATTGGAAGGAAGGCGAGAATCAGATTGGCTGATGACGTTGGAAGAGACCTGCAAAAGCTCGGAGTAAAGAAATGGAAAAAGATAGCAAAGGATACAAAGGAGTGGACAGGGATTGTCAACAACACGAAGAAGGGGTTGCAAAAGCATGTGTAACAAACCACGACAGAATAGCTGGTGAAAAGAACAGGATAAACCCTATGGAACTATACCAGTACCAGTACCAATTCCTGGAAGGGGGGCCTTGGTCCTTTATGGACTGTTGGAGCCAAGGAGTAAGTAGTCTCAATTTGTAGCTTCCCTCATTTTATGATTTATATATGAAATTATTCAGTTGTAAACCAAAATCATTGAATTTTCTGCAGCAAACAACTGATGGTAACTATCAACAATTATTAATTATTAGATCAAGACTGGCAAAACTAAACAAACGGCACTTTCAAATAACAACGCACAAAATGCAACCAAAGAGCAACAAAATACATGTGGGAATCACCTAAAACTAACCTAATTTAATCCAGCGCGTACCGCCATGGTAGCAAATTTAATTCAATCTATTTTAAACTCTAAACGGAGTTGGTGATTTATAGTTCTTGATTCTCGAAAATTAATTTCAATAAGTAAATTATTGAACCATTTTTATAAATTACTTTAAATGTGGACAAAACCTGTCCTTTCCTGTTACAAGAACGAAGGACTGTCATTCCCAAAAAAGGTCAGTTGGCAACCCTAAACTCACATGTTCTCCCTCAATTTTTCTACAGTAGTAGCTTTAAGGTGCCGAGGTTGGTGGAAACCACTGCGAAAGTCACATGCTCTGAAGCGCTCTTAAGCTGTGTCCACATTACTCATACTCGCAATTGTGAGTCTTACTATACTTGAGAGTTAACTACCTACGTTAATCGCTTCGCTTTTAGTTGTACTCCGGTTGGTAGGTTCTATGTGGAGATGAGCTTGACTATACTAAAAAAATTTTGTTTGATGTAGCGACAATGGACAGAGAGTACGAGCACGAGTAATGTGAACGCTGTTTTAAAGATAATTTTTTACCTTGTAACTGTATCGATCCGGGAATGATTTACCGCAACGTTTACATTTTAACGGCTTATCTGACGTATGTAATTTTTGTACATGGATACGTAAGTCGGTTTTACGTCCACACGTTGTAGGACATAATTCACACTGGAAGATTGGTTTTTCTCCGACTGAAAACAAAAATTGTCAGTTTATTTTAAGTACATCAAAATATCATAAATATTATGGCAGTATTAAAGATTTCTTTACTAAAACTGACAAAACAAAAGAATTACTCACTATTATGAGTTAGTTTATGGGCCTTTAAACTGTTAGATTGTGTAAAGCGGGCCTTACAAATATCACATTCATAAGGTTTTTCACCAGTATGAATACGTAAATGGCGTTTTAATTTAAAAGTATCGGGACTAGCATAAGTACAATGTGGACACTGAAAATAAAAAAAATAAAGCATTAATTTCTCTTATTACTGACTAATATTTCTGTAAACTTTCGTCGAATAAGAAAACGTTAGTAAATACCTGGTATGGCCTTTCTCCTGTGTGACAACGAATATGTCGTTTAAGTTTTGAAAGTTCTACACTGGCATAATCACATTCATTACATTTGTGTGGTTTTTCATGTGTATGGCGATACCGCACGTGCCGAACAAGTTCACCTACAAGTTTACTTGAATAACAAAAAAGCGACTAATTTAAATTATTATTTTTACCAGACGTCGTAAAAGCTGCCTCGCAATATTTACAAGAGTGTGGTTTAGTGCCCGTATGTGTATTAACGTGATTCTGAAGCGATGCTAAAGTTTTAAATCCTCTCTCGCAAACGCTGCATTTGTGTGGACGTTCTTCAGAATGAGATTTCATATGACGAGATAATAGATATCGTTTGGGACTAGTATAATTACAATAGTTACACATATGAGCCTGTGTTACAACCTGTGATTTCCGATGGAAAATTTTTACTATTTTCGATTTATCATCTTCCGCTTCTGAATCCGCCACACCACCTTCTTCAGTTTCATCAAAGTCATAGACTAAAAATCGCAACAATTGAATTATAGATTATGAAACATTCTAGTTATTTATTACCAGTCATGTCTTGATCACCATCAGTCTGTTCTCCCTCCTTAATATCTTCAGGATTTTGTACAATTAACACATAACTAAGTTCCCCTGTATTTGTATCCGCAGGTACAACTGTTACTTTTTGATAAGCATTTCCCGAATTTATTAAAATGTGATTAGGTGCATCTTCTGAAGATATAGCCTAAAAAATTGGTTGATATTAAAAAGAAACTAATTTCAATTAGAAAACAAGAAAACATACCTCGTCGCCTTCTTCACCTTCTTCATCGTTTTCTTCTTGATTAATAATAAATTCTTCACCTTCTTCTGCAACTTCATTAATAGCTGCTGACATCACAGTCATCACAGGTTGACCTTCACCCTTCGCTTGGTAATAATAATGACCGGCTTGGTCAACGAAATATGTACCACCTTCAGCGTCCGCATCGTTTTCGTCACCTTCCGTTTCTAAAGCTGTTGTTATATGTTAATATTAAACACAAACACTAATACAAAAAAATACCTGTAACTTGCTGTATGGTTCCATCACTTCCTTCAATTTCTTTTTGGAAACCCTCCAAATAAGACTGAATTTCCGTAACGCTTTCTGAAGGATCTACACCTTCTAATTTTATGGGTCCTGGAGTGAATTGGGTGGTCATTTTTTAACCCCTTATTAACACTCTACAAGTAAAAATAGGTTCAAAAAACAGGTACATTCACTTCTAATTTTTCAAGACCCCTCACCAATCATTTCCAAATATAAATGTGTATTATCATAGAGAAAATAATTTTTTAACCTAGTTGGGTTCCATTTTATCAGATATATAAGCTTTATAATATTTTCTAAAGGATTGTTGGGGCGAGTTTGGCATTTTATAAGGAATTTTCACCACCGGTTTCTAAAATAAAATTATATTAATTAACTAATAATAATAATAACATGTAACATTTCGGAGACATTTAATATAATTTCATTTTAGAAACTAGTGGCGAAAATCCCGGTAAAGAACCATTAAATAACACGATTCAATTGTTTTGTTCTTAACAAACTGACAAAAAGACACGAATTCGAAAGTTATATTATGAACACTAAATTTAACTTTAGACTTTTACATGTGACTAGCCTTTTAGTATCTACATAAATATGATTTCAACTTATTAATCATCATTAATAATGTTTGAATGTCCATTTCTTACGATACACCTTGTATTTAATGACCTTGAACAACAAAGTGTGCAACGCTGTGCAACTGTTGATTTTACGTTCTCTTCACGACTTGTTTTTATTTACTTTTGCAAGGAAAATTTGCGATTCGCACGATATTAATATTTAATTAAATATGGGATGTATAAAAGAATATGTAATATAGTGTTTTAATGTAACGAATAAATAGACGGAAACATGAAAACAGTTTGCGATGATTTTCCCTCCAAGACAAAATAGCATCGGAAGGGTAAAATCGAAATTTGACGTTTGTAAACTTCATAAGAAACGCAGGTGACGCCATTTTAACGTATAACCCGTAGACACGTTAAAAATAGGACACTGGAGCATTGAATATGATGAAGAGTGAAGATGCTGGAATTTTTAGACCCTAATTCTTTTAATCCAGACAATTCCAAGACAATTCTTACTTAACAAAGCTGGATGTAGGGGGCATTTCAACAAAAATTTCGAGAAATTAGCACGGTTGGCGCTGTCATCAATATGGAGGTGCAAGGAAAGTGTCGCCGTGTAGTGAAAACACGTATATTTATCCGGTTTACAGCTTTATTTCGGCAGCAAAGCGGTCTAAATCATTACTAAATGTCGCGTAATTTCACATACATTGCAGTAAGTGCACAAAATTACCATGATAGTGAAAAATGCCACTTTAAAACTTACCCTTTAACTCCGAGAATGTCCTGTGAGGGCGTATCGAAAATGGCAGCGTCTGTTTGAAGGAATAAGAGATGGCGAGGCCAGCGGGGCAATCCAGGTCGCAGAAGGCCATGTCAGAAATTCACCTCGTGCGCATTTCATTACGCAGGTCGTCGATTGTTTGGATACTTGACCTATCAGAGAGCTCGTTATTTACTATTTCTTTTCCGCTCAATTTTTGAATTTTTAAATAGGGAACATCGATTATTCTCCAGTATTCTGTAGAATATTTAACGAATTTTAAAAATTGTGCCAACTGCTGATACAAAAATAGAATAAATTATTACTATACGTGTCCCATGTTTGTGAAAAAAATCGATAAAACGCGATTTTAATTTACGAGGTTCACAATTGGTCTAATCATTGTAATTATCCCTCCAGTGATAACGTGACTGTACGTAACACCAGAGGTAACGTCGATCCGTGAGACCGATTTTCGGAAATTCCTTTTTTTATCATTCTTTTTGGTATACATATTTCGATTACCCAATGATGCCACATTCTTCAAAAATGATAAATTTATTGAATTTTTTTTGTAATATTAAAAATACTTCTTTAACAGAAAGAATGAAAATTTAAAACATCTCTAAAATAAAATCGTTGCACAGTTCAAAGTTATAAAAAACAACACAAAACACTAAATTTAATTGAAATTTACGGTATAGGAAGCTTCAACCTTACATAATGCTGGCAAACTATTCTTTTTGTTCCTGAAATTGGCCCAATAAGGCGTTGTACAATAGCAGAGCCGCTGTTCTCAACAGCATATGGACCATTTGGTTGCTTACCTACGTACACCTCTAAATTAGCGGTATAAAACATTTTTGCATCCGATAAAGCAAATATTTTAAGACCGTATTTATTAGGTTTACTAGGTATATATTGACGAAAACCGCATCATCCCCGGAATGCCTCCAATTTTTCGTTGATCGTTACATACTCAGACAATGAGTAATTTACGTTACAGTTGGCATTGAATTCTTCAGCGTTAAGGTGATTCGTTTTTCTAACTCCTGCTAAATAAAGCAAATAGATCAGTTAAACAGGCTGTTCTATTTGAAGGATCATAGTTCCCATTTGTATTATCTATAATGATGTACAATATATTCTCGCCAATAAAAGATTGAAAGATATCTATTTCCATTTTTAGCCCTTCAGCGGGCGCTTTCGCACTCATTGAAGAAATATGCTTTTTCCATTTTGTTACATTCTCCTTACCAATGTAACAGGGTTCACGAAAATTTGTACCAAGGCTTAGATTGCTGTCTGTTTCGCTTTCTGGAAGTAATAACTCTTGTTCGTATTCACTATCTGTGTCTCCCTCTTGATGCGGTCTTCGTCGTCGTCGTACTCCATAGGATAGAGCAGTACTTCCTCAAGTGGTCGCATCAATCTTGCGTGGTGGTCTTCTCCCTAGCTAATTTTTTTGTATGCATAGTCCATTTCTGTAAAAACCACAAATAGTTATACATATACCTCGGTGGCCGAGTGGTGTTCCCGCTTGGAGCCGGGTTCGACAGATGTATTGGTGTGTTCTGGTTCGGGTTCAAACCGCCGTTCCCCCCAATGCATCTTAGCATACTCTTAGATTGAAGTTAGAATAAGCGTAGTCCCCGCACAATGGGCCTTTTAGGCCTAAGTGTGGTTAGTCACAAATAATACAATAATACAATATACATATACATACTAACTACCAAACATGTAAATAAAACTATTTACCTTATACAGTAATCCCCTGAGTTACGTAAGTAATACGTTCCGTAAACCTTTACCTAAGTCGAATTTGTAAATTGCTTAAGTGTAACTTCCTAAGAAACTGCAATATTTTACTATTTAGTATACAACGGCTGCAAGAATTTTTCGCTTTCCCGTACCACCTCCGCCTTTGTTGGGCATGATCCTGGTCAGCTGCTTTACCACCTTTTCTGCTTTGCATGCTAGTTGTTCGACATGTTTGGGCATTGACATGTTCTTATTGAAAGTTACCCCAAGGTACTTTGGGTTTATCGACACTATTTTTTGTATGGCTATCAAAATAACTGCTTCCGTCTTCTGAGGAGCAAGTGTTGAGAACCATTGATTTATAAAAAGAAAATGTTTAGAAACTTAGATTTTAGTGTTGTAGAGTTGGGCAATAATAATTTAGTAGTGTGCTAAAAAAAAATAATATAATAAGGTTGTTAGAAACCAACGTTAGAAATAAACAAATAATTTTGTAGACATATATTAGTTTTTGAAGATTAAAAGTAGAAGTTTTGTCCTAAGTTGTTTTTTATAATCGTACGTGCAAACTCCTAAATAAACACGGGGTCATAGTAAGTTACATACGTAACAGCAAGTTTAAGCTGTTTCTTCATAGTCCAGGTAGCAATTCTACCAAGGGCACAGTTGGCTCTAGTTTTGAGATTCTCTGCAGTTCTGCCTCACTATAATGGGTAAGTCGTCTGCGTAGCCAACCGTAGTGACGCCCGTGGGCATCTTGAGCTCCAAGATGACGTTACAGTATAGATTCCATAGAAGGGGACCCAGGACTAAGCCCTGGGGTACGCCCTTTCTAACTTCTATCTGGAGATCTTCTTCTAGGTACAGCCATCTATTTGTAAAATAAGTGGGGGTGGCATCTCCCAGCGAATTAACTCTTCGACTATGCCGCCCCATGGGGCACTGTTAAAAGCATCTTCAATATCCGCAGTTATATAAAGACATAAATCCCTAGTTCTGTAATCCCCCTGGTTGATTTCCTCTGCGGTGTTCTTAACCAAAGCCATAGCATCGATGCACGATTTCCTGTGCAAAAACCAAATTGTTTATCGTTAACTTGCGTTCTTGTATTTTCGTTTTCCAAAACGTCCCTAAATTTGTTTAACCCTTTGCCTGTTCTGTGCATCACATGTGATACACACTTACTGGAAATGTAAACATGATAAATTTTCGATAAAGGTCTGAAACTTGCTCAGTTTTTCGATCTAAGCGTGTTATAGTTTATGTCTTCCAACTCAGTGTGCATCACAACTGATGATTCACAAAGCGCAACAATTTGAATTAACTGAAATAATATGGTGGAGTTACTAAATATATCAAAAACGCACAAATATAAATCAAGTAGCTTTTATTTCTCATTCAATACACTACATAATATTATTTATAGTATTCATTGAAACAAGGTAGGCAAAATGGTTTGCCACATTCGACACATATAGCCTGACCTACTACATACCTACGTAAAACATTACTTTAGAAAGCCACACAACATGATAAAAGTAACTATTTCGAACGAACGTACGGCTTAGTACATGCGAAATATATGTGGACATATTCATACGTCTTAGCTATTGCGTTTAAAAGTGTCTTTATCATGATTAACCTTTTTTGGCTTTGGAATGAGTGCCAACCTTGCCTTTTTCCATATATCGGGGAAGTCCTTTTCTTTGAAGATCGTGTTGAACATTTTCATGCAGTAACCAGTGCATTTTGTTGAAGCCTGTTTGAAGGTATCGTTTTAAAGTAGAGTGTCTCATTGTCCCAATGAATTACATCGGGACGGACGTTTGTTCAGTTTTTTAACAAGCAATAATATTTTGCATAATTTCTCACGTATTCCAAAACGTTTGAAATGTTTGTAGCAGATGATATGACATGTTACCCACTATGAATTGGCTTACAAAATATAAAGTCACCAAGGCAATCAATCAACGCACACTATAGAACTAATTTCAGATTGGTGGTGCTACAGCCGGGCCTCGTTCATAATCATAAATTCGTCCAGATAAATTTCCTCTAATTTATGAACGAGCCCATGTACATAGAGGTGCTGGGAAATCCCGCTTGCTTGAATTATACAAGTTTTTTACGTCTTAATAAATTGCCAAATAACAAATATGTATATACTGGGTGGTCCATCGGTCTGTATTGTTTTTTACTCGATTATTTTAAATATTACCGAAATTTTTTTCAAACAAAGTTTATTTTACATTAAAATGCCCACATAACTGCAATATAAGTTTTTCTACCGGGTGTTCCATTTTCGCGCAATGATATGCAACTTTATATGTTTTAATCGCATACTTTCTGTGTGATTATTTATTAATAAAAACATGAATAGTTTCAGTACTGATCATTTTAGAACTATAATGAATAAGAACTGTTTTAAAGAGAAATAACAAATCTTTAAAATTTTGTAAAAATATATAGGGTGTTCCATTAAAAAATATAAAGTTGCATATCATTGCGCGAAAATGGAACACCCGGTAGAAAAACTTATACTGCAGTTATGTGGGCATTTTAATATAAAATAAACTTTGTTTGAAAAAAATTTCGGTAATATTTAAAATAATCGAGTAAAAAAACAAATGGACCACCCGGTATATACAAAAATGTCCCAAATATTTATGGTCACCTTAACCTAGAACTCCCTCCATATCTCTAAAATTGACATGGCTGCGTACAAGACGAAGTTGCTAATAGAGAGTTAATCACCTAAGTATTTAAACGGTAATGAAAGATTTTGTGAAGAATAATTTAACATTTTATTAGGCATTGTAACAAAATAATCTTTTATAATAAAGTATGCACTAAATAACAAAAATACTCTACGTACAAATTAAAATTAGCATTAAAAATTAGGCCACTACGTTGTAGAAACACAATAGTGAAGAAATTACATTATTTCGTAGATTTTTGTCGTTAAAAAGAGTATCACATAAATCTTTTTAGCACAAAATTTTAATAAATATAAAATATTGCATTACCACTAATATTATATACGTGTACACATGTAAAAAATATAAGATACTGTATAATTTTCATTAGTGGTATAATTAGTATAGATTAACAGCTCAGTTCTTTTGATAGATTGTACAATAGCAAAGTTAGCAAACGATAATTTTCATATCTACGCATACACATCAACTACACATTACTTGCTCAGTGATTTTTTTTTGGCTGCTTATTCTAATAAAACAATGTACAGAAACAATTTAATAAAGCTAAACCACATCAGTCGGCATATTAGTAGCACACACACACACTTAATATTATTATGATATGGAATAACTGTATCTACATGGTACAACGTAAAATTACATGTCTAAAAAATTCTTCAAATTAGACAATTTTAAAAAATCTTAAAATTGCTTAAAATACAATAAATCAGCCTGTGCGTGAATAATTTTTATAACAACAGTACGCCGTATAAATTTGATTTTATTAGAAGAGGCACCCTATTATTACAAAATATTATTCTTAGAGCATGTTATTTAATCACTACCTACCGTCTTAAATTAGGCTCAGTTTTGAACATTTTCCTATTGCAAAATTTAAAAAAATTAAAAAGCAATAACTAACCAAAATTGGTTGAATAACCGAATAATATTATCGCTTTTGATAGAATTTAATATTGCCAATTCACTAATCAATTTAACCCTTGCTCGAAAACTCCAATCATTAGATTTTAGAACAGCTTGAAATACAACTTTCCTAATATAAAATAAACTAGAAGGAAACACCACTGGTGATACGATATACCTGTTTCAACATACGTACTTTGTTGTGCAAGACCAAGAAGCACACACAAAATTCTATTGTGTAAGACGACTATAAACGTATAATAAATCCCAAACCATATTTTCAATAACCTTTAATATGAATTGTATCTTCTCTGGTCTTGCATCCGTTTGTTATTGTTATGGGGTACTTGCTGTTTCTTCGTTTTTGTAACAAAATTGTGCCGAACTATTGTCATGCAACGCACCCTTTAAAACCCATATCGTTATAATACTTAATATCAGGATCAAAATCATCGTAATCCACTGTAACTGCTGGGTACGTTTTACAGCAGTATGTAACTGTGATTGACAGTTGGTCAATTGCGTTATTCTACCCGACAGTTGACTCAGTTGATTTTGTTCACTTTCTAACGGCAAACCGGTAGAAATAGCACCACCATTTCTGGTTATATCGCTGCCTTGTGCACAACGCAGACGATGTTGCGAAATATTCTTATTTGATGGATTCTGCGTACATTAAAAGGTGTTAAAGAACAATACTTATGTGACTTAAATACGGTCTTACCTTCCAAAGCTCGGTAAGCTCTTGAGCGGTGAGATCGATAGTCTCAACAGGCATACTCATCACAAGGAATTTATCTCTCGAAAGTCCGCCGAGTTGAAATCCCGGTAACAAAGTTACACTAACAATCGCATGACCACCTGGAGCTAAACAGCCTGCGCTTGGACGCACTCGGAATTTTTCAGGGGATGTAGTTTTCATCTGAAATTTTTTTTGTTTATTGGTTTTACAAGTTATTAACCTAAGTTTAAATAATTAAAAATCTTATCAGCTCGCGGAAGTTTTCCATGCAACTCGGAATTTGAATAAGAATTACTTCAACTAGGCCACAAAGTCCGAAACATAATTAATGCACAACATAGAATCCAGGATACGGCACTGGAACCCTCCCATAAAGAAAAAGAGGAAGACTCCAGAGTTTCTTGGAACGACGGAGTTAGGCAGGCCATGAACGATAGAGAGTTAGAAGAAGACAACCGGCGAGACAGGCAAGGATGCGCGAAATGCCCGACGGTGTAACCGCACTCGCAATATACTTATATTTAAAATAAAAAATAGAATCACTAAAGATCCGCTTAATCTGTTTTTTGTAGATATATACAATATAACAGGATTACAAAACAAAATCATAGAAATAGAACCTCCAAGAACAATAAAAATCAATATAATCCAGTATATGAGATGCCAACAATACGGCCACTCGAAAGCATATTGCAATAAACCTTACATTATGCGTTAAATGTGGAAGTTGACACAACACTAAAGACTGCAAAAATGCCAAAGAGGAAGGAAGCCATTCAGCTAACTATAGAGGATGTGAGTATTATCTTAGGTTAATTAAAGGAAATAGCTATACCACCGATCAATACAAATCTCTCAACAAAAAAGTTATGTAGATACAACTAGACAGACAAAAACTAACCAGGACAGCGACACAGTCACCACACTAACCAAATTTATTGATGAATTGAAAAATTTATTCAATCAGTTACTTCAACAATATGCTAATTAATAAAATGAATTAAAAACGGCCAAGTTTCTAAGGATTGCCCAATGGAACGTCAATGGTCTTCCAAGTCATAAAGAAACAAAATTATTTCTCAAACAAAATCTTATTAATATATTCCAAACTAATAGAAGAACCAAAATACCAATTATTCTATACGAATTACCCAGATAGCACCGCACAAGGAGGTGCAGCAATACTTATTAAACACACAATTGAGCATTACGAGTTGCTAAAATATGAGGAAAATCACATCCAAACAGCATCCATAAAAGTTAAAAGCCTTCTATGCAACCTAACTATAACGGTTGTAAATTAAAGAAAGAACAATTCAAACTTTGAGACCAAAGCTTTGGCAGGAGGCGATTACAATATCAAACGCACCTTATGGGGCTCATGCCTTACTACCAGCTAAAGTTATCGATCGACTGGTCCACTGACCCAGGCAAAATTCCGGACTTTTTTGTACCCAACGAAATTTCCTCAACATACATGAACATATCACCCAGCTATGATCTATTTATCTATCTGAGACCATAGCCCAATAATAGCTATAGTAAGTACATCTGTTATAAACAAGAAGCCAACTCCTAGATTACACAACTTTAAAACAGGTAATACAAGACAACATAAATCTATCTGTAAGGCAAGAAGTACCAGAAGATATTGAAAGAGAAACTGACAATCTAATCAATTTACTCCAGCATGTAGCCAAACTAACTACCCCATTTAATGAACTACGAAAACCAAACCAATATTGTATTGACCTTGGTACTCCTGTAGGAATGGTGGCCGTTTCTCGGAACTCTTCTGATTCTTCTCTACAGTGAATCACTCTGTATTTCCTTGCTCCTGTTCTGCTTAACGGTTTTCGTGGGATTTGGCTTTGGTTACTATTTTCCTCCTTTATTCCTAGCATTTTTATGACTTCTAATACTTGGTTTTCCCATCTCTTTTTGGGTCTTCCTTTTGGCCTGTCCTCCATTGGTTTCCAGTTTGTAATTCTTCTTATTAGCTCTCTTCTTTGTATATGTCCGAACCATCTTATTCTGTTGGCTTTGATGAGCCTCACGATATCTTCTCCTTCCATTTCATGGTTCATTAGGATTCTTTGTTCTCCTTCATTATCTGTTATTCTTCTTAGTACTTTCTTTCAAAGATTCTTAGCTTTTCCTGTACTTTGTTGGTAATGCTGCTGATTGCAGCTTTGTAGATTCTCAGTTTAGTGTTCCTGCTTAAATTTCTATTCTTCATTAATTTTTGGTAACTCCAAAAGGTTCTGTTCCCTGTTTTTATTCGATCCTCTATCTCTATACTCCTTTCATTCCTCCCATTTATCACCACTCCTAGGTATTTAAAGTTCACGACCTTTTCAAATCTCTAATCCCCTGTAGGCCTTTTTATCTCTTCATATCTTCCTAACTATCTGGCATGAGCTTTGTGTGACTGTTTTCATTGTTCCTACTTCTCTTACTGTTCCCTCCTTGCTATATTGAACCACGATATGAAATAAAGAAACTAGTGGCTGAGAAAAAACGAGCTAGGTGAAATGAGAAATGATTCTTTTGAAACATATGTCTATAATCTAACTAGACAAGATAGTTCCATTTGAAAACCACCATTTCGCAAATGTTCAGTACCTCCAGGACCATGCAAAAAGTGATAAAGAGAAGGCAGAACTCTCTAACCACACCCTCCCGAGCACAAGGAAGCCTGAAGTTATTCACCCAAAAGAAATTCAGGATGAAATTAAGATCCTAAATTCAAAAAAGGCTACTTAATAACAGCAAGAATGCTGAAAGAACTGCTAAATAAAGGACTAATGTATATTTACAATGCTATTCTAAGACTTAACCATTGGCCCTAATCATTAAAAATAGTCCAAATAATAATGATACCTAAGCTAGGAAAAAATCCTACAGACGTGGCATCCTACCGTCCAATAAGTTTCCTACGGACAATCTCAAAACTATTAACGACATAAGCCAACACAACGATTACAACAAGAAACAAGAGATAAGATTGGACAGTACCAAACAGGGTTTAAAGATGGGAGATCAGTGGTAGATAACATTTTTATCCTAAGACAGGTACAGGAGAAGTGCAGTAAGAGAAATGAGCCAGTCCACGCAGCCTTCCTGGATTTCAGACAAGCATACGACTCAATAAAGAGAAATAGAATTATTCAAGCAATGGCAGAACTGCATCTCTCAATAGAATTAATAGCATTGGTAAGAATGACCTTGGAAGTAACAAAAAATAAAATAAGATTCCAACAATTCGAATCCGAAGAATTCAGAAGTAACGTAGGCCTAAGACAAGGTGACCCCTTATCAACCACATTATTTAACATAGTGCCAGAGAGTATAATAAGGAAGAGCAAAGCTGACCAAAAACGAATGAGCTTAAACAACTCACACCAGTGCCTAGCCTATGCAGATCATGTGTTGTTTTTAAGCAGAAGAAGAGAGGAGCTGAAAATCTTAGTAAGTGACTTCCAAGAAAAAGCAGGTGACACAGGTTTGGAAATAAACCCGGATAAGTCCTTCTATATAATATTAGGAACCGTGAAGCAAACTGAAAACCAATACCTTGAAATTAAGATGAAGAAGCAGAAGACAATGAAACTTAAACTAGTCAATAACATTACGTACCTAGGGGTAGAATTTACAAGCGACGGGATTTACGAGAGTGAAATAAAGAAGAGAATAACAGCAAGAGCTTTCAGCAAAGTGTTTAATAACAAAATAATCTCAAGAAAAACGAAGATAAAATTGTACAAGACGGTAAGTCGACCCGCAGTGATGTTTGCATGCGAAACTTGGATGACTACATCAGAAAACGAAAAGAGAATTGAAAGATGGGAAAGGAGAATGTTACGAAAAATCTTTGGAGGAACTAATGAGGACGGCATTTGGAGGCGAAGGACAAACAAAGAATTAGAAGAGTGCTACAAAGAGTCGCCGATTAGTACAGTGGTTAAGCAAAGCAGACTAAGGTGGCTAGGCCACGTAGAAAGATTACGTGACAGTGATACGGTAAGTGTTTAAAAGCGAAGTGAGCGGTAGAATCAGACGTGGCAGACCTAAAGACTTGGTGGGACTGTGTAAAAGAAGATTTGGAGAACAACAACATTACAGGATGGGAAACTAAATCAAGAAACAGTGGAAGATGATAGTAGAAGAGTTAAGCCAAAGGCCTTCTGGCCTGTAGCGCTGCTAGTTATATATATAAGCCAACACTACTGGATCCCAGACCAACAATTCGGATTCCACCAGTCTCACTCTACAGTGCAGCAGTGCCACCGCATTAGAAATAAGTATTTCTAGATGTGAACCAGGCATTCGATAAAGTATGGCATCCTGGTTTACTATACAAAATCAAAGGAATTCTTCCCATATGCTACTTCAATCTCCTAAAATCATACTTAAATGAACTTAAATTTGAAATCAAGTTTAATAGTGAAACCTCAAATCGCTATAAAATTCTCTCAGAGGTACCACAAGGAAGCATTCTTGGTCCACTTCTATATGTACTTTATACATCAGATACATTCGCAGATGACACTGCCATATTCGCAAGTCATGAAGATCCTACGATAGCTTCAATGAATCTCCAAGAGAATTTAAACTTGTCGAAATATGACTTCAAAAATGGAAAATTAAAGTCAAAATCCAAATCCTCCCATTTAACATTCAATCTTCGAAAAGGCCACTGTCTCAGAGTAACGCTAAATCAAAAAGTCATGCAACAAATACCAACTAAATATTTAGATTCGAAACTAAATTGGAAATAAAAATAAAGGAGATTAACTGGTTGAATAAAGGAAAACAAAGAATCCTAATGAACCATGAAATGGAAGAAATAATAGAAGGAGAAGATATCATGAGGGTCTACAAAGCCAACAGAATAAGATACTGGATAGCTAATAAGAAGAATTACGAGCTGGAGACCAATGAAGGTCAGACCAAGTAATAGAAGACTTAAAAAAGCTAGGAATAAAGGATTGGAGGAAGGAAGGACAGGAAAGAGTGGAGGAAAATAGTAACCAAAGCCAAATCACACGAAAACCTTTAAGCAGAACAGGAGCAAGGAAATATGGAGTAATTCACCGTAGAGAAGGATCAGAAGAGTTCCAAGGAATGGCTACCATTCCTACAGGAACGCCAAGGCCAATATAATACAATATTGGTTTGCTTTTCGTGGTGCATTAAATGAGGTAGTTAGTTTGGCTGGCTGCATGTTGGAGTAGATTGATTAGATTGTTAGTTTCTCTTTCTGTAGATTTATGTTGCCTGATATTAACTGGTTGATTGGGAGAAAATCTCATATAACCATTGACAATAAATTGCTTATTTACAAAACCGTAATCAAGCCCATATGGACATATGAAGCTGAGCTCTGGGGTTGTTCAAGCAGGTCTAATATATAGTTAGTCATCATGCAGCGATTTTAATCCAAAAATGATACTTGGGAACATTGAAAATGCTCCCTGGTATGTATCAAATCATACACTAACCAACCTTAAAATCCAATATGTAAGTGAAGTCATAAATCAAAGAAGTAATAACACCACAATTTGGAAAGCCATACCAACCCACTACCCAACAAAAGATTGAAATGATCCTGGCCAATAGATCTTGGTTGGATGGACCTCTCTTAAAGCCACGTGCAAGAAGCTGTGTTTATCTTGTACACAGCAATCACATTAGCTTAAGCCGGGTTCTCATTAGTCGATTTCATTGATCAATGAGACTGAATCTATCCCATTGAAGATACAATTGAATACGAAAATTGTTCACACGATTCAAGGGCATTGAACATTCTGTCAGAAACGATCAATTTTAAAAATTGCTGCAAAGAAGAAAATTGTGCGTGCTGGAGTCCGCATTGTGTGTAAATATTTAGTAAACCAAATCAAAAAGCGAAAAACGAGAAAACCATTTGAAATGTGTCATCTTGTTAAAATGACGCAGAACTCTACGCAATTTTATCCAGAGTGTAAGTGCCAACAATAAGCTGACGATGCAACTTTATTTGTTTCAACATAATTGAACTTTTGTTCTCACATTTCAAACACCGTTCAATTTCATTGAATCAATCCCGTTGATCAACCAAAGTAGACCTGCCTTTCACTTCCATTGAAACGAAAAATCATTGATCAATATCGTGGAAATGATGTTCTCATTATTCAATTTCTTTACAATGTCATAGATTCAGTCTCATTGATCAATGAAATCGACTAATGAGAACCCGGCTTTATAATTAGAGTGTATTTCATTCTGATTGATAATGAAATAAATATTTAAAAAAAATTACCTTATAGGAAATATTGATTTGATTGTCTGTGTTATGTAGTTCCAAAGTGCTAATGAGTTCATTTCCTTCTTTGTTGAAGGTGATAGTGCTGCCTGGCTGCACTTTAAGTATTCCTCCATCGCCTTTAAAGATTGCATTATTAGTATGTTTTATTATTATTCGGTACTCACATTTGCTTTGATTAAATAACAGAAGTCCTAAATTTTTACAGTTCAAATAAATCATGCGATACTAAATATTAACAAGCAATCTCCAAAAGAAAAAAGTTAAAATAATAATGATTATAATGAAATTCTAAAAAAATTCTTACCTTGCTCTTTATCACCAACAACAGCTGGAGAGTCTGACATGGGTGAACCATCAGCAAAGTGAACCTACCACAAAATTATTGATTATTTAGATTTGTAAGCAAACTCCTACAACATAAATAAGGGTGAGGGTGAACGGCAATGATTAGATAAATCAATCAGAATCGTAAAACTGATGATTCATACTTAAAGTATTGAATTTTTAGGGCAGTCAAGATGAACAAAAATTCAACAATTT
This sequence comes from Melanotus villosus, assembly GCA_963082815.1. NCBI lineage: Eukaryota > Metazoa > Arthropoda > Insecta > Coleoptera > Elateridae > Melanotus > Melanotus villosus. The sequence goes on from OY720423.1 coordinate 13,952,043, forward strand.
TCAAATAGTTTACAAGTCTTTAAATGGGCACTGCCACACTCGACCTTTCCCTAAATTGATTAAAAAAATTCCGTTATTATTGACTTTAGTCTATTAGAATCCCAATGGATTTTATTCAATCATAATCACATTAAATACATAATAAACTAACGAAGTTGCAAGTTTAAATTATTTGTATTTAAACGCTTTCGTATTTTATTACAATTTTTTATCTTGAAGATAAAAAGGTCATGATAATGCGATAAATAAACCACATTTTTGCGGTGACAGTTTTAAAAAAAAATACCAACAAAGGACATTATAAGAAAAAGAAATTAACTGTTAATATTTAACATGATATTTTTACTACAGTGGATTACTTAAAGCTTTTTATTGGTTTTAAATTACTTTTCGGATTAAATTAATTAAATTTATCACAGATTAAAAGCAAGAAATAATTCAAACTTACAATCATACGTAAATTTATGGTTAATTTTCTGATAGTTTAACAAGCTTCGTTTGATACCTAAACATCACAGAAAACTTGACAATTCACAAAACAATGATAGGCTACTATTCATAATTTATATCACTACATTTTTAAACTGTGATTTGATAAGATGTACATACAGCAAATTAATACAACGAATAGCGAAAACCTAGGTAAACTGTATGGATCGTAATATTAATCAAAATAAAATAGATTTTCTGCGGTGAGAAATAACAAAAAGAACTTACAACTTTGGGCATGATTTAAAATAATCAACGATCCACTGAATTAAAATAGGGAAAGATCACCATTAATTAATATTAACGAACACATTAATACAGTAGTATTGGTGAAAGCAAAAACAACACATAAGTGGAAATAAACGTAATGAACTTCACAGATAATGCTACGTAAACACACCCACCAAATCAACTAACTGACTGCAAACAAATGAAGCAGGGAACTGATAAAGGCAGGGTCCTAGAATTGGGCTTGCTATAAATATGATAGATGAATGACATTTCGGTGATCTTTATATAAGGTCAGAGTTGCTTATATTTGATTACCTTCAGGTGTTGTATAACTACATTATAGAAGTATAAAGGGCGGTGAAAATCAATAAGTGAATTTGCTATTAATATTTGTTTAATTTGTAAGCATTTGAAAAAGGCTACAATTATTGAATTGGTGCATTTTAAAAAGTTAATAATTTAACATACCTTTTTATTACTCGACGCCGCAGAACTGTTAACAACGGTACTTTCCTCAGGTTCAAACACAAACGAGTAATTATCATTACCACCCCAACACTTTAATGCTTGATCTGGCTCAACGAATTGATTTAAGTCGTGCTTTTTAACGAATTTAATTTTTTGGACCGCTTTTTCGGGAAGCATCGTTTTTATTACTTTGAAAACGGCTAAAATAACACAAATTAATTACAATGCAAGTACGACGACTGACAAATAAATACCTACCATTTAAAATCCAAGCCATTTCCAATATGATAATATAATTTAAGAAAAATGGGTAATACTGCTTGAAAACGTGAATTATATACTTTATTAATTCCATATCTACATTCGATACACCACAACCTTCCATATCAAAAAATATCGTTACTGGTTTTCCTTTATCCGTCCTAAAACATTCCTTATTTAAAGACAACTCGTTTTATTAATATCAAATATAATTTAGTTCTTTTTATTTCATTTACCATCAACACCGTAGGATAGTTATTTCACTGGGGAAGGAAGGAGGGGGATTGACTGGAACTACAAAAATCAAATTTTATTTGAACCACAAAACAAATTAACTTACCTCTCGAGTCTTTCTAACCAATATATAACACATCGTTTAATATCTTCAAAATCTTTCTGTCCTTTAACGTGTTTCTTGCATTTAAAAATAAACAGAGTACAACCATCCTTATCTTTTCCATGGGCGAAAAGAACACCTTCCTTTAAAAAATCGATGTTTATGTTGGTTTCGTTTATTTCTGAAATATGCGGAGTTTATTGGTATACCTAAACATCTGATTTTGTAAGTACACAGTGCTAACAATTTTTATTCTAATCTACATGATACTATTCTGTCATGTTAACTATCTAAACATTTTTATAGAAATCATCATTAATCTTTATTATTTAACAAAATATTCTAAGAGAAATCTATCAGTTGTATCTAAGAATGTGTATTACCTGATTAGAAGTTAACTGATAATATTTTTTATTGTTTATTACTTATATCATGAGTCATCCAATATAAATGATGTAAACTCTAAAATACCATACCGTTCGTTTTAAATTCCTTGCGCCATTGTACTGCCTCCCAAAGCATAGCAAGTGATTCTTTTTCACCGCAATCATGATGTAAAAGGAATCTTCGAAGCCAATCGTCTCCCGATTTAATACGCTCCAAGTCATCCGGGTGTACTATACAGAAAACACTTCGTTAATCAGTAATCACCCTATTAAATTTTTGTATGTATACTTACTAAAAGAATCGCCGCCTTTACTTTCTAATTCTTTAAGAAAAGTGCTTCTTAAATCTTGGATGTGTTTTGGAGTTACTTCTATACTCATTTCTGTATATTATAAATTTCCAAGTGAAAAATACTAATACATTTAACTGCACAAAACGTGTTTTACTGGTTAAATGGTTACTTGCACACTTACAATTACTTCAAAATTTAACACTTATGTTTTAATCAATAGTACGGAGCCAAAGTTCACAGTTTTCAAGTCCTAAAATAATTTAATTTGAAGTATTTGACTCACAAAACGTCAAATATTTAGATGTTTTAGGAATTTTTCAATTTTTTTACGTAATAGGGACATCCTGTGATTAGGTTGGTAACAATCTTCACCCAGGTATAATTCAGGGGCGTTACAATTAAGGGTTTGATAACTTTATCAAAATTTTACGTATTATTATTACATATTATTTAATTAGTTCATTTTCATTGTTTACCAAAAAACCAACTCAACATCTCCTTGTTTCTTCACTGCTTGCGAAGAATACGTATAGTAACGTAGTCCTCTAGTTTTGTTATATTAGCGTCTTTTACATGCGTTCCTTGCAATGCAATTAACTCCAGTTTGTACTTCTTTGTATTATTATTAGCACTTAAAATTATGCTGTTACATAATGTTCTTAAATATATCAATTTAATAACAAATTACCGGGTTATAAATTATTGCAAGATTTATTATGCACGCCACTGATGGTCACGGTTCCCGTACATAACCTCATTTTTTCTAACCTGAGTGTTGGTGTTAGACATTAGTTATGAATAAATATTAAGCAAATAGTAAACTTCACAGAATGAAAATGTGCTCACAATTTTCCCTATCACGAATTTATAATCGAATACCATATAAAACTGTTTCAAAGCATTTCTCGGTTCTTGCTGAACCTCAATCGGCAGACAAAGAAGCAGGTAAAATTTGTAAATATTAACAAACAATATACATATAACTTATGACTTTTAGCTTCCGTACAACCAGCAAAAAATGATCCAGTGTTAAGTCATCCAGATTACTTTAACGTCCACAACTTATTTACAGTCAAAGATTTATTCAACGCAAGAGTTCATTACGGACATAAAGAAGGTTCTTTAGACGAACGTATGTTACCTTATATCTATGGCTCTCGTTTGGGCCACGTTATATTCGATTTAGATAAAACTGCCGAATATCTAAGGCAAGCTTTAAATATTGCCGCGCATGTCGCATACAGAGATGGCATTATTTTATTTTTCCTAAGAGGTGCGCAGAATTCATACATCGTTCACAAAACCGCCATTGAGTGTGGAGAATTTGCACATACAAGATTTTGGAGGGGCGGTGTTTTTACAAATGCAGATAAACAATTCGGTGCTGTTACTCGTTTACCAGATTTATGTATATTTTTTAATACATTAAATAACGTTTTAATACAACATACAGCTGTGCGAGATTCGGCTAAAATGGCAATTGCAACGATTGGAATAGTTGATTCGAATTGTAATCCTAATCTTATAACGTATCCTGTGCCTGGGAATGACGATTCTACTTCTGCTGTAGAATTGTACTGTAAGTTATTCAAAGCTGCCATTCTTAGAGGCAAAGAAAAACGGAAAGAAGATCTTAAATAAAAGAGTAAATGTCAGCTGCTTTCATTTTGTTACACTATTTGTTGAATGAATATTTTGTGCTATTTGTAAATAAAAGATTTTTTTACTGGTTTGGTTTTTAATATAACTAAGTAACATAATTATTTCTGTTTTAATTATATGTAGGTAGAGCGTATCGAGAATAAAGTCCTTTTTAGGTAAATTGGACGGCTACAATAATTTTTATGGACAATTTTTCACTGGTCGCTCGAAACGGTACCGTAATTTCGGTAATAACGGAAAGAAGATCTTAAATAAAAGAGTAAATGTCAGCTGCTTTCATTTTGTTACACTATTTGTTGAATGAATATTTTGTACTATTTGTAAATAAAAGATTTTTTTACTGGTTTGGTTTTTAATATAACTAAGTAACATAATTATTTCTGTTTTAATTATATGTAGGTAGAGCGTATCGAGACTAAAGTCCTTTTTAGGTAAATTGGACGGCTACAATATTTTTTATGGACAATTTTTCACTGGTCGCTCGAAACGGTACCGTAATTTCTGCAGACCACCTAAAACATATTTTATGTATAGGTATAAATTAAAATTAACTGTTATTATTCTGCTGCATTTAATCATTGTTTTTTTGTTTAACTTGTTAAGATTTTATAAATGATGTCAATACAGTTGATACTTCGTGAATTATTTAAAATCGTATGAACCATAAGTGAAAATGAAGAAGACTATGTAACAAACGATGAGATGGAAACAACAGAAAGAAGAAACCACACCAAAAATGAACGAAGATGGAGATGGATAAGTAATAAAAAAAAGCAAATGAAAGTATTTAAGACGATTAACTCCCAACTAAACGAAACCTAAAATGATACAAACCTTATTTCTACCATTTATAAATAAAGAAGAAAACAGAAAGAGGAAGAAGGAAATGAAAAAATGGAGCCAGATAAAACGAATAGCAACTATATAAACAGATTGATAACGATTGAGACGAAAAAGGCAAAGAAAAATACACCAACAATAAACCTAAGTAAAAACAAATTACAGACTAAATCAAATAACAATCAATTGATAATAGACACGTTGAATATAACAACAATAAATGGGAAAAAAGATGAATTAATCGAGGAACTAAAGAAAAGGAAAATACAAATTATAGGACTAAGCGAAACAAAGAAATAACGTCAAGGACACAAAAGATTAAAAGAAGGGTACATACTATATTCTTTTTCTTTGACCTTTTCCCTCACAAGTTGGTCGTTCTCAGATGCCAATATTCTTTATTATTTCAATCTTCTTCCAAACCCTTTTCTTGCATTGTTTGGTGTACGTATTACTCCCATTTGACAGCTGGTTGTCCTCTTTCTCTTTTTCCTCGTGGATGCCATTTTAAGATTTTCTTTGGCCACCTTACTTCTTCTATTCTTTGAACGTGCCCGTACCATCTTAGTGCTTTGTTCTCTATTATTTTTGTAATTGATTCTTTTACCTCCATTTCTCTCCAAATTATTTCAGTTCTTACTTTATCTCTCCCAGTATACTGTAAGCATCTACGCATATAATCTAGCTTCACTGTTCTTATCTGATCTCGGACTGTCTTAGTCACTGGCCACATTTCTCCGTACACTGTATTATTCTGGAAACATAATTGGAACCGAAGCAAGAAAAGGAGTGGGTATAATAGTAACTTCTTCTTCAACAAGGACCCTGGTACCCTAATCAGGTGTCGGGTTGTTCTTTGATGATTCTGTTATACCAAGCTATTGTTGTACATATTAGGTATTAGAAATAATAATTATTTATTGTCCAAAATGGACAGATTGTGAACAAATTGGAGTTAATACTTCTTCCGGTCCCTGGCACACTCATTTCGTTTACTGTTTTGCCTCTATCTTATCCTATTTTTGTGATTTGACCCATCCACGTCAGTCTTGGCCGTCTTGGCCTTCCCCTTTTCTTTTTTTTTTTTTTTGGATTTCTTTAGCTTCCATAATTTTCCTCGGACCTAGTCTTTCTGTCGGAATTTTATTGAGATGTCCAAATTATTCTACTTGTTTCCTTTCTATTTTCTTGCTTATTGATTCTTGTTGTATAGTTGATCTGATGTCTTCATTTTTTATGTGATCTAATTTTGGTTTGTTTGCTATTTTTCTTAGAACTTTCATTTCTGTGGCTGTTAGTTTTGATTTAAACGCAATTAATAAAAGAACAGTAAACTGGAATTCAATAAATTCAAGAAATTAGAAACAAAAATAACAATAATACAAACATAATGCATCGGTACAAGAAACAGATGGAAAATCAACGGAAAGCTATACAAGAAATATTATACAAACTTAGAGAAACAAACGAAAACAATTAATACTAGGAGACTGAAATGCTAGAGTCGGAAATGACAAAATGAGAGGGTTAGGAACCACAGGAGAACATGGATAAAATGAAAGAAATAGTAACGGAGATAAGATGATACAGTTCAGCATAGAAAACGACCTCAGGATAGGAAACACTTTCTACGAACAAGAAATAAAATACACATTCGAAGCAACGGAAAGAAATGCAAGAAGTTTAATAGACTATATCTATATTGTATACACAAAACGAATGGAACAACTAATAATACAAAATGTAAAAATAAAGAAAAACGCAGAACTAAACACAGAACATAAGGTAGTGGCAGCAAAGATAAACATAAAACAACCACAAATAGAAGATAAGAAAAGTAAGAAAGCTACAAGAAAATAAGAAGACATATACTTGCTTATGCAGCGGAAACAAAGAGTGATACAAAAAGAACACAGCAACAAATGGTTTTATCAGAAATACGAGTATTACGTAAAATAGCCAATAAGACATTACTAGACAGGCAAAGAAATACTAACATAAGACAAGCCCATAAAGTCGATCCAATTCGAAATGGATAGTACCTATCACATTCAAGAGTATGGAATAATCACATAAATAGAATGCACGAAGAAAGGATTGTAAAGAGAGTAAGAGACAATAAACCAAGAGGGAAAAGACAAGTAGAAAGACCGAGGAAATAATGGAAAGATAGCATGTGACGTTCCTTTGTGACACTTTTCGTTCTAGGACTTTAAAATGATACTAGCACTTTAAAGTGTCACTTTTTGTTCTATAAATCGTCCAAAAAACGTTGCTTTAGAAACGAGTATGACATAATAGTGATTTATGTAACAAGTGTGTAAAATTCGTTCGGATTTTTTCGTGATTCGACTTCGTCTCATCACGAAACTCCCGAACTCATGCCATAAAACTTATTTACACACGTGTTGCATACATTATTTTTTGCACAGACGCAGTATAAATTCAAATAGTAGATTATACCGAAATTTAAAAATTTTTTATTCGAGAATTTATTAATTTCGTTTTCCATATTGTAATAATTCATTTCATCTTTTTCGGAATTATTAATTTCGTTTTCCATATTGTAGTAATTCATTTCAATAAACTGAAAACAGTTTTTATACTTATTTTATTATTTCGTACAACATTCGTACGTAGGTATTTAATGTGACAAGTAAAGAATAAAAGAAAAAACATTTGCCAGTACGTGACATCGGATTGGCCGCGACTGAAGATGCACATCATGAAAGTCATTATGCGTTCGATACCATCTTTACGCGTTAGTTACGGCAGTCGTTTTGTAAACATCGACTTTTGCAACTGTTTAGAATTTGTAAAACATCAACTTTAGAGACGACTGTGCAAAAAGTATTTTATTTCTGTAGCAGTTAATTTCTTCTTGTGATTTGATTGTGTGGGTAGAACTTCTATGGAGTTGGGGTTACTAGTTACTACTGTATCATATATTGGTTGTTTTGTTTTCTTCTCTGTTTCTTTCTTTCCTAATATTGTTTTTTTAATCGTGTAATATACATATAGTGCAGGGTACTTTACCTGAAAAGAAAATAGTTTTCACTTCAATGTCAAGGCAGACTTGTTTTTCAAAAACTGAAAATATTCTTAAAATTCACTTCAAACCAAGCAGGACTTAATCCCACAATCTTAAAATAAAATTCAAGAATTTTTAGTCCATCGCACCTTTTGTAACATCAATCCTGGGACACACTGTATATTTTTACTTCTCCTTCTGTTCTTAAATCCTTATTTCTCCACGCTGTATCCTTAGACAGGAGATTACGATGGCTTGTGGTTTCAACTCCTAAGTAGTTAAAGTTCATAACTTGCTCACTTATGGAGTCTTCTATTTGTAGCTTACATCTTCTCAGTTCCTTGGATACAACAATACATTATGTTTTCTGAGATGGTATTAGCATGTTATAACGTTTGGCTGTGATATTGAATTGGTGTGTTAGTCTCTGTAGGTTATTCTCATTGTCTGTGATCAGAATAGCATCATCTACATGACATTATTAGCCCATATAGCATCCCAGTTAATTGGAAAGGGCTTCCTTCAGGTTTTTCCATCTTTCTATCTAGTACTGTATTCATCCAGTTAATTTTGTCTTCCCACCGTGTTTTAGGCCATCCTTTCCTTCTTTTAACATAACATACTATATTAATATATGTATTTATTCCTCGACACCTTCGGGTATTAAGAGGTTTATTGATTATGTATGTATTAATATATGTGCCCATGGGATAGTTTCAATTATACGGTTCATAATCAAGTTAAATAAAAAGGGCATAAGCGAGTCTCCCTTCGTTAATGGAGATTTCTTTTGTTAGACCTGCTGAAGTGTTTATTCTTGTGGTAGTCTGGGTTAGGGATGGGCGATGTTCATCGATGTTCTAAAAACATCGATGTTTTTCTTTCGATATTCGATGTTTTTACATTGATGGTTACATTCCCTAACATCGATGTTTCAATCGATGTTTCACAAACATCGATGACGAATGCAGCTGCGATTTTATGTGTCCCGTCAGCGCAATAATAATAATACCGCAATTAAAGAGCGTTGTTGAGAAAACATCGATGTGTTCTTACCGATATTTTCTGAGTATCGATGTCCAGCTTCGATGTTGACATCGATATTCAACATCGATGTTTCTTATCGATGTCCCATCCCTAGTCTGGGTATACAGTTCATGTATTACTTTTATAACCTGATTCGGTACAGCCTTATCCTTTTACCTTTTAGGATATTAAGTACCTACCTACACCTTGTTTCTTGGTCTGATCAAAGACTTTTGAAAGATCTATAAAGCGCAAAAAGGCACAGTGATTGTATTCTATTGCCTTTTCTATATGAATTGTCATACTATAAATATTGCATCAGTCATACCCCTATTCTTTCAAAAGCCTTGCTGTTCCGCAATTTCAATGTTTTCTTCTAGCCTGTCTCGAATGATTGCCATAAATAGTTTTGTACCGGTGTTTAATAGAGTAATTCTTCTATAGTTATCTGGTATTTGGCTGTCACCTTTTTTATATATGGTATTGTGATGCTATTCTTCCATAGCTCGGGTATTATTCCATCCTCTATTATCTTGCTAAAGAGCGTTCGCATACTTTCAGTTGTTCTATTTTGCCATCGCCACTAATTATTGAGCCTAAGTATTCAAATGTTGTTACTGTTTCTAGTATCCTTTCTTTGTTTGTTTGTTTCTTTTAATTTACATAACTTATGTTTTGTTTTCATTTATTTCCATTCCAATATTTTCTATTTCTGTTGTCCAAAAATTTATTAGTTTTTGCATTTTCGTTGCTGTGTCTGTTGTAAGAACGATGTCATCTGCATATAATGGTGCTTCTACTTTTATAGGCTTTAGGTCTTTATATCCTATGTTTGTTTTAGGTGTTTTTCCAACACTCTATCCATATATATTGTGAAGTGTAGGGGGCTTAATAAATCTCCCTGTTTTAATCCAGTTTCTATCTTAAATGGTTTTGATTTTGTTCCATTTATCTGAATTATTCCCTTTACATTCTCATATACGCTTTTCTTCTTTTTTATTGGTTTATAAGAATCTTTTCTACGTTTTCTTTTTGTTGCTTATTTTTCTCTTTACCTCTTCATTCCACCATCTGGTTCTTTTGTATTTGGTTGTACTGTCATTTCTCCACAACCTTCTTTTGCTGTTTGTAACATTGCAGACTAAATCAACAGAAACAAGAACACCAGGTCGACCGATGAAAACGATGATAAACGTAATAGAAGATGTAGCGAAGAAACATGATAAGACACTTGAAGAAATTCAGAAAAAAAGCAGTTGATCGAAAGAAGTGGAGCAGATGGATTGAAGAACATTACCCGACGCGCCGACGCCATAAAGGCATAAGGGTATTTGAGAAAGAAGAAGATGAAACTTAAGCACATGCGCCAGCCATAACCACTGCAAGAAACCTTCATCATTAGCATGAGTATAGTAAAATACCCAAATGGTAAAATGTAATCGAACTTACATCTAACAAAACGAACGAAAAAATAAGGCAGTTAATTTCAGTATGCACTTTATTATTATGTATAATAAAACGTTTATTTGATAGTAACAAATGTAAAAATTAACAGACATGTTTTAAATTATATAGATAGTTGGCACCTGCAAACATGGCTCTTGTGCATACATTAATAATTATATAATAAATAAATAAAAACTTGGCGACTATTTCCTTGTGTTACTTTTCCGTGCAAAATATTAATGTATCCACCATTTATAATAACAATAATAAATTAATTAGTACCACAATTGATTCCCCTTTTGCAAACAAAGATTTTTGGAAGTATTATGTACCTATTATTCAGACTTATTTTTGACTAAATTTAGTGACTTAGAAATGATGTACCCAAAACCTATGTTTTATTAATAATATATTTATGTACTATGTATAAGCGAACCCAAACAGAGAAATATACGAATTGTCACTGTATTCTGTATATTTCGAATGCAAGATAAATAATAAGGTGCATTTCTCTATTTGGGTTCACTTTCAACTACTATAGAAAAGAAAGCATGCAAGTAATTAGTAAGAAAAAGTAGTAGTATCCAATCACCAGAGAGAAGATCTTATTCAGTTCTTTTTCCCTGAAACAAAATATGAATACAAAGATATTGTAAATAGAAAAATAAAATAGCTGGCGTTAGTTAGTGTTGAATATATCTGGAATGTATGGTTTTTATTAATTATAAAAGAATATAATGATGTTACAATGTTGCGAATACTGTTGTTAAAAGTCTTTATACTACCACACAACTAAGCCTCTTTCTAAATTAAAGCAGAGTATAAGCAAAATTATAAAATAAGTAGTTACTTAAATACTTATACTTACTTAATGTTAGTACTAAAAAAAAAGTACAAAAACTCAAGCGTAATTAATAAGCACACAAAAAGTATATAAACTAAAATTGGCAGAACAAAATTCAGTCCCCTTTTTTAATTACAAAAAAGGTAACAATAACAATAACAACTAAATAGTTTGTACCTCTGTTAAAACCGGCTCTTTACTATCACGTAATCTGAACAGTCTTTGGGGTCCGATAACCTTTAAACTTCTAAAATGAAAAATTCCTAAATTATAAAGTACAAAATTAGAGAAGAATCCAGACTTACATGTTACGAACAATCGGAAAGTAAACAAAGATGTACGTAAGCGGTATAATAGGAAATATAGCTACCCATGATTCACTCGTTTTATTTGTCAAAGCGACGGCGGTTAATTCCCCGCAACGTTCACCGGTCATTCGACGATCTGTGCTTGCAGTGGAGATTCCATATTTCTGCAAATTCTCAAAATATATTCTCAAATCAATCATTAAATTTTGATTCTTACTTCTCCGGATTTTTCGGTAAAACTCTCCTGCAAAAAGTTGCTGAACGTTGGCCCTGGACAAATAATACTCACCGTTAAGTGTTGGTTTGAACCTAATTTTTCAGTTCTCAAACTGTTATAATATCCCTTGAAAGGAACATAGAGGTTATAAGTCGAAACAAATATAATGTTAGTATAAAAACGTACATGTATCGCGTGTTTCGCTCCGGTATAGGTTCCCGAAAGTGGAACTCCTACAACACCCGCTATGCTTGATGTAACGGCAACGTGTCCTTGGCCTTTTGTGCTAAAATATTTAACGGCTATTCTTGTTAAATTAATGACGGAAAATACATCCAGCTCGAATAATTCCTTATCAACTTGCAAATCGATAGCTTCCCAATTTGCTCTTTGCGATCGTCCAGCATTATTGAGGAGTATATCGACTTGACCGAAATGATGAACGGCATAATCGAAGTTCTTTTTATGTGAGTTAATATCTAACATATCCATTGGTAACACAAGGACATCGTTTTCAGTTAGTTTCCCCCCAGAGCTTACTGAAATTCGAGCAGTTGGAGATATAAATAAAATTCTTAAACTTCCAAAATTAGCCTACCTATGCACTGCGCTTTAACTCGGTCTAATTCCATCTTCCTCCGAGCGCTAAGCACCAACTTAACACCATGTTTGGCGAGAGCTATTGCTGTATGTTCTCCAATACCACTCGAAGCTCCTGTTATAAATACTACTCTTCCTTGCAATCGCCCTTAAAATATTAAGCTTAGATTTCCAATGTGATTATATTTTTTTAAATTTATAAAGATTTAAACTATGCAAACTATAAATCCGCACTATTTCTAATTTTTGTTATTCATCTAAATTAATTAAGTAGTATGTGTTTTGTGAACTCCGCCGTAGCTGGTCTCAAGCTTGGTTGAGAAAGAATGGGCTGACAAAGATCTCAGAGTACATACTTCCGATATGGTTTGTATTGAAAATACTGAGAAACGTCACATGAGACCTGTCCACAGTCAGCAAATCCTATCTCACATAGAGAAGGGTGAGAGGTGAGTATCCGGCGCCTTAAAACCGGAACTCCTCGGCTAAGAAATCGGAATCCTTCAACTGAGTCTCTGGCCCTCCAGGTTCAGGGTCAAGAAAAAACTCCTGTTAGGAAATAAATATTCCCGGATGGGCTCAACGGCAATGATTCAGGTAAGGATTAAAGAAGACTGGAAACTTGGAACTGTCAGACATGCTACGAGCGGGTAAATTGCAGGAAATCACAGAGGAGCTTGAAAGATATAGAATGGACAAGAAATTAAATGGAAGGGTCACGGCTCAATCCATAAATGCCAATATTCTTTCTACTACAGTGGAGCAGAGAATCAGGGAATGCATGATACACGTTAGCCTTGAACCAATAAGTGACCAAATAAGTAAAATACGAAGTTTACAAACCTTACCATTATAAACGCCTATGCTCTGACCAAGGAAGCAGAAGAAGAGATAGCGGAGAGTTTTTACGATATCCTGGAGGCCCCAAAACATAATATGGTAATCTTGCTGGGCAATTTTAACGCTACGACTGGCGGAGAAAGACGATACAATCGGGTAGCAGGCCAACATAGCCTACACGAACTAACCAGCCCAAATAGTGAAAGATTATGTCAATTTGCGGAGATGCAAAACTTTATTATTAGTACCTAGTACGTTTCGCACATAAAAATATCCGTAAAGGAACCTGGAAAATACCTGGCATGGCAGACAAGACTACAATCAAATAGATCACGTCTTGATACTGAAGAGATGGGCCACATCAGTTAAGGATGTACAATGTACATACTACCTACAGAGTTTAATAGTGGCGATGTTAAGGCAGAGAATCAGCAATGCACAGAGAACTGCTAGCTACAAACCCAAGAAATGGAATACTGACTTGCTGAAAGAAGAAAATGTGCTGAGAAAGCATAAAAGGACAGAGACGCCTAACAATAATATCGAAGAGGAGTGGAAGTTTTTACCAAGTTCTGTAATGAACATTTACAATTCAAGGAAAAGCAACTACGAGGCTTGTCCGTAAGCTAAGTACCGTTTTGGAAAAAAACACATCAAAACATTTTTTTTAAACAAAATTTATTTTTACATGAAAGAGCATTTCTTAAACTATTTTTCAACATAGTTGCCACCATTGTTCAGACATTTGTCGTAGCGGGAAACCAACCCTCTTCATAGAAAGATGCCGCCAGTGAAGACAGCCACTGCTGAACACCGTTTTTTACGTCGTAATCGCTGTCAAAGCGCCTTCCTCCAAAATCACGCTTCAAGAACAAGTGGTAGTCAGAAGGTGCGAGATCGGGTCTGTACGGGGGGTGATCGAACTGCTCCCAACCGAATGCTTGAGTAAGGTTTTGACTGACACCAGCAGAATGGGGACGTGCATTGTCATGAAGCAACACAATGCCTTGACTGAGCATTCCACGCCTTTTGTTTTGAATTCCGTGCCTAACCCACTTTCTCACCATTCCGTTCACCAGTCCGCGGGCTCAGAAATTGTCTTAAACATTTTGAACGCTCATTAACAAATGTAAACACAACACAATCCGGCTGTAATGGCATCAGTGTAAAGACAAATGAACCAGCGAGACGAATGCGCATGCGCGGAACTGAGGCACTAGCGCTGCGGTGGCAGTAGAACGAAACGGTACTTAGCTTACGGACAATCCTCGTGCATGCGGTTTAAAAAATGTATTTATGTAAGTTTGATACGTTGGCTCTTGGATCCAACAAGTACCATGCACAATCTAAATGTTACTTACTTTTTATAACATTTATGACTTTATGAGATATCAAAAAAAAAATCAATAATGACTGAAAATGGAAAAAATATACAGGGTGTTTCATAATTGCACGGCACCATTTTAGGTATGTGTTCTCTAGTACCTACAAAATATTACGATTTACCTAAAATTACCTTAGTTCAAAAGTTAATATTTAGGGAGATACAGGGTGTCAAAGCCGAAATTTTAATTTTAATTTTTTGCTGTAATTTCAAAAGGTTTAAAAATATTGACGTGAAAATTGGGGAAACTACATATTTTGGGAGGGAAAACAATAACCAGTCCTCAATTTTAATGTAGCTCTTAAAAAAACTCTATTTTTGCTGCACCCAATACCTTAAAAATACTTCAACTTTTTTGTACTTAAAGCTATAACAGATGTAAATGAAAAAAACAATTTCCTCGTCTTTTTTATACAAAAAAGGTATGCTAGTTAAAGTCTCTAAAATTAACCGTTTCCAAGATATTTGCTGTTGAAGTGGAAGTGATGCTACATGCTACAGTCTTTAACCTTAAACAGCATTACTTGTTACACTAAAATCTTACAAATTTTTAATGAAAAATATTCCACTGATCCGCTATTACTTTGTGTCCTATAACTTGTTTTTGACAAGAATATGTCATTTTTTTATTTTAAATACAAGCCTACTGCGTTACAGAATGCTTAAAAAATAAAAAAGATGTTGCATTACTTACATCAATAGCAAATATCTTGGAAACGGTTAACTTTGGAGACATTTAACTAGTATACCTTTTTTGTATAAAAAAGATGCGGAAAATGTGTTTTTCGATTAGATCTGTCCTAACTTTAAGTATAAAAAAGTTGAAGTATGTTTAATGTATTAGTTGTAGCAAAAATAAGGTTCTTTAAAGAGCATTGTTAAAATTGAGGACGGATTATTGTTTCTCGTCCTAAAAAAGGTAGTATCCCCAATTTTCACATCAATATTTCGTAAACTTTTGAAATTACAGCAATAAATTAAAATTAAAATTTCGACTTTGAAACTCTGTATCTCCCTAAATATTAACTTTTGGACTAAGGTAATTTTAGGTAAATCGTAATATTTTGTGCTAGAGAACTAAGAGAACACATTCCTAAAATGGTGCCGTGAAATTATGAAACATCCTGTATACATATTATGTAACTTTCAGTTTTGTCACCATGACTAGCTATTATTAACCGGCAATTAATAATTTTCCTGGTTTTTGCCGGTTCCGGATGATAAAAATTTATAAACAGTAATCCAAATTAATACATAGTTTTTTCCCTATCGAAATATAATCAGGGTTTAGTTTTAAAATAATTATGGGAGACAATAATTGAACTTCAAAAAAATTGTTCGCCAGGTCACCACCCTTTTTATAGTTACTAAATAGGATTTTATGTTTTATTACAAAAATAACATTAAAATTTCCTGATTTCTTACTTGCCAGCGCCGCTGAAAGATAAACTTTATATACATATATTTATGCATCCGATATTATTACGAAGTGGTCCATAATTAGAAGTTGCATTTTAAAACAATCCCCAGGCAATGTATTTTGATAAACAAAATTTTGTTCCTAGTCAGGTGCATTTTGTGATCTCAAAATAAGCAAAATAAAAAAATTAAAAATCGGTAGAAATGAGTCTAAAATCGGTAGATTGCAGTCGAAATGGGCAGATCTACCGAAATTTTGGTAGGGTTGGCAACACTGAGTACAGTCGCGATAATTTCAACCTACGGTACTTTCAACTTCCAGTAATTTCAATTTAAAAATGTAATACACTGTTGGGCCCACAAACCTAGAAATAGAATAGACTGAGGAAGGGATTGATTTCGTTGGTACCATATTACGAGTATCACGTCGAGTGTCCCATCTGAACGCGCCCAGTGGTCTATTCTATTTCTAGGTTTGTGGTTGGGCGGTTGGGCCGTTATAAGTTAGTGAGCTATGGCACATACCGAACGTTTACTGGTTTACTTCGGCGATTTGAAGGGCATGCTTCAGTATCGAAAGTAATGCAGTGGCGTAGGCGATTTATGAGTCTTATTTTATGTTAACAAATTTCTAAGTATTTGGTTAATGACTGTTTGCGCTAATTTTCTAAATTTATAAAAAATTCCAGTCGCAAAATTATTCATTATGTTTTGTTAGTCCTAATTACATATTGGTATTTGTACCCCATCGCGCTGAGAATAGTTACGCCAATGGTGAAGAGAGCTGACGTCACAATTCGACAACTACAGCGCATCCTGAGTTCTCGCCAACTTAACTTATTACAGCGGCTGAGCGGCCCAGCAGTACATTCCTTATAATTTCTACCTTATTTATTCCTTCGTCTCGCTAATTTCAACCGGTGCGGTGCGCATAGCTATTAAATTACATCATATATTTGATATAAATTCTCCTTATTTATTTCTGTTATGTTTTGACTGCTGTTTTAGTGCATAGTCGGCAATCTCCTACTAAAAATCTTAATAAAATAAAGTCTCATTGTAATTTATAAATTTAGTATTCCCTATTAATCCATTGGTGAAGTTAGTCATACAATTTTTACGTTACGATGTCTGTGCATAAAAAAAATCATAAATTTTTACCATTAAGTGATAAAATTGTAATTTTAAAAGAATTAACTAAAGGTGTAAGTGCAAAACAATTAGCATTAACGTATGGAGTTCATAAATCTACAATAACATACATTAAAAGGAAAGAAAATAAAATTCGAAAATTTATTAGTTCAACAGAAAGTGGACCTGGAAAAAGAAAAACAATGAAGAAAAGTGACTATCCTTCAATGGAAAAAGCACTATACCGTTGGTTTTTAAAACAACGCGAGAGGAACATTCCAATTTCTGTTAAACTTTTAGCAGAAAGGGCAAAACATTGTTACAAAAAATACGAAAAGAATAAGGTTGCATTTCACGCAAGCGCTGGATGGATTGATAAATTTAAAAAACGCCATGGAATACGGTTATTGAAAATTGTTGGAGAAAAACTTTCTAATCAACCAAAATTGGTAGAACCATTTTTGAAAAATTTAAGAGAGCAAATAGACGAATTAAATTTATCTGTTCATCAAATATACAATGCGGACGAATCCGGTTTGTTTTGGAAATTGTTACCAGACAAAATGTTAGTACACTCTAAAGAACATTCGGCATCAGGAAGGAAAACAAATAAACAACGTATCACTTTTCTAGCTTGTACAAATGCTGTTGGCTCTCACAAATTGAAACTTCTTGTAATAGGAAAAGCCAAAAATCCTAGGGCGTTGAAAAATGTTACTAAACATCCTGTTCATTACCTATCAAACAAAAATGCTTGGATGACACAATCATTGTTTGAAGAATGGTTCCATAATCATTTCGTCCCAGAGGTAAGTTAAATAACATGTACGCTAAGAAACTGTGCTATCTTTTGCAAAAATTGTAGGTTCGCAGGTTTCTTCGGAAGGAGGGGTTGCCTGGTAGGGCTTTATTATTACTAGATAACGCACCTTGTCACCCTAAAGATGGTACTCTTAAAAGTGACGATGGCTTGATAACAACGATGTGTTTGCCTTCAAACTCTACTGCCATTATACAACATATGGGCCAAAATGCAATTACGATGACCAAGCTCTTTTATAAAAAAAGTTTATTAGCATTAACACATATGCTTGCTTCCAACCCTAAAGATTGTGAGTTGACTGTTACAAATGTAAATTTGAGGGATGCAATATGTTTACTGGCAAATGCATGGAACGAAGTGAGCTCAACCATAATACAGAAATGTTGGAAACCGATTATGTCAACCAAACAAGAATGGGATAGTGAAGACAATCTCCCCCTTACAGTTTTACGTGAACAGTGGCAGATTTCAGAATTTCAACAACTTCAGCCTTTTTTAGAAATAATTCCGCCACAGAATGAAGTTACAATACAAGAAATTAAAGATTGGATTACAGAACAAAATATCAATGTTGATATTGATGAAAATGTAGAAGAAAATTTGCAGAACAAAATAAAACACGATGTTGCAATGTCGTCCTTCGCTACTTGCATTCAGTGGGCAATTGAGAACAACCTGTCCCTACAAGATATTACGTTACTGCAAAAATTAAGAGAAGTTGCCCTTACAAAACACATGGGGGTTGTAAGGCAAATAACAAGTGATAGTTTCTTTAAGAAAATTAATAATTAACTTGTTTTTAGTTTATAGAATTTAGTATGTTACGCACTTATTCTCTTACTTCTTTAAAAGTTAATTAAATCTTTTAAACTACTTTAAAAAAACAGACAGCATGGTGGACAGACGAGATAAAGCAGCAGGTTAAAACTAAGAAGAGGAAATGGCAAGAATATCTCAGTAATAATACAGAACAAAAATACCGTCTATATAAAGAACAAAGAAAAAAAGTTAACAAGTTGATAAAAGAAGCAAAGCAAAAGCAATGGGAAGAGTTTGGAGTGAAGTTAGAGAGAGACAGTACAGGAAACCAAAAACTGTTCTATAGAGTACCGAAAAACCTTAGACGTGATAAAAATAAAAATACGAGAACTACGACTATTAAAAACGCAGAAGGTGAAATATTGACAGAAGAAAACAAGATCATGGAGCGCTGGAAGGAATACGTCGAAAATCTTCTAAAAACAGGAAGCCAAAGTGAACAGGACCAAAGTAACGATGATCATAGTAACCAGAGAAGTAATACGGAAGCTGAGGAAATAAAAATGGAAGAACTTAATGAAGCAATCCAAAGGCTGAAAAATGGCAAAGCACCAGGTGCCGATAAAATAACTACAGAAATGGTCAAAAATATGGGTGAAGACGGAAAGCAATTGTTACTGGAAATATTCAAACAAGTATGGAGAAAAGAAAATACACCCAGAGACTGGACAGTGGGCTTAATAGTGCCAATTTATAAAAAAGAAGACAACAAAGACTGTAACAACTACAGGGGAATAACGCTGCTAAGTACAATAATCAAGATATACGAGCACATATTAGAAAAAAGACTGAGACAAGTAATAGAACCAACGTTAATGGAAACACAGAGTGGTTTCAGAAAATGTAGAAGTACACAAGATCATGTATTCACAATAAAGGAAATAGTAAGCAAGTCATTAATGAGAGGGAATATTGTATATTTAGCTTTTTTATACATGGAAAAAGCGTTTGATAGAGTCCCTAGAGTCAAAATATGGGAAAGCCTACGGAAAAGAAACGTAAACGACAAGTTAATTGGAGCAGTCAAAAGCTTGTACAAAGAAACAACTAACTGGGTAATCAGTAATAACATGAAATCGGGCTTCTTCACCACAAAAATAGGAGTACGACAAGGAGGAGCGTTGAGCCCACTACTCTTCATAACTTATATGGATGAAATTATTAGAGAAACCAGGATGTAATCGAAACCAATGTATATAGGGTATCGGAACCTAGAGGCAGTACATCTCACCGAATGTGTATTCGCAGACGACGTTGCGATCATGGCAAGGAATGAAAAAGACCTACAAGACAACTTGAATACGTGGAACGAGACTTTAGAAAAATATGGAATGAAAACAAACAAGAATAAAACAAAAGTAATGATAATTGCACGAGAAAAACGAGAACTACATACCCAGATAGAAGGAGTGGAAATAGACCAAGTAAATGAATTTCATTAGGGGTGACAATTGAAGAAACAGAAAACCACCATACAGAAATAAACAACAGAATAGAGAAAGCGAATAAAATATATTATGCAATGAGTAAAGGTTTTATAAATAAGAAAGAAATATCGAAACAAACAAAAATGAAAATATACAGAGCGATATATAGACCTATTCTCACGTACGGCTGCGAAACATGGGTAACAACGCAACAAGATAAGAGTAAGATCCAAGCGAGTGAGATGAAGTATTTAAGAAGGGTAAAACAAGTCACAAGAAAAGATAGAATAAGGAACGGCGTAATAAGAGAGGAACTTAAAATTCAGTCTGTAGCAGATTTTATAGAACAGAGGCAGCTAGGATGGTGGGGCCATTTGCAGAGGATGAGTAACAAAATACCAGCTAAAAGAATATGGGAAGCAAAGACACCACAGAAAAAGAGAAGACTAAGACCTAGACAGACCTGGGATGATGTCATAAGAAAAATCCTAACAAGAAAAGGAAAGTCGTGGGCAGATGCTAAGAAGATAGCCATAAATAGAAAGGACTGGGCAAAATTTGTGAAATGTGAAATATAAATAGTATTTGTACAGAAAACCCCTACACCCTTTGGGTATAACAGGGAATTTGATTATATATAATATATATATAAATCTTTCGGTTTACATGTATTATAGTAGTTTATGTTACATCCCACTAATTTCAACTGGCCTGGTTTTTATTAGTTGAAATTATCGTGACTGCCAAAGAAAGTTTAGAGCGCAGATTACATCCATTTATACAAAAAATATTGTCTATCAGAATGCTATATATTCCAGTCTAACGGTGCTTCTTGCCACTATGCAAATAAGGATCATTAACAACACCAAATGTATCCCAGTTACGGTCAATTAAACATTTTTGGGCGCACTTACAGCAAAAAGTGTAGTATGTCAAAAGTTGGTCAGCTTCCTTGTAAATAATTGAATCCGTATTTTAAACGGCTTCTGCGCAATAATAGAAAAAATGAAGCAGCCGAACGAGGGGTACTTTCAGTGCTTCAGTTAAAAACTGAAAATTATTTTTAGTTTATGTCGCTTGCTTTTTAAATAAATAATGTTCCAAATTAGTGTGGATTTTTAGTTCGCATACCTTATATAAAAATGCCATACTTACGAATTGATTTACCGAACTTTTCATAAAACGCAAGTTGAAGATCGCAATCGAGAAAACACAATAAAATACTATAAAACACACCATAACAGAAAACTCCAACCCCTAATATTGTAAAAAACATTTTTCTTTCAATGCCTTTCTCTTTTAAACTTTGGACCTAAATTTGTTCTAACCTAAAAAATATTGATATTCTTGTAAAACTTATACAAAGATATTGTACAACATGTAAATACTTCTCATTCACAAATTGCAGATGTATCACAATTAACACAAGTTTTAAACTAAGTTATAGGCAATGGAGAATAAAAATACAGTACCTACTTTTCTCCTGTTTACTTATTTTTGGTATCATGAAAACTGTGAACAACCTCTAAATAATAACACTATCAGTTGTGAATGACCTAGATTTTCATGGGTGATTGCACTTCGGCTTTTTTATTATTATTTAGGATTGCAAGGTCAGTTTTTTTGATAAAAAGTTGGTGCAGATTCGAAATAATTGGGTCAATGGTTCAGATTAAAAAAATTTAAGTCGTAACAGTTTGTAGTAATAAAATTTAAAAGATGTCTTTATTATCAAATATTTTACAATTTTTATAGATAGTTATAAATAACACTTCATATATTAAAAATCAGCATTTATTTTGAGTCATATATGAGATTGCCTATTAAATAATAAAATAAAATTAAACCTACGGCCAATATAGCTGCAATAATGTGCTATCAATAAATTAATTTATAAAAATAATTAGGTTGCATTTTTACATTTAAATAGAGATAAAATTAAACGTCAAATATCCTTCTTTTCGGTTGCATCAACATGTAGATTAACATTAGCGTTATTTATCGTTGTTAGATCCGTTTCTGTACTTGAGATTTCGTTTTCATTAGCTTTTTTAATAAATTTACCGCTAACGTAACCTGCTAATCCACAACTTAGAGCGGCAATAGCACCAATTTTTAGTCCTGCTACGGAACCTATCGGACCTCCGACCATGGTTCCAATAAAGGCACCTGCAACGGGATAGGATGCTTTCTTTAATCTGAAACAATGTATTTGTGTCTTACAATACTTACAACACTGTTTATAATAATATAAAGCACATACCTCGATGCCTGAATGAGCTGCCGTAACCCACTATTAACATTTTCATTAGCTACTTCTATATTAGTTTCTACCATATCAACGTGTTCTTTTTGATCGCCTACCATTTGGTTAAGATCTACAAAAATTTCTTGAACGTCTTCGATGTCTTTATTGAGGGCTTCGACTTGCTGTAATTTTTGTTTATTTTCTCGCAATTTTAATTCGTCTAAATTTCCATGTATTTGTAATTGTGCTACATCATTTGTAGGGCTATCGTTTTTCCTACTTTCGTTTTCTTCTATGTGAACTTTAACGACTGCTGCTACTTCCGCTTCTAATGCTGTAAACATACGGATTCGTAAGAACGAGTTTTTGAATTCACAAAGAAACCTTACCTGCGTAACTACTTATTAATTTTAAAATAGTCTTCCTCAGGGAAAGAGTTTTCGAATCGAATTTACCTAAATCAGAATCTTCCACTTGCGTTCTTAACGTATCTAATTCGTACATTAAATCTTTAAGTTGACGTATTATTCGCTTTTTATCCTTTACTTCACGATTGAGTTGTTGAACGTTGTTTAAGTGAATTAACTAAGTGTAAAATGTTAAAGTTTAGAAGAGACAGCTAATCAAAATCGTTTGGAGATTACTTACTTTTTGTATGGTAATTTTGTGCGTTTCAAATACTGAACAATGATGGGGCACAGCTTCATCGCGAAATTTATTTAAAGGTATTTCTATTAATTTAAAGGGCTGTTTCGTAATTGCCGTGTTAATTATTGACATAGCTAGAATTAAATTTGAAAACGAATCTTTGTTTGATATTCTTTGTGTTTATAAATAACTTTTGAATTTTGACATTTCTTTATAGGTTATAAATCAGATAATTGGTACCATTCAACAGATGGCGCCATTTCGGAATTATTACGTTTTAAATATTTTATTTAATATAATATTTAAAAAATGATAAAAATTAAAATACATAGCAAATTAATTTATATTTCCTTTACGAGGCGATAAATAACGTTTCAATTGATGAACTTTACGGATTTTCTACATAGTTTAAATGTAAATCAATAATTGTTAGTAATGACGGCTACATTGATTTTAATGTTGCTATTTTTCAACAGATGGCGCTAGCAATTCCGAAATTTTACAAAATAGTATATTGCGTCATAAGGGAAGATATAGGCATATTTCATCCCGAAGATTTCTGCTGCACGAGCGAACGTAGTGAGCGAGGGCAGCAAAAGCTAAGGGATGAAATATGCCGTTATATTCCCGTAGGGCACAAGTTATTTTTCCGCATCCATGAGAAGTTCGTATTAAATAAAAATAGTTATAATATAATACGTACCTATGTTTTTGACATATAACCTCAAATTACACATGTCAAATTTGCGTATTAAAAATAACTTCTATAATGAATTTATGTAAAAAATAATCGTATTTGCTTGAATTTTAAAAAATAATTACACTTATCAATCACTCAAATGAAGATTTTTGTATAATCAAATAATAATTTTGATTCTAAATTCTATCGGTAGATGTCACGTCGATAGCATGCACGGTAAAAACCCGCAAATGTTCATATCATCCCGCTTTTTTATATTTACCCGCCATCCGCCATTGTTAACCTCAAATGAGATAAATAATCTGTCAATTACATACCATGGATACGGAAAAATATATTTTTGTATTTTATTTAATGTACTATTAAAAACAATAATGGAGATTATTTAAAATGCAGAGTTAATCAACTTCTTACTCCTTTTCAGGGTGAGAAACAAGTTTTAATTTATGGAGTTGCTATATGATTTTGAGAGAATATTGCTATTTAAAAACAACCTAATAAGTTGTAATCTAAGTTCAGTCAAGGCCCGCTGAATTAATTTAGCCAAGACGCAATTAGAAAGGACGATGGCGCCATTTGCGGTGAACTATACATTTCTCCCTTAAAAACAAGGCCCGCTGAATTAATATTGCATATAAGGCCTTACCACTTTATTTAGCCAAGACGCAATTTAGAAACAAAAGAAAATGTATAGTTCATCATAAATGGCGCCACTGTTGTTTCTAATTTCGTCTTGGCTAAATAAAGTGGTAAGGCCTTATACGCAATATTAATTCAGCGGGCCTTGCTTAAAAAATGTATAGTTCACCGCAAATGGCGTCATAGTCTTTTCTAATTGCGTCTTGGCTAAATAAAGTGGACAGGCCTTATATGCAATATTAATTCAGCGGGCCTTGGTTCAGTTTGTGCTATAATTATTGTTGGTAAATTCCGAAATTTTTACAATTTGATTTCATAACTAAAAAAATCAACTTTTGGAATTAGGACTTATGAGATCAGAATTAACATTTATTTTGGAGTTTAGTGTAGCTATTATCTGACAGATGGCGCTAGCAGTATTAATTCTTATAATATGGAAATTTTACGAATAAATACATTTTAAATATTTTATGTATGTATTGAAATGATATCTGTTTTTGGTAGATTTTGATGAAGGATGCTGTTATCTTTAATTTGTTGATAAAGGTTATTTTGTTAAAAAAAGAATTATTAATGCAGAATTTATTATAAAAATTGTAATATAATTTTAAGTAGCTAGATTAAATTTAAGTTGTTATGGTGAAAAACAAATTATAAAAAGAAATACGAGAAGAAAACAATTTCATAAACAGATATTTTTGCATTTTGAAAGGGCAACACGCAAATAAATTTGCTCTTCAAGAATAGTAAATATCAAGAAGATATTTAACTTTAAATAAGTTAAAATATAATTAAATCAATTACGAATACGATAAATAATTAAAATAATTAAAGAAAATAAAATAATTTTGAAACTGGAATGGAAAGTAATTTGGATTGAAAGAAGAAGGAATTTGGATTGAAAGAAGAAGTAATTTGGTTTGGAAGTGAAAACAATTTGGTCAGCAAGTAGAAGTAACTTGGATTGACAGTAAAGACAATTTAGATTTTTTTTTTTTTGAAATTATAATAACATTGAAAAGCGGTATTTGGAAATATTTTTTGAATTTTTGTATCGTGAGTGTGAAATTTATAATTGTAAGATAATTTTTAAGACAGTTAAATTATTAATAAAACAACAACGAACCTTAACAATGACCTTTTAGAGATAAGAGTATCAGAAATAATCAAAATTAATTAAAGGGCAAAATAATAAATTAAATATTGTTTGACTTGTGGAATCAATACATGAAATTATAAATAAATCAAAAACATAAAGGTCCAAGTTAAGTCAGTACAGTATGTATTGTCTGTAACCTCTTATACCTTTCGGTGTCGAAGCTGGTGCGTTAATGTATGAGGTTCTACGGGTGCAATGCACAATCCAATATTTAATGTAATATTTAAAAAACTAATGGAAATTATTTAAAATACAGGACTAATCCGACTAATCAATTTATTCTTCCGTTACGGGAAACCAATGCAGGGAACACATTTCCCTAGTATAAGGGGGATATAACAACGTTCACGACGCCAAAATGTGGCCTTGACCCCCTTGCCAACATCCTTAGAAAGGATAAGGCACAGAAAGAAAAAGACAGGCTGACAAAAACGTTTTAATTAATGGATTTTCTATACGATTTTTAAAGGATATTGCTACTTTATTAAAAAGAAAAGTTTCAGTTTGTGCTGTAATTACGGTTGGCTAATTCTGAAAAAAATATTTACGATCCGATTTCAGGACCGAAAACAATCAAACTTTCGAATCACGATTTCAAAGACCAGATTTAACATTTATTTTGGAGTTTAAAATCCTCAAAGTCTAAACGCGTAAATTGGAATTTGCAGAAGTGGATTTCCAAAATTCTAAACTCAATATTAGATTAGACCAGACGAAGTATGAAATTTCAACAATTCAAAATTTTTTCCAATTTAATATTCAAAAAACTAGCTTTAATTTTAAAATAGTACTTGTGTAATTAAGAGGTTGGGCTTCGCAGGCCTATTTTAAACAAACTTTAAATTTAAGTTTATCTTTGAATTCTTGGAAGTTTTCAAATTTTAATTCCAATTGTATTTTCTGTTTCAGTTTCAGCAGATTTGAATCTTATTTACAAAAACGTGCAACCAAAAATGAAGTCGCCTGTTAGCTCCATATAAGACTTTCTAGTTTAGTTTAATTATAGATTAAAATCTTCCCTCAATGGTGTAATAACAGCTTTATTTCCTTTCTGGTTTAATCAAAATCTTATATTGCAATACGAAGAAAATTCAAAAAGGAAAAAATCCAGCGAGATTTGCGGTAACTTTAACAATCCATCACATTGTAAATAGTAAATACTTCGGCTTCTTTGTATTTCTAAACATAGATCTACTTGCAGTGGCTGAGCGTTTAAAACACAACTTCAATTAGAAACTCATAAATTACGGTTTTCTTGTAGAATGTTTGCTATTTGACGGTAGAACTGTCTTCTATCGGTAAGTACAAAAGAAATTGTCATCAGGCTTTAAATGTAAACGGACAGATTAATAGAAAATTGTTTAAGTTGTTGTTAACACTCGGTTTTGCATGAATGGTTAGAATGATGATCGGAAAATAAAAGGGCAAATAAATCGGTAACTTAATGAAAACAGACGAGACTGTAATAACGGTATTTATGACATTTTTCGGTGGCATATTAGTCGTAAAAGTCGCAAACGATTTAGGTGGTCAATTAATGGGGAAGATAAGCTATATTTTTACGGGCACTGGCAAAGAGCTTTGGGCAATGCATGTCTTTAGTTAGCAAATTGATGCTAAAATATGTGTACCAAGCAAGCTATAGTTCACCGTCAACAACTCCACATGAGGTAGTGTTTGAAACACCCTAATGAATTTATTTTATTTTTTATATATTTGCTACTTCGGTGAGAGTTAAATACGTTAATTTTGAACCGAATTTCAAAATTTTACCGGTTGATAAGGATAAAAAATTATTTTGCCTGGAAGTTTCCTAATTGTGCCCATAAATTGATGATCGATTTATTTACCTATGTTCGCCGATTCCCACGATACTCGTGTTGACCAAGACGTTATCGTAATATTATAATCATTTTGTTTACCTAGTAACGTCGCCCTCACCGCCCACTTCAATTATCGATTTGTATCACTATGGGAATTTTATTTACACGTGGCTTAAGAACTCAAACTACTGTTAGTGTACATAGATAAGGCCAAAAAAGCTTGTAAATGTACACTTCGTTCTTTTTTCAAATGTTGAAACGTGGGGAATAAGTTTAATCATTGAAAAGGGGGGACATTTCACTTATTCAAACTTCTAACGAGAGGACAACATTTCATTAACAGATTCTGAAATTTCAGTAAATCTTTTATTTCGTTAGAAGTTATTGGGGCTCCTTTAAGCACTGTTACAATATTGTAAACGAAAGTAAATAAATCCCAAACTTTTAGAATTTCACTATAGATTCAACAAGGGACGAGACATTCGCACATATTCCAGTAATTTAAAGTTTGTATGTTCACGGAAACTGCACGTGCAAATTGTCTAAACCGAACCGACCTCAGGTCATCACTGGAATTGATTTACTTCAGTAATTACTACTCGGACTGTTTGCTAGTTGTAAATTTATACCAATCTCATTACTTTAGTAATTAAAGTAACTCTGCACGTGCAGGTTTCGTTTCGAAATCGTATTCGTTACGTGGAAGGTGCTTTCTTTTTCCGTCCGTGCGGTTTACATTAGGCGGAGATAGATGGGACGATGATCTCGTGGGAAATTATTTTGTAAATTTGATTTATTTCGGTTTACACGTTAAATACATGCCAATATCAGGTATACACTCTGGCTAGTTTATTTGAACGGAGGTAAATTATTTTGTTGCCGGGTAAATTGTTTTAGTTTTAACGAAGAGCTTTTGGATTTTAGGTTTTCTATTTGGCGAAGGAAATAATTTTGAAAATACACAAAACACAAAAATTGATAGGCATTCATTTACAGATGGAGTTCTTTATACAAATATTCGGTATTGCTACACGAAACATTCTAATTTTTAACTGGGATTAAAAGGGCACTATCAAGAATTAAAACATATCAACATGTCCAAAATCCAAAATGGCAAAAATGTTCTGTGATTAAGCAATGAAAAATATGATCTGTATAAACGAAAATTGTTTAGGTAGTAATTTTTAGTTGGGGAATACAAATTAAGGGTTGTAATAATAACATCTGTAATACCGCGAGATCTAAAAAAAAAGTTCAAAAGTGTTATTGGTATAATAACTGAAGGCGTTAAAAGGATTGATGTGTACGCTGATTTACTGGGTTAGCCTTGTAAACCAGAGACCAGCGGTTCGATTCATGGTGCAGGTCATGAGATCTAAAAAAAGAACAAAAACTGATATAATATAATTGACATGCGTTAAAAGTTCTGATTTGTACGTTTATTTACAAGGTTAGCATACTCGTATAGAGGTCTTGTGAATCAGAGATCTGGGGTTCGATTCCAAACCACTCCCAAGCACAGTAATGTACCTGGGTCTAACCCTAGATACCAGGCTTGCCTGGAATAATGACATAACCAGACAGAGGGCCACAACTACCTTCTGGGCATATCGTGGGATCTCGCCTGTCCCCTCAAGTGCTGATGTGAATCTACAGTACGGTGATTAAACCAGTCATCATCTATAATTTACTAGTGTGGTAACCCTCAACTGAAGGGAAACATCCAATTCCAGAGGTTAGCAAGTTCTGACGGGGGCTGGTCGTACTACGCCCTCGGCAGTCCTGGAAGCCCCATCACATTGTGATTGAGGCTGAAGCACGAAAGTTGGCCTACAGGGTTTTGGAAGGCTGATCTTCAGATTCTACGTCGTTTGATAGAATCTGACCCGCTGCTTAGTGCTCGCAGCGATGTAGTGTCTCCCTGCTATTCCTTCACCAGAGATTACGATAATTATCCCTCCAAGAGACAATTGATCATCACTCCTCAGGGACCGCGTCAGATCTTCTGATCTACTATGGTTCACAGATGGATCGAAAACAGACACAAGCTCCGGTGCTGGCATATATGGTGATCAACCTAGAATGAGATTGTCTCTCGCACTAGGCAAGTTTCCTACCGGAGGTTTTTGTAATCTTAATTTGTACCCAAGAAAACCTCGCCAGAGGCTACCAGAACAGGCATATCTATATATGAGCTTTGAGCTCTGTAAAAACCAATGTCGAGGGGCCCTGGAAAGGCTCGGTTCAACCAACTGTGTTCGACTAATCTGGATACCCGGTCACAAGCAATGAGGAGGCCGACCGCCTGGCCAAGGAGGTCTCCTTGGGATCTATTTCAAGCCCTGAACTGGCCCTTGGCTTATTTAAAGCAAGCAATTAAAGACTGGAATCACTCTCTTATCTTATAGAGGGCTTCCCGCTCTGGACTGAGACAAGCGAAGCTGTTCATCTACAGACCTTCAAAAGCTTCTTAGGTTCGGTAGGAAGCACCTCAGGATAGTCACAGGCTTTCTTACGGATCATGGCCTCTTTAAAAGACATGTGCATCTGATGGCGCTCTCTGAGGACCCAAGTTGCAGATTCTGCAACGAAGCAGCCCCAAACCACTTCTTCTAAGGCATCGCCTATTTAGTGCTGGTCTTCTAGAGCCCGATGATACACGAAGCGCCTTTATGGACAAGATCTTGGTCGTTGGTGTAGGTAGCGGTCTGTATGAAGGCATCCCTTAATTTGTGGCAGATGCACAATGGGCCTAGGGCCTGTGTGCTGCTACTTCGCACCGTCGAAAGAAGAAGAAAAAGAAGTCCAGGTTGGTGAGATTTTTAATGCGGAAAATATCTGAAAGAGTATTTACTTCTAGATATGAGGTAAAACCGTAGGCCGCATGCCAAGCAGAAGAAGTCCGTTGAGTTCGACAAAATTTTAGTCGGGTAGTGCTAAAATAATTACAGCGGCACCTCCAAGCTGAGATCTGGCCACATAAATATATAAATAATAATAAATTTACTGTTTTTTCTTATTGTTGACTAAGTTAGGTTAGTTTAAGGTCAACTTTGATACTCTCCAGTATTTACAAGTCAAGGATTGCTCTAATTTGATTTTTCTCGATGTCACTGTATCTTTGTGTCTTTTTTGGATATGTTTTATTTTTCGAATAATAAATTGTTATTAAATCTAAAACGAAGCCCGTGGACTGATATAACGAAACTGCGAAGCTACAACATGTGTTAAAAAACCAAATACGTACTTCGGCAGCCAAGCTGGCCTTTCTACTGGGAGCTAGTTAAATGAGGGGAATTTTTTCTTAATTCACTTACTACCCTAGGGCAATCAAATATTAAGAACAACACATGAACTCTAAACACTAAAATCTGTCGTACGATACAGCAAATTAGAAAAATAATTTTTTTATATATTGTTCTTGAATTAGCTAGAGCTAATTTTTAAGAAGCAATCTTGCGAGGTCGACATATTTCATTTTACATGAAGAATTCACGGACGACTAGATGCATGGAATTTTTAATTACCCAGTATATTTTTATAATTAGCAATGTTTGAGATTGTTATTGAATTAAAGTTTGAAAATAAAACATTAAGCGTATACGTATACTATAGATAAAGAATCTTAACTGTCTCCTTTACTAATTCCTCTTCTTTTGACTTGACTTGTAGATGTATTACGAATGGAAATAACGCCCCTTAAAGTTATTAATTTTTAATCTGTTAATTAACAAAACCCCTGCTGAACCTTTTTACTTTCTGCTAATTTTTATTTCAAATTTAATATACAGAATTTTACTGATGAGCAACAAAAATGATCGAAACAGACATTTGTTGAATGGCTCAAGTGTTTTTTTAAAGACGGAACGAGCGAACCACACGTATTTATACTGGTATTGGGCGACTGCGATTATTCTTTACATTTTAACATTAGAAATCAATTTGAAGTTTGTCCTGTTGCTGAAGAGCTGTTCTGTAAATAAATAATATTTTACCTCTTTTAATTAAATAAAGTGCCCAATGGTTAAAACTTCTAGGTGGAAACTGGTGAGAATGATCGTCTTTGACTTCGTGTAAGTGTGTAACGCAACGCCCTGTAAAGGGCACGCCATTTCTAGAAGAAAAAGTATACAATTCTGATGCCTTTTATTTATTTGTTTATTTTATACTTTTCTTTTTGGTAAATTAATAAACTATTAATATATTGATCGTGACGTTTTCAATCTCGCCGCACTAAACCTGCCAAAAATATTTATTTATTTCTTTGTTGGGTATATTTCCATCAGTTGCTAAAATAAAAACCAATTAACACACCGAAAGTAACGTTTTTAGTTAATGAAAATTATACGTAAAACTTCAACTAATTTTCAATTTCAGGACTACTTCAGCAGGGCTCCCAGAGGACGTTTTTAGATAAAAGGAATTTCAAGTAGTAAATTTTTGACTAATTTTGTTATTTGTTTCAAGACTGCTTCAGCAAGGACCTTTTTAGTTAATGAAAATTATACATAAAACTTCGACTAATTTTCAATTTCAGGACTACTTCAGCAGGGCTCCTAGAGGATGTTTTTAGTTAAAAAGTGTTTTAAGTAGTAAATCTTTGACTAATTTTGTTATTTGTTTCAGGGCTACTTCAGCAGGACTTTCAGCGAACTTTTTGGTTAATTAAAATTGTATGGGAATCATTGACTAATTTTGTTTCAGGACTACTTCAGCAGGAGATCTTTTTAGTTAGTGAATATTATATGTAAAACTTTGACTAATTTTATTATTTGTTTCAGGGCTACTTCAGTAGGACTTCCAAAGGACCTTTTTAGTTAATGAAAATTATATGTAAATCTTTTACTAATTTTGTTGCTTGTTTCAGTACTGCTTTAGCAGGACTTTCAAAGGACCTGTTTCGTTAATGGAAATTGTATGTAAATCTTTGACTAACTATGATTTTTAGGACTTCTTCAGTAGGACTTCCAGAGGACCCTTGTAGTTAATGAAAATTATAAGTAAAAATTTGACTAGTTTTGCCTTTGTTTCAGGACTGCTTCAGTTGCACTTCCAGAGGACGTTTCTAGTGAAATAAAATTATATGTAAATCTTTGACTAATTTCGCCTTTTTGTTTCGGGACTACTTCAGCAGGAATTCCAACGGACCGTTTTAGCTAAAGAAAATTGTATGTAAATCTTTGACTAATTTGGCCTTTTAGGACTGCTTCGGCAGGACTTCCAGAGGACCTTTGTAGTTAATGAAAATTATAAGTAAAAATTTGAGTAATTTTGCTTTTTGTTTCAGGACTGCTTCAGTAGAAATTCCAAAGGACTTTTTTAGCTCAAGAAAATTATATGTAAATCTTTGACTAATTTTGCTTTTTGTTTCGGGACCACTTCAGCAGGACCTCCAAAGGACCTTTTTGTTAATAATTTTTTTTTCAGATTACGTTGGCTGTGGTATTCGCGTAATCGGAATTTTGTAGTTTTGCAAACATACACATGTTTGCTGAAATTAAACAAATCACGCCGATTTTAACAAAAGTTGCGGATTTTTGAAATAACTGCAAAATATGCAGTTTTTTAATGTACGTCGAATATTTGCGATTTTAAACAGGCGCTGTGCGGGTTTTCCGGCGAAGATTTTGTGATTTCCTGATGGGGGTTAATAGAGGATGGGGCCAAGTTGAAGCCTAATAAAGGAGAAAGTTTAGTTTTGTATTGTAACTTAACTGTAAACTTAAATTTAGAATTTAGGATTTTTCTCAAATGATAAGCTTTAACAATAATTTTAATCTAAGTAATTTAGTTATAAATGGAGTAAATAATTATTTTGGCTTGTGTCAGGTAAGTCCCACATTTTTTCTCAAAATCGAAAGCACCTTTAATCCATTGAGAACGTGAGTAGTTTCAGTTTTGTGTTCTACTTTAAAAAAGTAGTATTGAAGTTACTAATTTCAAATTTTGCTTTTTCATACTACTGAATTTTGCTGCAAAAAAGCATACAAAATCTTATCATTTTACTGTTAATATTACAGTAGTGTTAAAAGTGTTCGATTTCGTGTAAATAATACGAGAAAAAACATATCAAAAGGGGATTTAAATATTATCAAAAAATAGTAGCTTGTAAATACATGTTAAACAAGCCCAGTTGCGTTTAATATTTAATCACGAACATAACCAGAGGTATTTTTTATCACCGATGAAAATAGGAGGAGCATTGTTCAAATTTCTCACGATCGATTTTCAACAGGTGTCCAAATTTTTATGCAGACTATTTACAAATAGGCGAGCTATCTTTGACATAGGGATATATACGGTAAATATGCCACTGCTTCTTCGTACATTTATCAATTGCTTTCATTGTAATGCATTCAAATATTTGTGCTTAATTTCGATTGGGGATAGTTTTTCTCACGTTCCTGTTAGGGTTAACAACTGTAATTTACGTTAAAGGGCTGAATTTAGGTGGTTTTAATATTGACATGAAATGTAAATACGTAGAAAAGTTATTATTTTATTTCCTTCTCTTTTATACGGTTGTTTGGATTGGATTTAAATCAATTTTTTTGTGACTTTTCACCATCTTTGCATTAATTGTTTTAACATTGTAGGTAATTGTGTTTTAAAATTAAACTCACTAGCTTTTAAAATTTTACTGAAAATATTAGCTCTTCAACTTTAAAATGTTTTTAAATATAATAAAAATGGCAAATTAAAGCTCCTCCGGAGCCTTCGGCAAAAATTAATTTGAAATAATTGTTGGTGTGAAAATATATAAATAATTGCAATTGTAAATTGTTCTCGGCTTACCACTACTACAAAAGACAGAGAATTGTCCAAGGTACTACAAGAAAATACTACAGTTTTCTTACTGATTGTCCTATCTGAAGAAAGTATCGAACCTCCTAGAATTCTTTGTTACCATCCCCTATGGATGTAGAACCTAATTTTGATCTATCATCTGACCATTCGCCAATAATAGTAACAATCGGCACAACTAACTATAATAAACATCAAAAAAGTACCTAACTTACATAACACAAAAACCGACCGGAATATTTACAGAAACGTAATCAGCGAAAACATAAACCTAAAAGTACGAAAACGCGTAGACCCTGAAGAGCTAGACGAAGCTACCAGCGCTCTAATCTCAATCCTCCTACAAGCAGACCACCAAGCTATGCCGGTTCTAGAGGCTCAAATCAAAAACATAAATATTCTACTGGAAATCAAAAAACTAATAGTGGAGAAATGAAAAGCTAGAGCAATGTGGCATTGAAGCCATTAACCAGCAGATATAACTGTATATACGCGTAATCAGCTAACCAACAAACTCAAATCCAAAGTAAAGGAAGCACAAGACACGTCATTTCAAGATATAGTGACAGATTAAAGCAGTGTTTAAACCATTACAAGTAAATTCTCCAATTCGTAAGCAAGATCCCACTCCGGGTCCTTCGGCGAGAAACAATAAAGAAATGGTGGACCTCTTTGCCGAACATCTCACTGACGTAAATTACTCCTAACTATGAAGAACCAAATCAAAAAAATCTCAGACTTTTTGAGTGACAGCTAACCTCCTGCAGAACCCTCAAAACCCCTTACCTCTAAAAAAATTCTGTATCTGTATCTGTATATAGCTTTTACGGTTGCAATGTACAATCCAGCCCGACTCTGCGTGTTACGTGATTGGTGTGCCTACACACATTACCACGTGTATAGTGTATGTGTGTGTACGTGTAGGACTTTGTTACTCAACGATGAATGGTCACCAGGACTTGATATCGACCTCTAGACTGCAGGAAAACACCTGCCCATCGGGAGATTCGAACCAAGGACTAACGTAACGCTAGCCTGACGCTCTACCACTGCGCCACCCTGTCACCCCTAAAAACATTAAAGAGGAAATAGCTCGTTTAAGAAACAGAAAAAATTACTTCGACTTGATCAAATTACGCCAAAAATATTGAAAGAGCTTCCAAGAACTGCAATGTTAACTTATATTTTTAATGCTGTTTTAAGATTATAGTATTGGCATAAACAGCAAAGTTAGCGGAAATAATTATGGTTCCCAAACCCAGTAAAAATCCAAATCATGTATCCTTGTATAGACCAATAAGTTTATTGTTAACCATATCTAAATTACTTAAAAAACTACTGCTCTACAGAATTAGTTCATTTCTGGATGTAATCCCAGATCACCAGCTCAACGACCCAGCAGTGCATGAAATAAATAAATCCCTGAAAGATAAAGATATTGAACTTCGCCTTTTCTAAATTATAGGTCAAGCATTTGACAAGCTATGCTACGACGGTCTTCTATATAGGATCATATGCTTGGTCCTTCATACTTCAAGCTGTTTAAGTCCCATTTAAGCGATCGTCAGTTTAGAACCAAATTAAATAGCGAAGTATCGAATTCCTTTCCAGTAATCTGGAGTGGCATAAGGTAGCGTATTGCCCCCCCCCCCTGCTTTACTTATTATATACAGCAGGCTTAGCTACTACAGGGTATCCAGTGAAACTTTGGGTATACGTCATCAATGTGACGTCACACTTCATTCATGGCAGCCACTCCTATACAAATTAATTTCAAATTATGAATTTAAAATTCCACTGAATTTATTAATGTTTCATTAAATAAAGATTATTTTTAAGCAATTATACATACGATACTAAATTTCCTGCGAAACATAAATATAATATGTTTAAATATTCGCGTGTCTTATAAAATACAATATTATTATGTTGATGATGTTTGTCTATTAAGTTGGTACAGCTGTTCGTGTTGATAGCTACGCTGTCAGACATATTTAATTTTCCTGTTACTTTTGTAGTTGACACGTCATTTTTGAGGTTAGTTTTAATAATAACTTTCATATACCTTTCCGCAATTACCTTATTACTCCAAATTCACCTAACATACTGCGACTTAAAAGTGTTTAATACTTTGCTTGCTACAATTAAAGAATATACTGTTTTAAAACAATACAAAAGTCGTCTGAAGACATTTCTTATTAAAAAATAAATTCAATGGTGATTGTTCAGTTACATGTGACAACACTGCCTAATATGATGTCATAATTCATCAATGACGTATACCCAAAGTTTCACTGGATAGCCTTTATATCAAATACCCTAATCGGAACCTTCGCTGACGATACAGCGATCCTTACGAGCCATGAAAATTCCGTAATCGCATTTTCCTACCTTCAAGACTATCTGAACGTCTTACAAGAATGGACTAATAAAAATAAGTAGAAAATTAAAATCAACGAATCCATATCAACCTTAAGAAAATGTCAATGTCCATCAGTTACCATTTTTTTTTTATTAATTGGGGGCTCATCTTTCTATTGACTCCGGGGAGTACTGTAGTCTAAAAGGCTTATTGTGCATATCCTGATGAGTAGATCACACCTATCCGCTGATCTTTGTTCCCTGTATATGCTATCAAAAAATCCTGAGTTGTGCCCTATCCATAAGAAGTCCGTTTATGAATGCCTTGCTGTGGTTTTGTCCTGGTCTGTTAGTCCAATGTCATTCATGTTGAGTGTCAATTCAGTCACTTACGTAACCTCTGAGGATACTTCTTGAAATTCCTACGGGGCCAAGATAAGCCTCAGTCGATCCCTGCCTTGATAATTCGTCGGATTTCTTATTCCCGTGTATGCCACAAGGACCTGGTACCTAGAATAGTTTCACGGCGTTCTGTTCTGCCAAGTCATTGAGTTCATACTAGTCTGGAAGAAGTCCTTCTACTCGAGAGAGCCTTCAAAGCTGCTTGGCCATCTAACATTATGTAGATCCGCTTATGTTTATAAGCCTTCCGATTGCTTTTCCGCGCACATTGTAATATCGCCTATGTTTCCGGTTGAAATAGGAGCTTCTCTTTTTGGTCTTTCGTCATAAAGTTCTGATCTGGCACCAGTCTCAGTCTCAGATTAGACTTCCAGGAGGAATATCCTCTTTGTGATCTTTCCAGTCGTCACGATCCTGAATTACCACCTTGAGGAGTGAACCTAGAAGGTATTTGGGTGTCATATAGTCCACCCTCATTTCAAGTAGATTACCCACTTTGCTACCAATTGCTTGTGTGTTCTGTTAATGTTACCAATAATGCTTTCATTCCACAATCTTCTTCAGTGTGATATCTAGGACTACACATAGACCAAAAAGTTAACCGGAGGGAATGCATATCAAAGAAGAGGAAACGAATAAATCTGAGATTTAAGGAGTTATACTGGCTACTTGGGAGAAGATGACAATTGCCTCTCGAAGACAAAATTCTGCTATATAAGACAACAAAATCTAAAATCCTACGTGAAATGACTAACGCTCCATGGTATATCCAGTCAAACGTTACACGATGATCTTAGTATTCCATTCATCATTGAGGTTATACAAGACCGAATCAACAAACATCACAGCAGATATGCAATACACAGCAATTCTTTCATACAACCACTTCGACACCATCAAGATAACAGAAGGTCAAAGGGATGTTGGCCAATTGACCTCAGATGAAAAATACCAGGACTTCTCATTGGAAGAGTTCTCATCCTGTCACATAAGGACTTTTACTGTTAAAGTTCTAGAATAACCCACAGCCCTTTGTGGTTTTAACACTTCTAATATTTAAAACTTGAAAAGAAGATGAATTAGTAAGGGGGGCAGTTAAGATCCTTTATCTACAATAAACGCTTAATATTTTATTTATAAACTTTAATTAAATAACTGTCTCAAATAATACTTTTTTTTAATCCATTTCCTTTTCTACCGCAATGCAGTGTCGAGGTTTATTTATACTTGCTGGTGTGCAGTGGAGGTGATGGGCCAATTTTTGGACTTGGAATTACGCTCCAACCAGCTTTCATCCACGACACACCTTAAATTTAATAAGCCTTAACTAATGAAATCGGCCCAAATCGGCTCCATAATACTAATACCACCGCTGGAATCGAACCCGTGTCAGCCGGCTAGCTAGCAGTCACTTACCTGTCTGAGCTACCCAGGTTGCCTCTCACATAATACTTATTATACCTATTATATTGGGTAATTAAAAATGCTATGCATCGAGTCGGCTGTGAATTTCAAGGGCAAAATCAAATATGCCTCCCTCGCAAGTCTGCTTCTCAAAAATTAGCCTTAATTTCAAAGCCAAGTAGATGTGGTTCTTTTCACCACCCTGTATTATTCATAATTATATAAAAAATAATGTTTCTAATTTACGGTATAGCAGGACAAATTTCAGTGTTTATAATTCATGTATTGGTTGTTGCTAACAGTCTATTGCTCTAGGGCGGTAAGTCAATAGAGCATTAGGATTAGTTACAAATCAATTTAGGTGTATATTAAACAAAGAGAAACTAATATTCTAATTTCAAAAATCGTCCGGTTTCTATATTGCTTATGTAAGAATGGGAAAAACTGTGACTTACAAATTTCTGAAAATTAAAAACGTAATAAAATTGTTTGGAATATAGGGGTCTAAATGTATGATTTTTTTGTTAATTCATTGGGAACTTATTTTAAAAAGTTTTAAAACCAGAAACATTGTAAACTTACATAGTTTCTGTGTTGCTAATATTTCTTCGGTAATTTAGTAACCTGTCTTTATTAATCTGCCACTGTCATATTTTGATATTAGTAACTTTTGTAATTTTAATACATCGCTGAAAAAACTCCAACACAAAGCCTACTTTCTGTAAGATTTAAGGAGTGATTATTTTTTAGATATTTTACAACATAACATGATGTTCAATTTTGAAATTTCATCTCTTTGTTAGCCTTCAATACGTTGTTGGATGTTACTCCCTGAACTTCTCTTAATTTTCTGTTCCTCTCTCTATTTTGTCAATTATGGCCAGCATAGGTTTAAAAATATGGAAACTGCCCAACAGATAGAATATTTTGTCATTTTCTAGCATTTATAATTGCAGTTCAAGGAATTATTTTTGCATAAAATTCAATTATCCGAAAAAAAGTCGTAATAAAAATACAGTCGTATAGAATGAATATTCAATAGAGATCTCATAAATCAGTATTAACATTAACTTTAATATTAACAACGATATCAGTGATACTTCAAGATAAATTATCCGAGTGCGCTTAAAAATCGCGTAAGTGGTCACATAAATCAAGAGCGGACTGCTGAAATCTTTTTTAAATAATCTAACATGAGTTAAGAAATAAAGCAAAAGTCTACAGCATCTCACTTGTTAATGATAATTTATTCAGTGTCGGATTTAGAGCGCTCATATAACTACATTATGCGGCCTTTTTGATATGTTATTTTCCGTTTTGTAATGTTTTAATTAAACGGCGTTTTCTAGATACATTTCGATTTACTTATTTGTCTTTTTCCATTTAACAACTGTACTGCGATAACATACGATGTACTTTTTTGTCCTGGATTAGTTAGTGATTCTGAAACATTAAATTTTATGCACAAATCTTTAATTTGGTCATTTAGGTGCGAAAAGCACCCAAACTGGCTCAACACATTTATGCATATAATTCAAAGATTCTAAAAACAAATTCGACAAAGAAACGCTGCTTAGAATTGAAAAATCTAAATTTATATAAACGTTGCTTCTCTGTACTTTCTATACTCTTTGATATATTTACTTTTGTAACTATCTCGTTTGATTTATAGTGTTTGTCCAGAGAAGGAAGGCTTTATACTTCTTCGATGTTGATAATTCAGAAAAAAAAGTAAATTGTTTTTGTAAAGAAATTTTACTTAAGATAAAGTTACAAATTTAGCATTTAATTTATACCGTTTACTAAAATTGCTTGCAAACTGAGTAAAAACACCGTGCGAATGTTGTACGCACTTGAATTAAATCAATTATGCTGCCTATCGTTGACAGCACGCGCTAGATGCTATCAAAGTTGAAATAGTCTTATAGGCATCGTCTCATAAATATTAATATCCGTGTAATGTTAGGTTTATGTCTTTACAGTGATTGCAAAACTGTGAAAAATTTTAAAAGCAGTAGTTAACCAGTATTTTTTTTAAGTGTGATGTGTAAAGGCGCTTCCACATCAAGCGTGCCGAACCACGCCAAACCGCTCAAAACGTTTGCAAACGTTTTGTAACAAAATTTGTTGGTGCGCAAATCACGGATGTTTGTTAGTGTTTGCCGAGGTTCCAGTTGTTTGAAGCAATATATAATAATAATATAATTCTGCAAGTCGTAAAAATCAAACGTGCACGAACAGGCTGATTACTTTGATGTACCGACACCGCGCGGAAAACATTTGTATGTGCGCACTTTGATTATTTGTGCGCGCTTCATCGTCCACATTGAGCGATCTGCAACGTTTGCAAACGTTTTGAGCGGTTTGGCGTGGTTCGGCACGCTTGATGTGGAAGCGCCTTAATAATTTTCACTGCCGAGCATAAAATACTTAGAGAGGCTATGCAGGCCTTTATGCAGTAAGATTCATATCTATGTTTTTATATTCTTTGGTAAAAAAATAAAAAATTGACGCCACTATTTATAGATCAATATTATTACGTTTGTTTGACTTACATCATATTTGCTAGATTCCCAAACAGTTGTTGCTATATTTTGTTGCTTCATATTTTTCGTCCTCTTCTTCATATTTTTCCTTATTCTTCTCCTCCCCATTCTCTTCCTGTACTTCCTTCGTTGGTTGTTTGTTTATCTCTTGCTCTTGTTTTTTGGTTCTTTCTTTCGGATAAGTCTTCTGTATCTGTATCCGTAACCTGGTGCGTTAGCGTATGTGGTCATTACGGGTGTAGTGCACAATCCGGCCCTACTCAGCGGGTAATGTGATTGGTGTGACATTTGATCCTACATACTGCACCATGTGTATAGTGTAAGTGTGTGTACGTGTGGAATCTTGTTAC
The DNA here is from genome assembly GCA_963082815.1 of Melanotus villosus. Classification (NCBI taxonomy): domain Eukaryota; kingdom Metazoa; phylum Arthropoda; class Insecta; order Coleoptera; family Elateridae; genus Melanotus; species Melanotus villosus. The sequence continues at coordinate 13,993,409 of OY720423.1, forward strand.
TCTACCTAGTAGGCCTATAAGTTTGAAGGTTAAACTTATTGTTTATGAACAAAACATACGATTCTCTATAATGAAAAAATTAAATTTCATAGAATTTGTCCTTGTTAAACCTAATATCTTTACGTTAACAGCTTTTGGCCCAGCTTTAACTTTAATAACGAGTTGTTTCACACAACACTAAGAAAATACACCATCGAGTATAAAATACATAGAGAGGTCATGTAACCTTTTAACTAATAAGGTTGGATATCTACATATATTCTTATATTCTTTGGTAAACGGTAAAAAATTGCTATCATTCCTAATTATTATGATTATTTTAATTTCTCAAAAGACTAGATTTGTGTTTTGTGTCAATGTAATTTATTGTTATATTTATTTTGTTGCTTGTTCTTTTTCCTCGTCCTATGCTTCCTTCCCTTCGTCTTTTCCTTTCCTCTTTTTCCTCCTCCCCTATCTTTTCTTTTTGCATTCTTCTTTCGGATAAATCTTAAGGTTTATTATTTTAAATTTATCCTTTATAAAGAAAATATAGTTTTTTTGTAGTAAAAAAAAAAAATTAAAAAATTGTTATACTTTGTCTTTTCTTCTTTTTTCCTCGTCATGTTTCTCTTCATTCTCCTCCTTCGCATCTTCTACCTTCCTTTTCTTTTCTTCCCTTCTTTCTCTTTTTTTTTGCTTACTTCTGTGGGATAACTCTTACAATTGGTTATCTTAAATTTCGTGTTAATGAAGTAAACATAAATTTTTTTTAATGAAAAATGTAAATAATTTTAAGAGAAGTTTACATAATTCATCCTCTATAAATCCAATGTCTTTGCATTAATATATTTTGGTAGGTACAGCGTTAATATTAATAACGAGTTGTTTCATACAATGTCACCACTGACTATTAAATACAGAAGGAGGCTATGTGTATGTAGGCCTTTATACAGTAAAGTTGCATATGTAATTTATACTCTTCGGTAAAAAATAAAAAAGTTCCGATACTCCTGGTGGATTAATTTATTATTACGTTCGTTAAGTTTAACTTATTAAAAGAGTAAGTTTGTGTCTTGTATGCATACGGTTTGCTTGATTCATAAAAATTGTTATTGTTATATTTTCTTTTTTCCTCGTTCTCCTTCTTCTCGTCGACTTGCTCTTTCCTTTTCTTTTTTCGCTTTTTCTTTCTCTTCTTTTGTTATTGTTATATTTTGTTACTTCTTCTTTTTCCCTCTTCCTCTTCCTGATTCTCCTCCTCCTCTTTGATTTCCTTCGTCCTTTTGGTTTTTCCGTCTTTTTTATCTTCTTTTTGCCTCCTTCTTTTAGATAAGTCTAAGGGTTGTTATTTTACATTTGTTGTCATGAAGAAAACATACGATTTTTGGTAATAAAAAAATTAAATAATTTTATAAAAACTTATCCTCGCCAAACCTCACGTTTAAACTTTTCTCTAACTAAAGCTGTGTTTTGCGTAACCATAAAATGATATAGCTTTATATAATTTTGTGTGTGTATAACAGAGATGCACAATATTATCATGGTAATTAAACATGATGTTAAATTTAAATATAAGGTGAGAATACTGACCAATGTCTTTACATTAACAGTTTTTGGCGCAGCTCTAACATTTTATAACAAATCGTTACATTCATTGTATCACCACCAAGTACAAAATACATACAGGCTATGTAACACTATATCCTTCACCTTTTTCACCTACTCCTTCTTTCCCCCCTCCTTCCCGTGTTCATTAATTATTAGGTTTAGGTTAATTTATTGCCTCAAAAGGGTAAGTTTGTGCCTTATACAATATTTGCATGTTTCCCAAAAATAGTTTAGGTTATGCTTTGTTGCCTCTCCTTTTTTCCTCATTTTCGTTCTCTTCCTCTTCGTCTACTTCTTTCATTTCTTATCTTTTCTTTTCTTCTTTTTTGCTTCCTCTTTTCGGATACGTCTTAATAAGGTGTATTATTTTAAATTTTTAAATTTATTGTTAATGAAGAAAACATTTAAACAATTTTTAAGAATTTTGCAGAAGTTAAACCGAATGGTCGTATTTTCACTTCATGTTTACAATTGTTTCTAACTAAAATCGTGTTTTACGTAAACATAAAATGATATAGTTTTAAATAATTTTATATGTGTATAACAGAGATACGATATTGCCATGATAGTTAAATATGATATTAAATTTAAACATGACGTTGGAATACCCGCAGAGTTAACATTAATAACGAGTTGTTTTATACAGTGTGTAAGCAAGTATAAAATATGTAGAGAGACCATATGACAATTTATCTAGTACGGTTGAATATCTATATTTTATACTCTTTGGTAAAATAAAAAAAAAGAAAAGTAAACTTGTGGTTTGTATGATATTTGCTTTATTCCCAAAACTTGTTATTATTATTCCTTATTCCTTCTTCTTTTTTCATTGTCCTGTTCGTTCTCATCCTCTTTCTCCTCTTTTTTTCTCCTTTGTTTTCTTCACTTTTATTTCTGGTTTCTCTTTCTTTTTGCACCCTTGTTTCGAATAGGTCTTCAAGTTTGCTGGATTTCCAAACATTGTTACTTCTCGTCTTTATCCTTCTTTTTTCTTTTGAACTCCTCCTCTTTTTGCTTGCTTCTTTCGGATAAGTCTTAAGAATATTTTAAATTTATTGTTTATTAAGAAACCGTAGTAAAAATTTAAATTCATTTTATAAGAACTTTGTAGAATTTATCCTCGTTAAACCTAATATCTTTACATTAACAGCTTTTGGCGCAGCTTTCACATTAATTACGAGTGTTTTGTATAATCTGTTACCACCGAGTATAAAATACATAGAAGCCATGTAACCCCTCATCCAGTAAGGTTGAATATCCATAGTTTTATACTCTTTGGCAAAAAGCAAAAATTGCCCCCACCTCTCACCGATTAATTTATTATTACGTTTAGTTTAACTTTGTTTAACTTTATGTTAACAGCTTTTAGCGCAGCTGTAAAGCTTTAATATTAATAACGTGTTGTTTTATACAATGTGCCACCACCGAGTATAAAATATTAGCGAGAGCAGGTAACCCTTTATCCAGTAAGGTTGAATATCTATGTTTTTATATTTTTTTAGTAATAAATAAACAATTTATTATTATGTTCAGTTTAACTTCTCATAAGAGTAAGTTTGTGTCTTATGTTTGTATGATTCCCAAAAATAGTTTGTTATAATTTGTTGCTTCTTCTTTTTCTTGTTATTCTTCTCCTCATCCTCTTCCTCGGCGTCTTCCTCCCTTTTTTCTTGTTTTTCTCCTCTTCTTTCTCTTCTTTTTTGCTTCTTTCTTTCGGGTAAGTCTTAAAATTATTTTAAATTTATTGTTTATTTATTTATTTATTTATTTATTTATCGGTTATTGCCATGAATACTTTACGGCAAAGGCAGTGTCATAATTATTACAATATAAATATAATATGTACAATATTTATAAATAAAACATATGTATAAATAGACAATACAATATACATAGCATGCAACCATTACATACACAGAGTAATAACGAATCTTAGTGGTCGTTTAAAAATTCTTCAAAGGAATAGAAAGCTTTATTTATTCGAATTCAGTAATTTTTTGGAACTTTGTAGATTCTCAGAGATTCGTATGTGCCCAGGAAGAGCATTATAAGGTTTTATAGCACGAAATTTTGGACCTTTTTCAAATAGCGTCGAATGATGCAAAGGAATACTAAAATCATGCTCTCCCCGTAGCGCCATATTATGTTTATTAATGTCACGTTTTCTTAAAAAATCATTTTTTGGGTTTTTTAAAGTCACAATAAGTTTGTATATATACAGAGATGGTATAGTAAAAATACGTAAGTTTCGAAAATAAGGCCTGCAGTGATCTCTACCTGACAAATTACAAATTGCTCTAACTATTTTTTTCATCTTTCCTCGTCGCCATCTTTCCGCTTTTCCTCACTCTCCTACTTGAACTTCTTCTCGTCTCCCTCCTTCTTTTTTTATTTTGAAATCCTCTTCCTTTTGCTGCTTGTTTCGGATAAGTCTTAAGATTATTTTTAATTGATTGTTTATTAAGAGAACGTACGACTTTTTGTACTGGATAATTTTAAAAGAACTTTACAGAATTTATCCCGGCTAAACTTAATATCCTTAACAGATTTCTACACAGCTCTTTCATTAATAACGAGTTGTTTTATACAATTAGCGAGTAAAGTAAATAGAGAATGCAGGTAACCCTTTAGCTGTATTTTTATACTTGGTAAAAATCAAAAATTGCCGTCATTTCTTCAAAAGAGTAAGTCTGTCTTACATATGTAATAATTATACTTTGTTTCTTCTATATTTCTCGTCCTCTTCCTTCTGCTCTTCCTCGCCATCCTCCCCTTCGTCTTCCTCCTTCTGTTTTTTTTTGACATCTTCTTTTTGCTTCAATCTTTCGGATAAGTCTTAAGATTATTTTTAATGTATTGTTTATGAGGGAAACATACGATTTTTTGTAGTGTAAAATTCTAATAGTTTTATAAGAATTTAACCTCGTAAATAAATATGTTAAGAGCTTTTGGTGCTACTCTAACTTTAGTAACAAGTTGTTTTATACAATGTGTAAATTATTTAAAATATTCAAAGTTTCTAGAAAATAATGTAGCGCTACACATAGCAAAGCGGAATGTTAAAATGCGTTTAGTGCAGAACTATTCAAGCATTAGCATACAGTAAGGAAGTGGGTGTTTACTATTAGCAAAACAAATTAAATGGTTTATTGTAAGTACGATCATAAAGTTAAATATTAAATTTTCACCACACGTTTGCTTTCGCGCTACTTTATAACTACATTAACCCGGCTTATTATTTTCTCTGTGTTCGTAAATTCTGTATTTTATCTGTTCAACACTAGGTTTATTTAAATATATAAAAGAAGAAGCGGATGTATAAGGTTTGGTATTAGAAACGAACACCTGATACTGTTAACATTAAGTACGTAGTTGGATGCGACAATTTGCCATTGCCATTGTGTACCATATTCAGCAAATTCGCCGCATAAAGTGAAATATTTATTATACAGAGGAATGAATCAGAACAAATGACTTTTAATGTGGTCGCGTTAATTTCGCGCATTTTACCTACGTTTCACACGAAGTCTGAATATTTACTACACATAAACTGCAAAGCAAACTCATTTACTTAATTTTATACGTAACAAATCTCCATAAAGTTCCCATGAAATATAAATGTTGTTGAAACGGACTGTACCATTTAGAATTAATTATACCTAGGCTGTAATATGAATAAATACAAAATAACAGAAAATCTCAAGTATTCCGTGTTGCCATGTAACCTGCATAGCAACGTTCCGAAAATTTAAAGACCACCAACATAAACGAACGGTTGTGACATTACATTACACAAAAACACACACAATTAATAATTTCTGGCATTTTAATTAATTAATAACATAAGTAATTAATTCTCGTACTTATTCGGTATCTCTTTGGTGTCTTCGATCATTGAATCTGGGCACCCTGAATTTTCATATGACCCACGTTACTTCCAACATTTGTCAGTGCTGGTAAAACACAGGGTCGAATTAATATTATTTTCAATTTAATATCATACGTTTACCTAATTACTATTTAAGTTAATTTATGTATTTTTTTTGGAGAAATAGACGAGGAATTAAGCTTACTTTTATTGTTCTTTCAGTAAGATGTTTGCTAGTTTTAGTTACTTTGGCGCTTAAGTTTGCCATACTAATAATTGCTTAAATGTAAGAAATGCGTTGTGAGCCTTCTAATTTATCACTAATTTAGTTTAGAATTGTAATTCTGATCAAATTCGCGCTCCATCTTCGAATCACAGGAGAATTGAATTTTAGAGTTTGTGTTTGCAGGATGTAATAAAAAATTTGGAATTAAATTCCGAATTCAGTTGGACATTTTCAGTTTGTATCTTTAATTAATAATGAATTAAATATTAGAACTTGAATTAAATGTATGCTTTGGAAGTAAGCTTCGCATTTTAATTGTTTGTCAAATGTTCAGTAACCGTTTTTAACATATTGTGGGAATTATAGCAGACGACCGATGTTCAGGTGGGGGTCCGGCGTGCATCGCGGGAATAAGTCGGGTGCGCGAGAAGTACGACAACGACAACAGACGCCCGAAACAGTTACGAAAATATTAAAGTATAAAATGTAATTTAATTAAAATAAAGAAGTTTGATAATTTTGATGTTGAAGCGCCCATTGACACGGATAGTCAAGTGAATGTTATTCGATAAGATGTATCTTCTTAGGGTGCTGTCTCCAATCGGAGGTTAGCAATCATCACAGCTATTCTAATCCTTGATGCAGTTGCCCTGAATAGTTCTACAGATGAACGTCCAAACTATTCCCGAAGGTTCCTCGGCCACGACATCTTTCGTCTTCCTCTCGATCTTTTACCCATAATCTTGACCTGTATGGTCAGTTGCAATAAGCTACATCTGTCGCCCCTCAGCACATGCCCAAAATATTCTAGTTTGCGTTTTTTCAATGACAGGAGCAGCTCTCGTTCTTTATTCATGCGGCGGAGGACTTCTTCATTAGAAATATGTTCTGTCCATGATTAGTATCCGTCTATACAAGTACCCAAAGCTCAAATGATTCCAGTTTTTTCATATGTTGTTGTTTGAGTCTAGGCTTCCATTCCACACATTAGAACCTAGAAGACATAGCATCGAACCAAACCATGCGCATTCTCAGATCTAACGTAAGATTGAGATTCGAGAAGAACTGCTTCATTTTCATGAACGCCGCCCTAACCATCTTAATTCGTCATTTGCTGTTGATTTCAACAGTTTGATCATTCCTAGTATCTATCATGGTCCGTAGGTATTGGTATTTGTGAACGTTTTCGATTTTTATTTTACATTATTGACGTTATTGTTTCCTATTTTCTTGATGACCATGAATTTAGTCTTTTTTAAGTTCATCTTGAGACCATAATCTTTGCTAGTTCTATTGATGTTTTGTAGCATGTTTTGAAGATCCTCGGGATTATAAGCTAATATGACGGTGTCGTCCGCATAGTGCAGATTATTGATTTCTTGTCCATTCACGATTATCCCCCCTTGCTGGTCCTCTAAAGCCTCCTTGAATATACATTCGGAGTAGATGTTGAACAGTGCAAGTGACCGCACACACCCTTGTCTGACGCCTCTACGTATCAGAAAACTGACCGCTAACATTGACCGCTGCACGTTAATTCCAATAGAGACTACGAATTATACGAATGTCATAGGGATCTAAGGCTTTCTTTCTCAAAATTGTTATTAGCCTATCATGTTTTACCTTATCAAAGGCCTTTTCATACGTCTATATTCATGCCAAAACATCGCTATATTAGAACATTTATCCCAAAGATCGTGTTCCCATGTTGTTAAGGTTAAGGCATGGTTCATTATACTTATTGTTCTAAATTCTGAGCACTCCCTAGGGTACTTCTTTTTGGACAGGGGTACAAACATCGACCACAACCAATCGTTTGGAATGCTTCCTTTTGAGTATATACTGTTGTATAGATCTACAAGTAAGTGTAAGTTTTCATTCTCTATCAATTTTAGAAATTCCACAGGTACATGGTCTGGACCTACGGCTTTATGATCTTTGGAAATATATAAATAGCATGTTTGACTTCTTCTGTTGTTATAGCCGGACTTTCGGAGTTAAGTTGGGAATTGTCCATTCTTGTTCTTAGAGTTTTGCCGTCGTCAAAAAGTCCTTCTATGTATTCTTTCCATATTTTTATTTGCTTGGGTAGTTATACAATTATGTTGCCGTTTTTGTCTTTGAAGATATTTTGTTGTTTCTTCTTTCCTGTACCTTCCATATCCTTAATTTTTTTATATAGGTTGAATGCATCATATTTCTTCTCGAGTTCTTCTATTTTCCTACATCTTTTTGACATATAATCTTCTTTAGCTTTTATAATTTATTTTTTAATAAATCTACTGTATTTCTTTATATTTGTTGTCATCTATATTTTTGTATTTTCTTCATCCATTCCTGTTTTGTATATGTATGTATACAAACTGTTAAATTCTCCAACGTTTAAAACTACTAATGCTTCGTTAACTGGTTTGGGTCCCACTTTCAAGCTTTAGGTAATTTTGAAGTTACAGTTACTATCCATGTTGTCCCAAAAGAAGCAATGTTATGCGAAACTATTTATTATAGGCAACGATATATTAAATCAAGCTGAAGTGATTATTAATCAAGATAACATTAAAATTAGTAAAGTCGATGGAATAACTACATTAATAAACATAAACACTGTATCACCAGATGAACTAAATATTGGAGAAGAAGTCAATCCAAACTCTAAAAGGGTGACAAGGTGGAAGTACTGGCTGTTGACGAAGAAGACGATGAAAAAGAAAGAATTGAAGGCGAAAGTGCAATAAAGGTAGACGACAATGACAATGACCATGAAGAAGACGATGACAACGACAAAGATACTTCTAAAGTTGACGAGGTCGATACTGAGGAAGAAAAAAATGATATTGCAGGAATTCAAGACAAGAAAAATGAAAACGAAAACAAAGACGTGGTTGAAGCTAAAGAGTTAATAAATGAAGAAATTTAACAGACATTTGAAGATTCCAGAGAAGAGCTAAGAGAAACTGTTAAACAACTAAATAACCAAAATGAAAATAGAAAAACATGCAGTTTAGGAAGACATGATCCAACCAATACCGAGAAGATGACGTAGCCGCCAGAAAAATAACTCAAGGTGGTCCAGGACTAAAACTAAAATCTAAATATTTGGGACCGTATAAAATCATCAAGGTTAAGCAGAACGATATCTACGACGTTGAAAAAGAAGGCACCCATGAAGGTGCGTTCAGGATGGCTAAACTGTAGGAACGACCGATATTCAGGTGGGGGTCCGGCGTGCATCGGGTGAGTGTGTGCGAGAAGTACGACAACGACTGTAGACGTGCGAGACAGAGAAAAATAGTATGAAGTGTAATTTAATTAAAATAAAGAAGTAGTGCAAAAGGAGGCCAATTTTCTATTAATACAACAAAATTTGCGTATAAATAATTTAGATAGACTGTTCTGGCCTCCATCTTCTTCATGTTTCTTTTCCTATTTTACTATGATTATCGTTTTCTTTGTTTTTACATTTCTAGTTTTATATTCTTTTTATATATTTTAGTCATTTTACAATTTTTCTATTCGTTTATCTGTTTCTTGTTTTTAGTTAATCGTTAATGTGAAATTTTTCCATCCTTATTTTTCTACTGTTCTTTTCTGATTCAATAACAGGTTTGAAACTAAGAGTCTTAGGTAAAATTTACTTTTTACTTCCATCCATCTTGTTTTTGTATTCATTGTTATTTGTAACTTTTAATATTCTTCTTATCTTTATAATCTGCTATAAAAATAATTTCAAGTTAATTACCTAACCAAGCCTCAATTATAACTTAATCAATCCCTTTCACTTTGCTTTTTTTTCTTTCATGGGTATTCTTCTTTGATTCGTTTGTACCATCTGTTGGACTTCTTTAGTTCTGTTCTTTCTGTTTCCTTCTTTATTATTTTACATAACTATTTAGACTATTGATTATTTATCTTTTCTGTTTTTTCATTATTTTTCCTTCTTTCCTTTCTTACTTCTTTCGTTACTTCCTTCTTTCTTTTTTTTCGCCCTTTTTTTTCGTTCTCTCGTTTCTTTCGTTTTTTGGTTCTTAATTGTTTATTTCTCTTTTTATTTTTTCTGCAGTCCGCGTACTTCTTTGTCTTTCGTTGAACCCTTTTAATGATTTGTTTTCTTTATATTGTTCTTTTTTCCTTTCTATTTTAACACAGAATGTAAACTTTAAATGGGTTATTTTGTTTATAGTTAATCTTCTGTTTTTGTTAGTTTTGTCCTACATTTTCTTTAATTCTTGTAGTTTTTACTTCAATTGCATTTAAATCTTGTAGTCTATTTTTGTAAAGTAAATCTTGAAGTTTTAAGTAGGAAAGGTTAAAACTTTTAGACAGAATTTCTTGAAGGATAGGTTGAGCAAACGTTTATTATTATTTCTTACTTGAATTGAATTTGAAACTCGAGTGCAATATTTGAACCTTGTAGTTTTTGTAAGGCAAATCTTAAAGTTTCAAGCAGGAAGGTTTGAATTGTTAGAATGAATTTCTTCAGCAAGTTCAGCAGCTGTTTATTATTACTTCTTATTTGAATTGAATTAAATCTCGAGTATGATGGTTGAATCTCGTAGTTTATCTTGTTTAGCAAAGTTTGACGTTTTATAAGCAGTAAGGTTTGAATTTTTAGAATGAATTTTAGTTCAGCACCTGTTTATCATTATCTCTTATACTTTTTGGTTTTAAGCCCCCCCCGCTGGTAACTTTTTATAAGTGCCTTCATGGCTCTCACGTTTTCTACGTTAGGTTTTTAGACCAACAGTCTGAAATCTGAATTTAAACCTACGTTTATAAAAATGCTTTTACATAATTTTTGCAAAAGTAAAGTGTTTTGGATTTTGACAATTTTTTTTATAAATTTTTATATTGTAAATACTCGATTTTGTCAGTACAAGAAAACTGGAATGGTTTGACCATATAAATTCCATTAATTTTACAGATTTTAGTAAGCCACAACCTCTGTTAGGATCTTTTAATTACAAACAAAGGTTCGAGTATCTTAAAATAAGGTAAGCTCTGGATTTCGTATTCGAGTTAAGATTCAATTGATATCAACTAATCCGGTCCTGCTTAAAAAATAAAATAAAAAAAAAATCCTGTGTGGGTGCATTTTTTGGGATAACTAAAGATACTCCCCCGCAGCGTTTCGGTGACAGCCGCCCACTCTCTTTGATTCAGGGAACATCTTCATGAGTTTCGTGGACACTTATACACTCACCAACAAGTTTGGCTTGATCGCATTAACATAATTCGACTTGTATTAATTTTTTTTTGCCCACAAAAAAATGGTCATTTATCTTTGTGTCCTACATGGATTACTAGGATATAAAAATCTATGTTTGAAATTATTTAACGCTTTTATAATTGCTACAGTGGTTAGGACAGCCTATAAAGCGTTTTTGGCTACTTTTTTATGTATAAATTCCTTTGGTTTTATTTAACATTAAAGGGTAATTCTGCCTGGAATATTGTGATTTTCGAAAAAGAAAAACATTTGCCTGTACATCTACAGCATAGAGCGCTTCATTGATCAATTCTGGATTTTTAAAATAAACCATAACAGTATCTTAACTACAATTTAAGCAAATTGTGTGAGCTTCTGTTTCTGTTAAGTTTTATCAAAAATTGGTAATAATAAATATGCGTCCTCGAGTGAAATACACAAATTTACATATTAATTAATATAATAATATATATAAGAAGAAACCACCCAATGAACCGAAGTTACAGTAACATAAATTCAAACACTGAATGCCCTCCGAGTTTAATCCGAAAGGACAAGTTCATAAAACAAAACCGTCACCATGCAGTGTGGGAACAGCCGCACGCCGACAACTTTAATGAGGGAATTAAACTAAGGCTAATTAATACTACCGCAGGTGATTTCAACAAATTTTGAGAATATGTGGTATTATAATAGAGATCGCACAAAATTTATTATAAATTTGTTGGAGTAAATCTAATTGAAAAGTAAATTTTAATAGCAATTTGTTGTATTTGAACTCCGTTTGAGGAAGCTTGAAGATTTGAATTTTTACAGTGAAGATTTGAATCTCAAGAGTATAGATATAAAATCTTCAATTGAAATATTGAAGTGGCAAGATTTAAGCCACCTTTCGAGGAATACCAATTAAAAGGATTCGAATTAGAACTTCAGATTTCAATCTTAAAAGGTGTGATGTTCTGAATCTTAAATGAAGATTTAAATCACAGTTTGCAGATTAAAATCTTACTTAAATCCCAATTAGAAGGATTCGAATCGGAGCCGAAGATTTAAAATCTCAAACGTGCTATGTTTTCAATTAAATAGGAACCTGAATATTAGCGAAAGATTTTTTGAATATGTATCCTAGAAGATTTGAATTTCAACAGTGACAATGTTAAATCTTATGTTTGAATATTTAAATCGCGATTAATTTTAAAATTATGCATTTTCAAGTGGTACGATTTAAGCCACATTTCAAAGAATTAAATCTTGCTTGAATACTATTTAGGACTGAAGATTTCAAAAGGTGTGATGTTTTGAATCTCAAATGAAAGCTTAAATCACAGTTTGCAGCTTAAAATCTTGGAATTCGAATTAGAATTGAAAATTTCAAGATATATGTTTTGAATATTGAAATCGAAGTTTGCGGAATAAAATCTTAGTTGAAACCCAGTGGAAGGAGCCAAAGGTTTAAATCCCAAACGAATTACGTTTTCAATTAAATTAAGATTTGAATATCAAACGAAGATTTTTGAATTCAAAGTTTGAAGATTTGAATTTTTATTCTAGAAAAATTGAATTTCGACAGGGAAAACGTCAAATGCTTTATCTGAATATTTAAAGTAATACGTGGTAAAATATTTCAGATCATAGCTTTCAAAAAACATTTCGAATATTTAAACCTCATTATCAGAATTGGAAGCTTTCAAATCAGAGCTTTGATTTGAATCCTATATCGAGATTTACATCGTAATTTGTATATCCCAATCTTACTGGAATCCGGATTCGAAGGATTTGAATCCCATTTCAACCCCATAACTTTAAAGCTTGAATATTAGATTTTTGTGTGAAAATTTGAATTTAAATTTTCTATTTTTTTAAGCAAACCTTGAAATTTTAAGCAGGAAGGTTTGAATTTTCTTCAATTCAGATTGAATTTTAACCTAGTGAAACAGGAAGCTTACATATTTTTTTTCATTGAGGTCTTACTGAAGCCAGTCGTAGCCGGCCGACTATTTTTACGTGTGACCACAGCTCATAATACTATGATTTTTCACTATTTTACTATTAGCTTTACACTGCACAATGTACACTATACATATACATACAGGGTTCAGCAAGGAGGTATGGTGTTTTTGAAAAAACAGTCACGCGCGGTGGGGTGGATCGAATGTTTTCGGAATGGTTGATATCTACTCGTTGCTAGATGTCATTTCAGTAGCAATGGAGCCATGGTCTGTAGTTCATCGTGTGTTTGTTTACAACACCTTCACTGAAACGGGTCGTTCTGTGGTGCTCACACAGCGACGATTTCGAAACCATTTTAATGTTGGTCGTCATGGTCGCGTTCCAGAATTAAGAAGTTTGGTTTCAGCAGGGCGACTTGCCATACATCAAGAGCAACAATGACTTTTTTAAGAGAACATTTCCCTGGACGACTGATTTTATTGCGCGAGGATGTAGAGTGGCCTCCTCGGTCACCAGACTTGTCACCTTGTGGCTACTTTGTATGGGACTACCTAAAATCTCAAGTTGACAATGACAAACCACGTACTCTTGAAGCCCTTTCTGAAACAAGAACGCGAGAAATTCCGCGTGCCATGCTTCAAAGGAGTATGGACAATTTCGCGACCCATCTACAAGAATGCCTCAACAAAAATGGACGCCCACCTAACTGATGTGATTTTTCGCAGCTGATTATTGTTTTCTTATATTTCGTTATGTATTCTCAAATGGCAATGTACCAGTAATGTATGAAAAAAATAAATTATGAAATTCGTTCAAAAATAAGTGTGTGACAGTCTTTTCAAAAACACCACTCTTCCTTGCCGGATCATGTAAGTACTATACAAGTTTGATCCTATTAAGTCGTCGTTCCAACTTGGTGTTGTCAAGGAGTTGTAGTACTTCGTTGCTGTCTTGCTGCACAGGCTTTTATTTCCTCTGCTATTGTTGAGATCTCAAGTCTCTATGTATGCAATCATTCTATACATACCATGGAGCATCCACAATATTTCTGAGGATTTTGCTTTGAAATGTCTGGATTATATTTACATTGGTCTTTTGGTACATTCCCATAGTTGGATCCCAGATGGATTTTAATAGTTGTTTATATAAAAGTATTTTTTTGTGTATCGACAATTTGGATTTTCTTTCGATTAGCCAGTACATTTTCTTGTATTTTATGTTCAGTTCTTTTTGTTTCTTCTTTATATGATCTTTCGAGTTGAGCTTTGCATCACATTTTATTGATTGACTATACGTAAAGCTATTATTGTTAATTGTAATTATTATATACGTGCTTATTATTGATGAAATCAATGTGAACTGATTTGCTCTCTGACTTACTATTTGCAATTTCCTAGGTACTTCCTCACTACTGTCTCGAACTGCAAGGATTGCTGTGTCATTCTTAAATGTCACCAGCAATGCGTGTTCTTGTGAAATCGTAGACTTTTATTTCTTTCATAATTGAGTATTCATTTTCATATTTCACCATAAACATCCTTTTAGTTATGTGGGATTTTAGAATACCCACAAATTCTTTTGGAGGGCATTTCTCTAGTATATGTATTAATCCCTTATGCCAAACTTTATCAAAAGCTTAGGCTATAACTAAAAATAGGGTTCAGGGTCTTCATATACCTTTTCTATGACATCAGTGATCCTATGCACCTGATATATCCTTGAATGTTGTACTCTAAATCCAAACTGGTGCAATGAAATCGGTTATAGGTACTTACGCTATAATTTTTAGTAAGTACTGATGTAGGCCTATAAGAAGTTACTTCATTCTCTGGTTTTCCTAGTTTGGTGATCACAATTACATTAGCCATTTTCCAGACATCTGGAAGATACTTTAACCTGAATGCCGCGTTAATAAGATTGGTGAGTTTTACAATTCCTTCCTGGGTAGTTGTTTTAGTACTGCTCCTGTTATTAAATCGTAGCCCAGTGCCTATTTTCTTGGACTGATATTCTGTTTAATTTCTTTGGCAACCATGCTTGGAGTTAGGTGCTATTAGAAAGGTATATATCTTCAATTGCTTCATTTGGTTGAATTTTTTTCTCCATCTTCCGGTGTTCTTGTCCGTTGCCATTTTCTTCGTGCTTTTCTATTTCCTGCCACTTCTTCTAGAAGTGGCGTGTCCTTCGATCTTCTCTCCATACGTCTGTGATGTGCGTGTCAAGTAGCCTACAGCCTACAGACATAGACTTTATCATTCGTAAAGGCATATTTTGTTAGATTCTGTTACGTGGGTTTTCTTGAAATCCTTCCCAGTCAGTATACTTATTTACCAGCATTGGACTGCACTTTTTGGTAACTATATTACACTTAGTGTTAAAATAACCGAAGAATGATTTGTGTTTAAGTCAAAGTTTTCATTTATACTTATAATATGATTTTCTGAAACTTTGTTTGCTATAAAGAAATTAAGCAAATCAGGTATTCTGTTTCGATCTGTGGGCCAGTATATAAGCATTCCTATTGTAAAATAAAGGCATCCCAGCTCCATTGCTGTCTCATGCAGTTCCTTTAAGAGTGGCAATTCTCGGACTACATCTTGTATTTTTCGTATTGTAAACACCTCCTATTCTAAAACGCTCTCCATAATTTCTAAGAAGATTTAAATAGTTTTCCTTTCTTGTTTGTATCTAATTGGACAGCAGATTTCAGCTATTATCAGCTTCTGTGTCTTAGTTTTGATTGCTACTGCTGTAAGTTGACTTTATGCTGTTTGGATACTTGTTTCTTCATAATAGTTTATATTATTTTTAATTATTATCGCACTGCTAGCTACCCCTGGCTGTGTTGTCAGGGTTGTTAGTATGGTAAAAATGGTAACCTCTAAACCCGGGATACGATTCTCTAGTTAGATGTATCTCTATCTATCAAGGAATGTCTGAAGATTCTGTTAACATTCCAAGTGGCTATTCTGATATCGCTTCTATCCATTGTTTTTAGCTTTTGACGTGGATACCGTAGTTTTATTACAGTTCTTTGCTTCTAATGTTTAAACCTTCTCAGTTAATGACTCAAACATTTTTCCTGCAGATCTATTTTAACTGTTAAGGTTAATAGTAGTTGGTTTGTAGTCTAGTTTTCCTTTTCGGGTTGTTTGTTTTTTTTTGCGCTATCCGCAATTTTTTTCTCTTTATTTACTTCCAATTTGTTTTTAACATAAGTATATTGAACCCCGAATTTTCAATACCTGTTGAGTTTACCACAAATTCAAGATTTTGAAAAGTATTTTAAAATCGTCTCAATTTATTAAAAGTAAAACTGAATCGCAATTTTAAGAATAATAAATTCAGCTTTTGTTACTTTGTTAAAGGTTTCAAGATGGAAAGCGTGAATTTTCCCGCTGATAACTTGAAAAGCAGATAAACTGAAATTTATTAAAATATTTTGAGACATTTGAAACCCAACGACTTTATTATAAATTAAAATTATTAGACAGGATTTCCTTAACAAATTTGCTGTAGAAAGTCTGAGTAGCTTATTATTATTAAACATAACCCTTGCAAGAAAAGCAATTAAATTTGTTGTTCTAGATATTATTGGATATAAAATATAAAGGAACCTCAACATCTACATTTTATACCCTTTGATTTTGATTAAATCAGCTTGAATTTGTCTTTGTAAGTAAGTAGATGAATTAGTTAAACTTAACTTAATTTAAAAGGCTAACTTACGAATAACAAATCAGTAATATTTAGTTAAATTGGTTAAAAAGATTTTTCTATTCACTTTATTATTCTGCGAATTATTTTTGAGTCCTGACGTAAATCTGGAAAGCATCGAACATGAAGGAAAGGATTTCTCTTTAACAGAAAAGTTTCAAGTGTACGTACAAGACAAGTCAACTTAAACTTTACGATATCTAACAAACCACAAAAACTAAGATAAACGATTTTTATTATCTGCCTGTCTTGTAGAACTTCTGTGAACACTAACTTTATATAATACAAGTCTCTTAGGAATAAGTAATTATTATTTCTCATCATGTATGGTAAGACTACATATCTTACACCTAAGGGAATTTGTGTCAATTGCGTTTCAAGCTTATAAATTTTCCGTTTTGGTAAAATCGCGCGAGGAGTTAGTAATTTTAATTTCGTAGTGAGCTATCTTTTGATATTTCTTCTTCGCCATTTGAACTTTTTAACTCACTGTCCCGTGATGGGAAACCCTTGATCACTTTGACATTTAAATTTTGAAGTGTTTGCTTTAGGTATAGACAGATAATGTCGGTTTACATTTTAATGAATGAACATGTAACGTAGGCGTAAAATAACTTCCTTGATCGCACTTTAATGTATTTATTTATTCTGTAAGGCAGTCGTAGGAGGACGTCCTACCTTGAAACACTTTCTAATTTTTTATCTATAATCTAAACAGGATTCTAATCAGGTTGCTGTTAAATATTCGCGCTTAAAAAAACCACTCGAATAAAAAGTAAACACTTTATACCACCCGCAAATATTCGTAAATAAGGGTTACGTCTGCGAAATATGGAAACACAGAGGATAATACGTGGGCTGCAGGGAGATAATACGTAAATTTATAGAGATGTTTTCCATGTAATTATGATTCTAAACGTGTAATATTAGTTGGGTTTCATTGTTTATAAATTCAAATTAATGTCATTGTTCCATTAAGACAATGCCATAATGTAGATTTCCTACGCCCCTGACCGTTGAAATGCATTTTAAAGATAAATGTATGATTTTAAGAAGGTAATTAAAACAAAATAACGATTTGTTTAATCATCCAAATAAGGTCGGTTCACTTTACATAATTGGGCTTAGAATAATCAGTCGCTTGAGATATTTTGATGCAGTTTAAACATTCACCTTGGCTGCCACCAAATCTGTCTGTTTTTAGGAAAATTCCTATATAAGCCCGAAAAACAAGCGTAATGAAAATTCGCTTAATTTTGAATTGAAATTTTGTTAACTTAAAATAGTTTTTTCTTTGAAATTGCTGATAACTTCCAAACTGGTAAAAATATTGATAATAAAAATCTTACAAATGTTTTAACTTGCAACGAAATCTTTTTGTGGTATAGGAAATTAAAATTTATTTCACTGATTTTAAACTCTAGTCTAGTGCAACCACAAATGATCAAAAATTCAAGTTATACATATGCAAGTTTTGACCCTCTGAATATTCTCTAAAAACCAAAGTATTGTTTCGTAAAATATTGCCAATTCTTCGCAGTATTTGTAGCATATAAATATGCATAATACAAGTATATTTATGCACCTGTGTTGGTAATAACGTTCAACTAGTTCCAATTGATTGGAATCATTAATACAAATCAGTCAGGTCTGTTTCGCCATTTACAGTATATCAGCCGAGTAAAAATACGAATTTACATAATTAAAACATCAGTATAATGTACATTTGACAAATTACAAATGGATAAGTATAATACCGATGCATGTCCACATTAATTCGTGGTGTATAACCATAAGTCAATCGCCTGACAGACGGACAGACGGTTGATATACAAATCAATCACACAAGTCTGGCGACGACTGCTTGTTTCGATTTAATCTACGGAATTATTTCACTTTTTCTTCTGCGCAATCAGAGCTTGTTTTAAATTTAGTTTATTTTAAACAATGATCAACTAGAAATATGTTTTAATAATTATGGAAAAAAGAACATGACTGGAAAGGAAGCGAATTTATTTTTTGGGTCTTTTCTTCACTTTCAGTAGTATTTCAATTTAACTTTTGTCGCGCTAATATAAACTATTTGATTAAAATCTGTATAAATTTGCAAGTTGGTAGTGTAATCCATTCGTTATTTATTAAGTCTCCGATAAAATATGCTTTTTTAACAGTTCTACTGGCTTTTTCTGTTTGTTTATTTGTTACAGTGCAAATTGGGTTATTATAGTTTCTGAAAGTGAAGTGAATATATATAGTGAAAATTTATAGAAATTTCCTCGTTGACAGTATAATCTTTTATTTATTTATTTTTTCTCCGATGAGCCATGCTTTTTAAACTATTTTTGCTGCTCTTGTTTGTTGGTTTATTTGTTACTGTGTAAATTTGGAATTTAATCTCTGAAAGTGGAGTTATATAACCCATTTAATTAAAATTTGTGAAAATTTACACGTTTGCAGTATAATCCATTCATTATTTATTTAATCTTCGATGAGGCATGCTTATTTAACAGTTTTTATGGTCTTTGTTTGTTGTTTTATTTCTTACCGTCTAAATTGGGTTTTTAAAGTCTAAAACTGAAATTGTTTATACATATATAATCTATAAAATTTGTAATTGCACACTTGCATTTTGGTAGTATAATCCATTAATTATTCATTTACTTTTACTGTTTTTGTTTGTTGGTTTATTTATTAATTCGTAAAGTGGGGTTTGCATGCTCATACAGGTTAAGTTATAGAATCTATTTTATTGAAATTTGTAGAAAAGTGCATGTTGGCAGTATATTTAATCTGTTCATTACTTATTTAATCTCGAATGGGCAATGCTATTTTAACAGTTTTGACTATCTTTGTTTGCTTATGTATTTAGTACTATGTAAATTGGGGTTTTAAAGTCTCTGAAAGTCAAGCCATATAATTTATTTGATAAAAATTTCTAAAAATTTACTCGTTGACAATATAATACATTCATTATTTTTTGAATGTCTGATGAGACATGCTCTTTTAATATTTTTTTTTCTGTGTTTGTTTGTTTATTTATTACTGTGTAATTTGGGGTTTTAAAGTCTCTAAAAGCGAACTTTAATAAGCTATACCCGTAATTAAAATTTGTAAAAATTTCCACGTTAACAGTATAATCCATTGGTGATTTATTTAATCTGCGATGAGCCATGCACTTTTAACAGTATGATTTCCTTTTATGTATTGATATAATGATCGCAGTGTCCCAGACCTGAGGTATTTTCTTTTCTTTTCATATTTTTGTTATTAATTTATGCATGATCTTGTGCCGCGTTTCTCCCATGTACCTACTTCAACATTTCCGCATTTATACGACTTTTCTTCAGCTTTTCGTGTTATTAAATCCTTTGGCGCCTCTTTCACTTCTTCTATTGTTATGTTTTGACTTCCTTCCGTGGCCTTTTTTTTCATTAACCATTTTATGACCTTAAAGAGCATCTTTGGTTTCCCTTTCTCGTCTTTTACCATTTCACTATAGAATATTTGATTTCTTTCATTTTCTGTCCCTTTATTTTTAGTTTCTATGATTACTGTATGTTTGATTGTATTAAAATGTTTAATTATTTATATTCGACTCGTTGAAGAACCAAAATGTATGATGATAATACGAAAATGTTTCTTTTATATTATTAAAATGTAGTAATATGTTTGATTGATAGTAAAACATTTGGGGCCATATTCATAAACAGTATTTAAAGTTAGTAGGGGTTTAGTAGCTACTAAACCAATATAATTAATATATGTTGCTATAGCAATTAGTAACATCTAACTTTAAACACTGTTTATGAATATGGCTCTTGATCTTTAGTACAAAGTGTTTAATTGATGGACCACAATGGTTGCTTGATTTGTTAAAATATACATAAATGAAATGTTTCGGCAGATATGAGTTTACTACTAATTGTACTAACTAAAAACTTGTGACCTATGAGCGGGTGACTGAGTCACAACAACTGCTAATATTCGAATATGCATAGTTTATTTATTACCGTGTAAAATGGGATTTCAAAATCTTTGAAAGTGAAGTTATATAACCTATTTAGTTAAAATCTGTAAAAAATTGCAAGGTTTGCAATTTACATTGGCAATGTAATCCATTCGTTATTTATTTAATCTCCGGTGCTCTTTCAACAGTTTGTGCAGTTTTTGTTTGTTTGTTGTTTATTTATTATCGTCTAAATTAGGTTTTAAAAGTCTCAGAATGTGAATTTATATAATCCAACGTTTCATTTTAATATTTGTTGCCTTTAACTATAAAACTGCAGAAATTTGCCAGTCAATAAAAAATTGCCTTTAAAGGTGGTTTGTACTTAAATTATTAAATTTTAAGCATGATTTGAAAGCATAGACGGTGCAAATGGCCCTAAATTGTAAGAATACAGTAACAACTTAAAAAAATATCGTGACCAACTAAAGCTTAAACAAGACATCAACAGTTTCTACTGTGTAAATCGGGTTTTTAACCTTTGAAGGTGAAGCCACATAATCTGTTGTTGCTGTTAATGCCTGAAACGTTAATAATTGCATTATATATGCAGGAAATTTCTGAACATACTGAACAACCATAAAACTTCTACCCTAGAAAAGCTCAATCTTAAGAATGTTGAAAGTAGTAAAAAATTAGCATGCAATTTAAAAAAAACACAATGGGTGTCTGAAGGCTCAAATATAGCACGAATAAAAGTTGGAATGGGAAAATTCAGTGATTTTATAAGGCTAAATTCATTTATTCTTTTTAGTATTTATGTTTTTTTTAAGGTTAGCTTTGCTAAAGTAAATTGTTTAATAAACATTTTTGTAAAGATTTGCATGTTGGCAACGCACTTAGCTATTCATTTTATCGCACAATATTACTGTCTAAATTTGGCCTCTACGCCCTAAAAAATAAAATTGTGAAATACTACAACTTCATTGTTTGTCGGGTTTAATAATTACCCCACAATTACTGAAAATTTATTGAATAATCAGAAAAACTCTCAGATTTCTATCCCTACTTAGATTAACTAGCATATTGCCTTTGTTATCAGTAGTGAGTAGAGATGTTACGTTGAAAGATTTCATTTGAATTTTTTTACTATTTCTTGAAATTGTTCACAAACTCCTGAAATTTTTGAAAAAAAAACTGAAAAATATTTTTCCCTTGGTAAACAATTCTATATGCAGCGCTCTTTCGTTTGATACATTATTTGCATGCTTTTA
The DNA here is from genome assembly GCA_963082815.1 of Melanotus villosus. Taxonomy (NCBI): domain Eukaryota; kingdom Metazoa; phylum Arthropoda; class Insecta; order Coleoptera; family Elateridae; genus Melanotus; species Melanotus villosus. The sequence goes on from OY720423.1 coordinate 14,015,186, forward strand.
ATAGTTAGATAATTAAAAGTACAAAGGAAGAAGGTTGCCATTACTTTAATTAAATTATGCAGATACATTAATAATAAACAAACTAAGTATAATAAAAGAACAAACAATAAAGTAAACGTTTTGTGTTCTTCTATCTTTTTATGTCTCTTCTTCTTCTTCTTCTTCTTCTTCCTCTTCCAAATCAGTGTTGCTTTCCGTTGTAGTTGATCCAGAAGTTAATTCATCATCATCGTGTTGGTGACTTGCACATTTCGTTTTCCGATTATCTTGTTCTGGGGAAATCATTAATTCTGAAGAAAGGCGGGGTAGAGTTGCACCAGCCACATTTTCTGTATTACCTTGGTTTACGGTTTCTGTCATTTCTGTGCACGTTTGAAGATGCTGTTCTAATCTTAAATTATGTTTCACAAAAACTAGTTTTGCTGCTCGTTCGGTTCTGAATCTATTTCTTTTTTTATTGTGCACATTTGCATGAATGACCTCTCACATGCTGAAGATGAAGGAGGTAATCCTAGAATTCTAATGGCAAGTTTTTTCAGTTCTTCAGAAGGGCTTAAACCTTCCCACCATACAACGCTTGATACTGAGTTTGCACAATTCCATAGGAAGTCTCGTGAAAAATTATTAGCTTTGGCCCTGTACCAAGCAATTTCCGAAAGAAGCTTGGAGTTGTCGATATTAGGAATCGTGTCTGCTTGCCGAGACAAAAATTCAATTACTTCAAAAATTTCTAGTTCACTTAAAACGTTGCCTCTTTCAGCTGGATCTAAAAAATTCCCAACCTTAGGCAGACACCTTACACAGAAAGTTCTCCTGTGTTCAAGTAGTTCCAAAATAGAGTTTCCTTCAGAAGTAAGTACTATAGAAGCTGATTGTACTTTGTCATTTAAAATTTGTTTTAACTCAAAAATAGCGTGCATACTTTGCTAATTTTTGATGTATCAGATTCCATTACGGTGATCCATCTCGCAATCGGTTCTAGTAATTCATACAAATTTTGCAAGTTCTGCCAAAACAAATCTGAAAGAATTTCTTGTTTTATATTTTGCTTGATGTTTTTCTCTAAACGTTCATCTATAGCTGCTTGCTGTAACGATGTTTTGTTGTTTAACAATGATTTTAAAAGAATAACTTGTGAGTTCCATCTTGTTCCTGGTAGCTTCAAAGATAACTGCTCTTTATTTTGAATTTGTTTTTCTTTAAAATTGGCATTTAATTTGTGGGAACGAATGAAATCTTTTACTACATTTTTTGCTATGCCCAGAATCTGATTCACAGATTTCAGTTTACAAATATCACCTGCTAATAAGTTTAATCCGTGAGCAATACAACCATAGCAGTTAATTGAAGGGTACTTTTCATTAACTCACTTCCAGGCATCAGTGACGATTCCAGCAACTTTTCCTGGGCCAATTTTCTCTATTGTATCTGATATGATGTGACTGATATATTCAGCAGTATGCAATTCCTCTCCCGTTGCAATAGATTTAAAAAATACTGGGTTTGGTGTTGTTACTACTATATTTATGATGCTTTCGTGTCGAATATTTGTCCAGCCGTCTAACATTATACCCAAACTGTAGGCGCTCTTAATTTTTTCGGTCACTAGTGCTTTAGTTCTATCAAATGCTGCATCTAATAAATTATTGGAAAGATTGTGCCTGGTTGGTAATTTCCAGTTTGGTCTAATGTACTTACAAAAGTCTTTCCAGTAGTAATTATCAAATGCACTATTTGGTATCCCACTTGCGTATATTGCCCTACTGAATTTCACCGTGCACGTTTTCTGAAATTGTAAATGAACCCACATTTAGTAATTTAGTTTTAGTAGGGCCTATACGAATACGATTGAGCACATAGCCCATGAAATAGCCAAAAAAATCTTAATTTGTAATAGTTTAGTTAATGATAACAAATTTATAAATACTAATAGTCAAAAATTTAGGATAGCGTAATAAACTAATAGGTAATACAGTTTAGAACATACCTGCTGTTCTGAAGTCAGCTGATCAAAGTATGATTCAATTCTATTAATCCTGAATTTAACTGAACTTGAACTTGCGAATGAAGTTCCAGCAGATTCGCCTTCAGTTTCAGGAATTGTATCTGTACTGATGTTAGTGATGTTGCACTCGGATGACGTCGACGGTTCTGTAGAGGGATGTTTCTCAGGCTTACTTTGTGTAGTCAGTGTGGTGCACTTACGCAATGATGACTGTGAAATTTGGTTTGAACATTTCTTACAGTTTTTTGCTAAATGTTCCATCATTAAATGGCATTAAATACCGTTTTCCAGCCGCAGTAATTACAAAGATATTTCTTTGCATTATTGTCTTTATGAAAAAACTTTTCCGCATTTTTGCTGTTTCTTCCCATTGTCACTGTTAACACTTTTAATCTTAATACAAATAACTGTTATTAGTTATTATTAAACTGCATTAGAGCAGATTACGCATTTGAATGAGGGCAATTGTTTACCTTTAGCGAGAATTCGGACATGGGGGAGTACCCTATTTGTATATTGTATATTATCATTATCCGCAAAATAGTAACAAACTGACCTTGATATATCATACGTCAAAACAACTGATATATACGTCTGGGCAGTCTGGGAACTTACTTCAACGAACAGTTATATTTTTCAAATATTCTTCAATGTATTGAAAAATTTCCTGAAAAATTTCAGTGAAATTTCCAATGAAAATATTTTTCATGAAAAGTAACATCTCTAGTAGTGAGGCAGACCATTTTTAAAAGTCGAAAACTATCGGTAAAACAATCAGTTTTAAATTTTACGCGAAGTATTCTAAATCAAATCAAATAAAGCATGAATGGTTTTGATAAAATATGTTTGTCAGATATTTTAAAAATAGTGCATTTATCAGATTGGATGATGCAGTAATACGTTTGGGTGTAACCGCAAAAATTGTGTGGAACCGGCAACGGATTTCCTAAATTTAAAACGGATACCGCTAATGCCGCAAACATCAAGGTGCTCCTGAACCGAAAGGCAACACAAATTAGTAGCTTATACATTAATTCATAAAGGAAGTGATGTTATTGGGCTACAGCAATATCTAAAAGCTAGTGTGCAAATATTACCCGTGCAACTGTGTATAAAATAATACAAAATTCGCGTAGGTAGGGCGGATAAAGGAAAAGAGATTTTATAAGTATGGAAAGTCTGTGTGGGTGACCACTTCCCTTAGTAGATAACTTTCAAAGAATTCCAGCTTATTTATCTGTAATTCGAATAATTGGTTCTCAGGGAAAGATAAGATTGTGATCTTGTTCTTAATTAAAAGTGCAGCACAATGAGGACTTAAATTTTGGTTCTGTTGTTGTTAATGCATTTTCTATGTAGTTGTACAGATATAAACATTATCACTAATTAGATAAAAATCTAGAATTCACAGGCAGAAAAATTGCAAATACTAATGGTTACTAATGACTGTCTTTAAACAAAGCTAGCTTTGTAAGAAAAGTTCTTGTGATTTATAATGGAATTTTTAAAAATACATCCTCCAAACAATCTCAAGTTTCTGATTCCAAAGATATTTCTAATCAAAATTCTGAACTCATATTTGGGATTTGAAGTGTTTTACTTCCAAGCAAAGAAACTAATTGTTACTAAAAAAAAGCTAGCTAAATTATGTTTAATTGCATTTAAGGTGTTGACTCTTTATGTAAATAATAAATGATAATGTTAGTTGGAAATTAACGTGGAATTTATGTATAATATTCTAGTTTACAAAACCTGTATCATCTAATTTCTTACGCTCTTAAACACGTTAAATCCGCAATTAATTAGTAAACTAATGCGCATACTCCAGGACTTAGTGCATAGTTAATAATAATTAATATTAACACTTGTAGGATATAACTAAATCATAGATAATATCTGGCGTCTTTAATCCGCCATATAGTGTTTTGTCACATAAAATTACGCCGGATATTTTATGAAGACGCTACGTACGCTACACCTTATTGAATCGTAATTTATGCAATTATACTTGGCGATTATTAGTTCGTTAACTAAAGTCCTCGTTATACTTTGCTCACAGATATACACCGTTCATATATCATTTGGACAGAAGTTGGCTATGTTTCTGTTTATTTTGTTGGTAATAAAAATTGGACAGCTTGACTGAACCATAACATTAAAGCTGGTTCAACCAATACTCGCTTAGTTTACACTAACATGGCCTACTGTGATCTCAAACGATCATGAATGCATTGTATACTTAAATGTGAGTAGAAAGTATTAAAAAAATCTGATAAAATTATTTATTTATATAAACTTAGTTTATTCTTTAACTCCGTTAATGTTCTTATAAGTTATTCAAAGTAGTCCGTAGAATTAATTAAAAAATATAGAAAGAACGGGCAATTATAAAAGATACATGGATGTCATCTGCGGCACATTAAATATAGCAACGATTAAAAGAAAACTCGAGTGCAATATGGTAGATATATTAAATAAAACATTAACTTTACTCGCGTTTCTAACCTATGTGTTATTCACAATACGATCAAAGATGTGTGTTATCAATCTTCGGTGTTATAAGGAAGTCAATTTGCTTTTAAGATCGTCTCTTTACTATATTGGCGATTGTTTTCCATATTTGGCACAGAATTGTAGAATCCTGATAAAACAATACATATTTATATCTGATGATAGTCTTTTGAAATATTACTTTCGCCGGACATAAATAACGAAAGGATATTGAACTAAAAAAAAAAATTAAACAAAAATCAGACGTCTCTTTTAGTTTTTTGTTAATGTTACTGGCGTTCAATAAAATTTTACATTTAGTAGGTAATGCTTTCGAAAACATATGACATCCCAACTGTTATAATGACAGAGTTTTCGCGGTTGCTGGTTAATGTTTTGTGTTTTATGTTGAAGTTTAGTTAGATTTCACCATTATTTTCAAGTTTTAAGTGTTACGCTGTGAACTCAACAGGTGTTAAAATTTGAGCGAGTGTAAAATACTTGATTTTTTAATGTACAATAAAACAAGTGGGTTATTACGAGAAACAATCGAGACAACTAAAAGTTGGATACAAACTTTTAAATAACATTTAGTTTGTTTAGCATAGTTAGAGGTGAAAAAGAGTGCTAAGAAAAGTCCAAAAGGAACACGCTAATATGAGAGCAACATTAAAAGTGTAACGTTGCCAGTATTAACTAAAATTCTTTAAAATTATCAGAAATGGAAAAATATGTTTATAAAAATGCTGGAACAAGTGACAAGTGATGTCTTCATGAAAGAAGGGCAAACGAAATCTCATAAATCAAAAACTAGAACTTCAGAGGAGGATAAAAATGCTGGCAAGAATCTTAACACAGTTGATTGAAAACAATGTAGAAATTAAACAGTTGAGAGAACAACTTAAGAACAATGAGGAAAAGTGGGAGGAAGAAAAAAATAACTGCTTTGGAAAAAAAAAACTAGAAATAGAAGATAGAAGATAGTCCTTACCTTAATCCTCTCCTCTTTTATAGCTTGGTGCAGTGTCGAGGTTGATTCTCTACTTACTCCTCTACTTTCACAATTTTCTTCCACTCCCTCCTATTTTGGGCCAGTTTCTTCGCTCGATTCCATCCTAGTCCTTGTTTGTGTAACGATTTCATTACCATCTCCCTCAATTTCATCTTTGGTCTACTTCTGTTTCTTTTTCCTGCGGCTCTTCCCCTCATAACTTGCTTAGGTAATCTTAATTCTGCCATTCTCTATGTCCAATCCAATTAAGTCTTTGTTGTTCTATTCTTCTCACGAGCGGAGCTACCTGTAACTGTTCCCTAATATTTGTGTTTCTAAAAAACTCATTTGTTCTCCAAAACTTCATTTGTTCGCAATTTTTTCTCAGTCTTACTTCTGATCACCCATGATTCACAGCCGTAGATAATGGTAGGTACATAATAGCATAGAGGAAATAATATAAATAGAGATCCCACGTTACCGGCGAAAGTGTAACCCGTGTCTACTTAGACAAGGGGGCTAAGGAGGTGACGAACGGTAACCTCGATTGGTGCTGCCCCAAAATATTTTTGAACTATTTGTCATAAACTCAAGGAACTTCACTGCATTCACTTTACCCCGCACGGACGCTATTATTTCCATTTAGACGTATACTTCTTAATTGTAGCGTGATACACCGAAATACCATTCCATAATGTTTGTAAACGTTTAGTAAATATACACACAAAATAGTAATAGAGTTAAACCCGAACAGATCACGTAATAATCGACTGGTTGAGCATATGTATACAAATTGAAACTTTTGGTCAGCTTACAGCTAAATAAATAATAAATTCTTAAAAAGTTAAACTTCAAAAATATGCATAAAATACCCAAAGAATGATTCCCATCTCTTGTACTTTTACTTAAATTGTCAGACGCAGGGCCGGCCTTCTCCATGAAGGGGCCCTAAAACAATTTTTTAAAGGTAAAAATAACAGTATTAAAAAAAGAACGTATATTGCGCCATACATTATGTTCTCTTTGGGGGCTCTACACAGGGTGGTCCATAAGTAATGGGTCACAGACCAACAGTAGATTCCTGAGGCCAAAATATTACGATTTACCTAAAATTACCTTAGTCCAAAAGTTAATATTTAGGGAGGTACAGGGTGTCAAAGTCGACATTTTTATTTTAACTTTCTTCTGTAATTTCTAAAGTTTTCGTAATATTCATATAAAAATTGGTGAAACTACCTTTTTTGGGGCGGGAAATACTAATCCGTTCTCAATTTTAATGCGGCTATTAAAATAACGTTATTTGTCCTACACCTAATACCTTAAAAATACTTAATCTGCCTTTAGCTACAAAAAAGCTGAAGTATTTTTAAGGTATTAGGTGTAGCAAAAATAACATTATTTTAAGAGCTGCATTAAAATTGAGAACGGATTATTATTCGGATTATTCCCGTCCTAAAAAAGGTAGTTTCACCAATTTTCGTGTGAATATCCCGAAAACTTCTGAAATTACAGCAGAAAATTAAAATTAAAATTTCGACTTTGACATAAATATGTTCAATTTCCCAAGCATTTCACCTATGTCTCACATGTCAGGCCACACCCGGTATAGCTGTTTCTGCATTCTACATACAGGGTGAGTTGTTTTTTTCATTTTAAGCATTGGGATCTCGGAAACTATAAGACATAGAGATTCGGTTAAATGAGGAAAGAGTTGTCGTTTTATGAGTTTATGCAAGATATTCTTTTGGTTTTTGAAAAAAATCCAGTTTGCTAGATATGAGCGAATAACAGATTTAATGATTTTTCATTTAAATGTTGTAGAATCGTTATTATTAGGAATACAACAAAATGGCACGAATGAAAGTTTTAGACATTTTAATGCTTAACGTGATGAACATACTAATTTCCTTCTCGATTTTACGGTTTTTGAGTTGTAATACAAACTTTTGTTTTTTTAAAGGGCAGTCATAGTTGGCTTTGACATTTTTAAAAAGTGCATTTTTTTCTGTTTGCAGAGATTTAAGGTTCGCTGTACTTACTTTGACAAATAAACACGATACAGGACTATTTGTAATATTGAGAGTAGCAAAAACAGAGTCTGCCATGGAAAACATTTTTTTCCTCTTAAAGTAATTACTTAGTTTATTATAATGTTTCACCTAAAAACTTTAGGGTCTCAAATAAAACAACAACGCAAAGAAACTACGAATTATTACATTTAAATTTCTACTTTGAAGTAATTACATGTAAAAAAATTAATCTATCTCGGCAAATGTTCAAAATGTCCACCATTATTATTTACACACAACGGGCATCTTTTCACAATAGAATTAGAATTTACAAATTGTTGAACGTCGGTACAGATGGTTGACGTCGATTTTCATAAAATTGTTGGTACCGTTCGGCAGCAAGAACACTATTTTCTATTTTTATTACTTACAAAAAATAAAACATTCGACCATATTAAGTTTTTCGCGATTAGAAAACATCTTTAATTTAATTGTAGAAGTTACAAAACTGCCAAATTTCAACTAAAACAATGAGCAACAGTACTTTGTTTGTTTATTGTTTTCCACGGCAAACTTTGTTTATTTACCTCTCAATAATACGAAAATTCCTGCATCGCGTTTATTTATCAAAGTATAGCAATTAGCAAACCTTTATCGTTAAAAAGAGAAGCATTTGTCATTTTTAAAAATGTCAAAGCCAACTATGACTGCTATTTAAAAAAATGTAAGTTTGAGTTATAACTCGAAAATTATAGAAGCAGAATGGAAATTAATAAATGTATCTTCTTAAGCGGAAAAATATCTACAATTTTTGTTCTTATCATATTTCTGTATCTCTAATATTAACGATTTTAGAACACTTTAAAGAAAAATTGCTAATTTCTTTTTTGCTCATAGCTAGTAAACTGTGGATTTTTTTCAAAAAACAAAGCATATCTTGCTTAAGCTCTTAAAACGACAACTCTTTCCTCATTTAACCGAATCTCAATGTCTTATGGTTTCCGAGATCCCAATGCTTAAAATGAAAAAAAAAAACTCACCCTGTATTATTGTGAATTGAATTGGCCTTATTGCAATAGCACATATAAAGAAAATGCAAGTAAATTCGACGAAAATGTAAGGTAATGTACGGGCAAATATGGTTCGTAATTGTCAACTTTATAAATACGTTTTTTCCTTCAAAAACCAAAAACATGTATTCATGTATAGATGTATACGATTGCCGACTTTAGGGTTTAGATTCGTTCTGTTGGGCTTAGGTTAAAATTTTAACCCAGCTGTTCCAAGATCCTTTGCCAAACCGTGAGTTAAAAAAAATTAGATAAGGGTTGGCCAGGAGAAACAAAAATAATGTCTATTGCGTATTGCAAGATTTATAGTTTATTAACCGTCATCACTGTGTTATTGCCATAATTCCGTTTTGCAAATGTCAGTAAAATTATTGCAAAAACAATAATTCTAAATTTTGCAGTACACATTATTTTTGTTTTTTTTTTTTGAACGCGCTAGTTTTGTTTAACGAAATTTTGTGCAACGTAACTGCGTTTTTTTTGTAATTGTTAAATATACATACATATTTTTATTTGTATTCCAAATGTTAAATCTTTTAACACATAATTATACCACAAATTTGCTGTTTAGCAAAAAACGAAGTCAGTAAATAAAATTCTAAGCATAAGATAAATAAATTGTAACTGGGACAAAAATAACTTCATCCATAAATACAATAATATCTATACGTGCTTATTTTATAAACACGCTTGAATTCGCATGGCATTAATATCAATACGACTAATGCACGGTTATTAAATAACGTACGTATTTTGTTTGATCAAATGTTGTTGATATGTTAGGATTATTGATATATCGGTTTTATTCTGGGATGGTTAAAAAACATTCTCGATCAGAGATGGCCAAGGTGCTGCCATCTCTATGTCAGAATTTTTTTCGGGTTACATATAAAAAGGTACCGTTGCGTATCTATTCTATTATTTAATCTATGATAATAGGTATTTTTGCATTCCCGGGTGTAAAGTGGCGGTCGTGGCTCAGTTGGTTCAGCGTGCGTCTGACCACTGAGTAGGCTCGGGTTCGATTCCCAGGGTCACATATACACCGAAAATACCCGGCCGCTCCCCTCGGAAAGCAATGACAAACCACCGAGGTGTATTCTGCCTAGTAAAGTCCTCTCTGGAGTAGAAGTGCAAGCACTTCCGTGGTTCGGAGCCCACGTTAAGCTGTAGGTCCCCTATGTCTGATAATGCGGTGCACTGTGGTGACGGCTAGGGCTACTTAGTACTTAGAGGGTCATGCACGGCGAGAAGAACTAATTTATCCATTATTGATGAAAGGCACGAACTTATAAGATTTTATAGTCTCATATATGGAAAAATTGCAAGATAGGTACTTCGGGTATGTCCAACGAAGAATTTTTGACAACCTCGAGACGAATTTCTAAATTTTGATATTTGTTATTTTAATAACATTTCTCAAAAATACATGCATAATTTAATGTAAAATGGTTTTGCTAGGAAGCAAAAAAAAATTGAAACTTTTTAGGAAGTAACGAGTAAAATTAGTGTCATAATCATTTATTTATCGAATTAATTTACAGACAGTGGATAAATTCTGATTTATATGAAAGATTCTCACATCAACTGACTGTTGGTTCAAGTTTTTAGTTGAAATTCTTATGTTTACAGCATATTAAATAGCACATCTTGTCATCGGATGTGCACATTATTCTGTTATAATTGCAGTATTATCATGTTATATATTATATCTAGTTCTTGCTGTTGTCGATGTTTTTAACGCATCTTGGAAATCGTTTCGGTTTTTATATTCGTTATTATACCCTTTTATGGAGGAATATACTGGTTTTCTTTGTTCGTACATCACTTTGCTGTTTTAATTTTTAAAAGGCTACTGAAATGTTCATTATTAATTTTGTTTATATTTAAATGAAGTTGGGTTTAATTTACGAAGGTTTTGGCGGTTGTGTCTTCACTGTTGACTGATTAATTATTTATTTATTAAAAAAAAAACAAAATACAAGAATTTCCCCATTGCTTTGTTATCATCAGCTGGTCTATGATGTTCGATATAAATATTTAGTTCAGCATTTCGAATACTGTTTCATAAAATTCAATATCTTTTTATGCTATACTCTACGGCAATTCTTAAAATGCTTTAATTTAGTTCACCGACATAAGTAAATAAACGAGCTATTAATTAAACTTTTTAATTATAAAGAAAGCGTTCCGTTGTCATTGTCTCGTTTAGTATAATCATAAATAAAAGTTTCATTTTAATGTCTCTTCTGTCGTGATGTAAGTTTTATGGAACACGATTGCCATCTGCGAACTTCCCGATACATACCAATATGGTACCTGCATATGGACAAACAGCGTGCCCATAGAATTCACATTAGAGTTCCAGTAAGGTTGGAAGAGGAAAAACGCAAAAGTATTGCAATCACATACCAACAGTGCACACAATCTGTCAGTGACCTGAGAGGAATACGTGGAAAGCATGCGAAGAGGTTCTGGATAGGGACCGCGGTCTTAAGCGACACCCGACACCCGCTCTGGTTCATCAACATGCGACAGATGACCATCATTGCAGACAATTATACTGGATTTGCTACTTCTGTACCAACCTACAGTCTATCTGTGCTCGTTACTCTTGTGCTCTTTTGAAAGTTTACGACGAAGAAGTGAATATGGTAAGATGTAAGTTCGGGAATGCGATTGACCATTGTTACGGTACACATAGATATTATTGGACCACCGCAAAGGAAATAATGGGAAGACATTCGATTGTTGATTTGGAATTTAGATACGGCATGCGTTTTTACCTCGGAATTATTATCCTCCTTCTTAAGGACCTCATAAAAAGAACCTGAAATGATCATCTGGACATGGAAATATGTAAAGAAATTCGTGGACACTGTTCAGGAAGTTTTTAACAACAATCAGTTGCATTGCCTCTTTTTACATTCCTATAAAAAATTAAAAAAATCTAACAGTAACTAAAATTGTTCCGATGGTCTTCGACAATTAAACGAGGACGATTCTTCCGTGGTAATTACTTCTTTTAACGTTTGCGGAATTTTTATTTCCGCTTTTTACAACGTCGTAGTATTAAGTTGAACGTAAAGTGGCCCATTAAATTTAAAAGCTTACCTAGTTCAAAGAGTAATAAAATTAGTCAACGCCGCAGTTACATCCAGTTCTCTTCGTTTAACTACAATAAAATTCAACCAACTTCTAATTTCCTAAGAAATCTAATACAAGTTAAGTAACAAAGACGTGAACGGAATCAAAAGGTTTGGAATCTCATTGTAAGAAGAAGAATTTGTACCATCTAAGTTCCAACAACGAACACTGATCGATTATATATTGCGTCGTTTCTACTCTGAAATTTTGTTAATTTCTAACTGATAAAGTCATCTGCGATTATTTTTAGTTAAATTTTGCTTTGTTATTTTTATTTATTTATTTCTTATTAACTCTGTTACTTTCTGCAATTTATTTATTTTGAAGTTTCTTTTAGTAACTTCCCGAGGAAAACTACAAAACTCTAAATACATAATTAATAAGCATTTTATTAAATGCACACCAAAACAAAGATTAAATTTCTACTTAAGATATTGAAAGTTAAGCCAATTTCATAGTTTGGAACTCTGAAATTTGAGACCCGAATACGAAATTTATTCTGAACTTCGTGCATTTTTTCTAGATTTAGTTATTATTTTTTCCTTGAACTTCTTAGTTAAATACTACCATAAATTAACATTAACAGACGCGAATTAAGTACGTTTAAATTAAACTTCTGCAAAATTTTCATGCTAAATGAGTTTTCAGTTGCCAAGTAGACATTTAAATCTAGTTTTGCGTTGTTTTAAATTTTGAGTTTAATTTTTCTTTTAAACATTGAAAGGCATTGTAATTTTGGGGTTTGGTTCTATAAAATTTAAAATGAATAACGTACTTCTACCTTAAACTTGTGCAAAATGTCATGCTGAAACATCAATGTTTAGTTACCAAATCGAAATTTAGATCAGTTTTGTTTTTTTTTGTCAAATTTTCAATTTATTTTTTAAACCTTGAAAGGCGAAGTAATTTTGTAGTTTGGTTCTATAAAATTCAAAACAGAGGCGGAATCAGGGGCGGATTGGACGACCGGGAAGACGGAAAATTTCCCGAACGGCCGGTCCTGTTTGGGGCCGAAAAATTGAATCTACCATGAGATCGAAAAAAAAATGATTCTGAGCAGGCCTTGACTAGTACAACACGATTGGCAAGACTGATTTCAAAATGTGGCAGTAGGTTAGAGGTTAATAAATGTCAAATAAATTAAAACACAAAATAGTATTTATTTAGGGAGCAAACTGAAAACTAAGATGGATAGATGTTAGAGTAGGTGTTCAAAATGTGATCCTTCACTAGAATTACAACGATAAACTTAAATAATTCTGGAACCAAGATTGCAAAACTGACTTACATTTGAAATGTCACTGTCACATTATAATTCATAGGCATTCTAGAACCAGTGTAGCCAATCGTGTTGTACTAGTCAAGGCCTGCTCAGAATCATCTTTTTTTCGATCTCATGGTACTTATGTGTACTTTACACGTAATCTGAAAACCGAGAAGACTATTTTTTCTTAGAAATACAAGGAAGCTACCATTAAATATAATTAATTTTAGTATGTTGACTAAGCCCACATTATATGAGGTAAGTGTTTTACACTTTTATGTATATTTTTCTTGATTATCCTTTCTTTTGTATTATACTTCTGTTATATCCATATCTTATCTTGCATTATTTTCTGTTATAACTCCGTATTTAAAATTCGTAACTGGTTTGATTTGTTTTCCCTCTAATTGTATATTCAGCTTCTTCAAAGTCCCATTCCATATAAGCACCACATCATCAGCAAAAGCAGACTCCGAATTTCAACCGCCTTCAGATTGTTCTTCTTCTTCTTCAGTTGGAGCTACAACCCGGGATGGGATGGGTTTTGATCTGTTCTACAATGGTCTGCCATCTCTTTCTATCGGTCCACCACATTTCTGCATCCAAGTTTCCTAAGTTACATAATCCTTCCATCTTTTCTTGGGTCTGCCACTATGTCTCGTTTCGCAGGGATTCCATTCAGTTATCTTTCTTGTTGGTCTTTCTAAATTTGTTATGGCCCAGCCATCTAATTCTTTGGGATGTTACAAATCTCACTATATCTTCTCCGTGTATTAGTGCATTTAGTTCGTGGTTTATTCTGTATCTCCATGTTCCATTTGCTTCTTGTACGGGACCGAATACCTTGCGCAGTATTCTTCTTTCAAATATTCTTAAACGATTTTCATCTGCGTTTGTAAGGGTGCATGTTCCACATGCATATGTAACTATTGGTCGTATCAGGGTCTTATATGGCCTGAGTTTCTTGTATATACGTACATATATGCTCCAGCAGCTGTGCATCTTGTCCTAATCTCTCCACTCATATCGTTCCTATTGTGTAATTTGGATCCCAGATAAATGGAGCTAGTTACTTCTTCCAAGATTTGTCCTTCTATTTCCATTTGTCTGATTTCTGGTGTTTCTCATGTATTTATTAGTTTGTTTGTGTTAACTTTTAGACCTACTTCTTTAACCTAGTTTTTTAGTTTAGTACCTATTACGTTGATTAGAGTGCTGTCTTATTACGCCAGATTGTTAGTTATTACCTAAAATAAATTTCTTTACTTTCAATTTATACGTTTTCATTATGCCACTCACGCATAAACTGAACAAGTTCGGGCTCATTACTCCTCCTTGTCTGATCAGTCCTCCTTAGGTTTTAAATGTTTTTGCTTCCATGTTCTGGGCTACCACATCATTTGCATAATCTTTGTATCATCTTCTTATTGTTTTAATAAGTGTATTATTTACGGCAAGATTCTTGAGATTTCTTCTCTTCTTATTCGATCAAAGACCTTTTCTAATTCTATAAATGTGAAGAATGTTTTGGATTTACTCGCTAGAATTTTTTATGATTTATTTTAAGGTAAAAACGTGATCTTATTTCGCATACTTCTAGTTTTCTTCAAACCACTTTGTAATTCTTCCAGTGTTTGGTCTGTTGTTTATAATCTCTTTTCTAGGACTTTTTCGTATGCCTACGCTCAACAAACACCTATAGTTTTCGCAATGATGTATTTCAACCGTTTTATAGATTATTCCTACTTGCCAGTCTTTTGCTGTTGTTCATTCAGTCAGTGTTGCATGACGCATTTTTAGAGAGAGTTCTTTTCCTTCCGTTCCCATAGTTTTAAACATTTCAAATATTATTTTATAGTGACTTGCTGTTTTGCCATATTTTAACGTTTCAATTTGCATAGCTCTCTTCCTAACTTTCTACATTCGAATATGATGCTTTGAGTTCGTTTTCTACGGTACATTTAATACTAATTCGAAATTCTCCTTTCTTTATAGGTTGGCTTCAACATTTCTATAGTTTTAATACGAAAACAATGTTCATTCTAGGAGTCATAAATATTTTTAAGAGCATAGAAAAATTGAGTTCGAAGACATCCACCGTCCAGTGTCAGTGTTAAAAGAACATCTTCCGTGTTGGAACCGTGTCATTGCTGAAACAGAAGAACTCAACGTTTCGTTCATTTTCTAAGCTTCATCAGGCGGAAAAGAGGGCACTAAATAAGCACGGTAACGCAATGTGTCAACCATGTAACAGGCGAATTCGTTTAGCAGAAGGAAGAAGCCCACCGTAACTCATCAACCAAGCCACAGGAGAAACTCTTCTGAAGAAAAAATTTAATCGCTCATAAATGTTCATGCACTCGTCTTGCATGAAGCCCTCGTATTTTCCAGTAAAATATCCACTCTAGCACTACAAGCATAATTATTTAAATATTGTTCAAGAAATGCAGGTTGACAGATAAGCCTTAGAAATTTAAGAGTTGTCCAAATAGTATACATTTAAGTTTAGGATAGCTTGCTAATAAAATGTTATTCCTGTAAAATGTGTCTAAATTGTTGAAAAGCATTTTTATCTGTATCTAGATGTAAAATCTCTATCTCTACATATGGAAAATACTAACACTACTGACTAAATAGCAGTAATTCAGTAAATCACCCAAAGCTGTATTAATGATCCCGTACAAACTGTAGGCTTAAATGAAATTAAACTCAAGTACTTGTCAGGAAAAGGGTCAACCAAATATATTTTTTCAATAGTATCCCTAAAAGTCCCAAATTGCTACTAATGTTAAAAGTGAAAGAGCTTTAAAACTCAAAAACGAAACCGTAACCGTAAATACGTAATAATGTGCTATTCTTTTGTTAAACGTCCGTATTAATATTTATCCAAATAAAATACTACATAATTTTAGTAAATGTTTATTAGACTTGTAAGAATATAATACTATCCAACATTATTATGATATAAAGCCGCTAGTTTGTTCCAACTCAGGGGCTGGTTTATGTAGCCCATCCGCCCCTGGGCGGAATTATATACTTCTGCCTTAAACTAGTGCAGATGTTTATCCTGAAATGTTAATTTTCAGTTGCTAAATCAAAATTTAAATCCAGTTTTAATTTGGTTTAATTTTGTTTTTAAACCCTGAGGGCAGCGTAATTTTGTACTTTGACTGGAATTTTCCCATTTCAATTTAAATAATAAAATTACCAAAGCACAACTCAGATCCGGTTCTGCAGATTGACTGCTCAAATCTCATATTTGAGATTTGAACTTCTAATTTAAATTACAAAAGCCTTTTAATGTTTCAAAGTTGATTTCTTTGTTTAAAATTTCAAAAGGCGAACCTATTTGCTAGTTTAGATATTTAAAATTCAAACTTGTGACTAGAATTCTATACTTTAAACTTAAATTTATTCATAATTTCGTGCTAAAATTAAATTTTCAATTTATCAAAGTAAAATTCATTTCCAGCTTTTCAGATTGGATGCTCAAACCTTATATTTCAGATCTGAACTTCAAACATAAATTAAAAAGGATTTTTAATGTTTCAAAGCTGAAGTTTTTATTTTACATTTCAAAAGACGAACCTATTTTCTAGTTTTTACATTTAAATGCAGATCTTTGATGTGCATCCGTGAAAATTAAAACAGCTGAAAACCTGGGAACTTCTATCCTGGTGGTTTGTATTAATTTTAAAATATACGATGCATTCAGTGTTTTTACATCATAGTGGATCATGTTAGAGAGCCAGTTTCACGGATAATGTAAAAAGGCATATATAAAATCAATGAAAGACATGCTGGACTGATTTTAGGCTGTATTGCGATACAACCGTAAAAAAATAAACCACTACGTTACAATATTTCATGACAGAAACAGGATTCAAATGAATATTTGATTCAGTTACTCAAGTCAGGGCAAATCTTAATCAAATTCAGAACTAATTTTTAAATAAAAATGCGAACATAAACTGAAACCATGGACCACTACGCTTAAGCGTATCGTGAATGCATTATACAATTTATACCAAAAAATAGTGTGGATTTTTCTGTAACTTAATTAAGCACGTTTTACGTCAAATTAATCAGTTGTTCTGCATTTTTTGGGAATATTACTATATGTATGTATTGTGCATAACATCATAGATTGTTTCAAGGATTAATTCTATAACGATTAATAATTTCCGAAATTGTACTTGGCGATCTTCCAAAGTACGTTTTAACCATCAATAACTCCAGAATAAAATAATAAGTAAAAGAACATTGCCGGCACTAAAGTGAATACATAGAACTGCAAATCATGCTGTAGTGACACATCATTTCCGTAGCATAGACTTTCGCTATTAATTACCATGTAAATTAGAAAACAGATATTTTATAAACGTAGCCGGGTTAATTTATCACACAATAAGCAACGATCAGCTGAAGCTTAAACAAAACTAGTAAGTGGTCACTCATAAGGCGTTATAAGCTCACGTTTAAAAACCATAAAAGGTCTTACTGTAGTTACACACAGAGATTATCAATGAGTTTTGTTTCAACTAAAATACACCTGCAACTAACACCTGGATATACAATTTAAAAATTTCTGAAATTACATTATTTAGAAAAACTCATTGACGTAAAATGGCCGAATTTGGTGTTTTTTATTGTTCGGTTTGAATGTTAATCAACAAACCACAATTTAATATACCTTAAAAGAAGTAACCAATTAAAGAGGCAAACAAAGCAAGCACGAAGGAATGTTTATTCTTATCATAGTAGAACACGAGGACACGGAATTAGCTTACTATTATTCAAAATTAGATTCAAAATATCTTCTTCCAAAGGTTTTTGATAATAATTTGTAGTAGCATTTTTATAGTTAACAAGCATCGAAAGTAATATTAATAACCTTGTTAAACAACCAATATTTTTAAAACCGTAATTATATTTAATTAATTACGAAATAGACAGGTCTATACGGCTTCTGTTAATTAATTTTTTGAAATATTTTCGGTACTGATCCACTCGTGCGTTTACAACCTCTGAAATTTAGCACCAATATAAAATGTTTACGTTTTTTCATATTTATAATAAATTTATGATAATTATAATGTCAGTTTTAATGGCTGTAAAATAACACAACAAATTCGAAACTGCATTTTTAAAGAAAATTTTAATTAAGCACCGATTTAATTAGCTTGTTAAATACGAGATTTCAAATAAAGCAGGGTTTAACTTTGTAGTATTTTGGGCTCAAGCTTTGAATATGAACAATAATTTTCATAATTAATCTAAAAGTTCATAAATTTGAACGAGTTGCGATTTAAATGTTTAATTTCTACCAAAAATTCTGAATAAATTTAAGTTGGAAGTAAGAATTTACATTTCGTATTTAAAGATATAAACTAAAAAAATAGGTTTGACACTTACAATTAAAACTTAAAGCCATTTTAATTGATGTTAGAAATTCAAATCTGAAGTAAGTATGAGGTTTGAGCATCAACTCTGGAAAGCTGGATAGGAATTTTATTTTGGTAACTGAAAATTCGTATTTTAGCACGAATTTTGAATAAGTACAGAGTTCTAGCAGTTCTAGTCACAAATTTGAATATTAAAAATTCAAACTAAAAAATAGGTTCGACGTGTAAAATTTGAAATAAAAAACTTTAAAGGGCCTTTTTAATGTACATTTGAAGTTCAGATCTGAAAGATTTTGTTTGAGGATCCAATCTACAAAGTTAAAAATGTATTTTACTTTGGTAATTAAAAACTCTGAATAAATTTAAGTTCAAAGTACAATGTTCCAGTCGTAAATTTGATTTTTAATATTGTAAAAGCCAAGCATTCTTTAGACAGTCTAAATCTTTCTCCCCAGCGTGTATGACATACCCAGCGAACCGTTCTCTTTATACTTCTGTTAATATACATAACAAAGAAAATAAAAACACTTTAACTCTAAAGGAAGGAAGCGACATTCTAGAAAAATCAATAAGTCGCCCATTGTGATCTTTCAGCCGAAAACTAAAGCCCTCACTGGAAGGATTATCAAAACAAAGTAAATTATCTAAACAAAAAATTCAGTTTCAAATTTCAAGTTTAAATTTGCTTTTGAAACCTCGAAAGGTGGTGTAATTTTATGGGTTGGTTCTATAAAATTCAAAACAGAAGTGTGCATCTGTGCATTACGTACTCATTCATACCTTATACTTTGCTACTTTATTCCGTGACTCTCAATCATCTTCTTTCTATCAGTATAAGTTGGTTACCCAGCTGCCCGATCTACTGCCTGCTTCACCTTTGTTCGAACTTTTTTCCATTTTTTCCCATTAGTTCTCTGCTGTTTTTAAATCAACTTGCACCTTATCAATCCACCGTGTTCGCGGTCTTCTTCCGTCTCTTCTTTCCTCAAAGTCTTTTAAAAGATATTTTTAGTACATTTTATCCCATTCATCCTCTCTAAGTGTTCTAGCTACTCAACTCTATTACATTTTAATTCGGTAACTATATAAGGATGTTGTTTATCACCCATTATCTGTTACTTATACATAAATGACGTGATAAAGACATGGAAACAACAAGCTCCAAGAGGCATTCAATTAAAACAAAATAGTTTTCTAAATTCTCTTTAAGCAAGATTGACCTTGGCAATTGCCACATACTGGTGAACAATATAAACCACCTCTTCTGCAGCCACAGTTTAAGCTACAGCCCTCGGTGCGGTTACAAAAAATAGTATTCAGCAGTATGTCAGGAGCAGGTGGAAGCAGAGTTTGAATTGGCTCCAAAACGTTATCCTTTAACGTCCATCCTCAGTCTTCAGGTGTAAACTTGTTGCCTAGCCAAATTTGAACTTGATAATAGACCCGATATAAATGTTGCAGAGCAGCACTAGATGTTGGAGGAAGAATAGATAATTGAACAGGTTTCTTGAGCTGTGTAGATTTTACAAAAGTTGAATATGTATGAGTATCAATATATGCTTCTTTTACTGGGGCTTTATACATGGCCAGAAGAAAATGCACTCCATTGCTGAAAATCACGCCTGGAGAACACTTTGTCTTATTAAAAACGCCTGCGTAATTTATTAATTCCTTACGTTTTTCAAATAATTCGAAAAATTGCTGAAGTAGTGTCGTAACCTGTCATTGTGTGTAAAAATAAAATATGATCTTGACACCTTGGATATAAGTTCAAACTTTGTGAAGAATACATTTTTGTTTCTATTTTTGCCTTTCCAGATTTTAAAAAATAAATGATTTTATCAACAGGGGCTCGTGCAATCAATATTACTAATAAGTCTTCACCTACAACAATACTTGTTCTTCTATCAGACTGTTTTAATTATGAGAACATCAGCATCATTTTGAGCTTTTTTTACGTTGACATTAGCAGCTTCAAATTTTTCACATAACATAGAAATGAATCGACCCTTGTTGTTTGCATTAGCAAGGGATTTTTCTAGGCTCGTTGGAACAATCATGGATCCATCAAAGAGAATATCAGCAGATCGTCATCCTTGGCACATCGACGACGTTGCTCTGTAGCTTTGATATATATTTTTTTTATTATCACTATAACCATCGAATACGATAATGACCATATGACTAAAATGTCTATGTATATAATGGACATATGTATTACAAAACGTTTCTTCTCGATTCCATATAACACGGTGTAAAAGAAATCTTCCATCGATGATAACATGCGATCGAAAAAAATTCACCTCAAGTTGGCTATGAAACATGAAACCACAAAATTAGGCATGTCGACTTTTAAGTCATACAAATGTCAGCTGTTGTTTTATAGGTTATGTGAGGTGTGTGAGGTTATGTCTGTTTTGCTGTCAGGCATATAAAAAGTCACTAATTCTATTAAACACAGAATTCAAATCTGCCACCAAGAAAATGGAGGTCACATAACTCAACTACTTTAAAATAATTTTCCGTTAATAACATGTTTCTGTTCAATTTGTATTTAATTTTAGTTTTTAGAATAATTTAATCTGCTCTAATTTTTATCAGTTAGGCGTGGTTTTAGATTTAGTAGTTCTAATGGCTTATGTTGTATGACTTTAGCAAAGACATGATTTATATTTTTCATGGCAAACTTTGAGGTGAAATTTTTTCGATCACACGTTATATGTAACATTTGCGGTATCTAATTCAACATTTACTGATTGAAAGCAATTATAAATAGAGGATTTTTGATTCTTACGCATTCCACTCTCATCGAAGAGTGATAATGGATATGGAGCTAGTTCGTACTCCAAAAATTCTCTAAATTGAGTCTCAAACTTTTTGTAATACTTATGCGTTGAAATAGTAATAAAGGGTCAATAGGTACTTGTTCATCATACACTTTGATAGCGCTAAACACTGTTTAAAGAGGAAGTACTCTATCAGCACGTTTTAATGCTATCAAATTTTAGACCATTCATGTTTGCAATGAAGATAAGACCAACTTCTTAAGCATTGTGACAATTTATTTTATCATCACCGACGACTCCACTTGATATTGACATTATCTTTGGAATTTCTGGAAAAGGATTATAACATGAAAACCATTCAATTATTTTTTTACGTCTTCATTGTCTCTTTCCACACGTGAATCCCTCGCGTCGACATGCTGATCTGTTGTATCCATTTTTACATTAATAAGTTCTTCTAAACCTTCGGACACTGTTCGTCGCATGCATGCCATAAACCCATTTGCTTAGAACACCTTCTTGTGTGCTCCTCCCCCGTGCTACACCTCCATTTTTGATTTTACGAGAAACTGTTTAATGACCACGTCAGACCAATCCGCAACTATATTTATCAGTGCGTCGAGCGGTGAAGAATCCTTCAATAAACTTCCGGAAAATACTAGATTCCATGAACTTTTCTAACTTCATCATATCTTGGAGATATAAGTGCGCAGATTTGGGATAAGGATAATGTGCTTGCCAATCTCCCATTCGTTCAGCTCTTATGATCTCTTTTGCAATTGATACCATCCGAAAATATTCTACCCACAATTTTACTGTGGGACCTTTTCTTTTATATTCTTGTAGCTTTTTATTAAATTGATGAAGTAAAGACTCAGTGTTATGATCGCAATTTTCAATGTCATCATATGGTGCAGTTCCGTTCATCACATATTCAATGATGGTTCGAAGAGTTTCGACCAGGTCTTCGTTAATATCAGTATTTTTCGATATAATTTTTGCCAAAGCCAGATGGAGTAATGAATGACATCTGACTGCTCTGGCATAAGCGTGTCCGTTTACCACTTTGTCTACAGACTTAGGTGCATAGATGACGGAACGAGCTTCTTGATGACCACTACCGTGCATAATATAACCAATCGATCCGAGGTAAGACATGATCAAATGAAAACCTCCAAGTCTTACAATTACTTTTGATAATGGTGACCCTTCAGATGCTGCAGCCACAATTTCTCGTGCTTTGCATCATTATTATCAATAAATGAATATATGTCTTTCATTGCTAATAAAATTTTATTATCTTCGGAACGACGAACCTTACCTCCTGTAGTAGGCTTCATGAAAGACTTCAAACAATCAGAATGGCATTGAGCCTGCGCGGCGACCAAGTCATGTTCATAAATAATCTGTCTTGTAACTGCCTTTGCGATGTCATCACTACTCTTCTCTGCTACTTCAAAAACGGAGTCCTTAAAGGAAAGCGTAAAAACTTGATGAATTTTACGTCGAATATTTTGTATTTTCTTGCACCGTTACTTTAGCCTTTGTAGTACTTAGACATAAATTTATTAGATTTATCAATTTTCCCAGCACTTTGACTTCCATTAAAATTCTATCATATGCTTGGCTAAAGTCTATGAAGAGATGGAATAATTCTAAATTATTTTCATAACTTTTTTCCAGTATTCATCTTAATGAGAAAAATGTTGGAGGGTAGACCTACCCTTGCTGAAACCATTTAGATAGTCGCCTACCTCTTCTTCTATAATCGGCGTTATCTTTACGGTAATCGCTGCACTAAGAATCTTGTATCCTATATTATGCAGTGTTGTCACTCTAAAGTTTTCGCACAAATTCTTGTCACATTTTTCATGTAACGGTAGGATTGTAGCTGCCTTTCAACTTGTTGGAAGTTTTTCCCCCATCTAAATTCTCTTTAGAAGATGGTAAATATTTGTTTCTAATTCTTTGCCCTAATATTTCAGCAGCTCTGACGTAACTAAATCCTCTCGTGATTTTATTATTGTTTAGATTTTTTATTACGATCATCTCTTCTTCTGTTGGTGGATCCCCTCCTTCTTCGATATATGTATATAAGTAGCCTTATATCTTGATCTGGTCTATTTTCCACAGGAATGTTGAAGAGGTTTTTAACGTATTCTCGTCACTTGTCCACAAAGTATTTTCTATTTGTTATCAAATTTCCCTCTTTATTCTTACAGAGTGTTACCCTTGATTGGAACCCTCTTGTTTGTATCCCCACCTGTCTGTAGAATTCTTTACTTCTTTTCATTTGTGCTGCTTCTTAGCTTCTTCCACTATTATTAATTTTTCCATTTCTTGTTTTCTTCATTCTACATAATTTCCTTGCTTATTCGCTTCGCTTGTATTGCCAGCATTTTTAATCTTGCCTCGTTTCTTAATAGTATTTGATTTCTATAATCTACATCGTACCATTTTTATTCCTTCTTTCTCTTTCTTAACTACTACTGCTGTTGCCGCTGTCATTATTATTTCTTTTATGCTGCCCCATTCTTCCTCCACTATATTCATTGTTTCGTTTCAGTTCCTCTGTAATAGTTTCCTGGCTATTTGCTCACTTTGTTTTAGGGCATCCATATTAAAACGCTGTTTGCTCCATTCACTTTCTTCCCTTCTACCTTATACTCATGCTGAAATATAAATTCCAGTTGTCAAATCAAAATTGTAATTCAGTTTTGCTTTGTTTTAAATTTTAAGTTTAAGTTTCATTTTTAAACCTTGAAAGCAAGTGTAATTTTGTGGTTTTGGTGTACAAAACTCAAAACCTTCACTTGTGCAAAATTTCATGCTGAAATATGAATTTTCAGTTGCCAAATCAAAATTTAAATTCATTTTTGCTTAGTTACAAATATTAAGTTTAAATCTTGTTTTTAATAAGTCGTCTTGTACCTTTTAGGCGAAAACTAAAGCCCCCACTGGAAGGATTATCAAAATAATCAAAGTAAATTAAATCGTGTTCTCGAATACTGAACAAAAAGAAATTAAATAATCTGCCGTAACTGCTTCGGGTCTTTGTGCATGTTAAACTAAAAATGTTAGACTAAAAAACTACTAGCTAGCGTTAAATGTTATAAATTATTACGGTGCAGTATAAAACTGCTAGAATTAATAACGCACTGCACTGATTTTTATTACAACAGATTAAATTCCTTTGTTCGCAAAGAGACCGCCGACGTGCAATAAAAGTGAAGCAGCAGCGTAGCGAATATTTATTGCGTTTCCGCTAGTGCAAATCTTTGTACACTTCATAATTAAACGTAGTGTACACTAATAGATTCTCTAGATTTCAATAATTGAACGCAGGTCGCACAAAATATTGAAATATTACGCGAATACGCAATTAGATCTAACTTTATACGGCCGGATTTTTGCGAATATCTCTCGCTGAAATATTTAGAATATACGTTTTCCATATCCGGTATGCCGTCTACAAATATGCGGCTTATGTATCAGCGGAATGAAAGAGGGAAACAAAATAAAAAATAATAACGCTAAAAACTACATTTGTAAGGTATACTTGTAATGCAAACAAATGCTTGTTCTCGCCTATTAAAATACTATCAACACGTGCTAGATTATGTTAAATACGCTGCCACATATGCTGAATGTATCTTTGTTATGCTAATTATTACTTTCCCCATGGCGGTAGCTTTGGTCGCTCCTTGATACCTATAGAAAGGAGTGCGTAAGAATTCTGATATTCAGAATAAAAGCCGGTTCAATGGTTCTTCTATTCGTATTTCTTTGTAAGACGGTGGGGTGGACCCTGATCGTATTCTTATTTCGGATATTTTGGAGTTATTTTTTATATTTGAAAAATATTTAAGGCTGCTCTGAAGTTTGGACTAAAATTTTACATTTTTAGATCATATATTAGATAATTTTTTTAGTTAGGGACGGAAATTACTACAAGTGCCGGCAATTTATTTGATTTAAATCGATGAATCTATTAATTGATTAATCGATTATTGATTATTGTGATTATTCGATTGTCGATATTTTTTTATGGGTTACTGAGTTACTTATAGCTGGCTTTATTTTAGAAAGTAGAATATTGATTTGAATAATCGCTAATTTTGAAATTAATCGATTTTTTTCTACCAGAATCGATTATGAACAATTTTGCTAGCACTAGTTTATACCTAATTGGAAAGACTTCTTATGATTGAAGTAACTGAAACATTAATCTTATTTGTGACACTGAGTATTATTCTATTTTGTACCTCTTTTTTTGGGTATTTCTCCAACAGTTGACATAGCAACGTAATTCGTTCCTTAACAACTGTTTCTATAACCACCTCGTATAGAAACACATGTTTATAGTTTTGTATGACACGTTAAATTACAAAGCTTTGCCAGTGTTTAAACCTTTATGATTTGTTTGAAAACGGAGATAGATTTATCTCCGAAACGGCACATTCAGTGTTAATACCTTACTAATTTAATTTTTATTTTGTTCAATTTTGTTTAAATTTAATATTTTAAATGGGCTGTTTGTAAATCAGCTCAATTACTTGTTTAAAAATGGAGAATAATAAAACTCTCATCCTCGTCATTGAACTGAATTAAAAAAAAAAACAATAAAAAGTTAGAGTTTCTATTGAAAATCACAATTTCTTTTATTTGAACCGTTAATTTTTTTTTCTGTTCGTATAACTAAGCCGTAAGATGCCTTTTCAAGCCTACAATAAAAAATCCTTCGGAAGTTAAATATTACAACGAAACGTCCATTTTTCTAGTAAGCAAGATATAACATTCCCTTTACGGTTTCTTTACATGAACTAACGACCACGATAATTGCAATAAATCTGATAGAATTCCATAAAGTATGACCGTAATAATGAAAACTAACAACGATCTAATTACGTCCACTCCTTACGGTTAACAATAAATCAATTAACTTGGGAAACATCGTACAAGAACATTTAAAACGTTAATTCTCAAGAGCTACTTCTAACACGCACTCGTCTGTATTACTATTAACAACTGATGGGTTAAGTTCGCCTCCTTGCCAGTGCAACAAAGAGATGAGAAATTCTGTGCATCAAATCTTAAAACAGGCACTCGATGTTGGTATAACGATCGTGATATACAGGAGAGATAAAACAATAAATATGTTACTGAAAGTACACCATCGCTTTATTGCTTAATGAAGCTGTTAACGGTAGGTCATATACGTACTGTCTCTTTGACTACCTTTATATTTTAAATTGGGGTTTTATGGGTACTATTATAAACTTATTATGAAAGTGTTTACTGCGACTTGATTAGAAATCCTAATTAATATATATTTGTTTGTTTATAAATCTCCCTGCAAAAATACATCATATTAGAAACAGTTGAAGATATGAGAATCAACAAGATTGCTTTCATGTATCTTAGAGTTTATAATATTATTTATAGCTGTCGTTTAATTATACATGCATGAATAACAAGAAAACTTCAAGAAATCGTCTCATAATTCGCCATTTGCGAAATAACTTTCATTACAGCACGTGGTGGCAGTTTATAATCCACAATTGGTGCTATGTTATTAACTGAACCGGAACATCCGAATGTTCCGAGATATTAATGATATTGTTTTACACAGATAACCAAGATTAAGATGGTTTTAAATTATAGTAGACGGAGTGAGCACTTTTAAATATGGTAGTGTAATGCACGTTACCGTCAAGCGGAACTATCTGTATTATAAACTTATTTATTATATGCAGTCCCTGTGGATAGTAACTTACGTAGGGTATTTTAACCTATGGCAACGCACGGTTTGCAGCGGTTGGAAAATTAGATTGATATTTATTTATTTGTATACTTTTTTTAATACACGTACGTATCTTCGATGTGATATTATTTAACGATCATAAAATAATGGAGCAGAATTTTACTAAAGACTATATAATGTAGAGGTTGAATCTTATGAGCTTGCAGAACCAGCTAGTATTAAGTTACTTCAGCAGATTTCCCGTTTTGTTTACTCGCTGCAACTCCAATTTGCTTAATTTACGTTAATGTAAATCAGCATCACCTGACTTTGACCTAATTACATGCAAGGTAGAGAATTTCCAATTAGAGCAATAGCTCTTATTACGGCTATTTTCAACGCCATTATCAACTTCAATGAAAGCTGGCACAAATAATTCCCATCCATAAACCGAGTAACCCCCCCCCCCCTGCGAAATCGTACAGATCAATCAGTCTCCTTCTAGTGATATCCAAAGTTTTTGAAAAGTTACTGTTAAAAAGGCTAAGACCGATCATAATAAAAAACAACTTAATACCTTCTAATCAGTTTGGTTTTCAAGAAAAGCACGCTACAATTGAACAAATACACAGAGATATAGCCACCATCGAACAAGACCTGCAAGCAGGTAGATATTGTTCTGTAGCATTCCTAGACATTTCGCAGGTATTTGACAAGGTATGACATGAAGGCCTCTACTACTACCTCACCCATACGCCGTACTGCTAAAGTCATACCTCACCGATCGCCTATTCCAAATAAAACTACCTAATGCGAAATTAGAACCTACCCATATAAAAGGGGGAAGACCCAAAGCAGTGTCGTGGGACCATATTTCCATCTGTTAAATACAGCAGATTTGCTAACGAACGCTAAGATAGTAACAGCTACATTTGCAGTTGATACGGCCATACTAGGATCCCATGACAACCCGATGGAAGCATTGCAGTCTCTACAAGAAAACCTTTATGAAGTGCAAAGCAGGCTAAAAAAGTATCCAATTCGACCCAATGAATCAGTCTACACATGTAACTTTTACCAATAGAAGAGGAACATGTACTTTAAACAGTAAGACCCTACCGCAAGCCGACTCTGTGAAGTACCTCGTTATGCGCCCACACACATATGGAGCAAAAAAAAACAACTAAGCACCAATTAGTAAAGTGTACTGGCTAATGGGTAAAAAGTCAAAACCGTCCATAGAAAACAAAATACTTGTATACAAAACAGTCTTAAAGCCAACTTGGAAGCATGGCATTGACTCAGGGATACTGCGAGTATACTTCAGATATAGAAATCTTAGAAATGTTTCAATCGAAAGAATAATCACAGAAGCCCTATGGTAGGTACGAAATTAAGAAATAGACCTATGTACATTAAAAAAGCAATTAAAACAAATAGCTCAAAATACCTAAAAAAGTTGAAGAAGCACTCGAACAACCTGGCCATTAACCTATTAGACAACAGTCATACCCTATCCAGGCTGAAGAGAATTAGCCCGTTAGACATATCTGCTAGATTTACTAATCAAACATACATATTAGGGTGTCCCTTAATAATGGTCATTTTGATTTTTCGTGCTCTCACCCCCTGGAATCATTCAAGATACTAAAAAAATGAGGTGTGCAAAATCCTGGTCCGGTGGAGCATGGTTAACCCGTGCCGCCAAGCTGTTCAAATTTCACATTTAAATAACATTGAATTTGAATATTTTTTGGATTTCACTTCATGATTAACGTTTTTTTCTCGATTCAACATATTCATTACAGATCATTACGTTGTAATATGGTCGGAGGCCGATTTTAGTTATTTTAAACATTAAAAGTACGCCACACTGGCGTACACGGTAGCATTCTAGCATAGTTCCGAATGCTACCGTGCACGCCAGTGTGGCGTAATTTTCACGTTCAAAAGAACTAACATCGGCCTCCGACCATATTACCATATAATGATCTGTAATGAATATGTTGGATCGAGAAAAAAACTTTCACCATGAAGTGAAATTGAAAAAATATTCAAATTCAATGTTATTTGAATGTGAAATTTGAACAGCTTGGCGGTACGGGTTAACCATGTTCTACCGGACCAGGATTTTGCACACCTCATGTTTTTAGTATCTTGAATGATTCCAGGGGGTGAGAGCACGAAAAATCAAAATGACCATTATTAAGGGACACCCTAATACATATATAGGCATATATTAATAGCTTGTACCTAATTAAATATAACATACTAGTAAATTATTGTATAAGCACATTACTTAATTTTTCAATAGCAATAGATTGTAATTTTACTTTAAAATAAATTGGTTTGAATGTTACGTAGTCTTACAAGAACACGCAGCAGCCCCCGCTTAGGACAAAGGTACAGAAGTCATTAGACCGATGATATACTCTTTGGTATTATCAAACTATGCACGGTTTGTTACAGCTGGAAAATTAGATTGATATTTATCTATATATTTTTTGTAGGCATACATATGATACTTACCGATCAGAAAATGGAACAGAATTTTACTAAACAGCGAAGAATGCAGAACCAGCTAGTTCTGGGTTACTTCAGCAGAGTTCAGGTTCGTTTACCGGCTGCAACTCTTATTTACTTAATTTACGTTGAACTAAATCATTTATTGCATTTTTAAATTTAAATACGCAACATTGCAGAGTCTGTAAGTGTTTTTACAAAAATTATAGAAGTTTCACGAACATTGTGTATCTGTGCATCACATACTTTATGGTATTATCAAACTCTTTTCGGTTTGCAGCAGTTGGGAAAATACCTTTCTATTACGCGTACATACTTTCGGTATAATATTTATCAATCATAAAATAGAGTAGAATTTTACTAAAGAGTGAAGCATGTAGAACCAGCTAGAGCTGGGTTTCTTTAGGAGAAGTCTGGGCCCGTTTGCTGGCTCTAATTTATTTAATTTATGTTGAACTAAATCATTTACTGCAATTTTTTGTTTAAATACCCAACATTGTAAAGTCTTTAGGTGCTTTTACAAAAATTCTAAGAGTTTCACGAACATTGCGCATCTGTACATCGTATACTCTTTGAACCAGCTAGTGTTAGGTTCAGGTACGTCTATTGGCTGTAACTTTAATTTATTTAATTTACATAGAAGCAAATCATTTTCGGCAATTTTGCTTTTTTCGATATGCAACATTGCAGAATTAGAGGTTTTGTAAAAATTGCCAGTTACACCTTACACCAACATAGTGCCTCTGTACTTCATAAATACTCTTTGATACTCTGTACGGTTTGCGGCAGCTGAAAAATTCAATTGATATTTCTTTGTGTATATATTTTTTTGCAATATCTTTGTTACGAATTTTATCAAAGAGTATAGAATTTAGAGGTTGAATCTTACGAAGCATTTAGAACCAGCTAGCGTCTGGTCATTTCAGCAGATGTCCAGCTTCGTTTTGCTTAATTTATGATGGAGTAAATTAGACACTGAAATTTGTGTACTTAAATATGCAACAACAAGTTTCACCAACATTGTCCATCTGTACATTATATACTCTTGGGTATTATCAAACTTTATAGTTCCTAAACAGTTTGATTTGTTGATAATTGTTGACGAAAAGCAGTAACCCTCCAACCTTATGTGGCAAAATTTCGGTGTAATTATTTTAGTAACAAAAGACATAAAAAATGCAATGCTGTTGTTCTAGTACTTATTCGCATGCAGTTATTTGCCGTATCGTTGAAGTTAATCTTGCTCGTATTTTGAAATGGTTTAATGATTATCAGGGGAGTTATAAAGCAGATATAAAAAGTTCTTTCTATGTTGGGTGTATGAAGCAATTCAGTGAACTGACAATTTAAAAGCTACGCTCTGCATCAAACGTTAACAGAAGGTGTACATGTTGAACTGGGTTTATATCTTTATAAATTGTTAGGCTTTATGGCCGTTAAGCGTTTTGCTTTTTTTTAAATTATTTTAATTAATATCTTAAGTTTATTGTGGCTTTCATTTAAATTTACTCAGTCCAAAATTAAGGCTCCTAATTATTCTTAAGAATTAGCTGTGATTTCAGTTATTTTTGTTTATAATTCTTTTTCCAAATTAATTGGTTCAGAAAATTTTACTTAAAAAACTTTAAACAATAAAAAATAAATTTCCGTAAAGTGAGGCAGGCATTAAGGTTTCAAATGCACTTAAACGTCATCTTATTGCACCCAAATAAGTAATGTAATGCCTAACAAAACACCCAAGAATTAAATTTACGATGTAGCGAGAGCTGCACATGAGTAGCTTTATTTTTCAGAGAACACGCATTCATTACGTTATAATTCTTCAACTTCTTATATGAACAATCCGATTATGGTTTTATAGGCAATCATTTCCTTGCCTAGACCTTCCACTTTATCGCCTACCTCGTAAGATACTCATCTGCTTCACCATCTGTAATCCTATAAATAAATAAATATACACAGTTAAGCTTATCTAACTCAATAAATAGATATGTAAACATCAAAGGAAAATTAAACTCATTTCGAATCATCTTAATTTCGATGCATAAGGATGAGTTTTGAGTTAGTAATAATGAGGTTCTCTCTCGCTCGAGTGAATATCTAAACCTATTTTTGTTAATGGAAATTTTTCTAAATACTACGTTAAATAACTAAGAAAACGCTGATGCACCTTCTACTCATTTATTAATTTCATGTGGAAGTAATAACTGTGCAAACCACAACTTGATTAATAGCGTAATGCACTGTCAGCAAAATAACAAACTAATTAAAAACTTTATCTAAATAAATTGTGTTTATGTTTCTTTTATTTTTAAATTAAGAGATTCTCATTGAAACTTTTTGTTTCTATAAAAAGTTGTGAATTAAAAAGTCTTGAAAATTTTAACAAAATAGTAATGGATAGCTGTAGATTTATAGTAAATCGTCTAAGAAAGGAATTACTATCGATTCATTAAAGACAGCTTTATGATATTTTAATCAACAATCGAAAATCTAATGGTAGAATGATTAAACAAATTTTTTCAGTGGGTGACTCCGCACTATTAATGTTTAAAACCGCTATTTTAAATCCATTGTTTCATTACTGTTGCTTGTAAATTCTATTGATTTGAGAATAAGCGATGAGAAAATTTATTATTCTTTACTTTTTAATAAGCTTTTATAAGTTGGGCAGGTGTTTTCACTGAAGAAACTAAAGCTGGCACATATTACTAAAAAAATTATAGGTAAGTAATGAAGATATTAACGTTTTCACCTTAATGTGGATATGATGCATTCATGATCTTTTTAGACCAAAGTAGGCTATGTTACGGAATCAGCTTTATTGGTGTAAACAAGAATTTATTCGATGTAAGGCAGAATAGAAACAGTATTGCCAGATTGACGCCATCTAATTTTATTGCTAATTGGAGTTAGTTAGATGAACCAAAGAAATATGCTTAACATTTTAAAATGGTATTTTTACGTTTGGAATTTTTAATAATTTGTGAGGAAGCTTAATTTAATCAATGAGAACCTGACTATTTCAGAATAATTAACGTTAGATGAGCAAAATGTGGCAACAAAGTATCGGATTCATAAACTGGAATTAAGTAAATGAAAGCTACTAACTAACTTTTATTAGCAACTTTATAAATTAACATCATGGCTAGTTGTTGTTCCAATAAGGAGCAAGTAACGTATAAATTTGCTAGTTTTCTACAGTTGTATTTGGTTTACTGTGCCCAATGAATTACTCAGTTAAACAGCGTGTTTTAGAGCTAGGATTATAAATGAAAATTACCTAATATTTTCTGCTAAATTTTGAGTAGCTTTGAGTATTAAAGCCTGATTTAGCTGAGGTTCCAGTCTTATTTTTCGTATAATACCAGGATCGGACTGGGGCCTACCTAGTAAATTTCTTGGGGCCCATAAAGCAACACTAAATCTCTATCAACCTGACAAATTTTAACGAGCGAAAGACTCGGCGGCATATTTAAAAAAAATTTGGATTTCAGGGAAATCCCATAGTAATTAAAATTCGATGGTAACCTAAGAATTTTCAACCTGAAAAACTCAGTCTGTGTTTGAAGAGACTCCTGAAAAGCTTTGAATTTTTCAATAATTCTTTAAACTCATTGTTAAATAAAATATCAATAATTTGCATAAACATAGAATTAAAACGTTTTACTCTTGAAAAGTCGACTATAATTCCCTCTTTTTCAGGAAGTCCAAAAACATTCAGCCTGAAAGAGTTCAGCCTATGTTTGAGGAAACTTGAGGAGAAATAATAACTCATTCTTTAATGAAAATATAAAACATTTTCATCAACTAAGAATTAAAAGGTTATTCTCCTGAAAAATCAACTGTATTTCTGTATATTTTTAGGAATACTTAGAATATTCAGGCTAAAAAGCTCAGCTTGTCTTTGACGAAATTTTTGAAAGCCTGTGAACTTTCCAGTAACCGTTTAAACTCGTTTCTTAATAGAATATTAATAATTTTCGTCGATTAAGAATTTAATGGTGTTTCTTTCCTGAAAAATCGACTATAATTTCCTATATTTTCACGAACCTTTAGAACTCAGCCTGTGTTTGATAAAATTCCTGAAAACCTTTGAATGTTTCAATGATATGTTTATACTCGGTTTTTAACAAAATATCAATAATTTTTGTAAATTAAGAATTTAAACGTTTTACTTCTAAAATATCGACTGTAATTCTTTATTATTTTCAGGAAGCCTAAGAATCAGTTCAACTTATGTTTGGAAAACTCCTGAAAGTTTCAAAAGTTCCTTAAACCCGGGTTTTAAATTAAAATATTAATAATTTGTCTTAGCCAAGAAATTAATCGTTTAAATCCTAAAATATCGTCTGAATTTTCGTATTTTTTAAAGTTAACCTTAGAGTATTCGATTTGAAATACTTAACCTATAATGTTTAAGGAAACTTGTTAAGAGTTTTGAAACTCATTTAAATGGGTTGCTAAATAACAATACTAATAATTTTTGTTAACCGAGATACAATTGTTACTCGAAAGTTCCTAGTTTTTCTAGTAACTTAAGAACATTCAGTCTGAAAATTTCAAATAATCTGTAAGAAAACCCTTGAAAAGCTGAAATTTCAGAAAATCGTTTAAACTCGTTTTTAAATAAAAATATTAATAATTTTTCTAACTAAGAAGTTATTTGTAGCGCCTGAAAGTATTCGCTTGAGTTTTTCAAATTTTCAGATAATATTTTAGCCTGAGAAACCTTTGTCTATTTTTAATTAGTGTTTTTTTGTATGCAACCTAAAAATGTTGGGTTTTAAGTTAAACCTCCTGAAAGATTACTTTAATTAATTTAATTAATTTTACCAAGTATCAAATTTATTGTGCTATTTCCGAAAAATAGGCCAAATTTCTGAGTTTTTTTCAGGCAACTTAAAGCTGCAACTGCAAAGTTTAGATTTTGTTGAGAAAACTATTTATGTACTTTTCTAAAATTGTCTAAACTATCTTATGAATCGGTAATTTTTCTTAGTAAGGTAGTTAATTGTTACATCTGAAAGTATTCGCCTGAATTTACCAATTTTCAGGCAATATTTCAGCCCGAAATACGTCTGCTTATTTTTTAATTAGTTTTTTTGCGTTAATGTTTTTAATTCATAATTGCCATATAAAAAGGGCTTTTAAAAATTAAAATGGCCCTACTTAGTTATTACAGAATTTAAGGCAATCCAGCGACGGTCACCCTGGAATCCTTTGATTGATATTTTTTTCTTATGTAGTTCTACAAAAAAAGTTGTTAATACATTTCATGAATGGAATTTGTTTAATTTGAACATTACATTACATAGCATGATTTAAAAAAAATGTAGATTAGCTTTAGAACTTATCTAAGTTAAACAAACTGAATTTAGGTAACATAATTCATAATGTGGATTCTGTTACAATGGAGCTCTGGGGTTATATAACATGTGTTCAACAAAATCTAGCTTTAATTATGTCATGGCTTCCATAATGTGCGCCACTGTAGATCCTTTGTAGTATTAATGCCAACTGTCACAATGAAATTAGGCACATTGGGATTAGATAATTCAGTTTTCATCTATTTTTTTGTGTTACAGCTGCTCACTTTGTTATCTGCCGACCAATCTAAAGATGTGTAGCATGAAAAATGTTGGATTTTAAGCTAGACCTCCTGATAGATTCCGAAATTAATAATAATCATCAAACTAGCTTTTAAATTGACAGAAAAAAGAAAGATTTGGAAAAATTTCCTTCCTGAAAACTGCATTTCGGAAGTCTTCTTCGATTTTTAGCTAGTTTAAATTTTTTGTAAAAATGTTAAAACGGTAGCTGCTGCTGGTTCTGAAAGCTACAATTTTCGTAGTAAATAGTTAGAACAAAAAATCCTGGATAAAAAGCAAAGTTTTCCCTGAATATTTTTATGTTGATTTTCAGTGGATATTGGAAACTAACTTTTTGACGATTTCAAAATTCTGAAGCCTGATTTCGTTTAAAAAAATAATTTAGTTGGTTTTGAAAAATGTCACCTGAAACCAGCAAGCAATTAGTTTTCCACGCCAGTACGATACTTAACAGCATGTATTCCGATTGAATTACTCAGAATTTAATTAAACAGTTCGCCAATTCAAAGAAAACTTTAATTATAAGTAAAATTTATTCCCAATAAGTATATGTTGCTTCTGTAGTGTAAACTAGGCATAAAGTTATTGAAAAAAACCAGTGTTGTGGTAAATATAAAACGACGTCTTATATGTATGTGCAAGATTTTTAACGACCGAGGCACGTTTTGAGTTGGACTATTAGCGATTAACGAAGCCACTTTACCATATGTTTGCGAGTTAAAATCACAGCTTGAAACTAAATAATCCAATAAACATGGCCGTAGTTGAACATTACTGGGCCGTTTTATTTAATTAAAATAGCAACAGAGTTCTAATGGGCTGAAGAGTTTTCATCAGACCGTTTGACCGTAAGAGTAATGAAGTTACGGTTGCCTTCTCTTTGAAACACTTGACGGATTCGCAGTGGTTGTAGATCCATAAATGCTGTACAACACCAAACGTAACACACATAACCGCCTTATTAATTAATCAGTTGCATTACGTTTCATTAAGAGGATTTCCATGTCTTTCCTATCTTCTCACTTAACAAATTGCAATGAATTATATTTTCGTTCGTTTCTAACGTTTATAAATAAATTGTTCACTTTGCTTAGGGTTTCTTACTGATTACAGAATTAAAAATGCACTTTCACTTATTTAATTTTCGACGAAAAATTTGATTTTCCAATTGGGATTTTATTATTTTACTTGCGAAGATGAATTCGTGGCTCGTTCAAATTCGGTCCATTCTAAACTATTATTTCGAGCTACGATAATTGAGTTTGAAAGCTAAATTTGGATAGCATGTATGAATCATATACACTAAATTTAATAGGAGATTCCAAAATGATTTTATCATTTATTTGATGGATTTGATTAATTAATTTTGGGAAATGTAATTGTATTCTTAAGGAAAATAATAATAAAAAAAATAATTATATGTAGCTGCAGTGTTATACAGCTTCTGTTAGGCTTTTTCTGCCGCCCATTCACCACTCTGATCTATCGTATATGTGGTCTTCTTCTAATTCTCTCTTTTCCATGGCTGTTCTTATTTGTTCATTCATTCTTATTCTGGGGTTTCCATTTCCAAATTTTCAGCGGTATTCTGTCTTCCTCCATACGTCGCATGTGTCCATACCATAGCAGTTTTCTTTGTTCTATTGTTTCGTGAAACGTTGTTTCTACTTGCATATCTTCTCGCATTACCTTATTTCTTATTCGGTCCAATAACGTAACACTACAACATCTTCTCCAGAATGCCATTTCCATAGTTCTTATTCTTTGTTCTTTCTCTATATGCATGTCGTTTCAATTTCTTCCAACTACCATATATTGTGTATTTTTTACGTTAAACTCTAACCCTCTAACTTTCCAATTCTTGTACCAGTTTTCTCGACATATATTCAATATCTTCGTAATCTTCTGCAAGTAACACCTGGTCGTCCGCAAATAACAGTGTATGTACTTCCCTGTCCAATTTCAACACCCATCATATGGCACTTTTTGTTCCAGTTTTTCAACGCTTGGTCAAGGTAGATTTTAAATAACGTAGGTGATAAACAACACCCTTGTTGAAGAACTGTATTTAAGTAGGTTTAAGTGTTGAGTCATTGCGTCCCATTTTTTATAATACTTTTGTTGTTACGTACATATTCTTTACGGCGTTTATATACAGTCTGCTCTACAAAAAGGGTCCAAGACTATAGCGACTTCAATTGTGATTTAACTTTCAATAAACCATATATATTATTTAACGGGACACTTTTAGCTACAACTTGGCGAAAAAAATTCTTTTTTAAACACCTTCATGTGTTTGTTGTGACGTCACCTACAATTTTTTTAAATTGCTCGGTATAATGTTTTTTATGTATTCTTGTAGAGAATTTTAAGTACTTTTCACCGGTCTAGACTTTTAGTAGGGTTACACTATGAAACTTTTGCAAAAAATGCAAAAAACTGGTTTGAGCTAGTAGGCTGTTAAATCCAAAATTCTCTGGAACAAACAATTGGTGATAATAATTAAGCAAGCTGAAAACAACTGCGTCGCTTATTTGACGTTCCAAATTGCCCAAAGAAGTTCATTTTGTTTAATGTTAACCATTCCAAAATGGAAAATATTAATGAACTAGTACTACTAGTAGATATGCTACAAGTTTATTTTGAGTGCCACAAAAATAGTGTTCAAGCGTAGAGCTGATCGTTTTCCCGACAGAATTTCCAGAGAATTTTGGATTTAACAGCAGTTTCTCATTTGCAAAACCTTTGACTCATACTCTCGCTTTGGCAGTCGTAAATACTTAATTTTATTTTTATTTATTCCCATCTCCGTTGCAGTTTCTTGCAATTTCCAAAAGATACTTATAAGTCTTGTTGACTCCTACTCACTATGACTAAGTCATCCGCGTATGCACTTATTTGAACACTTTTTGATTTTATAGACTCTGTAATATTAACCTTTCTGTTTGTCGCTTCCTGTAACAGATTGAAAATTAAAGATAATAAGCAGTCCCCTTGTTTTACTCCTGAATTGAAATCAAATGCTTCTGCTTTTGTACCCTTTAGTGTTATGCTAGTTAATCTAATCAATTTCTCGGGTATTTTCAAGTTTTTTTATTAATTCAATAATTTTATTTCTTCTGAAGCTGTCAAAGGCTTGCAGAAAATTATAAAGAGATTGTGTAATTCAATATTACATTCATAACAGTTTTCATAAATTTGTCGCATCAAGAATATAGAATCTGTTGTGGAACGATTAGGCCTAAAACCATTATGATAGTCTCCAATTAAATTTCGCGTATTTCATTAGTCGGTTGTACAGCACTCACGATAATATTTTATATGGAACACTCAGTAGCGCAATACCCTGATAATTGTTGCACACTCCTAATAGTTCACCTTTTTTAAATATAGGAATAATTACACTTAAATTCCATTCATCTGGCATTCTTTCTTCTCTCCAAATTAGTTCGACAAGGTGATGTAATTGCTTATGTAAAGATAAAACTCCAAGTTTTATTAACTCTCCCACTATCCCATCCCGGCCACCTGTTTTGTTTTTTATTTTTTGAATTAGCTCTACCACTTCTTCTAATGTAGGACGTTCTTCATTCTGCAGTATCCGTTGTTTTTCTAATTCTTCTGCTTCCTCAAAGTCTCCGACTTCCGGAATATTTAATACCATTTAAAATGCTCGTTCCATCTAATTAGTATTAATTTATTTTCCGAAAGCTGTATCCCATTTTCATCTTTGCATCCCCACATTGTTACTTTTGTACCTGCTGGTGTCGTGGTTTTTAATTCCCTTGTAGAATTTTCTTGTATTTTTATGTCTGTGATGTTCTTCCACTTTCCGTATTAGCTGATTATAATATTCTCGCTTTTTCCTACATATTTTCCTTTTGTTCTCAAATTCTAATAGATTAGTCTGTTGCGTGCATTAACAATTTTTGTTTGTTTTTTTTTGTCACTGATGATTTCTCTGCATTTGTCATCAATGTTGGAGACAATAAAATTATCTCATGAAAATAAAACTATAATTTGTAAAAAGTAAACAGTTTGTTCTTAGTAAATTTCTCTTATATAAGGTTGGTAAGAGATACAGGTTAAGCGATGTAAAAGTAAGATTCTAAATAATAATACTCCCAATTTATTAATCTCCTGGTTTTACGTTTATATGTTAATCAATAATAATAATGAAAATTCTAACAATCAAACCAATCTTTAATGTTTTATGCCCTTTCCCTTTCCTATTATATTTGCAGCAGCATCTTGTATACAGTTTTTTATTTTATGCCATTTTTCTTGTATGTTCTTACTTACTTCTTGATTCATAAACACTATTTCGAGATTTTCTAAGTATATACCTACTTCTTTCTCGTTTCATTATTTTGTAGTTTCTCTACATATATTCCATTTCGTTTGCCCCTGTACATTTTTGCTTGAGATTAATTTTATAGTTTGCATCATTATAAAGTGACCTGAATCAGAATTTGGCCCTCTGTCTGAACGCACATCTTGTATCCCTGCTGTTCTTCTTTTGTTTAATAATATGATCAATTTGGCTTGCATCTTTACTTGTTGGTATTATCCAAGTGCATTTGTGAATTGATCCAATTCAAATTCAGATTCTGACTTTTAAGGGTCAGTATTTCAACTAAGGCTTAAGCATAAATGCAGACCTGCTTTCCCAGTCGGCGATCTAAATTAGAAACTTTCAAAGGCTAATCTGAATTTCAAAAATAAATCAGGAATATTACAAACCGAATTCATCTCAGATTTCAAAGTAAAATGCTAAATTTGGATTGAAATCTACAATTTGTAAATTGAATTAGGTTTTTGAACATTTTTTTTGTGGGTATTTCACCACAAGTTGCAGAAAATAAAAATAAAATAAAAAATATACAAAGTACACGAATTAAACGATAATAGTTATTTAAATGTCACTAATTGAACAGTATTTAATATTGGAATTTAAAAATTTAGCCGCGGAATTTTAAATCGATTCTCAGGTTCGAATCCAGAATTTGAATCTCAATTTAGATTCACAATTAAAACCTGAAATCCTGGCTCAAATTAGAGATTTCTGAAATCGGGGAAAGTTTTAAACCCTGTCGTCTTTGCCTTCTTGTTTAAACAAGAATTCTTCGCCTAGTTCAAAAAATGTCTTAACTAAAAATAATTACGCTTCTACGTCAGAGGTTAAATAACGACAATCAGTTGAAAATACTGGCCTAACGGTGTTAAAATTTCAACATTCAGGCCATGCAGTATTGTATTACATAATTACAAAAAAGTTATATAAACCCAACGGTAACTTTTCGGTTTTTCTCAGTCAAGCAACCCGTTCTTTTATTATTAAAATGAATGATAAGGCGCATTCGCCTCCACAAAACGGCCAATTCCTTCAACAATTACGAACTCTTGTAATAGTCTTACCGAAGAAGTAATGACACCCGCATCACACCGCCGATAACGAGTAACAACCGTAATGATTAAAATGGTAGCTCGGAGTACTAATGGGGTAAGAGGTAATCGCGTCAATTAATAGCTACCTGTAGCACTTCCAGAGGCAGAGCTTCTGGTAGCCTCAGGGAGGGTCAGCGACATCTCCTGCAGCTTGAAATTCGCAGCTGATCGCTTGTTCTCACGCCCCGCCCGCGCGGTCAAGGACTTTATCTTCGAATTGTTCACCAGATCAAATCCAATTTCGGGAAGTGAGGTTCTTGTTCGTTTTTTTCGAATTATGGTGGAATAATTTACGCCCGTTACATCACCGTAATATCCTATCTGACATGGGACCACCATATATTTTTTCGACCACACACTGCATTCGAGTTTTATATTCGTCCAGTTTTAATATGAATGCACTATTAACAAAATACAGAAAATTCGGCCTGACATACATATACCATACGATCAACAAAATTTCACTTTAGAAAATGTATATCATTGTAAACCCTTCACATCGCTAATTGCAGCTGTCATTATGTTGGGGTATTTTTGTTTGTTGACTTATTTTTTACATGTCACATTGAGTTTAATGATTAAAGTATTTTATCTATTTTAACCATCACGCTTCGAGGTGAAACGTAAAAAATACGTCATTTAGTAGCATCCGTTAAAATTCAGTAACCTAAAAATGTTATTGTGACGTTCATGTAAACTTGGTATCCTAACCTAATAATGTGATTAGAATTATTAAATGCAAATTTTTGATTAATTTCAAGTCCAAATTCTAATGTTATGGGGCCGGGTTTTAGTCAACGTTTAAGCTAAAGTTTAAGCTAAGGTCGAGGAGGCTTAAATTATGGCTAAAATCTTAATTTAAGCTACCTTAAGTTAGGGTTCGACCTAAAGGTCCTCGTCCTCGTGTCTGTTTTTGAGAAGTTTACACCAAATAATTTAAAATAAAAGCTATTACTAACAGATCTGTTTAGAGCAGTTTTTGAAGCTTCAAAATCGTTTTTTTTTGTTCTTTAAAATTCGGTAGACTTATCAGTACAATAGTCAATTAATGATTCGTAGATTATGGATTAGTCGATTATATTCAGAAATTAAGAAATGGTACAGTTTCAAATAGTAGACCAAACAAGTGTCCCCCTTTTTCTTCAAAAACGGCTTGACTTATCGCTAGAATAGCGACTTCAGGATCCGTAGACTACAGATTCGTAGATTATGAGTATTGCGAGATTTTTTCTGAAAATGACACGTCACGAATTTAATTTCGAGATTCAAAAGTTCTTTCATATTGGCAACAATCATCCATTCGTCACAAAAAATTGCTAAATGTGAAGTAAATCAGGGATTTTCGTACACTCAGCTGTTGCTGAACATCATCACGACACTGGCCATAACATGCTGTTTAAAAAATCTTCGATCATTGTCAATGTCCCTTATTTCTCCAACAGGAAAATCCGTGAGGCCATTAAAATTATTAAGACCCCCAACAACTTGAAACGTGACACTGGTTATCATCTATCGGACATATGGAAGTCGGCAATCACTACTAGCTCCGCCCCCTCCACACTAGATCAATCGTCGTTTTTGTCCTACATGCTTGACCAATGACAGCCGGTATAAAACCGCTGCCTTTTCTGTTTGTCTTCAGAAGGGTTTCGCCTCTGCCTTGGTTGACAAGTTGAGTTACCATACCCTTCTACCTCTTAGTAAAAGAGTTGTGCCCTTGGCTTGGTTGACACGTTGAGTTACCGTGCTCTTTTGGTGCTCCCTTTTTGCTCCTGATGAAGCCCTTTAAAAAGTCCGCGAAACGTTCAGTTCTTCTGTCTCAACAATGACATGGTCCCAACCCGGAAGGCGTACTGTTAATACTGACACTGACCGTGGAAACCTTCGCATTCGTTATAGATCTCGTGGTTTTTGCAAACAAATTTAGTAAATCAAATTAAAATTCCCTCCATCAATATAAGTTATTCAAGTGAATTTATTTTATTTCTGTGCAAAACTTACATACAAAATTTAAACTCCCACTTTGTTTTAAAAAACCAAACAAATAAGCGAAAGGGAAAACTACATTATTTATCAAGCAAAACTCCGTAAAATCGTAGATATCCTGAAACTCCTCAGAGTTAAATTTTAAGTGTAGGTCTTGTAAGATATTAAGTAAATGAGCAGAGAACCTTTGATGAAAAACTCCCTTAATTCGAAAATACAATAATTCTTTGTAGAAAAAACAATTAAATTCTGAAAAGTTCTCAAAATTAATTAATGAAACCATTTCTGAGTTTTCTATTAAATTTAGTATAAATGATTCATACATGCTATATGCTATTCAAAATTACTTTGAAATTCGAGTTGAATCCGGTTTGTAATATTCTTGATTTATTTTTGGAATCAGATTAGCAGCCAAGAAGATTTTAATTTAGGTCGAAAACTGGGAATTAAGGTCTGAATTCGCAGTCAAGTTTTTAGGGTCGGTACTTTGGTTCAGGTTTAAGTTGAACCTTAGTTTAAGTAGGCTTAAATTAAGACTTAAGCCATATTTTAAGCCGTCTTAATTTTAATTTTACTTCAATCCATAAAACTTGCAGTTAATAATTAAAATTAATATTAGAAAACGATCGTTTTCTCCCCATTATTGTTTGAAACAAAATTCTAGGGAATTTTTTTGTAAAATCATGGTGCAGTTCATTGAAGAGAATTTTATTTCTGTATAAATCACACTTGGTATTTATAAACTTATATTTCTAAACCGATTCAAACTTACCTGCTTCTCAACGTCTTATTTCGAGTTAACGCATTTCTTGTGTAGGTGTTAAAAAGGCCAAGAAACATTTGATACAATAATTTACGACATTATAAACTAACGCTACCAGTTCAGGAAATTTATTGTCAGTTAAATTTAATTATGATCTTGGCTAAATTAAATAACAGTAAAATTTCCGTCGTCTTATCTCTGCTTATTTGTGATTAATATGGGAAAAAGTAAATTTTTATTGCCATTTACTACTTGATATTCCAAACTCGGCTGTTTTATAATAGCATCTATGAAAAATTCCTTGATATTTATGATGGGCTATGATTAAGGTGAATTCCTTTCCTTGTTAGATTAAAATGTCTGTTAAATAAAACGGCGATAATACATTGTCGACGAAACTTACATTCGATTTTTATTAGTTTAAGCTGCTTAGAAATCTGCTGTAAAATATGAAAAATAAATCATACAAAATAATGGCTTGAAGTATCTACTAAATAATAATGATATTAGCTTATCATCTCATTTTATTTCGTATTTTCTCATTAACTTACCTATATGGCTCTATGGCTGTAATTTAAATACAAAAATTGTAAAAATTAAAAGAAACTAAAATTATTTTCGGACAAAACAATTACCTGGCATTTATATTACGTTTATTTGTAGTAATTCAATTGAAAATACAGTATGCATTACTCATAACGACTTCGGATGTAACGACGAGTCGGTTTTTACGACGTAATTTTTTAATTCGTTTATAATGACGAACCTGATTTAACGACCGAAAATGGCTCAAACGAGTAATCGTTTATAACGACGACCATCGTAATTTGAAATCATCTGAATTATTCTATATTAATTACTAAAGGAGAACGAAGCCTTCGCGTCACGGGTTAGCAAAATGGAAATGGCGTATCATTTAAACAAAGATGTCTACGGTAAGAAATCAGTATCCTGCAAAGTCAAGCTCAGACTCCGACTGGAGGCCCTATATGCAGCGAAATGCCTCGCGATGAATGGGAAAGGTCTGATCCAGAAATTGGAAGTCAAAGAATGAAAGATCCTGGCCCGGTGAAAGAAAACGGCGATTACAAAA
This sequence comes from Melanotus villosus, assembly GCA_963082815.1. Classification (NCBI taxonomy): domain Eukaryota; kingdom Metazoa; phylum Arthropoda; class Insecta; order Coleoptera; family Elateridae; genus Melanotus; species Melanotus villosus. Next base: position 14,059,521 of record OY720423.1, read on the forward strand.
GACGACACAACCACGAAGTATTGCATTTTATGGTTACATGGCATGAATGAGCACAGCGAGATTCACTAACCGGATCTTTACCTATTTTCTCGACAGGAAAACTAAGGGAGACTGGTTTACTGACGTACAAAGGGATCTGCAGGAAGTGGGAATCACACGTGAAGACATCCCGGAGTGTTACCCCTGTAAGAAGAGTCTACAAAGGTTTTCAAGAAAAGCCAAAGCTAAGAACAGGCAAGACATGGACAGAAGAAAGGAAGGAAGAGCATCGAAAACGAATGCGGGAATACTGGGGAATGTCGAAACACAATGAAGGAAAGGAGAAAAACATTTGAAATAACGTGGTCCATAGAAACGAAAGAAGAAGAAAGGACAGTTTGCTTCAGAAAACCATAACATTGTTTGTGTTACTTAAGCATTCTAGTCGGCTGAAATGTTTTTTTGACTTGCGATCAGTCGACGTCTCTCGGTTCCTCTACGCCATATTACTCTATTGCCAATGCTTTCGTCTCTTATTCTTTAGTTTCCATGGTTCCTTCAATTTCCTTCAATTCGTTTTTGTTAGATGGTATCAATAATCGTCTTTTGTACGTACATTCTACCTGTCATTTCTTATTTGTTATATGTTGTAACTTCGATATCCTTCAGCTTCTTCTGAGTAAGTCTATTTACAGAGTCATTAATTGTTTTTTTTTTGTAATTTCCCAAGTTTCGGGCCTATTCCTGGTTATCTTGTTTCATAAAATTGGATTTAACGTGGCTTTTTTTCCTTGGTTTATTTCATTGATCTTTATTACTTTAGCTTTCTTATCTTTACACCTAAATGATTAAATTCTGCACAAGCCTTAATTGTTTCATTTTCTAACTGCAGATCTTTATTTATTCCTTCGACTAGCAAATATTTTGTTCTATCTACATTTACAATGCGATTTTTTAAAAACTCAATTGCAGCAGGCCATATTCTGACTTAATACAGACAGTTCTAAGGTTATTAACACTTTGAATGCCGAGGACGCATACGTTGCGTCCTTACAGGTTTCAATTACTGCGCCAAGGGCGACACGTATGCGTCCTGCACTTTAGCTTAGTTAATGCAATGCCATTTTGCTGGCGTGCTATTTGAGCACTGTATCTTTTACTGGCGTATTCTATGAACCTTTTTAGAGTGTAGTACAATTCCAGTTTAGGTTTTTTCGCGCCGTTGCGTGCGTGGTATCGATATTCTGCATGTGATGACGCGGGGCTCTAGGCCCTAGGGTGGCCCTAGAGATGCATATACAAAATAATTGCCGGCATTGAACGTGTTAAGATAGAATTCGGCCTACTGCAATTGAGTTTTAAAAAAATCACATTGTATTTCTAATCTTACTAAATTCTTCGTTAAGCTTTCTACTTATATAACTAGCATCGCCTTCGTTTTCTGCAACTACTAGCGTACTAGCTAGTCATCTGTGAATAACAATGCTCTAAAGCTTCTGCTATGTATATACTATTGAACAGCATCAGCGATAAGCTATAATTCTTTATTTACAATATCTCCGCCTGTTTTCCAATTTTCATTATACTTTTGTAGCTTTGCATTAATCAACAATACACTAAATAGGATTTTAGGACCTCAAACTGTTTTTAAAAGGCACGTCATCATACACCTTATTCAGGTCAGTGAATACTAAATGTGTTTCGATCCCATATGTTTGTCTTTCTTTCAGCAGTTACTGTATATAATAGATCGACTTGCTAGGAACTCATTCCGCTCTTAGATACTCACCACTTCGTTTTCGAATATGATTTTTTTAATAGTCTGCCATATAGGTAGTCTACTAATCGAACTTGTAACACTAATTCCCCTGTAAGTCCCATATTTTCCTTTATTTCCCTTTTTAAATATGGGTATAATAAATGCTTGTTTCCATTCTTCCGGAAGTTCACCTTGTTGTAGAATGCACTGTTAAAAATTACACCCAACAATCTCTTTTATACATCTAGATTAATTGTTCAATCGGTATACCTCCTGGGCCTGTTGCTTTTCCATTTTTTATGCCCTTAAGTGCATGTTCTATTTCTTTTATGGTAATTCCTATTGTTCTTTCTTCTGGTGGTGTACTTTAAGTGGTATAGATTATTTCATTATTTTCCATTCAATCATCTGTAGTTATTGGAGATATACTCCAATCTGTTCACGTATATTTTGTTTTAAACTGTTTATTGTTTTCCATGAGTCTTTTGCTCTGGCACTTCTACTAAACTATCTATTTCTGAACATCTTATTTCCCATGTTTCTGTCTCGCCTTCTTTACTTGTTACTTGTTTTAACTTCTCTATTACATGTTGTATACATTCTCCTTCGGATTTCCTGTACTAAATTAATATTGGTAGGAGATTTTAATTCAAGGGTTGGTAGGGAACATACTAAATGGGTAGGTGTAATTTGATCGTACGGAGACGAAGCATTTAATACCTAATAGTGGAAAAAGATAGATAGAAAAGAATCTACTGATTTACTAATTTTTTAAACATAAATTACCAGAGAAGTTACAAGTAGAAGTGAAAAGTCGATAGCAGATTAGGTGATAATACCAAGAACAATTGAAAGAAGCAATCAAAGCATTGAAAATGGAAAAAGCTCCTGGTCACCAGTAAATTGCCATAGAATAACCCAAGAATATGGCAAATCTTTATTAAAGTGGCGAGTGGGAGTTATAGTGACAATTTTGAAGCAGGGAGATAATAAAGATTGTTACAACTACAGAGGGATAACGCTATTGAGCATAATCTTGCAATTATATGAGCAAATTCTAACCAATAAATTGATGGCACATATAGAACCGATATTATCAGAGGCGCAAAGCGGTTTTCGAAAAGGGTCTTAAATCATAGATAGAAAACCAAGACTCAGGTAGCTAAAATGAAATATTTAAGAAAAATACGCAAGTGACAAGGAAAGCTAGAATCAGGAACTTAGAAATCAGAGAAGAATTAAAAACAGGACCTCATAAAGAAAAGATAGTTGGTAGGGGATACCTGCAAAGAAGTGTGGCAGTTAAGGACAGAAACGAAAAGACGGAGATAAAGACCAAGACAGACATCGAACCACATAATAGGGAAAATTCTAAAAGACAAAGAGATAACTTGGAAGGAAATAGAAAAAGAGAAGTAAATTTGTACATAGCTAAGAAGAAGAAGACTTGCCTCACACTCTCGGGTTGGGGACAATATGATTTTGTATATACAAAAGCAAAGGATAAAACTGTTAGGATCAGAAACAGGATATTAGAATGGAGCTTCTAGTAAAACTACTAAGAGAAAAATTGGAAGAACAAACACTTAAGTGGTAGGGGCACTTGGGGCCAGTTTTTCCTAATAAATTTAACTTTTAGATATTTACCCTGGAAACAGTTATATTAACAAAGGTTACCAAGAAAAATCTGGAATTTAAAATTGCCAGGAGATGTAAACACTGGCTCTTAGTAAGATTAGACAGCAGCAGACAAAACCTACTGGGAAAACCAAGAAAAATATGGGAGTGTTGGGGAAATACTTTAGGAAAGGGGAGTTGGATGGAATTAGGTAAGAAGACGATTTATATTACAGTTTTTAGGTTAAAGGATATTAATTTTACATACATAAAAGTAATCAAAACCAAACGGCATACTACATTTATGACAAAAACCACTTAAAAACATCTGTTGTAAGATATAATACCTACAACACATACACTTAGTCGTACATTTATCGGGATATTATTTTATGAAATTCGAATATAGACATATTTTTTATTCTGTAACCATATTTGTTAACGATTGGTTCGCAGGTAGATAGTATATCATTTTGTTTCTTTGATATTCGTCTAAATTCTTCTTCACTTCCATTCTTAACAGTATTATTATCCAACCATTTCAAACCTTCGTCAGCCGCTCTCCTTATAATATATTTTTCTTCGCTTTTCATCCCTCGTTTGCTGTAGTTACATATCGCCTTTATCTTGTTGCAATACTCGTTTAATTTGCTCCATTCCGTGATTGCATCATATGTCTGCCTGTCGCTCGCTTTATTTTCCAGGGCATCCTCAATAACCCCATTGGTGTTTTCTTCATCATGATAGTTATAATCAACCGCCATCGAGGAGTAAAACCCCTTTTCAGTTTTGGTCGCAATTTCAAGCATGCCATTTTCATCGATGTGAAACGTAACATCCACGGCATAACCTGGTGGTTTGCGGGGAAGTTCAATGGTTGTAGTACCGAGTATATTGTTATATTTCACTAAAGAACGCTCGCCTTCGTATATGTTAAAACACATCGTGCTTTGTTTGTCGACTGTTGTTAAATAGGTTACGGTTTTGATTATTGGTATGTGCGTATTTCGCGGTATGACAACGCTCATTCTTTCCCCAAGTATATTTGTGCCTAAGGAAAGGGGTGTTACTTCCGTAATATACGCGGCAAGCTCTTCTTCGTCTCCCTTTCTAATCATGGCTGCTTGAACTGCAGCTCCGTAAGCCACAGCTTCATCTGGATGTATAGCCTTGGAAAGCTTCTTCCCTTCGAAAACACTGCTCAACATTTCTTGTATTTTAGGTATTCGAGTTGACCCTCCCACGAGTATAATCTTCTCTACTTCATCCTTTTCCACTTTTGCATCCTTCAAACAAATTTTGACAGTTTCGATGCACTTTTGAAACAGGTGCATGTTAACCTTTTCGAACGCGTTTCTACTGATCTGAACGTCGAAGTCATCTTTGTCCCGCAATTTTGAAAACTCCAGATATGTATTTCTCTGCGTGGAAAGCGTAATTTTAATCCGTTCACTCTTCTCCCGAATCTTCTGAAGCATTCTCTTATCGACGATGTCAGAACCGTACTTTTCTTTTATTTCTTCTACGATCAGATTTGTTAAGTTGTTATCAAAATCGCGACCCCCCAAATGGGTATTTCCGGAGGTAGCCCGTATGGTAATAGACTTCCCGTACAACTGTAAAATCGAAACATCAAAAGTACCCCCGCCAAGGTCAAACATCACCATGAATTTACAACTGAATGGTTTATGTTTGTGAATGTATGCTAACGCAGCAGCTGTTGGTTCGTTGATGATTTTAAGAACGTTTAAACCAGCCAATTTTCCGGCTTCTTTTGTTGCGCTTCTTTGATTGTGGTTAAAATACGCGGGGACAGTTATAACAGCATCCTTTACTTTGGTTTCCAGACTTTGCTCGGCTATATGTTTCATGTAGCTTAATATACGTGCGCTTACCTCGTGAGGTTTCAAAAACACAATTTTTCCTTTCTGGGAAATGTTAATTAAAGGCCTGTTATGAGGATCGGAGGTAACCTTGAATGTCCAAGTATTTAAATTTTGTTGCAGATACTTATCATCGAAGTTTCTTCCAATTAGTCTCTTCGAATCTACGACGAGTAATTGTTATAATTTTTTAATTAGTTAGTTTAGGAATTATACCGTATACTATATTTTCTGGATTGCGAAAAACGGTTTTCTTAGCGGACGTTCCGATAATTTCCTCCGTATCTGTGAATGCAATATACGAAGGTGTCGTTCTGTAACCATCTTCATTTTCTATGATTTCTACGTAGTTTTCATCTTTCAAAACGCCAACGCAGCAATAAGTCGTCCCCAAATCGATTCCTATTGCGGGCGAATCGGTAGTAATCTAAAATTTTAATCAATGCAAAAGCAATTAAGATGTAAAATTCGTAAATTAAATCCTAAAAATTATTAACTGAACAAGTAATTTAAGGTATTTTAGTAAATTATCAAAATTCTACGCATAGAAAATTACCATCTTTACAGAGATTTGAACAACTGACCTTCTTGTAATGTTAGTTTTCAATTTATTTATTAGATTGGGTTACAAACCTCTGACATTTTAACCTACAAATCAGCTGTCAAATATTCAGGAATATTTACAAATTCCTATTAAAAATTACCGGTGTTTTAGGCGCGAAGCTATTTACAAAAGTACTGATGCAGCACAGGTTAATTTAATTTTTAAAATCCTTCATAATATCAGTGCATACATTACAGTTAATTTATGTTTATTTGCATGCTGTAGAACAGACTCGCTAACAATACACGCGCCATTTTAGTTTAGATAGATAGATACATATAGATAGATACATATAGATAGATACATATAGATATATAGATTCTAGGGGTACGGGTATGACCTTCCTGCGATCAAGGCCTCACGGATCCATATTGCTTCCCCCTCTCGTGATCTCTCTTATTCGACTCTCTCCGTTAATTTGATAAACTTTAAAATCTTGATTAGAACCAGTTCCCTCACCTCTTCCGGTATAATCAATCTCCTTCTTATCAAATATCGCTCCCCGCCGCTCTTGATACTTCTCGCACTTTGCTAGAAAATGCATAACAGTTTCTCCCACTGATTCTCAGTGCCTGCAGTATGGGTTACCCTTTACTCCTATTTTATGTATGTGTCTTCTCAATGTACTGTGACCCGTCAAAATTCCTTTTATTATTCTAATAGATCGCCTAGCTTCTCTAAGAACAATTTAGTTGTTTAAATCAGATCCCTTAATCATTTATTTTGCTTGTTTACAGCTATCTCCTGTATATCTCCATTCCCTCCCGTAATCGTTGGTTCCGGTCCGGTTCCGGTGTGAGGTTTGCACTTACTTTGGCCACACTACCACACAATGTCTGACTACAGTTGTTACATTCTTTCGAGAGTATGTGAACTGTTTCCTATCCTGCTTCTCGTACTTGATCTTGTCTTGCACATTTTAAAATTGCTATCACTTCAACTTAAAAGATAATAATATTATTGCTCAGTGGTATTAATACACTGATCCCTGCTGTTGGTATATAAATTCCCGCCCCTGATGTATTCTTACTTCTACGCTTCTCATCGGTATTGTAACTTCAAAGTTTAGTTTAAAGTATGCTCCTCCTTTATTTCTTCCATGGAATGTTTATGGCCGGTATGTTAGTGTGCAGCCTCTTTAATATGCCCATAATATGTTCTTTCCTAGTTATGCCTCCTTTCCTAGTTATTCCTCCTTTCCACTCTCTTGTTCTCTTTAATCTGTAGCACGATTTCATTGTCATCCTCTCCGCCTCTAAATGTAATGGTAATACTTTGATTCTTTTTTTCTTCTTTTTTTTCTGCTTCTTCTTCTTCATTCTTATATGTATCTATTCCGATTCAATAACAGTGGATATAAACTACTTGATTCCTGATTCTGTAACTTCTGCTGGCCCTTTCTTTTTTTTTATTACTTCATTCATAGACAAATAATTATAGAGTGAGGTGCTTAAAGAGTCACCTCGTCTTATTCCATTATTGACTTCTATAGCTATATGAGTTGTTGGTTTACCTCTGATTTTAGCCTGGGTTTTATAAAAAATTAAATCAATTTGCCAAAAACGATGACATTTACAACAACATGAATACCAGAGGTACTGGAAACCTAAGTATTCCTGATCACAAAACTACCATGTATGAAAGAGGATTATTTTATAACTGCGTTAAGATATATAATTCAGTTCACATAAATATTAAAAATTACACCAGAATAAATAAAGCCTACTACTCAGTCCAGCAATTCCTGGAAGATAGAACGTAGCATTTATTGTTACAGCTATATAGTTATATCTTCTTTTTAATCTGTTGTGCGTTCAACTGTATATTGTATATATATTTATTATTCTTTTTGACAATGCCAATGTATTCCTTTGCTTGCCCATGGAAATAAAGATTATTATTATTATTTAATGTTTTCAATAGTTTTCATTTGTCGATTTCCATATGTATACTTATAAAAGGTGAATTAGATAAGTTGTACGTAATCAAAAGCTTTTTGTAGATAAACAAAGTAGAGGTAAGCAGCTGACTTATTATATTCCAAAGATTTCCCACTAATTGTTTTAGAATAAACCCTGCGTCTGTGTATGATGTTCCAGATCCTTGTTGTTCTTCTATTGCAGTAGTCATCGTGGTGATTAGTTTAGTTGTCAATTTTAATGTGGTGTCGTATAAGTTAATTCGTCTACGATTTGTTGTTTGTTTAGAATTCTCTTTTTAAATATCAGGGTCATTGTGCCTTTTCTCAATTTGCTCAGTATTTTATTTTGTGTTATAATCTTATCTATTAGTTTTGTTACTTTCTTTGCATACTTCTCATCGATTAAGAAGTCATAGGGGAGCTGAAGTGAGTACTGACCATTACCTCGTAAGAATGAGAATAGATGTAAAAGAAACAAAAATAAAATTACAACACAAGGAAAAAAAGAAAAACGAGGGCCAGCTAAATGTAGAGGTAATAATGAACTTAGAAAAGAGGGCTGTATATCAAAGGGAAATGAAACTACAACTAGAAAAGGGGCAGGAAGCAACGACAAGCAAAGATAGATGGATAAGCATAGAAGAAACGGTCAAGAAAGTAGCAAAAAGAGTATTAGGATATAAAAAAGGGAGAAGAAAGAATACATGGTTTAATGAAGAATGCAAAATAAGTATCCAGAAAAAGAGAGATGCATGGTTAAGACTGCTACAACAACCAGGTGAAATAAGTAGTAGAAAATACAGAGAACAGAAGCAGGAAACGAAAAGAATATTGCGAAATAAAAAAAGAAAGTGGCAAGAAGATAGGGTGAAAAATATTGAAGAAACATATAACAGAAAAGAAATCAGAAACTTCTACCAAGACGCAAAGAAGATTAAGAAAGGTTTTCAACAAAGGCCAGTTTATATAAAAGACAGAGAAGGAAACATGGTAGGAGAAACTGAAGAAATCTTAGAGATATGGAGAGAGCACTTCCAACAAGTATTGAATCAAAAGATAGAACACGTACAAGAACCAACAGAGATTATGCAAGAAAGAAACAAAAGTCAAAAAGAAATGGAAAGAAGAATAGAAGAGGAAGACGAAGTAACACCAACAATAGAGGAAGTAGTCAAGTGGATACAGAAGCAGAGAAATAAAAAATCGCCTGGGGAGAATGAAATATATACGGAACTTATAAAGTATGGAGGTGAAGTATTAGAGGAAGAGATATGGGGAATGATAAAGGCAGTGTGGGAGACAGAAAGTATGCCGCAGACTTGGAAAGAAGCCATAATTGTGCCACTTTATAAAAGTGGGGAAAGGACGGAATGTGGAAATCATAGAGGAATCGCCCTGCAAGATATAACCTATAAAATTTTAGCTTCAGGAATTAATACAAGACTGGAGCCATATGCAGAAAAAGAAATAGGTGACTATCAGTGTGGATTTAGAAAATATAGATCAGTGATGGACCAAATAGCCACAATAAAAGAAATCCAAATGATAGGCTATGAGCACAATATAACAATATATGCGATGTTTATTGATTTCAAGCAGGCATACGATAGTATAAACAGGAAGCAGCTGTTTAATATCTTGGCTTCCTTGAATGTTAATAAGAAAATAAGAAATTTGATAGAAGAATCATTGACAAATACAGAAAATAAAGTGAGATACAGAGGTCAATTGTCAAGAGCATTTAAGACAGAAACAGGATTAAGGCAGGGAGACCCCCTCTCGACAATATTATTTAATTTAGTTCTGGAGAAAGTTATTAGAAACAGCCAACTTAATAGGAATGGGACGATCAAGACCAAAAGTCACCAACTGCTGGCATACGCAGATGATGTGACATTAGTAGCAAGGTCGATACATGAAATGCAAGAACAAGTGAAGAAATTTGAATGGGAGGCAAGAAAAGTAGGATTAGTGATAAACACAAAAAAAACTAAAGTGATGAAGTTAAGTGGTAAAGGTGAAAGTGCTGGCAAAGGGGAAGTGATTTTAAAAACAGTGGGTGGGCAGGATTTGAGAATAGAACGAGTTAAGGAGTTTATTTTTCTAGGAACATTAACCTCTGAAAACTTAAATTACACACAAGAAATTAAAACAAGGTTAATAAAAGCATCGAGATGTGCGGGCGCGTTAAATAGTATAATGTCCTCAAAACAGGTGTCGCGAAATGCAAAGTTACGACTGTATAAGACTGTGATACGACCGACAGCTACGTATGCATGTGAAACATGGACGATGAATGTGGCAGATCAAGATATGATAAGTAGGTGGGAGAGAAAAATGCTACGAAAAATATTTGGAGGGGCTCGGACGGAGGATGGTTGGAGAAGACTTACAAACGAAGAAGTACAAGAGAAGTATAGGGGGCCAAGTATAGTAGACTTCATTAAAGCTCAAAGGTTAAGATGGTTTGGGCATATATGGAGAATGCCAGATGGGAGAGCTACTAAGATAGTATTGGAAGGTAGAGCGCAAGAAACTAGAAGAAGAGGACGACCAAGGAATAGGTGGAGGGAGGCAGTAATGGAAGACATAGCAAGTAAAGGAATAGAAGACTGGAGAAATAAAGTCATGGATAAGGAACAATGGAGGCAGATTGTTAAGCAATGGGCCTAAAGTGGCCTGTAAAAGCTTTATTTATTATTATTATTAGTTTTGTTAATTTTTCTGGCAACAGAGTCCCCACTGTTTTGGCGAACCTGAAAAACCGAGAAAAGTTGGGACTTTCATTTATTTTTAATTTGGCCAGGGAATTTTATTAATTTCCGTAGTTGCCAAGGAATAATTTCCTGGTCAAGTGATTACCTCCGAACTTATTACTTTTCCTTGTGCTGGCAATTTTTCTTTTTCAAGTGTTTCACTGCCTTGGTGCCTTGTCTACGTCATCATAGCTTATTTTAGTTTTGTCGATTATTGTAATATGATTCTTTCTGAAGCAATGTTTTCCCTTAAATTGGCTCGTCAGATATTGTATCCATCTTGTTCTTCTATTAACTCTTTAATCTCTTTCTGTATTGTCTCACCATTCCCCATATTTGCTTTAGCAGCCCATAGTAATCACTTTCTATGTTTCTATTCGTTTTCAGAATATTCTTAGTATTCTTTTTTAATATGTGATTTCATTTCGTTTATTATTCTTTGACACTCTTCGTAAGATTTCGGTGTTCCTAGAGTTTTATATTTTAAGTAAACTTTCCTCTTTTCTCTATTTCTTTTTTAATTCTCTTTTGTAGCCATAGTATTTTATGGCATTTCCTATTACTGTTGTAATTAGTGATCCGTGTTTGTGGGGCTTCTTGGGGTGTATCCTCAATATTTTTCCTTATCTTTGTTCAACTATTTTCTAAAGTATGTAACTCGCAGAGACGATTCGGGTTGTGCATTGCACCAGTTAAAACCACATACGCTAACGCATCAGCAAAAAGCCATAGGCCTTCAGGCCTGAAAGTACTGTACATAGGTACATACATACATACATTGCATGTTTTCAAAAGTATATTTATATTTGTTTTTGCGCCTAGAAAGGTGTTATTAATCCATAGTTAATTCTGGGCACAGAATTTGTTATGAGTATCTACAATAACACCGGGGACAACTTCATTACTAATCCCTGCGTTGACGCCTCCAAGTATTAGTATGAGTTCTTCATTAGATATTGATTCTGTAACTCCTCATAGAGGAGCCGTTTTCGGAGCATACATAGATATTATGTTATTTCTTGATCCTTATTATTAATCATTTATATTCCATGTGAGTAATCTTAGTATATCTCCGTTTTTCAGCTATTAGTCGATTTTTGTTATTGTTGCTTAACACTACGAAATAATATTTGTGCTTGGAACCATCTTTGGCGAAATTGAATATGGAATTTTGGACAATAACCATGTATCAGTTTTTTACTATTGCGCCCTTTTGATTTTCTAATGCAGTAACGAACCATCACTGATTTCGTCAAATATAACACCTACTGCAATTTTTTCCTACAGAATCAATATTATTGACAGCAGCTTTGAGGCATAATTTCAACGTTAATGTTTGGCTTATAATTCTGTGAGTGTCTTTTTGATTGAGGAGGCAGCAAAAACATAATAAAAATTTGTAACCTTTTAATCGTTGTGTCAAAAAAGAGAGGATCAGCTGATCACTTTCCACCCGGGTAGAAAGTAACAGTCAGTAAAGGCCAATTTTCCAACTTACAAAACAGTTAGTAATAACGTCATTACATATATATGGTTGAAAATAAAAATATTTTCTTTGAATTTGGTGAGGCAATATCAGCAGCGTATTTTGTAAATCTACGTTGAAGTGCTTCATCTACACCTTGTATTTAAAATATGACTTCTTAATAATTAAAAAAGATTATTCAACTAAAATATTCAACAACTGAGATATAGATTTGCCTCTATCGACCTAATTTTAATTAAAATGTGAAACACCAACTTAAATTGTAATTGAATTGAATATTTTTCTCTGATTAACTTTTTAATTCTCTTTTAACTACGAAACCAACAAGCAGACAAATGTATTTTTGTTCGAAAATAATCTGATTAGTACTTAAATTTTAATTGGGAAAGATATGTATCTGAATCGTTTTTGTGTTATTCGTATAGTGGGGCACACAACATACTAAAACCATCTTTATAAAATAACAAATTTATTGAACTGAACAGAAACTTAAAAACCAAGAGTTATAAACTATTAATAATTATAGTACATTTAATTATAATAAGATTATCAACTCTTTAATCACATGCGAAAATCAAACGTTGATATTAAGAATAAATAAACAAATTTTATGTAGTATCATCTCTTATCTATGTTTTATGCATAATTACTTTAGTGTATTAAAATGACGGGAGAAATAAAATGCCATTATAATAAGAGTTTCAAGTCATATTTGACAAAGTGTGACCTATAATTTCAAAAGTCGCACAAACGTTTATTTCCCACTTTTACTGTGTATTTTTAGTTTTTAGTAAACGTTTAAGACACATTTAACATATTAGGAAGCCTCCAAACCTCGAAAATAATTGTAAAAAATCGTAGTAATTTAGAGATAAAATTTTATGGCCAACCAGAACTCAAACAATGCCTGAATTGGTTGTATATTTATTTCATAATTAAACTACTTACGTATTTATTCCTTTATATTAAATATTAAAAGACTTCAAAGGAATCTTCGTATTTTCTTTGAAATAACATCGCGTGACCGTATAGCTTAATACTTAAATAATCCTTTTAACCTCGATTTATTAACCCGGCAATTTTTATCATCTTTTAAAATTACTTAAACGTTTTGTTTAACTATCTAATCCACTTGTATATAATAATAAGAAAGAACACCCCCTAATAAAGCAAAAAAATTATTTCAGTTTAAAATTATATACTTTAATCTCCAACGATTTTATAGTAGTAAAACCAAAAACGCCTTTAGGGTTGCGTGTTAATAGGTACTTCTAAACGTTCAATTCGAGAAAAACTCGAGATAAGCGACTTCTTTAAAACGTGGAATGTTACGGGACGGAGGTGTTCGCAAACCTTTCTGAATAGGCTAGATCTCTTATGGTTGTTTAAAAGCAATTTTTCGGTAATTTTAGTATCGCCCCGGGACGTGTGCAGTATTGCACAAAATGTGCGTTTCGAAGAAACAAAAGGAAAATGTTAAATGAAGGATCAATTTCGGTAATAACTCCTTTCATGTTTAAGAAATCGCAGTGCTATCCTCGGGGAACTTTTTAGGATTTTTTAATGTTCACATTTTGCCTGCTTTTAAAGTCGATCACATACAACAGCTTAAGGCACTGCAAGTTGAAAAGAAAATTTAGGTTTTTGCCTTGTTATGTCGCATTATTGTACGCGTATTTATTTATTTTTGAATTTTCGAAAAATTTAATTATTTGCAATTTTATAATTTCAATTTAAATATACCTAAGGTTATTTGCAGATGATATGGCAATTGTTTAATAAAAGCAAAGCTTGAATAAAAAGAGGTAAACTTGGAAAAGCTGTTTTTTATTTTATAATTAAAATAGTTCAAATGTTGAAGTTTTAAAAACATCAGCAGAGCTTTAATGTTTAGCATTTATTGATGTTTTTGTTTTAGTCTGCCAAATGATTGTGTTTGAAAACCTCATTAAAATGCTTAAGAAAAAACAAGAAGCTCTGGAGGAATTTAAACAAAGTTAACCTGTCAGTTAAATGATTTAAACGATTACATAATGTTCTCGGAACAATTCTGGATTTATTTATATAGCAACTAAGAGAACGTAAAGTAATGTAATAACAGAAAAGGAGATTCCCGTTTTTACTATTGCTAAGCCATACCGAGATTAGTCTAGTAGAGAACGCATTAATGACAGCAATCACTGGCACTCACGGATCGCAGACTCATCTTCATTTAATTTATGACACGTACTTGTTGCCTTTTCCTTTTCGGTCTTACTATTTCGTTAAAATCACAAAGTTAATTCCTCATTAGTGGCTGTTGTGCCATTCCTGTTTGCTTTATAGCGAAGTATGGGAAAACTTTTCTTTTTATTACCGCCTCTGATAAAGAAGTTAATTATTCTAACACAATTAATTAAGGTTTCTACCGCTCCTTAACTACTCGTATACTCGTATAATTTGTTAGTTTATCTACTCTATCTTTGATCAAAGTGGCGGTTTTCGCTTCGCATTTAAACTTAAGTTGATTTTTGAAAACTTTCAGTTTGGTTATGTTTATGAAACTTTTGTTTTCAAAAAGGCATAAACTGTCTTCTAATAACACGCCACATCGGATCCAGCTCCGGTGTCATAAGTTAAAGATCCAGGTAAACGCTGCTATTAAATGTTCTTCAATGGATAAGAGATGGACATTCAACGTTGCATGATGTCAAATTATTACCCAAGAAATCGTGAGTGCCCAACCCCTTCGCCACTGGCTCAGAAGCGTTCAAAGTTGTCTATCTGAATATTGAGAGCAAATTTTATTAAGTCTTTCCTACAACGGCCTCGATTATTTTGAAGATCTGCTATGTAATTCTGATGTGGTATTAGAACTGTTTTCATTTTGCTTCATTCATACAACTTTGCATACGGTTCATTCATATGCATATGGTATTTATCTTGAACAGCTTAATTAGTTTATTTTTGTAGGAATACATAAACATTTTCTTACTTTACACTGATAACATTATAAAGTCAATCAATGAAAAATGTAGTACTAACTTTCATTCCGCAGTTCATTCAAAACAAGAATGCAGAGATGTGAGAATAGCTGGGAAAAACTGATCCTTAAGCAGGCTTTCTTTAATTGATTTGTGGAGTATTTTCAGTATGAAAATAAGGACCTAAATCATTTCGTATTGATAAAGATACTTAAATAGCAACATTTTTGAGGTTTAAACAAAAGTCATTTTATATTTGCATCGGTTAAGAAATAAACATGTTTGTTTCTTTTGAAATGCTGAAAACATGTTTAAACGAATATTTTTTGAACGTTTGCTGGGGCGAATTTGTCATTTTATAGTTTTTGTGGGCATTTCACCATCGATTTCTGAAAATTCCGATGAAATTATAAACGTTTTTGTTTGTTTTGAAATACTGAAAGCATGTTTAAGGAAATATTTTCTGCACATTTGTTGGTTCATTTCCAGATAGTTTAACAATAGTCATTTTCTTGGACATCAATCAGTATGTGCTAATTGCAAGATGAGACAGAGGGTTTATGTAGACATGTAGAGTCAAACCTCAAACTATACAAATTTCAAAACAAAATAATTCAAATTACGCTGTAGAAAGCTTTTTCCTCCAAAATTTACGAAATTTGCGAGACCATCCAAAAATTTACAATTGTTTTAGGATTTATTGCAAAAAAGGGATGCAATAATTGTAAACTTAGTTTACTTTCTATTAAAATTAATGATCAATGCTATGATTTAATAAAACCCTAAGAATAGAGCAACCACAAAGTTTTTACTAGTTTTGTAAAAAATATTGCTGAGATAAACATGTTTTGATTTTTGTAAAACTATATTTTAATCAGCAATCAGATACATTTATTCTATAAGCTAATTTAATGATTCGAGATCTTCAGTACTGGTGCGACGAAGGCTCTTTTATTGATGGGTCCTCTTAAGAACAAATCAGTGGGCCAACGTCTCTTCAGTCTTGTGACGACATGGTGTTGGGGTAGCGTATTCAACAAGGGATTGTCGTGGATTGTTATTATTTGAAGGTGTTTCGATGTTCTTTCGTGTATTAAATGAATTTTTTATTAACCGGATGCCGAGGTCTTCAAGTATCATTTGGTTGGTTATGTGCCAAAAAGCATCTACTAATGATCTTAGGATTTTGGATTGGCATTTTTGCTTGATGGTGATGTTCGGTTTGCTGGCACAATCCCACAGTTCCAGTCCATAGGTCCATATTGGTTTTATGATGGTTTTGTGTCTGCGGATAAACGTGATTTTCGTCAGATTCGCAAATGTAGATGTTTTTGTGTTGATTCTATTTGTTTTTTTCCGATTGATGTGTCCCCTACAGTTAAGCATGTTGTCGAGATGGAGCCTCAGGTATTTCGTGGTAGTTGACTGAGATATTCCAATGTTATTTAAGTGGTTTGGTGGACATGCTCTTTCAGTTAGGTTACGTCAAGGTTATATGACTTTGTTTCATTGACTTCTGTTTTCTACTTTTTTAACTAGTCTTCGAGTTGGTTAAGGTGATTTTGTACGTTGAGTGATGTAACAGTTTTTATGACTTGCAAGAATGACCGTATCACCAGCGAAAGTGCCTTGGTGTTATTGGTAAATCTGAGGTGAACAATATGTAAAGGAGAGGTCTCAATACACTTCCCTGAGGCACTCCTGATTGATAGGATATACAGCTGAAACTTCGTCGTTGATACTTGTTCTAAATTGTCGGTTTTTTAAGTTAGATTTTTATAATTTGTAATATTGCGGTGGTAAGAGCTGTTTAATTTTATAAAGGAGACAGTTATGCCAGCCTTTATTCAAATCTCGGCTAACGTGTAAGAAGACAGCTGTGCAATAGGGTTTTTCTTTTAGAGCAGTATTTATTTTGTGTGTAATGCGGTGACAATGTTGTATACCTAGTTGAGTGTGACCTACGGAAGCCAAACTGGTAATCTGGTATCCAGTCTGCTGACGTAAATTCAGGGCATTAACTAATCTCCAGTAGTTTTGAAGTCACTAATAATAAGCTGATAGGGGTGCTAAGATGTTTCGTTGCCGAGATCTTTGTCGGGCGTGGGAATTAAAATTATTTCAGTTGTTTTAAATTTATTGGGCCAATAATGAAGTTTTAGTACTACTCTGAAAATGAAGGTAAGTAGAACGACTCCTTTTTTGTAGTTCTCTTAACATTTTGGGTGTAACTTGATCCAATCCTGGTGATTTCTTAAGATTTAGGCGCAGTATCTGTTCTTTAATTTCCTTTCTTTGGAGTAATTGGTGTTATGGATGCGGAAGTAGTTGTGATTGTTGTTTTTTTTTTCTATATCACTCTTAACCCATGCTAATGCTGGAACGCTGGAAGTAGTTTTCGCATAGGAGGTAAGGTAGCTTTGGGTTTTCAGGAAGCGTAGCTTTTAAATGAGCTGAGTCTTCCCTTAGTTCTTTGGTTAGCTTTAAGTTGATTGCTTAAGTTGTTAAGTCTCGTTTTATCTAATGGGTTGTTGCTTCTTTACCACTGAGCTGTTGCTTTTCTTTTTAAGCGACCAAGTTTTTAATTTCCAAAGGTTGTTAGTTTTGTATAGTCTAGAGAGGGCGTGGCTTGCTGAACTGGGTTTTTAGCAATGTATGAAATTTGTTGACAGCTTCTCCTATTTCCTTTGGACGCTTAAGGCTTACGTTCAGATCTGCGGACTCATTTATTTTATAGCGATATAGTTCCCAGTTGGTTTTTGAATTATGTAATCTGTTAGAAGGTAACTTATTCATAACGCATATATGTCAATTGTTGCTATAATTGGTTAATGGTCTGATGTTAAGTCGAAGCTTGCCGAATTATCTGCATAAGTTGTCGATGTCCCATTGATAACAAGGAAGTCGAAAAGGTCGGGTATTTTGTCGGGATTCGTTGGCCAGTTGGGGTTCCCGTTGACAGAAAATCGTATTTGCTTTCTTGGATAACTTTGCACAACCCTCTGCCTTGGTTGAGATTATTATCACTTTAATGTCAATATTCAATAATCTGTTGATAAACTTTATAGCAAAATTCGTGTAAAAAACTGTTTCGGCTAGAATAATAATAACAATAGTAAAAAAGAGGCTTTCACTTTATCAGTCTCAAATGTAACTTTATTGGTGCCATGTTTTCAATCTTTAATAATGTAAAAATAGAGGATAATTGGTTTTCTTGTTAATTACGAAAAATTATTTTGCTGTTCTTGAAAAGATTATAGGAGTAATAGTTATTTATTTTGAGGAAAAAGCATCACGTGTGGCAACACTGTTTCAATTAGAATAGTAATAGCAATAAGAAAAACTAAGCGTTCACTTTGTCAGCCTCAAAATTAACTTTCTTCAAAAGGGTTTAAAAGTATTTTTTCTATAGCAGCTGTTAAAGTGCTACTTTATCTATTAATTTGAGTAGATAAAGTATCACTTTAACAGCAAGGGTAGATAAAGTACTTTATGTCCGACTGCATCATAATCACTTGATTATGGATGCATTTAGTGTCCATAATGTGTCACTTTATTGGACTAGTACTTTTACTTTATACTTTATTGGACTCATCTGTCACTGTCACAAAATGGAATTTTTTATTTACATGAAATAACAAATTCAAACAATTTAATTAACATATTTATTCTTTGGCACTTGCTGCCAACTCTTCTACACTTTCTAAAGTATCGATTTCTTTGTAGAAAGATAATAAATTATGAAATCGTATTTAAACAATTTTTGACATTTGCAACACTAGAAAAGCACACTAAGTTATACCGAATTTTTATATAGGGAAATAAAAAAATAATTTTAGAAGATATTCAGTTCCTCTAGAGCAGTCGAACATAAAGCTTTGTATGTAACTCGTACATAAACGAACTTTATGGACTCGCCTCATTTATTAGACTCGCTCGCAAGCTCGCTCGTCCATAAACAGCGACTCGTCCAATAAAGTTCTACTTTATGTCCTTGTTACATAAATAGCTATTATTTTTTGTTTTTAACCCTAAAACGCCCATACTAATGACATTTTAAAACGTGACTCGATTTGTAATTTTTTAAACGTCAATGTCAAATAAATGTCAAATAAAATTTATTTTATATTTTTTTTCCTTTAAAATAAATGCTATAGAAAAAAATAGAGTATTATACACGACGATAAAATTTAATTATCTTCTCGAGCGTAATTAGCGTCTCGACGCTAAAATACGGCCTCGAAGATAAAATACAATTTTATCATCTACTATAATATTAATTATGTGAACACTTCTTTAACATATTCAACTCCAGACCGTTGTATTCTTATTCGGAATGGGCTTTAATCATTTTAGACTCTGAAATTATTTAAAATATCATTTTACACCATCAGCTGCTTATGTCATCAATCCGAAAAATAACAGGATTTACATTTCACGTGTTTAAAATATTCAAGCCAAGGCTGAGGTTTGAACCTGCGTCTGATGGAGAAACAAACTGTGAAAGTGCTGGGACGAAAAAGCTCCCTGATTAAAAATTTCACGAGTTCAAGGTTTCAAACCAAAGTGATTTTTTTAGTTTTAATATTATTTAAAATTATTATTAAATATTTATGTATCTGGCTTGATATGTTTATATTTTATTTTTGTGGTTTAAAATTTGAGTTTTAAAAGCAGGTTTAGATTTTTATCAATCCAAACGGAAATTTATCACTTAAGTTCGTGAATCTTATAAGAACAAATTTTTAGCTTTAGATTAATTTTCACAGTTCGTTGTTACATTGATTATTTACATAATTTTTTAAACAAAAGTAAAGACAATTTTCAGTTGATAAAGTTAGTTTCCCTTTTCCACTGAAATGTCGTAATTTATTAAGAGAGGCTAGCCGTACACAAACAAGGAATATTTTCTGCTGCGTGGGTAGTCACAACTTCATACGGTGAATATATAATATAGAGGCATATATACGAGAGCAGTCATTGTAATACAAATACTTTATAACACTCTTATAACTGCACTTGGTCCATATATTGGCTGAATATTACAACACCGCATTATAAAGAATCTCCCGACAAATAGCTTTGACAGATTCGGCACTGATTGTCATTATTTGTGGGACATCGGACCAATCTCTTGGATTTTATGGTGGCTTATTTAAATATGCGAAGCACATGTTACTCTCGTGCAATAAAGGCCCGTACGTATTTTATGTTCGCTTATTATCTGTGCATTGCCCATTATTTACGTTTATTGTCGTTCGTACTTATTTATACAGTATTGTTATTGTCACCAATTTTAAATTTAAAAAACCTGTTGTAATGACTGATTGGCTGCAGCTGTATGTCATCTGATTTTAAACCAAGGAGGCATACGTTTGCCAAATTAAGCCTTTTCACCAAAGGGTTGTCCGTGTAATGAACTTCTTTAATAATTGTCTGTATTTTTTAATTATTTTATTATGTCATTAAAAATTTCTGAATCTTGAGCTAATTTACCCAACAGGATAATTAATAGCCTTACATCTGACATTTAAACTCACGTCCTCTGGATTGCGAAGCATACGTCTAATCTATTAGGCCACCAACAGACTTGCAAAGTTTGGAAATTTGGAAACTCAATATTCGAAATTTGAGTCCAAAGGATTTTTTTTTGTTTTACAGTTTGCAATTCCTCAGTGTGGATTTACATGTATTGTAAATCGACTCCACCAATTTATATCTTCGTAGAAGTACTTAGAGCAGGTAAATTGCAAATAACATTAATTTCGTCCTGATCTCTGAACACAAGAGTCGAAATTGATTAAGATTGCTTAATTGGTTCATTTGTCAGGAAGGGTGTTACGAAAGAAGCGTGGATTGCGGGTCTTATCTTAACCATAGAGCGTGCTCGCAATATGCATATCAGTTTCCCAGATGGACGATGTAGCACCCACGTTGGTGTGGGAGCGGCTGCACTCTTAAAATTCTCCACAATTCAACTGCTCAGGCTATCTCTTTTGAAACCGTAATATCGACAAGAACGTTCCTTAACTAATGCTGTTTTCCTATTTGGATTGTTTTCGAAAATTTTTAAGCATTTACTTTGATTACTATAGAATTGAGAAGGAAAGCAGACTGCTGTTAGAAAATCACCTCTATGTTTATCACCTGGCATTACAAAACTTATTTTAGGGAAAATATAGAAAGCATAAAATTCGGTTGTAATAAAATATTGATTTTTAAGTAGTACCATGAATATTATACCAGATTAAAAACCAACTTATTTAATATTAACTCTATGATCACCTCGTCAGTGGTTTAGGTTTCACTTTATGGTTCCTGAACGGACGGATTTTTCTCACAATATCGCAGGTGTTCCGTGTTTAGTTTATTCTGTTGATTAGGTAAATTATCGCTAAGATGAAGCAGAAATTACCATAATTATTTAAACTTTTTAGAGAGCCTAGTTGATGTTAATGGTTACTCTTAATTGTTACTGGTCGTGTTTATTTAAGTTTACTAAAGCTGTCTTTATCGACAATCTACCCTGAAATGCAATTCCTCCATATACAGTATGTTGGATTTACTTTTTAAAATAAAGCTTTAAAAAAATTACGAAATGCATTTTAATGAATTATGAAAATTCTATGTATAGAAAAGTATACCTCCGCAGGGATTTGAACCACTAACGTTTGGCTTTATGCGCCAATGCTCTACCAATTGAATCTCAAAAAATTTAATTTTAAAAAAATAAAAGATAAATAAATTTTTTTAAATCCATTTATAGGTGGTAGGGAAGGGTCAAATTCGCTGCAAAAATTGGCGAGTTGAAGGTATGCATCTCAAAAACCATGTGCATGTTGTAATATCTGCCTTCTCCGGTGTAAAAGATATACCCATTCGGTCAAAGACTCTTTCATAGTTTTAAATAATTATTGATAATGAACCATAAAAAAGGTCAGTTTATGGATTGAACTGAGACATTTTTACTCTAAGCAGATAGCGTTGATTCCAATTTTTACGCTATAACATAAATTAAAAATATGAATGTTTGCCAAATAATGATACATGACTGTAGATTTCAGTCCAAGAGAGTAAAACAAAAGAGTGGATAATACTGAAGGGATATTTCAGAATGAAAAAGAGGCGGAAAGTCAGAAAGAAAGGAGAGAGAAGAAAGAGGCACAGTGGGAACGAGAAAAAACGGAACCATATAAAAGGATAGTAATAATAATAATAATAATCAGTCTGTTAATCGCATACTTGGGCGAAGGCCTTCCCATTGACTTTCATTCGGTCTTATTTGCTGTCGCTGTCTTTTACTTCTTGACTCCATCTTACTTTCGGCCTTCCTCTTTTCTTGTTCTTTTTGGGGAGTACCGTTTTTCCTGTTATTTCTGAACTTTATCCATTGTGTCATTTTGGGTGTTTTCTGTTGACTTTAATTGCTACATGGTTGGCCTCTCTTCTCGATGTTGGAAAGAGCCTGTACTTATGCCCCCCTTTCTATTCGGACGTAACTGTTAGTATCTCTTTCCTCTCGTTGCGTTGTTATTTTTGTAGCGTGAGGAGCCAGAAGTGATTGCTTTGTTTTGCTTGTTCTGGTTTTTGTTCTCTTCTCCGGTTGTTTTGCCTTCTTCCTCTTTGGATCTGTGTTTCCTTTCTGCTTGTCCTTCTTTAGCTTGATGTAGTTCTTCTTTAGTTTGTTGCAGTTCTTTTTGCTGTATTTAATTATAGTACTGTAACGGTTTTTTAAAACGTTTATTTAAAACTTCGGTCCGTGGTGTGAATTATTTATTAACAAACAATAATTTAAATATAACGTAACAATTAAATCACAATGACAATTTAAACACCAAAACACAACACTAATATTAATATTAATACAAAACACTAATTTATTTAACGAGTATTTATATTCACGCATTATTGTTCGCTTATTACGTTCCCGGTAAAACTAAAACTGTGTTCGTTGGATCGCGCCTATTTAAACCCGCTGCGTCATTCTAGAATCCATTATTGGAGAGAGTTCTCAAGGCTTGTTGAAGCTCTTCTTTTGCTTGTTTGTTATGAGAGGATAACAAAACTAAAAAGCAATCAAAAGACAAAAACTAAACTACAGGAAAGCATAAAAAATTATAGAATAAAATAGAAAAATAGGAAAGAGAGAAAAATAGAAATATTATAATAATATAATCAAAGTATGGGAATATAAGAAATAAATAAGGCAAATAAGGGAGGAGGTACAAAAATTCCCAGAAGAAAATCTAGAGGTGGAAATGGAAGTAATAGAAACGAAGGATAATGGTAAAATAGCTATTTCTAGCTGACATGAGAGAAAAACAAATCAAAACTGGGTAAAAACAATATATTCATTTGAAAGCCAATTAACCGAACAAATGGACATCCAGAAATTAATTAGAAAAATTGCAAGGGAACAGTAAGAGAAAGCCAAATACATAAAAATGTTTTATTAAAAATGGGATGAGAATGCAACATTTGAATAACCCAAGTAACTAAGCGAACGAAGTAGTCAACGGAAGACAACCCAGGAAATGGTATGGACTATGAAGAATTAGGAAACGATGCAGAACGAGGAAATAACTAACTAGTTAGTCTCCGGAGTTGTAATATGAAAAATAAAAAAGTTTATAATAAGCAAAGAAAGTGAAAGAAAATAATAAAAATTCGAACACGAAATGTAAGAATAATGATGGCTCCTGGAAAAACGAAGTAAATAGCAGAAGAATTTAGAGAATATAAAATAACAATAGCAGCATTAGAATAACTATTCGGGGGAGGTGAGAAGTGAAAAACTGGACCTGCTTTTATTGTAAAAAAAAGGTACACTGAGAATGTAGTGCAATTCAAAGCAATGTGTGACAGAGAATAATATGACAAAATCAAAACATACAACAGGCCAAAACATAGACAATTGAACAATTTGATAAGAAAGAAATAAGGGTAAATATGCTTGAATGATAGGTAAAACAGCAAGAAGAAAATAGTCAGAAGGAAAATAAAAAAAAGAGTCGTTTGATGATTATTATCGTGATGTAACAGACAAAGAAAGAAAAGCAAGAATTACAGGGATTAGATCAAGAACGAATGAAGATAAAAAACATTATAAGGGAAGAAAAAAAAGCAGACAAATTGTGCAACAAAAAGAAGAAATTATGGACTGGACAGAAAATGGAAGAAATTAAAAACATTAGAGGAAACAATAGTAGGGAATCATTCAGAAAAATTAAGCAACGGAAAAGAAAATTTGAAATAAAGAGATGAAGACGAACAAACAGAAATACGATATGAGAAAAAAAGAAATACAAATTGTTAAATACACAGGTAGCAGACGAAAGATTACAGGGAAATATGAGACAAGAAAGCAATGCATCAAATTTACCTCCAAGAGATGAATGACTTAAGAAAATAATAAATATAATTAAAAAGGAGCTTAATGAACATAAATATAGAATAGAGAAATCTTAGGGGAAAACCACGGCGAAGACATTATGAAGATTCCAAAGGCGTAGGCATATCATGAGACCAGATGAGGAACGATTGATTAAAACGCCGATGAATTGGAGACCCTTAAAAATCGAGTCAAACAAAGAATAAAGACAAAATGGATAAACCAAGTAATGGGTGACGTAAGAGGGAATTTATGATTGGCATAATGAAATCTTCTTCTTCCTCTTATGGCCGAAGCCTAGGCCGATGGCCTGTTAGAAACTCGTAAGAACGAGTTCAGTGAGCCCTCTTAGCACGTATATTAGGCAGGAGGCTAACCTAACCCATCGAGAGAGGTGAAGAAGACCGACTCGCAGTGCTGCGAGGTTAACGGTTATCAAAGGTGTTAGTATGATAACCGGGACCGCCGGCTTAACGTGCCCTCCGTAGCACGGAGAAGCGTACGACCTTCTAAATTCCGGCGAGGACATCGCCGGTCTCAGGAATCGAACCCAAGATGCCTACGTGAGAGACCGAGGCCTTTTACACGCGGCTATCCGCTCCTCATAATGAAATCAAAGGCAGAAAAAAATGTTAAAGAAGCCAGAAAGTTGAATGAGATAGGTAGTAACCCACCTTACAGAATGAATTCTCGAAGGAATTGTTATCTAAATATGTATATTTAAATCAGGCAGAGGGAGAGAGAGAGAAATCAAACGCCTAGTAATTGTCTGGGCTTATTTTACGTCCCTTTATTAAAACTCTAAACATATTATACTCAATAGTCCTATAAATGGTTGATATTCAGTATCAAATGGACCATGAATAGGAACGGTTTAATAGGAGTACATCAATACTGTTGTTTAAATTCCAATATGTAACAAATAACTCGGGTAATATGAGACCGCCCTCGCTCACCTGCTCGAGGCCCAATATCTATAGGTTTGTTCCACTCCATCAGTTTCACATACGAACCAATTTACATACATTATTGGCAAGTTATTATAATTCAAGTTATAATTTATGTTATTTAATATGGTGTTTCGAAATTCAGTTCATGTCAATTTACTTGGTATCTTATTTCTTTCGGTTCTGTCACGAGTCCGATTGAAATGTGTTGGCGTGCGATACAAATTTAAAAAGAATTACTACCACTATAATTGCGGGTATAATTTGTATGTAGGTGTAATTTAAGTCCGTATTTTTTTTAAATACCCTTTGGTCATGCATGTATTTTTTAATTTTTGTCTGGCTTTCACTTCTGCAAGTGACTTATTTTACGTTGAATGTTTAAAACCTTTATTATTAAGAGTATCCGTGTTTAATTTATAGATACATTTAAAACACATGTTGGAAAATTTTGGAAAAAAAGTTTCTGAAGGATTGAAATTAAGTTTAATAGAATAATTAGGGTTAAGAAATCTGCAATTAATTTGGAATTACTAACCTTAATCAACAGGATCTGATATGTGATCACGTAGGTATAGGATTTATATGCACTTAAAAATGCTGAAATATGCATGCACCTATGCACTATAAAAACGTGAAATATGCACTTAAATTTGCACTTAAAAATCATGAAATATGCGTTTATTAGAGAATTTTAATAAATATATGCACTTTTGATGTCGAACCGTGTTGAGATGTTGTGCAACTTGAAAGCGTTTTGTTGCATTTACTGTATCTTCGCACACTGTACAATACAACACCTTATCGGAACCTTTCTAAACTGTCTTATTTGAAAATTTAGTAAACAAAAGTACAGGTAAATTTTTCTATGAACAGTAAGTTGTCAAAGGGTCTTTAGAATTTTCTAATACCTATTTACCATAATACCGCAGGATGTAAGTATTTAAATTTTAGTTGAAACAAATATTAACAAGTACCTACGCAAATGGTTAAAGCAGTAAAATATTTTAAAGCCTATAGTATTTAACAATAGGCTTAGATTATGGGTTTCTCCTAGACTCAACTAAACCGCCCTTGGTTGGTTGTCTAAAATACTAAAATTATTTAAAAAATATTAGAAATTTCATAATTAAAGCATGTAAAACGCTCAAAAAGTGGTAAAATATGCATGCATTTATAAAAAACAACTAAATATGCATTTATATGCACTTTCAAATTGACATACATACGTGATTCATATATGGCTTAAACATATAGAAATATAACTCTGCTATATGTTTGCTATAAGCAGAAAGAACCTGCAAATGCATAGAAATCCTATACCTAGTGATCAGGCATTAAATCTGATTTGCATCAATTTAAACCTAATTTTGGATTCGAATGTCTAATCCAATCTGTATAATCGTAAACCCTAATTTGAAATTCCAATTTTTGGCCCTCATTCGAGATCTGAAACTCAAGCTGAGACTTCGTGTTTAAAATCCTCATTCGGATTAAGACTATAATTTAAATCCATCCAGTTTGCCATTGCAACCTTAACTGACTTGAAGCACGTAAGTATCCGAATCTGGGATTTAGATTAAGATTAAAAAATCGTTACTAAAACTTCCTCCTTAGACAGTATTAGAAATTGGTTGATTAATCTATTTGTTTTCCAATTCTTTACAAACGATTGGCTAAGCTGACTTATCTTGGTTAAGTCGGTTTAAAGTTTTGCAGTTTTCGAAATTGTTTTATATAGTTATTCGTAATTCAACAGATAAACTACAGAATATATAAACAGGTTTAATTAATATCGCAATTAGTATTATTTTAACATCAAACTTTTAGCTTGTTAAGTCAATTACAAAACAACATTGTGTTCTCCCTGCCATGGAGATAATCAGTTATTCTAACGCGACTTAATAAAATAGACATTATACCTGACACTTATGATAACAGACCAGTTTGTATTTATTATATCCTTACGGTCAATTGAACACAATCACCAGCATTGTAGCGAGCATGCATTGAATTCAATGCAAATTAATTGAATGTTGGTATTACTCGCTTTAATTAGATGCTTGATATGAAATCAATTGTCGTTTGTTAACTTATACAAATTAGAAACGCTTGCGAGACTTATGCACTATGTAAATGCGCTCATTCAGCCGTTGGACGCTGTTATTACGCATTTCATTCAGGCTTTCATGTAGACACGCCAATCTTTTTCTTTCTTTGTTTTTTTTTTCTGGGGCCATTTATGCGAGTATGCAGTTATGATATGCCGGAGAATCGTTCTTGAATTCATTAGACTGCGCAAATTTATTCCGCTGTTCTTCTTAGAATCAAACAATTTGTACTTGTAATAATAGGCCAAGTATATATTTGCTTATTTAGTTATTTTTTAGCATTCGAATTTGTTTAGAAATTCTTTGAAAACCTCATTTGCAAAGTGCCTTTTTAAGTACCGAATTAAATTCAAAATTGAATTCTGAATGTGTTTCCCAAAGGATTAAATTCTTAAAAATTTCTAAAATACCTAATAATTTTTGCTCTTTGACCCTAAATTCTGTAATTAAGCAGCAAGTATTTTTTTTATCCTATAAGAGTTAACAATAAGTTCGGAATAAAATTTCAAAATAATCAGATATTAGCAGTCTAAACTAATTAAGTAAATATGGCTATTAAAATCCAATCTATGTATTTCTAAAAAGCTTTTTATTGTAATGTGTTTGAAAGTTCGAAGAAATGTTCTTATTTTCCAAGTTACCTATACTGTGTTGCTTTTAAGTTAATTTACTTTGATCAAAGATCCATGAATTAGTCGAAACAAGCCTGTTTATAAAATTAATTTAAGTAACCTCCAGGGTTGCAAACCCGTCGATCAATGAAAATTTCACCTGTGATAGACCATGCTTTTGAAAACATGTTGATATCCTTAGTACGCGCAGGACTAGATCTCGTGCATAAATAAACAAAGAAATGAACAGTCAAACCCACAAACATGCAAATAAACAAACATGTAAACAAACACAAACATTCAAACGAACGAACAAGCAAAGAATCAAATGAATCAACGAACAAAACCAAAAGCAAACAATCTAACAAACAAGGAAACAAACAAACACAAACAAATAAATGATCTAAAAACGAAGAAGCAATCAAATGAACGGACGACAAACTCATAAACATACAACCAAACTATACAACCAAATGAATAATCAAACAATCACACAAACGAACAAATAAACAATCAAACTAATGAATAAATAAACCTAAAAACAAACAAACCAACGAACAAATAAAACAATAAACAAATGAACAAATAAACAATCGCATAAACGAACGAATAAATATAAAAATATACAGACAAACTAATCAACTAACAAAGAAGGGAATGAACAAACGAACAAACAAACCCAAAAACATAGAAATAAACTTACAAACGAACGAACAAACCCAAAAATATACAAACAAACAAGCAACCAAATAAACAAATATGCAATCACGCAGACGAACGAATAAATATATAAACATAAAAACAAACAAACAACCCAACAAGGAAACAATCAAAAAAACTCAAAAATATGTAACTAGAGAAGGGATTTTATGCAAACTGCATATAATGTAATTTTTGCATATCTTGCGAAACAGTCAATAATGTGGACGAATCATGGTGTTTAGAGTTAGAGATTAATCAATGCATATTTTGCATATTTAGAAAAAATTCTGCATATTTAGACGTTTTGCGCATGTTCATGCATAAAGTTCATATTTTTCATTTTTTTCAATTGGTTTCCAATTTTATGTAATAGTGTTTTTTCTTAACATCATACCTTGTATTGTATTTGGTATGGATAAGGTCACAGATAGCTTACTCTAAAAGTAATTGATTTTCTCAGAAGGCCGGGTACACATGGCCTCTATAGCCACGCCAGGTTCTGCACTAAGCCCTTGTTTATTATAGAATATAGATCATTGTATATTAAATTATTTAAAAAATCAAACCAATTAAGCATTATTAGTGCAATATATCCCACAGCCCTTGTAATGAATAGGCACCATAAATGGCATACCTATTCTTTCAACAAAGGGTTACGGAAAATGCATAATTACAGTAATACCCCGACTTGCGCTGCCTCGACTTGCCCGAATTAGCATTTACGCGGTTTCGTATATAAAACGCATTAAAAATGTTTTTCTATTACATATTTTATTGGTGAATTTAAATGCACATATCTGTTTTTAACTTTTTAAAATTGACCATAAATCGTTTGTAAAATCGATTTTGAACATATGCTACTGCATATGCATGTGCATATTCTCACTATTTATTGTATATATTAAAAAATAGTGTGCATATATATGCGCATATTTCAGCAATAATCTACTGCATATATTCATTTCTCTACATATAACCAAACAAATAAATCAACAAACAAACAAACGAACGAATAAACAAACCCAAAAGCAAGTAAATAAACAATCAATCTAGCAAACACATATACATACAAACGAACAACCAAACAATTAAACAAACAGTCAAACAAACTCAAAAACATAGAAACAAACAATCAAACGAACGAGTAGATCCAAAAGCATACAAACAACCAAACAAACAAATAAACCAGGGCCGGCATAAACTGTTGCGGGGCCGGGTTCAAAAATTGCGCAGAGCCAAAAAAAACACTTCTAAATAATTATTTATTATTTAAAACATTATACAGTGACCGGAAAAAAGTTCGCAACATTATGGAAAAAATCTTTATTGAGTATCGAAAAAACTTATGGGCGATCGGTTCTGCATGTCCGGTAACCTAAAAACTGAATTTGAGGCATGTCACGTGACCACTGGTATGGCGGCAAATTTAAAAAAGTCACTGTGAAGTCGCAAAAGTGGGGTTAGATGACAAGATATCGACGAAAATTATTAGAAGAAGTTGCATAGAATTCAATTTTAGGTCCATATGCACAATTTTAAGTATTTAGTAAACAAAATTTAAAATCACAATTTTTGTAAATATTTTTTTATTAATTTACAGATACCCAATTTTTTTCTTTTAAATAGTTTGATTGAAGTGGAACCTATGTATTTAGATAACAGTGAAAGAACTTTCTCGTTTTTTCAATAATTGACAAGCCTAAATCTAAAAAACAGATAAACGAACGAACAAACCAACACAAAAACATAGAAACAAACAAACAAACAAACAAACAAGCAAGAAAACAAATAAACAAACAAGCAAATTAATGAACAAACAAATAAATGAGTCAACAAACGAGCAAACAAATCCAAAAATATACAAACAAACAAATAAGCAAATAAATACACAAACCAGTAAACAATTAAATTAATAAACAAATAAACAATTACATAAACGAACGAATACATATAGAAATATCCAAACAATCAAACAAATGAACCCACAAACAAACAATTAAATGAACGAACAAACAAACCCAAAAACAAAAAACATAGAAGCAACCAAACAAACAAACGAACAAACAAACCCAAAAACATACAAACAAAAAGTAAACAAACGAGCAAACAAATAAACAAACGAAGAAACACACATGTCATTTTGAATGCTTCGCATGGATATCAACTTTCATGATCACACTTTGACGTTAGACTATCAAGTTTTCTTGCGTTTCAGTTACAGTTTAATGTTTGAAGCCGACCTTTGAACCCCTGTTAACTGCTTTAATTACTACTATGATATTGAACATAGAAATAAAATTATTTGTCATAGAACATAAAAGCTTCTGTCACATCTGGTTTCACCAGAATTATCCTCAATTTGGTTATTTCAAATGGAACGCCCTGTATATTTATACATTTTTGTAATCTCCACATAATTTCGGGTACGCTAGTATCAAGTTTGAAAGATCTCGATGACAAAGTAAACGTTTGAAAAAAAAATTATTTACTATTCTATAAATGTCATGACCTGAAAAAAGTCAGGATTCCCCAACATTCAAACAAACAAATCGTTTTGTGCATTTCATTTGTTTCAATTGTTTTGAAACTCAGTGTCTAGATTTAAATGTCCAAAATACCGTTTTTCTGAACGGAGAACGTTATTCAAAATTGAATTTCTAGATTATTGCTACGTTATTGGTATCAATGAAATGATTGAAAAGCACTCTATTTTAATATCCCAGTGCCCCACCATAGTGCTATTTGAAAAAAGAGCGTTATTCGCGAAAAACTATAACTTTAGGTTATTCTAATATATCAACGAAAATAGTTGAAGTTCTAAAACAATTTGTCTTGAGTGTTGAGTGAACTTCGACTTTCATGGCACTCTAGAGTCTAGATTAATAAATAAAATTTTCTGCAAAAAACTTGATACGTAAAATTAAATGGAGATTTCAAAAATGTGTAAATATACAGGGTATTCCATTTAAAATGACAAAGTTGATGACGACAAAACCTGAAGTGACAGAAACGTGTGTTCTGAGTCAAATAATGCAGTGTTAACAGTGTATTACGTATACCAAATTACATTTTGATATCTTATCAGAATTTTAATTTTTATTACAAAGGTCGTATAAAAAAATTAAATTCACGATTTAGTTCTAATATTCAACAACAATCCTAATCTGGAGAGCTCTGCAAAAATTATTAATAAGTAACGAAGTCCAGTTTTTTTTAAAGTTTTTATTTTAAAATTGCAAGTCAGAAATACTACGACATTAAATTCGTTTTGCTATTAGCAAACCTTATAAGGCTCCTAAATATTCGTACAAGATTCGTATTCCATTTAAGTAACCAACAAAAACTACAAGAACGCTACCGTTTGTTCTCGTTTTAAATGCCAAGAAAAAAAAAGGCTTTTCGGCAAGACCCGCCCTAATATTTGTTAACAACAAAGACTTTATTTTAATTATTATTTTATTTGCCTCCCACGGTCTTTTGATTAGTTTTTAATCATTATGTTTCACAACACCTACAGCACTCGCTTTAAACAGCATTGTTTCAAAGTAAATATAGACACAACTCATTAGCGCTTTCTTACGGGTAACATTTCTTTGTAGATGGTTATCACTGGCAGGTTTGATCGGTTAATAACATTGCAATTTAGAATTTATCCGCTTCAACTAAGATACGGTGACTTTACAAGTGCACACGCCCAGACCAGCACTTGGAATTACTTTACGTAAAAGCTGCACCTAGGTATTACTTTCGTTACTTTATTGATAACGGTTATGTGTGTCTGTTTCGATTTTTTTTGGCGGCGATTCTTCAATTTCTCCTAAAAAAATCTGCATTATTTTCAGTAACAGTATTATTATTCTAACAAAAAAAAGGAGGAAAAATGGGTTGAACTATGGTTATATTGCAACGTAGCTGTTCGTGTGTGTGTGTGTGTGTGTGTGTTTTTTCGTAAAGATTTTATTTTTTTTTAATGTAAAGCCTTGTAATTATTGATTTAAATTGTTG
Source organism: Melanotus villosus (assembly GCA_963082815.1). Taxonomy (NCBI): domain Eukaryota; kingdom Metazoa; phylum Arthropoda; class Insecta; order Coleoptera; family Elateridae; genus Melanotus; species Melanotus villosus. The sequence goes on from OY720423.1 coordinate 14,092,256, forward strand.
TGTTTCAAATTTGAAATTAATAATTAAATAAATTTCATTTTATTTTTGTGTGTTCTTCCACGTTTCGTTCTTACTTCTAACGAAAATTGAAAAAACTAGCACATTTTGATATTTCTTAAGTATTACCAATTGTTTAATATTTTGAATTCATTTTTAGGACGACTATTTAGTTTGGATTCAGTTGATAATTTAAAGTTTTGGAAAATCACCCCATTTAGAATTTGTATGATAAGTTAAACCATTTAACCCCTTTATTTTCGTCTTATATTGGTGTTTATTACTATTAAGTGCTAACTTTTAAGTTATTACAATTTTAATTTCTTGTAATTATAATAACATAAACTACCTATTTGTATTGGCATTTTTGCAAAGATTATCGAGTGATTTTTATACCGCAATTGATTTAGGTCAAACTGGCTATTACGAATTCATATTGATTTATTGTGACTTAAACGTCACATTATCGATAACACCATTTCTGGAATGTTTATGTATCTAAATACCAATCTGATTTTTAATTTGCTTGTAAGTAGCACTGAGCCGATTAAAATAGTTCGGTTTGTTAATAGACCATTAGAATAAGTTATTAATCGACTGATCAAGAATTTAAACCCACTGGACATTTGAGTGCAATTAAAGAAAACTGACAAACAATATGCAATAGTCCAATAGTTAATGCTAGATATAAATCAATATTAAAAAATATTGCCAGTAATATTGCGTTCTCATTAGAATGTGATTTTACTTTAATTATTTATATACGACACCTAAGGATACAAAGGTATGACGATATAATAAATATAACAAAAATGAAGCATTTACATTGATATTACATTAAAATTTTGTATTAAAACTTCAATTTACATGGAGTGAGGGAGGGGTCAGAGGCGTAACAGCTGTTTAAGTAGTGTCAGTGATGTTAACCGATTGGAAGCAAGATTGTAACTAAATGAGCATCACACATGTAAAGCAGTCAGTAAAGAAATCTTAGACATTAAGAAACACACAACAAAATGGGAAATCAATCAAAAGCAAATCAAACACAAAGCACAAAGATAATGTTGATAATACTAAGTATAACAAGCCTTCAAGGTCTTCCACCGGTAACCAAAACCAAATTCAGGGTTGCCAGCATATGCTAAAGTGCCACGAAGTAATAAATAACAGCATAATTGAAATAACGACCTCAAAAATGAAAATGGAACAAAAAACAATTTCTCCAAAGAATTGAAACACAATATGCCGAAATGCATACAGAATTAAAAGAAATAAACATAAAACTGGATAAACATGCAACAGAAGTTAACAAACTGCAAGAATAAAATATAGAATTAAAACAAACTATTACTAGCCAAGAAAAAATAATTGCAAAACATGAACAGGACGCCAATTTGGGATGGCTTGAAGGATGAAGAGAACGAGAAGTAGAAAAGTTTAAAAAATAAAGTAATGGCCCTTGTACTTACTTAATCCTGCGAGTGTAAGGCTAATGGCCCTTTTCATAAAATTAAAAATAAATCTACACAGATTTTAGTGGAGATATAATATAATATAATATAATTAGATAAAATGTATTGGGGTATACCAAAAAGATAAGACCAACGCTAACCTTCACCTTGAAAAGATTTGGTTTGAATAAGACTACACAGAAAACGGACAAGAAAAAATAAACTTATTAGCACAATGTATGAAAAACGCAAAATCGCAAGGGCACACAGTCTTTATTAAAAACAAGAAACTACAAGTGAACGGAGAATCCTTCTCGGCAAATTAACTAAATGATGAAAACTGGCTGCTTCCTGGGACTATAGTCATACAACAGAGAGACCACAGCATCCCAAAAGAACCCTTTCAGACGGCAAGCCCCAACAGGAAGAAGAAAGGCGAAGCAAAGGTAGTAGAACACGAGAATATCTAGTAAATACCCTTGACATACACCACCTTTATATACCAAACCACATACTAACAAGAGCTAACTCAACTAAGAGGGCGAGGAGTGCTGATAACATACCAACCTTAAAACGTAGTAGCAAGGAAATTGATATGAAACAAAACTTTATAAACAAAGGCAATTTAACATTTAATATAAAAATTGAAACTAGTTGAAGCATAGAATGTTCCCCCAATGACTAAACTAGCCCAAATACTGTGGGAAATGAATAATTTTAAATTAAGTGAAATCAGGTGGGCTGGTCGAGGAGTAATAAATAGTTAGATGGTAGTGAATTACTGTATTCCAATAAGGCTGAGACCGAAACAAGATCATCGGGAGTAGGTATAGAAGTATAAAGAAGTAAAGAGAAGTACCTATAATATTTGTCAGATTACACACAAAGGTACCGAAACATGACTATGGTTATGGTACAATGCTACCCCCCCATAGAAGTCGCCAACTCAGAAAAGAGAGATGCTTTCTGTAATGTACTGTCTACCTACAACACTAAGCAAAGTTGCAAAAGGTGTTATTTTAATTATTGGCCGACTTAAATGCTAAGGTAGGAAATAAAAACTAAAAATTAGAAAAGGCGATGGGAAAGCTTGGCCTAGGAACAATGGATGAAAATGGGGAATATTTAGTCAACCTATGTGATGCGCACAATTTAATAATTGGAGAAACATTATTTCCACATAAAAACATCCGTAAGAATCATCCTTATTGGAAGTACGTAATAAAACACCAGCGGATGCTAGAAGCAACCATCATCTACTTATGGGAAAAATCAGAATTAGAGTACCTAGTTAAAAAGAAATGTGCCTATGACACAGAAGAGTTTAAGAATGAAGAAACCAGTCAGTTGGAAACAGCACCTGGAAAAAGGAATAGAACAGTACCAAGGAGAAGAAGGTACAAACATAAGTCAAGTAAGTAGAAGAACAATTGACAAGGATAAACGATTCTATGCATCATGCTGCTAGGCTTCAAGGAACATAAAGAAACAGAAGCATGGCACAAAATAAACCAGAAAAAAAGTTTGAAATCACGATTACATGCTGCAGAAACACGATAGAGGATAAAACCAGGTGTACCACAAATTACAATGAAATCAATAAGCAAGTTAAAGAAGTGCAAGGTGTGACAAAAAATGATGGACGGAAAAACTGGCAACAAAAGCAGAGAATGCAGAAAACACTAGAAACACAAGAGAACTAACTCGATTACAAAACAGCTTACTAATAGAAGTCCAACTAATAATTAGTAAAGATGGCACTCTCATCATTTCAGTAGAGGCGCAAATTAAACAATAGAAAGAATACTATAAGAAATGGGAATTGATATAGAATGATACGAGACACATGAGATATACAATAAATTGAATATAGATATACGTGTCCCCACTGATATTGTTGTAAACCAACTGCGAAACTACAAATCATCTGGAAGGGATAGAATAGAGCCGGAACGTTTAAAGGTGGACACGGAATCAACAGCAAAACTTTTATATCAGACAATCAAGGATTTATACCGTGAGTTCAAAAAGTCTTTACATAAGGGTTGGCCATGAGACACAAAAATAATGTCAATTGCAAAATTTAGAATTTATTAACTGTCATCATTGGTAAAATACTGTTGTGCAAATTTCAATAAAATTGTAAAAACAAAGGTTCTAAATCTTGCAGTAGCCATTACTTTTGTGTCTTATGGCCAACCCTTATGTAAAAACTTTTTGAATTCACGGTACAAGTGATCACTGAATTAGTTGCGGCTGTGGTTCAGTTGGTTCAGCGTGTGGCTGGCCACTGAGATGGCCCGGGTTCGAATCCTAGGGTCACACATACACCGAAAACACCCGACCGCTTCCCTCGGAAGGCAATAGCAAACTACCGAGGTATTTCTGCCTAGTAAGTCGTCTCTGGAGTAGAAGTGCAAGCCCTAAGCTGTAGGTCCCCTATGCCTGTAGGGTAAAAGCGGTCGTGATTTAGTTGGTTCAGCGTGCGGCTGACCACTGAGATGACCCGGGTTCGATCCACAGGGTCACAGATGCACCGAAAAACACCCGACCGCTTTCCTCGGATGGCAATGGCAAACCACCGAGGTATTCTGCCTAGTAAAAGTCCTCTCTGCAAGCACTTCCGTGGTTCGGAGCCCACGTTAAGCTGTAGGTCCCCTATGTCTTGACACGCACACCACAGACATAAGGATAGAAGCGCCCTGTAAAGGGCACGCCACTGCTAGAAGAGATCACTGAAAAACTGGCGTAATCGTTATTAAGGTATCTGAAAAAATGAATCGCAATCAGTGTCAAAATGGGAGAGGAATAATGTTGTCCAGCAACGTATCAAAAATATATTACTTCATGGTTATCATTACGTCCATCAACAAATTGTATAGGAAATACCACTACTGTGACAAGAACATGCTAAATTTAGGAAAGGAAGATCATATTGATCAAATCAGCACGCTGCGAATCATAATCGAACAGTCTTAAGAAATAAATACCAGCCTACTTATATGTGGTATTTTGGATCGCGCTTTTGATAGCCACATTCATGATGAAATTGCTACCATTGAAGATGATCAACATTATCAAATTAACGTATGAAGGCGCCACCGCACAGATTCTGCATTATAACGTATTAGGTTATTCCACTAATCTCTAACATCGTGCTGGACCATATAGGTATTAAGTAACTCTATAAATATAAACAATGGTGTAGTATGGGATCACCTGCGGAATCAACAGTATACCTTACGAGTCGCTCAAGAGGCAGCCAAAGACGGACTAAAAATTAACATTAACATTAACACGAAAACGAAAGAAATGTAAGCAGATACAAATCTTAACAACTTATATACTATAGATGGTACAAAGTTTCTGCTATTTAGGGAGTATAATAACGAATAATGGAGGTATAGAAAATGGTAATTATAAAATACAAAAAGCAAGACAAGCATGGTCAAAGAAACATGGAAATAAGCATAAATATGTAAGTAGGAACACAAGACAAAACTCAGGATATTCAACAGCAATATAAAATCTATGCTTTTATGATTTCGAAACATGGAAATCCACCAACGCTATCACAAAAAAGATCCATTTCTTTATACAGAAGTGTTTATAGGGGATCTGCGAAATCGTTTGGCCAAAGATCATCAGCAGTGAAGAATTGTGAAAAATATCAAAGCAGAGGAAGGTGGCTGATGAATTTAAACATCATAAATGGAGTTGGATAGGGTATACTATGCGAAAAGGAGATTAGAACATAGCCATAAAAAAACCTGGAGTGGAACCCAATTGGAACAAGATGGAGAGGGCGCCTAAAAATGGGGGAAAACCACAAGTGAAGTGCAAAATGATAGGACAAATTGGAAAATTTCCTATCGACCTTATGCTCCTCAATGGAGTAAAAGGAACTCTATATATTTTAAAATTTGGTTTTTAAAATAGATGTTCCAATTTTAAAATTGCAGGGGTGACTGGACAGGAGCCCTGTGACACCTCAAGCTTTATGCATTCGAGGCTTCTTTGTACGATAATTAATTACATAAGTGTTAAGAAAATATTTTTTTTAAACAGGACAAACTGTTTCAATAAGTAATTCCTTTGAAGAACCTCCTTCAGTCCGTCTCTGACCTTTGGTCATTCGGATTTGAGATATGCGAGTTAAATTTTAAAACTTTGGATTCAGTATCGAAACATCTGTATTTAAATTCAAGTTTTGAATTGTTTAATTTTTTCAACCTTTAATGAGGAAACGCAAACAACCAGGCTCTTACTTAAACTAGGTGCCCCTGAAAAACCTTCTACTGCCCGCCTCTGACATTTTGGTAATTCCCATTCGAGGTATACGAATTGAATTTTAAAACCTGGAATTCAACATCGAAACATCCCGAATTAAATTCAAAATTTTAACTGTTTAATTTTTTCAACTCGTGTATCTAATTCAGAGCTTAAAACAAAGCCAATCCGATTATCTAACCATTTGGATTAAGTCATAATACCCACTGGCTCAATTTAGCATCGAAATTAGAGATCTGTCCTGAAACACTACGCTCATTATTTTTCTTTTTTTTTTGTTGTTTGATTTGAATATTCGATACGTCACGAAACAAGGCATTGTATAAAAAGAAAAATTGCCTCCTTTTATCTCTTCTATTTTATAATAACAACCAGTACTGCTTTACATGTGTCATTCTGGTTTCAATTTGTCGCAACTACGGCGACCATGCAAGGTCGTTTCGATACCGCACCTGCATTGCTACGACTATTTTTATCTACCACTTGTAGATACCGAATTCCACTCGATTGTTTAATATGTAAATTTGTGGGCGAATAAATATTCATGTATTTATTTATCCAATACTGTACAGTTTAAAAGCTAGGAATGTCGGTTACTGAATGAAGTTATTATACTGTTGTTCTACTTAATCAATATCTAAATGAACTTTTTCACAAATCTTTAATGACGTTTGTTGCATAAAAAGTCTATTAAATACACTACAAATAAACAAAGGGCATTTAAACGTATTTTTATAGACGTATTTCTGGGAAAATTGACAAAAAGCTAACTGCAAAGAAAACTCTTTTTGCATATTTTGTGAACGTAACTTTATGATATTTTAACAGGCTTTTTGTTTATAAAATATTTTTCTGTTACAGATTTATTGTTTTTCGTAATTCAGAGTTACAAACATATCTTTTATCTCGTATTTGCATAAAATTAAATTTAAAGAGTTCAAAAATTTAGTTTGTTTACAGCATTTTCATAGGTTTGAAGCAAGAATCTAAATGAAGTGAATTAAATTATTTCTTTATTACGATACGTAATTCAGCATAAAATTCAAAATTTAACAATCGGTCTGAGAATGGATCCAAATTTTGGATAGGTAGATACTACGTAGGTGTAATTTAAGGTATGTTTTTAAATGTCCTTTGGCCATGCATGTATTTCTTAATTTTTGTCTAGCTATCTCCTCTGAAAGTGAACTATTTTAGTTTGAAGGTTTAAAACCTGCACTAACAGATTATGTATGTTTAATTTCTGTATTTTAAACCTGGAACACTCATTAGAATCTTGGAGAAAGATCTGGAGTACTAAATTGTCGATGTTATAAAATTTCAACATTTAGAGATTTTCTAGCGCTCTCAATTGAATTTAAATCTTCGTAATTGAGATTAGAATCTTTACTAAGGCGATATTTAAAGAGAAAATCTGGGCTTTAGCTTCGAACCTTAATCACGAGTTTAACTTCGCACAAGTTCCAATTAGAGCTTTGAGTTTGCAGTACGAATTGGACCTTTGAGTTAACCTACCTCAAGGGTCCTGATCAAGCGATCCCCCAGACACCAGCCCTAACCGGAACAGCGCACAAAAGCACTATATCAGTTAAGGCGGTTACAGCCTACCTCATCAACTACATATAACATATCGCAACAATATAACAATGTCAGTTACAATATAACCTAATACAATATAACAATTGATCTACCTTCAATACACTCTTTACTTTGGTTATTATGTTTGCCTTTCTCCATTGCTATTATTCTTCAAACTATTCTTTGGTTACATTTGTACTAATATTTTCCCAGTCCATTTTCGTCCGGATGTTAATTACGTTTTCTGGTGTTGGTACCTCTCCCACGATCATCTCCAAACTTGTTCTAATTGCTATCCATCTACAGCATCTGAATACTATATGCTCCACTGAGTCAAGTTCACCGCAGTATATACACTCGTCCGTCTCCAGCTTTCCTATCTAATGAGGTATTCTGTGAAGCAACCATGTCCGGTGATAACTTGTGTCAGGAAATAATTAAGTTCGCCATATTTTCTATTAACCCACACGTCCACTCTGGGTATCAGTCTCCTCGTCCATCTCGCTTTATCTGCTAAGTTATTCCACCTGTCTTGCAGTCTTGCCCTGCTGCCAGTGTTTGCCTACGCGCTCTTATGGTGCATTTTCCCCTCATACCTTCGTAACCGTTCTTCTTACAACAGGTCTGCAGATGGTGTTCCGGCAGCCACCTGGAGGGCTTCTGCTGACGCTGTTCTATACGAACAGCAGATGTTTATTAAGGTTCCCGTACAAGAAGACCGAGTCGGCCACCGTAGCTAACACTCTTCTTTTATTTTCTCCGGTGCCTCCTATCCTAGGCATTATTTTGATTAAGGCCTCCACAGCTCTGCTTGCTTTTAAAGATGCATGCTCCACATGCCTGCCGAATTTCAGATGTTTGTCCAACACAAACCCCAAGTACCTACATGACCTCGTTTTTCATTTCCATTTCCGTTCCCAACAGATTGACAGTTATTTGATTGTGTTCTTTTCTTGCACTAAGCATTAGCGCCTCCATTTTTTTCTGGGCCAAGTTGCAGCCCTCTCCTCTGTAGCCAGGTACTAACTTTTTCCAGCCCGTCTTTTACCACCTTTCATATTCTTCGCCATTTGGAGTGTCAATAATCCTATCTTCTAGATAACTCTGTATAATGTTGACTAAGTATTTTGATATATTCCTTCTCCTCAATTCTCTCACTATCTCTCAAGATAGCGGGAGGGTGCTTTAATTTGTGTCTGGGTCCTTTGTTTCGGGGTGGTCTTGTGCGGAGGATTGTTAGGATGTCTTCGCGGTCTTGCTGTACCGCCCGGGCAACAAGGCGACCGCGAAGGAACGAAAGACGAGCTGCGATTGGCTGAATGTTAGCGAAGCCGCAGACCTCTTGTGAGGGGTGGTGTCTGTCCAGGCGAAGTGCGCGACGGCAGATCGCCCTTTCCTTGGAAGCCAGCTTTCTGGCGAGGTGGTTTGGGAGAACGGAGAAATTGATGGAGCGGTAATCTACCATGGGTCTGATGTACGTTTTGTATGTGTGAATGAGCGTGCTGGACCGGCAGTCATGAAGGCTGCCTCGAAGTTTGGATATGATGGCGGCAAGCCGCGGCAAGCCGCGGCAAGCCGCGGCACCCTGTCAAGCACTCGACGGGTCTCCTCGCCTCAATTGAGGGTGGACGTGAACGCCACACCCAGATAGGTGACGAGTGGTGAGAGCCGAAGACGGTTGCCCCACTGGGTGAGTTGGGCGTTGCGGGGGTCGAAGTTGCTGTTTCGTGTTTTGCGGGGGTGGCGGAATAGAATGGTTTTGGCGGGGTTGGGTTTGACCCTCCAACGCCGACACCATCTCTCGAGCTGGGCGACGGCGTTGGAAAGGGCCCTGGAGGCGCGGTGGGCCGAAATGCAGGAGGCCCAAAGGGCCGTGTCGTTCGCGTACTGGGCGATGCGCGCTGCGGGGTGATTGGGTCGGGGGATGTCGTGGCAGTAATAAATGAACAGAAGTGGGGCGAGGATCGAGCCTTGGGGAACTCCCGAAGCCGGGGTGAATGGGCGCGATATGTGTCCTCCCACTCGGACCCGGTGCTGGCGCCTACCTAGGTATGCGCGGATGATTCTTACGAATTGCGGGGGGATGCCCGAGGCCAGAAGTTTGGCCAGGAGACCGTGGTGCCAGACCACGTCGAACGCCCTCTCGATGTCCAGCATGACGGCCAAGGTGCAATGGCCGGCATTCAGGGTGACGGAAGCGTCCGTGTGGAGCTGGCAGAGCAGGTCTTGGGTGCATTTTCCGGGTTGAAACCCGTGCTGAAATGGGGGTATGACGTTGTTCTGTTCAAAGTGCCGGCGAAGGCGGGTGGCGAGGACAAGCTCGTAGACGTTGAGGAGGGAGATGGGGCGGTATGAGTTGGGGTCAGATCTGTCTTTGTGGGGTTTGGGAATCATGACGACATTGGATGTCTTCCATGATGTGGGAAAGTGTCCGGAGCGTAAGCATTGATTGGAAAGGAGCGTCAGTAGGGTGGTGGTTGCCTCAGGAAGGTGTCTGAGGACTTTCCGTGTGAAGCTGTCTTCTCCGGGGGCCGAGTTTTTCCTCTGGGAAATGTCTCTGCTACTGAGATGGGGGATAGCAGGTCGTGATCGGGCATGTCGTTGGGGGGAGGGATCAGTCGGGGAAACGGATTTCGTTATTCTCCCGTATGTGTTGGGAGATCTCGTGATAGTGGGCGTTGTCGAAGAGGGGGTCGCGGGGGATCTGGTGAATGTTTTGGAGGGTTTCGGTGAAGATGTCTGCCTTTCTTTGAGGGTCGGTTATGAGGGAGTCGTCTATTTTTAAAGGGTGAGTGTTTGAAGAGGTCTTGTCGCCGGCGATCGCCTTAAGCTTACGCCAGAAGCGAGCGCCGTCGCGGTGGTCGAGTTTCTGATAGGTGTCGATTTGTCAACTATTTATAAACATTTTTTCGATTAGATTAATTGAACAAACAATTGGTTAAACTGAGTTAACCTATAGTTAAGTTTTAAAGGCGTTCAGCTGAACAGTTTTCAAAATTAAGACTAAAATTTAAATCCATCCAATCTTCTTTTTAAATCTTATTTACTTACAAACTTAAATCTGGGATTTATATTCAGATCGAAAAAACTTTGTTTGCTTAATTAAAACTCCTTCGCGAATTATCGATGGTTTTGAATCCACTTCGAAAGTAATACTCCTATAAATTAGTTAAGCCAGGAGGATATTATTATGATTGAAAATTCACCATAAAATTCAAAATTTCACAATCGATCTGAAAACGAACCCAAATTTTGGATAAGGAAGTGTTAGGAAACTCATGAATAAATTTCTCTTGAATTTCTAAGTTAAAACGCGAATTTTACTGATTCGAAGTGTTTTTTTAATGTGGTATTTTACTCAAATATTTTTAAATCTTGATAGTAATGTTTCATTTTCGACTTTTTCATAAATAACTTCTATAGTTAGAAATTTAAAAAAAATGTGGTTTATTTCTGATCTCCAAGAAAACAAGAGAAACGTTATTTAATAATTCATCATCCTACAAAACCGTTAGGTGATTATATAAAATACTCAGCTCAGTTATTTAATTACGAAACGTCTATATTTAAGTCCTAAGTACAATAACACTTCTTATACTTAATTACTTGTTTCTTTTAAATGAAGACATAATTTGTTCAAGTTTTAAGCCTCGAGTTTCAGTATTTCTAAAGAAGCCCGTTTATTAAATGTTGATCCTTCAGGTGAAGGCAATGAAAAATGATTCCTGTGAAAAGAACAATACAATAAGCATGTTATTCGTTCTAATGTTTACCTGTTATTAATTGATACGCGTGCACGGTATTAATGAAGAAGTCAAAATACATCTGTCTTCATTACTGACACTAATGCTGGAAGGTTGCTACATCTACCGTTTTAGTTAGAACAGCTTCTATAATTTTGTTACAGAATTTTGTTACTACATTCTTTGGAGTGTTGTCCTTGGTTATTTCCTACATGTAAACTGTTCCAATTTGTTTGTCTAACAAGTAATTAATAAAAGCATTAATATGGTTATTCTGTTGCGTTGAAATCAAGCATTGTTGGTGGACTGTTTCATCAATAAATAAATAAATACATAAATGAACGAATAAATGGATAAATAAACAAAAGAACGAATAAATAAATAGATTAATAAATAAGCAGATAAACTGATGGTTAAATAAGTTAATAAAGCTCTCAATAAAACTAATGGAAGCGATTTACATCAATGGTTTGAGTAGGACCAACCCTTTTACCTGGGATATTTGAAGTTACTATGGAGTATAAAATGTATAGATGAACAATTTCACAAACAATTGATTACCTCGTTATACCATAGTATGTCATGCTTCTAATTTATAATGTCGATATTAAAAGTAAAATCAGGTTTGACATGATTTAACATCTCCCCTTTTATAAAACAAATTAAAAATCACGCGAAAACCGGACCAACCTGTATGCTATGCAACCCCATCGTGCGTGTTTCTAGTTAGGGTGGAAAGTTACTTATCTATAAAGTTGTGTCTTTACTAAAACGACAAACACTTTGCCCATAGTTAACGCTAAAATGACTTTAGTTGCTTAACGCAACGTCTTTAAAGGCTTCCAAAAGAAGAAAATTTTGTTTTAATTTACAAAGGCTATAAGGCAGATATTAATTCGTTTTCGTTCAGCCTATTTATATGCAGTGGCTGGTAGCTGACCGGGGCGTCAAAAGTTTATTAATGGGGAGCCTCAGGGTTCGGGTATGGGACCACGCCTCATTCATAAGAAGGAATTTCTACATCTATGAGATGCATTGCCTTGACTGGCGGAGTGGGCGTTCAAGAACTTCACTTTATAATATACTTCTGTGGGATCCTCTTACGTAATACGAATGAATTAAAATTGAAATGAGAATAATAATTAATGCCGAAGCAGCTGTAACGTTAATAATCTAATCTGCTACTAATTATCTCTAACAGACGAGATAAAAAAATAAAATGTATGTATAACAAGTGATTAACTCAAAGAAAATGTTATCCCGAGATAAGCTATAACTAAAAATGGAAGTAACTAGAATATATTAATTCGAAATTTAGGCATTTCAAACTCGTCTTTTTATTTTTCAAGTTTGTTTCACCGACATTTTAATCGAATAATAATTACTGAATTAACTCTGTTGGCATGGAAATAATTTAAATTGAAATTTTAATTACAGATTTTATTTAAAACCTGGATAGGAAGGGTTTACATGCTTTGTATTAGTATGGATTGTTATAAAGTCATCAATGTGGCTATAGGGATATTTTCTACTGTTCTCACTTGCCAGTTAAATTATAATCCATTCTAAAATTCAAATCTTCGTAATTGAGATTAAAATCTTTATTACTTTCTTCTTCCTGTACCTTATCCTCTAAGGACGTTGGCAGGGGGTCAAAGCCACATTTATTTACTACTAAGACAGTTCAAACTTTAGTTTCGAATCTTAATCTGGAATTTCGAACAAGTTCCAATTAGAACTTTTGAACTAACGTAACTTAACCTAATCGTACCTAACCTCATCTTCTAAGCTACCCTAATTTAACTTAATCTATCTAGCTTAAACAAATTTCATCTAACGTAATCGAATCAAATCCAGGCTACTCTAACTTAACTTAATATAATCTAATTTAATCTAACCTAACCTAACCTAAGTAAACTTAATCTTGTCTAACCTTTCTTTTAATGAGGTCGTCGTTAGCATCCTGTGGGGATTAATTGCAACGAGTGAATCTCCTTCTGGACATGGAACCGCGTAACGCATTTTGGCCCAGAGGGCCAGGGTATGTTCCTTAATTTACACAAAATTTCACATAAATTAAAATAAATTCTTACACATTTTGTTATTATAGACAAATGATAAACTAAAATAATTATTTTAATATCTATATCAGAATCTTTCTCTCTTTCTGTTTGCTAGGCCTTTTCTTTCTATAATCTTTTCCTGATCTTCCTCCGCTTGGAGTATGTTGCCTAGGTACTTATTTATATCTTCTCAATATGGTTTGTTGCTAGCCATGGTTTCGATCATGTTGTCTGGAGATACCGTTTCGCCAATGTTTATCTCTATCAATGCGGGGGCATTTAAAAAGAGTGTGTTTTGGGTCGTCCTCGGTTTCGCAGTATCAACATTGTGGCGTTTCTTCTTGTCCGATTTCATAAAGGTAAGATCCAAAAAATCCGTGCGCTGTAAGGCACTGCGTTATATAGTTTAGTTCCTCCAACCTCTTGTATTTACGTGGCCGTTCCATCGTTGTTACAATTTATTAACCATTTCAACGTCTTTCTTTGTTTATGAGGTCTGTTGGGAAAGTACGTGTTACTACTTGAAGTGCTTCCGTCGATAGTGATTTGTAGGCACTGCCTACTCTTAAATGGTTATATTCTGTATCTATTCTAGCTTCTTGCGTCATTTTCTTTTTTTGACTATTTCTTCCCAAATGGGGACAGCATATATGATTGGGTATACTACTGCTGCTAGTAGATGCCTCTTTTTTGTATGGCTCCACCTTTATTAGGCATTATTCTGCATAACTGTTTTGTTACCCATTTTGATTTGGCCACTATATGGTTTATATGGTGGATCAGAGCTAGGTTTTTATTGAGGATTACCCGCAGATATGTCAAGGCGTTGACATATGGATGTAATTGTTGTTGCCCCTATATTGAAATGTAGCAACTTCATTTGTCTCCTAGCTACTAGTACAACTGCTGCCGCCGTATGGGGAAGGTTTAATTGTTTTCGTTTCGTCCTGTTTAGAGCGCAGTTTGCTATTATTATTATCTCGTGCTCGGTTCTTTCTCTTACGATAATAGTAAAGTCATGAGAAGCTCTAGCACTTCATTATAACAGATATTTCAAAGCAGGGGGCACAAGACTGACCCTTGAAGCACCCTGCCTGGCCTTCTTCATCTTCATATCTTCTTCTACCGCCATCCATCTGTCTGTAAAGTATGCAGTTATCGTACTCACAAGGTAGCCTGGGAATCCCCACCGTATTAGTTCTCTTACTATGTCATTCCCGGGAGCACTATTGAAGGCATTTTCTTTACCTACTGTGATGAGTATGCGTAGGTCTCTGTACTGGTAATCTCCCTGGTTTCTTTCTTCTGTCATCTGTTTTACGTAGCTCAAGGCGTGGATAGTCGATTTACTTTTTTGGAACCGAACTGCCTTTCGCTGAGTTTCCAATTCTTATCCGGTCGTTCCAATTTCCTTCGCAATTTTTTTATTAGTAGATATTCGTATGCGTTGGCAATGGAATTTAACATGCCTCCTTTGGTATTATATTTTCCCAATCGTGTTCCTTGTCGACTGGAAAAATCCTTCTCATTTCCTACAATATTTGCTGCTTTGTTAGATTGATTTGAAGCTGTAGTTTTAGCTTATTGGTTACTAATCTATAGCTCTCAGTCCATACGTCATTTTCTAACATTTTACATAGGAGCCTCCGGGCCCTCGTATTCTCTTTCCCTCTCTTTTTCCCTCCGGACTTTTTTTGTTTGCATTGCTTCTGAGCATCTTTCTCTTAAATGTTAATGTTTGGATCTTTGTAATTCTTAATAAACCTTTACCTAGACAAAATTTAAAGTTTAAATCTGAGCTCTAGCTTTGCAGAACTTTCACTTAGAGGTCTCAGTTTGTTATCGGGGTTGGACTTATGAGCTAACCTAACTTAACCTAATCTTACCTAACTTAAGTAAACTATTTTAATCAACCTAATTAAATTTAATTTTATCTTATCTAACCTAATTTCTGTCGAATTTGGACATCGAACTAGTAATATCCGAATCTGACTCGTAGAATCCGAATATCATTTCATTTCATATCAGAAACTTCTCGATGTTATAAACCGCAGATTTTAACTTAAAACTAGAAATTTAACTCTGAAATCTGAAAGGATGTACTTGGTTTTGAAGAGGAAATTGGAGGCTCAAGTAGCTTGTTTAAAATACAGGATTATATTTAAAGTTTCGAAATAAAAGCTTTGATTCTCAGATCAGAAATTTTGAGTAGAATTCGGAGGTTTGCATCCAGAATCCAAATTTTATAATTTAAATTTAAAGTTGAATCTTGGATTTGACGATCCAAATTTGAGTTTTGTCTCTGAATCTCGAATTTAATAATTCAAATCCTAAAAATTTCAAATCGCTTCAGTTGGATTTATTGCAACGCTGTGACTTAATCCTTATTTTTTCCTGTGAGGAAATAAACTATCGTAAAATATTCCACCTGAGTACTCTGTTTTTGTTTAAAGGAGTCTTAGCACGGAAGCTAACCGTGCATAATTTAAATAAGCATTTGTATATACATGCAACAGATAATGCGTACGGTTTATGCGTACTTACACCTTATAGTTTATGCCTCATAATCCAAGCCAATAAATACCCAATCACGATATTGAATATTACATATAACCCGGATAGCACATAAACACACGTATTCATGGTGAAACAGAAACAGCTTAAAAGCATGCTGTTCCAATTAAATAAAATATACGAGCTTCGTAACGGTGTACAAGTTGCAGTTAATAATCGGATTCTTCTGAATAAAGCTTTGAATAGGATTTTTAATCAAATTCTACTTCCTAATGAGCACGGGAAATGCATTTAATATTTCACGTTAATACGTTACGTATGCCATAGAAAACGGAGCTGTGAGGCAGCCATACGTCAAAGAATTTTTAATTAACCGTAATATTACCACGTGCACTTACTTATTCTTTTTGCAATTTCCAAGGGTTTTATTAATAAGCGCCGCACAAAAATTTTAAAAAATCGACTGTTTTAGATGTTAGTTAATTATAACTAAAGCGACATTAATTTAATAATAGAAATGTCAAGGGAAATGCTGCAAATAACGTAGGTACAAAGAATAATAACAAAAGCTAAAGTAAAATTAAAACCAAATCTCGACAAATAAATTCGTAGCATAAAATTTCAAAATTATTATCTGAAATAATGTTACGCCTTTGCGCAGTAAATCAATCAAAAATTCCCGTCTTTATATTAAGATAGATCATATCTTATTTGTTAAGTAATAAATTTTGCTTCGAGACTTAACGAACAGGGCAATTTGCGTTTTGTTTTATTAAAGGCTAAATGTAATCATACCAACACTTATCTCTTTTTCTGCTTGCACTCAGAATATTAAATATGAACAACTAAAGGATTTCAGAAACTTGAAACCTGCCTTTTTAGACTCTAAATGCGTGATGTTTATACATTGCTAACTCATTATTGGATGATAGTTAGCCATGGTTTCAATATATTTTGTTGGCAACGAAAACTGTCCAATTCCGCGTTATGCAGAAATGTTTTGTTTGCTAAGCCTACTTTGATTTTTAATATTTCGTATGGTAAGGCAAACCAAGTTTCCTGTTACAAATGCTATTTGAGCATTAAATTCTTGGAATCTTATTGATATCACTTAAGGTTTATTTAGTATTTTAAACTTCTATTGGTAATTTATTTTATGGTATAAAAATTTAATTTGGCGAAAAAGGACAAAGAATCTTAATACACAGCTGTTTGCTATCATTTTTCTAACCAAGCGAACGAAACTTTAGATGTTGATATCAACGCATGAGGACTGCGATACTTCTTAAACTTTAGCACGGTTTTATTTAATATGTATGTATGCAATCGTTAACCTCTTATACCTTTCGGTGTAGAGGCTGGTGCGTTAGCGTATGTGGTCTTACGAGTGAAATGCACAATAAAATTTAAATGGAAGGATTAAGGATTTCAGTGCAAAGCTTTGGTCGGACACTCTTATCTTTCTAGTTTGACCGAACGAAGTGTAGGTGTCGGTGTTAGCATACGGGCGCTGTGATTCTGTGATCATTCATAATTTTAGAATTTTAATTATTCATCATGATGTACGTTGTCTTTGTAATTCTTACAATACTATTAAGATTGAAAAATAATATTCTGCGTATTTTACGAGGGCGTATTTTTATGTTATCCATGCCTCATCGTGTTATAGTTGCTAAGAACCACTTTGAAACGTTAAATAAGCCCAGTTTTTTTTTACATTTATTTCTAATAAAATTTGTTTGCTTAATCCCTCAAAAGGTTTTTTTGGCAAAAGACTAAATATATCGCTCGACTAAAAAAGTGCTTCTGGGGGTTGGGGGTAAAATTAACGCCGCAAAACATTTTTGTTTGTAAGAATAATCTAAATCCGCCTATGTAAAATTCAATAAGGAAACGTTTTCATCTCTTCCCATTTTTTTGTTAAATCCAACAGTATTCGACAAAATAAACAGATAATAAACGGCAGTGCAAAGCGCATCAGTAAAAAGAGTTAATTAAGTTGCCACGCCACGTTCTAATTTACTGTTAATAAACAAAAGAACGTCGGTTTTATAATATTCCAGCAAAACATACATCAAAAACGTTTAATTTTACAATAATTGCTCATACTGGCCACCTTGTTGTTGAAATTTTAGAACAGTTTTTGGCTGGCCGTATCTCCGGAGCTAAAATGCTCTAATTTTACCTGAAAATGCCTTACAAAAGTCGGTATAATTTAGAGACAGCCTTTATATCCCTTGAATTGGTAATTTTGCTTAGAAGCAATATGGCTTTCTATAGATTCTTACGAGGATTCATGAGGAAGTCTTGGTGTGAGTGGGCGATGATGCTTTCAGACAACATCATTAGTGACGTACATACATTCTAGTAAAACCAATTGCATTACTTTAACCTCTAGTTTGGATACTACAAAGTCAGTGTTGCTTGCAAACAACTGTGCCATTATTATCAATATGGATGTTAACACGTTTTATAGAAAACCTAAAAAACAATTGGCGTTGTTACCACCACACGACGGCAATTTGTCTGATGCTGACATAGCAGATGTATCAGACAATGAGGACGGTTTTTATAAAGGTTTTGAAAATGATGTATCAGGAACAAATTTGTGTGGCGTAGGAAAGGACAAGCTTATGCCTGCTATTCCATTTGATTACGATTCTGATGATTCTGATGGAGACTGGGATACTGAAGACGATTTACCTGTTGCTCAACTACAAGTACAAATTTCATCGACAATAAATCAATCTTCAAGCTTCCAAATGAAAGATTCCAAATGGAAAAAACAAGACTTTGGCTGCTGACGAAAATGAAATTTTGAAGAAAACGATATAGATGAAGTTACTCCACTAACATACTTCCAAATTTTTTTTAGAAAAGAACTAATTGCCTTGGTAGTGCAGCAAACCAACCTTTATTCTGTCCAATGTACTGGTACATCCATCAATATAAATACTAAGGAAATTGAACAGGTTATAGGAATGTTAATTCTTATGGGTGTTATAGACTTTCCATCATATACCGACTATTGGAGTCAGCACTATCGATTACGAAAAAATTTCTAGCATAATGAGTTTGAAATGGTTTCAAAAACTTCGACGTTTTATACATTTTGCAAATAATCAAGAAAATGGAGGATCGCCTGATCGGCCCTGGAAAATTCGTCCAGTAATAAATGCAGTGCGAGACCAGTGCCGACTTTTAGATCAAGATGAAATGATGGTACCGTATAAAGGTGCGAGAGCTGAAAATTTGAGACAGTATATCTAAAATAATCCCCAAAATTGGGGATACAAAATATTTGTACGCTGTGGAGTGTCCGGTATCATATGTGATGTTGTACCTTACACAGGCAAAGGCATAACGGCTGACGAACTAAACAGTGATGAACAAAAATTTGGTATTGGAGGCCAACTAGTCATCCCGTTATGTAAAACCATCCCATCAAATTTCACCGCCAAAGTGTTTTTCGGCAATTATTTGAATTATTTGCCTAACTAACGTTCGGCTAAATAAACGTCAGCTTCGCCACATAAAGTATCACTTTTCCTCCTAATAACATAATCTACTATTATCCGCAAACGTCACAAAAGTGGCAACTTATGTGTCTTTATTCACAAGGTAAAAGTGTCACTTTATCGGATTAGGCACATAAAGTACGCAAATTGCGTATCTATGGAGTTTAAAGCTGGATCTTGGTAGTACTTGATCTGCTGAACATTTTCTCTAATTTAACCGAATCTCTAAATCTCTATCTCTTACTGTTTTCGAGATCACCATGCATTTCGTCGTTATCCTGGACACCCTGTATAATGCAATTTTAACCTTTGCAAATACAATGAGATCGAAAAAAGATGATTCTGAGCAGGCCTTGACTAGTACAACACGATTGGCAAGACTGATTTCAAAATGTGGCAGTAGGTTAGAGGTTAATAAATGTCAAATAAATTAAAACACAAAACAGTATTTATTTAGGGAACAAACTGAAAACTAAGATGAATACATGTTAGAGTAGGTGTTCAAAATGTGATCCTTCACTAGTATTACAACGATAAACTTAAATAATTCTGGAAACAAGATTGCAAAACTGACTTACATTTGAAATGTCACTGTCACATTATAATTCATAGGCATTCTAGAACCAGTGTAGCCAATCGTGTTGTACTAGTCAAGGCCTGCTCAGAATCATTTTTTTTTCGATCTCATGGTAGTATTAAACAAGAGCCAGCTTGTTTTACCTAATCAAATAAAATTTATTCAAGGCAAAAGATAAAGCTGCAAAGCTGGCCTTTTTATCGAACCACACATTTTTATCGCAGACTAAGCTACACGTAAATTCTTTAAAATTGGCATTTCTTTGAGGTGTTTTAATAGATTAAATCATAACAATTGAAATCATGATGTCTCTAGGTTTTATTCTTACGTTATCTACAAAGAACATAAGCTGTCGAGTATTTTACAGATAGCACTGCTTATTCGAAAAATGGAAATATTTTTAATTTATTACCGTAAATTCTTACTCTTAAACATTTTAGAGCAAAAGCAAAATTTTAATTCGATAAGGCAAGGCATTTGACTCTCAGTTTAATGTTTTTTCAATCTCGTACATGTTTTAATTTTTCATTTGCTTGCAGCGTTTTAAAGATCTACAAAATTTTGGATTATTGATTTTGGCATCATAAAAATGAATTTTTATTTTCGGTATAATCCAAGCTAAATAAATAATTAACAAAACGAATGTTATTTGCAGATGATATGGTAATTTCTTAAGAACGAAGTTTAAGGCAATTACAAACATTATATGAAAGAGACAGCATTCTAAGGACAACCCCGGACGTCTAACTAAACTAAACAATCTAACTGAAAATGTTAAACAACCCTTTTGTTAATAAATGTAATTAAATAGTGACTAAATTTTGCTTTTACTGTTTTTGGATTAAGTGTTTCGCCTTCGGAGTTCAAAGGACCGTTTTGGAAATAAAAATTAACCAAACGATAATTCATTCATTTTTTATTGTTTCAGGATGTGATGAATCCGTTCAGGAGCTCCAAAGGACCCTTCTTGTAATAAACATTAACCCACTGTAATTAATCTACTTTATATTGGTTTATGATGTGATGAACTGATCCGCTCTTGGGTCCAAAGTCTTTTAGTAGTAATAACAATTAACCAAAAATTATTGATTTCGGGGACCCTTTTTGGTAATAAAAATTAACCAAACTAATTATTTTTTTATTACTTCAGAACTTCATTCATGAACTCCGGAGTTCCAAAGGATATTTTTGCCAATAAAAATTAACTGTTTCTGTTTTATTGGTTCAAGACTTCATGAGTTCCAAAGGTCCCTTTTTGTGATCAAAATTAGCCCAGTGTAATTGACGAAAAGATAATTGGCCTTCCTCTTTATTTTTCAGAATTTTATGAATATGCTCAGAGCTCCAAACGACCCTTTTGGTAATAAAAATTAAGAAAAGATGATTACTTTATTTTTTATAGCGTCAGGACATTATGAATCTACTCCAGAATTATAAAGGACCTTTCGATTACTAAAAATTAACAAAACTGTAATTAAGTCTCTCCGGATCTATTATAAGAAAAATTAACCAAACGAATCAATTGACTTTTTTACTGTTTTAAGAAGTGATTGATCTGCTCAGGAGTTCCAAAGGGCCTTTTCAGTAATGAAAATTAACCACAGATAATTAATTTACTTTTTATTGCTTCAGGATTTCATGAATCCCTTTCGGAGTTCCAAAGGACAATTTTGGTAATAAAACTTAATTACAGATAGTTAATTTATATTTTTGCTGTTTCAGGGCGTGATGTATCTTTTCAGGAGTTTCAAAGGATTCTTTCGGTAATAAAAATTAACCAAATTGTAATTGATTCACTTTTTTATTGTTTCAGGATACGCTGGATCTGCTCAGGAGTTTCAAATAACGCTTTTGGTTATAAAAATTAACCGAGCAATAATTAATTCTACTTTTCATTGTATTAGAATTTCACGAGTAATTAGCATTCCTTTTTATTGTTTCAGGATTTCATGAATCCGTTCCGGAGTTCCAAGCAATCCTTTGAGTAGTAATCACAATTAACCAAAGATAATTAATTATTTTTTCATTGTTTTAGGACTTCATCAATCTACTCAAGAATTTCAAAGGACCTATTTGGCAATAAAAATAAACCAAACGCTAATTAGCTTTCCTTTTTATTGTTTCAGATTCGATGTAGCATTCCAAAGTTCTTTTTGAAATAAAAATTAATCAAACGATAATTAATTTTTTAATTTATTGTTTTAGGATTTAATGAATTCGCTCTGAAGATCCAAAGGACCCTTTTTAACAGTAAAAATTAATCAAACTATAACTAATGTTTTATTTTATTGTTTCAAGATTTCTTAAATCAATTTTTGAGTTCCATAGGATTTTGAAGGAAGGAAAAATAAATAAACTGTAGTTAGTTTTTTTTTTGTTTTAGGATTTGAAGACTTAGAGTTCCAAGTTCCAGTTTGTAAAAAAGTTCACCTAACGATACTTGATTTTCTTTTTTATTGTTTCAGAATTTTATGAATCCAATCCGGAATTTCCAAAGGACCTTTTCGTTAACCCCAGATAATTTACTTTTTTATTGCTTCAGGATATGATAGATCCGATTAGGGATTCCCAAGAACCCTTTTGGCAATAAAAATTAATCAAACAATAATTAAGTTATCTTATATTGTTTCAGAACTTCACCTGTTTCAAAGTTCCTAAGGGCTCTTTTGCCAGTAATAACAATTAGCTAGAGATAATTAATTTAGGATTTTATTGCTTCAGGATGTGATGGATCTGCTCAGAAGTTCAAAAGGGCCCTTTTGGTAATAAAAATTAACCTCAGATTATTAATTTACTATTTTTATTGTTACAGGATTTCATGAGGGTCTCTTCTTCGGTAATAAAAATTAAGCAACGGATACGTAATTTTTTTTTATTACTTCAGGATGTGATGGATCCGCGCAAGAGTTCCAATGGTCCTGTTTAATAATAAAAATCAAAAACTCCCTGATTTTCTTTTTTATTGCTAAATGTCTTAATGACTCCATTTCAGAATTCCAAAGGAAAAAGGTTAACCAAATGATACTTAATTTCCATTTTTATTGTTTCAGGATTCCATGAATCCATTTTGGGATTCCAAAGGACATTTTTGATAATAAAAATAAAGCAGACGATAATTAATCTTCTGTTTTATTGTTTCATTGTTTCAGAATTTCATGAATCCGCTCTGGTATTCCAAAGAACCTTTTTGGTAATTGATTTTCCTTTCAGGATTCCATTAATCCACTCCGGAGTTCCAAAGGACCGTAATAAAAATTAATCTCAGCCAATTAATGAACTTTTTTTATTGTTTCCGGATGTAATGAATATACTCCTTGTGTAATAAGAATTAATTTACTATTATTGTTTCAGGCTTTCATGGATTCATTAAGAGTTCCTAAAGGACCTTTTTGGTAATAAAAATTAATCGGATGATAATTGATTCTCCTTTTTATTTATTTTTTTTTTTTAGAATTATATGAATCCGTTTCGGAGTTTCAAGCGACCCTTTTAGTAGTAATCACAATTAACCAAAGATAATTAATTATTTTTTCATTGTTTTAGGACTTCATCAATCTACTCAAGAATTTCAAAGGACCTATTTGGCAATAAAAATAAACCAAACGCTAATTAGCTTTCCTTTTTATTGTTTCAGATTCGATGTAGCATTCCAAAGTTCTTTTTGAAATAAAAATTAATCAAACGATAATTAATTTTTTAATTTATTGTTTTAGGATTTAATGAATTCGCTCTGAAGATCCAAAGGACCCTTTTTAACAGTAAAAATTAATCAAACTATAACTAATGTTTTATTTTATTGTTTCAAGATTTCTTAAATCAATTTTTGAGTTCCATAGGATTTTGAAGGAAGGAAAAATAAATAAACTGTAGTTAGTTTTTTTTTTGTTTTAGGATTTGAAGACTTAGAGTTCCAAGTTCCAGTTTGTAAAAAAGTTCACCTAACGATACTTGATTTTCTTTTTTATTGTTTCAGAATTTTATGAATCCAATCCGGAATTTCCAAAGGACCTTTTCGTTAACCCCAGATAATTTACTTTTTTATTGCTTCAGGATATGATAGATCCGATTAGGGATTCCCAAGAACCCTTTTGGCAATAAAAATTAATCAAACAATAATTAAGTTATCTTATATTGTTTCAGAACTTCACCTGTTTCAAAGTTCCTAAGGGCTCTTTTGCCAGTAATAACAATTAGCTAGAGATAATTAATTTAGGATTTTATTGCTTCAGGATGTGATGGATCTGCTCAGAAGTTCAAAAGGGCCCTTTTGGTAATAAAAATTAACCTCAGATTATTAATTTACTATTTTTATTGTTACAGGATTTCATGAGGGTCTCTTCTTCGGTAATAAAAATTAAGCAACGGATACGTAATTTTTTTTTATTACTTCAGGATGTGATGGATCCGCGCAAGAGTTCCAATGGTCCTGTTTAATAATAAAAATCCAAAAACTCCCTGATTTTCTTTTTTATTGCTAAATGTCTTAATGACTCCATTTCAGAATTCCAAAGGAAAAAGGTTAACCAAATGATACTTAATTTCCATTTTTATTGTTTCAGGATTCCATGAATCCATTTTGGGATTCCAAAGGACATTTTTGATAATAAAAATAAAGCAGACGATAATTAATCTTCTGTTTTATTGTTTCATTGTTTCAGAATTTCATGAATCCGCTCTGGTATTCCAAAGAACCTTTTTGGTAATTGATTTTCCTTTCAGGATTCCATTAATCCACTCCGGAGTTCCAAAGGACCGTAATAAAAATTAATCTCAGCCAATTAATGAACTTTTTTTATTGTTTCCGGATGTAATGAATATACTCCTTGTGTAATAAGAATTAATTTACTATTATTGTTTCAGGCTTTCATGGATTCATTAAGAGTTCCTAAAGGACCTTTTTGGTAATAAAAATTAATCGGATGATAATTGATTCTCCTTTTTATTTATTTTTTTTTTTTAGAATTATATGAATCCGTTTCGGAGTTTCAAGCGACCCTTTTAGTAGTAATCACAAGCAACCAAAAGTAATTAATTTACTCTTTCGTTATTTCAGGACTTCATGAATCCATTTTGAAATTCCAAGTGACTTTTTTGGTCACACAAATAAACCAAATGATAATTAATTTTCCTTTTTATTGTTTCAGGGTTTTATGAATCCGTTCCGATGTTCCTAAGGACTCTTTTTGTAATAAAAATTACTCAAACGATAATTCTTGTGTCAGGATTTAATGAATTCGCTCCGAAGTTTCAAAGGACCCTTTTTGATAGTAAAAATTAACCGAATTGTAACTAATTTTCTGTTTTATTGTTTCAAGATTCCCGAAATCCATTTTGGGTTCCCAGGTGTTCCTGGAAATTTTTATGGTTCCTGGTGGAGTTTAATGAATGATAGAACACGAGAGTGATTCAGTAGAGGTTAGCAAAAATTAAGTTTTTGCTATAAACGTTCTGTTGATTCTTAGTGCATTTTTATTTGAGCACGACCAAGGTAGTACAAGAGTTTGTGAGAATTTTGATTCTACGCCTCTGCTGCAATAAATTAATATTTCGATCGCATAACTGTGGTAGTCTGTATTTAAAATAAATTTAAAGAAAATAATTATAGTTTTATAGTTTATAATATATATTTTCATGCCATCAATTAATTTAATGAGACTGCAATGATATAAGATTGAGATCTTTGTTAGTTTCAGGTAAATCCCACGACGCTGAGCAGCGTTACCAGGATGAAGACAACTTTAATTCATCATCAGGATGTAAGCGATTTTCATTTTATTTTCTTTACTTTTTGATGAAAGTAGATTGTATCTGCAATTAATGAAACGGTAACTGTTTTGTTTTATTTTTAGGGGCCAGTTGCAGTTCAAACGGATGCTTTTTCGCTGTTAATAAGGAAGTGATCTTTTTCAAGTAATACGTAACGCTTTTCGGGAAATCGGTTTTTGTTCCCATCATGCAAACATGCAACTGTTTTGCTGACTAAATGCAAGGAAATGCAGTTTGTTTATAACATTTAAAATCATGAGTCCTTTTCGGTGTAATAATTGTATTGTGCGAAGTTCGGTTCGGTTTTTGGAAGATTTAATGGTTCCTGCCGGGCTTTAATGGAGGATGGAGCCAAAGTAAATAATTAAGATATTATTGTTAAACGTTCAGCGATTTTTGCCACCTTTGTTTTAATCTTAAAGGTATTTTTACGTTTCCATCTTTTATATTTTTCTATTTTCAAAGTAAAATGAGGTTTTATAATTATGCTAAGCATTATAAAAAAATCAAGACAAAGAACAGATAATTTATAGAATCTAGGATATCGTTTAATGTTTCGCTCCATAAAATTATTTTAAAGTTGGCATTTATCGATTTTAATTTTAATTTTTAATTTATAAGCAATCGATGTAAAACAGGCATCTGATTAAGTAACACTTATTTTCGCAAACGCACAATAAATCAACATTTCTTGTAGAGATAAGGCAAACATAAACTCCCAAACCTGCGATAGTTTTAAAAGTAACAGCTGGTTATTTAAAAGGCAGTACTTTGAGTAACGACCTTATTTTTCGGTGTCAACCTGTCACTGTTAATACATTTAGTGTCCCTACTATTATAATAACCAGTTACATAACTCCTACACCAACTCGGAACGTCGTTAAAATCATAATTATATCAATCAATATCTGCTTATCGATTCTGGTTTAGTAACATGCCATTTGATCGATTATATCCGACCGGTTTCCTACGACTCCTACGAGATAGCACAAACTTCAAGACGTATAAATATTACATACATTATTTATTAGGTTTGTTTTTAAAACGAAAAGCGTCTCATTCTTTTTATGAATTCATGAATGCCTCGTTTTGAAAAAGGAAAATCTTCGATATCTTCTTCAATTATTGATAAATTACAGATTAGGGTATTTTTTATTAACAGTGTAAGGCGATGATAAACTAAATTTTACAATTTTCTTATAAATTCCAAAATACAGCAAAGTTGATTTTTAAAAGTTATTTTTTGAATTAATTAATGTTCTAAGTTTTCAGATCTTTAAAAATTTTATAAATAGAAAATATAGAAAGACAGATTCCTTTAAAGAAACGATCCGAAATTTCGGGTTTTTAAAAAACCTCATACATAAAATATACAGGAAAGAATTACTGAAAGTTACTTTCAGAATTTATTGAAATGAAACAAATTCTTTCAAACGTTCTGCATTTTGCAGCTTTTTAAAAAGTTATTTCCTGAATTTATTAAAATAAGGCAAGTTTTTGAAAATCCTTATAAATAAAAAATAAAGGAAAAAAGCTTATTGAAAATTATTACCTGATTTTGAATTTTCAGTTTTTTTAAAATCCTAAAAAATGTTAAAAAGAATATTGCCGAAAGTTATTTCCGGAATTTATCAAAATTTTAACGTTCTGAATTTTCAGTAGTCCTTAAAATCAAAAAAATATAAAAAACGGTTGCTCAATGTTTCCCGAATTTATTAAAATAAGGCAAATTATTTCAATTTTTTAAAAATCCCTATAAATAAAAAAATTCAGGAAAGAGGATTGCTGAAAATCATTTGCTGAATTTATTAGAATAATGTAAATTCCTTCAAATGTTCTGAATTTTCATGCTTTTCGAAATCCTGATAAATAAAATATATGTATAGGAAAGAGATTGCTGAAAATTATTTTCTAAATTTGTTAAAATAAAACAAATTCTTTTAAACCTGAATTTTTAAAAAATCTGCAAATAAAAATTATAGGAAAAAAGATTGCCGAAAATTATTTCCTGAATTTATTAACATAGGGCAAATTCTTTTAAAAGTTGTGGATTTTCAGGTTTTTAAAATCCTTGCAGATAGAAAAAAGATTGCCAAAAATTATTTTGCGAATGTATAAAAATAAGGCAAATTCTTTTAAACGTGAATTTTTAGGCTTTTAAAAATCCGTACGAATTCAAAAAAAAGAAAAAAAAAAATTTCTGAATTGATTACCATAAAGCAGATTCTTTTAAATGCTCAGCTTTTGAAGTTTTCAAAGATCCCAGGAATAAAAAATATTTATTGAATTCACTCGCAATTTCTTGTTTATTTTGTATTTGTCGATCAGCTACAGTCATGACATCGTAAATTGTGCTAATTTTGTTATTTTTGGTATTTATCTTTTGTTTAATGATATTCCAAACCATTGTACTAGATGTAAGAAGCAGGAAGTTGTTTACTGTAGCAATTCTTTTTTGCATCCTCGATATTTTTCGTACGTTTTTTTTTTAAATATTATATACTGCAATTTTAAATTAGGTTAAGTTTGGTGGCAGTCAAGGTTTTTTCAGTCTGGTATGTACTCTAAATAGTTTTTTGGGAAAAGTTATTTCAAATAAACTGCTAAACGTATTTAAAAATACATATATCATATATTTTCTCATATGACTTTTCAGTATATATGTTATGGACCAAGTGATTAAAACGGACATTATGCATAATGCCCGGTCATTATGAATAATGACAAACAAAATCGGTCACTGTAATAAATTTCAAGTTGTTTATCATAATTTATCAAATTGACCGGTCAATATGAATACTGTTACCATATAACTGGACAATGTGATAATAAGATACCTTTCTGGCAACAGTAGACAGGTGTGTCAGACTGTCAGATTGTCATTGCGTTTGAGTTACACGTGTATATTGTTTAGTACCGGTTGTTATGTTCAATTGGCAAGTTTTAATTTTACTTCTGTTTCCTAAAATAGTGCGAACTTTTTAAAAATATAATATCAATCATGGAACAATTTTCAAATAGTATGAATAATCGTTTCAACATTCGATTAAACGAGTTAATAGCTACAAAAGGACAGAACACTCAAATTCTTACAAAATCTGCATATTTAACGATGATAGAGAAAGTAAAAGAGGCAAAAACCAAAGCGACTTCAAAATTACCGGAAGAATATCAACGTTTACGCAGATATGACGTTGTCGCTATCGGAGTAACGGAAAAATTAATTTATCCTCTAGAAGAAGGAAGTTTGGTTAAATATTACGTTTACACCGAAGAAATTTTTAAAATATTGCACGACGCCCATATTGCTATTGGCCATAGTGGTAGAACCCGCATGGAAAAAGAATTAGGTAAGAAATATAAAAATATTACAAGGGAGATGATCCTAATTTACTTGAGCTTGTGTGAAATTTGTCCGAAGAAACATAGTATTCCTAAGAAAGGTTTGGTGGTTAAACCAATTTTAAGTAAGGAAATGAACTCGAGGTGTCAAGTCGATCTCATCGATATGCAATCAGAAGCCGATGACCAATATAAATTTATATTAGTGTATCAAGACGATTTAACTAAATTTGTTCAACTACGACCATTGAAAACAAAAAGAGCTGAAGAAGTAGCATATGTTATCTTAGACATTTTTACAATTTTCGGTGCTCCAAGTATTCTACAAAGCGATAATGGCAGAGAATTTGCCAACGATGTCATCAAAGAACTTTGTAGCATGTGGCCCGAGTTAAAAATGGTGCATGGGAAGCCCAGGCACTCGCAAAGTCAGGGCTCAGTAGAAACATGCAATCAAGACGTAGAGAATATGCTTAGTTCTTGGATGGCAACTAACAACACTAACAAATGGTCGGAAGGAATACGTTTTGTACAACCGATGAAAAATCGAGCCCATCACACTGGTATAAACTGTAGCCCCTATGAGGCCATGTTTGGTACAAAGTTAAAAGTTGGTCTAAAGAGTTCCATACCTTACGAAGTATTAACCAACATTAATACGGAAGAAGATTTAGAGGTTCTTTCTAAAAGTAATGACAATAAAGAAAGTAGTAATTGCTCAGACTCTGAAGGATCAAGTGCCGTTCAAGATAATATTGTAAAAGATTCTTCGATAATGTCACCCCCATATTGCAACATAATTGATGAAGCTCAGATACCTACGTCTTCGCATGCAAAAGATTCCCAACCAAACCAAAACGTTATTACTATTACAGAGTCGGTGAATGAGAAAAAAAAAAGAATTCAATCAGTTGCTCCAGAAATAGAAGAAAAAGTAAGAAGTGTGTCTAAAAAAAGGAAAATGGCTTTATCTAATCTTAAAAAACAATCAGAAAAAATGGTTGATACGTCGAATTCCAAATACCCAGCAGCCAGCAGCTAATGTCGGTGAAATAGTAAGAGTTCGTGTACCAGATGTAGATCGATCCCGGTCTGATGGAAGAAATATTTTAGCTGTTGTTGTTGCTGTTGAAGATAAAAACTTTTACAAATTGGGCACCAAACATGGTATGTTGAACCAATTATATTCCAGAAATCAATTTACTATTTGTAAAGAAAATTTCATTTCCGCCGGAGAAGTACCGGATGCAGATATCTCACTCAGAGAATGTGCAAGAATGTCATCTGGTTCTGGAGGCCAAGGCTATAATCGATGCTGTTGTAAAGGTGGTTGCAAATCGAATAGATGCAATTGTCGCAAAGAAAAAAAATTATGCAATTCAAAGTGCCATCAAAGTGTTAATTGCTCGAATAAATAACTAATAAAATATTTTTAATATACTGTACCAAAAATGATATCCTGGAGGTTTACTTAAGTTGATTTTTACTTTGTTGTCGTTCATTATGTTCTCTAAAATAAATAATTGTTTACGAGCAAGTGGAAACTTTCTTTTTAAAATCAAATTGCCCAAAGGGAAAGTAGCTTTATTCATAGTGCCTGGTCAGTTTAATAAATTAATCAATATTTATCAATTTGTCCGGTCATTTTGGACATTATTCATAATGACCAGACATTATGAATAATGACCTGTTAATCACTTTGTCCATAACATATACATCGATCCAATTTTCTTTTGTTAACAATAGGATAAAATGATTTAAGTTTTCTTCCTACAATATACGTTTATATTATTGTGATAGCTGCAGAAGGCCTTTATAATTTACAGCTTTATGAATTGTTTCATATTTCGGCCGCAAATTATTGTTAAGTGAAAACTACTTTTTATGTCGTCCACGTTGGTTCAACAAATAAACATTATAAATTGCACTTTTTAAATTCAAATTTGGATGCTATTACCTCTAACGGGTCGTCGTGAAGGTTCGTTATTTATAATTAGATTTTACAAAAATAAAAATTAATCACACAATTTTTAATGCAGATTTAATTCAATAAATCATCCCTACTTAATTATATCTTAATATTAAATTTGCTTCCTCATAATTTAATCCACTTCAGTTCAGTTCTCACCGTGACCTTTCAAACGAATTCCAAAAACATTTGTTTACTTCCACCTCCAATTCAATACGATTCTCGTTCCAAATAAAATTTAAATCGCCTCTAGTTCAAATCTAATTTATTTCTAATTTGCATTTTGGTCCATTTCCAGTTTGTATTTAGTTTATTTCGAATTCCGGTCCAATCCAATCTCAGTTCCAGTCCAATTTACTTTCACTTCCAGTTTCGTTTATTATTTATAACTTCATATTAATATTTTACTCATTCACTGTATCAGAAAATTATTCTGATTATTTTTAAACTTTGTTTCAAAATTAAAAGATTTATTTTATATTCAACAACTCGGACGAGTAACTTTTAATGCTTCTTGCTCGTGCAATTACAAATCATTTTCTGTTTATAAATTTGTTTTTTTCTCGTTCCTCAGATTTTTCAGAATATGTTTTTTTTAACCATAACAACTGTAATTACAAAGTTTCTATGATAACCATTTTTTTAAATTTCTATGACAACCATTTCTAGCTAATTATAATCTAAAAACAATTATAACGATAAATTATTTACATTAACAACTTAATAATTAATCTATTTAAAATTTTATATTACAATTTTTATAATTAAATCTGCATCAATAATTTTTTAAAAAATAGCCTTTATTTATAATTAAAAGTAACATCACCTTAAATCAACAACATCCAAAGGCAGATATCATATCAATATATTTTGTTTTCGTTACTTCTTAAATGCGACTTAATTTGGAAAGAAACTAACTGTGGACGATGATCAAATAGTACAGTATCAATCGTGCAAAAATCCAAAATACTAGTGCTAGAGTGTGAGAAAACATTATCAATTAAATTATTCAGTCGCGATGGGGCATACGCTTTAAACGTAAAACCACATGAACGTAAAAGGTTTACAACATCTACTACCTTTTCCCCAGTAGAAGAAAAAAACTTCACAATGTTCAAATCACTTGCCCGACAATCCAAAATTATATTTTCAGATATTTCACAAAAACAGAATCGCTTGACCCTGAATTTATTAAAATAATGCAGATTCCTTTAAATATGCTGGGTTTTCAGGTTTTTAAAATCCTTTTTCTTCTTCTTCTATGTCATGATCTCTTAAGGATATTCACGAGGGGGTCAAAGCCACATTTTTAAACGACTTGGCACCGTGAACTTTGTTATATCCCCTTATACTAAGGAAATGTGTTCTCTGCCGTGGTTCCCCGTTGCCTTTTGCAGAGTTGGTGACCTTGTACTAAGTGTATAGTGTATGCATCTTGTTACTAAGTATATGAAGTCAATCACTCCGCAGACAGAATAGAAATAAAAAACATAGAGAAAAAGAATCTGAAAGTTATTTCATGAATTTACTAAAATAAGCAAAATTCTTTTAAACGTTCAGAATTTTCAGGTTTTTGAATATTCTTAGAAATAAAAAATACAGGGTGGTCCATAAGTAATGGGACACAGACCAACACTAGGTTCGCGGGGCCAAATATTGCGATTTACCTAAAATTACCTTAGTCGAAAAGTTAATATTTAGGGAGACACAGGGTGTCAAAGTCGAAATTTTCATAGAAATATTGCGAAAACTTAGAAATTACAGAATTAAAATTTCGACTTTGACACCCTTTATCTCCCTAAATATCAACTTTTGGACTAAGGTAATTTTAGGTAAATCGTAATATTTTAGCCTCACCATTCTGCGGTTGGTCTGTGTCCCATTACTTATGGACCACGCTGTATACGAAAAAAAAATTGCTGAACATTGTTTCCTGAATCTATTAGAATATACCAAATTCCTTTAAATATTATGGATTTTCAGATTTTTAAAAACCCTTACAAATAAAAAATATAGGAAAAATATGACTGAAAGCTATTTCCTGAATATATCAAAAGAAGACAATTTCTTTTAAACTTTCTGAATTTCTCTGGTTTCTAAAAATCCTTGCAAATAAAATATAGTAGAGGGAAAATTGCTGAAAGTTATATCCTGAATTTATTAAAATATACCAAATTCGTTTAAACATTCTGAATTTTCAGGTTTTTGAATCCTATCCTTATAAATAAAAAATATAGAAAAAAGGATTGCAGAACGTTATTTCTTGAATCTAGTACTAAAATATGCCAAATTCTTTTAAAAATTATGGATTTTCAGGGTTTTAATAATCCTTGCGAATAAAAAATACAGGAAAAAAGGTTGCTGAAAGTCATTTCCTGGATTTATTAAAATAAGGCAAATTTTTTAAATATTTTGGATTTTCAGATTTGTAAAAATAATAATAATATTAATATGTACTTATTTCTATTGATTTAAAACAGATAAATAACAGCATACCTAGAAATATAAATAATAAAGAACAACGTAGCCTGTTACTCAAAAAATCACGTATCTTATGGCGCCCAGACTAGTTGACGTAATTACTTAACATTATCATCAAATATATCAATATCACTATTTTCTATACATAAATCGTTACACACAGATAAACTTCGATACAATCCTTACAAATAAAGAACGTAGGAAAAAAGCTAGCTGAAAGCTATTTCCTGAATGTACCAAAAGAAGCCAAATTCCTTAAAACGTTCTGAATTTCTTAGGTTTTAAAAAACCTTAAAAACAAAAAGGAGAAAAGGGTTGCTGAAAGTTATCTTGAATTTATTAAAATAGGACAAATGTTTTTAAACCTTCTGAATTATCCGGTATTTTAAAGACCCGATAAATAAAAATGTAGGAAAAAATTAGTGAAAATTATTTCCTGAATTTATAAAAATAAAGTAAGTTCTTTTAAACATTTTGAATTTTCGGGTTTTTAAAGATCCTTAGCAATAAAACAAATATAGCAAAAAAGATTTCTGAAAATTATTTCCTGAATTAAAATTTTGTTCATTTATGGTTACTGGAGGCTCCTGTTTCTGGATCTATAATTTTGGCTGGTATTAATATAATGTTATCTCATGTTTTTAATAAAGGAAATTATTTAAACATTCTGAATTTTCAGGTTTTTGGAAATTGTTTAGAAATGTTTATTTTTAGTCAGTGTTTATTGAAATTAGCAACCTGTCAAATCTCTAAACATTGCATACTCTTTCATTTTTCTGACAATTGTAACTTTCCATACTTAAAAAATGCAAATCCTTTTAATACATACATCAAAAATTACCAATAACTCTTAAGCAGAAAATAATACGAACAAGAATAATTATTTAATAACTTCCTAACGAAGTTTACGGATGTAAAGCTATCAAGTAAAGCTTAACGCATATGGTATCAGCAGGTGATAATTCCAATTTATACTCCTTGAACAACCGTCTATTAATTAGATTCGTTTGAAATATAGTTGGTTCATTTAATTATTGAGCAGTTGTGATTCAGTTTTACGATAACTTCCAATAAAATCTGGATTAATACGCTCGTCTTATTGGAAATAAAAACGTAATCGGGGCATTAATCAAGCTCTAAACCTTAGAAATCAGGTGAATTAAACGTTCTAACAAGCTTTGATCGCTCATAAACTTTCTATACCAATGTTGTAATCGATCTTTATCTTTTGAATTTAATAATTTGTTTTTTAAATATGTTAGTTCTGTAAATGGAAATATGCAACTGAATTAAATTGGTTTAACAATTTGTTTTATACAATTTTTTTGAGTTAAAGTTAAAAATACAAAAAATTCATTAGAAAAAGGAATCTCAAACTCAGTAATCCGAACGCACGCTTGTCTGAATCTCAGTAAAGCGAGTAGAATCTCGCTAATCCGGACTTCTTTGTTTTTCTTGTTATACATTTCTGAGCTCGAATTATTGATACTTAGCGCTTGTGACAAATTTTCTGGGTGTTATATTAACTGATACAAAGTCAAATTTACCACTTTAAAACTTGCTCCAATGAGTGAACCCTTAAAATGTGATGTCTAAAATCACAAATTGTTAGTTAACAATGAATAAAGCTCCAATATATACGGCATTAATCCTTTAATAATAATAATTCAAGTGCTCGAAAACGAACCATTACTTATGTATAGACATTGAAGAAGGTTTCAAATTCAAGAAGGAACGGTTGTTCACATTAATAGCATTTAATGAAGGTCTAATGTTACTGTAATTTAATATACTCATGCATTTCCTTACAAGCACATAAACGTTTAAGTACCATACAATGTAATAAACTAAAAGAATTTTAAATATTTGTCAGGTACATTACATAATTATTATTTGTTCTTGTCATTATGTATTACTATAGGCATATTTTATTGTTTTTCTGTATATCGTAGTACAACCTGTGGGAATATGACGTTCGCACGAAGCTTTTATTATGGAAATATTAACAAGCTTGAATATAAATTAGAAATTTCGAATTCGATGTGGAAAACTCTACGCAAAGGAATGCTTTAAATTAGTTTTAGAATTGTTTTACACATTTATGTATAATGTAGCAGTTCGACACTCTTTTTATAATCAAACTCTACCACTTTTGTTAAATATTTTGCTAAATCAGTTCAATGCTTTTAACTACAAAAATCAAATTATAAAAATTCATTGCAAATTACTTAAAGCAATAATTTAACCAAATATCAGTTTAAATTACGTAACTTTCGTTATAAATATTTCTTGAATATTCAAATTATAACTGTAGTTGCTCTTTTACTCTACGAATTATAATTAGGATAAATTCTTGAAATTTATTTCCTAAAATAATGCATGGAATGCTTCTAAAAAATTGCGTTGTTTACATTAAAACAAAGATCGTTTTTATCGATGTTAAAACACCAACTTTATTTCCAGAAGCTGTAAGAAATCTGTGAAAGTATCTAACATAATTTGTCTCCGTTATTGTGAAACGGTTATGTCAAAGATGGTTGGAGGCTATTTAGGAAAATCCCACCGAGCAAATTCCGTTACCATAATTATTAAACCGCAACTTTCACGTAAAATTTAATTTGGAACTTTTTAATAAACCAACGCCCGAACATCAGTCATTCTTTTCTATTATTTTTCATTCCCTGTTTTTTGGTTTCAATTTTGTTTTTAAATTAAAAAAAATTCAAAAGTTTAAGATTATCAAAAATTGTATTAAAACATTGATATTATGTAATACAAGAACCGTACAGCAAATTCAAAACAAAATATCGGCTTTTTGAATTGGTATGTTTGAAGTATTTTCAAGGCATTTATTTCAGCTCTACAACACGGAAATTTAAATGAAAACGAAGAAAATGCCCACCGGGCAAATTGTAAAGCAGATACACTTCGATTTCAGCCATAGTTATCCTTTTGACCCGCTCTGAATAGAAAAAGCTTCGGAAGTTTAGCTTGGTTTTGTTCTTGACCCTTCGTTGAAGTCTCTGTACAGTTCCTTCCGATTTAAGACCAGTTCCGCTTTCAGCTGCTTCTTTCTCCATGGTTACTTGAATTCTGGGCAGGTGTGTTACTGCGTCGTGTCACTTAATCATTAAAGTTCACGTTTATTTCATGCAGGACCGTATGGGAACCATATTTGTTGTGTAATTTGTTGCAAAAACACAAATTGCTTGTTATTTCTGATGAGGTTTGTGTTTATTGTCCAATTAAATTACCCACATCTTCTTGAGTGACATTTTTCTTTTTTTGAATTAATTCCTACTTATTTCATATTAATTTTTGGCAAAAAGTTGCGATTTTCTTTTGTTGTAATCTCGAAAATTCGGAAATAGTTTAATTTATAAATTACTTAAAACGTGAAAGCTTAAGTGTTCCGGCGATTGTTTATTGTAAATAGGTACCTAATATTCTGGGAAATTTTTAGGTTAAAAAAGGCACTAAAATTCAAAATACCTAATGAAAATAATAACTTTCTGTACGAGCACAGTGGTTTTCAAGGCTTGCTTCGATGTTATTATTAGAAAATAATTTAAAGAATCTTCAGAATTTAGAATTCCACCCTGGCGATTTTAAATCTAAACATTTTATTTATTCTTATTGATACTCGTGTAGCAATCCCGTAGGGATTAAAAAACACTTCGGTGTCACCCCAACGCCTCCCGAAAAGGCGTCCCGTCGAGTCCTTAATAATCCTTAGCCGGTCCTGGTGCTTCAGGTTAATGCGGGGTCAAAGTGAGTCGCGATTCCCACGGACCGGAACACCCTTCTTGCACCCTTGCGAGTTTGCTTGCGCAATTGTAAGAACAACCCCCTTATAAATATAATTTCGACTTCAAAGAGGCCAGATTGCGTCGGTATTTAAAAAGTAAAACTATTTGAGTATAAAATTCCCATGCGCCCAGCGTGAGACCGTCGAGGTGTGCATTTAATAACCACCCTCTTTATGTTTAGCTTATAATGTACTGACTCATGCCTAAGAGTGCTTCGAGTAAGCGCAAATTTTTTCTTTTGTTAACCATACCTGTGTAATTACGAGGTTGTTTTGCTGCTGTTGACAATGTTTGATAAAGGTGGTTGTAGGGGGATTACATTGAATTCAGATAAGCATTTAATTATTATAATTCATGGGAAAGTACTTTTTGATTTTATACAGCTGCAAAAAGGGCGTAAATACGAGCTTAATGCCCGAATTAGCTTTATCCAGGGTATAATTAAGGAAATTAGAGAGTAAACAATATTTTATGCTGAAACTATGGTCCATCTTAGTAGGGTTCTAAGTTTTGGGACCACAATTCGAATTTCGAATTAGGCAAGATTTGGGTTCCCAAAGTTACCTAGAATTTTTGAATAAAAATGAATCAAGAATTTTATAGAGTCCTGAGCCTAGAATTCACGCTTTTCTAACTTAAAATCTAAATGAAAAGTATGTAAAATTTGTCCTTCAACACTTTCCATCATATCTTAATCTTAATTAATAAATACAAACCGATAACTATCTCTTTAAAACGATAATAATGACGTAAGAAATAAGAAAGATGCTGCCGTAATTATTTAAGTAAGAAATAAGAAGTTATTTGGAAGGTAATTTTTATGTAAAATTACCGAAGAAAAGTTGAGCCTTTGGGCGGAGCAGCTGGTAATTGCGGATCGTGCGATGACAAATAGCGCCGTGTTGCTTTCTTTACAAGCCGCGTACCTCGTAAATCGCGGATTTACTACCAATCATTAATTCAGATGTAATAAATTCAACCACATCACATTCCCACGAGGGTATTACATGCGCTTTTCAATTGACGCTACGAGCTTTTTATGCCAACACCATGAAACTTAAAAATTGGATTAAATCGGTAATTAATTAATTTATATATACTGGTTTGCCTGAACTTTACTGATTATTCTAAATTAAAACTTGCTCGTAATACGAAGAATATTTAAATATCAAACTGGCTATGCTGGGGACCTTAAAGGATCATGGAACGTCTTCGTGTTATCTCCTTTAAGCTTGATTCTCATTTATTTTTAAAGAATTAATCCTAAATGAGTGTTTATGTCATCAAGCAGGCCATGGCTCTTTTTTAATGGATTTATATAAATAATTTCTGATGTTATCAAAGAATATTCAGTAGTTGCATTTTTTAAAATGACTTAAAACCCAAAAAAAATCTGACGGCAAAAACTGCCAGATTACATTGGCCTACATGATTGTAAGTAATAATTTTAAGTAAATAAACAACCAAACAATTAATAAATAAGCACAAATAAAGACGTCCAATTTCTTAGCCTGATAATTGTTTACGTTTGACGTTATAAAGTTTCACCGCCAATTAAAATTGATTTCTGTCTAAACTTGTGAAGCAACTAAGGCTTTGATATATAAATTGTCACAATTTTAATTAGTGAAATTGTTTTAAAATTTAATTTGTTAATATCGATGACAGTTATTTCAGTTTCTGCTGTCGAGTCATGACATGTATATTAAAATGATATTTGTTCAACCTCGATTATGATAAATCCATGCTCGTTAGTGGAATCATTTGGCGCTTTTAATTTACTATATTTTCTTTAATTTTTTGTTCTTCTTTCTTTCTTTAAACCCTTTTTACCCTATTAGGGTGTCGGGTATTAATTTTTTGTTAAAAGTACAAAAAAATTCGATTAATAGTTTTCGTTATTTGTTATGTAAAAGTAGTGTTAAGGTTTTTTTTGGACAATAATTTTCAAGATCTTGTTTGTCTGTATTGAGCAACTTTTGGTATTTTCTTTTCTATCTTTCCTAAACCTTCCTTCACTGCTTCCTTTATGCTGTTTCTTCCAGATTTTCTAATAATTGGAATTCGTTTCTGGCCGAGCTCTCTTTGATATAGTTCTTTGATGGATCCATCTTCGACGCTGAAAGTCTGTTGTCACTGCCACATTCCGTTACTCGTTTTACTCTTACATCTTTTATCAATAGGGTTGTTTTCTTTTTACGATGAAGGAGTCAATAATGGATATTAATTTTCTCGTAGGTTGTACTCATGTATATTGTATACATGTGAATATTTTTATGTTTGTAAAATCCATTTCTAATGCGGAGGTTGTTCAGTTCGCATATTTCTATAAACAACTCCCCACATCCGTTTGCGACATCTTCACAGAAGCATCCAACAGTACTGTTATTATCTTCTGTCCACTCTTCTTTTTTCTTTTTTTTTACTACAATCTATTTTCGTTTGGTAAACCCCAATAATCACTATTTGTCGGCCGTATACTTCCGTATTTATTCTTAGAATTCTCTCATTAACTGCTTTCCAGTTTTGTATTCTTCTTAACTATGTCTTTTTTATCAAGATTCCAATGCTTACTTTTGCTCTTTCTTCATTTGCGATACCACTCCTACAATGAAGGATTCCGTATATTGTTTCTGTTCCAGTTCCTTTCTTTAAAAAAAAGAAGTTAAGAGACTTCCTAAGGTGAAGAACGAAACGTGGGAGGCGACATGTCGAAATATAGAACAAAATGTAGGAGGAGCTAGGAGCACGGATGCTTGGCGAATAATTAAATCGTTGAGCTGTGGGAATCTATGAAACAACTTAACATCCAAACAAACAGATAACAGCAACCAAAAATGTATACGAAGAAAACATGGTTTTGGTTAAAGTAAAAAATAGGATCAGACAAGCATTTAAAACATCCAAAAGGTTACTACAGGGGTGTTCAACAGTCTTTTTAAGATCTTCCTTGAAGTAACGCTAACGCTCTGGAGACAAATGTACGAAGGCATGGGAAACACTGTTAGAAATGTACACCTTAAGTTTCGTTGATGATCAGGTGATGATAGCACCGGATGAAGAGGACCTTAGCTACATGGTTCGCAAACTTACTGAAGAATATCCAAAAAACCGTTCGGAAATTAATTTTAATAAGACAGAATACCTTGTAACAGGAACGAATGAAATCACAAACGTCATTAAAATGAAAGGAAAAAAGACTTTTAAGTATCTAAGATTTACTATTTCAAATTAGTGATGGGTTATTTTTCGGGAAAATATTTTTTGGGAAAATTTCTAGGAAAATTTCCGGAAATTTTCCCATTTTGGGAATTTATTGGGTTTTTAAAAAATTAACACCCAAAACGTTTTAAAAAGTTTTTATTAGTTAACCTTAAGTAAACAAAGCAAACAAATAAAAAAAATGTTAATTTTTTATTACTAAAATTAAATACATATTAAATATGTATTGCAAAAAATGGAAAAAATCTAAAAAAGTTCATTGAATATAACGATAATATAGTTATCTGTTATGACTGTTATCTCTTATTTTGCACGTTCTTTACATTAACAATTAACATTAAACATTTTAACATTTTACATTTCCTCGTCATTTTCTTCGACAGACAAATCTTCAGATAAGTCTAGTTCCTCGTCAGATTCTTGATACACAACTTCATCGCTATTTGCTTCGCTCTCGCTTTCAGAGGAATATTCTTCTGTCATCGCATCCTCATCCCCATATGTGTCAACGTCAACTTGTTGGCTTCTTTTTGGTTTTGGACTTCTTGGGGTACTGGTACCAAGAAAACTGCTATCACGGTTGATTTGATCGATTTTGATAACTTTATCTATTTTATTTAATAACCTCCAGTTATGAGATAAATATGTGAGCTTTCCCGCCCTTTCTGTAGTCAATTTATTGCGTCTCTTATTGTGAATAAAGGAAAACGTACTAAACGTCCGTTCTGTTGCAGCCGATGTAACTGGAGCTGACAAAATTCGTACTGCTACTTCAGAGAGGCTAGTTGTGCCACATAAACCTTTCCACCAAACTATTGGCGATATTCTTGCTGCCGAAGCCCACACGAAGTCTTTCTTCCACAACCCTTCTTTCGAGCGATAGTTTGCAATTTCAGCCATCACTTCTGGTTTTACGTTTATTTTTATAGCTAGGCTTACATCATGAATAAACTCCAACGCATCAATCTGCTCTTCCGGAGACAATTGAAATCCTTGCGATGAAGGGTCCAGCAAATTTGCAGCTAAATGAATTTTTCCGACAGCACGTGATTTTCTTTCCTGCAGTTTTTTAATAACAGATTGCTCTTCAGCTTTAGTAAGAGGTGACTGCGGCAGCAATTCTAACAATATGTGTGCAATTTCTTTAAATGCACAATAAACTTTATGTATTGAACAAGTATCCGATTCTAGTTTTGTGACCCATGAAACAATAGTCTTTAACATATTTATCATTTTGTCAACACGAATCCAAAATACTGCATCATCAAGAATATGGGTTCTAACGTCCTTTGGTAAAGTAGAATGCACTCTTTCATCAACTGCTAATTTTTGTAATGTAAATTTGCAGGCTTTTAGGCTTTCTAAACTGTAAAGCGAACTTCCCCAGCGTGTAACACAAGGAAGTTTTAAGGAAATATTGCATTGCCTTTCTTTATTTATTTCCCTGAAAACGGCATTTAATACATGCGTATTTCGTATTGTCTTTATAATAGTTGTAGCAGAACCAAAAAATTGTTTCACAGAGGCACAATTCAAGATGTCATTGCACAGTAGGTGTAATGTATGAGCTGTGCAACCTAATGCAATGATATGAGGATATTTTATATGTATTATCTCAAATGCTTTCTGCATATTTGCAGCATTATCGCCGATAACTACAAAAAACTTCTCTGGACTGTATTTTTGAATTAAACAGTCCATTTGCTGAGCCAGGTATTCACCAGTATGTCTATTTTCTTTCGTGCACAGAAAGCTATGAAAGACTGGGTCAGGTGTGGTTATGACAAAATTTATAATCGGTTCATTACGAATATTAGTCCACCCGTCGCACTGTAAACACAAGTTTTTTGATTTTTCAATGTTTTCCTCAATATTGAGCAGCATATCATTATATTGTGCATCGAGATACGTAGTTGACAACGATTTGCGTGATGGTAGAGTGAAAGCACTTCGTATTTTTTTAAAGAAATTTATCAATAGTGGGTGCTCCACAATAGATAATGGAGTTCCACTGATAAATATCGCATTTGCAAGTTCCTTCTTCAGTTTTTCCTAAATTAAAAATGTATTTAAATTTTTATTTTGACAACAATTAAATACCTAACTTACATTTTCTGCTGGTTCCATGAAATCTAAATAAGAATATATACTGCTTTGTGACTGAGGACGGGGAGACAAAGACCCTGATACTGGCATTCTGGGCTGTCCTGTTACTTGCTTTGAAGTTGAAGAAATTTCAACATTTTTTTCATTTAATTCAGTGTTACTCGTCTGTAAATATGAACTTGAACATGAACTCATATTTGAAGGAGGCGGAGGTGCCTGTTTTTTTAACGCACTTGGACATTTTACACACTTTTTTATGTGATCTTTCATTTTACACACATTAGCGAATTTGTAAACCTTTGAACAAAATTTACATATAACAGACTTGTCTGTTTGTGTATTAAAAAAGTTCCACACATCACTCTTTTTGCGACCCATAGTTTTTTTTGTTTCTAATTTTACAGCTTCTATTCACAAACGAAATAAAGGTACAACAAAAGAACAAAAGTCAGTTTTTGAGGTTACGTTCAGACGTTCTATTATGTTGTAGTGCATTGCTACCAGCTACCAGTACCAAAGCAAGTACCAACATAACTAATATAAAGTAAAATGTCACTGTTTAAGTGTCTAATATATGTAGATGAGGGTTGAGTTGTTTGAAATATTTCCATATTTGGGAAGGAATTTTTTCTTTTGGGAAAATTTCGGGAATATTCCCATTTTTTATTTTTCCACCCAATGGGAAAATTCCCAGTGCCCATCACTATTTCAAATTAAGGGACAGCTACGGAGGACATGAAGAACAAGCCAGGACAAACTAGATACGTCAGATACAAAGGGAACAAAACAGAAAATAAGCAACGTAGAGATGAAAGTACTAAGATCTATAAAAGGCATATTACACTAAGAAATAGACAAACAAACAGTAGCATACGAGAGCAATGTAACATAAAAGACGTCAACAAGTGGATAAAAACGAGAAAAAAAATGGAGTGAACATGTAGATACGATGAGACCGGACCAGCTGGCAAACATATCAAAAAACAATAAACCGTATAACAAAAGACCAGTTGGAAGACCACAAAAAAGATGGCAGGACAACATACAGTCAACAACAACAGAAACTGAATAAGAGGCAGGCAAACAGGAGGAATCCAAAGAATTAGATTATAAGAAAAAGAGACCAGAGTAAAATTTCTGCCACGGAGATTAAATACTGGAGAAGATGTAACAGAGTAACAAGACGGGCAAGGCTTTCTAATGAAGAAGTACGAAGAAGGATGTCAGTGAAGGAAGACATACATCGAAAAGAAAACGCCTACAATGGTACGGTCACGTTAGAAGAGCAGCATCTCAACGATGGATAGTAAAATAGTCAAGTGATGGAATGGAGCCCAGCAGGAAGAAGAAAAAGGGGAAGACCCAGAAGATTCTTTAGAGGAGAGCTAGATGAGGCCATGGAAAGGAGAAGCCTAGGAGAGAGAAACAGGAACAAAAAGGAGGAATGGAAAAAACGGTTGAAGGACGGTAGACAGCTACAGCTGTAAACACCCTATTGTTAAAGTATATTTTCACAGACGTACAGTGTGTCCCTGACTGAAGGGTTGCAAGCTTGTAAACGTTTTTATTTAAAAATTCTTAATTTCTGCTCGTTGGTGGATTCATTTGGCGTACTTAATTTACTACTTTTACTTTAATTTTTAATCAAAAGTACAAAAACATTTGTTTAATAGTTTTCGTTATTTTTTATGTAAAAGTAGTGTTAAAGTGTATTGCAACAGACGTACAATGTGTCCCTGGATGGAAAGCTGCTAGCTTGTAAACGTTTTATTTATAATTTCTTAAAGGGAAAAATGTTTGTTCTTTGTTTTGTGATGTCCTAAACAAGGGTTAAAGTTGAAAATATTCAATTGATCTTTAGGAATCTACTTCATTTTAGTTTCTGCAGTATTTCCGCTACATCGTAACTGATGTGTAAATTATCAGAACTTCAACTCGCATTGAGCATGCCACAGGATAAGCAACCCTGGATTTTTATATATATTCGTCTGAAAAGTTTTTCAAGTTTTAGACATTAAAACGATTGTAATGGTGAGATTTCACACAAAATTTTGTTGTCAATTAAAGCCTATATAAAGTTAAGAATGAAAGATCCTGAAATAAACAACAGCTGAAGTTTCAGTTTGTAGCAAGCATTTTATTTTTACTCGACTGTAGATTGTGTAGATTTGTTCGAAAACCTAAAGGTATTGAAAGTAATAAACTTTGTCACTACACAGGCAGCAAGCAAGTCGCAGAGAGTGTAAGCCATTTGACTGACCTAAAAAATTTACACAGGACTTTACAAGTTCTAGTGACTCATAAAATATTGGTTGAGTATTGGTACTTCGACACATACATCTCAATGTAGAGATGGAATCGAAGAAGCAACATCAACACCAACTTTACTGTTGGTGTCCGGAGCCTTTTTCAGTCAGGGGTGTAGCCTTCCCACACTGCGATTACCATA
Source organism: Melanotus villosus (assembly GCA_963082815.1). Taxonomy (NCBI): domain Eukaryota; kingdom Metazoa; phylum Arthropoda; class Insecta; order Coleoptera; family Elateridae; genus Melanotus; species Melanotus villosus. The sequence continues at coordinate 14,137,131 of OY720423.1, forward strand.
TGAGATCTATGTATGTGACTAAAAGCACGGGAAGTGCTAAGTCTATGTAACCAGACTCAAGCTACGGACGTTAGAAGTGTCAGATGGAGCGATTAAAATGCGAAATACACGTGTTCCACGGACGTAAAATATTACGAGAGAGGCCTTACATTCAATTCTCGGGTTATAAATGTGTAAGTAAAGAGCAAACGTGTTAATTAAGACCTACACACCGATAGTTTATGGGGTGAAATTATTTATAGAGGATATACTATTAGCTCATCAAATTAACGCTCGGACTTAATACAGAAGCACCTCCGATATTAATACGAAACATTCCTTTTAATAATTATAATTTCTTCGAGAATAATCCTAGAATTCTTCCTTTTTGTGCTTTTATGGTGTGTTTGCAAAGCAACTTATAATTTAGAATGAATTGAAAACATTTGGTTTGATTTGGATAACATTGTCACAACAACAAATTCGAGACTACGAGATTTCAGCATTCAATACTGAATTTTCAGACTCAAATATTTCGAAGTCGAATTTTGATGTTTTATTCTTAAAAGCTCGCTTGTAAACTCAGATTAGTAAGAAAAAAAAAATAGAAAACACATTTCTTCAGATCCTTCACGTCTTTGTTAAAAAAATATAGAAAAACAGCAAAACAGGTATTTTTCCAAATCAACTGGCTAAGTTTAAGTTGTAAATATGGTTTGGATATCCGCTTTGAGTTGCTGAAGAAGTGGATTTTTCAACGACTTCAAAATATTTAAAATTCGATTTGAAAAATTCGAAATTGTAAAATTTCAGTTATCAAACCTACATTTTCAATTTTGCTATCAATTACATTTATTCTTAAAATCCTGCCTGAAAATTCAAATTCGGTCTTCAAGCTTCAAATTCGATCATCTAATTTGTTCATAGAAAACATATTTTGTCAAATCATTACCGAAACTTGTTGTTGCAATAGCTTGATTTGGATTGGATATCCTGGCGTTTAGAAAGTTGTTGAAGAACTTTATTAACCTCTTCAAAATATTCGATTTGAAAAATTCTAAACCAAATTTAAAATTCAAATCTTTAACATCAGATCTGATCTATCCTTTGAATATTGCCCGGAAATACAAGTTGAATCGCCACACTTCAGAATTGGACATTACTTTGTTCAGGAGAAAATACAAAACATATTTTTTGCAAATCAATTATTGAATCTTAAGTTTTAATATTCTGGTTTGATATGGTTGCACTGGCATTTAGAAAGTTGCCGAAGAATTGTTTTTATTAACATTTTTAAAATATTCAGGATTCGATTTGCAAAATTCGAAAAAACCAATTGCGCACTTTGAATCTTTGAAGTTGATCTTATTTATTATCAAAATCCTGCCTGAAAATTCAAATTTGATCTTCAAACTTTAGATACGATTATTTACTTCGTTTACAGTAATTCAGAAAAGAGTATGAAACTCAAAACTAGTCTCCACACTTCCGATTCGGTCATCTACTTGTCCAGGAAAGAAAAATAGGAAACATATCTTTTCAAATCAGTTACTGAAAATTAAGTTCTAATATTCTGGTTTGGTTTCTGGAGTGATTTCATTTATCACTAAATATTCAAGATCTGATCTGAAAAATACCAAACTGTAAAATTTCAACCTTCAAACCTAAATGTGTTACACTCAAGTCTTTCTATCTAAATTCGACGTCGAATTGTTTCCTTTACTCTTAAAATTTTGCCGGAAAACTTGAATTTAGTCCTAAAACTTCAGTTTCGGCTATCAAAAAAATAAATAAAAAACATATTTTTGTAAATTTATATATGTATATTGAGATGATATTTAATTGGTATTTACGAGTTTATTGTTAATGAAAATAGAATTCATTTTTATTAATGTGGATTTAGTTGTATTAAAAAAATGTAATATAAAAAAATTAGAGAGCTAGGTTAATTGTTAAGTGTTTAAAAATAATGTAATTATTATTACTTTTATTATTGTAAAATTCGAATAGCTAAATAGGGTTACTACATATATAAAAATTTAGTAAATACTGTTGTCATGAAGGTGAAGCAATTTTTCAATTGGATGGGGATATTTTGAAAAACCCAGGAGACAAGAACAAAATATGGAAATAAACATAAAGTAAAAAATGAATTTTACAAAGAGGAAGCAAAAAAGATCTTTCTCGTAAAATAATTAGGTATTAATTACTGAAAAGTTTAATACGAATTGAAGTTTAAATACTTATATTTATTTTCCAATACAACAAATAAAGAAGGATTTATTTGTTGTATTGGAAAATACTTATAATAGTATTTTATGTATCTAGGACGAAAAGTAAGTCTTTAAGGTATGAGCAAGTTGTTTACGGCCGAGGCGGGTAGCCGAGGCCGTAATTACTTGCGAGTACCTTAAAGACACTTTTCGTCTGAGGTACATAGGTACATAATTTTATGTCATACTGTTTCTAAAGTTGTTAAATCATTAAAAGAAATCTCCAGCAATTTGTAGCAGCATTAGTTTTAAGTAACTAATCTAAGGCGCAACAATTCATATCTCCTAGCAACGAGCATTTATAGAACAAAAAGTGACACTTTTCGTTCTAGGACTTTAAAATGATACTAGCACTTTAAAGTGTCACTTTTCGTTCTATAAATCGTACGAAAAACGTTGCTTTAGAAACGAGTATGACATAAAATAAATTAAAAATGAATCATATTATTACAAAGTTGAATTGGAATTGAAGGCAAAGTAAATTGGAATTGAAGACAAAGTAAATTGAAATTGAAGACAAAGTAAATTGGAATTGAAGATAAAGTAAATTGGAATTGTAAACAAAATCAATTGGAATTGGATATAACGGTATGATAATGTATGTGTTATAAAGGGCTTAATTAATTGTGCTCTACTCGGAAGACTGGTCTATGAGATAGAGTAACAAGACCACTACACATGTAGTAACACACACATTATACAGCCGCCTGACTTGAAGTAATGCCTAAAGGCGATTCCGAGCAGATTGGCTATACACGCACAAAAGACACACACAAAAAGAAAGAAAGAAATAACTCGAATTTTATTTTCTCAAAAAGCAAGTTGTGTTTTTCTTTCAAAGAAAAAGGAAGATAAAATAAAGAAGCGCAATCCTATTTCTAAAAGGAAATTGTATTCTTGTTAAAAAGAAGATAAATAAGTGGTTTTTCCTCATTTAAAAAGACACCGTAAGCTGATATTGAAATTGATTGGTTTCCTGGTCATCCGAATATTAAAATTAAGGAATAAATTGGATTCCTGTTCAATTGAATATTAAAATTGAAGTGGAAGTCGCTAAGTACTGATTTGGATTCAAAAATTGGGTTAATTGATTCGGATAGCAATTACTAATTACGTGATAAACTATTATATATGTATAAACTATTATAGATTAATGTTTATAGTCAACGGATAAATATTATGAATTTAGGGAAGATAGGGTGATAAAAGAAAAGTATATGTTAATAAAACTGCACAAAAGTAATTAGTTATTATTATTGAACTTAAAGGAACCTCTTCAACGACCTAATACTGAGCTAACCGCAATAAATTAAATTTAAAATTGTGGTTTAATAATCATAGCAATAAATATTTTGGGTTTGTTTCGATGCCACAGCAATTGAAAAGTTTCCGAAAAAGTGGTTTTATTAAAGTCATCAAAATATTCAAGATTCTATCTGAAAAATTCGAAATTGTAAAATTTCAACCTTCAAGCCCAATCCTTTCATGCCCAAATCTCTCTAACCAAATTCGAAGTTGCATTGTGTTGCTCTATTCTTTAAATCTTCCTTTAAAATTCAAATTTAAAAAAAATCTGAAAATTTCAGATTCGCTCATTTACTTCGCCCAGAAAAGAATATAGGTATAAAAGATGCTTTTTTCAAATCGATTACCGACATTTTGAACATTTTGATACTCTAACATTCGAAAAGATTTTCTTAAAAATACTCAATATTTGATTTGAAAAATTCGAAACTAAAATTCTAACATTAAATTTGAATCTTTCAGTCTCGAATCTTTAAAATCAAATTTAAAATTCGATCTGACTTATTCTTAGAATCTTGCCTGAAAATTCAAATTTTATCTCCGAACTTTAGATTGGTTCATCTACTTAGCAAGAATTAAAAACCTATTTTTGTTTGATTTGTACAGTCTGACATTTGAAAAGCTTCTGAAGTGAATTAAACATCTCTAACAGAGTTAATTACTTGTACTGTATTTTTCTTAAAAAGCTTATTACTAATAAATGTCCTGAGTATTTAAGTAATCTGTTACTCAAAAGAGCAGACATTCATAGTGTAAATGTTCGTAATGCTAATAATTATTGTATTCCTAAACACAATACTACTAAATACCAAGGTTGTTTTGCTCACATGGCACCAAGTCTGTTGAATTCGACTTCAGATTACCTAAACAACTCACTAACGTCGTTTAAGGAGATAATTAAAAAGTTATTATTAAATAAAGAATAGGTCATGACTATAATATGTATAATAATAAAGTAGTATTTAAGTTAGTAATATTTATTGTAAGCATAAGATATTTAGTTTTATTTCTGTATTTAGTCTGAAGTAATCGTGTAAAAACTACACATTATTATTAGAATCGATTATTCTTTATGTATGTATTTAGTCTTAAGTAATAGTCTAAAAACTACACAATATTATTAGAATCGATTATTATTTATGGAGGAGTGGAAGAACGGCTTATGCCGAACTCCTACCTTTTGTATATGTAAGTTTTTTTTTTGTTCATTGCTTTTCATATACAATAAAGTGTTATTATTATTATTATTATTATTATTTTATTAAAATCTTCAAAATATTCGATTATTGAAATTTTGAATATTTTATTTTGATTTGCAAAATTCGAAACGTAAAATTTCAGCAATCAAACCTGAACTTTTCAGCCACCAATCTTTAAAATCAAATTCAAAATTCGATTTGGGTTATTTTTAAAATCTTGCCAGAAAATTTTACTCTTGCATTCGGAAAGTTTGTCTTCAAAATATTCAAGATTCGATATGAAAAATTCGAAACTGTAATATTTCAGCATTCCAACCTAACATCGTCAGTCTTAAATCTTCAAAAATAAAAATTCAAAATTCGATACTTTCAGATCATATCTAATTTGTTATTGAAATATTGCTTGGAAGTTGAAGTTTAGCCTACAAACTTTAGATTCCGGGGTCGTCCGTTTCGGTCAGAAAAGATTAAAAACTACTTTGATTTGATTTGGATGCCTTGGCATTTGTATCTGGAAAGTTCTAAAACAATTTTATTAACATCATCAAAATATTCAAGATTCGATTTCAAAAATTCAAAACTGTAAAATTTCAACATTCTAAATCTTTAAAACCACATTCAAAATTCGAACTGATTTATTCTTAAAATTCTTTAGTCCCCAAACTTAAATTTTCAGACTGAAAAGCTTTAAAAAACTAAATCCTAAATTCGAAACTTTGAAGTCAATCTCAATTTTTCTTATATCCTGCATGAAAATTGAAATTTGGTATTTAGATTCGATCATTTATTTCGTTTACAGTAATTCAAGAAAATTATTTTTAGAAATTAATGCATAGAGTTTATGGCTGGCAGGTTTGAAGTCTAACTTGGTATGAGTATTCATTACTCGAAAATAAAATTCTTGTTTTCTTGTTTTTTTTTTGTTTAATTGGTATAGAATAATATTCATACTTTCTGTCAGTTAATTTCAGAATTCAACATTCATATCGAAATGTTAATCGCAGATATAAATTTGAATATCGATCCAATCCAATTTCAGAAATCTAAAAAACAAGGCCTAATTTAAAATCCTAAATTTTCACTGAGATCTAGCTCATATGCTTAGAACTCGATCTGTATTTGAATGAATTTAAGTTCGAAGCGTGTTGATCCAAATGCGAATCTGAATCTGAATATTCAATCCAGTTTCGATACCACAACATCAAGTCTCAATTAAAATTTCAAAGTCGTTTATACTTGAAATTCAAAATTCGCGAGCCTTTATTCAATATTTGCAATTTAAGCCAAAATTTGATAGTTTCGGTTACTCGAAATTCAAAGCTTGTGCGATGCAATATTTGAAATTTAAATTCAAACCGAAATTTGTTTCGTATTCAATTCGGTTTCGATATTACAAAAGGAAGTTTCGCGTTGAAAGCTGAAACTACTTTGATCGTACTTGAAATTCAAACCTGTCAAGCTTTCTGTTAATATTTGAAGCTTAAATTCAGACTGAGATTTAACTCGAGTCTGATTCGAAATTTGGGGTTTTTGTAATTATTTTTTAAAATTTCAAATGCGATCAAGTTCCTGTTTAAAATTCAGAACACCATATTCGAAGTTTACATTTAGATTGAGATTTGATCTGATACTCGAAATCTAGATTCAAAAAAGTGGCTTATCCAAATTCGAAATTTGAATTTGGTATTCAGGAAATCAATTAATTCGAATTCGGATTTAAATAACAACCTCAGTAGTGAGGGACTTTTATTAGGTCTTTAAGACTCTTTAATAAATAAAAGTTTTTGCAAGGCATTCGAAGCCTAGCTTTCCGGTTATGTTCCCCAAATAATAAAAGCCTACTTCCTAAGTTTATCTACCCTAATCTATAATCCATTCAAGCGTAATCTGAGGGAATTCCACTATAACAAAAGGAAAAACACCGATGTACTCTGACCCTCTCCCCCTTAAACTTACGTCACATTTGTCATCTCAGAAAACATCCCTCGCTCCAGGTAAAATTCTTACAAGTCTGCAGAAACCACCGTAAACACGGTAGCATCAGCTGATTTTAACACCTGGTAGTTCCGGGTTCCCCGTAACTTTTCAGTTCCCGCCAACAACGTCCGCATGGGTAACAACAACAAAAGGAAGTTTAAGTAATGCGTAGGGGAAACAAGTAAGTCCGTCGTTATCTCGGTGCATATAATCGCGGGGCAATGACGCAATTTTTTTTTTCATAAAGACAGCGTGGGAAGTTTTGGGGTGGCCCATGTGAGAATTTTTGATTTTCCTTTTGACGTTTTACGAAGGGGAGAAGTGGGACGATAACAGATTTCCTTATGTAAAATTTAAAGTTTTAGATAGTGCGCAGTTAAAACTCCAAATTTTGAGTGTGGTTTCTTCACAGATTGTTAGAATTCCACTGAAGCACTGATTTTTTTTTTAATTATTTGTTTCAAGTGCCCTGGGATTTGGATCAAATCAAGTTGAACTTTTCTTATTTTGAAGTTATATTTTAAGGGCCAATTCCATTATTTGGCAATTTTTAATTATTGCTTCGGTGGAAAATATCTGAAAGCCCTAAACTACTTGATTGGCTTATTAAAAAAGCATGTCTTCAAAATATTAAATTCAGATTTTATGATTTCTTTGTGAAATTTATTGTGGCTCCTCCACCAATCCTTATTTCTTTTTTTTCTTCTATGTCTTCTCAATTTTAATTAATTCCCGATATTTTATCTTAAATACCCTGTTTGAAATTAAGTAATTTCGTATTAAAATAATTTAAATTGTTCCATATTGTCAAAACAAAATGAATACCTATCGAAATAAATTATATTGTGTTAAGGTCGGTTTCATGTTTAAATCATAAGTTCTTCGTTACGCCTGCATCCCGTGATGTAAATGTACGATTGCTGCATAATTTCGAAGGTTTTTTCAGCTAACATGCAATACTTATAATTCTTAAACCCGTGGTGGGACGAAAATTTAAATTAAATTATTCACAAAGTTCGTGTTGCCCTTATTTCTTAGCAGTTTGGTAACTTTTGTTTAAGTTTTTGTTTGTTTTTTTTTTTTAGTAAAATTTCATGTGTTACTCCACTTACGCGACATATTAATTTATACCGAAAATTTGGGCATGTCTGTAATAAATTTAAAATTGACAGTTTAACGGTTATGAAACGAATTTTCCTAATCTTACAAATTTGTGCTTGCCTACAGCATGAGTCGACTTTTATAAATTCATATTTACGTAGGTTGGAACAGCGCGAAATCTAAATAATATTTTTAAGTTTGGTTGTTTTATATTTTTGAATTATTGCTATCTCGGCTGGAAATACTTCGAACCCAGCCTTTATTGTGTGTTTAAGACGTCAAAAAGAAATACTTTTATATTATGTAATAAATAAATAGTAATTACAAAAATATCTAAGGCTTCGTTAGGCCTCCTGAAACAAAAATGAACGACAGAGAAACCGTTATTTTTCATTAAAAAGATGCACAATTTTTACTGTGTCATACAATAAATAAATAAATAAACAAAACAAATCGTATAAAAACTCGAAAAAGAGATCGCAATCACATAAAAAGATTTCAAGAAGCGATTACGAAATTATTGAAGGAAGGTAGAAACATATTTGCGATATCTTAGTTATCATCTGGAGCGTATGTTTTGCCTTGTTGAAGCATTCTCGCTTTTAGAATTTATTTTGCTGTACTTGTCAGCTGAAAGCAACATACTAAATCGGGAACGATTCTAATTACATATGCACGGTGGCTTGGTGTGGTGACACTTGTTGATTAATTATTATTGTGGGCAATGTTTTAAAACTGAAATGAACATTAGTTTGATAAGTGTAACCAGTGGAAAGCGTATGACCTTATTTCGTTTAGATTGCTTTGTAAAAATATGTTTTTTTAAGTTGTTTTTCTTCAGGATTTTGTCGTTTTTTAAATGTATTTAGTTAACTCAATGAAACAGGGAAAAAGCTTCTTTGAAATACTTGATTTAAAAATAGGCTTGTATAATCTATTTGTAATCTTTTAGGGCGCTAATAGGCCAAGATAGGATGTTTCGTTGGTGTAAGCAAGGCTTTCTTATTCAAGTTAGGATTAATTTTCTAGTCTGTTTGGGTTGCAGTAGAAGATGTTAGAAAACAGTTTCATTAGCGTAAACAAGGCTTTTCTTATGCTTCTTCTTCTTCTTCATCATCATCTTGTACTACACCCATGGCCTGTTTCTTCCAATTTTACACATGCGATGTCGAGGTCCAGCTGTCCATCTAGCGTTTTGGCGGTCTCACCGGTAATCTGGTGGTTTCAAGTTAAAGCGACAATTTCAATGGCGTAAACAAGGCTTGTCCTATTCTACAGTCAAAATCATGTTCTAAGCTCATTATCTGCAACAAAACCAGTGTTGTTAGTTGTCAGCCCTCATCTTATTGGAGTTCCGGTCTTTTTGGTTTCCGGTAGGCCATGTTAGGACGGCAGCTTCGTTGATGTAAACAAAGCTTTAAGCTAATGATTTTAAACAAAGCCAGTGTTCTTAGTTGTAAATCCTCATTTTATTCAAGTTAGAATTTTCAGTCTTTTTGAGTATCAAAAGGTCATATCAGGGCAACAGTTTCATTGGTGTAAACAAGGCTTGTCCTTTTCGACAGTCAAAATCACGCTTTAAACGTATGATTTGGAACAAGACCAGTGTTGGCATAAGCAAGGCTTTTCCTATCTGCCGGTAAATGTCACTTTTAAGCTCGTGATTGCAACAAAACCAGTGTTGTTAGTTGTAAATCTTTACCTTATTCAAGATAGGAACGATCTTCTAATCTTTTTGGTGTAGGTCATGTTAAGGCGACAGTTTCGTTGGCTTAAACAAGGCTTTCTATTCGGCAGTCAAAATTGCACTTTAAGCTCATCATTTGCAACAAAACCGGTGTTGTCGGTACAAACCCTTAGGTATCTTACTTAAGTTAGGAAAGATCTAATCTTCTTGACTTTTTGTGCCATGTTAAGGCAATAGTTTCATTGGTCTAAATAAGGCTTTTCCTATTCGACAATCAAAATCACTCTTTAAGCTCATGCTTTTTAACAAAATAAGTGTTGTTAGTTGTAAATCCTCATCTTATTTAAGTTAGGTGCGATCTTCTGATCTTTGCAGTTTCGTTGGTGTAAACAAAACTTTTTCTATATGTTAGTCAAAATCACGTTTTAAGCTCATGATTTGCAACAAAACCATTGTTGTCTCTTGTCTATTATAAACCTTTAACTTATTCGAGTTACAAACGATCTTCTAATCTTTTTGGCTTGTTATTTTACTCATGTTAAGGCAACAGTTTCAGTGGCATAAACAAAACTTGTTCTATTCGAAAGTCAAAATTCGTTTAAATGTAATACCAACTCAGTACATTAAAATCATTGCCTACTGTGGCCTAAAAATATTATAAATCGATTATATTTGATCTGACTATCGCTGGTTTTCTAAATATATTTAACGAGGGTTATAAACTAATATTAAAAATATTTCTTTGTGCTTTTGTTAGTAAATCAACCGAAGTGTTGCATGTTCATGTAAAACCTAAATTTCATATTTGTAAAATTCTCTCGTGTTCTGTTATAGATTTGTTTAAAATTCTGTTCTTTAAAAATATTTTCATTTTTATCCTAATTTCAAAAATGGTCAGGTTTGGCTATAGAAAGGAACGTAAAAATAAAATCAAAGTCGATTAGATTTAAATCAGCACATTGTAACCCCAACATAAATAAAATATTTTCTCCCAACTTCAAATACTGGCAACTTTTTGATGTTCTACGGATGCACTCTATTTTTAGTAACATTTAAATTAGAGCACGACTGATTTTCTTATAAGTTAGCAACAAGCACGGAATGGCATGCATGCAACTAGTGCAACAAGGTTCCAATTTGAATTACAAGCGGCTTCTCATTGTAATTTGCGATTTCACTTGACAGATATTGGGCCAGAATAATTGCAGTGTCATAAACGATGATGTTAGTCATTAATCTGACGGGAGCTTCCTTGCAGATTGCATACTGCATTCGATATCAGAACAAGACTAGCTGGTATAGTGCCAGTTCGATATGGTTTGTTTTGGGATTTCTTAATTAGAAAACCGAAACTAAACCAAATGATTTCGCAACAGGCTTTTTTATTTTATATAAATAAATATCTCACTTTAGTTGTGTGCTCTAATTTTTTCAAGTATTTTTTTTTTAATTCAATTACGGAAAAACAATTTCGGCATCCTAAAAAATTAAATTTAAAAATTTAATATTTTCAAGGTTTGTGTCTTTGTTAAGGTTTTTTTTTCAGTGCTTTCAAATAGCTTAGGTTTTAAAACAAAGACCCAAATTAAAATTGCGTTTAAATGTATCTGGGGGATCTGTTAACGTTGCTAATCAAACCTGCCAACAATAATTAAAATCATAACTTTTGATCAAACTTCTGACGTCAAGAAATAATAAAAAGCCTGTAAAATATTACATGACCCTGCATTTATTTGTATGGCATCGATAACCTTACAAGTTACAAGCAATTAAATAATTCTATAGCCTTAGAAAAACAAAAGAAAAATACACAATAGCTAAACTAAGCGTATATTTTATAATGAATAAGAAACTATGCAATGGGATGTCATATTTAAATACCTATACAAGACGGACACTTTTACAAGCCCGATGTATGTGTAAACTTTATTTGGGATTCACAGTTAACGAAGTGTAATCTTTAAATGACCTTTTGCTAAGGAACAATCTGGCATGTTCGCTGCTCGTAATGCGGTACTTAATTGATCCGCTCGATTATAAACCAGCACAATAGGTTTACAATATTGCCTTCACACAAACCGATATCCTCAACCTACGCGAATTACTTTACCGTTTAGGATTTAAAATTGAAAATTAGCAGAAACGTGTTGGAGAATCGTCGTAAATTACTTTAAATTCAGCTAGAAATGCCTATTTTGGGCGAAGGCCAGTGGTTCCCATACCTGGGGAGGTGATTTTTTGAAGACTTAAACTTGCGAAATAAAGCTTTAGAATTCTGGAATTGTCAAAAATTTAATTTCAAATATTGGCAGAAATTAACATAAAACTATTCACGGAAAATGTTGGCCTTGCTTCAGATAGAAATTTTAGGAAGAAAACTTCTGTTCTTCCAGGAGATGCAGCTTTAAAATTTTAAGACAAAATTTAACCTAACTAAAAATCGACCCTAAAAGTTTTCAGGAAGGAAATTTGACTTTTTTGAAGTTTTCTTTTTTCATTTGGTAATTTGAAAGTGAATTTGAAGGTTATTCTTCTAATTCCGGATTTTTTTGGAAAGTTCAGCGAAAAATAGATTTTTCAGGTTGTACCTTTAGAATGGTTAAAAAAGTTAATCTAAAAATAGGTAGAGATTCTTCAGGCTAAACTATTACCTTCAAAATTGGAAAATTCAGGTAAATACTTTTAGAAGTAACGATTAACCTTCTAGTTAAGAGAATTTATTAATATATTTTTTCAACAAGTTCTAAACTTTTTCAGGTTGAATAGTTTGCCTGAAAAAAGCAAAGAAATACAGTCGAGTTTTTAGGAGTAAAACCTTTTAGTTAGAAAAATTATTGATATTGTTATTTAAAAACAAGTTTAACCAATTTTCTGAAATCCCTCAGGGGTTTTCTTACAGAATTCGAAACTTTCAGACATAGTGTTCTGAAGTTATCAAAAATCATCAGATGATTTTTTAGCAGTACACCAATTATCTTCTGAGTGAATAAAAATGATCAGACATAAGCTGAGGATTTTAGACCAAATGTTCCGAGGTTACCTAAAAAAATAGGGAAATTCCGGAGATTTTTAGGAGTAAATCGTTTTAATTCTTAGTTGACTAAAATTATTGATATTTTCATTAAAAAGGAATTTTTGGAAATTTTCAAACTTCTTTACTAGTTTCGTCAAACATAGGGTTTTCAGATCCAATATTTCAAGATTACCTGAAAATATAGGAAAATTTCGGCAATTTTTCAGGAACATAACGATTAATTCCTTGGTTAAGACAAATAACTAATATTTTAAAATAAAATCCGGATTTAAAGAAGTTCTGGAAATTTCAGTTGGAGTAACCTTCAACATATAGCCTAATCTTTACAGGCTGAATCTTCTTAAGCTTCCTAAAAAAAATAGTGAATTACAGTTTCAGCAGTAAAATGATTAATTTTTTGGCCATAACATTTTAGTATAAAACCTGACTTTAAAGAAGTTTTGGAAATTTTACGAGCTTCCTTAAACTTAGGCTAAACCTTTTCAGGCTGATTGTTCTTAGGCTTCCTGAAAAAATGCAGAATTATAGTCAATTGTTCATGAGTAAAACGACTAATCTCTTGGCCAAGACGATTTATTAATATTATAAATAAAAACCGAGTTTAAAGAAGTTTTGGAAATTTCAGAAGTTTCCCTAAACTTACGTAAAGGCTTTTCAGACTGAATGTTCGTAGGAAATTACAGTCAATTTTTCAAGAGTAACACGATTCATTTCGTGATTAAGACAAATCATTACTATTTTCATTTAAAAACCGAGTTTAAATAAGTTTTGGAATTTCAGGAATTTGTTTAAACTTAGGCTAAGCGTTATCAGGCGAGTGTTCCTGAAAAAATAGAGAATTACCGTCGATTTTTCGGGAATATAAGGAATAATTTCTTGGCCAAGACAAATCATTATTATTTTAATTCAAAAATCGAGTTTAAATAAGCGTTGAAAATTTCAGGCGTTTCCTGCTTTATCAGGCCGATTGTTCTTAGGCTTCCTGAAACAATATCGAATTACCGTCGATTTCCAGAAGTAAAACGATTAATTACTTGGCCAAGACCGATTATTAATATTATATTTTAATATTTTAATTTAAAACCCGAGATTAAAGAAGTTTTCGAGATTTCAGGAGCTTCCTAAAATTTAGCCTAAGCTTTTTAGGCTGAGTGTTGTTAAGCTTCCTGTAAAATAGGGTATTTTCGTCGATTTTTCAGGAATAAAACGATTAATTTTTTGGTTAAGATAAATTATTAATATTTTAATTTAAACCCCGAATATAAAGAAGTTTCGAAAATTTCAACAGCTTCGCCAAACTTAGACTGAGCTTTTTCAGGCTGATTGTTCTTAGGCTCTTAGAAAAAATTAAGAAATTACAGTCGATTTTTTAATAGTAAAACGATTTAATTCTTAGATAATGAAAATTATTGGCAGTTTCAATAAAACGGGTTTAGACAATTATTGAAAAGGTGAAAGCTTTTCAGGAGCTTTCTCAAACATGGGCTCAGCTGTTTGCCATTGGACGCTCTTAATTACCTGAAACAATAGGAAATTTCTGGCGACTCCTTTGGGAAGAACAATAATCCTTGTAGTTTAAATATTACTCCGAACCATAATTTAAACGAAGTTCAACCTAACAAAAAAAAAAAAAATTAAAGCCTTCTTTAATAGAAGCACATCTGGAATGAAGTATAAATCTGGAAAAATCTGAGCTTATTTTCATTTTAAATTTTTACATTTTTCGAGTTCAAGTTTTAAATGTTTGCTATAGAATTTCAATTCATATTCTTTAAATTTTATTTTCTGAATTAATAATATTGAAAGAAATTTTCATTCAATTAAAGATCAAGGACGCTGCTCATTGTTAATTACGCGTATTTACAATTTTACATAATACTCTTGCAGCACATTCGTCCGTTGTTATAAATAGTCAAGCTTTATTAAAATTGCATGAATAAGTATTCCCAAGAGTCTCTGCTTCCATAAAACTATTACTCTACAGATATAAATGCTCGGTTAAACTAATTAACCTTATTCGGCCTACTCCTACATATTGCATGAAAATGTGACTCGTTTATCTAAGCATCGCGTTTATTTATCACCTAAATAATTTCTAAAGGGTAACTTTGAAAAATTAAATTTAACATACATTTCTGAAAATTACAACGAGACTCATACAGCGGTTATAAATTTAATGTTCTGAATAATTTACACGTAAATTTCGCGTTTATGTAACAAGCCCGTTTGCTATTTTTTTCAAATACTTCAATTTAGAATAAAGTTCAGAGATCAGCTTATGACGTCAATGTTCGTGTATTATATTGATACTAAATTGTTCAATAAACGTCCAGACTAAAATCATTTAGGCCTTTAGATTCAATGTGTGTGAACGACGACTAATGGGACGTCAGACTGTTCAACTAAATCTCGCTCGTTAAGTGGGTGGTGAGTTATTTTATAGATTTGACCATCGGGTCAATTGACATCCTAACATACATTGCGAATTAAAATCACAAATGTGCATTATTTATTGTGTAAGTTATAACGGATGGAAAGCCAATATTAGTCGTGTAAACTCATTCAACATTACCAAAATATGATTCGTTTTGAATAATCGATGGGTTAAAATTACTAAATTTTTCATTTGTGTTTATAGCATGAAGCATATCTGAATTCCCTGAAAAACTTGTAAAAATTACGTCGTCAGATTGCAGCACTTTTAATATATTGACACTTGACACTAAGAAAAGTTAATTTACTCGGTGAAAGCTCCGAGTTAATTATGGCCAACTGAATTATTGAAGATTAACGTGCTTGTTGCCATTGAAGGGGCAGATTTGCCTATTTATTGCCGAATTATTAGTTGAAGTTATCATTGTAGGTTATTAACAACGTGTGACACTGTCTCCACTTAAAAACACTCGATATTTCTATTTAAATGCTTCAACTAAGAATATAACATTGACAATGTGACACATTATTTACACAACTGAAATCTGCGACATTTGCCAACATAACAAGGAAAAATCGTGGCCTGTTTAATGACGAAAATGTAAATGCTTTATACACACTATAACTTAAAGAATGAAAAGTTCTGTGCTCAGGCCTGGCGAAGCCATACATTAAACAATCAAAATATATAAATAAACAACAGCAACACTGACATTTAATAAATATGAAGGACGCTAAAATTGCTGAAAGTACAAATAAACAATCGGTTTAGTTTCAAAACATTTTTCTGTGAACAAAACAGGAACTTGCGGCATACAATAAGTAGTCAATTGTTTATCTAAAAACCTCTAAAATTTAAAATTTGGCCTTTTAGATTAAGTTGTAAAATGTCAGAATAAAAAAAATAATACCGATAGCTTTCTAAGATTTCAGATTTTACATTACAAATCTCAGAACTTCATAGAAGTAATACCAATATTTATTTATTAAATGTCCTTAAAAATATAATCCGTAGAGCACTGTCACCAACACTAATAAACTATAATTACTACGAGGGCTACACTGAGCCTATTCATTAGGGCCATTAAAATTTGCAACCAATTTTATTTGACAGTGGAGGCTAGTTGTTTACAAATTTAATGAGAGTGACCGTTGACAAATATACTTAAATCTTTTAAAATACATAAGCTTAAAGTAATCCATTTCGCAAGAAATCACGGAGTTAAACAAAGAGCATTAGCGAGTTGGGATTTTTTACAATTTCAAACGTAGCTTAAGCCGTAAACAATGTTTTGAGGGAATCAATGAAGTATTTGGTGATAAGTCGTGTTATTTAGCTACCATAAAGCGGTGGTACAATGAATTTCAACGTGGTCGACTTTCCTTAAATGACAGTTTTCGAGCTCCTAAGCCAAAAACAGTCGTTACCGAAAAGAATATTGGTCTTATTCGGAACATGATTGTAGAGGACCGGCATGTTACTGTAAGGAGTATTCAAGCAACTCTAAAGATTGCTGTGAAAGCAATTATCACCATTTTACACAAACATTTGAAGGTACGTAAGCTTTGTTTCCATTGGATAATGCTCGAACGATTGAGTTTTTTTTTTGTTTTCACGAATGCAACAATGCATTGACTGTGGAGGGGAATACTTATAAATAAATGTTTTTTATTAATAAATTGCGTTCAGCGGAAAGAGAACATCCTATGTATACATAAATATAAGTTAATAATACAGAAAGTGAATCTATATTAATTTTATATCTACCTATATATGTTAAATTACCCAGTAATATAGTATTTTCCACTGTTAATAAGTAAATTACTCTTAATAAATTCAAAGGTGTTACTGACTTACCCGTGTAAAGAACGTCCCTAACTTCTCCCTAACACCCTGAAATAAGAAATAGGAAATAAAAAAATTACACTCCTGAAGAAATATTCGCCGCTCTTCGGAGCTTATAAATCCATGTTCTGAGGTGGATTAGTCCTCATCCTTTTTCTTTTTCATCTTCTTGTCTTCGCCAATTTGATTACTTTCTTCCACTCTTTTCTGCCACTTGCTTTTTCTCTCCAGTTCACCATTCCCATATTGTCCTTTATTATTGGCCTTTAATAACTTCCTCTATCCATCTGCTTTGGTCCTGCCTCGCATTCTGCCTTTTACCGGTTCCCATCTGCCATCTGGTAATTTTCTTAATATTCTTGTTATTTTCAATTCTTTCGATGTGGCCTAACCAGCTGATCCTTCTTGCTTTAATTTCCTTGATAATCTTCTCTTTGCATAGCTTTCAGGATTTCATGGTTCATTCTGCATTTGTATTCACTTTCTGCGGTTTGTAATGGACCTAGAACGAGTAAAAACTTTCTTTCCAATGTTCGTAATTTATTTTCGTCGTTGTTGTCCATGCGTATTGTTTTGGCCATATACATGATTGCCAGTTTGTACATTCTGAATTTGAATGTCTTGCTAATCTTTTATCTTTAAGTACTGTTTTACATTTGTAGTATAGTCTGTGTCCTATCTGTAAGCAAAATCACTCCTGTCATTTTTGCTACTTATTTGGGCCCCCAGATATTTAAAGGTTTGCACGAGTGCGAAGTTATATGTACCTATTGTTATTATTCTTCCCAGTGGTTGATTTCTCTTGTAAACCATGTATGTATTTAGTTTTTCTTCGTCAATTTGTGGTCGTCTTTGTAACTATTTCTTCTAGCTTGCCTTTGCTAAGCGTTATCACAACTAGCTCATCAGCATATTTGATATAAGTTGTGCTTCACTGGTTATGATGCTATTTATGTGACGTATTTTTTTCATGGGGCTTTCCAGTGTTATATTAAATAGCGTTATCGATAGAGCATCTCTCAGTTTCATTTCACGATTTATTTGGAAGTACTCGGTGCTTTCAAGGTTGGTTCTTATACTGATCTGTCTTTCTTCTAATGTCATTTCAATCATTTCAATCGGTCTAATCAGTTTGTTGGGATTCTTAATTTTTCAATATCTTTAAGGAGTATTTTTCCCTATCAAAGGTTACTTTAAAATCGATAAAATATGTGTAATGCTATGTTAGTTATAGTTATTCCATATTCGTATCCTTTTTTTTATTATCTGTTTCTTTGTGTGTATCGCCCCTACGACAACCATATTGGTATTCTCCAGTCATACTATATTATGGTTTGCTTATGATTTGCTTTGTTGGGGAAATTGCTCAGACGTTCATCGTGTCTTTTTTGCGCAAAAGAAAATTATTAGGATAATGTTTCGTCTTCGCCCTAGTGGTTCCTGTGTTTATTATTTTAAACATCATGGCATTCTGACTGTTTACTCATTAGTTACTTATCTTAAATTCAGGATGCTATGTGCGAAAACATTTGAATCTATTTGCAACCTGTGGTTAAATTAACAATTACGTTACCCGGTCCACAAATAAATTATACATAGACTAGCAGAAGTTGCAAAAGGACCTATGATTACTTCAGCTAAAATTTACAATCACCTGCCATTAAAATTTAAGAATATCCTGAGCTTCAAACGATTTAAGGTAGAACTAAAGTCATTTTTAATCGATAAATGTTACTTACTACAATTTAGCTGATTTCTTTTACGAAAAGTTGTGATTGGTACCAGTATGTAGCTAGTAGTTATTGTTATAATCATATTTTGTTATCTTCCTGTGACAATTTCCAACATTTGTTAAGCAAATCTTAGTGCAAATAAAAAATATTGTTATTATTATTATTATATTTTCGGTACCTATACTCTTCCAGTCTTTTTTGTAATAATGTTGACAAGATGTTGTAGGTTGTATTTAGCAAGGTTATGCTTCTATAGTTTCAATATCTCCTTTCTTGTGTATTAATATCATGGAACCTTTTTTCCATTCCTCTGGCATCTTGTTCTCCCTCCATATCTGTAAGCTGAGTTCATAGTTCACCGTTTATTCCGTCACTTTTCGGTCCTTTTCCGTTTTTAATTTTAAGCAAAATACTTGTGAATTTATCTACGGTTAGTTCTTCTATTATTTGGTCATCCGGCGCCTCTTCCCTCAGCTCTTGTTGGTTATCTTTGGGTCTTCTTTCTCTTTAAGAAGCTTTGTAAAGTGCTGTTGCCATATTTATTTTATGTATTTTTCTTCGTGGTGTACTACTCCATTTTCATCTTTAATCCCTCTTGCTTTGATATTATATTTACTTTGGTTTAACTGCTTTTATTTGTTGGTAGAAGACTTTAAATTATTTGTTCTGTTACTTTTTCTATCTCTTCTATTTTATTTTGAGTAATTTTGTCACCTTGTTTCTTATTTCTTTGAATCTATTCTTGTCTTCTTCCTCTTCTGTTTGAAGTAATTTAATTTTTGTTTTTCTTTCTTTTCTTTCGCTTCTTCGCAGGCACTGTCGTATTATTATTTGTGGTTTGTGGTCTTTCTATGATATATGCTAAATTGATGCAATCTTTAACGTTCTTCCATACGCTGTTGATATTGTTGAGTGGTTATTGTTCAAACATTTTGTTTAGTTCTTCTTCATGCCTTTTTCTCTTCTCTCTCCTCTTCTACGGACAGTAGATTTTTCGGCTGTTCATCTTCTAATTTCAACCTTCCGTTTCTTTAGAAATTCAATTCATTCTTTAACTTTTGCTATTACTAGCAGTGTAAACTCGTTCCTCTGTCTATTTGGCTCCCTTTAGTAGTATTTAAAAACAATATTAAACTGAAAAACTAAATTAAAAATTATTAAATTTAGATTTTACGTGCAGATTTTGTATATAATATATTTATGATCTTTTCGGACCACAGTAAACCGTGATTTTTTTTATTGTGTTGGTAGAATAAAACCCAAATTTCGAGGCAAAACTGGCACGAAAATGTCTTTGTTAGTGTCAGATTTTTTCTTGACAATTCATAAAAAGCTTGGAAATTTCCGAATATATCCCATAAAAGGATTCTTCGCAGTCAAACCGGGAAAATTGTTCAATTTATTAGTAATCAGTTAATGATAGCTTCATGAAACGTTTCGAGTTTCGGCATTACTTATTTCCCAGTGGGAACATCACTGAACATTCTCACACTGACAGTAACATTTCTGTGACACTCATCGCTAAGACATGGCCCACTATGGTCTTAAAAATTGTGGACACATCATACATACCTAAAAAACACATTTTTTTGAACAATGTTTTCAAAACATGATTGTATTTATAATTTTATCAAAATATTTATAAACCATTTTGTGGGTTGTTAAGGTTTAATACGATTTATGCTCAGCTTTTTAAAAACAACAAAATATAATTTGTCAAAAACCTGTTTATGTTACATATTTTTCGATTAGTTCTGAGCTATAAAATCTTACGTAACCTCATTTATTAATGACAACAAATTTCTAATATTATTAGTAAGTTTCCTCCAAACTGCTTTAGTTGTGTGGCTGAACTCTAATTAAACAAGAAAAATGTCTTAAATTGAAGATAAAGCCGTGTTTACGACACAGACACGTGGCCTACTATGGTCTTAAAAATTGTGGAAGCATCACTTATGTTTTTTGAAACCGCGGTTTTATAATATTTTCAAAATATTTATTTCGAAACTATTTTGTTTTGTTTTGCTTTTTATTTGATTATATAATTATTTAAAATTTTAATGGCAATTTACATGGAACCTGAAAAAATATGGTTGGGTTGTGTACATATGTACAAGTTTAATGGAGTAGGTTCACTTTCCTCCCTTACTATTTAAATAACTATTAATAAGCCCAAAGGTTTTATTAGCTTACCCGAAATAAATATCTCACTGGGAAAGGAACCATCCTCATTTAGCACTTTGCATAAATGAAATAACAATTAATTTGATAAATAAAATCAAGCAAATAAAAGTAAATTAAAGAGTCTTAAATTAGGGTTCAAAATTTGCACCTGCCTTTCAGTGATTTAAAGATTAGTTGAGGCTGGTCAATTCG
Source organism: Melanotus villosus (assembly GCA_963082815.1). Lineage (NCBI taxonomy): Eukaryota > Metazoa > Arthropoda > Insecta > Coleoptera > Elateridae > Melanotus > Melanotus villosus. Next base: position 14,158,074 of record OY720423.1, read on the forward strand.
TATTGGTTTCGGTCGATATCTTTAGTTAATATTTTACGATTTTGGCTTATTAACTGCAGTACGCATTTTGCATTATCGATACTGATTAGGGGCACGGATTGTTTAAAAAGAAATGATTAGGGTCTAGGTCAGATATTGTGACGACATGTTACTGACGCACCCAGCTCAGAAATGTAAATAAATAAAAACGCTGATAACGGTAATAAATAAAAACAAACACCCACTGTTTTTGTTTATGTACCCTATGACAGTATATTGTGTAAACTGCATCCTCATATTCCTGTCCTTTACTAACACATTATCTCCTTCATGTGACAAGTGTATAAAACGATAAATGTTCGATGTTCTTGGTAAACAGCTCGTCCGCTAAAAACACATCCCACGCAAATATGCTTCAGTATCAAAATTGTGTTATTTAATTTGCCCTCTATTTGCGTAAATGGGTTATTATAAGATGCGCACATATTCTATATTTATTTTTAGAAATTAAAAATTCCAAAACAACTCTCAAATTACAGATTAAATGGAGTGGGATGATGGGCTTGTTATTTGTTGCTGCCTTCATGTTTTATAAACACTGATAACTTATCATTCAACTTGGATTTTCAATAACCAACAGGTAGAGTCGTAGTTTAAGATTTAAATATTCTTTAAAAATATAAATTTAAATAAACTAGCACAATAACACTTAAAACTTAAATAACCCCTTAATTGCAATTTTTAGTAAGTTAAAATTCCGAAATGAAATCGTTTGGCATCTCCAAAAACATTACTTTACATTAAGGCATTTCGTAGTTTTTTTTTTTTTATAAATAAGACTGTTTTTTCTGTGTAAATTTGACAGTTGAACTTCAGAAAACTGAACTTATTTAACCTGAACATCTCTTTAACCGCAATTTTTAGTTAGTTAAAATATCGAATTTAAACCTTTTGGCCTCTCTAAAAATATTGTTTTTATATTAACATTAAGGAATTTAAATTTTATTATTTGTTTGTTGGTTTTTACTGTGTAAATTGGGCTGCTAAATTTCAGAATTTGTGTTTATTTTATGTAAAGAATTACAGTTTAATTTCTGACACATTTAACATTGACAATCATAGACAAAAGAAACAAAATTCGTTACTTTTATTTTCAACTTCAAGAAGTTTTAGTTTTCGAGAGATTGCTTGCCACATATCTTTAACATTTTTACTTTTGGCATTTTGATTATCAAGTGAATTTTAAAAGGTTTCCTGAAGTTTCAGCTAACTTAGCAGATTAAATTTTGAAGTGGAATTGTTTAGTATTGCTTCTATATTAAGACACATTTAATTTTTTTCCAGAATAAGTTATGACGGGCACTTTTTTCTGCGTAAATTAGACTACAAAACTTCAGAAGTTGAGTTTATTCAAGGTAAAGACTTATTACGGTTTAATTTCTGTCTTAATTGAATTTGATATTGTAAGTTAAAATCATTTAACATTGCTTTTATATTACTATTAAGACACTTCGATGTCATTATTTCTGCCTTGAATAAGTCGCGACTGACAGTTTTTACTGTTTAAATTGGGCTGCTAAACTTGATTAATATAAAAACTTACGATTTAGGTTCTGCCACATTTGGCAAATCCAATCGTAGGTAAATCACACAAAATGCATTAACTTTTAATTAACTCGAAAAGCCAAAATTTTGATTTTTTTTTAAATTTTGGCCCTTTTAGTCGCCTAGTAACATTTTAAAAATATTTAAGTTTAGGACAGTTTCCAAACTCCCTGAATAATGAAACTACAGAAACCTTCTAAAATTTACGTATTAACGAGGACCAACCTTCAAAACATTTGTGAGTAGTACAAAGGCAACTCAAAAAAACATAAAAATTAAAGAAAATGCCAATGGATTATAATATACAACTTTAAGGTAGTCTTTCGTGTGTAAGTGTCTAAATAGTTCTTTCATTTCATTCAGCAAATTTCTATGAGTGCCACTAAAGTTATCCTCAAACAAATTAATATATTACTTACATTAAATTCAAGATTATTCCCGTATTACTCCATCAAGCATCGGCAACCGTATGAGAATAACCTAAAAGTAGCTTCCAGCTATAAATTCTTAAGTGGACCTCTACCAATAATTACAAACTATGCAGAACATTTTATAATTGAAAAGCGGGTGAATCGGATACTTAATTCGTATTATTGGAGTGCCAATCATTTTTTGATTACTAGAATTATCTGCTAAAACCCGGGCCTGGTTTTTATTCTTTATTCTAGAAGTGAAAATAGATGCCCTTTCTCGTTCAACTTAATAACGCCTCTTGCCTTTCGTTCCTCTTTTTCAGATTATAAAAGAACGGCGATGAAGTCCGATTGTTTGGAAATTAAGCGAGGGCGGTTGTTGGATTTTTTTTTAAATTTTTACCTGCACGTTTGTTAAGGCCTCTGAATTTTTGTAGAATTATGATTGATGCTGTAATCGTTTTTGGTATAAAAAAATGAGTTCGGCTAAACAACTGAAACAGTTATGGGAAGCAATTCTTTGGAAGAAGGTGTGATGATGGAAATCGGTTTGCGTTAAATAAATCAGGTTACCTAAGATTTGTTAAATTCAGAAATAATCCAAAATTATGTAACGATTTGTGATGTGTTAATTTACCAAATATGTTTGTAAACAGGTTGTTGACAAATTCTGTTAAGCTATTTTTAAAAAGCTGAGCGTAAATCGTATTAAATACCTTAAGAAACTACAAAATGATTTAGAAATCTTTTTACAAAATTTAAATGAAATCATATTTTCAAAAGATAGTTGAATTTTGAATCTTGGTGTCTTGTTTGTTTAATTTTATTTTTTAATTTAATTATTATTTCATTCGTTCAAAGTGCTAAGTTGGGGTGATTCTTTTCCCAATCAGATGATTCCGGTAAGTTACTAATATCTTTGAGCTTATTGATAGTTCTTGCATAACAAGAGAGGTAAGTGAGATTTACTTATTTCAACATGAAATTCACCCAGCCATATCTTTTTATAGTCAATGTCTTTAAAATTTCTTGAAATAAAAAGGTAAACCTTAACACATCAAAGAAGTTTAAATTTTTTTACAAAATTATAAAATCCTGTTTACAAAAAAGTGTACCTTTTATGTGTGTATGATGCGTTTACAATTTTTAAAACCATAGTAGGCCATGGCTTTAGTGGTGCAAACAAGGCTTTGGGTTCATTACATTTCATGATAGCATCCGACAATTATATTAATGATTATGTTATTCAAGTTCATTCTACAATTATGTTTAGCAAAATGCGAACCTGTTCAGCTTTCAAATAAACCTAAATACTAAATTAAAAATTTCGTGGTGAAAGCTGAAAGCCAAAGTGCTTGAGTGTCACATAACTGTCAGTGTCTGTGCGGACTGTTCAGTGATGTTTCCACTGCGAAGTAAGAGATGCTGAAATGCTCAAATATTTTAAGAAACTATTACTAACTGATTACTAAATAGACTGTTTAAAATAAACGAATGAATTATAAACAATCTCTTCTGTTTGAGTGCAAGAAATCCTTTTATATCAAATATTCGGAAATTTTATGCAAAAATATGACACCAACAAGGAAATCTTTTGCCTTTTTTCCACGAATTTTAGGTCTACCAACATAATAAATAAAAATTATGGCTTACTGTGGTCCAAAAAGACCATGAATATATTATATATAAAATCTGCATATACAATCTTAATTTAATAATTTTTAATTTTGTTTTTTTAGTTACATTTTATTTATGTATTTCATTTTATTTCATTTCTGTTGAATGCTAAGTTTGGATGGTTATTTTCACGAGTAAGTCAATAACAACTTTGAACTTACTAATAATTATTTATAGAACAAGGAAGTAAGGGAGATTTACTCTATTGAACATGGAAGACTTTACATGAAGTATACCCAGCCGTATTGATTTCACAGTGGATGTAAATTGCCATTAAAATTTTTAAATAGTTTATGACATTATTTGCCAATCAATTATTGTATTACAAAAATCAGACTATATGCTAGCTTATTCTTAGATTATAAACTAGTTGTTACTTCCCAAGGGCGGTAAATTCACTCTTACTTTCCTATTGTTATGACAATCAATAAGTAGATGGTATGTCACTAAAATATGATCAAATAAGATATCTTAAGTGAAATTGACCATATCAGTAAAGGAAAAACTATATTACTGGGTAATATAACAGATGTAAAATTATGATGGATTAACTTTTGGTATCACTTATTCTTCTATAGGGGACTTCGACGACCATTCTGACCCATATAATTCTGTTCGCAGCAGCTCTAAATAATTCTACAGACGTTTTCCCTGTCCATTGTCGTAGGTTTCGCAGCCATGAAATTCTATTACTAACTTATTAATATAATTTGTTTTCAGTGTTGATGACATTGCTCTGTGCCTGCTTTTTAAAGACGTTTAATTAGTAAATATTGGCATTACTGCTAAGAAGTACCATGCCAAATCTGCAAGCTATGGGTATTTTCTTTTATTCTGGCATTTTATAACCTAAAGTAAAAGTACAAAACTAAACCTTGTCAAATTCATTTTAATAATAATAATTAATACAATAATTAAATTAATATCTGACAAGTAAGTGAGTGAAGTACGCATTACAAATATAAAAAGTTACTGAAGTAATTAAAATCACACTGATAGTAAACCGTCACTTTGTACGACTTCAAGAAGAAATTTAAATTTTAAATTTTTACAAATCTCTTTAGATAAACAAATGATTATTGTATGACGCAAACTCCTGTTTCGTTCACAGAGAAATATTTTAAAACTAAACCAGGTTCTTAAATAAAAATTTTGTTTATTTGTACTTTCTGCAATATTTAGGAATCAAATTTGTTGTAGTATGAAAATTCCCCAAGTTTAGCATCCTTAATATGTATTATATGTCAGTGCTGTTTATTTATTTATTTATTTTGTATGTTTAACGTATGGCTTCGCCAGGCCTGAGTGCAGGAATTTTTATTGTTTAAGTTATAAGGCGTCCCAAACAGGCCACGGTTTTTCCTCGGTAAGTTGCCAAATATTGTAGATTTTAGTTGTGGAAATAATGTATTACATTTTCAACGTTATTCTTAGATGAAGCGTTTACATAAAAATACTGAATGAACTATAAACAATTTCCATGTGTTGCAGAAACGTCTCTATTTAGTGGAGATCAGCTTCGTTTCTGCCTTTTGTTTTTTCCCTGATCGATTTCACAATAGAAACAGTTCGACCAGAGAAGGATTTATTAAAAACAGTAGAAAGATTTTCAATACTTTAATTTACAGCTAACACATGGTGTACTAGTTACCAGTGGAATTACTGATGCACACCCTGACAGATCGAGCAGCAAAAAATAACTGATTTGAGGGTGGCAGAGTGGCATCTTGATACACAAGTTGGGCTGGGCTGCGGCACTTCCAACTGCAAACGTGGCAAATACAAAAAAAATAAAATAAGTATAACATGGGAAAATCTAGTACTAACAAAAAAGTCTTTGTGCCTTTGGTTTTAATATAAAAATAATAAACAAAAAGCATCGCTTACGGTGGCCCAAAAAGGATCCTGAATCCATTATACATATAGGTATAAGGTATTCATAAAATTGAATTAATACCTTGAAGAAGGTATTTACTCCTAGTATTTAAGGTAAGAATAAACAATATTGTTTTAGATCCTCGGTAGTAGGTACAGTGGTAAGTACGATCCGCATGATTGTATCATTTGGGCGATCAGGGTTCGATTCCCTGCCGAGGAGTACTAATTTTAGTAATTTTTTAGATTTTTATCATTCAGAATTTTTTTTTGTTCCTAATTTAACTTAGCTAACCTTTAATAAACATTTTGCAACATATTTTGGTAACAATTTAATAATTAAGTATTCCTCTTTTGTTGGTTCTAGCTTTGATGAATTAGAGATTTTTAACGAAATCTGAATTTAGTTCTACCAACATAATAAGCAAAAAACACACTGAAGATCATTTTAATTAGGATTTTAATGTAAAGTGAAGTCTGAATCTAAGATTTTAAGCCTTATTTGTGAAATTCAAACCTTTTGCTAAGACATTATTTAAATACGGATTTGATCCAATTTGAATATTAAATTTTGGTTAGAATTTTGAACATTCAGGCAAGTTTTTTAACTTTTTAAGGAAATTTGAATTTAGTTCTACCAACATAAGAAATAAAAAGCATGGCTTTCGATGGCCCAAAAATATCGTGAATCCATTATACATATTACTACGCATAAAATTGAATTAACACGTTGAAAATGATTTTAATTAGAATTTTTGTAAAATTCGGTCCTTTGCTACGACAGAATTCGAATTTCAAATCCGAATATCAAATGTGGATTTGATTCAGTGCAAATTGATGTGCCAAATATTAAGTTTTGGTTAGAATCTGATCGTTTCTAATCAAAGTTCCAAAATTAGATTGAAAAATGAAATTCGAGTTCTGTTCTTTTGTCGGATATTTCTAGCCTTTAGATAGTTTTAAACCGAAATCCTAAATTTGAAACTAGATTTTGCCGAATAAATTCAAAACGAAAATTTAAAAGTCGAATCTGATTGCTAATGAAAAATTAAATTTTAGTCCTGTGCTTTTGAAGTCGGATATTTCTGGCCTTTAGACAGTCTTTAATTGAAATTTGAAACCTGAAACTAGAAATACTTGGCTAAATTTTGCCCAATAAACTTAAAACGAAATTTTAAAAGTCGAATCGGAATCCGAATCTGAACTTTGACTTGGAAATTAAAGATTCATACTTGGGATGTGAAAAATGACTGCCAAAACCTGAGTCTCCAGGTGAGGCGTTTTAGAGTTTTCATATTCAAGATTAAAGCTTAATTTTTTTCTCTTCTTAGCCACATCAGCTTAAACTAATAATCTCTTTTTATATCCGATGCTCCTAAATTGCTTTAATTTTTTAAGGAATAAGCCTTTATACTCGTATTCTTCTTTGCTAGGAGTATTATATTATTTTTAGTTGTCTGGTCTTTTAGTTTCAGCTTTAAAGCTTCAGTCATTATTTAGTTTGTTATTCCTTAATATTTCACTTGATTTCTGATTTATTAACTACGTTGCTTGGTTAAAGGTATCCCTAAGAAGGTTCGTTGATTCATTGACTCGAAGTTTTGTTATCCTTTTGATCACAATTTAGGTCGGGTTTTAATAATAAAAAAAGCAAAAATCCCTTGTTCGTTTATTTAACCCCTGGTCTATTTTTCTTAAAGCGATTCATGGTGATTTTTCTGGGATCTTCCGTGAGGAGTTGAAGTTTCTGGCAATTTTCATCAAATTCCAACGGGCCTGTTCCATTTTTTCCTTCGTTTTTTAATGCCCAAAACAACCTTGTAAGTTTGCAAATTTAGGTACGATTTGAAGGGCCAAAACCAGGAATCTGCATGTGGGAAAGAAACCCCTTCTAATGGGGGGGCTTTTGTTGTTATTATTTCCGGAGATTTTCAGCAATATTTACTTTCGAAAAAGGGTTAATTAATTTAAATAATAAACAAAACGAACCATAAGGGTGTGGTACGCCCCACTACGGTTACGCCCTCGACCATCGGGACAGGGTGTTTACCCCCACACGCGGGTTAAAGTGTAAAACAGCCTGTGACCTGCAACGGAATGCACTTACTTGCATTGCATCACCGCGAGAAATCTGACGTGTATCTCGGTTTACGCCGCTATTGCAAATCTCACCCGCGTACTTCAGATTTGAAATTTGTTCTTCCGTCCACCCCCGCAGTGTGGTACCTTTTGCCTTTTTATATTTGCGTGTGAATTCCTCCTGAATTTTTTTTTAATTTCGCATGCAAAAAAATTGTGTCAGTTAATAACAACCAAATAGTGACGAGGTATAAAATAAAAACTGTTAAGTGCCGCATAAAACAAACCGTGTGGCGCCGCAACAAGGTGAGTCAACAACTATCTTTAATCTACATCTTCTTGTATTTAATTACATCTCTCGCGCAACAGTTTTAATTATCGGTACGAATCTAGAATGCGAGGGAGATTAATTCCTTGATAGCAGAGATGCCCACATCATTACGCCTCGACGGTTTTGAAATAATTTGTTGTCGAAAAATTCTTGTTTCATTAAACGTTCCCAGAGTGAAAAAAAAGCCGGCAATCTAAGAGATGCGTGTTCAATCGTGAAACTGAAAGTTGGTATTTAGGAATGCATACAACTATTTCATTTTTAATAACAACTCGTTAACACACAACACTTTGCAAAAATTAGGACACATTTTGAAAATTTCTAATTATGTTTTCTTGATAATTTTCTAATCAAATTTGTCTTTGTATCAAAATTTAAAGAAAAAACCCATAGAAACAGCAAAAAGAAATTCATCTGGTTTTATTAATAAAAATTTAAAGTTAGCAGAATAGTTATTATCCAACGACACAAGTCCAAGCTGTCATTCTTTTCTGTTGTATTTATGCGTCTTTTCAACAATATTTTGGTCAATGGACTATCATTTATAAACACTCCGTTTAAAAGCAGTGATAAACTTATTTAAAATTTAAATTTCTAAGTTTTTACAGTTCTCTTGCTTCTCATCTTTTATACGTAGCTGGAATATACTCATTAAAATTCAGTTGCTGAAAGTTCCCGTTATGAACTATTTTTACTATTAAAACTTTCAATTTGTGTATTAAATCGCTTGGTTTAAATATGAGTTTATGAATTACTGCTCATCAACTTTAGAATTCGTACAAAGCTTTAAAAAATGCTGAAACACTTCTAAATTTCTTGTTTTTATGGCTTGATAAATAATATAAACCTAAACATAAACAATATTTCCTTCAAGTTATTTGTATGTTTGGTGTAACTGGGATGTAATTATTATTTTTTGTAATTCTTAATTTGAGAAATTACCTGTGCTCTGTGCTATGAATTTGTGTTTAGTTTAAAGCATAGAACTAACTGAGTTTTTCTCGTCAACTAAAATTCTTAGCAAGTTGTATTGAATTAAAGTAAAACTTAAATATCAGGATTAAAAAAACTAGATTCAGATTTGAAGTATAAACTTTCAGAATTGAAATTTGAATCCTGAATATTTGTATAAGTTCTGTTTATTTACTTATTAAGTTTCCCTTCAACGTCAAGTTTAAAACTTAAATATCAGGTTTAAAAGTTAGAAATTCAGGATTGAAATTTGAATCCTGAATATTTATATAAGTTGTGTTTAGTTATTTATTGAGTTTCCATTCTACGTCAAGTTTAAAGTTTACATATCAGGTTTAAAAATTTTAAATTAAGGGTTGAAATTCAAAATTTTAGGATTTAGATTTGCATTCTGAATACTTAAGTAAGTTGTGTTTATTTATCTATTGAGTTTCCATTCTACGTCAAATTTAAAACGTAAATGTTAGGTTTAAAAATTCTGAATTCAAGGTTGAACTTTGAACATCCGACGCTCTGTAGTAGGGCAAAAGGATCCTGAGAAGAAAAAGAAGAAGAATTCAAGGTTGAAATTCAAAATTTCAGTATTGAAATTGAATTCTTCAAGTTTATGTGTTTATTTATTTATTGAGTTTCCATTATACGTCAAATATCAGGTTTAAAAATTAGAAATTGAGGGTTAAAGTTCAAAATTAATTTCAGGATACATATTAGAATCGTGAATATTTATATAAGTTGGGTTTATTTATTTATTGAGCTTACATTCTACGCCAAGTTTAAAACTTAAATATCAGGTTTTGAAAATTCGAAATTCAGGTTTAAAGTTCAATCTTTCAGAACTGAAATTTGAAGACTTATTTATTGTGTTTTTATTCTACATCAAGTTTAAACCTTCTTCTTCTTCTTCTTCGCATGACTAGGATTGCTCCTGTTTGTCTGCCTCTTAATCCGTTTCTGTTGTAGTTGATTGCATATTATCTTTCCACCTTTTTGGTGGTCTTCCTACTGGTCTTCTACTATAGGGTTTGTTGTTCTTACATATTTTTGCTATTCGGTCTGGTCCCATCCTGTCTACATGTTCATTCAATTTCTTCTTTCTCGTTTTTATCCACTCGTTAATGTTTTGGATGCAACATTGCTCTCGTATGGCACTGTTTCTTTGTCTACCTCTCAACGTAATGCCTGTTATCGTTCTTAATACTTAAATATCAAATTTAAAAATTCAAAAGTCAGGTTTGAAGTTTAAACCTTTAGGATTGAAATTTCAATCCTTGAGTATTTACATAAGTCACGTTTACTTATTTATAGAGTTTCGATTCTATGTCAAGTTTAAAGTTTAAATATCAGGTTTAAAAATTCCAAATTTAGGGTTTCAGTTCAACATTTCAGGGTTATAATGAATCCTGAATATTAATAAGATAAGTTAAGTGTACTTATTTATTGAGTGACGTCTAATCTTGCGGGTATATTCTCGAAGTTATAGTTTGTATGGAAATTCAAGTCGCCGCGCCGGCGCCGGCTTGAATATAGAAACTAAAAGAATATATTTGAAAATGTTGGATTTAATTCTTGATATCTAAATTTCTAAAGTTATGTAATTTCCAGATAAGGAAACTCATACTTGATGCATGAATTTTTGACTTTCCAATTCAGATTCAGATTCTTTTCAAAGTGAATATTTAGCCACAAACTTCTTCATATTTTATCACTTATTTTAAAGGACACAAATCAAGAGTTTAAGTTTATATCTTAGTTTCAACCAAAAAACTACAAAGAAAATAATCTGAAAACAAAAATAATCTGAAAATCTTGGCAAAAATTAATTCGTAAAGCTTTATTTTTAGTAATTTAAGAAAATCAATTTCAGTATTTTTACTTACACAACTCGAATATGATCGATTTCCAATTTTATAAAATAGTTTAGACGGAATAAGTCCCACTTAATATTAAAAAATCAACTCCTGACGTGAAATGTCAAAACCTTTGCTTATGTTTGAAACCCCAAACTTTAGCTTGGATTTAACATTCGAACTTTGAGTTCGGATTGAATTTTAAGTTTCTTTTCAATTAAATGTTAAAGTATCTGAAAGCACAGGTTTGAATTTTGCAGCAGTTTGTTTTAGGGATTAGAGGATCGTTCGGTTAACTGCTTCTAATTAACGCGTTTTAGCTGTAATTCTGTGCTTCTACTTAATTAACACGTTTTAGCTGTAATTCTGTATGAAAAATAGTTTTATATCTACAGCTCCGTTTAATATCAGAATCAAATTGCTCCTTGTTTTAAATAAAATATTTGTTTTAAATACTCAAATTTCCATTCATGACACCAACTGGGAACACTTCGCCATTTTTCTATCAAAAGCCTTCACGTTTAAATTTTTTTCAAAAGATCGAATGTTATTAAAAATTTTAGTTGTCTTTAACTTGGTAAAAGTTCTCTGAAAAATATCGCTATTTTGAAGGTCATCTATTGACGTCCACAGCAAAAATCCTAATCGCAGATGATAGTACGGAATGCAGGATATGAGAAGTGGAACTAAAAAAACAATAAATCCAATAAAACAACTATGACAAATTCTTTAAATAACTTCATTTCAAGACGTCGTACATTATATACGCAATTATATACGTAAATCCATATAACATCGATAAATTTGTTTTGTAATAGACCTTCTGTGAATTATTCAGCGTCGCAACAAAAGGGAGATTAGCAATTTAATTAATTTATTTTTGATTTCATTAATATTTGATGATTTTTAATTTCTTACAAGTTAGTTATTTTTCAAAATTAAAAGGTTCAGACCAACAGGGCAAAATTAGTACAGCTGGCAGTAAAAAGACAAAATTACGAAGTATTTTAAATTTCATTTAAATATTAGCGAAAGTTAATCCGTAGGTAGCTTGTTTTAAGATTAATCATTTTTAAAATTCAAGCAAATTTTTAGTATTTTAATTCTATGTGAAGCTCTTAAATGAAAATGTTAGGTTTTTCAATAGCTTCTCTTATGCAAGCTAATTTAAATCGGTTTGCATTTCCAAATAATATTTGCGGTATTTTCTATTTACGCACTCTCATTAAACACGTTAGTGTTTTCAACATGAGAAACTTACCACAACCATAAATAAAGCAAAAGGAGGCCAAAACCAAAGAGCATAATTAGCAGACTGTAAATATTTTTATAAAGTAAAGAGTAACAGTACGCCACTGTTTTATTGCATATAAAAGCTGATGGGTTTGGTTGTTAAAGCCAGTTAGTTAAATTACAATAAATGGTTATATTTGTAAAAACATCACTGAGTTTTAATTTTTCTGGTGTGAGTTCTTCAGTTCTAAAAAATGGTATGTATTTTACCTGTAAACTGTAGTTTTAAAGCTGCATTTTCATTTGCATTAATCATTCTCTAAAAGTAAAATACAGCAATTGTGTAATTTGTTAAAAAGCATAAAAAGTGTACAATAATTCTTACCAAAATTTTGCAATAAAAGGTATTTACATTAAAAATTTCATTCAAATTAGAGATTAAAAGGAAAACGTAAGCTCCTTCGTGTGAAGCCTTTTTAATTATTTAATCAGGCTGTAAGCAACTTAGAATTTATTTTCGTGCATCTATCTAATGCTCAACTGATTTTAACAGTGATTACATTATCTTTAACTTTATTTATTTTTAGTCGTTGGTGGTCCTTTTGTAACATAATAATCAGCAGATTATTTTCCTTCAGTTTTATTTTCGTCGTCCAAGTTAATATTCTAACAGTTTATCTAAGAAATGATACAAAATTACATCGGTTGCAAGTAAAACATTAAATTTTAGATGTCACCTTGAGCAAAATTCTGTTGGATTATTTATCGATGTTACGTCGATACCACTGAGTAACTGGCACCAACAAATTAATGCTTGGATAGATAAAGTTTTTATTCTTTGAATATTGGCCATTTTCCATACATCAAAATGCAGATAATTTGTAAATTTATTTTGTAAATATAGGGGTAGGGTAATATTAGAAAATTAAATTTATTTTTCTGTTAAAATCTTGTGGTAGGTTTTTTCAGTGAGAATTTTAATTCGAACCTCAATCTCAACCTTACGTCTTTCCAGTTACAAACACCAATTAAAATTACAGTACTTGTGTAAAAAAACTATCATGAGATTTATACAGAAATAAAACGTAATCGAAGAAGTTATGTAAATAATTTTTCAATAATTTCAAATGGGCCTTAGGTTTAAATATCCTTAAGCAGCACTACAAATAATGCCCAGCATCTCTTAAATGTTCCCAAATTGATGATTAATGTAATAGAAAAATTAAGAGATGACACTTTCTTTCTCTATCTCTGCTCTTTATTCTTTCTATCCTCTCCTTTTCATTTTTTCTTTTCTTTCTTCACTCTCCAATCTCCCCTTTCCCTGCTTTTCTTTTGTTGTCTCTCCTTCACTCCCCACTATTGTTTATTTATCACTCTGCTTTACTTCTGTCTCTACCTCAGTGTTCTCTCTCTACTTCACTGCTCTCTCTCTCTTCACTCGTATTTCTCCTTCACACCTCCCTCTCCCTTCTTTCTTCTATTTCGTTATCTTTAATCTCTCTCACTCAATCATTTTCGGTCTTTATCCCTACAGCTGACCATCATAATTATTGTTTAACAACTGAAAAATCGACAGAAAAAATTAAGTTTTGTTTCCAAAAATGTTCTAATAAAATTTCTTTCGTCTCTCTTCTTCTTTCTTTCTTCTATTCTTTAACCTCTTTCGTTCAATTATTTTCGCTCTTTATCTCATCATCATAATTTTTAATAACTGGGAAATCGACAGGAAAAAATACTTTTTGCTTCCAGAAATATTCTAATAAAACTTCACTCCTCTCTTTCCTTCTTTCTTTCTTCTAGTTCCTTCTCTTTAACCTCTTTCGTTCAATCATTTTCGCTCTTTATCTCCGCAGCTGACCATCATAATTGTTGAATGACTGAAAAATCGACAAGAAAAATTACTTTTTGCTTCAGAAATATTCTAATAAAACTTCACCCTTCTCTCTTCTTTTTTCTTTCTTCTCTTTAACCTCTCTCGTTCAATCATTTCGCTTTTTATCTTCATATTTTACCATCATATTTGTTGAATGACTGAAAAATCGACAGGAAAAATTAATTTTTGTTTCTAAAATATTCTAATAAAGGTTCACTCCTCTCTCTTCTTCTTTATTTCTTCTATTTCCTTCTCTTTAACCTCTCTCGTTCAATCATTTTCGCTCTTTATCTCCACAGCTGACTATCATAATCTTTTAATAACTGGAAAATCGACAGGAAAAATTACTTTTTGTTTCCAAAAATATTCTAATGAAACTTCACTCCTCTCTCTTCTTCTTTCTTTCTTCTATTTACTTCTCTTTAACCTCTATCGTTCAATGATTTTCGCTCTTTATCTCCACAGCTGACTATCATAATTTTTTAATAACTGGAAAATCGACAGGAAAAATTACTTTTTGTTCCCAAAAATATTCTAATAAAACTTCACTCCTCTCTCTTCTTCTTTCTTTCTTCTATTTACTTCTCTTTAACCTCTATCGTTCAATGATTTTCGGTCTTTATCTCCACAGCTGATCATCATAATTGTTTAATGACCGAAAAATCGACAGGAAATATTAATTTTTGTTTCCAAAAATATTCTAATAAAACTTCACTCCTCTCTTTTCTTTCTTCTATTAACTTCTTTTTAACATCTCTCATTCAATCATTTTCGCTCTTTATAACTCTACAGCTGACCATCATAATAAATTGTTTAGTGGCAGAAAAATGAACAGGAAACATTAATTTTCGTTTCCAAAAATATTCTAATAAAACTTCACTCCTCTCTCCTTCTTTCTTTCTTCTAGTTTCTCCTCTTTAACCTCTCTCGATCAATCATTTCGCTCTTTATCTCCACAGCTGACCATCATAATTTTTTAATGAGAAATCGACAAAAAAAATTGAACTTTTTTCCAAAAATATTTTAATAAAACTTCACTCCTCTCTCTCCTTCTTTCTTTTATTTCCTTCTCTTTAACTTCTCTCGTTCAATGATTTTCTCTCTTTATCTCCACAGCTGACGATCATAATAATTGTTTAATGTCCGAAAAATCGACAAGCAAAATGAATTTTTATTCCAAAAATATTCTAATAAAAGCACAAAGACTAACAGCACGTGACAATCATGTAGTTATTAATGTTGTAATAGCATAAAGAATTAATAAGTATTTCGCTATTACCACGGGAAGCCCCTTTATTCAAGGGTACTTTAAAAATTAAAGGAAGGGTTACACAAACCCTCGTTTCGATGCTATATTAATACATTATTTTTTCAACAGGGGAAAGTCAAAGATCGTCATGTGCTTTAAGTGCACTTATTCGGTTGAAAATCGATAACACCTGAACCACTTAAACAATGCCAATTCCATTCATGTAATTAACCTAACACGTGTTAATAATGATGACAGTAAGAGCTTGCAGTTACTCACATTACTTAGAAAAATGCACTAACGAAATTGAAAAGGCAATTCAATAAACGTTTAAATTACAGCGAAGGTTGATTTAAATCCGATACATCGAACTTTAAAACGCTGGCGAAGTAGCTTGAAGCAATACGAGCGAGATACCAGACGCCTATTATTGGTTTATTGAGATAATTTCAAGTTGTAGGCTCGTGGAATGTATGGAATTGTCGTCTTTATCAATTACCATATATTAAAATTATTAAAAGTTTTTCTTGAGCACTGTAATTTCTTATATTTACATAATTACACATACGCAGCTGCAAATTCCATCAAAAACACCTACAATATGTGATTATTATTTTGTAATTCTACTACCTACACGTTTTAATTAAATCGTAAAATTTTGGTTATGAATAGTATTATCATTCTTCGAAGTATCTGTGCAACATTAAACACTTTTTTGATTACTGTAATTTCAGCCTGTTCTGAAATATATTTTCATTAACGAGCTATTCTGCTTGGAATCTAACAATTTTATTTTGAATTATTATAACAGCAAATTCCTCTAAAAAGGATTGGTTATTATTGTTTATTAATTTAGTGTGTAAATTCCGATCTTACGCAGTTTCTGTATATAACAAGGCTAACCAGTTCTAAATATACTAATTTTTTAACAAACATCTGGAGTAACAGTAACGCAAAATTAGATACTTCCTAGTTACCCACAAGAGTAAGATTTGAGAGAGTAATATTTTGAAAGTGCTGCATTTGACATCTTATTTTTAAGGAAGATCAAACAACCATCTAAATGCAAAAGATAAAGATAAAAGGCTACAGTAAATAACTTTTGTAATTTGCGAATATAGCCTTAAGCTAGGTAGTTATTCGTAATCTCCTTTTGTGCGAACCCTTTTCAATTTACCCCTTGCTTTTTACAATTTTTTTGTGTGTAAATTATAGATTAAAATTGTAAAAATTAGCATTCTTAACCGCCGTTCTTAACTGCGCTTTTTTAATATTCTACTTTTACTAATGAGTATATAACGTATATAGATTCAGTCTTGTGATGTTCTTCGATAGTACACAAAAATGCTTTTCTATACTCTTTGGTATTACCAGATTTTGTAATAAATGGGTGTTTCTTTGGTGCTTCTCTCGCATTTTGTTAAATTGTTACATAAAAAAATAGCACAGCCACGTCTTGATGTTTCTCGTCAGAACACAAGAATGGCTTCTCTATACATTTTATACTCTTTGGTGTTACCAAATTTTGTAACAAATGAACTTCCTTGGGTGTTTCTTTGTTGTTCCTCTCGGATTTTATTAAATTCAGGTCATTACTCATTCATTGGCTGTACTAAAAATCATAGTATTTGTGAAAATAAACAAATAAGTTAGAATTAATTGCGGCTTACATCTTTAAATGCAATAAAATCCTGATGAATACTTACGTAACGTGAATTGCATTAATGATTATAGTACTACTCTCAATAAATACGGCTTGCCGTAATTACATAGAAAACCTTAAGTGAACTTACAATCGGTAAAAACAGAAAGCTAAAACCATCCTAGGTTATTACTGTTTAATAAAAACCGCGACAAACCAGCCAGAAAGACATAAAGCTTCTTACATCTTAATTAATGTACTCGCAACATTATTACTGATATGCGTGTGAAATTCCCTTCTTAAAATTAGCGTACGCTTTGATCTCAGCTTTAGATCCGCACTTAAAATCCGAAGGTCTCGCCCCGTCTAAAAACAATTGGCAGGGAACTTGCGAAGGAGCGTGCGTTCACGTGGATGAAGTATTGGTTTCCCGCAAATTAGGTAGATTAAAATTATGCAAATAGTCGAATGAAGCACGCTTGTGCTAAGTGTGTAGAGCAGTCTAGTAGATTGTTGAGTAGGTTTTCGAATGGGAGAAAGAGAAAGAAGAGAGCCATCCACCTGTTGCACGACTGCGGGAGGCGACCGGTTTGCGGCATTGCTCGCTCTCGGGTCAAGAGAATCACGCGTGGCTTCTGGAGAAGCCGTTGGATGATGCTCTGACAAGATTGCTTTTTGCTTCAAGGCCCAATTGTACGTTTAACAGGATACTAGGCTTATCACGAGGTTCACAAGAAGCAGTTTCTACCATGTTTTTGGTACTTAACTGCGGGAACATTTTCCTTCCTGCTGGGAGATGAAAAAATGTAATTTTTATAGCAAGCTGAACTGAAGTAACATTTTCACTGAGGGTAGCAAGGTACTTATCTAAATCTTTAGGGTTTTCAAAACAGCAGCATCCGGATTGGCTTCAACAAGAAAATTCTTACTAAACCTTAGGGCTAAGTGTTTGACAGCATCTCTGTGTGAAACTAAATATTTGAATTTGTATTTATTTGGAAATTAAAGCAATTTTTTGAAGAATTACATTTCGACATAACTATAGAGTACAGAATACAGGTTTAACTTTTGGATATGAAAGCTTCGATTCGTTAGATGTTGGCTGTAGAACTCAACTCATTGAATCAGCATTTTGTGGTTTAGTTTCGCTTTCTGCCACTTCAGTCATAGAATTTTCGAAATATCTTTGATAGTCTCCGTTTATTCAATCCGTAATAAAGCACATGCCTCCAGGGTAGAACACAAAATTATGCAATTTTACAGTTTTGTACTATTTTTCAGAAGAATTCAGAAGAAAAAGCATACAATACAAGAGGGTCAGTCAGTTTGAAACCTTTCAATCGCCAAACTTGTTTAGTTAAGACCTTTAAATTCTGACAAATTATTTTCATTTCAACCAGTAGAAGAAAATTTGCTTCGTACACCACTTGTAGAATCCGAAGCTTCTCTATCCATTTAACTCTTTACAATAACGCAAATTACATTATGGGGATTTAGAAAATTAGGATTATTATTATTTTACGACCTGCAATTTAAGGTGTGCGTTTAGTGTAACAAAACGATAGAGTATATAATACATAGAGCTTTAACTTTTATATCTGAAATGTTCGCTGTCTAACTCAACTCATTGAATCAGTACTTCGTAGTTCAGTTTCGGTTTCAGGCTTCGAATTTTCAAAATATTTAATATTCTACTTATTAAAGCCATAATAAAGCGCATTCCTACAAAGGCATTTAGTTTTGAGTATTCGAACACAAAATTTTACAATTTTACAGTTTATGTTTATTTTCAGAAGGTTACTTCTCTGTAACTAACGACTATACAAAACGAAGGGTTAATGTTTCAGTTTGAAGCCTTTCAATTGCCAAACTTCTTCAGTCAATGCTTGCTTAGTCTGCAGCTTTAAATTCTGACAAATTTATTTTCACCTCGGCCTGGAGAATTCTTAAATTTGCTTGGTATCCTGCTTGTATAATCCAAACATGATGATTGAAATCCCAAACGTCTTTTTAATCCATTTAATACCACTCTTTAGTACAATACAACTACATAATGCAGATTCTTAAAAAAATACATTTATTATTAATTTACGATCTGCCTTTAGTGTACCAAAACGATAAAGTATATAATAAATAGAGGTTTAACCTTTGTATCTGTAAACTCCGATTCGTTAGACGTTGGCTGTATAACTCAACTCATTGAATCGGCACTTTGTAGTTGAGTGTCGTGATTGTTTTAAGAAGATTATTTCTCTGTAACTAAAGAGTATACAACACAAGACAGGCATATTTTTTTTAGTTTGGGGCCCTTTAATCGCCAAACTTCTTCAGTCAATGCTTGTTTAGTCAGCATCTTTAAATTCTGACAAATTCATTTTCATCTCAACCAGTAGAATTCTTAAATTTGCTTCGTACTTTGCTTTTGCAATCCAAATATGATTGAAATCCCAAACGTTGTTTCTCTATCAATTTAATACCCTTTAGTGTAACACAAACTACGAATACATTGGCAGATTTACAAAAATAAATGTATTTTTGTCAATTTTTGTTACTATTAATTTACGATCCGCAGTTTAAGTTCTGCGTTTAATCACAGACCAGTATACTGGTCTGTGGTTTAATGTACCAAAACGATACAGTATATAATACATAGAGATCTAATCTTTGTATCTTAGATGTTAGCTGTGTAACTCAACTCATTGCATCAGCACACCGTAGTACAGTTTTGCCTTCAGCTGTAGAATTGTTAAAATTTCTTTTATATTTTGCTTATTCAAGTCATAATAAAGCACATTCAGACAAAGGCATTTATTTTTGAGTAAAATACAAAATTTTGCAATTTTACAGCTTCGTGCGTTTGTAAGGTTATTTCTCTATAACTAGAGTATTCAAACGAAGCCTTTCAACCGTCAAACATTTGCAGTCAATCGTCAATGCTTGTTTAGTCAGCATTTCTAAATTCTGACAAATTTATTTTCACCTCGGCCAGTAGAATTTGTTAATTTACTTCGTACATTGCTAGTACAATCCAAACATGATTTAAATCCAAAACGTTGTTTCTCTATCAATTTCTTTATAGTACAACATAAACTATAGGCTTAAAAAATTATTTTTTATTATTTTACGATCTGCATTTAATGTGCAAGCGTCGGAGTGGTTGAGTGGTTAAGACATCCAAGTACAGCGCGGACGGTCTCGGGATCAAACCCGAGTTAGATGCTCGGCGGGTAGCCTTCGTGTCACTGAAAATAATTGGGAACCAAAACACCACCCCGTAGGTATACTGTGCGAGACAACCCTCCTCCATGCTGCCAGAAATACATTTATCTTTTTTTAATGTGCAAAAGCGATACTTTAATACTGGTTTAAATCTGAAAATTCTAAAATCTAATATTCCGAACGAAAACTTTCAAAGCCATTTTTAATTTTTTTTTTAACTAACGAAAAGGTACATTTGTATATCTGTTAAAAACTTTTTACCAAATTTAAAATATATAAATTATTCCCGTCAGTTTATTATAAGTAATTCTAGTTGTATATGCTGTTTCTTAAAGACAGGAAATGAATGATAAAATATAAACGCTTGACTTCGCTCATTATTAATAAAAAAAGATTGATTGTTAACCTGTATCCTTTTAACCCGGTTTAAAACACTCGAAATTTCTGACTGTGCAACCTTTGACTTTTCCATGAAAATGTACATATATTTTTTACTTTACGTCTATAACGGTGATTATTCAAAATTGATAGGCTCTCTGCTTATATATTTAATGGTAGGGCGCCCGACTTTGTTATATCAACCAACCTTTATTGAAAGTTCACAGGTAAAACTTCGGTTTTCAATTTTAATTCGATTATTATAATTTATTGATACTTGATTGACTAATGCAAAGGAATTTTAAACGAATCGAATTTTTTGGGTAACAGCTTCTTACGAGGCATGAATCGGTATAAATTACAAAGGTGCTGTCGTTGGCACCCAAAAAGTATTTAGTTACAACTACCACGTAACTTTGTAATCAAATCTAGTTAGTTTCCCACACTTAATCCATTCAACAATAAAAACTGCAGCTTTACAAGCGGAGATGTAACACAATCGGGATTAAATTTCAAATTCTCTAAGCACATTCCTACATTGTCTTCTTGGAAATGAAAAAGAGAGGGAAATATCCTTCTTTTATGAACGGGCTACGCTAACTCGATTCCTTGCGGAGTTACGATTGATGGCCAGTTTGTTGAGTTCATGTAAACAGCAGGGGTCGCGGAGGCGGCCTTGGGGAGAATTTGGTCCGCTCGTAGGGGGGCCTTGCGTCAACACCCCCACATCTATCACTTCAGCTACCTAGAGCGTTGAGTTTAACATGCAATGACCGTTTATCATGGTCTTAGTATAAACTAATAGAATTCTTCATGTTTACCTTATTAAGCAAAAGTGTTTTATTGAATTGAATCGGTTCGTGATTTTCTGTAGCGTAAATTAGGTTCTTGAAGCTTCAGTAAAGCAATGAAGCTTATGTAATTTAAATGACTATGACTTTTCACAAGCCTATTCCCCTTCCTCGCCACAGACATTTTAAAAATTTGGGTTTTCCTTTGTTACGCTTTTCCCACACGTTTCTTTAGACATAGCCTCAATATTTGAAGCTTAAATTACACAGTAAAAACTGTCAAACGATCATGACCTAACAAAAGCCGAAAAAACGTGAATGAATCATAAATAAAAATTTAAAAGTACTACAAATGATGACAAATATTTAGATAGTTCCTTAAATTACTTCCCAATAACGCTCTGAGGTGTATAATCAATTCAAAAATGTTCTTAATTAATTTACATAGTTATAAATGGACAGAGGATACATTCTTCGAATACTTTGCGTAGGAAATTCAATATGCTTAGCACTGAATATTTCAAGGCTTTTCCTGTTTCTTTCTGGTTGTTGATGTTAGGTCCTTACTTGCGGTGCAAGCTATACTAATACTTGGGGTTTTAATAATAATGGTTAAAAATTATTTAAATTGAGCCTTCTGGAATAAAAAATTGGCAAAAATAAATACAGCAGCTGTTAATAGTACAAAACAGTGAGAAATGCTGGTGCTAACGTGGGAATGACAGCAACAACACTCGGCGCCACTGTAGATATAAGTTATTGCTATGCAAATTAGTTACGGGTATTTAATTATTAGTACTTGAGCAGCTTCTCCGTAGGTGGACAAATTCTTCAGCGTGCAGCTCTCGATAGAGAGCGTGTTAAAAAATTATCCAACCTCCTCATCTTCTGGCCTTGCGTTTTCAACATGCAGATGTGCCAATTTGTCGGGGCACGCTTTCAGTGGTGTTTCATTGACATTTCCTTCTTACCGAGTTATTAAAAATTTAAACACCCTTTAAATACACCTGCTTATTTTGATGCTAAGAAATTACCTTATCAGGAAGACTAGCTTTTTGTAAATGAGGTGACTCATTTTGTAATTTTGCTTCTGGTAATTTTTACGCATACGAATTAAATGCTGCAAGCGTCTGTCTACGTACGAAACCAACTAATAAATTATTTAAAACGGGGAAATTAGCATGAACACTCTTCTAGACCAAGACCATGGTATAATATTGTGACGTCCTTCGGTGTTAGTTTTATTTGCATCTGGAATGCGAGCGGTTCGACTGCTTCAAATGCATTACTTTTTAACAATACTTTGACTGCTATGATAATTAATTAACTTGATTAATTTGTTATTGAGACCTACAGACAGCTTGTGGAATGTCAAAGGCATGCTTAGAAACACTTTTTTAGCTGCTTAAAAATTTGCAATTGCATTTTATTAATTAGTTATTTTTCTTATTCATAACAGAATTTCCTATTTTTTTTCCTTATGAAATGGGATTATTCCCAGTAATTTTTCACGTGTGTAAAAGGGTGAATTGTAGGAATCAATTCAAGTTCACCAATTCAGCGGAAAAACATTTGATTCACATCTTGAAAATTCCATTCACTTTTTTAAAATTCCATTGACGAATGATTAAAATATAACTATACATACATTCCCGATTAAACATCTCAAAATTGGCTTGGTTGACGGCTGTCAAGTAAAAATTCCATCAATTAATTACCACATTGATTTTTTCCATGGTCAACCCTTTTAAGAATTTAAACGGACATCATTTTTCAGCTTATTTGTTTTATTGTGAAATTTAATGCAAGGACCGAA
Organism: Melanotus villosus; assembly: GCA_963082815.1. Taxonomy (NCBI): domain Eukaryota; kingdom Metazoa; phylum Arthropoda; class Insecta; order Coleoptera; family Elateridae; genus Melanotus; species Melanotus villosus. Next base: position 14,181,056 of record OY720423.1, read on the forward strand.
ATTTAACGAACTTTTGAAATTTTGTAGTTCTTTTTGCTCACTAAAATTAATTGTTGCTGAACTGCTTTGAAGTAAAGAGCATCTACTTATTATTCGGTATGCTTTGCTAAGAGACAATTTTTGCCTCTTAAGTTTTAGATTTAAATTTTTCAGTATTTTCTTCTTTTCTTATGCAAGTGAAACATTCATTTAGAAACCTGTAATTCCGATACTTTTTACAATTATTGGAAAATTTAAATAAGTTTCTAGGATAATCCTGGACATGTCAAAAATTCAGAAACTCAGAAAGGCGTTGTTAAGTTACAAAGTCAAAAAAGCTGCTATTTGAATTTGATCTCTCTCTCTCTCTCTCTTCGTGGCGCTACAGTCCTATTGGACCTGGGCCTCCCTTATTTTTCTGCTCCACTCATCTCTGTTTCTGTGGTTACACTTTCCCAATTTCAGATTTGCAGGAGCAATATTTTCTTCTCATCGGCGGCAAGGTCTTCCTCTGGTTCTTGAGCCTTCCATTTGTGCCTTATACATCTTCTTTGGAATTCTTTCCTGTGGCATTCTGATCATATGTCCAGCCCACTTTAATCTAAGGATATTTCTGTATGTTACCACGTCAAGCGCTTCGTATAATTCTTTTAATTTGTGGTTGTATTTTATTCTTCATCCATCCTGTTCTTGTATTCGGCCTAATATTCTTCTTTCGAATTTTAAGAGCATTTCTTCTGTCTTCTTCGTCAGGGTCCAGGTTTGGCATCGATAGGTCACTACCGGTTGGATCATTGTTTAATGTATTTTAACTTTTGTATTTCTAACTAAACTACTATATTAAATTTGAACATATTTAGAAAAGAGTGGTATGTTCTATTACCCGGTATTATTCTTTGCTGTACTTCTTGAGTTATTTCGTTATTTTCGTTTCGTTGTTGTCCCAGGAACTTAAATTGTTGGACTACTTCAAAGTTGCGGTCTTCGATGGTTAAATTTTATCCTGGCCAGGCACGCCCTATTTCATGCACTTTGGTTTCTACCTAATTGTACGCTTCTGTTAGGGCTAACTAATACCGTGAGTTCAAAAAGTCTTTACATAAGGGTCGGCCATGAGACACAAAAATAGTGTCAATTGCAAGATTTAGAATTTATTAACTGTCATCATTGTGTTGCTGGCATAATACTGTGCAAATTTCAATAAAATTGTAAAAACGAAGGTTCTAAATCTTGCAGTAGACATTATTTTTGTGTCCAATGGCCAACCCTTATGTAAAAACTTTTTGAACTCACGGTACTTACTGATCTTGTAATAATATTTACGTCGTCCGCATACCCAACAATTTATTAGGCTTTACTTGCTATTGTGCTGTTTGTTTGGATTTTTGTTTCTCTGGTGACCTTTTCAGCAGTGCTTTATCTGTATCAAATTTTTCTGTTAATTTGTTTTGTATTGTTACTTGGGAATTTGTGTTATTCATTGTTATTCGAGTTAGCTTTATGAGTTTATTTGATATTCCGAATTCTTTCATGACTGAATACAGCACCTCTACGCTGTCATAGCCTTGTTTAAAATCAACAAACAGCTGGTAGACAAAGGTATTGTACTCCTAACATTTTTCCGTGATTTGTCACACTGTGAACGGTCGATAGTTGACCTATGTATTCCTTCTAAATCCGGCCCGGTATTATCCTATTATTTCTTCAACGTATTCCATTATGCATTTTCGTAGTATGTTCGTGAAAACCTTATGGGCTATGCTTAGTAGGGATATCGGTCTGTAATTCTGACAATGTAATCGATCTCCCTTTGGGCATATTATGGCTGTGTTTCATTCGTGAGGGATTTCTTCTGTTCATATTTTTTAATTAGTAGATGTAAGAGTTGTCCGACAACTTTCTCGTCTCCATATTTAATCAATTCTGCTGAGATATTGTCTATCCCTGGCGTTTTATGATTTCTTAAGTCAGTGATACTGTTTTGGACTTGGCTCTATCACATATGGTTGTGTGGTGCGGTAGAGTGTATGCTCCCGATGGTTATCCCTTGCGTTATTGTTGGTTAGTAAATCAGTGAAGTATTCCTTCCATCTTGCTAGAACTTGTCCTGCCTTTACATAGGGACGTTCTAGGGTGGAATTCGTTCTTTGCGTCCTTCAGTGTTTGGTATAGTCTTATACTTTTCTAGTTTGGTTGGTTTTCTCTAATTCTCTTAGTTTTGTGTTCAGCAGTTCTCTCTTCTTTTCCATGCAAATCCTCTTTGCTTGTCTTCTTAATACATAATTGGTATCTTTCAGTTTTTGCTCTTGTGAGTCTCTGAAGTTTTTATGGCTTCTTCGCTATCACAATCTCACCAGTTGTCTTTAGTTTTGCTGTGGACTGTTCCTGATATTTCCTCTGCCGTATCATTTATCTTGCTTTTAATTCTCGTCCATATTTCGTCTACTCCCTCTCGTTCACTATCAATTCTGTTTATCTCGATTGTTTCTGCTAGGTTTCGTTCGTATTTCAATTGACTTTCTTCTTCTTTAAGTTTGTGCGTGTTATAAGTATATGGTATATGGTCATTCTGGTTCCTGGGATTATTCTTACTTTACATTCCTTTCCTCAATTTTGTTCTTACCAGGAAATGATTAGATTCGGATGTTGCCCCTCTCATTGCTCTTACATTTGTTATACTAGAAAAATGTCTTGTCGATATTAACACGTGGTCTATTTGGTTAAGCGTATTTCCATCAGGTGATTTCCACGTGCCTTAATGTATTTGAATTTGATCACTCGTAGAAAATTTGCTGTATAAAGCGTGTTCTGAAAATAAAACATATTCACATTTAATTATTCTTGTGCATCTTCTAAGCACACTTAATACGCCCATATTGTGGTAACAAAAAGGGTAAATGAAAAATAACATTTCTCATTTAGATTTATTTTTCCAGTTAATGCAAGTTTTCGTAAGGTTGTCAGTTTACTCCAAATCTGAATAATGCGAGAATTCTTACTGATGAGTTAGGGTTCAATTTTTTAATTCAAACAAAAACACTATTGAAATGGAGACCCTTAATTCATTTTTTTAATATTTATTTTCCAAATTTACAATAAATTGTCGTGTAAGAATAGTCAGTATATGAACAAACAATATTTATAAACGACAAATAATTTAAAAGCGCTGATATAACAAGTACATAATAACATATAAACATACAAATAAACATATTTTGCATGTTTAAATAATCCCAAAAAGCCCAAAAATTGAGTAATAAATAGCCAAAAATCGCCAAGTCCCAATAATACAAAATTTAAAAAAATGTAATTTTTATTCTTTCATTCTAGATAACAATACATTATTTTGGTAAATATTTATTTTGGCAGAATGCTTTTCTATAATAAAAGATGGATAAAATACACTGTGCTGTACGCTACTTCGGATTTGAAGAAAGGGAAGAAGTAGCGGCTGTGAACAAAACTGTATACCGTAAATGAATTCAAATTCGATCTGGAGATGAAGAATATTTATTCAAGTTACCAAATTTAAGCTTTGGGTCTAAATTTAAAGAGTCGAATGCCGAAGTTGGAGTTACGTTATTTATTAAACTCCCTCTTTGAACCAGTCAAAAGACTCAAATTCGGACAAGCTTTAAAAAGAAAAATAAAAGAAGAAACATAAGTCAATTGGGTAACGATAATTTTAAACAGAATTCAAATATTTTCTCGTATATAAAACAAGCTTGTAATATCAAATAAAAGCGAAGAAGAAAGGGGGAGGAAAAAAGGACGATACGTAACATTAAAACAGAGAAAAGTAAAAAGATTATCAACGATTGAGAATCAAAGCAAAGTGGGTAACGACAATTTTAGCCAACCTTTGTCTGGCACTGAAGACTGTTCGGCAAGGTAACAATGATTTTATCCGATAATAGAAAGAATGGTAAACATTTTCGTCAATTTGGGGGCAGATTGCAAACAAGGGTGCTAAATAGGTCCATTGACCAGTGGTCATCGCAGGCGTGTAAACTGTTAAAATGTCTTGGACTTTACCGGTGACCGCATCCGAAGGAAGTATCTACGATCATCTCTATGTCGATTACAAATAAGAGACATGACTTTAGCTTAGACTTCCAAAAGCGTGCTGGTTCGTGAAGCCCAGCCATTTCCTAACTTATTTTTCTAAGATCCCGTGTTAACCTCAATCTGGTCCACTGTGTTTCTTTACAATCGTCTCGGCATCTTGCATTGCTCTTTTCCTACAAGGGTATCTGGGTCCATTGTAGGTTTTCTAAAGATCGTAGGCACGCGCGCCAACTAAATAAAAAAATAATTTATGAACCGTAAGAACATATGTTCTCTGTTTGCATTGCACAGCTATTTGTAAAGTTGGTATATGCTGTTCTTTGTCTAATTGTTGATTGAAATATCCAGTTACTCGGTTTATATTTAACGTTTAAATGTGTCTACTCAAAAATGAACATTCAAAGAAACCTTCTTTGGTGGCGATTAAGATGACAAAAATGGAAGGAATTAAATTTATTTATTTTCAATATCTTCAAGAAATGAAAACGTTGGTTAGTTATTTTGAATAAAAGTTGAGCGATTCGTTTAATTAATATCGAGTAGAAGTTGGTATCTGGAAAATCGTATAGAATTTCCGAGATAAAAATAAGCTCGATACGGATCAGATATCCAGCAAATAAGCTATTAAAGTAGACGTATTAAGATTAAAATCCATAAATTAGTTTTTATCAATGTTGCTATCGTTCACGCACTATCAATATTATTAATATGCCTCCTCTTCTTGCGGTTGCGTGCTTTCGCGGATCGCGTGAGAGCTCAACGGAGCGCGAGGCGGCCCTACCAGCGGTTCAGGCAGCTTTATGGCCTCACCGAAGGGGTTTTTAATTGTCACCTTCTTAATACTTTACCCACTAGATGCGGCTAGTGTTGGAATACATTTCAAAATGCTGATTTAAGTACTGTTCGCGTGTGTACATATTAAATGTTCCCCATTTTTTTGCCCGATTAGCAATAAACTATGCTGTTGAATATTCATTCCTGCCTTTATTTCAAGGTTTCGATGTGTAACGTAAAGTATTTTCTCATTTAATTGCTTCTTATTCATGTTTTACTGTGCACATCGCCCATTACTTTAGTTTTTCTTATCTGCATCAAAGTAAATGAGGAACTGAATGCCTTTATAATTAAATATCGTTTAAAATTTGTTATGCTAATGTTTGATAAATATTTCGATGATATCGTAAATTTTGCTTCAGTTTCAACAATAATTTTGATGGGTCTTCTAGTCGTACTCACATTCCCATACTTTCATGATAAACGTTTACTAGCATTATTTTGAAATTTGTAGAGATATTAAAACTTAAAAATGTGTAAGGTTCGATTGTTAAATTCGAAAAGTATGTATTCAAAATGGTAGCTGAAATCAACTCAAATTGATAAATTTGTATGTAATGGTACTTTCCTTGAAATAGGTAACACTTCTTTAAGCAATTGTAAACATGCATCAACATAATGTCAAAAGTTTCATTACATCTTCCTGTTTAGAAATCAATGCCGGGGGTCCCATAAGGATTAGTTTTAGGACAGATCCTCTTCACACTCTACGCTAATCAATTCGACACTCTTTTTTCAAAAACCAATTTTACATTGTGTGTTATTGCATCTGATAAACCTCACACAAAACTGAAAATTAAATGTAATAAATGACGTATGGAAAAGGTCAAATTAAGGGCTGGTCTTGGCATCTCCTAATAAATTTACCAATCAATTATAATAATATTAAAACAATACAATCGTTGTCATAGAAAATATTTGCCAAATAGCTTAGTTTATTAGGAGATGCAAAAACTACCCTTAATGTTTTTATGCTTAGTACATAATCAAATCTACCTTAATCCAGCTAAAATCAATGCCATTAGGTTTCATAATAGGCAGAAAAATACCAATGATTTAAATACATATCAAAATTATTTTTAAAAAAATGATAGAATAATACTGTTTAAAAAACTAATTGCATTTAAATATTCAAGTAACGCTAGTATTTTGAGCCACAATCATAAGATTCACTTCGGAAACTAAGCACGTTCAAATGAAAAATACAAATTATTTAGATCAGTCTTTATTCTCCAATTTAGATTTCAATCCGCAATTTAGTTTGTATATGAATGACAGTTAAGTTCAAGCTTAAATTTCGAAAGAGGAGTACGGCGGAGGCTTTTAATTTCAGTATCGAGAATTCTACGTTTGTAAACTTGAATTTGAGTTCCAATAATTAATTGTAAACCCTAAAACTTAGGCCAAATTTTTATTGAAATCCCAAGAATTCGCACCTGCTTTGTAGTGCGAGATTTAACTTTCGAACTTGAGTTTGAGATTTCTGTAGTAAATCACAATATTATTTTAGAGTAGATGTTTAAATGAGGCTCTGAATTAGAATTTCGAGTTCTGTTTCGATGCTGAAAAGTCAAGTTCGATTAGTAGATATGTGAAACGCTTCGAGTTTTACATTCTGAATCCAAATTCGAGGTTAAAAACTAAATTAAAGAATTAGAGATTAGATGAATCTGAATTAGTTTAAAATTTGATGTAGTTACGATGAGATAGGTATTTGAATAGAATTTGACTTCCATACTGAAACATCAAGCCCATTCGACAATACAAATTTCAGTCATGTTTCATATTCGAATCTCGAACTTGACACTTAATTATTGATATACATATTCAGACTGAGTTTTGAGTTTTGAAAACAAATTGGAGATTCAAAACCTATCCAAATAATTTTATCGAAACATCAAACCTGGCTTTAGGACTGAATTTTGGTTTCTGTTTCAGAATACTGGTTTAATTTGAATACCTAAATGCAAATTTGAGTTAACAAACGTAGAACACTGAAATTTAAAATCCTCGACCGTGCCTTAAACTCTTGAATATGAAGAATTTGAGATTCAGATTTAAATTGCGCAGTGAAAAATAAATATATTCGTATTTTTTATCTGAATGTGCTTAGTTTTAGAACCGAATTTGTTGGACATTTTTCGAAATTCGAGCTTGAGCTATGAACTCACTGACGCCCATCCGGACTAGGATTCAGTTTTGTATTCGAGATTTAAATCCAAGTTGAAAATTCAAGTTTAAACTGAAGAATCAAAACCTGCCTGAAAAATTCACGCTTTTTTGATCTGAGTAGAAAATTTAGGTTTAACACCTAATTTTGTGATTTTAATTAACTTATTCGAATAGATTTTGTAAATGTACTCGTATTAGAAATCAAATCACATCGAAATACTTCTTTTCCAGCCTTCGTTTGAATATTTCAATCCAAATCAGAGGTTTTAAACATTATTATTCAGATTGATAAATCAAGCCCAAATAAATTTGAGATTTTCAACCACGATTCTTTTTAGAGCATCAAGCTTGAATTATGCACTTACTGACGCCAATAATCGGACTAGGATTCGGTTTTCATATCCAAAGTCGAGAATTAAATCCGAATTGAAGATTTGAGTCTCAACTTAAGAATCAAAGCCTGTCTGATTTTATTAGGAAATTTAGATTTAGAACCTAATTTTGGAATTTTAATTCAAAATATTTCTTAGTTGGAATTTAAATGTAGAAATCTACCTTGGTACTGAAAAACCAAATCGGATCGAAATACATCAATTCCAGCCTTGGTTTGAATATTTAAATCCCAAGCAGAGTTTTCTAAACGGTATTATTCTGCTTGTAAAATCAAGCTAGATTCGAAATTTAATATTTTCTTTCGAAACTCGAGCTCGATGTCCATATTCAGAGTAGGATTCGAATTTTGTATTCAAATTCGAGACGTAAATTCAATTTGAAGGTACAAGTCTACATTGAAGAATTAATACTATCTGAAAAAGTCTGATCTGAGTTGAAAATTTAGATTTAGAATCAAATCTTGGCATTTTAATTCAAAATACTACTTAGTTCGAATATTTAAATGTAGAACTTGATACTGAAAAATTAAATTAGATCGAAATACTTGCTTTATTTCCAACCTTAGTTTGAATGTTTAAATCCAAATTAGAGTTTTTAAACATTATTATTCTGCCTGAAAATTGATTAAAATTCTAATTCGAGATTTAAATCCAATTTGAAGGTGCGAGTCTTCATTGAAGAAGTAAAGTCTGTCTGAAATATTGGAAATTTAGGTTTAGAACCAATTTTTAGGTAATTTTAATTCAAAATACTACTCAGTTCGAATATTTCACCGTAAATTAGATTTTTTAAATGTATAAATGCAAAACCTTGATACTCAAAAATCAAAGCCGAAATTTTCCAGTTCTAAAATCGAACTTGAGCTAAATTATTTATTCGTATTCGCATTTCTACTTTGAATTCAGCTTGAAATCCATATTTATATTTGTCTGAATAAAACCTCCAGTTTCAATCCTAAATGTCTAAATTCATATTTTAAATCCGCTCTGTTTTACCTTTCGTTAGATATTAGCTTGAGTTCAGGACATTAGAAACAAAAAATTCACCCACTAAAATTTGCTCCATCACAAAATGAAAAGGTTTGATTTATCCCTTTACTTACATTTTACATTTGATTTGGTTTAATATTAAGAGAGCAGACTTGTAATCTTGAATTATTGATTAAATAATCATAAATCTATCCTTCTGAAACTACTTTAAAAGCAAAATTTAATAAAGTCCTAAGAAACCATATACAACTTATTTAAAAGCGGTAAAGCTAAAATGGTTTAATTTATTAACAAATTTAATATCAGCATTTTCAAACTGTTAATTAAGGGTTAAACCCTGCTGGTTCTTAGTTAAAAACTTTGCTTGTATTTGGAAAAAAATTATAAAACCATTTATTTTCGGTGCAATAATTTGTGTATTAGCCAGAAGAACTTAATTAAACCTGTTATTAAAAAACGAAATTTTGGTGTCTATTACGGTACCCTCCGCTTAATAATAACAAATATTTTATAATAAAAACTTTCACATAGTTACTATGTAGATTCGCCTGTTGCATTTAGTTACCCCACTTTTGAATCTATATTAATTAAGCGAAATTAAACGAATCCTTTCTTTTTTCTCTACTCGTATCCTGTTACGAAAATCAAATAATCTCGTTGTAAAAATCGGAAATCATCTGTCAAGCAAAGCAAACTCATCGATACGTTTGAAGATTATCTATGCTTTATATCAAAAAAAAAACTTAGATTTCGTTTTTTGATGATTAGTTAATTTCTGTTGGTGTTGTTAATAAAAAGAAAAGTGGAAGCTTACGATGAATAGCCAGTCACGATTGATTAGATTCCTGTTCCTATTAAAACGTTTTTACTATCGTTTCCCTTTTTTAAAGAGGGTGAAAGGTGCCCGAACGGTATTTTCGCGGCACTTTCGATTTTGTCCGTTAAAAAAAGGTGGACGTATAACGTAACGTAAGTAAACACTAAAGACGTCTGCTATTTTTAAAGAAGATTGAAAGGTCCCGCATAAGAATAAGGCACGTGGATCAACCCTGGGGGAAATCTTATTATATATCATTGTGCACCTTTTCGAGTATTATTTGTATCGAAAAACGTTACACTCGACCATATTCGGGCTGGGAACAACATAAGAAATCTAATCCACCCTCTATTTGTTGTATATTCTAATACGTTTTAAGGATTTTTTTATTATTAGTGAATTGGATGATCTCAGAGCTCAGAGCAGATTTATACTAGTATGTTAATTGGGTAAGAGAGTAGCAGAGGTTCGTGAAGCGACTAACCTTCATTAAAAAGTGTCTTACTGTGCGTTGATGCGAGTTTACTAGGTTTAAAAGTGAACCTATTTGCCTATTAAATTTTCGGACTTAATTTAGAGATATCTTGGACCAATATATTATCAATTATTTTTAATAAGTTCACAGCAAATCTACTCGGTAGAAATAAAAATACGTCATAAAATCTCCACGGGAATAGCTGAGCCATAAAAATATATGGAGCCGCCGTTGAGTTTACTAACGATTTTTTGCTTTTGGGTTTTATTAATGAAACTAATAAAATTTACAACGAGGATCTACTTAACTGCGAAGGCTAGGTGACTATTCTACAGACAATAAAAAGTTGCTGCTTTACAACACTTCATTAAATACTTCTCGCTTTTTTAAATTCGTGTTATTGCCTGTTGTTTTTGTTTTCGTAAGGGTTTTTGAAAATTTATTCTTTGTAAAAGAATTAAAAAATATATGTAAAGATTGGACTTACTATGTTGTCAAGATAAATTTATAGAGGGATTTTTAAAAGCAGTTGTTTGCTAATTAAACACGATCTTGAATGTACATAAATACAGTATAATTAAATAAGAAATAATAATAATTTAAAAGCAGCTATCGCTTATATTAAGCTGCAATAAATGCAGGTAATTAATTCCAATAACCCATTGGTTCATCGCGTCTAATTATTTAAAGGCAGGTCGTAAATCTAAATACATGAGATTCAAAGTTAAGTTCTTTAATTAACCCTTGTTAAAATACCTGTCATTTGTTAAAGACCTGAAAGGATAGCTTTAGAGGAATTAGACTATTTACGTCGATTTACAATTACGATTTAATTCGTTATAAAGTTGGTTGGAAATGTTGGAAGTTATTTTAATGATGTGGAGTACTGTGTAAATGTCACTTTTATCTTTCGGTAGCATGAAAGGATAAAAAAAAATATTATCGTCAGCACGATAGTGAATCCCTATCTGTTAAATATCTAAAACGGCTAATAGGAAATCAGCTGAGCACAAAAACCCAGATCTATAAAATCCTACCGATCACTATCTAAATCGCTTTCTGTTACAGTTTAGTGCATTTCGTTTCCTTTTTAAGAGTTCCCGACCGTGCACCTAAATTTCATTAAGGCTAGATTAATTTGTCAAAGAATTCTCGGCCTTAACATTTTATAAAACGGATTTAATAATCTGCTTCGGTATACAAAGTAAACATCGTATGTTTATAAAATAAAATTAAACATAATTATGTCAAAACATTCGATAATTTATGTTATTTTAAACAAGCATATCTGGTATTGCTTAATTACAGAAAAAAATTAATGTTATCCTTATAATTTTGGAAGATTATTATTGATATCGAAAGTCGGCAGCAACCATTTTAAAAACATATCGTTAATAACTTTCCAAACTTAAATTACCATTTGTTGATTTATATGCTAAGTTTCGAATGTAAACGCCTATTTCTGATTAAATAGCAAACATTGTGATGTTGATTATTGATTACAATGATTACCTATTCGCTTTGCCTTTTATGTAAACTGCTGAGAATAAATAATTGTAGTTCCTCGTAAAGGGTGGCCCTAGAATTTTCCTTTTTTGGCACTGGTACAATAATTTACGTTTCGATACAAAGACGTTTGTACCACAATTAGGCTTCTGATTTCCGGAACACCCGTGGCAATTTTATAAAATAACGCTGCCGATATTCATTTAATTTAGACCTACCGCTCGATATAATATTATAAATTTATATAATGCCCATTGCTACCTGATCTGTACGATTAATAGGCCAACTAGAGGTTTATTGTAAATTATGATTAGGAACACAAATCAATATTTTTTTTGCGACCGCGTATGTAGTAGCACCTTTAGGCAATATAATTGAACTGCTCGCTCTAATAACATACCCGAGGTAGAAGTAATCAAAGATTATGGCCTGTTTATACGTATGGTTTTCTCTTTCTACGCATTTATAAAAGCGATTTCAGTTTATTAGAGCCTTGGGCTTTTGCTATACCTTGTTTTTTTTTGGATGATATATTTAAGGCAGGTCGTACATCAGGAGAAAAATTTAATTTGAATTTGAAATACGTTTTATTTTAATAGCTTAAATTAAACGCCGTGTGGGTGGGTAATAAGAAATTAACGATTTAAACCTAGGCAATTTGCAACGTAACTTCCATTACAACCATCAAATTTGTATTTTAGAAACATATTTTAGTTAGTTAATGATAATAAAAAATTTGTTGTTATTATTTACCAAGTTTATGAAGCACACAAAGCTGAAAAGCTTCTATGAAGTGTGGTAAAATTATTATTGCTTTTTCGCTTTGAGACCTTTTATTTTGCATTGTAATGTTTAACTCAAAGCGATTATTAATAAGTTATGATATGATTGGAGCGAAATGTCAACAATTGTAATTAATTAACCTGTTTTTCAGATTTGTCAAATCACATTTCCTGTCGACCTACTCGTAGGTAAGTGCACCAAATCAGTCTTTATTATAATCGAGTTAAGAAAGTAGCCAAGCTTTGGACTTTCCACTGACCACTAAAGAAAGCACTTTCGGCTATTCGCCGCCAGTTAAGTATCTGATTTAATTTTTGATAGTAAAAACACAATCTATTTGGACTATATAATTGTAACAGTAAATAAATAACAAAAGAGCTCAGTTATTAATTGCTTTGTACGTTAAAGACGTTATCGGGTCCTTTGTTATAATGATCTTAAAATAATGCTGTGTTGGTGTTGTGAATTAAAAGATTCGGGTTTAATCTTGATGTAGGGATAAGATCATCGAGGCACTGAGAACTTTATTAACGAGATGCATGAATTTTGTAATTAGATTGTTTTTGTTTGGTAGGAGAACGATTTGCTTTGTAATACACCGGGTAATTTCGTTGTTAACTAGGTAGACCAATTAGTAAACGAACATGATGTTAGTTACTTTGTTAGAAAAATTAGTTTAAAATAATAAAATTTGAAGCTTACGTCGTAGTTTAGGTTACAGCTAAAACGTATTTATAAACGTGCAGTTCTAGATAACAACCTGTTGCTCTGCAGTGAAATAAAGTTGTTTATTTTGAAATTATTGCGGATTCCCTAACGATTAACTAACTCATACTTGTGGAAATCACTTCTCTAAATTTCATTAAACTTAAGTAACTACACGCCTTGTTATTGTCGAGTTCTATTTAAAAACTTTAAGTTTTGTTTTTAGTTAAAATGTAATTTTAGAGCTTGCATTTATTAGATGTCGAAAAGTTTGCATCACTGACAACTGTATTTACCAAAAAACAAAAAAACAATCTGGAAAAAGCAATGTTGGATGTAGAAATGTATGAATTTCTGAGAAAGAGAACAGGGTAATGAATGAAGAACATTAAAGTTAAAGCTTCGTTTTATAACAATTACTCGAACTTAACTTGCAATTGTTAACTCATTGTTGTATTTTGGAAATTTCTAATTTTCTTCCAAATTTTTCCAAATATTTTCAAAAATATTTTAAAAATCCTATTTCTAAGTTACGAATACATATACCTATTTACGTTTTACGTATGTCTAAATTTACTTATTAAATCTTTCATTCTCCCAAATCCCAATACGAATTTTGACCGGTGTTTGGGATATAAAACTTGACCCTGAAGTCGATATTTAAATCTTTCAGTAAGTGCTTAGCTAAAAGGAAGTGTTTACTATTTAAAAAATGTTACCGGAAATTGTCAAAATATTGTATGTAAATGCATTGATTTGGAAACTAAAAGAAACGAAACAAAGGGAATATGCACATAAATCAAAAATCCTGTTTGCTCCCTCAAAATATTTAAATTGTTTCAACCTTTACCTACAGAAATGCAAATCGTTAAGTGTGGGACAAAATTAAGCTTGCATCTGCTACTTCAAAGGTGGAGTACTTAGAAAGGGAACGTTTTATTATTAAGTCTGGGATTCTATTAGTTGTTTCTGCATTAAAAATAGTGCTTCTCCTGTGTAGTGTTGAGTTTTTATGCCAATTAAATATCGATGTTTTAATTACTTATACTGATATTCATTCAAAATAAGATTATACATGTCATGTTAAAACAGAGTGGCAATTTGTGCTTTATAACTTGAATTAAATAAAACATTATTTTTAACATAGTATGCAAGAAAACATATTGTTGGAAATTTTAAAAACACAATTAATACAAAATTTTTGAGGAAGTTTTAAAGGTAAGTTAAGTAAAATTAGAAAAATAATTGTTTATTTATCACGTAAAAGCTGATAGTTCAGGCAACCTGCCTGAAAATTGCTTTTGTGGTAGGTAGTTTTTCACAGTATATGTTATTTTTACGTATTTTTTTGTATTTTTAAAAGTAATTTATTTAAAAGTATTTAAATACAACTTCAAAGAGCTTAGATTGAGTACCATAAATGCTATTGCCAAATCTCAATTCCTTCATGAATTATTCTATAATCAAATTTCAGAAATTTTAAACGCAGTTTAACTTACATCAGTTGGTCAGCTTACTGCAAGGAACAAATAAAGATTTAACACTGACACATGTTTTTTCAAGTTTTCCTTATGGGAAATCTATTGGAATTATTGTCGTACTTAACCCATAATTTGTAAAGGGATGTTTCGTTCTTGGTTTAATTTTTCAGTTTAATTTTGAACTTTCTACTGAACTGAACACGATCAGTTAAAATTATATATGCAAACGTGAAAGCTTTTCTTCAAATTCATATGTAGCCTGCTGTTACGAACTGCTTATTCAAGTGCAGATTTTCTAACATTTCTTGCAGATGTTGATTTGACAGAAACATGGAAGAAATATATTATTCTAATTTTGCTACCATTTATCATTTATTATTTATTATCGACTGCATGCCTTATACTAATTATATTATTTGATGATTATGGTATTGCAGTGACAAATCTGTTTTATTTTTAATTTTAAAATTAGTTGCATGATTAATTTGCCATAAAAGAAGCAATTAAAAGTATTACCTACATTTTAACAATTGTTAGTTTCAATGCGTTTTTCACAGAAGTCTTCCTTTTTCTCTTGCCTAATTTTTTATCTTTCGAAACAGCTTGAAACTAGCCTTACTTTTTGTCAAATTCAAAAACGATTGCCACAGCCCTTATTCAAGTTTTGAAATAAAAAATACGTAGCATTTAAATATTCTGTACTTAAAGATGAGTTTAAAAAAATTGTGAATGCAATTTTCGTTTAAAAAAATTTAGAACTGCCTTTTTATCATGTTGAAACCTTTTATTAATTAATAGATTGGGAATTATAATTTCGGTTTAAGATTATATCATTTTTTAACGGCTTTTAAATTGAGACTAAAGAAATCATAGTGGTTTTGAAATTAGAAACTTCGAGAACATTATTAAAATATTTAAAATAAATAATTAAATTTTGTTTGTGGTAAAAATTAACCTAAAAGCTCTGACTTCTGTTTCAGGTTTTAGATTTTTTGGAAAGTTCAGTTTATCGCTGATTTGTCGCACCCCAAATTTCGTCAAAATCAACTCAATGGTTTAGTGTTTAGTAAGACAGATTAAATGCCATAAACATTTCCCAATTAATTCAAAATAAGAATATGTAGTTTCAAATAAATTAAAAAAATTAATTTTTAGATTTATTTGAAAAGGTTTAAAAAGTGATTTATGTCAAACATTTTTATGCAATTTAGAGTTTTTGCTAAAGCTTACAAATTTACAAAAACAAAATTATTTTGAACTAAAAATTCTATCAGGCAAAAGAATTATTTTATTTAATTTTTATTTGTAGGTACAATAAACATAACCCTCTTATAAACATAGCATTTTTTTTAAATAAAAATAATTTTACAAGTTTAGAAATTTCAGTCGCTGTTATTTAGCATTTTTATATTGTTGCATGAGTAAGATAATTGCTGCAAAAAGAATAACCAAAACAAATATGCAGTCAGCTAATAAGTTTAATATAATGGTGAAGGACGAATTGTCAATTATTTTTATCATCCTCTATCTGGGCATTTCATACAAACATTTTTGCTTAGAATCTAGAATCAGCCTCTAAAATTTTTGTACTAACTTGGGAAATACCCTGTATAAAGGAGATTTAAAAATATAAGAAATTGTAATTAATTTATTAGTTTTCTTAATTTTTTGCTTTAGTCTTCAAATACTTTGTTATTTAAATTCTGGTTTAATGAAGATAGGAAGCTTTTTTTTCTTTTCTGCTTCCCATTTGCTATTCTTGGTCATCACTATCATTATTGTGGCCCTTATCATAGTCTTTATAACAGTCGACGTCGTGTTTTTCGTCAGTATTTTTGTCGTCATCATCGTCGTCTTTTCCATCGTTATCGTCTTCGTCATCCTTTTTGTCATTTTCGTTTTCATTGTCGTCTTGCTCATTATTGTTTTCTTTGTTATCATTTCTGTTGTGTTCGTTGTCCTCATCCTGACTATCATTTTTGTTGTGGTTGTTTTCTTGGTTGTCGTCTTTTTCGTCCCCGTTTTCTTCATTATCGTCTTTTTGATGGTTATCTTCCTCATTAGCGCTTTAGTCGACACTGTCGTCTTCGTTATTATCTTCGTTGTCGTAATCTTTTTCATCTTCATCGTCGTCGTCCTTTTCATCATCTGCGACTTCATTATCGTCTTGTTCATCATTGTTTTTTTCCATCATCTTTGTGGTCTCCACCGTTATCTTCACTGTCCTCATCGTGATTGCCATTTTCGTTGTGATTATTTTCTTCGTTGTCGTCTTTCTTGAACCATCTTCTTCGTTGTCATCTTTCTTGTAGTAATCTTTTGTCGTCATGCTTTCGTCATCTGTCATTATCGTTGTTCTTGTCTCCACTGTCGTCTTTGTTAGTCCTCATTGTGATCGTAATCTTTGTCGTCTTTATTGTTTTCGTCGTTGTTTTCTTCGCTATCGTCTTTCTTGCCTTCACCAGTATATTCATTGTCCTCATCATCAGCTTCATCACAGCCACTCCTTCTTTTTAAAAGAAGAACGTCTTCCATCATTGTTGAAACAGAAGAACAGAAGGGTTCTTTTAACACTGACACTGACCGTGTAAGTCTACGAATTCACTCCTTTTGTTCAATTTCGTTCGCCTCAACATTGTTCTATTCTTCTTCTTTTACTTTATTAACACATTTTTTTTCTTAGTTGCGGTTCCCACTTGTTCGTCTTCTTTTTCTTGTAATTCTTTATGAAGTCAACGAAAATCGAATATAATTTTCGTCGGCTGCAATCTCAAACTGAAACCAGCGCTGTGAATTCTTTAGCTAAGATATTCCTCTTCATGGCGTTCTTCCTGTATAGTCGCAATTTACTATAAAATATTACATTTCGAGAAATTTCTATTACCAGGTTTTTGCCGTTAGGACAAATGGGTCATGTCGCAAATGACCAGTAATTAATTTGGTTATTTCAGACTTTCAAATCCAATAATGATCTGTTAACTGTAGGTACCTAATACTCGTATGTTGTAAACTGAAAGAGCTTTTTTAGCATCATTAAAATATAAAAATAACCTCTGTCACCTTTCTTCCTGCCAGGCGATACACATTAAAGATCTACAGGCCAGGAAGAGGTAAATACGCGGTTGGGTAAAATAAATTCCTAAAGCCGGCCCTGTCCTAATCACGTACGGAATAATTACAGTAAACACCGAAAAAATTAACGACATCGATTGGGTTTAGTGTTATGCATCAATATATTTTTCTCATGAATATATTAACAAAGTGTTATGGTCCAGTTTTTTGACCTTTATCTATGAACAAGAGTAATCGGTGGTAACCTAAAGCGTTAGCGCGCGCTGCTCTTTGATTGTAGTAGGTACCTACACACAAAAAGTTCCTTGTTTGGTAGGCCAAGGAGTGTAAGTTATGCATACGTGCGAATGGAAATCGCTCCAATCTCTGATTATGCTAAACTTAGGTTAAGTTAAAACCAAGTGGATTAGATGGAAGTGGGGACTTGAATTGCTCGTGGAGGCAGAGCTGTATGGAGCGAATCACCGGGCCGGGGCCACCACTCCGAGACCGGGGACCCCGGGTTAACTCATCAGTCGCGACCCGACTTTTGCCGGGTTGGAACGCTGGCAACCCTCAGTGCGGAAACTCGATATCCATGCCGTCAAAGTGGCCGCAGTGATGTGACATTTCCGGAAAAATGGACTTCTTTTTTTCGTTTGTTTTTATTTACCTTGTTAGTTGATTTAACTAACTAACTGGCAGTTGTTAAACTTGGTGTTGTTAAACTGTTGGTAATTGTTTGTAGTAGCCGGTGATCGTTGCTCGTGTTTTTCCTGCTTTTTTCTTGTGGTGAGTAAGAAGGTTCCTTTTGTTAGTTAGTCACATTGTACTTTATCGCTTTCGTTTCTTCGAAGATTCGAACTTCAACGCCAACTTTAATTGTGATATTGACCCTCGAACTGAAACTTCTTACGTAACTTTTCGGCCGTCCGAATCACAGCTAAAGTTAACAATCGAAACCGTAATCAGAAGCAGTTCAAGCATAAAAACTTTAAAAAAACATGGCCTAGTTTTTTTCTTTAGCGGATCAAAGACACCAAGAAAAAAATAAACGCGTCAAGGTCGATCCTTAAACCCTTGAAGACAAGCTGCAGTAAATTTCCAGATAAAGATGTTAAAAACACAATCGGAAAAAATATATCATTATCATATTTAAATATGATTATCACACGTAAAACGCGTATACAATTGACGTTGCTGTTCTTTATCGTTTTTTGCTTCAAAGTTACGTTAACACGTGCACCGCGAGAAAAACTTGGTGGCCATACTAGAACGAGTTTTTACCGCTAAAGTATTATAAATTAAGTTTAAAAGTATAGAATTCCTAGGTAGTAGCTTATTTTGATTGAAATTCCGAAAATGTCTGAGCCGACAAACTTACCTAATTAAAATTCGGATTTAGTTTTAATACCGAATTCCGAAATTTAAAAATAAACTTTTGAGACTTAAGACTTTACTGAAGTTAGTGCTAAAACTTTACGTTGTTAAAAGATTCCTAGTTTAAGCAGCAATTCTTATCGGAGTTTAATAAAATGGAAGTCGATGAAAGTACCTGAATCATCTCAAATGCACATTGTGAGTTGCTTGAACTTCGAACAAATTGTTAAATTATACGAAGGAAAGTTTTGCACAATTTTGACGTTTTAACGATGTCGTTTAGTTTATACTTACTGACTTAATCCTGAAGGTGTAAGGCCTTCCCAATTTATAAAATTATTATTTACGTTCTTACTTTACATAAGTATCGCCAATTTCGTGTTTGTTTATAGAATTTTTCTGATGTTTACATTTATTTTTATGAAAACTTTCTTAGGATTTGCTAGGATTTTGTATCAATTTCGTTTTAAAACCCAGGATTTTTATAAAATTTACATTTCACTTGCTTGTTAAAGTATGCGGTTTATTTTATAAATATAAATAAATTCGAATATTGCTATCTCTGATTTGGCCCCGTTTAGAATCTTCGTTTCTTCAAAAGTTATTTCGCTTTACTTATTTTGTTTATTCATCTTTTATTAATTTTTTTCAAACTTTATATTAATATCAATTTTTTAGCAATCTTTGGTACCTATTAATTTTCTCCAGTTTCTTGTTTTACTTTAGACTGTTTGTATAAAAGTATTTTATTGATTGTTTTTATAAACACTTCTCAAAGATCGCGAGTTTGCAATTTCAATTTTCCATTTATTTAATTTAATAATCACAGTCACAATTCTTTAATATATTAACGTTGCATTGCGTTAAGATTTTCAAAATTTTAGTTCATCTTTTGTAGAAAACTTAACAGTTTATCAATATTTAGTGTCTTATTTTAACCTGGCGAATTTGATATTTTATACATATTTTCTGCAAGTCTTAATTTACTGACTTTATTTTATTACTTTTAATGCGATTTTGCAGAGCTCAGTATACTTTTAATGTGTTGTTTTATCAACTGATTCTTTTATTTTCTTTTTTGTGTATTTTTGAGTGTACAGGAAACTAAAGAACTTAGCTGTTTCATCACAGTTAAATTTATAATTATTAAAAATTAAATATTTTGTAAAGGTTTGTTGTGGCGAGTTTGACATTTTATATTTTAGCCAAAAACCCAACTAAGAAATATAAAATTAAAATTTAAATAAAATACTTCTCCAAGTGTTTTAACTCAAAATTTAACTGAAATAATTTAAGTAAATTAAATTAGTTCTAAAAAGATTATTGTGCATTATTGTTCTGAAAACAAATTATCTTAACAATCTAAGTTCTTTGCTTAAATTTGCAAATTTGCCTTTATTCTCAAATACAACCTTACATACCATACATGTTAATCATTTTTTGTTAAAATCGATATTAATTAATTACGTAACAATTTATTTAATCGTAATATGTCTTGTCATGGTTATTAATTAAAATAACCAGAAATATTAGCGACTGTCTGATATGTTATTGTGTATTAATTATTGGCTTATTGTACCTGTCACTATTTAACAATTTAAAAAAAAAAATCACAAATGTTTTATAATTTTTAATTTAAATTAGTTCATACTATTTGCCATACGATTTTATGCCTTAAAAAATGATTATGAGCTAGTGAAGGTCCTTTTAACGAAATATTAAAACCAAATACGTATTTTTTTCATTACAAAGCTCTGTTTGTAGGATTAAAAGCATAGTTCCTTCTTTTTCTGGGATTGTAAGAAGGTAAATTTGTGAGGTTTTACATGAAATTTAAGCAAAATACTCGTGACATAAGGTACTAAGCAACTTTACTCTGTTGAGGAAGAAGCTTACGAAGCAATGAAATCCTTTTAATATCATAAATTAATTTTCTGGATTTAATGATTTAATATTTTCTATATAGTTACATCAGTTGACTTCAAATTGGGACAGTCGATTTAATGACAAACTCACAAGAAAAAGTATTTATTTCAAAGCAAAATTTTACTTTGGTTTGGTTGCGAACTTATTGTGAAACTTTTTTATTACGATTAAAACCGTTGAATCTTACACGTTTCAAATGTAGAAAGTCACTGATAAAGGATTGTTAAAATGATGTTTCTATTGATTATAAACATTTTCGTTTTTTTAAATTGTGGTCATTTTCAGTCAATAAACAAAATAAACTCTTCCACTTAATATATTTCTTCGAATCTTCGGACTCTTTATAGTTAGATGTATAGGAAGGTAAATTACAAAAGTGTGATGTTCAAATAGTTATTAATTATTCCAAGATTGTATTTAAGTTGATCCAAAATACCTATCGAAGGGAAGTATCTTATTCAAATAAATAGAAATAAATAAGTCATTAGTGATTAAGAAGCAGTTTCTGAGCAGTATTGTCTTCTATCTAAGCTATTTTATTTCAAAGTAAGTATCATTCGTTTAATTCGGCTGAAATTTCACAAATTTAAAGCACGGCAGATACATACTGTTCAAACAGAAATAATTTAAACAGTTTGGAATTTGAGCTCCTAATTAAAGGTATTTACGAAAATTTTGTAGTAATTTGTGCAAATTTTAATGAAATTAGTATGCAATTAAATAAATAATTTAAGTAATTACTTTTAATTTTCAGTAAACGAATACTTACGTAATTATAATTTAAGGAAAGTTTGGAATTTGATCTATTTACTAATTTGGATGTTACAAGAGTTTCTTCGGTAATTTGATAATTGCAAGCAAATACGAGTAAATTCTCGAACTTTGAGAATGAATTTTTTTTAAATTACTCTTTTAAAAAGTTGTTCTTTTAACTTAGCAAATGTTCTGTTACTTTAAAAAAATTTCTTGTACTTTAAAAAAATATTTTTACCTTAAAAAAAGGTTCTTCTCGGTTCTTAATTTATGTAGATTGGATAAAAATGTTTACCTTTCGGTTACTTCTGGGGTTATTTGGGAAACTAAGGTCTTTAATCGTGGATATGAAGCAAAGCAAAACAAAAAGCTCAGTTTTTTTAAGATTAAAACGTTGAATATTTTATTTATTTGCATGTTTGTTGGTGTTGTAGCGAAGGTAAATATTTTAGTTTCATACATTTATTATTTTTTGTTTTGGTTAGCTTAAAAGCTCGAATCACGTGTTTTAACTTATTTTTCAAGTGCTGTTTCAAAGCCTAAATTACCACAACCAGCCATGATGATTGAGTTCGAAAGACTCTACTTTTAAGTATGAAGAACAGGCGCTTTTTAATTTGAGCTTTACTTATGTGTGTAAAATTGCAAAGAATCGACCGGTTCTTTTTCGTTTTTCTGCTTCTGCTCGTCTTCTTCTTTTCTCCGTCATGTCTTCGTTTTCGTCTCTTTGTTATCGTTTTATCATTTCTTCCCTTTATTCTCTTCGTCTTCTACGCCTTTTTCTTGTGCGTCTTCTTGTATTTTTTTTTAGTCTTATTTCTGTATCTTTAAATCCGTTTTACAATCATGTTTTTGGTTATTTTTTAGACAGTTTGGGTATTATTTTTAAATCTCTACTTGGCTGTTACTGACAAAAAAATCTTTTCTTTAAGTTCAAATTTTTGCTATTCATTCATTTAAATTTCTAATTCGTTTGAAGCTTATGAAGCTTTAAACAATTTATTAAAAGCTTGTCATTTTCCATAATAAAATGCTTGTTATTTAATCTCTGGGTTTTCGTCGTTTTCTGATCATTCCCTTCATCTCTTCGTTTTCGTCTCTTTGTCGACTTATTTACGCCTTCTTCTTCTTCTACATCGACTGCTGCGTCTTCTTTTACACATTATTGCTGTACTTTTTTATTTTTTATTTTCTTAGCCTTGTTTCTGTATCTTTCAGCCTGTTTTACACTCATGTTTTTAACTATGCTTTTTACATACAATTTACTAAAACCATGTTTTTCAGTAATAAAATCACTCGTTATTTAATCTCTGGTATTTTCTTCGATTTCTTCTAGCCCCTTTAACATCTTCGTTTTCGTCTCTTTGTCTTTTAATAATAATAATAATAATAATAAGTTTTTATTGCAATGGGTAAATGGGTAAATCTATACCTTCTTTTGCGTGTTCCTCTTCTACACATTTTTTAGACTTCATGGTCTTAGTCTGTATCTGTAGTCTGTATTTGTGTCTTTCAGCTTGTTCTACACTCATGCTTCGGACTCTGCCTTTCAGACATTCCCTTTGAAAATTTATATGTTCGACATATTCGTCTCTATTTTGCTGTTACTAAAAAATCCTTCTTTTTATGTATACAATTCTATTACTATTCATTCTTGAACACCATTTTCTAACATTCTTAATTTTATTTAATCCGTAGGTTGGATCATATAGCTTTAAAGAATTTATTACAAGCTTGCCTTTTTAATAATAAAATCGCTTGTTATATCTCTGGTCGTTTCTGCGTTTTTTTCTTGTTTTCTTCTACTTTTTTTATTCTTCGTGGTCTTATTCTGTTAGTCTTTTTTTGTGTTACATTCAATTTTTGGTTATTTTAAAGGCATTCTGCATTTCCTTTGGAAATTTATTATTTTCTAGATATTCATTTTTATTTTGATGTTACTAACAAATCTAAATCCTTCTGTTTAAGTTCGAATTTTTACTATTCATTCATGTAGTGAAATGATTCGATGAATAAAATATGTAAAAAAACATTAATCTGAAGTTTAACGTATCAATTTATTAAAAATCAGCTTCAGTAATAAAATCGTTTGTTATTTAATCTCTTCGGTTTCTGTTTTTATCTTTCATCTCTTTGTTTTCTTCGTGTTGTTTTTTTCTCCTTTTTTTATTTTTCACAAGTTTAGTCTTTTAGGCTTGTTTCTGTATCGAACAGTCTGTTTTATACACATGTTTAGGTTCTGTTTTTTTAGACTTCTTATATTTTCATATCCTCCTCTGTAAGTCCATGCATTTTTTAACATTTTTAATTTCATTTAATCTGCAACTTGGTGTATTAAGCTTCAACAATTCATTAAAAGCTTGCCTTTTTCAACAATAACTTCGTTTGTTATTTGATCTCTTGTGATATACAGTTGAGGTTTTTAATTTTCAACGCCATTTTCTTGCTTTTGTAGATATTCTAAACGTTTTCAATTTTTTCTAAGAGAAGCTCTCATAAAATAGAACTAAATTTTGGATTGTATTTGTAAGTGAACGCATCAAGTGATATTCTCTTAGTACAAAGTTAGAAAGAATTATTAAATTAAATTTTATGTAATATTTAATAAGCATGGTTTGTAGAATTCACATCCGAGTTAAAAGTTGCAAGTTCCTGTTGTGTGTTGTGGTTTCCGTTTTCATTTTAAACTGCAATAGACACCTTGTTCCTTTTGTCCTTTTATAAACGGTAATCCCTATGGATAAACGCTTTATGTGTATTGAAAGCGCAGCCTGCTTAAATATTTCAATAAATAGGTTTTATTTTGCAGGGAAAAGTTTATCAGTCCTTATCTGTAGTTTACCGAGTATAAAATGGTGGCCATATTTACGCTAACACATCTCAAAATGTTATATCTGTGTGCATCTTGGGTTTTGTATTACTTTATCACGACAGTTCGCTCGTACGGGTATAGATTGTGCAATATTTGAAGGTCTGCAGAGAAAGCTATTTAGGTTTAGGTAATTATCTAAACGCAAAAGGCATTAGTTTTCTGTTGGTTGGTGAGTGTAGGGAATTAGCCGGACGGTTAATAGTTGCAGTTCAGACCACCTGTGTTCTTTTATAATTATTTTAACGAAACGATTACGTTAATGATTAGTGTACAGTAATAGCAATTATTAAACAAAGAGATTATTAGTATTTAACGAGTTCCAGATATAAACAATCGAACGGCTCGGTAGCCAGATTTTATCTGGCCATTCTTAAAAGATCATTGACTTACCTTTAGCTAAATTCACCGATATCTACCGCCATTCTTTTCACGAACATAATCTTTGTCTTTCTGTCATAAATCTGTTCCTGATTTATTACTTTTATCTGTGATTATGTAGCACACATGAATAGCAACAAACTGGTGCTTTGTAAATCGGAAGCTACACGAATGGATATCATAATTCATATCCAGGAGTTTTTTTCTTTCACATCCACAAGTTTTTTTTGCAACAATGGCATAATTAAAAGAAGTTTTCAGGCTTATTTGTATCGAAGGTGTTTATAACAAGGCGATATGTTTAAGTATCGCCGAATTAACTTTAGTTAGCGGTTGTTCATCGCCTTTCACAAGTAATAATGCATTTTTTACTGCCCGGCATTAACGAGAAAATTGATGTGAGAATAATAAATCAAATAATTGGCCGACTTGCAGCACCTTGCTGATTCGAATAGTGCAAAAACCATTCGTTTTTGTTACTTCTTAAACCAGTTCTTCAAAGGAGTTCAAATACATAATAAAGCTAACGTTAACTTATTCTACCTTTAATAGATTCGCACATGGAAAAGCGGCATTTCGGAATTTTTAGCTCAGATTTGGAAAAATATCAAAACATAGCCAATAAGTTTTTTGGGTGTTATTAATGTGCTTTTAAAAGACCTTTAATTTCGTTAAAAATTGCAAAGGAAGCTTGGTAAATTTCGCTTTCAAAAGTCCAATTTAATAGCATATTTTTTTGAATAATTAATGGTTTGATTCATTATTTGTAGAACACTTTTAAGATCATCAGAACTGCTACGTCACCCCGAAGTAATAATATTTCGTGATAACTTTATTTTAAACATGAAACTTTCATATTTTTTTAAACATTTAAAACTATTACGGTGCTTAAGACTTTTCCAAACCGCGGAAGAAGCTTATTATTAGATATTCATTCCAAAAAGATAACAAACTACTCCAGCAATTATTTTTGATAAAAATGTTACGCAAACTACGTGGAGGTGGCTATTATCAAGGTTTTCTTTTTTATTTATTTGATACTTAATGGTCAGTGACGATGTTTAATAACGGAAACTCAATGTTTTTAAGGCAACGAACTCATTTCTTGTTTTGATTGTTAATTTAATTTCTTTAAGACCGCGAAGCAATTTATTACACAAGTTCTTCTCCCTAAATACATGGTTGCCGCTTCAAATAATTAGTAATTAACTCTATGATATTTATGTTTGTTTATGCTCGTCTCGAATTACCCAAGCACTTTGTGCAAAATTTTAACAAACTTTTACCAATTTAATTTTGTTGATGCAAATTACAGAACATGCGATCAACAAAATTTCAGCCTTGAAACCTGAAAGCCTGAAACGTATGCCATTGTGATGCTCCACAGCTTTAATGATGGGATTTCAGGTTATGTTATAACGTCTTCATGTACGATTATTTACTTTTTCCGTGTTTAAATAATTATGAAATGAAAAATTGAGTGATTAAAACCTCAAAGCTCCTTTCGGTCAGTTGAATCAGGGCTGTTCACAGTGAAACACGTTTCCAAATTAAAACAAAAATTTTTATTAAGCACATGATCAACTCATTAATTTTTTCACTATGCTTAATTACATTAGCGATTAGTTCTTTTTGTCCGTTACGAACATATCTAGCCGTAGTTTTGTTCCGTTAATTTTTTTATCCGTAAAAAAATAGTGATTTTAAGTTTCCAAATTATCACGGGTTATTTATAGACTGAAGTTTGAACTTTCCAAATTTCTCGCATTAATCTGCACTAATGGGTTCTGATATTAATTACTAGGTGTCATATTTGGACATGACGTGTTCATATCGTGATCAATTACAGTAAACGTGCGTTGCCTTTAATCTACTTAACCCTTTCGTGCATGAACTTGACTCACGATCACGAATTTTAATTCGTACATTAGATGATTATAATCGTAATCAACGATCTAAATATAAGCAATTGGTCACTGCTATTTTAACTTAGATGGTTGTCTTCTGTCTATTTTCAGAATAAATCAAAGTTTTTTTGCAAGTAATGCATTGTATGCAATCTAAACTTGAATTCTAGATAAACGTTAATTAAACTTTGAATTATCTTTGGGTCATTTTTCTCATATCGCCTAAAATGTCGCAAAAAATTAACCAATTCGGGTTTACAAGGCTGTTACGTAACGTTTAATAGTTATTAATTTCCTTTTATTGGTAAATTATAGATTAAGGAAATTTACGTACTACAAACAGGCAGTAAAATTTCTAAAGTTCTAAAAAAAAATCGTTGAAACGATATACCTTGCAGGTATTTAAACTTGTTCTACTGTTCATTAAATTAAATATTGTACAAGGCCACATTATTTTTCTTAAGCAATAAACCAATAAATTATGCAATTAAAACGTATATTTTCATTGCAGCGGCTTAAAATGTTTGTTAGAAAATGATTAACGAATGATTAACCCAATTTACTATCTGATTTACTTGATAATTGCCATCTGTAATAACATTAATTCGAGGCGATTTCGTGTTTATTCAGAATTAACGCCCATTAGGCATTAATGACCGATAACTGTTAATTAATTCTACTTCGGTTTCCTGCCAGAAAAATGGAAGGGAGTCCCAACTTTTTTTCGGTTAGTGCGTTTCCGTTGTGATTTTTATTAAAAATCTTAAATCTTAACTTCGAAAAGCATCTGTTTTAAATGAGGAAGAGCTTTAGCTTTTCGTGTTGTGAGAGCTTGATTAAATTAACAAAATTAAATTGATTTTGGCGTACTTAGAAACTTAATAAGCCGAACTAACAACAAAATCTAACAATTTAACAAAGCAAATAAACGACAGATGAACAGAATTAAAATCAAGTTGTAGTCCAAATTAATTAGCGAAGCAAGTACGAAACTCTCCCGACCGGTTCAGTTTTACAACAATAACAAAATATGATTAAATAATCTATCCAGCTACACGATTAAATTATTAGCTAGCTACTACTATTACTATGTAACAACCGATACAAATTTCGCAACTTTAATTTTATGGAATTTCCTGCGAATAAACCTAATAATAAAACTTTACTACAGGTAGACAAGGTAATAATATTTAAAATAAGTAAGTAGGTGTTGCATTCCGGATTTGCTTCGGTTACATTGATTTCATAGTTCGATAGAGTAGGTAATATAAAAGCAACTGCTGCTTTTGGTTTTTTAAATATTTTACAGCTTTGGATGCTGAGGTTTCGATGCAAATCTTAATTAAGTTAGATTAAAGGTGGCTTAATCTTTGAATCTTTTTAAAAATTCGGAGGGTGCTAGGGTTCGAACATATGTTCTCTTGCCTGCAAAGCTGACGCCTAATCCGTTATCCGCAAAGAGAATAATGTTTAGTAGTTTGAATTTTCCAATTTGTTCGTAGCGCTTTTCAACTACCAAAAATTCAGGTAAATTGCCGTAATGAGAGAATGCTTTCATAAGGCGTTTAAAGGGCATTACTCACCTAAAATATTAATGACATCATGTATTACAACGTCAATGCCAAAAATGAGGAAATTATTAAATCCTGGTAACTTACAGAATTTTCATTCGTTTGAATAAAATCAACAAAATATTGCGCTGGGCGTGTTGAGTTCATAAGCATCGCATTCAATACCTAATAGAGTGATATAACTGTAGATTTATTGCATTAAGCATCGAGGTACAACTCGTATCGTAATCGTGATCACTTGCGATGTAGTTATTGATGTATCAGATTAATAATATTCATGGATGATTGTCATGCTTAAACCGTACGGTGCGGCGAAGTTGCTTAAAAACGCCGCTTTTACTAGATGATGTCTATTTGTCAAGCTGATGTCAACAAAGCGTGAGGTGGAAATTGACAGCCTTGATGAGCATTCACTTCATGCTTAATGTTTAGGAAATGCTGCGAGTTATTTTATCACAGGCGTGCTAAGTGAACCTTTGCACACTTTAGAACCAAGGTAAATAAATCCGAGAATTTAAAGACCGTTATTTTTTTTCCTCTTGTTACAGCTTCTAATTTTAAACCAAATTTTGAAGTTTCGTACTTTGTTAATTTTAAAATTTTGTTTTGTATAAACCAGAACTTATCCAATTAAATATAGTTTTGGCATAAATTTAACAGTTAAATTTTTGTAAATTAAATTTGGAGTGAATACTCAGCATAAATGGGATATTTATACGTCATTCTAGATGTTTCTTAATTAGGGTTAGATGTATTGGCAAAAAATGAATTAATTATGATCATTAATTAATATGACAATAATTTTAATTCCCTAAAAACAAGAAACTGCCTGGCAACACTGTAGAATTCGAAGACTCCACATTGAGGTTATGTTTTCTGACAGTTTAATCAAACCTCCAACGGTCTTTGCTCAACAAAACCAATATCTTCCATGGCTTATCCTTATACAACAGCAATCCTGAATAGGTTATACAATTTTCAAGTCTAAAGCTTTAACTTTGCGTAAACGCTGGTCCATTTATTAATTTATCTGAGCAATTATCGAGTTAATTTGTGAAAAGTACGCGAAATTAGAACTTTGGACAAAGTGCACGAATCTTTAAACAAATCTAAACAAGCAATCCCAAGCTGAAGCTTAAGCACATTCAAGTGTTTAATATACAATAATTTGAATTGCATACATATTGCTTAATAATAAATTCGTATTACTTGTTCAATCATTAATTAATTCGACAATGATTTTAATTCCCCAAAAGCAAGAAACTGCCTGGCAACAACGTCGAATACGAGAACTCTACGTCGAGGTTAGGTTTTCAGACAGTTGAATCTAACTTCCAACTGTGCAACTGTCATTATTCAACAAAAACAACATCTTCCATGGCCTACCCTTATACAAAAAACATCCTGAATGGATTGTACAATTTTCATGTTTAAAGTTTTACTTTTGTATGAAATGATTCCTTCTCTTAAGGTCTTCAACCTGTCGGTTGGTTTGTCGCAGTTCTCCACTGTTCTCTGTTTGCACATTTTCTTTTCATTTCCTCGTATGTTATGCATCCAACATCTTTTATTATTTGCTTGATGTACTCTAATCTGGGTCTTCCTCTTGCATTTTTAACCTTGATTTGGCCCTCGATTATTGTTATGAGAAGATTTTCTTTTCTTAATGTGTGACTCCTGAACCTCATTCTTCGTTTCTGCATTTCTTTACACAATTGTTTTTCTTCTAACATTTCTAGGACCTTTTATTTACTAATTTTTTGCATCCAGCTTACGTTTAGTATTCTTCTGTAAAATCATTGTTCTAAAGCTTCTATTCATGCTTCTTCTTGATTGCTGTCGCTATTGTCCACGTTTCCGTTCCGTAACTTCAGATATATGTTTTCAGATAGTCTTTTTTAGGGATATTGCGTTGCTAGTCAGCAAATTTTTCTTTTGATAGAATGCTTTTTTTGCCATTCCAATTCTCTTTTTTATTTCTTTATCACATCTGTTTTTAGTTATAATGCAGCCCAAATAGGGAAACTCTTCTACATCCCGTATTTCTGTTCCATTTAGATTTATATCTGTTGTTCCTGTATATCCTTTTCCAGATACTAAGATTTTCGTTTTTCTCTTATTTATTTACATCCCATATCTTTCGTTCAAAGTATCTTCAATTTCATGTAGTTGTATGCTAAGTTCTTCTTTTCTCTCTGCTATCAGAGCTATGTCATCCGTATACCTTATCATATCCACCCTTACCCCCTGTATTTGTATCTTGTTCCGTAGTTTGTTTAGCGCTTGTTGTATAAATAGTAAATATAAATTGAATAATAAAGGCGAGAGAGCACACCCTTGCCTTACTCCTTTTTTCATTTTTACCTCTTGTTTTTCTTATCCTTGAGTTATGATACTTACTTGATTTACGTACAACTGATCTTTATATTGTATACCTATTTCTTTCAATATTCTGAACATCTCTTCCCATTTAACCTGGGCAAACGTCTTTTCTATAAAGTCTAAGTATGTGGTATTGTCTTTCCGAATTCTTTTTTCTATAATTAATGATTATCAGAATTAATTTGCCAAAAATACGTGAAAATATACACAAAATTCGTGAAATTATATAAACAACTTAATTAGAAATGCACGAATTGTTAAACAAATCTAAACAAGCAATCTCAAGCTGAAGCTTAAGCATATTAAATCATTTAATATACAACAATTTGAGTTAATGCATGCATATTTCTTAATAATAAATTAATATTACATGTTGAATTGAGTTCGCTACCTACACAGTTCCTACACTTTCAAGATAATTATTCCACTTGTAAATTTGCAAATTAAATACCGAGTAAACGCATGCAACGTCTGTTCAATACACTTGCAACGTTATTAAAGTTGAAGTTCTTTAGCCTTCTTTAACTGATCGGAATTTTTAATCGTTTGGCAATCTTTTATTTTGAGAAATCCAATTGTTAGAAAAATCTAATTATTACGTTAGCTAAATGGTTTTATAGAAAGTATACTCGAACGTGAAAGTTCAACAAGCACAAACGTTTTAATCATACATTCAATATTCATATGCGTCAATATTGATAGATGACACCAATTATTAAACATGGTTTGTCAGTATCGTATGAACATCTATCATGTTTGTACGTGAATAATAAAAATAAAGCTTGGACTTTTCCTATTTCGTTCCTGTGTATGTAAATTATGGCCGTTTTTATTTGTTTTCCATTGAAGTATCTTCACAAGCTCGGATGTAATGTGTTAAATTGTTTTAAAGTGGTTGAATTATAAAGTTTCATTGCAATTGCTCCGGGAATGTCTTGGGAAATATTACAAAATCGTAATCTATCGGTATTAAGCCCATAATCGTAGATCAAAACAAAATATAGCGGTAGCAACAAGTAGTAATACCGGGTAATCCGTTTTTACGTGATAGATCTGAATTTATTAATCATTTATCACGACAAATATTGTTTATAAACACATTAAACTGAGCAGGTAATCTCCTGGAAAGCAGGAGCGCGCGATAGTTATGGCACCGGTTTTTTTCTTTCTCTCTTCGATTTTAAAAATCATTTACGGCCATGAAGAAATGGAGCAGGTTGTGTAGGATGAAAAGAACTCAAAATATTAATCTGCTCAAGATATGATCTGATAACGACAGCCGGCCGCAAAGATGAAATTACTGCGGTCTGTTCTTGAACTATCCGGACTTTTTTTCCAAGAGGAAACCAGACGTTGCGTGTTGCGAGATACTAACTGGTTTTTGCATACAAGAATTCATGTTTTCATTTCAGTAGATGCTTCATATTGTGTTCGTGGATTATGTAGTGCACACATAATCGCCTTTGTTAATATTACGTATATTAAGTATTAATTATATTAATTACTATTTAAGTTTAGCGATTTGCAGGTATTCGCTCCTTTGGGGAAGAACAGTGGTTCGAATCCCTCCTGAGGTGGTATTCTTTTTATATACAGAATTTTCAAAAATACAATAAAATACATTAAAAATATTTGTTTAACGTATTTAAAAAAAATTAATTTGGATTTTGCACTAAAGAAAAACTTCATTTAATATAAATAATTATTTGAAGCTATTTTAGGTCTTAGTTTAAGGTACCACCTTACATTGTTTCATCTTCAATTTTTTTTCCAAATTAATTATCCTCCCTTCAGTTCAAATAATTAGCATCATCAGAGCTTCTAACACAATATTCAACAACCACTAGAAAATAAAATGTAACTAAACCCAAACCTTTATAAACTTTACTTTTTCGGAAAATAAAATGACGGAATTTTAACATTATTTGTAAATCATAAAAGGACATCTTCTAGGTAGGGAGCGTGTCATTGTTGAGACAGAAGAACTCAACGTTTCGCCCACTTTTTTAATGGGCTTCCTCAGGAGGAAAATGGAGGCACTAAAAGAAGGGGTTTGCTTCTGGCTTGGTTTACAAGAGTTAGGTACCGTGCCCTTCTTCCTCTTGCTAAAAGAGTTTCGCCTCTGGCATGGTTGATACGTTGAGTTACCGTGTTCTTTTAGTGCGCCCATTTCCCTCCTGAGGAAGCCCCTTAAAACTGTGAGCGAATCGTTGAGTTCTTCTGTTTCAATAATGATACGGTCCCAACTCGGAAGACATTCTTTTAACACTGATGCTTCGAATTCATTAGTTGTAAATATAAACAAAAGATTTGCCTTTAACAACTGTCTTCAAGTAAATCACGTAAATCCGGAATACCAAGAAAACTGTTAGCTTAATATTCAAAATTTTGCTAAATGTGAAACTTAAATTTTGAATTATTTTTGAATTTTGTTAGCCAATAGTATAAAACCAAGCCGTTTAGGAAAGCACCCTAATTGGTTTTTGTAGGCATTGTTAATTAAAACTTTTCGGTTTTGATTATTTAAACTGGCCGGGCTCTAACTAAAGCGTTTGAGCAAAGAAAAAAAAACTCAGATTTCAAAAACAAAATTCATTATAGAAGTTGAAGTCATAAGTTAAGTGAAATTCGAATTTTAATCTGATTTCTGGGGCTGAATCCTGCCATTCGATCGAAAGTGTTAAATTTTCGATTCTTGTAATAGATTGCTAAATTTGAAACTTAAAATGTGAATGTTTTTGAATCGTGCTAGCGAATAATAAAAAACTAAAATTATTTTCGAAACTATGGCAAATAGTTCTAATAAGTATAATAATTAATTAAAATTCTTCAGTTTTGAAATTTAAAATTTAAATTAACCTAAATTAAAAATTTAAACCGAAGCAAGCAAAGAAAAAACATCAGACTTACAAAACAAAATTACTTTCGAATTTGACGCCGAAAATTAAGTAAAATTCGGATCTGATTTATCGGATCGAATCCTGAAATCGGATCGCAAGTGACGAATTTTTGATTTTAAAGCTTGCTGGATTTTAAACTTAAAAGCGTGCTAGCCATTAATAAAGCCCTTTTCAAAAACATCACAAATCATTTTTATAAGCGTAATTAATTCTATCTTCTCGGTTTTAAAAATGTAAACTAACTAAGATGTTTGAGCATACCTATAAAAAAATTAAATTTCAGAAACCAACTTTACTACTGAAGTCGTAGAAGTGTCGAATTTTCCTTTTTTGAAACTTTTTTGCGCTCTATAAAATTAAACCGAGCTTTTTCGAAAGCATTCCAAACGATTTTTATAAGCGTACTTAATAAAAACTTTTCGGATTTGAAAATTTAAGTTGAACGAACTCCAAGTAAGTAGTTTGAGCAAAGAAAGAGAGAGTTGAATCCTGACATCCGATTGAATGTTCTCTTTCCGAGACTTAAAATTTAAATATTTTGGAATCGTGCTAGCCAATAATAATAACACACTAAAGCCTCTTCGACAGTATGACAAATTATTACAGCAACGAAATTTACTACCGAATTTTGGATCGTAAATTAAGTAAAATTTGAACCTCGATCGAATTCTGTCATCAGATCGAAAGTGTCCAACTTTTCGGTTTTGAAAATTTAAACTGAACCAGCACTAACCACAGCGTTTGACCTATTCGAAATCCAGAAACGAAATTTATTACCAAATCTGAAGTTAAGTAAAATTCGAATTTTGATCAAATTTCTAGGATCGAATCCTGAAATCAGATCGAAAGAGCCGAATTTTTGATTTTGAAGTTTGTTAGATTTGAAACTTAAAACTTGAATATTTTGGATGTGTACTAGGCAGCTAGGCAATAGTAGTAAGTAATAACTAACAGCCTTTTTGAAGGTATGACCAATGATTCTTATGAGCGTAATTAATTAAAACTTCAATTCAAATTCAGAAACAAAATTTAGTACAGAATTTGTAGTCGTAAATTCAGTAAAATTCGAATTTTGATCGAATTTCTAGGATTGAGTCCTGAAATTCAATAGAAAATATCGAATTTTCAGCTTGAAAGCTAGCTAAATTTGTAACTTAAAACTGGAATATTTTCGAAGCTTGCTAACCAATAATAATAATAAAACAAAGACCTTTTCGAAAACATCCCTAATGGTTTTTATCGGCGTAAATAATTAAAACTTTTTAGTTTTGAAAATTAGGTTCGAACGAACTTTAACTAAAGCGTTCGTACAAAATTCATAATTTACTACCGAATTTGAAGTCGTAAATTAAATAAAGCTCGAATTTTGAACTGATTTCTAAGATCGAATTCTAAAATCAGATCGAAAGTGCCAAAGTTTCCATTTTAGCAAGTTAAAATCCTGCTAACCAATAATAATAAACTAAAAGCGTGTTCGAAAGCAACCAAAATTATTTTTATAAGCGTAATTAATTAAAATTCGGCTTCGAAAATTCAAACCGAACTAAAGGTGCGTATGTGTTTGGTATCACCTCCTCCAAAAAGTATTTTTTAAACGTCAAGTTTTGCATTCCATTCATCATAATCTTTTTTTCTTAACTTAAATTAGTTGGCAAGTGGTGAATTGGCAGTCAAAACACAAACATTGTTTGTCAGGAAATTTGTCAAGCGACTTCAAAAAACGTGCAAAATGAAGGAGTTTTAAATGAGACATTAATAATCAACTAAATGTGTAGTTCTTTTGTTAGACGGCTCGTGGATTGTATCGTGGATTACAAATGATGTTTTATTGCAAATGAGCTTAGGTAATTAATTCTCATTAAAATGTGTCTGCTTTTAATAGCAATCGTTCATTATTTATTTTAAAACTAAACGGTATGTAAATATGAGTAATTTGAAGCTTGTGTATGGTCCATTTGCGTATAATTTTGCCTATAGTTGGCCATGATTTCTTGGCTGATTTTGCTGTGTAAATTGCACTTTTATAACTTTAAAAATTGAAGATTATATTTAGTATATTATATTATATTTAAAAGGCTTCGCTTTTTTGCTATCGATAAGCAACTGTAATCTGGCAGATTTGCTACTGTAAATGGAGTTTTCTTAAGGTTCTTAGTTATGACGCCAGGCACCGTTAATGTTAAAAGATTATTTGATTTGGTTCACTTTAAATTCTAATATCACGGGTATTCACACAGAAAATCGTACTGTTTGCCAGCCTAACAACAAAAAGACATTGCCAACTTAATAGTGAGAAAACGTGAATGCTTTTTACTTGTAATAATTGCAACTTTCGATAAGTTTCCAGGAATTATGCTTTGCTTGAATTTTTCACCATTTTCCTAGCAATTGCTTGGTGGCCATTTTAGTAATTTCTCAAAAATCATAGAAAGCGTCTGAACTTACTCAAAATGAGGCTGAAAAACCTTACAACGTTGCATCATCAAAGATCATAATCTGAAAACATGTAACAAAAAATTTGAGCCTTTACTGGGCTATGCCTTAAGTCGGCCATCGTACGGCCAATTAGAGGTCACTTTAGCTGTAAATGCGTTACATACACAATGCCTAAATTATTTGTAATGTTATATGGGTCTTTCAATGTCAAAAAAAGCTTATACTGGCTGGTAAGTCGATTTGTTTACGTGTATCATAGGAATGCGAGTGTTAATGAAAAAAGCAACAAATGTACAGTTATTTTTCTGTCGTAATCAGCCGGATGCATTATTAGACCCCGCGTGTGCATTAGCATGTTCAAATAAAAATATTGACTCCCACACTTGCGTACACACTTTACTTCATTAGCATGCTAAACGTTGCTAGCTTTTACCATAAACGCTCATGTGTTATGTTTGCTTAGCTGTTCGTCCTCCGAAGGTTGTTTGATCTTCAAGAATACCGTGTCTTACGGACAAATAGCCGGCGAAGTTTACCATTCAACATAATTTTTAGTTGAACCTCGACTTACATAGCGCTCTTTGAGATTTTAGAATTTACGAAGGATTCAGCATTTAAGGAAATTACTCGCACTGTTCTTAAAACCACCCACGGCCAATTAAGTGTGATTTCATATTTTATACATAATTATAGTTCGCTGTTACCATGTTTGGTTTCATCGAAAATATTTGAAAAGGCCTCGATCTGAATTTTCAGAAAATATAAATGAAATCCGCCAGTACAAAAACGGAAATTCCATACAATTATTAACTGGTAACAAATGCTAATTATGTTTCGACAAGGCTGAGTTATTTATTCGAGAACGAAAATATGTTAGGTTTGTTAGTTTGTTGACAGTTGATATTATCTAAAAATATCTGGTTCACTCACGTAATCAAATTCCTAATTTTCTCAGCGTTTAATATTTCGCTTAACTTCCTTTGATATGGTAATTAAGTATTTGGTAATAATTTTTAAGGAATTTATTAAATCTTTTTATTTTTAAAGGTTAACAGTTGTAGACTTGATATTATTTTACTTTTAATAATGCTTTACATTTGTAACTTCTGTTTAATAAAAATAAGTTTAATTTGAACATTAAATTTTAATTGGCGAAGACTAAAACTTTTTAAAATTTATTGAAATCTTAACCGCTCCAAAACACTCGTTGTTTTTGGAAAACTACGTCAAATGATATAAACTAACCTAACAGTTGTGTTCTCCGAACAACTCCAATTTCGTCCTTTCTCTTCTTTAGAAACATTTTGAGCGCTTCGAATCGTTTATAAATTCTAGGAAACCAGCTGATTTAATTTATTTTACACATTATGTTCATTTAGTTCAGTACTCTCCAAAAAATTAGTTAACCAACTGTTACTTCATTCACATCGGCGAAGCGTTCTAAAAAGTATTTTAGTGGAAGCCGTTCCATCTTTTTAAACTTTAATTGTTCAGAGAAATGTCCGCTTTAACCAAAACTGACTGGTTATTTAATGGACATTAACCTCAATATCAGTCAAATAATAGTGAGCTAATTAACTTAGATTTTATGTGAATTAAGCTTAATTAATCGTACGTTTTTGGAAGTGGCATTAATACAGTTATATGTTAAAAAACGTTCTTTTTGTTGTTGTTGTCATTATTAATAAGAAAAATAGCCGTAACTCGTCGAGATAGTTTAATCTGTCGTTCCACCTGTTTTTCACCATATGGTGCGTAATAAAATAAAGCCAGAAAGCTACACCATAACTCGAATATGAAACGTCTCTGTTAAAAACGACGGCTTTCCGATAATGTGCATACTTGAAGGTCTTAATGCAAGGTGTCGCATATCGGACTCGTACCGGTTGTGATATTCTAATTTATAACATATTAAGCTGCATTAAGTAAAGCATATACGGGAGTTTATTACATGAAAAAGTGTATTTACAACATCTGATCCCGTTTTTACGTGTTAAGTATTAATTTTTTGCTCGATTAGTTCTACACATGCGATGCCTCACTTTAATAAATTTGTTTATTATTAAATATTAATATTAAGTTTGTAATACGGCATTATTTTTATTTATTTTCTTAAGTTTAGAACTATCACGGTCGAATCATACTCATCTCAGGTTTGGTAGTGAAAAATCTAGCAAAAATTCTAGGTTTTTAAACCAAATTGGAAAGCTGGAAATTAGAAACTGAAATTTAGTTTAGAATTTAAAGTTTTCATTACACATTCCTCTGACAATTTAATTTTATTGTTTTTTTTAAATTTTGTAAGGGTGCTAAATTCAGATCGATAAAAAAAATTCGATAAAGAAAAATCAGGTACGAATACGAAATTTCAAAACCAGATTTGAAACTTGGAAATTTGAAACTGGAATTCAGCATTCATCTAGCAATTTAATTTTCTTGTTTTTTTCTTTATTTTCTACGGTTGCTAAATCCAGATCGATCAAAAATCATTCGATACTGAAAAATCATGTCGAAATCCGAAATTTATAACTCAAATTCGAAACTTAAAGTTTACATTACACATTTGTCTAGCGTTAAATTTAATTTTGTTGTTCTTTTTTTAAATTTTGTAAGCGTGATAGACCCAGATAGATTAAAAATCATATATCAGATTCGATACTGAAAAATCGAGTACAGATTCGAGATTTCAAAACCAGATTCGAAACTTGAAAATTAGAAATTGGAATTAAGTCTCGAGTTTTAAAGTTTTTCTTACACATTCGTCTGGCAATTTAATTTTCTTGATGTCTTCGTAATTTTTTGATGCTGATAAACCCAGATCGATTAAAAATCCGATACTGAAAAATTAAGTACAAATTCGAGATTTCAAAACCAAATCCGAACTTTCGAAA
Source organism: Melanotus villosus (assembly GCA_963082815.1). Lineage (NCBI taxonomy): Eukaryota > Metazoa > Arthropoda > Insecta > Coleoptera > Elateridae > Melanotus > Melanotus villosus. Next base: position 14,219,705 of record OY720423.1, read on the forward strand.
TTAAAAATAGGAATTTATGCTCGAAGTTCAAAGTTTTATTACAGCTTTGTCTGGCAAATTAATTTTCTTGGCTTTCCTTAATTTCTTAATGCTGCTAAACGCAGATTGATTAAATATTCGATACTGAAAAACCGAGTACAAATTCGAGTTTTCAAAACTGATTCGAAACTTGGAGATTAGAAACTGGAACAAATCTGCAAGTTTTAAAGTTTTCATTATGGATCGCCTGGTAATTTAATTTTCTTGATTTCTTCTTAATTTTTTAATGTCTGCTAAACCCAGATCGATTAAAAATCCGATACTGAAAAATCGAGTACAAATTCGAGAGTTCAAAACCAAATTCGAAGCTTCGAAATTAAAAACAGGCATTTACTTAGTCCAAAGTTCAAAGTATTTATTACAGTTTCGTCTGACAAATTAATTTTTTTGACTTTTTCAATTTTTTTAAGGTAACCAAACTCAAATCGATTTAAAATCACATTTTAGATTCGATGCTGAAAAATCAGTCACAAATTCGAGATTTCAAACAAGATTCGAATCTTGAAAATTAAAAACAATTTAGTCTCGGAATTCAATGTTTTTATAACAGTTTCGCCTGACAAGCAGCTAAACCAAAATCGATTAAAAATCGCATCTCAGATTCGATGCTAAAAAATAAATCGAGCCCAAATTCAAAAATTAAAAACAGAAATTCATTCTCGATGTTTGAAGTTTTGATTACAGTTCAAAGTTTTTATTACAGCTTCTTCGTCTGGCAAATTAATTTTCTTGACTTTTCTTAATCTTTTAATGCTGTTTAACCCAACTAGATTGAACAGCCGATGCTAAAAAAAATTAAAAACTGGAATTTATTCTCAAAGTTTAAAGCTTTTATTACGGATTCGTCTGGTCATTTAATTTTCTTGACTTCTTAATTGTTTAGAGTTGCTAAACCCAAATCGTTAGAATTACGACTACCGATTTCGTCACCGTTTTGTATATCTAAATAGTCAACGTTAAGAATGTTATTTTAATATAAATTGAGCAAGGCTAGTAGGTTGGTTTATTTATTTATCTCTTTCCGTACACTCTAAGATAATCATAGATTATTACATTGCTTTTAAATCGCCTTTCTGGCCGAACTTGTTTCTGCTGGTAGATAAAGTATTATTTAAAACCTTGTTTGTATTGCAAATAAAAGCGGGCGGGCAAGTTTCTACGTTCTTTAATTAATAACAGTTTTTATTATTTTTTATGGTTTTATCAAACTATTAATTATTATACAAGGTTTATTGTCTGTTATCTTGACGTCGTGCGTTGTTACTTTTTCTTTTTGCATAAATTACCGCATTGTTGGTTTGAATCAGGTTTCCCTGAAATTTGTAAATAGTTTAGTGAGTTTATCCTGTGTTTTTTACTATTTTGGGTAAAACAACTCAGGCTTAGGAAATTGCGATCTTATCTAATCTCATAAACTGAATGCATGTCAGTTGAGATCCTGCGGGACAATCCTGGATTAGGCCAGGCCCACCAAATGCCATTAGTTGTGCTAGGATTTTTTAACCGATCATCACTATTTAGAAGAAATTCCTAGCTAAAAACAACATTTAGAATATACAGTTAAATATTTTTTAATATGTTGAAAGTGAGAGATTTTCTTAGAAACTTGAATTTCTTTTGACCCTAAAGAAAACCTTCACGTAGCAGAAACTACAAAAAAAGCCATGCAAAATCCACAGCGTAAACGCAAAAGGAACTTTAACTTGCGAACGTTGAAAGTTGTTTAGTGTTATCATACAAATTTTGTCGAGAAGCTTTTCTGGTTTGTCAATATTGAAACATCCTGAAGTTGTGATTTCTTAAAAAATCAACTAAAGAATCTCAAAAGTTGTTCATATTTTACAAAATGAATAATGTATCTTTATGAGTAATTATGTAAAAATATGCAAAAATCAGACTGGATTTCATCAAACAAGCAAGTTCTTAAAGTGATGTACGAAGAAAATTAAGCTCGGAAATTTTACAAACATTTTTCGTCCCTTTCGCTTTTACCACGTATAAAGCGTAAAAGTTCATTAGTATGACGTAAACACGTGCAACCACCGAAATCGTATTAAAAGTTCGAAAATTATTTACAAACGTTCGAGATCAAAGAACTTCGGAAAATGTTCTTTACAACGAGACAAACAAAAACAATCAAAGCTTCAGGATAACGCGACCGAGAGAAGATCGGGGGTGAGTGGCACGTGAGCGATCAACAAGCTATACAAAAGGCACGCGTAGTACATCGTATAAACAGCGTCGCGATGCCGAGGGTGAGCGTCGACCTTGGCCTTGCCAGGTTCAGTCCCAACCCGCAGAACTGATGACGTCAATGGGTCGATAACTCAAGGCAACCACCGTTCGTGATAACCTCCCTTGCAAGGGCGAGGTCGACGTTCCAGGGTAACGACGCAGATAGTGAAGGTCGGGATAAAGGACGACGCGGGATTAAACACAGGAGCAACGTCTCTTCTAATGTGGGTTTTAGGGTCAACACCTAGGACTGCACGAACCTGTCATTTTGTTTGACACAGTTGTTTACCCTTTATCGACTAAAGTTCAGGTTTTCCATGTCAGCCAACGAAGCTATGTTTATCTACTTTAAACTTCCCCGTATGGGTAATAATAAATAAATCCCGAATAAATAAAGGAGCACGTGCTCTGGATTATGACGTCAATGTAGTTTCTCGGTTGCTTTGCAAATTTACACTGTTAAAAACTGTTTTAATTTTAAAATTACTGTTTTGTTTTTATGTTTTCGATCTTGCTTACGTTAATGATACGATTGTAATATACCGAAGAGGATGGTTTTTAGGCAATGGGAATTAGTTTACAATTTGGAAAATTGACGAGCCATCTTGATTAGTCTTTAAACACGTAAGTGGTTATGTAAATTGATATAATTTTCTTGTGTCCTTGTGAGGGCCTTTTTTGTTGTAGTAACAGATATGAGTTGCCTGTTGGTATTGATACATCTATTGATGTTGAACAAGCATTTATTTTAGCTTCTTTTGTGATCTGTGACGTTGATAGTTGTACTGGGCTCTATCATCGAAGCTCGAGTTCAATGATGATTTACATCGTTTTCTTTCGGTAGTTTGTCCTCAGAGATGATCAATTTTATCTTCAGAAGATAATCAAATTTGTTTCGAACGCTTATGATTTTGTTTTAGGAAAACGAACTGCTTGGCCTTCAGGCCCTTCAGGGGTATTCATCAACTCTAACATTAATTTGCAAAGGAGACTTATTTTATCTACTTTGTTTTCAAAACTGATCAACTATTATCAACTTCATCCTTAGGTTATTTGTTATAGGGATTGATCAGCTTCTTTATTATGGCAGTTTTTCAGGGAATAAACTGCTTTGGCTTCAGTTTGTCTTTAAAAGATACCTAATCCAATTTATCTTCACAGGGTTGATCTACTTTATTTTCACGATTGTTATTTTTTAATGAGACGAATTACATAGTTTTAAAGGATGTTCACACACGTTTGTCACTAGGTGGTAATTTATTTGATCATCAGCGCTTCATACAACGATTACTTTACCGTGAAAGTTCGTTTCTAAAGATGTTGGTTTTCGATCATATTTTTGTGTTTTTAGAATATCATTTATTCCATTTTCGGGATTGATCAACTTTGTTTCAGGCACAGTTATTCTCTTCATGTTTTGATTTACATTCAAAATAGATCAGTTTTATCTTCATTTACTTTTACTTGAAGACTGATCAACTGATTCTAAGATTATTCTATCTTTAAGATTAACTTTGTTTCCGGGAGGTGAATAACTTTATCTCCAGACACAATAATCTAGGCAGGCAGATCAGCTTCTTCATCGTTTCTGAAAGATACAACTACTGGTTTTTAGATTTCATTTGCTTTGTCTTTAGCAGACGATTTGTTTCATCTTCAAGATTTGTCTTCAGATACAATCAACTTCTTTATTTTTAGGCCATAATTTGATTTGCCTTCAAAGCAGACCAGCTTTACCTTTATGAAGTGATCTACTTGAGTTTCTTCTTCTTTCGTTTCTACTAAATGTTAACTACTTTCAGGGATAAGTTTTTGACATTTTGTCTTTAAAACATGATTTATTCTATCTTCAGAATTAATCAACCTTGCTTTCAAGAGGCGAGTCTTTATCTTGAGGCACATGTCAGTTTTAATTGGTGATTTGATTGACTTTCAGGGAAGATTATTTTTATGTTCATGAAGTGATTTACTTTATTTTGAAGACTGATTAACTTCGTTTCTAAACGACATGACTGCTTGGTTTTCAGAAACGATCATTTATTTTTTCTTTAGAAGATGGTTTATTCCATCTCAAGAATTTGTTTGTCTGGAGATACAGTGTTCTTCATTTTTAGACAGTCATTTGATTTGTCTTCAAAGCAGACCAGCTGTATCTTTATGAAGTAATCTACTTTACCCTCCTCAAACCCTTTATTTCTAAGATTGTAACTACTTGATTCTCATGAACGATGATTTGTTTTGTCTTTAGAATACGATTTACTCTACCTTCAAGTTTAACTAACCTTGTTTTTAGCAGCTGAACAATTATGTCTTCATAATGAATTCGAAGACTTCCACGGTCGGTGTTAGTATTAACAGAACGACTTCCGGGTTGAAACCGTGTCATGTTTGAGACAAAAGTACTCAACGTTTCGCCCACTTTCTTAAGGGGCTTCTTCAGGAGAGGGGGGCACTAAAAGAGCGTAACTCAACGTGTCAACCACGCCAGAGACGAAACTCTGGCTTGGTTGACAGGTTGAGTTACCGTTCCCTTCTTTCTCTTGCTACAAGAGTTTCGTCTCTGGCGTGGTTGACACGTTGAGTTAGTGCCCCCTCTCCTGAAGAAGCCCCTTAAGAAAGTGGGCGAAACGTTGAGTACTTATGTCTCAAACATGACACGGTTTCAACCCGGAAGTCGTTCTGTTAACAATTATGTCTTCAGGCACAATCATCTTCTTCATTTGATTTACTTCCAACGCAGGTAAGCTTTATCCTCAGGAAGTGTTCGACTTTACCTTGAAACACTGAAGGAAGACCAAGTTCATTTTTAACAGATATATTTGTTTGTAAGGACGATTTACTTCATCTTTGGATGGTCATTTATTTGGCTTTCGGGATGAGTGATTATCATGATTGTTTTTAACATCGATTAGTTTCGTTTTCAGGAGGCAATGGATAAACTACTTTTCAGTTTCAGTTTCAGTGAACTGCCCTATTTTAAGGGATAATTTATCTAATTTATTAGTTTTTAGAAAATGTTTGATTCTTAAGCATTATCTTAAATAGTTTTCATCTTCAAATTGTAGTTAGTTTATCTTCAGGATTCATGAACTGTGTCTTCAGGAGGTAAGGCACTTTGTTTTCAGGAGTGGCCAATAAATTCTTCGCCTTCAAAGGTAATTTAATTATTTTGAAACTGGCCAATTTTTACCCTTAATGGTTAACCCCTTTGTCTTAGCTGGTGGATTTATTTTGAACCGTTTCTCAGGAAGTTATCTACTTCACCTTCAGCGATGATGTGATCCATCTTTAGATGGTGTTGATTTTGTCTTAAAGGTTGACCATGCTTGTTTTCATGGAAAATTCATATCGTTTCCGAAAGGTAGTGTGATTTTATTGTGCTACGCAGGAATTCTTCATTATTAATCCAAAGGATACTTCAGTAATTAAATACTTTCTAAGTCAACGCATTGGTTTTTCCTAAAATATTTGTCACGGTTGTTTTCATATATTTACAATTTACATCTGCCAAATATTCCTTAGTTACAATCTAACTGAAAACCGTCTTTTTATATATTAATAATTACTAACCCTTTGCATTTCAATAATCACTTTTTATTGGTTAATAGTCCTATGATATTATCATTTTCCACTTGATTCTATTGACAAACTTTGCAAACACCTTGTAAAATTTTTAATATGTTAAACGTGAAAATAATGAAAATAAAGCAACAGTGAACTTTACGAACTTTCTTGAAATCACCTATGCAAAATCAGCAAGCCGTAAATTTAACTTCTTTGCAGCAGTAAACTCCTAACATGTTTACAAGAACGCAGTGACACGGTGTTGACACGTAACTGACGTGACACTGTAATTTACATATTGACAGGTGTCCTCGTTCTTCGGAATCCTTATTTATAACGTGATAAACATAAAGCTCTTATTATAGTTTACCATCTGTAAAATATTTTTCTATAGGGCATCTAAAAATTTTAGTTAGTCCCATTAATAGTTTGAAATATAAAAAGTATTAATAAAAAAAATAAATTGCGGGGGAGGTTTTACTACATGACTGAAGTTTGAAAAACCTTAAGGAAGTACTTAAGCTTAAAAAACCTTTTTGTTATAAAAAATGTTTAAAATGCATATTTATTTAGTTCAAATTTTCTAAATTTCCAATTTATTTAGGTTTCACTCCTTTGGGGAAATACTTTTAATGTTTTAGCCAACTAAACAAAACCCAAAACCGATAACCCCTTTCGTCCCTTAATTAACATTTTTTATTCCGGACCCATCTCATCAAACCATGTTTTTAGCAAGGGTCAAGTTCGAAGGTATTTGTAATCAAATTAGATTGCGAATGAAGTAGAAAGGCAGAAAAAGATAATAAGTGAGAGTGTGTTATTTAATATTAAAGCTGAAAGGGAATGACGCCATTCGAAATTGATTTCTTTATCTGACATTCTGGAACAGAGTTATTTGCGTAATTATTTGGGGGCGATCCTTTACAGCTTCGAGTTGTTTTATTGATATTTTTTTGTTTTTCTGTAAATAATTTGAAGTAACTAATTATTGTCTTGTAATAAATACGTATTATTTTGAAGATTATTTAAAGGTTTTATGGCCGCATTAAATTAGGTTAGTTAAGATTTTTGTTTTATTCTTTAGATTGTAAATTTTAAAAGTAAATTGTTTGACAGACACTTATGTGCGGATAAATAAAACAACAAAGTTTCCTGCTGATGAAATATGAGCAGAAGTAGGTATGTCTTGGCAACGTGAAAAACTTTAAAATAAAATAAATCGCCGGTTAAGTTTTTCGATTATGATATCTCCTCGCTCGATGAAAACGTTATATTTTTAGTTCATTTGTATTCTAAAATAGTTTCGCGTAATTTATACCTATTCATATTTTTGAAAAGTCAAGCAGTCAAACAGCTGATGAGATTTTTCACATGGTCAGTCTAGTCTGCCTCTATTTCTAGATGTCTGCACTAAATTTATACGGGAATGCGTGAATTCAAGAAACAGCCAGGTGTTGTGACATGTTATGTAAAACATTTGCGTCACTAACTCGCTTTACTCTGAACATTCGTGTTCTAGTAATAATCTCTAAGCTAAATTGTCACATTTATCAAATAATAACGCGCCGGTGCAGTGCTATATGTATTGTGCTGCCGTTGAATTAGTTGGCAGGACACGTTTGTCGGTAATTTGTAGGTGTATTTACTTGGTTTGTTTTAAAAGTTGTCAGGTTACGCAAAACCTCAGCCGATAGTTATTGATTGAAATACTTTTCATCACACACTTGTTTTCCTGGTTAAAAGGAATTTTCTTTTAAAATCCTAAGAAGAATCCTCACCTTTGCCCAAAGCAGTAGCAGTATTAATCAATGCCCTTTCGTACAGAGTTTTTGGGCTGACCTGTAACAAAATGTTTCATTTATTAAGAAACCTATTTATTTATGCTTCTGCTGAGGGCTAAGATTAAATTAATGTTCTTTATACATGGTGAGCCATTTTTGTTCAGATGAACAAACGAGGCTTTGATCAAGGCATCTTCTCTGATGTAGTCTCAAAAATCCTAGCCTTAAGGGTTCGTTAAAAATAAATGGGATCAAACTTGCTTGGCTTATTATTAACAAAAGCCTTTGACAGTACTTCAGTATGGTTAACTTTGATGTTCCAGGCCAAGCCTACTCTAATCTCGTGGTACCATTTATTATCATCAAACGCAGTATTTACATAAAACTTGAGTATGCCATGGAATATTTAGAATTTCTGGTTCTTTTCCAAAAAAGTACAGAGCGTACTTCTCGTCTGTTGCATTCAAAATACATTTTCAAATCTATAGATTTAATAGATATAGTTCTGCTTGTTTGTCAGCAGAGGTATTTGGAAGGGAGCCATAAGTCCAAGCGGAGAAAATTGCAACTCCATATGCTTTACATTAAATAGACAAGCACAGAAAATACGGCGACCTACACATTTTTCGAATCCTGTTTTGATCCTGTCACCATTGGAAATATTCCCATTATTATACAGTTTACGAAACGCTCACCAACAAAAAAAAGAGGAAGCTGTAAAAGACGCACCTCATTTAAACCTCAAATTTAATTGCTTCCTTTTAAGTCGATGTTAGGTGTAAAATTTTGTGGACGTGTTATACGAAGTGTAAAATGAGCTTCGTTTTATATTACCGCTAATAGACTTTTAAATTTAACGAGGAAAACTTTAAAAATTCAAGGACTAATTTCAAAGAACATTTATAACGCTTCCCTTGTTGTTCGAACGATATTTCAAAGCTCCCTACGGCGAGAATTAATTAATTAATAAACTCCCCATCTATTGCAGTAATAAATAGGAAATTATCTCACCCTCACCTCGTTCCAAATGATTTAAACTTCGTTAAATTTTCAGTGCAAAGGTTTGGAGATTTCCCTTGATAATAAAATCCCCACAGCTAACTTTAAACCCAAGTGCCAGATTATTCAACGGTATTCAAAATGCACTGTGATTTGTTAGATCTAAAAAAATATAATTAATCTCTGCTGGGATTTAAACCACTGACTTCGAGCTTTACACGATAAAGCTCCCCCAATTTCAAAATTTATATAAAAATTCATTAAAAAAAGTTCCTACATATTTAATAGCTAATAGCTAAAATAATACATCATATTAGAGTATCATCAAATCTAAATTTGATATTTATTTGCTTCTGATTACTTTTAAACAGCAACAAAAAACAACACTCCAAGCTATAAATGTGTGTCATCAGAGTCAAACACCTGGTTAAATAATTTGATTTACCCTTGTCTTTACTTATGTTTCTAACAGCTATTAAGCCAGCAATTACAGCGATTTAGTGAAATTTTTAAATTAAAAAAAATGATGAAGTTCACCAAATAAATGGCGCAGTATCTTTGCTGGACTTTCCATACGTGCACACCTTGATATAAAACAGGACGATGTACTTTAACGAATTATGAAAAATCTATGTATAGAAGAAATATCACCTCGGCAGGGATTTAAACCACTGACCTTCGGTTTAAATCCCTGCGGAGGTAGATTATGTCTAGAATAAAATTAAAATACATTTCCCCGAAGGAGTGGACCCCTTAATTTAATTTCTAAAAAACATAACAAGTGCTTGAAATAATTAAATATGTACCAAACTTAAATCGAAAACCACAAGCAAGTTCAAACCACAGGCCCATAAAAATTGAAAAATCCTTTTAAATTTTAAAGGTGCTCCTATTTAAAATTTTAGTAACTTTTTGGATTTGTCCAAAAAATGAACTTTTCCGTAACAAATACTAAATTAAATTAATTATTAAATCCCTTTTTAAAATGCACGAAACTTTTTAAATATTTAAAAAGAAATATTTACGTCGAATTTTGCGTATATAAAAGAAATGAAAAAATTCTTAAGGGCACGCGATCGGGATCGCGGCATACTCTCGCTATCCATCATCATCAACCCTCGTCAACCCCGAGCGAGGCCGGTGGCGACCGTGACCGCGGATGACACGTGCCGGCTGGGGCGACCTTGACCCTAGCAATCCAGACCTCGACGGATCGATGCAGCTCCGTATGTTTCCGCACGAGGTTGTACTACTAACACCGCTTTCCCGCTTCGTCGACCGGAAAATGGGGTGGAATGTCGGATGGTTTATTTTCCACGGAACGTTATTACTTCTTGCTTGTTGCATTTGGTGAACTTTTTGAAATTTATTCGATTCTAGATGGATATCGAAATTGGAGTGGTTTTCTTTGGGGACGTCGCAATAACAAACAAAAAAAAGCCACGTCGCTTTTCAGATGCTTTTATTAATATACTCCATTTAGATTTAATTAACTCTGGTTGGCCATGGGTCGGTACTTTATAGTTCTGTCATGTAAATTGATTGGGTTTTAGCAGTTATCTGACGTCTAACATTCTTAAAGATTTTTTAAATTGTTAGCACAGTTCGTTACAGCCCTACTTTAAGTACGTTAGACACCTCATCCGGCCTTCGCTTTTTTTAATAGCCATCCGTAACTGTAGAAAACTTCGAACATATTCAGGCTGAAAAAACCCTTGTAATATTATCTTGGCTTGTACGAAAATTACGTTAGAAAATCAGTCAGAAACTACATTACAGCCCTGATTTAAGGATATTAGGCACCTCGAAGACATAAGAAAAGCAAGTTTACAAAGAGCCGGTGTTGCTAACTTAAACCAAAAAAATCGTGGCCAACTACTACGCGAGTGGGTTACATACTGTTTCTAATTTTTTTTAAATGATTAGTATTGTGTTATCAGTTTGTGTTTTCTTCTCTTCCTTGTTGCAATGTTGTCAACACGGGTTTGTCGACCCTTGTTGTGCTTAACAGCCACATTGAAGTACAGAAAGCTTTTGAACATATTCAATAACGAAGCTGGAAAGGCTTTACAATTTTACCTTAGCCTGAAACTACGTTACGGCCTTACTTTAAGGATTTTAGGCATTCAAAACACTTTAAAAAGCAGTTTTACGAAGGGCTAATGATGCCAACTTAAAAAAAAAAAAATGCGGCCACCCACTGGCCACATAGCATGTGAGTGGATTATACATAATTTTTAATGTTTAGTATTCTGCCATTAGTTTGTGTTTTCTTCTCTTCCTTGTTGCACTGTTGTCCTCACGGGTTTGTTGGCCTTTGTTGTCCTTAACAGCCACTCTGAACTACAAAAAGCTTCTGAACATATCCAGTAATGAAGCTGAAAAATTCTTACAATGTTACCTTAGCTTGAAAAAGTTTACGTTAAAAAAATACTCTGAAACTACGTTACAGCCCTGCTCTAAAGCACACTTATTTTAGGCATTTGTAAACTAGTTAGTGATGCCAACTTAAATTTAAAAAATCGTGGCCAACTACTGCCCAAATACATGTAAATGGATTATACAAATTTTTGGTATTATGTCATCAGTGTGTGTTTTGAACATTTCCAATCTTTCCGTTATCTTAGTTCGTAACAAGTTTAGGTTATAAAACCACTCAAGAGCTATTTTGCAGTCCTAGTTCAAGGATATTAAGCCCCTCAAAATACTTAAAAGGGCATTTTCACGAAGACAAAAACAAAAAACATCCAACTAACTATTATGTGAGTGGATTATACAGTGCTTCTAATTTTTTTTTTTACAAATAAAATATTTATTTTAAACATGGTTAGTTATGCTTTAAATAAGTTCCTTCCATGTATTTTTAAAATTTTAATTTTAGGCACAAAACGAAAACGGTTGTAGGTGAGTTAATTGAAAGAACATGGTTTTAACTATCGTATACGATAGTACGATACCATGTTTACAGTTAACGATCTAAATAATAAATATTAATCAAAATCCCACATCTGTTAAGTTTAATGTAGGTGTTGGGTATCTTATCTTGGAGGATGAGGAAGTTAAAAGAAAGTCCAATTAAGTAACGTATAATGAAGAGGTAACTTCGTAACGAATCGGTTCCAAATACCTTTCTTTGCAATGCAATCGTGATAAATTAGTAGAAATTTAATTACAGAAACACTAAATTCACCTCGAAGCAATTAATGGCTACCAGTTTTAATCGAAAGAAATTTAAATTTACAGGTAATTTGAACTAATGGCTTGCAAAAACGATGCTCAGCGGTTACCAGTAATTATTAGAAATAAATTTTAACTGTGAACGTTTTTTCGATGTTAAAAGTCTTTGTTTCCTAACGTATCGGTTTGTTTACCGCATAAATAAAGTATTTTGGTAATTTCTGTTTCTCTTGTATTAATTATTTTCGTATTTTAGACTATCTAGTTTATTTATGTATCTCATTTACACTAATTAAGTGAGTTTCGGACATTTGTAGAAAATGTCGCTGCTTTGTAGTCGGCTATTAGCTGGTATTAATTGCCTTCACTAATTTATAGTTAATTGCGTACGCGATTTCTGTTTATTCTTACGTTAATACGAGAACTCGCCTGTTTACGAGTATAAGTGTATTTTATAATTTAATCCAGCGAGCGGCTTTCTCGGTAACGAAAATCACAAGGTTATTTATACGGATTTTATCTAAATGAATTTAACTAGCGTTCTTTTATCAAATTCGTTTGTCGAAGGAACGGCATTCCTCAGGTGCCAATAACGAAGACTTGATGTAGGCTTTACGAGGCTCCGTGAGGTGCCTGGTGTAGCTCAGTTAGTTCTCCTAATTAGCCTACAGGGGCGAGAAACCCCGTTGAGTGTTGTGTGTATACTCCGTGTCAGAAACAAGGATACCATAACTAATTTCAACGCACAATACGTAGTATTAAATTGCGGTTAATTAAAAGTTAGAACGGTTCCTATTAGAACACCTAACTTGATTCGAAATTGATATTAGCAATAATTGACGGTAACGCTTTTAGTGCCATTGAATCGAAATAATTAACCGAAACTTACCGAAAAGAGTTTTTTTTAGCGATGGCAAACTAAATTTTTTCGTAAGGTTACAATAGGAACAGTTCCAATGCCGTTTTTTATGTCTATTTCAAAACAGGCTTAAGTTGTACCTTAACTTAAGTAGCCCTAAACTATGGTTTAAGTTAAGCCTCGTTGTACTTAAGCCATAGTTTAGCCGTCTTAAGTTAAACCTTAACTTAAAAAGGTTAAGTAAACATAAGACAAGCCCATGCCTTAGCTTAAACCTTAACTGAAATACTAGCTTTTAATATTATTAATGTTTGTTAACCAGAGCCTTATTCAACTATTTACTAGCTAAAGCCGACTTAGGAACGGTATTTCAGTACAGGTATAGGTTGAAGCGTACCTAAGTAGGGCTTACGCCTGCCTTTGCTCTTGTTAAGTCCTAATTTAAACCGTTTAAGTTATTTAACTTAAGAAGGTTTAAGTAGACTTTAGCCAAGCCTGGTCACACTTAAGCCATAGTTTAAGCTACTTTAAGCCTGCACTGATATACCAGTCATTAGACGCAGAACCTTAGCATTTACGAGTATGTAATTTCATAGGGTTGATGCAATTGATGATTAATATAATTTACAAATATCTGACTAGAAAGCTTGTTTGGGCAACTTTCGTTAAATATAGGCCTGGAAAAATGTTAATACCTAAACTATAGATTTGTTAATTTAATTTTTCCTTGTGGTACAGCTTTCTACAAATGTTTAAATTTATTGTTTTCCTTCACTCAACGTGAGACTAGTTTTCAATTTACATTTTATTTTGTGTTTTTTTCTCAGCTTTTAGTTATTTTTTTAAATTCAAGACAGATTGCTATGATCAGTTCTATCTAACAGGATGTTAATTCAGAGGGCTCGTGGAAATTTTCACGTCACTGAGCAAAAGTAGGTACAATCTAACCTAACATTTCGTTCGGTTACTTTTTCACCTGGTACTGTTAACGAATAACCGTCTCTAAATAACAGGTCCAGCTTCAAGTTACTATTTTTTCTTTAAATTAAAATTTTTACTGACGAATTTATTGATAAAAGAGTTACTTTGGATAAAATTTTAACCTTCCGCCAGTTACTTTGGAGTTAAAATTCGGCTCTACCGATATTCGTATCGGTGTCTTTCGATTATGAGACTATTAATTTGCTGTTATATAATAAATAATAATGCAATATTCTGCTGGGTTAAAATGTCCTGTTAGGATACAATGCTCTGTTAGGATAAAAAAATATTCTGTTAGGATAAAAAGGAGGACAAGGAAATACCTAATCTGAAGGTTGGAGATGGCTTATATCCGAAGAGGTGAAGGTAATATTAGTTGGCGGGGGCGCTAAAAGAGCGAGAGAACGTGTATCGGAATCGCCGCTAATGAGAAAAGACTTAAGAGATCGTATTGTGTAACATTTTTTTTCAGTGTGTGGGAGAGGTTCCCATCTCCGGTGTCCGCCGCATAACTTATACTCAGACAGGACGATAAATTTGTCTCTAGTCGGCAGCTACAAGTCGATAGTGAAGAGCGGACCTTGTCGCCTTTTCCAAAAATGAGCCGCGCGCTGTTAAGACAGTAGACGCCCACAAAAAGTGACCAGCGCAAAAAAAGAACAGGTAAAGATGTGGAATGCGACTCTACTTGATGACATGAGCGATGATGGCGAGTTGAACGCTTCTTCGGATCTATGGACGGACGGCTGTCGGTTTAGAGTTATGACGCGCTATCCGCCTACTGGATGGAATTTTTGCGACATAAAAATAACATTCTGAGCACAAGAAATACCACTTCTTTGCCACAATTCCAGTTCTTGAACCAGTAAATTCTCATTGTTTTGAAATGGACGACCATTCTCAGGAATATTGTTTGATTTGTTATAAAAGCTCCCAGTTTCACTCGGTTTACAATGAAACTATCATTAAATTACGAATTCGTTCCATTTATTGTTGATCGGAAGGTCGTCAACTGCAACTTTAACATTTTTATTTTTTTATTGTTAAAAATAAATTAAGGAAGACCCATTTCCTTACAGCATGCCACATTCACCATTCACCTGCAAGAGTCGATTAAATTGAAGTTGTAAAACACAATAGACCTATCACCAATCAAAAGGAAATCCAAGTTTAGTTTATTTTTTAACTTAAGTCTTCTCAGAAAACCTTTTTTAATCAGATATTTGGTATTCGTTGCACTTCTTGTGCTAAGTGATTTTCAATGATGTTAATTCGACTGCCATTATTATATAATTTTATTGGTTGCGTGTACTTAACATGTGCTATATCTGTCGTTAGCAGTAAAAAGCAGGTAAATTTATTTAACATTTCAATTGCCGGAACTAAGAAAACGTTTGATTGACGAAGAAAAAACTTTCAAGTAATGCGTAGGCACTTGATGAATAAACCAACAGCAATGCACACTTAAGTTCTTAGTAATTACTATATTTACTTGTCAAGATGCCAGAAACGAAATAACAGTGATTTTAAATAACAGACCTATTATAAGGGCAAAAACGACAGGTTAAAATGTTCACGTAACGTTTTATTACGGAAAGAAAACGGCACTAGTCGGCATTACGTCCATTATATACGCAAACGGATGGAAGACAGTAGCAATAATTGTTAATGCAGTAATCGGTATACCACCAACTGCACAACGTATAACATGTAGTGTGTAGCCTTGTCTTGCAACATCGATGGAGATACAGATAGCGTCTCTTGTAGTACACGCAGAGATCTGCTGCACAGCGCGTCCCAAATACACCGACTGTCCTATCAGACTCTGATCTGGTCATTAGTGATGACACGAACTGACTGCCTTCTTCACCGTTTTTGCTCGTCTTCTATGTTTTGATCGCATCGACAATCATTGGTTTCTAATTCATACAAATCTACAACATTCAAGAAACATTTCGGTAAAAGTTTGGTTAAAATAATAATTTGCGGTATTAAAAAAAAACATTAGATTTCCTGAGTTAAACGTAAAATTTGTTTCAAAAATAATCAATAAAAGTCAAAACAACACAAGAATATAATTATACAATAATAAAAAATTTAAAAAAACGTCAAAGCTACGTGAAATACGCCCCGAGGCTTCAACGCTAGTGCAAGACACAAACCTCCTTTTTAAATCAATTTCTTGAATTAAATGTAAAATGTGTTTTAAAACAATTAATAAAAGTAAAAAGAACGCCAAAATATGACCGTATCATCGTAAATCACGCAAAAAACTTTCAAAGTTACATAAAAACCAGTAGAGACCTCAACGCTAGTGCAAACCACAAACCCCTATTTTAAATACCTTTCCACAGATGAGAATCCCATTCTTGCCTATAAACTTATTTTAATTAATTATACAACTAATTATTGAAGTTAAAAACCAACTTTTCCCCCATAAATAACCGAATTATCCGATTTAAAATTAAATAAAATCAAAAAAATAATTACGTAACACGTGAAGTGAATTTGTTAAGAAACGTCCACAGTAGTAACGGCCATTGCCTTCAATTGTACGGGAATAATTATCTAGAAATGGCGTAGGTATTCTGAAGATCGTTGTCTGACACAACCCTCATAAATTAGTTACTCGGCTACTAAGCAACAAACAGGTAGCTGGTGATAGAGTTTTCTTTTTCTTTCGAACGCAATATATCAGCACTGTTATCCTAATTTAAAACGAATTTTTTTCTAAAGTAGCTCTAATTAGAGAAAAATGAAAGCGCCTTTTATAAATTATGTTTCTGAGTTGATTTACTTCTGCTATCTGTAATATTAATTAACATTTTGTAGAAGAACTTGGCATGAAATGCTCTTGTAAGACAGAAATTGGAGATAAGAAAAGTGCTTTTAAGAAGCAATTTAGAGGAGGTAATTGGTGAAATAATTAATTTTATTTCGAATAAAACAAGTTATTTGATTTATTTTATTTAAAGCCCAAACGCCAGTAATGTGGTTGTCAGAATTCTGCATTCACAGTTTAATGTTATCAAAGAGCATATAATAATATAGAAAAACAACGCTCGTGTATCTAGTTTGGAACAATAGCAACATTGCTTATTTAGCAAATTGAATCTTAAAACTAACACCTAATCTAAAATCTAAAACTAATATGTTACTTCAGCATCCTGCTGCTGGAAGCGTTTGTCACTTAAAATAAAGCAGCTGTCAAGCTTCGTGTGACACTCTGCATTTCATAAGGATCAATCTCTGTGTATTTTATACTCTTTGCTTGAAATTCTATTCATGCAGGCTTGGAGCGTTATTTAAATCAGATACAAATCAATCCTCTGATTAGTATTTGTATTTAGGTTCGGTCTGACTAAATTTTCCTCTGTGATTTTAATAAATTAAAGGGATCTAATCGTATAGGCGAAGCGGATTTAAAATTCGCAAGTAAGAAGGAAGGTAATTTACTAAAGGATACCAAAGTTCTAAACGAATTTTATGGTAATGTCTACTTTGATCAATGGTTTTCCTGCAGCTCTCAGCACTGACTCGGTAGGTTAGAACTCGTTTTGGAATTAAAAAGATACGAATTCACATCCGATCCGTACATTGACTAGGTAATAAAAAAAAAATAAGGAGCCGAAATTTTCGCTCTATTAATTAAGGTTGAACTTCAACAAAATTCAAAGTGTTTGTCCTTTGACTTTTTATACGGAAATGCGTTGCAACGGGAGCGGTCTTTCGACTACTTTGATTAACTACTTTGATAAAACTAGGCTCTCTAAAAGCTCTCCAAGAACTAAAAGTAATTCATCTGTATTAAAGACGTTCTTTTTTTAAATGAAAAAAGGCAGTTGGAATCCTTCCGTGTTCTCAGCGTGTCGTCCAATTCTTCCCTGACTTTCCTTCTAAGAAACAATTTAAGAAAGTGCTTAGCGCAAGGTAGTATCATAAAGATGTCAGTTGTATCTTCGTTCTTCGTCATATCAAGATAGACGTCGCGAGACATTATTTTTCACACAGAAGACGTCAAGTAAATGAGTGATATTCGCGTTATCTCTTAGATGGAATTATGATAAACTTGCTCCTACTGAACTCGCTTTATGTACCGCCTTGAAGTTGATGACTGATGCCAATTATGCTCCATGCAGCTCTTTGTTGCAACATTAATAATCGTCATAATTTTGGCCCGCTTACAAATAAATACTGAGAGTAGTTGGTGCACATCACATCAGGTGCACTGGCCAGGTGTGTAGCCCTGTGTGCACAGGAGTGGCCAATTAGGCCACTTGAAGACATCTTGTGGGTGTTTTTTGGAATGCGCTGACTTGTTATTTTAACACTGTGATATATTCCTTTTAGTTAATTTTTGGTCATATGTTGGGTGGCTTTGAGTGTGTTTGAGCAAAATCGAAAAATTGAGATTTTGGAATTAAAAAGTGCAGTGGTAAAATTGTTCGGTGTTTCTGTTTGCACCCTTTTATGGGCTTGACACGGTGTTTGATCGCTTTCGTTTTGATTCCAAGAGTAGCCGGCACGTGAGAAATGCTTTTGATCTTACTAAAAAATCCTGTATGAAATATTTAACCGTTTGTAGTTCCTGCTGCCCTGCTTCCATAAAGTGTGGTATAATCTGTGATCTCCGCACGTCAGGAAAGCGGTTTCGTAGCTTACTTTGGAATCAAATGTTTTCTCTTCAAAATCAATCACAATTTTATTGATAGCGAAATGTATCGATAACAATCACCACTCGTTTGCATTTTAAATAAACGGGGTATTTATATTAATTAAATTAAAATGAAATCTGTAGTCAATTAAAACTGCCTTGAGTTGAATATTTGTCGAAATGATAGGATAATTGGACTTCCCCTTCATTCTGACAGTTTCCGAGATTATTGACTATCCTGATAGACTTGAATTAATTATCTCGGTTCGCGAGCGTATTCAGGAGATTTCTAATTAAAGTAAGAAAATGATAATTGTAACCTTTGTAAGTGAGTTCGCATGGATGCCATAATAAGTGGTCGGCGGATGATGGCAAAGTAAAAGACATAATCATGAAGTGAGTTGCAGTTCAGACATTGTTGCCTTAACGAGATCGCCGATAAAATAACCTACTTGGGTAGCTGCGACCACACATGAATATAAATCTACTTATGCGATCCATCATCCGTTTATACCGATGCAATCATGCGTGGGGAGTTTAGCTGTCAAAAATTTAAAAATTTTATAGATAGCCATTTAGATTTATACCTTTTCAAAGTTGGAATGCTAAGTGCGACTCTTATTTTCATACGTCATGTTTATTACATGACTACGGTGAAGCTCCTGTTTTATTCAGTTTATTTATACCTTCGATACTTTGTTGTTGCACCCTTTTGTTCCTTGTTTCATCCGCTAATGTAAATTTAATTTGATTCTGTTAAGGTGTAATATTTATAATTGGGGTTGAACAATAAAACCACAAATTTAAATATTGGAAAGGGTCGATAAATAAAAAGCATGGATTACTGTGGGTTAAACAGACCTTAAATGCTGTATACGTGAGTATGTAATTTTACTAGTTAGTAACACACATCTGCAGAAAATACGTAGCTTTACAACTCTGCGAAATCAACAAGCATATAAAACGATAGTAAATCAAAATTAACTTCGAAAATTATTACAATTTATGCTCTGCACTTCTGTTCATTTACTGATTTTCACTTCATTTACGAGTCAATTCTATTTAGATTTTTATTCTTTTAAAAAAATAAATAAATAAACAAACAAACATCAAAAATTATCCACAGCACATTAAATGAATAATAAATATCTAAACGGTGCATTCACTGATCGATAATAATTTTGTTGCCTGGTAGCCAATAACTTTAAATAATATATTGCAAATACCTTTCGTTACAAAGTTCCAAGAAATAAATCGAATCGAATGTAATACGTTCGGAAGTTCTCTTTGCCAAGATAATTACTTTAAAAGTAACACAACGTTTCATAAATAGACTGTCACGTCTGCTGTCTGGCTAAATATACGCCACCGGAATATATTTTAATTGATTATTATCAATAATCAGCTCCAAATAAGTGGTCGACGAAGATGATTATCAAACTTATGCCGAAACGTTTAAAGACTTCAACGAAGCATTTTAATTAACTTTTTGAACCTGAAAGCTCTCATGAACGATAAATCGGTTCTAACCTGTTCATCTATAAATATAATTTACTGATGTTTATACTTAATTCAGGATGCTTCTTTAAAAAAGATTTGCCCCGCTAGGGAAATACGTTTAATGTATTTTGATGAATTTTCATAATTTATTAAGAATGCATGTTAGATAGCGCAGATATGTAATTTTTCAGGATAATCAACTAATTTCTTTTGTTTTCAACAGATTGTACCTGGTCCTTTATCGATTCATCTGGAATCCCTACAGGGTTTCATAGTGTCAGTCCAGTTTTGGAATTTTATAGAGGTTAGTTTTATCTGACTTTAATATACCCGTAGATATACAATCTTTGATGGTATTTTCGTAATTATTGCATTTCTGTAAACTTTAAGTCACTCCTGAGGGTATATTTTTAATTTATTTGTTTTCAATTCAAGAAGATAGCGTACATTGTTTTCGTAGCCAAAGAGAAAGATTAGAATGGAACGAAACCTCATTATAGGAAATTTTCAAATATGTAAAATAAAATTACGTTTCTCCGGACTATTACCTTCATGCGGTTACTCATTAAGTAGGTACAATCATAAAGCTACCAGAGGGTGTAAATTATGTTTATGCCGGAAGAATATGGCTTGAAGTACCCTATAAAACTCATGAGTACGTAATATTGCAACTAAACATAGTTAATAGTTTAAGATTTTATTTTCTAACACGTGTACTATTAGCATGCCAAAGAAAACCTGGCCAGTAATTTTCTTTTAAGTTTTATTAACTTTAATTAGTATGTTGGACGCCTTTGTGGAATTATAAAAAAGGTGACCGAGAAAGGGCATTACGTATGAAAGTTTTTGGATGTTCGGAAGCATAAAAAATCTTCGTCGAAGAAAAATTTTATGGAAAAGAAAAGAAAACTCAAAATTCAGCTGAAAATTTCCAAAATGTTCCATTAATTAAAATTTATAAAAATTGAATAAAAAAGGCAGAACAATTCTTTCAGTTATCATTTACATTTTCGTGTAAGTAGAATTCCACGGAATTCAAGAACACCTAAAATTCAGTTAAGAATTTCAAAAAGCTAAATGAAATTTATGACAATTGAACAGAAACCGCCGCAAGATAGAACTATTTCTTTTAAGAAAACTACGCAGAACAATTCTTTTAGTTTTAATTAAAAACTCGGCTATTACTTCAAATTTATGAAAACTAAACTGAAAATACCCATAAAAAATAAATTTAAAATTCACATACCTGTCTACATTTTTTTAATATTAAAAGGCCAACAGTTTATTTTGTAATTGGTCTGTGTTTACATCTTCGGGTAAACCAAATTTTATGGAAGATAAAAGGAAACCCAAAATTCAACTAATGAAGTCAAACATTAATTCGAGTTTGTACAAATTGAACTGAAAATACCCTTTAAAAATAATTTTCGAATATGCATTCGTGTCTTTATTTACTTTTAATTAGGTACCGGTCTGTGTTTACATTTTGTTGTAAGCAGGATTTTATAGAAAATAAAAGAAAACTCATTAATTAAAATTTATGAAAAAAAGGCGTGAAAATGTCCATAAACAACTCTTTTATTTTAGAAAGACATTTCGCAGAACAATTCTTGTGGGTATCAGTTTGTCTCTACTACATCTTTTGTCTACGAAAAATTTGGTTGAAAATCGTACGACACTGATTAACGACCAATAGAAACGTTAATATCGGGCATGGTTACCACGGCCACGCCCATATTTCTCGGAAATTTTTTGTTGGTTGGTAGATCAACGGAGGCAAAATTAATAAGTGGAAATTTTTATGTCAAATGTGAAAGCTGACGTACAAGTTGCTATGATTACGTTTCTAAAATTTAAATATGTACTGAATTATTATTGCGATACCGGTACGATTTTCTTACCGAATCTACACTTGAGCATTAATTCATGTCCGGGAAATTTTTAGTAGTGCATTTCAACAACGATTAATACGTTGTTGAAATGCACACCTAAAAATTTCCGGAAGGAATTAATGCTCTTGCGAGATTATAAGTGAAAATATAAAAATTGAACTGTCTGTCTGTCTTTACATCTTCGTGAAAGCAGAATTTTATAGTAAATAAAAGAAAACTGAAAATTTCAAAAATGTATCTTTAATTTAAATTTATGAAAATTGGGCTGTAAATGCCAATAATTTTTTTTCCTTTGAAATAAGCACTTCGTCAAATAATTCTTATACGATATAGTTATCAATTTCTTTACATCTTAGTAGGTATAACCAGAATGTTTTTGGATGTTTCTGGTACTTCACAGTACTTCATAGTGCTGTTTAGTTATCGATCTGTCTTTACATCTTAGTGTAAACAAAACTTGTGGAAAATAAAAGAAAACCCAAATTTCAGCTGAAAATTTCAAAAGTGCACCATATTAATTAAAATTTATGAAAATGGGGCTGAAAATGCTCATAAAAACTATTTTTTTAGGGTACTTTGCAAAACAATTCTTGTAGGTAGTTATCAATTTCATTACATCTTAGTCTAAGCCGAATTTGATTGAAATTAAAAAAAAAGAAAACTCAGCTGAAAATTACAAAAATTTACTATTGATTCAAAGTTATGAAAATAAAACTCGAAAAACCCACAAAGAACAATTTAAGAATTTACAGGCATGTCTCTTTTTTTCTGAAATCAGTCCTTCACAGTGTAAACAGAATTTAATGGAAAATAAAAAAAAATCCAAAATTCAGCACAAAAATTCGAAAATATGCCATTAATTCGAATTTATGAAAACTGAAATGAAAATGCCCATAAAGAACAATATTAGGATTAATTTGTTTTGGAGAACGACACTTCACAGTACAGTTGCTTTATTTGACGGTCTGTCATTACGTCTTCGTGTAAGCAAAATTTTATAGCAAATAAATGAAAACCCAAAATCTAGCTGCAAAAGTCACAAATTAATTCGAGTTTATAAAAACTGTCTGTCTTTACATCTTCGTGTAAGCAGAATTTTATAGTAACTGAAAATTCAGCTGCAAATTTCAAAAATGCATCATTAATTCAAATTTATGAAAAAAGGCCTGAATTTGCCCATAAAGAACTTTTGTTTTGATAAAGGCATTTAGCTGAATAATTCTTGTGGTTATCAGTTCTTATCTTAGTCTAAGAAAAATTTGATAGAAAATAAATGAAAAACTTTATTAAAATTGAACTGAACAACTCACATAGGACAATTTAAAGATTTATAAAAAAAAATACTTCACAGTAAAGTTCTTTTTAGTTATCGGTCTGTATTTACATTTTAGTGTAAAAGTGAATTTTATGGAAAACGAAAACATCCAAAATTCAGCTGAAAAATCGTAAATCTGCCATTAATCCAGATTTATAAAAACTGACTTAAAATGTTCCTGAAGAACAATTTTAGTATTCATGTTTTTTTAAAGGCACAGGCACAGTGCAGTTCCTTTATTTAAAGCTTTATCTTTACATCTTCGTGTAAGTAGAATTTTATTATAAATAAAAGAAAACCAAGATTCAGCTGAAAATTTGAACAATACATCATTAAATAAAATTTATGAAAATTGGGCTGAAAATGCAAATAGTTATCAATTTCTTTACATCTTAGCCTAAGCAGAGTTTGATTGAAAATTAAAAAAAATCAAAGCTCGGCTGAAAATTTAAAAAAATTATTATTAAGTAATTCAAATTTTTGAAAATTAAGCTGGAAAAACTCACAAAGAACAAGTTAAGAATTTACATCCGTCTAAATTTTCGTTTCCGAAAAAGCACTTCACAATACAGTTCTTTTTGGTTATTGGTTTGTCTTCCTGTAAGCAGAATTTTATAGAAAATAAAGAAAACTCAATATTCAGCTGAAAATTCCAAAAATGCACCATTAATTCAAATTTTTGAAAATTTGGCTAAAAAAGCCCGTAAAAACTATTTCTTTTTGAAAAGGCACTTTGCAAATTAATTCTTGTAGTTAAAATTTCTTTACTTCTTATTTTAATCTAAGCAAAATTTGATGGAAAATAAAAAACCAAAACTCAGCTGATAAATAAAAAAATTTATGAAAATTAAACTGGAAAACCCCACAAAGAACAATTTTCTAATTTACAACCCTGTCTAGTTTTTCTTTCTGAAAAAAGTACTTCGCAGTGTAAACAGAATTTAGTTAATGGAAAATAAAAAAAAGCCAAAATTCGGCTGAAAAATTCGTGAAAACTGAACCGAAAATGCCCATAAAAAATAATTTTAGGATTTGTTTAAAAAAGCACCTCACAATACTGTTATTTTAGTTAACGGTCTGTCATTACGTCTTGGTGTAGGCAGAATTTTATTGAAAATAAAGGAAACCCCAAAAACCTGCTGAAAAGTCAAAAAATAATTCGAGTTTATGAAAATTGAACTGAATATGGGATTAACAACTATTTTTATTGTAAAGGCACTTCGCAGAACAATTCCTTTCATTATCAGCTTTTCATTACATCTTCGTGTAAGCAGAATTTCATGGAAAACTATGAAAAGCCAAATTGCAGCTGAACATTTCAAAAATGCACCATTAATTAAAATTTATTAAAATTGAACAGAACTATTCTTTTAACACACTTTGCAATACAGTTTTTTTGGTTGCCGGTTGTTACATCTTCGTATAAACGGGATTTTATAGAAATCAAAAGAAAACTCAAAACTCAACCGAAAATTTCAAAAATGCGTTCTTAATTCAGATTTACGAAAATTGGTCTGAAAATGCCCATCAAGAACTATTTTTTTTTATAAGGTTCTTCGCATAACAATTTTTGTAGTTATCAGTTTTGGTGGAAACTAAAAGAAACCCCAAATCTCTGATATTCAAGCAACAAAGGAAGTGTTTATGCAATAACGTATGAAAACATTTACTTAATTACAAGCTACATGTTCTTGAGCAGAATTGTGTAAAAAAAACAATTAAGTAGCGTTGTGTGACTGCCAACTGCCAACAAAGTTAAAGGTTAAGCTTTTAAATTAAAACATCTTGCCGCGAATGGTATGCTGATTAAAGTTGTCTACCTTAATGAAAGGAGCAGTGTCGCACATTTATGGACTTCGTTTTAATTTTTAACAATCAGAAAACAAGCAGTTTCATGTAGATAGTAGATACAACGAGATTTAAATTATCTCCTGGTATGCGGTTGAATTTTTTCTTGACGTCATAAAAGAATCATCTGCGATACGTCAAAAAAACCAAAACCGAGTACAAAGTAACAAAAAGGTCGAGGAAAATAGGCTACAAAATATAACAAAATATGCGTGCCTGTTCCCCATTTCTGTTCCGCTTATTTGCATAGGAAAACTTTTTAAATATTATAATGAGCGTTCGGCATGCACTTCTGGAATATTTCATTCGATCTATGGCAAAAATTATAACCCCGCATTAAATTTACTCCCTCTTCTCTAAGCTACAAGTGGATATGTAAATCTCCGCTCTTATATGCACCATAAATGTTCCGACAGATCATTAATTTACGGGGTCCCCGCATATAAAACGTATAACATCCAGCGAATGTATTAGCGAAGCATTTTTCTGACGGAAGCTCCCGTCTCGCTCTTGCGGACACCTACATTTACACATTGGCTTGTTAAAACACACACATTTTATGTACATTTATGCAAATACGACGGCGAATAAAAAACTGGTAGGCGTAGAAAAGTGTCGCAGATAAAGGCGAGTAATTGTAATTGCAAATTTAACTGGTGGATAATTTTCATTTTTCAGATGCGTTGCGATTATTCTTCGGTCGTTTTGTTTTGTTTTTTTTTTCATTTAACAACGCTTGTAATTCTCTTTCACTGCAAATACTCTGCTCTATTTATGCTCGTGCAGTTACAAAGATTTTAAATTCTCAATTACCACAGTCACCTGTATAAACATAAATAAAAAGATTGAAAGTTACAGCGTTGTTTATTGAACTGCGCTAACCACACCTTTTTTTGTTTAAATAATTGTTTGCGTTTTTTAACACACCAAACAAGAAGTTTGCTAACCTTCGTTTAGGTAATTAACTTGCTATTATAAATTAATTACAATTAAAGTTCCGAAAAAATAACGCTCCAGGTATTTTACAAATTAATTTTATAATCCATTTCGTTATGTTCTGCCTATGTTTGCCCATGGTTTTTACTGTGTAAACTGGATTTTTAAGTTTCAGAAATCGCGGTTGTTTATTTTGTATTCAATTAGTAGGTAGAAACAATATGCTTGAAACGTCCACGACGCATTTAGAGCTATCTAAACCCAGCAGGCCATGCTTGTTTTAATTTGTTTAAACATAATTTGTGCTTTGTAAACTGGGCTCTGAAGCTTCAGTAATTAAAATTTTTTAAATTGATGTTTTGGTGTACATTATTTACAGACTGTTTTGAAGCTTTATGTTCGTAAATATCAAAAAGATTAATAACAAGCTTTGCGTTCAAGTGTCATATATATTTTTTAGTATTTTCACAGTTATTTTAAAATTTGAAAAATAGAAGAAATCTGCAATTCGTTTTAACATTTAAATATGCCGTGCTTATTTAAATACGATTTTTAGTTTGTAAGTTGGGCTTTTAACCTTCCAAAATTCAGTTTTTGTAATTCTTGGGCTTCGAGTTCTCTACTATTTTATATCTTCACGGCCATTTAATAATTCTTTAGCATTCAAGGTCAATTTTAAGTCACAAAATGAAGGGAAAATAAAGGAAGCTTCAAAGGTCTACAATTCGTTTTGACATTTTTAAAATAATGCAGGCCATGTTTGTTTCACCTTTATTTAATCGTAATTTTTACTTTGTAAACTGGGCTTTAAGGCTTCCAAAATTCAGGTTTTCTAATTTGGTGAATTTATGAACATTGTTTTGACATAATTATCAAGATTTTGGTTATAAATCTCTAACAAATTTTCATGTTTATATTTATTTCTTGCTAAATGGCATTGCTACTATTTTCTATTTTCACAGTCATTTAGTAATTCTTTAGCAATCAAGGTCATTTTGGAATTGTCACAAAACGAAAGCAGAGTAAAAAGGAAGTTTTAAAGGTTAGAATTCGTTCTGACATTTTTTAACGCAGATCATGTTTGTTTTACCTTGTTTAATTATAATTTTTACTTTGTAAACTGGGCTTTAAAGCTTCCAAAATTGAGGTTTTGTAGTTTGATACTTTAATAAATTTTTGACAGACTGTTTGAAGCTTTTTGATCATAAATTTCTAACAGATTTTCTTGTTGAAATTTCTCTCTAAAGCTTAGCTTGTTATTATTTATTTACTAATTGGCTTCGACTTCCTCAAGATTATGGTCATTTTTTTTATTTTCGCTGTCGTTAAGTAATTGTTTAGCCATTAAAGACATCTTTACTTTGTCAGAAAAAGAAAGGACAACAAAGAAAGAAGCTTAAAAGGCCAACAATGCCTTTTGACATTGTTAAAGAAGTCAGCCATGTTTTACCTTTGTTTAAACATAATTTTTACTTTGTAAACTGGGCTCTTGAAGCTTCCAAATTTGAGGTTTTGTAATTTGATGCAATGATAGACATTGTTTACAGACATAAATAAATTTCTAACAACGTTTTATGTTTAATTGTATTTCACGCTGTAACTTAAATTGTTAGTAAGTTTTTAATAAATAAATTGACTTCAAATGTCATTTTTTCTCCGATTTTCAAAGTTATTTAAGAATTCTTTAGCAATCAACGTCAAGATAAGAAGCAAGGAGCCTACAACTCGTTTTATCATTTTTACAGCAAGTGGGTTAGCCTCTGATTAAACACGATTTTTAGTTTGTAAACTGGCCTTTAAAGCCTCAGAATTTGAGGTTTTGTAATCTGATGCTTTTATGGCAACTTTTTACAGAGCTTTTTGATCATAAGTTCATATTTATATTTCTTTCTTGCTATAACTTAGATTCTTAGTATATTTTTAATAAATAGGTTTTGGCGTCAAATGCCATTCCTATTTTTTTTTACTATTTTCATAGTAATTTAACAATTGTTTAGCACTCAAGGTCGTTTTGAAATTGCCATGAAAAAAATGAGAACGAAAAAGGAAGCTTTAAAAGTTACAACTCGTTTGCACGTTTTTAGACCAGGTTTGGCCTTTATTTAAAGGTAATTTTTTGTTTGTAAAGTGGGTTTTAAAGCTTCAAAAATTGTGGTTTTGTGATTTGGTGTTCATCTCAGATGTGATGAGCACTGTTTACACATCGTTTTTAGACTTTTTGTACATCAAGCTTAATCAGTTTTCGTGAATAATATCATTTTCTAGGTAGCAACGTAGGATTTTACAATTGGTGTTAATAGTCACTCGTCCTTTTTAAGTCAGTTAATAATCTCTTAGCAACCAAGGATATTTTCTAAGTTTATGAGAAACAAACTTTTATTGGGCATTTTAGACCAATCAGGCTATGTTAGACAGTTTCGTTAGTGTAGTTAAACCTGCCTTATCACTTCACCCTGAATTAACTTATCTAATTTGCAGTTTGCGACTGTTCACTCTTCAGATGCGTTTTTTAACAACATAACAAGATCATGACCCACGGTGGCCAAAACACCATATGAATGCATTATATAAACATCATTAAATTAATTCTTCAAACGTCATAATTCAATCGTATAACAATAACATTTAATAATGGTCTACGTGACTCATAACTTTTAAATCCTGCCCTGATTTCTTTTTTATTAGCGTTAAAGCTTGTTAACATTTGTTCTTCGTATAATAAATAATTCCTAATGATACCAAAGGAACTTCTGTGCGTTTGCTTATATACGATACTAACCCGTAGGTTTTCTTTATCAGTCGCTTGTAATCGTTTCTAAATTTCTTGTTGAATGCCTCTGGGTTACAATCTATAACTGTCATAACGCATGTAAAAAAAGTTTAATAAAACGATATTTATGTGATTGAAACGTTTGATTTAAACCTTCGTTTAATGGAAAGTGACAAAATCGTTGGGCGAGAGAAAATTAATAATTAAACCCGAAGTTTTGGCCGTTTTTCGAGCTTCCAGCTATAGACTAGTTTTTAAATGATGTGCGCCTTTCTTCTATTTTACTGTTAACTCGAAGAAATGCCTTCTTTGCGATTACGATATTACACGTACGCCCGTGACGAATTCAACAATTACACTTTCAATTCCAGCCCGACTGCAAATTAACTTTTAAGTATTTCCAAGATATTCTTTGTAATAATTAGGAATGCATGTTAACAATAATTTCACACTTGATCAGGCACACGTTAACAACTTTCAAATTTAAGATCAGTTCGAGAATAGCTCTAGCCTAGGGGTATCCCGTCTGCGGTTTACGATCTTCCTGTGCCATTATAAACTTTTATTATTCTCTTATTACGAATGGAAATTTCGAATAACGAAGCCGCAGAACACAGAAGTTTTCAGTTAAATAATGTTCCCGGGCCGATTTTGCTTAAAGCAGTGAAATTTGCATTAACGATATTTTAAAAGAAAAATAAACTGTCCGAGAAACCGTTTTAACCACGTTTTTATTTTTTTAAAATAAGATGACATGAGATGAGATGAGATTCGTAACGTTGTGCCAACACACGTAAATATTGCTTTACGAAAACGACTGAAATCGCTCAGTTGTTGACTTTAATGTATTTCTTAGTGCGTCATGTATCGACCTTTCCGTCCGCACAAAAATGTACGCAATTTCAGGGTTCTATAATTAATTTGCATCTTACAACAAATACATTTCCTGTGGAATTTAAATTAATAATATATAGATAAATGCCTCGCTGGTTAATAAACCTGCTCACTCGGCTTTGCTTTGATTTATAGATATAATTAAATAGTTTTTAACTGCTTTTATAATTATAACTACTAACACTAGTTCCAAATTTTTGCAAGGTGTAAAGCAACGTTTTCGTTTTTAATATACGTTTTATACTCTTACTTTGTACTTAATATTAATGGCACTGACCTAAATTCCCTAATTTTGTAATAGACACATCGTAAAACGTTCTTAGTTTGTTTAAACATTTTTATTGTCCTTCTAAAGGTATGTTAATATAATATACAAAATACAAGCAGATTTTGTTCTAATGGAACTGTACTTGTCTTTAAGCTAAGGTTCGAACTATAGTCTAAATTCGAGCTTTCAGTAGCTCAGGCTTTAATTCGAGTTTAAAAATTCGAATTTTAAACAACCAAACTGGATTTTATGTTTCTTTAAGCCACGGTTCGAATCTGCCGCTCAGATTCATATTTCAGGCTTTAATTCGGGCCTAAAAATTGCGAATTTTAAACGGTCAAACTGGCTTGATATAATATAACCAGACTTTAGTATCCTCGAATTTACTTTTATTTAAGCTAAATTCGAAATTCGAATTTTAAATTACAATCAAGCTCATGGTTTAATTCGAGTGAAAATTTACAAATTTTAAACAACCGAACTGAATTAATATAATATAAGTTAAGGTTCGAATCTGCTACTCAAATTCAAATTCCCAGCTTCAACTAAATTCGAGCTTTCAACAGCGGATTTAGGCTTTAATTCGAGCTTAAAGATTCGAATTTTAAACAACCAATCTGGATTAAGATAATATCAACAGACTTTGACATCCTGGAATTTACTTTTGTTTAAGCATAAATTCGAATCTGCGACTCGAATTTTAATTTCAGATTTAAATTATAATCTAAATTTTGGAACTTTCAATATCAAATCCCAGGCAACTAAGCTGAATTAATATAATATAAACGGAATTTGCTTTCCAAGACTACTTTTCTTTAAGATACGATTGAAATCTGCGACTTTCAAATTTCAATCGAAATTTGAGCTTTCAATAGCCAGGTTTTAATCCGAGCTTAAATTTTTCGAATTTTAAACAGTCAAATTGGAGTAGTAATAATACAAACGAACTTTGGCTTCCTGGAATTTTTCTTTAAGCTAAAATTCGAATTTACGACTCAGATTTCAGTTTGAAATTTCAGTCCAAATTCGAGCTTTTGATACCTAGATTAGAATTTTAATTAGAGCTTAAAAATGTCGAACTTTAAGCAACCGAACTGAATTAATATAAACGGACTTTGGTCTCGTAGAATTTCCTTTTATTTAAGTCTTTATGAATCGAATTTGTAACTCGAATTACAAATTTCGGTTGTAATTCGAGCTCTCACTCGAGTCTAAAACTTACGAGTTTTAACTAACTTTAGTCTTTAGTTAGAAGATGTTTGCTGAAGAGCTGTTTAAGCTTTAAGGACATGAAAACATCTTGTATTTATCAAACGTTTTATAAATTCTTGATTTAATATTCTTAACAAAAAGATCAAAGAGAAAGTTCTATTAACTTCTTATGCGGTTGTATTTATAAGTAATAAGAACGCTTTGATCTTTAAAGTTAACCCGCATTTAAAGTATGCAAAATCCACGAGTGCAATTGCAAGAATAAAATTTATGGCGTTTAACGTAAGCAGCTGCGACAATTTTATAAAATTAATACATTAAGTTATTACTGACAAATGGGTCACATGAAAATATATAAATCATCTTGTTCACTTGCACATACTACTGGCTAAAATTTAAAAAACTCCGATAACTATCTACACAAGTGTCAACCGATGTAAGAGTGGCCCTTTACGCGAAAGGTGTGTGACAGGTACGAATGCTGGTAAAAATTACCGCAACATGTGCATGAGTAACGAGGAAAATGAAGGGTATAACAAATGTACTGTACGCTAACGAGATACTAAGAAGTGTGGGACAGTAAAGGCGGCAAACTGACAGGGATAAAAATCACAGGACAGCGGTTGACAAGGATAACTAAGGATCTGACAGAGTTCATAAATCGTTGCTCCTACTTTATCCATGCTTACTTCTATCAAGAACATTTTAATCTTGTAGCTTACTTGCAAATACATGTACGCCACTAACTGCTTACAAAGACTTACAGAAGTAAACCTACCGAATAAATCTGTTGTTATTTAGCTTTGCCTTTTTTGGAGTACGCAACGCTTCCTGGAACTGTTCCACGTATGGTCTTGCTGATTGGGAAAATGTATTTTTAGAAGAAATTCCTTTATTTTAAAAAGTTATCTTTACTTTTATGGCTACGCCACAAGCAGAATTTTCCATAATTTATGAGCCGAACAATCTCATAATTAACATAGTTAAAACCGAACATTAGATGATCCTGGTGATTTTATAGAATAATTTCCTTATGGATTCACTCTTTCGGCGACAGGTTTTTATTAAATTAATTAAATTAATTTTGAAAATGGTTCAAATACTTGCGGACTTGATGTTTTTTCATTAAAAATTTCCTTGAGTTAACTACTTATTGCTTCTTCAGAACCTCATTATGTTGCTGGTTTTTTGGTTGATGCTAATCTCATTTTAGCCCCAGTCACTTTCATGATGTGATTTTTTCCTAATCGAATTCACCGGACAAACAATTTTGTTATTTTTGTTATTACACGAATCTAAACCTAAATATCCTTATATTCCTTATATTTAAATAAGTGAAACCTGTAGAATAACTATGTCGATGCATGTTCAAAGAAAATAATCCCATTATGAGTTAGTGCACTCAACCGCCTACTCGTCAATACACTAATTTCATTTCCTTGCACGCTAGTCCCGTAAATTCCTGTAAATGGTTGCGAAGCAATAAAAGTGCAAATTTAATCTAAGCATTTACGGTCGAGGCAAATCAAATAAATGTGTCATTCGTTGATTGGAAATTATCGATGGAAGTAAATTGTATCTTTTAAGTTACACCTGACCCAGCGTGCTCAAACATGATATGTGCACATTGATAGTAAATTGCTCCAGTTGCACATGCAGGCGATTTGCATCCACCTGCCGCGACTCAACACCCAGTTTTACGAGCTCCGAATCGAGCCAATTGTGATGTAATGTAGTGCACAAATAAATATTTCGGCAACGATGAATGCGAGTTGTAAAATACGGTGGACGTTTATGGATGCGACTCCTTCTTTGATCCTTATTAATTGTGATTCGATGGTAATCAGTTTGCTTTTTGTATACGGACACACAAAAGCTTGATGTATTATTGTTTTACTTTAATCCGAATACTTCTTGTTTAATTTCTCAAAAATAACAGACAACATTTTTCGTAAATATTTGTATAGTTCATTTAATATTTATTTGGACTATGGTTGGGCATGATAAGGTACTGAGTTTCTTAGGATAAGCTATCAATTTTCTATGAAAATTTTATCAGATAATAATTGCTTCAATAGTAGATCTTAATAAAATGAGCATCTGCTTTATTTTGGCAAATCAATTCCCAACATCGGTATCGGTATGGTTAACTTCTTATACCTTTCGGTGCCGAGGCCGGTGCGTTAACGTATGAGATTTTTAGCGGATGCAGTGCACAATTCCCAACGTAAAATACTTTAAACATTAAATTACTTTTATACACAGTGAATCATACGTATTAGAAATTCTGAGCCAACTTTAGTCTAAACAAAGACGAGGCGAGGTGGACCACGCGAATACGATGGGCGAGTATCCTTTATCTATAGGTTATAAGGACTTTAGTTGGCCATAATGTTTTTCCTTTAAGGTATTTTCCTGCTGCTTTTTGCAAAAGCTTTTTGAAAAGATTTTCAACATGATTTTTTATATATTCAGAAACCTTGTGTGGATTTTAAGAAATTACTATTTACTTATTTTATATTATTATTATTACTTATTTTATTACTATTTACTTCAAAAAGTCGAAAGCAGAAGTAACCTGAAAAGTCGGGGTAAGGAGTGAAAATCGCATTCGTCTAAAATGCCCAACGTAACAGAAACGTCAGATTACCATAATTATTCTAATCTTTGAAACGAAAGCCAATATGCCAAATTATCATGACCAACTAAAGTTTAAATAAAGTATAACTGGTTAAAAGGCAGTGAAAATTTGCCCTTTTTTCAAAATTTTCGAAAAAATCCTCTCTTTATATGACAGGTTTTGTGACTTGATTCTTTTATATCCAAAACCTGTCCGCCGTTTCTGAAAACTTCTGAACTGCTTATCAAAAAGCCAGAAGTAGAAAAATCTGAGTAAGGAATAAAGCCCTAAAATATTACAAACAACATTTGAAAATCGAAAAAAATTGTTTGTCTAAAATGCCTGTCAAGCGTGGCAGACACGTAAGATTATTATAATTCAACTCTGAAATCAAAATAAACCTGTCAAATTATCATGACCAACCAAAGGTTAAATGAAGCATAAATAATGTATATGACTGGTTAAAAAGCACGACAAATAAGTATTCGACTCGCCGCGTCGTTGCCAATTTACTTATTCTTAGAAAAGCTGCCGCTTTTTGCTTCAAAGGTATTTATGACTTAATTTTTCATATAGTATTCAGAAAATTTCTGTGGATTTTAGATGAAAACCAAAGGTAAAAGGCACGTAAAAGGACTTATTAAGAATAAACCCTAAAATGTTGAATTTTAAAAGCGAAACCAGTGGTTTGCCTAAACTGTTTGTCAAATCGCCGGAAATGTTAGATTTTCAAGATTTTAATCTCTGTAAAACTACGAATAAAAAAAGAGGAAGGAGCATAACACCAACAGTATGCAATTTAGATGATGTATCAATTTGGCGGATTTTTGAAGGTCATTGGCTGCCAACACTAAATACGTCAACTGTCATATTCAAAAACGTAAACAAACAGTTAGTCTACTAATAAAAATTCGTGCTAGTTGGTGTTTCAATATGGCGTGTGTGACGTAATTCCGCTACACTTGTGGTTAGCCATAATACCTTAGTCTCCTTCCTTTTTCTTTTTATTCGTAGCTGAAACCAAAGGCAGTCTGCCAAATTATCACGACCAACCAAAGGTTAAATAAAGCGTGAATGAAGTATATGACTCGATAGACATTTTTGGATATTATTCTGTTCTTTGCTTGAAAGGCCCTTTCGACTTGATTTTCTTATATATTCAGAAAGTTTTCTAAATTTTAAGAAATTACTAGATTTTTATCAAAGAGGTAACAGCGGAAGCCACCTGAAAAGTTTTATTAAGGTATAAAAATTCTAAAATGTTAAATTTTAAAAACCAAACAAATATCTTATCGAAAGTACCTGTTAAACATGGGGCGCGTTCCGAATAATGTCTTATGACACCTTTAGATAATGTTTTTTAATAATGTTTCTAAAGTTACTGCTAAATTTCAGTAGTTACTCTTTTGCATGAAATTTAATATTGAATAAATATTCGAAATATCTTACATCTCTTGCAAAACGGATAGTAATGAATGCGAAAAAGTAAATATAGGGTAAACATACGAGATAGATCACGCTGTGATTGGCTTGGTAAGTTTACAATAATAGGGGATAACCATGGGCTATAAAACATATGAACGTTACAGAACAAATGAAGCACAAATCGAGAGTCAAGAGTCGATTCGCATTCAAAATCCCCGAAACATCAGACGACCGGTTAACGAAAGAAACCTTAGAATTTATTTTTGTCTCATAACTGGCATATACATAATAAAAATAAAAAATAATCGTAAGTTAGCTTAAGGAATCAAGGAATCCAGGGGGAACCCATATGGGCGCCCATGAGTATAAGTTGCCTGAAAAAGTCCTATTAAGAAGTGGAAAACCCTAAAATGTTAAATTTGAAAAGCGAAATGTTTATTATGATTTTAATCTCGAAAACCAAGGCCAACCAAAGGTTAAATAAAGCGTAAATGAAGTATATAACTGATTAAAAATCACTGTAAATATTTGCCTCGTCGTTGCTATTTTGCTTAGGTATTTTTGGAAAATTTCTTGTTTTTGTATTTTCGACTTTTCCATATATTGTAAAGGTTTTGTACATATTAAGAAAGTACTACCTATATTGTTATCAAAAAGTCAAAGTCTGAAGTCAAAAAACCATAAAATGTTACCAACAACATTTCAGACCGAAATGGTTCGTCTAAAGTGCATGTCAAACATGGTAGAAACCAAAGCCAAATTATCATGGCCAACCAAAGGTTAAACAAAGTATGAACGAAGTATAACTGATAAAAAGGCACTACTAGTTTGCCTTTTTTTTGATATTTTCTGAAAATCCTACTCTGTCCTTGAAGTTTTTTCGACTTGATTTTTTTATATAGATACAAAACCTGTCCGCCATTTTGAAAAATTTCCAACTGGTTATTAAAAAGTCAAAAGCAAAAGTACAGTTAAAAGAACCCAGTGACAAAAAACGAAATGCTCCGAACTGTTGAAATTCGAAAAGCCAAGATTTTGTGAAAAGCGTCTGTCAAGATCATAACCTCAATTTTGGAAACCCAATTTACACAGCTTATGGTGACTAACCAAATAAAGCGTAAACGAAGTATAACTGCTTGAATAAAACATTTAGCCAAGTATTTACTTTAACTCATCGTTGCTTATTTTCCTTTTTTTTACTAAGTCCCATTTCATGAACACAAAAGCTATTAATACAGCATATCGACATTCCAAAGTGTGGTTACATGAAGATCATGTGTGTGCCATATGTTGAGCGTAAGACACATTCCACCTTCAATAAAAAGAAGTAACATATTGAAAATCTTTTTATTCCTTTATTCGTTTAAAGAATGAATGAATACCACTTAGCTGTGACAAATTGTAACTTAAGTATTGAATCTTCCACACTAGCAAACCAAAACGTTTTTAGGGTTACATGAATTTGAACTACAGTTAATAATAATAATAATAATAATAAATAGTAAATAATAAAAAAATTGCAGAATTTTTTCAGTAGCTTAGTCATTTGTAAACGTCAACGTTATTTCTCATGAATAACAAACGGTGAAGTAATGCAACATAAAGTTTTCAAAACAAGCAAAAACGAAATTGTTTAGAATGCATGTCGACCGATTAAAAAAAACCGTTGATTTATTAATAGGTTTTGACACAGGTAGATATCTGACAGATCGTGACAAGCAGAAGTAGTAGCGTTCCGTTACACTGGTAGGTAATTCAGGAGTTTTAGAAATACACTTGACTAGTGTGGACAAACTGGGAGCCTGCCACACCTTGGTTCATGTTTCAATAAATATGTTTCTTATCTGTAACACTGTTAGAGCTACTACGCCCACTAGATTGGACCTTTATTTAAAAGCATTTTGATTGTTTTCCAGTTTGTTTGATCCTGCCGATTCCATAAACGTCTCTGCTCGTTAGAGCTTCTTTCAAGCTTTCGGAATCCTCTGCATTTACATTAAATACAAACAATAAAATAAAAATAAATAATTCCAAAAATCCCGACTAATTCATTATACCACAAACGAAAATGATTAATTAGCAAGATTTATTATAACAGTTAGATTTATTCATCCTCTTCTAAATAAATTAATTCCTTTATGTCTGTTTTATGGAGTTTACAGGGGATTTAGTGAAGGAGACATTTACAAGTTAAAAATAATTTAGCTGTTAAATGTTTTATGCGCTATAAATGAATAGTGCATAGTAAAACGGATAGAAATCTACTAAAAGTTGTACAGTTTTATAGCGTGGAACTTGTAAATAATACCGATAAACGTAGGTATAAGTAAGTAAGTTGTTTTAATTAACCCGAGAAGTAATATCTGTAGATTGAGATATTTAAAATAAATATTTACTTCGTTAACTGTCTACGGTTGCAACTAGGGGTATTTTCATCTGGAGACTTCGGGTTTAGTAACAATTATCCGGGTTCTGTGTTTTGACTATTTTTTCGAAATTCACTGTCCAATAGTTTTCAAAACCTATGGATAACCGTATATCTGTATCACCACGTCAGTATTTTGTATTTACAGCCTCGAAAAATACCTTTAAGATGGGTTCATTACTTAACAACTTGAAAATTGATAGCTTAATCATTCCTGTGCAGGACAAAGGCCTTCACTGCTAAAGTCTTCCATAATCACTAACTCTTATTGTTTTCGTTGACTTCTTCATTGGCTTTTCTAGTGTATTATAAAATGTATCTAGTGCTTCTTTCGAGGTTGCTTCTGTTGGTGCTTGTATTAAAGTATTCCTATTTTTGGTTGTTTACTAAACTTCATTTTACGAGTGTCCTCTTATTTCTTTTATATATTTAGTTATCCTCTTTCTTTTAGAACAAAATCGACTCCAAGGCTTCCTTCCTTTTCTCCATACTATACCAAATTTCTTTGGACTTTCGCTCTATTATATGTATTATATTCATATCTTCTTACTTCTGGTTTCTGGTATATCTATTATGTCATAATTTATTTTGTTCAAAGTTTTTTCTAATTCTACAAACCTTTCTTCGGGTTTCAGAGTTCTTACATTTAGTGAACATATTTTAATTTTTGTGATTAGCTTGTTTTCTTGAGTTTTCTTCTGTTGTTATTGTTGAGGAATGACCAACCCTCTGGGTAGTGCTTTGTGTGGGTATTTCTTTACATTTTAGTTTTTCGTGATCGTTGCGTGAGTCGTCTTTGTGTTATCTACCTGCTGCGTGTTTGGTTGCTATTTTTTTCCAATTAAAACCAAAACGGTCTGTGCTCAGTTTACGTTCTTGTTACTCTTTTGGGCTTTTGTTCCTAGTTGTTTCGTCAGCTGTTGTTATCTCATTATTTTCATATTCTTCGTCTTCTTTCATTGCTGTAAATTCGTCATCTTCCGATTTCCTCCAGTTTCTTCCCTAAATTATTTTATTATTGCATATCTTCCTTTGTTTCTTGCTTTTCTTAATCCAGGGAGCAACATTTTCCTTTCCTCCAATATACGTATCTGTAGTGAAATCTTCTTTGATTCGAATTCTTGTGCCTTTCAGTTTGTTTTTATTTTCCCACAACGGTATTTTTGTTCTAAATGCCACAAAACGTACAATAATTGGGCTATTCTGTTTATTTTTGTTTATCTTCCTTATCCAATCGATATCTTTGGTTTCGATTTCTATTTGAACCTTTCCTCTTAGAAATGTTACTGTTGTTTGTTCTGACTTCCTGTAATTTATTCTTTCTTCTGTTGTTAATCCATGAACTATAATATTGTATTTTCTTATGTCTCTCTCCATCTTGTCTATTTGCTTTTGTTGTTGGCTAACTTTCATTACTACAAGTGAAAAATCTGAGAAGCCATGGCTATACCTATTTTTCTCTTGGCTTCATAACTTCCTCTATCCCATCTCTCCGGCTGTGTCTTGATCTTCCTCTTTTCCATCTAGTCTCTTCATTCTGTTTGTATGTCCAGACCATACTAACTTCATCAATTACGTCTCTTTTCATCACCATAATTTCCCCGATAGTAGTGTTTCGTAACCTGTCTTGCCTTGTCTTTCTACAGCTTCTTCACAGGTAGCCAATTTCAGCTGATAGTAGTTTGCTTCCGCTCTTACTTTTATACAACGCTTCTGTTGCATATCATTACACTTTGTATCATGGTCTTATAGATCCTTATTTTCGTTTCTTTTCTTAGATTTCTATGCCACAAGATGTATTTCAGAGATCTAATAATAGCCCAGATTTTATTTATTCTGGTACTTATTACTTCAGTTTCATTTTTATCGAATATAACTCCAAGACATTTACATTTGATTACACCTTTTAAGTGGTCGTTTTCCAGAAGATCTTCAATCTCTTTGTTTACGATTATCATGTATTCAAATTTGCTCTTATTAATATTGTTGGTCCATTTTGTTCGTAACTCTCTTACCATGTAACTTAAATCATCTTTATCTTCGCAATAACTAGCTGATCGTCTGCTTAATTGGTAAACCCATATTTTTACATTTGTCTGTACACCCCTGCAGGGTTCTATCTAGGTGTAAATATATCTTAAACAAAGTTGGCGATAGACAACAACCTTACTTGAATCCCTTCATGGTTTGAATTACTCTATTATTTTGCTACTCTATCGTAAGCCTTTTCGAAGCCGATCAAGGCTACATGTGTTTCTTGCCTCTTTGTAATCGTTTTTCTAATGCTAACTTTAAAGTGCCCGAAATCCTGATTGTTCTTCAGGTTGTTGAGTCATAATTTCCCTTTTTAGAGTATAATCTTATAATAGTGCTTATTACAGTCCCTGTAATTTTGTGGGTCATGTCGAGGACCTTTCTTATATATGGGAGTTGTATATGAGGTTCTCCTCATTTGGTATGTTTAAGCACTTTTCATACAACTTTTTTAACGTCTCTGCCAATTTGTTAGTACCGTAATTTACTAATTCTGGGTATAAATCACCTGGAGTTAGGGATTTCTTCATATTCAGTGTCTTGATTGTCCCCTCGATTTGTGATGTGTCCAGGTGAATGTACCGTTTTTCTTATTTTTTATGATATGTCTTTGCTGTTGTAAACTGTGTTATCTTTTCCGTTAAGAGATTCTGAAAGTCTGTAATCCATTCTTGGATTGGATGGGATATACTCATTAGATTAAGTTTGTTACTTGTATCCATTTTTAAGAATTCTTCTGGTATATCTTATAAATTGTTCTACGCAGTTTTACTATTAATTAACCTTCTTTTAACCTCTCTATGTATAGTTTCATATTCTTCCTTTATGTTATTGTTTTTGTTTTGAAGAATTTTTTTTTTGTATCTTATCCTCT
The DNA here is from genome assembly GCA_963082815.1 of Melanotus villosus. Lineage (NCBI taxonomy): Eukaryota > Metazoa > Arthropoda > Insecta > Coleoptera > Elateridae > Melanotus > Melanotus villosus. The sequence continues at coordinate 14,260,007 of OY720423.1, forward strand.
AATTTTTTATTCCACCAATACGGCATGATTTCCCTTTGATATAACCCTAGGGCATTTTGCATGCATTTTTTTATGTGTATATATTGTTCTTTGGTTGGCCTGTCTTCTACCTTTAATTTCTAGTCTAATCTTCTGTTATACGTAGATAAACGTTATTGTCAGTTTGAAGGCTTTCCTGCTTGTTTCTTTTATGAAGTATATTATTTAGGGTCGAATTTTTTACTTGCATACAATAATTTTAATTTAATGTAAGTCTTTACACATCCAGCAATTTTCCCTGAGGTAAGAATCTTACAATGTTGGTAATGTTAAAACAAATTAATTGTTTTGGTGGCGATAATAATCACTAATTATTTATTAAACAAATTAATTCGGTGTGAACGTCATTCGCAGTGACTAATCCATTATATATTATTTATTTGAAGCATCGAGATAATGAGTATAGTTATTGCCATTGCTATTACTAAACATCACAACAATTAAAAATAATACAGCACGCCCACGGCTTCAAGCATTGCCATTTAATTAAAAAATCAGAAAATGCACCATTTTGAATTTACAGGAGTTTGAAAGTAAAGCACTAGTTTTAGTTAAAACATTTCTAATATAAGCAGTTTATACAACATTCTGGCGATAACTTCTTTTGATAAAAAACCAGACAATTTGTAGTGTACAGTAAACTCATTCCTTCGTTCAAATAAGTCACTAAGATTTATGGTAAATATATAAGTAAGTGCTATCTAAATTCTAAACGGCTACCTACCTTGTTTGTCCATTTTTGACGCAAAGCGGTGCCCATATGAGGCTACTAGTGGCATTTCTGCGAATGCCTTCCACCTGAGTGGAATTGTTATCATACTTGTGTAATTATCACCACTATGTTTGTCATTTAATTACAGTAATGTTCTCTACTTAGACACCCAGAAGCTGCAATAAAGATTTTTATAGATATAGATCATTGTCCATGATAAGGCACGGGTTTTCAGTTCCATTTCCTTTCTAGGTGATCGCGAGAAACCACACGTTTGTTTGTTACATTTTTCCAACGGAAAACGACCGCCTTGATACAATAATCAAAAGCCATTTAATCAGTGAAACAGGCAGTCAATTAAAGTTTACTTTAGGTAGAAGGAATATTTAAAACATCCATAAAAGCTAAAATTAATAACATAAACATAAATTACTGAAAAAATGTGGTTTTAAGTATATTCGAATTTCTAATAAGTAACTCAAAACGATTAGCAATCTCAAATGCTATGTATTGAAAATTCGAGTTTTTACTAAGCAACGAAGCTTTGACTATTTTCTCGAAATTTACTTAAATCTAATAAATTCTCAGAATTAAGTCCTTTTAATACAATACGAGTCATTGGTATTGTCATATATTATTTGATAACAATAAATAAAAACCGCTTTGTATAATTTCTAAATTATTTAAGTAACTTCCTTCAAAATAAGTAATTAATTAAACTCGTTACTGACAGCAAATGCCCAGCTAGTTAGAGCAAATGTTTGCCTAGTAAGTTTACAGAACAATATATTAACATCCACAGAAACTAATTACGTATTATTTCATCAAAACCAGATCCTAAGTTTTAATTTGTTGTTTTTCAATTTAGCTCACTTTAATATACTTAAACGTTCACTTTTATCACTTATCTTAAAAGTCTGTGTTGCATACATTATGTGATCAGATAAATTTTAGATTTAGTGAGCTATAAAATTTGATTTATGTAAATATTTATTTACTTTACTTTTGCAGCCTGAAATTTATTTGATTTTTCTTAAGCTTAGATTTATAGCTTAAAAAAAACAAATTGATTAGAATGATTAGGTTAATTAATAACCATTTTTGGAAAGGTTTAGAGGCGGTTACGGGATATCGATATTAATCAACGGTTCGTAATAAATGGACAAACTCAGCAGGATTTAATCCATATAAATAAATAATAATAAATTTTGATTTCGATAGGCAAATTTGAGGATAATAAAAATGATTTATTAAATCTGAATAATTTAACTTTGATACTCTTTCCATATTTGGGATTTCAGTTCAAAAACGCCAAAAGACGGGAAAATGTTTAAAAATAAATAGATTTCGTTGATAATTCTAAAAGGGGCTTTGTTATAACACGCAGTCAATAATAGTTTTGCTGCTCTTTTCATATTTAAGATTTCATTGCAGAAAGCAAACAAGACAAGAAAATATGTAAAAATAAATCAATAATCATAAAAAAAGGCATTTGTTGTAACACGCAATCATTAATAATTTGGTTTTGCTGCTTTTCTCTTATTTAAGATTTCATTGCAGAAAGCAAACAAGACTAGAAAATATGTAAAAATAAATAATCAGAAATCATAAAAGGGAAGGGTTTTATTATAACAAGCGATCAATGAAATTTCACCTTTCAAACGAAGCGTCTTGAGACTGAGTTTCAGACCAAACACGCTTAGTATGTAATCTTTATAAATCCTGAATTTTAATGTCATGGGGTTGTCACGAACTTTGATTAATTGTTCTAGTTCAAATTTCGGTGATTAATGCGATAATTAGTAAACTTGCATGTGAAAAATAAACAAAAATTCGTTGATATAACCTCGAAAAGCCTTCACTACAGCCGAAAAGGATTAATAACTCTATTAAGTGAGCCTTCAAGATTTTCGTTTCAAAGCATCTTTGTTCAATTTTACGATATTTTTGATCAAAAGCACACTCACAGAATTTTTCATTTTATTGATTAAAAACTGCTGAACTAAAATTTTAAAATATGTTCAAATACTTTTGTGCTAATTTACATCAAATTAATTAATTTACGAATAATTAAAATTTATAATTGCGGTTTTTAAGGCGATTTTACAACACTTTCAAACGTAACCCTGTAAAACTGCAAATAACAGCGATAATAACTTTTTGTGGGTTTTTTAAATGTTGGGCTGCTACACGCAAGTGAACGGAATATTGTGGTATGTAACCATTTAACCCTAATAAAAGGAAAGTGGGTGTTTGTTATTTCTAATATAAATATTTCTATAATAAAGTTCAAGGAGTCTTTTTTTGCCTTTGAAAATTTTCCTTCTTGCAGGATGTTTATATATTAATAATAACTTTTAAAATCATCAATTTAGACAATTTAACAGTGCTGTTAGGAATTTAGGCAAAAATAGAACTGAAAAAGGAACTGAAGTTTCGTGCCTAGGAACGCAAAAACATAAGTTTCGGTGGTTTCAAAAATCACCAACTTAAACAATAAATATCTTGGTGAATCACAGGACTATAATTTTCCAAAGATAACGTTTCGAATTCATGGTACATGTCTTATTCATTTTTACAAACATTGGAACGAATTCAACCTAACCCTAAGTTTATCAACAAACTATTTTTGTCCCCTTTTATAATACAATTCAAAGCACTGAAGTCTAAAAACAAATAATAACGTTTCTCATTAAAACTAAAATCTTACGGGTGTATAATTTAAAGAACAAGTCTGACGTGAGTGTAATAACCAAAGTAAAGTACGTGATTTGCGAGTGGTGATTCACACGGTAGCGGGCAACGCGGAGATAATTGTACGCGTTGCAACTTTTGGATTCTACCACACATGTTTATTAACAAAACCAATAATTACCTGCATTCAAGGATTTGTGGCTGAGCTCCTCAGTTTTAAGAGCGAAAGTACCCTTGTTTTTGTTCTCTGTGCAATTGTAGCGGCACGAAAGAATCGAGTTAAAAATTTACTTTATTATCCTTTCACTTCAAATTTTGCTAAGAATGATTATTTAGTGTTGCATAATGCTTATTTGAGTTAAAACATTCGGTTCATTCGATCCAATTGATCAACGATTTACAATCAAACGTATGCAGGAAGTGGGATATTAATATTATTTATTAATATTCAATTGATTAATTTCAATGGAGTTTAAGTAGGCCGTGAAATATTTTATTGACACGTTATGTGATGGTGTTAGTTTCCTGAAGAACTGTATTCAACTGCGCGTGCTACTGTACGTGCTCGCAGCACGAATATTTAAAGTTATGCTAAATTAATAAATTAGTTCAGGTTAGGAAAACTTTCCTTTAGCTTAAGCAAGCAGTGTTGCCACCCTCACCAGACAAAATATTCCCTTCGCAGGAATTCGAACCACTGATCTTCTTTTAATGTTAGTTTTAGTTTGTACAGTTCAATTTATTTATTAGGTTGGGTTACAAACCTCTGACATTTTAACCTGTAAAACAGCTGTCAAATAGTCAGGAATATTTATCAATTTGTATGAAAAATATCGTAGGTCTTAGGTGTGAAATTATTTACAAAAATACTGAGTCAACACAGGTTAATTTACCTTTTAAAATCCAGCCTGATTTCAGTTAATTTATAATTTGTTTATTTGCATGTTGTAACACAGACTTGCAAACAATGCTTGTTAAAGCACCGTTGCTCCAGAAAATTTTAAAAATACACGTCACACATTAGGAAGTGGTTGTATATTGATAATAAAATTCATGTTTTTCTAGACTACAACAGTCTTGGTTAGGGAGACAATTTGGTGGTGTAAATAAGGCTTCCTAACACATAATATCTGTCTTATCAGTAAAATCTAAATTTTCTTTATTACTTTACAGTTAATTTGTGTTTCGTTAAAATTAGAACTTGGAAAACGACAGAGTGGCAAGTAACTACAATACGTTCACGTGTATTTAACCCCTAGGGGCCCTAGGAGCTAGGACACCAATTTTGCTGTATAAGTTGGGCTTTTAAAACTTAGAATCCGAATTAATTTCTTTCTAAATTCGGAATTCCGAAAGTTTTTTTTTCTAATTTAAAGAATTTCTTCTTCTTCCTTCTTTCGAAGCCTAAGCCGAATATTGTGAGCCCTCTTCGCACGTATGTTGGGCACCTGGGCAGGAGGGTAACCTTACACTTCGATAACGGTGAAGAAGATCGCCCGCAGTTTTACGAGGTTAACAGTTATCAAAGGTGTTAGTTTAACAAATGTTTACAAAAAGGGAGTCTTTAGCCATAAATCGCTCAGAATTATCTACGGAAAATTTATTTCATGATTTTTGTTATTATTTTCCAATTAATTTGTTCTTTCGTTAAAACTAGAACTTGGAGATCGACGGGGTGGAAAGTGACAGTAACTGTAATTTATGTAACCCCTGGGAAGCAGTTCTGCTGTGTACGTTGGGCCTTTAAAACGTTATAAATTGAGGTAATTTACAACTTAATTTCAGTCATATTTGCCAGGAAAATTGAAAATTGCACCAACTTTTGTCTTCCAGTTCTACCATTTTTAGTTTTTAGTAAACGTTTATGGCATAATCTTCTTAATTCTTAGAGCTGACTTGTCTCTACGGCCTGTGCATTTTTGTTTAGTTTCCGTATAATGCTTGTTTCTCAGAAAACGCTAATTTTCACCGCATTGGCGCTAGTTACCTGCGGCGAGATTTATACATGACAGTTAAATACTTGAGGTTAACAACCAACAGAATTACTTTAAAATAGGTGTAATTTAAAAAAACATTGCTTACAATATGCAAATTTTGTGGCAGTTTAGTGGTACAAATAATGACAAAATGTCAAAGACTATATTTTACAGCACCGTGGCGAAGCTTTAAAGGTTTTACAATTTCAATAACTTTTTAGAAGTGGTTTAGAAAAACTGGCTGTTGTAGGAAAAGCATTGGCGACACTTGTTTCTTTAAATTTAATAACCTGCCAAAAGGTGTTTCCTAGCGCCATGCGGAGAACACTTAAACTGAGGATATGCTCAGGCCATAGAAAACAGTCAGCCCTCAAAATCAAGAAGGTGGTGATAAATTCCTACTGTTAAGGAATTGTATGGATATGGATAAATTGATTTGTAATTCACAGTTCCATAGGTAGTTTTATTAATATTGCATTTTATGATTAATTCAGAAATTCCTTTAAAGCTCAGCTTTCCAAGTGACAAACCATTTGAATAGGTTAGATACTTAAAGCACTCAATAACAGAAAATAGTTTATTGAATCAAACATTAAAATCAAAACAAAATGTGTTTTATAACACACACACACACACACACCCACACCCACACACCGAATTATAAAAACTAAAAGGATGTACCTAATTCGTAACATAAAAAATATAAAAATCAATCAAACATCAGAAACAAAAGAAGGTGTGGGAAGAATAATTTGTATAAACCTAAAAAAATTGCATGCCAAGGTTAAAAATCCCCTGAAATATGTCGGGATTCCCTTTTTCTCTTTTGATTAATAAAACTTTACTAATCGGGGAAAATTCCACAAGGTGGCAACACTGGACCGGTTTTATTCAAATGGTAGAAAATCCCTGGATTGTTTTTAGATGTGTGTGAATAGTAGGAACCATTTAAAAAAAAATTTGAACCAGTTATCAGAAGATTCAGCTATGAACTTCGATAACTAACTTTTTGATTTTTTTTTCATTTTTAATTTCATAATTTTATAGTGAATACAAAGGGCCTAATTTGCAATAAGCAGTTGAAATTTGCTTTACAAAAGGCTAGAAGAAACCAATTTGGAGAGTTAGAGTTTTACGATCGCGTGCAGTTTGCAAGATAGAGAAACTCGTTTTATTTGTGTATTTGGAACATGTACACCGCCTCTTATTAAAGTATAATTATAGTAAACATCGCTATTGGTAGCGAAGCACCTGCAACAGGAGCTACCAGTTCGTGTTCAGCTTCAATTTTATAAAAACACCTCTCTACATCCTCAGTCTTAAGTTATTTTGTATTATTTTTACGGCTAACTACACCATACAGTTCGAGTTATGTGTTATTCTAGGGACCATTTACACTAATGGCCGGTTATATATGTTGGTGCTTGTATTACACTTTAGCTGGTCGTAATGAGAGCTGTTCTAGTGTAGCCTGGCCAGGCAAGCGTGACTTTTTAATGTTGAACACATGATGTGAATGCACAATTAATGTTTTAATGGCTATCTTTGAATTTTGACTTATTTTCTATTTGGAAATTTTTGAAAAACGTTTCTTTTAACTAATTCAATTGGTTGATTACTTACTAAAAATATTATTTAATTATTTTCACCTCCATTAATTTATTGAACCATTTCTTTACGTGTGGGTAGTGAATAATAACGTTCAGAAATACTTAGCTCGATTTCCAATCCACCTTGTGCATATCTGTGTTAATTGTAACGGATGGGTGTGTGAAGCAAATCTGGACATTATCTCGCTATATGATACACCACTTGGCAAATGATTGCAGTTATCATTGATAACTATAAACACAAATCATGTCTGTGTATTATTAATTATTATCACCAAGCTTAGATTTCAGTACTGACGTTACATACGTCGTGTGGGTGGATAGATACGTACAAGCATTATGTAACAAAACAATTTTCTCTCCTTATTAAACGACACAGAAAGATTCCACAAAAAAAAATATTAGAAACTCATAGGTGGAAATACGAAGACCATTTATGTAATTCCTTATAAAACCTGTAAGCTTCGTGTAAAAATTCAAGTGCTGATTTTGTATTCGAAACGTGGCGCTCACTGATTTAAACCAACTCGGTATGACCAGTTTGTCATATGCTTATATGGTAAAACTGCTGCAAATATTCAGACTTACTTGCGAAGGAGGATAAAATTTTTGCGTATGTGTATGTAATACCCGATCGTGTTCTCAATACTCAATTGCTCCTCTTTATTTGAAAAATAGACGGGATTTTATGTAACGTATGTACGTTACTATCTAACATTTTAAGTGAGTAGATTGTGAAAATCTTAAAAGATTTCACGAATAATTGCCTTGCAAAATTATAGGATTTACTTTGGAAAAAGTAAAGTTCTGCTTATTGAAATCAGTAATTTACTTAACTTGTAACAAGGCTTTGATAAGGTTTTATTACGAAGAACAGCTTAAACTAGGCCAAATAACAGCAAATCACCAAAAATAAGTTTTACTAAAGAGTATATAATGTATAGCTGTAGAGGTTGAACTGTACAGACTGACCGATCTCCGTAAGGTCGTATGGCCCGCGCACTTGGAATTCCGCACCAAACAGGCTGGATTTACCTTAACCAAAGCACACTTTTCTAATTTGCAGTTTTACTTCCACCAATTCTGTTTCAAAATTCCAAAATTTACAATGAATTCCGCTTGTGCAAGCTAACCAACCGTAAATACATTATTTCTCTATACATTTTATGCTCTGTGGTTTAGTGATTTGTTTTTCCTGACATGGCTATTTTTAAAAGATATAACATTCAATTTAAGACACTTTGTGTTGATTCACCTAACATTCTGACTTTCTTGTCCCTTAAGTGGCCTATTCAGATGTTGAAACAAAATTCACTTTATTACACGTTTATTAATAAGTTACTTAATTTACCTGGATTATTAGTCAAATAGGCTAGATTTCACTTCAATTTTCTGATTATATAACAAGTAATTTATTTTAATAGCCTGTTCCATGTAGTAATTTCAAGATATAAGTTTCCGTAACGGGATTTGTTCGGTTAAAAAGTTAGTTTTTATTGAATGTACGTCCACAAATCATAAGCCTTACAATGAAAAACGAAGGTCGTTCCTTTTTTTTTTTATTAAATTTAAGTGACTATTATAATTTACAAATTATGTAAATTACTTTGGAATAGGATGCGGTTTAGGTTTCCTGCTTGATACCGTCAACCAAATCTAAATTTGTACAGAATTATTTCGTCCATAATCTTTCCAAAAATGCTTGAAAAGTTTGCATGATTAATTTTCATAGTGGAGGTTTTATCTTTTTAATTCTTTGTTGTTTATTATTTTGTATTTATCTAGCACCAGCTTCCCTAATTTTTAAATGGTCAAAGGCTTTAATAACTATTTTGTGCCTTGAATCTGCAAAACTGCACGTAAACAAAATTCTGTTCCGCTTTTGGGCATTTAAATTTATTGTGGACAGATTTTAATCTTTCAAATGTTTTAATATCCAGTTTAATGGCAAAATTAACGTTTATTACCAGGCATGCTACAGTTAAAAGTGAGCTTTGCAAGAAATATTTTGATTAACATAAAATGACAGCAAAGAACTGCTTGAAAATTGTTAAATAATTAACCGGGTTTTGCCTGAGTTTCGTGATTTTATTCCCAGAAAACACCAAAGATTAATTTTATTTTAAATTTAAAATTTGCTCATAATTCTTTTATTCTGAATTAATTGGATCTTGGATCGGCTACTTCCTGAGATGAAGAGGTTACTGACAGCAATCAAGGAATTCTTCTGTAATATTGACATTTTTTAGATTTCCTGGTTGCTTCTAAGAATTTTAAACAAAAAGTTGTTATTCGCGTGCTTCTGTTTTACTTTTTTCTTTAACTTTTTAAATTTCTATTTTTATCGTCTGATGTTGAGATGTATAACAGTAAATTATTGTATGTATGTTTATGAGGATGTACCGGAAAGTAACCGAGGCCAGCGTTGGTCTTGGAATATTTTCTTAATATTTTATACTTTATAATTGGGTATTTTATCGCCAGTTACTAAAATAGGAATATACAAAGGGTGAACCTTTAAAAACTATTCTTAATATTATTAGAAGTTTTAAAGTAGGCTGACGTTCTTAGTTCATTCAAATCAAAGTAGGCTTTCCTCTTGAGTTCTCTTACGTTAATTTTGAAAGTCTGAAATATGAAACTGCCAGTATTTGGCATACCTAAATGTAAAGAACACGATACGTGATTAAATTGACTTCTTTTCAGAAAAAATAACAGAAAGGAACGGAACTGTATGCCGTTTTGGTGTAGCCCATACTTTTAAAACTTTTAAAACGGTTCTTTCCCGAAAGTTGCTGAAACGATGAGACATATGCATTAATAAGAATTAGGAATACGCTGATCTAAAGCAACCTGTCTCATTATTTTCCAATAGGTCCCCGTATCAAAACGATCAAAATTCAGGTAAATATCTTGTTTTATGAAATCAACAAATTTGATCGCAATCAGTAGGTAATTAATGAGTATAAAGTCACGCAGTGGCACGCACATTATGGCGAAAGAGCCGGCGTTATTGCGGATAGTCGGCGATGTGCCCATAAACCCGTTTCATACGTCACCTAGGACAAAACTTTTGTGGTAGTGTATTATAAGTTATAAAATACGGCAGACGGCGGTTTTGAATTATCGGTATCTGCAACTCGAGCACATAAAACTGAGTTAAATGCTGCAGTGGTTGAACGCGCGGGTGTGGACCGCACTGCAGAGCATAGTGCAGCAGAGTGCGCCGCCCCCGCCGCAATGCACCACGTGTACGATTACACTATTCTAATCCATCCAAAGACCGCTTCAGGTGAAATAGCCATTGAAATGCGCCTTCTTCATTCATATCTTTTAACGAGGTCAGATATCAGGTGTTTGGTCCACGGATTGCTTCTTGGCTACCACGAAGGTTCGTGTACAGCACAGTCCGCGTTTCCAGTTTTTGTGGTCGGGCCTCCGGCACTCGGTAAGGAGTGGCCGCGTTTCTCCGAAATAAACCATGCTGGATGAACAGAAGCCGCGGTTAATGATCAGACACCTTGAAGGATCCCCGTCCGCACGTCCATCCAGTGCTGTGCGCGATTTCCGAAGACGACATTTCAAGTGAAACCGTATTTTATTTCGTTCTCATTATTCTTTAACATAGCGGTCAGTAACATGTACGAAAATCTCAATTTAAATTTTCAAAAATCGCAAATCTTAGAAGTCACTAAGTTGGCTATTAGAAACAATGACAAATAGAAAATCAAAGAATAACACCAAAAAGAATTAACAATTACCTTTAAAGATCTAAGTTTCGTATAGTAAACACCACTGAAATTTTCAGGACCATTTCTGAAATTATTTTTAAAGATGAAACACGAAGGAATGCCTATTTATTAATTTTCCGTTAAAAATTTTCCAGTAAATAAAGTTATAGGTAGCCTGAATTCGCGTTACCTAGTTTATTGTGCACTAAAAATGTGTCGTGAACTCTTAAAATATCGTGTACGTCACTGAAACTAGACTACGCTGCCTCATAGTGTCACAGTTAAAATAGTAAGCATGTTCTAAAAAATTGCAGTCAATGCTTCTGCTAAATTCTGAATTATATTTTTTTGTAAGAACCATGATAGTAATATTAATAATTTATTTTCAAACAAAGAGGAAGTTTTTCTGTGATACTTCGAGCCTGAAATTCTGTAAAAAGGCAATACACAATGTAACGCACAGATGACTTCAGATTTTTAAAATTTTGTTTTGATCTTAATTATAGGAATATTGCCGTCCTTGATGGCATCAAGGTTAGCATACTTGCCTTATAAATCAGAAAACTCGGGTTCGATTCCGGATCCAACTCGGTGAGATTTTTAATGCAGAAGAGATCTGAAGGTATGCCTTCTTTTGGAAACGAAGTAAAACCACGATAAAAATCCCTTCCAGGGGTGGAAATCTGGAAATTCCTTGGGTTCAGCAAAATTCTAGTCGGGTAATGCCAATAACCATAGTAGTCGATGCGCGTTGAAATCCCTGGCATCCCTAAGTCTAGATTTCGCCCAATAAATAAACAAAGAAACACACAATTATTTATAGGAATACTATGTTTTAGAAACAAACTATATTTTAGGATTGTAGTTAAGGAATTTCATGCACCCTGTATACAGATAAAGATAAGTATTTCCATTTTAAGTTTTTTTTTTCTTTGCAGATCACATTCCGACGTCTTTAGTGCCGCAGTTTATATTTGAAGAAGAGCCTGGAGGTGTCCAGCGTGCAGGGTGCATCCCTGCTTTCACCAACACGTACATCTCAGCATGCACGTGGGGACACGGGCGTTCCTGCAGAAGCCGCATTATACGCGGCCCTTTGCCGCCTTGTTCTAATGACTATGGCCGAGACTGCAGTTGAGTCCTCCGGAACGCATGAGAAGACGCATAACAATAATAATCATCCACTCGTTACAAATCATAACCGTCCCGTATCGAAACAACGTAAAAGGAAACGTCTCAGTCAAGTGTTAGATAAACTAACCGGTCAGGTATCGAACTTACCGTTTACGCCGACAATCAACAATAACATCCAGCAAATCAATAATAATATAAAGGAAGAAAATGGACGTTCGTTGAAGACACCCAAGCACATGTCCGGTGAGGTATTTCGTTTCGATAGCACCGACAAAGAGCGGTACCAACCAAGTGAGGATGAGGACGTTTTCAGTCCTGCTAGTTCCAGCAACAAGTCACCTCACAGTTCTAGCGACTCGCCACGGATCAGCTTCAGTCCGTTGCGTCTCAAAGAAGACGACGCCAGCTCGAGTCCTCCTTTACCACGACCCGTATGCCCCTGTTACCAATGCGTAACGGGCGTAAGCCATCATCCTCCGCCACCCCTTTATCCTTATGACAGATTTTTTCCTGCATCTCCGATTTCACCTTTAACTCCGGCATCCCCAGCGCCTACTACTTACAATTTCGAACGTTACCTGCACTCCAAGTACCTGCCCGATATCTTCCGAAGAAGAAGTCATTCCGATTCCGATTTACCCTTGTGGTTTGAAACTGCCAAAGCCGAAAGATCCCGACCTACACCTACCTGGCTACATCCCTTAAGTTTAACTGCGGGGACCGTAAAAGGGTCGTTAGAGTCAGAGACGTCTTCGCCACAAGACTCTCCTTTAGATTTATCTATGAAGAGGCGCGACCGAATAGGTAGCATGGACTGCTTGGTACCTCCACCTTTACAGCTGTTGCCACCGGGTTTCCTTCCACCCCGAGGAGCCGTTTCAGTTCCTGTGGTAAAAGGAGACGTTGCATCACCGACAACGAAAGAATCCGTAGCGTCTCGCTATAACTTAGAGGTGTCACCGGTTGTTGAAGAGATGCCCCCAGGTTCCGACGTGGCCTACGTGTGTCCCGTTTGTGGCCAGATGTTTAGTTTACATGATCGTTTAGCTAAACATATGGCGTCGAGGCACAAAAGTCGTCAAGGTCCTGGTGATGCTACGGCGAAGGCTTATCTATGTGAAGTGTGTAAGAGGTCGTTTGCAAGGAGTGATATGCTCACGCGTCATATGAGGCTACATACAGGGGTTAAACCCTACACGTGTCGTGTTTGTGGGCAAGTGTTTTCGAGGTCCGATCACTTATCGACACATCAACGGACGCACACCGGAGAAAAACCATATAAGTGTCCGCAGTGCCCTTACGCAGCTTGTCGTCGGGACATGATCACGCGACACATGAGAACTCATGCGAGATACGAACCCGATCCTGTTGTTGCTGTTAAAACGGAACAACATTAAAATGGGCATTGTTTTTTAGACAGCTCGTATTCGTGTTTACGGGTTTTGCGTCACTCCGAGATTGATATATTTTAGACAGAGGACCTCGTACTTAATTTTTGTAATAAATTACAAAACAATTACCAAAAGAATACCACCTTGTTATAAATTGTAAGAACCATGGCAATGGGCACGTTTTCAAATTTGCCAAGTTTGAGTTTGTATTAAGTTTTTCCCTGAAGTAAAATAATAATTATTAAAACTGACCAGTTTCGATAGTAACGGTTATCAACAGTTACTTTAAGGTAAGCGTTATTGAAACCTTATCAACCGCCTTTCATTCTTTAGTAGGTTTAGGGTTTTTCTGTATTACCGCCTTCTTTGTTGTTAATCGCTGTATTTGGAGGCTAGTCCTGCTGGTATTAGTTTTAACTTATGTAAAAGTTGAGCTTAAAAGTGGATCTTAATATTTTGTTCTGGGCAGTCTCTAACCCAACCTTCTGGCGATTCTTCTTATTGAGGAAACAAACCTTTGGGGTGTTTTTAAACTCTTATTGGGGAAAATATTTAACCAAAAGAACGTGCTAGTAATTAGAGGTGGGAACGATGCGTCGAAATACGAGCTGGGATCGGCTCGACTCAAGCTTCGAGTGGGTTCGAGCCTTAGAATTGCTAAACCGAACCGAGCGGATCTTTTTCTTGAAATTGCTTAGAAAGCTCGAGGCTCGCTCCATGTTCGAAGTTTGGTGAAGGCTCTAAGCTCGGTAAATTGTTAAGCTGGAAAATGACTTAGAGCCTAGGAAGTTATGTAAAAGGTTAAATAATAATGTAAATTTGATGGTTTGAGAAATATTTGGAAGCTCGGTGGAGATCAAATCTCGGTACAATTTAGAACTCGATGTCGGCTTGATAGTTGCGTTTGGAGCTTGGTTAAAACTCAGTAGCTTTGTAATTCGTGAGTCATGACATAGTAAAATACATTCTCGAAGAGCCTTTCTACTCGAACTGAAGTTAGAAGTTTGGTTCGCATTTATTTAAATAAATCTCGAAGTCCAGTAAAGGTTCGAAGAAAATATTTGACATTTTCCACGAGCCGATCGAACATATAACGAATTTTCTCCGAGCTGAGCTGAGCCGAGCGTAGGAAAAAGTAGAAGTTCCCACCTCTACATAATCATTTTCGATTTACTTAATCGAGTATTCGTTACAGTTTTAGGATGAATTACATTAAACCGAAAATTTTCCTCTGTTCCGTAATTATAGTAATAAAAATAAAGCATGATGACGCAAAACTTCGACTTCGATTATGAGTTAATACAATTTGCGTGGTGTTGTACTGATACATGCAGAGGTTCGTGGAAACCTCATCCCCGTCTCAGCGGTTGTGATTGCGTGTGTGACATGGACTGGCCACACACGTGGTGATGCTACTTGTTAAATTTATCGTACAACGACTGCAGTGATATTAATAAAAAGGTGAAATTTGCGAAGACGGTGTCATTTGATGACCGTTGTCGGTACGAGTGAGACGCGTGGCCCGCGTCGTGACGCGCGCTTCTTGCGTATGTTCTTCGGCGATCTTAAAAATCGAGTGTTTGACTTTCCTCCAAGCATAACATCGGGAATAAATAGCACGCGGGGGCGTTTGTTGCCGGTAGCGCGTATCGACCACGGGTGCATCAATCAACTATGCCGCACTGCGCCCCTGCATCAGATCTCATCTCATTCCAGTAATAATACGTGCGGTCGATTGCCAGGCCAGTTCAACCAACTCGTCGCCGCTGAACCCGCCGCCAACTAACGAAACTAATTATTTTAGTGCCAAATAAACGTGGCCAGTGGCAACATGCTAGAGATTCATCTGTTTTTATACATTTTTACATTACCGCAAACTGAATTTGAATACGTTAAATTTGCACATCGAATACCATGACAATTGTAGATCTGACATTGATAATCGCGAAATCTCAGATATACGAAATGTTTGTACAACTGCTTAGCACTTAATTAGGTAACAAACTAACGTTTTGAAACTATTAATTTTCTCCATTGTGCTAGATTACCGGAGTTAACTGAAAAAGCATAAAATTTTGTTAAATTTTCACAAAATAATTCAGTGCGAATGTATTGATGTTCGTTGAAATTAGTGTTTGGTTAAACTTTGTGAAAATTAAATGCTGATTAATTTGAAAGATTTCACAATCATGGCGTTGCCAGCTTTACAGCCCTACTACGTACGGTTAAAAACAAAACCGGATAGTGTCTTTGTTCTGACAGCATTGTTAAGGAAGCAAGCAGCGAGCTTCCCCAGCAGATTCTTGGGGTTTTCCAAGTAACATCAGAAAAGTACTATTATATTAAGTTTTTCAAGAAAATTTCCCAAATTATAAAGGCACCACCTTTGAAAACCGAACCCATAAGTAAAAGTTACATTTACTATATTTCCAAATTTCGCTCTACTGGGATTAAAATTTTCCAAAAAGAGGTAATTCGTTTATAAACAGAATTTACTTTTCAACGCAAAAGCGAAAGCAAACCCATAACTAATCAATATATTTTTAACGAATTATGAAAATTCTATATATAGAAAAATATCACCTCCGCAGGGATTTGAACCACTGACTGACCTTCAGCTTTACGCCGAAGGTCTGTGGTTCAAATCCCTGCGGAGGTGATATTTTTTAATAGAATTTTCATAATTGGTTAAAAATATATTAAAGTATTTCCCCAAAGGAGTGAATCTTACAAAAATTTAATTCCTAAAAAATAACTACATAATTAAATTTTATAATACTATATTTGCAAAATTCACCCTATTAGGGTTAAAATCTCCCAGAAAGAAATTGTTTATGAAGAATTTCGTTTATCACTAGAATTTTCTTTTCAACCGGAAAAATCCCCCGCTTTGGAAAATTAAAATATAATAAAGACACCAGCTTTGAAAATCGAACCCAAAACCAAGCAAATTATATAATTTACTATGTTTGCTAATTTTACTCTGTTAGGGGGTTTGAAATTTCCCAAGAAGAAATGGCTTTCGTTTATCAACAGAATCTATAAAATCCTTTAGAAAATTAAACATATCAAAGAAAATCCATAAAAACTCTAACTTTGAACTCAACACTAATTGATTAAGTATATTTTCACGTTTAAAAATTTCAATATAAAACACTTTCCAATTTCATTAAAGAAAGATTTGTGAACAATTTTGACTGCTTGAAAATTCATAATGTTGGGATTATCTGTAAAACTACTTCTTTAACAATCAGTTAAAATAAACAAAAATTCAACAATTTAGAACCTCTTAGAACTTCTTGGCAAATTCTTGAGTTTTAACAGGAAATACCCAATCTGGTAAATCTGCAATGAAGCTTTTAATGGTTTTTGTTACGACTCTAGTTTTTATCCGGCCTAACCAAATGCCAATTTCTGGTGTTCTCCGTATGGAGCCACTTACCGACTAAAACCATTATGCTGCAAATCACTGCAGTTAAGTTTCAAACCATAGGCTGGTACTAGCGCCATACGGAGCACATCAGTTTGATGGTATTTTTCACAATATAATCAAGCCGGATAAAGATATTTTATGTCAAAATCCAGGTTTAATTATTTCTTTAGCAATTTTGTCAGTTCAAAAACACAATTAGAAGATATGGGCCTGAATGTAGCTGAAAACCTATGCTTTTCAAGCTGATTTTATATGGAGCAGTGCGAATGAAGGAATTCCAAATTTAAATTTTGTAGAAGTTCTGGCTAATTAATAATTGGTATTCCTAAATTTCTTGTCTTTTTACTCTAAATAATATTAATTAATAAGTTTTGGATTTGCTTCCTTTTTATTCACATCTAAATTTGGATAGTTTTAAAGAAAGAAAGTAAGATTTTTGATTAAATACCTAAAGTTTGCGACAAATTTTTAGATTCTTAAAACTGTGAAAGCCAAAGGGCCTTGTTAGAATTCTTTACAAGATTTCTCTGAATATAAGTTTAGGAATATTCTGGAGCCATTTAAATTTGTTCTTGGGATTGTTTTAAAAACTCAGATTTTTTCTATCAATTTTACAAACCTTGGCCTGTAATTTTGTTAAGCGAAAACTGCGTAAACTAAATAAATTTATTAAGAGAGAGAAGTCTTAGCTAAAATAACAACGTTAGTTTTGTTATGAAGATGCTAAGCCGTTGTACGTTTTTTTAAAAGTAAATTATTTAAATGTAATTTAAAGAAAAACCAATTGCTGTGATATTTGAATACGATTTGTTCTGTTCTAAGAATAGTAATAAACTTAGTTCGTTATTTTTGATAAAATATTATTTATATATATTTTCGGGTCTGAGATGTTCGTGACTACAGTCATCTGAGTTAACTGGGCATTATAAATTTAAGAAAGCGAATATTATACTTATCTAACGAGTTTGTGTTTGAACATATGAATAGAACACGAATCACATATGGCCTGTCTTAAAAACCTTATGTGGGCGCATATGCAAAATGAGAATTCGAAATTGTATACTAAAATGTTAACTGTTGTGCCAGACAAGAAATATAAATTATTTTGTTACCTATGTACCCTTTGATGGGAAAAAAAAAATCGAAATTAAATCATGTGCCACGTTTTTGTTGTATATTAAATGTTAAAATGTTAAATGTATGGCTCATGTTTATTTTTAATACTATTTATGTTAATTTTAGTTTGTTTAAGTTATAATAATTCTGACGTGTTCGAGTCAATCAGTGTTATTTTGTTAAAATACGGTTAATTCTAAACTGGTTTCCGTTTTTTTTTTAATTGCTATATCGAGTAACTTATAACTTATGTATAAATAATTTATTTATCTCCTTTACGAAAACCAATTTAGTCTTAATCGTTCTTGTATGCATGTACAAAGACAGAGCTATTTTGATTAATTTGTATTTAATTTTGATAGTTTCCGATTTTCTACAACTTGCCGTTTTTCTTTGCTCAACGTTTTTGTTATGAGTCTTTCAAAAATAAACTGATTTCAGTTATTTGTTTTCTTTTTTATTTACAACCAGTTTTTTTACTTTCCATTATTAACCGATTTTTTTATTTTGTTTACAAGAGTTTTTGTTAGGTTATCGTTCTCGTTCTGTTTCTTCATCGTACAAGCTTTAAACCAGTAAGTGTAACCCTACACTTATGTAAATCATCGTTGGCTGTTAACAGTTGCGGAAATTATATAAGAAGTTGTAAATGCCAGATAATTTCCGACAACTAAACTTATCTGTAGTAGCCTTTTACCCGTCGGCACTAACTTCGTTGCCGATGAAATATGTCATCATCCCGTCGTTGATGTGCCTTTATGCTGAAATATTGAATATTAAATTACTATGTAATAGCATATAAGTATTTTGGATTTACACACATCCTTTATAAATGCCATATTAAACCATTAACTTCGAATTTCAAGTTGGTTCAATTTAAATACTCATGAAATGATTTTTTTTTCTGATTCTGCCGTAAATTCGCGTGATACGGGTCACGTATGCAACACGAGGCTCTTGTTAGCAAAATATAATATTATTCCACACTAATTACAAGGTAAATTTATCAGATTTGTAAAATAGGCTTGACGAGGTGTGTGAGAAGTTGGAAAGGAACAAGAAGTTTGATCATAGAAAACTTACCTAGAACTTTAAATTTTCATTAATAGAAGTCTTTTATCCAAGAAAAGTTTTATGAATAAATTCGAATTGATGGGGATGATTACTCGCCGAAGAAGTTTTGGATACCTTATTTGTCCACCCAAAAGTGTATCAAGTTTATAAAACACTTCGACTTCGATATTTCTTTAATTCGTTAATCTTCGAATACAGGAGCCTGATTTAGTCCCAAAATAATACCAAAGGAATAAACCGAATCTTTAAATTTTACACAAATAATTTCAAAATTCGAAGTTAATGGTTTGTTGCGTTTATATCATTAAGTTCTTCAAAGAAATAGAACAAAGCACGGTGAGTTACATCCTTTTAATCTTACTACTCAGACCTTTTTTTGATCCTACAATTTAATCCGCTTCTCAATTTTAACCATTAACTTCATATATCTGTGTTAAATAATTTATAAAATTTAGGAATCCATTTATTCATTTGAGATTTGAGGATATTAACATGCGCTAGCGTTCCATTTCATAAATTTACTTAATAGATTTTATAAGATTACGTTTACTTTCTCCGGGAGTTAGTATTGCACGAATAATATTAACTTTTACAAGCAATATTATTCGTAAAGCAATGAAGAAATTGAAGTTCTTTTTGGAAAAAACAATTAACTTTGAAAGCATAACAAAGTAGGGTAAAAATATAACTGATTAAAATAGGACAAGGGTGCAAAGTGCTCCTCGTGAGAAAGTCACGTATTCATGTACTATAAATTTTATTTGTATTTTGCAAAATTATACAAAAAGGCCACCAGAAATTCGTACACCGTCAGAACCATCAAATGCGGTGAGTTTAAAAATGCAAAACCAAAGAAATCGCGTAGGAAAACATATTTCTAATGTAATATGTAAATTCATGGTAGCAAAAGCGTGATATTTGACACTAAAATAAGCAACGTTAAGTACTATGCAACAACAATAGAAGAACATAAATATAAGAAGTAAAGGGCACCCAGAAAGATTGTAAGAACTGCCCAAAAACAATTATCATCAGAAAAGCAGAAAACGCCGATAAGTAACTTTAGCTAGTTTACCGAATGGTTTCGTAGTGGCTGCGGCTCATGAGGTATGTGTAGCCAACTCATACACACTTTTTCTTTTTTACTTTTTTATTAGTGAATAACCCGACTTTCCAGAACTTCTAAGAATTGTTATTCTTCTGTAAATGGCAAATTATTAGCCCATTTATTAGGGAAAAATTATCCATCAACAGATTAAGTAGTTTTCCTATTTTAAAAAATAAAAATAATTCTTATTCAGAAACGACAGTTCGCTAAAAGCTGACGAAAGCACATTGTTTAAAGAACTAAAAGAATTCTAAAATATTCAAGGCTCGGATCTTACTTAAAAGCTTTGAATTCCCTTGAGTTTTGAGTTTCCTAAACTTGCAATGAATGACAATCTAAGGCCCAAACTTTAAACTTAGAACTTAAAATTCCCAAGTTTTACGCCTAAATTTCAAATCTTTAAAATTTGAATCCGGATTTAGAATTGAATTTTAAATCCAAAAGCTTTGAATCCCGTTAAGTTTTGAGTTTCCTAAGCCTGAATTGAAACTCATCTTTTCGAATGACAATTTAATATCCAGACTTTAAACTTATAACTTAAAATACCCAAATTTTACATCTCAATCTCAAAAGTTTAATTTACTGTTTAAAATTTAAATTTGTATTTTCACCTTTTCTACATATTTCAGACTTTAGAATTGAACGTTAAAGCTTTGAATCACCTTAAAATTTGGAGCTTCCTAACCCTGAATTAAAACTTGTCGTTTCGAATGACAATCCAAGGCCCAAACTTTAAAGTTAGAACTTAAAATTCCCTAATTTTGTTTCTAAATAAATTTCAAATCTTCATTTTGCTGCTTAAAATTTAAACCCATTCAGCTTTTCTTCATGTGTCAGGCTTTAGAATTGAATTTTAAATCCAAAAGCTTTAAATTCCCATAAGTTTTGAGTTTTCCAAGCCCGAATTAAAACTCATCTTTTCGATTGACAATCCAAAACCTAAACTTTAAACTTAGAACTTAAAATTCTCCAATTTTACGTCTAAATTCCACATCTTCATTTTGCTATTTAAAATTTGAATTCGCATTTTCAGCAGACCCAAACTTTAAACTAAACGCAAAATTCCCAAATTTTACGTCCAAATTTCAAATCTTAATTTTGTTGTTTAAAATTTAGAGCCACATTTTCAACTTTCCTAACTTAAAATTTCCCCTTTTTGCTTCTACATTTCATAATTCGAATTTGCATTTACAGCTTTAATACACATTTCAGACTTTAGAATTGCATTTTAAATCCAAAAGCTTTGAATCCCTTTAAATTTCTTAAGCCTGAATTATAAAGCTCATGTTTTCGAATGTCAATCCGAGACACAAACTTTAAACTTAGAACCAACTTAAAATTCCCAAATTTCACTTCTAAATTTCGAATTTTTATTGTGCTGTTTAAAATTTGAATTCACATTTTCAGCTTTTCTACATATTTCAAGTTTTAGAATTAAATTTTAGATCCCCTTAAGTTTTGAGTTTCCCAAACTTTTCGTTTCGAATGACAACCCAAGACCCAAACTTAAAATTCCCTAATTTTTCTTCTAAATTTCAAATCTTCATTCCGTTTTTCTATATATTTTAAAATCCAAAAGCTTTAAATCCCCTTAAGTTTTAAGTCCCTTAAGCCTGGATTATAATTCATTTTTTCGAATGACAACCCAAGACCCTTAAACTTTAACTTTAAATTTAGAATCTAAAATTCAGAAATTTTACGTCCAAATTTCAAATCTTTATTTAGCTGTTTAAAACTTGAACTCGCATATTCAGTGTTTCTACATATTTCACGCTTTAGAATTGAATTTTAAGTCCAAAAGCTTTGAATCCCCTTAAATTTTGAGTTTTCTGAACTTGGATTAAAACTCATAGCTCATAGCTATTTCATTCAGCTTGTTTACATATTTCAGACTTTGGAATTGAATTTGGAATCATTAAACAATCTGCTTCTTGATGTTTAGATTCAGATAATACTCGCCCTTGAAAGAGTAGATTAAAGCACTCGAACTATAAACTGTTTGATTTAAAGTAGCATCAACTCTAAAATTGATTTCCAAAAATTTAATCTTGTTATTTAATTTTTTCAGTAAAAATGTGTTGTTCTGGCAATAAAATTAACTTAAAAAATATAAAAGCTTCTTTGGATTGTGGGCCAAAATTAGATTTCAAACTCGATAATTTTTATTTGCTTAGGCCAACGTTTCGATTTAAGCAGTTATATTCAGGGCTAAATGTAATATTTGTAGTAGGTTTCACATGTTCTGATTATTATTATAAACTTATAAATGTTTAATGAACGTTAATGTATAAGTTATCCATTTAAAAAGAAGAGAGTATTTAAGTCAACATTTCAAGTTTGTACATTTTGTTGTGTGTAGACAGATTGGAAATTTCCAAGCAAATTTAAAGTTCTGTTCTAATATTATCAGGGCGGTACTGCCTCAGCAAAACACCAGGATTTTTCTCATATTGCTGCGTATTTTGTCTAATTATTTTCAGTTGAAAAAATGTTTTCCTAAATTAATTTATTTAAGAATTTAAACAGACTTAAAAGGTGCAGACCAGGCCTTATACACCCAGTACTTCTTCGGTTTTTCATTTCATTTTCATATTATTTACCCAAAATACACACATCATACAAAATTCCTTTTAAACTGGACAAATAAACAAAAATTAAAACAGCTTACACTTGGCGATACGCAAATACCCCTAAAGCAACGTCGTATGCTGTGGATTGATGCTGCTTAGTAATTTTGCTAAAATCATCGTTGGCTTGTTTTCAGTATTACTTTGCAAAAATTAGATAATTAATGAGGAGTAAATTTAATACCAATATTTGATTATTGTTGTTAATATGAAGGAAACAACATGCTTGCTTAAATAGGTTAAAATTAATTACTTGCATTTAATTAGAAGTAGAACAAACAGGGTTGTGTAATCGAGCTCTAACTTAAAACCTTTAAACAACATAAAATACGTTTTGTTAACATAGATTCGGAAAAACGCCGCGAGCAACCTTTTTCTACGGTATTTTCTTTGGTTTTGCAAAAGCCGATCTAATTTGCATAAACTGCAAGCCGAGCTTATTTCGTGTTCAAATTAATTTACCGTACAAGTTGTCGATGTGTCCCGACCAAATATGGTGCTAATATTAATATTAAAGGTAACTTTCAGTCCAATGAGTCACGGAATAAACGAATTAAAAAAAAAGAGTAAAATAACTCAATCTCGCACCTCCGCTTCTACAGAATAAATATTATAAATATAAATCACAGATTTTCGCACATCTGAAATGCTTCGGCTTCATCATTCCTCTCCTCTCATAATGTTACTTGTGGTTTGTTCCATTAATATTTAAATAATTTAAAGGTAATCTTCAGTTTTGAATTGTTTTTTGTTGGTTTTGGGTTATTTTTGTTGGTCTAATATGGTTTTTGGTAGATTAAAAAAACTCGAAATTTACAAAGAAAATTAATGGAACAAACTTTGATACGCCGCCTTACTAATAAATTATGGTAATCTACTTATAAACAATCCTTGTACTGCATTGCTCAATCGTTTACGGCCACGTTTACATCAGACGATTTCACGACTAACTTGGCTGGTCCCATACTAAAGTCTTGGCGTGTAAACTTGGCCTATATTATACATGCATTTTTCACTGTTTATATATGAAGTAAATCTTTTCATATTGTCATAAATAAATGTACCTTCCCATGGTGCTGTGCGCCTTGGTGTAATTTTAATAATAAAACATTTACAAAATAATTATGGTTTGTCTTTTTTAAATTTATTTAACTGTAGCGACAATGTTACAAATTTGTAGATTCTGGGATGGGTTAGAAGTCTGTTTGGCGGACAAGAGGACACAAGTTCAAATCCCCCCTAAGGGCTAAAAACTGTTAACCCTTAAAAGCCTTTTACTGTCGTGTGACGAGTTCAAGCTCGTTTTTGGAATTTATTTTGTATTTCTGGATAAAATGTGATGGATGAATAGGTACATGTAAATTCCTAAACAGAACGTTTCTGAGGTAACCAAAAGGATCGTTAACTTTCCAGTATTTTATGACTATTTTATCAGCTCTAAGCTCGTATGTTCGCGAAATTTACCTTGCTAACATCAATTTTTCGGTAGTTTGTAATAATACGTTTAAATTTGCGTTCATGATTATCACCGTCCCGTCCTTGGGATAGTCTGTATTTGGTTTAAATTTGCTTTTATGAGTAATCTTATAAACTGGAAGAAGGCATTCTTCTATTTGAAAAGAAATGATGATCTGACGGGTTGGAAGTCCATTTACTAGCCAAAAAGACTCAGGTTTGAGTTTCACCTTGTCTACAATTTTTAGACCCAAAGCTTAGAACTTTTAAAAGTCTTTCGTGGCATTCTGCAGTGTGTTAGAACGCCAACTGAAAAGAAATGAAGTTCGGATGAGTTGGAAGTCCATTTTGCAGCCAGGAGGACACAGGTTTGCGTCTACATTTTTAAGACGTAACTTTGAAAGTTTTTCCTAATTTTTTGGCAGGTTCTGGGCTTGCATTTTAGTAAACTTGGGATATTCTGTATTTATGGTCGCTTTTATGAAGAACCGTATAAATCGAAAGCAAGCATTCTTCAGTGTATTAGAATGCCAACTGAAAAGAAATGACGCTCAGATGAGTTGGAAGACCATTTTGCAACCCATAGAAGTTCGGTTCGAGTCTCACATTGTCTTTTTAAAACTTACGAGTAAAACCTGTAACTTTAAAAAGTTTTTCGTGATTTTTGGCAGGTTCTGGGTTTGCATTTCTTCTTCTTCTTTCAGCGGTGCGAAATAGCAGCACTCAGGCCCTAGCCCCATTGTGCATCTGTCGCTAATTAAAGGATGCCTTCATACAGACCGGCGCCTAGCCGAAAGGCCACATCTTGTCCATAGAGGCGGTCCGTATGACAACATGCTCTAGAAGAGCGGAACCAAATAAGCGATGCCTCAGAAGAAGCAGCCTGAGGTACCGCAAAATGAGATGAAGGGAGGTTTCTTCTGCTTCGTTGCGGAATCTGCAACTTGGGTTCTCAGAGACGCCCATCAGATGTAGGTGTCTTTTAAAGAGGCCATGGCCCTAAGGAGGCCTGTGACTATCCCGAGGTACTTCCTACTGAACCTAAGAAACTGTTCGAACTTAACTCTTGAGGTCTGTGGATGAGTTGCTTCGCTTGTCTCAGCCCAGGGCGCGAAGCCCAATATCAGATGAACCGAAAGTGAGCCCAGTCTCTAATTACTTGCTGAATACTTGCTTGAGGTAGGCCGAGGGTTAGTTCAGGGCCTAAAAGGGATTCCAAGGAGCCCTCCTTGGCCAGGCGCTCGGCCTCCTCGTTGCCTGGAATGTTACTGTGACCGAGCCTTTCCAGGAACCCTCGACATTCCGCGACTAGTTTTAATTTTGTTTTTACAGAACTAGAGGTTTTTAGTGCTGCTTGGCTGTCGGAGCATATATAGATATGCCTATTTTAGTAGTCTCTGGCGAAAGTAGTCTGGAGACTAATATTGCAAAGACCTGGAAAACTGTAGGAAACTTGCTTAGTGCGAGGGACAATGTCATTCTAGATTGGTCACCATAAACGCCAGAATCGGAGCCCGTATCTGTTTTCGATCCATCTGTGAACCATAGTAGATCAGAAGATCTGACGCGGTTCATGAGCAGTAATGAGTATCCATTCCTTCCAGGGATAGTTATCTCGTAATTTCTGGTAAAGGAGTAGCAGAAAGACACTATATCGCTGCGAGGACTAAGCAGCAAGTCAGACTTTATCAAACGAGACAAAATCTGAATCACAATGTGGACGATGACGTGGTGCAACCAGCTCCCTTGATAGCAGAACTTTCTAGCCTTGGGAATTGGGTAAGAACCGTCTGTGTATGTTGCCCTGCAGTTGCGGGTCACCACACCAGTGAACCATAGGTGATGACTCGTCTAATCACCGTACTGTAGATCTACATCAACACTTGGGGGAACAGGCCCGATGTGATACCAAACGACATGCCCAGAAGATGGTCATGGTCTTTATCTGTCGGCTATGTGATTATTTCAAGGGTTAGACCCAGGTACTTTACTGTGCTTGAGAGTCTCAAAGCTGTCTCAAATATTATGAGTTCCATGAAGGTCTCCAATGTTATTTTTCTAGTATTAGAAATGCGACTTTGTCAGGATTAACTGTCAGGCACTGAGTTGACACCAGCTCTGCACTATAGATAGTGCTCCTTGCATTTTAGTAAATTTGGGATATTCTGTATTTATGGTTTCAATTTGCTGTTATGAGTAATCTTATAAACTGGAAGAAGATATTATTCTATCTGAAATGACGATATGATAGGATGGAAGTCAATTTCGTAGTCAAAAAGACTAGGTTTGAGTCTCACCTTGTCTACATTTTTAAAATCTAAAAACTGTGCCTTTTTAAAGTCCTTCGCGGTTTTTTGACATGATTCAAGCTTGTATTTTAAAGGAATTTATTTTGCAAACATCATCCTAGGGACATTTTGTATTTATGGTTTAAACTCCATTTTCTAAGTAATCTTATAAGCTGGAAAAAAGCATTCTTCTGTCTGAAGAGAAATCATGGGTTGGGAGTCCATTTCGTAGCCAAGATTCGATTTTCACCTTGTCTGCATTTTTAAGACCTAAAAACTGTAACTTTTTAATGTTTTTTGACAAGTGCTGAGCTTGTATTTTACAGGAATTTATTTTACAAACATCATCCTTGAGACATTATGTATTTATGGTTTAAATTTATGGGTAATCTTATAAACTGGAAGAAACGAAATGACGATCTGATATTGGAAGTCAATTTCCTAACCAAGAAAATTCAGTTTCGAGTCTCATCTTGTTCAGATTTTTAAGAACCAAAACCTTTCATGGTTGCTTGGCAACCTCTAAACTTATATTTTAGTGAAAGTTATTTTGCAGACATCCCTGGGATATTTATGTATTTGCTTTTACATATAAGCAATCGTATGAATCGAAATCAAACATTCTTCAACATGTTAGAACGCCATCTGAAAAGGAATGACGATCTGTTGGATTGCAATACCATTTTGCAGCCAAAAGGACTCAGGTTCGAGTATCATCTTGTATTTGCTTTTACGAAGAAACGTATAAATCCAAAGCACAAAGCAGCATTTTTCAGTGTGTTCGAACACCATCTGAAAAGAAATGACAGTGTGGTTAGAAGTCCATTTGGTAGGCAAAAGGACTCAGGTTTTAGTATCACCTTTTTAAGATCCAAAACCCGTAACTCTTAAAAAGACTTTCGTGGTTGTTTGACAAGCACTAAGTCTGTATTTTAATAAAATTTATTTTACGTGCATTTTTGCTTTAAATTTACTGTTGTAAGTGTGCAAAGTCAAACTGGAATTAGGCATTTTTCAGTTTAATAAAACAAAATCTTAAGAAACTGTTGACGATCTAACGGATCTCATTGGCAACCAAAAGAACACAAGTTTGAATCTCGTCTTAGCTAGCTTTTAAGATCCAAAAACTTTAACTCTTCAGAAAACTTTTGTGGCTTTTTGGCTTAATTTTTTCCAACCACACGTTTATTGTAAATATGGTCCTTGCGAAATTTTTTCAAAAATTAAATTTAAGATTTTTTTGAAATTTTACTTTTATAAGCAAACAGGAAGAGAAAACTTATTAGAAGAACAGCAGCTTTGCATTGTAACAAA
This sequence comes from Melanotus villosus, assembly GCA_963082815.1. Taxonomy (NCBI): domain Eukaryota; kingdom Metazoa; phylum Arthropoda; class Insecta; order Coleoptera; family Elateridae; genus Melanotus; species Melanotus villosus. The sequence continues at coordinate 14,287,709 of OY720423.1, forward strand.
GTCGTGCACGGAAAGGACCAAAACTTACAAACTTAAAAATATCAAAGACAGGAAATGTTCAGACCTTAAGTTCGAATTTAAATAGCAGCGTAGCAAACAGCTTTAAGAAAAAAATCTACCTGAACACATCGTTTGCAGAAAGCACATTTAAAACCGTACTATTTAAGAATATACCGATGCAAGCAAGCATTAAGTCTGAACTGCAAACTTAATTAGTCCATAAAAAGGCGAACTAAATGAATCCGCCTTCTCTTATGAATACCATACGGTATTTGTATACATAACAAATCGTCTGCTGGAGTAATTACAATTATTAACTCACAGTTTTGCAGTTCACAAGCGTAATTATCTTTTTTTTACTTATGGTGTTCGCTTCAGTAACTATATACAAATCTTTTAATAATTAACGTGGCGATGAAAAAAAAAAGAAAAAACTAGCGTGATATATAATCTTTACGGAAGTTTCGAAGAAGTTGCCAAATGAATTGCTTTTAAGTTTTGAGCACCGTGTCAGGTGCGGATTACGGGACATGCTCGCGTCTCTTTTATCCATTTAAAAGATCAATGAACACCCGCAAAAAATGTGCCCGAAAATCAAGCGGTCTCGTTTCTCACAGAATGAGTTAGAAATAAAATAAGAAACGATTTTGGCCAAAATTATAACTCTCTGTATTAAACCGTTATGCTCAGAAGCACGATTTCTCATTATGTGTAATTTGAGGCTCGTGATATGAACATCTCACTTGTGGTGGGCAGATTGTTTTTGCCGATCGTTATTGAAATGCGATTTGGGAGGATTTTGATTACGTGTTACGCTCTGGTATGTGCTGGTTATTTAATGGATGGCTTTTTCTAGGTTACTAATTTTTTTTTCTAAGTGGGTTAACAGCGAATCAAGGAAGTGCAGTAATTGAGTTGTATTCGTACCTCTGTAATCGCATTATTAAAACTCATAAAGTACGTGGATAAAGTTTAAGTACTTATTAAGCCAGGCATGCTGGATAATCACTTGCCTGGAAATTTCTTTAATTTTAATATCACGTAAATGGAGAAAACTCATTTGATTAATTTTTTTTTATTGAGTACCTATAACAAATGATCCAAAAATGTTGGATTCCCAAGCGGCTGTTGGTAATCAAAATTTAAGCTACAAATAATTTTTTTGAATAATTTTTACGTTTAAATTACGTAAAACAAATGTCTCCAAAAAATTGCTAAAAACTACTTAAAATAAAGTTTGAAGGGGAGGGTTAAAGACTTTTAGAAAAATTTTGAATTTTTTACTATTTAACAAGTTTTATTTTATATAAATAAATGATGATTTGACAAGGTATTCCAGTTTATATAACGTGTCATGTGTGTTTACGCATCAACATTCAGAGACCTTGCAGAACCACCAAATGTTTGATAACATACCGTAAAGGCTTTAGAACTAGTTTATTGAAACCCAAGTGTTTCTAAAATATAGTATTCTGTTAGCTTGCTCGTGTTTTAGTTAAATCTACGCACTTTAAACGAGTATACACACAGGAAATTAAGCAAATAATAGAACGAATTAAAACGGAAAATCGAGCTGAATTAGGAAAGCAACACAGGTTAGTAGTGGCAGACCTGCCATGGAAGCGACCAGAAGAGAGGGGGGGGAACAGAATACAGTAGAATAGCAATAAAGAGACTACAGGATCCCGATATGAAGAAAAGGTGCCAGGAAGAAACAGATGAGAATTTTGAAATGGAAATGCTTAATGAAAAGGAAAAAGGACTAAGTATTGAAGAAAGGTGGAAGATATTGAAAGAAGAAATGCAAGGGAAATATACGGAATATTGCAGATTAAGAAACACTAAAAACGTACGGATTGGTGGAACGCAGAAATACAAGAAGAGGCGAAAAGAAAGAAGAAAGCCTGGAAACATTACATTAGCACGAAAACGGAACCAGATATAAAGAATACCATAGACACAGAAATAAAGTAAAAGAAATGATAAGAGAAGCAAAGAAGGAGAGCTGGAAAAGATACGGAGAAGAAATTATGAAATTAAAATTACAGAAACAATAATAGAGGTTTCTGGAATAAAATAAGAGCAATAAGTGGAAGAAAAAGGAAAGAGATAAGAGGAATGAGATAATCAAGTGAAAACACAAATAAACGACGTACTTGAAATATGGATGGAGTACTATAAGGAAAAATATAAAGAAAAAGAAGAGGAGCAAACGGCACATGCAATATACAAAACCAGACAGAGGAAAATGAAAATGAAATCGAAATAGAAGAAATACAGCAAGAGGAACTCGAGGAGGCTTTAGGAAAAATACGAACGGAAAATGCGAGTATATTTGTATATTTTTAGATACTCAGAATCGTCCTTCAACGTCCAGTGCAATGATGTAGCACTGTATGAGTCTATCTTTAATATTTCAGCAATTATTCAATTGTTTTTGAAAAGTCTAACCTCACCTTGGACGAATGCCACTGAGAAATTATTTCGAAGCGACCGTTTTCTCTTAGGATTTAATTTAAGGACTATCACAGGTGGAATAGCTAGGATTACTCGACACTAGCGTTGCCAAGGCGATCAAAAAATGCTCCACTCGATTTTTCTCAAATTTTTTAAAAGGAACACCCCATATTTGACTTGCTAGTTAGATAGCCACTGTTTTGAGCTTTCATAAAATACCCAACTGGATAGGCCTGGCCTATATTTAATAGGCATGAAATTATTAAAATACAAATTTGAATATTTCAAATTTGTGATGTTCTTGACTCAAATCTCGAGTTTTCCAATTTTTCCACTGTAAATGCAATGAAATCTTCTTAATTTTTTTACAGATGGGTTTTTTACACAATAGTTGTTCAAAAATACAATGCAAAAAAGAATTGAAATACGATAACATCAAAAATGTGAAATCATAGACCTATTAAATTGGGCTTAAAACAGTCGCTATGCAACTAGTAAATCGAATTCCATTAAAAAAATTGAGAAAAATAGAGGTGAATCCTATTGTTGAGTTGTTCAAGGTATTCCATCGGTGATAGTTCTTCAATTAAATCCCGAGAAAGAACGCTTGCTTTGAATTTATTTCGCAGTGGCGCTCGTAAAGAGTTAGATTTCTCAAAGACAATTGAATAACTACTGTAATATTAATGATAGACCCCTATGGTACTACATCATTGCACTCATCGTTGAAAGTCGATTCTGAAGATCTAAAAATATATACCTAGGATATTCTATTTGAAATAATGAAGTCCACTTCCGGTGTAACCTGAAATTTTAAAAATATTTTAATCGACTCATAATATATAAGAACACTCTCTGTTTCTTTCTTATCCAGCTATCCAATATTTGATGTAAGCCTTCCCTTTATTTATCTAATATGTACGATCGTATATGCCTCTCTCATCCACGTCTTCCCCACTAAATACTTTAAGGGTATCATCATCCCATTCTTAGTCTTCCCACACTACACTTTTCTTGGCATGGTCGCCAGTCTGTAATCTTCTTTGTTCATCTTTGGTCTTCTCTTCGTACGATATGACCGGCCCATTTCTTTTCAGGTTCACCACTTTTTTAATTATGTCATCGACTTTGACTTAACCTTCTCTTAACCACTTATTTATTTTCCTGTATTTGCGTGAGATGCTTATCATAGGCCTTTCCATTGCTCTTTTAGACTTACTTTTAATCCAGTAATAGATTCTTTATTCAGACTCCACGTCTCTGATACATAAGTCACATGAAGCAGGACGCACTGATTAAACACCTTCATGTGTTCGGGATGGTAGATTTAAAGACATTTCAGAGCTTCTCAAATGCTACCCATCCAAAACGTGTAGGTCTTTTTATTTCGTTTAATTGGGCATCTTTATTTAATCCTATGTTCTGGCCTAAATAAATATATTCTGCCCTTCATCATGTTATTGTTGCACCCTGTAGATCGATATTGGACATGAATTTAGTTTTTTATTTGTTTATTTGGAGTCCTATTGCACTAGTAGCAGTATTTAGTTCATCAAGAATTTCTTGTAATTCCTTTAGGTTTGTGGATGCAAGGACTTGCCAATGCAATGCTCGACATATTGCCTTTTGCTTATTTTCGCATTCAAGTCACCAAGTACGAGTTTGTAGTGGATGGGACTCGTATGCAAAGCTTCTTCTATCCCTTCACGCGTTTCTTCCACTTCTTCGTCTGATTGATTTATAGTTGGCATGTACACCTTTATTTTTATTATCATGAATATAACCCTAATTGATATGGCTTTAATTTCTATTACCTCCAAAAACACTATCGTACAAATTTTCATATGGGTGCTGTAAGTAATTCCCAAGAAACGTCTAGTCGACGGTCGTCGTGACAAACCCCATATTATAAATTCTAAAACAATTATTTGACTGATCTCAGTTATACGATTAATTTAATTTAAAATAATGTTAGTGATAATCCATTAATCGAATAAAAGAAATTAGTCGATTAATCGAGTAATCGCAAATTTTTGACTAATCGAATGATTCCGAAATTCCGCTGATTGATTAAACGTGAGTAACCAAATAATGGCCAATTCTCGATGAGTCTATTTTTTCTCTAATCGATTAGTCAATAATTCATTATGAACAATTTTATCAGAACTAGTCAGAACCAACACAATACCAAGGTAATAAAGGGAAATGTTTAATTTAAAACAATCTTAAAACTTTAAGAACGGGGTGTGTAATTAACCTTATGAAATTAAACTCAAAATCGATCATTTTAAGTCGAAAATTGTGATACAGGTTTAATTACAAAAACTATAAATTTTCTTGTATAATTCTTGAGTAAGTAATTAGTTTCCACATTAAACCTAACAACCTTCCACGGTCAAGAAATCACTGATAATACAATCATAGAAATTCAAGAAATAGTTTGCTAAAATGGATTATGTGTAAGTTTGTAGAATTTTGTGTTCTGCTATTGCCGTCCCTCCATTGAGGTTTCTCCTCTCTATTAATTTTTCAATTAAAAGCGCAGAGCACGAATGGCAGTGTTAAAGTAACGATATCGATTTAAAGATTGCTAAATATTGTTAATTAGTCATATTTTTTATAAATAACTTCTTGACGTTTGATTTCAATCGCCTTTGTTGTGTGGACGTCTACACAGGTAAGAACTTTAATCTTTTAATTTTGTACTCATTCGATTTTAATTTTAGTTTAGTAATCAGTATGTTATTAAATATCATACGTCAATATGTAATTACCACAATTTTGGTCTTATCTAAAGTATAAGGCATTTAAATATTCCACAATTTATCTGCATGTACCTAACAGGAATTTTTCCTCCGGTATTAAATAAACATCTGTTGGTCTTCTTTCACGTATGACTTAAAAACTTAAGCAGGTTTCAAGCCCGTATTTATGTTAAAGCAGTTATTAGTTAATTAGTTGAGTTATATTTTAGCAACTGGTGGTGAAAATCAAAGAAATATAAAACTCATTTGCTTGCATAACTAAAATTCTAACAGCTACTTACAAACATATTTCTAAATTCTTAGACAAAAATGTTTCAACATGTTTTAGTATTCCATTGTGGATTTTTTACGTTTTAGAATAAACAGTTTAGAAGTATTATTGTCAAATTGATATATTAAATACGTGTGTTAGTTAACATTTATTCCGTAAATATCAACGAACTAAAACTTAGATTTTGTTGTATTTATTACTTGCTAACTAATAAATATAAAAATTTTAATTGTAAATGTGGTGACTTCAAACGTTTCTATTTCGCATTATTCATCTGATGATATTTATAAAATTAATAAAAGTTTGAATAAATTATTTTTAATTTTCTAACTTAGTTAGTAATTTCTTTTAAACTATTATTGTTTACTGCATTTCGATCATCAATTCTGCCAACTTTTTAAATGTTTTTTGTATGTTAAAGTTCATTGAAAATTTTTCTAAAATAGATGAATACTGAATTTTGAGTTTTGATTTTACTTTTCTTTGTTCTCAGAAAGAACGATTTTTTAGTTTAATATGTTATTTGATTTAATATATTTAATTAAATAAATGGTAAGAATTATTAACTTACCCAAGTTGCTTTATACAATTCCTACAATATTTTAAAGAATTATTTTTAATTACTAAGCCTCTTTCTGTGTCTTTCTGCCTACAATTAGGGATTAGTTAGGTATTAGTAAGTTTCTTTTTATTCTTATCTGAAATAATAATTACAGAAAATATTACCAAAGCATTAAATTAATTTATTACAAAACGCATTTTCAGACTAACGTTCAAGTTAAAGGATTTCTTCGGGTTAACTTAAACGATTATTATTATTATTGGTATACTTAATGAGAAAGAAAATAACCAATATACGGAAAAATGGAAAATTTTATGAAATGATTCATAAGAATACATATCCGTTTTGGTTATTTTTAAATGTCATTTATTACCTAATATATCTTTCCAATAGTTTATGCAACGATGATTTATTTTATACTGTAACAAAGTCATTCTAAATTCATCATTTATTCATTCTCAAAGTAAAACCTGAAACATATTTTTAAAACAATATCAAGAAAATCTGTTTGAATCTGATATTTTTGAAATTTAGACATAGTTGCGTTTAAGTAAAAGGTGCTTAATTTTACTTCAATACGCCTTTTCCTCAGCTTGAAGGTTTTAAATCACGAAAGTGTTACAGTAGAAATCACTCGCTTGTTGTTTTATGTAAATTATCGGATTTACTTTAGTCTAGTTGTATATTTAGACTTCCCAGTTACATCTAAAGATTGCATGGTTGCATACAATGCTATTGCATACGTCACGCCTCTTCTTATTTTTGGTATTCAGTTAGTGGGTTTTAATCTTAGGGAATTTGCAAATTTTAGGTTGGCTTTCGTCAGAGAATTCTGTCGGCAAATTCGTTACTTATTTTCTTCTACGTTAGTCATCGGTCAAGAATAAGCGAAATTTAGCAAATGAATTTGAAACAAATATAAATTTAATTCCTTCAAAATTATGACTTTATAATTAAAAATAAATAGAATACCAATTGCATTCATTATCTCCAAATTTAGATTAAAAATTATTCAAAATTTATTTAAAAAAATAAAAACGTAGATTTCTAAGTCTTCCTAAACGTCTTCGTAAATTATAACATATTCCTTAATTTCTTTACAGCAAAATATCAACAACGAAAATTTTTCCATCCTAACTAAAGCTGTTATTGTATATTTGCAGGAAAACTTTAATTCTAACATTTTTAAAATTACGTAGAAAAAATTAATAAAAATATTAAATTTGTAAGTCATTGATGGGGAAGGGTAAAATTATATATTTCTATATTTTCAGATTTTCGGAGAATATTGCAAATTATCAGAAAAGATTTGGACTCGTTTTTAATGAAATGCAATAATGAACAAGTAAGTAAAGATTGTGAAGTTTAAACAACTTTGTAAATTATAACATATTCTTTAAACATTTCCAAACAAAAAGGAAAATCCATAAAATACAGTATGAAGATTGCTAAATAGCAAAATAAAGCGGACAACGGAAATGCCTAATATGGAACAGCATGAAATAAACCTTAGTAGAAAATCCTCACTTATGAAATTCTATTAGTTATTCTTTGGTATTTTATCCAATAAAGAATAATAATAAATAACCTCTAATTATCTTATTTTGATTTTGTGTAATCCTGCTTTAACTAGCCAATCGTTTTCCGTCCATTTTCTATTTTTAAACAATTAATAAATAATAAAGGGGAATTTTATGATCTTACCCATGCATTCCATTTATCACGGCACTATTTAAACAGAAAATTTCATGATTAAATTACAAGGGCGGCGAAAATATATCAACCCGCGGCTGGTCGAACATCTAAGAACGGCCCTGAGTACAAAAGACACACAAAAAAACACCATAAGGCAACGGATCTAATCGAAAAAGTACGAAACACTTAATAAATGAATATATATAATCGAGTTTAACAAACTGCAGTTGCAAATAACAGTTGTTGAAATTTATAAAAAACTTGTAGTAATAAATATTTGACGAGGATGATTTATCATTACGGGCCCGTTCCTCTTTTAAAGAAGAAGAGATTGCCAAAGAGTAGTAAATAGTTAAATGATGTAACTAAAAATTTGCACTTACTGTTGTAGTAATCAGATTAAAAATACTGTAGTTCGTCCAATACCGAAAAAATGTTGGTAGTACTCAGGTTGTCTGAAATAAATGTTCCTTAATTAAACCGAAGGTGATTCAGTATTTTTTCGCGAGCATTACGTCTTGATTAAATTTTCTATTGTTTGCTTTTGTAGTATAATAAATTATACATTCCAAGAATAACTGTTAACAATATTTTTAAACGTAATTACAAACCAGTCACTTAACAGCCGGTTTCTTCTCTTCCGTAAAATACAGAGGATGTTAACTGGACGGTTTTATTAGAGCCTTTGGTTTAGCTGCAGATTTAAAGTTATGTTATCTCTAAGGCTTCTGGGAACCGTGTTTAGTGAAGATGGCGTTTTGTCTTCCCACGAGGAAAACGACGATGACCTGCGTGTCGCTGAAAATGATCAAGTCATCGGCTACTAAAGAAATAGGAAAGAGTCGCAATCAACACGCATCAAACGCAAAAGTTCATAGACGTACCTTAAGGTGAAAACGGAAACTTATCGTTTAGGTTAAAAATAAAAGGGCTTTTATGTCGTCTAAATCGGATTCTTTGTTGATCTTTAATGGCGAGATCAAAATATTAGCGTTTTCAATTTTCGGAATTTTTCAAGAGGAAAATTGCAATTTTCTTTCGTGCGCCTCTGGCGCATCGAAACGCCGATCTCAGTTTATTTCATGATATCACTTAACGTATGATATGCTTAGTATCCGAACAAAATCTTACGTGGAGAGCATGTCGGAGGAGAATTGGTAATAAAATCGAACGCTTGTTAGATAACGCTGTCGTCATGTTCGATTTCAATGTTTTCTTGGCAAAAATTAAATTGCTTTACTGGAATTCTCTACGGGGTATACAAGCAGGAAATCCACGTTGCAGAAACGAAAACGTCCCGTTTTACAAATTGACGATGATTCTGTAAAATTACTGTTAACTTACTGAAATCAAGATGATATCTTTTTTAAACCATGCATTCTTTCGTAGCTGGAGTAGTGATTATTATTTTAAAAGCTAAATTATTTCGAAATTATTGTGTGCAGAGAAAACATTGACCCTGGTTAATAATTCGACTTACAAGTTAATAATTCAAGTAAATCTGAAACATCTGCTAAGTAATCATCCACATCAATCGGAGAATGAAATAGCCCTAACAGTTAAGGACTGACTGCACTTGACTGTGGATCATCATATGGTAGACGGATTAAAAGACTGGTTAAACTAAATGCAACCAAGCAACCGCGAAAAATAATTTATTTTTTAACACATACGTATTCTGCTTTTATGTAAAATTTAATTGGACTTGATCAACTATAAAATGCAAACAGCTGGTTTGCAAGCAGGTTATAATAATACTTAAATTTAAAATTGTTGTTAACCCACGCCTGCGTAGATTTATTACTTTAAGCCAAGGGCCATTTTTAAAATACGGTTTTTCGTTCGGATTAAATATTAGGATTATTAAGTTTCATAAAAAACCTTGTAACAGTAACATTCTGTTCTGTTACTTTAAAGGAAGGCGAAGAAACACTGCCTTAAAATGTGCAAAAAAAACTACCTCAATTACTAAATTCACATTGAAATAAGATGAGCAGCTAATTAAGCTGACAGTTTTGGTGTGTTTTACTTACGTTGTATGATATGATCAAATAAATTTATTAGAAATATTCTTGTTAATGAGTTGGAACCGGTGAAAAACAAGTGACAAAACTGTAAAGCCAATATGGAATCCATCAGATGTTTGAAATAGGATTGGTCCACAAACAAACAAACGCCTGTGAAAGATGCGCCAATGTTACCTGCTGTTTAACAAAATTGCCCTATTCTGTTCCCAAATTTATTTGATCACGGGTTATGTTCATTAACAGTTCTTACGAGAATTTGTTAGAAATTACTTGTTTTCTAAGAATTTCTTAAAGTAGTTCTATTTTTCAAATGCCTTAATTCGGAATGATATGTAAATAGAAACAATCGTCGAAGTTTTTATATTTAAATTATAAATAGAAAGAAGCATTCTCAGTTTGGTGAAGAACGTTTTTCCAAAGAATGGCGACGTTTTCAGTTGTAAAAGTGGTACTTAATTTAATTATACAGGTTGCTTATTCACTTTTAAGACTTAATTGATCTCGTTTTAAACGATTACTTGCAAGACATAAAAGTATATCGATAAAGGATCGCGATGCAGGCAAAAAGCTCGTTTGAAATTTTAGTATTGAAGCGTTGAAAATTCTCGAAAGAGCGCTTATTATTAACTACGGTTTTTGTGACCTTTAATAAAATGTAGTAAGTGAAGCAAAGACTTGTGTTGAAATGTTTTGTATTCTGTAATTGTTCACATTCAATGTATTGTTCCTTTCTTACTATAACAATGGGGTTTTAAGTGATGTTTTTATGAGTTTCTTTGGAACGCTTAAGTGATTCTTGTTCTCCTCCGTATGCTTATCTATAGATACTTTGTGATTTTATAAGTATTATACTGAATTAAAAAGTACTTAGGGGGATTTATGACCTTAAAGACTGTTAATAAAACCATTAAATGAGTTTATTTTGAAATTTATACTTTACTATTAAATCAATCATTTACAGAATTCAAATCAATGGATTTAATTTAATTCAATTCTAATCAACAAAACAACTGCTTAAAACATGTTAATTGCCTTGTAAAACTTAAAAGTTAAAAAAAAAAGCTTAAAAGTGCCCATTTTTATGAAATAAACGACAATCTTTAGTATAAACCACGTATAAACTAGACCAAGAAAATGTTTCTTTTAAATTTCGAATTTCCAACTTAATTTATTTTATTTTAAATATGACCAGAATGCTAGCTGTTGGCACGCGAATTATAAATATGAATAATTAAAATGTATTTTCGTAACAATTAATCACGGACCCAACAAATGTAGTATTTTCTGAAAGCTTAGAAAAGCGGCTATCCAATAATGTCATACTGCATAGGGTATTCAATTTAAAATAAATAAATAATAAAAAACTTTAGAATTTTTTCGTCTTAATAATTTTGTTGAAAATAGATCTACAAAATAACGCCGTGAAAAACAGCTTACATGTCGACTTGCTTCCGGTGTGATATTTGTCTAAAGTGAGTTATTGCTATCACAAACAAGTGAATAATTTCTAAAGTATTAATACTCGACCCATACAAATGCTATATCATTACTTCATTACAATAAGCATTAAAGGTAGAATAATATCTGTTAAGGCAGTTAGGGATTTTTACCCATTAAAATTGGTAGTCCTTACCAAGGTTGACTACGTCACTGAATGACACGAAGCCACCCGGTATATCCGCTTAGCAAGTCTTGTCTTGCATCAACCACCACACAAGTTTCACAGTAATGTAAGTCAAGTCAAGTTTGTGCCGGTCCACGTTTTATATATTTTTCAGTTCCTTCAAAGTTTAATATACATTTATACAGGGCGATTCAAAAGTATTGGTATTAATTTTAAGGGTAGGTAGAGCATATCAAATAGAACAACTTTTTTGGTAAACCATGTGTCGCAAGTAAACGGTAAGCCCCCAGAAAAAAATTAAAAAGATCAATACAAACATTGTTTTGGGGGTCACTGGAATAGGTTCTGCTTACATTCAAAATCTAAATTTATAAATCGCCTTTCTTGTCCGTACTGATACGAGAGCCCAGATGTGATTTGTACGTCGTACGTATTTGTAGTCAGTTCATTGTTCGCTTTAAAGGTGCACTTTCGAACGCTTTAATAGAAGATCATCCTAACCTCTTAGCAACCGAATTAATTGACGTTATTTTAATTTGCAGGCAAGCCCTTGAAAATGCTGCAGCAGCTCTGAAAGACAGTTTGTTTTTGTGTTGTGTGTGTGTGTTTTTGTGAAAGTTAATAGAGGAACATTTGAATATCTTCTGTAAGTCCTGTTCCTTTTTATTAACAACAATTTTTTCTAATATCACTTTTTAAACATGCCAGTAATTGCTTTCTGCCAGTCTCAAGCCTGTAAAAATGTGAGAGGAAAGTGAAATCTATAAATTACAAAATAAATTGCGTAATGCTTCATTTATTTTTCCAGGGTCAAATTTCTAGCACAGTATTTTTAAGTGCATATTAGCCAACGGTTCTCAAAAGTGTATAACCAAATTTAAAATAAACAAAAATCGCGATAAGTTTTAAATTTTTGTTGTAATGTACTTCTATTAAGGTCAGCATACCCATTTAATTTAATGTCAATACTTTTGAAGCACTCTGTATAGTTTATTTAAGTGTACTTATTTACTTTGTTCCCGGCATCTCATGGAAGCTTTAATCAAGCATCTCACCGCCGGTCCTGCAACTAATATTACACGAACAAGCGTTTACAAAAAATACACTCAACTCCGCCTGCGACATTCGGTGGGTGGATTGAGTCGCCCAGCGATGTCGTTGCCGGTCCCAAGCCCGGATAAAGGAGGAGGGTTGGTGGAACGGGTTAGCAGCCTACCCGCCGTAAAAGATAATGTAGCTCACAGAACCAATGATGCCTCGGACGCTGGACGGAAAATTAAGTTGATGGACACTGCGAGAAAACGGAAAAAGCGAATATGGAGATCTACAGCATTACGTCTCGGATGCTGGAACATAACATCCTGGACTAACAAAGATCAAGAAATAGTAATAGAGATGAACAAACACAACATTGACATATGCGCTCTCTCTGAAACAAAGAAGAAAGGAAAAGGAAGCGCCAGATTTCAAAACTACATTCTCATTTACAGCGGAGTGGAAAAATTAAATAGAGCCCAATCCGGAGTAGGCCTCTTACTTCATGAAAAGTTTGAACAAAATATTGACAGCATACAGTATATTAACGACCGATTACTGCAGGTAACCTTGAATCTAGATTCAGTAAAAACACACATTATAAGCGTTTATGCACCTGATACCTCAAAACCAAGAGAAGAGAAGGAACTTTTCTATGATAAGCTGCAAGAGGTCCTAGACAATATACAAATTAACGAAAAGATATTCATTATGGGCGACATGAACGCAAGGGTTGGCAATGGCGTTATTAACGGTATAAAACAAAAATATAACGAAGAGGTACAAAATGAGAATGGAGATAGATTGATACAATTATGCACGCAAAATGAGCTCCGAATAAATAACACCTTTTATCCACACAAACTCCAATACAAATATACGTGGATGAACACCAGAGGACAACAGTCAACAATTGATTACATACTTACGAATAGAAGCATACACCCTAAGTATATACTGGACGTTATAGCATTAGGGTCTGCAAACTTGGGCACAGACCATAGTCTAGTGCTTTGTAAGTACCGAACCATAGTAACCCTGAAAAAAAGAAAGGAACCGGAATATATTAAAAAACTTAATATTGAATCAATAGAAAATGATAGCACCCAGTTTCTATACCAACAGAGATTAAAAGAGAGAATTGCCAAGAATCCAGTTACAGTTAGTGATGATGTTGAACAATCATGGGATAAGTTATGTACAAATATAAGGAAAAGCGCAGAGGAAGCTCTAGGTATCAGAAAAGTAAATATAAACAACAGACGTAACACCAAGCCCTGGTTCACTGAAGAAATCAAAACACTAGCTACAGAAAAGCGACAGGCATATTTAAGATTTAGATGTAATAAGATACCAGAAGAACGTAATGCATACATACAGAAGAGAAATCAAGTAAATGAAAGAATTCGAGAAATAAAAAAGGAGTTTTGGGGAAAATTCTCCAAGGATATGGAATATGATTTATATGGCGGACAAAAAAAGGTATGGAACATGCTACGAAACAGAAAAAAGCCAATTAACGAATACGTAGAAACAAAAAGTATAACACCTGAGCAATGGACCGACCACTTCAAAAATCTATACAAGACTCACCCTACAAATGTAGAAGAAGAAGTTATATTGAATAATAACGACGAGATGGATGATCCAGTTGAAATTACTGAAGATGAAATAGCATCGGCGATTAAAAAATTAAAAAATCGAAAATCCCCCGGTCTCGACCAAATCACAAACGAAATGATCAAGTACGGAGGAGACGCACTTACTCCCCAATTAACCATCTTTTATAACAAAATACCAAACCAATGGCGCTCGAGCATAACCATCCCAATTTTCAAGAAAGGATCGAAAATCAATCCTCAAAATTATAGAGGTATATGTCTACTAAGCAGCATTCTGAAATTATTAACAAAAATAATATCAGAAAAAGTAGTTTCGAAATTAAAAGTGAGCGAGGAACAGCAAGGCTTTCGCCAAAACAGCTCAACTATAGATGCTATATACATTCTACGCCAGCTTATAGAAAAATCCATCGAATACGATAAACCAATATATCTTTGTTTTATTGACCTAACGCAAGCATTTGATCGGGTCAAACTAGAGGATCCTCTTAACATATTAGAACAAAACCATATCCAGTCAAAAATAATTAAAGTTATTAAAGAACTAAACTATAACTGTGTTACCAGGATAAAAACAATGGGAAAATTAACTGACGAGGTACCAGTTTCCTCTGGAATAAGACAAGGGGACAGTCTAAGTCCTACGTTGTTTAATATTGTCATGGACAAAATTATTGAAAGTGTAAAAACGGTCAACGCCGGATTTAGAATAGGAAACAAGATCTTAAAAATAATTTGTTACGCTGACGATGCCGTAATCATGGCAGAAAATGAAGACGATTTGCAACGTCTCCTATTCAAATTCAAGACAACATCTGAAAAATTTAACATGGAAATATCTACCAGAAAAACGCAGTCAATGACAATATCTAAAGAACCGTTGCGCTGTAAACTAGCAATAGACGACCAAATAATCACTCAGGTGATGAATTTCAATTATCTCGGCATACAGATATCCAGCAGTAGAGATATTAAACAAGAAATACGGGCCCAAGCCACGAAAGCATCATCCGTGTCAGGGTGCTTGCGAGATATTATGTGGAGGAACAAATTTATGACAACTGAGAGTAAGACACGCATATACAAATCGTGTGTCAGGCCAATTTTGACCTATGCCGCAGAAACACAGGCTGAAACCTCTAAAACAAAACAAATAATACGAAGCACGGAAATGAAAACCTTGCGCAGTATAGCTGGAGTAACAATAAGAGATAGAGTAAGGAGTAGTAACATAAGAGAGACATGTAGGATCGATGACATAGTACGATGGGTGAGAGGAAGACGTAGGCAGTGGAGAGATCACGTAAATAGGATGGATGAGAACAGACTAGCGAAAATAATGAATACACATAAACCTACAACCAGAAGACCGCCAGGACGCCCACCAAAGAGATGGTGCGAAAGCTGGACATAAGCATCTCAGGACAATACTTAGAGACGCATTGGAGAAAACAGGACTAAGTCCTAAATTAAGTAGAAGAAGAAGAAGAAGACACTCAACCCTTAACAATATCTAAAAATATATAGAATGTTCCATTTAAAAAATATAGCTTTACGTTAACACGTTTTTATTGAATACCCTGTGCATTGAAAAGAAATTTTAGGATATACAGAACATCAATCCATGCAACTGTCCTTAATAACATTTTGACAAAATTGGGATAATAAAGACGCTGTAGAAAAATCCCAGATAGTTGGGATACCAGGTATATGTTAGCACTAAAGGCCTGGTAGCTCCCTGGCTTGATTCATCATTTTTCTGTTGCTCTCTCTTCTTTCCCAGTTTGTCATGCTCAGTTAACACAGGTCTTCTTCCTGCATCTTTTCAATTAACCATTTTCTCGTCGTTTACCTTTTTCTTACCCCTTTTAGTCTGCTTACAAGGACTTGGCGGGGGACTCTTTCGACTGGAATTCTATCCACAGGTGTCCTAACCACCTTAGCCTTGCACTTTAATTACTCCGATTATACTTGGCTGTCCGAACAGCCTTCTCACTTCTTTATTACCATAATTATTCGTAGTACTTTTCCTTCCTATACCCTGAGAGGTAGTTGGACCGATTTCCATAGTGCCTTCACCTCACACGCATTAAGTCGCCACTGCTCTAATTACAGGCATATAAGTAAATTCTCTATTTTGTGGCTAGTGAAACTATATTACTCTTTAACAACTTGTTCAATGCGTATACACATTTATTTTCTCCGTTAATCTTGCTCCTCTTTCCTCACCTCACTACCAAAAGGGTTTCTCCAACTATCGTTCCAAGTAGTTGAACACCATGTATTTCGTTTTGTTTTCGGTTATTTCTAGACCCATTGACCGAACAACTTTTTCTAAACCTATTGTTACTCTTACTGTTAATACTTCCTTGCATCTTGTTATTAAAGTCACATCGTCAGCAAAAGCCAAAGTTTGGTGTCTTCTGTAGTATGTTAGTCCTGTCTTACCAATATTTGTATTCGTCAGTATTTTCTCCACTATCAGTTAAATAATAGCGCTGATAACGAAACATCTTGTCTATCATTATTCTGTTTATTGTCTTTTCAACTGTCATCTTGACCAAATTTATTAATTTTCTATTTACTTGTAGTTCATTTAAGATTTCCCGGAGTTTCAAACTATTAACACTGTTGTAACTAGCCCTGTCGATATTGAAATTTCAATATCGATAATATTTGCCAAAATGTTATCGATAATATCGATTTATCGATAATATCGATTTATCGATAATATCGATTTATCGATAATATCGATAATACCGATAATATCGATAATACCGATATTATCGATAATATCGATATAACATCGATAATACCGATATTATCGATAATACCGATAATATCGATAATATCGATAATATCGATAATATCGATAATATCGGTAATATGGATAATATCGATAAACATCGATATTATCGGTAATTAATACCAATAATATCAATTGCTAATTAATTACTGGTCTATCATACCGGTAATATACTTAATTAATACTAATAACTTCTGTATCAATATTATGTATAGATTATTATATTATGTAGATACAATGTGATGTTTTAAAAACTCAATTGCAGCAGGCCGTATTCTGTCTTAATAACCTTAGAACTGTCTGTATTAAGTCAGAATACGACCTGCTGCAACTGAGTTTTTAAAAAATCACATTGTATCATGATATCTACTAACTAACTTGTACTTGTATTATCGATATTAGCGATATCAATATTATCGATACTTAAATTATCAATATACTTGTTAGAGACATCTGCCGAATCTGACTATTTAAGATATATAAGAGATAACGTGCAGAAAATTTGGGGAAAAATTTATTGATTTAATATTATTGAAAATTATCGATATTATTGAAAATTATCGAAAATATCGATATTTAAAACATGAATATCGATGTATCGATAATATCGATAAATATCGATAATATCGATAAATGTCGATAATATCGATAATATCGATAATATCGATATTAATCGATAATATCGATATTAATCGATAATATCGATATTAATCGATAATATCGATATTATCGATATTATCGATATTATCGATATTATCGATATTATCGATGTTTATCGATATTATCGATATTTATCGATATTATCGATACATCGATATTCATGTTTTAAATATCGTCTTCCGATATTTTATTAAATATCGATATTATCGATATATCGATAATTTCTGCCAGGGCTAGTTGTAACCCTGTTTAGAATCTATAAAGAGTACATGCGTTTTAAGCTTATATACTTGACTCTCTGCCGAAATTCCGTTAAGGTTATATTTTGGAGATGCTTAGCGGCGTCGAATAATATAAAGCTAGTCGTGTTAAAATGGTTTTATTTACAAAAGGAAAGTATTTACAAATTACAATGAAACGTCGTCGAGTGTCGTTCGTGCCCAACTAACTGTGTACTGCCAGGGTAACACCTCGCATACCGTTAATGTTGTTAACCCTTTAGTCCCGTTAGATTTTGCTAACCCTAAGAACAGTTAGGTCTTCGGCGGCGTCACGAAGTCGGCTGACACCACAATATATTTGGTCAGTGACAGATGTCTTCCATGGGAATCCGCATTGTTATTGTCCAATTTTGTCTTCAACTTTTTTTTACAACTTATTTTTATATCTGTTGCTAAGTTCTTGTATATCATGTTAAGCAGAGCAATCCCCCCCCCCCCTTTAAATGTGTTGGAGGGGAAACCTTCAAAAGGGTCCCCGCGGGAAGATATTCTATTCCGCGGGGTAGTATGGGACTTCTACCCACTAAAATCCCCCCTGTATGCGAAGACGTCATCGCGTAATCACCGGAGCATTACTTTGGGATGACTTCGTTTCCCAGTTCACCAGTTCATGTAACCTCTCTGTTCTGTGTTTCTGTTGCAGCATCCTTCTTGCATTCTCCTCCTTTGGCCTTAGAATGCTAGTGATCATTTTTTTAATTGCCTCCCAGTTTTATTTTCTTTCGATCATTATGTCTATTACAGTTTCCTTTTTATCGTTCTGCCCACCTCCGTTGTTGCTTGGAGCCGTTGCTCCTCGCACCTTTTGCATGCCAAGAAGGTGCCTGAGCACACCTTCTTGGCATGCAAAAGGTGCGAGGCTATCCATCTCGGCACAATACCAGCACTGGCCCTCCTCCTGCTTTTTATTTATTTTCAACTAGGTTCCGAAACAGCCATGCCCACTCAGAAATTGGGCAATGTAGTAATCCACCTCGCCATCCTTTCTACTTATCCACTTCTGCGTGTCTGTTACTACCTTTTTTGTCCATTCCGCTTTTCCACTTTCCGCTCTTCATCTCTATGCCCACCTGTCAGCTATGTCTTCCATTACCTGAGATTTGTGTTCTTGACCCCTTTCATGTACCTGCTTCCTACCCTCGACCTGCAAGTATATTGCTGTAATTCCGGCTATCATCTGTACAGACTCGCTGGAGATAGTCCTGGGTCCACTACATACACGAATAGTAATCCTTCTCTGCTGTTGAAGTATCATTCTCTTGTACTTTGCGTGTAATTATGGCATATTACTTTGGTACATTTTTTATTTAGCGGATATATTATTGCTTCTTCCCATATTTGGGATATTTCTCCCTTCATCCATACTTGTTTGATTAAAAGGTATATTCTCTTCCACATTTGTTCTCCACCATATTGGATCATTTCGGCTGCTATATTGTTTTTCATAGCTGCTATAAAGTCATTTTCTTTCTCATATCCTTGCAACTCCTCTGTTGTTTTTCTTGTTGGGTTATTTAAGAGTTCTTCTGGATTCGTGTTCTTGTTTAGCAGATCGTCAAAATATTCAACTCATAAGTAACTGCCCTCTTTATCTCTGAAGAATATCGCCTTTACCTGGTATCCCTACTTATTTTTTTAATTTCCTGGTAAAAATTTCTAATTTCTTTATTTCTATATTTTTCTTTGACATTGATAATTATATCCCCTAGGCGTTTTCTCTTATTTTCTATAAATATTAATTTACATATCTTTCTTTTTTCCCTGTGGCCTGGTTCTCCACCGTCGCTAATGCTATAATTTTCTGACCTTTTCCTCGGGACTTCTGCACAATTTTGGTTGAACCATTCTTTTTACTCCGTTCCAAGTTTTCCAACCGTGCTTTTGTGCTTGCGTTGTTGTTTATCTAAATGTCCTCTATACTTACACATAAGCTGATTTCTGTAGTTAGGTTTTGCTCTGCATCTTTCTTGTATCTTTTTTGTATTGAGTACTGATGTTGTTAGGTCTCACCCTTAGTAGTCATTTCCGCAATTAAATAATATGCAATCTTGTTTCTCTAATTTCATTACCTTCAACTTTCGTTTCCTGAAGCGCGACTACATCAGCATTTCACTTTTTACCTTGTTATTTGGATTTTTTCAACTTAACCAAACTGTTTTTTTGGTTTCTATTATGTCTTTTTTTTTGTTAAAGTTTCTTTTGTCTTTGTCTTTTATGATAGATAAGATAACCTCTACTTTCTCTGTATCCTGCCAGAGTCGTCATCGTACTTTCCTGCTTCTCTTCGACTTTCAGTTTTTGGGTGTACCCTTGCTCTTCACAAGCTTTCCAGTTTTTAGGTATCAAATTATGAATAAGCTTTTTATTAAATTTAATGTGATTCCTCTAAAATCAATATTTTTCAAGGATTTTATTAATAGTTTATGATTCACCGTGTCACAGGCTTTCAAAAACACGGCGACCATTGAGTAATTACCATTTTTCCGTGATCAATGAGTAAATTGCTTTTCTGATATAATGTACTTTATTGAATATTTATTTATAATAGGTTTTAAAAGATTTCTAGTTAAAGTTAAGTTAAATTTATAATAATAGATATAGGTTTGTAATTCGTGACTTTTAAAGAGAGGTTTAACATCAGCAATTTTAAAAATGCTTGGACTAATACCATTTTCCATATAATATATAATTTAAAATAATTATTAACATTATTGTTGAAATGTTAACCCTGGTAATACATTACTTTTTAGATTATATTTTCCTTTTCATTTCTGTTATATCAAATAAATAGATAACAACATTTTAAAAGACGAAGGAATTACAGAAGATTTTTGTATTTTATCTCTATTTATTAAAAAAATTATTAAAGGCATTTGCAATTTCCAAAAGATTAGCGACGTCCTGAGTCCGGAGTTTTGTTTGTACTTCCCAATAAAGTTTGTCTCCCGTATTTACAAATCTAACTAGGCCTTCTGTAACCCAATCCCTTTTCTTATCTTTACGTCTAATTTTTTATTATACGTACAATAATTAAGTTTCAGTAATATTTGCAATTTTGTCTGTAAGTAAAGTACCTATTTCTTCCACATCTTCAATATTTTCCTTGTTTACTTTTCGCTTTTCAGCATCATCAATTTTACAAAATTGCCCAGATTTATTTTCATTTAATTGAGTTAATTTATTATCAAACTGTATAATAATGAATATGGAAAAGTGGTATGCAATGTTTGTTTGTAAAACTGCTCATGTAATTTTATCTATGATTTCTTTTGTTTGTATTACGCAAATTAAAATTCCAATTACATCATTCAATTCCACACGAAAAAGTGCCTTATAAATGTTTTTATTTTTATCTCTACAAAAGAATTTTCTGAAACTTCAATTTTCACTTGTAGCTCGAAGACAAAAGACGATTTCAAAATTCGGTTTGTACCGTTAAATTTCTCTCAAAAATTTGGCCCAAGACACCTTTATTACTTTTTGCGTAACTGTAAGAGTTAAGGAAAACGGTCCACCCTGTACATATGCGAGTAAAAATATATTAATAAAAAACATTTTAACTTTGTGGATAACAGTTTATTGGTAAAAGAAGATCCTTAATTCTCAATTTTATTTTTATTTTATACATGAAGGTGTTTGTTAAGATAAAAAAATGACTATTTTATTGCTTTAAAACATTTTCAGTTTTTAAATTAGGCAAAGCAGTATACACTTGAAAAACGTTTAAATTCAACTCGTTTTATTATTCATGATAACTAATTTTAATGTTTGGTATTAATTTTTTCCCCAAAGTGATTTATTCGTATGTACATATGTATTAAACATTTACAAACGCTTATATGTGTGTTGAGCATGTAATAACAAATCAGTAAAGCCATGACTCTTAAGTAAGCAACAAGTTAATAAAACAAGTTAATAAATTCCTAGGAGAAGTGCGAAACTGGTACTTGTACTAATTGTACGATTTTTTCCGAATGTATCATGTTTTAAATTTATGATCGTAACAGAGAATAGCGTATACCTAATCATTCTCGCGAAGCTCATAAATATATCCAGATTAGCTGCTCTGCACTAAAAGCATAAAATAGAACAGTAGAATGGAGAATGTACGATACAGTGCGAGATATTGCGTTATTTGCTATACAAATAAAAAAAAAATATTAACGTTCGCCTCACTTTAATGAAAGTTACAGTTTTAGTTTCAAAATAACGATGTGGCGAAAGTACAGGCGGTTGAAGGGTTATAATATAACTGATGGCAAATATTTCAAATGCATATTTGTGGTTTGGACGGGGCTCGTGCAGAGTAAAACACGGAAGTGGAAACTACGAAAAAGTGTTTAGAAAAGTCCAAACCGCGAATTGTACATAAATCGTTGAAAATTATGAGATAAAAAGCGCTGAACCTTTTAACTGATTGTAATGGTTGTTAGTTATGTAGTGTGTGGTTTTCTAGGAGTATTGTTGCAGAGGCGGCGAGTTATTCATAAGAGGGGGGCATAACTAGCATTAACTTATTATAAACGTTTTTGCAAATTAATCTACTACATTTTTGTGAATTTAAAACTCTCCTTAGCCCTTGGTGGTTATAATACTACAAAACCTTTGTTAAAGGTACCCCACCCCCAACAGCATACTTCTTTGTTAAATAATGACATTGCAAACATTACTTCATCCACAGATGCTTTTATTTGTTTAAACCATAAACATTAAAACTATCTTTAAAAGGTACCATGCGATCAATAAAATTAAACTTCAGTAGGCGGAGCTTTCGAAAACATATGACAGTTGTGAATCATCAAGTAACAGTTTAAGGTTATGTTACGAAGTCTGTGAAGGCATTGCTTTATTTTATTTCACGCTTAGCTCTTGCTCCATAAGTCACTAAGTAAGTTTTGCGTCGAAGTGCAATGATTAAAATAAAAGTGAACAATGTTAATCATTAAATTTTGACGTAAAACGTTAGAATCTCGAAAATCTTACCCTAACAATTACATTTAGGCATTTGTTTGTTTGTTTTATTTGTTGCATGAACTGCTAAATATAAATTTTTTTGGTCGTATGTTATTAACTCTTAATTATACAATTATGCAGAAACACCAAAATACAAAATTTAACTTTAAAAATTGTCCACGAATATTATTTATGGCTTGTAAAATATTCACCAAACTAGATGTTTTCGAATTTTAATAATAATAAAAATTATGTTTGACGACTAAAACATGCACATTTTAAAATTTACTCCATAAACAGGTGTGAAAAGGATTAGTCATGTGAATAGAAATATGAATTTTAAACAATTTCATACATTTCGTTTCCATATTTTTGTGTAACGTGTGATTATTATCTGAGTTTAGAATTTGTATTTTTGCATAAAACAGTTGATGGTTTTCATAAGACGTTAATATTTAAATAAATTTAGCTGTGTTAAAGATTTTTAATAACACCAATAGTCAACCTAGATTTAAGCAATTAATTTTCGGCTTTATATGGATAGCAATGAAAGCTTTGAAACCATTTAAAAAAGTTATTAAAATGCCTTTTTTCACCTGTCTTACAACATGTTTTTTGTAAACAAATTTTACAGCTACAACTTAAAACTTTATTTCGCATGTTTAAAATAATGTTTAACATTCGTTAGTTTTAAATATTTACAAAACGTAGTAATATATTTTATATTTAATCTAAATTCATTAAAAACAAAATAGTAGATTAACCACATCCGTATACTAACTGTAGTAAATTAACTGCCCATTCTGAAATCGTGAATTTATTGCGCCCTTTGCTTTTTATCTATAATAGGTAAAACAAGGGTCATTTCTGTAAATAATTGAACGTGTGTGGTTCAATTAGACTTCTTTTTAGAAGATACGAAAATTAAAGCCAACGTAATCTAGGCCCAAAAATTGCATACAAATTTTAAAATTGAAGAAATTTTTATTCCGTACTTGATCTGTTTTTTATCCTTAGTTTGTTCCTTGAATATTCTTAAATTTTTGTAAATATTTATT
This sequence comes from Melanotus villosus, assembly GCA_963082815.1. Taxonomy (NCBI): domain Eukaryota; kingdom Metazoa; phylum Arthropoda; class Insecta; order Coleoptera; family Elateridae; genus Melanotus; species Melanotus villosus. The sequence continues at coordinate 14,311,525 of OY720423.1, forward strand.
TAAAAATATAATAATTATATATTATGAAAATTTTGAATTGATATATATGATGAAGATTAATGGTTGAAAATGAAGAGGAATGAAATGAAATAAATTGAAAAAGAAGAAAGGGGGAGTCACGAGCAGATAAAAGAGTTAACGAAGAGAAACAAAAAACTTGAAAAGAATTACAAGGAACAAACACGAGAATTGAACAGCTAGAAAGAGATAAGTAGAAGAAAAATTTAGTGATTAAGGGTTTTCAAACTGATACGAAAGATGATAAGTTATTGAAAGAGTAATTGCAAGATTTCATCACAAGTAAGTTAGAAGTAAACACCAAAATAAATAATGTGGATAAAATTGGAGAAAGAAACCTTCATCATGGAAAAAAATAACATGACAGACAAGCTAAAGATACTAAAGAATAAGAAAAAGTTGAGGAAAATGGAATAGCACAAACAATTAAAACAATAAAACTAAAATAATAATTTAAAACTGGACCTGAAATCGGCTTGGACTGGAAATAAACTGGATTGGAAGTAGAGGCATTTTGGATTGGAATTGGAACTGTAATAATATTGGAAAAGAAGTGGAATTGAAGATAATTTTTGAACTCTTTTATACAGTAAGTGCGAAAACTATAATTTTAAGATAGAATTAAGTAGGGATGATAGGGTTGAAAAATAAAAATAAATCTGCATTAAACATTTTGAGTGAATAATTATTTTGTTAAATTAATTTATAAATAAAATAACAACAACGAATAACCTTCGTTAGAGGTGAGAGTATCAGGAATTCAAATTAATTAAAGGGCAAAGTATATAAAAATTGTTGACTTGTGGAACCAACGTGAATTAAAACATAAAAGTATAAATAATTAAAAGCATAAGGTCCATTAAAGTCAGTACAATATACATAGAATCGGATATTACCAAGAAAGCAAGAGAAATAAAACACATAATACGAGAAAGAGTAATGGGAGATAGAAATGAAGGTAAGCAGGTGATAGTCGGTTGTATGAATATAAAAACAAATGATAAATGGTGGAAGTGGGACAGTGGAAAGAACGGTTATATAGAGGAGAAGTGAAATGAAAAAACAAAAACCTAAAAAACACTAAGCAGGACCGAACATGGATAATGGACATGGCGATGAGAATGGGCATGAATAAGTAGATAACAAATCAGAAAAGAAAAACAACTAGGAAAGATCGGAAGAAAGAGACAAGAAAGAGAAGTATGGAAAATGATAGAGAAAAACATGAAATCATGAGAGTGGGCCTATATGTAATGTGACTAGTATAAAAGCAAAAGAGGAAGAAACAGTATAAGAAATGATAAATCATAATATAGAAATCTTAGGAATTACGGAAACAAAACAGATAGGTAAAGGTACGATTATAAATTATAATACATAAGGAATATTGGATATTTTGGTCTGGAATTAATGAAAAATAGTGGGATTAATAATAGCACCAAATAGGTTAAAAGACATTACAAAAAAGAATTATATAAATGAAAGAATGCTGAATGTAGAACTGAAATTGTTAGAAGAAGAAACATGAACTATAATAGTTGCATAAGGAGAGAACGAAGAAAAAACAAATTCTTTAAAAAATTACAAGAAGAACGAGATGAAGGAGGCAATATATTAATTATGGGGAATTTAAACTGATGAGCAGGAAATAAAAACCAAGCACTAGAAAAATATTTGGGAAAAGAAAGAAAGTCTTGGAGATAGAATAATAGAAATAAGCATAGAGAACTATTTAGTGATAGCCAACACAAAGATTAAACACAAAGACATACACAAATATACAAGAATAGGACAAAATAGAAAGAAAAGTCAATAATAGATTATTTCCTCGTAAGCAAACGAAAATGGAAACATGTAAAAGACGAGCGGAAATCGGAAGTGATCACTACCTAGTAAAGGTGGACCTAATAATACATAGGCAGGAAAAGCTAAGCAAAAGAAGAAATAAAGTAAACGAAAAACTAATATATTGAAAAAAATAACAAGAGTTAATAAATAGAAAAGTTATTGAACAAAGAGAGATAAACGGAATATGAGTAGAAGAAAAATTGAGCATTTTTAAAAACAATATATGTACGTATTAGATGCAGCAAAAGAGAGCTGTGAAACAGCAAAAATAATAAGTAGATAAAAATATTAAAAAGACAGAGTGGTGGACTATAGAACTCAAAATGAAGATAAAGGGCTTCTTAAGGAGATTATTGTTTCTCGACGACCACACCAACCATGAAGAGCTCTCCTGAGCAATTCCTTATATAATAAGTCAACTACCACGCACAATGTGTCTTAGAACAGAGGTATACGTGCCATGAATCGTGCTAAGCTCGGTATTTTACGGAATGCAAATAAGCATTTACACAGCTGTGCAGTATCGTCTTCAAGCTTGACAGGAGTCATTCGCGTGCATGCTTGGATGCCTTTATTCTTGACTAACACGTCATATCAACGCACGTGGCGAATCTGAACATCGCTTCATTACAATATAAAGAAAACGGAAAGGGTTAAAGATAGCAGCAAAAAAAGGAAAACAAGAATCATGGATAAGATTTAGTCAAAAGATGACTGAAAATTATAGAAATTATCAAAAATTATTTTATGGAGCACTAAACCAATTAAGAAAGAAGAGAAAATATAATATGATAAATATAAAGGATAAAGAATCAAACATAATTACAGACGAGGATAAAATAATTGGAGATCTGACAGAGTCTGAAACAAATAAAATAGAAAAAGAAGTAATGAAGTTAGGAAAGGAAGAGAACATAACTGGAAATGATAAAGTATATGGAAGAAGAAGAGACGAAGCAAGTAACTGGATTATTAAATGACAAAACACACAATATGAAATTATGAAAGCACCTAAAGAGTGTAATTCTGGAATAATACTACTTATCTATAAAAAAGGAGATAAGAGAAACTGTAGTAATTATAGACGAATAATGCTATCCGGTGTCCCAGGAAAGATAGTGACGGTAATAATGGAGAAAATAACAAGAAATACACTTGAAAGTGGATTTAGAAGTGGGAGAAGTACACAAGACTTAATATTCACGATAAGAAAAGCCAATGAAAAACAAATACATAAAAACACAGATATTCACATCTATTCTAACTGACTTGAAAAAACATTCGACTGAATATAAAGAGATGACATATGGAAAATATTGGAGTAACGGGCAGTAGATAACAGAACAATAGAGGTAGTAAAATCTATGTACAAACAGAATACAAGCATCGTAAAGAACAAATAATGAAGAGTCGAATAAGACTGTGTATAGAGCTCATTACTGTTTACTGTAGTACTAGATGAAGCTATAAAAGAGACAAAGAAAAAGATGATGCCACTAAAGCTAGGATACTGGAAAAAGAAACAAATTCAGCTAACCGAATTGATATTTGCAGATGATATGACCATATTAGCGGAAACAGAAGACGTTCTACGATATACATATATAAAGCTTTTAACAAGTTTTTTGGGCCCATAGCTTTGTTATCTTCCTCCACGCTTGGAGGGTTTCTGTCTTTGCTTTCCAGTCACGTATTCCTTTACTACGTAAATCCTCCTCAACTGTGTGAATCCATCTCTACCTGGGCATTCCTGTTCTTCTAACCCTATCGACTTGTGCAGCGAAGATATTCTTTACTATTCTACCTCCCCTTACTCTACTAATATGTCTAACCATCTTGCTCTTTGAGTCTTAACGAACTTTGTTATGTCCGCCTCTCCAAATAGATCATAGATTTCTTTATTGGTTCTTCTTTCCCATCATATTTCTGTCTTTCTCCCTCCAAATATTCTTCTTAGTACTTTGCGTTCCCGTATTTTTATCTTTTGTTGTTCGCTTTTATTCATTACCCATGTTTCGCAGGCGTATTATTGTTTTATATATCCTGACTTTTGTATGTCTTGAGACTTCCTTGGCTCGCAGTATGGTGTTTAAAATTCCTGCATTTCTATGACCATTCATAGTTCTTGCCTCTATTTCGTTCTCACATTTTCCATCTTCTGTAATGACCACGCCCAAATATTCAAATCGCTCCACTCTTTCCAACCGCATCATATCTTGATTTTTTAACTCAATTTCTATTTTGTTTCCTCTTCTTCCAGCTTCTCTTGTCCCCATTCGCATATATTTCGATTTAACCGTGTTCAGAGCCCATGCAGGCCAATTTTTTCCGCTTCTACTACCAAAGCTCTTACTATTTTGCTTAGCTCCTTAGTTATTCTTGCTATTAGTAAGACGCGTCCGCGCATGCCATGACCTGGTGTGACCTATTCAAAATAGTCCCTGATCGATTTATTCCTGCCCTCCTTATTAAATATTCTAGGACTATATTAAATAATACTGTGGACAGCGGGTAGCCTTGTCGTAAACCATTTTCTACATTGAATATTTTTGAGAGATCTCACTCTATTTGTAGCATTCTCTAATGTAATTTGTGTTAGTCTAATTTGCTTCGCTGGGATGTTAAGCCCAGTTCCCAGTCATTGCCTTCGACGATCTACAATATAATATAAAAGTGATGGATAGAGAACTAACAAAGATAAATAAATAGGAAGATAAATATAGGCAAAACAAGAAATATGATAATCTCAAGTGAAAATAAAACGCATAGTATAAGACTATCGGGAAAAGAAATAGAACAGGTAAATAATTATAAATACTAAGGAACAATAATAGAGAACAACGGAAAGACATAGTGAAAGAGAAAAAAGAATGAGAAAATCAGGCAAAATATTTAATATGATGGAAACAACATTTTTAGGAAAAACAATACTGACATATGGACCTTATCAGAAATACATAAAATACGAGTAAATGCAATGGAAATGAGATTTTTGAGAAAAATAAAGAAGGAAACAAAACGAGATAAACTACGAACGAAACATACAGCCAACAATTATTACAGATAGAACCTATAAATGATAAAATAATAGGTGAGGGACAGTTAAGATGGTTCGGGCATGTGCGTCGATAGATACAAAAAAAGTGTTTGAAACTCGGGTGCCGGAGAAAAATAAAAGGGCAAGACCTAGAAAAATATGAAATAAAGGAGAAACCACGCCTTCCACCTAACGATAAAAATCCAATAGATTAAGTAAGTAAAAAAGTATGAAAATTTTGTTTAAACTTTTGCTAATCACCACATTGCATTTTCAGGAAAATTCAAATTATTTCGATCTTTACATTAATATGAACAAGCTCATAATGTTAACATAAAGCGGAACAAAATATAGGCTTCGTAAAAAACGGAGAATTACAATTTTTAAGTCATAACATTTATTTAATGTTAACTAACCACTCTAATTATTATTTAAGACGTGCTGTAAATAAAGACTAGTTTCAACATTTAAACAAATTTATGTTTAACATTTTAGCATTTTAAACAATTGAAATGTACATACAAAAAACAAAGAGATCTTGCGATATATTTTTTAGGAAATGCTAATTATTTTTATTGTAGAATTGCGTGTTGAATTTTATTAAGGAAAATTCAAATCTGCGAGCATTAATTAAATATTGGATTTAACTTTATATTTAATTTTTGTTTATTTTTATTTTAAATTATTACAAGCCTTACAAGTAAATCTTATTAAGTTAATTAAATCAATCGAACAAAACACTTAAACAAAATCTTAACAGATAAGGTGAGTGTGCAAACGAGTACGTCCATATGGAACTGATAAAATTATTACTCAATTATTTTGACCTTGAACGTGACTTGTCACCTGCTATCAACAAATGCACTAAAATATTTGTTGCTTGCATTTTGGATGGGCACTAACAAATATTTATTACAATTTATTACAAACAAAAAATATTTCAATTCATCTAAAAAATTCCACCGTTGCGTTGCGTTGTTCAACCGAAGTCACGCGAAGGTAATTAAAGGGTTTATTTATACAAAAATATATAATAATAAAATAAAGGCATCTTTTAATAATTAGAAGGCATTCCCTTTTATAACCAGCTTTTAGTGATCCTATTGTCACGTATTAATTATTCGGAGTTTTAATTAGAGTGCCTGTCAAATAAGAAAATAAAAAACTCGTAAAATAAATTTTCAGTAAAAGGCCGCAAAGACAGTTCTGCAGGTGCACTCCATGGTTAGTTTGTGGTTTTTATTTCCACAACTCTGAAATTACACGCTTTGTTATCTAAATCCTTAAAAGTTAAAGCACTTTATTTAATTTAATAATGATTTAATTCAGGTGAATTTTTGAATTTGCGCAGTTTTCCTACAGGATTCCTAAGGTAATCGACCCAGTAATTAATATTTATCACGTAATTTCCGTCATTTTTGCAAGTAAAAAAGGTTAATTGGAATTGGGCGCATTTTAAAACATGATTTATAATTTTTTAAATGAATGTGTAAAAAGGGGGAATTTTCATTGCGGTTTTTTCTTTACAAAATTTTATATTTAATTTGGAATAAAATTTCAAGTTTAGCTCAAAATTTCCAATCTGCAGAATTTAGTCAAATATCGTTCCACAATTATTCTAGTTAATTTCTAAGAAATTCAAATTGCTGGGCAGTTTTCTTTTTATAAGAGAGTAATATTTTTAAATGTTGCAGAATATAAAATCGAAATTAAGCAGCGGATTCAGGCGAATGTTTTTACTTGTGTTTATCAGAACAGAACAGCTGATTCATATGCCTTTAAATTATCTAAATTTCAAATAACAAAGAATTCGCAAGCCTCTCAGCCATTAAAATAGGAAACAAATGAACAAATATTGTTGTTCTGGGATTTTAGCACCGATTTGAACAAAAGTATTGGAATCGAAGAATTTACTTTCTAAGACGTTGAAGGCTTTTTCATTCTGGAATTTAAGCTTTAGGACTGATTTCGATGAATTAAATATAGAAACCCGGGGGGAAGTTTTAACTTTTCTAAACTTTTTGGGTTCAAGAGTTAATTTCGAATATAAATCTTAGTTTAGGGTATTAAGCTTGAAATCGGGGTTCAAATCTAAATTTGAAGACTTGAGTAAAAAAGCTTCAAATTCGAATTTTTCGAATTTGAAGCTTATCGATTGGTAAGGTAGGTAATTCCAAATGCTAACGAAATTTACGTCTGAGTTTTCAGTTGTAAATCTGAAATTCGAGTTTCAGGCCCGAATTTGAAGATTTGAGTGTAAAATCCAAATTCGATTCTTCGATTCAATTTTGATGATTTTTGTGATTGAGAATTAATTCCAAATACGAAGTTTAAGTCTGAGATTTAAATTTTAAATTCTAATATTCGAAGTTTTCAAATTTGAAGCGTTTTATGTTTGAGAGTTAATTTTTCTAATACGAAATTGTAGACCTGGGTTCCGAATTTGAAATCTGGAATTCGAGATTTAGATTTAAATTTGAAGAACTGACTGCAAAATCCAGATTTGAAGATTTTTTGTGTTTGAGAATTAATTTCAAATATGTAGTTTTAGGTCCGAATTTCAAATTTTAAATCTGGAATTCAAGCTGCAGATTGGAATTTGAAGAGCTAAGTATAAAATCCAGATTCAAAGATTCGAAGTTTGAAGCTTTTTTGTGTTTGGGAATTAATTTCAATGCGAAATTTTAGGTCTGAGTTTCAAATTTTAAAGCTCTGAAATTCAAGCTTCAGATTCGAATTTGAAGAATCAAGTGTAAAATCCAGCTTCAGAGATTCGAAGTTGTCAAAATTGAAGCGATTTGTGTTTGAAAGTTAATTCCAAATACATAATTTTAGGACTGAGCTTCAAATTTAAAATCTGTAATTCGGGGTTCAAATTTAATTTGACGAGCCTAATGTAAAATATTCAGACTAGAAGATTCGAAGTTTCCAAATTTGAAGCTTTTTTGTGCTTGAGAGTAAATTTCAAATACGATGTTTTAGGACTGAGCTTCAAATTTTAAATCTGGAATTCGGAATTCAGATTTGAATTTGAAGAGCTGATGGTAAAATTTAGATTCAAAAATTCGAAACTTTCAAATGCAACATTCAGATTGGAAGGCCCGAATTTTCTAGAATTAAGGCTTTTTTGTTTGAAAACTAATTCCAAATGCGAAATTTAAGCCTGAATTTCTAGTTTTTATGAAATTAGAGTTTCAGGTCTGAATTCGACAGATTAAATCTTGAAACCAAGTTAAAAAAAAAAACATTCAAATTCAAACTCTGTAATTTTTTTAAGTTTTAATTCTTTTGGATTTGAGAGATAGTTTCAAATAAGAAATTTTCGTCTACGTTTCGAGTTTTAAGTCCGAAATACCCTCTTCAAGTCTTAAGTGTGAGTATCAGTTTTCTCAGTTTTAAGTCTGAAGTAGATTCATTAGGTCTGAGTTTGGAAAGTTTTTCAAATTTGAAGCTTTTTGGATTTGAGGGTACTAAGCTAAGTGAAAAATCCAGGCTCGAATATTCAAAGTTTTCAAATTTTTGTCTCACAAAAAGGAACTCCGGAATTCAAAATGATGATGCAGTTCACACCAAAACACATTTTTATAATTCAAAATTCACATCCTTATTAGGTCTGTGCTTAATGTTAATTCACAAAAATGCAAAAAATGTAAATTATTTATAGAACCAACTTGAAATAACGAAGGCTGCAGTAATTTGCTGCAACACTGATTAACCGGTGCAATTAGGTCACAAACAAGTAACGATGCGAACAATTATTTGATAGTGGCATCTTGTAACTTTTCCGTGTTTAATTATTAAAAGAACTATCGCAACCCTTTAATTAAGTAGTGAAATTCCGACACGTCCCTCGTTCCGTGTAGAGTTTCGTTTCAAAAATATAGCGCGGTAACTTCAAGACATTACGATCAATTTCAGCACAAGGAGGTTAACAATTTAACAAGTACGTGAGTCTACTAAGGAATCAATCTAATAACTTTGATTTGAGCTACTGACTTGTTATGATTCAATCATCGTGCTCGAACTTCTCATTATTTCCACCTAACGAGAGTGATTGTGCCTCCCTGCGCTGCACCGAGCGCAGAAATTCCAACAGATAATCCGTAACATGGTAATATATCAAATTCAGCGAAATAAAGCACGATATATGGATTTCTTAGCTCATTAATAAACTTTTCAACATTGTAGAAATACTCTATTACTAATTCGCTTGATTTATTAAGGGAGTCAACTATTCAAGAACATCCAGATATGCGGCCAATATTTATACCTATATTTGCGCATATATTTCTTACTTTATAAACTATCCGAAGACACGGCAATTTCCATTCCGTACAGTAATGCTACTGATTTCTGGACAAAACGCGTTCATACATATTTCAAGTATGTTACTAAAGATAAAACTTCAATGTAAATAAACATTAGATAAACAACTTTCAAAAAATATTGACAGTTGATTAGGGGAATCCATTTACTAAATTAATGGAATTTTTCAGATTTTTACTAGTTCTTGTATTAGGAATTTGACGTCAAAATTAAAAAGCTGAATAACTCTTAGAAGACTTAAAACTCGAAACTAAAACTTAAACTTCACGTTTGGAAGTTTACAAACAGAAACAGCTTCAAATTCGAAAAATTCGGGCCTGAATTTTATGTTCAATACACAATACTTGAAATTTAAACCTGAAGCTCGAATTTCAAACTCAAAAATTTAAAATGGGGCGTAAACCTCGTATATGGAATTAGGTCTGGAAAGAAAAGTTGACACTTTGAATTCAGGAGTTAATTCGGTGCATTCACGCCTAAAGCTTGAATCTTAAAACTAAGACGCTCGTATTTAAAATTGGTTTTTAAACATAAACAAATTCTAGGGTTTCCATTTAACTTTACAAATTCAGACCTGAAAGGCGAATTTTGGGCTTAGTGGAAATTCAGGTACAAACTTCTTATTTGAGAGAAGTAATTGAATTCAAAAAGTTTCAATTTTGAAAAATTCGGGCCTTTGGGTTTGAAACTCTTGAAGTTCAAATTCGAAGTTCGAGTTTTAAACTTGAAATTCAGGAGTAAACCTTGTATATAAAATTAGCCTATGAAAAAAAGGCGAGGCTTCCAACCAAGATTCAGCAGTTAATTCGTCGAATTCGAGTTTCAACTCAGACATAAACCTTATATCTGGAATTAGCTCACGAATTTAGAAAGCTTCAAACTTGAAAAATTCGAGGCTTCGAATCTGGATTTTATATTAAATTATTCAAGTTCGGACCTGAAGCCCAATCCCAAATCCAAAAGGCTTCAAATTTGAAAAATTCGAAACTTCGAATTTAAATTGTACATTGAATTTTCAAATTCATACCTAAAGGGCGAATTCCAGACTGAACAACTCGAAACATAAACATCGCGTAATATGTACTTATTTCTTTAGAAAATAATTTTCATAATTCGTTAAAACACATTCGTATTTGTAATTGATTCTCAAACATAAAAAGGTTAAAATTAATTTGGAAAATTTCAACCTCTGAATCTGAATTTACATTCAGTTTTTCAACTTTCGATCTGAAAAATTCGAGTCATTGGGTCACTCAATTTTTTCAAATTCAGACCTAAAGGGCACATACCACACTTAAAACTGGAAACTCAGGCATAAACTTCGTATGGGATGCAGGTTATAATTTCGAGCCTTCGAATTTGTATTTTACTTTTCAAAATCAGACCTAATAGGCCAATTTTAGACTTAAAACTCAAAACTGAATGTAAACTTCGTATTTGAAACTGATGTTCCAAAATATAAATGTTAAAATTTGAAAAATTCGAACCCTCGAAGCTGGATTTTCAAATTCAGAGGTGAAGGGTGAATTTCAGACCTAAAACCCGAAACTCATACCTGAAACACTTGGATTTTCAGATTCGCATTTTCAGCCCGAATTTCAGAGTATTTCGAATTAGCTCAAACACATAAAGCTTCGAATTTAAAAACTTCAAACTTAAAACTTAAACCTTAAAAAACTGGAAATTAAAAAAAGCCTATTAAACTTTAAATTCAGGCCCGAAGGACGAATTTTGGACTTAAAACTGGAAACTCTGGTGTAAATTTCGTATTTGAAATTTGTTTTCCAATCCCAAAAGATTCAAATTTGAAAAATTCTAGGCTTAGAATCTGGATTTTACACTCAATTTTTCAGAATCAGACCTGATGGGCGAATTTCGGACTTGAATCTCAAACGTAAATTTCGTATTCGACATAAAAAAGGTTAAGATTTGAAATATTCCAGCCTTCGAATGTGTATTTTATTATACATTCAAATCTTCAAAATCAAACCTGAAGCCCAAATTTCAGAGTTAAAACAAAACTTAAGCTTAACAAACATTTGATATTAGTTCTCAAATCCAAATACCTTCAAATTCGAGAAATTCGAGGCGTCGAAATTTGCTTTCCAATCCAAAACGCTTCGCAGCTGAACAATTCGAGTCTTCGGATCTTAAATTTACATCCAACTTTTCAAATGTTAGACCTAATGGAGCCATTTCAGGCATAAAACTTGAACCTCAGACTTAAACTTCGTATTTGAAATTAACCCTCGACACTAAATTTGAAATTTTACACTAAACTTTGAAAATTCAGATCTGAAGCTCAAACTTCACCTCGTAAAATCAAGAAGGCCGTGATTACCGTTGAGTTTCAGTGATGCCAATTTAAATACAATTTTCTATGGCTTAAACAATAATAAAAAAGCTTGCGCTTGCGGAAACCCAGTTATGTAGCGCAGTATTTAGTGTTTCAAACGGCCGATAAATAAGAATATTAAATCAATCGGTATTGTGCAGATTACTCTTGATTTGTTTAACACGAACGTACAGGAGCCGCACATTAACACGATTAAAACTCTCTGTTTGACCATCATAACGGTTCAAATACAATTAAACACCCCGGGGGGCTACTGTATTTCAACTAGCATGAAGACTGGCGTGATGCAATGGCATTGCTACCTATTAGAAAATTTTGAGCTGGAACTAATTGAACTACTAAGCTGTTACGAAACAGCTGCAGATGATATACTTTTAGCTCCGGGATAATAAATAACATCCGAGTACTTAATTTTTATGAATGATCTCTCGCTATGCATTGCTGAAAGCTAATGAGTTAAAGGTATGGTATTTTATCGATGGCTAAATTAGGCATTCAAACGACCGATTTTTCTCACAAACGCTATCTTACGCTCGATCAGTGCCGGGTGATTTAATATTTCCGGAAGTTAATAGACATTCACGTTGCTAAATTCACAACTTTAATTTACGTCGGAGTTGCGGCCAAAACGCTATAGATTATAGTTTAATGAGTACGAAATTTCAAGCTATTTAAAAGCTAAATGTTTATTTGTTAAACTTAAATTTAGAAGACGCGAATAATTTATTTTTCGCTTCATTTTAAAGATGATGCTGCTCCACTCCTCCATTACCTTAAATAGGCTTAGAAATTAATGATGGTACGGTTTTAGAAATTGTTCTTTTAACCTAACTGTAAAACTTTAAGCAAGGAGTTTTTGCAATTCCTGAATCAGCCTGCATTTCCTTAGTATTTTTGGGTATTCTCAATTTCCTCTTAAGTTTATTGATCTCATATCAACTGTACAAACCTAAAAATTCGAACCACAAACAAGAATTACGTACTTCTTATGAATATTTATAACAACAAAATCGATTTTATTTAGCGAAGTTCATCAGTTAAAAATTGAAACGAATAAACTCGAGCATTTTTAGTGGTTTGATGGCATAATGTGATAACATAACGTAGGTGCTAATTTTTTATTTTCCAGGAAACCAAATTGGTGGGCGAGATAAGGGATAGGAAACGGTTGAGACTTGAGGAAGTGCTTTGACCAATATTTTTTAGTTAATAGTGCAACATAATACTTAAAATGAATTTAAATTAATTTTTAAAAATCTGTATTTAGAATAATATCCGCGACACAGATTTGGACCACTGATATTCGGCTCTACAGCTGCAAATTTATTTAAATAACCTCAACACTTGAATTGGTAAAAATGGAGTTGATTCAGTAGGTAAATAAATGAATACGCAAATAAAATATAAATAGGTTATAGAAAAAGCAGAAACGGGAGTTTCAATTTGAATGGAAAATTTTAATCTTAAATTATGTAATTTCAAAAATTCGTTTTTCAAAGCTTCACAAACTGGATTGAAAATTATTGTAAACTATTAATCCGAAGACTCATTTAACTCGAAACTCGATTCTTCTGCAAAAGTCCTTAGGTTGTGTATTTTAAAGAGACTTTTAGGTTTAAAAATTCAAGCTTAAAGTGAATAATCAATCCCCCAAAACTATATAGAAAAAATGGATTTAAGTTATGGATTTTAAAACTCATTAAGTCGAAACACGATCCTCCGGATATAAATCCCAAGATTGAGTCTACAAAACCGATTTTTATATTTGAAAATCCCTGCTTAGAGTCATTTGTAATTTGCTGAAGATCGTACGTGAAGGCTCAAATTCCCAAAAACTGGATCGAAACTGGATTTAAACTACTAATCCCAAAACTCATCAAGTCGAAACTTAATTCTCCTGATAAAATCCTAAGATTGAAACCGATTTTTACGTTTAAAAATGCAAGGTTAGAGTTATTTGTAATTAGCTCTGCGGCTCGGTGTGTCCGGCCCCCTCGACACTGTAAAGGTATAAGAGGGTGAAAAGAGAAAGAAAAAGAGAAAGCTTAAGGCCGTACGTGAAGGCTCAAAGCCCCGAAAACGGTATTAAAAATGGATTTAAATTACAAATCCGAAAACTCACTCAAGTCGAAACTCAATTCTCCTGATAAAAATCCCAACCAACTTTAAGCCTAGAACTATTTGTAATTTACTTAAGATTTGAATCTGGATTTTACATTCAAGTTTTCAAATTCTTCAGGTCGGAACCAACTTTCAGACTTACAATGAAACCCAGATTTAAGGTTGGGGAATTTCCACGTTATGGAGACTTTGACCGTCCAGCTGGCAGCACTAGTCTTTTCGTTTCAAAATAATTTATTTAAAGAACCGAGAAATGGTGTTACTGTTATGGACCAAGTGATTAATAGGTCATTATTTATAATGCCTGGTCAATGTGATCAATCCGGCCAGTGTTAACAATGACCGATCATTGTGCATAATGCCCGGCCATTATGAATAATGACTGTATGTTACGGTCAATGTGGTAAATACGGTCAGTGTTAACAATGACCGGTCAATGTGGATAATGTACTTGGTATAGCAATTAAAAAACTGTTCTTCCTCTACCAATAAATGCCTCTGCCAAAACAGTAGAGATGTTTATTGGAGGTTAGAGGTAGAGGAAGAACAGTCATTGTTAATACTGGCCGGATTGATCACATTGACTTGGTTAAAGTAAAGAAAACCAATTTTCTTACGTGTTGAACACGCTATTTTTTTGTGTATTTAATGGAAAAGTTCGAATGAAACTAATTTTCTAGATAAATTTGTTAAATTTCAACGAGTAAAGTGTTGGTTGTTAATGATTAGAGTGTTGCTAACGATTAAAATTCCACTTTAATCTACTATTTTCTACACATTAAAATGACCTACACAAAAATTTACGAAGTTGTATCATGCTCCCACCACAATTAATCATTCCACAGGTGTCCATCTGCTATAGCTCCATTTCGATGTTTTTCTTTCATTGCAGCCTTCGTTCATTCAAGTTCACAACGTGATTTGCATTAATAGAGTAACAATTTTCAAAATTAATAATTATCTTTGAATAATAAGGTTTCGCGCTTTTAATTTAAACTTAAGTGTTTTAGTGTTGCAATTTGAAACATTAACTGGTAAGTAACTTTGAAATTGGAACTTTTATGATATTTTTGGGACATCCTTGTTGAATTTGTTTATAAATATTTTTGTAAACAAATTTGAATGCCTCTCTGAAACATATATAAGTAGGTATTAAAATTATGCAATTTAATAATTTTAAATGTTAAATAATAATAAATTTCAAACGTTTAGGCACAAAAATTACAATTAAGTATTCAAAATTGATTGAGCAATTTACAACAATTAAGCTAAGTTTAATCGAAATCACGACCCAAAATCCAATACTAATTTAATTATTTAGAATTTAAAGTATATTTTACTCGATATTTTAGCAGTAAATCGCATTAAAAAGGCCTAGATTTGTTTCGTAAGTCTTTTTATCTTTCCGTTTGTATGATTTGGATTCGCTTTTTTAATATACAAGATTCAACTCGTCATCTATGCCTGCCTGATATCGGCGTAAAACGATTCAAGGTAACACGTGCGGCCTAAAAACCTGCCTTTTATGGAACCGTGCACGCAACGATAAGACAGTTATTTGGTTACTCACATAAGTTTTAATTTATGAAAGTCGGGGAGTTTCAGTGTAATAAAAGGCAAACACACAACTGTTTACCAAAACTTAAGAGAATTTCGTCGACTGTAAAAAATTCGCGACATTTTAAAAAGTTTTGAAGTTTTGTTAAGTGATGTGTCTAATAAATTAATTTTTATGAGGGCGTTTAAATTAGTTGTGGATGTGCGGAAGTGTCGGTCGGGTATGGAGAACATCCTGAATCCCAAAGGATTTTCTTGGTGATTCCAGGACGATACTGCATTAGGGAGGCAATAAAAAGGTGAGCAGCTTATTTGAAAAATATTTCGATTAGTTTTCGTTTAAACTTTTAAACTGTATCAAAATTTTAAACTTTTAAAATTAGAAAAAAACGTACAAATTTGGTTTGGAATTTTTCCTAAAAAAATTGAAAAGCTTTAATAAAAACTAAAGAACGTATTTTCGATTGTTTCAGGTAAGTCCCACACCGAAGGATGGCGTTTCCAGGATGAACAAACCATCAGTAAGTTTCATGTTTATATTTGAATTATCATAAATTACTGTTTAGACATTTAAATTGGTTTCTTGATAATGAACTCTCTCAATTCTGACACATTACTTTCATTCTTGAAAGGCAATACTAATTTTGCTAAACATATATCCTGTTCAAATTCGAGCTTTTATGATATTTATCCAAGACGGTTTAGAAGTGCCGGGGTATTTTTCTATGGTGTTGTGTGTTTTAAGTGTTTTATGGTTGTATATGCACCATAAAAGTAAGTACTACTTTGACATATTATTAAATTACAACTAATTGTAATAATTTTCAGGTTACATGAAGCGCTGATTTACTTTTACTGCAATTTCCGCAGAAAATACTTGCTACCATCCTTTAACATTTTTTTTTAATATGACACTTTTTCAACTTTTATTAATTTAGGCTAAATATTGTTTACAATTTATTATTTTTCAGATTTTAATTTTTCAAGTTATTTTTTCAGCTTGGATATATTTTTTAAATATCTCAAACATATATTTACATTTTAAGGAGCTGCCTTTAATTTATTCTGCTTTTGCTCTTTTCAGCTTTTAATCTTTTTAACTTTTACCATTTTCAATTTTAATATTTTCAGCACGCAGTAGTTCTTTCAGTAAGTATCCTTAATTTTTAGTATTTGATATTTTAACCTTTTCACTTTTTAGTCTCGAGTGTTTTCAGTTTAATTACCTTTTCAGCTTCTAATCATAATAATTTTGCAGGTGAAAACAAGGTACTTATTTAAATTTTAACACTTACATTGCTATTAATCGAGTTCTAACTGAGGTGGCTCCGATGCACCCCACTGGTGGAAATAAATTAAATTTATTTTGACCAAACAATGCCACTTTATGAAATACTAACCTACACCAAGTTTCATTAGAATACTTTTAGGCGATTTCCAGATTTTTGAAAAAAAAAATTTTTTGTTTAAACTTCAACATGGTTTATCTTGAAAACGAAGCCGTTTAGGTCGCATGTTTGTATAAACTTTTTACCTTAGAATTGGCCAAAGAATCACTCCTTAAAGTTTGTCTACGTACTTAATTAACACCCTGTATGTAATATACTCTTTAAATAGCATTGTTTTGACATATAACACACGTTTCTGTCACTTCCGATTTCGCCGGAATTATCCTCAATTTTGTTATTTTAAATGGAACGCCCTGTATATTTATATTATATTCATCCGCGATAAATCCTCCGAAGTGAACAAAAGTTAAACTCGTTCAACTTTGTTCACTTTTCATCTTGGACGATCAATTTCGATGATTTTTTGTTTATACGGTTCATTTCTTTTTCACTTTTGATGATTCATCCGGGATGATCATCCAAAGTGTACTGTGAAAATGGGCCTTTAGAGTACGCTAAAATGACTTACATTTTATTTTTCTCTTTTTCAAACTACATTTATTTTTGCAGTTTTCAGGAATCAGGAGAAAAACGTTATTGTTATTTACTTACATTAATTTATAACAATTTCCTTGCAGCTACGTTCGTAGCGAATTTTCGTGAAAGTCGGGGAGTTTCAGTGTAATAAAAGGCAAACACACAACTGTTTACCAAAACTTAAGGGAATTTCGTCGACTGTATAAATTCGCGACATTTTAAAAAGTTTTGAAGTTTTGTTAAGTGATGTGTCTAATAAATTAATTTTTATGCGGGCGTTTAAATTAGTTGCGGATGTGCGGGAGTGTCGGTCGGGTATGGAGAACATCCTTAATCCCAAAGGATTTTCTTGGTGGTTCCAGGACGATAATGCATTAGGGAGGCCATCAAAAGGTGAGCAGCTTATTTGAAAAATATTTCGATTAGTTTTCGTTTAAACTTTTAAACTGTATCAAAATTTTAAACTTTTAAAATTAGAAAAAAACGTACAAATTTGGTTTGGAATTTTTCCTAAAAAAAATTGAAAAGCTTTAATAAAAACTAAAGAACGTATTTTCGATTGTTTCAGGTAAGTCCCACACCGAAGGATGGCGTTTCCAGGATGAACAAACCATCAGTAAGTTTCATGTTTATATTTGAATTATCTTAAATTACTGTTTAGACATTTAAATTGGTTTCTTGATAATGAACTCTCTCAATTCTGACACATTACTTTCATTCTTGAAAGGCAATACTAATTTTGCTAAACATATATCCTGTTCAAATTCGAGCTTTTATGATATTTATCCAAGACGGTTTAGAAGTGCCGGCGAATTTTTTTATGGTGTTGTGTGTCTTAAGTGTTTTATGGTTGTATATGCACCATAAAAGTAAGTACTAGTTTGACATGTTATTAAATTACAACTAATTGTAATAATTTTCGGGTTACATGAAGAACTGATTTATTTTTACTGTAATTTCCGCAGAAAATACTTGCTACGACCCTTTAACATTTTTTTTTATTATGCCACTTGAAATACTTATTCAACTTTTATTAATTTAGGCTAAATATTGTTTAGAATTTATTATTTTTCAGGTTTTAATTTTTCAAGTTATTTTTTCAGCATGGATATATTTTTTAAATATCTCAAACATATACAGTGTGTCGGGGATGGAGTTGACAATAGGTATGATTTACCAAAAATTTTCGAATTGGATTTTCATATTTTGGGATTAATCCCTGCTCGGTCTGAAACTTATTTTTAGTTTACTTTCGATTTTTTTAAATCAAGTAGGCCTTTACAGTTGAACAAAAACTCTTTTCGTTTCAGGTAAACTACCTTTTCCGTTCACAGTACGCCAATGTGTTACTAAGAAAAGTTGTTCAGCACAAAAAGTTATGGCGTTATACAAATTTTCAAAGCGATCGGCCTACTTTGATAAAATTCATTATTTGTCAATTTCGTTTCAGGTAAAGTACTGTTTCCGTTCACAGTACGCCAATGTGTTACTAAGAAAAGTTGTTCAGAATGAAAAGTTATGGCGTTGTGCAAATTTTGAAAATTATGAATAATAGTATATTATACACGACGCTATAATGTATGCTATTATTACAGAGGATAATGTTTGCAACACGAGCGAGCGTGCTAGCGAGTTTTGCAATTATCCGAGGTAATAGTAGCTATTATAGCGAGTAGTATACTATACTTTATCCTCGACTACAAAATACTAAGAATTTTAAATTAAAATATAAATAACAACATAACCTATTTCAATGACAACATAACCTATTTCCTTCATTATACACCATAGAATAGACTATGATGTTACCATGACACCGTGCATAATGATTTCAGTGTATAATGGATAGCATTATGAGTGACCAAACACATGAATAATTGACAGATTATTGACTATTCGTGGATAAAATTATTTAAATCTTTTACATGGCATATTATTCAGTTCAATATTCTTTAAAATATATAAATGGATATCTATTTACAGAGTTCCCAGAAATTGTTTGCCAAACCAGCTTTCCTAAATTTGCCGACTTTAATAGAAAATTAGAAACTAGATACATTTTCGAAGGGATCGTTTAAATCCTTTCTAAAGTCCTGTCTTTTCTTTCGGATTTTAGCTAGGTAACGTGTGATCGAAAAAATTTCACCTCAAAGTTTGCCATGAAAAATATAAATCATGTCTTTGCTAAAGTCATACAACATAAGCCATTAGAACTACTAAATCTAAAACCACGCCTAACTGATAAAAATTAGAGCAGATTAAATTACTCTAAAAACTAAAATTAAATACAAATTGAACAGAAAAATATTATTAACGGAAAATTATTTTAAAGTAGTTGAGTTATGTGACCTCCATTTTCTTGGTGGCAGATTTGAATTCTGTGTTTAATAGAATTAGTAACTTTTTATATGCCTGACAGCAAAACAGACATAACCTCACACACTTCACATAACCTATAAAACAACAGCTGACATTTGTATGGCTTAAAAGTCGACATCCCTAATTTTGTGTTTTCATGTTTCATAGCCAACTTGAGGTGAAATTTTTTCGATCGCATGTTACCATCTATTGTAGACTCACTACACTGATTGCTCACTTTTACAACTTAACATTATGGCGGCTACTTTGATTTTATACAGAGTCTTATGAGATATGCTTTCGTCAAGATTAGCACTCAGAACGTTGGATCAATTCTAATTTAATTTATACTATTTGATTTATTTATTAAAGAAGGCCGGTTTGATATAGTTTAAAATTCAACCGTGTGCTTTATTATACAACAAAAGCTGTACTTAGAAAGCTGCTATTTGTTTTTTTTTAAGTATCTAGAATGTGTTTTTTCGAATAAAATCGATATCAGTCTCATCAGCACATCTTAAATAAATGTAGAAAAATTTATAATAAAATACCCAGTGGTTTTGGCGCTGATCTTGACAACAGAAGACGCAGCATTTTGCCGTCAAATTCCCTAGCCTTAAACTTTATGTTTGGTATTAGCTCTGAAATACAAAAAGGTTAAAATTTGAAAAATTCTAGGCTTCTGGATTTTACACTCTCAAGTTACTTCTCAAATTCAGACCTGAAGGGCATATTTTGGATTCAACTTAAAATTAGAAACTCAGACTTAAACGTCTTAAACATTTGAAATTAGTCCTCAAATCCGAATACCTTTAAATTGGAAGCTTCGAATTTGGATTTTAAATTTAAAACTGGAAATTAACGCGTAAATTTCGTATTTGTAAGTTACTTAAGGTAGTATATAAACATTAAAAGTCCCAAAAACTGTATTGAAAATGACTTTAAACGGCGAATCCGACAACTTATTAGTCGACACTTTATTCTTCTGTAAAAAAAATCCAAGATTGAGTCTTCGAATCCGACTTTTAGGCTTAAAACTGCCTAGCTTAGAGTTATTTGTAAATTGCTTAAGATCGCACGCGAAGACTGAAAGCCCCGAAAATTGTATAGAAAATGGATTTAAATTATGAATCCGAAAACTCAACTTTTAGGTTTAAAAATTCAAGTTAAGTATTTATTTTAAATTTACTTAAGGGTGTAAGTGAAGATAAAGCCTCGAAAACTGAATCAAAAATGAATTTAAATTAGGAATTGGAAAACTCATTTAAATCTAAACCTAAGCTCGATTTTCCTGATAAAACTCCCAATAATGAGTCTTTGAAACCCACTTTTAGGCTTAATACCCACTTCAAGCCGAGAGTTATTCGTAATTTGCTTAAGCTCATACGTGAAGGCTCAAATCCTCGAAAACTGGATCGAAAATTGATTTATAAACTAGGAATCCGAAAACTCATAAGTTCAAACTCGATTCTCCTTGAAAAAATCCCAACATTTAGTCTCCGAAACCAACTTTTAGGTTTAAACATTCAAAATAAGTATTATTTTTAATTTACTTAAGGTTGTACGTGAAGACTCAAAACTCTGAAAACTGGATCGAAGATTGATTTAAACTACGAATCCGAAAACTCATTAGGTTAAACCTCAATTCCTTCCATAAAAATCCTAAGGTTGAATATTTAAAACCACCTTTTAGGTTTAAAACATCAAACTTAGACCTCAATATTTCAGTTTCAAACCTCTGAATTTTACTGATATATCCTTTCAGATTTGAACTACAAATCCTGAATAATTTTCGAATTCTTTAGTGCTCTGATGAGAAACTTTGTACAAACTTTCACCAAGAAAGCAACTCACTAATTAACAACTTACGCAAATTAAAGACAAATGCAACACGAATAATGTAAAAAATACGATAAGAATTTTTTTTTATAAAATTAAATTTCGACCTGACGATGACGTCACAAGAGACCTTTCATAAGTTGACGAAGAAGAAATTCTCATTTGCAAGACTAAAATAGCGTTAATTACTTTTTCTTTAGTTAAATTCAATAAGTTCAGACCTTTTGATTCAGTTTTTCAACGAATGACAAATTCGAGCGTTAATGTTCCAATTAAATAGTGACGAAATTTTGTTTTGAAAGTATAAAATGATTTACGCATAGCGATTTTGTAATTTATATCATTTAATTAAATTATCTTCTATAAAAGGAACGTGACGTATTATTGTAACTTTACTTTTGATATATTGACATTATATTTTGTACCTTGATCTGTATCTAATTGCTTAATAAATCAACACGAGACATTTATTAATGCCTAAATCAAATCGCCAGACTGATGGAAACCCATTCAAAAGTTCTGCTAATCTCTATGATAATACACATAGAAGAAAAAAAATTGACTTAGCCTGTTATTTTCCATGTTTAAGAAGAGTAAATTTGACTCACTTATGCAGCAAGGAAGGTAAATCCTACTGGACTTTTCCACAGCCGATTTAAACTTGCTAAAAATAGCTTTCAGCGTAATGAGGTAGCAAAGAAATCGATTCACTTACTTCCCTAGGGAGGTTAATTGATGCTTATTTCTATGTACTCGTAAAATATTTAAATTTAAATTTCTTAAGAATTGATTGTCAGTTTAACTGGTGCGGACGCTTTCGGA
Organism: Melanotus villosus; assembly: GCA_963082815.1. Taxonomy (NCBI): domain Eukaryota; kingdom Metazoa; phylum Arthropoda; class Insecta; order Coleoptera; family Elateridae; genus Melanotus; species Melanotus villosus. Next base: position 14,333,732 of record OY720423.1, read on the forward strand.
TACTACGTAATAAATTCCAACCTTTGATAACCTAAAGAGCATAAAACTATGTGAAGAGTTGACTGCTTTAAATAACAGGAGTTTTAAAACAAAGGTTCTTCTACTTCTAACTGGTGCCATTACAGTTCTGAAAAGTAATTAAAATAATAAAAATACGTTTAGCGTGTGTGACTACGGTATGACGTTACGACAAGTAATATTATTCAGCATTCCCATGGACAGCTTTAGCCGGGAATGTCCACTAGTCCAGAGTAATAACTTCTTCGGGTTAACCAAGTTGCTACGCACCTACATAGGAACACTGCGGTCTGCAGCATTTAACCATAAATATAACTTTATTTGCGTGGGAAACAAGAGATTCCACAAGACACAAGTTTACCAAAGCGACTCTTTTAGTGGCTGGACACCTGAAACTTGACCGTTTAGCTGAATACTTAATTGTGTGACTCGTAGAAGGTCGCGTCGTTGGTTTAAATTACAAAGACCGGGTTTACACCGTGTGTCAAGTGAATAAGCTTGCCCCTTAACCTTTCTCTATTGTGGGTACGTGTACGCTCGTCGCACTTTAAAGAAGATACACGAAAATTTCATTATCTTTATATGTACATGCTTGTTCATAAATTATTTCTGAATTTGTGGAAACTCGTTGTGTGATAACAAGGATAATTTAGGACCTATTATTCGGAGAACAATGTGGCCTTCAGTTTAATGTTAGATACTTCACAAACGTACAAAAATTAATAGCTAAATTTCGTTAATTTCATTCCTTAACACTGGTATTTCAACAAATCATTGGGATAAAATTGAAAATTTAGAATTTCGAACAGGATTGCTTTTCAATATCAACCAATTTCGAGTATGTGATGATGAGAACTTAATTTGAAAGATTGTAGTTACAGGCTTCGAATTTGATCTGAATTTTAACCACTTCGAATCCTTGATTGATTAGAAATATAGAAATTATGTGTAAAAAGAAAACAACCGACAAATTTTGAGTCTGTGATTATTAATTAAATTATGAAAACTCTATTTTAAAGATTATAGTTTCGAGCTTCGATTTAATTCAAATATTTAGGAATAGCAATCCTTTCAGCGTTGTGCTTCAAGGTTTCCTTCAGAATGTTAATAATTTTGATGATTAGAATTTTTCTCTAAAAAGAAAACAATCCACAAAACGAAAATTTTGAGTCTGTGATAATTAATTAAGTTAATTTTAGTTTCAAATCTTATTCTAAAATTTTAATTCCTGTAATTAGAAATTTTAGAAAACAATCCACAAATCGAAAATTTTGAGTCTGCTATAGTTGATTAAATATAAAATTTTAAAATTTGAAGGTTTCAGCGCGAAGCCCTGTTTTTTATCCTAATTTTTCGGGATTCCAATTCTTTCAGCTTTGTGTCATAAATCTTCTTTTCAAATCTGAATTTTTGTTATTAGAAATTTTCACCTGAAGAAAACAGTCCATAAATTGAAAATTTTAAGTCTGTGTTTTTTAAAATAGAGAAATCAGTGTATAACCAACATTTTGATGTTGATAAACTTAGAGAGAGTGATGAAACTAGAGATAGTTACATGAATGGCATACAAAAGAAAATAGAAGTGTTGAAATGTCGAGGAAGGAAAGAGAAAATGAACAGGGAAGAAATAGAGGAGAGTTGGAAAATCGTAAAAAGAATAATTGTCGAAACCAAGGAAGAGAAAGGTAAAAAAAATAAAAGGAATAAATGATACGATGAAGAATATGAACGAGTAACAGCCGAAAGAAACAGTGTAAATTGGAGGACATGGATGGAGCAGGAAGAGGACAATGTATTAGAACATTCTACAAAGAGGTAAAGAGACAAAAAGTCGGTTTTCTACCAAGAACAAAACTGTCTAAGGACGAGAAAGAAACATTTCTAGGCAGGAAGCAGGAAATAATTATGAGATGGAAAGAATACTTTAAAAAATTACTGAACCCAGATCAAGACAAAGTGGACCGTTGGGAGGATCGTGATAAAAACGATGTCGTAAACTCACCTACAAGAGAAGAACTAGAGTAAGTAATAAAGTCGTTAAAAAATTGGAAAACACCAGGTGGCGGTATGCAAGCGGAAATGTTAAAATACGGAGGAACAGCGGTAAAGGAAGAACTATATGGTTTAATAGAGAATATCTGGAAACCGGAAATAATCCCCCAAGAATGAGGTATGGCAGTGATATGTCCAATACTTAAGAAAGGTGATAAGATGGCATGTAGCAACTGCAAGGGCATAGACCTACTTAATATAGGATATAAAGTATTAAGTAAGCTAATAGGAAAGAAATTACTTAATTGGATGGAATAAATAATGGGCGATTACCAATGCGGTTTTAGAGAAGGCAGAGCAACAATGTATCAAATATTTACAATTAGGCGGATTTTGGAAAAATTCTGGGAGTATAATATTGATTTACATCACCTGTTCTTAAATTTCCGACGAGCTTACGATACAGTAATTAAGATAGAACTATTCAACGCTAGACAACTTTGGGATACCTAGAAACTTAATAAGATTAGTAAAAATGTGCTTGACGGACACAAGAGGAAAGGTAAAAATACAGGGTCAATTGTCGGAAGATTTTATTATAAGTAATGGCTAAGACAAGGAGATGCCGTGTCAGCTACGTTGTCTTGGAAAGAATTATCCGAAGGGTCCCCATTAACTCGTGAAGCACAATCTATAATAGGCAGTGTCAAATATTGGCATATGCGCAATGACATTGACATTGCAAGTACCACAATAGATGATTTCAAAGACGTAGTTAAATACAAGAAAGAAGCAGCAGATGATCAAGGTCTAAAGATCAACGTATCTAAAACAAAGTATATGCTAATCACGAAGGATTTAAACAGATATAAGGAAATTACAGTGAACGCAAAACGATACGACAGTGTTGAAAATTTTAAATACTTAGGGTCTGTAATTAATGAAGAATAATAGAAAATAACTGAGTAGTCGCACTAAATTTACTTCTTCTTCTTTTTCCTTTTACCCTCTTATACCTTGTCGAGGGCGCCGAACACACCGAGCCGTAGAATGCTCACCTATTCAAGTTCTGACCAAGCAGGTCTCTGCTTAACTACTTCACTTTCTATATTGCAATACTACGTGCGCCCCCACTCTGTCGTACTGCCGACCCTAAATTAATTTAAAAAAATTAAAATGGACTGCCCTTCTTGCAACTGTTCCAGAAGGTTGAGTCGCGGGTGACGACTGCATCTTGTACAAATAAATGCTTTAGAAACCCTCTTAAGAAAGGCCAGGGTGGACTGTAGCACCGTGGAGTAAGTAAGTAAGTCTTCTAAAATATTAATTTCCACAATTAGAAACTTTCTCTAAAAAGAAAACAATCCACACATCCAAAAGTTTGAGTCTGTGTTAATCAATTACATATAAAATCTTGAAATTTGATGATATCAGTTTCAAGTCCCGATTGATTTTTATTCCATTATTTAGGAATTTCAGATACTTTCAACTTTATGTTTTAAATCTTCTTTCCAAATATAACTAATTTATGCATTAGAAATTTTCACTAAAAAAAATACTGCATAAATTGAAAATTTAGACTCTGTAAGAGTTAAATTAAATATAGGTACTTAAGATCTTGAAATTGGAAGATTTCAGTTTCAAGCTTCAATTTTTATTCAGATTATTAGGAATTTTAATCCTGTAAACTTTGTGCTTTAAATCTGCTTTTAAAATCTGATTTTCTGTGATTAGAAATTTTCAACAGTAAAAGCCCGAGACCTTTTATTTTTATCGACAATTTAATTCATGTATAAAAAATCGCATAAGCCGCGGTGTTTTTGTCACTTTGACAGCGGATAAAAGTTTGCCCTAACTTTTATCCGGCTAAAACACTACCTTAACTTTAGTTGCTATGCAACTTTGCCTTGTACGTTTAATAATTGTAGCTTCAATACCAAATAAAAAAAATAATTTTGTATTGTTCATTCATTAAATTGTCTCGCCGAATTACACTCGAGGTTTTATTTAGTCAGGATAAATATTTATTAGCAAAACTCAAACTAATATTGCTTTACAGCAATTAGACTCGAAAAATTGACAGCAGATAAAATCAACTTCGGCCTTCGGCCGTCGTGATTTTATCTGCTGTCAATTTTTCTCGTCTAATTGCTAAGCAATACGTTTTCGTCGCAAAAAATATTTATCCGACTAAATAAAACCTCTTGTGTAATTATATTCGACTATACCACTCACATTTTGCTTAACCAATCAGATTGATCGATTTCCTTAGCAACAGCCAATAAAAACGATTTTCAAGTGAAAAAATCACACGTGCGTTTTAATAAGTGAAAAAACCACGCGTGGTTTTTTCACTTAGGTATTTTAAATAAGTGAAAACAATTCATAAATAGTAATTAACTGTTCGTGATATAGTCTTAACGAATACAACGCGTGATCCGATTTTCCTATGATAAATTTGGATCGGATAATTAATTCGTGCTAGTTAATTTTGGAAATTGTCAAATGAACTAGCACTCATAAACTATCCGATCCAAATTTATCGGAAAAACGGCATCACTTGTTATATTACTGTTGATAAAATTTCATTTTGTACGAAAACGAAGTTGCCATGGAAAATGGACGAGACTAGGCCTACATTAATTAAAAACCCGCGCCCGAAGGGCAAGGGTTTTTTATGTAGGCCTAGTCGAGTCCATTTTCTTATGGCAACTTCGTTTGAGTGATACAAGAATGAAATTTTATCCATAAAAATAAAAGGTCGAGTGTTTTTTAATTGGAAAAAATCCTGAAACAACAAACAAATTTTTATTAAAGACATTTTTTCTGACGTTTATTTTAGCAATTAATGTCAAATAATATTTCTGAAGTTTAGGTTTCTGTAGCAACAGAGCAGACAGAGACGCGTCGTTTTTTTCGATGTGCGAGAAAGACGTAATGATATTTGTTATCATGATAAAAATGAATGATTGGCTGTTGAAATGCTGATCCAAGCGTTATTATTGGACAAAAGTGATGTCATGACAGTTGTAGGATTTTTTCACTAAAAGAAAACGATCCACAAATTGAAAAGGTTGAGTATGTGATAATTAACTAATATACTTATAATATCTTTAAATTTAAAGGGTCTTCATTTTAAGTCTCGATTTTTACTCGAACTTTTAGAAATTTCAATCCTTATGGCTTCGTGATTTAAATCATCTTTTAAAATACTATATTTTATGATTACAAACTTTTGCTAAAAGAAAACAATCATCAAATCAAACATTTTGAGCCTGTGATAATTAATTAAATATAAGATCTTTAAAATTTGAAGTTTGCGGTTTGACGCCGCAATATTTATTCGAATTTTTAAGAATTTCTATTTAGCTTCGTGCTTTAATTTGAAATCTTAGTTTCTGTAACTAGAGGAGAAATTAATCCACCAATAGAAAATTTTGAATTCGTAATTGTACAGAGCTAAGGTGGAAGAATACCTTAACAATAGTAACAACTACGAAAGTATAAACGACTTAGAGATGAGAAGGAAACATTTTAGAATGCTGTCCTGAAAGCAGCAACAGAAACTTGAGGTGCAACTACATCAGTGGGAAACAGGAAACAGAAAACATACAGTATGATGGAATGGCAACATAAAGCAGGAAGTTAAGAGGAAAAAGGCTTTGTCAAAGAACTATCTACAGAACAAGACACAGCGCACCTATCAACGACATAAAATACAAAGCCGTTTAGTGAAAGATTTAGTGAAAATAGAAAGCTAGTTTTGGGATGCGTTTGGAAATAAAATGGAGAAAAATAACAGAGGGAATACAAAGGTATTGTACAAAACTTTAAAAAGAGAATGCCATTTAAACATGGAAGATAATGGAGAGATGGGCACAGCATTTTAGAGAGGTCTTGGGAGGATCACTCGTTACGGAATCAGAACAGGAAATGGGAAAACTCAATAACATGGAGTTAGAAGGGAAACATAAGCAAATAAGTTTAGGGGAAATAAGATAGGAGGCAATTAAGACATTAAAGCCAGGTAAAGCAGTGGGTGATGATGGAATAAGGCCAGAATATTTAAAGTATATGGGGGAAGCACGTACAATTCTATTGCACAGGAACAAAAATCAATTCCTGAAGACTGGCAAGTTAAGTGATATCTCCACTATTTAAAAAGGAGACAGCAGACATTGTGACAATTATAGAGGGATTTCATGGTTGAGTGTACTTCTGAAAGTGTATGAGGCAATCTTATAAAAGAGGCCCGGATAAGTAGTTCTACCATATGAACAAAAATTATTTAGATAAGGAATGGCCATGGTGAACAAAATCACTGTCGATAGGTTCAGCTTGTTGTTGGTTGTACATATCAATTAAATGCCAGTTTCGATTTGAATTTTTATTCATCATGGTATCCTCGCAATTACATAAGTGATTCATTAAATCTTATTTTCGTAATGAAAATCTTGAAAATGGGGAATGGATATACAGTACGCGAGCTTGCCTGGTTGTTTTCTGATCTTGTGTTCTTGGAAGCTGACTTTTTCAATGTGGTCCGGAATTATGTGCGATTTTTTCAGAGAAAGAGGAAGCGTAACACATAAGGACGGTGGTGGCAGGCCAACGGTCCGTACAGAGGAGACTATTGAAAATGTTTGAGAAAAAACAACATCATTGAGAAGACTCACACAGCAAGTTCCCGTATCTTATGGTACCTGTAGAACAATTTTGAGGAGGGACATTGGTTTATTTCCTTACAAGATGCAGGCTTATCATGAATTGTTACCGCCTGATTATAACAGGCGCGTGTTATATTGCCAATGGTTCACCCAACATTTATTGCACAACAATGACCTCTTGGATTTGACATTCTTTACAGATGAGGCGTGGTTTCATTTGTCAGGGTATATCAATTCACAAACCGTGAGGATGTGGAGTGCTGAAAACCCTCACATATTTCGTGAGTCTCCGTTGCATTAGCAGAAAGTTGGGGTATGAATTGGTGTTTCTCGCAGACGATGATACCCATATTCTTTGAAGGAACCATCAAGGCCCAAAGGTACCGAGACAACATTTTAGAACCCTTCATAAACCAACTTAACGAAGACGAGCTACAACAGGGATATTTCCAAACTGATGGTGCCACTTCTCACACGACTCCGCAATCTATCGCTTATTTACGACAATTTTTTGGCGATCGTCTGATCGGTTTACGTTGTGTACCTGAATTCCCGCCAAGATCACCAGATTTGACTATCCTAGATTACTTCGTTTTTCCACATTTGAAAAACATGATTTTTAAGACACCAGTTCACACACTTCCTGACCCTGAGTTGCACCCGAAATGCTCCGAAACGCATTTGAAAACATGAAAAGCCGTGTAAATTTATGTTTGCGTGAGAATGGTGGCCATTTTCAACATCTAATGTAATAAATTGAAAATAAACCCGTAGTTTAATAACTAAGTTTTATTTGATAAGCTGATTAGCTTACATAACCTATATAATTTCAACTACTGACGATGAATCAAACATGCAACGTACGTTCAGAATTCCAAAGCCACCCTTTATCTAAATACTTTTTGTTCATATGGTAGAACATACGGTGGCTTCAGACCAGGTAGAGGGATTCAAAATTTAATATTTAGTCTTATAACACTTAGTGAAAAGTTTACGTAACATAATGGGTAATACTATCTTACCTTCACAGACTTACAGAAAGCCTTCGATAGCATCCCCAGAGAAAATATTTGGAAGGTTTTGGAACAAAGAAATATTGATGAACACATGGTTGAAGTGATTAAAAGTATATATCGAAAACTATGAACTACGTAAGGCACAACAATACCTGTACAAGGAGTTCGTCAAGGGAGTAAGCTAAGTTCGCTGGTGTTATTGGTATTAATTGATGAAATAGCCAGATTAAATCAAGATAAAATAGGAAAAGTTAGAGCAGGGTTGAGAAACTTAGAGCCAGTAATGCTAAGCGAATTCATGTATGCAAATGACTTAGTTTTGATAACAGAAAACCCAGTACATCTTCAAGGTAATGTAACTATATGGAAAGAATATTAATACTGAAAAAACAAAAGTTTTGGAAATGGGATGATCTGAGAGTATATTCGAGATAACGATACGATAGGCAGTGCTTCAACTAAACAAGTGGATAACAATAAATATCTGGGGGTTCGGTAATCAACTCCAAGGGGCAGTTCGAAAGCGAAATTAATAATACAATAGCTGTTGTGTGTTGTAAACAAATTATTGTATGGACTCGATAAGACATTTTTGGAAAACGGGAAGTCAGTAAGGAAACGAAAGGATTTATAGGACTGTATTTGTGCAAGCGCTTCTCTTTGGATGTCAGTCGTGGGTTCTGACAAAAAGGTTAAAGAATAAACTTCAAGCATGTGAGATGCGAATATTAAGGAAGATTAAAGGGAGTCACACGAATGGGCCGGCTTCACAGCGAAGAAATAAGAAGGTTAAATGTCAAATCACTGAATTATAACAAAAAAACAGGCTTAGATGGTTCGGTCATTTAGTGAGGATAGACGACAGCAGAAATATGAAGAAAATCTGGGAAATGAGTATGGTTAAGAAGAGGCGGTAGGGCAGGCGTAGAAACACTTGGAATGAACATATCTCCAGATCACTCGATCAGCTGAAATGTTCGTGGGGAAATGTGAAGCTAATGGTACATGATCGCTGGAAATGGAAGATGTTTGTTGATAGAGTATGACCTGCTCCACCTCTACACCTTATATGATGATGAATGATTAACTAAATATGAAAACTTGAAAGATTTCAGTTTCAAGCTTAGATTTTGATCCATTTTTAAAAATCTCCAACCCTTTCAGAATTTTACTTTAAATAATCTTTTAAAATCTTAATTGCAAAATACAAAATTTAAGCTCTGGATTTACACGAATATTTTATTATAAAATTCTGATTTTCTCATATAAATTCAAAAAGCTTGGTTTCGAAAACTTAGATATTTTAAAGATCTACCTATCAAACTTTAAATGTATTCAATTTTTTACATAGAAATTAAATATTTATATTTCAAACATGGATTTACAGGTTTAAGACCTAAATTCGGACGACTCTCGGGGTTTAAAGATCTAAATCCTTACACTAATTTGGAAAATTCGAATTATATATTAGATTTAAAATCTCCTAATTTGACATTTTTTTCAATTATTTGAGTTCTTACAGCACGATGCAAATAATTTTGTTTCTTACAAAATACTAATTTTCTACTTAATATTAAAGGTTGAGGGAAATTAAAGGTATGTTCAAGGTTATTCATCAAGAACTGACTGCAGAGGTCACAAAAATCAAGGCACAAATTGAAACTTGGTTAACCTACATGATTTATTTATGGCTGATTGGTGACTTCCTGCCTAGTTATAGCAAAACGTTTACTACAAAAAAAAAATGCTATGATTTACAGTTCATATTGCATAAGTAATTCATTAAAAGTCTAAAGCGCCGTCATATCTTGCACGTTGCCGGTGGTGAATCAGAGAATTCTTCCGAACAAAAGCTTTTTAGTCATCCTATATCTGAATGTAAAGTTGTAGGTGTCGAATTAACGACGCAGTGAGGGCGGTAATCTATGATTCTGAAGAAAAAAATCTCGAAAAATACTTTAATGGATGGGGAACACACATTCTGTTACCTGATAGTCCATAAATTAAAAACGTATATGGAATATAATTACATATATGTTGACAGTTTTTCTGATTTATGTGTGCTAAAAAAGCGCAATTTTCTGAATCAGTTCCTATTATAGAAAGGAAATGCTTTTGTTTTTATTTACCTTTTTCTATCTGAACCGTTTAATTTATGAACTGACCCACTAATTTTCAAAGAGATTTACATTCAAAATTGAGCTAACGCAAAATTCATGCACAAAGACAAAGTGTGTTTTTCGTTAAATTTTGATTAAACTTTGTCACACAGAATTTCTCAGATCTGTTTTAATTAATTTTTAGTAGAATTCTATAAATTATCTTCGCCTATTTTAATCGTCCAGTAAACAATAAACGGAAACCTTCTCACTAATAACCCACGTCATCCACGTAATATTTTTTTTCAAAGTTGTTTTCTTTGCTTGCTTTTCTAAGAATTTCTTACTTAACTACTTCATGTGAAACCTTAAAATTTTCCTTTCTAAACTCAGAAACATTTCCGCAAATAAAATAAAAGTTACCCTACAGAGTCACAAAGAAATGAAATTCAGGTTATTCAAGGCAATCCCGGCTTATAACAAGAACTAGGAATTACTATTTTAATCACAAATCTGAAGCCAAATAAGTTATTTCGAATACGTTTCAGATAAACTGATAAAGGTGGCACTTTATTTGGTGTTAATTATTTTTAGCTATGTTTATTTAAACTAATTTTTTACACGCCTTTGGTTTGGATTCACGAAAGATTTGTAACAAAAAAATTAGTGAGTAAAATTCAATCGTTTGGGTGAAACCAATGAGCATATAATGCATAGAGGAACGGACTCTATGCATTTACTCGAACGTACAACGTTTGGCGCAAAAACTACGCTAAAGATTTTACAAGAGCAAGGTAATTGCTAAAGAGCAACGGAAGCTGAAGTGTTACCAACAGTACAGTTCGTGACCGCCACATTATTTCGTTCATATTCAGTTAAATTAGACATTTTTGAATTGTTGAGCTTACGGAATTAACCGATTCAAGCATGTATGAATCTTTATCTTCAGTAACTTTGGCACAACTTTAGAGAGTCTTCAACAATTACAACTGGTCCTTAACTGATAAAACTCTACCTAGAATAATTCCTAAGCTGGGTTGTACATATAAACAGAATATAAGAGTGAAACGCCATAGGTTCTCTATAAATTCTTTACTCCCTGGTAAAATCGAAAATTAGCTCTCAGAGTGCAATGAAGCGTGAAAATGTCGAGAGAATGACGAGAACTGAACTGTTAGTCCTGAATGAGATTAACAAATAACAATTTAATCCTTCCTGTGTCTGAAACATAATTAATTTTTATTAACTAGCGTCTGAAAGTCAAAAGAACACTAATGTGATGTGATATGAATCAGCAGTAAATCGAAGTTTAATTTAATTTTATTAAGAAAATTAATAATTGCAATATTGAATGTCTTTTTATTAACTGAAATAGTTTAAACCTGTTCTTAAAATTTACAAGACGTAAACAGTATCGACTTCGTCTAAATTAAAAGATACCCAAGTTGAGATCTCCGCTTTAATTTACTGCAATGTGGGTGCAAACCAATTTAAGTAAATCAAGCCAAAGATCACGAAAATTTATTCCGAAATTATTTAGGATTATTTTGAAGTGACCTAAAGATTCTTATGTTTCCGTCCCACGCGTATCCATTAGATAACCAAGTGAAAAGTGACCACCGGGTGAGCACAGATTGTTAAAGTTGTCACGCAATGCCTTTTTTAAGTAGACGCTAATAGAATCTGAATAGATTAGGTATTGTGATAACTGATTGGTAAAAGGGAACTATCAACGAGGTGGTGATATTTATATTTAAAAGAATTTCTTCAAAACTGATATTAAAATACCATTTCCGTTTATCGCATGATTAACCATGGTTAAAGTACACGGAGGTATTTTCTCTAATTACTTTTAATAACGGTGTGGTTTTAAGTTAAACATGCACGCTTTGTGGTTGTTCTATGCAATCAAGATTATTAACAAGTGGCTAAAGTTCACCTGTTGATGAACAAACAATAATCTGCATATTGAACTTCGATAAATTACGACACTTGTCGTTTCTATTAAGATAACACTGTTATTAATTACTGGAAATTGAACTTTTATGCAAATTATTATTTTACTATTCAAGAGGAATGAATTAATAAGGAAAAAGCATGGTGCTAATTAAGAAATTTTCTATTATTGAAGTGCATTCGACGTATCTTTTAGAAAGGGTTTTATAAAGTAAAAGGCCGGCTATTTAACAACTCTGTTTTAAGTTGCACTTATTAATTTTATGTCATGAATATTCCTTAAAACTTCGTCATCATTTTAAAGTATCATGAATATTTAAAAAACTAGTCGGTGTGACCTTGAAAGACTAAATACATGGTTAAAAATTGTGGTGTTTAACGTATATGTGTTAAATTTTGCAATTAATTAAAAGAGGATAAAACATCATACCAAATCATATTTACTAAGTTTACTTATGTAAAGCAGCGATATCCAAATACGAGGGTGATTTGAAAACCCTTGCCTCCTAGCCGATAGGTCTGGTAATATTGCTTCGAGGCACATGAAATATTATAATGTTCTCTAACTCATTGACTATCAAGACACCCAGTAGCATTTTCCTGCAATATCAGGTGGCCATACTGTAGTGGCCAAAATGTCATGGGACTTCGACGTTTGGTTGAAGCATCGCGGCGTTATTATTGAGTTCCTAACGGCTGAGGATTATGCACCCATTGATATTCATCAACGAATGGGTGCTGTCTATGGCAACACCTATGTGGATGTCAATACTGTTAGGAGGTGGCCAAGAAGTGTGAAAGGACAAAATCTAGCCATAACAAATCTACACGATCGGGCTCAATGTGGTGGGCCCTTGACAGCCTCGGATAAACAGCATCAAGCGTGTGTTGATGAACTGCTTCGTGCAAATGGCCGCATGAAGCAGAAGCAGAAGCCCCACACATGTTTACTCCTGAAATGAAACACCATCAAAAGGAGATTTGCCAGCAACGTTTGGCTTGATCCGAATAGGAAGGTAATGCCTTTCTCCACCAGATTGGCACTGGTGACGAATCTTGGGCACACCATTACGACTCGGAGAACAAGATGGAGTACAGACATAAGGGCTCTTCTAACCCGAATTCAAAGGCTTCGTTTCGACAGGAAAAGTACCGATGATCATCTTTTGGGATTGGAACGGCAGAGTCCACATTTCTGAAGCAATGCGACACTATCAGCTCCAGCCCATATGTGAATACTTTGAAAAAGCTCCCGAGTTCGATTGCAGCGGGTTAGATCTGACACCGAAGCAGTTCCGCAGGAAAAATTGCAGTGTCTGAAATTTCGCGACGTTTTACCCCCCCCCTCAAAACCCCTGTCCCGCCCCTTGCGGTTTTTTCCCTTTTCCGAAGCTGAAAGGAAGCCTAAAGAGACGGCGATGTACTAATGATAAGGAGGTGCAAACAGCTGTGCGTCACTTATTTGTATATCTTATCTATCAATACATTGCTAAGGAGACAAGACTTTTAAAAACACCCTCGTGTATAAGTAGTTTTAAGAAAGCATAACTTCAAACTAGAAATGAGTAATATAAATTATGATCAGAGTAATAGCATGAGTCAAACTAAAATTGATTAAATGATGACGCAGATAATCGCATTTGACTACTGCAAATGATAAATTAAAGATACGCAGAATATACGATGTATGTGCAACCGAAAGAGAATGCTAATCTTAAAACAAGTGCTGGAGATCAAGAAAGAAGAATAAAAAAACTAGTGAAGGACTGAAAAGGACAGAATATCATTTGCAAGGCAATTAAAGGTGATAGAGAAGAGTCCATGAACCAGCTGATTGGTAAAGTAAATGAAGTTTTCAGTAAGATGAGAATTACCATAAATCTTAAAAACGAGGTCGACAACGTTAAAGAATTGGTCAATTACATGTAGGTAGACAATGCCCTCATGGTTTAAAAAGCAAGGAATTTCAAGAAACAAGGAACCTTAAAGGCACAAATTATGGGTTCGGAGAAGATTTCACGGCGAAAGCAACGAACGATAAACCAATTCTTATACATCTAAAAATAGCGAGAGCAAAGGAACTTCAGGCATTCATAAATTTCAACAAGTTGGGTGTAAATGGCGAAATGTACGACAGAAAAGCTCTAAGTAACGAGAAGGATAAGTTAGACTTGTCGGAAAATATAGAAATTAGCAGAGGGTTAATAGAAAAATTACTGAAAGATCACCTGAACAACTGGATTCAAAGGACAACAAGAAACCAAACAGAACAAAAAAATAAGAAATTCTGGTCGCAAACTTTGCTAAACAAACTGCCAACACACTCAAGCACAACCCAGCCAAGAACCCAACTCCAAAAAACTAAACATATTTCATATCAATCCTCTACACAGCAGAAAAGGAGAATTGTAATAAAAAAGGCATCATAGAAAACATAGCCCCCCCCCCCCACACCAGGATAGAAGATAGGATGATAGCATTGGAAAACAAAAGCTTTACAAAGTTCAGTGGGATATACTAGGAACTAGGACAAGCAAGAACAAATGTATTCGGTAAAACAAGAAGAAATGGCAATTTATTGTTTTAATGTCGGTTTAAAGAAAGGAAAGGCAGGTGTAGGATTTTGTATAAATTGTAAATGGCTCGATTCTATAATGGATTTAAATGGGAAAACAGCTAGAATGGCAATATTAAAGTTAAAAACCATAAGGCAAGTGTATTGCCCTACATCATCAAGTTCTCCAGAAGAATAAATAAACGAAATGTAACAACAACTTAGGTAACTGGTACAATCGAAGAATTCAAAAGTAAACCGAACCCTCTTATCATGTTAGGCAATTTCAACGTAAAAATTCATAAACTAAAAATTTACGAAACAATAATAAGTGTCATATGGCTTAGTAGGAATAGACGAGGTAGAAAATTAATACATTTTGCCCTAAGTCAATAACAAACGCCCTATTTAAACGAAGAAAAACTCCCAAAATATGAGAATTTGGTCTGCGGAGAATCCATATGTGTTTAGAGAAACACCACTTCATCCGCAAAAGCTTGGTGTGTGGATTGGTCTTAGCCGACGATGACTTGTAGGACCAATTTTCTTTCAAGGGACACTCAATGCATTAAGGTATCGCGAAGAGATTTTGGAACCTTTTGTTAATCAGCAGGATGGCTCGCCTGTTCATGGTACTCTGGAGAACTTGAATTTTATTCAGGAATTCTTCGGTAATAGAGTAATCAGTCGAAACACTCCAGTTGCTTATCCACCCAGGTCCTGTGATTTAACAACGTTGGATTTTTTTGCTGTGAAAGAAATATTGACGAAAAACCTGAAATTTACTTACCTTAATAAATTACAAATCAGTTGCAACTAAATACTTGTTTATTTTCACATTTTGTTGGGCCAAAATTTTTAACTGCCTGAACTGTCACACAGTTTGACATACAGGTTAATGTCATTCAAAGCTCATTAAAGCTGCCTGCAGACGGAATAGCTTTTTTTCTAGGCTTGCTGCAATTGACTTAAAAAAAAACCACATTGTACCTACAAATGGACACCGAGAGCGTCAGATAGGGATAAGTAGAGAATACTTGGAGATCCCTAAATTCGAAAAAGGATAGATATATGTATAGGCATATGATGATGATGAAATGATAACCAACCTTCTAACCAAGCAGGCTTTAGGAAAAGATCTAAATATGTACAGTCATAATTGATTATAAAAGAGCTTGATGTTGAGCACTGCTACATCACAGAAGCTTTCAGAGAACATAATTTGCCTCAAAAATACATCAGAATTATACAGAACATGATGTATGAAAACTGTAAAGCCCATATTCAATGCCATATTAGAATTGGTTTCCTGAAAATTAGGACGGAGGAAAAAACTCGTAATTATCCAGGGAAAAATATTAAGAAACATTTGATTTGCTGATGACGTAGGGACTTTGTCAACAGCTTCAAAGAGTTAAAATAATGTTGAATCCATTGAACTAGCAAAACAAAGAAGATTAAACATTAAATATAATAAAACATCTTTTATGACAAATTGCATTAAAAATCATATAAAAATAGAACACATCAATGTAATATATGTAGATGAAACTTTATATTTAGGATTCATTCATTCCAAAATAGGCAAAAGAAGAAATCCTGCATTGTTCCAACAATCAATGTAAATATATGCTGCGCAGACTTTGAAAACCACAAAATCACAGTGACAAGATAGAAATATTGCAGAACAACATGCTATGAAAAACATTAGGAATAAAATTAAAAGCGAAGGCAAGACAAACAAAAATTATAAAACATTTAATCGTAACAAAAATGTCAAAGCTATGTAGACTTTCAAAAATAGAAATGGGCAAGCCACGTGATAACACAAAAATGCAGAACATGGATTGAAGTAGTAACTTTGTGGCAACCAAACCCTGCAATCAATTAAAGAAAGAAAGAAAGGTCCAAAGTCAGATGGGAGGATGAAATGGTTGAAACAGTCGGATTAAATTGGAACAGCGAACATGAACAGGGAAAATTGGTAAACACGAGGGGGGGGGGCTTGCCCGCACATGGGATATTATACTCTGCAAAGAGTATGGGCTTATTATTGTTATTATTATTGATCTTTTCTCGTCTTACGACGATATTTACCAATTATTGTCTTAAATGTAAGAAAAACAGCATACTAATAGCACTACAATTTAATTTTGCACCAAAAAATACACCGCTACATCCTTAAAGTGCAGTCGCTTTAGGACACCCTATATAAACCAAAACTAATCATCATTTAATGTAGTAATAATTTCAGTCGTACAATGTCAACTTTTTCTGGCACAAATCCAGGAGTAAGTAACATCAACTAAATAAAATTGTGATATATAAACAACCGTGGGGGTTCTGAAATATTTGGCTGGGACATTCTGAACAAAACGCATCGGGAATGCATCCTCTTTGTTATGTATCTCACCAGCTACATTAATTTAACCATTCGCTAAAGTAATTTATATGCAAAGTGTGGTCTTTGAATTCACTACGCATTAGGCGAATAATTTAATCAAACGTTTTCACTTGTTTGTACTTAGTGAAATATTAACAGGCTGATATTTAAGAGGGAAAACCTTTGATGTACTTAGATTTATGAAATTTTAGTATAAATTACGGTTATGTTCGATATTTAAGGAATGAATAATTACGTTTTAGTTTGCACAAATGTATTTAAACGAGTTCGGTGATTTATTTGATTCTAAATCTATCTTTTCGTTTAAAAAGCAATTTTTCTTTTTATTTTTGTTATACAAAAGACAAAGCAATTACATTCAGAAAAAATCATAAAAATTCCCATAACAATATCAAAAGACTATTTTTGCAAATAATTAGACAAATTATGAACAATATAACTAAACAGTATTGAAAGCCCAGCGCTTTTAATTTAATCTCGAATACGTTTTTACGTTTACATGTAGGTACATATTAAAAACTAATTTTCTTATTTAAATTTCGTGTTTTTATACTACTTATGTACATATGAGAACCTTCATAACATAAATCCGTAAAATTCAGGACCTAATTACATAAAAATCCACCAATAAAACATGTTTTACCTAACATGAATCGATCTACTAATTACAATAATTATAAAACACAAAACTATAACGAAAAGGAACTGCATTCCTTAGATAAGCATTGCTTTCAGCAATACAAACTTCAAAACCAAATAAATACTTCAGTTAATTTGATAATACAAACATATAAAAACAGAGGATTAAAATTCTTCGTTCGTGCTTTTTTCTACTAAAAAATTGTTTACAAAATAATTATTTATTAAAGGAGAACGGAAATGATACCAGGTCAGTGAATGCCTAACCACATTTTTCTGATGCTTTGCCTTGATCATACCACTGTTCGTTTTATGGAAAATTACATTTTTAGTTATGAAGCTGCATACTTTAATAATCACAGTTGTTATTTTATAATTAGAAAGCGCACACATTAAAAAGGTTATTTTGTGCCTCCCTACATGTAAAATCTGTCAGCTTTTTATCATAGTTGAAAAAATTAACATAACAATTTAATTTCTAAGAAAATTTCAAGACATTTTATTTTCATTGAACGACTAATTCAAAAATCTAATGTACGTTACAAACAGGGAAAAGTTACAAATGTTTAATAAACAGTCAATGAAGAGGAACTAGACGGAATGTAAGTACAAACTACAAAGACAACACAAGGAATAGTAAAAATTATAGGAAATTTGTTTCCACTTTAGGCAGGGTCAAACTATTAACAAATACTAAAAGTAAAATAACCCAGCGACTGAATTAAAATGAGTGAGAAAAGTAACACAAACAAGTTAATTTTGTATTAAGTCAAAACAAAAGGAAAAAGAAGGCAGATGAAGAAAATTCCAATAACCGCCGATAATAAACTGGTAACAACAGAGTTAAGGACTAAATGAACAAAATAAGAAAAAGAAAATCAAAAAGGAGGGTATTAACAAAAAATAATTGATAAACAACTGACACTAAAAAATAATAGAGAGAAACAATTAAAAACATCAGACGAAGTAGTTTAACAACCAATAGAAGGAGACGGAAAGAAGTAGTAAAAAACATCATAGGCCTGAAAGGCCCCTCATGCTGATGCAGACGGAAGAAGAAATACAACAAAATAAGCTGAAGGTGAAAAATAACAAAAACAAAAGATAAATAGAGATATTGTAATAAACGTCAAGTCCATTTTATAGTCAAAAGAAGCAGATAACAAATATAGAAGAAGAAAATTCCAAAATGCACCTGGTACGAATAAGGTCGAGAACAAATTGAATAAAATAGGAAAAATAAAAGCAAAATGCAGTATATTAACAGAAGTACACGACTAATAAATGTTCGATAAACAGCTAATGTTAAACCTGTCGACTGCCGCCCACCACCAACAAAAAAAAACAACTGAAAATTGCAAAAACAAAATAGAATAAAATAAAGTGAAACCGAAAATTAACAAAAAATGATAAATATAAGATAAGGTAACAGACTTTAAGTCGATTTTGTGTTAATCATGGATAAATAGCTAATGCAAAAACAAACATAAGAACAAGTAAAATAAAATAAGGTAAAGGCGAAAAGTAACAAAAACGGAAGATAAACATGATATAAAGTAATAAACTCCAAGTCAATTTTATATTAAGTCATAAGGAATATACAGTGACCGGCAAAAAGTTCGCAACATATGGGAAAAAATTTTATTATTAGAGTACCGAAAAAACTTTTATGGGCGATGGGTTCTGCATGTCCGGTAACCTAAAAGTTGAATATGAGAGGTATGTCACGTGACCACTGGTATAGCGGCAAATTTAAAAAAATCAGCATGAAATCGGAAAAAGTGGGGCTAGATGACAAAATATCGAAGAAAATTATTTGAAAAAGTTGCTTAGAATTTAATTTTTTGTCCATATGCAAAATTTCAAACATTTATTTAAAACAATTGAAAATCGCATTTTTTGTAAAATGTTTTTGTATTATTTTACAAATACCCAATTTTTTAATTTTAAATAGCTTGATAATCCACAAATCATGCTCTACATTCCTTCTACGGAAGGCTAATCGAACATATGGATAGCGGTGAGTGCCCTGGTGGGATATTCTGTGAGCTCAGCAGGGCATTTGACTGCGTACATATTGAAAAACTGTTGTACAAACTTGAGAAATATGGAATCAGAGGGGTAGCCCTTGCTTGGCTCTCATCATTTTTAAAGAATAGGCAACAATTCGTAACTATAAATTATAATGATAACAATACTCAGTATAATACTAGATCCGGAGAACTAACTATGGATACAGGAGACCCCACAGGGCTCGGTTTTAGAACCAGTCCTGTTTTTATTTTATATAAATGATCTTGATATGCACCTGAAAAAGAGCATTAATTGTACTTTATATGCCGATGACACATCGCTATTAATTTCTAATAAATTCAACAATCAATTACAAGAATCCTGCAATGATACCCTAACAGTACTCCATCAATGGTTTTCCTCTAATCTACTATATTTTAATATAACAAAAACATACTATCTCAGGTTTCACAATTATCAAAACAGCACTGAGCTAGAACTAAACCTTACAATCAATAATAACCAGTTAATCAAATCCGACACCACAAAATTTCTAGGATTAACTATTGACGATTCCTTAAGTTGGAAAAAACACTGTGTTAATGTCTTAGCCAAATTGAATTCACTAATTTAGTGTATAAGATATGGTATTTGCTTTTGGGGAGCGTCTACTATGGCCTCCGAGATATTTATTTGTCAAAAAAAGATCATCGGAGTGATTGCAGGTATATCAAATATGCAATCCTGCAGGGAGTTCTTCAAAGGATATAAGGTATTAACACTAACTAGTATTTTCATTTTTGAAATATGTAAATATATTTATCTAAACCCAACTAAATTTATTAAGAACGACGAAATCCATGAACATGATTCTCGTCAAAAGCATAATTATAGAGTCCCTTTCAGAAGATATAAAATGGCCCAGAATTCGCCCACGACTCTAGGACTGAAAATTTTTAACAAATTACCACACCGCCTAAAATCTTATAACACAATAAGTCAATTCAAAAAACATGTATTTAAATATCTAAAAGATGGATGTTTTTATAGTTTAAAGGAATATTTTAACGTGCGAAACTGAAAGGCGTTAAGCTGTATGTTGTTTGTCTTTGTTAATTGTAATTTTGACGTGTTCCTATACATTATTGTCTTAAGGAAATAAAGGTTATTATTAAAGTAGAAGAAGGAAAAAGCAAAAGAAAACTGATGGCATGATGATGCATAAATTCAAGAAACAGAAAAACGGGCAATGCAGGAAATAAAAAAGAAAAGTAGAGAAATTAAAAAGGGAAAGGAGAAAATAATGTCATAAAAGTAGAACTAGATAGCTAAGCGTTTTAATTTAGGAAAAATAAGGGATACAAAGTATATAAAAAAATGCAGAACAAACAGAAATTCGATACATATAGAAGAACAAACAAAGAAGTAGCAAGGAAACTAATAGCATGGAAAGTTTAATCAAAACAGAAGTAAAGATTTATATATTTTTTTAAGTAAACAACTGTAAATTAATTTTAATCGACAAACGAAAATGATTTAAAAGAAGAAACGAAAAAAATAGATTAAAAATAGGAACAGCTTACAAAAAGAAAATATTACCAAGTCGTAAGCGTCACGTTAGGTTAAAATCTTGCTTTAAATCAAACCAAGCAGAAATGGTCAGAACTAGCAGAAATAAACAGAAGAAAAAGAGAGGTATTCAGGAAACCATAGCCATCTACTAGGTAGGGGCAGCGGGATCCATGCATCTATAAAATTAATAGCACAGCATGGAACCTGAAACTGAACAAAATTTACTTTACGAGTACGTTAGGGTGCATCAAACAGTTGCACTATTTTGCCTGACTAACCCTGCAGATGAAGCATGTCCCTACAAAGATTCTGAAGATAAACCAACAAATCAAAAAAAAAAAAAAGGAAAAAACCGAAGATTCGGGAAAACAAAAAATAAAGGCATCAAAAAGGATGACATAAGACCAAAAGAAGAAAATACGTGAAAATCATAGAAAAAATAAAATTAGATAAATAAAGAAAACAAAAACAGAGTATTAAGAGTTTGCCTGAACTGTGGTTATAAACACCACATTTACCTCATTATCATATCGGCCCCCGCGAATAAGAAGCAACTCCTACGTCCCCGAAGACACTAATTTAATTAAAACTACATTTTTATATAATGTATTCGTTGTTAAAGTATTTGGAAGTATCAGTGAAATAAAAAGCGTTAAATGTTATTGCCGTTGTAAAGAAGTCTTCTGTTTTTTTTTATTAACGTCTTTTTTTACACCCTCGCGTCGTAAACTATATGCATATAACAAAAAACAAAGCTATTCATATTGTAATTATTTGTAAATGCTGAATCATAAAAATCCCTAATTATGTAAGTACACCTTCATCGCCAACTCAGACTTTAAACCTTACATAAAACTACATAATTTAAAAGTGAAAGTTTAATTATTGTTTTATACTGGGTCGCATGTGTGACACAAGAAAGCATAAAAATTTGCATGTAAGTCAGCTGGAACTCGCCTATTTTTTTTTTAACATTTGGACAGCACCCACAATGGTACATCTAATAGGCAGGGTCTTTGGTAACAATAACAGGAGCGGCGGTGGTATTCAGGGGGCGCGCGACAGCTGTCTGGCCCACGCCACCCCCACACACTTGGAGACCCAACACTTTCGCGATCGTCACACGTCGAGTTGTCGTATGTATTTGACTTTGGTTTAGAGTTTAGACAAACAGGTCTTGTTTACTCTTCTTGATGTATCGTCTAAAGTGTAGGCGAGACTTATCACAATATTTTTTTGTCTAGTTTTTATAGGAGATTACAATTAGTATACGTGATGTGTTGATTGGTTCTCTTTGTTGCATAATTTGACAAAAAACTGAAATACTCATCATTTTTTAACAAACTATTAGATGTTTCTTTCGAACTTCAGGGATAGCCAACCGATACATTCGGTAATCAAAGTTTAGCAAAAAAAAGATATTAATATTGGAAAAAATCGTCCGGTGTCGATTTGAGGGTGTAAATAATGAATTGTAGAATAACTAACAGAGATATGTTCGATGTCCGTCAAACTAATCAGGTGTAATTCTTTCTTTTTAAAAATGTACAAGGTTGGCAGGTAGAACCAGAGATCAGTGGTTCACATCTATGCAGATATGCAGATGTATCTAATAGTATATCAATTTTTTTTTATTAAGCAGTAAAAAATGTGTAGAATATCGTATTTTAAGACTGACAACAAACAATGCTTTTCAGCATTTAGTTAAAGCATACGACTCTACTTTTTACAAAACACAGAATGACCAAAAATAACATAAAAATCACTTACGTTTTGAAATATGCGCATATACCGTCCGATTTATAAAAAAGGCCCCAGCTTATAGTGCCTTTATTATTAATATTACACCCAATAAACTATATATATTCTTAAATGGCATTATAAAAGCTATATTTTCCTATTTTTTAACTTTCTCAATATCAGTCAACTGTTTTGAAGGGCGATATTCAACTTTTTTATTTTAAATGCAACACCCTGTATATTTTATTTTTTTTTTGTTAGATTTTTAAATTATCGTTCTAGGGGTACCATATAAGTATACTTTTAATACATAGATGAACGATTTTTTAAATTTAATACCTAAGATCTAGTAGCGATGATTAAATACAAAACTAACATGATATTCACTCATTTAACAGCACTATTATTAACCAAATCACTGAATAAAATGCATAAATAGTTATTTATGTACCAAGAGTCGTAGGTGCAGTTTTTTGGGCGAGAATGCAATTTGCAACGCCAAGGCCCGAAGGGCCGAGGTGTTGCAAGCATTCGAGACCAAAAATTGCACTGTACGACTCGAGGTGCATATGAGATTTTTCGTCAAACCTTATATATCATTTTAAAATAAATAAAATTAAGTATTTTTCATTTTTTATGCATAGCTGTCATACCCATAATTAATAAAGGTTGCTGTGATTTAGATTAGGTATCCTTGACAACAAAATAAAATAAAACATATTTATTTCAAAAACATTTCAAACGCGTGTGTCAGTTGAATTTGTGCACAATTTGTGATTCTAAAAACATGTCTCAAGAAATAGAAGAGGCTGCAAATGCAGCATCCCACAATTTATTACCGGTTAAATCGCAACAACGGTATATGGAAACATATAACATTTTCAAAAATTGGTGCCATGAGAAGAAATCAGATGTGATTACAGAAAAAGTGCTGCTGGCGTATTTCTTAAATAGATCACAAAATTAAAATCTCCAAGCAGTTTATGGAGCGAATACTCATTGTTTAAAAGTACCAATTTTATCAATGATAATGAAGATATTTCCAAATATCCAAAACTAAAAGCGTTTTTAAAGCGTAAAAATGATGGCTATAAACCCAAAAGGAGTAGTATATTTAGTCGAGACGATATGAACAAATTTCTTATTGAAGCGCCTGACATTACACATTTGTTAATGAAGGTACAGTTACAGATTATTTCATTTAACTCAGTTATTTAGGTATATTGAAGTTATTTATCTGTTCTAGGTCGTTATGATAATGGGAATTTCTGGGGCCTTTAGAAAAGACGAATTATGTAAGATGACAACTGATAATGTTGAAGATAAAAATTCTGTAATAATAGTAACAATATCAGATACTAAAAATGGAGTGCAACGTACTTTTACGATCATTAACCGAGAA
Source organism: Melanotus villosus (assembly GCA_963082815.1). Classification (NCBI taxonomy): domain Eukaryota; kingdom Metazoa; phylum Arthropoda; class Insecta; order Coleoptera; family Elateridae; genus Melanotus; species Melanotus villosus. The sequence continues at coordinate 14,357,804 of OY720423.1, forward strand.
GAACAGCGCATAAATTTTGTTGATTTAATTAGGAAATATATAAGTTGCGGGCCAAGAAATAGTGAAAATCGGCGATTTTTTCTGAAATATTGTTCAGGAAAAGGTGTGAATCAACCAGTAGGTAAAAACACATTTGCAAAAATTCCTGCTCTAATAGCAGAATTTTTAAAACTGAAAAATCCCGAAACTTATACTGGGCACTCATTTAGAAGAACGTCAGCAACTTTTTTGGCTGATACGGGAATTGACGTTCTTGGTTTAAAGAGGCACGGTGGATGGAAATCCACAACAGTGGCAGAAAGTTATGTTGCAGATTCAATGACAAATAAATTAGAAATTGCCAGTAGAATTTTATATAATCAGAATAGGTATGAAGAATCTGCATCCACATCTTCAACTTCAGTCATGCAATTCAATAATGAAGACGAAATGAAAGATAGCCGCGTAATTGTTCCTAGCACCAAAGAAAATCAAGAACATATACAAATTGAAAATGTTGATATTACCGAAAATATAAACTTAGATTCAAAAAAGGAACTTAATTCTCTTGTTCAAGTTTCTAACTGTTCTAATTGTTCATTTACATTTAATATAAATAAGTTGTAATTAATGTAACGTAGATAAAATGTTTGTAAATAAAGGTGTTTTTTCACGGCCGGGAGTATTTGTCCATTTCTATGATACAAAAATCGTGACAGAAATAATAAATTATCCCCTAGGTAAATAATTTTTCAAAAAATTCCCAAGGGAGTTTTCATTATGAATCAAATAATAAAAATCGGCCATTCTAAATTTTAGATGTTTATTAAAGTTTAAAACCCCAAAATTGAAACATACTCGTACATTTAAATTATTTGTTTACTTAAAATTTAACGTTACATGTTCACAACTGTAAAAATTAACAGCAGGTACACTATTAAATATAACTACACTTGAATGTCAATATGTCAAAATTGACATTTAGTAAAATTATAGTTGTGTTCATGAATTAGGAACTGCACGCTTTTAATTTCAATGTCTACTTGATAACGAAAGATTTGGGGCGCACAAGCTTAGTATTATATTTATCACTATACTTAGGCCGTGAAAAAAATAGTATATACCCCTCTGGAGAGAATGCTATTTTTCCTTCGGAGCTTTGTAGCCCTCGGGCTTCGCCCTCTGGCTACAAATTACACCTCAGGAAAAATCTTACATTTCTCTCCCTTGATGTATAATGTACTATTTGTAGACAGTTTACTTTTTTGCCCTAGGAACTTAATGAAGAATATTACAACCCGATGCCCATGGTAACCAGTAGTTGAATGTAAACTGTCACTTACCGTCAACAAAACAATGACACAATGACATATTTTCGCAGTAGGTTTGACGAAAACGAATTAACAATTTTGGTATTGTCGCTCTGTCTAATTAGACATTTTATACTTCAACCCAATCCAGTGCCAACTTTATTCGATTTAAGGCTCTTTTCGCCAATTTTGATTAAAATTTAAACTGCTCCTAAACTACAGAAGAAATTTGTAATTTAAGTAAACTTTATATTTTAAGCAAAGGCTCTAAGAAATTAAATACTCTAAAGTTTTGAAGCTTGAAATGCAAAATTTACACAGTAAAAACTGCCATTAGCCAGTTACACACAAAACGACATGCAAATGGGATACATTCAACAAATTTATGAACGTACGAAATTGATTATCACAGATAAATTAAACAAAAACCAATGTATTTTTGTAACCCATGCAAAAGTAACAGCTTCGTTATGTTCTCCAATGTTTAATTCCGAAATATCATGGCCAACTGTACGAAATTGTTATTTTACGAAACACTGCTCTTTAGAAACCAAATCTATCATTAAATATGAAAAATTAAAACATTTTCTAGTCCGTTTGTTTAATTTATAGTATCAGCATACAGAAATATGAATAATTTTTCAATTTTGAAATATATTTATATAAACAAATTATCACGCATTTATTTATTGCCATTTTATGGATAGTTTCAACATTTCAAATGTTAAATATGATGTTTCATTTTTTTTTAAGATTTATTATGCATAATGTAGCAAAATGGATTTCTTATTTTTATTAAAACGCAACGTTGTCGTATTTTGCGATTCTTATTTTAGAATTTATTACTTCCTGTTCTAATAAATGTTTGAAAGATATCTAAATTTTGATAATTTGCTTAGCGCCTCATTTCGGTCAGTCTTCTTCGAATTATTAATATTAATATTTATGCAAATTATATTTTTGTTCCTTACTAAGAAATGTTCAATTCTAATAACCACAAATACAATTCATATAAGTAAAAAATTACCTTCTGTTAATTACTACAGACTTTTTAAAAAATTTAATTTACAATTATGACGTTTTTTGCTTTATTTTGCTATATTTCTAGGAATTTTCTGTAAACCGTAGTAATTATTTTTATATCAATGAAAGTGAAAATTTCGAGAAACTGTCGGAAGTAGCAGCAGTAAATATGCGTAATAAACAAAACTTCGCGAGTACAACCTGTTTAATTACAGAACAAAGGCCGATCCCACCTAAATTAATCTGTTAATTGGCTCAAAAACTGGGTTACTCATCCCTCAGGATTTGAAAGAGGAAGAACTAGGTTAGTTTTGTTACCTACCCTAAAATAACTGACGTTTAAATAGTAAAAAAGGCACCTTTGTTAGTGCTATATTAAAATAAGACAGTTTCTCTACGAATTGGTAAAAAAATCAGGTAAAGTAGTAAATCGATTCCTTAAAAGTTAATTTTTGTTTTTACGCCTCAAACAAGAAGATAAAGTCATAACCGGATAAAGTATGTCCATTTTATCAGTGACTTGCTTGTTTTGCTAACCAGGCGACGATAATAAATTAACAGCAATCATGTAAATTTTGTAGACATAATCCTTGGCTCGGATATATTTACTTTATGTTATGTAATTTCATTTTAATTGATGTAGTTTAGGAATTATTAATGACATAACAACTTCAACCGCTAATTTACATAGGCAATTCAACTAATTATATGCAGTTTAATTCTTTTTTTTCGCCTTGGACAAATCGACATCAAAGTTCTGCAAATTACTGTTTAATAGCGAAATCGCGTTTGGATAACTCTTACGTTATCGGTGTTATTTTTAAAAACGTTTCGCCCTAATTATTGTACAATAATTAATTATATTGTGCTCGATATTAATTTAAGTTGAAACTGCAGTTATTATCGATTTATGTTTAAGTTGCTTGCCATTGAGGTACTGAAATATATCCTAAAGTAAAAGACAAGAGCAAAGAAAACGAATCTTTTTTGTACTGCTGGAGAATTCGTTATAAATCCTGATACGCATAAAGTACCAGGTTAACAAGTATCAACCTTATAAGACAGAATTAATAGCAAATTTGAGATAAATCATGCAATTTAGTTTGAGTTCGTTTGAATGAATTTCGGAAAATGTGTATTTAGAAAAATATATTCGCCCAAAATTTGGTCTTTAAAACAGATTAATTAAATAATTTAACTTAAATTCGTTGCTGCAAAATGCGGCACAGTATTTTTTGTGCCAATTTTATGCATTGAAATTATGAAGATTCTTCCAAATTGTTGATTCATTCCAGAATATTAATTTCAGAAATTCCATCATTTTCCCAACTTCGTCACTTTGAAAAAAAGTTACGCCCTATGCCAACATTTTTCTTGAAAAATTTGTAACGTTATTGATTATTTTCAAAAAGGTTTCGGGTAATTATTACCCAATAATTAATTATAAGATGTTTGATATCAATTTAAGTTGGAGCTGCAATTATCGATTTATGTTCAAGTTGCATGCCATTGGAGTATTGAAATTAAAACTAAAGTAAAATTGAGAAAAACGACTTCAAATTTGGACGTTTCTGGACAAAGGTCGAATAATTCGTTACTGAAATTCTGATGCGCATAAATACATAAATAGCCTGACTCAGAATAACAAGTTAAATGCTGAAATTTAGTTGAAAATTTTAAAATAATTTGAATAAATTTCAGAATCTGTATTTAAAAACATAATTCCAAATGAGTTAACTTGACTTTTAAAACTGAAATTTCCACTTGCAACGATTAATTCAATAATATAACTTAAATTCACATGCAGAAGTTGTTGCACAAGTTGCAGTGTAGTTTTGTATTTTTTTTATTAAATTTTATGCAATTAAATTTCAATTCATCACAACTATAAAATTTAAGTTAAAGACTTAGACTAATTCAATTGCCTTGTGATGTTTTAAAAACCACAATAAAATTAAAATTTTCCTTGTAAATTTTGTTTGTTTATTTACGAGGCGAAATATAGGCCTAGGGTGCCAAGAATCGCCTAGACTGCTGTTGTTAGTTTTTAACTCAAGAGTTAATTTTTCTTGGTCCTTACAAATTTCAGTTTTGGTTTTTATTTACCTTAGCAACCTTCTTTGATTCAATGTTTTCTTAATACCTTAACGTTAAGCTTATTACAAGATGCTAGTCTAATACAACAAATGATATTTGTCATTTGCAAACCTAGATTTCACCCAATAATCAACAAAGAAAAAAAAATAATAATTTGACAAATATATTGTTCTGTTATCACTGAAAATAATAAACCTTAGCATTACAAGTTGGTAAACTCGAAATATGCAATGCTATTATTAAACCTAAAACGTGAATATCAAATTTACAGAAATTGATCTATTTTTGATCTCTGACTTGGACAAATAGGAAAGCTTAAAAACTAAATTGTAAATTCCAAGAATAAATTTAGTGAAGACTCGAATTTAAAAATCATTTTAGGACTATTAATTGCATGTTTTAATTTAATTGTAAAGCAGCTTAAAAACCTTAGAAATTCACACCAAAATCTAATAACCGAATACGTATTTTCCAAGACAGAAAATGCTAGCAAACAATAGCAATTTGTAGTCGAAATACGTATTTTTCAGGATTTTTTCACTGCTTCCACATCACCCAAAAGTTATCTATTCAGAACTAATTTTTGATTCAATAATGTTTTATTTATAGATCGAGCATTCCCTAAAAAAGAAGTCTGTTATTTACCAGGATAAGCATTCTGCTTTTTAATGTGATCATCGAAATGTCGCAATAATTCCTTGGCATACAGAACGAGCAATGTATTTTATTGATTGTAATTTTAAACTAGAATTTTTGGCCACCTCCCTCATTATAGAGAACATTTAAGTCGGAGCGAATTACAAAATCAAAGTGTCTAATAAGAATTATGGGAAGCGTGTGTAGTGTTTGGAACGAAGGATCAAAGAAGGTCGTGGTTCATAAAGAGTATTTACGGCCTCCCGTGCAAACAAATCGTAGGTGTAAATTAGCGTATAATTTTTTGTCGATAATTAAGTGGCCCTAATCAAGTGTAAGAAATTTAATTACCACTTTATGCCGTAATAAAGAAAATTAATTATGCAGATATTGCTTAGCTAATAGCCGTAATTAGAGTAATTGGGGATCGTTTATAAACATGGAAGTGGTGTACTTGTAACGATTACTCACGGGCATATTTACATATTTAATATTATATAGCTTGCGTTGTTCCTTTTTTATTATTAAAGGCTATACGAGCGGCCACATATTTTATCTCAGATGCAAAAGGCTCTTTTCTCATCGATTGGTCCAGAACGTAAACAGTTCCCTCTACGACAAAACCAAAAATAGTTCAAAATCAATAACCGCGTCGATTTATCCCGACGTTGTGTGTTGTAACGTGTTTTAAGAGTTGGAAACTTCGGCTTAAGTATATCGAATGCCTTACAGGATCTGTTAATGCTGACAGTTTCCATAAACAGTTTCTAGAGCAAATATATTTAGTAGGCCCGAGGAAATGTAGGTAGAGCGAAAAGAACATGTAGAGTACAATTGCAACAACACTGACAATGATCTAAGCAGGTTGTTCGTTACTTAACCTCTCGTTCAGCAAACATAAGGCATATGCAGAACTGTAAATCAGATTTTATGAGTCCGTTGAGGTCAGCCAGGATAAATATGCAACTTGTGGCGGAACATATGTCACTGAATGTTTACTATTTGGCCGCCAGGTATATTTTTGTTAAGCTGAATGCGGGCGTAGCTTACAACCTCATAACAATAAATAACTTATTATGAGCTGCTCTAAAGTAACGAGCGTTAATTGAATTCAATTAGAAGCAAATCAGCGATACATGCCACATTGTAAAAGAAAACCCACATCCGTATTTTGATTGTTTCTTTAGGCGACTTAACTCAAGCAAGATTTAAGCCAGTCTTGAAATATTGAAACAATTCGCCACTAAACTATTGCTAATTATTTTAATACCAAAGGAATCCATACAACGGCAGTTTGTAAACGTTCCAGCAAAACACTGAATATTCAACAGAAATAACCCATAGTTTTCAATCACCAATAACTTCACTTAATTGCTTTGAAAGACAATACAAACCGTTAAGTTTGAAAACATAATAGAAAGAGTGAAGAATGTGGGAATTTCTATAGTAAACCTTGATTGTTCAATAATAACTGCTCACCTAACCTAAAACTTTGTAAAACGAAGTCTGAAGACCTCTACAGTTATTTTTTATGAGTATTTCACCGCAAGTTTCTAAAAATTAAATGCTCAACAAATAAAAAGTAAAATTAAGATACTAAAAACTCAATTAAATACCACCAAAAATTCAGAAAGCTCGGAGAAAAGAAAAGCGGACAAAATTAGAAAAATAAGTGATATTTGCAACGGAAAAACAAATCCAGAAAGAAATGGGAGGTTGTTGATAGTTTTGGAGTAGGTAAGTGGTAAAGTCAAATGGCCGTCAAATAAAAAAAAACAAATTCAAGGCTGTTTAATGATATATTCTGAAAAAAAAAACAGTGGAAGAAGGAGTTTGCGGATTTGGAATTGTTTTATTGACGAGCAAGGAAGTCAGAGTTATTGCGACAAAAAGGAAAAACGTTTTCCCACGACCATATAAGAAAGTCGCTCCTAACGCACAACAAACTAGGCGCGAAAGTTGACAATATCACCCGTGCGATTGACTTTCGCAAAACAAATGAACAACCCGTGCGATATGAACACGTATAGGGATATATCGCACAGTTTGCGCAATAATAGGAAGCTGCGGCCGCTTCAAAACAAAAAATGACGGTCGTTTTACCTGAACTGTCAGTGTTACTTTTTGACATGTACATTTTTGGTCGTGGGAAAAATAGTGTTCGTAACTCGTTCGAAAGGCAAATATCTCCGCTCGTGTTTATAAATATTTCTACTCGTGCTCCGCTACGCTCCGCACTCGTATATCTATTTATAAACACTCGCTTGATATTTGCTACTTTCGACACTTGATACGAAAATAACTATTTCCGATATTCAAGTACCTACTCAACACTTACGTCCCTGCAATTGTGCAAATATTAAAAAAGCCAAAAATACTTTATGAAAAAGTTGTAGTGCTAAGGAACAAGAGAAAGAACAAGGAGGTAGAGGGAGAAATAAAACTGAGATAGAGATAGATATATAGAGAAAAAGAGACAAAGCACAAGCTGTATACAAAAAACAAAACGAAACAAATCCAAAAGACCTCTAAGACGAAACTTTAAACAATGGGCAAACTCATTGGGGCTCACATATCAACACCAAATTTCTGTCAACCTGAACAAAATTTAATGTACCGAACACCTCCCATTTTTAAAGAAATCTGAAAACTTTGGATTTTAGGGAAATCCTTTAATTTTAAATAAGATTCGAAGTAATTTTTAGACTACTAAGATTCTATCGTTTACGTCCTGAAATTTCGTATTTTGTCAGGTAACTTAACAATCTTCAGCGTAAAAAAGCTCCTGAAAAGTACTGAACTTTCTAGTTATTATTTAAACTAGTTTCTTAATGAAAATATTGATAATTCTTGCCAACTCAGAATTAAATTATTTTACACCTGAAAAATCAACGGTAAATCCTTATTTTTTCAAGAAGCATAGAACATTCTGCTTGAAAACTCAGCCTATGTTTAAGAAAATTCCTGAAAATCTTTGAACTTTCCAGTAATTGTTTAAACTCGTTTCTTAATAAAAAATAACAATAATTCTTGTCAACTAAGGATTAAAACGATTTACTCCTGTAAAATCGATGGTAAATCAATACTTTTTTCGGAAAGCCTAGAATATTCAGTCTGAAAAAGCTCAGCCTATGTTTAAAGAAACTTCTGAAAACTTTTAACTTTCCAATAATTGTCTAAACTAGTTTTTAATGAAAATATTAATAATTTTAGTCAACTAAGAATTAAACCGTTTTGTTCCTGAAAAATCTATTACAATTGCCAATGTTTTCAGGAATCCTAAGATTATTCAGCCTGAAAAATGTCAACAAGCTTCTGAAACATTTAAAACTTCTTTAAACGCAAGTTTTTAATTTGTCTTAACGAAGAAATTAATGGTTTTACTTATGAAAAATTCCCTATTTTCTAGAGTAACCTCGAAATATTCGGTCTGAAAACTTCAACCTATGTTCGAAAAAACACCTAAAGAGTTTTGAAATTTCCAAAGAACGTTCAAATGCGATGCTAAATAAAAATATTAATAATTTTTATTAATTAAGAAGGTAATTGGTTTACTGCCAAAGAATCAACTAAAAGTTCCTACTTTTTCAGACCATCCCACCTGAGAATTTCAGATTACATTTAAGGAAACCCCAGAAGAGTGTTGAAACCTCAGTAAATCGTTTAACTCGTTTTTAACTAAAACTGTCAATAAGTTTTATAAACTAAGAAGTTAATTGTCTTATTCCTGAAAAATCGGCCGAATTTCTCTTCCTGGCGATGCAGAAGTCGAAAAAGGAAACCGCTGCATGCAAATTGTTTAAGCATTTGTCACGTGATTTTGCAATCCCGTGTTATTTTAGAATTTTCAAGTTATTTTAAATAATTTTTAAGATTTTTCAGTATGGTCCTGTCCCTTTAGTTTGATTCCGTGTCAATTATTTTATTTCTGCTGCAATTAAATTCGTTTAGTCTGGAGGACACGAAAGGTTAAGCCTGATTTGGCACGTTCTTCTCTTGCAGTTCTACGAAATCTTTAAAGTCATTTCAATAGGTTTCGTTTTTCTAAAAGGTTCCTTTGTTTAAATCCCATAGTGACCTATTTTCACGCGTATTTCATCGACACATGATGTCATCTTGTTTCGGTTATTACAACATCTCGTGATACGGTGCGGGGGAATCCTCCCCTGTACATTGGGCCGCGTCAGCTGTTCTGTGGCGTCCTTTCGATTCTCCGTTGTGCCTTTGATTCATTAAACATTTCATTGTCAATTTAGTTGGCCTTGTTATTTGCGTTCAGTCCTCCCCGATATTATTTGTGTTTCAATGTTTTGTTTAAGATTTACGCAAAGTGTTAAGCCTGTCTACAAGTTTGAGCATTACAGTAAAGTAGTTTTCAGTCCAGCAAGGTAAGTCATATCTTGCAGCAGATTTATTTATTTATTTATTTAGCGTATGGCATTTGTAGCCAGGAGAAAGCAGCTACAACGACGACCCCTTTCTCCGAGCCCTTGGGAATCTTCTATGATGGGTTTACTCCCTTTTAGATCTTTGGGTGACTTAAATATCATAGTGGCGCTCAACAATTTCTATCCCTTTTTACGGCCACCCTTAATTCAAGGGTTTTAACGTTTCGAACCACCCATCTTCACTGTTTAGTCTAGCCGCGAGCTTAAGGGATTTCATCATCCCATTTAATGTCGTAGTGCAGGATTGGCACGTGACACATTGGCGACGATTAAACATTTTTTACTTTACGAATCCCATCACCTTCAAAAATACAATACGATTTCAGATGAATTCGATAACCAAGAAAAACAAGAATGACTCTTTAAGATCGTTGTATATTTTAGGTTTTTCTAATGCCAAATATTTTTAGTTACGGTGTTGTACTGGGGGTACGTGTGACCTACGCCCTACCGAATAAACTTCTTGAAGCACACGTATCAACATCAGCTTGAAACAGTTTAACTATGCATATTTTTAAATATATCTCCTGAAAAATTTTAAGGAAATTTTTTAGTTTTAAATTAAAATTCGGCGTAATTTTTAACCTACAAAGATTATATCGCCCGCCTTCTGTCGTAATTTCTTTATTTTTGGGTAAATTAAGGATCTTGAGCGAGGATCTTGAGCGATAAAAGTCTATGTCTGAGGAAACTCCTGAAATATCTGACACTTGTTTAAGCTCAGTTTTTAAATTAATAATGTGTCTTAACCAAAAATTAATTGTTTTACCCCCGAAAAATCCCTTAAATTTGTCTGCTTTTTCAACTTGTTATTTAAATAAATATCTCGATAATGTTTCTTACCTTAAGGTCTGAAAGCATTCGCCTGAATTTTCCAGGGTAATATTTAATCCTGAAAAACGCTGCCTATTTTTAAATTAGTTTTCCTTCTTTTTCGACCAATGTAAGAGTGTGAAACTTAAAAAATGCTTGCCTTGATGATAAATATACCCTGAAAGATTCTGAATTAAACAGTTCAGACAAACACAAAGATTTTATAAATGTATAGTTTGTTGGACAATAAGAATCAAACAAAAAAGTACTAAAAAGGATCGATCGGAAATAATCATAATTCATGGAATTCATCAATCTAAAAATATATCACAACTGCCAGTTAACTAAACAAAAAAGGTAATGATACAAAAGTGATACTAAACCCTTCAGAAGGGTTTCGCCTCTGGCTTGGTTGACAAGTTGAGTTACCGTTACCCTTCTGCCTCTTGCTAAAAGAGTTTCGCCTCTGGCGTCGTTGACGTGGTTCTCCTGAAGAAGCCCCTTAAAAAGTTGGCGAAACGTTGGGTTCTTCTGTCTTAACAATGACACGGTCCCAATCCGGAAGACGTTTTGTTAATACTGACACTGAACGTGGAAGTCTTTGAATTGAATGGGAAGAATATTTTAAAGAATTATTAGAAGGAAAATACAATGATACCTATAGTTTGAACACATGGTCGGAATAAGCAAGACAAGCAAAAAGAGTATGGAAAATGAGAAGGATAAAAAAGAGTGGAACGACGAAATACCTGAAATAAGAGAAGGACTGAACTGAAACAAGGTAGAAGAAATTTCACGGAATAGACAGTTGAAAAACAACGTAGATTAAACGACTTGAAAACTGTTTCATTTATTTCTGATATAATAATATACTTGAATCTCTATATATTTTATACTCTATAGCTGTATAAGTCTATTTTAACATCCTAAAGGAACGTCGTAATTTACAGACTGATTTATTGTGTCCTACTCTCTTAATTATCCAGAAAACATTTATGTTAACTAACGTTCTTTGTAGTTGGGTGGCAGTCCAATAGTTCAAATGTTTAAGAAGATAAGTATGATCGTAAGATTAAATCTTTGAAGTGTAAAATATTTACAAATCTTAACAGCTCGAAACAGAATTTTCAAATTCATCGTTACCATAAAATTGTATTTAATTAGTAGTAAATACCAACCAGCAAGTACCTACCTACAGTTAACTAACAAAAACGTATTCATACATTCGGTAATTATCATAATTTTCTTTAGAAATCTAAAATGACAACTGCTTTCTGTAAGTATCTTCGATAAAATCTACCAAAGCATAACAGCAATGTCGTTTGAGATTATGAACATACCAAGATGAAAAGCTATTATAAGATAAAGTTAACAGTTGCATGTAGATAAAACACTTAATAACGGGTTCATACATACAGACCGTAGACATAACAACGAAAATTGTGCACTAACACAATAAATGCAAAATTTTAAAGGCACGCGTCTTTTGAACTTCACTCCAGAAGAGTTAAATTCACGATTTGCACGAGTCGGCCAGCTGTCGACGGGCACATCCATCCTGCTATCGCACGATTTATCTGCGATAGATGCTCGACTTGCTACTCATAATTCTCAAATATCTCAGCTGTGCATCTGCATAATCACCTTGGGTAGCGGAATCCAAGCATTTCGAAAAGACAAGGATTACTCAGATAGGATAGGAACGACCTGTATTGTCGTTTTTTATCGGATATATATTTTTTTTACGCTAAATACTAAATTTTTCCACACCCACATCTTATCTCATCTCATCACCTGAACCCATGATACAATACATGTTAAATCCTTACACAGAGGATAAATTTACTTTGAAATTCATTACTTTGTTTGTTATTCCTATATTAAGTTTCCTTTAAAGTTTCAGAGGCTACGCTAATTAATTATTGATTTTCTTATTAATTACATAAAATAACCTCTTCTTGCTAAATTTACTCGAAACCTTAAAAAGACAGGATTAATCAGCTAGCTTCTTTTGCAGTATGACGTGCTTAGTGAAACTTCTAAAAGGAATTTTATTATACTGACGATGAGAAAATAATAAATTTAACTAACGTAAAATGAACTCTGAAGAGGCTCATTTAAATCTTGCTTGTCTTTATTTATTCAATTGATTGATTTATCATTCACTTAACTGGTGATATTTTTAAAGTTGGGGTGTCATTTGCTATAGTTATTAAACCTTCCCATTTAGAAAGATTCAAGTTTCAAACTCTCCAGATTTAAAAAAAACTTATATTCGAACGTGTGTCCTCTTGCTTTCAAAGCAAACGTGTATCCCTCTAGAACTCTAGAGCACCAAGAGACGTAACTCTAAAATTTTATTCTAAAGCCCGAATAAATTATTTTATAACAAATATTTAAATCCAAAATACAAGTTCAAATAGATTTGCAGATTTTGGAACAAATTCGAAAATAATATATTTCTTAACTTATGGCGTCGTTGGCTATAGTTATCAACTGCCCAACCATCTTATTTAGTACGATTCAAAGACTTAAAAATTTGACCAAAACTGAGATTCGAACTTGTGTATTAAATACCATGGATTTTGAACTCGCAAAGCTTCACGAATAGTTTACCGCAAATCGTCTCAGTTTAAATAATGAGAAAACTTCTCATATGATTTTTACTTACCATGTTGTAGAAGCTAAAAACTATATTGAACCAATTGGGCATCTATCTGGATTCTGCTTTGAATTAGGAGCCACATGTTAATATATTGTTAAAAAAATTATCAAAAAGTGTTCATCTTCTAGAAAATCTACGATAGATAGTTCCAATTGAAGTTAGGTGACTGCATATCATGCTCTATTCGCTTCACACATGACTTATACCATAATTTGTTGGGGTCATTCGTCCCATACCGGTAGAGTCTTTAGATTACAGCGTAAGGTTAGTCGTATACTATCCTCTAAAGGCTATAGGGATGATGTAGGTGATGAATTTCATAATTTAAAAACTTTAACTTTCCCTCGTCTATAGGTATAAAGGGTGTCCCAGAACGTACCAGAAATATTTTAGGAATCAATTGGGTAACTCATTTGAAGTCAAAAAGTCTACATAAACATATGTCCTAATCATAACGGTTAAGGAGTTATTCTTTATTTTATAATTTGTGATTAACATATTCATAAAAGTAAATTTAGGAACATAAACTTCTTAATATTATACTATCATTTAATTATTTACAAAAAATGTTCTAAATTATCCCCACTGTGATCGATGCACAAGGCTGTTATTGTTGGGTTCTTAATAAAACTTCTGGCCTATTTCTATGGCGTAAATGCTTCACAGTTTGCACTTTGATAGCATAAACTAACTGTTTTATGTGGCTCCAGAGTTAGAAATCTATGGGAATGAGGTCTAGTGAACACGGTGGTCAAGCCACTGGACTACCTATTCCAATCCATCTCCTTGGAAAAAGTGCGTTAAGCCAATTTCTTACTCGTAGACTTGCATGAGCGGACGCCCCATCGTGCTGGTACCACATTTCACGCCTAATATTTAGCGGGATTTTCTAAAAAATCCTCGTAATTTTGAGCATTTAAACGTTGTAGTATTTTAGATAATCCAATTAAGCGATCGTTTAAGATAGCAGCTACCACATTCACGCTAAATCGATGTTTGAAACAAGAGCGTTGCCTTAAATGAGGATTTTCTCTTGTTCATTCATAGAATGCCCCCTGTTCTCTTAATTGCTGATATGAATTGGTAAAAACTTCATGAGTGGATAATCTTCTATTGGAATACTTTCTTCTGTATTCTTCTGGCGCCGCAAAAGCATTGCTGTCACAGAAACCTCATATACTATAGACAATGTCGGCATATTCCGGGTTCAAAAATAATCTCAGCATGGTAATTAGGGATGTTAACAAAGCTTTTGCGAACGTTTTGCAACTATTTAACTTTTTAATATGTTGACAGTTAACTCTGAAAACAATATGTCAACAATAACGTATAATTGTTTCGCAATCAAATAGCGTTCATGGACTAGGTGATGTTCCCCGAAAAATTATAAAATCAAGAATAGCTCCATAACTGTTGAGTTTATGATATATGTTTATGCAGACTTTTTGTCTCCAAATGAGTTACCCAATTAATTCCTAAAATATTTCTGGTGCGTTCTGGGATACCCTGTATATATCACAGTTTTGTGTATGTTAAACAAATGGAAACTCGATATACATCAACACACAGACGTTCATGGCCATAACACAAGAAATAATGTTGAACTTTGTCTTCCTTATCTTAGACTAACTTCTAGCAGAAATGCAACTAATTACTACGGTATTAAGTTTTTAATAAACTACCAACATCTATTAAACATTTACATCTACTGATCAGTAGGGCCTTTTACTCAATAGACGAATACATAAGCTATGATATAAATAGGTTTAATTTTTAATCAATTTTGCATAATCTATACTGCTGTTCATTTTTATCTGTTTGGTGTTATATTTTTTTTACATGTAATGATGTTATATACACCTTTTCGTAATGACGAATTTACACAGCTTTGTTGGATTGAAACAATAAACTACCTATACTATATTATATTATTATTATTATTATTATTATATTGTGTTCTTTTTAATTTAAAAGTTCAATCCACTAGATCACCCAAAGACCTAATTTTGAAATTTTATTTTAAATTCTGAATTTTACATCTAAGATTTAGATTTGAAATACAATTCAAATTAAAGGTTTGAACTTTTTTGGGCTTAAATTCGAAAATAAAATATTGAATCACGATTATCGTTTACATAACTAGAAGTCTAAACATGGCTGTAATATTCAAGGCTCAAAATGAGAATACGGATCCAAAATATAAAATTTGAATCGTCTTTCGAGATTTGAAACTTAGAATTTGGGATTCAATCCCATTGAAAGCGTGAATTCAAACTGTCCGAAAAAAATTGAATCTTAGATTAGTATTCGAATTCGATTGATAATCGTAGCAAAAATTCATAGTTTAAGTTAGATTAGATGTTAGGTTAGGTTAGGTTAGTTTAAGTTAAGTTAGATTAGTTTAAGTCAGGAAGCCACGTAGCTCAGTTGTAAGAGGGGTAGGCAAGTCCCGGATTCGAATCCCTACGTTGGTGGAGATTTTTTCTCAGGCCTCTGGGATCGGTACTAGGCCTGGCGAGACCATTCACAGTTGGGCTTAATTAACTGAACTCTACTCGGTAGACTGGTCTATGAGATAGAGTAACAAGACCACTACACACGTAGCAACACACACATGACACAGCCGGCTGACTTGAAGTGATGCCTAAAAACGCGATTCAGGGCAGATTAGCTATACACCCATAAAAAACACACACAAAAAGAAAGAAAAGATTAGTTTAAGTCAGGTTAGCTTCAGTTAAGCTTCAGATTACGTCAGAGTAACTTGCGTTAGATAACGATCTTGCTTCGTAACTTTATCGAAAACATTCATGTTATACTCATAAAATAAAAGAATGCTTGAATATAAACTTTCAGATTTGTTAAGTTAAATAATACATCAGTATTTAGAGAGCGAGACTATCAGTTTTTCTCTTTCTTCTACTTCTTTTTCTTACTTTCTATTTTTTATCCCGTTCTTCTTAAATTTATGAATTTTACAAAGATCAAAACCACATTTTTTGAAATTACTTTTCTACTCCTTCTTCTTCCTCTTGTTATTCTACTTTCTTTCTTTTCTCTTCTTCTTCTATTTGTTAGTTTTCTTTTATTCTTGTTTTTATTAAACTGCCATATTTTTTCAGTGAATATTACCAAGAAAATTAAATCTACAATTTTTGGAAACTACTTTTTTTGCTGCTTCTTCGTCATCTTGTTATTCTCTTTTCTTTTTCTTCTTGTTCTTCTTTTGGTTGCTTTACTTCTTTTTGTTTTTAGCCTTCTTAAACTGCCATGTTATTTTGATAGAATTTTACCAACAATATTAAACCCCAGGTTTCAGAAATTTCTTTCTCTACTGCTTCTTTGTCCTCTTCTGTTTCTCATTTCTTCCCCTCTTCTTCTTCTTGTTGCTATTTTGCTTCTTCTTTTTATTCTTATCCTTCAAATGCCATGTTGTGTGTATAAATTGAGCCAAGATGGCCAAAATCATATTTTTTTAAGGGTTTGATGTTAATAATTTAATTCAATTAGATAATTTATTTTCAATCAATAGTGAGAGCAACCACGTAACCTAATTTCTTACTAACACAACAGATAAAAAGAATATGGTTTTAATTTGACTATTTCTATTTTACGAATTTCAGTTAGAAACCAATTTCAAAGCCTAGCCTTTAGAAGCAATTATCTTGGGGTTTAAACTTCAGAATTTCTACGTTTGAAGTTAATATTCAGAGGCCGAATCTAACCTTCAATATTCGATTTTTAGACTTGAGCTGTGGATTTTATGGATTACATTTGAAAGATGCTCCCCTTTAGGGAGATTTTTCAAAATTACCAGAAATCCTTACTAATTTAATTCTGCAGATTTCAATGGGAAGATTTCTTCGTTTCTGGTAAACTATACTTAAATTTTTAATTTAAGCCAATATATTACGGTGGATGGGGGGGGGGGGGGGGTTAAGCAATAAATTTGGTGAACTTAATTTACTTATACGTAGATTGAACAGAATTTCGAATTAGGGTTCTTTTAGTTTCTTGGTTTCAAAATTCAAAGCAAAAATTTACCCACCAGACTACCAAGCGACGTTTGAAATTTTATTCTAAATTTTGTATAAATTGTTTTATATTAAAGATTTAGATCAGAAAGTTCTAATTTAAATTTTTTTGGGCACAAATTAGAAAATAATTATTGAGTGAAGATAACCGTCCATATTATTTACTCGAAAGTATTCAAAGCTCAAAATGCTAATACGGACATAAAATATAAAATTTGAATCGCCTTTCGAGATTTTGGAATTCAATTCCTTTCCTGTGTAAGTATGGATTCGAATTGTTGACAAAATTTTGAATCTTCGACTTCGATTGATAATACTAACAAAAATTAGATTTGGTTAAGTTAGGTTTTGGTTAGATTAAATTAAATTAGGTTAGACTGGTTTAAGTTGAATTAATTTGTCAGGTTAAGTTAGTTTCAGTTAAGTAAGTCAAATTAGGTTAAGTTAATTTAAGCTTGATAATGGTTTTACTGTGTAATTTCATTCAAAACGGCCATGTTTTACTCATAAAATAAAACAATGTTTGAAAAAAAAGCTTCGAATTTATCAGGTTAATGATTTAGATACGAAATAAGTACATATTCAAATTTAAGATTTAATTTTTTTGGACCCAAACTCGAGAATAAAAGATTGGGTTAATATTACGGTTTATAGTATTCGAAATCCAAAACATGACTTTAGTATTCAAAGCTCAAAATGCAAGTACGGATTGAAAATAAAAAATTTGAATCGTTTTTCAAAATTTGATACTTGAATACTTGAATGTGGGGTTAAATTCCTAATGGATTCGAATTGTTTCCAAATTTTTAATCTTCAAATTCGAATTAAGTCAGCTTCATTTATATCAGATTAGGTTAGGTTAACTTAAGTTAAATAATTTCATCCAAAGCACCCATTTTTATTCACAAAATAACATAACGAATTGAATATAAACTTTCAGATTTACCAGGTTAAAGAATACGTCATTGTTTTAGAGAGGGAGAAAAGTAGATTAATTGAGACAATGGTAAAACGACCCGCCAGCTATATAAATTGAAGCAAATTACGTTGGGTCACAATTATGAAAGTGTTACCTTCACTAATTAAGTGTAGCATTATGCAAGTTCAGAAGTTGATGCGTTTAATCTGTATCTGTCAGGGATGAGTCCGAGTCTAGTTCTTATTTTAAGACATTTTACGGCGAGCTATTTAAACGCAGTTTAAGAACAAGTGTAGTGAATGTAAGTACTAAAGTAACAAGAGTATAATTCAGGAGAGAAGTGCTTTGAAAATAAACTGCGAGTCGACATGCGCCCACAATAGATAATTAGATGACAGTGATCAAGTAGTCGGCTCTTAATGACTCGTCGTCGCGACGCTTCACATGCACCGTTATCGTGCATCTATAAGGATATGCAACGCGAACTTCCCTGCCATTCCTAAAATACCTATATTGCTTTTGTTCGGATCCAGATTTATCGAGGCACGCGGATATTTTATGTATGGTAGGAAATAAGGAGAGCCAAACTGCCAAAAGCAATAATCGGACGTTTGCCGGGAGTGCAGACTAAATAGCATCAAGTGGCTGGCTTTAACCATCCATCTGGCCAAGTTTGTTACATTATGCACTCGCGGCTTCAGACGCATTCCCCGACAAGCGAAAAATGGGAAACATGCTATTATTTTGAAACACGGCCCCCAGTTACTACGCTTTTAGACACTAAGCTTCTTTATATCGCTCCTTCCGAGGCATTTCTATCGTTCTTCACTACGCCAAATAAATGGATTTTATTTAAATGGCTTCTTCAGAAATAGCTACAAACTTTAACGTTAGCATTTAACATCGGTTATAACGACAGAATTCACAACACAACAAAATACACTTAAATTACTAATTAAACCTTAGGAGTTGTTGATTGCTTCTCTATATCTAGCATATACTCATTGATTGCATTAGAGTTCTACCTAGAACTTTATGTATTGCCAATAAAAGTTGTAGGAGTTGGTAGCTACCAATCACTAAAAGTTTAGAACATTTAAGTTGGGCTGCACAAACGCGATTCAACGTAATTAATCACTCGTTAAAATCGAATCAAAATTCTAATTTATATGGCATTAATATATTAGCAAACAAAAATTCATACTCTTTTGTGAACTTTAATCATTCGTTAACTCAACAGAAGTTTTGTGCAACCCACCATTAGTCTTGCATTTTTATCTTTCTTTGTTGTGTTACCTACTTTTGCAGATAATTATATTTCCCAAAAAGATTTCCCTAGGCACTTTTAGTAATAATTCAGCATGTCTTCGAAACTCAATATATCGACTTTAAATTCCACAAGTCGCCTTTGAACTCGATGTGTGACGATTTTAAAATTCGATATGTTCACTTTAAACGTTTGTGTTCACAGATACGTGTATGTAGTGAGCGACCAGTTTCTACAATGTACACTAAACCACAATAACAAGGGATGGATACTATAGAACAATAGATGCCTCTTAATGACAAGGGTTGAGGCTTATCGTTTACTGAAGGGAGTATCTGTGACACTTTTGGAAGGGATAAGATTGTTTTAATGTAATGTTTTTTGAGAATTCTACCTATGCGATCAGTAACTTGGCGAATGTAGGGCAAGACGGCAGTAGCCTAGGGTGTACAGGTGTTCTGAAAATTTCCAAAGTGTAAATGTTTTTCGATGACCTTCATAACATCCCTTTTGTTATACCCATTCTTGGCGAGATTATCTTGGATATGGGCTAACTCGACATGAAGTCTATCAGGTTGAATCACTATGATAATACGATGAAATTAATTTATCAAAAATATAAGGAATAGTCATCGGTGCTCAAGTTTCAAAGTAGCTGTTACTACTCTAGGGTGGCAAATTCACACTTTTTTCTCTTTACTATCAAGGCACCAACAAAGAAACAGAAAAATTATCGTACCTCCTTCAGATATAAGTAAAAGTCATGTGGTAAGTTCAACTTGCCATATCAGCAGTAAAAAAAACCTTAAGTAAATATAAAGACCGAAACCTCCAATTGGCCCAAGAATTCCAAACTATTAACAAGGAATTAAATTTTTAAATTTTAAATTAGACATCAAAAATACCCCAACAACTAATAAGCAAAGCTCTTAAAGTAGCACAAGCCATAAACTGTATCAAAAGAAACTAAATACGTCTTATTAACCCAAAAGGTTATCGAATCGACAACGAGCAACAATAATGTTGTAATAAACCTTTCAAATTAAGCCATAACTCTATGAGTTGTTCCCTGATTGATGCGATATTTCGCTGGCTAAAAGTCGGTGGTTATCAGCGAGTCTCGTTTCATCAGCCATCTATAGCAAGATAAAGAGATATGACTTGATAAACGGCTTACTTATTTGGCTCGAAGACAGTTTAATCAAACCCATTTCATGCTCTGAACGTTCCCTTGGCTGTTACGTTTGTAGGTTTACGCAAGTATCGAGTGGCTATAGCCAACAGAACATGTTCGCTACGAAAACTATCAGGATAATTGATGCTTCTGAAATAAATCACGCATATTTCTGCAGATTTAGAATTTCGTAACATAATTTTTAAATAAACTAATTAAAGAAAATTATTTAAAATTTTTCGTAGCTCAGTAGACGTGCTTGGCAGTTATATAATTGCCTACAACTCAATTATAACGTTTAACTAATAATTAACTACGACACTGACAGCAAACGAACAAATAATAATAAGACGCGAATACTTTGCGTAAAACAGAAAAGGTTAACCAGGTGCATTTGAAAATGCATTCAGCCAACAAATATCCTGTTAAGTGTCCAGGAATAATGAGATTGTTTAGTCTAACTGCATTCAATTTACACACTTGAGTTTTTAAATCGCATAATCGTAGATACGTCTGGAAAAACTAAAAATTAACGTTAACGTTAAGAGACGCGTATTTATATTAAGCTGTTGCACATTAAGATCAACAGGAATTATTATACAGACGTATTTATTTGTTGGGTGTTAAATTTATTTGATGTATGTTGAAGACAGCGCTGAATTACAATGTTTCGGAATGTTTCCTACAATAAAGAGCGTTAGACAAATTTCAAAAACATTCTTGGCGGGCGTTTTATAAATTTGTTTATGTGGATCCTTGTACAACACGAAGAATCTGTTGTATTTCAAGTTGAAGATTAAAAATTGCGGCATATTTTATAAATGTATCTTTTGTTCCGCGATGCTTTGTCACGTTTAAGTTGTTTTTTAATTTTTTTTAATGTAATTTCAGCTTTCTCAAAGCTCACAGAAAATAATTATAGAGGCAAACATTATTGTGCAGCAGATGTGCAGTGCGATGAAACAATCTAATTATTGCCAGAGGTAATAAAGTTTACTAATTTAAGATTTTGTTTCTCTAACATTTCACACTTAAATATTTTATTTGTTTAAAAATTGCCTGTTTTACATTTACTTGCTTTTTTACTCCTTCTTTGTGCTCTGATTTGTTTGCTTTCTTCTTCCTCTCGTTTTTCTCTTTTTTTATTCTTACTCTTCAGACTCTTCTTAAACTGCCATGTTGTTTCCATGAATTGCGCCAAAGATCAAAATAAAATTTGTTGACTTCTTCTTCGTCCTCTTGTTATTCTTCTTTCTTTCTTTGTTGTTCTTCTTTTTATTCTTATTCTTCTTAAACTACCACGTTGTTTCTATGAATTTTGCCAAGGAAATCAAAATCACATCTTTTAGAAGTTACATTTCTACTTTTTCTTCGCCCTTTTGTTGTTCTCCTTTCTTTCTTTCTTTCTTCTTCTTCTTCTTCTTCTTCTTACTATCTTTCTTTTCCTTTATTTTTTATTCTATTTCTTTTATTCTTTTTAAACTGCCATGTGGTTTCTGTGAATTTTGCAAAGTAGATCAAAATCGCTTGTTTTGGAAGTTACTTTTCTACTTCTTTTTCATCCTCTTGCTATTTCTCTTTCTTCCTCTGTTCTACTTCTTCTTGTTGCTATTCTTCTTCTTCTTTTTATTCTTATTCTTCTTGAACTGCCATATTGTTTCTATGTTTGTGTTCTGATTGTTTTGTTCTTTTTAAACTGCCATGCGGTTTCTATGAATTTTGCCAAGCAAATCAAAATCGCTTGTTTTAGAAGTTACTTCTTTTTCGTCTTCTTGCTATTCTTCTTTATTTCTCTATTCTTGTTGCTATTTTTTTTCTTGTTTCTATTCTTATTATTCTTCAACTGCTATGTCGTTACTACGAATTTATCTAAGGAGATCAAAATCAAATTATTTGGAAAATACTTTTTCTACTTATTCTTCGTCCTATTGTTTTTTATTTGTTTCTTTCTTCTTCTGATTATTATTCTTCTTTGGTTGTTTTTCTTCTACTTTTTAGTCTTATTCTTCTTAAACTGACAGGTTATTTCTATGAATTTTTGCTACGAAAGCCAGTCCTTTTTAGGAAGTTACTTTTCTATTTCTTCATCCTCCTATTATCCGCCTTCGTTTCTTTCTTTCTTTATTTATTGTTCTTCTGTTTTGTTAGGGAGGAAAATTGTAAAGGGAAATTGTTTGTCATTTAATGAGTCATTTGTAAGGCATAAGTTCGTTTATTAGTTAGTTATGTTAGTCTGTTGTTTAAAGTCACCGCTAACCTCTTGTCTTACGTAAGGGGCTGGACAGAAAGCGAACCTTTACAGCTCCAGTGGCGGCGCATTCGCCAATGCCATAAAACAAACATTACAATTACTGCTCTGGGAAGCTTACCACTTTAAAGGTGTACTCACCGGGGGTCCCCGGCCCCCTCGCTTCGGTGCGCCCCTAACTGGATACAGGATTTCTGGGTTTCCATCTATTTCTTATTCACGGGCTAGCCCTCGTTTCGCATCTTGCGGAGCTCTACCACAGAGCCTCCTCCACTTCTTCCCACACCCGGAGTCACACAGCATCGGGTGTAGTTAATGCCAAAAAGTCGATAGGGCGTCATTCACACACTCGGCAATATCTTAATTGCTTTACCCTATCGCAAAGTCTGCCTAGCACCACACTTGGTATTCTGGAGGCCACTGCCATTACAACCAGGAGCAGCACCTCTTTGTAAATGATCTTTCCTGTAAGCTAATCCTTTGATTAGAGATGCACAACATGCAACACAAGTAAAAAGCACTAAGACAGAGGTACCACTTTGTTATCACACTTTAATTATTGTCATGTCACTGCTAAACGTAATTCAACTCTACTTAGAAATCAACCCCTCTCGGCTATCGGGGCACTCACACGCCACTCCCCTCGTATATACTTAAGTCTGCATATTTGCTTGTGTTTAGGCCAAACCTTGGCTTTCGTC
The DNA here is from genome assembly GCA_963082815.1 of Melanotus villosus. Lineage (NCBI taxonomy): Eukaryota > Metazoa > Arthropoda > Insecta > Coleoptera > Elateridae > Melanotus > Melanotus villosus. Next base: position 14,381,118 of record OY720423.1, read on the forward strand.
TGGGAAATAGTAAACTAGGGCATTTCTCAATTTCAGTTTTTATTAATAGCTAATATAATATAAATGTAAATAAATACTTAAATGCAACTTAAATAACTCAGTGTCTAACACTTTGTTGTTTTTATCTTTCTTTTTATTCATATTCTTTCTAAACTGCCATGTTATTGCTATGAATTTTGTCAAGAAAATTAAAACCACATTTTTTAGAAATTTTCTACTTCCTCATCTCCTCATCGTGCTCTTTTGTTTCTTCGCTGCTTTCTTTCTTCTTCTTGTTGTTTCGTTTCTTCTTCTTTGTTTCTATGAATTTTACCGGGCTTGATCTCACATTTTTTAGAAGTTTTGATGTTATAATTAATAATTAAATTAATTTATTTTCAATCACAATTAGTTAATGCAATGAGAGCCTTTAAAACAGAAATTAAAACCACCTGGCCTAATTGCTTTCTAAGAAAACAAAAAGAAAGAATGCCCAGTTAATTCAGACAGGTTGTTTTAACTATTTATTATTATTATTACATATTATTTATAATTAACTATTTATTTGACTATTTAGATGAATTTCAATCTTGTTTTAAAAATTATGTAAAAATTAGCTTAGACTTTTATACATTTAGAAAAATGTAGAACTCAAATCTGAAATTTTTAAATTTGGCCAAGTTATCTTCGAGTTTAAACTTCGAAGTTAGAGTGTTCAAAGTCTTAATCTACCTTTTAAAGATGGATTTTTAAACTCAAACTATGAATTTTAAAGATCAAATTTGAAGAGATTTTTTAGTTCAAATTCATTGATAACTATATGAAATTCGAATTTCGGGTTTCGGGGTTCAAACTTTGAATTATTTTTAAACTGTTACATTTTCAATATCAGAACTACCATAAATCCTTGCTAATTTAATTCTGCAGATTTTAAAAACTGACAAGATTAAATTCATTAAGTTCATTTGGTAAACTGTTGGTATGTATTTTAATTTTTAATTTGTGCTACCAAATTACAGAAGAGGTCTTAAGATTTGTCAACAAATTTGATGAATTTAATTTATACGTAGGTAAAAGTTGGGTGAAATTTTTATTATTATTTGATAAACATCTTGCACGATATTATCTCGAGCTTGGGTACTCTTGATTTCAAAGCAAACATTTCGCCAACTACACCTCCAAGAGATCCAACTACGACGTTTTATTCTATAAGTATTCTGAACCAATTATTGTATATTAAAATTTTCAATCCTAAATACAAATTGAAATTTGATCAGATTTGATTTTTTTAATCTAAAAATTAGGAAATAAAAGATTGAGTCAAGATTACTGTTCACTAAGTGTCTGTTTTTAATTTAAGCTAATAAATTGCTGAGTGGAACTTCAGTGAAAACTTGATGAATTTAATTAATACGTAAACGTTTGATAGAATTTGTATTAGTATTTAATATACCTATAGAATATATTTCCATTTCCACCATTTCGAGCTTGTGTTTTCTTTGTTTCTTAGTTTTTAAATAAACATTTATCCCACCAGACCCCCAAACTTAGAAATTGAATAAATCGTTTCATATCAAAAATTTAGATCCAAAATTCAAGCTTTTATTTTTTTTGTTCTCTATTTATAAATGTAAAATTGGGTAAAAGTAACCATTCACAAAACTCGAAATCCAAAACATACAGGGTGTCCCTAAAAAGGAGGCCAATCCGTTAACCACATATTCCTTGAGCAAAAATAATATGACTATTATAATACCATTTTTCATTTTAGATCCACATGTGCGATTATTTTTAATAAGTGAAGTACTTAATAAGCTATCAATTTCAAATTTGGTACAGAGCTTCAACATGAATAGTCACATCTTTTGAGAAAAGCAAAACGAAAACAACTGTCAAATAATCAAAATACGGGGGGTGCAGTACCCACTGACCTCTCCTGTTTTTTAGTACCTACGCCAGTGACTTCCAAGCTATCTTTTTTGAGATAATCATGCATTTTGGATTATTTTTTGTCTCTCGTCAAATTTTGATAAAATCGTTCGTTTTAGAGAGAACTTGAAAAGTACTGGTCCTTGATACGCGGTTTACGATAATCTCATAATTTTCCAATACTCTAAATCAAGTTAGCTAAAATGAAAAATGGCATTATAAAAGTAATATTATTTTTGCTCAAGGAATATGTGGTTAACGGATTGACCTCCTTTTTACGGACACCCTGTATAACTCTAGATTTGAAAGCTCAAGATACAAATTTTGAATCGTATTTCGGGAGAATATTCGAATTCGATTGATAATCCTAGCAAGAATTAGATTAGGTTAAGTTAGATCAAATTAAATTAGGGTTAGTTGGTTTAAGGTAAAATAAATTAGTTAGCTTCTTGGGTTGATTTTAGTTAGATCTGGATCTTACTGCATAATTCAACTCACCCATATTTTACTCGTAGAATAAAGAACGAATTTAATGCAAACATATGTGTAAAATTTATAATTTAAGCTAATAAATTACTTAAAAACAGAAATTTGGTGAATTTAATTTGTACCTAAATTGGGTGGAATTTGTAATATTTGATTAACTTATATCTAACGTGACACCATCCGAAATTGGGTATTTTTTATTATTTTATATGATAATGTGAACTTCCAAATTGTGTACATACAGCTTCCTCAACGTGTGACAAAATAAGTAAACGATACTATTTACTTAAAAATTGTGCCACAAAGGCACAAACCACACTGACCACCAAACACGAAACCATAACTGTTTATAAATTAACATGTCAAACATTTTTAGACGTTTTTATGAATCTTATTCATTAAATACATCCAGAAAGGGGCGAATGCTTACAAATTGTTATTCTTAGTTTTCAAAAAAAAAAATAAAAAACATAAGCTTTTTAGGATTCAGTCGAAGCGTTAAAAATAGCTACTGCGTATTCCACGCGTACAAGAAAATTTTCCCAAAGTCATTATTGCAACTCCAAAAATAATAAACAGCAAGGGATTTCAACAGAACCTTGGCCGACAAATACAAAAATAGAAAACAAGAAAAAAGCACTACTACAAGTTCCCGCAATGATGCCTACGTTTACCGTGCATACATACACACACACACACACACATACCATGTAACAACCAAGTTGACAGAAATGGTTCATTGCCAAATTACATACGGCTTGTATACGCCGCAACACTTTATTGCCAATAACGTCACAGCAGTGAAGATTTTTGCGCAAATATTTACGATGTGGGGGCGTGCAGCGTACGCAAGAAGCCGATGATCTGGGTCAGTGCATCGGTTGACGTATAGAACGTATTAAAATAACTTCGGCTTATATTTGGAGGATTTGACATAAAACATTGTGTTTTCAAAATATGCCAGGAAAAAAAATATTAAGGCTGACAAAACAAATGGGAAAAATGTGCCATTTGTTTTACAAAAGACCGACTTTTCATAACATGTTTGTCATAATTCACGTATTCGATATAAACTTCGTGGAATCTTCACAAAAAAAGAATTATATTTACTAAAATTTAAAAACTGAAACTATTTAGACAGGGTCGAATTATTCATTAAAAAACATAAACCAAAGCCTGGGCCTTTAGAATAAAGGGGCCTTTAATTGACTAAAACTATATACGAGTAATGCAGCATACTCTTTTTATTGTGTACTCGGTTATAGCGTACAAATTTTCCGTTAATTCCATTAATTGTAAAGTAATATTTTTCTGATACTTCCGGTTGTAACGTTCAGATACCTTCGTTTTTACATTCGGTTATAAGTTATAACGTACACGCCTAGACAGTTATAGTAATCCCCGGAGTGTCTGTGAGTCTGTGGCCACTTTTCGATCTGTTCCTTTCAGTTGCGCGAAAGCGTTTTACCAGTGGCATTTCAAAGGCATCTGAAAATCTTAACAAACGCAAATTGTTCAGCTTAGAAAAAAAAGTTGGTATTATAAATGAAATATTCAGTTAGCCGAAATTTAAAAAAAAATCACCAAGAACGACCGTTTTTATGATTTGGTCAAGCAGAAAAAATACTAGAAGCGTATCAAGATAAGTCACATAAAATAAAGAAAATGAATCCGTTGCATCCTACGTGGACTCTACTTTATTAAATGGTTTACATCTAAAAAAAATTAAACGTGGTTGCTCTTTTAAAAACAAAAGTTAAGGAATTTATTTAGTAAGTTTACAAGTTCTTGATACAAAATGTAATAAATTAAAGCAGTCGCAAATTACAGATTTTTTCAAAAGATAACAAGCAATTTTTTGTTTATTATTAAGTATGTACATATTTTACACTATTTACGAAGGTTTTGTATGGGTTTTGTGGTCTGATTATTTTATATTCCAGTAGAAATTTTAGTTAGACATGTTTATCCATTTTAACAATAATTTTTTCATTGTCTGTACTTTATGAAACAAATAACTTTTTGTTATAATGTACTTTTGGCTATAACGTACTCTCGGTTATAACGTACTCTTGGTTATAACGTACACATTTCTTAATCCTGTGACGGTACGTTATAACCGGAGTCTACTTTGTACTTTAACAGAGAAAAAATATTTTTTAATGAGTACTTTTAAATTTTCAAAAAATTCCATTTACTTTTTTGTAAGTCTGAATTAAAAGAAAAAGTATGATGCCCTTAACCATGGATTACCTAAAGCCAATTTTAGTGATAATCCGTCCTGCATTTAGATGATTAATAATTATTATTTCATAAGGAAAAGTTAGAATTCGGAAGTCAGTCTTTTAATTTATCACGTCTGTTTTTACCTGGTTGGCTACAACTGTCAGTTTTAACAGTGTGAATTTGGCTTTTAAGCCCCAGAGCTTAAGTAACTTAATTGTTAAGTTTCTCCAGAGCTTAGGTAATTTGATGCTAAAATTAGGTAAGTACAATATCGGACAATAATTAACACTGGAACGAATAAGAATTTTTAGGTATAAAAAATGTTAGGCTTTCTCTCTCTCTCTCCCTCTGTGGCATTTTCCTTTAAGGGCTTGTCGTTCTCAGGTTCCACACATGTTGATCTTCCCAGTCGCCCTGCCCTCATTTAGTCATTTTTTATACATGTTTTCCATTTGACGACTGGTCTTCCTCTTTTTCTTCTGCGGCGACCAGTTTATTATTTCTTTTGGCCACCTCCCTTCTTCCATTCTATAGACGTGTCCATACCATCTAAAGGTGCGTATAGACGAACGCGCCGAACCTGTAATGCAACATTGCATGTAATGCGCGGAGGAACTTTTGGTTCATTACGAACATGCACTGAGCATCCATACTGCGCCGAGAAATTCCTTTGTGTTCGCGTCAAAAACCGACAGAAAATGGTCCGTTGCACGCCGTTGCAATATCGGCGCAACGCGTGCAGTCCCGTCCGCACGAACAAACAGTATTACAGGTTCGGCGCGCTCGTCTATACGCACCTTAATAATAGGTTTATTTTCTAATCTTTTTGTAATTGATGTTGTTACTTTCCTTTCCCGCCATATTACGTCTGTTCGTATTCTATCTCTTCGTGTGTGCTGCAGGCATCTTCTCATGTAGTCTACTTCTACAGTTCTTATTTTATCCCTTACTTGATTTGTAATCGGCCACATTTCTCCTGCATACGTTGTTATGGTCTTTACTAACGCATGAAATATGTTTTTCTTTGTTTCTTTTATGAGGTTTTTGTTCCAAATGGTTCCATGTAACGCTCGTGTCGCTCTTTTTCCTTTTATAATTTGATCTTTTATGTCTGCTTGGGTCTTTCCCGTACTGTCTATTATTGTTCCTAAGTATTTATATTCTGGGCATGGTTTAACTACTTCGTTGTCTACTCTTAATTCGTTTGTTTGTCCGCCAGTGCACATATACTCTGTTCTTTTATCATTTATATTTAACCTCCACGCTTTGTATCCTTCTTTTAGTTTTCTTAACATATATGTCATGTCTTCCACTTCCAGTGCAATTATAGCTTGGTCATCTGCGAACATGAGAGAATGTAGGGTTTTCTCTCTTATTGGGATTCCCATCCTTGCGCATTTTCGGCACCATCTTTCTAGCGCCTGTTCTGCATATATTATTATTAAGTAACAGGGGAGATAAACGTGCAACCTTGTTTTAACCCCTTGGAAACTGCAATGCTTCTGGTTACCTTTCCTCCTATCTTTATCTGTGCTTTGGTACTTTGATATAGGAATTTTATTACTTTAACCCATTTCTCTTTAACTTCCATTCTCCTCATTGCTTACCATACGAGACACCTTGGCACACTGTCATACGCTTTCTCCAAGTCCACGAAAATCATGTGTGTTTCCAAATTTTTTGCTCTTCGCTAAAATCTTTCTTCTATTTTATGTTTTATAACTCTCCTAAATACGCTTGCTAAGGTAAGCAGTATACTTATCCCGCGATAGCTATGGCATGATCTTTTGTCGCCCTTTTTGTGCATTGAAATTATGTATGAATTGTTCCACTCCTCTGGCGTATTTTCCCCATTTTCTATTTTTTTGAATATTTTAGTTATTATTTGTGCTACTGCTTGTACTCCATTTTTCAAGAGCTCTATTCTGATATTTCCCGATCCTGCTGATTTATTGTCCTTACCGTCTTTTAAAGCCTTTATAATATCTGTCTCTCTTATTTCACTATCATTTATTAGTTGTCTATTATTTTCCAATTCTTCTTGTGAGTTTATATATTCTGATCTTTTTTTTATTGTAGCAGGGTTAGGCTTTTTGCGATTTTTAATAAATATATGACTTTGCTATTTTGGTTTCTAAACAGCCGTTCAGTGACAATTATCATTGCCTATCTACTTACTATCAATTTACCTTCAGTAATTTCTTTTGCCTAGTTTTTGCATGCTGTAATTAAGAGGAAAAAATAATAATAAACAACCACAGCGATGAGTGATAACTTAACAGTTGTGACGTCAAAATTCAAATTTCAAGCTTTATCTAAGTAATGCCGAAGGTTACACAACGCATCTCTTTCAAAATTAAGGCCCTGAGGTTTTTGGAAAAACAATTATTTTGTCAGTATAATATTGGCATTACTTAAATGAAGTTGGAATTTTGACATTTTTAACGTCAAATCTGAATGTTATAGCTATCATTGTTTATTATTAAAAGTCTATAACTAAAATCCTAATTACTTTAGCCACATCTTTCCCTCTCAAGTATCATCGCAGTGTAATACAGGCTGTAATAAAGAGTTAAAAGATGCATGTAAGGAATTTTAGTTAAAAAGGTAAAAATGTATCGGAGTGAGCATATCATTGAGGGTTAAGGCCTCCAAGTCGCTCTTCATACCTCGGTGCTATACGTACGGGTTGGTGTGATAAGCATCATGCCTTCAACACCCGCCTACCTTCCGTACTTCACCATTGTGTTTCAGTTCCCAATTATTTTCAGTGAGTGGGTAGGCCACCCGCCGAGCGTCCAACTCGGGTTTGACCCCGAGACTATCCGCGCTGTAGTTGAATGCCTTAACCACTCGGCGACTACGGCCAGAGGCGTTTTAGTTATCGAAACAAAAATTGAATTTATACTTTACAGGCAAATTTAAACCATACAAAATTGTAAGTTGTAAAGCACATTGTTTGCTGGTTTTGGTCATGATCTCTGTTCATTATATTGGTAATGAAAATTACATCAGTAATTTGTTGAACTCTAAGTTATGGAGTTGCCATTTTTGCCAAATACTGTTTTGATTTTTTATTTTGAACAATCAGGTTTGCCTAAAACAAAATGACCTTGCAACTGACTATACTGACGAACAGATTTACGCCCTAAAAGCTTTGTTTACACCAAAATACTACGCCGCGCGATTTGTTCTTGTTTTTAAATATTAGAAGATTTCTAAGATTTTCAGCTAGATTTTCAGATTTTTCAAAGAATTTGGATGTTTGTTTAGTAATTTCTAAACCTTCCAAAGTTTCCCAAAATCACTGCATTTTTGCGGAAAATTCCGGGTGATCTTCTTCAGTTATTAATTTTATGTTTAAGAAATTACATAAGGTTTTTAGCTTAATTTTTTTAATTTTAATTTTCTCGACAAATTTAGGTGGTTTATGCTGATTCCCAAACCTTCCGGATTTTTTGCGAATTGCCTGGTAAAATTTTGAGTGATTCGAAGAAATCTATGTTTAAATTCTCTAGAATATTTCTAGTGATCCTTCTTTAAGAATTTCCAGAATTTTTTAGAAACTTTTTAAGGTTTGTAGTTGTTCCGGATTTTCCCAGAATCGCTGCCTTTTTGCACAAAATTCCGGGTGATCTTCCGTTAAGTATTTTAGTTTTTAGAAATACAGTAAGGATTCTAGTTTAATTTTCCAATTTTCTCTATAAATTTAGATGGATTATTTGGGAATTGCTTGGAAAATTTCTGCGTAATTTAAGAAAGTCTAACTTCATGTTTAATATTTCTTACACGGGTATTTTGCCACCAGTTGTTAAAATTGAAAGTTCAGTTTGAATTACTAATCATTAATTGAATTTAAATTTTAGCAACTGCTGGGGAAATACCCACTTAAGAAGTATAAAATGTCAAACTCGTCACAACAAACCTTTAGAAAGTATCTAACTTCATAATTTTCACTTCTCTGGAATATTCTTAGACTTTTTCATTTTTGGTGTATCTCCACAATTTATTCAAGTTTTCATAAGGATTGCAGATCAATCTTCCGATTTTCTCGGCCGAATTTTTTAAGGAATTCCGTATAATCTTAATTTTTTATTTCGTTTTTTTTTCATTTGAAAATTCTTCTTTTGTTTCGTTCTTTAAATATCTTGAGGTATTTTTTATAGAGTTGCAGCTCAACTCTTCAATTTTCTTGAAGAAATTCAATATTTAGTATTGATTTCTAAATCACACTGATTTTTTCAGGCCACCTTAACCTCTCTAAAATTCCTACTATTTTTTTGTAATAATTGAGAAACTTATTCAAAACTCTAGCTGCCTTTTAATTTAGAGCCTTTTAAAAACAATTGCAAGTTTTCTGTACCTAACCTAAAACATATGATTTAAATCCAAACAATTTTGTTTTTCACTGAAAATAGCAATTTCGGTTTTTTCCAAAATTAGGTAGTATTTGATTTCCAGGACGTAGAGGTTTGAAGGGGGATGGGTTGATATTCAAAAACACAAGGCCCATCCTCCCAAAAGATCACGGCAATCTGCAAAACAAGTTCCAGTACTGGCTTAGTACTGATCAAAATCAAACACTTAGGAAATTTAGCAGTAATTTAATTTACGGGAAAACTATTAAAGCTAACTAGGGCTTAAATAGATATAAATGGATTATATATAAAAGCGTCGAATAGTATTAAAGCTTCCGTATAACAAATAAATCCACCTTCCTTTAATACCCGCTGCGATATAAAAGCAGCAGCCGTCGTCCTTGCGTGGCCTCCTTGATTGCTATTTGATGATTATGATTATTTTATGGCTTCTACAGTGATTATCTCCGTTCATGTATGTGTACCTTAACCCTTCGGGCTGCAAATATACGGATACGCGTGGGATGTAGTTTGCCTTTATGATTATAATTATCCTCACAATTTTTTTTATAATTACTATTGTTTCAGCTTCAACCCACGAAAGTTAAATGCGCGGTAGTAGCACATTGTGATAAATCATATTAAAACAAACAAGCACTTTCACCCCCTAAGTCGACGAGTGCGATTTGTCCGCCGATGCACTCCTACAAGCTCAAGATAAATTGTAATGCGAGACTCTTGACGCTAATTTAGCTTGGCTACCGCATGTTCCTTGTTTGTATCCGTGTTTGCAACTGCTTTTGTGGCCGAACAAAGAGTAGATTCCTTTCAAGTTTACGCCAGTATTAATCAAAACTCTCGCGTGACATGTGCTATATGTTACTTAAAAGTTTTCTCGTGTTAGTAATTCACGTCCTTTGTGTTTGCATTATTAATACCGATATCTTCTTTGCCATGAATCTCTTCGGTAATCACTAATTCACGCCAACAAAGCGCCCATTTTTACCAGCACCAAATTACTTCTCCACGCTAATGTATTAAATATGCAATCTCTAAAGGCCATGGAGAAAGTGATGGCAAAAATTAGGAGTAACAAAGACGTGACCGGTAATTGAAAGGATAAAAATGTCAAAACCGATGTTATTAGACTATAATTGCGGTTACCTACTTAGAACACCTACCGTGTTTCATATTTTGCACCGCTTAATCAAATCCTACACGTGGATGCAACCTTAACACACATATCACGAAGGCGAGCGTTGACAAGCAAATTTACACGTGACAGCTGGAACGGTGGCTGATTTTTAATCGCTTATTGTACTTGATTGTGTAACCACCCCGTATGCTTCCTACTCGTATAACAAATATGGGTTATAGACATGATACGCCTATGTGTGACAAACTGGCACATTCGCACCCATTTATTCGAACCGATTTTAAATTACTACACCTAAGTGTTTTGGAAATTTTATTTCGCCACATGTCTGCTAATAATTAAACCTTGTGGGTTTATGCTGTAATAATTTCGTTTCTATTCACTCAAATTTGACAAGATGGACGTAAGCTCTGCGATAATCAAAGTAAAAGGACTTCATTCGAGGAAATTTTTTGAAGTGATTTTTTTGTTTTGATATATTTACATATGTAAATAAAGTACTGGAAAGTAGGCTAAGAGTGGAAATAGAGGGTAGGCTAAGAGAAGACAGACAGACAAGTGACCATATCCATACATTAAGGATGATTATAGAAAAGAATTTAGAAAAAGGTAAACAATTAAGGTTACTGTTTCTGGATATAAAAGCAGCATTTGACAATGTGGATAGAAATGTACTGAGGGAGATCTTGGAAAATTATAAAATAGATACGCAACTACTAAGGGCTGTAAAATCGACATACAGAAACGTTGAGGGTTATGTGAGGACCAATCAAGTAATGTATAAAAGCTTTAAAATGTGCAAGGGGATAAAGCAAGGCGACAGCCTCAGCCCATTATCATTCATAATTATAATGGTTGAAGTAGCAGAACGATGTAAAAAACGGTTAACATAAACAAAAATTGGAAACACTTGATGTATGGCGATGATATAATTTTGGTAACTAAAACTGACAGAAACATGCAAAAGGCAATAAGCGTATGGAAGGAGGAACTAGAAAGAGCAAATTTAAAAATTAACATACAGAAGAGTAAAACTATGAAGATAAGTAAGAACCAAACACCTATGCAAGAAATAAAAGTGGAGAATAACAGGATCGGAGACGTAGACACATATCTAGGCACAGTAATTACAAATAATTGGAAAATAAAGCAGGATAAACAAGCGAGCCATATATACTACGGGATAAACAACACAATAATATGTAAACGACAAATCAGCAATAAAACAAAAATTCAAATATATAACATAATATACTTACCAACACCCACGTATGCGGCAGAAAACTGGGAGCTTACGGATAAGTTAAGTTCCAGAATAACAACTACTGAGATGAAATACCTAAGAAAAACAACTGGACACCTAGTATAGATCGAGTTAATAATACCATAATAAGGGAAATGCTGAATGTTGAGCCAGTAGTGAAGAAGATAGAGGATAAAATATTGAAATGGTTGGGACATATATGCCGAATGAGAGAGAATATAATTCCAAAAATAATGACGGAGATGAAAGTGGAAGGAAAAAGACAGAGAGGAAGGCCGGGGATAACATGGGAAAAGCAGATGTAAGACTTGGCAGGGAGTATAGGGAAGACCATAACAGACATTAAAAGACTAGCGAGGGATAGAAAAGTATACAAGGAGTGCGTACACGAGACTTAGCCCTGAACAAAGACCCGACGTCTAAGGGCATAAAGGGATAGATAAAGAAGAAGAAGATGTAGATAATGGAAATTTAATACTTTTTCATTACTTTAATGTACAAAAATCTAATTTTATTACAGGGTCAATCAATTCAAAATATAAATAATTCATCAAATATAGAATTGTTGGAATTCGAAATTCGATTATAAAATCACATTTCGAATATGAATCCTGAGTTCGAATTCCACATTAAAACAATCGAACACTTCTTTTTATTAAAAAAAACTTTTTTTTAAAAGCAGGATTGAGGGATTTACTCAAGAAAACAAAATGAAAGTTCAGGTTTTGAAAGTTTCAAACTAATAAAATTCGCGTTTTGAATTCAATTCTTTAGAACTTAGCTACTTGAGAATCTGAATCCACTTTTCTAGATTCAATATTAAAACAATAGCAGAGAGAGATTTATTTAATAAGGGAAAAAAATGAAATTTCAGGATTCGATATTTCAGCTCAAAATTCAATTTGTTAGATTCATATTTATGTCTCGAATTAAAGCTTAACTTGACTGGAGAATTGATGGTAAATTTCAAATCTGAGGTGAAGCTTCTTGGGAGCTTCAATCCGATTTTTCAAATTCTATACTAAAACAATCTCATTGGTATTTCATTTAAATAAAGAATTGTAAAGTTAAAACATTTATTTAAGGAAAAAAAAGGTTTCAAAAGCTTCAAATTCGAAGAATTCCTGTTTTAATGATTCAGTTCAGGTTTATGTTCTTTAGATTCGAATTTGTGGCTCGAATTTAAAGCCCAACTTGAGATTTGATCACAAATTTAAGATCTGAGGTAAAGTTTCTTGGAAATTTCAATCAACCTTTCTAGATTTAATGTTAAAACAATGAGGGTATTTTCTTTAAATTAAAGAATTGTGAAGTTGAAGCCGGATTAAGGGCTTCAGGAAAAAATAAAATTTCAGGTTTTAGAAGTTTTGAATTTGAAGAATTTCTGTTTTATGATGCAGTTCAGGACTTAATTATTTACATTCAAATTTGTTGCTCCAACTTACAGCTTAACTAATTTTTATTATAGTTAAGCTTCTTGGGAATGCCAATTCAGTATTAAAGTAATTACAACTTACTTTTTCAATAAAAAATTGTAAGGTTAAATCAGGATTGAGGGATTTATTTAAGAGAAAAAATTTAGAATTCAGGCTTTTTCAAGTTTAATATCCAAAGAATTCATATTTTGTGACCTATTTTACGATTTAATTCTTTATAAATTTGCAAAGTTAAATCGGGATTGAATAATTTACTTTAAAAAAAAAATGAAATTGCAGGTTTCTTAAAGAATTATTCTATTTTATGTTTCAGTTCAGGATTTAATTCTTTAAATTTAAATTTGTTGCTCAAATTTAAAGCTTAACTTGAGATATGATCGTTTTAAAACTGAAATGAAGCTTCTTAGGAATTTGAACCCACCTTTTTAGAGTCAATATTAGAACAATAGGAATTGTAAGGTTATACTAGGATTGAGGGGTTTATTTAAGAAAAAAACTTGCAATTTCGGGTTTTGGAAGTTTCAGATTCGAAGAACTCCTGTTTTATGATTCAGTTCAGGATTCAATTCTTTGGATTCAAATTTATGGCTAGGATTTAAAGCTTAACTTGAGGTTTGATCGAAATTAAAGCCTCTTCTGAATTTAAGGTACTTTTCCAGATTCAGTATTGAAACAATAGCAGTATTTCTTTTGAATAAGAAACTGTAACATTAAAGTAGGAGTCTAAAAGAAAGAAATTAAATCCGAGGTTTTTTAAAGTTAGGCTCCAATTCCTATTTTTTGTTTCAGTTCACGAGTCAGTTCTTTAGGGCTAGATTTTAAACTTAAATCTGATTTCAAAGCAAATTTCTTGGGATTTTAAATCCACTTTTCCAGATTCAACAATAAAACAATTGCAATATTCCTTTTAAATAAAGAATTTTTACGACGAAAGAATGATCGGAGGATTTATTAAACGGAAAAAATTTTAGTTTCTGCTTTATAAAAACTTCGTATTCGAAGAATTTTGCTTCAACCCTTTAAAGCTTTTTAGGAATATGAATCTAAAACATTTCCTTTGTTAAAAATTCCAAGGTGGCCTAAATTCACGTGTCTCATCTTGTTTCCGTTATTGCAACTTCTCGTGATACGGTGCGGGGAATCCCTTGTACGTTAGGCCACGTCATCTGACTAGTTTCAGCGTCCTCTTCCGCTCCCCACTTCAGTGCGTGACAACAGCTCGATCATGCCGGACGTCTTTTAAGACGTGGTGCGAGTTTATCGTTCCCAGCTTGGGTCCTTAAATCACCGCCCATCTCCAATCTCCACTGCTTTAGCTAGTCGCATGTCTAAGGGACTTTACCATCCCCCTATAATATCGAAGTGCCCGTTTGGCACGTAACAAATAAAATCAGTCAATAATGAACTCGTCGTGGCATCGATGGCGATATAGGTTTTATTTTAGATATTTAGAGCCAATTTTTTCCGTTCTTTTCTCTTCTTTTTAGTTGTTCTTTGTTGAAAATGTTGGAAATTAAAGTTTCTTGTACTGCTGTAATAACCATTTTCAGAATAATAGCAAGATCTTGGGTTTTCATACCAGATTCTACAAAATAAAAGCAAACACTGATTTCAAAGTTTGGCTCTTTAAATATTAAAATCTGAGATGAAGCTTCTTGGAAATTTGAATCTACTTTACTAAATTTAAAGTGATTTATTTAAGTGGAAAATTAAAATTTCAGGTTTAGAACGTTTCATATTCCAGCAATTCAAAAAGTTTCAAAAATTGATTTCAGAGTATTTGATATCTAAAATAAAGCTTCTTGAGTATTTGAATGTAGTTTGCTAGATTTTAAGTGAAATATTTAGGGGGAAAATTGAAATTTCAAGTTTTGAAAGTTTCAATTTCGAATAACTCAGGGTTTCGGAATTGATTTCAAAGTTCAACCCTTTAAATGTAGCGTAAGATTTAATGGTAAAATTCAGATCTGAAAAATGAAACCTCTTGGAAATTTAAAGTGATTTATAGTTATAAGTAAAAAGAATTGACATTTCAGATTTAAAGCTACATATTCGAGGAGTTCAGTGTTTCAAAATTGATTTCAATATGAGATTAACTTTGAAGATCGAACGAGCTCGTTGAAGCTTTTAATTCAAACCTAACAATTACTTAAATAACCCAATGAGTAAGGTCATTTCGTGAAATTCACTCATGATGTTCAAGAAGCCCAGACTTTAAATTTAACTCAAAGAATCGAATACGATGCTGCGTCCTGTATTTACGAGTTTAGTTGTAAAAACGTAAAGAAATGATAAAGAAGTAGTTGATAAGTAGGTACACCCACAACTGGTCGGTTTGGTAGCGGTAGTGGACACCACAGTGGCCAGCAATCAGATTGCATAAACATGCATAGGACAGTGCTCGTGAATGCTGCTTGTCCAATTAGTAATTGAAATCAGACAACCCTTGCTAAAGGGAGATGCCGCGATACCGGTAATGTATTGCTGCATTTGTCGTATTTTACTACCAAGTAACATCGTTCTTTGTTATTTCTTTTTTATTTTTATTTATGTTTGTGTATTAAATTCCCTAACGAGATTTTATGTAGCAATTAAGATGTATTGGGTTCATGCTTGAAACTTTTAAAATTATTTTAAAATACGTCTTCATATGCATTTTGTGTTAAAATTTCATGTCTAGGATTTTACCAAGAGTGCCTCGAAGTTAAGTAATAAATTTCAGGCAGAGTATCAGTTGTAGTTGTGCTCTATTATTCTTGAAATTAATTATCATGTTATTTTCTAAACTATTGTTGCGTGTGCTGTCATAAAACCGTGCGTGCTTTCATTTGTTAAGTTTATAGCGTGCAGTTCTTTTAATTAGTAAAACAGATCCATAAATGTTTTAAAATGTATGCAAGTTCGTTCCAGAATTTCAAACTTACCAACAAACCATGCACGTGCATTTATTTTATTTTCAACAAAATTAATTTCGCGAAAAAAGTGATTAAAGAAAAATACTTCGAGTTTTAGTGCTTATTTTTATCGCAGTGAAAACATGCAAACTGAGTTTTTTGTATTAATAATTTATTAGTGTTTAATCGCAGGACTAAAACATGTTTTATCAAGGCTTCGACTTGAAAATTATTTCTTCAGGTTTGAGCCGAACTAACCCATTCTAAAGTTTAAATTTTAAATTGTTGTCTTCTAAAGTTTTCTTATTCACTAGATTTCAAAGACTGATTTTTAAAATTTTTCTAAATCTTCGAACTAAACGTTATTTATATTCTTTTAATATTCACACTTTTTGTAAATTAATCTTGAACTAACTTTACCTATGCTCTTTTAATGTTTTGTTTTGTTTTTTGTTTGTTATATTGCCTAGATTTCTATCTTCTAAACACTATTGAAATTTAAATAAATTAATAAAACTATTAAAACAATTTTTGGGTGTATGTAAATGTGGATAAAATTTAAGATAGCAATCGAGTAAATTAAGTCCTACTAGCAAATTAAAAAAAAAGAAGTAGAGCATGTCAGCCATATGGCAAAGAACAGGAAAACTTGAAAAAAATGGGATACAGCTTTTGCTTAACCTCTTTAATACAATATATGATACCGGAATTATACCACGTGAGTGGTTAAAATCTACGTTTCTGTCTATTCTAAAAAAGGTAATGCAAAGGAATGTCGGGACCACCACACCATTAGTTTAATGGGCCACGCACTCAAGATCTTCCTTCGGATAATTCACAGCAGAATACAAGAAGGTGGAGGAAGGAATAGGAGAAAGTCAGTTTGGATTTAGAAATGGTTTGGGAACCAATAGTTTACAGGTGGTTGCGCAGCGTTGCAGAGACGTGAATGCGGATGTGTTTTTAGGCTTTTCAGATTCCGAGAAAGCTTTCGATAAAGCCTCACACAGCAAAATATTGATGACAAAGATTTGAGAATCATTGCAAACTTGTACTGGAACCTGTTACGTGCTAATTCCGCACTACGACACTTATGGGGGACGTCGCCTAGCAAATAGTGAAGAAGGGCGGTTCGAAATGCCAAACCCTTCAAATAGGGGTGGTCGTAATCGGGATAGAAATTGGGCGCCACTACGGAAAGTAACCCGAGATGTTGATGAAGAACGTACCGCAGATTGTTCCTCTGGGCTCGAAGGGGGTTGGGGATTGCTGCACCCTATTGCTGGAGGTCTTTACCGTTACTTTACTGAAATAAAACCACTGGTAGATAGGCTCACAAAGCTATACACAAATATTAAAACACAACACAAAGACACAAATAAAAATCGAGAATGAATTATCAATAAAATTTAATGACTGCAAGTAATAAATATTCAGAATATGACACAAAATGAATCTATAAGTTCTATCTTAAATTACGTAAAAGGGGTGATTAAGGAATCTCACGTTTACTCGAATTACAGCAAATATAATAACTGCTAGACCCCCTTAACCGCAATCAAAAGAATGATGATGGCAATTACAAAACTTAAGCTAAAAATCTGATAACAAATAATTTTACGCATGCATAAAATAAGTAAACGTCATGGCAATTCACAATATTTCTAAATTATAACACTAAAACAAAATGTAATACACACTAGGTGAAGACCTCGTTGAACAGATTAAGTTTATTTTAATAAAGTTAAAGTTGATTTTAATAATGTAGTAAGATAGAAGCAATTATAATACAATAAAAATAATAAGAAGAAACAGATGGTCGTTTAACAATAGAATCAGTAAAATAAAGGATGTTTGAAGTGCTTGCCACGAGTGAATCGCCAAAAATACTGTACTAAATTAGGGCTTGAATCGGTATACACTCACAATCGACAGTAAAGGCAGCCTAAAGTATTTACTTTTACCTGGGAAGGGCTTAGTTGTCAGGGCCCTTAGAAGCGATGGAAGCTTTAAACCCCAGGGAGAGATATAGCAGCAGTCGGCGTAGAAAAGAAAGGACGGAGTCCTTCTGCCGGAAGCAGGTGTGAAGACAACAAGATGTCCTTAGCTGGTAGTTGATTTAATCCAAAAACGAAAACTGTGTGTGGAACGGTAACTTCACCAACGTCAAACTTAAACGGAACTTCCAACACAGAACTTAAATTTCCCGGTATGAAATAAACGACACTCTCTGGGATAATCCGGCAAATAGGCCGATACATAAAACGGGAACTTTCTACCAAAAATCCGGAAACGGTAATTGCACGACTAAAGATGTTGGCAGCTGGTTACACTCTGAAGTGCCTTGTTATTTTTTCCGTAAGTGACAGATGTTAGAGGAAGATAGACAAACGCGTCCTTAATGCGCGGGGCAAGGGAACCTTAAATGACGCTACCAGCTTTGCTCCGTGATCGTCGGGTACTTCCCCGAATTAACAATGACGAAATCAAGCGAACAAATATTACATTACCATATTTGGTCATGCATTTAGGATTTCTTCGCATTATTATTACGCAGCCCAAAAAGGAATGCGCTAAATTGGCATTATACATGCAGACTCTGCAAGCTACAGGGCCGGCTTAAGCTTCGAAAAACAGGGCCGTATTATACTAATTTACGCAAAATTCAAAACACCGTTAGAATGGATGGTGAATATAGCCAAGAAATCCAAATACAACGTGGAGTTCGACAGGGATGCATCCTTCCCCCATTAATCTTCAATATAGGTATATTCTAAAAAACTATTTTCCGAAAGCACTTCAAGATACCACGTGTGGAGTTAAAATAAATTGAATTCCAATAAATAACCTTCGGTATGCGGACGATACCGTCCTTGCCAATAGTGACGATGAACTGCAGAACTTAATAGATAGGGTGGTAGGAGAATATGATAACTAGGGCTTAAATTTAAATATTAAGAAAACTAAATATATGATAATAAGTAAAGACCCTATCATTGACGGTGGTATACAAGTACAAGTTAAAGGTGAACAATTAGAAGAAGAATGGATGCAGCTCGTTAGCGCAGTGGTAAGAGCGCTGGGCTCCTAGCTAGGAGTCTTGGCTTCGAATCTCACGCAGTGGTAAGGACTTTTATAAAGAATTCCCCACTATTTGAGATTGGTACCTGACCGAGTGAAACCATTTAATCGTTTGGTTACAATTAACGATTCTGTCTCTGGCCGGTTGTCTTCAGATAGTTAGTAACAAGTTACATACACTATACACTTAATACATGGTCACAAACTCTGCAGAAGGCAACAGGAAACCACTGCAGAGAACACATTTCCCTAGTATAAGAGTATATAACAAAGTTCACGACGTTAAGTCGTTTAAAAATGTGGCTTTGACCCCCTTGTCAACGTTCTTAGAAAGGATAAGCCACAGAAGAAGAAGACTGCAGTGACATATTTAGGTAGCCAAATCAATGACAACTGGTGTCACAGAAATTCTGTGTTCGATCGCAGAAGGAAGATCAACCTTTCTCCGCCACAAGAAAATCTTATATGGACGGACACAATGTTAATCTAAAACTGAAGATTAGAATATTAGATGTTACGTGTTTTCAGTTGTCCTTTATGGAGTTGAATCATAGAGAGTAACAGAAAATATGATGAAGCAGATCGTGTCGTTTGAGTTATGGTGTCATAGAAGAATTCTATGTATTAGCTGGATTGATAAGATGCGCAACGATACCGTCTTAGAAAGAATGGAGAAGGATAAGGAAATAACGATAAAATCTAGGAAACTATCCTGTCTTGCACATATAATGAGACACCCAGAAAAATATAACATCTTATTATGCAGCGTAAAATCGTCGGAAAAAAGTGCCGAGGAAGGAGAAGAAGTGGTTTGGACAGACAACAGTGTCCCTTTTCAGAGCTGCAATAAACAAAATAATTATAGCCAACATGATTAGCTAATGTTTTGCTAGGCGGGCATACCACACAAAGAAGAAGAATAAATCTTGCAGTCTAACTAAAAATGTATCAAGTTACCTCTCTTTTTACAATTCCGGAACAGAAAATGAAAAAATTGTGCTTGTAAATAGTTAAAATCTTGTTGTTAATCATCATTGTGCAAATTACATATATTACTGTTATTAGTATAAAGCCAAAGTAAGGCTAAAACCACAAAACACTCCTGCAATTGAACATTTCAAGCAGGAAAAAGTAGCAAAAGGAAATTTTAAAAGCAACTAAAATCTTTTACAGGTTCAAAAGTCATAAAAATCTGCAAAAGAAAATTATTTTCCCCTCAATTTTATACTTCTTAATTGAGTACTTGCCAAGAATCGCTAAAATAGAAATTAAATTTATGAACTATTTTAACAATTAACGAACTACCCAACACAAGTAAGAAGTGTAAAATGTCAAACTCGTCACAGCAAACCTTTAGAAAATATTGCTTCAATATCTTGTAGAAAATAAAAATAAAACAACAAAGAAAACAGAAGAATGGTAGAAAAATAGTGTTGAGAAAAAGAAAAAGTAAAAGAAAGACACAAAGAAAAAGAATAAAAAGGAAAATATAGGAAAAGAAGGAAATTAAAAGGGGGAGCATTCCAAGGTAATAAGAAGAAAAACAAAATTAAAAAGGAGAGGGTGTCGAAAAAGAAGGACAGAGAAACACGCAAAGAAAAGGATAAGAACCAGCCCGAGGAGAACGAGGAAGAAAACGGAGAACATAAAAAGAGATAAGACGAAGAAGAAGAACAAGTTCTTTTTTCTTAACCTAAAGTCGGATTGTCACAAATAAATCTAAATCACCATCTAAAAACTTAAACTTACGAACTTTCAGCTTCTGCTTCAGGTTTTGTTATATCAACTAAACAAAAAACAGCATAAAAAGCAATGAATTCCAAGATATTCGCACAAAAATGGATTGTTTCACTTATTTAAGCTGAAGAGCATTAACAAGGAAAGTTATTTCTGAATTTTCCGTTTGAATTACGAAAAGATCTATTTATTCCTTAATTCGATCGAGTCAAACCTCTCTTATTACTTATTACCTTACGAACTGCATAAAATTCTACGAACGCTGCGGTAATTCTGCTGTAAATTTAAAATTTGTTAACTTAAGCTTAGCTAATCAGGTTACACTAAAAACTGGTGGTTCTGGTGATATCACAGCGATGTTTACAAATGTACGGCCAAGGTAATTTATCACAGTAATGATATATTAATCACAGTGCCAGAAGACAAAGCGTAACAAACTAGATTGCGTGCTTTTCACATTCAACAGGTTGTATTACGTACGTACTGCGTGGCTGTACTTATTGTTACTGATTAATGTAATTCAATTATTCTTCTTCAATTGTAGGGGAGAATTCATGCTTAGGTAATTACTTAATTAAGCTACAATAAAACTAATTAATTAATTTTCAGTAAAATAATACTAAAAAAGATTACAAAGAATGGAAACGAAAACTTGAAAAACTTCGACAAATATTCCTCGAAAAGGTTATTATTAATCAGAATTATTAGATAATTGGAATAATTCTAATATAGTTTGATATTCAAAGTATATAAAACTTTTATGTTATTACGATAAATGATAAATACTGCGTAATCTTTACTCAAATTTCGATTTATTTGACTTAAATTACTTCTTCAGTAAAAATTTCGAAATAAACGTATTCGCTGCACAATTCTGTTCTTACTGATCAGAATAATTACATAATCTGTTTTTCAAAATTTAGATTACGTATTTGCACAAGAATTGTGTGTTATTACGGATGAAAGATAAATACGCGTAACCTTCACATACATTTAGGCTTAGTTGACTAAAAAAACCAACAACTTCTTGAATAAAAATTTCTAAATAAACATATTATCTGCACACTGCTGACAATAATTATGAGGTAATTGCTCGTTAATTACATGTCTAGTAACACACTTTAATTAAAACAACCTTGTTCGCTAACTTTAGACTTTTAATAACCTAATTTAATAAAAATATTCCACGACCTTTTATACTATAATAACAATCCAACAAATTTTGAATGTTATTGTTGTGTGTTTTGTACTTTCTGAAAAATGTTATGTATTATCCGTTTACAACTTTTTTGCATTAAAACTGACCATGATTTCGTTTTATTTCAATCATAAATAAATTTCAATTAATAAGTTGTCTAAATCGAAACACCCCAGAAAATTTTTCACTTAACTGCTAAGCAGCCACATAGTTTCAGGGTATTTTCCCATCGTCAGGTATTTCTACAAGGATTTTATGTCCGTTGTTGCCAAATCGAGCAAAAATGTTCATGAGAAAAATGTTGGAAGTCCTAAGATTTGTGACAAAAATCCTGAGCTCTAATTTTTTGCTTTAAATACTATTTTATCATGTTTATTTCTTTGATGTTTTTCAGAAAAAAGAGTAGAGAAGGCTGGAAAGTTATAGTTTCGATTAAGAAGCACATATTTCTAAGGTTACTTTTATAAAACAAAATACAGCACAAATTTAATTAAATATAAACCAGAGACTTTTAACAAATAAAAGTATTTATTAAAATTAAAGAAGATTTAATCTTCCAGAAATCCTCAAGTGAAAACCATGCTAAATCAAATGGAAACGTTTTTAAACGTTTATTTAAAACTTCGGTTCGCGGTGTGAATTATTTATTAACAAATTTAAACAATGTAACAATTAACACGAAACAACAACTTAAACACTAAAACACGGCACCAATATTAACCCATCACACTAACTAATTTACTTATACAAGTTTGTTTATTTACACTTGATTGCGACGGTAGCTTTTGGTAGCTCACTGGTAGGCTCTCGGTAGTAAACGAAAGGTGCCTTATATACTAGCTGCGCCATCTGCAATCCGATCTGGAATGATCGAGACGATGATTCGTCGAACAGACTGGAACACTCTCGCGGGCTTCTGTTAAATAATGCATAGGACTGACATTATCAGCGCATCTCGTTACAATATGTAGAAGAATATCAGCCTAATGATTAAGCAATGTGGCAAGCTACTAGGAAAATTCTTAAGAAAACTACAATGCCCGCCCTTAGTAACAATGGTGCTATATACAACGCTGATTGAGAAAAATGCAAACTTTTTGCTAGCCACCTCAAAGAAACTTTTACAACTGAGTCCCATAACAACCATGAAGGATTCCTTGAAGTTATGGAAAGCTATGTGTACTTAAACATATCATCAAACAGTCTTGGCTTTAAGCATACATCTCCTAACAAACTTCCCATTATACAGTCAGCTGGATATGACATATCTAAGTCCTTAAAAACTTAAAAAAAAAAACATTGGGTTACCTTGCCTCAGTCCTTAACGCATGTCTACGATTAGAGTACTTCCCCAACTACTGGAAGTTTGCCCATGCTCTGCTATTCCACAAGTCAAAAAAACAACGGCCAATTCGAAGACAGCTACAGACGCTTACTACCAACCTTGGCCAAACCTTTCGAAAAATCATACAATTCAGGCTAAATAAGGAACTAAAAGGTAAAAATATTATACCTCAATGTAGTTCAGATTTAGTGAAAATTACTCTACCAAGCACCATCTACTTAACGTAACGCAAGTTATGGAGCCTTCCTTGACATTACTAAAGCATTTGATAAAGTTTAAATCAAAGCCTCATCTACTTCCTGCCTACCTAGTAAACATCCTAGCCTCATTTCTGCCCAACAGAACATTCGCTGTAATTATCAATTCAGAAATATCGGATACCACAGAAATTAACGCAGGTGTTCCACTGTTTAACATCTTTGTGTATGATGTACCGCAACTACCTAATTTAACCATATCAATGTTTGCCGATGACAAAATCTTAACCCTTGTAGCGTAGGCCACCTTCTTAAAATTACATATTGCTCACTTGGGGTCATTTTTGACCCGAACTGTAAATTACTTAATTTACTTAGGAAGCATATGAGACGGCAGCTCGTTACGGTTTTTATGGACAGTTACAACAAGAGTTAATTTCCGCTTCAGTAACTCCTGGCCAAGGCCGTAAATCTACTCTCTTTCCTTGTTCTTATTCTCTTGTCGGTATTTCCTATTTTGCCAGAGTTTATTTGCGGGTTTGTAATGTATCGAGTCTCACAGTCTACGGCCATCCATATTTTTATGCCGTATTTTCCCGGCTTTAGAGGAATATAAACCTTAAAACCACACCTTTCTCTAAAATTACACCGGTGTTCATCCACGGTAATATTTGCACCCGGTATAAAAGAATTTTTGCCCTGACTAACGAACATACTCACTATATCGACTATAGGTGCAGTCGTGTTTTGAGTTGCTTCGTTTGTAGCTTGTCGTGTACGCCTGTCATCAAATCGTAGACAGGTAAGTATATTGGAATAACGTTATCTAGACATTGTAGCTCTGAAAATTGCATAACCGTACTTCTCTGACCAAAACTCTTTCAATTCTTTTCCGCGACCTTTTTGTACACCGTAAAGTAATCTTAGACCCAAGAATGCCAAAAACTCTTTCCTTTTTGTTTTAGAATTGGTTTTTTATCATTTTGTTCATGTGCTCGTTCATTGGTGTGCAAGCAAATTTTGTCAATAAATTTCATCCGTCATAAAAGCACGAAAACAGTCTGAACGGCGCACCGGTAGATAAATTTAAATGTCTTGGTACACCAGGAGCTTGTTTTACAATATTTTTTGATAATATTTTTTGACGTGAAGATTCCTTAGTACTCCACTGCATTATTCCATCTTTGCTAACCCATATTTCCTCGTCGTCATCAGTATCATTATCTAAGTTACTTAGATAAGCTACGTCTTCTTCGCTTTCTTCGTCTGGCTGAATTTCAGTTGAAGTCCTCCTCTGCAACACTACCATCACTCTTGTTGCCTATTGACACAAAATCTGAATCTAAAGCGTCCGCCAAAGTTTGTTGTTCGCTGTAGCCTCTTGCAAAGTCAATATTATAGTTCGCCCGAGTTCACCATAATACATTACATGGAGCCATCAGATTAATAAAAAGTTAAGTGAATGTTACGCCCGTCTAGGCATGTTTTATTCGCTTATAAACCGTAAATCGTCTCTAAAAACTAAGTGCGCGATTCTAATCCATCAATCGATACTAAAACCAATAATTACTTATGGGTGTATCGTATGGAGTACGACTAGTAAAACTAACATAAAAAAAGGGCTGCAGAACAAAGTTTTGAGAATTGCAATGGATACTCCCTGATTTGTCCGAAGTACACAAATTTATAATTACTTAAAAATATCTACTATTGCGAAAATAACAAAAACTTTCTTCACAAGTACGTGAGTGCTGCTAACTATTCCCTGGTGAAAAACACTTACATAAAATTAAAACGCCGACTCCCTCAAACAACTTGGATAACTTCAAGTGAATCCGACGACGAATAGTATGCTAGCTACAATGGACTCGCACAGTGAAATGTTCTCCTTCTAATCAATCCAGCCTATTTTCACTCATCCGAACCATGTACAGCAACTAGTTTGCTGATCTGGTTTTCAAAGAAAAAAAAGTGTTTCTGCCTATTTATGTCAAAAATCATGGAATTAAATTCCACATGCCAATCTCTCTCTTCAGTCCTAATTCCCTTGTGGGAATATGGTGGCTACCGCAACATCCTTAATCATAGCTCTCCATACTTCTCGACCTTGAGCTATGGTAATTAATGCATGCATTGATCTGCCAGTTGCACCTGTTATTTGGTTAACCCATCTGGGAGGTGGGCCTGGACCCACCTGGCCTTGAACTATCAGTCTTTCCATGATATTATTGTCTCGTCTCATAATATGGCCTCCAGCAGTATATCTCTGTTGCGTCTATCATCTTTCTTTCCCTTTGTCTTAGTGCCCAGGATTCGCTACCGTATGTTAGAACTGGAAAGACTAAACTACGGACGAGTCTTAATTTAATTTGTTTCTTTATGTGATGGTCCCCCCAAATTTTAGTTAGTTTTTTTACCGCTTATCTGGCTATTTCGCATCTCCTTCGAATTTTATCTTCCACTGTACCGTTGTTTGTGATTGTTGAACATAAATATATGTAGCGGTTTACTACTTAAAATCCTCCTATTTTACGAATATCCGGTCTGTTGTTATTAGGTCTGTCTATTATCATGATCTTTGTTTTGTTTACGTTGAACTCAAGTTCTAAAGCCAGGCTTTCCTCCATACCACTCATGATATCATAATATAGGAGACCAAATCATGACAACTCATGCAAAATCGTGAGACCTGGCAATACTGTTGATGGCTTAACGCGTTAGTAACCAGTGCCTTAAATTGAATAAAAATTATAATCAAAGGCTTTCTGAATTTCTTTTAAACAATTCATTATATTTGAATGTTTTTGAATTGAGAACGCCTAATTGATGAGGTAAATAACACAATTCTATGATGAAATAAGCTAGCAACTAAAAAAGGTGCTGACAACTTCGTCTGTCAATTAAAATCTGTGAAAAAAACATGCAGCGCAGCACATTCTGAAATGAAAATAAACTTCCTTATATGGAAACGATAATCTTGTAGTAAAGAAATTATGCGTATCTGGGTAATTTCGAAAACAGGTTAAACTTTGCATAAATTTAAAGTATAACGTAAAAAGCAAAAGCAAAACCTCTAATTTAATTGTATTAAGCTTCACTCTGATTTCTACCCTGGGGTATTGGAGCACGTGTGTCTCGCATCACGTCTAAAACGTGAATTTTTCAAGCACATGCAGATTTGCCAGACCCAAAAATTTGAATACCATTTATTTAAAAGTTAGCTGAAGGCTTGTTCGTGCTGCGAAATTTTCCTTAACTAACAACAGAATTTACTAGATAATACGGTTATTTAACATCCGTCCGGTAGGTCTTCACCATAAGATTATGAAGGCACCTAAAGCGCGAACGTTTATTATTTTATTGTGTCAAAGTAACAGTTTTGACCACTTTGAGTAAATTTAAAATGTTTTATATCGGGGGAATCTTAATTTAAGAGAGTGCAGTGCGTACGGCATACCACTAAGAGCGATTTTAAAGGAGATAAAAACGCAATTTTCGATAATTTTCCGAGGTATGTAATCATCGTATTTGCACACGGTGTGATACAAAGCAGCAAAAAGTGTATTTGGTTTACAGAACGGTGCTCCGCAAGACGCAATTATTGAGCAAATTATTCCGCGACGATAATGATAATTTCCCTAAGAAAGGCGTTTTTATTAATTTTTGTGCCGCTTTCGATCGGCAGTAAATTATGTACCTATGTCAGAAAACGAGCCTGCAAACTTTATCTTTTTTTCAATTTAATCTATGTTTTATTGGTTATAAATATTAATAAGCGTTTAATTTAAAAGGGAAAAGAATTTAATAACAAATGCTACGACGAGGGTCGCAGTTTCACACCGCACGCTTCTCAACAAATATGAAGGGACACCTGTCACACAGTTATATTTAATCGATTACTCGTTTCCGTAAGTAACACTTTTATGAAGGATTTGGGAATTAATTAAAGAACCAATTAATTAGTTGATTCGTAGAACTCATACAACTTTTATAAAAGCAGTTTATATTTAATTATTTTATTCCGCAAAGGTAGCTTTAGCTTTGAATTTTAAACAGCTGCAGGACTATATCCTAAGTTTTTATGTTCTCAATTTTATTTGGTTAAAATAATCTTTTAAACGGGATGTGGTTATGATGAAATACCTAATTAGTAGCAAATATTGCCCTCTTCCTCAACAAAAAAAAATCTGATCAAAAATCTATTTGATTGACACTTACTAAGAAATTTTCAACGAACAAAAGCCTAATGCATCTCAACAAAAAAAGGATTAAACCTGCATAATTATGTTTCAAAAAGGAGAAAAATGTATTATAGGAAATACAATAAAGTTTAAAATGGCATAAAAAATGCTGGAAAATTAAAATAAACAACAAATAAAAATAAAACAACATACAAGAATAAGGAAGAAACCGAATAAAATAAATTAAAGCGAAGGAGAAATGGGGGGTCGTGATCGGGAAAAAAAATGCTAGCCACTGCGGAAATCACCCAAGATGGTCTCGAGGAACGTACCGCAGATGGTTTCTCTGGGATTGAAGGGGGTTGGGGTGGCTGCACCCTACTGCTGGATGATACTTACTTACTGAAATAAGACACTAGTACTGGCAGCCAGGCGCACAAGCTATACACAATTATTTCAAAATAAACACACAAAATACAAATAAAAGGCAATAATGAATTAACAATGAAATTTAATGAATGCAAAGAAATATTTAAAATATGACACAAAAGGAATTCATAAGTTCTATCTTAGATTTTGTGAAAAGAAGGATTAAGGGATGCCACATTTACTCAAGCTACGGAAAATACAGTTAACAGCTAGGCTCCCTTAATCGCAATGAAAATGTATGGCAATGACAAACTGATTACAAATGATTTGAAACATGCAACATAAGATAGGTAAACATCGCGACAGTTCGCACTGTTTCTAATTATTTTCACTAATGCACATGAAATACGCACTGATTGAAGATTTCAACACTTCGTCCAAACAAATTAAACAAAAAGGAGGATGCTTGATGTACTTAAATTGCAGACAAAGTTGACTGATGCCTTCCTACAAGTGAACCGCAATATACGGATTGATTGAGGGTTGAAGGTGGTACAAATACAAAAGGGGCAGCCTGAAATATCGTTTTACCTTGGAAAGGGCTTTGTTGGGGGTAGCCCAGTGAAAGCGATGGTAGCTTCGAATCCCAGGGAGAGAGTAGCAGCGGTCGGCAGAGAAAAAAATGATGGTGTCATTTCCCGCAAGCAGGTGCGAAGACAAACGGGATACCCATGAACTGGTAGGTTCTTTAATTCAAAAACGAAAACCATGTGAAAACGGTACACCAACAACAAACTTCAAACGAAACTTTCACATAGAAACTTATATTTCCCCGGTACGATAAGACACTATCTGTGATAATCCGACAAATATGTCGTAAAATAGTTTATCCAATTCAGTTACGAAATGTCAACATTTCGACATTGATTTTAGTTGTGAAAAGTGGTTCATTTTGTAACTAGTTACAAAATATGCTCCCATTTTGTAACTAGTTACAAAAAGATGATTTGAGTTGCGAAAAGTGTTTCATTTTGTAACTAGTTACAAAATATGCTCCCATTTTATCACTCCCATTTTATCACGATGACCCAACTCCTTTTTTAAGAAGATGTGGCATTTACATTTTGTTATCTGAATTGGATAAATTCTTGTATGAAACACGTTGCAAAACATGTCTTTTTATCACATGGCGTGTTGTTCATCTCGGCTTCGCCTCGACGAACAATTTCACGCCTGGTGATAAAAAGTCCATCATTTTGCAACTCGTTGCATAAATAGCTATTTTTCTACTCCCACCATGGAAAGTGGGATTTTGAGACTTCGTCTCCATAGATACGAGTATTGAAAATGAGTGTTTGCCGAACAAGTGAAATTAGTGTGCGGAAAATTTACTTTCCGCACGCACATGTATGATTTTCGGTGCGGCAAAGTATAATTTTGCCGCACCGAAATCAAAATGTCATAAATGACATTTGATGAATGTCAGATTTGATTTTGCAGAAATATTTAATTTTTTTTATGGAAATGTGGTTGTAGAAAAAATAGTGTGTAATACATGTGTTAAAAGCTTGTATTTGCCACTCTCATGTGACTGCAGCACTCACTATCGTTCGTGCTGCAAACTTCACATTCGTGTGGCAAACGCAAGCTTTCAACACTTGTATTACAAATTACTATTCCAAAACTAAACGAGAAAGAGAAGCTGACAAACGGGATTTTCTACCAAGGGCCCGGAACGAGAATTCGCCATCGACCGACAGATGTAAAGGCTTGCTATACTCTGATCTGTTTCTCTATTTTTTTTGTCAAGCGAATAGAATGTTAGAAGAAGATGGACAAACGCGCCTTTGTACGCGGGGGCGGAAGTATGGAAACCTTACATGACGCCACTTCGGCGTACCTCGTGATCGGGTCGGTGGTTCCCCGAACTTTTTAACAAAAAAATCACTGAACAAAATATTGCATCATCCTATTCGGTCATTATATTTGAGATTTCTCCGAAATAGTCCGCAACAGCAAATTATTATTCTCATTCACAATAAAATTAATAAAATAAAACTTAGTTCAACAACTTTCCATTATTAATAATTTGGAGCAAGTTTCAAATTGATAATATTAAATGTAAGATTAAGTATTCAGCCATATGATTTAATGTACGACATGACTCGAACAATTCCAAAGCACATAAAGCCAACTGCAAATGGTTTGTTATTTGAACAGCCTTTAGAAACAGTATTGAATTAGCCTGCGGATTAAAAGAAATTGTTCTACCCCCTTCCTCCTTCTTTGTACGACAATAAACTCAAATTTTTAACTAATTTACTATTACTAATTGACTAATTTAGTATTACTACGGCACTTTAAGCTTACAAACTTTTTCAATTTTGTTGAAAATGGTGGAGAAAGAACCGTACACTGACTGAGGACTGAGAACTAAGTTATCGAAAGTTTGTGTTTTTTCTTTTACATTGAAATATTAGTGTTCAAAATAATCCACACAGAATTTATAGTAGATAATAAGAGCGATATTTCCAGGCTAATTTTTAATGTAACGGGTAATAATCAATTCTATTGTTGCCTGCACTGCGTGGGGAAACATGCATAAACAGGATTTGAATTAATATTTTCTTTAAGATGTTTAATTTTCTTTTCATCCTACATTTTATAACAGCTGTGAAATTTAAATCATGAGCTTCAGGCACGTTTTAGTATAACGGTTTAATTATAGATTCAAACAATGCCTACTAAAGTTTGATTTAATTATTGTCATTCATTTGCTTGAAAGTTTAGCAGTTGCAGATTTATATTTGAGATACTGTTTGGAAAAAATGTTGTTGTGACAAATAACCCAAATAATTAAAAAATAGTATTAATTTTCTGTTCTTCTGCTACCCCTACCTCCTTCGGCAGTTTCTCGTGATGTTTCTTATACTGCTCTTTTTGTTGGTTCCTTTTTGTTTCTAAAATTTCCTCGTTTCTTGTTTACTCTTCAACCTTTTGAATTCTTTTTCCTGATAATTTGCTTTGCTTCCTTTATTTTTTGTTTATATCTTTCATAAGTTTCTTGCGTTTTTCCTTCAACATTTCTAAATTTACTTTTCTTTTTTCTTTTATTGCTTGTGTATAACCTTTTGAATTCTTTTTCCTGATAATTTGCTTTGCTTCCTTTATTTTTTGTTTATATCTTTCATAAGTTTCTTGCGTTTTTCCTTCAACATTTCTAAATCTACTTTTCTTTTTTCTTTTATTGCTTGTGTATATGTATGTAGAAATGTATATAAAACCTTCCATTTCTTATGCATGTTCATCTTTAAAGTTTATTCCTTGCTAAAACTTAAATTAATTTTTTTGTTCACTTATAAGTTACTTTAGGGCCCTTCTTGTCTTATACTTCCATGTATTTTTGTTTCTCCAGTATCCGGCCCAAAAAAGAATTAGTTATAATACAGTCAATACAAGTTCGACTTTTCTGATTTATTCTCGTAAAAGTTGTAGGTTTATAGATTTGAAAACATTATTCAGGGTTTATGTTATCGTATTTTCCATATTTAATTTGCATTAAAATATCCACATAAAATCAGATATTGGGCCAATTTTTGTAATTTAACGAGCGTTCTACCTATATACAGTATACAGTTCGTCGAAAACAGCATTTATGTCACCAAACTGTAATTATTTATTACTACATTTTGATGGCATAATTTTACAGTGGAACATTCAAAATCTGAATCATTAGACGTTCGTAACTAATTTTATCGTATCATTGATTATTAAGTCAACTTTATATTACACTTTTATTAGTAATTATACATAACATAATAGCATAGCAACTCCAACTTCATAATTCGTTAGTTACATACTATTTGTGTACTGTTGCCAATGATACGATAAAGCTTGAAATATAACTCGAATATTATGCGATTTAAACCGACTCGGACATTGCGTGGTTGACTCGGCTAGCGCCTCGTCACCTAGCAACGTCCTCGTCTATTATAAATCGCATAATATTCTTGTTATATTAATAGCTATAAATTGTTACTTTGTTTTTTTTAATTAACTTAATTATTTTTTTTTGCCTTTTCATGTGTGATAAACAGCACAATGAGCGATGGAAAGGGCCATGCTGGGCGTTAGCTTGAGATATCATAAAACAAATGAATGAGTGAGGAGCAAGGATGTCATCGGAAGAGTGGCAAAACTAATAAAATAGCACGTCATGCGCCTACAAGATGAGAGATGAAAAAGCAGATAACGGTGTGACCACCATGGAAGGCAAGCAACATACTGGGAGGCCTTGGATGAATTCGGAAGCCGAGCTAAGAAAATCGGCAGGGAAATTATGGCGGAGAGGGGCGATGAACAGAGAAAGATGGAAAAAGATGGGGAAGGCGTACATCCAACAATGGACAGATACACACTGAAAAAGAAAGAGGGAAAGGGGGAGAGAGAACATGTGATGTTGAGGTCTGAGTTGAATATTTGATTTATCACATACTAAGGCCCGACTGCCACACTGCGAATAGTCTTAGACTGAAAGTGTTGAATGACTTCAATGTTCGATCTACTTGCACAACCCCACAGCTGACAGATTGGTTGGATGGTAGTCTTGTACAGCAGCTGATGATATAGGTATTCCCTATGAGCCAATATATTTTCTTCGTCCATTTTCTTTCGTTTCCTATTAATTCGAGTTTTCCATGTCAATCTTCTGTCAATATGTAATCCCAAGTATTTAACTTCATTTGACTAAGGGAGAGGATTATTATTATGGTGGGCATACATAAAATGTGTTGTATTATTGTTTACCTTGATTCTCCACTTATGTAGCCACCATTCAATTTGGTTTAAACGAATTTATACTGCAGCTGATGTTGCTACCGGTGTATCGCTGTGTCATCAGCGAGTGTACCTATTGCCGATTGTTTTATTATAGCTAGGTCAGAGGTAAATAATAAATACGAGTATAACATGGGCCCCAGGACACTTTCCTAGGATACCTCTGCTTCTATTTCTTTGATTTGTAATACTTTCTGGTCACTTTTTGTTTGAAAAGTTCTGTTTGTAAGGTACGAGTATAACAGTATAACGGTAAAATTCGTGGGGAAATACTTTCTTGATGTTATATTTTAGTCCTACATACCACACCCTGTCAAATTCTTGGTGACATCTAAGAAAACAGTAGTGCAAAATGTTTTAAATTGTAGTGCAGTTTGAATTATTTTTGTTAGACGGTGACATTGTTGAATTGTTGAATGTTGCTGCCTAAATCCAAATTTATGGCTAGGCAGTCTTCTTGCAGTAAGCTTTCATTACTACACTTGAGCACAACTCTTACAGAAGCAACAAGACTGAGCGCCACTTTGATGTTAACGTGGCCAACACAAGGCCACGGTTCAGCAAGTAACTTAGCTGTATGGTTTTCAATTTTAATCGTAATTTCTGCTTTCTGGGGGTGTAAGTGCTGCTGACTTCAGGCACAGCTTCAGGTGATGTTTGGGTACGAACAGAAATTTATAAAACAAATAAACTTACAGAAGCTGACATTATAGAAATTTATACTAATTTATTATATACTAATTATTTTTGCAATTTGGCGTTGAACACCAATTACCACCTTTTTTGCCACTCATTTCCGCGTATTTATGTTTTATTGAACCAATATTTTGAATAAATAATACCCGAACTCTTTGGCGCTGCACTTAAATATACAGCAAAATAAGAAATTTTACTTGCTTGTGGGCGTGTTCGAGTGCATCCTGCTCCTCTTATTTTAACCACGCCACACTCTGCACTTTGTCGCTTCTGTTAGGAATTTATTCTGTGAATTTAGTAATAGTTTCCGAAGCAACTTGGATAGGGAGTAAGCTCATAGGACGATTGGATTTAATTTTATTTGGTTGGCAGGTTAGGGGGTAAGAATTGGCTGTGCAAATTGTTTATGTAATTGTTAGAGTATAGTTATTATTTGGGGCACATGATGCGAGGAGAAAGATATGAATGGCTACAACTTATCATAGAAGAAAAGATACTTGGCAGGCGGAACATCGGAAGACGCAGAACGTCATGGTTACGCAATTTAAGAGAATGGTGCAACTGTACCTCCACTGAACTATTTCGAGCGGCAGTGTCCAATCCAAAATAAAAATCATCAGGCTAATTGCTAACCTCCGATAAGAAGAAGCAACCCAAAGAAGAAAAAGTTGTTAAGTCTTGGCCTGGAGCTTTTTTATTCTTCAACTATTTTATATCAATTTTTTTGATGGTAATCTTGTGCGTATTGGTGGGGACATTTGCCGCGGTTATTGTAATTCTTCTTCTATTTCTTGATTTATTTCGTTAGAGTTTGACTGGAAAACGTCTGCTAAGTAATTTGCAAATGTTTCTGTCTTTTCCTTGTCCGAATGAATTCCCTTGATCACGTATAGGTGGAATATGAATTTGTGGGTGTTTGATGCCCTTGGTGGTGATTTTGGGTAGATTTGAAAGGATTCCATCCGAATAGATTAGAGTTTATTATTTATTACCCTGTGAGTGCCTAGCACTTACTCGTCTTTTTCTTTTATAATTTCCATGATCTCATTTGGAATGTTAAAACCCATTAAGTTTTATATTTATTGGCTGCGGTGTAGAATCCCAACCTGTTTCCTGTAGCTTATTAGTTAAGAAATGGTTTGTAATGTATTCTAGTTCCTCTGCGGTTTTTAGGTTTATGTTGCTGTTGAGATGTTCTTCAATGTAATCCTTGAAGATATCCCAGTCCGTTTTCCTGTTGCTGATCGAAGGATTACGTATTTTATAGATAATGGTTGTGGTAATTGTGGCTATTATCGAGGAATGGTCAGACATCAAATCGTAATTGAAGATGACGTCCATGTAGTTTGATGAGGGCCCCACTTTAGTAATGAAAAAGTATAGTAGATCGGGGATTTTGTTTGAATCAGACGACCAGTAGGTTGTACTACCGATAGATAGGAAGTTGTAGTTGTTGTCTGCAATAAACTTAAATAGTGCTCTGCCTTTAGTAGTTAAGCGTGAGCCAAAGTATGTTTGTCATTAAAATCATCGTCTACTATAAAACTACTAAAACTTTTATTACTGTCTTTCAGATATAATTTTCAAAAGCACTTCGGCAAGGTGCGCCCTTAGTTACATCGGAGCTTAAAACAAAAATTTATTTGCTACTTACGAATACATCCACCTTTAAATACAAAGTAAAATATAAGAATTTTCCTTGAAATCCTTTTGTTCTAAAAAAATGCGTTGTTTGGTTGTATTCTTTTGTAACAAAAAAATTTCTGAAATCATTACCAAGTCATTCAAATCCCTGCCAGTTTTAATATTTAAAATATGATACATTATTTTTAAATAATAATAAGAATAAGAATAATAATATCTAATAGGTAATTAAACAAGCAAAGAATGACCTTAAGAGTCAGGATTTTATCCTGCGAAGAAAATTATAATAATATCATGGGATAGAGTAAGATCATTTTTACAACAATAGACCCAAATGGGCAAAGTAAGGAGCAGAACCAAGAAAAAGAGACAACATATAGTAAGAATAATAACGTCCAGGCTAAACGAAAATAAAAGTCTGTGAAATGTCGAAAAAAATATATGTATAATAATAACGTTTTAATAAGTAGGCAAACTGGCAATTATTACACAACAGTTGCACTTTCGCCCCCATACAACCAAATATCGTTTAGTTCACCAAATTACTCCTACATAGCAAAGATAAAATCAAAGTTTATAATAATAATAAAAAAATAAATACGTTATTTTAAGTGAGATTTCTCCCATTGTGGTTCCTACACCATGTGATGGCGTTATTAGAAAAACGGTTAGATTACGTGACACGCCCTTGTTATTATTAGTATTAAGAGTAATAACCCTCCACGTGGCTTCTATAATTTGATTCTTATCGTGAATATACCCCGGGTGGTATCACTTTTTGTCTGCCTTAGAAGGACTAAGTTGGATTTACAGATTGTCACTGGGTTTTTTTTTGTTGTCTCTTTTTTGGAATTTTCGCAGGAATTATTTAAAAAGACAAAAAATATTGGCATCTTTAAATCTTGTAAACATATTTCCGTTGTTTGTGGTCACAATACTTAATCAATACAATAAACATGCAGTGATAAATATTTATTGTGCACACGAATAAAGAACAGGTGCTATTCAAACAGGAACATGTTTTAGAAAACTGAAAATTCTGAAGTTAAATAAATAACAGGGAAGTTAATAAAACGTGACAAATGCGTTCCATTTCGTATAATGTACAATATAAATCTTTGAGAGAACTAACACAAAAGATAACCCCCAAGAAACAAGGCATTTAGGTTCCGATGTATATAAATAATTTTACCAAGATTTACGCCAAGGGGAGACAATAACACGCTAATAAAATCCTACGCATAATAATTTTCGCATTGGACCATGAATCGTTTTTATAGCCTAAGTATTTCATTATTTATTCGACGTATAAAATAATAGTTGTCACGTATAAGTGGTAAATACTGAGACTTTACTGATATAGGTAGGTACCACAAACGTCACGTAATTAAAGGTGCTTACAACTTGTAGTAGGACATTCCTTTAAAAAATTGTAAATCTGGTGTGAAAATAAATAAACTTGGCCTTAAACAACATGCCTCAAAGAACTATATTTTTAGAACTCGTCGGTATTTTTAGACTTCCTTTTAAATAGGGCAGTAGGAATGCTAAAAATATATAACTTTGTTTTTAAATTCTTAAATACGTGAAGCTTTCTTCTTTGTTTTTATTTTTTAGGTTCAATAAATAAACTGAATATTTTAAAATTCTAAATATCAGCTGGAATTTATTTATTTATTTATTGTGTATGCTTTTCAGGATTGTTGTAGTGAAGCCTCAGCGTAAAGCTGGGATTTTAAAGTGTTAACTATTAACTTGAAACTTTAAGGTTCGAATTCAAATTCTCAAACTTGGATTTAAATTTGAATTTTTATACTCATTTCCAAATGTTTCAGAATATGCACAGTAAATTCAAAATTAGTAAGTTTTCTGAAAATATTCCACCAGCATCCATTCAAAACTGTGAGTGCCAATTTGCTTCTTGGCAAAGTTTGAAACCTTGCAGGATTCGAAGTAAATCCGATTATAAAATTGAATTTTTAGATTCAAAAGTTAAATCTCGAATTTAAATTCCAACTTGAATTTTGAGTTTCAAACTTGAAATTTGGTTTTCAGGATTTAAATCTCGAAAATCTTAACAATAAATTAGAATTTTAAAGTTTCAGATTCAATTTCAAATTTGAGTAGTCAATCCGGAATTTTGAGTTCCAGTCTTGAAATTTGAAGGGATATCAATTCAAGAAATGGTAATCATACTCTGAATGCAGCATTTATTTGAAAATGCATAGCATAGTTTCCTGCTACCAAAATCTGATAATTTACAGAATTTGAATTTTAAAAATCCAAATATAAAATTGAAACATAAATTTTTCAATTTTTAAATTCAAATAGAAATTTAAGTAGTTGAGTCTAGTGAATTACAATCGAAACCGGAATTTTGAAGTCCAAATTTCAAATTGTATGCGAATTGTTATGGAATAGGTACTAATTTCCAAATTTCTTAAATTTATTTTGCAAAGCATTTATTAGTTTATTACTACTGTTAAACTTAGAAAAAATTCAGAATTCGAACCTCAAAAGTTTAAGCATAAAATTGGCACAAAACTCTTAAAATTATCAAATTCAAATCCAAATTTGAATAGCTGAATTTTCGGCCAAACCCGACAGTTGAATTTTAACTGTTGAAACTTCTTTTATTCCAAGACTTCCACCTAATATAAAAATTAATGAAATTTTAAATTTACTTTAAAACCCTGCAAGTTCTTGTCAGAAATTATAAAACTTATTATTATCCTGCTATCGAAACCTAAACATTCGAAAATTGAAGTTGAAACGAAACTGAATCTTGAAATCCGAAGCTTCGAATCCTCAAATTTAAATGCGCATTCGAATTTTGAGTTTCAAGCTTGAAAGTTGATTCTAAATTTTAATAACATATAACAGTGGTGAAGGTCCAAGTTCATAAGTTTATAAATTTACACTGAATTTAACATTTATTTAAAACTGCAGAGCACGGTTTCCTGCTGCCAAAACCTGAAACTTTTCAGTATTTGAATTTTGAAAATCCGAATATAATGTAAGAATCTTCAGATTCGAAGAATATAACTTCGAGTAGTCGAGTTTTCTAAAGTACACTCCAAATTTGAAACTGTATTCAAATTGTTATGGAATACCAAGTTCCAAATTTCATAAATTTAACCTGACAACCTGAAAAGCGAAGCATTTATTAAAAACTCTAAAACATGCTTTACACTGCTGCCAAAATTTAAAAGCATTCAGAATTCTAACCTCGAAAATTGAAGTACACAGAAATCTTAAGATTGTCAGATTCAAATCCAAATTTGAGTAGCTGAATATTCTGGACTAAACTTAACACCTAAATTTTGACTTTCTTTTATTCTTAATTTTCACCCAATATGAAAATTAACCATAAAGTCCCAGTAATTTCTTATCAACAATTATACAACCTATTATGCTACTGTCAGAACCTAAAAATTTTCAATATTTAAATATTGAAAATCTGGAAAACTGAAACTAAAACTGTAGATTTTCAAGTCCGAAGCTTCGAAACCATTCCAAAAGTTAAATCTTCCCAAAATTAAATTCGCACTCGAATTTTAAATTTTAAACTTGAAAGTTGGTTTTCAGGAAATCTCGAGAATTTGAATGGCAAGTTGGAACTTAACTCCTTAAATTATCAGATTCGGTTTCACATTTGAATTTTAAATTCCTTTCTTAAATCTAATACTAAATTTTATGAATGCCAATGATTAAGAGCCAAATTCCTAAGAATTGTAAGTTTATTCCGAATGCACCATTTATTTAAAACTGCAAAGCATAGTT
Organism: Melanotus villosus; assembly: GCA_963082815.1. Taxonomy (NCBI): domain Eukaryota; kingdom Metazoa; phylum Arthropoda; class Insecta; order Coleoptera; family Elateridae; genus Melanotus; species Melanotus villosus. Next base: position 14,419,913 of record OY720423.1, read on the forward strand.
TCCTGCTGTCAAAACCTGAGACTTTTCAGAATTCGAATTTTGAAAATCCGAATATAAAATTGAACGAATTTTTTGATTCAGATATAATTATGAGTGGTTGGGTCTTCTGTGTTACATTTCAAATTTGAATTTTGAATTGCCCTATTGAAATTCGATTCTCAGTGTTAAGGAATATAAATGGTTAATGACCTAATTCGTAAGATTATAAATTTACTATAAATGTAGCATTTATTTAAAACTAGAAAGCATAGTTTACTGCTGCCAAAAACTGAAACGTTTCAGGATTTGAATTTTGTAGTGTTTTTTTCAAGTGGTTGAACCATCTGAATTATTCTTGATTTTGAATTTTGAATTCCACTCTTGAAATTTGATTCTCAATTTTACGGAAGATCAATCAATGGTTAACGACCAAAGGTTTAAAATAAATTATAAAGCATAGTCTCCTGCTGCCAAAATCAGAAAATTCGAATGTAAAATTAAAACAAAAATTTTCGAATTTTTGTAGTCAAATATAAATCTTCTAAATTACATCCCAAACTTGAATTTTGAAGTCCAAATTTGAAATTGCATTACGAATTCAACAAGTAAAATTTTTGTGGAATACTAAGTTCCAAATTTCTAAAATGTGACCTGAAATACAGAATTATAAAACATGCTTTATGCTTCGAAAATTTGAATACTTTCAAAATAAGAACCTTGAAAATTTAAATATAAAATTGGAGCAGAAATACTAAAATTATCAGATTCAAATTGATGAAATTTTAAATGTAGTTTAATGCCCCTACAATTTCTCATCGGAAATTATAAAACCCATTATCCTGCTGTCAAAATCTAAACATTTTCAACATTCGAATATTGCTAATCTGAAAAATTAAAAAACTCCGAAGCTTCGAATTCTTGTCAAAAGTTAAATCTTCTCAATTTTGAGTTTGCAGGGTTTGAATCTCGATAATACGAAAAACATGTTGAAATGTAACTCTCTGAATTCTCAGATTCAATTCCAAATTTTAATGGTTAATTTCGAATTTTGAAATTCAAATCTAATTCTCTAAATTTTAAAGAATACCAATGCCTAAGAACCAAATTCATAAGTTTGTATATTTACTCTGAATGCAGCATTTAATTTATAACTATACAGCATAATTTACTGTTGCCAAAACCTGAGATTTTTCAGAATTCGAATTTTGAAAATCCGAAGCGTAAATTTATGAATTTTTATATTCAGATAAGTATAAATCGGCGTGGATGAGTCTTTCGAATTACACTTTAAATTTGAATTTTAAATTCCAGTCTTGAAATTTATAATGGATTTGGATACGTAAATTTATTATGAATGGATTTATTTCGTATATCAAATTTCTTTTATTCTAAATTTCCACCTAATATTAATATTAATGAAACTTTAAATTTACTTTGAAGCCTCTGCAGGCTCTCACCATAAATTATAAAACTTATTATTGTGCTGTCAAAACCCAAACATTTTCAACGATCGAATATTGAAAATCTGTTGAAAATTAAAAATGAAACTGTAGATCTGTAAATCCGAAGCTTCGCATCCTTTTCAAAGGTGAACCTTTCTCAAATTTTAATAAGCGCTCGAATTCTGAGTTTCAAACTTAAAATGTGGTTTTCAGGAAATCTCGAAAATCTGATTCACAAATTAAAACTTAACTTTTCAAATTTTGAAAATACGAATATAAACTTTACGAGTTTACAGATTCAAATATAAATCTCATGAATTGCACTTCAAGCATGAATTTTGGATTCTAAATTTGAAATTATGTATCAATTTTTATAAAATACCAAACTTCTTAAATTTAACCTGAAAAGCAGTGCATTTATTATAAATTAAAAATTAATCAATTATAAAGCATTCATAACAACACTGCTACCAAAATTTGAAAACTTTCAGTATTCGAAGCCCAAAAATTTAAATATAAAATTGCAAAAAAATCTTAAAATTATCAGCTCAAAATTTAAGTAGCTGAATCTTTTGGGTTATATTCGACACTTGAATGTTGACTTTTGTAAACTTATTTTATTATCTTATCGAAAATTATAAAACTGGACATTCTGCTGCCAAAACCTAAAAATTCAAATACTAAAATTCTGAATGCTAGCGTTGAAACCATAAATCTTCGAAATCATACGAGAGTTCAAAAGTTAAATTTGAGAACTCTCACCTTTGAATACAAAACTCAGCTTTAAACTGCGGATTTTCGGCTAAATTTGACAGACGAAATAATAGCCTTCAGTTTCGAGCTCAAACTTCTAAGGTGTTCTTACTCGACGACTAATTATAAATTCATGCTTATTAGATTAGAACTTTGTAACGGAATTTCAGTGGAGCCTAACCAAATGCAAGCTTCGAATTTAGAGGACGAACCTGTAATTGTTCGAATCTGAAATGCCTGATTTTCGCAGCTTTAAACCTGGCTACCAAACCAAATTCAATATTTTAAAATCGGCTACTTTTTATAGGTTTAATGTTTTTGTAGAAATTTGAAACTGCGACGTGAAAATATAAATCCAGTTGGGATTTTGATTTAATTTGGATAAGTTTAAATCGTTTTAGAATTGTATTTCAATTACATAATTAAGTTATTTATTTATTTTACGAACAGCTCTAAATCTGAATATGTTTTAAAAATAATTTTATAAGTAAAGGGCAGATATAACCATCAAAGAAGTCTAAATTACGAAAGTAATTTAGATAACAAATTAAAACTTTTCAGAAACTTTTTTACTGCCGTACGCTTCTATTTTTAACATAGATTCGAATGTGGTACTTGGAAATAAATTAGGACTTGATGGCTTTAAATTAGTCAACGGAATTAAAGTTAGAGGTTAAATTTAGAAAAACTGTTAGGATGAACACAAAAGACAATTTTCAACAAGAAGAACTTAAATTTAAGAGAATGCCTAAACGAACCAACAACAAATATTTAAATTACTATCATTACTGCACTTTTCAGTGCACGTGCAGTGAAAAAGATCCGCAGCCAAGTTCCTTTATTCTATTGTATTGTCATCATTTTAGCAGCAATCTGGGATAACTATAAATAAACGGGTTAATTTATGTGGATAGTACGCATTGTAACATCAGTCAGACTAAAACGGCAAGTCATCTAAAAAGACCAGAAACGTGGAAATACAAACAATAAAACGCCCTGTAATAATTGTGTTACTGCTTGACAAGTTTATGAGAAGAAACGTTGTCGGGTAGTATAAATTGTCAACATTTAATTATATTTTGGTTGTTAAAACAAGATATGTATCATACGAAAATTAAATGTTATTCGCGCGAAAGAGGTTATTTCACGCTTAAAGCTCAAAGACGAGACTTTCAGTGAAATTACCTTTTCAAATTCTCGCTGCATTTTCTAAATATGACAGCTCACGTGTTTTAAACACAGATTATTTCGGAAATACTCTTTGCTCCTGGACACCGTTCAAAAATGTGTTTGTTTCTGTTTGTTTATTAAATCGTCAGGAAGTTACCCTTTTGACGGAATTAATTATTTACAGATACTTACATGTAAAAAGCATGTTTTTATCAGTGATATAATAATTATACAAAAATATCGCAATAAATGAATTGACTAATCGTCACATTCTCACAGAAGTTAATACAAAACTAAATTTTACATAAGTGAAGAACATTGTGAATTCTAAAAACAAAATTGAATGGGGTATACAACTGAATGAAAAGAAAACGAGTTTAAAAAAGTACAACAAAGTAAAATAAAAGGAGTAGTTCTATCATACAACCCTGGAAGCTAAACTGCTCTTGAAAGGTATTATTACAATACGATCGACCTGTGATTAGGCAATTGCCTGTTTGAGTTGAACAGCCGTTAAAGGAATAACGTATTTACCACAAGTTTTCTTTGCAACTTTGAAGTTTGTTTTTTCACAAATTATGTATAAAGCATTCGCGGTGCTTTTTAATCATAGTAGACCATGCTTTTGGTTTATTACGTTGATTTATTTAAATTATAATTGAAATATAAAGTCTATTTTGTTAGATGTTTACTAGCTTGTCTGTTCATTATTAGTATTTATTTTTGCACTGTTATTAGTCGCAGGGAATCTTTAAATTTCTTTTTTACCGGCCTTACCTGGAACCAAACATAAACTTCAAACTTGTTGGTGAACTTTCAAGAATACCTGTAGTCAAGAACAACTGAAGGAATCCTGCATTTCTTGTTTTAAAAAATATTTATAATTTACAAAGCAAGCTAAGTTAATTAATGTGGACGGATTTATACAGTATTCATGGCGTTTTTAAGCCACAGCTAGCCAGCACCTTAATTAATTGTGTTGGTATTAAATTTTACCACCACGCATCAAGAACAATCTACGCGTTTTCCCAATGATAAACTTAATTTTATTTTTCTTTATTTATTGTAGGTACGTAATATTATTTTCGTTTACGTGAATCGCACGGCTGGATGTGACCTTCGGCTTCGGCCAAGCCTTCGGCCCTTTTCTCGCCGAAGTCGAATGTGCGACCGAAGGTGGCTGAAGCCGAAGCCGAAACTTCGGTCAGACACTACTTAAAACATAGAGATTTGTCCAGGAAAATCTTTTTTACACCAACTTAACTGCTCCTCTAACATGCCCCACTATGACCCAAAAATACCACGAATGCAGTATACAATCAAATACAACAAAATTTTAGCAAATTTCGGACGAAAGCCTAAAAACATGAAACATGTCATTAATCAGGACATCTAAAATGGTTTCCTGACTCGATTATTTTAATACAATGTCACAGTTTAGCACGCTTATATCCATTAGAATAGCCTGGTCTACGTGCATAAGAGTAGGCGGTATGTAATTATGCATTTACAAGTGGATATATAAAACTGCGAAGTTATGTGAAGTCTGTTATAACTTTTCTATTGTGTGTGCGTGCTATACAGCAAGGACGACGTGAGAATTCTTTAACATTCTGTGATTTATTGTTTAAAAAGTCTTAACTGTTATTATTTACACCTTGCATTCGATTATCTTAAAAGATTTAACCGTGGCTTAGATCAGAAATGAAAGTTGAAATTTATTTTTCCGGTCTAAATTTTACGTCCTTATTTTTTAGACGTTTATTTGATTACTTAATCACCCTGCTTTTGTTTGGAGTATTTAAGAGGCTATTTTCATTTTAATTAAGCAAGCAATCTAGTATTTCATGTTTAACGTGTAAATCCAAAATTCATTTATTTAAAACGCACTCCTGAGTTTTATAAGCTGATCTAAACTAAATTAAATAAATCTGAAAATTTCAGTACTAAAAATTAAATATGAACCACCGCTAGATTAAGATTAAGATAAACAGATTAGATCTTTGACTGAAACTGGAAATTCATATTCCGTCGAAGAATTTTAGGATTTTAGTTTAGAAAATTCAGCTCCTGAAATATAGCTATTTGAACTTCAAAATTGGAAGGATAAAACTTGTAATTTTATATGCAAGCTTTCAAGATTCGAATCCTGAAATTTTTCAAAATTTTGCAACAGAATGGTAAACTTTATACTTTCTGATAAATGCTGCTACAATGGTATGAGAGTAAATATTAGATCTTCAGATCTAATGTTCATTTTAGCTGAAATTTAGGATATAATCTCAAGTTTGAAAGCTTGGTATCTTAATTAGTATTCAATTAATTTAATTTTTAATTTTCGTAAAGTGATGACGAAATTCGCACCTCAAAAATCGAAGATTTGTATTTCTGCGTTCAGATTTCTAAATTTTCCATATTCGAATTTTGAAAAATTTCAAACGTTTGGCAATAAAAATATAGGCTTTATAATTTTTAATTATGATGAAATATTGCTGCAATATTTTCATAGTAAATATAAAATCTCGAATCTGGAAGGTATTTAGTTTTCGTAAAAATTTTAATCAAATTTAAATCTTAACATTCAAAGTTCAAGTTTCAAGCTTGATTCAAAAGACTTAAATTTGAATTTAAATTTGATAATTCGAAGGTTACATTTAAACTTTCAGATTTTCCATATTTAAATCCTGAAAATTTTCAAAATTCTGCAACAAAAGAGTAAACTTCATTACAAACTTTATTAATATCTTGAGGTCTAATATTCATGTCGAAATTGCATAATAAATATTTAATAATAATACTGAAAATTCGAATTTTAGTTTCAAGTCTGATTCAGATGACTTAAATTTAAATTTAATTCTGAAAATTTGAAGATTGTGTTTCCACTTTCAGAGTTTCTGAAATTTTAAAATTTTGACAACTCAAAGAATACTTCAGAATATTCTTGAAGAGTGCAATTTAAACTAAGTTACAGTTTCAAACTGCTCGTCTGCTGTAATTTGGATTTTAATCTGAAAATTCTAAGATTTCAATCTAACACTGAGATTTTCAGTTTTTCGAAATGCGAATCCTGAGTGTCATTTAAATCTTGTTGACTTTCAGAAAAGTATGCTTTATAATTTGAAGTAAAGGTCACTGCAAACCTTTAAAGTAAATTTGGGATCTCCAGAATTTTGGAATTTAGTAATTATATTCTGCAAAATTTTCAGTCAGTTTGGAACTCAAAATTCAAGTTTCGAACTCCGAACTTGAAATACGAATTACGTAAAATTTCATATAAAATCCCATAATTAGAATTTACAATTTGAGTTTTAATTTTATTAATTCAGAATGTTCGAAGAGTTGGATTCAAAGCTCATGTTTCGAATGCTTGAAATTTTGTTTTTACATTTTCGAAATTAGCATTAGTAAGCAATATTAATATTCAGATTCTGTGAAATCAAATATCGAACATCTTAATAATTAATCTCTCAGAAAATTTAAACAAAGTAAAGCAATTAAGCGTGCAACGGCGATTGTTATTATTTATTTTCACGTGTTTAAAAGATATCAAAAGTGGGGCATAAATTTCGTGAAAGGGCAATAAATAAATTGCCACCTTTAAGTTGTTCATTACTGCTATAAAGGAATGCGTTTCCAAAATGAAACTGGCTAATTCTTAATGGTAGATGGGCACGAGACACCACGTCAAAATTGAAGATCTGGTTCGTGGGCACCTGCCGGGGGCGCAAGGTGATCCGCCCCCCAGGTGCCCCGAGGTGCCCACGACCACCTGCCCGAGACACCGCTTAATTACCAATTAAACAGACTGTCAAATCCAGATACACTTACACGGCGAAAAATATGAAAACCTTATAAAATACACCTGTAAGCATTAGTCACTCGCGCATTAAAAATGTAGACATTGTTTATATATTCAATTTAATGTTGCAGTCAACGTTTTTATGATGTGGTTAAGGCGACGTCCCGCAGGGAACGTTAGACGTTAGCTTAACTGCCTGATTTTTAATTCAAATACGCCCGCTCACTGATGTTCAATAAATATTCATTGAAAAATCGCTTAGGTTATCCCGTGTAATTGGAATTTTTGCTTAATAGTCCGAAGCAGCTCGCAAGAGGATGCTTGATTAATGCTACGGGAATTAATTTAATTGCCTCCGGGTGAGTAACTACTTGGAACGAATTAATTTCTTTAACATATGTAGGTTTCACTAACAAATAGTATTACAATATAATGAAATTTTTGAAATTACTTCAGTTTGATATTAATGAATATATTGTGCTAATATGTTTCTGATGTTATAATGCATATTGCTCGGAAATACTTTCTGTATAGAATTAATTCAATTATAAAGATTTAATATTGTTGTTTGGCTCTTGGTGGAATATTCTTTGGAATTTAAAAGTAAAAACACTAACTTGTATTAAACTTTATTTTTGATTTTGTTTAAATTTTCTGACAGATTAATCGTAAAATATTGGAAATTCGCTTTCACAGAATCTGAATATAATATTTTAAAACTACTTTACCGAAATTATAAAGCTTACTTTTTTGTTGCTTACTAATTCAAATTTAGAAAACATAAAAAGAAACTTCAAACTTCAAACATTTGAATCATGAGCTTTTAAATCAAAATTTTGAAAGTCGCCGAATCTTCTAAATTAATAAATTTAAAAATCAAATTTTAAATTCCAAATATGACATTTTATAAGGAATTTCACGGAATCCGAATTTACATTGAAAATGTTCGCAAAGGCATTTATTTGTCTTCCAAAATTTTAACACTAAGACTATACTTTCAAAAATCTGAAAAAGTGAAGTTAAAATTGGCTGTTTAGATCTTCATATTTTGAACGTTGAATCCTCAAAGCTTGAATTTTTAGCTCCAAACCGATTGAAAATTTCTTAAGATCTTAAATTTAATTTGAAGGATTACAGTGACTGTAAATTATAATATATTTCCTGAAAATTGTCAAAATTCAACTTAATTAAACTTTCGGGATTCGAATCTCAATAATCTGAAAAGTCTCAGATTGAAATCTTGTTCAGTTTTAAACTTCAATTTATTTTAAATTACACCCCTCTGGATATTAAATTCTGAGGTATTTATTAAAAACTATTGGCGAAAAACCCAACTAAGAAATATAAAATGTTAGACTCGTCACAATAAACCTTCAGAAAATAGCGTTCTCTATGTCTGAAAATCTGAAAATTTCAAGATTCGAATATCGAAAAGTAGAAAAGTTTTCGAATTTTAAATACAAATTTGGGTCTTCCCAATCGGACTTGAAACTTGAATTTTGATTCGAATTTTCATGGAATATAAATATTATATCCCAAATTTCTAAAATTTTGATTTTGAATATTACAACGGCATTAAAAAAATCTAAAATCTACGTTTTTATTGCCAAAGTTCAGAATTCTTGAGGATTCGAACATCTGAAAATTTAAACGCAACATTGTAATTTTAAATCTTCGATCTTTATGGTTCGAATGCAAATTTAACGAAGTGAACTTTGAAACCTTCAGAAAATACTTCCAGATATGACTTAAGATTCTAATTTTGAATGATAAGTTCGAAATTTGTTTAAGAATTTCAGTGATTTAAATATTAAATCCTCTTAAATTCATGCTACCAAAATTTGGAATTCTAACTTAAATGTTCGAATGTTCCGAATACCTAAATCTAAATTCATGTATGTATGTATCTTGTGCATTAGACTCAAAATTCGAAATTTACTTCAAACTTAAATATTTATTCTACAATTCATATAATATGAATATTGTCTGAAGACTTTAAATTTACTCCCAAAATGTTGCAATAGTATCTATCAGAAAATATGAAGTTTACTGTTTCGTTGCAAAAGTTTGAATTCTAAGTTAAATTCTACGTTCTACTGTAATTTTCAAATTTTCAGATCCAATCCTATTTTAAATCTAAAATCTGAAAGCTAAATTTGATTCGAATTTTTACGAAAGTTAAATATGAGCTTCCAAGTACATAAGATAATTATATACTCTGAAAATGTTACAACAACATTTATTAAAAATTATAAAGCCTGTGTTTTTATGTTATTACCAAAACTGAAAATTCTTCAGGTTTCGAATAAGGAAAATCTAAAAATCTGAACGTTAAATTGGAATTTTTATGTTTAAATTTTAAGATTCGAATCTAAATAAATCTATTATTCCAAAATTCCTGAAATTTAATAATTAAATTAGTAAAACATTAACGTAGCCCTAAAACAACAAGTCTAAAATGTCGAACCTGCCACAACAAACTATATTTCCATAGTTCATTTCAAATTTTATTAGTTAAATATTAAATTTCTTAAATTTAATTAAGTTCAAAGTATAAATTTCATGCAAATTTTATTTTTAAATTTCTAATTTACGATTTAAACATGAAATATTCTGTATATAATTAATTTAATTTTAAGAATTTAATATCTATTCTTGTACATTATTTTTAAATGGCTATTTTATTATCTTATGGTTCTTTAAGGGTTTGTGGTTAAGTTTCTCGCTGTAGTAAGTGACAATAAAAATTAAATAAATAGAAATTAATTCCTAAAATTGGAAAAATCGATAAACACCCCAAAGAAGATTGTGGCAAAATTACCACAAACTACCCTGATTTTATTTCCTCGAGATATAAATAAACTTTTAATCAGAAGTTTTATACGAATCTAGATTATTCCCAAAGTTAAAGAATGTTAATTAAACCTGATATGAAAGAGCAAGTCACACTGTAATTAAAATGAGGTGCATTTTGTTCTTATAATGTATCTTATATATGCTGAGGCCTGAATTAAATTAAACTGTGCAGGAAGTTGTGATAATTTTATTATTAGTTAGGTAATCGATTTTAACAAAATTTCAATATATTGTTGACACAATTGAGTCCTAACAAAAATTGAAAGAGAAGAGGCTTAGTTGCAGGAAAGAAGGTTTAGTTGAAGATACGAAGGTGCAGTTCAAGGTGAAAAGGGATATAGTTGAAAGTAGGAAAAAGGAAGCACAGTTAACATGCAAGACATTTTTTTAAGAGCCTCACAAAAATGGGATTTACTGTGGTATTAACACTGAAATTATTACGAATGTGTTATTATTTAATTAACTTCCTGTACACATACATCGGGTATGAAGATGCCTTAACCCGCCATGTTGCCAGCCATACTGCCTCGCGGAGTATGACACATACTGTTTGTGATTAGTTAGCAAATTTGGGAAGATACGTATTTCTTTAAAAAAATGAAGTCGATTTGAAGCTTCACGTGAAAAGTCTGTCCTTAAAATTTTAGGATTGACTTAAATCAGAAATTGCCTTGGTTACGATTGTTTTACTATGATTTTTTTAAAATTAAACCATGTGCATATTATCAGTATTATTACAGAACAAAATCAAAAGATCCTACACTTTTTTACACAAAACTGCAGAAAGACCTATTAACGGTGGTTTAAAGTTAGTATATGGTCACTGAATTTACTTAAAATTCAAGCATAGGTCAACTCAACCAAGATTGAATCAAGCTTAAGATTCGGCTGCATAATTGGCATTAACAATCATAATATTAAATTCTCTAACCATTAAAGCCCGTTGTGTTGTATGAATCCAAAGGAACAATGCTAAAAGTAAGATGAAAATAAAGGAAGACTTAAAGAAAATTGAAAAGGAAGCAGAAACTTTGGAATTTAAACGATTTGCTTTGATTAGTCTGGAGTCTCTAAAGCATAAACTGGCTAGGATTGTGTTGCTGTGATATTTTTATTGTTTTAAACTATATTTTCTAGTAAGTTAGGTGTCAATAGCCCAGAAAAAAAAATTGTTAAATAATACAAATTTTTAGACTTTTGATTAGCCTAGTTTTGGTGGAGGCACCAAAAATACCCTAATTAGAAAATAATGTTTACTTATTACAATTATCAACCCCTCAACAATAAAACAGTTTCAATATGTGGATGTTTATATCTTCATATTTACTTTATTCGAACTTGTATCCAATTATAATTTAAAAATCAAAATTAATTGTTTTTCTTAAGCAAGAAGGAGCAATTTGCACCGCATATCTTCAAAGTTTTAAGCTGATTTAAATTAAAAATGTCCTTGGTTTCATTTGTGTTGTGTTGTTACCATACTTAAATTTAAGTAACTTCATTGAAAATGGCCCTAAACAATATTAACATCGAAAACAAGCAGTCCCAATAAGACCTAAGTAATCTTCTTCAATTTTCCAGTGAGTTGCTGAACCAAAATATTTTATTTAAATCGATCAAAATATGAAGATATTCAGGATTTGGAAACACTGTAAAAGAAAATTTAAAACTGAGGTTTGGCATTTGTTGATAGAAATCTCCGAATCCATACTCCAAATCAGAATCGAAGGTTCAATTTAATATGAAAGCTCCACGTTTGACTTCCAGCCTATTTGGTTCAATTCTGGACTTTGTATACCCAAAAGGAAAAATCTTAGATTTCCAATTCAAAATTAAAATTAGGTATGTACCCTGAAATCCACTAATTTGATTATAAAATACCATTTATTTCTAAAAAAAAATATTTTGAAATCAAGAGCTGACGCAGTAATATATTCTACAAAAAAAAATTAGGGCAGATTTTATTGCTAAATCTTGAATTCGGGGATCCAATCTGGGTCTGAAATTTTAATCAAAAATCCAAGCTTAAATTTTTGTAGGTTCAGATTGAAATTCTGAATACTTAGACATATCGAAACATAATTTCAACAAATCGAAATGAATCATTTATAAATCTGTAAGCACGATTTGCACGGCATATCCTCAAAGTTTTAAAGCTTAGTTTAAACTAAAAATTTTCTTGGTTATCTTTGTGTTGTTGGGGTTTTTCTTAATTTAAACCATGCTGCTTAAAATGTAAGTAATTTCAGTGAAAATCGATATTTAAAATTCAAAAAAATGCAAAACAAGCAGTCGCAATTTGATCGAAATAATCTGATTTTTATGCAAAATACGATTTTTAAAATTTTCGAGAAATGAGCCAAGGTATTTTATTTAAATCGATCAAAACTCAGGATTTGGAAAAGTCATTACAAGAAAATTTAATTTGATTTGGTATTTGGCGATACGAATCTTCAAATCCCTACTCGAAATTGGAAACGTTAAAATCCTATTCAAAGGTTTAATTTGACCTGAAAACTCTACCTTTGACCTCCAATCTATTCATTCGATTCTGGACTTTTTATACTCATATATTTCCAATCCAAAATTCAAATCATGTGGCCCGGAATTACCAATTTGTCAGGAAAACGTAAATAAACGTAATAAATGTATACATATTTGTTGTTATCTTGTGATTTGAAATTCGATCTTAAAACATGATACCTGAAATTGAACCTAAAAAACGGATTCATAATTTGAAACCCAGAGCTGAAGCCACATATTTTATAGAAAATTTAGGGCAGGCTCAAATGTCTTGAATTCAAAAAGTTTGAATTTTTTTAGGTTTGAGATATTAAAGTATAATTAAAAAAAATGGAAATGAATCGTTTATAAGCAAGTTTTAAGGTTAAGGCCCCCATTCACGTTGAGATCTGTATCGATACATGTATCAAGTATCAGCATCGCGATACAAATCTCAACGTGTATGTGATTGTCTCGGTATCCATGTATCAGTATCAGCTGGTATCGACGTCTGTATCACTGTCGTGAAACATCGATACCGCGAGCGTGCAACTGATACCATGTTTCAACGTGTGTGCGCCAGTATCACTGTATCGCGCGAATAAAGTTAATTAAATCCTGTCTGCGGATCGAGATTTTTGGGAATAGTTTTTGAATATGTATGTTATATCCGTGTTTGTGGAATTCTAAGTCAAAAGACTACTCAAATAGACCACTTCGTTAAACGGCAACAGCAGAACTTGGTTGAAAAGTGTAAGATTAGTTACTCTAACGCCGATCGCAGTTTTGTTGCCAAAAAAATGCATAGCTTTCGTTGTGCTGTCCGAAGAGAACTCAAAAAAGTTGTAACTTCATTGAAGAGTGGAGCATCTTCTGATGGCCAAGTATCGTAAAGTCACCATCAGTCTTTCTTCCGCACTTACTGCTCCTCTCATGACAGTATTCTGTTTTTCAATTCTTTGTTTTACTATTCTCAATAGATTCCTAAACAGTGTATCTTCTTCTTCTTCTTCGTATTTCTCTTTACAGAGGAGTCGTGACCTATGGAAACTAGATTCATTTGCGAACTTTTCGCCAACGTTCTCTGGTTCTGGCTTTTTTGGTTGCATTCTGAAGAGATGTACCAGTTAGGTCTTTAATTTGGTCTGTCCATCTTTTTGGAGATCTGCCGCGTGATCATGAACCCTCCATTCGTCCCTGTACCACCAATATTTCTAGGTTATTGTCATCCCTACGTTCAATATGGCCGAAGAATCCTAACATTCGTTCATGAACAATTTGGGATATTCTTGTGAGTTCATTAATTTCTTGGATAACAGTTGCGTTTGTTCGTCTGGTAGTACATGGAATGCGGAGAATTCGTCTCCAGCACCAAAGTTCAAAAGAATCACTGCGTTTGAGGTTTTGTTCTTTTATGGCCCATGTTTCAGCAGAATATAGTAAAACTGGAAAGACTAAAGTTTTCATTCTCTGTTTCTTTGTGTCCAGTGTTATGTCCCTGTCCTTCCAGATCTTCTGCAAATTTCGCATTGTACTTCTTGCCATCTCGCATCTTCTTCTGATTTCATTAGTGTTACCCCCTTCATTGATATTAGAGACGACCCAAGATAGATGAACTGACTTACCACCTTAAATGGACCTATTTCGCGCGAATAAAGTTAATTAAATCCTGTCTGCGGATCGAGATTTTTGGGAATAGTTTTTGAATATGTATGTTATATCCGTGTTTGTGGAATTCTAAGTCAAAAGACTACTCAAATAGACCACTTCGTGAAACGGCAACAGCAGAGCTTGGTTGAAAAGTGGTAGATTGGTTACCCTAACGCCGATCGCAGTTCTGTTACCAAAAAAATGCATAGCTTTCGTTGTGCTGTCCGAAGAGAACTCAAAAAAGTTGTAACTTCATTGAAGAGTGGAGCATCTTCTGATGGCCAAGTATCGTAAAGTCACCATCAGTCTTTCTTCCGCACTTACTGCTTCTCTCATGACAGTATTCTGTTTTTCAATTCTTTGTTTTACTATTCTCAATAGATTCCTAAACAGTGTATCTTCTTCTTCTTCTTCTTCTTCGTATTTCTCTTTACAGAGGAGTCGTGACCTATGGAAACTAGTTTCATTTGCGAACTTTTCGGACTACTTTTCGCCAACGTTCTCTGTTTCTGGCTTTTTTGGTTGCATTCTGAAGAGATGTACCAGTTAGGCCTTTAATTTGGTCTATCCATCTGTTTGGAGATCTGCCGCGTGATCATGAACCCTCCATTCGTCCCTGTACCACCAATCTTTCTAGGTTATTGTCATCCCTACGTTCAATATAGCCGAAGAATCCTAACATTCGTTCTTGAACAATTTGGGATATCCTTGTGAGTTCATTAATTTCTTGGATAACAGATGCGTTTGTTCGTCTGGCAGTCCATGGAACGCGGAGAATTCGTCTCCAGCACCAAAGTTCAAAAGAATCACTGCGCTTGAGGTCTTGTTCTTTTATGGCCCATGTTTCAGCGGAATATAGTAAAACTGGAAAGACTAAAGTTTTCATTCTCTGTTTCTTTGTGTCCAGTGTTATGTCCCTGTCCGTCCAGATCTTCTGTAAATTTCGCATTGTACTTCTTGCCATCTCGCATCTTCTTCTGATTTCATGAGTGTTACCATCTTCATTGATATTAGAGACGACCCAAGATAGATGAACTGACTCACCACCTTAAATGGACCTATTTGCTTGATGTTCGGCATCATACAGCGTATCATCCATTCGCAAATAGTTTTTGAAATCGTTATAGTTCCTGAAGTAAATTTAAAACAGTATACTTGTTTTTCTCACGTAATCATTTCCTTGTCCTTATTCTTTTTCGGTGTCTTTTTTTCTTTAAAGATTCCGACAATGCTACTGCAACTGCTACAAACACAGGTTCGAGAGGAAAATTTCAGTCTGGCGTTTTGAACTAAGCTGATGTTTCATGATTCGGTCTCACTGTGTATGGTTGTACTGATACTTGATACAAATCTCAGATACATGTATCGCCACTTGTATCGATACATGTATCGATACAGATCTCAACGTGAATGGGGGCCTTTTAGTTTAAACTAAAAATTCCCTTAGTTATTGTTGTGTTGCTACGGTTTTTCTTTGATTAAAACCACACTTACAATTTAAAGGCATTGTCAACTTATGAAAAGTCGTTTTTTTTTTATTTTATAATTTGATTGAGTAAAGTGAGTATTGCACCTGTGCAAAATTTTACGGCCGAATTTTAATTCGTTGCCGTGTTATGGGAGCTAAAAGTTTAAGATATGACGTCAAGAGTGTCGCTTGCGAGTAAGAGCGGCATGCCGAGTCGACTAATAATACTAGTAACCCAGCAAAGCGGGTGTTGTGTTTGTTTAGGAGCCTCAGGAGGACGACACTCGTGACGTCACGTATCGGGAAATGAATTCTCTCTACCCGTTTATTGTGGTTATTATCAAAGATATTGAAATTCTACCACTGCGGGTAGATTTACGAGTATTTTAGCTAAGGTATTTTGATATTTACTAAATATGTTGCATAAGTTGACTATGCCTTTAAGCAACATTTTTGAAAATGGCCTTAATCCAAAAAGTACAAAACAGTCGCAATATGACTGAACTGATTTTTACGCGGAGCACAGAAGTTATATTAATTAATTATAAGTAGATTAAAATACGTAGTTCAAGTTTTATTTATACTCATAGAACCGGCTGATTTAAATTTTTCAGATTGAAATTCTAATCTTGGAAATTTCCAGATTTTTCCTACCCTAAACTGTAAAGCAAACACTCAGACTACACCAATTTTTTGCCGCTTCTCTGCTTACATAAAATCATAACGTCTTCAATTAAAATACCAAAAAAAGGCTTTAATAACATACCAAACGACGCTCGAATTATTTATATTCTTAATAAAGTGTTACGTTGACAAGTGTCTTGTTGTTATTTATAACAGATTTATTAACATCTCGTGAATATTAATTTTATCGTTACAATTTTATAGCGAATATCTTTTCTGTTGCCATATTTTATATTCTGCAATCAAAAGAAATATATCTGCCATAAAAACTCGAAAACGATATAAATTATTCGTTGATATGTGTGAACTAATTTCTGTCATAACTATAACATAAAATTTATCAACGACGTGGATGTCATAACAGTTATTATTCAAGTCCTTTTATCTTTTTTTTCTTTTTTTCTATAAGGTTAAAAAGTTAAAAATTCCTTTTGTGTTGAGTCCCACTAAAGTCGGTTTATAAAATTTACCAATAATATTGATTACGGTTTATTTCATTTTATTTTAATTTTATTTATATTGTTAATTTAAATGCTCCGAAAAATTCGAGTTTGCTTTGAATAAGGCAATTAAATCATAAATATTAGAAGTCCTTTATAGAAATTCTAACAAAATTAAAATAGAAAAGTATTAAATATGTGACCGGTCTTGAGATAACAACGAACTTCAGGCAAATCTGTTACTCTACAAAGGGTAGGTAATGTAGGTATATCCCTAATTAACCACAAAATTTACACATTTAGTTTTATCAAGATTTCTAAATAGACGAAATTAATTAATTGCTTGATGAGTTATTAACGCTTGACGATTCTGTAATAGCAATAATTATCATTTTATTAATTTTGTTCGACTGTCGCTTTAAACGCGTACACAAAGTAATGCATTAACTATTCATATTTAGAAAAATGACAGAACTAAAAACTTGTACGTTGCAGAGTGCACAGGCGCCGCAGTTCTTCTACAACCTGCCAGTTGAATTGAATTGAATAAAACAAGAAACTTAAGACTTAAATTATGTGAAAATTATTTATAACCATATTTAAACATTTATACAATAAGAAAGACAACTTTCATTACAAGATTATCCTTTTGTTATTGTTATTATCGTATAAATATCATGATGATTAGACATTTAACATTTTTAAAGATGAAACTGCTTTGGGTATTTAATGGATGAGATTACCTTCACATTTTGAATAACTAATGGTTTGATATAAATATAAGTTCTTGAATTTACGTCTCATAAACTGTATTTACACCGAACGATTGTAAGTTATCGGACACATACCCTGCGATCAATAAAATTTCACCAAAAACTTAAGTATTTTGAGATTATCTTGTTAAGTTTAGAAAACCATGATCATTTACGAAAACAGTTAAAAGCGGCAAATGTAAGACTTTTTGAAGTAAAAAAGTTTCTTCCAACGTTTACAAAAATCCGGTAACATAACCCTAAAATGTCATTTTGACAGGTTGCATCTAACAATGTGGAGGATTCACAATCATATTTAAACAAAAGCTTAGCTTACTAAGTGGAATTTTATTGATCGCTTGGTGCAGTAATTTAGTTACATATTCCCCAAAGAAGTAGGTACATTTGTTTATTGCCATTACAAAAAATTTTAGGCTTAGGTACTTTAAAGAATAAACAAAATCTAATATAAATATAATCTAAATTATTAAGGAGTCACTCTTTTGAGGATATTATCATCCATATGTATTGGAACTTAGAGCATTAAACTGTTTTCTTTTATTTTTAAAATATAAAACACTTTACGCATGTTAAATTTAGTTTTTATAAATTAGAAAATATATATTTCTTTCGTTCCTTTACTTGATTAAAAACAAATAAACAAAGGAAATCGTGAGTTCTAAATTAGGCAAACCGGAGAGAGTCCTGACACATATTCCTTAGTGGGATTTTGTCTTCGCAGAAGAATCTCACGATGAGGTAGCTAGATAATCCTAAGTAATGTTTCCAGCTTGTTTAAATCGATCAATCAATCACGATTTACTTGTAAAACCGCACAGATGCAATGCACATGTGCGTGTTACACCTTCCCTACTTATCTTACATGTTTTACATTATTGTAAACGTAACAGCTATGGTTTTAGCCTCTTATTGTTAGGTTTTCCTAAATAGTTTTTTTTTTAGCAGTGGTTACCTCATTGAATAACTATGAAGGCGGTCGATTGAATCCCAAAATATGTGAAAGTCTGTAAGATTCGAATTTTTTCATTCAAAAACAACTCGATTTTGTCCTTTGTGGAGAAGTTCGAAATTCGAATCCTTAAAATGGTTTGATTTTCAATTAAATTCAATTTCAGTTAAATATTAGAGATCAAATTAAGGAATGGGAAATTTAAAATTGACTCTCGTGTTACCTTCAAATCTAAGCAGAATATCGATTTAAAGTAGAGAATTCGAATTTTCCATTAAAATTCATTTTGATTTCAGGATTTGGATCAAAATTTGCCTGTTAAAGTTCCTTTTGGAAATTTCCAAACTTCCAACCTTGAATTTTTTTGTATTTTTCTAATCTCACTAAAATATCAGAAATCGAAATAAGTAATTTGAAATTGTTTATTGGGATGCGGGTAGCGGGCAGGAGCCTCCAAGTTTCCGTGGAAGCCCTTTCAGGAAAATTGAATCGTTCCCTGTTGACCGCAGATTCCAGGTGTCTCCTGACCCGCTAGGCTATTACCTGTGGGGGTCCCTTGCCCAGGGTTACGGGAGAAATCCACAACGGCATGTTTGGCAAGATGAAGATCATCAATACGGCAATCATGGTCGAAATGGTAGCCTTACTTTTAGCGTTTACCAAAGCAAGTGGCACAGGGCAGAGGCTGTGTTATTACGGAGCTACAGAAAACTACTTTCTACACAGCTCCGTTTCTGGATACTCACGGGCGACAACCACTCATTGGTTAAACTGGCAGGCAAAACCACCTAATTATTTTTCAAGAGAGTATTATGTTTGCAGATAATAATGTAGCAATACGATTCGATTGGCAAACGGCGCCAAATTGGTTTCCGGCCGATTGGTGTGAAATGGGATACGGGGCATGCAAATATGCGCAACCAGGCAACGCATGCAAAATATACCACTGGAAGAATTAATCTATTACAACTTAGGAAACAACTCTCAATGCGCAACATGCGAGGTCTCCTTCAAATGGGAAAACTCTACTTACTTGAGAGGGAACTTCTTCGTGAAAATATTTGTGGTATCGCAGAACCACATTGGAAAGACTGTGGACATTTTGAAACCATGGATCATACAAAAAGACCGATGAAAACGGGGTTGCTATCCTTGTCAATAAAAGGCTCACAAAATATATGTATAAAGCAATACGAACCCATAAATGACCGTCTTAGTAGAATTACATTTGAAGGGAAACCAACAAAACTTCACATCCTACAAGTCTATATGCCAACGAGTAAAGCTGCCGATGATGAAATAGGATATATATGTTTAGTAGTTGTTATGGGTGACTTCATTCTAAAGTTGGTAATCCAGCTGGTGGTAACCATATTCATGCAACAGTAGGAAAGTATGGATTGGGCCATAGAAATAACCGGTGCGAACGCCTCATTCAATTATCAAACTATCGTAAACACCGTTTCCGAACATCACCCTAGAAGGCTATCCACCTGGGTTTCACCAACGGAAGGATATAAAAACCAAAAAGATTTCTTTCTAATAAGAAGTCGCTGGTGATCAGCTGTATCTAATCTAAAGTAGGTCTAGACTGGGAGCTGTACGTGGCAGCGACCATAAATTGCTGAAAATTGAAATGACTTCATGTAGCTAAGTAAGGAACATTACCTTCATGAACAATACGTATGAATGGCATAACGGCTTTCCAAGGTAATCATTCAGAACACTGTACAACCTACACTAACGAACGATCCAAAGCAGTCCTGGAACAGAGTAAAGAAATGGATAAACGAAACAATAGACGGAAACAACTGCATTAATAACACCACAAAGAAAAAACATTGAATGACTAATAATACACTGAAGCTAGTAGATCAACATAAGCAACTAATACTTCCTGGCACAAGCACTCACATCTACAGAAAAGGAACTCACGATAAAGGAGCAAGACAGACAAATCAAAAAATGTCACTGCAGCAACTACAGCACAATCGCCTTGATTAACCACGTACGTAAATTTCTACTATTCATAGTAAATAACAGACTGAAAGCGTTTTTAGTTTCAAAAATAACTGAGGAACTGGGTTTATGCCTGGAAAAGGCATCTACTCGTATAATGAATGTTAGATAGCTCATCGAAAAGACCTATGAAGTCAACATTTAAACATCTCTTTGTTTTGTAGATTTTACTAAGGCGTTTGATTAAAAACATCGGGACAAACTGTGGCTTATCTTAGAAAAACTTGGAGTACCTAAACACCTCATTCTTCTCATCCAAACTTACACTTGGGCAGCAGTGCAAGAATGCATTTAAAATTCAAAAAGGAGTGAGGCAGGGCTGCATTGCGTCGCCACTCCTATTTAACATCTACAACGAACATATAACGAGAAATGTGTTAGATGGCTGGTAAGGTGGCCGAAAAATCGCCCATTTACGTTACGCTGACGACCTTGATAGTTGCTGCAAGTGCGGAGGAACTACAAGAAATTGCTGGTAAACTGAAGCGTGCATGGGCCTAACAATTTCAGAAACACTCGGTAAGTGGCTAGTTTTGAAATAGTTAATGAATTTATCTCGGATCATCGATTACTAACAGAGGTATCTGCGACAGTGAAATCAAAAGAAACTGACGAAAGACTCAACAGTCTCCCAAAACACAAAGTTAAAACTTGTCAGGACTCTTATTTTTCCCAATTGCAACTTATGCTGCAGAGACATGAACGTTGAAGGTAAATAATAGGGAAAAAATTGATGCTTTTAAAATGTGGATGTACAGACGAATGCCTAGTATATTCTGCACAAAAATCGAACAAATGCATCTATCCTAAATCAATTACACATTCAAAATAGATTACCAACTAGAATTAACCAGTCCTTCCTAAGATCCCTTGGTCATCTAATCAGACGAACAAATGGCATGGAAGAAGGTAAAATTGACGGACGAAGACCTAAAGAAAGATCCCCAATCCGCTGGGCCGACCAAGAGAAGAAACTATTGGCCATGAGCTGCATGAAGCAGTTCAAGCTGCACAAGATAGAGATGCTTGGAAAAATTACATCAAAGCTAGAGAAACATAATATCACCATACCCCTTCGGGGGTTGACAGACTGAAGAAACAGATGGGAAATAAGTTGACTCTGATGTTACGTTCGAATCCTAGCAAAATACCAAATTTAATGTGAAAAATTCGAATTTTTAATTCATATTCGCTTTGATTTCAGGATTTGGGTAAAAATTTTCCTGTTAAAAGTTCAAATCTTGAATTTTCAGTATTTTTCTAATCTCAGTTAATATTAGAAATCGAATTAAGGGATTTGGTATTTTCTATGGGAAACTTAAGGTTGACTCTCGCACTAAATTCGAATCCTAGCAGAATGACGAATTTAAAGTAGAAAATTAGAATTTGGATCAAAATTTGTCCAAAGTTCAGTTCGAAAATTAAAAACTTCAAATCTTGAGTTTTCTGTATTTTTCTAATCTCAGTTAAATATTGGAAATCGAATTTAAAGTTGTCTCTCATGTTACGTTCGAATTCTAACAGAGTATCGAATTTAAAGTCGAGAATTTTTGATTCAAATTCGCTTGGTATCAGAATTTGGATGAAAATTTGCCTGTGAAATTAAAATTCAATTTCGAACTTGCCAAATTTCAAAATTTAGAGTTAACAATTATTAATCAATTTGTTTCGCAAGCCTGTTTATAAACGTAATTCTGTTTGGGCGTTTTTAAATATAATTTATGGATCCGTTTCACGTAAAACATTGCAACCAATGTGCTTTTCGAAAGCATAAAATTCGAAAAACCACTTCCCATCATTTGCATATTCATATTCCACCTTTTTTAATCTTAACTAATCTTAGTAATTTTTTGTTTATTCTGTGCTTCAGTAAACACTCTAGTTTATAATTTCTTAATTTCCTGTCAGCGGGGGAAGAAGGTATTAAAGATTAAGAGAATCTAAAACATGTTTCCTTCAATTCGTAGTGTAGAACACCACTTCCTGATCCTGTAGGTCGTTAATTTTCCGTACGGTTAAATCATGTCTAAGAAATTGTAAACTAGTAAATTGACTGTTATATACACCGTTTTGCATATTCATGAGTAGTCGTATTAGGTTCGAGTAAATGATAGGTTCCATTAGGGCTAGGACTATTTACATAAGACTTAAAAGGTGGGGTGGCACCCCGCCGAGCCTCCTCCATTGCACACCAGGAGATCGGTCAACAAGACCTCACCAATTCCTGGCTAATAATTTTCAGAGTTTTTCTAAAAACGTGTCATGCAATTACAGATTGATTAATATGGGTTATTTGTAAGCAGATGACTAATATCGATAATAGCAACCGCTAATAAGTGTAACGGTGACACGACTTCGCGCTCTGAACAAAGCGTGGGTGCTTGTTACACTCGTTTATTGCTCTTGAATATAATATAACCATTTTATTTATATTCTAAGGCACTTGTTTGTTAGTTAACGTTACGTAATTAATAATATTTAAAATAGGTGTTTTCACTTCGAATTTTATTACACAATAAACAAACGTGTACGATTAAGCTATAAAAATTTCACCAAAAATAAACTGAGATAATCTATTTTTAACATTTACGCTTTACTTTTCATGGTTTGGGATTTCAAGGTTATAGTTTGTTGGAAAATTTTGACAAATTCAAGATAAATATTAGTGAACAATCCAATTTTTCAAAATTTGGGGTAGCAGGTTGATTGATGAACCAAGATAAGTATGTACAGTTGGGCAGCTGTAAGTTGGCGAGAACTCAAGATGCTCAATGCTCAAGTTAGCACAAACAGTCATTAACCAAATACTACTTAGAAATTTGTTGCAATTGTGACACTCATAAATCGTCTAGACCACTGAATTACTTTCAATACTGAAGCATGACCTTGAAATCGCACGAAATAAATATTCGATATGCGCCGGGGCTCGCCAACTTACAGCCCCGACTGTACTTACATCGACGAAAATTTAAAAATACTACAAATTTGAAAAAGGTCCATTAAAGTTAAAATCAGAAAAGAAGGCCCGGTTTGACCTGACAACTTCAGGTTTGACCTCCAATCTATTGGTTCGATTTTGGACTTTGTATACCAACGGGAAAATCTTATTGTTTAGAACCACTGGCTTAGTAAGTACCACTATTTATACCTTCAGGGTTGAAATTGTTTTATGAGTCAGTAGGTGCTAAGACAGAACTCAGCACCACCCAGAACACGCTGAATGTATCAATACAATAAACAAATTTAAATACGCATTTCTTTGTAATTTAAGCATCAGCTAAATATTGAGCAGCACTTACATTTCCAATCCAAAATTCGCACAACCCAAAATCACTAATTCCTAGGATTATAAAATAACAGAAACGCAAATTAACTTAATTTTTCTATAATTTTTCGAAATAATTTTTTACTTTTCAAAAATGTGTGCTTTTTGTTGTCTTGCGATTTGAAATTCGATCTTAAAACATGATATTTGGAATCGAATCTAAGAAAGCGGATTCATGTTTTGAACCGAGTGCTGAAATGACATATTCTATGGAAAATGTAAGCAGCGCCGGATTTAGGCCTAGGCCAACTAATTCCGGGGCGGCAAAAGCCGAAAAGCACTACTACAATTTCCAACTAAATTTTAGAAAATGTTAATGTTTTTTGTTCTATCATCGATTTTTATATATTCATACAAAAGATTTCTCATCTAGCCGCACCTACTACACTATCTAAATTCGCTGGTGTTTATATGTATAACACTTCTTTTTGTTCCAGTGAAATACCATGAAATACTGTTTAATAAATAGCCCTAGGAAATAGAAGTGTGGTTTAAGAATAAAGTTTTTGTTAATGTATTGTTTTTTTTTTTAATGTTTGTGGTAAATTCTTAAAAATGTAAAATGATATCCTGGAGGAGGGGGGGGGGGGGGTGAAACTTTTTTGGGCTTGGGGCGGCGCTTGCATTAAATCCGGCACTGAATGTAAGGCCCCAAATACTAAGCTTTAAGGCTCCGATCTGGGTGAAATATATTAATTAAAAATCCAAGAAGGTTGAGATTCAAATTCTGAATACCTTCAGAATTTCTTTAATTAATTCGAAAATTTAAAGTTAATAAAATCGAATCTGCTTACAACAACCTTTACAAACTTTCACTTACAATCTAGATTGAACCAGAAATATCTGGTGTTTCTCAGTCCAAAGTCGAACCTAAAATAAGATATTTGGAATCGAATATATGAAAACGGATTCATATCTAAACCGAGAGCTGAAGCAACGTATTCTATGGTAAGCCTCGAATTCGAGACTCCGATGTGGGTGAAAAATATTAATCAAAAATCCAAGAAGCTTAAATGAGATTCGGCTTTCTGTATACTGCAGACTTTCTTCAATTAATTCGAACTCGCTTAACAACCTACTTTTTATGCTTAAATTTATAATTTAATTTGGAATTGGAAATTTGGAAGAACTCCAAATTTCGTCTTAAAATATATACAGTGAGCGGCAAAATGACCAGACCATTTTATTTTGATAATAAAATAGATACGGTTTAGAAATTGCAATTGATCTAGTGATGGTTGCAAAGAGCAGGCCTTGGAAATATTTGTTACTGGCTGACAGTTTTCAAAATGGAACTGTACAGCAACGCTTTTATTGTGTTGATTATTCCACTCATCCAATCAAATCACAGTATTTTGGTGAATTGAACCAATCACAGTCGAATTAAATCGAAAATACCACTACTAGTGAAATTTTCTAGAAAATTTTGCGACTAGCAGCGTTGCTTAGAGACAACGTCTGTCAAAATTTTTTGAGTGACAAGTATTTGCTTTGGAAAATCGTAACTCGTGCTGTCGCACTCGTTACGATTTTCGTCGCAACAAGCAGTCGTGTTGGTGACGGCAAAAAAATTTCCGGTAAAATTCTAGTCACTTGTGGTATTAATTCTGAAAATTTTATCAAATTTAATTCAATAATTCGAGTGCAACGAGAGTTCCGGCGTCATTTTCATATTAGAGAAGCGCCTGCACGAAATGTCATTTCGAGATGGGTTGAAAAGTGGCGAGAGTATGGAACTGTTGTAAAACGAAAATCAACAGGCAGACCTAGCTGAAATCGAAGCTATTCCAATCAATATGCTCCAACGTGTAACGGCCAATTTGGTTCACCGTTTGCAAGAGTGCCTAGACATTCTAGACAATAATGGAAATCATTTACTGCATTCAATATTTCACTGGACAATCTCCCATTAATGTTAAATAATATGTTAATTTTGTTTTCTTTTTTCTAAGTTTTACCAATAAAATATTATTAGAGTTCAAAACTAGTCCAGTCATATTGCCGCTCACTGTACTTTCAATATCGAATCCGAAAGACAACTCAAATTTTACATCCAGAAATAAAGATACGAAATATTTATATCTACTAAAACTTTAAGGCATAATTTTAAGTTTAAGACTAAACTAAAACGGATCTGAATTGGAAAATTTTGATCTATAATCCAAATTTGAGAACTTAAATAAATAATTTAAATTTCTTTGGACTTTAAAATAGAGTTCGGGATATTTTAATCATTTTTAATCAGGCTCGCTCAGTTGACTCGAAAATATGAACTTAATAAAAACCCATGTACAATAACTGCTTCAAACATTAAATTGTAATCTGAATTAGATTAGACAGAATTATCTGTGATGATTCGAAATTTAAAACTAAAACATAAGGTTTGGACATCGAATTTGAAGGAACGGAATGGGGTCAGATTTTGAGTTTGAAACGGAAAATACGTAATTGTAAGGAAAATCTCAAATAGATTTGAAAATTTTAATCTCAAATCCGAATTTGAAAGCTTAGATCTGATCTGATTTATGGAATTTTGGCATTTCAATCTTCCTTTAATAATTAATTAATTCGAAAAATTCAAGTCGATAAAATCTAGTTCTAATTCAACAAACCTAGTTGATGGGCTTGTTATTCTAATTTATATTAGATTAGACAGAAATATCTTTGATGAATCGATTTTCAATCCTAAAACACTAAGTTTGGATATCAAATATGACAAAATGGGTTCCGATTTTGATCTTGGAGTTGAAAATACATACTTTTAAAGCGAATTTAGGGCAGAATTCAAATCTCGAATTTCGATTCGATTATAATCCTGATCTAGCTCTCTTTAAGTTTGTAATTTAAATTATGAACATTTCAATCTCTCTTTAATAATTAATGAATTCGAAAAGTTCAAGCCGATAAAATCTAACCCGCTTTCAAGAAGCCTACTTTATGGGCTTGGAAATGCAACTTGAATTGGATCAGACAGAAATGTTTGCGATGATTCTAAATTTAATCCTACAACTCGATTCTGAAAGAATGTTCTCAGATTTGAAGTTTGAAGCTGGAGCTATTTGTATAGAAAATCTCAAATTCTAATTTGAAAATGTTAACTTTGATTAATAAATAATTAGAAAGCCTAAATCTTATCTAATTCACTTTAGCTTTGACATTTCAATCTTTCTTTAACAATTAATTAATTCGAAAAGTTGAAGTCCATAAAATCTAATTCGCTTTTAATAAATTCTGAGTGGAATCAGATAGAAATATAGGTATGTGTAATTCGAAATTCGATCCCAATACATGAGATTTCGAATCAAATTTACAGCCATCGACTTAAATTCTGAATCTGGGACTAAAGAAAAAATTTTCTACATAAAATCTGGGACAGAATTTCAAGTTCTAAGTATAATTCGATTTTGAGATGTGGATTTAGATATTAAATCCGAATTTGGAAACTTAAATCTCTTTAGATCTATGATGGAAATTTTGTAATCTTTCTTTTATTAGACTGGCCCAATTGATCAAAACGAACTTGCTTACAACAAACCTGCTTTGGTTTCACAATTTAGATCAAAATTTTCTGCTAAATTCAGTTTCGGACTTTGAAAATTTCAAATATTGAATTTGCAGTATTTTTCTAATCTCAGTTAAATATCAAAAATCGAATTAAAGAATTTAAGATTTCTTGTAGGGAATTTAAAGTTGACTCTCATGTTACGTTCGACTGCTAGCGGAATATTGAATTAAAAGTAGAGCATTCGAATTTTTATTTTAAACTCGCTGTGGTTTCAAAATCTGGATCAAAATTTGCCATGAGATTTCAAATCTAATCCGCAAGAACGAACTTAAATTTTGCATTTCGGCCTAAAGATAAGCAATTTCTGCAGAATATGTGGGGCAGAATTATTGCAAGTTGTAAGTCTATAATTCAAGGATTCAGATCTTAAATCCGAATTTGAAAGCTTAAATCTTTCAGATCTAGGATTGAAATTCTGAATTTCCGTCATTTGTTTTTGATTATTTTTGACTTGAAAGAATGGATTCAAATTTTGAATCTAAAGAAAATTTTTGAAGAAAATTTTGGGCGTAGCTTCATATTGTAAATCATTTGAATATCGAAGAATTTGAAAGTTTGAATCTTAATCTCGAATTTAGAAACTGATATGATTTGAACCTGTTTAACTATGAGACTCAAATTACAAATATTTCAATCTTTCTTTTATTAATCTCACCTAATCAACACGAAATGTTTAAAACATAGTTATTTGAAGCACAAACCGAAAGAATTTTATAACTTTCGTGAATTCTTGAAATACTTTTTTGTTGAATCAGAATCTTAAAAACGGCAATCATTTCGTATAAATTACCATATGCGCTAAATAAATGTTTAGAATAGTTGGCGATCTACCTGTAGTGGTAGCCGAAAGGCACCTGTTTTATGAAATCAACATAACAAGTTGCTATCCTTGTTGTGGGTGGAAGAAAAATCACATTCCATTCTTCGAAGCATCATAAATTATAAGGTTAAAAATGCTGTACCCATACATATAAATTGCCTAATTAATTAACTGCTCCCAACTGTTTCACATATATCAGAAAACGCGGAGAAAAATTTCGAAATCTAAATTGATAACTTCCATAAATAACGATTAGTTGGTAAGTAACTTCTAATTAGGTTCGGGGATTTAAACCGCTAAACTAACTAATTAATTACCTAAGTAGGTATAATTAAACTAGGCCACCTATATACTGTATAATTTTATCCACTTATAAGATTATGAAATGGAAACGGCATTTTTTTCTCGAACCAGTCGAGTTTTAGTGGAGATAACTGCGCCTCAAATGCATTTATTACGATTAAATATACTTATCTGAATCTAAAATAATAGTAAATCAAGTTAGCGGTAAGCGGTAGCAGACGTCTATAATGGGATCAACTCATAATGTATTATTTTTAATTTGTATTTATGTAGGACTTGATTTCCATAAACTTGATATTAGGCCTCTAGCGAAACCCTGCTACTTATAAGGACTTGGAGATAGTATCGTCTTGAGTTACTACACGCCCACTGTTCTTCAACCTCTTCTACGTAGTACATGATCGAAAACATATTACTACCTTAATACCTCGTTTGTTGTTTACCTGAAACAGAAAAACAAGTTTTACAAACTATAAATAGAATTGCATTTTTTATATTTGGAACTATAAAGAATTCGTGTTTTTTTTTAGCATTGAGGAGGCCACTAATTTGGCAGATTTGCCTGTGTAAATCAGGTTTTAGTAAATTATTAGTAGTTGCGTATTATTAAATATCTACAAGTAAAGTTCAAACCAGTTTACATTTATCATTAAAATGACCCGAAGCAAAGTATAAAAAATAATTAAAAGTACTGATTGATAATATTAATTTTTGTAAAGTAAAATCAACTTGACGATATTACATTATTTCCAAATGCATACGCATCAAAGCAATAATTTCAGATATTTTCCGCATTAAAAAACTCGCCGACCTAAACCGGGAATCGAACTCGAGATCTCTAATTTATAAGGCAAGTATGCTTACCATAACGCCATCAAGGCCGGCTTTCATATATTTTTTAATTTATTTCGAAAGAAAATCAAAATTTTATCAAAACTCCATTTCAGAAATTTATATTTAAGCTTCATTAAAATTAATTTTGAAAAAAAAATTTTAAATAGATAATATAAAATAAAAAAGGAAAAACAAATTCGTCCCAAATTAGACACCAATTCTTTTTTTTTAAGTTGTGTTTTTATAATATTTACAACCAAACATTTCTTCAAACTTGCCCTTTAAAGAGTTACAAAATCTAACATTTAAAAAAAATGACTGATCTGTTTTAAAAGAAAGCAAGCACATACCTATTTCGGTTTAGTTTTTTTTATTAAATTAAGGACCTTTATTTTCCAACAGTTTTTTAATTTTAAAAATAAATTTTAAAGGTTAATTCCCCATCTAATCTATCATTGATGGAGATTTGTAATCTGTTGCTTTCGGAAAACTATGAAGTCGAGTATTTTTAACTATACTCTAAAGAGTATTAAAAACCTTGAATTTTAAAGAAACTTTTTCAGTATTTTTCATATTTTATATCCTATTAATTATTCTGAATTTTTTTTCTAAATATTTTTCATAATTTTTATTCTATTGATAATTCTGAAATTTTCTTTCAGTCGGTTTTCTTGAAGTCAAACTATGTTTCTGATTTTTACAGTTAATTTTCCTTTTAGGTAACTTAAAATTATATTTTTATCTTTGTGGCATAGGTTTTTATTTAAATTTAAAACTAATTGTTGTTCAGAATTTTTTCGTTCAAGATTCAAGATTCAAACTTGGTTTTTATCGCAAAAGGGAGATTTGTTCTTTTTGCTTATAAATTGTAATTGTTTACAACATCTTTTGATACTGCTCTCTTTAAAAATTCGTTTTATAAGAATTATATTATGTTTCCGATTCTTTCTTGAAATGAATTATAATAACAACGAATTTAATGTTAAAATATCTGTACATTTTGTTAAATTTTCTTTTCATCTGGAATAAAGAATAAAAACCACTAATATTTAAAACTCTTTAATCGTGCACCAGAATGCGTCTTTGACGCAAAGCGATCATTGCAACCCTACCCTTTCAAAGCGACCAAACCTAAGTACTACAATACTAACCTGGAATATTCGAGAACTTAAACAATATCAAAATTGTAAACAATAATTTCTAATTGTTGTAATTAGTCTAAGTTAGTTCCAAGAACCATAAAATATCATTCAATAAAGATCAACAACCGCAAGTTTCTTCTGAACATGGTTATTTAACTGGTTCACTATGTAAATCAGGTTTGATCAAAATACGATCTACAATGCCTGTTTAATTCGCCCAAATTTGAGATTTTTTGCACAAGGAAGTCTAGCTCTCAAAAAAATCTATCTAAAGAAATACAGAAATATTTTTGAAAGTAGAAAAAGTCGATTGTTTCTCTTTCTTCAATTCAGACTAAAACTAGCGAGGTTATCTAAGTACCTAATTCATGTAGTTTTATTCTTCTAATAGTTTTTCCAATTTCTCATTCTAATAAAAAAAAAACAACAAAATCTCTTAATTAACAAATCCCTGAAAATACCGTACAAGACCATAAATATCTTTATGAATGATAATAAAACTGTAGCAGCCGAAATTATAAATACGAACTATACGAAACTAAAACAGCCATAAAAAAAGGTTGTCTAATGATGTTCCAAATTTACATAACTTTGGTATCAGATTTCAAGAATCACGAATTTATTCCTCTTTAAGTGCTTTATTTTTTTATTCCTTTTATTCACTGGTGCGAAACTTTATATCCACATGACAATTTATTGGTTCAGTTAGATAAATCATCTCTGTTTATAGATTTTAAAGCTCATAAATCATGAGTTAATCACCAGTTGAAAATCGACTTTTAATTATAAGATAGCCCTGATTCAAAATCGGGAGTTTTTTCAACAATTTGCCTTACTTAGTGATCGCACTGTATCTTTGTACAAAACGTTTAATTATTTAGTGCTATATTAATCATTTTTTACCTATTTATAACGTTATTTGTTCAATGCTTTACTTTAATCAAACATCGAACTGAAGTATTTCGTATTAAAAAAAAAACTCAGTACCGGTTTCTCTTTTATACATTTTCCATAATTATGGAATATAGCGGAGAACATTTATTATATTTATTGTTATTTAATATTTAAACATGCACCAGTTACTGTTAGAAACTTCTTGCTTTATATTTATGTAGCAGTTTAGTTACGTAATCAGTTATTAAGTAGTTCGCCGTATAAATACCATAACAGTTTGCATCTGATCTGGGAGTGCAGTAAAAATGGTATGTTGCAATAAATCCGTAGGTAACTAATACATCTGAGTGTTGTATCTACACCCCACACCGGCACACACGCTGGGACTTATTAAAGGTTTAATAAATTGACATTAAGTGTACTGCTACATGCCGATTTTAATTGTACCAGAACAGAAGCAATAATTAGATTATGATCTCCTACTGTTTCCACTGCGGTACATAAATGAATGCTTGTTGGTATTCCGATTGGAGCTTACGTAACTTCATAATGCATACTTGTATTTAGTCCTTCCTCGGTTCGAAATGCATGTATTTATATGTAAGCTTCGTTGTAATCTGAATAATGCAGCATTTATTTGCAATGTATTCGTACAGCGGGAGTTTTTAATCTAAGAAATATTCAGAAATCGTCAAAGTAGTATTGCTTAACAAACAATTGAGAGGCTGTGTCTGCAGAATGCATAATTTATACGTCTATTATACAAAACCAGTGGCTGTTCTTGTCCACACAGCCGCTTCTAACTCGATAAACCCTTAGGTTATTCATCACGTCTTACTAACGCCACTTTATTTAGACGAAGTTTTATTAAATCTATTTCAAAGAAATATATTCCCAAAGCAGTGACATCTTTAAAATTTACGTAGTATGACTTCAATAACCCAAATTTACTTTTAATATCTAAACAGTTAGTTTGCACGTATTTTATTAACAAGTGAGAAACACATTAATAACACTAATTTTGTACAAAGCGTTCCTGGATCCCTATTTCAAAATTGCCACAACAATCAAATCTAAAACTCCTATAAAATTTTAATTTTTTTTATTTTTATTATTTAATAAATTTATCTTATCTTATTTTTGAAAAAATATATGTCTATTTTACCTAAGCAGATAACAAAAATATACCAAAGAGATGGACATCCGCTTAATGTTTTTTTAAACTTTGAAGATTGTGTATTGTTTTCAGGGCCTGGAGTTTCAGCTAAAGAAACCTTAGGAACTTAAGTCGCCTTTCAGGCAAATAATGCATCTGCTAAAAAATAAATTTAATGGTTTATAATTATAATCATCAATAATGTTATGCCTTTCGTTTTGAAGGCTTTTAGAATTTTAGAAGTTTTCAGCAAGTTAGCAACAAGTTGAAACTGTACATACATATCTTCCAATACTGACAAGAAGTTGCCAGGAGTAAGCCAAACTCAGACTATTAACCCAAATTTAATCATTTTAATTAAATCAATTTAAATCGACGTTGTTGCTTGTAAACGAGGTTTCAGCATTACACAAATTGAAGTGATGCAACTTTTTCAGAGAGTGCACCTTCAGTCTTCAATTTTCTTGGGATTTTAAGCTTCCCTCTATCTAACACAGCTACCTAAAAAACACTGATTGAAAATATCAACCTTTCGAAGCCCGAAGGTTGTTAACCGAAAGATAACTCAGTGTTTTCAGGTAAGAATTTTCAGTTGAAGAACTAAATTGTTTCTTCAAAATTTCGAAATCAAGCTACAAAATTCTGAAATTCATTTTAAACATTGGCTCGAAATTAATATAAAAATGTTCAGGACAAATGTTAGGCCTGCAGAAAAACAGGATGCTTTTCTTCAGGTGAAATTTTCAGGCAGAAACAGCTTTGCTTTTCTTTTAATTTTATTTTACCCCTACTAGGAAAGTTGTAAACTTTAAAATTGCCACAAAAGTAACTAAAAATTGGAGAAAACTTCTGAAATGAAGTTTTCAGGAAGGAAATTTGACTTTTCTAAAATTATCTTTCTTTACTCGTCAATTTAAAAGTTAATATGAAGAAATTTTAATCTGAGAAAATTTAACTTAAAAATCCAGGGATTAAAACAAACAAAAACGAATTTTCAAATAGACTTTATAGCCCTAAAAAATTGGAAAGTTCAGGCAAATGCTTTGAAATGCATCGAGTATCTTCCTACCTAAGAAAATTTAAGTTATTATTTAAAGAACAGTTAAAACAATTTCAGAAAATTTCAAAGCTTTTCAGGTTGAACGTTCTTAGCCTGCCTGAAATAAAACAAAGGAATTCGGTCGAGTTTTCATGAGTAAAACAATTAACTTCTTAGAAAATTGTTGGTATTTTTATTTAAAAACAAATTGAAAGAATGTTCTAAGATTACTCTTCAGGGATTTCTTTAAATAATATACTCTGAAAGTATACGGCCGAATGTTTTAGGTTACCCGAAAAACAAGGAACTTTCAGAGATAATTCTTCAAAAATCAAAAGTAAATCGATTACCTTTTGTTAGTTAACAAAAATTATTGACATTTTTAATTAGCAAGGTGTTCAAACGATTTTTGAAAATTTACAAGTTTCCTTGAGTTTTTCATGCCGAATGTTTTGAGGCTACCTGGCAAATAAGGAAATTAAAAAAAAATTCAGAAGTAAATTAAAAAGTGAGTTTGAAGGTATTAATAACCTTCTGATTTCGAAATATATCAGGAAGTTTAGCTTAAAAACCGGATTTTTCAACAAGAAAAAGAAGTAATTTAGAAATAGGCAGGTTAAAATATTGCCTGAAAAGTACAAAATTTCAAGCAAATATAATAATCAGCGTTCTAGCTAATAAAATAATTTAAAAACCAGTTTAAATAATTTCAGAAAATTTTAAAGCCCGAGTTTCTAAAACTTCAAAACTCCTTCCTTTCCTGAAACATAGGTACCTAATCGAAATTTTTCAGGCTGAATGTTATTACTTGGGTTACCTGAAAAACTAGCAACATTCGATGTGATTCTTTTGAAGTGAATCGATTGCCTTCTTAGTTACTCAACTATAGTAGTATTTTTATTTAGCAACGAGTTTAAACCATTTTTGAAAGTCTTTATTAATTTCCTCGAACATAAGGTTGAGTTTTCAGATCGAATATTTCGAGGTTACCTGAAAAAATAAGAAAAGTCAGACGATTTCTTTCAAGGGTAAAATGTTTAAGTTCTTGGTTAAGACAAATTAATTATTATTGTAATTTAGAAACAGAAGTTTTAGACATTTCAGGAGTTTTCTCAAACATGGACTATTTTCAGGTTGAGTGTTATTGGACGTATTGAAAAAATTAAAAATTACAATCGATTTTTCAGGAATAAATCGATTTAATTCGTAATTGGCGTAAATTATTGATATTTTTATTACAAAACGAATTTAAACAATTATCTGGAACTTCAAAGATTTTTTCAGGCGACTTCTTTTGACAGAAAACGATATAATCTTTGTAGCTTACAAATTACTGCAAATATTAATTTAAAACTAGGATTTTCCTGAAATCTAAAGTTCTCAGGAGATGTCTTTGTCGTATGATAATACCTTCATTTAAATTTTTTGATCGCGCTCTATCTCAAACATTTATCAAAGTTTAAAAATACATACATATATCATAACTACACATTTTGTACAACAAACATACAAAGGTAAATTCAACCTTGGTAATAAATAGTATTCGAAAAAAAAATTAAAAAATTCCAAAAAATAACGTTTCTTTATACTTATAAAGTGAGGAAGGTCACAGATAATGATAGCAGCAGATGTACACGTTGTTCAAAGGCTTCTGGTGCAACACTCAATCTAAAAGTGGGTGTATGTAAATACCGCCCGCTTCTGTTAGCGTCATGTCGAGGAGTAGCCAGCGGTAGTTAATTGGACCGTCAAAGATTAATGCATTTGTCAAAAAGACTTATTGCCAATGAATCCGTAATTAAACGGCCAACTTTGAGAACATATCTTTTGCCACATAATATTTACATCGAGTTTTTCACTCTACGGACAATAAATTGCCTATGAAAAGGACAGATATACACACAGTAGGTTCTTTAATGAAGGAATTTTAAAAGATTGTCGATACTGCATGTTCGGTTATGATATATCGAGTTTGGCTTCGCCGACTATTTATGTATAGATGTTAGATACAATATTTGATTTTATCATTTGTTACGAAGGTACATTTGATAAATAAGGAAAAGTTTTCTACGAGTCATTGTTTAATTTAGCACCTGTTGTAAGCCACGTAGAAGCTTTCAAATTAAAGCTTAATTTTTTTATTTGTGGATAGCTTGTACGTTTGTAGCACTCGAGAGTTCTTTTTTTATTTTTCCAATTCTGACTTTTTGAACCCCATGGCCTGTGAACTGAAAGGAAACTTTTCAGAAGAAATCAAATCATTTCTTTAAACTTGCGAAATGAGGCTTCAGAATTATGAAATTGTCAACAATTTATTTTCAAAAATCGAAGTCAAATTAACATAAAAATATTCGGGGAAACTGTTAGCTCTTTGGAAAAACGGAATGTTCTTCTTCAAATAGAAATTTTCAGGAAAAAACGTTGCTTTTTGCAGGATCTTTTGTTTTAATTACTGGGAAAGTTTAAGAACCGGGAAAACTGCAGCTTTAAATTTGTCACAAAAAATAAAAAACTAAAAATCGGAGAAAACTTTAAGTTCCGGGAAGGAACTTTCCAAAGCTTTTCTTTTTTTATTTGTCATTTAAAACTAAGTAAAGATATTGACCTAATTTCGAAACCTGTCAGGAAGTTTAGCTTAAAATTCAGCAGTTTTCACAATGCATACCATTAAATTCGTTGAAAAAACAACCAATTTAAAAATAGGCAAATACTTTTCAGACCATAAAATTGAAAAATTCAGGCGAATGCTTTCAAATATACCGCTTAATTTCCTATCCAAGAAAATGTATTTACTTAAAAAATGTAAACAATTTTAAAAAATTTCCCTCAGGACTACTCAGGAGTTTTTTCGACAAAATCTAAGCTTTTTCAGGTTAAATATTCTTGGGTTGCCTATAAAAAACAGAGAAATTCGGCCAATTTTCCAGGAGTAAAACAATTCAGTATTTAGTTGGAAGAATTATTGATATCTTTATATAAACCGAATTTAAACGATTCTCTAAAATTTCAAACCTCTTCAGGGGTTTTCTTAAACATAATCTGAAATTTTCGGACCGAATGTTCTTAGGTTACCTGAAAAAATATAAACTTTCAGATGATTCTTTGGGACTAAATCAGTTATCTTCTTAGTTGATAACTGATAACAATAATTATTGAAATTTTTATGTGGCAACGCGTTGAAACGATTCTTCCAAGTTTCATAACTCTACGAGTTTCGTCGAATGTACATTTAAAGATTACCTGAAAAAATAGGGAGATTTGGGCGATTTTTCAGAGGTAAAACGATTAATCGTGAGTTAAGACATATTATTAATATTTTAATTCAAAAACCGCGTTTAAAAAAGTTTTGAAATTTTAGGAGTTTCCTCTAACATAGGCTGAGCTTTTTCAGGTTGAAGGTTTTTAAGTTACCTGAAAAATAGGAACTTTCAAGCGACTTCTTTAAGAAGAAGATGATATAATCTTCGTAGTTTAACAATTACGTCAAATTTTAATTTAAAACTAAAGAAAGGATTTGCCTGTAATCAAAAGTTTTGAAAATATGCAGTTTTGTACATACAATTTTTCAGGTTGACTGAAATTTGGTATTGATGTATGAGCCCCAAGGTGTTTGCCCGGTAGGCACCTGTAATTAAAAATATTTATATCTGAAAAATATAAATTATGCAACCATCTAATAAAGAGATCTTTTTGTTAAGTATCTACAGAATTCTCATAAAACTAGTATTTTGTATGTTTGGGGCTGATAGGGTTCGTATAGTAAAAAACCATTTAATTGGCGCATATGCTTAAAAAATCTGCATTCAGCAATTATTGCACTTTTTCTACTTCTGCTTCATCCGGCGATTTTGGACTTAACTTTCTCAACTTCGTCTACGAATACTGGACGGTGGATACTCGTACTATACCGCATCAGTACTTTTGAAGCTGAAGTTTAATTTGCTCAAATTTGAAAATTTGTAAAGCAATTTGTAAGTTCAAAATTATACAATGAACACGTTAGCTCTGACACACCATCTAGACATTCTAAACCAATTAATTTTAAGGCAATATGAATATTGTAAAATAGTTATTGTATTTGTATTTATAATTACATGTGTATTAATGTGTATTAATAAATGGTTTAGTTCTCAAAGTCCAAGTTCCTTCTCAAAATTTATACGCAATAATAAATAATCATCTACATTTGTAATTCGTAATTAAATTTATTAATTTGCATTGCTGTGCAGGGCTGCCCGCATACGGAGACATTTTTGCCGCCCCTATAATTAAACTATAAAAATTTACGTTTAAACAATCTTGTGGCAAACAAAGCGCAATGTATAATAAATTTTATATGCAACACGTGTTAGGTCATAAAATCAATCTTTATTCTTTATTAATTGATTGCCAATATAAAACAAAGAACCGCAAAACGGTCGATAAATATTAATAAAACGCATCAGTTGCATTTAAAAAAAAATACCCAAGTCACAATAACATAATTGGATGTTATCTGTTAGATAATATACTAAAGAATACCCAGACGGAACTAAACTTAAAATAAAAGCTATACTTAACCGATTACAAAAGTTAAAATCTGATTTCAATAATAGCTATTTATGTAACGAGTACATAATGCAGGTCTTTATGGACGCGCCAAAAAGTTTATGGCCGAGCGAACGAAGTGAGCGAGGCCAATAAATTTGGCAAGTCCATAAAGCCTAATTATGTACGAAGTTTAACAAACAGAAGCAACCAATCAACGGTCGTTCTACTTAGCACCGGCCGTTTTACTTTATCAGCAACCAATCAACGGTCGTTCTACTTAGCACCGGCCGTTTTACTTTATCATTATGGTGCTAGTCCGATAAATTATATAATTATGGCCTCTAAACAGTACAATAATCTAGTCATTATGAGACAGCTGAACATAAATTCTTTTATGTTCAGCCTTCAACGCCAAACTCAGACACTACTGCACGGAGTGCACGGTCATCCGACCGGTGGCCCTATATGCAGCGGAATGCTTCGCAATGAATAGGAAAAGTCTGATCGAGAAATTGGAAGTTAAAGAAAGGAAGATCTTGAGAAAAATTCTGGATCCGGTCAAAAAAAAAACAGCGAAACTATGCACACACGTGGAAAAGATATCGGACACAATTCTACTACTACCTACTTTCTCGACAAGAAAACCAAGGGAGGCTGGTTGACTGACGTGGAAACGGATCTGCAGGAAGTGAAGACATCCAGGAGAAGGTTTTCAAGAAAAGCCAAAGTTAAGGACAGGAAAGAAATAGACAGAAGAATGCGGCAATACTGGGCAAGTGTTGAAGAAGGAAGGAAGAAAAGGAAAAGCAGTAATCCACAGTTGGTCGAAACGAAAGAAGAGGAGGGAATATTAATAGCTCTTTTTTTACAAAATAGCTTTATTAACTTTTTTAAATTTCATACAAAACTGTATTGTAGCTTGGATGTATTTTTCACTAATTAATACTAACTGTAAAAGTATAGCTGAATTACTTTCCAGTTTTAATAGTGAGTTTGTACAAAACTAAGAAAATTGCTATTAAAATCGCTCTGCAATAAAAATACCAAAATGTCTGGCTTTGTTACAATATCACAAAATATTTCAAGGTCGAAAGAAGAATCTAAAAGTGGTGGAATGTTAGAACATCTTGCGAAAACTTTGGGTTTTGGCTAGAAGAAATGAAACTTTATTCAAATTTTATATTTAATAAAAGTTTTTCAAATTTTTACAAAGAAATCCGTTTCCCGTGATTTTTTGTTCAGTATTGAATTGAATATTCAGTCGGAGGCGCGTGCCGACTGTGCCAGAGGACGCACGCTTTTACGAAGCTCTCCGGGCTGCTTCTATGTTTTTAAGTTTTCTTTAGGAATCACGGTTTTATTGAAAGAAATAAATCTATACGATCTATATAGAAGGATTCTGGGGTGGATAGGAATCCATTCTCTCAGTGACGGAAGTTTGTACGACGGAAATAGAAAATTACCGCGAGGCAGGTTACAAATTGGAACACACACTGAAGAGCACAGGAGGGCACGCAACAACAATTGAAATACAATGAATATAAGAATATTAATAAAGATAATAATAATGACTAGACTAAGCTAGCACAAAGTAACATGTAACAGGGCAGACATGTCTGTGCTAAGGCGTTTCATATCATAGACTTAGGAAATTAGCAGTACTAATACAGTAATACTAGAATACGATGATAAAACATGTTTACTCATCTCGGTCATTTTATACTACCTTGCATTGTAGAAGCGGTGTCCTTCACACCTTATTGGCATGGGCTGGGCCTGGCGTTATCCAGGATTGATCCACCGGGATCTGCTCCGTGTCAATTGATGATGATGATGATGAGTATCGAATTGAATATTCAGTCTCTAGACAAGCACTGTATATTGTAGTCCCCGAGTTCAGAGTTGTAGGATGGAATTTTTAAAATTCGAATTTTAAGTACTTTAAAGCTTTCCCCCTCTATGTTATTTTTTTAACGTAATATTGTTTATGATTTTTTAAATTGCTATTGTTAACAGTTTCGTATCTGCTCTAAGAAAGTCAATTAAATTATATAATATAATACTTCATATGTAAACTAAAAAGGATGCCGATTAATTACAAATGTTTTCGACGTGAAATATATTTAAATATATAAAAAAAGTTAATAGGCGTTCCAATATTTTCTCGTGAATTCATTTATTTTATGCACGAAATATAAGAGAACAACTTTATTTTATAATGATAAAAATTTATGTGATAGGAGGGCTGACATTTCGTTATATTTTATGCTCTATAAACTGGTCTAATTAAAACCTCCACGAGTTCAGTTTTATATCAATATAGGTAATAATTATTGTAAATGAGCAACTTTACATACAAATTGACAACATTTTACAGGCCACCTGTACGCACAGACAATATCTCAACTGCCAAAGCTTTATAATAGTTCGTTTATTCGTTCT
Source organism: Melanotus villosus (assembly GCA_963082815.1). Taxonomy (NCBI): domain Eukaryota; kingdom Metazoa; phylum Arthropoda; class Insecta; order Coleoptera; family Elateridae; genus Melanotus; species Melanotus villosus. The sequence goes on from OY720423.1 coordinate 14,460,447, forward strand.
GAACCATAAATACCGGCGCTAATTGTTCATAAATTTAATTCATTATAAAATGGAGCAGAAATATTGGCACGTCGAATACATAAAAATTCCTGCAAAGAACGCGTCGATACTCTATAATACACGAAATAAAACATGTTTCTGAAGCGTTTTTTTTGATTCGTATTATTATTTGCATTCGCTGAATTCCCGCATGGAACGTTCTAACGTGCGTTAATTTATACATGAAATGACCTATAAATTCCTGTAGACATATAAATATAGATCTAATAAGTTAAACGTCAAATCCACTACTAATAACCACTTTTAGTAAGGCATTTGCTACTCTCCTTTCAACGAGTTGCGCTCCAACGACTCGGACACGCTTCGTTGTTTTACACCTTATAAATAAGTAAAATATGGGGAATTCCTACGGGATTTCACACACCACTTATATGCAATCGTAATAATTCCCTGCAGCTGCAATTCCACTTTTAAGATCTAAAAGAATAAATGAAGCATGGACTCGATATTTTAGATTTTTGCACAACATTTCTATTTCTAACATTGATGAGGGTGGATACCAGTCTGAGCCAAACAAAAACGTCAAAAAATTCCACCAAAAAGCATTAGGAACCAGTTTTCGTATTACGTCACGAAATAAATTACAAAATAGTCGATGATTTTAAAGTTACAAGTATAAAACCGAATAACAACGGTTACCGAATTCTAATAACCACAAATAAGAGTTTTGCTCAAAAACTTCCTCGAATAACAATAAAGAAGTCACACTAATGCCTTTTAATTTAACTAATAATCGGTATATAGTGTGGGAAAGCAAGGTGCTAATGTCATACGATTAGCTGTGCTCGAAGCTGCCACCAAAGCTACCTGTGTGGTCTGCTTTGATTCAGAACGAGACCCATTCACTAATTAAAAACAACAGCTTATTATTTGTTACACTACAACGAAATCAAATTTGAATATGTACTCATTTTTAATTAATTTGATCGTTAATTTATTTTTAGATTTCTTTGACAAACAGTTTTCGGGATTTTGGCAGTTTTTCTGCTTTCGATTCTGTTTGTTTTTACAGTATGAGCTTCGCTTAATTAGTAGTTATTAAAATAAGCTAAATTTAGAATTTAGAAATCTGGCAGTTTGGAAATGAGTACGAAAATTATTAACTAGAAGCATGTCTTATTATGTCAAACAGGACATTTTTTAGTTTGAAGAAAGTATGTTTTAAAACTGTCTTCATAATGTTCGTTATGTTACTTGACCTCTAATTGTTCGATAAAGACCAGCTTAAGTCATTAAAATGAACAAAACGTAACCCACAATTCGATATAAGGCTTGCTATAGACAGCTTTTCTGCTTATTGTGGACGTTTTTGGAAAAAGCTGCCTCATAGAAAAATGGCAATTTAGGCACTGTAAATTGGGCTGACTATCTTGTAAATTGGGGTTCTGAAATGCCAATTGTCAGTTCCTGTCCTTTAAGGTCATGATTTCTCGTAATTACGTCCATAATTCTTCAAACTTTTTTTCAAAAAGTGTAAAAAATGTTTTGGACCTGCAAATTAACAAAACAAACAGCTTTTTGGAAAAGATTCAATCATGGAAAAATTGCAGTTTAAGCACTGTAAATCGGGCTAAATATCTTATAATTTTTTTTTAATGTGATTATCACTTTCTATAGGTTATGATTTCTCTTAATTGCGTTCATAATTCCATAAGCTTAGTCAAGCGTGACAATTTTAAATGTAAACGTTGGACCTGCAACTTGACAAAACGAAAGCAGGGCTTCCCCTTCTCCAAAAACAATTCGAATAATTTAAAGCTGCCGTAATTCCTAAAGTTACCACCACACTACCACAGATTTATTTAAAAATATCAAAGCAATAAAAATTGTTACTCGATTTGACACAAATGCCAAACAAGAAAAAAACACTACGATTTTGAAAGATACACGCTAATTCGTGTTGCACATGGTAATCACATGGTTTTATTTTGACAACTTTGAAGGTGACCGGCCTGCCTCACAAGAACAGCTATGTTGTAAATCTAGGTAGAGATCGAAATCTATGGCTACCGCTTAAAAATCGGAAAAGCTGTCTATAACATGCTTTACAATGTCAAGGTTAGGACACTCAACCTCTGACTGTCAGATAAAACCTAACCTGAAATGTCAAATTATAGATAATTTTTTCGTATATCAAAAATGTTTTCATAATACTAAAGTATCGAATTAACTAAACAAGGTTAATTTCAGCAACTTATCACTCTCTATCTGTAATTTATGGTGGATAGTCTATGGAAGTGCCACAAAACAATAACATAAAGCTTCTTATAGACAGGCCAAGGGTGTTTTTAAATAATTCTGTTAAATAACTTAAGTAATCGCAAGGCTATTACTCAAATGACTTTATGGATTTATTAACGCCTTGGTGGTTATCTTTGAAAAAAAATTCAGCTGCCAACTTGCAAGCAAACATAAATTAAGGCGTAATAAAAAAAGAACAAACGTTACAAAGGTAAGTAATTAAAACTAACGTCTTTCCTAAGTAGATTGTAAATTATGTGTTCTCTGACAAATAAATATACTTTATGCCGCTTAATTTGCATATCACGTTCACCTCCTAAGGTAAGCTGACTGTTCCCAAAACCCTATGTTGTACGTGTTTTATTGCCATAAAGAACAGTTAACGTTTTAATTATTTGCTTAATAGGAAGACTACTTTCGATGATTACATTAAAAAGAATCTTTTCCGTAAGACTTGCTGTTGTATCTGTTTAATTCAGAGTTTGTCAATACTGTTTATTATAAAGATTTACTTATCTAAATTAATCTATTAACTGTATGGATCACGGTTGCTGTGGAAGATAAGTCATCCCTGAAATTTATTTACTTCTGTTATTTCCTTGTCGTCGACATCTGTCAAAATTGCAATCAAAATATATTTTCCAAAGTTTAACAACCAAACAAAATTCACTTGCAAATCATTACAAAAATATACAATAGATGTCTTTGAAACATTTTTAATTACAATCTGCTCTGTTTTGGAAAATGTCAAGTAAATGTCAATAACAAGAAAATAATAAAAGTAAATAATGTGAGAGATGACTTTTAATTTCCAGAGCAACTACGATCCAAAGACTATATGAAGAGTAGTATACACACTATAGTTACGTATAGAATTTTTGCAAAAATATAAGATTGTTGTCACTATTTTAATCAGAAATCTCATTTATGCAATATAAAAAAGAACAAAATCTCCCAGCGAGTTTTAATTAACCCGTTATCGCGTTGAAAAAAAAATAATAATCTGTCGATTACCATCTTGTTCTAGTAGGATGCGGTCATGCGTGCGAATATTAACATGTAACATTATAAATTTGCAATTAATCACCACTGTTGTTTGCTTATTTCATACACATACATTCAATCAAAGGTGAGATGTTCTAATCAACGACCCGCACTTCGTGGGAATGCCCAACAGTATTAAATTATCAGATAATATTAATCAACGGGAATTATAAATAATTTCCCGTTTGGAACTGTTATTCGTTTTGAACAATTTAAAAAATAACTTCAAATAGCCAAACTAGGTATAAATCGTTTAATGATGGGTAATTTTTGCTATAACGATTATTTCTATTAATATCAGAACTTCTTCCAACAAATCACAACTCGCATTTAAAGTATAAATTATGATGAGTAATATTAATCGTTCGGATTAAAGTGATCGACGATTTAAAAATTTAACTACAAGGAGATTTCGGATTAATATTCCGAATAATTTCAAGTCAATATATTTGACCATATATTAATTATTCGAACAAATTAATAACGGAACGTTACGAAAATGTAAACTGCCTACGTCTTTAGAATTTGATAAATATTATTTTTTATAAACGTACAGCGAGGATATTAATTGAAGCATTTTTTACTATCAATTGACTTTTAATTTTAGAGTCATGGAGGTCTTAAGTCGCCCGTTTAATTTTAGACACATCATTAATAATCGATGATTAATTACCATCAAAGCAACTTATATTGTTAGCATTACATAAAAATAATTTTACTACGTGTAGAATAACAATAAATTGTATTAGATGGATATTAATAGCCATCGCCTCGAACCATTTGTAGCACTGCACTTGCAACAAACGTAAATCATCCTATCTCATGTTTTTATCAAAGTATTGACAGCTTATTCAGTAAATGCAAATGAAATAGATACGACTTGACGTGTTCATCTGGTATCGTTTTGTAACAAGCGACTTTCGAATTCTTACCGAATACCTACAATACGAAACACAAACTTGTTCGACTAGAAAAAATATTTATTTTACCAAACTAGATTTAAAAAAATTAATAATATTAATTGTTTAATGCATATAATTACATTTATTCTAAAAATCTTTTAACTAAATTGTTAGAATCTTCTTGTTCTTCTATTCCTTATGCCTATTCAGGCGTAGGATTGGGTTTCAATGTTTTCTTGTGCCCATTTCGTCCAGCCCTTTCTACCTCTTCTTCCCACTTCTTCTATTTGATCTAACCGTTTTCTTCTTGCCTCTTTGTTTCATTTTTGATTTTCCTGTTCCATTAACATCTTTGCTGTTCTATCATGATTCATTCTTATAAGATGTTGGATTATTAATAGTTAGTTTTTTTGTGTTTGTTGTTATCTTTTACTTTTATTATTATGAATATTATGATATTAATAATTAATTCGCTCGTTGGACCAACAACATTTACTTTTTATTATTTTCCTTCCAAGGGTTGCCTTGAACCGCCAATTTTTTATTTTGGAGTTTGTTTGGGTTTCCGGGGTAAAAATTATTAATTAATTGAAAAAAACTCACATTACGTGTCAATTTAAAAAACGCATAACAAAATCGTTGAATTTCGCATTGGAACCGCCAATTTAATCGTTTAATAAACGCTTCAAAATAAAACGCTAGCTCGGGTGTGTGAAAAAATATAAAATTAAACGCAAGATAGAACATTAACCTATGGCCATTGGAATTGGCGCAAAACCATCCCCTGCAGGAGCTGAGTGACGCTGTTTTCAATTTCAATCAAGGTGAGTCGAGGCAAATCCTATTTATCAAACATTCATATTGAGAAAAAATTATTATTTGTCACGCGTACATTTTTTGGTCCTTCGACGTTCGGATTGTTTGTTTGATATCTGTTATCATATGAATGCCTTTGTTCTTACCTTTTAATTATTGAAACGGTGTAGTGGTCAATTCTACTACTGGTATTACAGCGCATTCAATTTTGGCAGTGGACATTGGCTGAATTGGTTATCCAATTTATATTTTACCCATTATTTATATTTGTTTAAACATATTGTTATATTGCATACAATAGTTTCGCTAAACGCACGCACGTCATTGTGACGTTTGAGGGTAAAATAGATTATTTGGTTACGTCAATTTTGACATTTTTGTCATCTCAGTTTTTTCAATTCGCATCGTTTTTGAATTTTTTTAAATTCAAAAATGCCACCTAAAGTTAACGCTAAATTTGCTGAAGCTTACGCTTTTCGAAATGCTTTAATTAATAAAATAAAGGAAACGCTAGATATCGCAAGAATGGCACAAAACGATAATTCGTTTATTCCACTATTTAAGAGACGCTATCAAACAACAGATGATATTTACGCAAAATTGGAAACCTCTCACAATCAGGTAATATCGCTTATAGCTGCACAAGAAAACCCTGATTTTCAAGCAGAAGACGAGGTAAGGAAGGAATTCGATGCTATGTATTTTGAAATAGGAGTTCTTTATGACCAAACATTACCTGTTGATATACCGTCTTCAAACAATTCATCCCATGTTATAAAGGAATTTTCAAATGTTCGATTACCTAAAATTAATTTAAGAAATTTCGATGGTAAATTAGAATTATGGTCGCCATTTATTCAATTATTTAATACCACAATTCACAACGCTTCACATTTATCGAATACAGAAAAATTTCAATATTTAATTAGCTGCCTTTCTGGTGAACCCTTAAATTTAGTAAAGACCTTAGATTTATCAGATGATAACTATATAATCGCTTATCAAAATCTAGTCAATAGATATGACAATAAAAGGAAGTTAGCTACACGTTATTGGGAAGGAATGATTTCGTTACCTCAACTAAAAGAAGAATCGTCTAAAGGGTTACGCGATTTGTGTGATAAATTCCGGGAAAATGTAGCAGCATTACGTGCTTTAAAATTCGCTGATTCTCTGGAAGATTTCATGCTGCTAAATCTCCTTTTGGAAAAATTAGACCCAAACACACGGAGATTGTTCGAATCGGAAATCCGTGATTTAAGGCAGGAAATCCCAACGTTTGGGATGTTAGAAGATTTCATCGAAGGTCAAAGTTTGGTATTAGATCAGTGTAAACCGAAATGCTCTAATTTTAAGCAAAATAATTATTCTAAACGCACGTTCCATGTTACAACGGAACATACATCACCAGATAAATGTTTTATTTGTAGTAAAATACATTTAACTTACTCGTGCCCACAATTAGTAGAGAAACTACCTACGCAACGCTACGAATTGGTAAAATCCAAAAAATTATGCATTAATTGCCTTAGTGGTTTTCACACCACCAAAACCTGTAAGTCAAAATCACGTTGTCGAAAATGCAATAAAAACCATCACAGTTTGTTACATTTTGAATCTTCCGCTACGCAATCTAATCGTAATGATGAACCTTTTAACGCTGTACGATTAGAACCTACAAATACTGTAAGTAACACACTCGAAAATTCAAACGCTACGATTTCTTCAGTAACGGCTCTAGTTAGTGCCACATCTAATAAATTAGTGTTGCTGTCAACAGCACTGATAGATATTCGTGACGAATCCGGATATCCACACGCAATAAGAGCAATCCTCGATGGAGGTAGTGAGGGCAGTTTTATAACTGCTGCTTGTGCTCAACGCTTAGGATTACGTGTTAAATCCAACCGCATTCAAATTCAAGGAATAGGTTCATCATCCGCTCTTCTATCTTCTGGAACGGTTAGTTGCTGTCTATACCCGCATGATGAGTTACAACCATCATATTTGATTGATGCTCACGTCATTGCATCTATTTCGCATAATATTCCAGCCTTTCCAATAGATTCTTCTACGTGGACACATATTAAAGGCTTACGCTTAGCAGATCCACAATTTTGTATCCCAGCAAAAGTAGATCTTTTACTAGGTGCTGATATTTATACGCAATTATTACGTCCAGGCTTAATACTGGGATCAAATAATACGCCCTCAGCTATAAATACTATTTTCGGATGGGTTTTGTCTGGTCAGGCATGTGCTAACCAACCAACTCATTTGAACTCTTTTTTTACTGCGCTTTCTAATGAACCTTTAGAATCAACGCTAAAGAAATTTTGGGAAATTGAAGAAGTTAGCGTTGAAATTCCTCCTTCTCCAGATGACGTTATGGGCGAAAAATTGTACAAACAATCAGTATCTCGCGAACTTAATGGTAGATATAGTGTTGCGTTGCCTTTTAAATCAATTCACAGACCCGAGTTTCCCAATTCTCGCTCTGTCGCTTTACGTCGCTTTTATTGTTTAGAAAATAGATTTTCACGCGATGAATCTCTTCGAATTCATTATTCAGAGTTCATGAAAGATTACCTTGATAGTGGACATATGTCCATTGCAAAGGAACCCATTACATCATCTGAATGTTATTATATACCGCATCATTGTGTTTTTAAACCAGATAGTACTACAACGAAATTGCGTGTAGTCTTCGACGCCTCAGCTAAATCAGCAAACGATAAATCACTTAATGATTGTTTGTATTCTGGTCCAAAATTACTACCACACATTGCAAATATATTACTAAAGTTTAGATCGCATAGAATTGTCTTTATCGCTGACATAAAACAAATGTATCGGCAAATATTAATCGCACCCGCTTTCAGAAATTATCAACGAATTTTATGGAGGTTTTCGCCACATGAGCCGATCGAAGAATATGTCTTAAATACTGTTACCTACGGGGTTTCTTCTGCCCCATTTTTAGCAATAAGAACGCTTCATCAATTAGCTGAAGACGAACAGCTAAATTTTCCCCAAGCCGCTGCACTTTTAAAACAAGATGTTTACGTTGATGACGTTGTTTCTGGTTGTAATACGCTGTTACAAGCGCAAACTCTCCAAAGGGAATTAATCGAACTTCTAAGAAGAGGTGGTTTTTTACTACGCAAATGGGCAAGTAATGTACCCGAATTGCTTTCCGGGTTGGATTCCAGTTTGTGTCAAGAAGGTCTTTCGTTTGATAGTGAATCCGAATCCACCATCAAACTTCTAGGCTTACAGTGGCTTCCATCGCTTGATGTATTTTCTTTTAAAGTTGATACTATCAATCACACTTGTACTAAACGACAGATATTGTCCGAAATCGCAAGAATATTTGACCCACTTGGTTTTCTTGCCCCATTAATCTTTTTTTGCAAGCGATTAATTCAACATCTTTGGTGTTTAGGTTTAGATTGGGATGCTATCCCGCCAGATGAAGTAGTTGATCGCTGGAATTGTTACCGCCAGCAGCTTTTTTTAATTAGTAACATTCGTTTAAATCGCTACGTTTTTTCGCCAGATTACTCAAGCATTGAGTTACACGGATTCTGCGATTCATCGGAAGCAGGATATGCAGCCGTTGTTTATTTTCGTATCATTGATAATTCTAATACCGTTTCTGTTAAATTTGTAACAGCCAAAACTAAGGTTGCGCCATTAAAAAAACGGTCTTTGCCACAATTGGAATTGTGCGGAGCCTATCTCCTCTCCAATCTTATAGATACCATTGTTCAAATATACTCTGAAAAAATTAATAAAATTTTCGCTTGGACTGATTCCACAGTTGTTTTGGCTTGGTTACGTTCATCTCCACATCGTTGGAAAACGTTTGTTTCAAATAGGGTTAGCCATATTCAAGAACGCGTGCCACCTTCCTCGTGGCGTCATGTACGATCGGTGCATAATCCCGCTGATTGCGCATCTCGTGGTTTATTACCCCAGGAACTAATTTACCATCCTTTATGGTGGGCGGGGCCTCCTTGGCTTAAGGCTTCACCTAATTCTTGGCCCACGCAACAAGTCAATCAGTTAGATATTGAAAACGTAGTTACTGAGGAAGAAAGAAAGGTTAGGGCTTTTATTGTCCAAGATGACAATCTGAAGCCTTGGAATGAGTTATTAACCAAATATTCTTCGCTGAATAAAATTTTGCGCATAGTCACGTACATTTGTCGTTTTACTAAAAAACTTAGGAATGTGCATCAACCCATGTCGGATACAATCACATCTTCTGAATTACACAATTCCTTACTTATATTAGTTAAATTAGTTCAGCAACAGATATTTCACGCTGACATAAATAGTTTGAGACAACACAAATTATTGTCACATCCACTACGCAAACTAAATCCCTTCTTGGATCAACAAGATATCCTCAGGGTGGGCGGTCGATTATGTCATTCTGCATTATCATTTGAAGAAAAACATCCCGCACTTCTTCCTCAATCCCATAGATTAACTGTTTTGATTATAGAAGACGCTCATAGGAAACATCTTCACCCTGGTCTTAAAACGCTTCTTTATTTAATTCGACAAAATTTCTGGATTTTGTCCGCAAATCGAGCAATTCGTCGATGTTTATCACGCTGTTATCGATGTTTCCGTACAAAGCCGCAGTCACTGCAACCACCTATGGGAGATTTACCCGCAGTTCGAGTACAGCAAATCAAGGCATTTAACTCTGTAGGCATTGATTTTGGTGGCCCATTTAGAATAACAATGCGAAAGGTTCGAGGAGCAAAAACACACAAGGCATACATTTGCCTATTTGTATGCTTGGCAACTAAAGCCCTTCATCTTGAGCTCGTCTCGGAGCTTTCGACAGCGGCCTTTCTTGCCGCATTGCGTCGCTTCATTGCTCGCCGTGGTCGATGTGCTTTAATAATGAGTGACTGTGGAACAAATTTTATTGGAGCTGCACGCATAATATCTAATTGTTTCAAGAGCGCTGTGGAGGAAGAAGGTATTACATGGAAATTTAATCCGCCAACTGCTCCACATTTTGGTGGTATATGGGAGGCTGGGATTAAATCTGTTAAAACTCACCTCAAACGCGTAATAGGGGAACAAATTTTAACATTTGAAGAATTTTCTACAATATTAGCACAAATAGAAGCTTTACTCAATTCGCGACCACTGTGCCCCCTTAGTAGTGACCCAAATGATTTAGAGGTTTTGACGCCTGGTCATTATTTAACTTTAGCTCCTTTAACATGCATACCTGAACCCGACCTGTTAACTATCAACATGAATAGATTAACTCGCTGGGAGCTGCTTCAACGTATGCACCAACATTTTTGGAAAAGATGGCATCATGAATATTTGCATACTTTACAACAGCGCTGTAAATGGGTTGCCAATTGTCCACCTCTTGATCAAGGAACCATGGTCTTAATAAAAGACGATCTTTCCCCTCCTATGCGTTGGCGTCTGGGTCGTGTGATTCAACTCCATCCAGATCCAAAAGGCATATCTCGCGTCGCGACAATTAAAACCGTTCATGGTACCCTCAAACGTCCTTTAGTAAAGTTATGTCCATTGCCAAATCAATAATGCATTGTAAAATACTTGTATTTTGGTGGGCGGTATGTTGGATTATTAATAGTTAGTTTTTTTGTGTTTGTTGTTATCTTTTACTTTTATTATTATGAATATTATGATATTAATAATTAATTCGCTCGTTGGACCAACAACATTTACTTTTTATTATTTTCCTTCCAAGGGTTGCCTTGAACCGCCAATTTTTTATTTTGGAGTTTGTTTGGGTTTCCGGGGTAAAAATTATTAATTAATTGAAAAAAACTCACATTACGTGTCAATTTAAAAAACGCATAACAAAATCGTTGAATTTCGCATTGGAACCGCCAATTTAATCGTTTAATAAACGCTTCAAAATAAAACGCTAGCTCGGGTGTGTGAAAAAATATAAAATTAAACGCAAGATAGAACATTAACCTATGGCCATTGGAATTGGCGCAAAACCATCCCCTGCAGGAGCTGAGTGACGCTGTTTTCAATTTCAATCAAGGTGAGTCGAGGCAAATCCTATTTATCAAACATTCATATTGAGAAAAAATTATTATTTGTCACGCGTACATAAGATGATCACGACAGTTTAATTTATTTTCAATTTTTTTCGTTTTCGGTTTGTGTTTCTCTGATATGTTGCTGATTCTAGCCCATTTAGTTGCTATCCTTCTCAGATGTTTTATCTCTATTGCTTGGCTCTCTGTTTTTCTGTATCGTCTAATTTTCAATTGCATAACTATGTTATTGTTCTATGTATGTACTTCCAGTTCGACGTCTTTGTGTCCCAGTACCGTTTTGTTTAATGCATAGTAGATTTTTTTATTATTATTTCGGCATCTATTTTTCCATCAACTGTCACAATACCACCAAGATATTCATACGTTCTTACTCTTTCTAATGATTTTTCTTTACATTTCAAGTCTTTTTTTTTAGGTCATCTTTGGGTTCTTCATTTACTATTATCACCTTCGTTTTTTCTGCAATTACTCAATTTTTAGATTTTCTATTTCTCTGGTCTATTTACCAGTCTCTGCATTTTTTGTTTTTGCTGTTAATACTACATCATCTATCTGCATATAACAGACGGGTTATTTAATTAGTTTTAGATTTCTGTATCCGGCTGTGGTATTTATGTTCTCCTTTTTTTAATGCCTTTGATTAACTTATTCATAAGTTTTATAAATAGTAGTGGCTGTAAATTATCTCCTTATTTTATTCCTTTATTCGTTTTAAACTCTTCCGATTTTTGTCCCTAGATCTGTATTTTACCCCTGACTGTCTCATATGTGCTTTTAATTATTTTGATAAATGTAGTAGGTACTTCTGTTTCTTCTAAGCTGCTCCGTATTTTTTTTTCTATCTACTGTATTCAAATGCTGTTTTTAAGTCTACGAAAGTTAGAAATATTTCTGCTCCTTCCTTTATTCTTCTCTCTATTAGTGTTGTTAGGATGTATATCATTTGTCTATGTGTCGGGTCTGAAAGCTGCTTATTCTGCTTGCAGTTTCGGTTCTACATATTGCCTTAATCTTCCTTCTAAAATTTTTGTATACAGGTTAAAATTGGTTTGGGCTCAGCACATTACGCTGTAGTTTACACTGTGTTTGTTCCACCTTCTTTTATATAAGCATTATTAAATTATTTTCCCATTCTTTAGATATCTTTTAACAAAGGCAGTCCTCTATTTTTTAATGGAACAGTTAAGAGTCATTCGAATTTTGTAGTATTTTAAAACTGCCTGAGTTAATTTTAGGTAGCTTGGGACAGTTGGTTCGAGGTAAGTTTTAAAGCAGTCTTCTGAAGTATTCAAAGATATTTTGGGACAGTCTGGAAAGTTTTAAAACAATGTTCTTGGCATTTAAAGGAAGTTTTAAATATTATAAGGCAGTGTAGGAAATTCTAAGGCAACCTTCTGAAGTATTTAGAGGTAGTTATGGCTATATAAGGCAGGCTGAAAAGTTCTAATGTAGGTAGTCTTCTAAAACATTTGAATGCAGTTTGAGGCAGTGTAAGAGAGCCTGAGAAGTTTTAAGGCAGTCTTCTGAAACATTATAAGGTAGTTTTAGGTATTATAAGACAATTGATTGAATAAATTTCTGTATACAAGTTAAATTGTATTTGTTTAATTATTGTATTATAAGACAGCCTACGAGATTTTACCGCAATCTTCTGTAGCATTCGAGATAGTTTGAGGAATTATACGGCAGGCTGGAAAGTTTTAAGGCAATCTTCAGAAGTATTTAAAGGTAGTTTGAGACAGTCTGTAAATCTTTAAGACAATGCTCTTAGCATTTAAACATTTAAAGGAAGTTTTAAATATTATAAGGCAGTGTAGGAAATTCTAAGGCAACCTTCTGAAGTATTTAAAGGTAGTTAAGGCAATATAAGGCAGGCTGAAAGGTTCTAATGTAGTCTTCTAAAGCATTTAAAGGCAATTTGAGGCATTGTAAGACAGTCTGGGGTGTTTTAAGGCAGCCTACTGATACATTATAAGGTAGTTTTAGGTAGACTCCCTGCGAGATTTTAATACAGTCTTCTATAGAATCTAAATAGTTTGAGGCATTATTGGCAATTTTAAAGCAATGTTCTTAGCATTTAAAGTAAGTTTTAGGTATTATAGGGCAATATATGAAATTTTAAAGCAGTCTTCTGAAGCATTTGAGATAGTTTACGGCATTAGAAGGCAACCTAGGACCTTTAAGGCAGTCTTCTGAAATTTCAAAAAGTAGCTTGAGACAACCTGGAAAGGCAATGTGCTTAGCATTTAATGTAGTTTAAGGTTAATTAAGCAGTTTGCGAAACTTTAAGGTAATCTTTTGAAGCATTTGAAGGTAGTTCAAGGCATTATAAAACCGACTGGTAAGTTTTAATGCAATCTTCTGAAGCATTTAAAAGTATCTTCAGGCATTAGAAGGCTAGTCGGAAAGTTTTAATGTAGTCGTCTAAAACATTTAAAATCAGTTTTAGGCACTATGCTACATAAGACTGCAGCATTCGAGGTAGTTTGAGGCATTAAAAGGCAGTCTAAGAACTTCTGTCCTCTGAAATATTGGAAAGAAGTTTTAGGTATTATAAGGTAGTGTAGGAAGCTATAAAATCTTCTGAAACATTCAAAGGTAATTCGAAGCATTATTAGGCAGTTTTCGAAGTTTTGAGGTATTGTTTTGAAGCATTTAAAGGCAATTTCAGGCATTTAAGGGTAGTTGTAGGTATTATAAGGCAGTGTAGGAAGTTTCGTAGTAGTATTGCTAAGTTTTAAGACAGTTTTATCAAGCACTCTAAGGTAGTTTGATGCATTATAAGGCAGTCTTCTAAAATATTCAAAAGATGTTTAAGGCATTATTAGGCAGTTTACAAAGTTTTAAGGCAGTTTTCTGCAGCATTCTCAAGTAGTTGATGGCATTATAAGGTAGTCTGAATCTTTCAAAAGCTGTTTCAAGCATACTATAATAGTCGTTTGAATCAATCCAAGGCAGTATGAGTCATTATAGGGATAGTTTGAAGCGTTCTAATGCAATCTAGGACACTTTTCAGGTACTCTGAGGCAATTTTAGGCAGTGAGTCAGTGTTCTGTATTTGCAAAGCAATTTCATCTATTTTTATTAATAATAATGGTATTTTTGTCATGCTTAGAAAGATCGTGGTTACTAAGATTACTCCGAGTTACTCTAAAAGAAGAGGGTCTGTTCTTAAAATAATTTTTAACTAAATTGTTAGAATCTTTCTTTCTTTCTTTCTTTCTCATTTTCCCTCATAGGTATACCTTGTCGAGGGGACCGGACACACCGAGCCGCAGAGCGGTCACCTATCCAAGTTCTAACCAAGCGGGCTCTTGCTTAACTTTATATATTTCAGTATTACGTGCACTCACACCCTGCCGTACTGCCGGTCTTGTTAGTTAAGGCCTCCTAAGTCGCTTTCATTCACATTCTTTAAGTATTCAAGATTCACATCTGTACTGGGCAATTCCAAGCCAAAAATCATAAATACAAGCCGAAAAACCCATTGAGAACTTTCCTCAGAGACTTACTCATAAAAGGATATAAAAATATTCAGGATTCGAATCCGGAAAATTCAAACGTCCAAATCTCAAATCCAAATTTTATGTGGTATTCGAAATTGAATGTTAATTGAAACAGAGTAAAACATTTATGCAATTACTACAAAATGTATACGATCAATCAATTCACCTGTGTTTATCTTAACCCCAAAAAAGCATTTTGATGCGGGCAATGTCCACAAAAATCTGCAATTAAAATTTAACTACGTAACAACGAACATTTACATGATCCCTGTAAGCTGCTAAAATAAATCGGCAATAAATCATGAAGCCGCATGTCCCCGAACCTCGTGCTATCATGCAGTTATATCACATAATTATATATGTTACAAGATGAGCGTGGAAATTACACAGTGGAAACATGAAAATGCGCCGGTTTTACTGCACAGGTGTCCAGATAAGTGTTTGTTAGATTAATAGCTGGCGTTTAGTTAGGGTTTTTTGTCGGTTTTGATAGGATGTTCAGGGGTGATGTCGTTCTCGGACACCTGTTAATGTAAATTTAGTTTAGCTTTTTATATCCACCTACATTTGATATAATTTTACGAGATTGCTATGACACTTGTTATGTCAAACTCGTTTTTACATAAAAAGTTCACTCAAGTTGGTTTAAATGTGAATCTGAAAAACGGAAATTCGAATCTTCGAAACTTGAATGAAATTAGAAACTAATGTTTGATTTCGAGATTTATTAAATGCAAATTTGAAACCTAAAAATTAAAATTCTAAACTCCGAATCTGAATTCAGAACTAAAGTGTTCCAATACAACTTTGAATGCGATCAGAAGTCAAAGAAATTCAAGACGAAATCTTTTAAATCAGATTCGCGATTTGAATGAGAGAAAGAATCGATATTTGATTTCTTCAGATTCAAAGTACGACCTGAAATCTTGAAGAAATAAAATTTCATCCTTCAAATTTAAATTCAAGTCTGAATTTTTTTAATTCAGGGTTAGGATTTGACTGACATCAGCTATTAAAGTTTGATCGACGATCAAGGTCTAAATCCGAATTTAGAACTTGAAAAATAAAATACGTAGCATCGGTTTTGAAACTAAAATGTTTTAATTTATATTTGCAATTTGAAGTAGATCAGAAGATAAAATTCGAACCTCCGAATTCAGAACTGAAATCACAAACCGAAGTTTTTTCATTTCAAAGTTTAAGCATTATTTTCAAACTTGAAAAAATGAAATTCGAATCTTGGAATTCAGGGATAAAATATTTCAATTCCAACTTGAAACGTAGATGACATCATATACAAGTTTGATTTGAAGGTGTGTAGAAACGAAGTAACGATTTGGAAAACAAAAATTCAAGGTTTAGATTTCGGATTCAGGACTGAAATCTTTTAATTTAGGGAACCAAAAATCAGAAACTAAAGTTGGATTTTAAGGTTTATTAATGCTAATTTGGAACTTAAAAAAATAAAATTCGATTCTCCGAATTTGAATTCAGAACTAAACTATTCCAATTTCACCTTGAAACTCGAAATTGAAAAATAAAAGTCAAAACTAGAACTTAAATCAGGACTTAACTCAATTAATTCAAACTTACCACTTGAATCAGATAAGAAACTAAACTAAACTGATTTTTAATCCAAAAAATAAATATAAAACAAAATTGGAATTTGAATTCTATACTGAAATATATTAATTCAAACTTGCGATTCGAATGAGATGAGAAATCCAAGTTTGATTTCTTAAAGGTTTAAGTTCGAATTTCGAATCTGAAAACATAAAATTCCAATCTCCGAATTTGAATTCAGTTCTCAAATTTTCCAATTCAGGTTTGCGACGTGAAGGAAATCGGAAACCAAGGATTAATTTTCAAGGTTTAAATGCAAATTTCAAATTTGGAAAAGAAATTTAAAAATCTTCGAACTACAGGCCTGAAACTTATATTTTGGATGAGATCAAAAACTAAAGTTTGATTTGAAGGTCTCCGACACGAATTAAGCTCTTAGATCTTCTAATACAGATTTGCGATTTAACTGAGGTTAGACACCAAAGCTTGATTCAAGGTTTAAATGCGAACTTGTAACCCGAAAAAAAATTCCGAACCCCAGCACTTGAATTCAGGTTTCAACTCTCGTAATTCAGATTCGCGATTTAATTGAAATCGAAGTTTGAATTTGAAAGCATAAAAGTTCAATCTCCAAATATGAATTAAGGATTGAAACCACATGCGATTTGAGTGAGATTAGAAACTGACTTGGGATTTAAGTGAGATGATTAAAAGGCGAAGTCTAATTTCCGGCTTTAACTAGGAATTTTGTATCTGACAAAATTAAATCCGAATTTGCCTTAAATAAGATCAGAAACTAAAGTTTCATTACACGGTTTAATTATGCTGAATTTCGAATCTGAAAAAATGAAATTCAAACCTCCGAAATTCTGGACAGAAATCTTTTAATTCCAACTTGTGATTTGAATTAGATCAGAAACTAAAGTTTTATTTTGAAGTATAAATTTCTAACGTAAAAAAATAAATATCTTCTAATTCAAATTTGCGACTTGGATGCGATCAAAAACTGAAGCTTTATTTCAATATTTAAGTACGAATTTTACGACCTGAATGAGATCAGAAACCGCGGAGTTTGATTTCAATCTAAGCACAAATTTTGAAACCGAAAATACAATATAACCTAAAAATTTGAATTCAAAACTGAAACCTTCTACTTCAAACTTGCAATTCAACTGAGATCAAAAACTATTTCACTTTTAATTTCTAGGTTTAAGCTTCAATTTCGGACCTAAAAGTAAGATAAAATTCGAACCTCCGAACCTCATTTCGGGACTCCTAAGTGAGACTTACGATTTAAATCAAGGTTTAAGCTAGAATCTCAAATATAAAACTAAGTACCATGCAAACTTTGGAATCAGAATTCGGGATGTAAAATCGACTGGAGATTTGAGTTAAGATTAGAAACTGAAGTCTGATTTCAAGTTTCATATTCGAATCTTGAATCTGAAATAAAGTAAAATCGATCTCCTGGATCCGAGTACAAGATTTAAATACACGAGTTCAACGAGATTAAAAACTGAAATTTCGGGTTTTGAAGTCTATATTGGTAGAGATTGATCAAATTTGAATCCTAAAGATTCGAATTCGAATGTGCTAATATTCTGTCGTTCAGCCAAATTTAATAAACTGACTAAGATATACAAATCTACATCAAAGAAATTTAACGAATTGTCTAAAAAAAAAATAGAAAAGAAAGTTATAAATCCGCATTTATATGTCTTTGTCCTGATGGATCTCACTCGAATCCAGAGTTCAAAAGTTTCCTTGTGAACAGTATGTAAGTCATTGACACTAAAAATATTGCAAATAGATGTACTTACATGAAACATATGTGAAGGACTGGCGTACTATTCACGCTCGTATCGCCCCATAAAAATAATTTTCCATTGTAAAGCATATAATAATACTATAGACAATGTGGTCATAACTCAATCAAGCCATCCGTCTTCTTGTAACGGACTGTGAATAAAAATGCTTGTCTTTAATATTAAGTGCCTTCAAAAAATCAAACTCACAGTTTTTTAAAGGTTTATTTTTAATTAAAACTGCGTAAATAAATTATTGAAAATGCAAACCGAAAATCGTTTGTTTTCAGAGCTGCTTAGTAGCTCATCCCGCAAGTCCTTCAGGGAGCTTTCACGAGTTGCGGTTGTGCGGTTAAAATCGCGGTTTTCACAGCGTAGCCTATTAGGAAGAGTTTTAAATAAATTTTGTGTTAAACGTCGTTCACCTGTTACAAAGTAAAGTGACCTCAACAACAGCGTGATGGAGGCAACGTTACGCGGCTGAGGTACCAAGAAGTTATTAGAATAAATCATAGACAGTATTAGTGTCACTTCCAAGATTAAATGCTGGTGCCGGCGGTAACTCATGCTCTGTGCGCCCACAATGCTACATTTGCCGACTTCTATTATTGTTCTAGATTGTTGACTACTTTCATCTTCTTATTTTAACATTTAATTCTCTAAGTGACAACTTCACCATAAATTCTTATATGTAATTTTAAAACGAACGTTCGAATTTATTGGATGAACTCGAACTTATTTATACTCGTGTATTCCCGTTATAGATGTTTTATTAGACAACTAAAATCCTTTGCTTATTCTTTGAACTGATTACTGAATACTATTATGAACCACGTTTAAATTTTACACGAAACGATTGTAAATTTGATCAGAAAAAGCAAT
Organism: Melanotus villosus; assembly: GCA_963082815.1. Lineage (NCBI taxonomy): Eukaryota > Metazoa > Arthropoda > Insecta > Coleoptera > Elateridae > Melanotus > Melanotus villosus. The sequence goes on from OY720423.1 coordinate 14,479,352, forward strand.
GATCTCATAAATACCATCTTGCTTCCAACGAAAGGGCAGGGTAAATATTTATTTCTTACGCCCTTCGGGCGGTAAATACTTATTTTAATTTATTTTATTTGACCGCTCTGCGGCTCGGTGTGTCCAGCCTCCTCGACACTGTAAATGTATAAGAGGGTACAAGAGCAAGAAAGAAAGAAATAAATTAACAAGATACCTACTCAAGCTAATTTTGTCCAACTTAATTTTTCATATTACTTCGGAAAAACAAAACGAAAAATGATATCATATTTTATAAGATCAATGAGTATATAAGATATCGAGCTTCAACCTTATAAAATGCAGTAAATAACCTGAAACTTTTCAACAGCGAATAGGTATCTAACTAGTCCTCTACGATAATTGGCATTATGATGAATCAAATCAGAAAAAGCTTGTATGCTTCTCTAATCTCACATACAGCATATAAGATGGGCCGCTGAGGGGGCTGATGGGGAGCGGGCGGCGGTTACGGTTTCGATTTTGGTTATTTATGTAATTACTGAAAATGGCATAATATTAAAGCACATTTGATCAACTTACCAAGGAATAACGTTAATTCCACCAAAGGTAGATTAATGCGTAGCCTCGACTAGGTCTCGTAAACACCCAAAGCTTGATAGACACATTAACAACAAACATTAATAATCGCCCAGGCAATTATACGTATAATACAAATAGCAGCAATACATAAAAGCAAAAGAGGCGCACATTACTACATCTAACAGTATAGGTTCAGTTAGTGTAACTTACAGGGGCGGGGGGGAGGAGAATCGCCCCCGTGGAATCCCACGTCGCATCTAGTAGAAAACACTCGGAGATGTTGAGAAGTGATGACGATGGGTGCACCTTCACCCACCTAGGGACCTGTTAAACCGGAAGATACACGCGCGAGCCAACTACGAGAGATGGGCCTCCTTGGCCATCCCACAGCACACATCCGGGCGTCACGTCTGAGTATTTTACAGGCAGTCAAGGGCATTTAGATAATTATCCAAATCCCTGGCAAATAGCCGGGTATATGAGTCCTGGAGTTCTAATAAACAACAACGAGCCTCGTGCTCAAATAACACCATGTGCTCAACAAGCCTCACCGTTTGCCAACAACAACAACAACACCTTTTCTCATCAGAGATGCAACCACATTTTTTCTATTCAAGATCTAGCTTTTCATCTTTATGTGAATAATCATCCAAAATGCATTTTATACCAATGCACCACGAATTCACATTCTACGCACCATACACAAACTCACTTGGTCTTTTTGCATTAATTAACACATCTGTACACCAATGCGTCCCGTGACGACTCCCTCTTAGAATATATTTTACATACAACAAGCAGATTCAAGTAAGCATCCGTGCTGCTTTTCTATACATTCTATATTCATTGATAAGATTAAGTCTATGTCAAACTTTTGGGCCAATCAAATTTGACAACGTAGTCCTGCCTCATAAATACATACCAGTTGCTTCCAAACGAATAGGTAGGGTAACTATTTATTTCATACACCCCTCGCGCTGTAGGTGATTATTTTAATTTATTTCATTTGAAATTATGAAGGTATTTAATCCTGAAGCAACTTTTCTGACGTTTATGTTGTAAAAGAGGGTTAAAACAAAAGATGATATTATGTTTTATAAGACCAATGGGTAAATAAGATAGGTTCAAAGCTTCAATCCGATACAGTGTAGTAAATAACCTGAAACCATCCAGCGGGGCTAAGTGTTCAGTTATCAAGCTGGTCGTCTACGATACTTAGTATGCTTCTCTAGTCTAACATACAGCACATTAAAGTGAACAGCTATGCTGCTTTTCTATTCATTCTATACTCATTGGTGAGATTACTTTTATATCCAAATTTTGGGTTGCAAATGCTTATTTTAATTTATTTCATTCGAAATTATGAAGGTATTTATTCCTCAAGCAACTAACTTTTGCCAAAACTTAACTCTCAGTCCTGCTTGAAAGTTTTGATTTTTACACATCAGTTCTTTCATCTCATGTGTTACGATTAAAAATGTGGTCCTTCACATTTTGGTATCTTGAAATTGAATCTATGAATCATTCTTTCGAGTTGAGGATGCTATTAAAAACCTATTTCAATGTAGCCTGCATTAGTATGCATGAGTTACCTCATTTCCTCGAAATAAATTGCAATTAAATAGACTACATATTATCCGACAGAGGTGGGACCGGCGAACCCTGTAATTACTTAAAATGCTACTGACCGTTAAATGTCATAATCACTTTCGAATCGATTAGTGATTTATAGGATTCTAAAAGACACTTAAAAGTCTACTTTATGCATTTTAAAAGATTAAAATGCAATAATTTATCATATTTATTATTAATATATAACGCGCACGGAATAAAATTACTCATTGTAGGTTATTGCACTAAATAAATCATACGTTGGCTGTTTATGCACCGCTACCTATGAAATCAGAAAATCGCTTTTAAGTTCTTTTTTCTTTTGTATTGAACGCGGGCGACTTAAATAGAGCCGAGTGAATTTTTCTTTGGGTTAATGGCACCTCCGTATAAACTTTTAGCTATGTGGGAAGTTATTATGTTAATTATAAAAATTAAAGTTGCCTTAGGTGACGAAAGCATGCACAGAGGAACAGGATATCGGTCGAATTGCCGACGCCCACAATTATTTCAAGAAAAAGAACACCAACAAAACTAACTGCATATGTATCCTGTGGCAAATCGTGGCCAAATTTTGCGATCGTTTGCTTTCATCGGATATCGAAAATCACTGAACCACCTTCAGAAAATTGGCCTGTAATTACGTTCTATAAACGAGTTCAAGAAAATCTCTGGGTGTGAAACGATCTTTGGACCGAATTTCTCTTCTTATGAAAAACGGGACAAGTTTAATAACCGCAAAGAAAGAAAACGTAGAGAAAAAATAAAACAAAAATAATTAGGCTTGGTATTGTTCATTAAGCTGATCAAATAAAAGGATCTTCAGTACAATTTTCCTATTTATACTAACAAAAAAATAAAATTTATACACAAAAGTCCAAAAATGGGGACAAAATAATGGCAAATCTAACACAATTAATGTTAACAGTATAAATAAAAACAAGCACCTATCTAACGGTTTGATCGGTCAACTTATAAACAAATGTTCAGTTATTCTTAAAAGCCATTAATTTTTAAGTAAACTTCACATATTACAACGTTGTGCTAACACAACAATACGTACCTATAACACGCACGTAAGCTTCATCAAACATCGTGGATATGGAGGTGTTACTTTAGAAATTTTCAGTTATTTCTTGGAAAAGCAAAGGTAAGTAACATTAAGCCCGCAGTTCAAACAAGTTAAATTATGGAAAGTACTTTAATGGTTATCGGACACCTGTAATATCTTTGGTTGATGCCTACCATTTAGGTATTATCGGGAGCACTTTACAGTAAGTGCGTTCGTGGGCAGTTTATTTAAAATTAAACAAATTGTGATTTACGCATTCCTTTGGGTAATAAATAAATACAGAGGAGAGTAACGCTATTATCGACATTTGTTTTCTCAAAGTTCTACTCAGTGTCGGACTGAAGTGCCTGGGCACTCGGAAAGTTTTCAATCCAAAATGTGGCCCTCATGTCACGTAAGATCCTATATTTTTGAAAAGCTAGAATTTGCCAGTGCTAACTAAGCCAAACTCTGACTTTTAACTTCAGTTTTTTACTTAACTAAGCTGCTGCTCATAAACAAGGTTACGGCATATGGAAACAAGTTGAATTGATGCAACTTTTTCAGTGAGAGAGGTAGCTGTTTTTAAGTGAAAATTTTCAGAAGAGTAATTAAATAAGCTTTTTCAGAATTCTGAAATTGTCAACAATTTCATTTCAAACATCGTCTGAAAATTAACATAAAAATATTCATAAAAATATCAAACCTTCAGCTGAAATTTTCGGGAAGCAAACTTTCTTTTCTTCCCTTTGCTTATTTATTGTGAAAGTAATTTTAAGCCCCGATCAAAAATCCAGCCTTAAAATCGCTACAAAAATTTAAAGTAACTAAAATTCGATGAAGTTTTCAGGAACAAAGCTTGACCTTTGCAAGGTTTTATTTTTAATTTATTTTTAAAAATAAATTTGAAAAGATTAGTCTTCTAATTTCGGAATGTTTCGGGACGTTTAGCCTAAAATCCAACATTTTTAAGACTGCATACCTTTAGATTGGTTGAAAAGGCTGATTAAACATAAGCAGGGGCTTTTCAAAATATTTCCTAAAAAATTCTTTATTCTAAACGAGTTTTCTAAGCAAAATCTAAGCCTTTTCAGGTTGAATATTTATAGACTGCCTGAAAAAACATAGAAATTCATCTGATTTTTCAGGAGTTCGGCACTGAACTTAAACTTAAAACTTTTCATATTATTTTTTTAGTTCCACTGTAACAACCATACAGAACGAAATTACGAGTAATTAATGGTTCTTGTTCGAGGTGTTACATCAAACTCGAAGTCGTAATTACCTTAATTAATTTATAATTAATTAGTTCCTAAAATAGGCAGAGGCCTTTCCGGACTAAAATATTCCAGTAAAAATGCAAAATTCAGGCCAATGGATCAGATTTAACAATTAATTTCCTAGTTACAGATATATTTATTTAAAGAAGAGTTTTAAGCAATGTCGGAAAATTTCAAAGGTAATCAGATTTTTCAGGTTGAACATTCATAGGTTGTCAGAAAAAAAAACAGAGAAATTCCGCTGATTTTTCAGGAGTAAAACAAATAACTTCTTAGTTGGAAAAATGGTTGATAATTTTCTTTAAAAAGAGTTTAAACGATTTTCTGAAATTTTAAAGCTCTTTGAGGATTTCCCTAAACATAATCTGAAACTTTCAGGTTGAATGTTCTTAGGTTACCTGAAAAACTAAGAGGTTTCTTGGTTAAGACAAATTATTACTATTTTACCGAGTTTAAAGAAGTCTTAGAAATTTCAGGAGTTTTCTCGAACACAGGCTGAATGTTCTTAAACTTCCTGAAAAAATTAGGAATTACAGTGGATTTTTCAGGAATACAACCATTTACTTCTTAGTTGATCAGAATTATTGATATTTTCATTAAAAAGTAAAATTAAACAATTTTTGAAAGTTTCAAAACTATTTCCGGGTTTGCTCGAACATAATTTTTCAGACCGGTTACCTGAAAAAATAAGGAAATTCAGGCGAATTGTAAGAGGCAAAACGATTAATTTCTTGGTTAATACCTACAAATTATTCTTATTTTAATTTCAAAATCGAGTTTTAGAAATTTCAGCAGTTCCCTCAGACAGAGGCTGAGCCTTTTCAAGCTGAATGTTCTTAGGCTTCCTGAAAAAATAGGGAATTACAGTTGATTTTGCAAGCAAAACGATTTCAATCTTAGTTGCCAAAAATTGTTGTACTTATACTTTGTAGTTTAAAAATTACTTCGAATATTACATAATTTAAAGCTACTTTTTCATGAAAATTTTTGGCCCTGCTTATTTTCACTTTATTGCACAAAATGGTACCATATTATTACGCGAAGCAAGTGGAACTAGCACTCTGTAAGCATAAGATTTTTAGAGTCAGAAGTTTAGCATAAACTACGGCTTAATTGTAGTGTGAATTGACTTAAGTCATATTTTAAGTTAGCTTAACTAAGCTGCTGGCATTAATTTTATTTAGATGATTCCTGGAAATTCCCCCTTTGCTATGTTTTAAAATCCAAAAACTAACCAAAAAACATTTTCGGCTGTTTTTTTAGGTTGAAACATCAAAAACTCATCAAACAAAGCTCCTTGCAATTCGTTTCTTGAAACGCTTTGAAAGACAAATAAACCAACAAAAAATAAAACCCAGCTCTGTACAGCAACATCTGTGCTTATTTAAAATTATGTTCGTGTCGCTTAATTAATTACTTCCTTTTATTCAAAGAAAAATTAATAGTCGATAGACAGAAACGAGACAAAAGACAAAATAAAATGTAATCGTTTATCTTAATGTTTTCTTTTATAATTTAAACTTACGTGGGGTCCCACTTAAGCAAATTTAAGAATAAACAGGAAGATGATAAATTAAATTAATAACGTTAATTGTCTCGAACGAATGCGGGATTATTTATTTAACATTTTTTAGAAAATATCGTCCTCTTTTCTAATTTATAGCTGACCACGGCAATTCTAAAATCTCGATCTTTAATTAATAATTAATTAGAATTAGATTGGAATCAAATGATGAAGTTGGGGTACTGTAAATTGTTAAATCAAAGTGTAAAATCTAGACCGATTCTAATTATCATAAAGTAATCTTGATTAGCTCGCAGGCAAATTAATAATTTATAAGAAAATACATCTTCAATTCGATTCTCTTAGACGTTTCTAACTACCTTATTGCACTATTTACGACAATCACATAACGTGGAATACACCTATGCAAATTATTGTTTGTTGTATTTGAAACCTCTATTGTTCTGCAATTATTAAGGTACGCCAAATATCTTCACAATATTTTAAAATTGATTAACAATTTAGAGGATCTGGAGATTCGATTTTTGTATATCTAACAAACATTTTGCTTTTTTTTACAAGCTTGTGAAATTCATGCAAGATGCTACCTATATATTTAAGATAAAAACAGGCATTTGCCTTAATTAATCGTTTGATTTTTATAATTAAAATGAATAATTTTGTCTAACTCATAGCGTTTTCCACCTCCAAGCACTCAGTGCGCACCGAGTGCGCACCAGCACCAATCGAGTGATAGCTAGCACTCATCCGGTTGTGAATTCAAACTAAAAAAGTGCTGACGTGGAACATACTGATGTTTCAGTAGTTCCAATGTTTTGGCGCGCTAAGCGATTGTTTGAAAGTTTATGTCATATTTCGTATTCCTATAGAATATGGACGTATCATTTAAAGTTAACGGTAAAATGCTTAATTTACGAATAGAAGCCGAACAGCATGACTTAATGTTCAAGCTAACAAGTGAGTAGCACAAAAATATATAGTATAAATAGAAACAGTTTTGATATTTTAAGTAAAACAACATTGTGACATGTCATAATAATTAAAGATATACTGAAACTGCCCAATTTAGCTAATAAGATGTATTAAATTGCTAATTATTTTTATATTTTAGATGATGACGACTTCACAGTTAATTACATTAAATCGTTAATTGAAAATAACTTTATAAAAATACAGGGTGATCTTCGTATAATTACACGGATTGAGGGTGATGAGTAAGTGACTTAAGTATATCTATTAAAAATATGTATTGTTATTGTCAAAAAAAAGGTGGTACAACTTTTATACCTTAATTTTTTTCCAATTAATAGCTGATAAATGATAATCATATCATAAGCTTTTTTTATAGAGCTATAAGAGATATCGTTGCCACAGAAAACAAAATTATTTGCAATCTATAATATTTGCTGTGTTCTATTTTATTTCATTGTAAATATTTGTAATAACATAATTATTAAGTGGTTTAAAATAATTTAATATGAGTTTATTTATTTTAATTTAGAGAAGTATCATTATTTAATAAGGGCGATGATAAAGAAGTAAATTCTAATCCAGGAAAAGAAGAAAGTGATCAACGTGATTACTGGGGAGATCCAGGGACTAAGTTTCTTCTAGATAAATATGAAATGTATCTACCCATGGTGGGACCATTAAAAAAGTTCAAAAAGAAGAAGGCTCTATGGGAACAAATCTCCAAAGATTTGCAAAATGTATTAAATATTTCTAAAACACCCATGCAAGTGGAAAATAGATACAAAACACTATTAAAAAGAAAAAAGAAAGCGGTGGAACATAATCGCCGTACTGGCGAATCTCCAGTAGACGTACCATTTGAAGACGAGTTGGCAAAAATATCATCGCAGGATGATAGTATTGAGCCAGAGGTATTAGTAAGTGCTAATAAACGACAAATAGTAAAGCAGACAACTATGGCTATTGCTGGTCTTAGATCAACAAAGAAAATAAAAACAGTACAGGAAACTTTGATAGAAATTCATCAACAAAAAGAAGAAGCTCGAGAAAGAAGACATCAAGAGAAAATGGAACTCATTCGAGCCTTTCTCCAAACAGTAGAAAATAATAAAGAGTAGTCATATCTAATTCTTTTTTGTTATTATGTTTTATAGTTAAGTGTGTTAATTGATATGTAGCAGTAGGTTAGTAAAAAGTAAGACTGACATTCAAAATATAAACAATAGAAAGTAGAGTTACTCTGTATTTTCTTTAGTTTAATGTTCATTTTTTACAATATATTAAATAATGTCATTTACATTGTCTTTGTAAATTATTAGTAATTCAAATGGTATTTCACATATTATCAAATGATTGCCTGATAATATTTCTCTTATCTTCTCCTAGTCTTCGTAGATGTGTCTCATTATCATAAGGTAAATTATGAAGATCTAATAATTCATGTTGAATTTCCTCTTCATGTTGAATTTCCTCATCCATAAAATCTCTATTGTCAATGCATAGATTATGCAGAACGCAACATGCAATAACAAATTCTGAAATTTTTAAAACAGAATGCAAATCTAAATGCAGCAATTGTCGAAAACGTCCTTTAAGGATTCCAAATGCATTCTCAATTAATACTCTAGTTGCACAAAAATGTTTATTAAATTTTCGTTGACTAAGAGTCATATTTCCAAAATCCTTATATGGTACCATCAACCATTCTCTTAATGGATATGCACTATCACCTAATATATGATATTGTTTACCACATACTTCGGGCAAATTACTATAAATATCGGAAAGCTTCAGCACTCTTGAATCGTGAATTTTTGCTGGTGCACCAGTAAATACATCAATAAATTTTTTGTTGAAATCACATATCCCTTGCAGTGTAACAGCAGTAACGTCATGGCGGTTGGTATATGTGGACCTTATTTTATGTGCTGGTGTTCTTATATTAATTGATGTGCCATCAATACACCCCAACACATTTGAAAAGTTAGAAATCTAAAATAAATTTTAAAAAACTTCAATATTGTTTTCGTAGAATTACCTTTAAAAATTCTGAGGCAACATATTCTTTCTCCTCAGGTAACTGAGGAAACTTTATAACTTTTGGAGCAATATCTATCAAAAAATTTGTGACCCGCAAAAGTTGCCGAAATAGAGTTGTTGTACCTATACCAAATCGCTGGGCTACTTCTCGTAGGGAGGTTTTATTACCAGCAAACCTGTAACATAATAAGTGTATTAAAAATATAAGTAGTAAACACAGTTTTAATAGGCTTACCATAAAAAAGACAACACATGATTTTCGGCGGTAATAGCCTGACTTTTGTAGGGTTCTTTCGGGTAATACTTTGAATTTTCATACTGTTTCGTTAAACAATTAGCGGTCGATCTTTCCATACGAAAATTTCTTTTAAACTAGAATGTCAAGCACTGAAATGCATTTTACGAACAACAGTTATTTATAACCTACATCTCTTTCGGAAAATTTATAAACTACTTCTTCGATGAAGTTCTTTATACTTGGAATTTTGTATTTGTCTAAATTTGCCAGCACAGGAATGAATTCTTCATCACTACTAGATGATGACGAGAAGAAAACGTCGGCAATAATTGCTTGGCGCGACATTTTTTAGTTGCACTGGTTTTGACACCGTCAAAAAACCTGGTGCTAAATTTACGCACTGAGTGCAAAAAAACTGCACCCATTTTAGGAGGTGGAACATGCAACAGTGCAATAAGTTGCCCGCGGTGCATAGGTGAAACATGCTGAAATTGGCCAGTGCGCACTGAGTGCAGCCAGTGCAGTAAGGTGGAAAACGCTATCAATTAAAGACATTCCTTTATACGGAAGCTTCACAAAGGGCAATAAAAAAAGCCTCTATTTTTGGAAACACAGTATTATACTTATCTTGATAATCAACACAGTTTTAAAACTATTTCTGAACTGGAAAAGTGACAACGCAACAAAACTCACAAACCTTGAATAATATAACAGGTTAAACTATAAAGGAGTACGGTTCATTACCGTTCGTATGAGCTTGTGAAAACGTTGAAATTCCGAGTACCGCCAACAATTTATAATTTTGTGACACTTTCTTGGATTTAAGTCGGCTCATGACACATGGGACATAAGGTGTGCAGGTTATGCACTTGCACGCTCCGTAAAGCTTGTCAGTAAAACGCATTTAAATTTCACGAAATTACCGAAATTACTTTAATAGCTGAATTGGCAGGAACCACCTTTCTTGGTAGTCATTAAATCAATCAATTCAAAAAACGTCCCGTGTTGATAACAAGGTGTTGCGAAATTAATAAGCTTATAAAAATGTAAAGAGCACGAATGGTGAATTAATTAATTAATTCAATTACAAAGTAATCCTGAAACATTAAAATGTTAATAATAGCCTGGAGTAATAACCAAAATGTCGTAAAATCTGTTTGTAAGAGTAAAACAGAAGCTGAAATAGTTTTCCAGTTGTCAGCTGTCAATGGGAAAATCGTTTAACTTTTGGTTCGAATTTTTCTTTGTATTTTAGGCCTCTCATTTTATTAGATGAAGTTCAGGTTTTTTAAATTTTTGTTTATTTTGGGGCTTCATTTTTCAAGCCTGAATTCGAAGATTCAGATTTAAAATCCGAACTTAACTAAAATTTTTATAAGCGCTGGCTTTTTCAGGTTGTATATTCTTAGATCGCCTAAAAAAACAAAGACAAATTCGGCCGATGTTATAGGAGTAAAACGTATTCAAATTTCAGTGAATGAAGCTTTGGTACAATCTTTGAAAAACTAAAAGTTGCCAGTAGTAAGCCAAACTCTGACCTTCAACACAATTTTTTTTATTTATCGAAGCTGTTGTTCATGAAGCTTCAGCATACTGAAACAAGTTTTTCAGGCGTTTATCTGAAGCTTATCTCACTATAACCTACGTCAAAAACAAAAATTAAAAAATGTCAACCTTCTAAAGCCCGAAGGTGAAAATTTCCAGAAGAAGCTTTTTCGGAATTCTGAAATTTCAAACATCGGCTGAAAATTAAAATAAACATATTCAGGAAAAATGTTAGATCTACAGAAAAACGAAATATTCTTCATCGGGTGGAATTCTCAGGAAGGAAACTTTGCTTTTCTTTCAGGATTTTTTATTTTATTTACAGAAAAAGTTTTAACAACCGGCGGGAGCTACAGCTTTAATATCGCCACAAAAAATTTAAACTAGCTAAAACTCGTAGAAAACACCCGTAATGCAATTTTGAGGAAGGAAATTTGACCGTTTCAAAAGTTTCTTTTTCCATCTGTCAATTTAAAAGTTAATTTGAAAATATTAACCTCCTAATTTCGAAATCTTCCAGGAAGTTTATCTTAAAAATCAACATTTTTCAGGTTGCATACCTTTTTATTGATCTAACACACAAAAAATTGATTCGAAAATAAGCAAAGGCTTTTCGGGACAAAATATCTAAAAAAATCGGGTGAATACTTTTAGATGTATGCTCCGCGGGTGGCCTATCCACTCACTGAAAATAATTATGAATCGAAACACAGTGGTTGAGTAGAGAAGTTAGGCGGTTGTCCAAGGCATGGTGTTTACCACACCACCCCGTGCGGATAGCATCCGAGACAACTAAGGTATGAAAAGTGACTTAGGAGGGCATTAGTACCAACACCTTTACCTTAGCTTACTTTTTTACTTTTAGATGTAGTTTCCTAGCTAAGAAAAATTATATTTAAAATCAATGGTATATTTATTTAAAAATACTTTTAAACAATTTCAAAGCTCCTCAGGAATTTCTTTAAAAAGTTTTCTCTGGTTGATTAATCTGGGGTTGCCTGAAATAGAAAAATTCAGGTTAGATTTTCAGGAATAAGTCTTAGAAACAGTATTAATATTTTTATTTGAAAATGACTTTCAAAACTCTTCAAGAATTTCCTTAAACATAAACTGAAATTTTCAGGCTCTATATTCGTAGGTAACCTGAAAGATTGGCAAGTTACATATTATTTTTTAGGTGTAAAACAACCACATCCTCATTTAATAAAAAATTTTGGCATTTTTATTTAACAATGCGTTTAACAGACTTTTTGAAATATCTAAACTTTTCAGGAATTTCTTAAACAAATTTTCAGGCCGAATCTTCTTAAATTACCTGAAAAATTGGGAAGTTTCAGTGATGCGTTAAGAGTAAATCGATTACTTTTTAGGGATTTCCTTAACCATAATTTTCAGGCTAAATGTTCTTAGGTAACCTAAAAGATTAACAAATTTCAGATGATTTTTTAGATGTAAATCAATTACCTTCTGAATTAATAAAAATTATTGTCATTTCTACTTAACAACGCGTTTAACCGACTTGTGAAATATCTGAACTTTTCAGGGGTTTCCTTAAACAAATTTTCAGATCGAATCTTCTTAAATTACCTGAAAAATTAGTAAGATTCAGTGATGCGTTAAGAGTAAATCGATTACCTTAATGCTTAATAAAAATTATTGATATTTCTGTTTAACAACGCACTAAAACAATGTTCTGACATTCCTAAACTTTTCAGGGATTTCCTTAAACAAAATCTGAACTTTTCAGGCTAAATATTCTTAGGTAACCTGAAAGATTGGCAAGTTTCCAGCGATTTTTTTTAATAAAAAATACAAACTAAAATGTTCAGGGCGAATGCTCTTATGTTACCTGGAAAATAAAGGTGTTTCAGGTGATTCTTTAGGAATTAACCGATTGCCATTTTAATTAATAAAAAATTATTGATATTTTTGTTTATAAACGAATTTAAACGATTTTCTGAAATTTTAAAACAATTCAGAAGTTTCTTTAAAATGAAACTGACATTGTCAGACCAAATTTTCTTAGATTACGTGAAACTTTGGGAAGTTTAAAGTGATTCTTTAGGAGTAAACTGATTAGCTTCTTAGTTTATAAAAATTATCGCTATTTCTATTTAACAACATGTTTAAACGATTTCTAATTTCTAAAATTTCTTTTCAGGGGTTTCCTTAAACGTAATCTGAAATTTTTTGGGTTAACAGACAAACTAGGCACTTTCAGATGATTCTTCTATTCTTCAGGAGTAAGCCGACTACGTTCTTAGTTAATAAAAATATAGCTATTTTAAACGTTTAAACGATTTCTAACTTCTAAAATTTCTATACTTTTCAGGGGTTTCCTTAAACGTAATCTGAAATTTTCTGGGCTAACAGAAAAACTAAGTACTTTCAGATGATCCTTCAGGGGTAAGCCCTCTACGTCCTTAGTTAATAAAATTATAGCTATTTTAAACGTTTAAACGATTTTTGGAAGCGTCCAAACTTTTTACGAGATTCCTCGTAATAGGTAGAGTTTTTCAAACTAGAAGTTTCGAGGTTACCTGAGAAATAGAACAATTCAAGCGGCTTTTTCAGGAGTACAACTTTTTAAGTTGTTGGTTAAGATCAAAACCAAATTTTGGAAATTTCAGGAGTTTTCTCAAACATGGGCTGATCATTGCAGGCTGTGTACTTAAGCTTCTTAAAGAAAAGGGAATAATTGTCGATATTTAATAAAGATTATTGGTATTTTCATTAAACGAGTTTAAACAATTATTGAAAAGTTCTAAGTTTTCTCAAAAACAGGCTGAGCTTTTTCAAGCCGAAGATTCTTAATTTATCTGAAAAAATAAGAAATTTCAGGCGACTTCTTTAAGAAGAAAACAATATAAATTTTATATTGTTTAGAAATTATTTATTAGTTAGGAAAATTAGCTACATATATTTTTATTGAAACACAGGTTTAAACGTTTTTCTGAAATTTAGAACACCCTGTATTTTCACCTTAACAACCATATAGAACGAAATTACGAGTATTTAGTGGTGGCTTGTTCAAGTTGTTACGTCAAACTGAAAGCGGTAATTACCTTAATTAATCTATAATTAGTGGTTAAAAGGGGTAGTGAATTTGAAAATTAAAAATTGCTTTCTTCCGGTAATGTTTTGATACGTTTTCGAGAACGTGTTAATGGTACAAGCTTTCGGGTTCTTGCATAAGGGAAACCATAAAATTATCGTTTTCAAGTAGACATGCATGCGACTTTAATAACAAGTTTTAAGGTGAACTCATATACGTTCTTATCTTGAAATTAATCGAAAACTCACTTTCGTGATGGTTTTGCGGGATATTAATAATTACTCACTAATTTACTCATTACAGCTTCGGCAGTCCGCCCTGTAAATATCCCGCTGCCCACTACTGCATTTGTCTTTATTAGGAACGCTTCTTTGCTGCATGTGTGGTCGCTATCAACTATCATATTTACTGTTTTCTTCTTTTTTGCAAAATTTATTCAAAATTACTTTCTCATCCAGCATGCAAATAGTTACTTTGGGATGTTTTAAGGAGTACAGAAAATTAAAAAAGGGGAAACCGAAAATAGCAACAAGTTTCACTGGAATATCTAACGATAATTAATTAGAAAATCGCATAATCGTAGTGACTGTTAATGAGCGAAGATATTCTTGTATCAGATGGAACGGGCAAAGCAATTGCATCGTGGGCGTAGAGTGTAGGAGGGTGTTAAGTTGGGTCGAGATTGAGCGTGTTGATACTGCAAGTGACATGTTATCCGGTACAACGCACGTTCCAACGATTTATTACTTTAACAACTAATTTAGTTCTTATGAAAAGCTCATTTGTGTTCCGTGAAGAGCACGAAAACAATGGTAATGTTTGTTTGACTATGCAGTCATAATAACACGTGAGATGCAATCACTTCAGCTTATGGAACGCATCTCAAAACTAACAACAGAACAGATAAGTTTGAATTAATTAACACCTCGTTTGTTTGTTCCAAACTAACATATTTTAACAGTCTAGAAAATTATTAAGACGTGTTTAAACTATTGCCAAATCAATTTAAAACTTCCATAAATAAAACTGAAGGAGCCCAACGACCAAATTTTTATATTAAATAACAATCAAAAGGATGTTTATTATTTACTATACTATACTAACAGACATAAAATACTGAAATTCAGCCTATTATTTTGTAACATAAAGTATACATCGTTCACTTATTATTAGACCAGTAATTGACGATAAATACGTTGGTAAGGAACATTAAATTTTACCCATTTTAAGTTATGTATTTAGATTTTTATGAAACACTCAGCTTCTCCTAAAACAAACCAAGTTTTCTGATATTAAACTGCAGCAACATTTGTTGCAAAGTTAGCAAAAAGAAATACCAACGTAATAAACTGAAGTCATAGCCAACTGTTGGCCAAATTTGGAGTGAACATCATATAAACTAAAAGAAAAATAGATTCGTTACAGTCTACAGCTAATCCATAATCCATAACCTGGAATTGTGTTAAATTGAATGTTTTCAGGGCTGTCCATAGGGGGATGCAGCTTATATGGGGCCCCCAAAGCGAACATATGACGCAATATACGTTCTTTTTTTCGAATACTGTTATTATTAGGGCCCCAAAAAAGTTTTTTGCACCCGGGCCCCTTCATAGAGAAGGCCGGCCCTGATGTTTTTATTTGTAGTTCGACGAATGTCTTCATTACCAACGTAATAAACCGAAGTCATGGGTAACTGTTGTTATATAATAAATAATAATATAATAAAAACTGAACAGTGTATAGACAAAAAAAGCAGATTCCTAGCAGTTTAGAGCTAATTTATGACTTGGAACTGTGTTAAACGGGGTATTTTTACTTTAAAGTAAGACTAATGCTTCTCCTCCTCCTTCCATAGAGTTTCATACTGGAGTTTATATAGTTATTAATATCGATTGTGTCGCTAGTTCAATGCGGAATGTCTTCATTGCCAATGTAATAAACTGAAGTCATGGCGAACTATTGTTCGACTAAGAAATGAACAGTGTGTGTTACGGCCTTTTTGAATTTTACGTATATTTAGTATAATATGGCACTGTTTTTCGAAGTTAAAAGCCGGTCCTGAAGCTTGCAGAATTTGCAGCAACTAATTTCAAATCAGCACATTCCTTTTCGATAGCAAAGTAATTCAAAGAAATCCTAAATGCATGACTAAATATGGTAATGTAATAGGTATTGATTCGTTTGATTTCGTCATCGTAAATTCGGGGAAGCCCCGGTTGATCATGAGGATCTTGTAAGGTTTCATCCCCGCGCACGAAGTCGCATTTCCCTATCTCCCTATAACATCTTTCGTTTTACGAAACAATAGAAAAAGCACCTCAGAGCATAACCAGCTGTCAACATCGATAGTCGTGCATTACCGTTCCCGGATTATTTTTGGTAGAGATTCCCGTTTTACGATTGGCCTCTCATTACCGGTAGTTTTCGGGGAAAACTACATTACGATATTATTGTCGGATAATCCCAGAGGGTGTCTTAGAGTTCTGTGTTGGGAAGTTCCGTTAAAGTGGCGTTGGCGAAGTTACCGTTTCCTCGCAGTTCTTCGTTCTTTGGATTAAACCATCTACCAGTGAGGCTGAGGGCACCTTGTTGTCTTCACACCTGCCTCCGGAAGAAGGATTCCATTCCCTTCTTTTACGCTGACCGCTGCTATATCTCTCCCTGGGTTACTATCGCTTCCAAGGGCTACCACTAACAAAGCTTTTCCCAGGTAAAAATATTGACTTAGGCTGCCTTTGCTGCCGACTGTGAGTATACCGATCCAAGCTTTAGTTTAGTAGCCGATTTCTGGTCAATCTGTTTGATCCTGCGGTATTGTGTTGAAGGCTTTGTGAATCGCCTTTAGGCAGCTTTTGTATTCACATTGCAAAGGTTGAAGACCACTGTCAATCAGAGTTGGCTAGTTGTTTTATTAATTTTGGTGATTTACTCGTGGAAAGGCATTAATTAAATTTATTGTCAGTAATTTCAAGTATTTCAAGCGCGCTTTTTCTTTTGTTTATTTTGTTCGGTAAAGGGTAAAGTGTTAAGTCTTAAACCAGTGCGTATTACGTTTTGTTTTAGAGTTAATAATTTAGAAACATTGCGAATTGCCGTGACGATTACGTATTTCATGTTGCATGTGTGTAATCATTTGTAATAGAATTTTTAGTTTAAGTTTTGTAATTGACATCATCATTCGTTTACTGCGATTAAGGGAACCTAGTTCTGAATTATATTTGCCTTACGCTAAATAAATGTGGTCTCCCTTAATCACCTTTTTATATAACCTAAAATTAATTTATGAACCCCTTTTGTGTCATATTTTGAATTTTACTTGCATTCATTAAATTTCAGTGTTAATTCATTCTTGCCTTATTATTTGTGTTTATTGTGTTCACTTTAAGGTATTGGTGTATAGCCTTGTGAGCCTTTCTGCCAGTAGAAGTCTTTTATTTTAGTAAGTAACGGTAAGTATCTCCAGTAGTAGGGTGCAGCAATCCCCAACCCCTTCGAGCCCAGAGGAACAATCTGCGTAGTACGTTCTTCACTAACGTCTTGGGTGATTCTTTTCCGTAGTGGTGCCCTCTCTACCGTTTACGATCATCTCCCTTGCAGGGTTTTAAGTGTTACGACCCACCCCTTCTTTACTGTTAGCCTAGCCGCGTGCTACCGATTTTGACATCGCTATATATGTGTCGTAGTGCGGGTTTTGCCCGTGACATGTGTAGAGTAAAAGAAAAACATATTCGTTACAGTTTCAAGCCAATTTATAAGCTGGAACTATATTAAATGGGATACATGTCTTTTAACTACCAACTTATTACGCTGAAATAATACCTAATTATTGTCCAAATCAACAGTAAGAACAGTGTGTAGGCTAAAAGAAATATGTTTTTCAACAGTACAGTAACAAAATAAAGATAATTTATAACCTGGAACTGTGTTAAACAGGCGTTTTTAATTTTTTTAATATGTCATGACTGACTGTTGCCTAAACGAGATGAAGAATTAAATGAAAAACAGATTCGTTGATGTCCCAAGCTAATAATATAACCTGGAACTATCTTAAACAGGGTGCTTTTAGTTTTAAGTTACACAAACACCTTTTCAGTGCCAACACAATACACTGAAGTCATGGCTAACTGTTTCCCAAATAAGAAGTGAGTATACTAAAAGAAAGATAGATTGTGATTTCTAACTCGGAAGTGTGTTAAACTGGGTGCTTTTCCTATTTAAGTTAGACAAATATCGTTTCCTCACCAACGTAATAAACTGAAGTGATGGCTAACTGTTATCCAAATAAAATTATAAACTAAAAACGACAGTTTCGTTAGATTTTGAAGCTGATCTATAACCTGCAACTGTGTTAAACAGGGTATTTTTAATGTAAAGTTGGGCAGATATCTTCATCACCAACGTAATAAACTGAAGTCATGGTTAACTGTTGTCCAAACAAGAAGTGAATAGTGTATATACTAAAAAAAAGCAGATTCGATACAGTTTGAAGCTAATTAATAACCTGGAACTGTGTTAAATTGAGCACTCCTAATTTAAATTGAGCGTTTTTAATTTTAATTTGGACAAATATCTTTAATTGCCAACGTAGTAAGCTGAAGTCATGGCTAACTGTTCTTCGACTAAGAGCTGAACAGTGCAGTTACAATTCGAAACTAACCTGCAACTGTAGTTAAATTGAGTGCTTTAATCTTATGTTGGGCGAATGTCTTTTTGTTACCAATGTAATAAACTGAAGTCATGGCTAATTATCATCCAAACAAGAAATGAGCAGTGTATAAACTAAAACGAAAACAAATTCGTTACAGTTTAAAGCTAGTTTATAACCTGAAACTGTGTTAAATGGGATGCTTGTAATTTTAAGTTAGACAAACATATTTTCCTTACTAATGTAATAAACCGAAGTCCTGGCTAACTATTTCCAAATAAGAAGTGAGCAATGTATAAACTAAAAAAACAGATTAAAGCTAATTTATAACCTGGAACTGTGTTAAATGAGCGGCTTTTATTTGTAAGTTAGACAAACTAAAATCATGGCTAATTGTTGTTCAAACAAGAAGTGAACTGTGTATAAACTATTAGTTTAAAGTTAATTTATAACCTGGAATAGTGTTACATGGGGTGCTTTTAATTCTAATTAGGACAAATGCCTTCATTATCAGCATAATAAACTGAAGCCATGGCTAACTGTGGTCCAAAAAAAGAAGTGAACAGTGTATGGATTAAAAAGATTCGTTACAGTTTAAACCTAATTTATAACCTGGAACAATGTTAAACGGGGTGTTTTTAATTCGGCACCTTGATTAGTGACGTATTCCTTAATCCTCAGAAACAGATCAGGCAAAGCTTTAACGGCGAGTTGTAGATCGAAGTGTATAATAACCGAAGGTGAAAGGTCCCATCAATCTTGGACCAAAGTTAGACGGGTTATGAAATCAATTAGTGGACCTGCTATATGCAACCTGCTCGAAGCTATGTGGGGTATTTAGATAAATTTAGATATTCCGATTAGATATTCCTAATTAGTATACAGGTGCATGTGACCGCTGCCCAAATCCGTAATGATTATGATTTAAAAGACAAGATGGATTCGATAGATTTGAAGGTTTTACAAGTCCCACATGTTGCAAGAAATCGCAGCGGTTTTTTTTTTGACGTTCGAACTTACGCTCATTCATCATAGATAAAATTATGCATTTTATTAATAGTTGTTTGTATCTTAAGCACAACGCTCCTTGGAGAATCCTGTTGGTTGTCGTAATACAATTTGTTATTCTATAAGCTTGGTGACAAATACTTCATGAGCTCATTTGCATGATTATCAGTCTTATTGCAAAATATAGGTTTTGTCGAATCTTGTCGAACACGGGTCGTAATTCATTAACATAAAGATACAGTTGATTATTTTGATTTAAGATCGTATGCGTGATGTGTTTCTCTAACTCTTCTGACGAGTTACAGCTAAAACTATGTCCGTTTCAAAAACAAAATGTCTTGTCCAAGTACGATATTTATTATACAGCTTACACAACATGTAGCGAGCTATTTTCGAATAAGTAAAAAAAGAAAGAAAAAATTCCTACCATCAGCTTCTACTTTAAATTTTTTACAACCATTTAAAAAGATTTATTTTTAAAAAATTTGGAACAGTTAGCTTAACAGTATATGGTAAATTCTTTAATAAAATTCTTACAAATGAATTATTAGATCTGCAAATTAAATAATATTTTTTCGACAAATATCTCCGTCAACCAAACTTTTATAAATCAAATCTAGAAACTTACCAAAGAATAAACAATGTTTAGAGGAGCAACCTTTATCAAATGTATAATTCAAGTGACAAGTTTGACCTGTCAGAATTTGTGTAATTTTAATCCTTTTTTATAGAATGTGGTTGCAGTAGACATGCATCAAATTACTGGGTCCACAACATATAACTTTTCTTTAACGCAAATATTTCGCCTAACTTTTAAACATTTTGAAATTCCCGAAGAAACTGTTTTACCAAAAAGTATATAGATAAGTGCTTGGTAGTGTAAACTCAATCAGGCTTTGGTAAACTCTTTAAACTAGATTTGACGCAACAACCTTCATTAGTTTTAAAACTTTTAATAATAAATCACAAAACTAACAGTAACAACTGTCTTAACAGTATTACAACACACGATAAATGTTACAATATTTTTCTGTGAGTATTACAAAAGGATATGCATCGAGTTACATTTACAAGTCAATCGCAAATAACCAAACATAGCCGCCTATGACATCCGATTTATTTTCGAATGCAACCAAGTGTTTTTCTTTTGCTCAACACACCCACACGGCTTTTATTTTAAGTAAATATAAGTAACCTTCATACACCTATTTTACATGCCTATCCACATGGGATATCTGTTCGACGTACACAAAAGCTAATGGAAACGTGATCGACTTAGCTCCCACGCGGCAAGGCTGTTGATTAAGCAAACGCTAGTTGTCAAAACTAAGAAGTTAAACCGAACATGCTCCTGCTGTTCGGCAGTGGCGTCGTGGGTAAACTTTTCGTGTGAAACTGCTTAAATAATCGAACTGTTCGTGTATCGTTCATCACGGATACAACCTTTTATGACCCTTATTGAAAGAGGAAAATTTATATCTGTACTAAATGACAGCTGCATTATTGATGTTAGTACACTTACCGATGTTAATTTTTCGTCTTGTGAGAATTATTTGTCGTACAACAAATATTCAGTTTTGGTGTATTGAATATCGACTCCCACAGAGAGGTTTAAGTAGAAAATTTTTGGTACTTTTTAACGCTCGTGGATCGTTTAATAGTTTTAATTCCGTTTGTTACAACTTGATCCACAAATAAAAGAACAAAATAAAACCTTCAAATGGAATTTTCAAAATTTTGAAAAGAAATTACAAAATATTTCGATTCGGAGAAATTAATTAACGAAACCGAAACTCAAGTTTGGATCCAAATTTCACCTCTCAGTCAACATTCAAGCTTCAAATATCGAACCCTTATTCAAAAAAGCTGTGTACCAAAGTTTCAAAACTAACACTTCACTTCAATTTGAAGTATTTAAATGTTGGATATGCTTCAACAATCTCTTCCTTTTTGACATTTGTACTACAAATATCGAGTTTAAACACAACTTTTGAAGAGAAGTTTCAAAATATTTCGACCTTCAGGAATTAATTAATAAAAACAATTACACTGAATTTCTTTGAAACTCATATTTAGATTCGAATTTCGAGTCTCCGTTTCGATTCAAGCTTCGAATATGAAACCCATCTTCAACTTTCAAAAAAGCTGTGCCAAAGTTTCAAAACTAACACAATTTCCAACTTAAAAGCTTTCAAATCTTGCATACTCCTTAACAATCTCTTATTGTTTGATATTTTTAACTGCAAATACAGGGCCTAAACGCAACTTTTGAAGAGAAATTTCAAAATATGTATTTCGGTTCTGAGAACTTAATTAATGAAATCAATTACACTGGAAACACCTTTGAGACTCAAATTTGGATTCAAATTTTGAGTCTCAGTCCGGATTCAAGTTTCGAATATCAATCCCATACTCAAATTTCATAAAAGAAGTGCCAAAGTGTCAAAACTAACGCAATCTTCAATTTGAACTCACATAAATTTTGGATACTCCTTAGAAATCTCTTATTGTTTGATATTTTTAACTACAAATATCGGACTTAAACACAACTTTTGAAGAGAAATTTAAAAATATTTAGACTCTTGGAACTCAAATTTGGGTTCGAATTTGGAGTCTCAATTCGGATTCAAGCTTCGAATGTTAAACCCATATTCAAATTTCAGAAAAGCTGTGCCTAATTTTCAACCTGAAGTCTCTAAAATTTTAGTTTGTCCTGCTTCCTCAGTCGTTGTTTGTCTACTGCTGGACATAGACCTTCACAAGTCGTTACCAAGCTTTTCTGGATCCATATATTTCTCGCAATCTTCTTTATATCGTCCACCCATCTTTTTAATGGTCTCTCAACGCTTCTCTTATTTTTCTATTGTGGTGCAATAATTATGTTCTTTTCGTTCCTTACTTTGATCAGTTTTGTTTCTTAATACTTTCATGTCTTTGTTGTTTTCTATAGTTCCTTTAATTTTTCCTGTGTTGTTCTTTGTTACATTCTTTCGTATTTCTTGGTTAATCAGTTTATTTTTTTGTACTCTTCTTTGCTTCAATAAGGGTTAGTGTATTCTTGCTAAGTTTATTGTCTTTTTGTTTTTGTTTATGTGCATGCCTTACTCACAAATATTTTTATATGTTTTGTGATTTCTGTTGCTAGTTCTTGGAATTCTAAGTTATATAGTCTGTTTGTTGGTGTTAGCCTTTGTTCGGGTTCGTTTACGTATTTCTCTTGATTTGTTCTAATATTTCTCTGGTAAGGATTGATGTTCGTATTAATGTTGTTCTTTCAATTATTTTTGTGTTACATTTTAGAATTTCTCTTACCAGTCGGTGGTCGCTGCCAGTGTGGAAACTGTTGATAACTGATATCACTATCTTTTTATTATTGGAAATGATGCAATCTATTTCGCTTTTTGTCTTGCCATCGGGGCTTTCCCAGGTCCATTTTCAAAGAGAGTATTCATACACTGTTGTTCGCTTTGTAAGAAGTTCAGTTCAGTTCCCCTTTCATTTCTTTCGTATATTCCAAAATTTCCAATATTATCTATTTGTTCGGGTTTTTCTGCTATCGTTGCATTTAAGTTTCCCATTATCACAAGATAGTGGCATTTTTTGGATCTTACTGCAAGTATTATGTCATCGAATTATTCAATAGTTTGACCATCTGCCTGACTAGTTGGAGCATAGACATTTATAATCTGCATACTGTATCTTGTTGACAATTTCAACACTATAGAAATGACTCGATCGGCTATGGCTTGCATAAGATGTTTCTTATTCTTATGTATAAGTAATGCTACCCCACTGTTTTCTTTGATGTTGTTTTGCTTTGACACACTTCCGAAGTTGAGCGTGGTGCATTTTTTCCGGGTAGTCTTGTTTCTTGTAATCCCAGGACATCCCATTTTATTTGTTTTTAAATTCTTCTTCCAAGTGTTCTTGTCTTCTCATAGTTTGGATATTATTTGATGTGATGAGTAGGTTCTCTTTATAATAGTTTGATGGATCGATGGTGTCATTATTTCTAGGTGGTGAGGGTGAATTTTTTCCTCCCCTAGGATCCTCGAGGCAGCATTGGTTAAGGTGTGGTATTTGATGCATAGTGTTCTACCCACCTGGGGTTCACATACGGTAGTTTTGAAATTCGCCGTGGGGGTGTGTTAGCCATAATCTTCCACGTTGGTTAGACGGCTTGGAAGATGGACTAAGATATGGGATCGGATAGAATACAGGATGGGGTGGAATACAGAATGGGTTAAAATACGGTATGGGTAGGAGCTAGGGGTTTGGACATGGTTTTATTCCGGATATTAGGAAGTGGATTAAAACCAAGGCTCGCGAGGGCAGGATCGTTTTCCTGAAGTAGACCTATCATCTACTATCGGGATCACAGAGGAAGAGGAATTCCTACACGCTACCAGTAAATTTTAGATACTCAAACGCAACTTTTGAAGAGAAATTTCAAAATATTTCAACTGTCAGAAATTAATTGATGAAAACAATTACACTGAAACTTCTTTGGAACTCAAATATGGATTCGAATTTCAGGACTCGGATTCAAGTTTCGAATATCGAACCCATATCCGGTTTCAGTAAAGCTGTGTCAAAGTTTCAGAAGTAACATAAATTTTTCAATTTATAGTCTTTAAAATGTTCGATACACCTCAACAATCTCTTCTTTTTTGATATTTTTAACTACAAATATCGGGCTTAAACGCAACTTTTGAAAAGAAATTTCAAAATATTTCGACTCTGAGAAATTAATTAATGAAAATAATTGCACTGAAACTGATTTGGCTTTCAATTTCGAGTTTCAGTTCGGATTGAAGCTTCGAATATGAAACCCAAATGTTTCAAAACTAAGACAGTTTTCAGTTTGGGTAGTCCTTAACAATCTCTTATTGTTTGATATTTTTCAAAATATTTCGACTCTAGACTTTAATTAATGGAAATGGAAATGGAAATGGAAATTAATTAATGGAAACAATTACATTGGAATATCTTCAAATTTCGAATCTCAGTCCAGATTCAAGCTTCAAATATCGAACTCATATTCAAATTTCAGAAAATCTACGCCAACGTTTCAAAACTAACACAATTTTCAAGTTACAATTTTGGGTCCTCCTTAACAATCTGTTATTCTTTGATACTTTACTACAAATGTCCTGACAAAATGAAAGCAACTTCTGAAGAGATTTGACAAAATATTTCGAATTTGGGAAATTAGTTAATGAAAATAATTTCTTTGAAATTATTTGAAATTCGAGTTTGGATTTGAAGTTCGAATCTGAGTCTGAATTCAAGCTTCGAATAACGAGCCCATTTTAGAACACTCAAAAAATTTTAATTTTTCGAATAGGTATTTTCTAAAGGATTGTTGTGGCGAGTTTTGCATTTTATATTTCGTTGTTGGGGTTTTCAAATAGTAATAAGAATCCTATAATTTAATGAGAATATCGAAATAATTTTCAAAATACCGTTAGAAATTTCCAAGCCGCAGTAATTAATGAAATATGAAGAGTTAAATTCCAATGTGACTGCTTCAGAATGAAATTCGTACCTCTCTTTTTTAGAATGATTTTTTTATAGAGGCTAGCTTTGCTGCCATAACATTTAAATTCCGAATACTTCCAAGTCTGGGAACTTCTTTTACTTTTTGCAAAATTTTAATTATGTCACAAAAGTTACAAAAGAAAAGTGCCACTCTAACTTTTGTCTACTAATCGTAAAAAACATTATTAAAAGAAAATAAATAAGAGGTGATTAAAACCGAAATTATTCAAAAGCGAAGCGTAAAAATTAACGACGGGGCTATTTTTCAAGTCGTTTGTAAAAAATAGCAGGTAGAATTAATACGTATCGAATTTCAGAGAACTGCGGAAGTACCTTGTTATATAAGGAAAAATCAAAAATTCCCTTCAGATGGTTATAAATGATCCATTCTGAATAAAGTAGGCGAACACATAAATATTATGTTCTAAACATAAATAAATTTGCATAACTTAAATGCGGAAGCTGAAGCCGACAGAAGTAGCGTTTCTTCATTTCCTGTTTGTTCCTTTAAGCGACAGCAGCAACGCCACTGAGCGTTACCACTTAAAACTCTTGTATTGTATTTATCACTGACAACAATCGAAGGTTAAGCAATATTTTGAAATTTGTAGTTAACGTTAATTTTTGTAGAAAACGGTCATAAATTAAAAATACCTAATAAGTTGAACTTTTTAAAATGCGCCATGTAACGTTTGCTTTTCAAAAGTTTAACACTTTACATCCTGTCGAGATAACATACACCTGCATAAAAGAGCAAAAACGAAGCAGCTCATTATGGAGATAGAAAACTGATCACTGTAATTGGTGATGCAATTGTTTTAGATTACCGCTGACTCCGAAATTGATTATAATACGTCCACATTAATTTCAATTATACCACAAAATGCGTACACAATGAGAACGCCTCTGATTTAGTCGTTTCCAGCTTCAACTTAACTTGTACACCTGCAAAAGGCAATTTGTTTTGCGAGCCTATTAATTTTATTTTGTGACTTAATAAAGATGAAGGTCGCTTAATATTAATGTGAAAGTTATATGTTCGACTTTTAATGCTATTAAAAGTACACTTCTTAACTTCAGGAATTAAAAGTTTTGAGTATTAATTGTAGGTTGTTCGAATAATCAGTTCTTTTGACAAGTAAATTAGATCTTATTATATAAATTAGTAATTATAGCAATTATTGTACTAAAGCAAGTAGAAAGAAGAAGAACAAGATGAAGCAAACAAAACAAGAACAAGAAGTAAAAAATCAAGAACAAGAAGTAAAAAATCATGTCTTTAAGTCTGGAAAACCAAGGCTAGATTCGGAATCCATCTAATCGAATTCCAGATTCATAACTTTAACAAAAATATACATATTATTCGCAAAAATTGTTTAAAACTTGTACTTTCATCAAATAACAACAGAGAAACGCTGCAAAAATTTCAACTTTAGTGCCCATAGAAAGGTATAAAGAAGGATTGACGAGCTAATTAAGAGTTTTCAATTATTTATTACAAAAATAAAATGAAGACGATATTCTGAAATTAAATTAATGGAAAACCTTGAATAACACAACCTAATTAATTAAACTGTATAAATATCCTGTCAGTTCGCAAAAATATCGTTGAAATCTAAAATCTGTGTAATAGAATATTAAATAAAGTGCGGCAGATGGTACAATGGAAAGAATGGTTAAGTGTCCTTATAAGACACCTGAGTTCGACTCCCCCGACAATGGCGTTGCATTGACAGGCTCCCATTGTGGACACCACATAAAGTGACCAGGCCTGTCTCATAGCTCCGTGGGACATTTAATGTCAACCGACTTGTTGACAGCCCCACTATTTACCTCCGATTGTAACTTTTTACAGCAAGTTTCTCTGAATTTATGAATAACTATGTCGTGTGGTCTTTGCTTCACCTTACGCTTTAAGTAGATTGTTTGAGGTTACAACCTTTATTAACTGTAGAAACACTTCATGTGAAGATATTCTAAACAAGCTAACTAAGATTCAAACAGGTAACATTTAGTAGGCGAGATTGCACTTCACTTTCTCAAGAGGCCCAATAAAATAACAAGACGTCGATGGTTTTATAATTAGAGAAGTGTTTGTTTTAGCGTGATGGGTGATGGGTTTTAACAAGTCAAATACTCAATGCTTTTTTAGCACAGGTTTGAATTATTACATTAAGATCGATAACCTGCTGCAGAGCGTATTTAAGGAAGTCCAGTAAATTTAGGTGGAAACTTAAGTTGGCAAAACTGTGACTTCGCTATAGCAGGAGTTTAAACTTAAATTAAGTTATAACGTAAACTTCCACTGAAACACTGGGCCTTTATAACTAAAATAAAAATATCAGAAGTGATACATTTTTAGTCACATTTCTCGTGCACAATTTTTTTCTTAATAAAACCCCTTATATTAAATAACTCTCATCACATATGGTTTCTATTCCCTGCAATTGAGTGGCACACAACTCACAATAATAAATTAAAATATTTCATGGAATTATTTCTAGACAACAAGAAGAAATAAAGCTAAAGTAATAATAAACCTTACGACGAAATGACTGAAAGTAATATACGAACTAATTTTATAGGGCTGGCCCTGGGTTAATTGTTTACAATCTATTTCGGTAAACCGAATAACAGGGGACGAACCGTCTAGAACTCATATGTATTTTTGTTTAGTGTTTTAACCGAGTCTTACTTAGTGTTTTAAAGTTTTAATAACTTTTAATTTAAAAACTAAAATACATTTAAGACAACGCCAAAATTTTACCGAATCCTTAATAACTAAGAAAGCAGAATTTATTAGGTTCTTTTTGAAATATACCTATATGTATAATAAGATTTTATTGTGTATTTAACAAATTTACTTACTTGTAAAAGGTTATTTCAAATAACATGTCTGAAATGTATGGTTTCGTGCCAAAAATATACGGAAAGGTAACAATAATTTTCTATTATATCAAATCCTTCCATTAGGATTATTTATATCGCCGAAGAAAACTCTTACTAAAGAGTATATAAACATAGAGAAGTAACTGTTTTATCTCTACGGGTTTCCTACGTACCCAAAATATAAAGATTTAAGAACTTTACTGAAAATTACCGAATGAAAGAATATACAGGGTGAGTCATAATGGGCGGAACAAATTTTACCAGTATGTAGGAGAGACGTATTTAAGTAAAAAAGTTCCAGTAACCTTTTGTCCTATACTATATACAGGGTGTAAGCGAAACCAGGAACACCCCCCTTTTTTTCCACAAGTTTTAAGTTAATGAAATGAAATTTTGGGATGTTGAATTATTGGTAAAAACGCATTATACGATGTATAAATCACTGAACTAGCGCTTCCGGTTTAACCGGAAGTGACATCAACTTCAGATTTTTAAATAGCACCCTGTATATTTTTTAACAGATTCTTGTACTATTCGAAATTCTCTTTTCAATGGTTTTTTAAAATTTAAAATTGGTAAATAAATGGGGTAGAAAATTGCAATTGTTTCTCTGCAGGGAGATGGCCATGAAATCAATGTTCAAGTTAGCAATATTTAACAAGTGGGCATTCAAAATTATTGTAAACATGTTTTAGTACAATTGTAGTAAAAAATCGAAAGTAGTTTAGACCAATAGCCCCAATATTTTTAAATTTTAATGAAAAATTCTAAAAAAAAAAACTTTCGTATGAAATAGCTGGCCATAACTCCATTTTTTTAAATGGGACCTACCAATATTTTTTGTTTTTTCTTAAAGAGTTTTTAATTGCTTTTCTAATGACATATGTAAATCATATTTTTACTCACAAAAATTCCAATGAAACGGAAAATAAAATATTAAGTGACTTTTTAGCTCTTAGTGATACCTACAAATTTAGTTATCCATGGAATAATTTCAATTGTTTTAACTGTTGTTTTTGTTTAATTAATTGTCAAACAGTGAAATTGTATTGTTGTAGTTTGTGCTTTAAAAATATTTCTTTTGTGTTTATTTAAATTTAAATTGCAATAATATGGAAAATTATTCAAAAAATGAAAAAGTAGAGATGCTTTTAATTTACGGCGAATGCAGAAAAAACGCAGTTGCTGCTTCTGTTTTATACGCAGAACGATTTTCTGATAGGCGTCATCCTCACAGAATCTATTTTAGTAGAGTTGAACAAGAGTTTAGAACAGAACCAGAAAATGAAGAGGCGAATTTTATAGTAAGTGAAGAAATGGAAATCAATGTAATAGCTTTTACGGAAGTAAATCCGACCTTCTCAACGAGACAAATTGGTATTCAATGTGGAGTTAGTCACCACCAAACAATTTGGAAAATTTTGAAGAAATACCGATTTCATGCATTTAAATACCAATTACATCAGCATTCATACGCCAATAACTACATACGACGGGAAAACTATTGCAATTGCTTATTACAAAATCATGTAGCAAACAATACATTTCATCTTAACATTTTATTCTCCGACGAATCACGTTTTACCAACAATGGCATATTTAACCGAAATAATACAAGATATTGGTCTAGAGAAAATCTAAAACTTCTGAGAGTGGGAAATTTTCAGGAAAGATTTGGCTTTAATGTGTGGATCGGAATATTAAATAGTCGTATTATTGGACCCATATTTTTTGATGGTTCATTAACTGGCCAATGATATCTACAATTTTTAAGAAATGAAATAGAAGAGAATTTGGATGAATTGCCATTGAGAATCTTACCTTTAATTTATTTTCAACAAGATGGAGCCCCTCCACACAATGAAAGACGGATGTATGAATACTTAAATCGCAGATTTAATGACCGTTGGATTGCTACAAATGAACCTGTTCGATGGCCGGCAAGATCACCGGACCTCACACCGATTGATTCTTTTTTGTGAGGACACATTAAAAATATTGTATATCGCACGCCACCTACAACAATTGCTGACTTGCGAAATAGGGTGAGGGTAGCGATTAATAGTGTAACCCCCAACCAGTTAAATCGTGTTAGTCAAGAAGTTATAAGAAGGGCACAGATTTGTAGAGGCAATAACGGACAGCATTTTGAACATTTGTTGTAATTGTAATATTAAATTTAAATAATTTTATACATATGTTTTTGTTGTTATTGTTTGTGTTACGTTGATAATAACTTTGTTAGATTAAAATCATTTTCTAGAAATTTTAAATTTTTGTTATAATAAAATGAAAACGAATTTTTATTGGAATTTTTGTGAGTAAAAATATGATTTGCATATGTCATTAGAAAAGCAATTAAAAACTCTTTAAGGAAAAACAAAAAATATTTGTAGGTCCCATTTAAAAAAATGGAGTTATGGCCAGCTATTTCATACGAAAGTTGTTTTTTTTTAGAATTTTTCATTAAAATTTAAAAATATTGGGGCTATTGGTCAAAACTACTTTCGATTTTTTACCACAATTGTACTAAAACATGTTTACAATAATTTTGAATGCCCACTTGTTAAATATTGCTAACTTGAACATTGATTTCATGGCCATCTCCCTGCAGAGAAACAATTGCAATTTTCTACGCCATTTATTTACCAATTTTAAATTTGAAAAAACCATTGAAAAGAGAATTTCGAATAGTACAAGAATCTGTTAAAAAATATACAGGGTGCTATTTAAAAATCTGAAGTTGATGTCACTTCCGGTTAAACCGGAAGCGCTAGTTTAGTGATTTATACATCGTATAATGCGTTTTTACGAATAATTCAACATCCCAAAATTTCATTTCATTAACTTAAAACTTGTGGAAAAAAAGGGGGGTGTTCCTGGTTTCGTTTACACCCTGTAGTTTTGAAGCTACAAGAAGTCAAAGTTTTGTAATAAACACAAATATTTAATAATAACGGCAACTATAAAAACTGTTAAAAAAATTGGATAAACTGTACAAAAAATATTTAATTAAATCACAGTATTACAAAAACTGTTCAAACTGTGCTCGTTGAGCTCTAATATAAGCACGAGCTCTACGAATAAGGGAATCATTGACCGCCGCGTTAAAAAATCCTCTGACGCAGTTATTCACATGTGTCAATTTCAGTATTATGTACTAACTGTTTCATATGTCCCCAGAGCTAAAAATCTAGAGGATTTAAATCGAGACTCTTCGCAGGCCAGGCAACAGGGCGCCCACGTCCGATCCATCTACCAGGGTAGTGAGTATTCAACCACCGGACAACTTGCCTACCATAATGACATGGCGCGCCATCATGTTGAATCCACATCCTTTGACGACTCTCCAATGGATCATCTTCTTCAACTATTAGCAAAACAATGAACGACCGCAAACTACTTGATATTACCTTTTGAATTTAATTTTAAAAAAGAAAAACTTTGACTTCCTATAGTTCCTCAACTGTGCGATTAGAACAGAGGTTTACAGGAACTTTTTTACTTAATAAAGTCTCTCCTACATACTGGTAAAATTTGTTCCGCCCATGATGACTCACCCTGTATAAATATAGAGAAATAAATTTATTTCTATGGGTTGCTTACGTACATGAAATATAACAATTTAAAAACAGATACTCCTGATTTTTCCAAAATTTGATAAAAGGAGAAAAGCATGGTCGACAATATAAACATTATCGAACATGAGCCAGACAGAATATAGGGTCCCGAATATCTCACCTCGTGTATCTCTGTCTAACACGTGTAAAAGTTATATGCCTGCATTCGTTCTGAGATCAGTGATATCAACTTTAAACAGGTCAGAAACAGGTCTGTACCATGAGCTGTAGCACATCTGTTTAAAGTTGTTTCTGACCTGCTTAAAGTTGATATCACTGATCTAAGAACGAAGACAGGCATATAACTTTTACATGTGTTAGTCAGAGATAGATGTATTTACTTCCTTCTCATGCAGAGCTGAGCGGTGAGTTTTTCGGGGCCCTATACTCGAGACATTCTCAAAATTGAAATTATTGCCGCCATGAATGCCCCCAAAAATAACAAATCATCTGTCTATGATGGCGTTGTATCGCAAATGATCAAAGCATCTGGACAACTGGGAATAGATACAGGGTAAAGGTAATGCTTCTTCCAAGCTTTGGGAATAGCTTTATAATAACAAATGGAGCAAAACAGTACGTATTATACATTTTTTTTCTAATATGCATAGTTTCTGAGAAAAAGCGTGCTTTAATTTTACTTTTTATGCTCGGGAAAAACAAAAACAAATGTTTAAAAATACAGGAACAATAAAACAACTACAAAATAATTAACCGGAAAAAGAACAAAAACAAAAATGCATCTGGGAAAAAATGGTATAAGAATTTTTTGTTCCTTTTATCGTTACAAATCCACCCCTAAAGTTTGGCAGAACTCGGCAGAAGCATTATCTAACACCCTGTATATTACATATCATATGTAACAGGTAACGATTGGATAAAATCCATATTTGTACCTATCCACAATAAAGGGGCTAAAACTAGAGAACAACTGCCCTGATCTCGCATGCGAGTAAGATATTCCTCTGGATCATTAACGAGAGGTTCAAACCATACATCCACCCACAAGCCGGATTTATGCCTGTCGGAGGTAAAAGGGAGCAGATCCTAAATGTTCTTCAAATCATTGAGAAACTTAGAAAACATAACACACCTGGCTATTTCTGCTTCCTTGACTACCAAAAAGCCTTTGACTTTGAGCGGGGACAGTTATGGAAGATCATATTGACACTAGAAGTCCCCCCCTCATCTGGTTATCCTAATCAGTAATCTTTACTACTCAAATGAAGCCAAAGTCAGAGTAAATGGTCAACTGACACAACCATTTAAGGTTCGAAAACGAGCGAGACAACGCATCTCGACAGTATTTTGAACATCTACGGAGAATGGATAATACAAACAGCTACGGAGGGATGGAATGAAGGAATTTCTATCGGCGGAAGAAGAGTCTCAATCTGAGCTACGAAGACGATACGACACTCCTGACGGCCTCCAAAGGCGAAATTGAGGAACTTTTAAAGAAAGTAGAAGCAGTAAGTAAAGAACATGGTCTCAGAATAAACGCGGCTAAGTTAGTAACAGGAAAATCAGATAAATTGCTGTCATACCAAACCTCATAGGTTTACGAATTGCTGGCAATGGTGACCGTAAAGGCGAAATTCGGTGCAGAATTACGTTCGCCAGAACAGCAGTAGCCACACTGACGCGCATATGCAAAGATCGAGGATTCTCAAAGTCTACTAAAATACGACTCATACGATCTTTAGTCTTCCACATTATGACATGCCTCAGAAAGTTACACAATTAAGGCCGCGGATCAGCGACGTATCGATGCCTTTGAGCTCTGCTGGCGCAGAATACTGAGAGTGTCGTGGATGAAGAGGCGTACAAATTAATTAATTTTCCCTCGGAAGGCAATGGCAAACCACTGAGGTATTTCCACCTAGTACCTAAGTCCTCTCTGGAGTAGAAGTGCAAGCACTTCCGTGGTTCGGAGCCCACGTTAAGCTTCAAGTCCCCTATGTCTGTAGGCTACTTGACACAAACACCACAGATATATGGAGAGAACATCGGCAACGCCTGTAAGGGCGCGCCACTTCTAGAAGAAGCAGAAGACGAAAGACTCGCTGGATCGTCAGCCCATGAATGCACACACAACGCCATGGATAGAGACCTACGGAAAAACACAGTGAAGAACTGTTCTATATAGACTAATGCCACGATGCCCAGATACGGACGCCCGAAGAAGAAGAAGACTCCTAATTTTAGAATTTTATGAATGGCCCAAGACAAGTTTAAACATTTCAGACATCTACGCCAGCTTTTCAGATGCTAAATAAACAAGGAATTGCCCATTTTCTTTAATTTATTAGCACTGATCTCTACAGCCCATCGATATTTGAACCTGTGTAGATAGATCGAATGCAAAGCAGGTTTTTAACCTGGGTCCTCTCTCATATATTTATTTACATTATAAATAAATCCCACTTGAGATTGCACAAAATGCAGTTAATGATTAATAAATTATTTGTTACGTTTACTTTCTGATTTCAACTAATAAAAATAAAAGAATCGATCCTCTGACACAAAAGGTTTACAAGGATGATACCCTTAATTCCGTGCCTCTATGATTTTATACTCTATCGCCCTACTGAAACCAGTGGCACGTGGCAAGACCGCTTGGTGTATATAAATAAATGTTAAAAATACAGTGTTTTAATTTGTGATTTCACTTAATAAAAATTAAGGAATCCATCCCACACAAACGTATTTCAAGGATGATACTCTTAATTTCATAAAATTCATTCTCTATAATTTTATACTCTGAGATCCTACTGAAACAGTTTATTTATAAATTTATACCTGGAACCTGTGGCTCCTGTTAGTATTATGTATCATGATAGTAAAGAAACAAAATGCAAAAAACACGAAAAATCAAAAAACAAGCATAAATTGATTAAGAAAAATGCATTTAAGTGCATTCGCAGTAGAAATTACCGTGCCCTTAAATAAAACTCGTGAGTGTTGCTCTAAAATTAAACGACTTTAAAATAGTTTATTGTATATCCGCAAAAAGCGTAGGTAAGAATGCAATGTGCTTTTAGTACCAAGTGCCAATTGTCACTGGGCACTAAACTATTAGACTTAGACACTGACTCATATACGTTGGTATGAAAGAAATTTATTTAATACGTTTTGCATATGTTAATTTTACGTGTAATTTCAACGAAAACTTTAAGTTAAGTTTTTAAATGCATGTTTTTATCAGGTACATCAAAAAACCATACGAAATTGTCTGACTTTAAATATTTTTCATGTGAAATAAAGCAAATCCTTCTTCGAACAATTAAAAACACTTGCATTCGTTGCTAAGAATAAGTGTGAGTGGATGTGCAACTTGCAGACAGCTTTATAGATCATTAAGAGCACGCAATTGTAGGCAGCAGCAATACAACAGTCAGCAATTTTTGCTCGTCATTTGTACAAAGAAAAGTGTTCGTAAACTCTATTCTTGTACAGCTAAGGCACCTACTTCGTGAACAAGCTGTGATATATTGTTATGTCGCATGTCGTACTCAACGACCTCCTCGGAATTTTTACGAATATTAATTTTTTTGCGTGTAAATATCGAAGTAGTATTTTGAATAATTAGAACTTCACAATCAAAAACACTTCGACCCAAAAATCATTTAAAAATTTATTTAGTTAATGAGGCTTACGATGTAGATTTTCTGAATTTAAATTAAATAAAATAATTTACTCAGCATGGGTTTGGATTTTGAACATTATAGCAAATTCGAGCTTCGATTATTTAGGCTCAAGTACAAACAGAATTTAGTGTATCAAAAACGAAATAAAATAAACTTAATGAAACTTAAACAAAGATTTAACTTTTGAATCCCAATCCAACTTCAATGTCATAACATCAATTCAGTCCTGAATTGTGGATGTCGAGTACAGGTAAAAATTCCGAGTTGAAATACGAAACAACAAATTATTTGATTAAGTTAAGTTAATAAGGCTTAAATTTAGATTTACTGAATTAAAACTAATGGTTTATTTAACATGGATTTGAATTTTGAACGTCATAGTAAATTCAAGCTTCGTCTCTTTAGGCTCAAATCTCAGATTCAAAGACAAGCATAAATTTCAGAATTTAGTGTATCACTCATAGCATCAATTTCAGGTCTGAATTTCGACTTTCGAGTAGAGACTTTTTCAATACTAAGATTGACCTGGACACTAAAATTCAAGTTCGAACATTTCGAAAATAAATACCAAACTTGGATTTTGAAGCCAAATCCTATACAGGGGTATTCAAATGTATTGTCATTAATTTTAACGGTAGGTAGAGCATATCAAATAGAACAACTGTTCTCAATAAACCATGTATCGCAAGTAAACGGTAAGCTCAGAAAAAATTAAAAAGATTAATACAAAAATTGGTTTGGGGTCACTGGAATCTAAATTTATCAAACGCCTTTCTTATTTATACTGATAAGAGGGTCCAGGTACGTTACGTAGGTCAGTATGTCTCTCAGTATTCTTCGAACGTTTTAATGGAAGGTCCGCCTAACGTTTTAGCAACCGAATTAACTGACGTTATTTTAATTTACGTGGAAGCTCTTCAGAATGCTGCAGCAGCTCTGAAAGACAGTTTGTGTTTGTCTTATTTGTGTTTGTGTAGAAGTTAATGAAGGAATATTTGAACATCTTCTGTAAGTCACGTTCTTCTTTATTAACAACAATTTGTTCTAACATCACTTTTTAAAGATGCCAGTAATTGTTTGTTGCCAGTCTCAAGCCTACAAAAATGTGCGAGGAAAGTGAAACCTGTAAATTGCATAATTGCATAATGTTTCATTTATATTTTTGCAGGTTCAAATTTCTATCCCGGACTTTTTAAATGCATATTAGCCAGCGGTTCTTAAAAGTGTCTAACAAAATTTAAAATAAACAAAAATAGCGATAAGCTTTAAATTCTTGCTGTAATGTACTTCTATTAAGGTCAGCATATAGACTGAAAGCCAAAAAAAGTGGCCACCCTTTAGTACATGCAGCTTACAGGCGATTTTCTTAGAAGTTTGAATTTAAAACGCGCTTCTTAATTTTTGTCAAGTTTTGTTGATATGAGTGTTATAAAGGTGTCTTATAAATAAATAATGCCTATAACTAGTGCTGATGCCGCACGCATCGTTGCTCTTATACATTAAAATATATGGGATGGCCCTTTTTTTGGCTTTCAGTGTAGTACCCAAAACAAATCCTACAAAAGAGTTTAAGTTGAAATACGAAACAAAAAAATATTTAAAGCTTGATTTAGTTAACGAAGCTTAAACTTAGATTTACTAAATTAAAACTTCATGGCAAATCAAAGCTTCGATTATTTAGGCCCAAGTCTCAGATTCAAATACAAGCAGAAATTTTCAGAATTTGGTGTATCAGAAAGAAGAACAGTTTCATCTGAAACAAGCTTAATTAAACGAAAACAACTTTTACATATCAAACCAAATTCAGTCTCATAGAATCAATTTCAAGCCTGAATTTGGTTTGAATTTCGAATACAGGCAGAAATGTCTTTGTAGAGACTCTGTCACTATTAAGACTGAAATATAAACTAAAATTCAGGTTCTAAAATTCAGTAAATATGAATCTTGAAGCCAAATCCCATATTTTGACAGCCAGAAGAATTGGTTAAGAATAAAGCTTAATTGTTTAATTTTTTAACAGTTTCAGTTAAAATCTTAAATGTATTGCCCTATTTGTAAGTTAAAACTAATTATGCAGAATGTTTAGATGTAAACTTGGGAAAAACTTCAAATTTAACAAAGAAATTTCAGACCAATGCGGGTGGTTAATTAAATGCTGAAAAATTCAAGTAATTGTTTAAAATTGGAGCTTTATTGTTTAAGTTTTTGGAGCTTCAGTTAATATCATACAGTTATTACCCTACTTTTAGGTTAAAACAAATTGAGATAAACTTCAAATTCGCAGAAAATTTTCAGACCACTTCGAGCGGTTGACTGTTGTTGAGAGCATTGCTTAAGAGTGGAGCTTAATTATTAAATTTTTTGAAATCAGCGCGATAATACCATGCCCACCGCTGGAATCGAACCCGTGTTCAGCTAGCTTTTTTTTCACGTATGGAGGGGAAACCTTCTAAAGGGTCCCAGTGGGAGGATCTTTCCATTGCGCGGGGGACTGCTGGATTCGCCAGGGAAGGTGTCCCTGACGCCTACCAGCTAAAAAGACCCCCCTGGAGGTAAACAACCATACCGGTACCACCGTAGCATTGCTTCAGTATGGTTGTTGGATCCCAGATTTATTTGTTGTTTTTGTTTTTCTACATCTCTCCGTCTTGTTGAGTCTTTTCCTCTGTTTCTTTTGTTCTGATCATCTTGATTATTGCCTTTTCTACTGCGTTCCATTTCGCCTCAGATGTCATCATACATTCTATTATGTTTTTAATGTTTATGCGTTCTCCGCACTCTCTATACATCTCCTCTCTTATATATGTCTGTCCATCTTATCCATGCACTTACGGTATGTTCTACCGTGGCCTCCCTTTCTTCCTGGCAGTAACTGCAGTAGGGATCTTCCACTATTTTAAACCTGTGGAGGTATTTGCAGAAGCAGCCGTGTCCAGTTATTATTTGGGTGAGATGGTAATTAACGTTTCCGTGTCCTGTCTTCACCCACGGTTTTATCTGTCCGATTAGTTTTCTTGACCACTCTCCCCTCGTTTCTGTAGTCCATCTCTCCTGCCACATTTCTATCATTTGCTTTCTTGCTTCTTTTTGTGTTATTTTTCGATTGTATCTAGCAGATCTTGCGTGCACTAGCAAGTCTATTGGCGGTTTTCTCGTCAATACCAGTAACACTGGTTTGGACGACGTTCTATATGCGCAGCTGACCCTAATTGCGATTCTGCTTTGTATTTTAGTTAATATATTTTGGCACTTTTTGTGTTTCAAGGCGATTTCCCATATTGGTGCTGCGTATAATATAATAAAATTAATAAAATATAGAGTCATTCGGGTTAAGTGTGCGCACTTTAGACTTCTAAACCCTATCCAATAAAAATAGTTAAGTATATGAAAACAATTTCAACATTTTTAGATAGAGCATTTATTATTCTTTGAACATCGACTTTAACAAAAAAAGTAAATTCCCTAAATTTCTCATAAACTAAGAATAAAACAGTTTTGTCGGCATGCGTTCACTTGACCCGTATTGCGGGTAACCGTGCGCACCCGTATGGGGCAAGTGAACGCATACGGGGCAAGTGTGCGCATGTGCAAACTTAGAGTCATTCGGGTTAAGTGTGCGCACTTTAGACTTCTAAGCCCTATTAAATAAAAAGTATATGAAAACAATTTCAACATTTTTAGGTAGAGCATTTATTATTCTTTGAACATCGACTTTAACAAAAAAAAAGTAAATTCCCTAAATTTCTCATAAACTAAGAATAAAATAGTTTTGTCGGCATGCGTTCACTTGACCCGTATTGCGGGTAACTGTGCGCACCCATATGGGGCAAGTGAACGCATACGGGGCAAGTGTGCGCATGCGCACACTTACCCGCGCACACTTGCCCCCCGGGACCAAATTTGAAAACAAAAATCGCGAATCCGATAGTGACGATTATAACCTTAAGCTTTCTACTGATATTCATTCTGAGATTGGCTCTGACAGCATGAAAAAATACTCACCGTTTGCAAATAAAAAACCTGGGTATGACACACTTTTCCGCGATGTTAAAATCTATTAATTGATATCACAAATTTTGTTGTATTGTAATTAGTTATGGAGCAAGCGACAAGTGACACAGTGACATGTCTGAAATAAGTCTAAAGCTGGGGTCGCTGATTTTTCAGAAAAAACGTTTGGCCGCCCTTGCCACATTTCCAAAATACAGCCCGTGCGCACACTTACCCGCTGCGCTCGGTTACCCCGAATGACTCTACTACCGAGACCAATAATATTCTGCTATCTTCTTTGGGTCACCTAATGTTGGGCATTCAAGTTTCCTAGTACTTTTGCTGCGGTCTCTGCCTTAAACGCTACGTTCTTTAGTGCTGTGCCATTTTGGAATTTCTCTCGAAGGTGACTCCTAAATATTTTAAGTTTTCTTTCGTTTTTAGTTCCTTTCCCGACATTTCGAATGTTGCTTCTTTCATTTTTCTTCTTCCTGCTAGTATTATGGCTTCACACTTTGATCTCTCTATTCTGAGCTTATTGCTTTTGATCCAATCTTCAATGGTATGTATCGCATAGTTAGCTTTGTCGATAAAAATTTCTGGCGTTCTCGCTTGGACGATGATTGCTAAATCGCCCGCATATGCTATGGTTGTTATTCCCTCTGACATAGGTATCCTCAGTACCCCGTCGAAAAAGATATTCCACAGGACTGGACCGATAGCCGAGCCCTGTAGAACTCCGCACGTTATTCTGATTTGTGCTTCTTCGCTTATGTCCAGCGTCCTGTCTTTTTAAGGTAATCCTGTATTATTTTTCTAAAATACGGAGAGATCTGCCTTTGCTTGATATCCTCAATTATTTCTTTACAATCCGCTGTATTAAATGCGTTTGAAATGTCCAATATTATCATTGTACATAATTCTCCATTTTTATATCCTTTCGTGTTTATTATTCTAACTATCTCCATTACCCGATCCATCGCTATTATTGTGGACCTTCCCTTTCTAAATCCGTACTGGTTATCTGCCAGTTCACCCTTTTCTTCTAATTCCTCTATTATTATTTTCTTAAGCAACTGCTCTAGCAGCTTACCCATTGTATCAAGCATGCATAGCGGTCTGTATGCATTTCGTTTCTGCTCGGGCTTTCTTGGTTTCTCTATAAGTACAGGGTTGGCGTTTTTCCATATTCTTGGATATTTTCCTTGTTCATCATATTTTGTATGTAGTCTGTCTGTGTTTGGGACAGCTCTTTTGCTATTTCTGGTGGGATACCATCGGGTCCCGGTGCTTTTCCAGCTCTTATCTTGTCCACGGCTTCTTTTATCTCTTCCGTCGTAAATAATGGTATCTCTTCTTTTTTTGTTTCTATTTCTTCCCAATGTGTCATTTTTCTTTAAGGGAATAACTTCTCTGCTTCGTTTTTCTTTTCTTGGTCTGCAATTTCTACTTTTGGATTCAGGTTTAGTTTTTTCCGTGCGATCTTATATCCTGTTCTCCAAGTGTCTTCATCTATTTCATCACATAGGTAGTTGTTTTTTTCTTGCTCTCCCAATTTCCTCTCTTAGTTTATTTCTGTTACTTATATACTCTTCTTTAACTCTTTCTTTCTCTTCTTCTGTACTGCTCCTTCTTCCGTTTGCTCTCGTGTACTGCCTTTTGCTTTGTGTGCATTTCTTGCGCTGCTCCGCTGTTTCTGTTGTCCACCAGTATACAGCTGGTCTTCTCTTTCCTTTCTTTGGGAATACTTCGTCACATGCCTCCTTAATCATCTGTGTACAGGTTTCTGGGGTTATATCTGTGTTTTTTATTTTCCTTTCGATTGCTTCCCTAAACTCTCCTATTTTCTCTTGCTTTATCCTCCATCCTCTATTTATTTTGTGTGTATTTTTAATAAAGCAGAGTAATTTTGACACCCAGCAGGTAATAAATTCCTAACTTTGAAGTAATAAAAATACATATGTTTATTTATGTTTGGAAATCTGAAATCTGCAACGGAAAAGATTAAAACTTTACAATGTGTTAAGCGACTTAGATAAAAACATAAATACGAAATGCCAATTTTCACCTGCCGTGTAACTAACTCATTTAGTATAACAGACATAAAACGTATAATCTGCTTTCCAATAAATCAATTGATAAATATATGGAAGCAAACGGCAAACCATAACTCAATATTTTTACAAATTGACTTGAAAGCAGCACCGTAATTCATGCAACTAAATTAGTTTCACTAACTAATCATCTTGGTAATCTAATAAGAATATATAAATCAGACATTTAATTAATTTGTCAACGTTTTTCGAATTACATAAAGGACATTTGAAATCCAAATAGTTTTTTAAAGGGCTTAAATTCATGGAATTCGTGGAATACAGATTTTTGTTTAATTTTGTAAATTCAAGCAAAGTTTTCAGTTGGTTGATTGGTTAACTAAGAATTTAAAAAAAGACCGAGTTAAACAGATAGCCTAAGAAAAATAGAAAACTCGCAATTACAGTATTTTTCATCTAGCATTTGGGTTGTGACGCCAACTTAACCCGCCCAAAACTGTATGGGTGGACACGCGTTCGTGCGCAGTAGATAATGAAAACCTAGTTTAGAAAGAGATGAAGTATAGCTGGATTGTGAATTTATTAACAGCGCGTTGACGTCACAACTCAAATCCTAGGTGAAAAATACTTTACTTATAATTTATAATTAACCCAAACAATGTAAGCATTGTTTAGTTTCTCCATTAACTAATCCAGTACCTTGTTGATCTAATAAGAATGTATAAATCACACATTTAATTAATTCGTCAACATTTTTCGAATTACGAGGAGGATATTTCACGTCCAATTTTTTTTTTATATTTTTCTGTTTATTTTTGAAAGCAGTTAAATTTTGGAATTTGGGGTATCAATCGCGAAATGCGGATTTTTGATTATTTTTGTAAATTCAAGCACAAGTTTTTGTCTAGTTCGTTCATTAACTGCGGGCTAAAAAACTTTAAACTGAATTAATCAGTTAGCCCAAGAAACCAATTAAACCGAAAGATTTAAACATTTCTTGGTTTTTCAAAGAACGAAAAATTTCAGCGTTTGGCTAGCTAATATTTGGAATGATTACGTCAAAAGCTTTGAAGAATAAGCAAAACTTTGAAACACTTGATCATTTTTACATCAAGCTTCGATTCCTTTAATATTTTATTAAAACGTCAGCTGGCCGATTAATGTAGGTCAGCAGTGACAAGCCTGGCGTCGTTATATATATTTTAATAGCCTGTTTCTGAAAAATCTTTCAAATTTTCCGCATCAAAATTTAAAAAGCCAACAAACCTGCTTAACTAAATATTAATCCTAATTTAATTTGTATGAATATTTTTTTTTCTAATTCTGATTATTTTAACAGCTTCGGATTAAACTAGTAATTATTAATTACTTAAATTACCGAAAATTAGGCAATTAAATAATTACTTTTGAAATATCTAAAGAATTACGGAATTACTTACTTCGGTTAGCCGTGCCCAAAGAAATTAACTGGCTTCCAGCAAAGTTTTCTTCAATTTATGTACTACATAAAATAAAAAAGTAGAACAAGTAATAGGCTAGAATTACTTTTGATAAATGGCTAGCAGAAAAACCTCTTAGAAACTCAAAGCATACCGCATACGTCAACACAATTTTATAAATTGTTTTCATCTTTCATGCTGCTTTGAAAAGGCAGAATTATCTGCTCGGAAATAACTAATCTCGAATATTTTTTTTAACTTTTCGATATTATACTCGATAATTAAATTATCTACACCAAAAAAACACAATCAAAAGAATTAAATTTAAACGCATTAAGAAATAATATAATTAAAACTATGCAAATATATAACCCGTTTGATATTTAGTTGATCTATGGTTGGCCTTATTCTTTTCTAAGTCTTCATTAAGGCAATATTTTGGGGGGTTTCCTCGGCGTGAATGGTTAGAAATACTTGTCATTTTCAGAAAATCATTAAAGACTTATCTAAAAACCAAAAGTGAATTTTAAAAAATATCTCAAAAACACACAAAAAATTATTCTTTTCAAATGAAAAACAACCCATATAATTAATCCAGTCAGATCATAATCTCAGTTTCTACAATTTTGAAAATTTGGTTTATACAACAAAATTTGTCAAATAACCATGGCCTACTTGCGCTTAATTAAGCAGTGAATGGTCGATACGTATTCCAATCGAAGTTGATTTAATACAGTAACTTGTTTCCAACTTCCGCTTGTTTTTGTAGTATTAAAGTGTTACTGAAAATATTTTCATGATACATGTGTAAAAGTTGAAAGGCACCTGCACTTCCACGCCTGCAAAAATAAAAAACACCGAATTAAAAAAAATCGCTACCCATAATTGCTTAAATTTCATTAGGATCGCAAGCCTGAAACATTTGCTTAACAAGTTACGCTCGGATAACTTGGTAAATTGATAAAATCACATTAAGAAATGCAGTAAGAAGTAAATTCTTGGAAGATCGTAAA
Source organism: Melanotus villosus (assembly GCA_963082815.1). Lineage (NCBI taxonomy): Eukaryota > Metazoa > Arthropoda > Insecta > Coleoptera > Elateridae > Melanotus > Melanotus villosus. Next base: position 14,523,079 of record OY720423.1, read on the forward strand.
GGTGCTTCTAATTGTATAACTTAATCACAGGCAGCGGCCGATTATATTAAGACAGCAGCTGCCTCGGTGCAAAACGATCATATCAAACGTATCTAAATCAGGATCACGAAATTAAAAAAGCTTGTCTTGCTCATCCTTAATGTTTATTTTTGCACTCTTAATAATCATAATTTTAAAATTTTTCTTTTTATTTTGTTATTGTTACAGGCGTTACGCTGTAAGATGCCTTAGCTGTGGTCACAAACAAGGGCTTCAAAGCTTCAAACGTATTTAAGAACATTCATAAACAACACCAAAACAATTCTAATGTACAAAGCAGGTCATATTAAATAATATGGTTGGTTATATAAAGCATTTATGGTATTTTTAAATCACAGTTAGTCAAGATTTATTTGATTTGAATGTGTTGGGATTAAACCGGTTTAAACTTATATTATTTCACTTCAGTTACAATCAAAGTATGTTTTGTAAGATGTTAAATTATGCAGAGTTAGGATTCCTAGGTCTATGTGATCACCTCAGAGTGATTTTCTAACAAGATCTATACAGGAAAATTCTTATTTACACCAATGAAACTGTTCCACTAACATGGCCCGCCATGCCTTTAAAATACTGTGAATGCATTATACCGGGAATTTATCATAACGCCCAATATGAAAATTATAGTTTCTATGAATACGTATACACAACAATATTACTACATTATTGTAGAAAATCGTTGTCTAGCAACTCCCAGTTTTAATATTGCGCGTTATAGTAAATTTTCGGTATGTATTTAAGACAAAAGTTTTGGTTTTCATCGATTAGAAGATTATTATCTACATATTCGTTATTTTTTTTCAGAGAGGATACATAAATTATTAAAAAAAAGGAGTCTATTTAACCTCTGTTTAGGCCCAATTTTTAATATTTTTTGCGTAATCCAGGATTGATCCACGAGGATCTGCTCCATGTCAATTGATGATGATGATGATGATGAAGAACTACTTAATGAGCCCAGTTAAAAATTCCTGCTGTGCTTTTAGAACTTCACTTTAAATTATAACGATTTTACAAGGGCGGATTATCCATTAAACTTCGATTCAAAAATTGTTTTGACTTTCACCTATTAATGCCCATTAATTATAATCGATTAATATTTCTGTTTGGAATTATTCGTGATTAACTCAAATCACATTTAAAAAATTGTAAAATAAAGCAAACAATTTAATCGATTTAATACAGTGGTCAAAAATGTTTAGGGGACAATACTAACTTTTCTTGTGTATATAATATATATTTTCATTTACATTTTGAATTGAATTATAAATCTATGCTTATTTAGTACTTCAGTTTAGGTTTAAGCTAAAGCTTGGGTTAAGGCGGCCTAAACTATGGCGTAAATGTAATCGAGCTTGGCTTAAGTCTACTTATGATTTAAACTAGGGCTTAAGTACAGCAAGCCCTGTTTTAAGTCTACTTAAGGTAAACTCCTACTTAAACCTGCGCTGAAATTACGACCCTAAGTCGACTTTGCTTAGCGAATAGCTGAATAGGGGTCTGTTTAACAAACATTAATAGTAATATAAGGTATTCGCTGTTCTTTCTTGGACTTCCTTCATCTTACATACTTACTTACTTGCTTACGCAGCTGCGTTACAGCCCATATCGGGCCTTAACCTCCCCTAGTTTCCTCTGCCATCTCTCCCCGTCTTCTGCCCATTTCCTCCAGTTGTTTATTCGTAGGATTGTTTTGGAATTTTCCGACACCGTTTCACTCCATCTTGTTCGTGGTCTTCCTCTGCTTCGTCTTCCTTTTCTTCCACCCTTTTTGCTATGGCATTTTCCTTCATACGTCGCACATGTCCTGCTCATCTTAGTCTTCCCAAACCTATGTATGTGCCTAAATCAGTCTCCTTGAAATCTTGGTATAGTTCATGATTCTTCTTCTCCATATATCTCCTTCCTTAATTCGTCCAAAAATGTTCCTTAAAACTTTCCTTTCAAACACTTCTAATCTTTCTTCGTTTCTTTGGGTCATCGTCCAGGCTTCGCTCCCGTAGGTGACTATTTGTCTTATCAACGTTTTATATATCATTATTTTAATTTTTTTTTATGTCTCTGTCTTTCAGTATTCCGTTGCATGCATAGTATGCCCGGTTAGCTTAACGTATGTGTAAGACCTTGTTACTCTACCTCCTAGGCCTGTATTAGGAGGAGACCATTAGGTGCCCAACGACGAATAGTCACCAGGCGAATTCGAACAAGGACTAGCGCAACGCTAGTCTGATGCCCTACCACTGCACCACCCTGGCTGGCTTAATATAAAGAATCAAATTAAAAAAAAACACACACTTTTCTAAAAGGTTCTACAGATGCTGATTGGCTGATTACCAATGATACACCAAATACTCCTGGACTGCTAAAATAGGCTGTCATATTTCCAAACAGTTACTACACTATAAAACATATGAAAAAAGGCGAGAAGACCCAAAAACGGTGGAGCAACAAATTGACATGAGACCAAAACACACCAATTGTGGAACGATAATGATGATTAACATAGAAACTCTAAACTTTATTGTTAAAAATCTGTTAATTCAAAATTTATAAAAACAATAATTTTGTATACAATCCTCGAAAGAGATGTTTCAGAAAATTTCGTTTTTCCACTTTTTATATCTATTATTATTATTATTATCTCTATGGGTGAGGTCCAGAGCCCTCTGCACTGAAACCCATCGCCTTATTGTACTCCTTAGGAAAATGTCTCTTATAATTTCAGTCTTTCAAGATAAATCGGCAATGTCCTATAAAGAGCTTTAGATACCTCTTTTGGGCTCATAAAATCGATTCTGAGATTGCACAATTGTACATTCACCCGTTGTATGAAAAGAAATATCTTCTTCTTCACAAAATTGCTTAAGTGCCTTCTAAGACATTTATAGCATGTATATATCTTATTTGTCTTGAATAAACAGTTCTTTCCTTCTAACTAGGCAAGGATTCGAGGAATTCCTTCAGTCTATGGTTCTCCCTCCATATTTCTCATGTTTTAGATAGATCGGCAACAAAAAAGATGGTATCCTTTTCCGGGAAGGCGGGTGCAAGACAAACGACGCAAGATTCCTTAGGCTATGGGTTTTCTTAATTCCTCAAATAAGGAAAATGCGTGAACGACACTTACTAACTTTTCACAACCTTCACGCAAAGCTGTTTCCCCGAGATTATATGACATTCCCTGGAATTATCCGGATTTATACCGTCTTAAACCGGAGCAGCTAAAGACGTCCGATATGAACGAAGACTTGCCACGCACTAACGAAGTGGGATGTAAAAGACTCTAAAGGACGCCACAGGTCAGCTGACACAGCCTAGCGTGCAGGGGGATTCCCTGAACTATATCACGAGAAGCTGTATCAACTGGAACAATATGACATCATGTCTCGATTAAATACCCGTGAATTGGGTCACCTTGGGATTTTTAACAAAGTAAACTTTTACAAAGACGAAACATACTGAAATGACTTGAAGATTTCGTAGAACTGCAATGAAAACGCGCTGACACAGGCTTAACCTTTCATGCCCTTCAGACTAAAATGAATTTAAACTGTAGCACAAATAACCTAACAAAGCACGAGATTAACATTAAAAGGACAGGACCATACTAACGAATTTTATCAAAAATTCAAAATGACTAAACTTCCCAAATAACACGGAATCGCAAAACCACGTCACACATTTAAACAAAAATCCATTCAATTTTATGCATCGATTTGTAACTACAGACAAGACCTGGGTTAATAACTACAGCCCAGAGACGAAACTCCACTTAAAACAATGGGCAGAACCCGGTCGCGCAGCTCCAAAGAATCGCTGTAAAATCAGCTGGCAAGGCGATGGTGTCAGTTTTCTGGGATGCTAAGGGGATTCTGATGATAGACTCTCTCAAAACGGCAAACTATCAATTTGAGTATTGCACTAACATTCTGGAACGATTGCACCAAAATGACTAAGAAAAAAGACCAGGTTTAGTACAAAAAAAAAATTTATTAAGATAATGCACGTCCCTTACTATAGTATTACTGCAGTTGCTAAATCAACAAACTAAACTACGATTTCCTTCCGCATCCAGCTTATTCGCCAAATTTAGCTCTCTCTGATTTCCATTTATTCCCTAAGCTTAAAATATTCATGGGATGACAGAGATTTTTAGGAAATCAAGTCCGTCGTAGACCTTGAGAAAAACACCTTTCGTGATGGGATCAAATGGACAAAATGCACTGCACTATCAGGAGACTATGTTAATAAATAAATATCATTTTAAAAAGGTATAACTAGTTTTCCTAATGACTTTTTACTTAGGTATGGTACAAATTAATTTTAAAATAAATTTTGAAAGCATTAACTTTTGTTTTTATGCTGTTGTTAATTTACTCACGACATATAATTAAACTTAATTAAGTTTCGCAAAATCAAATACGTAAAATTTTCTTTACGTACTTTTTAAAAATAAACATGGAACTATAGCAGTTAAGGCTACGAGCATTAATTATACCCGAACGCCTCTGCTCTTTAAGAATGCGTAGTAATTTTCTTATCAGGCAAAAGCATCTAATAACTTTTAAATCCAGTGAATCGTAAAACCGAGGTGGTAACATCAGCATGACCGCCCCCGCTGTTTTTATCAGCAGCTGCGACTGACCAGCAGATGCACTAAGAAAATTCCTTTAAAAAACACGAAAATTATAAAAAGTAGAGCCATTATCTATCGTCAATTATCATATTTTATAATAAAACGTCTAGAATTTTATTAAAGTTTATGAACGTTATCTAAATTAATATCTTTGATTATGCCTTTGTGTATTAAAATCAGCTGTATTACCACATATACAGAGGTATGAAGCTCGTATTTATGCACCGTTATCAAGCCAATATTTTTGCATGTCATAGAACGTAACAACAGAACCAAATTAAAACATTAATTGGGTTTATAAAATCTTAATTTATCTTTCTGCGCGTTTTTATAACAAATTGTTTTATGGCGATCCAGATAAACAGACTTGAATTAACAATTGTATTCCGGTGGCTTTTAGTTAACAATAACCTTTTAAAATAAAATTGAATGAAACCTGCAGTTTAAAACTCGATGTACATAAGTATGCAGGAATATCGCTCCTTTTAATTTACTAGAAAAGCGCATTATAAAGAAACGTATTTAAAATGCAAAACCTGTAAATAAACAAAACGTATGCGACGTTAATGTGCAGCAAAATTCAGAAATGTAATTTATTAATATTACGGTCCCGCCTCTACAGACGAGCCGCCCATGGCGACGACCGATCTTTTAATCAACTGTCACTAGATGCATATTAATACGTAGGCGGTAACCTTAAATTTACTTTTAATAACTTGTATTTGATTATTTTATTATCGGTTTTAATTGAGGTATAAAAGAGTCCCAGAGCTTAAGAAAACTTTAATTTATATCGAACGGGGGGGAATAATGTAGAAAAGGTATTTTGTAGTAGGCTTAGCGGCTGGCCGTTTCGAATTAGAATTGCTTGATAATAATGCTAAATTATGCGTAGATAAATATAATACAATTTGTTTATCGTTTACGGATGATATATTATTTCCAATGCCTACCCATTTAAAGGTGTGTTACTATTAAATTTAAAATTTAACTGTAAAAGAGTAGGTAGCAGCTTCATGCTTTGCAATCTATTCTATTTATCTTAAATTTTTACCTTTGATTAAATTTGAGGCAATAATTTGCTTGAAAGTTCTACAAAAAAATTTAATGTTTCACTCTAATCACAGATATGTTTTTAATTAATTTAAACGAATTTCGTGTGAAGTCTATATGTAGAGCCTCAACGCGGAAGGACAGAGGTTCAAATTCCAGCAGAGATAATACAGATTTTTCAAAAATTAATTCGAATTTTGTTTTGCTTCTATCAAGTTGCCTACATTTCTATCTGTAAAAAATGGGAGTTTTCTTAAAAACTATGGAAAGCAGCATTTTCACCCATAGAGTTCGTCCTAAATAATTTTATTACGAATAGTGATATAAAATCTGTAGTAACACATAAGAGCCGTTTGTCGATAACAATAACACAAGATAATCGCACAAATATTTTAACATAAAATCTGTGCCTTTGTTACATAACTTAAATGCTAAGTAAACACCAATATTTATAATAATTAAAGCAAATACAATTAATTTTTTGTAAGATGTAAATTTTCCTTCGTGTTTTTTTTTATCTTAAGGATTCAATTTCTAAGCTCATTAAAGGGCCAGCTAAAACTTAATTTAGCGAAATTCGCATCTCAATCGTTCAGGATTTAAAAATCTAACGATTGGGATTCGAATCAGTATTCCATTGGTTACCACACTCACACGGAGACCTAATACACTAAACCACCAAGAAACCTTTCGTTGCAAATTTTTCTTACATGAATAATCCTATAAATCATAAAATTTCTAAAAGCCAAGCTTTCCCTGATTTTATTTTTGATCGAGGCGTATACGAAAAACCACTTTTCCTAGAAGTTGCACACATAATTTTTTACCAGGGTTGGGAAAAGATTTGTAACAGATATTTTTAATTTTTTTATTTAACATTTATAAATGAAAGAGTTGGATCAGAAATTATTATTCCGTTATTAGAAAATTTTATCTTAAAAACGAGTTTGTTTGTAAAAAGATATAGCTTGTTCTGTCTTCTTGTCTTCAGAAAAATTGAAAATTTGTGGAAAATGTCTGGTATAAGTGGATCTCCTATTATTGAAGAATCAGTTGCGTTAGGCTGTTCAATCTTTATTACCAAGGAAATCAAAAGAGAAGTGTGAAAATGCTTATCAGCAGTTTGAAGATTGATGTAAAAAAAAATTAAATGAAAGTGTTCAGTGAAGAAGGTTTACTAGCGAATTTCAAACAAAAATTCATCTGGAACAAGTCGCTATTGACAATGTCCTAGAACTCGTTTGGGTCAAAGGAAATTCTGGGCTACACGGTAATGAGCGCGCGGATGGTTTGGCGAGGCAAGGCTCGGAACAACCCTCTTCTGGTCCCGAACCAGCACTCCCACTATCCCCAACTGCGCTCAATACCTTAATTGAACAGGAAACCCGCAATCGCCACCACGAAAGATGGGTTAATATAAACAGATGCCACCATGCAAGGATGGCGATCAAAAGCCCCTCATTGAAGATGGCAAACTTCTGTATACAGCTGCCAAGAGACAAACTACGACTTGTTGTAGGAATATTGTCATGACACTAAATAAGCACATGCACAGGATAGCATGATGCACTAGTCGAGGACCCAACCTGCAACTTAGAAGACGAGGCAGCAGAGCACATTCTGTGCGAATACTAGATTTTATTGAATAGAACTGTACGTAAACACCAAAATTTAAACAGTTCCAAAAACATAAAATCCGCCTATCTAGCCAAAATCACGTCCGAAAGAGACTGACTGAATGATTGCGAAACAAACGTTAGAAAAACTAAACCCGCCAAAATTCTTCTAAACTTCAAAAAAAATTCTGCAGCAAAGTGAGTTTCAGGAAACACTGTCTCTATAAAACTTAGTAGCCCTGAAATAATTAAATGATTATTAAAGACTCAGATCTGAAAACTTTATTTATGTAGCCTAAGTAAATAAATAACGTCAAAGTGCCTACACCTGCAAACATTCTTGGATCATAAGTAGCAATAATGTGTTATACAACCACATAAAATAATTTAGTCTAAGTAGCGAGCAGACATAAAAACAGGAGTAGGTACAACATATTTATTGCACAAGATGATGAACCAGTAGGCGTTTGGCAGAATCGGTACGTACCTAAGTAAAATCGACCGGGGACTAATTTTAGATAGTAATAATTGAAACAGATTGCGGGGGCCGAGTAATCTTATTGCGTCCCGACGCTCTAAGTACGTGGTTATGATTGGCATAAGCCGGTACATCGGTGGCCGTCATAATTCTTCATAACTGCAACAAATCGTTGAAGTCGGCCGCTTCCCCGATGATAAACGGCGTAAATTGCTGTTTTGACACAACATATAACTGCCGGTTACTTTTTAGTGTAAACGAGTTTATTTTCCAACTATTTTTAAAGACGAATACACCTACTGTTTGTTGTGGATTGCCTCATTTTTTTTTCTGTACGGTTTATGAAGTAATGACACGACGCATTTAATCTTAACTATTACAATCGAAATGAAGCAATCATAGTGGGCGCTTTTAATGTCATTTTTCAAAAAGTGGGCTTTTTAATGAAGATGCTGCTTTTACTTAAAAACTTTTACTTGTATTTATGTAGGTGGACGTGTTTTATTTAACAAGAATAATAAGAAAGTAGTTTGTAGTTTTATAACGTTTAACATTTAATTGGATTGGTAAAACAATGATTTTTACGAAATTTTCGAAGTGAAACTGTAGGATACTGCTTAGGTTTCTTTATAAGGACATAGCTCAAGTTTCAGCAATATTTCCAATTCTCATAATCCATCTCATACGACATTAAAAGGCAGAGACAAATTAAGAATTTGAGTCCAAACTATACATCCCTCACTCCGTATTTGGACAACAGTTGGCCATGGTTCCAATTTATACTGTTGGTAATAACAACTGGACATCTTTAAACTCGCTCAATTTTAGCATTATGCAGATGGTGCTTTGTTACCAACTGTTCTGTTGCTTTTGTTGGTTTACTTTTTAAGAAAAGTCAAATTTTTCAAACTAATAAAGCAACAAAACTGCATCTACACAATGAAACTTTAAACAATCATTAAGGAAAAATGTCAAAATCAGGTCAGATTCGCCATTTAAAATTAATTCAATGATTTTTGTTAAGAACGGGAAAAGTCTTGTTTGCACTAATGAAGTATGGCCTACTTTAATCAGATATAACTTTATAAAAAGGCAAAGCAGAAACATTTTTCACGCTGAAGCTTGAAGAAATTCTTAGCCGTAGAAGAGAGGTCCTAATTGATACTATGTTAATTACATTCAGTTTACACTCAATGAATTTGTGTGTAATCTTAGTTACACAATTTCAGCAAAAAATTAACAAAATTAAGGCCTAATACCAATAAAGGAATGAGGTGAATTTTATAAAAATATTTCTAGCTTATTAAAACTAAGTCCGATAAAATAACAAATTCAGATGGTTTCTTTTTTTTTTTGAGAACCTAAACGAATTTATAGTACCGACAAATAGCGCGGACAGCTAAGTTAAAACTTGATGACTGCTGCCTTTTAGCAGTAAACAGAATTACAGTCAACCGCTGCGAGAGCTATGATTAATTAATATTCTGAAAGAAAAGTTTCACTGATGAAAAGCGTACTCATTTGTTCAAGCACACTTTTTTTAACTGAAGCCAACTGAGATTGATGATTTTTAATTTAATTTCAATTTAAGGATTCATATTTTTAAATACCTATGTACATCTACATATATTCTTAGCTAATTAATTTAGGTAAGCTTGCTTACTTTGGACATTTAAAATACTTTTTTTGAAACTGAAACATAGAATCGAAATCAGAACGTTACTGAAAAACAGTAGAAATAAGGCTTACCACTTGAATTTAAATTCGAATATCATCCATGAAGATTGGACTCTCCTTTTACGGAATGCAAATCCTGTTCGAAACCACTTTTGAATCTCGATCCAATTTCAACTTCTAATACCGGATCCAAATTTGAGTTCCAAAAATTCAGGAAAGAATAGGCTTCTTTTTAATAGTAAACCTATTAAATGCAGCTTGTGTCTCCAATTCAAATTATTTACCTATTACTATTTCCAAAATACAAAACTACAAATTGAATGGTCTAATATCGGATCCAAATTTGAGCTCCGAAATTTCAGTAAAAAAAGGGTTTTCGAAATAAGACCTGATTTATCAATATGGCCTTTGAAAGGCAATTCATCTGTCTCGAATTCGAATTATCACTGCGATTCAAAATGCGAAATTTCGATTAGAAACCAATTCTGAATTTGAACTTCTAATACCGGCTCCATGTTTGAGTACCCACTATTATAGAAAAAAATATGTTTCTAGAAATAAGACCTGATTTTTCAGTATGACCTTTGAAAGTCAATTCATCTGTCTCCAAGTTGAATTATTATTTCGATCCAAAATACGAAACTCAATCAAAACTATTTTAAAATACCAATAAATAAGAGCAACAAACTTTTCAGTGAAGACTCTTTGTTTTAAGTCGAAAGCCAAATTTTGAATTTGAATCTTTTTTGGAGCTTCTAAGGTCATAATTCGCATTCAAATAACAGGTATTTTAGTTCAAAATTAATTTTGGTAAAACTCTTGAACTTAAACTGAAATTATAGATTAAAGCTGGAATATTCAGATCTTTTAGATTGGAGAATTCAGTTAAATTTGGAATATTTGAATTTAACAAATTTGTATCTTTTATATTTCTGACTGAAAATCCAAATTCCGAAGTTTGAACTCCAAAAATTAATTTTAGAAGCGTAAATCTTAAGCTTGAAAAACTAAGATATTAAATCTTCAAGTTGGGATTTTGTGACTCAGTTTTCAAATCCTACTTAGAAGTAAGATATTCAATCCAAAAAAGACTAGAGTTCAAATTTAAATTGGCGATTGAAGCTTTTAAGTTTTCAGAGCAAAGCTCAAACTTCCCGAATATTAATTGATTTTTAATTCCAAATAAAAGCTTCAAAGCCCAAATTCGGTTTTAAAGAATAAAGTTAATAAATTTGAATCCTTTCTTGTACCAAAAAACACATTTAAATCTAAAGCCTGAAAAAGAGAATTTTGAATCATCAACTCAGGTTTGTAGGTTTTCAAATCTGAATTCGAGGTTTGGAATATTAAAGCCAAAATGGAATGTTTTAGTTTAGAATTAAAACTGTGTGAAGTTTGTAAAGCTCGAATTTTCTAAGAATTTTCAAGTAAGCCCCTGAAGCCAGCCTTTACATTTAACCGAAATTTTGGATCCCAAATCCAGATTCACAGATTCGATTTTTAGTTTTCAAATCCAAATTCGAATATTGAAACCAAAGTGAAGATTTGAGGTTCGAACCTAGACTGTGTTAAGATGGGAGATCCTAGTTCGAATTTCCAAGAATTTCCAAATGAAGCACCTGAAACTGTTATTCAAATTTCTTACTGAAATCCTTAATCCTGAATCCAATTTTTGAAATTCAAATTTACAAAATTTGAATCTTTTCTGTTTTAAATTGCTGATTGATGGTTATAGCTCATGGCCGAAAATAGATTTGAACTAAAAATTGCAAATTTTCGAACCTAAGAATACATTTAAATCTAAAGTCTGAAAAAAGGATTTTGACTCATCAATTTAGGATTTTAAGTTTTCAAAGCCCTGTTCGAGATTTCAAATATTGAAACCAAAGTGGAAGGTTTCAGGTTTGCTGTGTGAAGATTGAAATTTGGAGAGCAAAACCCGGTCAGAATTTTAAAATAAAGCCCTTAAAATCATCCTTTAAATTTCTAACTGAAATTTTGAATCTTTTCTATTTATATTGCTGGTTGGTGATTATAGTTGACAAAAAAATAGATTCGAACTGAAAATTGTAAATTCTCAAACCAAAAAACACATTTAAACCTAAAGCCTGAAAAAGAGAATTTTGAATCATCAACTCAGGTTTTTAGGTTTTCAAATCTGAATTCGAGGTTTGGAATATTAAAGCCAAAATGGAATGTTTGAGTTTCGAATTAAAACTGTGTGAAGTTTGTAAAGCTCGAATTTTCTAAGAATTTTCAAGTAAGCCCCTGAAGCCAGTCTTTAAATTTAACCAAAATTTTGGATCCCAAATCCAGATTCACAGATTCGAATTTGTTTAAATTTGGAGAGCAACGTTCGAATTTCTGAGAATTTTAAAGTGAAATCATATTTTAAACTACAAACTAAAATTTTGAATCCCGAATCCAGTTTTATGGATTCAATTTTACAATATTGGAACCTTTTCTGTTTTAAATTGCTAATTGAATGAATGAACTTGAATCCAAAACCAAATTTGGATTAGGAACTTCAGATTAAATTTTCGAAAAACCAAATTGAAAATTTAAAGAAGAGAAAAGTCTCCAGATTAGGTTTTTAAGATCGAACCTTCGAATCCATCTCATGCTCTTTGAAGATTTGAAACTCGAATCCAGACAGGTTTTACTTTTATGGATACACATCTTTTCGGGGATTTGTAACCTGAATAGTATTCAATACAAACTCGAGTTAGTTATATTTTTTTTCTGCCTTATTCTTATGCCCTTTTAGAGCATCGGGTTTTTCTATTATATTAAATAGCCTAATATGTCTTATTTGCTTTTAATTGCCCATACTCCTCCATTGTGGGAGAAAGAAGCAGCGTTAACGGAGCAATCGGGCTACCCATTCCAGCACTGACCGGAGACAACGATGCTTAACTCTTCTGATCATGCGGGACCTAGGTACCGCAACTCGGAACCCTAGTCACATTATTAAAAATAATATTGTATACTTATTTTCTGGATATTTCGCCACCAGTTGCTAAAGTAAAAATATTTAAAAAATAGATTACAAAAAATAAGTCGTCCATAGTTAGTATCTCTCAAAAAAATATTTTCTTCGCTTTCCAATTAAGTTATTTCCTTTTCGAAAATAAAAGCCTTAAATTGTTATCTGCTTGAACATTTTAAATTATCATTTACATGGATATTTATGGATGTTTGGTTAATAATGTGTGAATATTTTGATCGAAGATACCTAAAGTATTGCCATTCCGTTCTTTGTGTTTATTACAGCAGGTAACTGACAGAGGAGCAATAAAATCTTCGTGTCTGAATCGATTAAGAGGTCGTGGTACAAGCAAACAAAATACTGTACAAATATATTTATGGCTACTTTCTTGTACCAGTTGTCAACACATTTTTCCAGTCTTTCTTTCTTAGTAAGCTTATGCCTTTGAAGCATAACTTCAGTCGTCTCTCATCAGATGAAAACGCGCATTCCCGGGCAGCTCGTAAATATCAGACTGCATTCTTCATATTTCTCTACAAAATACAAATGCTCGCATTCCGTATTCTGCATATCTGTCTCGGACACACGCTGTTTTTGTAAGTAGCTGCATTATAATTAAATGGCCGCCGTGCGTTTCTGAAATATGCGTTCGACCAGAACTGTACACCGAAATTTATGGGATTCACTTGTTAATGTAACCGGTGTTGAAAAAATAGTTAAGAACAATTTGTCTCTCCGTAGGTGCGATGAACCAGGCAACAATTTCGATTGCAAATGTAAACTATTTTAAAAGAATCGGGGGCACTTGGATTTTTAAAACTGTGAAGAATTTTTAATCCGATTAAGCATGAAACCTGTTTTAATTCCTTAGGAATTGGAAATTAATGAATCTGAGAAAGATTTGAACCTTTGGTTTGCTCTATCTGATTCTAACAACGATTTTGTTGAAAATTTGTTAACAAGAATTAAGCAGAAGACTCGGTGCCAGGATGATTCGTTCAACTTAAATGTTTTAACATTTCTAGATTACAATCCTTTTTTGAAATCTAAGTACGCCCATTTGTTATTTGCTTATTTGGACGAGCTACATTAACATTTCTTCACATTTAACCGAAGTCTTATCGTTAAAAATGAAATTGTTCGACATTAACACCCACCGCATAATCAGCATTTCACTTTGTGTAAATTTATGTTAATTCGGAGCTATAAATTTTTAGAAATACCTAAAAAGTTTTTGTTAATAACTAAATTATTTAAAAATTTGTATAATTTCTACCAAATGTCGTGGGAATGCTTAAATTGTTTTAAAATAACAGAACCTGTCAGAAAAATACATCTTGGGTTATTTTGGATGAATGTATGGAATTCATAATTAATAACAAAGTCCTGGATTTACAAAAATATGTATACAGAATTAATATCTTTAGAAAATACCTTTAAAATATTTTAAATTTCAATAAATCTGAGTAATTAACAGCATGTTTTAGAACATAAGTTTCAAATGAAATTTTAAGTCTAAACTTAAAACTTTCTTTTTAATAAATCAGAAATACAAAGTCATTGAGATTGATTAGAAATTGTAAAACAAATCTTTCTAAGCAAGGCCTAACAAACATTTCATAGAAAACTCAAAATTTTGCCTAGGTACTTTTGCAAAAGAATCCCTAAAAGTTGCTCTTCTAAGTTGGATTTTGAATAATTCCGAAGGCAAACTCAATTTTTGACTAGTTAAGATGCCCAGTATAAAATAAATTGCAACAACGATAAGAATAATACGTTTATAAATAATGTAAAAAAGTCAATTTGAACAAACTTGGTAGAATAACAAGGCTGCATGCTTTAAATTCCATTCGCCATTTCTGAGAACATTGTTAATAAAGCATGTCTTTATAAACTATTTTGCATTTTTTCAATGAAAGCAATTGTAATAGTTTATCATTTTGAAAAATTGACATTTTCATTTTCTTGCAAGTATTTCTGGAAAATAAACCATGCTGAACTAATTATTAACAAAAAATACAAAGAGGAAAAAACCCTGAAAGTGAAAGTATTGTCAGGATTTTTCCCGCTTTTCCTCATTTTTAAGGATGCTGTATGTTTGTCGATTTTACTTAAAAATAATCCTTTTTACACTTTGAAAAAATCTGAAAGTTTTGCTTTGGATTCAACATTAAACAGTTATTTTTTCGTTACAGCCAAGGTCTGTAAAGCAAAATAATTCCAAATGTGTTTATTTATTAAAATTCCTAGTGATTTAGATAATAAAAAAAATCGGCTTTAGCATTCTTGAATATTTCAATCAATTTGTAAATAAAAATGTTTGGAACCCTAACAGCTAAGTCCTTTATTTTAAAGGCATTGGAAAAACTCGTCGATAGGTATCTAAGGGTCGACGTATTGGAAAATTTTCTTTTACATAAGAACCAGTATACTTACCAGTCAGGGAAATCATGCGAGATAGGAATCCACGAATTACTCGTAGATTAGCCTAGCAGAAAAACCCTAGATATAGAGAGTGCCTTTGATATCACCTCCTTTGAATCAATCCATCGCGCTGTAACGCAGAGGGAATTCATCCCATGATATGCGGATGGATAGGAAAAATGCTAAAAAGCAGAATGATAAGAAGAAACCGTATAAGTGTCGGTTACTAGGGTCTGTCCGCAGGGGGCGGGTAGTAAAGGTCTCCTCTACTGTGGTGCCTGGTGGTGGACGATCTTTTGCCGGAAGTAAATGAGAAAGGGTTTTATGCGCAAGGATACGCAGATGATATCACCATCTACATCAACAGAAAAATCGGGGGTGTGGTAAATGATATGGCACAATTGACCTTGAGTGCCGTGGAAAGATGGTGCAACAAGAAAAGACTAACAGTCAAAAAAAAACGTCACTTCTTGCAGTCACTAGACGGAATGGAAGCATACACTGATTGTACTGTTTCCGAAACCAGAAAAAACAAACAAGCTATTTCCAGCTACCGACCCATTAGTCTTTTAGCAACTACAACAAAACTGTTTGAAAAAGTAATTTACTCTCGGCTCAGTGATGAAGTTGCGAGATTACAGCTGCTACCAGTTTTTCAGTTCGGATTCAGAAAGGGGCATTCTACGTGCCATCAGCTACAGAGAATTGTTGAAACAATAGAAAAGGGATACGAAAGCAAACAATACATAGTGACACTTTTCGTGGAGTTAGCTCAAGCATTTGATCATGTGTGGGCTGAAGGTCTTAAATACAAGATCACTAATCTTACAATTCCAGTATATATGAAGGCCAGTTTATTCTCTTATCTTAATAACAGAACATTTGCAGTTAAAATTAACGCAACTGTATCATCAACAAGGCATATCAGAGCAGGAGTTCACCAGGGAAGTATCTTGGGCCCTATTCTATTTAATATTTTTACCTATGATATCCCTAACACCAATGCAGACTTAGCATTATTTGCTGATGATACTGCACTACGGGCTAAGAACGAAAACCTCCTAGGCGCAATCACGCAACTACAAATTGCTACAAATATGCTGACAAGATGGTTTAAGCAATGAAATCTTGCAATAAATTACGAAGTGCGCTGCGAAGATATTCACCCTCAGACGAATCAACGAGCCATCATCATTAATAATTAACAATAACCCTGTTACGTGGAATACTACTGCGGAAGCAGTGAAATACTTAGGTCTATACTTGGACACTCGTCTCACCTGAAGGTTTCACGTAATTAAAAAACTAAACGAGAATCATAAGACTGGTACAACTATATCTGCCTATCAACAGAAAACGGCTCTAAAAGTTGAATGTGTCACAGTGCTTTATATAGCACTAATACTACCATTAGTTCTATACGGTTGTGTTATCTGGGGAAATACTTCGAAAACAAACTTCATTCCGAACTTAGTATATCTACTATTTCGGAGCATATCAAAAAATTAACCAAAAATTTTCACACAAACATCAACAATTAATTGTACTGGTGCAGTGTTCTAGGAACTCGGGCAAAGACAAATACATACGCGATTAAAACGTAATTTCCCTCAAGACATTTACCTAACTCCAAGTATAGTAACAATTAATCAGTTACATAAAACGATAACATTGCGTTTAAAATAAAGTTGCACAACAATTTGTATTTCTAAAGAGGTGACATTAACCTCTCTGTTATTCAGACACTTATTACTAGCCATGTAACTCTGCCATAAATAACAATTATTTGTTGAACTGGCATAATGCCCAATAAAAAAAGGAATAGATTCTCATGCAATAATTTAAAGCGGTATGGCAAATAAATTCAAAAAGTGGAGAAAGTTAAGTATCTAGAGGTTCTGTTGCACACCAGACTTACGTTCAAGTCACACATTGAACATACAGATTGTCCAATCTAAACATACAAAAATTAATGAGTGCAACAAGGAAGACATAAACAATATGGGTAGCACAACAAAGATAGAATGAAATCATGGCTAGGTAAATTTTTAAACTAAAGATCTCTCGCCAATAACAAGCAAGCAAGCAAAAACATCTGTCATAGATATTGTTTGTTATTGACGAGAGATCTTTAGTTTAAAAATTTACCTAGCCATGATTTCATTCTATCTCCCATCGCTACACTTACGGTTGGAGACGGAGGCAAGAATTGGGGCATATCAGCTGAAAACACAAGGAAATGAAAACTTTTCTGCCTACGAAAAATTCATGCAGAAATATTTAACATAATTAGTCAAAATTCTAAAGTATATATGAATTCAGACACAACAAGTGTTTTGTGAGTTTAAGAAACCTTTCAAAATACACCTACCCGAACGGGAAGAGTGGGAAAAGAAATAAAAATTATTTAATAAAATTCATGGCGAAATCTGATACACAAATGGATCCAAAACAGGTCTAGAAATATATTGAACAGGATCAGGGAATGCGATAAGCATAAACTTGCGACAATATGCAACAGTTTTTCAGACGGAAATCATTGCAATTCTTACCTGTGCTTAAGAGATGGTACAGAGGGCTTACAGAGGTAAGCGAATCTGTATTGTATCAGACAACCAGGCAACATTTAAAGCGTTGATGTCAAACTAGTGCAACTGGGCGAAGACAACAAAATAGCCCTTGTGTGGGCACCAAGTCATAAAAGGCAAAGAAAAAGCAGATAAGCTAGCACTAAATGCTAGCATCAAACAAATGATAGACCAAAACCTTTTTTTTTAATGTGTTGGAGGGGAAACCTTCAAAAGGGTTCCCGCGAGAAGATCTTCAATACCGCGGGGGACTGTGGGATTTCTATTTCTACTCGCTAAAACCCCTCCCTGGATGCGAAGACGTCATCCTGGAACCACTGGAGCATTATTTCGGGATGACTTTGCGGTTTAGCATACACCACTAAAAACTGAAACTGAAAACAATAGATGGTTGCGAAGAAGCCATCAACGCATGTGGGAAAATTACCCCAAAGCAGGGTACTCTAAAGTCTTCTTCAGAGACCTGTTAGAGATTCACAACCAAAAACTTTTAGTAAGGAAAAAATTATGCATATAACCAGAATCCTGGCTGGACACTGTTGTATGGACAAACACATACACAGACTGGGGCATTCAGAAACACCACTGTGCAGGTTCTGTGAAGATGAGGACAAAACCCCCATCCACTGTTTATGCTATTGAGAGGACCGAAAAAGCCTCAGACAAAAACATTTTGGGGAAACTGAAATTGCACCTAAATTGCTGAAACACATTTGCATAAACAACATATTGGCATTCTTTGAAGAAACAAGGCTGCCAACATAGTGTCAGACTTTATGGAGAGAACAATAGTCCTTTTAGGACGCGATGCAGGGGACTCGAACCAACCCGGCAAGTATTATCAGAATTTTTATCTCTTTTGCTTTTTGTTAATTCCTCAAAAGAGTTAACAAATTTTTAGGAATTTTGAATATTTTTAAAAAAATTAAAAATTTTCCTTTTTACAATTTGGTTTTGATTAAACGTTAAACCGTGGATTTTTCGTTACAACCAAGGCCTGTAAACCAAAATAATTCCAAACGTGTTTATTTATTAAGATTCCCTTAATTTAGATAACAAAAATTCCACTTTGGTAGTTTTGAATAATCAATTTTGCAAAATTAAAATGTTTGGAGCCCTAATAGTTAAGTGGAAGTATAGGCAGAATTTTTGCCTTTTGTTGCTTTTCATTAGTGCCCAGAACACTATTTTTTATGGATTCAGAATATTTTTTAATTTTAACTTACTTAAAAATAACCTTTTTTACATTTTGAAAGAATCTAAAAAGATCGATTTAGATGATTAAACGTTAAATCATTGGTTTTTCGGTAGAACTGCGGCCAGTAAACAAAAATAATCCAAAGCGTGTTTATTATTTATTAAAATTACCTTGATTTAGATAATCAAAAAGTCTGCTTTAGTAGTTTTAAATATTTGAATCAATTTTGCAAAATTTACAATATTTGGAACCATAACAGTTACTCAAACAACGATAACAACAATTCTGCGAAAGATCAGTGCGAGGAGCACGATGTGTAAGGTAGGTTATCAACATTTACGCATGACTCCCAAATTCCTTCCTGTCAAACTCCAACCAGATAAAGAGAATTATTAATGGCGGCTCTCGAACAGCACCCACATTCTTGTAACTTCTTTAAAGCCGCCTTCTAACGTCGCTTTTTGTTATTTCAAGACTTCAACCGCTTTCAGTGACCATCCAGATGAAAATTAATCTGATTACATGTCTCGTTTTTTATATTTTTTATTATTGCAAATATTTACTTTATTTAAATTCCTGGCAAATTATTAAAAAATAGCAAGAGCTTAATTAAACTTTAGCAGTTTTTAAATTTATAAAAATCATTCACTAAAATCGAGTTCGTTAATAAAGCAGATATTCGAGGTTAAACTGGTTCATTTACTGCACTGAAAATTTTAAACTTAATTTAAACCAAAAATGTTGTCGGTTATCATTGTATTATTCTTATTATGCTGAAAATTTAAATAAATCCAGTGCATGTGGTCCTTATAAATTTCAAAATAAAAACCGAAGAAAAAGTTTTCAGCCTGGCTCGTTGGACTTTTACGGTGAGTAGATCCTAATGTCGTCTCCGAGATGACTGTAGTTAAAAATTCATCACCGTAGATGACCCGTTCAAAGAAACCTTGGGGAGTTTAAAGATCATAATATGAAGCAAAATAAAAATTGGTAAGTATACATTAGGGAGCTGTTCGCCGTTGCCGGAGGCAGGGCTGGCTCCAGCGGTAGTTACCTCGCCCACACATCCACCCTCGCCCCAAGGCAGCATTAAAACACCAGCCTCATACTTACTCGCGGACTTCGAGATTACAGCATTCGTACAAAAAGGGCAAAAAATTACAAAAATACACTTTAATCACCGTGCACACAAGAAACGCGTCACAAAATGATTCAGTGTGCAAGATACTTGAAGTTTGTTATAAACAAACATTTTTATCTACCTTTTTATTAAAATACTTAGGTTTACTAGGCATTTTCATTTATTTTCAAAAATAATACGTATGAATGAGTAGATGAGTACCAAGTATGATGACATTTCATTATAAAAGAATACAACAAAACTACTAATAGAATTCATCTGAATCGATTCAAATTCCTTCAAAAACAGGATTCGAATCCGGAGTTCGAATTCGCTTCGAAATCGATTTTTTATTGCCAAGTTTGGTCTAACTCAAATATGAAACCGGCATTTAAATTTCAAATTTCACTTTGCATAACTAAATAATAGGCTCTAATTTCAGATCTGAAACTCATATTCGAATAGCAAGTATTAAACTTAAATTTAATCAGAAATTCAAAATTTAACCACAAAAATACAATTTCCAAAGAATGATACTAACTGGCCAAGTGCCAAGTGTTTCCAAAATTTGAGTTCAATCAACAATTCTGAGCAAAATTCAAAATTTTACTGTAAATACATAATTTATAAGCTATGACAATATCGAGTTTACAGTTTTCACATTTTGAGTTTGAATTTAAGTCAGGATTTCATCACTACAATTTAAACTCCTCACTGCTAAACGTTAATTGACAAACAAAATATTTTCAAACATTGAATTGTAAAGTCGTATTTCGTGCTGAAATTTAAAATTTCGAATTTAGAGCCCAAAATTTCAAATCTAAAATTTGGAGTCCCAGTTTCGGGTTTTCATACTAAAAATCTTTCTCTTGAGTTTCAATTTCTAATAAACTCTGATTAAATTATAGAAAATGTTTTCGAACTTTGAATTCGAAAGCAAGGGTTTGTAGTTAACTAGTGAAGTTTAAACCCTCGAATTTCAAACTCTGTAACTCAAATTTTAATCGTTTTTTTATTCACTGCAACCCATTATCAAGCCGAAAGCAGCCTTCTCAAATGAATTAAAAACTTATACCTCGTGGTGAAATTTAGAAATTAGATTAACTGTTTAAAAAACACTAAATCAGTCTTTCTATTTCCTTTGTTTTTAGAAAACTTGGTGTTTTCCTTTTAATAATTAAATAAATTGCTCCGTTTAGCTTGAATTTAGGAACTCCAATTCGAGTTTGAGGTCAAAATTTCTTCTCTAATCTGCTCAATGCTTACTAAGCCGTAGAAAGTATTTCTGAACATTGAGTTTAGAAGTTCAACTTAGAATTCTGAGTCACAAAACTTCTTCTTTGGCTGTCTAAATGTCGACTAAAGTATTAAATTAAATGAAAACTTTTCGAAATCTTCAAATTAAAGAAGCCTATATTCCTAGGTGAAATTTAGTTCATGGAATTTAAAATATTAACCAAATTAGAATTTTGGGTTAAAACTTTTTTTTGCTGTCTAAATATTGATTAAACTAAAGGAAGTGCTTTCGAACTTCGAATTAAAGAATCCTGTTTCGTGGTGAAATTTAGGACATCGAATTCTGAACCCAACTTCGAGCTAAAATTTCCTCTTTTAGTCTCTACTTATTAGCTGGACCAAAAAGTAATTTCGTACTTTGAATTCGAAATTCGAATTAAAGAATGACATATGACATTTCACCTTTAGGACATCGAATTCGGAACCTTAAAGTCGAGTTAAAATATTATATTTATTAAAAAATGTAAAATAATAATAATTAATAAGATTTACTCAAAACTTCTTTTGTGACTGTTTAAATATCGATTAAAACATAACATTAAAGATTAAAGCAAGTGTTTTCGAACTTCGAATTAAAAAATCGTATTTGATGTTAAAATTAAGGATGTCAAATTCGGAACCTTAAGTTCGAACCAAAATTTCGTCTTTTTTTGGTCTTTACTAAATATTGGCTAAGTCAAACGAAGTATTTTCGAAGTATGAACTCCGAATTGTTGCCTATTAAACGTTGGCTGAGTCAAACAAAGTATTTCCGAATCCTGAATTCATGATGAAAATACATATTTCGCCTTTAAAATTTCTAAATTTCATGTGAGAACCCTAATTTAGAATTTTTATTCTTTGACTGTCTAAATATCGACTCAAGTATTAAACTAAGGGAAGTGTTTTCAAGCCTCGACGCCGGCAGGTATAAGAGATTACAGGCAATACATACATACAAGTGTTTTCAAACTTCGAATTAAAGAAACATGAAATTTTCTATTTTAGTCTCTACTAAACCTTAACTGAACCAATCTCCGAATTCGAAATTGGTGATTCATACTTCGCTTGTAAACATTAGAAGTTTGAAATGGGAAGCCTAAATTCGAATTTTTAATCAAAACATCTTGGTTGGGCGTCTAAACATCGATTGAAGTATTAAATTGAAGAAGTGTTTCCGAACTTTAAATTTGAAAGGAAGAATTTATATTTTATTACTTTATTAGTGAAACTTAAAAATTCCGATTCTATTCAAATTATTTTGAAATTTTGAGTTAAAAGCTCATACCTCGTGGTAAAATTTAGGAACTGGATTGACTGATAAAAAGAAAACACTAAATCATTCTTATCTGTTATTTTTTGCCTTTTTTGAGAAAACTTGGTGTTCTCTTTAATAATTTAACAATAAATTACTCTGTTTAGCTCGAATTTGGGACCCTTAAATTCAAGTGTGGGCCAAAATTTCTTGTCCGGGTTTCTGCTGAACCATACAAAGTATTTCCTAAAATTAAATTCGAAACTGAAGATTCAGATTTCACCCTTTTTATTAAATTGGTTTTTGGAATTTTCAATCTCTGATTGCTTTCTGTGAAGTTAGGTTATCTTCAAACCTGAGGAGGAAAACTTCTTCTTGATTAGCAGTTAAACATTCAGTTGACTGTCTAAATGTCGATTAAAATATTAAATTAAATGTTTTCCAACTTCGAATTAAAGAATCGCATTTTCGATTGAAATATGGGATGTCACTTTGAATCCTTAAATACCAACCAAAATTTAAATTTTGAATCAAAACTTCTTCTTTGACTGTCTAAAATATCGATAATTAGAGGAAGCGTTTTCGAGCGGATCTTTTTTCATGGTGAAATTTAGAATATCTAAATTAGACTTCTTAACCAAAAACAGCAATAATAGGGGTATACGCCATAAATGATTATGCTTCCAAAGAAGAAAAAGGCTATTTCTTCGATCAACTAAATGATGTGATGGAAAGTGTAAACGATCAAACAGAGCTGATAATAATAGGATACCTAAATAGTAGGGTTGGCAATTCGAATGAAGAAGTAGGAAGTCAAATTTGGGGAAAATACTATGCATAACAATGGACAAAAGCTCATAGAGTTATGTAAAGAACATGAATGTATGGTTACTAACACTATATTTCAACACAAGGATATTCATAAATTTACGTTGGAAGAACCAAGTAGGAACTTGAAATCCATTATAGAAAGAATAGAAAAACGGTTATTCAAGACGACAGATTGTATAGACAACCGGAGCGTGCAAGTAACCATCACATGGTAATCGGAAAAATAGGATACTGGAAAACAAAAAACATAAATAGACGAGATGTAAATACGGATGACAATACAGAAATAATCTTTAAAACTTAATTATTAAAACAATTCAGTATTCGAGCACTATACCAGAACAAACTAGAGCAAAAACTAGACTTAGAATAAGATAACAAGGAAGCAATAAGGAAGCATTGGAACTAGAAGATCAAATGAAGAGATATGTAGAGAAACTATCTGAATAAAGGAATCAAGAGAAAAATATGTTCAGTAGAGACAAATGATCAAAATAAGAATGAAACACTGGAACAGACTATGCAAGGATATTGACGGAACTATTGGATACAACAAATAAACACAAGCAATTAAAACCATAAGAAACATGAGGAAAGATAACAGGAATAAAAGCACGATCCGAGTAATAGGTACCTACTAACAAATGTATAAAGCACTACTTTCACCTACTACAAGAGCAAGGAATAGAATATCAAGCAACGGAGGAAATGAAATCAATAGATGAAAGACAACAGAAATAACAGAAGAAGATATTAGGAATGCATTGAGGAAGGCAAAAAATAACAGAGCGCCAAGAATTAGGAAATAGGAATATCAGAATAGAACTTATTAAATATGGCGGTGACAAGGTAGTAAAATACCTAAAGCAAATCGTTAATAAGGAGAAAACATACCGCTGGAATGGAATACCTCTTACATTAGCTCGATTTATAAAAAAGGTAACAAGAGGTCCTGTGATAATAAAGGTATATTTAGCGTTCTAGCTTCAGTAGCAAGATTGTTCCCCAGTATAATAAATACAAAAATTAGAGATCGCCTCACAATACTGAGTGAAGAACAAAGCGGTTTCAAATAAGGTACACCAAGAGGTTGCTAGAACGCTAAGAAGTATAGCAGGAAAAACACTAAAAGACAGAGTACCGAATGACGAGATCAGACAGACATGTAAAACAGCAGACGTAAATAGTTCGATGGTCCAGACAAAGAAGAAGAGCATGAAACGAACACATCAGTCGAATGAACAGAGACAGATTAGCTCGCATCGCCAGGGATGGTAAACCGACTGGAACCAAACCGCCAGGAAGACCAACTAAGAGATGGAGAGAGAGTTGGCAGTCAACATCCCAAGGAAACTAAACCGGAAACTTTGGCCCAACACAAGTAGAAGAAGAAGAAGAAGAATGTTTTGCACAATACACATTATATAAGACAACTGATCGAAAAAAAACAGGTCAAGAAATATAAATGTTCACATGACTTTTCTAGATCTGAAAAAAGCATATTACAGCGTTCCCAGATGTAAAACATGGCAAACCATGAGGAGAGCTAATATTGACGAAAAATGGACCAACATAACAAAGAAAATATATGAAAATACAAAAGTGCAAGTAAGAATAAGAATCAAAATAACAAAACATGTAGAGGTAAACAAAGGATTAAAACAGGAATATGGACTATCTCCAATTATTATTCTATTCAATATCTATTTAGAGGTTGGAAACTACGCTCTACACTCGCTCCTATTTGCGGACGATCAGATTATAATATCCCAAAATCAAGAAAATACGGAATACATAAAACTACCAGAAAACCGGAGAACAAGCAGAAAATATTCAAATAGAATCCGAGAATATCAATATGTGTAGGAACTTTCAAGTAGGTATCTAAGTAAAATGCGATAAAGACGCGAAAGCTCGAATAACATTGGGAAAAAGAGAGACTAAAACGCTTCATGGTGTGCTATGGAATAAGAATATCCGTGAAGATGTAAAGAAAATCGATTTTTCACAGCATAATGGAAAACATAGTACTGTATGAAGCAGAAATGTGGCCACTTACAACATGCATTAGGGGCAGAGTAAGGACGGTAGAACCCTTATTTGACTACCTAAATATCAATTAACATATTAAACTAAAGGAAGTATTCTCCAATTTAGAATTAAAGAATCACGTTCCGTGGTGAAATTTAGGATATCGAATTCGAAGCCTTAATTTCGCGCCTAAATTTAATCTGTTGGTCTCTGCCAAATATTAATTGAGTCAATGAAAGTATTTTCGAAATCGAACTTGAAAATTCATATTTCGCTCATGAAATTTCGAAGCTTGGTGTACGAATCCTAAATTAGAATTTTTAATCAAATCTTCTTTGGTGACTGTCTAAATGCCAATTGAAGTAATAAATTAAGGAAAATTTCGAATTTCGAATTAAATAACTGTATTTCATACTGAAATTTAGGATATCGAATTCGGAATCTTAACTTCAAGCCGAAATTTCATCTTCTGATCTCTGCTAAATATTGAACATAGAGAAAGTAGTTCCGAAATCTGAATTCGAAATTGAAGATTCATAGGTCGCCCTTGAAAACTATAATTTCAAATTGAGAACCCTAAACTAGAATTTTGAGTCAAAACTTCTTCTGTGGATTAAAAACCGAGTTTTGTGATGAAATTTAGGACATCGAATTCGGAATCTTGAGTTCCAGCCAATGTTTGCTCTTTTAGTCTCTCCGAAACATCGGCTGAATCAATTAGAATTTTGAGTCAAAACTTCTTTTTTAATTTTTAAATATGGATTAAAGTATTAAACTAAAGGAAATGCTTTCGAACTTCGAATTGAAGAATTGTATGTCGTAGTGAAATTTAGAACGTTGAATTCAGAACCTTAAATACAATCCAAAATTTCCTCTTTAGTCTCTGCTAAATATTTCCTGATCCAGAGAAAGTATTTTCGAACTCTGAATTCAAAATTGAAGATTCAATCGATATAAGCTCGAATTCTTCTTCTTCTTCTTCTTCTTCTTCTTCTTCTTTGACCTTTGTTCATCCAATGCTCGATATAGGTTTCTTCCAGTTGTTTCCACGCTATTAAAATTCTACATGTGCTTGGGGTTTTAAAAGGAATAATGGTTCGAATTGAGAACCCTAAATCAGAATTTTGTCCAAAAATTCTTCTACGAGTCTAAACTTTGATTGCTTCCAACAACATGTTTTATTTTTAAGTTTGAATGGAGGGTTTTTATTGTATCTATGACATTTCAGCCGTAGAATTTGAATTCGAATTTTCGTATTAAATTATTTATAAAAATCTGACAGAATTAAAGAAACTGTTTGTAAACAACTAAGTTTGAAAATAAAGGTTCAGCTTTTGCCCTTGCATTTAGAATACCGAATTTGGAACTGTAAATCCAAATTTTAAGCCTAATTTTAAAAGCAAAAACCTCTGGATATCATAGGAGCGTTCAAATTCAAATTATGGATTTCGAATGTCAACTTCGAACTTTCACAATGTAAGCCACCATAGAGTATAGCGCAGGATTACCTACCATCAAAATTTTCAAAATTAAAACTATCCCACTATATAAATATAATTTTGAAAACTTAATCGAAATCATGATACCTTTTGTTGTTACTAAAACCAGTAAAGCAACGCATTTGAACATCAACAACGTTCAAAGTAATTTCATACCGCTCCTGAAAATTACCCGAAAACCTGTACCTATGTATCATCATGCACCTACATTATACGTTATACACCTGCTCAGTTAAACATATTACTCCGCTAAAAATACGTGTAGGGAGTCTACAAACGCAACCCCTACAATTAAACGTTTAGTGAACCACGCGCAGACTAAATTGTTCGTGATTGTAGGTTAACTCGCACGCTAACTCGCTACCACTATCAACCTAAAGAAGCAGTCAATATGAAAATAATAAACAAAGTAAAAGTAATTTTGGCAACAAAAAAAACGTAGACACGCGAACTAGCTTACGGGGCATTTCGTTTCTTAAAATAGTTAGTCGATATAGCTTAGACATTTATATTTAAAATTACAACAAGCTGCAAACGTGACGACAGGAAGTCGTTTGAAAGATTATTACAATAACTACTTATTTCCTGTATTGCTACGAATTTCTTTAAACAAAACCATCTAATGGTTTTATATGTTCTAAATTCTAAGGTTTTATTTTGGGTGCGAATTCAAAGGCTCAGCTAAACTTACTTCTCTATACATTTTATACTCATTGATTGTACTTTTTTAAGTATTCTCAAGTCTAAGCATTCGTAAAATACTTTTCAGGATCATAATTTTAGGAAAGCATTTCTTTAAAAAAAGCTATCTAATGGTTTTATATGTTACAAATCGTAAAGTTTCGTTTTGAGTATGAGTTCTAAGCCTCGTCTAAACTTCCTTCTTTATACATTTTATACTCATTGATCACATTTTTTTAATAATTTTAAGGAAATATGGAAAACTTAACCAAATGTCCCAACGTCAAAAAGTTGACTAATTAATAACTTTCTAGAAATAATTTCCAAAATTTAATTTTTAAAATCATCTACTTTCGAAGATAAATTATTGGTAGAGGTGAAAATGTGTTGAATGTTTCCTTTGGCGAAGAATGTTAATAAACCTGATTAGTTCGAAAGCAACTATTTGATTTATACAAGTTTAAATTCAAAGTATCAATAATACCTGCACGTAACAGGAAGTGTAACTAATTTAAATTTATTTACGCTTAAAACGTACTCTTTTGTTACTCGATCTGTTCGAATTCGCCACTTTAATGAAATTTAAAACGTAAACGATCTGATCCTAACTTCTCTCTTAAGTTTTCGCCCTCATAAAACACTACAATTTATAATAAACTCAAACAATGGTTGTTTAAGTTATCCGACAAAACAAATACGGCATTTATTTAAAACGTTTTTAAACTAAGTTCATGCGCATTGTGTTGTCAATCAGCACTCTGTATCGTTTTTCCATCTAAAGGACAATTACCGAACGTAACCAACGTTTTCGCTGGAGATGGAAGAGAAACGCGTAGATTTTTTTTATTAGTTGCGTGCTCCCACACTAGGAAATCAAGGACACAAAAAAGATAAAACAATGCACGAAAAAGGTTTAAATTTATTTAGGTGAACGATAATAGAACTGCATTTTATGATCTATGAGAGAAGGCTGAGTAAGTAAGATCAACGAGTATATAATGTACACAGGTGCATCTTCATACACCATTTGTTGGCTTACATAAAGCAAAAATTTGAGAAGTAAATGCTGTTTATCTAGAGTTTATTTAGAAAACTAATTTTTAAAAATTAAAATAATTGCCTATAGCAAAGTTGCTTTATTTAACAATAACAGAAGTTCTAAGCGTTTTTATTTTAAACAAGGATGTGATAACCGAAACATGCTACTACATTTTCCTGGACATCTTTAGTCAGTTTTAAATTTCCCAACGATTTCTTGATTTTTTTAAGTATCTTAATTCATTAAAATACATACATTCAAAATATCCCTTCAAACAAGTGATTCCTTAGAAATCAAACCTGTAAAATAGCTTACTAAATGTCCCACCTTTTGATCTTATTTTTTTTTTTTTTTCATAAAGTTGCGAATCTGTTTTTCAAGCAACGAATGAAAAAATTATTTGTTTTAACTAAAAAATGTAAATTTTCTAGTTGTTTTAATACCTTCAATTGTTTAATAATCATAAAATCCTTTAAATTGTCCGAAGCAAGTAAAAAATTGCCAGAATTTCCTGAAAACGATTTTCCAAAGGTTTGAAGGTGCTTTAATTTGTTCTGTTGTATTACAAAAATGCATGCAATTTCTGAACTAGCTTTACAGATGTGCTACAACATATTCTGAAATTAAAAGTTTCTGCAATGTTATACAGTGTGTCCCAGGATTGATGTTACAATAGGTGCGATGGACTAAAACTTTTTGAATTTTATTCTAAGATTGTGGGATTAAGCCCTGCTTGGTTTGACGAGAATTTTAAGAATATTTTCAGTTTTTGACCAACAAGTCGGCCTTGACATTGAAGCGAAAACTATTTTCTTTTCAGGTAAAGTACCCTTTTTGTTCATGATACGGCAAAATTTTACTAAGAAAAGTTGTTCATAATGAGAAATTATGGTCCTATACAAAATTTCAGGTAGATCTACCTACTTTGATTAAACAGTCATTTTTTAGATTAAAAATAAATTGTATTTATTAAAAATTTTATTTGTAGAATATTGAACGAAACAAATAGTATTTACAACAAATTTAATTTACGAAACGTAATAATAACATTCATCTACAATAAATTATTTATTCGAGATAACTTCCAGGAGGCCATGAAAAAACAATCATTGACTAATCTTTCTGAAATTTTTTATATGACCATAATTTCTCATTTTGAACAACTTTTCTTAGTAAAATTTTGGCATATGAACAAAAACGATACTTTACCAAAAAGAAAATAGTTTTCGCTTCAATTTCAATGTCGGCTTGTTTTTCAAAAACTGAAAATATTCTTAAAATTCTCTTCAAACCAAGCAGAACTTAATCTCACAATCTTAAAATAAAATTCAAAAATTTTTAGACCATCGCACCTATTGTAACATCAATCCTGGGACACACTGTACACAAAAATTAAAAATTTTACTCCAAACTTTAACATCTACATTTTCTAATGAATATATTCTTTGTACTTGGTTTTGTAATTCTAAAGGAATTTTTGAGGAATGAAAACGTGTCTTTTCTAACAATTAACACCAACAATTCGTTTTAATAAAGGGTTATGTGGTGAAAATGGCACTAAAGGTTTGCTAAGATTTGGTTACAAAATGCATGACTTCAACATCTTCGTCTCAACTTTTTTTTAATTAAACAAACCTATAATTTTTGAAAAAATTCAAAATTTGCAGGTTTTAAAAACTTTTCAGAAACTCATTTAGGGTCAATCAGGGTAATGGGAAACTAGGGGTAAATGAAAACATGATCCGAATATATTTAAAAAACCGCGCTTTTTACCTTGTAGTTAGCAGTATGCATATTTAGTGATGCGTTAGTTACTCCAACGCATTTATAAAGTGTAAACGCACGCTTGATATCAAGGTAAGTTTAATTACATTTTTCACCTCAGAATTATTTAACAGCCATTTCCGATATTCCTAGGGAGATATTTTGTTTGTCTGTCCAAATTTATTTTTTGCCCTAGCGGAACCCACATTCTGATGAACAAATGTTGTAATTGCATGGTGCTAGTTAGTTAGGTCGCTCAAATGAATGTGGCTGGAATAGTTGGCTGTTTTCATTTGCCCCAATAAAAACGTTTGCTTGGGGCAAATGAAAACGCAAATTTGGGGCAATTGAAAACGCGTTTCCCGAAGAAACCAACACCTCCTCTAAGGCAGCTCCAATACGGAGAAGTCTTAACAACTGAGGAAGTCATTACGCCTAAGGGAAGCTGAGGAAAAGAAGATGAAACAATCAAAGAAGATAGCCAAGAAGAAAACCAAAATTGTTAATGAAAAGCCATTAAAAAAGAAACCTAAGAAGAAGAGATTATCAAGTTCTTCGGATGAAATATTATATATATACTCATTTTTTCATTTGTGGAAACTGTTAAATTTTAACAGGTTTAAAGAAATCTTAATTTGTTAGAACTGATTAGTACGTAATGGTTATTAAGAATATGTTTTCAGTTCTTTTATATTTAATAACCTGTTTCTTTTTATTTTAAGATGTTTAACTAAGCTTAGTCTGTCATTAAAATGCCGTTTCTATATGTTTCCTATTTTCTTTAAATAAACTTTTTGTTGAATTTTAATCCATTTGGTGACTATCCTAACCCTGACAAATCGAACCTTCTGCTACAAAATGTTCTATTCGCTTATTAGTAAAAATAAAATAAAACGGAAAGAAGCTTTGTGTTCACAAAATCCAGCAGAACGTTTTCTTTAACCCCATCTCCGTATGAATACATATTAAGTATGAAGTGACGAATCGTTTTCATTTCCCCCAAAAATCTAGGGGAAATGGAAACGCGTCTGGGTTAATTGGAAACGACGAAAAAAAATTTTTTTTAAATAACCTTTTCGGGGGGAATCACTTTTTACAATTTATTTTAGCAGGTCAGAGACAGAGGTGAACATATACCAACAATCAATTTTTATTTCCTTTTAATAGTCCTGCTACGTAAACTCAAAATTAACTTTGCAAAAATCGTTTCCCATTACCCCGATTGACCCTACTGCCTTTTTGGAACAAATCACCTACCTGTCATTTTCCTTTGCAAAATATCATTTTAAAATGACAGAACCTTCGAAAAAGATTTCAAGATAATTGTGTGAATACCAAGCAGCTTTAAAAACTGAAGATTTTAATATAAAATTAAATTGCACATTTTATGTAAAAACAGCAAAGAAAAGCAATAAACAACTCTCGAGATAGAGATACCTAATGAAGATTTGAAAAACTACAAGCTGTTCTGTTTAGTTTTCACCAGAATACCATTTCCCAATAAATTCAGAAACATCCTAATAAATTCAAAAATTTTTCAAAAATCCAGCAGCCAAACAAATAAAAGAATCTTTAATTAAACAAAGGAAATATTTCCTGATTTCAACATAAATCAGCTATTACAGCGATTGTCACTAAAGGCATACTGAATGGGAGGAACCTTTATATACGTATAATATACTCTTTGATGTAATTGTATATTCGAGTTAATTAAAGCGAGTGTATGATTAAATGTTAATTTTTATATTTTGTGTTGTATTTTGAAACTATTTTCTGAATCTGAAATGTTCCTAGCAAATAAAAACCGCAAAAAAACAAGATGCTCGCAAAATAACTGCAAAGATTACCTATTTTGGATTATGCAAGCTCAATATGAATGTTATAACTGGCGGAAATCTCAGAGCAGTCTGAATTTTAACCAATACGCAGATTTATTATTTAAAACCTGCGATGCTAAATAATAAACAAAATATAAAACGTAAAATTAATATTTTAAAAGAGTCATAAAATTGAATCTTTATACATTATATGGCCTTTGATTCAATTATATATCCAAGTCAGTTAAAAGCAACTATGATTAAATGATTAATTTTTGTGTAAGTATAGTGTCCTATTTTGAAACTATAGTTTCTAATCTTGGAATGTTACTTAGACTTACAAACAATAAAAAGGCAAGTTTCTTCTAAAATAATGACAAATGATGCCCATTTTGGATTATGTAAGGTAAATATGAATGGCAGATGGTAAAAATCTACCTTTACGAAAGTTTATTATTTAAAAACCTGATGTACTGTAATAAACAAAGTACAAAAAGTGACGTTAATATTTTAAAGAAGTCATAAAATGGAATCTCTATACATTATATGATCTTTGATTTAAATGTATTATATTCGGGTCAGTTAAAAGCAAATATGATTCAATAATTAATTTTCGAGTTTGGTGTCATATTTTCAAACTATTTTCTGATTCTGAAGTGTTACCTTGTACTTAAAAACTACCACAAAATGCAAGACGCTTCCACAATAATCACAAACAATGCCTATTTTGGATTATGTGGTCTACTATAAATGATAGAGGACAGAAATTTACCTTTACGGAAGTTTATTATTTAAAATCTGCTGTACTGAATAATAAGCAAAATACAAAAGATAAAACTAATATTTTAAAGGAATCATAAAACTGAATCCCTACGCGTTGTATGCTCTTTGATTTAATTGCATATCTGAGTAAACTATATAAGCAAACATGTTTAAATGATTAATTGTATTTCGTGTTGTAATTTGGAACTATTTTCTGATTCTGAAGTGTTCCTAGTATTTAAAAAGCAAACTACGATTAACTGATTCATTTTTGTATTTCGTGTGGTATTTTGAAACCATTTTCTAAATTTTAAATGTTCCTTGTATTTAAGAACTACGAAAAAATACAAGATACTCCCAAAATAATCGCAAAAAATGCCTATTTTGGATTATGTGAGCTAAATACAAATAATTAACAAAATAAAAAAGGTAAAATTAATAATTTAAAGAAATCACTAAACTGATGCTCTAAATATTATATGCTCTGTGATTTAATTGTACATCTGAGTAAACTATAAGCAAACATGATTAAATGATTAATTGTTGTATTTTCTGTTGTAATTTGGAACCATTTCCTGGTTCTGAAGTGTTCCTTACACTTAAAAATCATCAAGAAATGCAAGATGCTCCCAAAATAAACGCAAAGAATGCCTATTTTCGGTTATGTCAACTAAATATGAATGATGGAAGGCAAAAATCTGCGTTTGCGAAAGTTTCTTATTTTAAATCCTGCTGTACTGAATAATAAACAAAATACAAAAGGCAAAATTAATATTTTAAAAGAGGTTCCGTTTCATAGTTATTCAAATTGTAATTTATTGTAAATATTAATTTTACAAATGGAAATCAGCATACATTTTTTTACAGAGGCCTCCTTCAATTTACAGTTAGTAATTTTTAAGGTTCCCATGCCGTACGTTGTTGACAAATTTATTATTAATAAAACTGATATAAATGCAAATACACTTATATATGCATGGAAGTATAAATATGAAAGAAGCCGATTTTGACGTAATTATCCTAGTGGGTTGAGGGCGATGAGGTCAATGTGGGAGCATCCGAAGCCTGAGGGAGTCAAGAACAGGTTCTTCAGTAGCCAATAATTCCGAAGTTTATTTAGAATTCTCGCCTTTTCGGCTGAGTTTTTATTTAACACCCAACATACGAAACTGGTATATGAATTGGTTTCACGCTCTGGGAAATTCTTTAAAGCAGCAGGTGCTTGTGGGTGCACTAGCGTTTTACTTTGATTGCATTTCTTTTATTTACTCGAAGAATAGCGTGTTGGGCAAGATTTTTACAGAAGTAATGATATGATTCCGTGTAGCTTCCGAAACAGGCCTTTGTAATTAATATTCTGACAGTTCTTAATGTTGGTATTAGTTTTCAGGTGGAGGATGTTGGTTTACTAAATAAAGCTGGGAAATTGCAGTATTACATTAGCAAAACGTCTGTTTTTCTAGTAAAATGGGGACGATCAAATTAAAAATCCCCAAACATAACTGTTTAAATAAAGCATTCCAACTTTAAGAACCTATCAGTTCTTTCAACTAATTGAAAATAATTCAGTTTAAAAGAACACTTAAGTAAATATATGGCTACCATACTCAAGGCCCTTTGTGGCATAATTAATTTTTGCAACATACAACAAACCACTAAACCTATATTTACAAGCACTTAATGTCATAACCAAATATTAACGGAGCAACTGCGGGCAATTTTATAATAACGTACAATATATTATATAACGGAACGGGCAAAAATATTTTAATCGTTGTTTAAAGTGGATATAGCCGCGTACTCTTCTATAAAAGAAAGAAAACCTGTTAACAAAGCGGCAGTCCATCACAGCATGTGCTGACCATCGCTGACAGAATAACACAGGGACGATAATTTGAAATTTAAAACCGTGCACAACGCCTACAAAAATGATAATTGAACGGCTTCGACTGTGAAAAGAAACTCCTAAAGTTATTCTGAAAACTTAACATTCTGTAAAGGTAAACACTCAACTTTCGAAAATTCATACTAATAAATAAAATCCCACGTTTTTATAACAATTTGGCCCCAGTTGGTGAGTCAAAAAGAGAATCAGGACTCAAAATTCGCAAGAAAAACGATGAATAAAAACATGGTAAGTTCCTGAATATTTCCTTCAAATATTATACGTATTTAGTAGCATCTTCTAAGGAGCAAAACATTAATATTTTAAATTAATATATATAAAGAAGCAGCCTGGAAAAACTAACAAGTGTATTAAGTGGCAATAACTCCCACAATCCAAAGTGGCGTGATCCTCTCAATTATTAAAGGTTAACAAGGATCGAGCACACTACTGTGGTTAATAATAATATGCCGCATACCAAACAGTTATGCCATTATGTAAAAAAATCAGTGCTTCCAAACAGGAAATCTTCATCTTCAACAAGACATATGGCAGATACTCTGACTGTTAATTTAATGGTTGATTTTTCGTTAATAATAATAATAATATTTATTAAATCTGAAATATTTTTTAATCTGGCATTTAACTGAAATTAGATGGATATTGAATCTAGGATTAAAATTCGATTAAGCGTTTTAAATTTGAGTCAAAAATTCCAAACTCATATTTAGCATTTAAACCTTAAATTTTGAACCAGAACATTGAATTTATGGATTTACAATAAATTTGAATTGAAAATAAAAAATCTACTTTCGTATTCACAATATTCGGATTTAAAGCTTTTAGTTCCAAAAATCTTCAGACCAGAATTCTAAGATTAAGATTTTCAATCTGGCTGTGGCTTTCCAAATCTCGATTTGGATTTGAATGCTGAATTCAGTTTAGATGGTTTGATATTCACAAATTCTAATCCTCAGCTTTAAAGCTTCGATTGAAAAGCTAAGACTTCTGAATCCAGTTTTGATGCGATGATTTTCTTTATAAATTCATATTTTCGAATCTCATACTTCAATTTGTAGATTTGATTTCTCAATCTAGTTTTGATGATTAGAATTTTACAAATTCGTAGCTTTGAAGATTTGAATTCAGGGCCCAATTTTAAGAATTTGATTTTCACAAATTTACAGCTTCAAATGTTTAATTTCAGATAGTTTTAATGGTTTGAAATCAGGTTTGTTGGTTTGATTGTCATAAATACAAATACATAGCTTCAACTCCCAAGCTTTTGTTTAAAGATTTGTATTTCGAATTTAGTTTTGATGAGCCGCATTTTGAAAATTTGCATCTTTAAATCTTAAATTTCAGCTTTGAGGTTTAAATTCTGGATCGAGATGTGATGGTTTGAAATTTACAAATTTGTATTTTTAAATCTCCGGCTTCAGTTTGAAGATCTAGATTCCGAATCTAGGTATAATGAGTTGAGTTTTACAAATTTGTATTTTAAATCTCAAGCTTTGGAGATTTCTGGGCCCAACTTAAATGGTTTGATTTACAAAAATTTGTAGCTTCAAATCTCAAACTTTAAGAATTTGAATTCCAGATACATTTTTAATGGTTTGAATTTCACAAACTTATAGTTTACACTTTCAAGTTTCAATCTGAAAATTTGATTTGTGAGTGTTTTTTTTTTGTAAATTTGCTTCTTCAGATTTTAAGCTTCTGCTTCAATATTTAAATTCTGGATCGAGTTGTGATGGTTTAAATTTTACAAGTTTTGACTTCTGAATTCAGATTTCATGGCTCGATTTTCTTCACAAATTTGTATTTACAAATCTCCAGCGGCGGTTTGAAGATTTGAAATTTCAATCTAGTTTCAATGATTCGAATTTTACAAATTCGTAACCTCAAATCTCAAACTTTGCGGGTTTTTAATTCCGGTTTGTTGGTTTGATTGTCGTAAATACATAACTTCAATTCTCAAGTTTCTATTTAAAGGTTTGCATTTGGAATCCAATTTTGATAATTCGCATTTCGAAAATTCGTATCTTCAAATCTTAAACTTCAACTTGAATTTAAATTCTGAATTGAGATATGATGGTTTGAATTTTACAAGTCTGTACCTTCAAATTGCAAGCTTCGATTTGAGGATTTAATTTCTGGGTCTAATGTGGATGGCTGGATTTTCTTAACAAATTTGTATTTTCAAATCCCCAGCTTTAGTTTGAAAATTTGAATTTTAAATCTAGTTTTGATTTGAATTTGACAAATTCGTATCTTTAAATCGCCAGCCTTGAAAATTTGAATTCTGGACCCAACATTTAAGATTTTCAAAAATTCGTAGTTTCAAGTCTCAAGTTTCCAATTATTGAAGATTTGTTTTATGAAATCAGATTTGATGATTTAATTGTCATAAATTCATAACTTCAACTGTCAAGCTGCTGCTGAAAAATTTATATTTTGAACCCAATTTGAATGCCCAAATTTCGAAAATTTGTGTCTTCAAAACCTTAAGTTTTCGCTTGAAAATTTAAATTCTGGATCGAGTTGTGATAGTTTGGATTTTGCGAGTTTATACCTCCTTCAAATTTTAAGCTGCGATTTGAAGATTTTAATTCTGAATCTAGCTTCGAGCATTTCAAATTAACAAATGCGTATCCTTAAATCTCAAACTTTGAAGATTTGAATTCTGAAGCTAATGTTAAGTATTTGATTTTCGCAAATTCGTAACCTCAAATCTCAAACTTTGTAAATTTGAATTCCAAATACAGCTTTAATGATTTAAATGTCACAAATTCATAACTTCAATTCTCAGGTATCAATGTGAATATTTGATTTCTTGAATCAGTTTTGATGGTTCGATTTTCATAAATCCATAGTTTGAAACAAGTTTTAATTTCAACGATGAATCCGGTTTGTATGTCTTGAAAATTAAATAATAAACCTGAACTTTAAATTCGAATATTTAAGTTCTGGGTCCAGTTTTTGATGCTTTGAATTTTACACAGATATAAGTTCCAGATCGAACTTTATTGTTTTTAATTTCACAAATGCGTATCTTCAACCCTCAAGCTTCGGTTTAATGTTCAAACATTCGTAGCTTCAGATCTCAAGCTTTGCAAAAACTTTCAGATCTAGCTTTATTGATTTGAATTTTACTTTGTATCTTTACTTTTCAAGCTTCGATTTGAAAATTCTATTTCTGAATACAGTTTTGATGACTTGATTTTATTCACAAATTCGTATATCTAGTTTTGTTGACTTGAATTCTGGATCACAAATTTACGGCTTCAACTCTTAAGTTTCATTTTAAAGATTTGATTTCTAAAATCAATTTTGATGGTTTGATTTTCATAAATCATCATTCTATTTAAAGGTTTGTATTTCGAACCCAGTTTTAAACTCTTGAATCTTTAAGCTCCAATTTGAATTATGAATTCAGTTTGTATGTTTTGAATTTCAAAATCTTCAAACATCAAATTTAAATTTGAAGATTTGAGTTCTTGGTTGAACTTTGATGTTTTGAATTTTACAAATCCGTATCTCCAAATTTTAAGCTTTGCAAATCTACATCAGTTTTATTATTTTGAATTTTAATTCGCATCTCCAACTCTCAAGCTTCGATTTGAAGATTTGATTTCTCAAATTAGTTACGATGGCTTAATTTTTACAAATCAACAGCTTCAATTCTTAAGCTTCGACTTCAAGATTGAAATTCTGGATCGAGTTTTGATGGCTTGAATTTTACAAGTCTGTTCTTTAAAATTTCAAGTTTTGATTTCTGGATGGAACTTTGAGAGTTTGACTTTCAAATTTATATCTTTAAATCATAAACTCTGCAAATAAGTGTAAGTTCCAGATTCTCAGTTTTTCAAATTTAGCTCCTGTTTGAAAATTTAAGATTAAAGTTGGGCCAACTTTCGTATTTTATAGTCTCAAACTTTGAGAATTTGAATTCCAGATACATCTTTGGTTTAAACTTCAACTCTCAGCTTTCGATTCGAAATTTGATTTCTAAAATCAATTTTGAGGATTTGATTTTCATAAATTCATAGCTTTTAATCTTAGGTTTCTATTTGAAGATTTGCATTTCGTATTCCAGTTTTAATGCTTCAAATTTCGCATATTGCTATCTTCAAATGTTGGGCTTCGATTGAGGATTTAAATTGCAATTCAAGTTAGTACCTTCAAATTTTACAAGTTTTGGAAATATAAGCTCCAAATCTCTCAAGATTCAATTTGAAGATTTAATTTCCGGATCTAGCTTTGATAGCTTGATTTTCACAAATTCGTAGTTTAAAATCTCCAGCTGCAGTTTCAAGATTTAAATTTAGCACCACACCCTAAAGATTTAATTTTCACAAATTCCTAGCTTCAGATTACATACTTTGAGAATTTGAATTCTATATACATCTTTAATGGTATGAATTTTACAAATTCAAAGCTTCCACTCTCAGATTTCGATTTGCAGATTTAATTTCTAAAATCAGTTTTGACTGCTTAATTTTCATAAATACTAGAAAGCTCGATTCTCAAATTTCTGTTTAAGGATTTGTATTTCGAACGCACTTTTGATGCTTCAGATTTCACAGATTCGTACTATTAAGATTTTAATTCTAGATCAAGTTCTAATGCTATATATTTTGTAAGTTGGCACCATCAAATTTCAAGCTTCAATTTAAGATTTAATTTCTAAATACAATTTTGATGCCTTAATTTTCACAGATTGTTATCTTCAACCTTTAAGTTTCAATTTGAAGATTGGAGTTCTGGAAAAAATTTTGATGATTTGAATTTCACAAATTAGTATTTCAAATTCAAATTCGAATTCGGGAATTCGGGCGCAAACAGATTACTTTTTTTCTCGAAAATTATGTTAAACAATTACTTTCAGTTCTTTGGATTGTTTATCCTTCGTAACATAATTCATAATACGTAATTAATATTAATTAATGAAGTAAATCGGTTACTTAATATTGACCTATTATTTCTCAAACTTTGTAATTAAAGGAAAATTAATAATAATTATGCTATTAAAAGTAATATAAATCTTCGATTTAGAATATAGGCCGGTACGTTGCGTCTTTCATAAATATAAGTAGTTCAAAATAGGCACTATCTGTGAGTGACAGAAACTCGTTTACAACCGCATAAGTATTATCAAACCAAATAATCGCTGTAACCAGTTGCATAATTGGTTTTATTTAATTTTATGGCAGAAATAACGTTATAGCGTGTGCTTTTATTTTAATTTAATGCACCTGAATTCCTTACTAAAATTAATTTAATGATATTGTAAAATGATTACATTCCTCATTCTTTATAAGATGGAGAAATCGGTTCGAATAGTAATAAAGCGTAATTATCATTTTCTCATTTTTATTTATTAACCAGTTTGGAACGTTTATTTTCATGTAATCGGGAAACCATTGCAAGAACAAACTTCAGTAAAGATTACAAATAAACGAATAATTAAAATAATAGATTCGGAACTGCAAAGATTAATGAAATTTTATTGTAAATAGACAAGGCGAATTAAATTACATTAAAGATTCCGCACTCAAAAGCTAATTCTTAACTCAGAATTTAAAACTTGAGTTTGCACTAAAGAAACTCGAAATCGGATTAAGAATGAAAATTTTAGAATTTCGCCAATAGGAAATCTTAAATCTGAACAAACGTGATCATTAAAGTTTGTTAAACTTAAATATTCGTAACTTGAATACTTTTAAGAACGCACGCCGCTGGTTACTTTTTGTAAACTTGGGCGTTATCTAATTAAACCGTCCCGCATTCAGTATATAGCAGAAATGAAACTGATAAATAACCAATTGAATACAACGATATTTCTTTAGTATCTCGTTGTAATTTACTATAATTAACCCCTCTATGCAAACAATAATTAATGTTTGTATTTGTGTGATAAATTGACTTACTGATTTTTACTGATTAGGAACGTGTTTTACAAGAAATAATTACCATTATTGCCATCGGATTCATTAATTTGCAATAACAACAACGCAAATACCGTTTGTTGTCTCGTAAGCAGTACATACTACATGAAGTTTAAAGTAATCTTTACAAATAGCAAACACGCATCAAGTAACAGGCTTTGAATTAACCATCAAAAACAAAAGTGTACAAAAAAATCGACTTAAATGTTTATAACAAATATTTAAAGAGGCAGGTGATTTTACCACTTTTTTAATGGTTCTCAAGAAGGGATACTGAAGTAAGTATAAATTTACCACCCTAGGAAAATAACAGCTGCTTTTACACTCAGGCTTAACTTATTGTTTACGTTTTTCAAAAAATTAATTTAGGAACAATTAATGTCAAAAATTATATACATTTTAATGGGTTGTTTAAAACAATAGTGGGAAAAATATTGTGCATGGGTGGTACAGAAGATTTACTTCCCTTGTTATATTAATAGTTATTAATTAGGTCGAAAAGAAATACTGTCAACTATAGTTTATATCAATAACGGAAAGATTTGAATTCTGTGTCCTACTTTAATGATTTTATTTTCAAAAATTCGGAGCATCCAATTTCAAGGTTCCAATTGAAGATTTGAGTTACAAATCAGTTTTGGTAATTTGATTGTTATGTCATAAATTCATAGCTTCAACTCTCAAGCTTCTGCTGGAAAATTTGTATTTTGACCCAGTTTGGATACCCAAATTTCGCAAATTTGTATCTTCAAAACCTCAAGTTTGAACTTTAAAATCTGGATCGAGTTGTGATAGTTCGAATTTTACGAATTTATACCCTCAAATTTTAAGAGCTCCGATTTGAAGATTTCAATTTTGAATCTAGCTTTGACGATTTCAATTTAACAAATCTCAAACTTTTAAAATTTGAATTTAAATACAGCTTTAATGGTTAGAATTTCACAAATTCATAACTTCAACTATTAAGTTTCGATTTGAAGATTTCCTTGTTGGAAATCAGTTTTGATTCTTTAATTTTTATAAATCCATAATTTCCACTCTCAAGTTTCTATTTCGAATTCAGTTTTGATGCTTCGAATTTCGAAAATTCGTATCTTCAAATCTTAAGCTTCCACTTCAAGATTAAAATTCTAGATCGAGTTTTAAACGTTTGAATTTTACAAGTTTGTGCCTTCAGATTTCTTCGATTTGAAGATTTAATTTCGGAATTCAGTTTTGATGGTTTTATCTTCACAAGTTGAAAACTTTAAAGCTCAAGTTTCAATTTGAAGATTTGATTTCTGGATAGAACTTTAATAGTTTGAATTTTGTATCTTCAAATCGCAAACTTTCCCATTATAAATTCCAGATTCTTAGTGTTCTCAAGTCTCCAGTTCTTGTTTGAAGATTTAGACTAAACCTTCTTAGCTTCGAATCTCGAACATTAAGAATTTGAATTCCACATCTTTTTTGGTTTGAATTTCTTCAACTCTCAGATTTCGATTCGAAATTTGATTTCTTAAGCTTCGACTTGAGGATTTAAATTCCGATTGAAGTTTAAATGGTTTGAATTTACAAATTTGTACCTTCAAAATTTACAAATTCATGTCTTCAAATCTCAAGCTTTAGAAATATAAGTTCTAATTCTCTCAAACTTCAACTTGAAGATTACATTTTACTTACTTTCCTTGATATATTAATATTTATTAATTGAGTCGATGATAGATACCGTCAACTCATTGTAGTTTATATTAACATATTGTACGTACATACCATGGGTGGTAAATAAAATTTACTCGGTCTCTGTGGTTCAATCTTCCAAGCTCGACAGATTAAATTTCACCTATCGCCATTGTTGTGTAAATATAGTTATTAATTTGGTCGAAGATAAATACTTACGCGTATTTTATCAACAGAAAATACTTTAAAATAAAAAGTATTGGCTATAATTTGTTTTAACTTTTAATATTTCGTTTGTGAGATGGTGTTAAAAGATAAGAAATTTTGTTAAAATTAAACATGACAACAGTGCATATTTTGGTGACCTGATATGAACAGAAAATTAAAATGATTTCCAATGGAAATAAAAATTCAAAATTTTCATGTCAAATTTTGACTGTCAGTTGTGACATCAGCAGATTTATTCCAGACTGTAATTTCACTTGCGTTTGATTTGCTTCAACCATAATTTGTCTTTGTACCATGGAGTACGCGGCATATGATATGGGTTTTAGGAAACTGCCAAGAAAATTTTAATAAAGCTGCAAGGGTATACGCCATACGTTTTCCCAACAGAAGGCATCCCTCTCATACTGTGATCAGAGCTGTAGATCGAAGACTGAGAGAAACTGGAACCATTATTCCAGCTCATGATATGAACGGAGGTCGACCAAGAATAAGGGAACCCAACTTAGAGAAAAATGTAGCTGAAAATCCAGAAGTATTTCTAGAAATTTGGGTGTTTCTAAAACTCGTGTACATAGGATTTTAAAAGATGATGGACTGTATCCTTACTACAAAACAAGAGTTCAAAATTTATTGCAGAAAGACCATCCACATTGATTTACTTTTTGCGAGTGGTTGTTAGAAGCCGATAGAAGAAATCTTTTGTTTATAAGCAATGTGTTAT
Source organism: Melanotus villosus (assembly GCA_963082815.1). Classification (NCBI taxonomy): domain Eukaryota; kingdom Metazoa; phylum Arthropoda; class Insecta; order Coleoptera; family Elateridae; genus Melanotus; species Melanotus villosus. The sequence continues at coordinate 14,566,295 of OY720423.1, forward strand.
GGACGGACGAAGCTACATTTACAAGAAACGGCATCTTTAACTGTCACAACGAACACGTTTGGGTCCATGATAATCGTCATGCAATTCACGAAAGAAACGACCAGGTACGTTTTTCAGTAAATGTATGGGCAGGAATACTTGGAGACAGGCTGATTGGTCATCTTATACTTCCTGAAAGACTAAATGCAGAAAATTATTTAGAATTTTTAAATGGCCTACTGGAGGATATTCCTCTTACACTCCGGCGCGATATGTGGGTGCAGCTCGATGGTGCACCATCACATTATGCAGGTGTGGTTCGGCAATGGTTTAACCACCATTACGCTGACAAATGGATCGGTCGTGGAGGTCGAAGAGATTGGCCAGCGAGAAGTCCGGATTTAACACCTTAGGACTTTTTCCTGTGGGGGCAATTGAAGAATTTGGCGTATGTTATTCCTGTCGAAATTTAAGAAGACCTTATCGTTCGAATTCAGGAAGTAGCCACAACCATTAACCCCAGAATGTTGCAGCGTGTTTAAAATGCAATTGTGCGTGCACGCAAGTGCAGCGAATGTAAGGGGGGGGGCACTTTAAAAACGTTTTACAATAATGTAATGTTTTTTTGAGCCAAAGAATTGATTGAGAATTATTGTTGTTTATTACTTAATTTTGTTCTAACTTAAAAACTATTTATCCTAGCATTTTCTAACACAGAACAAAACCATTAAATAAAATTTTTACTTTGTGCATTATTTTTCTGTCTAGATTTAATAATACGTAATGCAAATAAATTTATTAGATTGATATCTTTTAATGCTTCGTATGAGGAAACTAGACACTGTAGAGAATTTGTGTTGATAGTTTTAGCGTAATCAACGGTTTTAGAGTTCTCATGCGTTACCGAAGCCTGCTGCCTGTTGCTTTAGTGGGAGTTTCGGGACACCCTGTATGTGAAGGGAGAACAGTAAAAAAATAGTATTAGTTGAAAATCTGACTTTTGGAAACGTTTTTCAGTGAAATATTTTTTTGAATTTTTTTCCAAAAATAAGGAAATAAAAGGAAAGCTGAAAAATATTCTCTCTGTTTATGTATTTATTTTCTAATATTTCCATCTTTGGAAATAAATTTAAAAAAATACATTTAGTAGTATGATTTTTAACAAGGTTTTTCCTATGAAAATCATTTGAATGTTCTGAAAATAAATAAATAAAAGAACAGCTGAAGAAATATTTTATGTGTTTATTTAATTTATTTCCTATATTTGGGGTTTTGGAAATAAATAAATAAAAATACCTTCAACAAAACTAACCTTTAGAAACGCTTTTCCAAGGAAAATCATTTGAATTGTCTGAAAATAAGTAAACGAAAGAACTGAAGAAGTATTCTGTCTTGGATTTGGAACTTTTGAAATAAACAAAAAAAATACGTTGAACAAAACTGACTTTTAGAAAGTTTTTTCTATGAAAATCTTTCAAATTTTCTATAAATAAGCAAATAAAAGCAGAACTGAAGAAGTATTCTGTCTGTTTATGTAATTTATTTTCTAGCATTTGGAGCTTTGAAAATAAATTACAAAATTACGTTCATTAAAACTAACTTTGAGATACGTTTATTCTGTGAAAACCTTTTAAATTTTCCGAATATAAGTAAATAAAGGCAGAGTTGAATAAATAAATAAATAAAAGAAGAGCTATAGACGTATTCTGTTTACTTACTTAATTTATTTTCCAATATTTGCAGCTTTGGATATAAATAAAAAATATATTCAATAAACTGACTTTTACAGAATTTTTTCAATAAAAATCATTTAAATTTTCTGAAAATACGAGTACAGCTGAAGAAATATTCCATCTGTTTACCTAATTTATTTTCTAACAATACATAAAAAACTGACTTTCAGAAACTTTTTTTCCATGAAAATCATTTGAACGTTCTGAAAATAAGTAAATAGAAGAGAACTGAACAGGTATTCCGTCTGTTTACTTAATTTATTTTCTAATACTTGAGCTTTGAAAATAAATAAAATAATACGTTCAGTAAAACATTTAATCATCTTAGTTTGTAGGTCGCAGATAATAACAATACTCATGAGGAAGTGAATAAAAATAAAATCAATTTCACGTAAGACGGACGTGAACTGTTTATTTGTTACGAAACCCTAGTGAGCAGCCATCGCATATTATTCGCTGCTGTCTGTTATAATGAAATAGTAATACATAGAGAAACATATATAAATCATGCTGTCACTGATAGAACCTTGAGTAAATAATTAATACAAAATTCAAGCCATAAGTCATATACACTATACAGGGTTGCTACAAAGTGCCCATTCCTATCAATCTGAAACCTTTCAAATATATTCGTCTGGAATTTATTTTCCACTTTAATATGTTTCTTCTTAACTTTTGTTCAAATTTTTGGAAAAAAATTCAAAGGTTTTCATCCTAGTAAAGGTTTATGAAAAATACAAAATCTATTTCAGGTTTTAATAAGACGAAAATGATAATGAGTAGAAAAAAACCAAAACTATTTTTGCTTTTATTTATTGTTCCTCATAGCTAAATTGTTATATTTCTCTGAAGTAAAAGCACAATTTTGTTTAAATAAAAAAGGCCACAGCAACTTAACCGAATAAATACGATATCTTCTTTTTATTGGGAGCCATGCATCACTTACATGATTTATACATTAAAAATTCCTTATATTTCATCAACATTAACAGATCGAGTAGATTAAGGACATTACTACGACAAAAAAGCAAACCTTGGTAAAAGTAATGGATACCATAAAACATTCACGCTGCATTTGATCAAGCTGTTTTTAATTAAGCTATATTCGTCGACAAGTCACTAATCACCGTTTTGCAATTCACAAAGTTGCAGCATGCATCGTGCAATATTCCTGTCCCTTTCGAATAAGTTCGAAATGCAAACCAGACAGAATTGGATACATATACGAGTAGAAAAGATTAATTAAAGGGAAATATTTTTCAAATACACGTGACTGAACGTCCTGCTGGTTATTACTGTTTAAATTTTCCTCTTGGATGCTCTCGGATTGCTTGAAATAAACGATGAATTTCATAAATCAATAGAGATAGATTACTTCTACCATATATAACAATTAATAACATAGGTTTGGCTTCAACCACTACGGCTACTAATTTTTTGAGATTTTTAAGCAATTCTGTTTAAATAAACGATCGATCGATTTTTTTTTATTCTCTTTCTTATGCATATTTTGAATTTTATTCTTTGAAAATATTCATAAAACGCCAAGCTATGTAGACCATACTTTTCTAAACATTTATTGTGCTTTGCAATCAGATTTACTTACTGTCTAAATTGGTAAATTAGTTAATAGAAAATGTGATATAACAGCTGATAATAACAAAATTTAATAATTTAAAAATAAAAGTAAAAGCAACGTTCCTCCAGTAGCGCCATCTACATTTTTAAGTTATCTCGTAGCCGCCCTCTTAACCTACAAAAATATATTTTACGACAGTCACTTTTATAAATGAGCCTGTAAATTTAAGAATAATAGCTGAAAATGATGAGCCTTCCTGAAAAAAAAATGTGAACTCCCACAAAACAAACAAATTTACGATTTCAGCCCACTTTTATTAGATAAATTTTCAAACAAAAGTAAATGGTCCATTTAGTCCACCAACAACACCTGTTGTAATAAATGAAAACATTAAAAAACAGAACAACAGACAGTTGACAAACCGTGTTCTGACCAGATAAAACAAATTCATTAGCAAAGTAATTTAGTTGGATGAAAAAAACTCTCTTCAAAACTGTTAAAATCATGTGTAACTCGTAAAGCTAAACTTGCACCGGTATATTTTAAGCCGCAACTAAAGGACGAATAATAAAATAAACGACAAAGAATTATTTAAGAAAGAACGAAGAGTGTTATTTGCTCAAAGTGTGCGGTTTTCAAGAGTTGTCACGCATATGGGAACGTAACTAATGATCACTATTGGACTCTAGTAAATACGTTTTTTTACCGAAGCAACCAGTTTAAATCAGGAAAGTTGCCAGATCATAAATAACTGGAGACAGCAACTTTGATGTCGTTAAGCTCCACGTTGACATATTTAGCTTCACCCCCGCATATATCTTTTGTGTTAATTCCTCTTTAACTTTCGGTTCTTCAGATCTTATAACCAAAATACCAAATATACTGCACTTCTTTTAAAAATTTTCCTTCAGTAAAATATTCTCGGATTACTTGACAAATTTCTATGAAGTTAGACTTTATGTTTACAGTATCGTAGGTTATTAACATCACCGTCAGTTATTTCTGAAATGTATTTACATATTTACTGTTGAAAACGATAATCTACCTTAAATTTAAAGTAAAATGACTGCTGAATTCGTTTTTGCATTTTCTATAAAATCGACCCCCAAAGTTTCATTTTTTTTAAGGAACCACCTTTCGAGCTAGTTTCTTCTTATCTAACATAGAGTATATAATGTATAGAGAAGCAATATCTAAGACCTAAGACGTACTTAACCCGATCTTCATTTAGAATAATAAAGTAACAACGCATAGCTGTGAACTTAGCTGCAATCTACAAACAAACTGATTGGTAAAAAAGAAGTTTACGACGTGTGAGTGTTCACATTAAGATCAAAAATTATATATTTTACGATACATTACTATCAGAAGATCAAGACGTTTAATAGATTTGATCGTTTGAAGGTCATTTAAACAATTTATACAGATGAATTTTTTTATCTCTTCAGTAGCAGTTTAAAAACGTTCTGGATAAGAAAGACAAGGACAAATTATTACAGAGGGAACATTTCAAAGTCCTGAAATTAACGATTCCTTTAACTTTAGTAACTTCAGATCCTTGCATCTTCTTGGAGATTTTAAGCTAGAACTACAACGCCTAGTAAGTATATTAAAGATCTTCTGAATATGATGAAACAGGATCTGCAGATTACTGAGGATAACCACAGAAAAAGTCAAAGTATCGGCACTAACGTCCCACGAGGGAGTATGGCCGGCAATATGGATGGTTAAGACCTCAGCCGTTTCTCATGCCTCGGTTGTTTCGCACACTATGCGTACGGGATGGTATGGTAAACACCACGCCTTTAACAACCGCCTACCTTCCCTATTCCACCACTGTATTTCGGTTTCCAATTATTTTCAGTGACTGGGTAGGCCACCCGCCGCGCATCCGACGTGGATTTGACTTCGAGCCCGTCCGAGCTGTAGTCGAATGCCTTAACCCTAGGAAAGGACTTTTGAAATGAACTATTTCTGTAACGCTATAAACTTTACACATCTGCATTATTATTCTGACAATTTTGAATAACCAACTTAAGGTCTTTCTAAGCTAGAGAAAGCAGGACTTGCAAATTATGGAGGCTAATTCTTTGAAGGAAACTCTCTATTTCTGAAATTAGTGAAATTGCTAACTTCAGATTCTGTATTCTTATTTTACGATTTTAGGAAACAACAAGAAGTCCTTAATAAGAAGGAAGAAACCTTTCGGGAGAATAAAAATGAGGGATCACGCTTTCAAATTATTAAGGGCAATCTTAAAACCTTAAATTCCTGAATTTAACGATGCTCTTAACTCTACGAACTTTAGATATTTGTACCTTTTCTGAGGTTTTAAGCATGAAGTACAAAGTCTCAATAACTATATTAAGAATTTTCTGAGCATAACAAAAGAGGACTGCAAATTATCGGGGATAATCCTGAAATTAACGATTTTTTACTGTCAACCAATTTCAGACCTCTGCATTCTTATTCTAATATTTTGAAAAATCTAATTCTGAATAATCAAGTTAAAGTCCTTCTAAATTTGAGAAAGAATGATTTGCAAATTATCGAGGATAATCTTAGAAGAAAATTCTTTAAATTTTTGAAATTACCAAACTTCAGATTCTGCATACTTATTTTGATAGATACAACTTAAAATCGACAATACGTAGGATAAAACCCTTCTGGGTAGTACTTAAAAACGAGGTGACTTTTGAAGGTCCTGAAATGATTTAACCTTATCAACTTTGAAAGGAGAATTTGTAAATTGTCAAAGGCAATTTTATAAAAAGCACTTTAAATTTCTGTAATTATCAACTGGGATTCTACATTCTTATTTTGAGGCTTTTAGGGGCAACTAATAACCCTCAATACCTCTCAATCCGTTCCGGATAATAAAAACGAGATTCGCACTTTCGGATTGTAAAAGATAATCTTAATACTTTAAATACCGATATTAGGAATTCCTTTGACGTTATCAACTTCAGACTTTTGAATCATTTTTAAGATTTTAAGCAGCAGCACTCAGCACAAAGCCTTAATAAATATATTAAGGACCTTGTCAATAGGACAAAAGGGGACTTATAAATTATCGAGGATAATCCCAGAAGGAAACTCCATAAATTCCTGAAATTACCTTCTTATTTTAAAGTTTTAAAAAGCGACGTCAATAAGAAGGATGAAGTCCTTCTTGATAATGAAAATAAGGTTTTACATTATCGGAGATAATCTTAGTACATACTTTAAATTCCTGAAATTAATTTTGACTGTAAACATTTGCATCTCTTTGAATAGAAGAAAATATGACTTGCAAATTATCGTGGATAATCCTAAAAAATTACTTTAAAAATCTTGAATTTTGAAATTTTAAGGAACAATTACAAAGCCTCAATAAATATCTTAAAGCCCTTCTGAATAAAAAAAGGAGCTGGATAATCTTAACAAATTACTTTAAATATTAATATTGTAATATTAACGAAATGTCTTCCGGGTTGGGACCGTGTCATTGTTGAGACAGAAGAACTCAACGTTTCGCCCACTTTTTTAAGATACTTCTTCAGGAGGAAAAGGGAGCATTAAAAGAGCACGGTAACTCAACGTATCAACCAGGCCAGAGGCGAAATTCTTTTAGCAAGAGGCAGAAGGGTAACGGTAACTCAACTTGTCAACCAAGGCAGAGGCGAAACCTTTCTGCAACTTGCTAAAAGAGCTTCGCCTCTGACGTGATTAAAAAAGTGGGCGAAACGTTGAGTTCTTCTGTCTCAACAATCCCAACTCGGAAGACGTTTTGTTAATACTGACACTGACCGTGGAAGTCTTAGAATTCATTACTTTAAATGTCCTGAATTTAACGATTTCTTTAACGTTGCCAACTTCAAACATTTGCATGTTTTTTTAGAGACTTCACAAACATTTGCATCTTTTTTGAAATTTTAAGGGGCAACTACAAAACCTGAATAAATATATTAAGGTCCTTCTGAAGAAAAGAAAGAAGGACATGCATTATGGAGGATAATTCTAGAAAATTAGTTTAATGACCCTGAAATTAACGATTTCTTTAACTTCAAACATTTGCATCTTTTTTTGTAAACTAGAGCAACTACAAAACCTCAATAAATATATTAAGTCCTTGCTGAATAAGAGAAAGGAGGATAACATCGAAGATAATCATAGAAAATTACTATAAATTCTGAAGAAGGGTTTCGCCTCTGGCTTGGTTAACAAGTTGAGTTACCGTTACCCTTCTGCCTCTTGCTTGACACGTTGAGTTACCGTGCTCTTTTAGTGCTCAAGTGCTCCCTTCCTCCTGAAGAAGCCCCTTAAAAAAGTGGGCGAAACGTTGAGTCTTTCTGTCTTAAAATAACACGGTCCCAATCCGGAAAACGTTTTGTTAATAATTACTTTAAAGGCCCTGCAATTAACGATACCAACGTTACCAACTTCAAACATTTGCATTTTGCATGTTTTTTAAAACTTCAAACATTTCCATCTTTTTTGAAATTCTAAATAAAATAAAGGAGTTGCAAGTTACCAAGGATAAACCTAGAAAATTATTTTAGAGCTTCTGAAATTAACGATTTCTTTAACTTTGCCAACTTCAAACTTTTTTTGAGACTTTTAAGTATCAATTACAAAACCTCAATAAACATATTATTAAGGCCCTTCTGAATAAAAGAAAGAACGACTTACAATGTATCAATGATAATTCTAGAAAATTACTTTAAAGCCTCTGAAATTAATGATTTATTTAACATTCCCAACTTCAAACATTTGCATCTTTTTTTAAATTTTAAGGACCAACTACTAAACCTGAATATTAAGGCTCTTCTGAATAAGACAAAGGAGGACTTACAAGTTATCAAAGATAATCCTAGTATTTCAAAGGCCCTGAAATTGACGATTTCTTTAACGTTACCAACTTCACTTGAATCTTTTTTGAGATTTTAAGCAGCAACTACAAAACTTCAATAAACATATTAAGGCCCTTCTGAATTTACTCTTTGGTTTAGGCGCTCCATCTCCTAATAAATTTAACTTGGAAGTATTTGCTGTAGAAACAATCGTATTAACCCAAATTTCCAAGGAAAATCTAGAAATTACATTATAAAACCGATCCATAATGTATATAGGTTAAGTGAAATCAAAACTTCAAGATTTTTTTGAAAATTCCTAAAATAACTTTAGAACTCTTAAAAAGCCAGCGCCGTAGGTTATACATTTTTTCTACTTTGAAAATAATTCCGTTTAATAAATAGTTATGTAAGTATACATTTTTTTTTTAATTGAAACCATTTATTATAAATAAATAGCACACTCAGGATACATTTGCTAGTTTTATTTAAATTTCATATTTTTGTACCCTAAAATACATCATTGGTAACGCCGATGAATTTTTGTAGGTTGTGTGTTTTTGATATCACAGTAAAATCGAACAACATGTTAATGTAAAGTGATCAGACCTATAGAACAGAAAATTGTGGGAGTGAACAGTCGGATATAAACAAAATCAGTGGCGACCGTTTAAATGGGCCCATCATAAAGAATGGAATGTCATAAGATGAGCCAAATGAGCACCGAACAGCCGCAAAGCATACATAAATTACTGCGATTCCCAACGAAATGTGTCCAGATGATGTTTCATCAATTTATGTTATTTCAGGTTATAATTTCCACATCGTAAGATCACCTGCCAGCAACTCGATAGCCGTTTATTTTTATGTGTTTTGGCAATCATTACAAACCATTACTATTCACAACATCGTAGAAATAAAGAAGCGATCCTAACCTGTGTTTATTGTTTATCTGATCAGGCGATACAAATTTATTTCCTGCTGACTTAATAAAACCATAAAAATCTAGGAATTAATGTATTCGCCTCGAAGAACAAGAAATTTTTTAAAATATTCTTCGAAGAGATGGAATCTAATTCGTTTTGGAACGGTTCTACAAAATTGTAAGTTTTTTTTTTATATAAAAAAGGGTCGAAAATAGAACAATGATTAGCATCAATATGATGCCTTTAGCAAGTCTGGGTGGGTGGATCGAAAGGCGCCTTAACATCAAAACCACCCGTTCCAGCAATCCCAAAAAGATGAAAATAACCGTTATTATTATGTATCTGTCAAAAAGATTGCTAAAATTGCTACGTAATCTTTGTTGGTGTCATTCCGACTTTTTAACAATAGTAAATTATAGAAATACTATTAACAATCTCAAGAGTGAAAAAAATATTTTCATTTGACGTTAATGATCTTACTAATAAATGCAGCAAAAAAAGAAACTCGGTGGAAACGATAAAGAATAAAATCGAACAAATTTGAACGAAACGCTTAATATACATGACAATGCTTAGATTAAATAGTACAGGAAATTATGACAAATACTTGTAGTAATAAGCACTTACTGATCTACACATTAAGTGAAGATTACAGATTCCACGTTTCCGCTGGCAATACAAACCAACACCTGTAGAATAATATGATAGAAAGTGTTATTTCAGTAGAGAAGCTATATTTCGACACCCCATAAATAAAGCGATAATCCCAGCTTAAGGCAATTTAATTTGCCGTCAGGTACAGTACGGACAATTTGTAAATCGGAGATTACTATCGGATGGTATTCGTTACTTTCAACCCTATATTTTGAGATAATAAACGGTATTATACATTTATTTAATTTTTGCAGATGCCTACTACATCTGAGAAAATTCTGTAATCAAATAATACTTTAAAGAAGGGTGTTTGGTGTAACCAGTGGCGGAACTTCTGTGGCGAATAAGGGCATAAAAAGGGTCATTTCAACCTAAAGCAAAGACTTGAAAAACATTAAAACGAAGCTATACTCCAGGATTATTTGCTTTGCTTAAATAAAATGTCAAGCAAACCATTAATTACATAAATCATTTTTCATTTAACTGCAAAGCATATTGTGCAGATAATTAAATTCTGCGTAAGCAAAGCTTCAAAATTTGATGTCTGACTCATTAAACTCGAACCCTGGATTTGGATTCAAAATTCACATAATTTTCAGAATCCAAACTGGGATATTGAAACATCAAATGTGATTCGTTTTCTCGATCTTCGAATCCATTTCTGGAGGCTTAAGCTCTTCTCTTCAACGCTTCAACCCTTTGTTACATATACAAAATGTGTTTCAGTGTCCAGCTCAAAATTCCAAAGAACTGCCGCATATTCGATTTCTAATTTCGACTTAAAATTTCCAGTTCTATAATTATTACTACGATAATCAAGAGTCAAATCCATTATGCAGATTCGATGGCCTGATTTTCCACTTAGCTTGAAATTCTCGTCTCTAAACTCCGAGAAATGTCTGATGTTTTAAATCATGAGTTTCAAATTTAAAATCTTAGTTTAAAGATGGGATTTAAGACTTAGGTCGTCATTTAACATTCAAACTTTCAATTCGTAAGTGAAGATTTGAAATTCGAATTCCTGAAGCTCGAATACAAACCTCAATCGAAGCTGCAATTTTTATTTAAAGATATTTTATTAGAAATTCAAGCATTTATTTCGAATATTCCTATCTTAGTTTTGGCTTCAAATTCGACTGGTAGGTCTTTAGTTCAAAGTTCAAAGTTCAAATCCACTTTTCCAGATTCGGCGTTTTAATTTGTAATTTCCATAAATCGTAAAATTTCGACTGAAATCGTATTTTATATGAAACTCGAGTCATAGTTGAAGATTCCAGTCCAAAATTTGAACTCAAATTCGACCGCAAAATCTTTACTTCTTAGTTCAAATTTTAAATCCACTTTTCTAAATGCAATCAATGCTTTATCATATTCTGACTTCAACTTGAAATTTTCACCTAGTATAAATCGCAAATTTTCTACTGGAATAGTACCTACTTCATAAGGAATTCAAGTCCTAACAAAAGATTTCAGTCTTAAATTTGACTTCAAATTCGACCAACAATTATTACTTTTTGGTTCAAGTTTTAAATCTATCTTTTCAGGTCCCAGGCTCTGATTTCTGATTTCAACATGAAATTTTCATGCATTTATTTAAATCAGAAATTTCGACTGAAATCATTACATACGCTACCAAAAAATAAATCCGAATTAAAGATTCCATCCTTATATATCGATTCAAATTCGACCTACAATCTTTGTTTTTCGGTTCATGGTTTAAATCGACTTTTTCAGTTTCGATACTCTGATTTTTGATTTTAACTTGAAATTTTCATCCATAAATCGTATATTTCGACCGAAATCCTATTTAACAAAAAAATTAACTCATAATCGAAGATTCCAGCCTTATATTTGAATTCAAATTCGATCGGTTAATCTTTTCGGTTCGATGTTTTCAGATTTGTTCTCTTACATCTGATTTTAACTAAGACTTTCATCCACAAACCGTATATTTTCAAGTGTAGGTAATCCTATTTTACAAGAAATTCAACTCCTAATCGTACATTTCAGTCTTAAATTTGAATTCAAATCCGAACAACAAATCTATACTTCTAATTTCATGGTTTAAATTCACTTTTTCAAATTTCCTGCTGTGATTTCTAATTTGATGTTGAAAATTTCATTGAGTAATCTGGAATTCTATGTCAGAAGAAATTCAAGTCATAATCAAAGATTCCAATTTTAAATTGGGATTCGACCAAGAGATCTTTATTTCTCGGTTCAGATTTGAATCCATGTTGTTCCAGATTCGTTTTTCCGATTTCTGATTTAAACTTCAAATTTTCATCCATAAATCGTTATTTCAACTAAAGTCCCATTTTATAAGAAATTCGCCTCATAATGATAATAATCGATTCCAGCTTTAAATTTGATTTAAAATTCGATCGAAACATCTTTGGCTTTTCAGTTCATTGTTCAGATCCACTTTTTCAAATTTGATTCTCTTATTTCTAATTTCAACTTAAAATTTTCATACATAAATTGTAAATTTCAACTAAAGTCCTACGAAATTCAAGTTATAATCAAAGATTCCAGTCTTACATTTGGACTCAAATTCGACCTACAATCTTTACTTTTAGACATATGGTTTAAATCAACTTTTTCAGATTTGATGCCCTGATTTCTGATTTCAACTTAAAATTTTCATCCATAAATAGTGAAATTTAGATTGAAATCATATTTTGCAAAAATTTAAGTTCTAATCGAAGATTGAAGTCTTACATTTGAATTCAAATTCGATTTACAATCTTTAATTTTCAATTTATGGTTTAAATACATGTTTTTCACATTCGTTGCTTTGATTTCCTATATTGCATAAATCGTAAAATTTCGCCTCTGTAATTATATTCCATAAGAAATTTAAATCCTTCGAGAATTGCAGTCATCAAATTGGATTTAAATTCGACCTGTAATCTTTACTTTTAGGTGCAATGTTTAAATGTTTCAGATTTGATACTCTTATTTCTGACTTTAAGTTAAAATTAACATTCGTAAATCGTAAATTTTGACTGGAATCCTATTTTATAAGAAATTCAACTCCTAATTAAACAGTCAAATTTTAAATTTGGATTCAAATTCGTTCAACAAACCTTTACTTTTAGGTTAAAAGTTTGTTGTAAAGATTAAATTCTGCGTTTTCTGATTTGAAATGTTCATTAACAAATCGTAAAATTTCAAGTTAAATCAAATCAAAAATTAGGATTCACATTCGACTAACCGAGCCTTACTTAGTTTCAAGATTCAAATTCTCTCTTTCAGATTCGATACTCTGATTTCTACTTAAAATTTCCATCCAGAAACTCGAAAGAATTATCTGATATTTTACATTAAGGCTTCAAAGAATGAGATTCAAAATTGAGGATTTAAGTAAAACCTCATTTGAGGTAAATTTCGATTATTTGTAAAGATTTGAACCGCAATCTCTAACTTCTTGAAGCTCAACTTTTGACTGAACTTGAACCTAAAATTTGAAGTCTAAGTTCGATTTCAATTGGAAAATTTCGATACGAATCCTATTTTTTTAGAAAGTTCAAGTTCTAATTTCAAAGAATTCAGTCGTAAATCCCGATTAAGGTTTGACTGGCGGTTCTTATATTCTAAGTTCAAAAAGTTTATTTTCATTCTTTCAGATTCGATGCTCTGATTTCTGAGTTCAACTTGAAATTTTCATCCAGAAACCCTAAGAAGTGTCTGACTTTCAAGCCAAGGCTTCAAAACATATTTCGAATTTAAATTTAACGATGTTCTTATTTAAGATAATTTTCAAAATGTTTCAAAATTTCCAACGCAAAACTGAATTACTTCTTATTAAAGCTCAAATTTAGTTTAAAATCTAAACAGAAATTTGGATTCGAGGTGCAATCTCAGTCATAAAATTTCCACGTGAATCCTATTTTAACAGAAATTCAAGTCATAATTTCAAAGATAGTCTTAGATTTGGATTCATATTCGACTAACAAATCTCCAATTGTTATTCTAAGTTCAAGAATACTTTCAAAGAAAGGATGCTTGATGATACTTTAAATCACGGCTTTAAAACATAAAATCAAAATGTAAATTTGAGATAATTATAACAAAATTAAGTCCCCTTATCTTCAGAATTAAAATATCAAATTCAAGCTGAAACATCTCAATCTTAATTCAAAGTTCAATCGCAATCTTAAAATTTCTGTGTGAATCCTGTTTTATGAAGTCATAATTTCAAAGATTCTAATCTTAAACTTGCATTCATCTACTGGGAAATCTTCAATTTTTACTCTAAGTTTAAAAGCACTTTTAAATTTCCATTCATCGCTCCTAAAAGATGTCTGACATTTTAAATCACGGTTTTAAAACACAAAATTCAAAATCTAAATTTGAGATAATTATTGAAGAATTCGATCTCCATCTGAGGTTTAAAATTAGAACTTGACTTCATTTCCTTCCTTGAAGCTGAAGCTCGAATTCTCGCTGAGATTGAAGCCACAATCTGAATTCGAAGTTCAATAACAATCATAAAATGTGAATCCTGTTTAAACAAGTCATAAATTCAAAGATTTTAATCTTAGTCATATTTAACTAAGGAGTCTTTAACTCTTATTCTATATTTAAATACTTTTTTAAATAGGACGCTTGATTTGCGATTTCAGCCTGAAATTTCCAACCACAAACCCTAAAAAGTATCTGATATTTTAAACCACTGCTTTAAAAATCAGATTTGAAATATCAATTTGAGCAAATTGATGAATTAAGGTTTAAGTTGCGGCTTAAAAGGCTTAAAATTAGAACTTGAACTTGAAATCTAAGCTCCAATTTGGATTCGAGGTTCAATCCCAATACAAAGTAGCATGTTTTATTAGAAATTCAATTAATTTCGAAGATTTGGATTCTGATTGGAGTGATTTAAAGCTACATCTGAAAAATACCAAAGTTTCCCTTGCAAATTGATATCCTGAGCAGTGCCGGATTAACGTACAAGCTAAAAAAGCTACAACTTAGGGCCTCGCAATCTTCCGGGGCCTCAAATAAGGACTAGGACAGAAGCAAATTTCAAAGCAGTGTCTGTCATAAATGTGAGTTAAAAGCCAATCATAGATGCTCTAAGTCACATTTATGATGATGAGAATGAAAAGGGAGCTACAAAACTAGAAGCTGGTAGGCTGGTACTCTTCTGGGAAAAATGGAGGAACTAGAGTTTGTTTTTATGCTACATTTATGGAATAATTTGCTGCCGGAGTTTCACAAAACCAGTATGGCTCCAGGATCGAAAGATTGCACTTACCACATGTGCAAATCTGTACAAATCACTTTCTCACTATGTTAAAAATATTCGAGAAAATGTTGATGATTTAGAAGAAGAAGTTAAATCTAGATTTCCTGGTGTAGAATATAAGTCTGCAGTAAAAAGAAAGAGGATGAGAAAAAAACAAGCCAATGATGGAGCTGCATCTGATGCTGATTAACAGCTTTCTCCAAGAGATAAATTTCGAGTGAAATCCTTCATTCACATCATAAACATCCTTGAGAGCAACAGTCTACAATTATGTTGCAAATAAATGTTCATTTTTAGTTGATTTAGAAGTTTCAGAGGTAGGTACAGCTACGAAAAGCAGTAGATACCTATGTTAATAAAACAGTATCCACACGATGTTGATATTAATCTCACTAGTGAACTGAGGCACTTCTATGAGTATGCCAAGCAGAATTATCCCGAAAAAGAACATTTTCAACACAAAGATTTGTATCAAATCATCTTTCAAGACAAGATTGAGTTAGTTTTCCCTAATGTGGAAGCAATATTACGACTATTCCTGTGTTTAATAGTAACAAATTGTTCAGGAGAAAGATTATTTTCACAGCTAAAGAGGATAAAAAATGAACTGAGAGCAACTGTGTCTCAAGAAAAATTGTCTGCACTTAGTATCATGTGTATAGAAACTAGAAAGCGATCAGTTACGTAGCATATTTTTTGATGACATAATTAATGATTTTGCTTTTGGGAAATCAAGAAAGAAAATGTTTTAGAGTATTACATACGAGTAGGTACTTAATATAATTATTTCTATTAAATATTGTTGTATTATTAATTATGTTGTTATATTAATTTAATTTTTACCTTTTATTTTCCTATTTTAATTTAAAACTTTCTGTTCTATGAGCCTTATTTGTCGTTTTAAAACCCTTTAATTTATTAATTATTTCTGTGATTTTGTCAACACATCCTTTATTATTTTTGTAATAAAAATTAAAAGATAGTATATTTTCATATATTAAAAAGGCGTATATATTTTAAATTTAAAACAGTAAGGGGCCTCTGGGTTTTGTATAGCTTAGGGCCTCAGCAAGTCTAAATCCGGCCCTGATCCTGGGAAATAAAGTTCAATCCTTTCAGTTTGGTTTTTCCTACAAAAAACGGTGTGGATCACCTTTATGAAGCTGTAGTTGCAAAAATGTAAGTTAAAAGTTAACATAGAGTAACGTTGGGCGTTCAAAAATTTATCGAGTAATTAATATTTGATACCGGTGGCAATAATAATAAATAGCGAGGAGAGTTTGATTGGAGCCGCGGGGAGTGGTCGCGTGAATAATGGCAGATTGGACGGGCACAATCGCTACCGCTCGCACCGACAAAGAGGCTACCGTTCACTTCTATCTGCCCACATAAGCATCGTTTATTATTATGCATGAAACTGATAGGTTTAATTATGTCCAGAAAGGGATTTTTCGAAAGACTTTCTAAAACGGCAATTAAAAAAATTTTCCCGAAGAAAAAAAATAAGGCGTTTGATCTACGCTTATTCTTATTCTGGCATTAAAAGAACCATTTCGGATAATCAAGAAGATTCAGACAGACGCGACTGTTAAATTTACAAACGAACGATTAGTCTACCGGTAGTTACCAGTAATTAACCCGATTGCCTTCTAATTGCGTTGATTTATATTCGGTATTCTTCTGGTGCATTTTTATGCCTCTCGTTTTACCATATTTATTACCGGCATAAGTACTAAAGTTGAAAACATTCTCTTAACCATCCCACGCAATTAAAAATCGTTGAGGGTAGTTTGATTTATCGCTCTTTTTAAAGTAGCTATCCACCCACCACGACTATGAAATACCTTTAACGTATGAGCCTTAAAGACACGTTGTTATATTGCCATAGTTAAACTCTCGGAAAAAATTGACACCTACGCCGTTGGGAACAAATTATGGTCATTTGCAACTTCAGTATATTATTATGGCAGGTGTAAGAGGCCTTTGCCATTCGACTTTTAGAAATCGCCGTGGGATTCGACATCTCGAGTAGTTTTTAATGGTGTTACCATCAATTTATACAAAAGCCTAGTTTTTTCTTTACGTTTACGTGCATTTTAAATAACTTTTCAACATTGTTTATGCTCAAACCCAACGATATTTAAATGTTATTTTCACGTAAAGCGATTTATTACAAACGTATCAGATTCTAATTCGAAAACAAAGTTCAAATTTGTTAACTGTTGGTGATGATATAATTACGTGAAAAAGTCACACAACAACGATTTAAGATTGTTTTAGTATAACACTGGATTAAAATTTGGTATCGAAAATGAACAAAATAAATAAATCGCCATGACAATAAAAATCTAATTACAGGATGGTAAACGAAAGGAAATTATTCAAAAAGTTTTATAAACTTTTATTCTTCCTTCTTCTTCGTCCTATGGCCGAAGCCTAGGCCAATGGCCTGTTATAAACTCATAACTATGAGTTCTGTAAGCCCTCTTTAAGTATGCTGGGCAGAAGACTAACCTTACCCGTCGAAAGAGGTGAAGAAGATCGACCCGCGAGGTTAACCTTACGTATGATAACCGGAACCGCCCGGTTTAACGTGCCCTCAGAAGCACGGAAAAATGTAAAAGACCTCAAAAATTTCGGCGGGGATCTCACCGGTCTCGGGAATCCAACCCGAGATACCTACGTGAGAGAAGCCTTTTACACGTTCCTATCCGCTCCTCTAAGAAAAGAAACTTGTATTCACATCCTCAAAAAATATACAAAATAAGTGTAATTAACAACTTAATTGACTGAACTAAAAAATTAGCACATCCCAAATTTAGAGAAAAAAGTATTAAAGCAATTAAAAATGTTTTAAAACTTAATAATTACCCTATAACATTTTATAATAAAATAATAAAAACCAAAAAAATTTATATTTCCTTAAAGTTTCCAATCAATCTTGGACATAGGTCTCTCCCAATTCATGCCAACGTTTAAGATTTTGAGCAATTCTGATCTATTCGAAGCCAGCCACCTTTTTCTGGTCGTCACCCCATCTCATTTGAGGTCTTCCACGACTCTTTTACCCAGATTCCATCTTTCATCATCTTGTCTTGCGTTGTGGTCCGCAAAACTCCAGTTTAGTCTTGCTACGTGATTAGCCACACAATTTAACTTCGTTTTTTGTCGAATCCAGGTGTTGGTCTTCCTGTCCTTTAAACTAATGCCCAACATGGATCTCTCCATTGCTCTCTGCGTTTTGATGAGTCTGTCCAGATTTGCTTTTGTGAGAGTCCATGTTTGGTAGGCATAGGTTAACACTGGTAGCACACACGAGTTTTAAAATATTGTAGCAGTTTATTATTTTTAAAAATGTATTTTAAATTTTCCAAAGCTTGTGCAAGCTAGCCTAATTCTTCTCTTGATCTCAGCAGTCCGATTTTCTTTGTTCAGTTTTATTACTTGCCCCAACTGTAGGTATATATTCTGGTACACTTTCCACAGTTCGGCTTTTCACGTATATATTTCTGTGGTTAAACAATACTAATAGAGATAAAAATATTAATATTAATTGCTTTATCATAATATTATAAAAATTTAACAGAAAATATTGCAAGACTTTTAAAACCACACAATATTAATGTTGGATTCGAAGACAGAAGTAATAATATTTTGCTGTTTTGAATTAGAACGTTTCTCTTGGCATGGGTACATTATAATGGACCCTCGTCTATTTATGAAAAATTTTAATTTAGTTTAAATTAAAACAACAACTAAGCAATAATTTTTTATTATTAAGCATGCATACTGGAACAACTAATCCCTGAGTGGGGTTGATTGTTACAAGATCGGCATTAGTTGTTACAGAAGACTTATTATGTACAAAGATTTATAAAACGTCATCAGAACAACAGTTATGGCATACAAAAAACATGACTGCATCAGTGCATTCTTCGTGTACCCACCCGTGACACTGATGTGTACATTTGATCCACTTTTCTCCAGGTCGCGAGTTGGAATACGGTTCAACATAAATAAGGCAGAAAGTTTCCTCATCAGGACTTGATGCATCTATTTCTTCAACATTCTTTCTTGGTTTAGTTATCTTCTTATGCTTTTTAGCCTGTTTATTTAAGGAAACTAACTTTCGTTTCACATCCACAGTTTTTGCTTTCTGCTTTAACTTAGTTTCTCTTGCTTCTCTTCTTCAGCTGCTAATTGATCTTTATTCGGTGTATCAGTGAGAATAGCAGCTTTTCTTCGTTTTCGACCTTTTTTAATAACTTTTCGTTTTCCAGTTTTTGGAAAAGGTCGAATATCAGATAATTTGATACACCTGATGTACTTGACATATTTTGAGTAACAACCTGTGACAGTGGTGATTGAGGTGGTGTTCTAGATTCATTCACTTCTTGTTGTGTAGCTTCAGTATCTCCTGGGTTAGCACGATCTGTTACTGCTGATGTTAAAAATTCGTCATCGGTAAAAATGTGTCTGTTTCTAGGGTATATTCCAGAATTCCAGATACCCGAAAACCAGATTGGATGTTGTGGCCAATGGTAAAACCTCTCGTACTATTCCTGGAATATCATAAATACACATTGTTTTCCCAGGATTACTTTGCATCCACGAGTCGCACATACTGTTCACATATTTTTTGAGTGGCCCATATACAGAGTTGTCCAGTAGCTGTAGCTTGTGTGAACAATGAGGGGGTAAGGAAAGAACAATTACTCATTACTCTTAAAAAGATCGAGGCTTTTGATGACAGGTACTCATAGTTGTCCAGTAACAGAAGTATGGGTCGGTCCACATCTCGTGTGTTTTATAAAATATAATGCTTTTGACGTTAGGCAACTTAGATTGCAGAAATTGGGAAAGTAAAAATCGAAACATTATGTTTAACTGGTTGCCTAAATGCAATTTTCTTTTTGCGATATAAATATTCAATAAACATCGACGAAAAAAATCTATTAGAAGACCTCAGTAGACCGCGTTAATAGGACGTTTTCGATTAATTACAGCAAATTAATTGACCTTTTGACATCAACATATCAACAGATCACTACCTTGCCTTCTACAGAACCTTTATAAGTGTTGACCAGCTCTTCAAATTAAATAATAAAGCCACAAAAGTGATATAAAATATTGCGATTTTTGTCAATATTTCCGTTAAGGAAAGTAGAACCTTAAATACAAAACACAGGCTAATGCAGCAAACTTGCCTCTCTATAAATTGTATACTCATTGATTAAAGTGTCATTTTTACCTTAAACTAATTGAAGTTTCATTTTACCTGAAATTTTTAGCATTGTCAGAATAATACGAAAGCAAACTCTATTTCAGACTTAAAACAACAAAAAAACAGATTATAAATTCGCAAAGTTCGACCAATTTTCCAAATTCCATGCTTCGATTTCTGATTTCCACAAATCGTAAAAGTTCGGCCTATTTTAGAAAAAATTCAAGTCCTAATCGTACATTCTAACCTTAGATTTCAACTCAAATTTGGCTTAGAAATCTTTTCGATTCACTATCTAGATCTACTTTTTCAAATTCGAAGCTTTGATTTCTGATTTCAACTTGAAATTTTCATTCACAAGTCATAAAAATTCCAGGCCTAATCCAAGATTCCAGCTTTACATTTGGATTCGAATTCGATCGACAAATTCTTGTCTCTTTGTTTCAGATTTACATAAAATTTTTCAGATCCGATGCACTGATTGCTGATTTCAACTTAAAATTTTGATCCATAAATTGTAACAGTTCGACTGAAATTCGTTCTTAAAATTGGATTCAAATTCAACCGACAAATCTTTATTTCACAGTTAAGTGTTTAAATCCATTTTGCGGATATTATACAATGATTTCTGATTTGAACTTGAACTCAACCATAAATCGTACAATTTCGGCTGAAATCCTATTTTATAAGAAATTCCAGTCCTAATCGAAGATTCCTGTCTTAAATTTTGATAAATATATACAAATTTTAACTTATCGATTCAATGTTTAAATTCACTTTTTTCAGAGTCGACGAGTTTTGATTTTAACTTTAAATTTGCATTCATAAATTTTAAAATTTTGACTGAAATCCTATTTTGCGTATAAGAAATTCAAGTCTTAATCCAAGATTTCAGTCTTACATTTGGACTCAAATTCGACAGACTTTTATTTCTTCGTTCCAGACTCGATGCACTGATTTCTGATTTCAGCTTGAAATTTCATTTATAAATTCTGAAATTTTGGCTGAAATTCTATTTCATAAGAAATTCAAGTCCAGTCCAGTCTTAGATTTCGATTCAATTTCAAACGACAAATTTGTATTTCTCAGTTAAATGTTTAAACCTACTTTTTAAGATATTTTACAGATTTGACATTTTCATCCATAAATCGTAAAAATCCTATTTTATAAGGAATTCAAGTCCTAATCCAAAATTTCAGTCTTAATTTTTGATTCAAACATATCTTTATTTCTTGGTTTAAGGTTTAAATGCAATCTTTCTTTGATTTCTCATTTCAACTTGAAATTTTGATCCATAAATTATAAACTTTCGATTCGAATTCTATTTCATAAGGAATTCAAGTTCTAACTAGTCAATCAAAGATTCCAGTTAAAATAATACAACTTTGGCAAAACACAGTACAAAATTTGCATAACTACCGAACCTGAATGTAAAAAGACCATTTCAAGAAATGCTAAACACAAAAAAACACTGATAATTTTAAATCAGACATAGAAGGTTTAAGCCAGATATTTACAAATATTATTTAAATTTCATGGTAATCCCCTGAAATTTGCAAATTTAGTTCTAAGTGTGGCTCTTTCGACAAACATTTCACAGATTTCATATTCTGCCTAACCAGCTTAAGCTATAAACACAGACAAATACACCGCCGTTGCCTCTCTATACATACTAATATACTCGTTGATTAAAGTTTTATTTTTATATAAACTTATTAAAGTTTCAGTTTACTTGAAATTTTAAGAATAATACGAAAGCAAAGCCTGTCCTCAGACTTAAAAAAAAAACAGATTAAATTCGCGAAATTACTATATTAAACTTGCAAATTCGTGGCAATGTTGCAAATTTAGCTATTAAAATAATATTCGCATGTTTTTAAATATATCATTATACAAAATAATTCCTGGGGCTTAAGAATAATCTTTAATAAAAGTTTTTTATGTTAAACATGATGGTGATTTCATAATAATAGGCGATGGAATGCAACATAGTATTACACACATTTTAGGATTCTGAATCAGGTATTTGCTGTGGATTTAGGCTAAACGTCTAGACCAATGCTAAAGGCAAGCTTATAAAATTGGTTCGGCTTTAGAATTATAAATTTTTAAAGGAACTTTCGGCACGTCAAAACGTATAAACTACCAATTAGAGCATTCTTGGCGACTGTAATTATTCCTATTTTAAGTATTTAATTGTGGTTGTGGGAGAGAAACGTTTAGCTCGATTACAGCAATTAAAATTTTTATATTTTTGTTCAAATCTTTTCCCGGACACGTAATTGGTACAATTTTCTACTAATCATACTGTTGGTGAATAAAACCTAATTTATTAGTAACCCTTTTTAATTGTCCTAACAAACATTGCTTAGAAAAGATTTCGACCTGGCCCAAATTTTGGTTTTTCATAAAATAATTGTTAAAAATTCGTTGCAGTACTTTTACACAAGCTTCAACCGTTGAATTTTTCGTTGAAATTTCCAGGACATTATTTAATAAAAAGAAACAAAATGAAAAATTTAGTTCCCATCATTCATCACCTGCAAATATTTGTTCAAAGATCGAGAACCATGACCTACATTTCAAGCAACTTACCGAAGTCTTTTTCGTTACTAAAACATTCAGTTATAAACATCAAACTGTTGGCTTCTTTAGATTTTTTAAAATTTGTTTGTGATACTCGACGACTAACTTAAAACAAAAAATGCCCCCTTTTTAACGATTTCTAATAGTAATATTGTTTATCAGCAGATTAAACTCGAAGATTGAAATATCAGTATTATTATTAAATACACAAGAAACTGTGTTCAGCTGTTAATGTAATATATTTAGTCATTATTATGTATGTATAAATCAACTATTATAAAATAATAGATACCCACTTCTAGTTACATATTGTATGTTAAATAGCACAAGTGTTTATAACAAAATGAAAAAGTTATGCCATTGTATTACCTCCGTGTTATTTCATTCAGATGTTTGTCATTGACGTTGAACTAAGGAAGAAGCTTGCATAAACATTTTCTTATAAATATGAATATACGAACCAATAACGGAAGTACTCATACATAAAAATATTGTTGTTAATACGATTTAACACGATCTCCTGATATTAAACGACGTCTTAACCAAGCTGCAGCCGAACTCAAAAATCTTCTTTCAAAGATAAAAAAATCAAGCAGTACAAAACTATCTTGAAAATCTGTCGCCAACTTCTGACTCGGCACATTCGATCTGGAAAGCAACCAAAAAACTCAAAGAACCACAACAACATGTTACACCGATAAGTACCGAAGACAATAGATGGGCTAGAAGTGCCGAAGAGCAGATATTCACACCCTGTGAACCTGAAATAATGGGGTTGGTAAAGAAGCGCCTACGAGAAGAATACTGCAGATATTGGAGGGGGCGACAAGGACTAATGCCATCGCGGTTGCTCCTGAGAGATCCCTCCAAAATCAGGGCAGAAGAACTACTGCTGTCAAGCAGGAAAAAAAATGAGGAAGATAGTTGGGCTTCTAACAGGACACTACCAACTCAGAAGGTACCTTCAATTTATAGGTGTGATAAAAGATACAAACTGCAGATTTTACGAGGAGGAAGATGAAACTGCAGAGCACATACTGTGTGAATGACCGATACTGGGAATCTTAAGACAGCGTTGCTTTGGGGTGGATCTAATAAATTGTACCCGAAGAAGTACTCTTACAGAGATATCCTAGACTTCGCAAATAGAGCCAGTAGGTTAAAACCACACCCCATGTGAATAATAATAATTAACATGCCTAATGCTTTATAATGAAAACTTACGACTTTAATGAGTCCATTACATCTCATAACCCCTTACCGGCCCTGAGTAGGCAACCCACATTACGTGCGTAAGAACACTATTAAAAACAGCATGGATGGTTGCCTATATAGAAGTAAAATGGTAAGATATAAAGAGGAGTGTCAAATTTTTTATGAATAAACCGTAAGCCAAAAAGGTAAAATAACGAGTTAAGGATGTCGGGAGATATCGAGTGAAAATGCCTTAAAAGTAGGCAATCAAACGTACGTATCTAACCAAAGTTTTCTCAATGAACAAACAGTTATATTTACTGCGTTAACATTACCGATTACCAGATTCTGCTGAAATGATCACAGTAAACCACACTACTTAGTAAATTTGTATCTATATTTGCAACCTCTTTGCCTTTCGGTATCGAGGCTGGTGCGTGAACGTATGTGGTTTTTATATGTGCAATGCACAATCCGGCCCGACTGCGGGTTACGTGATTGGTGCGCCGTTTAATACGTGCATATTGCACCATGTGTAAAGTGTTTGTGTACTTGTAGAACCTTGTTTATCTTCTCTGGAATCATTATTTTAGATTGCTGGAGCACAGCCCCAAATGCATTCATAAAAGTTGTTCTTCTTAACACCCTTTATCCCCCTAAGCGCTTGTAGCTGAAATTCCGAAAGTTTAAAATTATCTAAGAACACTTTGGCTGCTGCGTTTAAAAAATCAATCTCCGCAGCTTGATTTCCATTCTAATACTGTAAATTAACAGTTAATTGCTGAATTAATTACTCACCTTTATTGCGCTATCGTTCATTAAACTCCAGGGTAAACCGAAAATCTTCCAGGGACTCTCAGAAACCCGAAGCTGAAGCCTCTACACAACGCAATTAAGTATTACCAGAATGAAATCTAATTATTTTTAAAAACACACATACGCATATACAATTTAACTTCTTAATAAAATTTTAACTCGCCGTTTACAAACTAAAGTTGAGAAGGGCTTGTTACGTATTAAATAAAACTACACTTAATTTTTATTGCGGGGGTTGCTCTACAAAGTTTAAAGCGTCGTTTGAAGGCACAAAGAGTTTTTTAATACCAGCACAAGTAAAAGAAAATGTGTTTCAAAATCGCTTTCCTTTTGGAAAAAAATTACTGAAGATAATAACTGGATAAATCGCAGACCGTCATGCGCTCTGGTGGCAAATAGCCTAACTGTTACCTATTATTGATGTGCTAGATTACTGTAAAACGTTATCTGTTACAGTTTGGAAACTTAATTATAGATAGCACTGTACAACTTCACAATAATAAATTAATAATTATTTAATTTCTTTTCAATAAAATTGTTAACTATGTGCCATCATTAACGTCGTAAACAATAACAATAAATACGAGGGCTGTTCTGTATATTGTTAGTAGCAGGCCATGGATGCGAAGAAAAACAAAAACATTTGCACAGTATAAGAAAGAACAGTAAGGTTACTCCGTGTCGGCCATATACCTACTATGTAATGCATCGCAGGGTATATAAGTACGAAAAAGGGCAAGGCTGAATTTGAGAATCCTGCAAAAACTAATTTCAAAAATATCTATTTAAATCACATTTCCAAGAGAAGGATTTTTGAAATTAAAGAACGAGGTAAACAATTAATTTCTAAGTTCCAGTTTTCACTTTCAAAAATCGAATAACAAATCCTACAAAAATTGAAACAATAATGTTCCTCCTTTTTAAAAACTTTGCAAGGTTTATCGATTTCAAATTTAAAAAACCTATTTCCATGTTCAAATGTTCAATTCAAATGCTGAAGTGGTTATTTCGAAAAAATGTTCAAATTTTTTATCCTAAATAAAGAAAGTTATAATGTTTTTGTTAAAACATGGTCAAAATGAACTAAAATGTTGTTAATTAATAGGGCGACTAAAATATTATACTAAATGGAAGGTAAAATATAAAAATTAAAAAATATCCGTTCTCGTCACAGACCTACAAATATTTTTCTACATTTTTTAAATTTAAATACTTTTAAGACTAAGAATCGTTTGGAAATAATTCAAAAACAGCCTTAATTAGGACGAAGATCCTTTCATCATTGGTATTTTGTTGGTTTTTGTTAAGGAATACATTAGAAATATTTCAGCAAACTTAAAAATTTGTGTTACGTTATAAATAAATAAATTGGGAAATTTCAAAGTATTTTAAATCAAAATTCAGGTTTGGCGAACACAAATTACATTCTGAAACTGAAACATTTTGAATTATAAAACAGTAAAATGCAATTTTAAATACAAGGAAACATTTTTTCAACGTAGAGGACATGCAACTTTTTGATAAAACATGAATACAAGGCCGTTTAACAAATATTTATTCGTTATCATCTCTGCCCAAAACGAGTTCAAACCTTTCACAAAACTGGCTTTCTGATAATTTGTAACATTCTCGCTCTTTTAATATTGAACGTTGAAATGTGCAGACCTCAGTGCAACATCGTCAAAGTAAATTTATAAATTATCGTTAAATTATAGTGACATTTGAGTGCATCGAAATGGTAAGGGTTATTAAATTATGCAAGTTATTGTTTAATAGCATTTTATTTAGGACTCCCTGTTTTCCTTTAAAAATTATAAGCCTTTTATTGTAAGTTGTAAGTCATTTTATTCTCTCCACTTGACACTGTTTGTCACTTATATTATTTTGTTGAATTATTTGTTATTTCCTGATTTTACTTTTATTAGTATCATTAGCGTTATATAATTAGTCCCAAGGAAGTACCCCAGCTTCATATTTTTATTTGAGTATATTCATTAGTTTAATATACACAATTCATCGAAGACTATTTATTGAATTTTAATAGTTTGTGCAAATAAAGATGGTAGGATTTATTAGATTATAATAGGTAATAAATTCTTTATTTATGAAACATAAAAAATGGGTAAATTGTAGAATAATAAACCAAAAACCGCCTCGAAATATTTTAAAAAACTATTTTTTCTGCTTAAGCATTTTCGGTGATTTTTTTCCATAATTAGTTATTAGTTGCGTATCAGCAGGTCTCTTGTACCTACTTATCCGAAATACCAGTCGCAGACAAAAATTGGAATATTTGATAAGAGGTTTCATAAGATACATATGGTCGGCTGTTTTTAGTATCATTCATTGTTTAACATATCATTCTAATAAATTATGTAACGTAGGAAATGTAGCAATGATGGAGACGGATTTACCTGTAACAATATTCTGAACTTAGTAGAAAGTTAAGTGAATATTTTTATTACTGGGGTGATTCGTAAGTTCCTAATAATCTAAATTCTTCTAATTTTGGAAATTTAAACTTCGTTTTTAATTAATGTGAAAGAATTGAAAAAAATCTTACTATTTGGTCTATAACATTTGGATTTCATGCATTGAAAAGAATGAACTAAAGTTCATCGATAATACAGTTCATGATTGTATATACCGTAACTGTTACAGCATTGATATAAACCTGCAAATACGAACAAATTTATAATGGGCTGAGAACCAAGCCGTGTCTGAAACAGCAAGAGGATATTTGAGGAACGAGGATGATGGGGGTTGTGACGTTGTGACATTGGAGCAGATGAAAGAATGAGAATATCGATCACCGTGGATGGCCGTGGACCAACAAAAGACTGCGGATTGAGAACATTTCAACATAGGTATCAGGTAAGAACACATTTTTATTCATTAGTTTTGTTAGAAGTGGTGCGAATGAATGAGAAGTAACTGTCTTAACCAAGACCTTGTAAGTTCCCTACTTCTTCTTCTTACTCCTGTAGTTCCTTAAGAAGCAAATGGCACCAGAGGGGGCGTTTCAAAAGCAAAGTGGATGGCAGAGTTGCTAGTCCTGCCCACCATGGGTTGAGTTCGTTTCTATTGCTCTTTTCTGAACAAATTTCTTCCATTTTTCCATGTCCTGTGCTATGCATTTGGCTTTGCTCCGTGATAGATTTTGTAATTGTAGGTCTTTCGGCAGGTATCTTTCGGTCTACCTATTCTTCGCTTTCCTTGTGCGTTAAATTCTAATGCTTGTTTTGCTATTTTGTTATATGGTTCTCTAAGTGTATGTTCTATCCTGTCGCATTTCTTTCTTCTAATTGTGGTTTCGATCTTTTCCTCATTTGAAATTTCCCACAGATGTCGACTTGATATTTATTCGGGCAAATTTATTCGATGTATGTATCTAATAAGGCATTTATTAACGAAGGTTTGAAGTTTCTTAATGTTTTGTTTGTTTCTAACCCATGTTTCTGCCCCATAAAGTAGCAAACTTCTAATGGTTGTATTGCATAGACGGAGTTTTGTTTTGATCAGAATGTTTTTTGATCTCTATGTTTTGTTTAGCATATCAAATGTTGTTTGTGCTAAGGCTATTCTTCTGGTTATATTTTTTATGCGCCGCCGTTGGTATCTATCGAATTACCTAAATAGTCCACTTTCTTTATGTCTAAGTCCCCGAGTGTTATCGTTGGTTCTTCTTTATTTGCATTTGAGAGAATTCTTGTCTTGTTCCCATTTATTGTTAAGCCAACCTTTTCTGCTTCTAGGTTTTAACTTGTTTAACTTTCCTTACATTAGCTTTTTATTCGGTGTGGGCAAGCACATATCATTTACAAACTCTCCAAGTCATCCAGTTTGCTGAAAATGCTCCAATTTATTTGGGATTTGTTATCCTCTGTATTTCGCACGACCCTTTTGTATATTTAGTGTAGGTTACGCCAGTTCAGTACCTACTTATGCTATTTCATGGCAGAACTCGATGATACTTTGACGTCAAATCGCTAATGGGTCTCTTAGACCTTGTCTTTTAGCACTGCTCACTATCACTATTTAAAAGGTCAGGTAGTTAAGTTTGATATGCAATGATTTGTTGCCAACATTGTAAAACACTGCGCCACTATGCTGATGTATGTTACGATAAAATTTTTGGTTAATTTTCTTTATAAAGTATTCAACTGTGGGAACGCGAGTTTCTCCACTACCTGTCGATAATAATAAAGAAAGGTATTGGGACAGAATGCAACTTTTTATATAGATTTCCTGTGATAGTTTCATTGAATGTTCGACTCTTGCGGAGAAGTTGTCACACATTAGTTTGAGTGTTCTGATGTATTTATCAGGTAGACCATATTACTTCAGTATTTTTTACATTTCTTGAAACTGAGTCGAATGCCTTGTTACAGTTAACACATTTGTCTTATCCCTTTTCTATTATTTGTTCTATTACCCTTGGTTACAGACTACAGATCTATGCACGAACGCCTTTCCATAAATCCCTTAGCTTGATGGCTATGGCAGATTTCATTCTCTTCAAAATTAATGTGGTCATAATTTTTACTTGCTGTTGATGGAAGCATTATGGGTCTAAAGTTTTCGCATCAAGTTAGGTCGCCCTTCTTTGGTGTCTTTATTAGTATGCCCTGTGTCCGATCATCTGGGATCCATTCTGCGGATTAAGCCTTGTTTACTAGTATGTACAATATTTCTATTGTGCTCTCCTTATCTATTTTTAACAATTCGATTCCAATTTCGTCTATGCGTGGTGTTTTTAAATTTTTTATTTGTTTAGGCGTTTCTTCTATTTCGCCCTTTGCTGCGAGCTTTTCTTACTTATGTCAAGTTGTTGGGTTACCATATTGTTATTTATTTCTTCCTTGATTTCTTTTACTTTGTAGATCTCTGTAAAATATTTTGTCAGTATATTTCAATTACTTCTCCGTCTGTTTTATATACTTCGTAATTTCCTCCTTTAAGTCTTGATCTGGATTTGTTTGTTTAGTTATCTTATATAGGATTTTCATATCTTTGTTGTGAGCAGCTTCTTCTGCTTCCTCCATTAAATTTTCCATGTTTGTTCGTTTGTCTTTAAGGTACCTCTTATTTTTGTTCCAATAATTTTACTGTAATTCTTTCATCATTTTTGTACCTCGTGTTTAATAATTTAATTTTTTATTTTTGCCTTCCTTCGATTGTGTTTATTGTAAAACGAGCTTTATGGTTTTATATCCATGGTCTCTCTTGTTAATTGCCGTTTTATACACTTGCCATACATTCTCTACGGGAGGATTTCTAAGGTGATCGAATACTCCTATACAGAATATATATTTTTTTGTCCTCTTCGATATTGTTTAGTTTTGCGAGGTTAAATTTAGATCTTGCTGGTATGTTTTTGTTATTCTATGTTCTTAGCTTATCTCTCATTCTTATTATTGCTTTTACGAGGTGGTGGTTGAAGGCTGTGTCGGCACCCCTCATCGCTCTTACATCCCGTAACGAATTTTTCCATTTTACTTCGATCATTAAGGAGTCAATTTGGTTCTTATAGTGTTCATCGGGTGATGAACACGTGTGACGGAAACTCGGGTTCTTAAGAACTCTCTTATGTTTGAAAAATATACCGCCAATTAACTATTAACTAGGCCATGTGTCTTAGAAAAATCAATAAACTTTTCTCCGTTTTCGTTCACAACTGCTAATCCATGTTGGTCCATCACATTTTCCTTTCCTGTATGGCCATTTCCAACCTAGTAAATTGCCTACAAATATATTTATTTTCAGACAGTTTGAGAAACTGTAACGTAATATTTGATTAAAGTGAAATAGATACTGAGCAATAAAACATAATTATTATTTGTTCTACGTTGAGTAAACTACAAGAAAATAAAAATTATCATAATTTTATCTGTTTTTCCTTTTTCCACAGAATTCAGGCCGAAGTTTACTTAACAAATGGAATATCTTTTAGATTAGCTTTCTCTTAATTTTGTAAATTTGTAGGGTGTGTGTGTGTGTGTAATTACAATAGGTAAATAGGATGCAAAAACTGCAGATGGTTAATGTACAAAGTGTGATCGATCATACCTAGAAGAATAATTGTTCTTTTACAGGTATTCAAAATTATAAATTTTTAATTATTTCACATAAGTTGTGATTCTATGCAGGTTTCGAAATGGCAAATTTTCTATATATACGATATTTTAGTAAAACGCTGTGTTAAATTTACATACATGTAATTTTATAACATAACAAATAATATCAATACGTGTAAATCTCAATATTTTTCAAAGTCGTAATTTTATAAAATAGAATTCTATTCTCCTAATTCTTGCCTCTTTAAATTGTTACAATAAAATTATAATTTTTTGAAATTTTAAGTATCTAAATTAAGTAAGTTTTTCTAAACACTTACCTACTTATTAATTATATTTCCATATTTTCAAATGCAATTCTTTCACGATTTTCTTTTTTTACTTAACCTAACTTATTTGGCGTTAACTAATTTTTCAACGTGCTTTTACAAAATTCAAACTGACAAATACTCGTTTAGTTGCAATTTTTTATATATTTCTCATTAATATCAGTTGGTGTTGAGACGATTTTAAGTTATTTAATCTGCATAATCGTTCCTCGTTCTCGTTGTACTCTTCGTATGGTCTCATTTCGTTTTAAAATTTAAGTTCTAATGTCAATTCAGGTTTCTCCCCCATATTAAGTAATCTCATCATTTCCCTCGCGATCCTTTACCATCTATCCTCTCGCTCGAGAACTAGAAACTGTGGTCTGGTTGTGCATCTATGTTTGGGGTAAAGTTGGCTCATCGTGGTTGTCCGTTAGGTGGGGTTACCGCGGTTAGCACCCGGCGAAGTATGCCACACCGCACTTGATATATTTATTATATCTAGTTGGGTATTTTTATATCCGACCGCGGGTGTTTAGGCTGCTTACGCGTTCCAACAATGGTCCTTCTGGGATTGGTGAGTTGGACGGGGCAAAGCGTTTGGTACCAAAGACACTCTTGGCTTGAGGAAGTCGCCACTGTTGGACCGGATTTGATTGGGGTAAGCCGCTGCCTCACCCATCTATGTACGATCGGAGTTCGTTTTAGTTTATTAACAGTATATAACGGGAGCAAAGGCCTTAATTGGTCAGTATCTGGTTAGCCTCTGTTAATTATGCACTCCTATCCCTTCTATGCTCCTCCTTTTTTTGCCCGAGAACTATAGGTACAGGTTTAGGATATGCATCTATGGTCGGCGATAATTCTGGAAGTCGGGGTACAGTGACCGTCCTTTCATGGGGTTGACGGCCCTCATACTCCACGATATTACGACGCACATCTTTGCTACCCGAGATTTTGTTTCTGTTTATTAGTGGTGTATAACGGGAGCAAAGGCCCTAGTTGGTCAGTATCTCGTTAGTTTCTGCTAATTAGGCAAGAGATTCACTTGAGTTGGGGAGAATCACTTTTGCTTTTGTCTAGTCACTTTCTTAATCTGATTAAGCCAGATTAGAGGCCATTCGAGGAAAGAGTGGAATATAGAAACGAATTACTAAGTGTAGTTCCGTGTTTATTAGGAAAACTTGTAATAAAGTTTATGTTAGGTGTTACATTTTTCGTTTAAAGTAGTTGTGCAAGTGAAAAAACAATAGTAGCTCAGTTTTCGTGTTTTTAAAGGCAAGCTGAAATATTAAATTAACTTCAGAATTGTTGAATTTTGGAATTCGTTTTGATATAAAGTGTTTAGGAAAACGACTTAAATTATAGAATAGCAAGTGTCTGAGGATCAATTTTTGTGAAACATTGGTTTTTCAAAATTACATTTTATAAGAAAGTGATATATAATATTGAAACCAGACAAAATTATGTTTCTTATGCTTCGTCCTTCTTAGTGCAAGCCAGTGGCTAACTGTTTAGATATTAAAATCTAATTAGCTAAAAACATATTCAACAAATATTCTAATTAATATAGCAGAATTACCGAATTAATTAATTTCTGTAAATCTTTAAAGGGAACATATTTAAAAGCAAGGTAGTTATTGCTAATAGTAATTTAGGGTTATTTTTCAAATTATTTTAGAGAATTGGATATTGTTTCCAAGAAGATTTTCTACAATTTGCTTTTGGGAAACTTTCTGCAGCACATAATTAGTACTACTCTTTGTAATGTTTTAAGAGTGGTCTCTTAACAATGGTTTTGAAATAATATATTTATAGAAAAGTCTAAATTTTATTGAAAATGAAAGTTACGATTATGTTCAAATTTCTATCGTCGGAAGGCGGGTGTCTTCAGAGACGTCGCTGGATGTTGTAAGTCAAAGGTGAGTGGTGAATACATGACGTGATCGATCGCACTCTATACAAATTTAGGAACTGCATTTAAATGACTGCGTAGTTAAGATGAATTTTTAGTCTAAGGTCTTACATTATTGCAATGGTTATAAGTGTGAATAAAAGGAAAATAAACATTTCTACTTTGAAAAGATTTTTTGTTAGGGCGGTACTAACGTTACTTTTTATTTTCATAGAAATTTGTTCAATTCTTTAAATGTATGTAATTACTTGTTTATGTTTAAATGTTTTATAAATAGAAATATAATATAAAAATTAGTGAAGATCCTGGTTAACCCAGGGGAGGCGGGGGGCACAATTAAAAAAAGGAGCGGTAGTACCTACTTATTTGTAATCATCTGCAGTCGCATCGTAACAAATTGAGACATTAAATGTACTCATTTTCTTCTTAAATATGCAACTTATAATTTCATATCCTAAATTAAGTGTTTGGCTTAACACCCTTTTTAATATTGGCTTCAAAAACATTATATATTGGCTGAGCACGTTGTTTTAAAATCCTGAAAAGAATCTCAGGTATGAACTATTTAGCTTTAGGTAGAAATAATTAATTCAAAGTAAATACCATACAGCAGAAGCAAACAAGGCTAAAGAGCGAATTATCTTTCCTAATTTTGTAAATTTAGGTAACTGTGTGAATGTTGTGATTACTAAGGTGTAGCTAGCTGTTAGAGCACACGAATTATACCAGGACAACTTCTACAAAAATCTGCAAGGAGAACGTACAAGAAAAGGACGTCAAGATGACTACGGTTACAACAAAGGTAACTGAATTCGCTTTCCTTAACACGATCAAAGTCTGCTTTTACTTAGTTCCTTCGTTATTTTTGTAGTTTTTGAATGCTTCATTGCTTTAATTTTTTTTTTTTTCATAACTGTAAGAAGTTAATTTGCCAAATGCCAAAATGTAACTTCAAATCCTTAATTGGCTTAATTGGTGACAAATAATTCGATTATTTTTAGGTTAGTAGTATTAAAGATTGCACATTTTACTTCAGAAACCTTTCCTACCCGTAGGGTGTAAAGGTATTTTAGTACATTTACAAATTTACAAATATAACAACTAACATATTCGATACTTCATGATTAACTGAACTTATTATCTAAACTAAACGTCTTCTTCTTTAGCACGAACGAATTCTTGTTCTGTCAAGTTACATCTCTTTGTTGTAGTATTTCTTCCATTGTTTGGTTTCATGTTTTTTTGTGGCCTTCCTCTAGTTATTCTAGCTGTAATTCTTGCCTCCCATATTCTTTTAACTTGTCTATCGTTGCCCATTCTTTCGAGATGCCTCAACCACTGTAGTTCTTCTGTTTTGCTTTTCTAGTAAGCGTTTCAACTTCTAAATCATTTCGTATTGTTTGACTCCTTATCTTGTCCCTTCTTGTGACCCCCTCACTCTTCTTAAGTACTTCATTTCCATGGTTTGCAATTTATTTTCTTTTTTTTTTTTTTGATAAGATCCAGGATTCACTACCAAAAGTTAAGGTCGGTTGATACATAGTTTTGTAAACTGTAATTTTTGTTTTCCTTGAGATTTCTTTTTTAGTTATAAAGGTGTTCGCTATTGAGTAGTACAATTTTGTTGTATTATCTATTCTTTTTTTGTTTCACTTTCGTGTCTTCCTTCCTTATTTATTGTAACTCCCAAATATACAAATTCGACTGCCTGTTCTATTTTTATTATTTTGGACTTCTATATTTATTTCTATTTTTTTTTGCTATTACGTGGCCGTAGTTTTTCTGTAATTTATTTTCACGGTGTATTTATCAAGAGTTTCCCTGTAATCCCATCTCACTTGCTGCGAACGTGCATTCTGTTATAAGGGCCGTTCCTGCGATTTTTGCCGCTCCGTGCAAAAGATAAAATTGTCGCCCCCTTATGTCGTTTATAAAATAAAGTCGTAAATTTAGTAGCATTATATTTAAATATTTAACAAAATTTAAAAAATGCAAATAAGAATAAAACATTCACTTTTTTGCAATTTATTACCAACAAATCGTTAATAAAAATCACTGTTAGCTCTTAACTAAAAATTAACACAAATAAAACGAATAAAATAAAAAGTATTGACCAAAAAATTATATAAATAAAAAAAAATGTTACATTAATTTTACGTGATTAATAATAAAGCTAAAGTAAAACGAAATTTTTTGGATGCAAATTCACCTATTATTAGGTATGGATGATACGTCTACATTTTGACTTAACTACTACTTTTAATTTTAAATTTAACTTACTACTATCTAAAATGTAGTTTAGAGTTTGGCTTTTACAAGGAATTTAAATTTTTTTTAGAATTTATAAAATTTGATGTGGAAAAATGCCGCCCCCGAATTTCTGCTGCCCCGTGCGAGTGCACGTGCTGCACCCCCGCCAGGAACGGCCCTGTCTGTTATGCTTATCTTTTCCATGTTTTTAAATCCTATCTGTAACTCGCTCATTCTTGATCTGGTCATCTCGTCTCAGCTATAAAATCATCCATAAATGTGATGAACAACAATGAACTTAGGACTCCTCCCTGTCTTAATTCGCGCGTGTTTTCTTCTAACATAATTTCTATTATTCTTGCATAGACTTTTAATAGCATTAATTAATTTTCGTTCTACTCCTCTTCTTGTTAGGCTATTTCAAACCATATTTCTCGGTACTCGGTCGAATGCCCTATCTACATCTATAAATATCATGTATTTTAGGCTTGACCCTTGACCCTTTCTAAACCCACTCTGTGAATTAATTAATTGTTCTTCGACACCTTTTCTTAATTTATGTTCATAAGGCTTACGGGCTGTACTAATCAAACTAATTCCTCTATAATTCTGACAATTTAATCTCATGTTTTATAAAGCGGTAATATTTTTCTTAATTCCTAGTCTTTTGGAATTTTACTTGTGTTCCATATCTTCCATATCGTGTCCTGCCGATTTTCCACTTTTGGTTTCCTTATTGCATCGTGCAGTTTTTCTTTTCTCAATTGGTCGTTGTTTATTTTGTCGTTTACATCCATTGGTTCATTTTCATCTGATATTGTTGTTATCTATTCTTTCTCTTCAGGTTGTAGCAACTCACTCACTTGTTTGTTTGTAATTTTCGGTTTGTTGTATTTCCAGTTTATCCATTTCTTTGTTTCATTTCCACATTTGTTCGTCTATTTTTAATTTTTGGTCTTTTGGCCTTTCCATCTTGATTGATTACGTGGATTGG
This sequence comes from Melanotus villosus, assembly GCA_963082815.1. Taxonomy (NCBI): domain Eukaryota; kingdom Metazoa; phylum Arthropoda; class Insecta; order Coleoptera; family Elateridae; genus Melanotus; species Melanotus villosus. The sequence continues at coordinate 14,602,613 of OY720423.1, forward strand.
AATGCCAGATTTAAATTAACAAATGACCAAGTTGATAAATGTTGTTTATTTGCTATATATACATTTCATTTTTGATTCGGCTTGGAATATTTTTTAAATTAGAATTGGTTAAGATTTTAAAATTTATTAAATAATGTCTATTGTTACACGTATAATAGCCAATTAAATAAATCTTCGAAAGTAGGTAGTCACTAGTTAAGTGTTTTTGAATAAACATTTTTGTACAAAATAAATACAATATCAAATTCTTTACAAGTTAACTTATGTAAATTATGTGAATTAAAATTAAATCTGCAAATTTTGCCAATTTTTTGGTGATTTTGTTGGAGAATTCAAAGCTGTTTAAAAAGTACACCGATTAAACACTTTCATTAATAAAATGTTTACGTAAAATAATTTTCCTGAATTTACTATGATCGTTTGCTCAAGGAATCGCATTCAGTTCATCTCTGAGATAGTAAATAATTTGACTTTGGTAAAATTTACGTAGAAAATTATGTACAGATCGTCACATTTAATCAAGGAGATCCCTCATTTTTTAAAATTATTCTAAAAATTAAAATAATGTCTAAATTTTCAACTTTAATATTTTTAAGTTGAATTGCTGCAAAACTCTTTGTAATATCTTTGTTTTATTTTTTGTTTCTCAATTCTACGTAAGATTTTGAATTTCAAATTTATTTATTATTAAAACGTTGTAACCAATTCAATCCAATTGGTTAATCTTAAGTTGGTCCATCTTCCTCAGCTGCTCGTGAAGAAAAGAAGACTTCATGTGTATATTGTTTATTTACTTTCATGTGTGTATTTTGAATAAAACTGTTTTTGTTTTTTTTCTATCCTAAGCGTTAGAAGTCTAATGCGTCATAATGTTGAATATTGCACTTAACATCCGCTATTTTGATGCATTTGGCTCTAAAATTGTTATTTTAGACATCCAAAATTACTCTTCAGTATTCGAAATTTACTTTTTAAATACTGAAAATAGATTTCGAATCTAAAGTTGTTTTTTAATGTTTAGAATAAATTTTAAAATTAATTTTAGAACATCTAAAACCTTGGGCGTTAATAGCTATTAAGACAACAAGTGTTTTATAGAAGGTTTAAAAATCAAGGTCGTAGATCAAATCCGAGCGAACGAAGTGAGCCGAGGATTTGATAGACCGAGATTTTTAAACTATAAAACACGAGTTGTCTTCAAGATTTTTTCTAACACTAATATCTTTCACTAATATATTATGAGAAATTTTAATAAATTATTATTTGAGACACGTCACAATACACAAAATGCGAAGATTGCTAGGCAACGACGTATGTTATAGAGAAAAGCGTATTTTAAAGGCCTATAAAATACGTTGTCATTGACGACGTATTTTATAGAGAAATAGTTATTTTCATAGCAAGTGCGGGAAGTTAGCGATTCCGAAACGAATGCAGGACGTTACAGAAACGAGCGCAGCGAGTTTCTGTACCTGCATGAGTTTCGGAATCGCTCTTCCCGCACGTGTTATGAACAACGTTTTTCCTACAAACGTTTAGGAATCGTTCAAAACTATCATTTTGTAAGTTTTCAAGTTGTCAAATTTGGCATTTCCTTTTAAAGTAATAATCTAGTAAGGATGGTTGCTATGCGATTTTCTGATTTTTCAGAAATTGTTGTCACTTTCCTTAACTCCGTGCGGGAAAGTTGCTTTCCCGCACGGCGTGCGGGAAAGTGGACTTTCCCGCACGCAAAATGAGTGTGGGAAAGTAACATTCCTAAACGTTTGTCGGAAAACGTATTTTAAAGGCAACATAACAAATGAGCTCTTATGCACCATAGAAACAGTATAAGATATTAGTGTTAGAAAAAAATTTATTATAAACACAAATAATTTGTTAAATAATTTAATTTTGATTTAGGTTACGGTTTTATTTTGTTTATTTTAAAATCATGTTTGAATCTTGATATATTTGTAAGGTAAGGTTAGAATTTTTAATTAAAATTAGGTTAGAATTTTGTGCCGTTAGTGTAAATAAAAGATTTCCTATAAATAAATTTTTATGAATCTTAAATGCTGTGTAATTTTCTACCCAACTAAAATCCTGTATGAATTTTGTCCGGTAGATCAAATGAACCTTAAAAGTGATGTATAATATTTGAAATTCCATGAGTTTGTGATGTTAGTCGCAGATGCTCTATACAGTGTGCCTCACTTTAGACGGCACCACCCCAGTATTTTTTTTATATATTATCGATTTCAAAAATCCCTAATACGACTTCTTCAATTTTGCTGTTTATTTTAAATCGTAGTAGAAAGTAACATACCCTAAAAGTACAATTTAGTGAGGGGTATAATCAGAAAAAAGAATTTTTTTAAATCGATAATATATAAAAAAAAATACTGGGGTGGGGCCGTCTAAAGTGAGACACACTGTAGATACAGCCAAGACAAATGAGGAAAAAAAGATCAGATAAATTATGAAGCTAAAGGTTGTGGGTTCGATTCCCAATACCTGCCATACTAACTTAGCATTTTTTCGACACAAGAAGCACGCAGATTTGGAAGATGGAATTTAGTGTACGAATTACACAACTAGTGACAGTAACAATTGCCTTTTCTAAATTTTTTTAAAGTAGTATTCAACTGGAAACATGGGTACTTGTGTGATCATAAATTAATCAATGTGAAGCGTAGGTCAGAGGTTTTAGCATTGGGCTGTAAAACCAAAGGTTGTGGGTTCGATTCCCATCACCCGCCATATTAAAAATAATCGTTTTTGCACTCTAAGGTCCACTCAGCCTTTGGAATTGAGTATATGGGTTAAATAACCGGTGGTAAATAATTAGTCGGCTTGTAACGATTCAAGTTTTTCGAACTTTTTAAAAAACAGGATTTAACACGGTAAAGGTAGGAACTTGCATCTTTGTCTTTCTCAAGCCACATAGGATGATGCGAGCTGTGAAGGAAAATAGAATTTAAGTTGGAAACTACCAAAACCCTAAGATATACTAGTAGTTTATACTTTGATTGTTAGGCATTGCGATCCAATTTTGTAGGGGTCATCCTCCTCCCACCCCCTTACCAACCCACCCTAATATATTAAGCTCCTCTATATAACTATCTTGTGTTCAGTTTACTTGTGACTGATAATTCTACTGACATCTTTTAATTCAAATGTTAGTCTGAGATATATGCAAATTACAGTTTCCGCTTTTAGAATTATAGTACAAGAATTACAACATGGCGTAGCGATTTATATTATATGTCCATACTTTGTCACGTGCACTACAACATTTAATGGGGGACGTTGTTGTCCCTTGACGCGCGGCTAGCAAACAGCGGAGAAGGGGGGTTTGAAACGGTAAACCCTTCAAATAGGGGTGGTCATAATCGGAATAAAAATAGGGCGCCACGACGGAAATCACCCAAAGATAGTTCCTCTAGGGCTCGAAGGGGTTGGGGTTAGCTGGACCCCGCTGCAAGATGTGACTTACCTTGCTTACTGAAATTCTTAAAACTTGTAGGCAGGCTCCCACTGTATACGTAAATCTTTACCAAAACACTAACACACAAAATATGATCGGGAGGCACTGAAAACACTGACAAGACCAAACTAAATTGACAATTAGATATTTAATAAATCAAAAAGGCAAAAATGGATACACAAAAGGGGCGACAGTTAACATGTTACGTCAAAAATAAATAATAAATGCGATACTTACTTTAAGGGACGATGGGACGATAGAATTGAGGGTACTACGTTTACGTTACGTACGGCAAATCATTCACAAACTAAGCCCCTCAATCCCAGGCAGAATATAGGATTAACAAATATTAAACTAAAATTCAATCAGTAAAGCTAAATCTTTATACATGCAACATAACACAAATTTTAACTTGACTTTACTTAAAATTTGCGACAATGAAATCTTTAAAGGTGAATTGGTACTGACAAACTTGAACTACAATCTGAACACAAAAATCTTTACTCAAACACAAAATTACTAAGACAAACTAGTCAACCGTTTGCCAACGGTCCTCAACCTTTGCAATGTGAATATTATCAAAGCCGCCTAAAGGCGAATCACAAAGCCTTCACACATTATCGCCGGATCAAACAAATTGACCAGACATCGGCTACTCTAAAATTACAAGTTGCAAACAAAACACAAAAATAATAAAAAGGAGGTACTTACTAAACTTCAAACCCAACTGAACAACATTGATAGAGGCCTGTCCGCAAGCGGCAATCGTAGGAATTGAAACAGTTCTCAGAACTACAATTTGTTGAAAGATTTTGTTGTTAGGTAATTTTGAAATACACCTATACCACTCCCTTATGAGACGCCACTGAAAAATAAATCTTGATAAATTCGAGTTGCCAATGTGACAACAATTTAATGTGGCGGGAAATTCAACCTGTCTTCAATCAATGTGGATCACATATAATGATATGATATTGCTATTGATTATCATTGAATTCAAAAGTCAACTTTTATAGGCAAAAATTATTATTTTCAGATGAGAATCTAATTATCTCATTCTTAACACGAGACTAATACATACCGGGTGTCAACAAAACCTGGGGCACCCCCATAAAATTTTTATTTTTTAAGATATCAAAATGAAATTTGGTATATGTAACATACTCTTTAAATGGCATTTGTTGACATAGGAAACAAGTTTCTGTCACTTCCGGTTTCGCCGGAATTGACATCAACTTTGTTATTTTAAATGGAACACCCTGTATATTTATACATTTTTGGAATCTTCATTCAATTTTACGTATGGTAGTATTAAGTTCGAAACATTTTGATGACAAAGTAAATTTTTGCAGAAATTAATCTAGAGTGCCATGACTTACGCAAAATGAAACTCAAGGTGCCCCAACACCCGAGACAATTTGTTTCGACAATAAAGTTATTGATGTATTCAGGCAGTAAAAAGAACAGAAGGATGGACTTTCTATTTAAATAGGGAGCTACTTAAGTGTTTTTAGATAATGTTTCCAGCTCAGTTTTGATGTGCCCTCCCACTAAAAAAACTCACGAGCCGCCACTGCTAAGCATTATGGAAGTGCCGCGGAATGCTTTTCGGGCTATGATTTTCTACGATTATAAACGAAGCTTAACATACGACCAAAGTCACCAAAATTTAATGGCAGCTTTTGGCGACAATAGTCCATCATTATCTACAATTAGTTACTGGTTCCGTGAATTTAAACATGGAAGGAGTACGTTAGAAGATGAACCAAGACCTGGACGACCTGCAGTAGCTGTTTGTGCTGAAAACATTATTGCAACCGAAAAGCTGATTAAGAAAAAACGAAATATCACTCATAGAGAGATTCAAGACGAACTAGGCATTGGATCATCTGCAGTAGATATCATTTTACATAAACATCTGGGTGTAAGAAAGCTGGCAAGTCGGTGGATTCCACATTTGTTAACCGACGAACAAAAACAAGCACGGGTAGACTGGTGCAGGTTTATGTTAGAAAAGTTCGATGGAGGATCTTCAAAGCAGGTATTTAGTAACGTTACGGAGGATGAATCGTGGATATATAATTATGATCCCGAGACAAAACAACAATCAACTGTTTGGGTGTTTGAAAAGGAGGAAATTCCAACAAAAGTTATTCGCGGTAAAAGTGCAAACAAAAAAATGATTGCCGTTTTCTTCAGATACAGTGGTCCAGTTGCAGTAATTCCTCTTGAAGATCGTAAAACTGTAACTGCTGATTGGTATACAGAAGTTTGCCTTCCTCAAGTCTTCGAGAAATTGTGTAGCGATCGCCCAAGATCTGGTTTGCGTGGAATTTTGTTACACCACGATAACGCAACTCCGCATACGGCCGCAAAAACTTTAAATCCGGAGTCCAACTGGTCACTCATCCACCATACAGTCCAGATCTTGCCCCTAACGATTTCTTTTTGCTGCCGCTGATTAAAAAACTCATGCGTGGTAAGAGATTTCCTGACGCCAATGCGGCTGTTGCTGAATTTCAGCGAATTCTTGACGACCTTCGTGTTTCGAGAAGTGGTTTCAAAGAATGAAGAAGTGTATTATGTCTAAGGGGGAATACTTTGAAAAACAATAAAATTATTTTCTTTACAAATTCCGTAGTTTTCTTCTAACTAACAATTTACAGAACAGCCTTCGTATTAAGAAATTTCAATTATAATTACTTTATTTGTGATTTGAAATTTAACAATATTAAAATAAATATTTTAAACATAACTACAAAGTTAAAATATATTTGGTTTGCACTATAAATAAAAGGAAGATGTTGAATCTGAACTTCAAATGTACGTATTTTAAGTATGAATACTATGCTTTATAAGAATAAAATTCCTCGTCTCTCCTCTTTGCAAGAGATTTTAATTCTGTCTTATGGAAGAACTCTTCTTTAAGAGGAGGAGTGAGATACATCGTGGAAAATACATCCACTTTAATATAATAAATTTAATCAATAAATAAATTAATTAAGGCTATGTTTAACATTGCACGATTATAATTATTATATACAATTCTTTGATTATCATAAAAATAGTGTTTCTATTTACTTTTTCGGATTAATCCATCCTGTGATTTTTGTTAATGGAATTAGCATAATTAGCGATACTTAATCGATTATCTTATCTAAAAATTAATTAAAATGCTGAAGAATCACCTGATTAATACTTAACAGTAAGTACAGTTATATGACGAAATTTTATGCGTATTGTGTTGCACAATAAAATTCAACTTAGAAATGTTATTTGACTAAATGTATAAAAATATATGTTACCCCTTTAAATAAGAATGCTAAAAATTCAACTAACATTCATTAAATACAAAATTGATACACACGTTTGCTGATTTAGTCTGCTCTTTTTCTGTTTCAGGCTTAACTTTAAAACCTTAAACAGAAAAAGAATATAAAGAATTTCATCTATTAGTTCATTCTGTCTTAACCACTTGTGTAGTAAATATATGAAACTTATTCTCAAGCATTTACTAAATAATAAGCCCTCGTTAATTCTCATCGTCTGAGCTAAGTAACATGGTTTTTTCGGTATAATTCTGAGAAATTGTTGAAACCCGTTGACCGGCATTTTGAGATCTACTGGCATTTTCTAAACTATTGTATGACTGTGGTACTGTTCCTCCACTGGGACTCATCGGATCATCTGGATCGTACGTTGAGATTCTCATGCCTCGTCCGTTTTTTCCACCTGAATACATACATTAAATAATCCGTCATAATCTTTTCATGCAGATATATTAAATTATAACACTGTACAAACATACACACCAAGCCATTTATTAAGAAAAATTAAGTACACTTAAATAATACAAAAATTTAAATTAAAGCAACTATTTCTTTAAAACTAAGGTGCACTATATACAATTTAAAATGTGATACTTTGAGGTACAATAGTTCAATTACGTGTACAACCTCAACCAAAAATGCGGCTGTTACCAACTTCAAACTGTAAAGGCCAACGCGCATTTAACCATGCCACGCCGGACGGCAATTTTTAAATTACATTGGTTGTTATGGAATAACGCACACTTATCCACGCCACGCCACGGCACGTTCCATAACAACCAATGTAATTTAAAAACTGCCGTCCGGCGTGGCGTGGTTAAATGCGCGTTGGCCTTTACACTCTTATTTTAAACGAAGGATGTGTTAGTATTTTGTTTGTCCCCGTTTATTTAATTGAGGTTGCACACGGTTTTCCTTAAACATTAAATATATATGTCATAAATACTTTACAATCTGGAAAATTTTGAGTTACTTTTATACTTTTAAAAAACGATCACAATTATTTTCTGCCGGAACTAAATAACAGATTAAACAATGAGATATTTTGATTTGACCCATTAATTATTATTTAAAAAAATTACAACCTTCAAGTTAACTAACAATAATAATAATAGGAAGAAACGATTAATTAAAAAAATGTATAAAATAAATAGAAATAAAAATTTATACTGCTTCAATCATACTATAAAATGCAAATAATAGCACATAGGTGGTGCAAACAGCCACCATCCACAGAAGGTGCATGCAAAGCATGCTAGGAGGCACTAGGCGCATCACAACTTCTCATATGGAAGAGTCGAAGTTACGTCTGCAAAAAGCTTCCAATTACATGCAGCACGAGAATGCACTAATATTAAATGTAAACTATTTTATAACAATCGCATTCCTTCGGTAAAACAAATTCGTCGAACTAAAAGTTGTCTTCATATTTAGGTTCAAAACCCTTGGCAGAGGTCGGAATTTTTAGTTTTTTCTAAGCTCGGCGAGGAGATAAGGCTGGAGAAAACCAACAGAAAAGCAGCAAGAAAAACAAAGGAACTAACTTTGGAGAACAAAATTTGAAACTAGAAGTAAAAGATTTTATACAGAACGAAGTAGGAAGAAAGGAGCCAAAACCGATAGTTGTGCAGTTTAGAATTTCGAACAAACAAAATTACTACGCAACAGATTTACCTGGACAACAACTTAACTATCGACGAGCAGAAAATACAAGCTAAAATTAGGAGAGTTGCAAGAACGGAGAAAAGCAAAGGTAAAAGAACCGAATAGGTTACCGAAAATTCAACAAAGCACTGGAGGGAACAGTAAGAGCGGTAGGAACAATCGCACAAAGCTCATGCCAGCTGGTTGCTTATGCAGATGATATTGCCTTGATAGAAAGAGATTAAAAAAAGCCTAAAGGAGACATTACTAAAACTACCATATGAGGCAAAAAAGAGAGGCTTGGAAGTCAACAAAGATAAAACTAAATATTTGACAAGCAGCAAAGAAGACAAATCATATAAAGGAAATTAAGATTGGGGAATACAGATCAGTGGGATAAGACAATACAACAAATGGACATGGAAGTAAACACAGGGAAAACAAGAGTGATGAAAATTAATGGAACAGAAGAACAACAAGATATCAGGTGGGGAAAAGACATAATAGAACAAGTTTCAACATTCGAATACTTAGGAACAACAATAAGTAAAGATGGAAAAATAGATTTAGAAATCTTGAACAGAGTAAGAAAAGCCACGCAAGTGTAGTACCAACTAAATAAAACTATCTTCGGAAAGAAAGAAATAAGTACCACAACAAAAACTAGAATATATAATGCAGTTGCGGTACCAACAATGATCTATGGCAGCGAAACCTGGCCATTAACTATAAAGGAGGAAGACAAGATAGCTGCAACGGAAATGAAGTATCTTAGAAAAATAGCAGGAAAAACCCTAAGAGATAAATGTAAAAATCAAGAAATAAGAGAAACCAATTAGCGTAACAATAGAAGAAAAACAATTATTAAAATGGTACGGGCATGTTCAGAGAATGTCACCAGAAGCATTAACTAAGAGAGTAGCCGAAGCAAAAAGAATAGGAAGAAGAAAGAAAGGTAGACCGAGGAAGAGTATGGAATCGAGATTGGAAGAACTAGCACGAAAAAGGGGGAAAACAACCAACGAAGTAAAAAACATGTCTACGGATAGAAAAAAATGGAAGAAATGGGTCGACACACCAATCCAGCCAACGCCATAAAGGCATAAGGCTTTAGTTAAAGAAGAAGAAGAAGAATACAGATTTGAAAAGGTGGTGAACTTTAAATACCCAGGAGTGATGGTAAATGGAAGGAATGAAAGAAGTATAGAGATAGATGATCGAATAAAAGCAAGAACACTAAACTGAGAATCTACAGAGCTGCAATCAGACCAGTAGTATGCTATGCATTACCAACAAAGAACAAGAAAAGCTAAGAATCTTTGAAAGAAAAGTACTAAGAAGAATATCTACTGGGAACAAGAACCGACAATGAAGGAGAACAAAGAATCCTAATGAACCATGAAATGGAAGAAATAATGGAAGGAGAAGATATCGTGAGGTTCATCAAAGCCAACAAAATAAGATGGTTTGGACATATACAAAGAAGAGATACTGGAGAGCTAATAAGAATTATGAGCTGGAGACCAATGGAGGACAGAGCAAGAGGAGTTGAGAAGACCAAGTAACACAAGATATAAAAAAGCTAGGAATAAAGAATTAGAGGAAATTGGTAAAGGACAGGAAACAGTGGCAGAAAATAGTAACCAAAGCCAAATCACACAAAAACCTTTAAGCAGAACAGGAGCAAGGAAATACAGAGTGATTAACTGTAAAAAAGAATCAGAAGAGTTCCAAGGAACGGCTACCATTCGAACAGCAGTGCCAAGGCCAATACAGTACAATGAAGACGCGGGCAGACTGAAAATGGTTGAAAACCTGGACTCAAAAAAACTAATTACAAGGCAAAAGGATGGAAACATGGCAACGAACTTAGATGATGAAATGGACATAAGAGAAAAGAATATAAAAACTGAAAAACTAAGAGAAGAAAGTCAAATCACAACCAAAATGGCAACCTGGAATAAAAATAGACCAACAGATAAAGAAGAAGAGCTATTACCTATTACTAAATGCAAAAGATACAATACCAAATCCTAGTAAAAATTTAAGGAAGAGATTGCATAACAACAAAAGTGAAATGAAAGGAAAAAAGGAAAGAAAGGACTTGGAATGTACAAAGCCTAAAAAATAAAAAAGAAATTCGCGCCATCACAGAAACTAAATATAAAGGAGAAGGTAACAGAATTGTTTGAAATGGGATAAAAGGAAAAAATCTGAGAGCACAAGCAAGTGTGGGATATTTAATGCTAAAGGACTGAATGAAATTTGGTATATGTAATATACTCTTTAAAAGACATTTGTTGACATAGAAAACACGTTTCTGTCACATCCGGTTTTGCCGGAATTGACATCAACTTTGTTATTTTAAGTGAAACACCCTGTATATTTATACATTTTTTTGAATTTCCATTTCATTCTACGTATGCTATACAGGGAAATTTTCTTTTTAGTATACATATACCCTATGTATACTTTTATAATAAACGCAAATAGGCAACCCACTATACACTATAAACGTTAAAAAATTAGCATGCTGTGGCAAAAATCATCAAATTAAGTTAATGTCAAAAAATTAGTCTTTAACTGTTGCTGTTTTTATTTTCCTTTCTGTTTTGTATTGTTGATATTTTATGTTTTAGAATAATCGTTGAATTAAAATTATGTTGATATTCCACTAATTTTGATTTATTTTTTATTTACAAACATGAAACATAACCTTTACGCACCACGTGACGTGACGTTTATAGTGCATAGTGGGTTGCCTATTTGCGTTTATTATAAAAGTATACATAGGGGATATGTATACTAAAAAGAAAAATTCCCTGTATATCAAGTTTCAAACATTTTGATAACAAAGTAAATACTTGCAGAAGAGTTTATTTGTTACTCTAGGATGCCATGACCTGCGTAAAATGGAAGTCAGAGTGTACGACACTCAAAACAAATTATTTTAGCTCTTCAACTGTAGCAAGTCCATCACTTTTTTTTGTGGATTTCATTTGTTTCACTTGTTTTGAAACCCAGTGTCTAGATTTAAATGTCTAAAATACGTTTTTTTTTTAACGGAGTGTTATTTCGTTGACACCCGGTATATAAGAAATTAGAAATTCATTTCAGAAAGAATAATGAAAGTAGAGATAGAGAGAAACATAAGTAACCGAATAGAGTTAATAATATTAATATGGACCGAACGAACATAATAGGGCTGAAGAAAAAAGAATTACAAGAAACATGGCAAACTTGTAAAGAAAAAGCAATAATTATTGGAGATTTAAATGCCAAGGTAGGAGAATGCACTATTGGTAAAGAAGGTGAAGAACGTATAAATACTAATGGTAAAAGGTTGATAGAATTTTGTATTGACAAGAATCTGATCATTACAAATACTTTCTTTAAACATAAAATAACCCATAAAATAACTAGACAGGAGAAAAATCACACTATTGTACCTAAATCAATTAAAAAGGAAATCAAAGACAGAAGAGTGTAAAAAGTGCTAAAATAGGAAGCAATAACTTCATCTTGGCTCAACTTAGAGCTTAGACTCAGGGCTGTTAGATGCAACATTTTTCCTGTACTATTATATGGTACCAGGGAAAATCCAAGGTCACAGATGTTTTGGAAGAAAAACAACATCATAGCTGAGAAATTTAAGGGAGTGGTATGGAAAATCCACAACATCCCTATTTCAAGCAGCAGTTTCTAAGATACAGATAGCTAACCTCAGAAAATGAGAAGCACAAGAAGAAGAAGAAGAAGACTTCCTCTTGGAAACAGCGATAAAAGACAATGAAAAGAGAATAGAAGAAAATAAAAGCAGAAACGGACAACATTTTAAAGGAAGAATAAAAGTCTACAAACTAAGAGAAAACGAAACCAGACCAGAAATATTGGAAAAACTTCAAAGACAATATTATGAACATAGCCAAGGAGGTATGCGGAATTAGTAAACAAAATGAAAATAAAAAACATACCGCATGGTGGAGTGAACAAGTCAAAATAGAAGTTACAAAGAAGGTGAAACTTTGAAGAGATTGTCTAAATAATAAAACACCCGAAAACCATGAACTATATAAGGAACAAAGAAATAATAATGGAAGCAAAAAGAATAATTGGAACAAATTTGGAAGAACCTTAGAAACAAATAGCAGAGAAAACATTAAAAAAGTTTATAAAACAATATCCAAGCACATATCAAGAACAAAAGTGGAGAAACTGTGACAGATGAAGAAGCAATTATGGAACGCTGGAAAGAATATTTCCAAGGGCTGTTAGAAACGAACGAGACAAAGACAAATTTAACTAACAAGTAAATACTATAGAAGATACCGAACAAGAAAAAGAAAATATAATCACAGAAAACTCTAGCAACAAAAATGATCAGGAGCAGGAAATAAGCAGTAAGTAAAAAATGAACTTAACAGGATAAAACTAGGAAAAGCCTCAGGAGGTGATGATAGCACCAGAAATGATAAATTTCCTGAGTGAAAGAACAATTAAAGGTGATCCAAAACAAAGCGGAATCTATAAAGGAATTTCTCTTCTATGTGTTACTGCGAAAATTTATGAAGTTCTACTGGAAAAAAGAACCAAAATTAAACCAGCTGAGAGACGAACAAAATGGATTTAGGAAAGAACACGGGATACAAGATCATCTATTCACACTCGCAACAAATAAAAGCAAAAGCTATAACAAAAAACATAAAGGTATACTGCTGCTTTATAGACATGAAAGAGGTATTCAATAGCCTGAAAAGAGATGCCACATAGAAAAGTTTCCAAAGAAATAATGGAAACCGTAAAAAGTCTACTCAAATACTACAAACCAAGTGAGAACTGAAAATATGCTATCAAAACCACTTGAAACAAACGAAAGTGTTAGACAAGGAAGAGTACTAAGCCCGCTTCTCTTTATCAGCGCGATAGACGATATAATAAAGAACAGCAACAAAAAAATGATGAACTATAAAGTGGGATGGTTTAATATATAAGTGATTCTGTGCTACTTGCAGATAATAAAAAGGACCTAGACCTAGAAGAAAACCTAAACGTATAGAGAAAGAAGCAATGAAATTCAATTTAAAAATGAACATAGAAGGCGAAAAAATGATAAGATAAATGGAAAGAAGTAGAACAAGTTATAAACATCTTGGAACCATAATAAACTACCAAGGATCCATAGAAGAGGAAATAAATAATAGAATGAAACTGACAGCCAGACTATTCCAAATACTGAACAGAAGTTCTCTCAACCATAAAGAAATTACTTAAAAGACAAAAATTACAATATTCAGCAAGTGACTGCAAAACTAGGGTACTAACAAAAACCAAAAAAACCATCTACAAGTAACTGAAATGAAATATCTACGAAAAACCCTAGGGGTTAAAAGAAAAACACCGAAATCAGAAAACCACCATCATCGTCATCATCAATTGACATGGAGCAGATCCTCGTGGATCAATCCTGGATTACGCGAGGCCCACCCCATGCCAACAGGGAACACTGTATGACGTTAACATGCCTGTGACGCTAGCCGCTAGGCACCGCTTCTACAGTGCAAGGCAGTTAGTAGATCACATATTCTTAGAGAATCCTAACTAAGATGAATAAATAGAAGAGGTAGACCTCGAGAAACATGGAACAAAAGTATAACAGAATTGTTGCAAGAAAATGGAAACGAAATATCGAAAAACAGAAACGATTGGCACAAACTGATTAAAAGGGATAAAGAACAGTAGAAAAAGAAAAGACACCCTCAACACCTACAGGTATGAAGAGGACAGGATTAAGTAAGTCTAAGCTCGGCTCGAGGAAAATTTGATACATGCTCGGCCTGGCTCAGAGAAAATATCAAATATTCTCAGTTCGATTAACGAACTTTAAGCTTTGAGCTTCAAACCTTTACCGAGCTTCGAAACTTTACCGAGCTTTAAATCTAGCTCGGCTCAGCTCAGTTCAACAAATCTTAGGCTCGACTCGCTCAAAGCACAAGCTGAGCTGTGCCAAGCTTGGACTTCGAAATCTCATTCCCACCTCTACCACACGGCCATAACCAGATTAAATCTGGAGTGGTCAGGATTTGAACCTGTTCGATTAAGAACGACTAATGTAGTCAACTTCGTAAAATTTAACAAAATTATTTAACAACGTAATACACAGAATGCGACGTTTATAAAATAGTTCACTAAAATAATAAATAAAATAGAGTGCAACATATAAACAGTGCATTCCGAAACGATTAGAATTTGAAAACGTACCTGAACTATACTGCGTATACTGTTGGTATTGTGGATGGAAATTATGAATGGCATCCGTCATAATATCCTTTGGATTCATCGTCTCCTACAAAACACAAATACATTAACACAAATGATTGAGGACATTTTTAAAAGATTACCTTTAAACTACTTGAAATACTTTGCATAGTAACAGAACGTCCGCGTGAATCAGTCACGCATCCTTGCGTGTAAACACGATGTGGGAACGCGTAACGCAACGCAATAGCCGCACAAAACATCTCGATACAGATCAAGAAGTTCTGGTAACCCGCTGAAACGGTACCGGTTGATGTTCCAGTGCCATTGCTGTCGATTATGGGGGAAATTACTTCCGCCTTTTCAAGAATGGCCAAAGCAACACCTGCAATTATAATCGTTATCGAAGCAATTCACACCGTAAACTCAACTTTTTACCTTGCCAGAACGACAAAAAAATCACAGATTTGACGGTGCAGAACTTCAGAACAGGCTCGAAAGGCGTTAAAAGATCACGTGTGGCAAAATAAAATAGAAACAGACCGTAAAGGGCAAGAGATATGGAAATATTATAAATTATCGTGACGTAGAGGTAGCCACCGTCGGGACTGGAAAATAAAATTAATATTAATTTAACCTTTCGACTGAAAATAAACTAAATCTTACCTCCAATCTCCATCGCGGTAATGATCAAATGCTTGTAAAAATATAATAACGAAAGCCATGACGGGTTTTACAAAACAGAATTGTAACGTGGCCTGCTTGCAAAATCGTAGAAATCCAATTGTGTACGTTTTACCAGATAAGCAACAAGTGCCGTAAATACAACTGGATCGAATTGGTTTGCCACGTATTTCTGACATTATGTTCCCCTCGCCTCCTAAGTACTCATAGCATAAGGATAAGAAATTGTATATCACAAATGCTGTAAATAAAAGAGAACAATTATCACTAAACAATAATTAATTCTTTACTCTCAAAACAAATTAATTTTCATTCGACTGTTAATTTGATAAAACAAAAAATATTTCCCACAGTCTGGAATTAAGTAACAATAAAAATTAATACACACCTTCATAGCAGTCCCTTACTGTAAAAAAGTAAACGTAATAACTTTCCGAATTAAAGAACAACAGGCTAATCCAAGAATAGGTGGCATAAATAGGAACGATGAACAAAATCCTAACTATCCAACGTTGCTCTGCTGGATTTGTGTACCATCGTAAATGGTGGTAGATCTAAACAAAAAGTGCATTTTAATAAACATGAAATACAATCAATTAAATTTGCCTAATGAGAAATGGCAGATAGAGACATTAAATATTAAAGGCAACCCAAAACGTTCACTGTATTGGAAAATTGAAAATCTGCTAATGGAATTTTTATTAGAATAACCTTTCTGTTTTATATTTTCAGAAACAAGCAAGTTACAAAAGGCAATCTTTTGGCGCACAAGTCCGAAATTCGGACGAGAACTGCGTAGCTGAAAATGGCCGAGTGGACAAGTGCTCGAATTAACTTCTGTAACAAGTCGTTTATACTATTTTTTCTGTTTCATTATTTATGTTTCTTTTTATAAAAATTGCTGACAATTTCCATTTGGGGAAATTTTATTAAAATAATTAGGTTGGTCAACATAGCCGGTCCCATGCCAGAGTTGAAAAAGGAGGAGGATGAAATGGCTGAATATGACCCCTAGGGGAGATGTCCTAAAAATACTAGGTACTGTCTGCATTATAGCGTCAAATACAGTTCAACAAATCTCATCTCAGAAAGAGAGGAGTGAAGGCGTGTTTCCGGCGTCTGAAAACCAGAGCCACTTGGCTAAGGATGGGCACTCCCCAGAGAAAGGTCTTTGGTCCTCCTGGTTAGGAGTTGGGCATAGGGCTGACAACCCGGTACTGTAAAAACCTTCAAAAGCTAGGGAAAAAGGATGAGGATTTAAAACTATATTCTTGGAATCTCCCGTCCCTGTACAGACCTGAAGTTTTAAACTGCCTGTTAAAGCAATTAGAAATGTATAATGCTAGTATTACCGCCATTCGAGAAATAAGATGGATAGGAATCAAAATCTGGACAATATTTTATAGTTGTCATTCTAGGAAATGGTTTTATAGTAAGTAAGAAAATAAGAGAAAATGTACTTCACTTTCAAGCAAAGGCACGTAGATTATGTAAACTTAAGATAAAAGGCAAATTCTTCAATTAGAGTACAATAAACATGCATGCTTTGACCGAAGAAACATTGGATGCAGAAAAAGATGAGTTCTATCAAAATTTGGTAACTAGTTCAAACCTGCCCACAACATATCAAAATAATTATTGGGGATATGAATGCGAAAGTCGGCCAAGAAACGCAACATTATCCTACAATTGGTAGACATAATCTTCGTCAAGAATCTAATGATAATGGTACTAAAC
Organism: Melanotus villosus; assembly: GCA_963082815.1. NCBI lineage: Eukaryota > Metazoa > Arthropoda > Insecta > Coleoptera > Elateridae > Melanotus > Melanotus villosus. Next base: position 14,619,731 of record OY720423.1, read on the forward strand.
TTATACATTTTACAGGGCCACAAAACATGGTAATAGCAGGTACTTGGTTTGAGCATAAGAATATTCACAAAGGAACTTGGATATCACCTGATCACCATATCACCATTTATTAGTACATGCAAGTCATTTTTCGAACTTACTCGACATCAGAAATCAAAGAGGAGCTAATATAAAGTTGGACCATTAGAGCAAGAGTATCCAATATAAAGAAAAGCTTGGCAAGCAGAAGAGAAAAATATGAGACAAAGAAACAAATATGAGAAGGAATTAGCGGAGAAGTTGACAGAACTATCCAGGGAGCAATATAACCCAATATTGGGCCAAGTGCAGGCAAACCATTGAAGAAATTGCGAATGATATATTAGGGAAAGAAAAACATCAAAAGTGAGATGAAACATGGTTCGATAATAAATGCATAGAAATATCAAACAAGAAGATCCTACAACAAAGACAGAAAATCAGACAAATGCAAGACGAATATAAACAACTGAGCAGAGAAGAAAAGAAAGTACATAGAAAGAAGAAGAGAGAATATATGGAAAAAGAAATGCAAAGTCCGGAAGAAAAGAATACGCGACAGCAAGTTAGAAAATTTTGTCAGAAAATCAATAAAGGCAGGAAGGATTTCCAACCACGGATAAACATGTGTCGTGATAAAAAAGGTGACATAGTAAATAAAAAAGAAGAGATCTTAGAACAATGGACTAAAAACTTGAAGAATAAATATAAGCACTCAAACGGAAGAAGAAGAAGAAGTATTGCCGGAAGAGGCAGAATCATATATTTTCCATACAACAAATAACAGAGAAGGCACTTGCAAAGTGTATATCTGAGATTCTTAGACATGAAGAAAACCTTTGATATGATTAGTAGAAAAAGAATCACTGGAGAAAACATACACACAGTGCTGTCGAAGCTTATGAAAAAAAATTGTCCAGATAGAAAAAAGCAGTGTGACAGAACCTTTAGCAACAAATTATGATTTGTTAGCCACCAACGAGCCCACAAAAGGAGGGATGACCGATAGGATCTGCCGTAAGCAGGATTGCCGTACCCGTATCAGCAAGAATTCTCACAGAGAAAAAGTATGGAATAGCTAGAGAATAAACTAGTGATATAATTGAAACAATTAAGAGTCTATATTGAAAAACAAATATCAAGGTTAGAACATGCAACTTGACATCAAAAAAATTTAGTAATAAATATGGAGTGCGACAAGGAGGAGTATGAAGTCCACTATTGTTTATTTACCTTCTCGATGAAGTTATAAAAGAAAGTTGGGCTAGAACTGAAAGAAAATATGGATAAACGTACTTGAAAAACATAATTGAATAGTAAATAAAGAGAAAAACAAGGTGTTGGCTATTACTAACAGAGAAGAAAATCTTAACATCAGAATTGGAGAAACCTAGAGCAATTTAAATACCTCGGGGTAATTCAAAATAGCAAAGGTACGCAAGAAAATAAAATAGAAAACTGCACCAACAAGAACATACAGTGACCAGCAAAAAGTTTGCAACATATGGGAAAAATTTTTATTAATAGAATATCGAAAAAACCAAACCACTGGTCAGGTGGCATACCTCAAATTCAATTTTTAGGTTATTGGACATGCAGAACCCATCTCCCATAAAAGTTTTTTCGATACTCTAATAATAAAAATTTTTTCCCATATCTTGCGAACTTTTTGCCGGTCATTATATAATGCGATATACAGGGTGATTCATAATTAGGTGCAAAAAAATTTACCAAAGCTTCTTTAGGCCAAAACAAAGCAATTAACCTAATACACCTTAGTACCAAAATGCTCCCTTCAAAACATACAGAGTGTTAATGAAAACATTTTTATTTTTATTTGTGACTCTAATTTGGAAGGTAATTATCCGATTAATTTGAAAATACATTATAATAAACACAAAATTAACAAAATAATGATTTAAAAATAGAAAACTATGGCAAATGTTCAAAATGCTCCGTCGTACTAGCGATTCATACACTTGCTGAATATTATAGTTTTCACGAATTTCATTAGCAGCCTCGAAAATTCTTTGCTACTTGATTTTAAAAATTCAAATGGTTACTTTCCAAATATAGAAATAAAAATGTTTTTATTAACACCCTGTATCTGTTTAAGGGAGCATTTTGGCACTAAGGTGTATTAAGTTAATTGCTTTGTTTTGGCCGAAAGAAGCTTTGGTAAAAATTTTTACACCTAACTATGAATCACCCTGTATAAAAGTTTTCTAAACAAAAAGAAATACTTACCAAAACTAAGGTGACGGTGTACAAAACAATCTATACACCAATTTTAACATATGGAACTAAAAATAGGATGTTGAATGATAAGCAAGAGAAAATACTATTGTACAAGCGGCTGAAATGAGATACCCGAGAAAAGTTGCAGAAGTTAAAAGAACAGATAGGAAACGAAATGAAGATATCAGAGGAAACATTAACACAAAATCTCTGAAAAACAAAATAGAAGAAAAGAAATGGACTCGACACCTGTTTAGGATGAATGAAAATAGGCAAGTTAAGAAGATATGGAAAGCTAGGACAATAGACAAAAATAGAAGGGGAAGACAAGAACAACTTGGAATAAAAGCATTGCCGAGATACTGTAGAGAAAAGAAAAGACATGGGATGAAGTTAGAATTATAGCCATAGACAGAGGGGTTTGGCGTAACTTTGTAGAAACAAGAACCTAGACACCAGATAAAAAAGAAACCGGTTGATGATGATGATAAAAAAGTTGAAAAATAATAAAGCCCCTGAATTAGACAATATACCAGCAGAATTATTTAAAGAAGGCTGGAATTGTATACATCAACGAGTTATAGAAATTTGGGTACAAGTCTACAAGAAGACATGCCACATGATTGAAATGTTGGGATATTGATTATCCTACACAAAAAGGGAGATTGGCTAGCAGGTGAGAATTATCGTAGAATAAGCCTACTGAACGTGTAGTTCTTTCGCCAATTTACACACACCCTGTAAGGAAGGAATTCAAGAATAAGAACAACTTTATCAAAAATACAAAGAACCAAACATAGTGACAACAATAAAAATTGGGAGGCTGAGGTGGATAGCACGCATAGAACGAATAAATGACGTAGAACCAATGAAACAAATAGTTAGACAAGTACCAACAGGGCAAAGATCAAAAGGAATACTAAAAACGTGGTACACAGACCAAGTTGAGGGGGATATCTAAAATTAGGAAACTGGAAATCAAAAGCACACACCAGAGAAGAATGGAAGAAGATCCTCAAGGGTTGTAGAACAAATGATGGTGAATTAGGTTGGTAACAGCAATATGTATTTGATAGTTGACAGAAGTTTGATACTTGAAATCTTTGTTACCTAGCTTTGAATAAATAACTGCAATGGTTGCGTAGGTATTTTGCATATTATTTAAGGCAGCCTACCAATTCATGAAAACAAAAAGCCACTAAAAATCATTTAAAAATGAGGCCCATTTTAGCATCAAAAAGCTTTTTAGAATATTATTCTAATGCCGAAACAGAGAAACGTATTTACGAATGGAAAAAAGTAAAGTAAAGCCTTTACTTTTAAATAAAGTAAACATTTTAATTACGAACACATTTAAGTTTGTTAGTCCAACGTGTTATTCAGAATTGGTTCCACAATTTTTGTTATCACCAGAACGAATTATTAAGCTATCTAGAACACCCACATATTAATTCCGTGTTAAACAAACAAATCTTTACGATTAATTTATACTGTTCGTTTTGTCACACACAAATGCAGGAATTTAATTTAGGTTCAACTTATTAAAAAAATTTTAATATAACTGAATATTTTATTTATACATATTTATTTTATTCCGAAAATTTTTCCCACACTTATGCGAGTTAAAAAAACATAATAATCATAACCACTTATAAACAAATAGATAATGAATTAGATACAGAAAAAACAAAAACCTTATTAACTGATAAGACAGTACATAAATTAGTAACAAGAATTTCACACATAACTCTCTACCAATAGAAAATTTCCACAATTACTAAAATATGTAATTTCTTTAAATAGGAATTTAAAATATTAGCTGACAAAACAGAAAGGTTTTTAAATTCCGGTACATCAATCAACTGCGTAATTATGGAATTCCCGCTTTTATTAAATTCCCAAGCAACTACAAAAAGTCGTCAAACCAGTTATAAGATGAGATTCGAAAAGCGAAAGTCTGCATCCAAACAGCTCAATATGAACAGGAACTGGATGTTATCCATTCTAATTAGTACTTACTGTCTATTATGCAAATTATTATCTGCTTTCTTTAGGGCCATGAAAGTTTTAATAACATCCTTTCATTTGTGAGATAATCAATAAAAAATTCATTATTTAATAAGACGAATAAACTTTCAATTAAAGGTTTTAAACAATACCGATAAAAAGCAATTGTAATGTAATTGTTATATTCCGTGCGTGTGGGCTATGGCCTTGCAATTTATAATAAAAGTAATTGAAAAAATAAATATTCCAATTAAAATATGAATAACAATAGTAAGAGCAACCATTAGCAGTATTCCATAAAATAATTGTTTTATTTTTAGACTAACTATAATTCGGTATGCTGGTGGCTAATGATGAGGTCATTAATATAGATACAACTCACCATTCTTTGTTTACTTTAGCAAAATTAGGACAATTGTTCGTTTTTACTACTACTAATTTAGAACAATGCTTTATGACCTCTAATTATTTGATATTATTCGGTAAGATGATGAATAGAATATAGAACTCACTAATAATAAATGTTTGAAGTAAACAAATAACATTAGGTAACCACGAGGCTTATTAATAATAATGAATAATAGACAAACCTGCTGACAAGTCAAGAAGAGAGCAGCCCAAACAAAAGTTCCTGCAATAGCTTTGGCTAACGTCGTTTGTAGAAAAATTGGCTCAGATGCAGCGGTATGTACAGGGGTTGAACCATCGGGGGTAATTGTAGCTGTGCTGTTCGCTACTATACTGGCAGCTGCTAAAGCCACAGTCGCAGCCGTTGATGAAGATGTCATGCTGTAACATTTTAATAAACTAAATACATTTAAAGAAAAACAAACATATTTACATTGCTAAATATTTAATATATGCAACATTATTGTTTACAAGCTAAGTCGATCTAGTTCTAACTGGAATTTTAATGGCATTTAACTATTACATAAAGTGTGACAACATTTAAATTATAGTAATAGGCAACCTAAATAATATACCTGTCTTTTATCCCTTTTAATTTATATTGCTATAAGCTAAGTGTGGATTTTAAATATTACAATAGAGCATTTAGCACTTGCACAATATTAGCAACCACTCAATTTAAACTAATTTTTCGAAGCAAAATCGCACCTTTTTTTACAAGGATGTCAAATGATTAAAGCAGAACCGATTAATGCAAGATAATTTAAAAGAAAGCATGCGATATTATTATACTAAATAAATCAAAAGATCCTAAAATAAGTTTCTAAAAATGTAAGAATGAAGGTATATCATCGACATAACTTTTGTTATATCTGAAGATAACATTTATCTCTCTAAATCCACTTACATATAACTCTGTTGCATTTAAGTTAAGTCTCCTTATTTCTACAGAATAGTCTTTATACCTAAAATAATCAGCATAAACTAACTTTAGATGCCAAACTAGGAGAGTTTCGAACACACGATTCAAAATCAACAGAGCTTATCGAGTTCAACTCATAGTACAGAAATCGCCTAAATAAACTACAAAATTTTCTAAAATTCCCATATCATTTACTGATAAAACTCTACAGATAAATACAAAAACAATGCCTAGGTTTGTAGTGATGTGAATCATGACAAAATTCAGTTATTCGCTTCCCACACTATTTAAGACCTCTGGGTCAAATTTTATCATAAAAGACAACCGACCAAAACCTTGGCCAAATGATGACCATCAAAATAAAGAAGCGACCTTCAACAATTCGAAATTAACGCGAATTTTAAAAGGCCACTTGCCCAAGGATTTTAGCATATGTCACTCACCTATTTTCCTGTTACGGAATTCCTAGAAAATGTAATCCACAACCGCTTAACACTACCGTAACACTTCACGCTGATTTAATTCACTTTCAACCTGATTCTACGAACATTATAATTTATTAAAACCCTAAAAAGGGCCGAATTTGATTAAAAAACTGCTAGCGATTAAAGATTGACACACAACTACCATGTTTTATGCCCTCTGGTGGTGCGCATGCGCATTTGGCTAGATTAGCTGTCAATAACTGTCACACATTTGTAAACAATTGAAGTTGTGGCGCCTATGTTCAAATTTCGCTTTCGCAGGATAAAAATTCACTCGAGTTTTAAAAAATAAAAAGTAATGATGTAGTTTCAAATCTTAAACCATTTTTTCAAACGAAACAGCGAGCATAAAACTATAGTGTTAGATTTTTACCATTTTTATTTATCTTCCCACCTTCTCACTATTATGCCTACGAAACTGCAATAGCCCCAAGGGTTATTCCGATGTAATCCATGTTTTGGATCACCTTTTGTGATAATCGTGATAAATACACAAGTGTTATTTATTATTAATCAGTGATAAACAGCCCAGATTTAATTATATCAAGATCCACAGTAAAACTAACGAGTAACTATAAACGTTTATCATCACAACCCAGGATAATTTTTGACAGCCATTAATTGTTATACATTTAATTAAATCATGGCACTTTTAAATTTGGGAGAAGACCCTTGGTAATAAATAAATATTAATGGTTTTATCGTTTTGTAAACAAACCAAATTTTAAGGTTACTGGAACATGAATCGTGCGAAAAATTACACCGGGATATTATGGAGCAACTTTCGTTGCGACAAAGAGAGCCAAGATCTACTGAAAAATATGCTCACATATCGGCTACGATACGTTTAAGGCTAAAGCAATATAATAATGAAGTCAGTCAGTTGAAACAAAAGATCGATCAGGCAACCCGAGTTCGATCGATGTATCCTTTGATATTTTGCTGTGTATTTGTTTATTTCTTCAATTGGGTGAGGTTCACCACTCTAAAGTTGAAATTTATGGCTTATTCGATAAAGTAAAGTTTCCTTGACTACATTCAAGAACCCTCGAAGAAACACAGAGACGTACCAGACAAATCGAAATTCTCCAATCGAAAGCCGTCCAATTGCAAAAAATGTTTGACGAACATAATATGAACATAACACGTGATAGGTCTACTCTTCTAGGTCCAGCTGGAGTATCAAGTTGGGACTCTGATGATGAAGAACTCGTTGGGAGAGATGCAAATCAATATAATGTCGAACAATTACGAACTCACCAAAAACGCATGTTAGAAGGTATCCAATCATTTATTTTTTTCAAATAGGTACGTAACAAAGTGTTTTCCGTTATAGAACAAGATGAAGGGCTTGAAAGTTTGTCAAAAATTATTTCGAGACAGAAAAACATTGCTCATACTATTAGCAGCGAAGTTGATTTACACAATGGTAATGTTTGCTTCATAATCACTGCTTTATAAGGACTAATTTATACATTTTTTTAACACAGAAATAATTGACGATTTGGGTGATCATATTGATAGAACGGATGCAAGAGTTACAAATGAAACTCGTGTAATTGGAACCATCGATCGAAAGGATAAAACTTGTATATATTGGGTGGTAATAATTTTACTCTTTATTAGTATAATAATCGTTGTTGCAATTGGTTGATTGTTTCAGAAGCCTATTTAGTTTTTTTTTGCAATGTCATATGTAATTTAAACAAGCATTTGTTATTTTTAACTCGGTTAAATGAAAAATTGTACCAAATATTTTATAAAAATGTTAAATATTTTTAATAAACTACTTATTAATTTCTTGCTTACTAACCTGATTTTATTAGCTGCTGTTTTATGCATTTGTATCAAAAACCAACATTAAACTTGCAGTTTAACCGTGTTGTGCTTGCAGAGTGCAGTGGCAGGTTGCTCGTGATCGAGCTCGTAGGAAACGAAACCATAAGATTTAACCAAATTTATTTAAGTAAGTATATACATATTTAACATTTATGATTACAAGTATTTTGAGACATGTTGGTTGCTGTAGCGTTCACAGACGACTCTTGCAAATTCTACTTAACATCTAAAGACTGACGGATCCCTTAATGTTCAGTAACACCCCAAACCGTTGAAACCTACTCCCCGCACTCGTCCCTAAACGGTACTTTCAGGGTGAATGTCTTTAGTTTACCATTAGCTTCTTGTGGAAAGTTCCTTTAAAACTTATATAGGGTGTTAGTTAAACATACGGCAAAAATTAAAGGAGTGATTCCTTGGGTTATTTTATGAATAATTTTTCAAAATTCGCTTCGTTTCTAAGACAAGGTTATAAAGATTTTCAAGCAACACAATATATTAATTTATTAAATGAATATTACATGTAGAACTTGTTAATCTACAAGAACTGCTGAAAATGACTATCAGGGGCGGATAGGAAGACGGGAAAGTTCCCGAACGGCCGGTCCTATTTAGGGCCGAATAATTGATTTGCAAAATCTTTTTTTAAGACACCTATTTTGTAAACATACTTACTGATATACAAAGCAACCTGATAAGATTTTTTCTGTGTAGAAATAACAAAGACTAAACACCATCGAATATGATTAGTTTCACTGCTTTGATTAAACTCATATTACATGGTAAGAGTTAACCATTCTATTCGAACCAAGGGTTAAATATTTATTAATAGACATTTACATTAGTTGTACTTATCATTACTTTTGGAAATGGGACAAAAATATGGCAAAAATTTGAATTTGTAAAAAAAGAAGTTCAATAAATTACCTGAAAGCAGTATTAATAAAATCCTGTCCCAAGTAATAAAAGTGTAGATATAAATGAAACTGGATTGAATTAATTTTCCGGAAAAGGGCTAACTAAATCTGTTTTTCAATAGCATCCCTAAAGTTTCAAAGTAAGCTTTAAAATTCGAAAACGGAATCCTGAGGCAGTGAATAATACACAGCTTCAAAAAATATACTTTACTATTTAGTTTGTATAACATTTTATTTATTCTTAGTGGATTTATTGACGGTATGAAAGAGTAAGTAGAAACATATTTACCAACAAATTGAAGACCATGAAAACATATAGCTACAAGGCGAAAGTACAGATTCTTTTTTCATGCGTACCTATACTCAAAGCGAAATCAAGAATCACACCTTCAGGCAAGGCCAACTGTATCAATAGCGACTTCGTCCCTTATAAGGCCGTACCGTTCCGCGTTTTTTACACTTTATCAACTTTACAGTGTGCGCTCTATAGGGCGACCTCTCCAGGCGAAATTTTAACTACGGTATTGTCAGTTAGTTGTGAGCTGTCGATCCTGTCAAAGTTGTCAGTCATAATGGCATTAGTATTGTTTCTAATTTTAGCATTTCTCTGTTTAAGGTTTGCTTTAACTTGGTGATACCTTTTTAATTTGGTTTGTTCTCTCAAAATGTATGGCAATTTCTGTAAAAACCGTGTCCTTATATTCAGAGCAGGTAAAAATAGGATTGTTCATTGCGATAGTATGAATATGTTCTCTTATTTGAAGGTAATTCATTCTCAAAATGCTTCTTACATAGCACCGAATGCTTAAAAGTGTCTAAAAATAATTCGAGTTTGTGTTTTCTTCAGTGTAATGTCTAGAATTTGAAACTATTATACTATAATTTCGTATTAATAAAAGTTTGAAAATGATTCAACTAGCATTCATAAAAGTCCTGTTACTTATTTCATTTACAGCTTTTATAGATTTAACAGGCAACAAAATATTGTTTTTATGCTTGTTTGTTGAATATGAATTGAAAAATGAAATCGACGTAGATTTGTTGTAAAACTAAATTAAACTTTTGGGACACGGAATACCACAAAAACGTCCAAACCATGTTTTTCCAATCTTCGAAGCACCTGCAACATGAAAATGGATTATTACTACAGAAAACCCAGTTCTTGTAGTCAATATTTTGAAATTTTTATTTAAAAATTTCCAAATATGTCAAAATAGTTGCAAATACTGCCTTCAGAGGTCGTCCTATAGAGCGCAAACTGTAAATTTGATAAAGTGTAAAAAACGCGGAACGGTACGGCCTTATAAGGGACGAAGTCGCTATTGATACAGTAGGCCTTGCTTCAGGTCGATACAGGCGCGACCTTTGAACATAATAAATATTAGTCAATGTAGTAAATAGATTGTAGTATTTAGTGTTATTTATGTAAAATAGTTCTCATTTTATTAAAATATTTATCACTTTTGTGCCAAATTACGTGTTAAGCATTAAAATCATAAAATCGGACCTTATTTTGGAGAATAAACAAAATTGCTATTTTATAACTAATTTAAATTTGAGGTGATTACCAAACAAGATATTAGTATCGCTTATTTTAAAATAATATTACAGTACAACCTCTTTAATCCGGACAATTAAATGAATGGGGTGCGTCCGAATTAGTGATTTGTCCGGATTATTGAATATGTGTTAAAAATATGTATTAAAATTCAACGTCGCATGTTTTTGTTTCGGCATTTTGATGCTTGTATGGACATACTTTGCTGTGGTAATAGCAACTAAGCCAATGTCGAGAGCGAGTAGGTTTCGCGGGAAAGCACAGCTTACCAACGACGGCAGCGAAGGTCAGCGGCTGGCTGAATAAGCACGCCTAAGCTATAATATGTTGTTGCATTAACCTTTTGTAAAATGCACAGCTACACACATCACATGTGATGCCTTGCTGCGACGTTTTACAAGTCCGTGCACGCATAGTGTCCGGATTAGCGAGAAGCGTCCGGATTATGAATCGGCGAAGTGGGTGTCCGAATTACTGGATGTCCGAATTAACGTGTGTCCGAATTAAAGAGGTTACACTGTATTATCATTAATTTGGACATTGTCCCTTATCTTCTTTAAGTACAAATTTTGTTTCAACGGCCATGTAGTAGTTCAAACAATGGTAGGGACGTATTTAAATACAAAATACTATATTTTGCAATACGTGAACTTATTTGTACAGGGTTCTGCCACAGAATAAACTCTTAACAGAAGCGACAAAGCGCAGAGTGTGGGGGGTCAAAATAAGGGGAGAGGGGGTGAACTCGAACACACCCACTAGCAAGTAAAATTTCCCATTTTGCTGTATATTTAAGTGCAGCTCCAAAGAGTTCGGGTGTTATTTATTCAAAATATTGTTTCAATAAAACATAAATACGCGGAAATGAGTGGCAAAAAAGGTGGTAATTGGTGTTCAACGCCAAAATGCAAAAATAATTAGTATATAATAAATTAGTATCAATTTTTATAATGTCAGCTTCTGTAAGTTTATTTGTTTTAGAAATTTTCGTTAGTACTCAAACATCACCTGGAGCTGTTCCTGAAGGCAGCAGTACTTGCACCCCCAGAAAGCAGAAATTAACGATTAAAATTGAAAACCAAACGCTAAGTTACTTGCTGAACCGACGTAGCTCCGCCTTGTGCTGGCAACATTAACATCAAAGTGCCGCGCGGTCTTGTCGCTTCTGTTAAGAGTTTATTCTGTGGTTCTGCAAAATGTACTGAACGTCTTTAATATGTAATAATTTTTAACTTATTTAACTGAGATGAATTTTGTGTAGTTAATCGTAAACCTAGCAGTTAGGAAATTAAATATCTAACAACAGTTTGTCACCCATTCTCAGCAATACACTGTTCTAAATTGAAGATGAAATTTGCAAACAAAGTGCGAAATATCTGTCACTTGGTGGATGTAGCTAATTTCATCTTCTGTATTCCTCCACAAGTCTTCTAAAGTTTCTGGTTTATATTTATATAACGGTTATTTTAAAAACCCCAACAGAAAAAATTGGGCATAATTAGTAAAATTAACTCGTTCGCAAAACGTTCTTGCAACGGTCCTACCGGACCCGTACAATATCTGATGTGCTTATAGTTATTTTTTTGAATCTACCTCTCTTCTGTTGTTTTGGCAAACATTCCAGTTCCTTATTTTATACAAGAAGAATTAACAATTTACTATTTTGAAATAGGTGTTCAAGTAAGCGAGTTGTTTTAAATTTCCTGCAAATGAATGAAAAAGAGGTTCATCTGAAAAAGCAGTTTAAGGGTTTCAGCCTTCAAAGTGTCATTTATTTTCTAAACATTTGCAGTAAATTATTAAGTCATATGCGATTAATATACGCGTTTTAATCTGTTTTTAGAAAACAGCAAGTCTGATAAAAAGAATCTTCTTTTATTTAGGTATGGATCTCATATGTAACATTTAACTGTTTTCATACTGTGATAAAGTCAAATAGGCAAAATATTAAAAGTATTAAGTAATGCTAAAACGAATTAAATCTAATTCAAGTTAACAGCAAATTCATATTAAAACTATAAGCTGATGTGACGGCAAGGTCGTTTTCTCTACCGTGTGCAATTGAAGATGACACCAGAATCGTGCTTTATAGCAGTTTCACACGAGTAGAGAAATGCTGATGATGCATTCCTCAAAAAATGCTGACGAGCTAAAATATGTAAGACAAAGACTTAATATTAGAGAATTAAGTGGGGATCGAGTATCTCGATATATAGCTCAGATTACGGCCTAAAAGGGGAGTGTTAGATCTCATTCCAATAGAAGATGCCACTGAACTATATACTGAGAGTCGATACCCAATAGAATGATGTTTATAATCATGTAAGTTTATTTAAAATATTAAAGTGAACTCGGGAAATTGTAAGTGCGGAATAACTAATATGTAATTAACTCAATGTCGCAATTGTTTCGATATAAGCGGAGTTCAAATAACTATAAATAATTTAAATTCGGGTTAACCGTAATTGTCTTGATTTTAAAGGTTGGGTTAATGTTCAATGTAGATAAGTTAATTTGGTCTTAATTGTAAAGAATTCGTTCAATGTAAAAGGGAATTGATATTGCTATGATAAGTGTTAATGTTGGAGTCCTAATGTAATAAACAAATGTTGGTTGAAGAAGCCTTTTATTAAATCTCTCGCATAGCCAAGTGGATCAAAAGTCATGTAGGCGTCAAGTCTCTACCAAAAGTTAGGAAAGCAACTTAAGCCCTTAAAGTTCATTATCAATATTAATAGTTAAAACAAACCCCAAAACCCTACGTGACAATACCAACACCAACGTCACCAAAGTTCTCCAATTTTATCCAAACGTTGCAACAGGCACAGAAAAAGGAAGAGGACTTGGCATACACCTTATACGCAGGTTGGTTGTCTTACATTGACATTAAAGCCAATTACCAAGTCCAAATTAAAAAATGACAAAAGCGAAGTGCCTCTCTTCAATAACTTTTTTCAATGAACTTCAATAGCAATAGGAACCCATATGGGTCTAAGGTATGAAGTTTGGTTTACGTAGGTCAATATTTAAGACAAAAAAGTTGGTCTCCATACAAAATGCAAAGTGAGAAGTACCTTCTACGCCATCCTATTCTAATGGATTTCTTCGTTAGCTACAGAAAGTAAATCTAGAATTTCGTTGACCAAAACCTTCCTGTCTTTGCATTTGCTTTTCCGGTCTGTTAGTTTCATTCTTCCTATATCTTCCTCAATTTCATCTAACCATCTTTTCTTGGGCCTGCCTCTGCTTCTCGGTTGTAGTGGATCCCAAAATGTTATTCTTCTAATTAGTTCCATCCATTTCAATCGTTACTTGTATTTTATATATCTAACTATATTTTCCCCTCCCAATTCTTTATCAATTTCCCGATTTGTTTTTGCTCTTCTTTCTCCTTCTCTTGTGATATTAGGATCCAGTATTGTGCGCATAATTTTCCGTTCTAATATTCGTAAGTTCTCTTCTCCTTTCTTGTTTAATGTAGTAACTTCCATCGCGTAAGTGATAACTGGTCTAATCAGTCTCGTAGATGTTAATTTTTGTCTTCTCACTAAACTTTAATTTTTGAGCAGTGTTCTGTTGAGACCGTATACAGTGGAACCTCTCTAACTCAAACCACCAAAATCCCAGAAAAAAATTCGAGTTACAGATAAATTCGAGTCGAGAAGAGTAATATGCATATTTATAAACTCAACAGTACACGCACAAATATTCGAGTTAAAGAAAATTTCGAGTTACAGGAGTTCGACTTACGTACTGTACTTAATTTTTCTTTTCTAGTTTTTCCTGTAGTTGCTCCTAAATAAGTAAATGTTGATACAGATTCAAATTTATAATTTTGTATTGTTAGAACTCAGTCTGTGCTAATGTATTTTGTTTCTCTGATGAATCGTTCTACTGCTTTTACTAATTCTTCTTTTATCTTTGTTAATATTGTAAGATCATCAGCGGCATAAGCAATTGTTTGTACTTGATCTGTTGGGATATTTTTGTTCGCTGACTGTTACAAACAAACAAAGTTGTTTTTATTTGTCCGCTTGGTGGAAACCAGTCATAAGAAACAAGATAAGACACTTGAAGAAATTCAGAAAATAGCAGTTAATTGAAAGAAGTGAAGGAGATGGATTGAAGAACATTACCCGATGCCATAAAGGCATAAGGAGATTTGAGAAAGAGGAAGGAGGTATGTGCTTCGCAACGAATTAATTTGACTTATATCCATTTATTATATTGTTACAAGTAAAATAAAAGGCCACAAATGTATCTACAAATTTGTATTTAAATACAGCATGAGGTGTACGTAGTACTATTTTTCTGTTAAAAAAAAGAAATTGATCATGCCAATCTTACCAAAGAATAAATATACATACAATTTTATTTAACTAGATGTTTTATTTAAGTTCATCAAGGTATGGTACACACTTCAAATTACCCACCGAAGCAATTGATAATTTGCTGGATGCCACCTTCTTTGCAGCCTACAAATTTATTTTATTATAATTATGTTTTGTAACTAAAACAAACTACGTACTTGATTTATGTCAGATGAAGTAAGCCCATCAATTGCGGTAACAATCTGAGAAGCATTGGCGGCGCAACCAGTTAAAACCGCTTGATTACCCATATCTTCGATAGCAGTAGTACCACTTTCTAATGCTAGTAAGATGCTAGTTTTCAACTGATTCTTGGCTATAAAATACAGGATTAGTTAATGATACCCTTAAAAAAATTAAACGAACCTCTTTTAACATCGTCTTCAGTCACAGATCCGCTCTTAAGAACTGTAACAACATGTTGAAGGGTATTTCCAGCATCATGACTAGGTGCTGTAATTAGTGCACCAAATAAACCACTATCGGAATAGCTAACGTTAAGAGCAGTAACTGATGTAGGTGCTGAAGAAGATCCCACGGATTTCACAAAGAGTCCTTTATTTTCTGATGTATATTTAATGGAAGTTCCAACACCGTAAGCCCTTTGTAAAACTGCAAATGATAATGCCTCTTTGGCATTTTTTACTGCACCACCAGGGCCTGCAATGGCTATGTGCGCTAATTCTCCACCTTTATCTGATCTAAAATATAATTTGAATTTATAAAATACAAATCATATACATCACAAAATATTAACCTTATTTCACCACCCTTATATTCCGAAGTCGGGCCAGAATCGGAACCACTTTCCAAACATAAACTCTGGGCATATTTGACCAAATCCTGATGATCAACACCAAGACCAACTACAGCAGCACGATTAGCAGTAAACTTTGATGATACATAATGTTGTAAAGTTTCTACTGAAATATTTCCTAGCTGATATTTCGCAATGTATAATGAATTACCAAGACCGCGGCTACGATATGCCGCTTTATGCAAAAGATCAACTGCACGCAACTGTAGACAAACTCAGTTTTAAAATGATGTATTAAATAAATACTGGTACTCACCTGTGGTGGTCGTGTTGCAAGTTCAAGTCTTAACCTTGGAACATTATCGGATACTTCCCAAGGTCTAAAGCATTGCTGTGTAGCAACTTCAGTAAGGAAAGGTAAAGTTTTTTCAAGCGCTGGTCGAGTACCTTCCAAAGTATACGAAATAATTTCACGATCCGTAGCACAAGTTAAATTGGCACCAACTTCTTGTATATTACGGGTGATACCAAATTGAGTAACATTTCGGGTACTTAAGCCAGCGCAAATACGCAAAGCATGTACCGCACCCAAACAATCGGGAGTTTCGTGTCGTGCGCCAGCCCTACAATCGATGTATTAAACATTTTATAATTAAATCTGTCTGGTATATTTGCCTAAAAAGTATGGAAACTCGTGAAATCGCAGATTCGTTTTCAGCAGACGCTACTACTATTTTATTAGGTAAAACCGTTGTTTTAATCTCGTAATCGGCAAGACCACCAACGGGTGCTCCTTGAGGGCAACTAGCATATCCTCGAACCTTCAAATTAAGAATATTAGGAGATAAAGGTTTACATAACAGGTCAAAAATAAGTTATGTTATAGAGTAAAAATAGTTAAAATACTTACAGCAAGGGTACGTAAAAGCGGCACCTTTGTTATATTTGAAGCCATTATTTTTAAGTTTTTGAAAGGGGTTCAAATAGTTTATGAAAAGTGATTACAGCAGACCCCTACGAATCATGGATTCGCAATCTGTCAAGTGATGGTGACATTCAATGAGCTATTGATATTACGTAATCGTCAAGTGATTTTAAACATACAAAGAAATATACATAATTGCTTGTATTGTTTTTTTATTAGATAAAAGAATCTTTGAACTACATCGCAATTTACATTAAATAGGTAAAATTTGACTAATGCAAATAATGTATTGTAATTGCAATAAATATTGGTTGCATTCAACATACAAGCACGGTAGAACAAGGCCCGCTGAATTAATATTGCAATATTAATTCAGCGGGCCTTGGGTAGAACTTGGTAGTTTATAAATATACAAAAGATGGCAGTAAGTTAGCTGCATCAATTTTATTCTACACGTCTACACCATAAATAAATCAACGCATGAAGCTCCAATGGTACAAAAATGCAAAATTATTTTAGTTGGAACGCCTAAAAATGTTCTTCCACTGTTATCCAGGTACATAGATTTCACTTCAATCAAGCTATTTAAAAGGAAAAAATTGGGTATTTGTAAAGAAATAAAAAAATATTCACGAAAAATTGCGATATTCAACTTTTTTAAATAAATGCTTGAAATTTTGCATATGGATCTAAAATTAGATTCTAAACAACTTTTTCAAATAATTTTCTTTGATATTTCGTCATCTAACCCGACTTTTTGCGACTTCACGATGATTTTTTTTCATTTTCCGCCATACCAGTGGTCATATGACATATCTCAAATTCGATTTTTAGGTTACCGGACATGCAGAACCGATCCCCCAGAAAAGTTTTTTCGATACTCCAATAATAAAAATTTTTCCCATATATTGCGAACTTTTTGCCGGTCACTGTAGATCTGTAAATTATTCCACCCATCTCCCTTTTATTTCTTCTCCAGTTCCATAGACTTCTCCTTTATTTCCTTTTAATTTTCTTATACTTTTATATTTTTTCCCTGTTATCTTCTTCGTTATTTCATACAATTCTTCCAAATTGTTTTCTCGAGGCGACTTCGCCCATTAAATAAATAATAAACATCAAGTAACTTTACACTTCTACAGTTGGGCCGTTATAAGTTGGCGAGCCTCGGCGCATATCGAATATTTATTTCGTGTGATTTCACGGTCATGTTTCAGTATTGAAAGTAATTCAGTGATATAGGCGATTTATGAGTGTCGCAATTGCAACAAATTTCTAAGCAGTATTTGGTTAATGACTATTTGTGCTAACTTGAGCATCTTGAGTTCTCGCCAACTTACAGCGGCTCAACTGTACAAGCCTTATATTCAAAAATAACTTATTATTTGAATTTTTTACATTTACAACGCATACTTGGTAACCAAAAGCATATTTTATTTTATATGTTACCTACCCTGTTGCGATTTAACGTTTCAAATGTCACTGCGATAACTGTAATTATAGCATTTTACATTAAAATTGTGATTTAAATTAAAAGTCTTTAATAAGAATTTAATTATATCTATTAATTTAAATATTAGACAACGCAAAAACTAAATTGAAACTTTACTTATTTATAACAAAATCAAGTCATGAATAATATAATTCAATAAACTGCACTTATATTACAAGTTCAATTGCGAGCAGAGAGTACAGTACTTGTGCCGGGAGCTACGGTTACTTCACCACTTTGACCTGTAGTTTCTCGTTGTGGGCTCTAAAATTAAATAAGATCATTATTATTTTCATTATAATAATACGGCGTACTTACTTTTACATGAATTTTATTTTTAAGAACGGCAGCTCTTAAAATTAACATTCTAGTTCTTCGTTGGTACTCTTTTCCCATTTGAAGGCTCTTTTCAAAGGTTGTACTGCGCTGATCAACATCTTTAGCAAATAAAATTTTATTATGTGAATCAATTCTTGCTTGAATTTGTCCGTCAAGAATTAATTGCATTAATTCATCTTCTAAGGCATTTACGGTCCTATTGAAAGCTGCAGCCATTTTGTGCATGTCTGCTGACAAATAAGGACTAAAGTACTGAATTAAGGCCCTATTCCTAATCTGCGTGTACAATGTATTAATGTGAGGAGCAATATACATATCGAGTAAGAGGTTATCTTTAATTTCGTCGAGCAATTTTAAACACGATGCGTATTTTGATTCGTAAAATTTGAAAATAATATCGCGTAACTGTGGTTCCAGTTCCAAAAATAATTTAAACGAACTGCTAAATATTACATTTTTTTGTAATTCATGTCTATCAAAAGTCGCAAGAGCACACAGACCGCCGTACATAGCCACGTTATTTGGAGAAAGCAATTCTGGAAAATCACAATGGTCCAAGTTCGCTTGTAAAAAATGTTTAGCTGCAGATTTGTATTTCTTTGTTGCGAGTTCGGCTAAGCCAGCAGCGCACTTTAATTTAGTTAGAATCACTTGGTTTGTGTCTTTACTTGTTGATTCAGAAAAGTCAGGAGTGCTTTCGGCTTTTGAAACATAACTAAGCACATGTGACCAATTTTGGAGATAAACAGATACTTTAATTACGTTTAAACACATGTTCACAACATGTTTACCACTGGTGCAATAATCTCGTGCTCTTGAATAACATTTCAAAGCATTAGACAGATCTCCACAATCAAGATAATGATCGCCAAGATCATCGTGCCCCCTTCGAATGCTTTCCTTGATTGAATTTGATTTGTAATTCTTCAAATCGTTGTCTAATTTTTCTAATTTCAATGCAGCCTTTTTCGATCTACTTTCCATCCATACGCTGTCTATCGTTGGGATGTCTTGGGTTGTTGATTGGGCTGCTACATCTGGTAATAGAGGCACAGTCACAACTTCTGCAAGCTTCTGATGAAGGACTTGATATAAGTTCACATTATATGTTGTCATAACATACGAAATGGCAGTTTTAAGGGATTCCAAGCGTAGCGAAGGGCAATGATCCACAATATATATTAATCGATACAATTTTGCTAATCCTGTGTAACTATTTGCATAAGCTTCTAGATCTAATGAAGGATTTTCAACAAGATAACTCTCTTCTTCGTTATTCTCATTATCTTCCGGAGGAGCATCTACTTGCATCGGTTCCACTGCGTTCTGTAAATACCTCATTTTGTTTTAGTGCTACACTAGTCTCTAACGTATTAAGCTATTGATATATTGTAATTAATACTGGTTTTTCGACTGGATTGCATTTATATTAAATAATTACTAGATTTTTCTAGGCCAAAACCCTACACTTTACAAATCAACAAAATATTGAACTTGACAGATGACAGTGGCGGAAAAATTTGAAAATCATGGAGTTAACAGGGCCCTCTTAAACGTTTTTTAGTAGTAAGTCTAATTTTTTAATCGGAAATAATTACCTCATAAAGATAATTTTGTATGGGGAGCGGCATTTCCTCGTATCTATTTTTAAATTTTACTGCGTTTACTCTAAATTTCTAAAGGAAATGTCAAGCGAATGATTCCTGCCCTCTCCACTCTAAAGTTAGGCAATCGTTTCTACTGCCAACTTAACATAATCTAACTGGAATATATACAGGGTGCATTGAAATTAATAGGTAAACAATATTGAAATATTTTACTCCTATTCGACTATTCCAAATGCTTTTGGATAAAGGGAGTCCATGCTTTCGTTTTGTTAAGGTGCAAGTCAAACATTTACATTTTTTGAAAATTGTCACATCCAGCTAAGCTTAAATAATTCTCCGTAATTTACAGAGATTGTAACGAAGGCAACAGGAAACGACTGCAGAGAACACATTTCCCTAGTATAAGGAGGATATAACAAAGTTCACGACGTCAAGTCGTTTAAAAATGTGGCTTTGACCCCCTTACCAACGTCCTTAGAGGATAAGGCACAGAAAGAAAAAAACTAACCTTAAAGTCTAGGAAATGACAAAAACAATAAAAAACACTTAATTTGCAAAATATTCAACCCCATTTCTCTCTCCCTCTCGGGTTATCAATCTCTTCGATTGGTTTGTTGCAGCATATTTCTTCATTTTAATTTGTTTTGAGCTGTTCGCTTTAGCTTTGAATATGATCTGCATTCCGTGACTTCCATAACCCCATTTAGGACACTAAACTGTCATTTTCCATAGCCAAGCCTCCTTTAAAAACATTTGGAATGGATATTACGTTGTGTAATTAACTTTAGTTACCAAACAACACAAAAACAAACAATTTATTTTTACTACGAGCTTACCACTCAAACTGTCATATTGCGACTAATAAAATCACAATGGAAGATGATAATTCAATTATGGAAACGCTTGAATCTTATAAGAAATTAACAGAAACGCGATGTAATCAAATCCAGCTTTTGAAGGTATTTAAAACTAGTTTGTTTGTTTGTACATGTTTACTATAACTCAACTTTTTTAATTGAAGGATAAAACGATAATTCTTTACATTGCAACGTTATTAGACAGTAAAGACAAACATGTATTGAGTTTATGTTTGGATATACTTGAAAATTTTATACAAAACGAAAAATCTCACGATACCCTTATAGCCACTTTTGGAACTTTTGAAGCACTGGAATCGTTAGCAATCAGGTAAAAACAATTTTTATAGTTTCTTAAGATTTCTTCTTCTTTCTTTATTAAAGTATTGCTCCTGTTCTTTCCCACTACTGCTACTCCTTCTTGCTGGTCTTCCAAGGGATCGTTTTCCTATTGATGAATTGTCTCTTAAGATTTAATGTATGTATGTATTATCTGTAACCTCTTATACCTTTCGGTGTCGAGGCTGGTGCGTTAACTTATGAGGCTTTACGTGTGCAATTGCAATGAACAACCCGGCCCGTCTCTGCGGGTTACGAAGTTGGTGCGTCGTTTATACCTACATACTGCACCATGTGTAGAGTCATAGAGTGTAATGTGTATTAAGACCTTGTTATTCTACCTCCTAGGCCTGTATTCGGAGGAGAACGCCGTTAATTAGGTGCCCAACGACGAATGGTCACCAGGGAGATTCGAACCAAGGACTAGCGCCGTCCTGGCTATAAGATTTAATTAATAATAAAATACATTTTTCCTTCTTAGCAAGGCATATCTTGTTAATAATCTATTTAATAATCCAAAAAGCAGCAACTTTGTTTGGACAGATGTTTTAAATTTCCCTCCGGCAGGTTTCGTGAATCATTCGTGATTGGTTGATATAATTTAAACCGACCAATAATCAACAGTTATATAAACAATTACAAGGGCGCGAAATTCAAAAGTTTGTTTTATTCTAATTACTTTTTTTTGTATAGATTACGACATTCCAATCATTCCGAGCTAGCAAAGCGTGCAGCAAAAATGATTGACGTGTTACGAAACTCAGCACCACCTGCTTATAGCACCAGAAGTAGAAGAAAAGGAAACAGATCCAGAAAAACTACTTTTGTTTATCTGCTACATATTGAGGAACTCACGGAGGTAAATTCAGTTACAGTGGGAATAATTTTATTTCAAATTAAGAATGGCAAGGGTTTAATAAGGGCTGGGCCAAAATGATATAAAAAACCTTCTTATAAAGAATGTTTGAACTATCTAATTTAGGAAAATCGAACTCGGCTGGATGAAACGCTTATCCAAATCAAGGGTATAGTTTCCTTCGTCGTTGACCAAGAACAGAAACGATGCACCGTGCGAATAACTTCTAAGCTTTCACTTAAGAATTTAATTACGACAATTAAAGAAGGTTGTGGAATGACTGCTTATTTGATCTCCCGCACAAATGGAAAAGATGAGGTAAGATTGGCTCACACACGCATTGGTAATAACGCGAATGATTTCACGGGCAATCTGAATCTTTACTAATTGAGTTTAGGTGGTCAAATTATCAACCTAGCACTTTAGACTTTATGAGTTTTAAACTTTTTAATCCATATTTGGGCACGGCGACCTTACGATTTTCAAGAATTAATACTTTATAAATAAAATACAAACATAAAACGCAAGTGTGCATCTATGCAATTAAGCTGTCTACTGATTGCATACATGAGAAATAATAAATAAACTTCTGCGCTTGCGGTAGTTGCAGGAGTTGCGCTACAAACTTGGAACTCACTCGGAGACGCACAAGACACTTTCATAACAGGAGCACAGGCATTCAAAGATATGTGCGTTTTTAGTTTTTTAATTAAGTCGTGTATCCTGTCGGTTAATAGCACAACTATTATCAACATACATGATGGTAGTTTAGTTAGCTTTAGGGCCGGTTGCACTATTCAATCAAAAGGGCATCATTTTTTGTTTACTAATGTGTTACTTGCCATACGCATTCGAATTTTGATTCGATTTTGTTTGTCCTTAATCGGCTTAGGACCGGTTGCACAAAGCTTTTGTTAAATTAACAAATGATCAAAGTTGACAAAAGAGCATCATTTTTTGTTTACTAATGTATTATTTGCCATATCCATTCGAGTTTTGATTCGATTTTGTTCACTTTGACGAATGATTAATTTAACCAAGCTGCTAAATCATGTTTGTGCAACCCGCCCTTAATCTTATATTATTGCAATTTGGAAAAAATCGTGTTTTTGTAATTTCTTAGAAAATGCGATATTTAAATTAATGGGTCTAAAAATGTACGAAATATTAATTAACAAAAATGAGTTGGTTTGGAAATTTAATTTTGAAGCTGTTTGTTTTACTTTTTCCTACGAATTTTGACTGCAAAATGTAACTAAAATGGCAGAAAATTGAGTTAATTAGCCTGAATTTAGCTGCTTTAAACGTTAATTGGCTGAAAAGACCTATTTGATGGGTTGTTAACTTCACTTTTGTTTGTATTGTGCTAATGTTTCCAACTTCAGTCTACTGTTTTACTTCAAACTATTCAAATACAGATTAAACTTGTGTAAAAGTTTAATTTAAGTTTTTTAATTTAATATAAAAGTAACCTTAGGTAATAACTCTAGTAATATTTAGCAACTCTTTGATTTCAGTTATTTATTCTGTTATCCATTTGTGATTTGTAGTGTTGTAGTTTATTCATTTTCTCAATAAGAGTTTCAGAAACTTTTAGACGTATAAGAACTTACCTCTGTATTTATATCGCAGCAGTTTTGGTTGAATTTTGTCCCATTTGCATTTAAATTTTACCGTTTCATTTCAACAGGTGTTAATAAACGTTTTCAAGGAAAGCGAAGCATTCGTAACATATCCAGAATATTCTGCCGAAGTTGACTTACCACCGTGTGCGCATGCAATAAAGGCAAAAACCAACAGTCCCAAGTCCCCGGTGAGCTGGTTTAAAGCTGCGGCTGAGTATTGGAACGACAGTTTTTATTGGTAAATATGAAAAGGACGTTTGCAAAATTTGGTATTAAAAACAGACTGGCATACTTAAGTACTATTTTATTTAACATGTAAAACCTAGGCCAAGATTTTACACACAACCTGCCGATCTATTTTTCAATTAACTTTGTAATCTAGGCCGTATGGCGCAGCACAATGAATATCTTACTTAATACTTTATGTTTGTTTACAAAGTGGAATGTTCAATTACAATACAGGACTTTTTCATAAAATTTATAATAACATGCAGTTGTTTATTTACATAACGTTAAAATTAATGTACCGATACAATTACATTTTTTCTATTTTTCTAGTCGTACAACAGGACATTTAACATTATCCATGACAAAATGATTCACAAAAAGTTACACGTCTGCAGTTTTATATCCAGCACTGCAGATTACATCAAAAAATACTTCAACAATACTATATAAGTACGTAAAAAGTTTCGCTTTACATTCTTGCAGAAATAGGCAATAATACTTAGATAAAATTAGAAAATATCTACTGCGTAATGACGTTAAGACGCAGGCAATATTAGAATGCTTCTTTATCGAAAGAAACGATTTAAAATCACCTACGCATTTAAATAGTTGCAGCGTATTATTATCAAACAACAATTTCCAAATATTATTTCTATAAAAATAAACGTCTCCTGAAGGCAATATAATAGGCAATGGCAGAAATGCCCGTACAATTTTTTATAATAGTACTTTTTGAAAATTAGCTGCTACAAGTTGCCAAAATAACTATGTTCATAGTTTACAAGTTTAATACAATTTTTTTTATGTAAAATTACACTTAAATTCTATAACTATCTATATCAATAACTAAATAAAAATGGAATGTATGACTTATTTCTTCTTAAATAATAAACAATATCAAAACTCACTATCAGTTAAAAATACTCAGAAATATAATTTGACTACATAAATTTAGTTTTAAAACTGGTTAAAACACCAATAAGTAAAACCGAGCGTTGCAACTTATTGTTTCAGAAATCGACCAATTTTGACATATTTCAAACAGCCTTGATTCGGCCCCAAAAGTACAAAATGCCGAATCACAATAAATTGCAACATTATATAACTTTGAAAACTTTATTGACAAAGTATTAAAACCAAAATTCGTTGGTAGTTATTGCACAAAACTGAGACAAAAACTACAAACTCTATACGCACGCATTCACACAACATAAATTATAAATCACGACGATTCAAATACATTGTACATTACAGACTAACGCAAAAAATCACAACTCTAATGTAAATATAATCAGACTATGCTCTCTATTTTGTTCATGTCGTAACAGACCTGTGTGGCTATAGTCATGTTCTCTTCTGATTCGCTGTCAGATGAGCCATCGGAATGATCATTTGGCCTTTTTGAAGATAAGCCTGATAAGGAACGTGTTCTATCAGGTTTCGATTCAAGCGTTGAACTTTTACTGGAAGGTGGATTTGAGTATTCTGATGTGTTACCTTCGTCTGAAGCGTTTGGTTCCCTCTGGTATTGGGAATACTTAAATCTATTTGATCTTCGACCTGGATAAATTGGTCTTCGGGCCAAACTATAATAAATAATTTCTACTAAGAATCAGGTTTACTAATAATTAAATATAACTTAGAAATGCAGTAAAGTTTTCTATTAATCTTTAATAAAAAAACAAAATTATTTTAGCTTTGCTTAAAGCTAGATTTGACAAATAAACGAAGATAGATTCACTCCACGGACGGTTCGGAATACAGCATCCAGTTATTCACGTCGGAAGCTTTCTAGATTCACTGTTAAGCTATACTCATACCTTATGGTACCCGTAAAGGTTGTCGCACATTAGATTGGAATGGAAACAAACCTCAAATCGTTACATGAACTTCAATATAACCGCCTGGTGTAGGGTTTTTAAACAGTAAGTCTCCCTCTACTTCTCTAATATTTTGGATTCTCATATTTGTATCATTGTTTGGTTTTTGTCCAATTTATGGGGATGTCCCCACCAACCCAGCTGTCGTTTTTGTTTAATTTTGTGACTGGTATTATCTTTAATTCTTCTCTTATTTGTACGCTTCTTACTCGGTTCCTCTTGTTAAATACTTCATTTCCACTGCTTTTAATTTTCCTTTCATCCGTTTGGATAGTACTGGCCTAAAAACTTTGTTTTTTAAGTCACTCCTTTGCTGCTAATAAATATCTTGTTTATAGCATGGAAAAGTTTATTGATCTTCTCTACTCTTTCTGTGATGTCTACTTCTTGTTTACCTTGATCGTCAATTGTCACTCCTCCTTCTGTTGTTCTTTTGCTATTACTAATATTCGTGTCTTTTCTGCGTTTACATATTTCCATTCCATTTTCTGTCAGTATGTTGTTCCATATATTTAAGTTTGTTTGTAAATCGTTTTGCCTGCTATAATTACAATGTCGTCAGCAAATCCGCATTCTGTTATGTATGTATACCGGTTGCATGTTTCTATAGTCGGTCTCGGTATGTAGTTTTTTGATTTCTTGTTGACATACATTATAATGTAGCAGTAAAGGTCTACGAGGCCCATGGCTTGATTAACAAGTTTCTTCCATTCTGCTCGTCCTTTTGCCACATCCATCTTCTGCAAATCATCATTGATTTCGTCCATCCACCTTCTCCTAGGCCTTCCTTTTCTATCTGGTCCTTCCAGTTCTTCTTTTATAATCATCCTAGTCAACCTATCCCCTTCCATTCTGGCCACATGCCCTAGCCAACCTAATCATCTTTGCTTTATTATATTCACTATACTTAATTCGTTGTATATATTCTCTAATTCTTCGTTTGTACATCTTCTCCACATATTTTCTTCTTTTAAGATTTTTCTTTCCCAGGTTACCAAGGATTTCTGGTCTTCGTTTCTGAGAACCCATGTTTCACTACCAAAGGTCACTGTTGGTCTAACTATAGTCTTATACACCTTCTCTTAAAATACATTAACAGTGTAAATAATATAGGGCTCATTGCCCCACCTTGTCTCAAACCTTCGCTCATTCTGAATTCTTTGGAATTATATAAACTCTTGATTACGCTTATCAGTTTTGAGTTTACTCCTCTGTTTTTTATTTCTTTTGTCCTATCTTATCAAATCCTTTCATTAAATCTAGAAAGCCCAAAAAAGTATTTTCATTTGTTGCAGTTTTACCCAATAATTTTTCTTCTTCTTTATCCATCCCATTATGCCCTTAGGCATTGGGTCTTCATACAGGTCTACATCTCTTCTACCCATTTCTTATATGCGTTTCTATCCCTCGCTAATCTTTTTATTTCTGTTATGGTCCTCCACCTGTTTTTCCCATGTTATGCTCGACCTTCCTTTCTGTCTTTTTCCTTCTACTTTTGGAATTCTGTTCTTTCCCATTCGGCATGTATGTCCCCACCATTTCAGCTGTTTGTCCTCTGTCTTCTTTATTACTGGTTCAACATTCAGCAATTCCCTTGTTATATTATTGTTAACTCTGTCTCTTCTAGTGTGTCCGGTTGTTTTCCTTAGATGCTTCATCTCAGTTGCTGTTAGTCTAGACCTTAACTTATCCGTAAACACACAGTTTTCTACGGCATAGGTAAGTGTTTGTTTTATTACTGATTTCTCTTTCAGCCATTAATGTATTATTTATCATGTAAATCGTGTAATATTCCGGGTGTCTCAGGTAAGACGGAACATAGGGAAACACCAATGTATTTTTTCAGAAAGGATCCGCGATACCTTTGAAAAATGTATGGATTCAGTGCTCAACGTACGTTATTGGATTTAGTTAAGGCTAGAAAGAGACAGAAATACTGAAGGCGTCTGTCATTGCGACAGCTTATTTTTTATATCTGTCAATTTTGACAGCACCTACAACTATCATTTACAATAAAAATACGCAAAATGCGTCACTATTTAAATCGCTATTTCTGCATTCTGCATATTTTAAATTTAATTCGCCTTTATTACAACAGCACACGTAAATGTAAAATATAAAAATTCTATAAAAATGCGAGGTTAGGTATGTTATTTTTGTAAACATAACCTCACATTTTTATAGAATTTACTTAAGTTTTCTTTACGCGTGCTGTCGTAATAAGGCGAATTAAATTTAAAATATGCAGAATGCAGAAATAGCGATTTAATTAACTAAGTGACGCATTTTGCGTATTGTTATTGTAAATGATAGTTTAGGTGCTGTTAAAATTGACAGATATAAAAAATAAACTATGAAATAATCACCTGTCGCAATGACAGATGCCTTCAGTATTTCTGTCTCTTTCTAGCGTTAACTAAATCCAATAACATACGTTGTGCACTGAATCCATACATTTTCCAAAGGTATCGCGGATCCTTCCTGAAAAAATACATTGGTGTTTTCCCTATATTCCATCTTACCTGAGACACCCGGTATATGATTCGCTTTATTTATTCTGTTGGTTATCTCTTGTTCTATTTTCCCATTTTGTTGTAATTACTGTGCCTAAATGCTGTTATTTTCTACTTTTATCTCCTGCATAGGTGTTCGGTTCTTACTTATCTTCATAAGTCTTTATCATTTTTTGTTACCAAAATTATATCATCGGCATACATCAAATGCTGTAGATATACTGGTTCCAGTCTTCTATTTCTAATTGTTGTACTATTTAATCTGTTTTTGCATCCTATTACATATCTTCTTAGAGTCCCATACCCATACGGGGGCGTTGCCGTCTTCTCTCCATATACCTCTGTGGTGTGCGTGTTAAGTAGCTTACAGACATAGGGGACTTACAGCTTAACGTGGACTCCGAGCCACAGAAATGCTTGCGCTTCTACTCCAGAGAAGACTTACTCGGTGGTTTGCCATTGCCTTCCGAGGGTAGCGGTCGGATATTCCTGGTGTATGTGTGACCCTGGGAATCAAACTCCGGCCAGTCATGATCACAACTCATCTATTATAATTATTAATAATGCTTTGCTTTGTCGCCTTACATGTTTCAAATTCTTTAAATATTACCTGGTTAGTCCTCACATATTCATCAACGTTAATACATGTTGATTTTACAGCTCCTAGAGAATGGATGTGGTCATTTGTCTGTTTGCTCAGTCTAAACCCAGTAATTCTTTTATGGTAAATATATGATCTTGTGAACTTCTTCCTTTGTGAAACCCACTTTGTGCCTCAACCAGCGTTGGATTGATTATTCTCCTTAGTCTTGTTTCTAGTATATATTCATATATTTTAACCGAGTTACTGTATCTGTCCTATCTCCCAATCACTTGGAATTCATTCTTCTTTCCATCCTTTATTATAAATATCTAATAGCAATTTAGTTCCGTCGTCTCCCATTTTCTTAAGCATTTCAGTATCACATCCCGGTGACTTTCGGTTCTAAGGCCATGTCAAGTCTTTCTTTTGTTATTTTATATAGGGGAAGGTGTCCATCCTAGGGACAGTTTGTACCTAGGGACATTGCAGGTTTATCACATTAAATATGTTCAAATAGAATGACTTATGCAGAACATGCATTCTTATGTTTATTTGGTTGCCTATATTGCTTTATATTACAAATGGCCGCCGAATAAATTTTGTGCTGGTGATTTTGTGTTTTAGTAGTGCAAAAGTAAATTTTTCGCTCAAATTCACGTGCAGATTACAGAGATATCTTCTTTCAATAACATTATTTCATTGTGCTGGGTTGATTAAGCATTTACTTGAGTGCATTAACTGATTGGTAAGTTGATCCTTAATTATCTGTTTACATCATAATTCAATATTTATTGATAAAGGTGTAGACGATATACCTAGGGACGCTTTTCCTGTATGTACCAAGGGACACTTTTCCTGTCCCCAGGTTCATACATTTCTTGTGTCCCTAGGTAGGTAGCTTACCTGACAAGCTTACTTATCTAACAATATTATCTTTCTTAGACCAAAGATGCCAAGAAGCAAAGCAGGAAAGAAGCGGAAGCAGCCCGAAAAGCAATTAATGAAAATTGCTGTTAGGGAAGTGATTGAAAATAAGATGGCGCTTAGAAAAGCTGCCGAGAGATATGGCATTTCCAAATCTGCTATTGCTCGAAGCGTGAAAAATTGTAAAGCTAATGAATACCGTGAAAACTACGAGTTTGAATATCTCCCAAGATACGATATTCACAAAATTTTCACTCTTGAACAGGAAATTAAACTTCGAGACTATTTGGTTTTAGCATCAAAACATAATTATGGACTTTCTAAGTCAGAAATGAAGAAGTTGGCGTTCGGTTACGCTGTAGCCAACAAAATGGAGGTTCCTCAATGGCAAGATGCAAAATCAGCCGGAGAAGGATGGCTGCGTAAGTTTAGAAAACGACACCCAAATATTTCTTTACGAAAACCCGAGGCAACGAGCCTTGCTCGAGCGTCGGCATTTAACAAAACTAATGTAGGGGAGTTTTTCTCAAAGTACGAAGAAATTCTCCATAGGAAGCAATACCAGCCCCACCAGATATGGAACATTGATGAGACTGGTCTCTCAACGGTGCATGTGCCGCCCAAAATTTTGGCACCGAAGGGTGTTAAGCAGGTGGGAAATATGACATCTGCAGAGAGGGGTACACTAATTACTATGATAGCTGCAATTAACGCCGCTGGGAACAGCGTTCCTCCTCTTTTTGTATTCCCACGGGTACATTTTAAATCGAATATGTTGAAGGGGGCTCCACCAGGTTCCATTGGAGCAGCAAATCCTAGTGGGTGGTCCAATGAGGAAATATTCCTTTTATTCATTGAGCATTTCATAAAACACACCCGACCCAATAAAGATAATTCTCTCATTCTCATATTGGACAATCATGAGAGTCACTATTCTCCTCGCGTCATCGCAAGAGCAAAAGAAGTTGGGCTTGTAATTGTAACTCTCCCTCCCCATACATCTCATCGGATGCAGCCACTGGACAAAACGGTGTTTGGACCATTCAAAACATTTTATCATAAAACCATGAACGACCGGATGAATAGCCCTAATAATGCTGGTAAGCCAGTTACAATTTATGATGTTTGCGAACTAGCTGGAATAGCTTACGAACTGTCATTCACGTTGAGAAACATCACTAGTGGGTTTAGAGCAACAGGAATTGTACCATTAAACTCCAACATTTTTGACGAATCTGATTTTATTTCATCGAGTGTGACTGATAGACCACTTCCTGTGGATGATAATCAAGAAGTCGGTCCATCACAACTGCATATAACTGCTGATTCCGTAACAGTACAGGAAACTACAGAAGAAATGGACATATCGCCTCATGCCGCCACTCCACGGGTTATGAGTCCTGTTGAAGATGCAGTTACCACCCTTACCACAAGGGCTATTACTCCTATTGAAAATATAACGCCCGAAATGATACGACCATTTATAAAAGCAGCTCCGAGAAAGACAGTTAACAGAAGAAGGGTAGGCAAATCACGTATAATAACTGACACGCCAGAAGAAATACAAATTAAAAAAGACAAAGAATCTAGAAGAAGAGTTTCCACCAAATCGGTGCAAATTAAGAAGAAACAAGTTACCAAGAAGTTATGGGAAGACAGTAGCAGTGACAATGATGATGATGAAATACAAATTAAAAAAGACAAAGAATCTAGAAGAAGAGTTTCCACCAAATCGGTGCAAATTAAGAAGAAACAAGTTACCAAGAAGTTATGGGAAGACAGTAGCAGTGACAATGATGATGATGAAATACAAATTAAAAAAGACAAAGAATCTAGAAGAAGAGTTTCCACCAAATCGGTGCAAATTAAGAAGAAACAAGTTACCAAGAAGTTATGGGAAGACAGTAGCAGTGACAATGATGATGGTGACCTGAAATTAGACGATAATTCTGATCTTGATATGGAAGATGAAATAGCAGATTCTGGGATGGAAGCTAGAATTGAAAAGGAAGACATAGAAGAAGGAGATTTTGTTTTAGTGCAGTGCATGGGAGAAAAGAACAAGGAGCATTTTGTTGCCAAAATTGTAACAAGTAGAAGAGTTGATTTTGAAGTTATTTATCTGAAAAAGATGCATAAAACTGATACATTTTTTGTGGAAGAAAATCCTAAGGTTTTTACCCTTCAGCTGAGAGACATTATAGTGAAACTGCCTCCGCCAGAGTCTGTTGGATCAACAAAAAGGTGTGCAAATCATCTAAAATTTGGTATTGATTTTTCAAATTATTATATGCGTTAAGTTGAAATACCGGCTTTTCTTTAGTGTAGAATTTGATTTAGTGCATATTGTATCCTGTTTTTCGTTAAAAATAAATATAACATTTATACCACTTCAGTTTTTTAGGTGTCCCTAGGAACAACACCTCTTGTCTCTAGGTACATACTGGGTACGTACCTAGG
Source organism: Melanotus villosus (assembly GCA_963082815.1). Classification (NCBI taxonomy): domain Eukaryota; kingdom Metazoa; phylum Arthropoda; class Insecta; order Coleoptera; family Elateridae; genus Melanotus; species Melanotus villosus. Next base: position 14,651,878 of record OY720423.1, read on the forward strand.
GACATTTGTACTGCTTTTAAAAAAGGGTGTAAAATAAATGAAAATGAAAATCTAAAGTAATCATATTGGCAGAACAGGTACTTGAGACATGTCTGATTGCAGTACTTGTTAAAACATGCCTTTATAAAACAATTAACTATTTTTAAAAATACAAACAAAAAAAGTGTCCCTAGGATGGACACCTTCCCCTACTGTTTCTTTTTCTTCCTCCAGTTCTGTATACACGTTGTCCCCTGAATACGGGCATTTGAATACATTACTTGGCGCTTAGTTACGACGCTCGTTTTTTGCGTAGCTGAATCAAATATTTTAATTCACTAAGCAACGAAGAACAAAATCACAGTGCCTACAAACACATTACATTACTCATATTCAAAATTTCAGGGGACAACGTGTATGTAGTAGCATCCTTTCCGGTTTCTGCTTCTAACAGTTCTTCGAAGTACTCTTTCCATCTGTTCGTTGTATCGGTATTGTTTGTTGTTAGTTCTCCCTACTTGGTTTTTATTTTTGTAACTCATGCTGTCTTCCCTTTCCTTAGAGTTTTTAATATTTTATAAGATAATTTTTGGTTTTTTGTACTCCATTTTGTTTCCGAATTCTTGCCATTCTTTGCTTCTGCTACCATGTTTTTCACTTTTGTTTTCTGGTCTTTGTATGTGTTACGGTCAATGTGGTAAATCCGGTCAGTGTTAACAATGACCGCTCAATGTGGATAATGTACTTTTATTTATTTTTTTAACTGTTCTTCCTCTACCTCTAACCCCGAATAAACACCTCTACTGTTTTGGCAGAGGCATTTATTGGAGGTTAGAGGTAAAGCAAGCTTTTCTTCGTGTCAGTGAGTTACCTCTTCTTCTTTTCCTTTCAGGATTCTAATATTCCATGTCCCTATTTTCCATGTATTCTTCTTCACATTTTGTCGTTGTTGCTTTTCCAATTATATCCTTATTCTTTGGCATTTTCATCATTCCTTGTCCTAATCTCAATCGTTTTTTGTCTGGTGTTTACATATTCTTTCCTTTCTTCATTTCTTCTCTCATGACTTTAAGTAGTTCAGCTAGAGGTTTTATTTCTTCATATGTTAGATCATTCTCTGTATAGATTTTTGTGCCTCTTAACAAGTTCTTCCTTTTCATAACTTTGGTTTTATCTTCCCAGGAATTCACTTTTGAAGGCTGTATTGTATTGCATCTTATATAATATTAGCCTAAACATCCCATAAATGAGCAAAGACCTCCCCCTTTCTCTTCCCTTTCCAGTTAGGATGCAAGCTGTATCCCGTCTCAATTTTTGCCGTAATCTTCAACTTGTCTATTAATAACTATTCGGCTCCTTCTTTGATCAGCTATTCTTCCATTATCGCTCCCTTAATTACTATGTTATTTTTCGTTTGTCTGCTTCTCCAGTTTATCCTCTAATTTCATAATTCTATTTCCCACTACTTGCCATTCTTCGTCTTTCTTTTCCCACAGCAAAAAATCAAGGCAGGAATATTTTGACAGATTCCGAAAAGTTCGATTCCGTTTCGAGCAAATGTGTGACAACCTTAAAGGCTTCTTTTTTACAAGAAAGCAAGCATAGATCAAACGTTATTCTACTGTTCTGCATTTACCCGCAAGAAGAAAGTTAAGCAGATAAATTAAAGTGCAAGAGGCAGCAGAAAAATTAGTTCAGCTGAGTTAATAAGGATTGCATTACAGAACAGTGGATAGAATAAAGTAAACTCAAGAAGAAAATAAAAATTTTATTTATAACAAATTATCAAACAGTATAAATAAATTATAAAAACTACTATTAATAAAAGCAAATTGAGAAGATATAACGGAATATACATCGTATATACACAAGCAATTCAGCATTGAAGAAAAATAAAGCTTACATCGAGTTAACATGCAAGTGCAGCAAATGATTAGACGTGCATGTATTAATCTACAGACTAAATTGTTTAGTAAATATTTGGTCACTAAAAATCTTAAAGGTAATGTGTAATGTATGCTTAAAGAATTTTGCGTAAGTGTTCTACAAATTCCAATTTATAAACTTTTATCGGAGTGTAATCGGTTTAATTTCTCCATATTTCGTGTGACTTTTATTTTCAAACATTACTTTGGAAAGAAGTCACTTAATGAAGCTGCAATTCAATTTAAACTATGTGGCATGTTATGGCCAATTACCTTACATGACAGAATTTTAATAAAAAAATTAAGAATGTAAAAATTGGTTTGTTACTTTTGTATTACATATTTGACGTAACAGAAGATCGACCTAAATTACCTTATTTTTAATGGAGCATCTTTTCCGAGCTTACTACAAAAGAGAAACGTATGTAAGTTCTTGAAAACTACCCGTAAATTCCCATTTTATCTACATAAACCACTACTTTTCTACAAATTCCGAACCAGTTTATATAGCTACTGACCTTCTTCGGCGTAGGGAATCATCGTACTGTCCAACATCGCCTTCTTCATCTGTTAAGCTATCGTTCGGTGCATCCTCTGCGCTATCCAGTACTTCCCTTTCCGAACACCTTCTCTTCCTTAAAACTTCATCGATATCGTCGGATATATTTCCATTATCTGATGTTCGAATATCAGAAAAAATATTGTCATTTTTGGCTTTGATAATTGAGAGTTTTCTATCAATGGTTTCTAAGTTGTCTTCATCACTATCCCTTATTGTTTGCGTATTACTGTTAACAGTGTCTGATTGATCCACTAATTCCGGACTTGAACTCCGCGAATCCAGTCGAGTGAATACTTGAATGGCTATCGTTGCAAAAATAATTATTTAATTTAGTACCTACAAACTTATAAAATGAGTATATGCATACTGAATCTTCTAATACACTTTAAAATATACACATTCGAGTGATATGGGCATTGTTAATATTTTATTCCACAATTTATTGGAATTAAAAATAACAACAAGCACATCCTTTGACTAATTTCAAAGTACTTTGAGCTAATTGAAATTAAACATAGTATACATCGCGTCAAAATATTTGAATTTATGTACATTCAGCTCTTCAAAAATTTTTGATGTTTGTAACCTTGAAATTTTCAAATCGGCGAATTTGGCTTGTGTTCTGTTTTACAGTGAACATACTCCAAAAGAAAACTCATCTACAGGTAAATTTAAACAGTTTAGCTGACGGAAATTAAACATAGTATACATTGCACCAAAACATTTGAACTTAAGTATACATTCAGCTCTTTAAATTTTTTTGGCGTTTGTATGTAACCTTGAAATTTTCAAATTTGCGTGTTCTATATTATAGTGAACTTATATATAAAAGAAGATATCAGTCTGATCTACAGGTAAATTTTAAGCAATTTAATAGTACTTACAGGGTGGTTGTGAATGTTGGGCCATGTAATGAATTTGTATCGAATTGCCATTAAAATTTTCACCACCATTTGAATGCTGCACTTCTTGTAAAATCACACGTTGTGGATGGCTTGGACGGATGGTAGTGGATTGAATAGTACTACCTATACTGTAGCTGCTTGGACTTAGATCAGTTTCACTCACTTCCATGTATTCAGTCTGAGTTTCAGAGTCGACAAGTACTGAATTTCTAGTACTAGAAATTCTCGAAGAACCAGAATTGCGTGGAGATCCGGAATTTGTTCGGTGATGACGTTTACGGGGTTTTGAAACAGACGCATGAACAATCGGTAATACATCGCAATGGCTGGCGGAATTTCCTTGAGTATACATTGGAGCTTTCGGGGGTGTCTGTTACAAATACGTGTTTTTAATTTGAGATTCCTGACGGCTTTAGTTAACAGATAAGTTTATAGTTATGTTATAAAAAATTCGTTACAATTTAGCTTAAAATAATGAAAAATAATCGTAATGCTTTCTTTGTCGGAATTTATACTTACAGTTTGTGGACTATCAGGGCTCGTGAGGCTACATTCAGGACTCGTAGGTGTAGTACTGCTATTCTGACTGCACCGTCGTTTCTGTAGTTTCATAAAAGGTTGTATCAGTCTTTTTTTATGTTGCATCATTTCCCGTTTTCGATTTTCTTGCTTCTGCTGTTCCATTTGTAGTAATACGGCTGAAAGTTCCAAATAAAGTTGATTAACCCTTTCGAGTTTACGATCGTAAAGCTCTCTAATATCTCGAATGTGTTTCAATTCAATCTCTCGCTTTCTAATCAGTTGCTCCTCTTTCATTTGAAATTGGTGACGCTGTTTCTGCTGTTGTACTTTAAAATATGTTATTTGTGTTTTTATTTCTTCTTTCCAACATTCTTGAGTTTTGAAGAACTGTTCGTCTTTGTAATTACTCAACATCTGCAACAGAAATTCACTGTCTTAATATTCTGAAGTATAATATAAAACTAATGTAACAAACCTCGACGGATGCGATTTCAAGATGATTGCAAATTAATTTAAAAGAAGGCCTGTCTTTTGGGTTAAGTTTCCAACACATTTGCATAATGAGTTTGATGCCTTCAGGACACGAACAAGGAACTGGAGGCTTTAATTTTCCGGTTCCCACCATATACATTATAGCACTTTGTTCCATATCTTTGTAGGGTGTTTCGCAAGTTAATAACTCCCAGAGTACAACACCGAATGACCATATATCGATTTTCTCGGAACACGCTTGCTCTTGAATCGCTTCGGGAGCCATCCAAGCAACTGTGCCGGCAAAACTCATTTTCGTACTCACTTCATTCCACATTCTTGATGTGCCGAAATCACTAATTTTGATTACTTCGCCTTCACCAATTAGAACGCTGTAATAAAGCGAATTAATAAATAAAATTTAAAAGATTAATTTATTAAGTGTCAATTTTAAATTACTTACTTTGGGCTCTTCAAATCACGATGAATAATTTTATGAGCATGTAGGTACTGCATGCCGCTAGCGATCTGTTTTGACCAGGTTATAACCCTGGCAGGCGTCACCATTTTTTGCTGGTTCCTCAATAAGTCGTACAGAGGACCGTAAGGGCAGTATTCCATCACAATACAATAGCAGGGTGATTGAGTGCAGACCCCTTTAAATTTAATTATATTGGGATGGTTTAATTTTCTTAAATTTTTTATATCCGTTTCTTTGATATCGGACACTTTCTTAACAGCCACTGCTTCGTTATTTAACTTCCCTGAAAAGACAATTCCTTGACCTCCACATCCCAACCATTGCAGGTCTGTTATTGACTCGAAAGGAATTTCCCAGTCATCTGAAATGTTTTAATGTCAGTCTAATTCTACAAATTTTTGTATATTTATTATTAATAAAGGCTTAAAAATAATTTAAAATAATCATAAAGTACCTTGGTTTCCTTTGATTTCATGAGCATTAGCTTTCCCGATGATTGATAGGACAGGTCGCAGACATCCAAAGATACCCTCCATCCACCCTTGTTTTAGAGCAAACGCAGGTTGAGGAGTGTCGGGTGAACTATCATTGTTACAAATTGCTTCAGGTACGCTTATAGAAACCTTTGGATGTTCTCCGGTTGGTTGATGGATACTTAATTGACCCATTTCTTCTTGAATACATAACATACTGTAACAAATTCTTAATTAAAATTTGTTCAAAAGGCCCTTTTAATAAAATTAAAAACAATTATCAAGGTCTAAATATTAAAATAAGGAGTTTTAGATTATCTTTTTGAATTCTTGAAATGCTGATTTATGTTAAAATTATATTTAATGTAAGTCTGAGAATATTTGAGGATAAAAACATGGAACTTTTTAATCTATTTCGCATAATTTTTTTGGAAATTATCAAGAGCAATTTGTAGGGGACTAACTCAAATTTTGGGCTTGATTTAAACCGTGAAATACCACAGTAACACTTAAATTTGAACGAAGCCTTTCCAATATCATTATTCTAAGATCATATCTTAAAAGCTACGTGTTTTAAATTTATTTAATAACAATCAAACGATAAACTGTACCTCTTTATAAGTTGGGACTGTGAGGGGCAGAGATCGCCGATAAAATTAAAACAAGTTCAGATAACAAGCACAACAATTTCACACGAAATATACAAAGCAAGGACGTAAACTAAACATACAGAACTGCTTATCACTTCCAATAAGTCAAAATTATCTTTATTTTGTAGTTCAGCAACGTTAAGTTGTAAATTAACATTAAATATTAAAGAACCGAACAGCGGAGCATTCCAATTAAAACTGATTAATCCAGGATATACAAAAATAAACAGGAAATTGTTATTTAGCAGGGAAGAACATAGATAGGAAAGACATTTTTAAAATTTCCGTTTATTTATAGTATGGGAAAATACCCTCGTGAACTAAATTTACGTAATGTGTTTAACTAAACCGCTTTATTATTTTATATGATTTGTATTTATCGGTGGTTTCCTGCTCCGGTATTATATTCTGTTTGACGTTTCATCGCAGACGGAAAGTCTGGAGCCAGCCTATTTCATATTATTAACTCTAATGGCTTGGGAAAGGCCTCATGCATGTTACATTTCTAATTTTTTTTTGTTGCACACCATGGGTCTGGTTGGGTATTTCGCCACCAAATTTGGTTTCTATCCAAATATAAAACTTCAAAAATCAAATTTGATTTGTCAATGCCCTGTGTAAAATTACTAATTGTTATCAAGATGTATAAATTATCTAGCTAATTATCAAAAGAACGTTCGAGATCGTGTAAGTAAATGGACTTTCAAATTAAGTGTCAAATGTGATTGATAGCAACCATAAAAAATTATATCGCTGATAATTTCTCTTTCATGTTTTATCAGCGTCATTAACACCAGTTTCACAATCAAAATATAGGAATCACTTTTCAAAACTTGGAACTTTGTCAACTATATAAAAATTAATTTGAAACAAACCGGTAAAATTGAGGCTGAATATAATTAGTACACCTAGTTACAAGGTTATCTTGCGACATCAATTAATTATATCCAAACCACTACACCTGCAATAATGAATATGTTTCATTTAGAGCACAAGATTGTAACTGATTACTTAATTTTCTTTTGATAAAAAATTTGTTCTTGAAATTGGGAATTGAAAGTTATTCTGCGAATTATAATATTAAAATTTAATTTTAATCAGACAAGGTATAATTTTGTTGTGGAAGCATAAAAGCCGGCATACTTAAAAAGCATGTTTAATGGCTGAAAGCGAGACGTTAATTAAATGTTAAGTTCTCCTTTATTTCCTTTTACGTTTTTATTTTAAAAAGTATTAATCACAAGTGATTAAGTTCGTACTTTATTTATTTGCTTAATCCTCTCTTCTGACAGAAAACATGAGAGTAGGTAATCATTTAATCAAGATAATAAGTGAAAGCTTTAAGAGTATGAAACTGAAAAATGCTTAAATTTATAAATTAAGCGCAACCGTAGAGTATACAGTGTTTAAGAGTGATGTGAGCACCTGGTTACCCAACGAATGAAAGGCAGTGATACGCTTTATTTCAGATGGTCGAAATTCTACACGTTTTATACTCTTTGGTATTGCCGTATTTTAAGTAAAATAGAGCAGCAGTGAAGATTATTTATATTAAACAAATGAATAGTGATAAATAGCACATAATTGGCTGCTCTTCTACCTTATACCGTGTTAACATTTAAAATTTACAAAACTTTTCAGTAGGTTATGAGAATTAATATTAAACACTTTGTAAAGAATTTTTAAAAATATTAACGATAAACTTGTTTATGTTTAAATACATTAATCTGAATAGTTTTACATAGTAACAAACAAACGTATGACACTGCTACTTGTGACTACCATGTTTCACATGGTTGAAATTCTACGCATTTTATACTCTTTGGTACTGCCATATTTGAAGTAAAATGTAGTAACAGTGAAGATTTATTTTTATTAAATAAGCAGTTTCCTTATACCCTAAGGGGGCTAAGGTGTCGGACCCTCGATTCATTTGAGATATTCCTTTCTGTTTAGCGCCAGCCTTTTTACTTTTTCTATATTCTTTCCTCTCTTTTGTACCATAATCTCAATGGTGTCCATCCACTGCGTTCTGGGTATTCCCCTTCCTCTCTTCCCTTCTCCTCTCACTTCCATCATCATCTTCGGGAGTCTCTTTGCTTCCATTCGGATTGTCTTTCTTGGTTTCCACTACCGGTTCTATGTCTAGTTCGCTTCTTGTTCTACCTACAATTCTTCTTAAATATCTCATCTCTGAAGCTGTTAATTTACTCTTGTGTTTGTCTCGCATTGGCCAGGTCTCTGCTTCATTTATCAACGTTGGTACGTAAACTGATTTATCTAAGTGCAGCTTTGTTTCTCTTTCGATTTCTTTTTTATTTATTAATGCTGTATTGACCTGATAGTATAACTTTATTGATTTTGGTGTTCAATTCTTATTTCTTGTTCAATAATTGCTTATAATGGCTCCCAAATATTCATAGAAGTTTACTATACTAGCCGAGAACTAGAAAGCATTCTGAGGTTTACGTATCTGTATGTATGTATGTAATCGTTAACCTCTTATACCTTTCGGTGTTGAGGCTGGTGCGTTAGCGTATGTGGTCTTACGCGTGAAATGCACAATCCGGCCCGCATGCGAGTCACGTGATTGGTGCGCCGTTTTTTACCTGCATACAGCACCATGTGTATAGTGTATGTGTGTGTACGTATAGAACCTTGTTACTCTACCTCGTAGGTCTGTATTCGGAGGAGAGCGTCGTTAATTAGGTGCCCAACGACGAATGGTCACCAGAGCTCGATACCGATCTCCGGGAAAACTTGCACCCAGCGAGATTCGAACCGGGGACTAGCGTAACGCTAGCCTGACGCTCTTACCACTGCGCCACCCTGGCCCTTGGTTTACGTATCTACTTAATCAAAAATATTTAGAAGCCAAAGAACAACATTGGACCGTTTTGACACCTTTGCTTTTCTCAAACAGTTGTTTGTCCCGCCTTTAAGAGCATGCAGTAATCACCCTCAACAATTTACGCGTTCATCTCTTTTTAACGCGTATAAATATTGCAGAACGAATGAAATATGGGCTCCGTGCTCCGTTTGGCTCGCACACTGCAACGTGTAGAAATAGAATAGTTGCGTAAAGCTGTTGTAGCTCGAAGGCCTCAGAATTCTTTCTAGTTCTCGGCTAGTATACCTCTAATCCATTCTGTCTACACCTAATATTTATGTCTTCCTCATCGCTGATGGTTTGTTTAGCAATTTTCATTCCTGCTCTTTGAATATCATTGTTCCAATATTGTTGACTGCTGCTTTCAATTTCCTAACATTGTTCGCCATCAACACTACGTCGTCTGTATACATGAGACTTTGGAAGCTTACTTCTTTCATTCTCCAATGTCCAAATGTTGTGTTCAGTGCTTTCTCCTTCCTTTTTTTCAGCATTTGGTCCATGACTATTATAAATAGTAAGGGACTAAGAGAGTGCCCTTGTTTGATCCCCTTTTCCATGCTAAAGCTTTCCTAAAGATACCTTATCTTTTATCCCCACTACTCTTGCTGTTCTACTGTTTCTTTGTGACGGCTATCAGTTTATACGGTATTGTTGCTGTACAGTATCGAAGGTTGCATGCAAATCTATAAATGCCAGATAAAGAGGTTTCCCTTCCTCCAAATTACTCGTATTTTCTGCTGCTGATCTGATAATGAAGAGTGGAAATTTTTCCATTTGTTTTTTGTTATCGAGTTATCAATAAAAAACAAAAATTTAAGTATAAACTTTAAACTTTATTAAAAACGAATAACATTTGAAAACAAGTTATTTTCCACATCTGTTGTCACAAAAAGTGTTCAAATAGGTTGCCCCCTACTTCAAGGCAAACATTCACACGGTTTATCATTGAAGCACGAACTCTCTGTAGCATATTTTCGTCTATTGACGCCACAGTAGTGTGAATACGAGCTACGATAACAAATGACAATCGGAAAATTTTCCACTCTTCATTTTCGATTTCTTTTAGCCTCCTGAATCAAATCCCAGAAGCATGGGCGTCAATTTTGATATACCCTGTATATGTGATCTTTTGCTGTTTATTCCTCTTATAGTAGCTTAAGGGATGCCTTCTTACAGACCATCACCCAGCCCTAGGGGCAGGATTCTGTCTGAGGAGGGGCTCTGTGTATCGTCGGACTCTAAAGACCGATTCCAAGTAGTCGATGTATCAGAAGAAATAGTCTGGAGCATCGTAAAACGAAATGAAGGGAGGTTTCACCTGCTTCGTTGCAGAATCTGCAACTTGGGTCCTCGGAGAGGCCCACCAGATGCGGGCGTGTAGTAAAGCGGCCATGGTTCGTAAGGAGGCCTGTGACTATCCTGAATTTAAGAAGCTGTTTGGACCTGGTTTTTGAAGGTTTGTGGATGAGTAGCTTTGCTTGTCTCATCCCAGTATGAGACGAACTGAGAGTGAGTCCAGTCTCTAATTGCTTGCTGAATGCTTGCTTTGCTTTATGTAGACTGAGGACCGGTTCAGAGCCTAATATGGTTCGTAAGGAGGCCTGTGACTATCCTGAATTTAAGAAGCTGTTTGGACCTGGTTTTTGAAGGTTTGTGGATGAGTAGCTTTGCTTGTCTCATCCCAGTATGAGACGAACTGAGAGTGAGTCCAGTCTCTAATTGCTTGCTGAATGCTTGCTTTATGTAGACTGAGGACCGGTTCAGAGCCTAATATGGGTTCCGATGAGTCGTCCTTAGCCAGGCAGTCGGCCTCCTCGTTACCAGAAATGTTACTGTGACTTAGCACGCAGATTAGTCTAACCCAGTTGGTTGAGCCGAGCTTTTCCAGGGCCACTTGATATTCCTTGTCCAGTTTTGAATTGGTTTTTATAGAACTCAAAGCTTTGAGGGCTGCTTGACTGTAGGAGCATACATGTATGGATATGCCTGTTCTGGTAGCCTCTGGAGAGGTTTTCCTGGGCACAGACCCTCCATAGTTAACCATCTTGGGGCTGATTCATCTCTTCCAACTGATTTTCGTATTTTCATTCGGTTTGTTGCTTCTGTCACTTCTTTGGTTATTGCTTGTTCGCCCTCCATTTCCATTAGTTCTACTCCTCCATCAATCCCCTTTTCTGGCCACTTCTTTCTACTTTAATCTTTCGCGCGTACTATTTTTGTTTCAGGCATCTAGGATTATATTTTCTTCTGTTAGTATGTCTCCATTTTCAGCTTTTATACGCCACATTGTTTTGCCATATTTTTCTCTTAAATGTTTAATTATAGTCCAAAATTCCTTTCTATTGGTGTTATTTTTGAATTTTTCTTGTATTTATTTCTTTCCCTAAGCCTTCCCATGCTTTGTTCTTTGCTCTTTTAATTAATTTTTTTTCCTTCGTTTCTTATAATTATGTAAGGTTGTCTTCTTCTCTTTTTGATTGTAGATACTCTTCTACTTTTTGCTGTACCTTTTCATTCTATCATTTTGTTCGTTTCTATCTTGGTGTAATTCTCTTTACCCCGTAGACTTCTGTGGCCGCTTTAATAATTGTTGTTTTGAGTTTCTCCCGCGTTTCTTCTAGTCTCTCGTATTGTTCTAATATTTTTTCTGTTCAACTTTTAGTTCTTCACTCTTTATTTTCTGTTGGTTTTGGTATTTTTGTATAGAATCGTGTATCAGCTATAATCAATTTGTGGTCGGAGTTTATTTCTGCCCCGCTTAAGACTTTTGTCTGGCGTTTATTAGGTAAAGTAATCTATTGTGCTTTTGGCATCTCGATTATCTGCTTTGAAGGTAATCTTATGTATCTCTTTGTGGTTAAAACAGCTATTTCCAGTTAACAATTAGTTTCCAATGCAGAAATCGACCATTAAATAAACAAATAATAATAAATAGTTAGTACATGATACGGCCCTTTTCTAGCTTATAGTGTCGAGAAAATTTATAAAACGAATTAAAGTTTACCAAAAGAAAATATTAATAATTTTCGAAAGGTTACGAGAATTAATATTAAACAATTTGCACACAATGTTTAAAAATGTAACTTGCTCATGTTTAAATTCCTTAATTTATGTTTGTATAAAAATAAATATATGCAGTGCTGCTTACAATTGTGTGGTGGTCGTAGATGAGCCATTTTCTAAAACCACTGAATGGAAAAAGCATTTTTTAAATCTCTGCGCCATGAGTGCTGAATTAATGCGAATTTGAATGCATATTTAAAGTATTACTCACTCGAATACTACAAGTTGTAGACCGCAGGAATTTAAAGTCTTAAATAATTTTAACAGCCCAGTGTTTACCTATCCTCTTATTACATCGCTGTAATATTTTATGACGAATTCTGGACATTTTTGTTGCAGTGTTATTTAATCAAAGCTCGTAAATAGATTTAATAAACTTATTTACGATATTTATAAAAGGGCAGTCTTAATTAAACCAGTAATGTTTACTGCTGATTTTAATCATACTTATTTGGTTCCGTTAATGTTAAATTGATACTTCGGTAGGCCTGTTTAACGGAATTATTTACGTCGAACAGTATTAGTTATAATTAACTTAAATAATTTATTTATTTATACCGGCACGTCAGAATACTTAATTGTGTAAGGTTTCTTCGTGGAAACTTTTATTTTGTTGTAATTACGCGTTTTGTTTACATTTAAAAATTCTTTCCCCTATATTTACATACTACACCAGCAAGATATAAGTAAGATTAGTCTAATTTTGTCTTCTAATTACCATAGATAATTTATTTTTGTCGAATGCTGAATGTAATAACAACTGCACTGAACGAGTTTTGTGTGCATTTAATACTATGATTCCTATAATTTTATTAGTTTTATGCACCCTCACGTCGTATTGACGCGTGTGATCATAGACCGATAAATTACATTCACCCCCTTGACATTTGTTATATGTTAGATCGATGGCATTAGACAGAAAGTGTAATTAAAATCGTAGGGATGATTTTTTTGTCTAGCGAATTTGAAAGAATTATACCTATATAGAGGAAAATATCATCTTCGGGCCATTTTACCAGTTCAAAAATTGGTTCAAATTCGCTAAAATATGCCCCCAAAAATATCTAAAATAAATAACTTGGAACTAATCAGAGCAAAAATTCCAATTTTTTAAACAGTTTTCAGGCCATAGTAGGCCATGTTAGGCAGATAGTGTCGTTGTTGTAAACAGACCTTTATCAGCAAAAGACATTGAATTTTATGGTTGTTTTCCAACAGAATCAATATTGCAAATTGTTACAACTTTTTAATGTTTTAACTGTTTAGTTGTTTGAATTTTCTATAAAGAAAAGTAATTTTGTACATTCACTTTTGGCCATATTTTTTTAACAATTCCAACAATTTTTGTTAACTAACACAGAAGAGTGCTAATCGGCTACGAATAATGCAAAGAGCTACGGAGAGAATAATTTAGAAAAGAGGTAAGACAAAGATCAGGAACAACAGGCATTATAGAACGAGCTGGACTGACCATCTGACCATATTGAACGAGACACTAACAACAAATGGACATCAAAAGTTATTCACTGGAGACCCAGAGAAACAAAGAGAGGAAGACCGCCAATAAGATGGCTTGATGACATCTAAAATATATCCAAAGCCTCACTTATTTAGGAAATTAAAAAAATTACAAGCTTAACACGTAATGTTCCTAAACAAAGGAATGATCGAATTTTGGCTAGAAGCCTTAACCTTTTAAAAATCTGTAAGTGTGAATTGTACAGATTCGCCTTCTTTAATTCTAGAAATTTGTTTTGAAATCTAATAATTCTTCAACCAACCGATAATTGGCAACAAAGCATAGTCAATTTGAATATAATCTACAAATCAACAAATGAGAGGCTGCCTGACTGGCTTTAACAACACAATAAACAAAAATGAAGGCCAGCTTTTAGGTAAATAACAATTTTTGGAATTTCCGCAATGGACATTAAATTTTAAGAAATGTTTATTTACCAAAATACAACAACAGATTTAATAAATAACAAAGTACAAGCAAATAAGAAGGACATATCACAATTTTGATTATTTAATTATTGATAGTTGCTGTTTGATTAATGCACTTTATTTGCTGGTTGGAACGTCAGTGAATTTTCTCTACGTAAATTAACCGATTGAATAAAATAATCGTGTTGGTAAGAAAGAAATATCGAAATGCAACAGAAATTATTAAGAATCAAACCTTAGCTGTTACTAATCAGATTAAGAACAGAGTAATTAGATTGTAATCCTGTTATAACATTACATAATGATTCTTAAATAATAACGTTTTCATTAATAAAAACCTTTCTCTTTCTTAACGTCATCGCATCGTAAGTGGCTAACGCCATTTATATATTTTCAAAACAGTAATTGACGTCAATTATTGTTTTACGATTATTTCAAAATCAATATTTAATAAAAATCAATATTATTTGTTTATTTGTTGTAAAAAGGCGATTAGAGTGCGTTATTTTAAAAGCTAAATAATTCTGAAAGTTCTTGTAAGTTTTCAAATAAATTTGACCAAGTTAACAACATTTTTACTATTATTGTTAAGAATGTTAAGCAGATATATTAAAGGCACAATATTAAGAATCCTTATATGTTTTACTTTTCATATTTGGATTATTTGAACGCTTAAATTCCATTTGAAATTTCGTGATTAAGAATAAGATACCTTTTTATTGGATGTTTAATAACCACTTTCATTAGGGTTTAATGTAATATATCAAAGTTTTATTGGCGTGAAAACAGACGAACCATTTTAACTCAATGCAGGTGATGATCTGGCGTCTTATGATTACGATTCTCTTTAATTTTTAACATTCTAATTCATTCTGTGATCGGCCCTTACGGTGGAAGGTTGTTCGTGTAATTTCTAAATTATTGTAAATATTTGAGCCAAAAATTCGTTCAATTTTGGTTAAAAACAGGTTTCTTTCGTTTCTGTTTCTTTTTGATTGAGGTTTCTTAGTTTTCGTTTCGGGTTTTTAGCTTTCGTTCCAGGTTTTTAATTTTCAATTCGGTTTTTAGTTTTGTTTCTTTAAGGTTTTTAAATTCTGATTTTTATTGTTTTAATTTCAGTTTTATAAGGTTAAAAAAGAAGCAACTTATTAACAATTATTTTTATTTAATCAGAAAAATTAGAAGCATTGCTTTCAAGATTGATTCAATGAAATAGAGATCATACATACAGTGTGGTTTTAAATGATTCAAGACATTTGAATTTGGCTAAAGTGGATTAAATTTGGTAACTTTCGCTGTCAAATAACAGGAGCGACTCGCTAACTTTGTTGAAAGTTTCTTTATTTCGTTTATTTTGTCTTCTAATACTATATGACCCATATTTCTCGCCGTAGCGTCCAGTTTTCTTGCTATTTGTTGCAGTTCGTTTCGTGTTCTTGCAAGAAGGGTAACGTCATCTACGTACGCTATGCATTTATGTGACCGGTGTTATATTGTGCCTGCGGTGTCTTCTACTATCTTTTGTAAAACCAAGTTAAATAACAGAGAGGAGATGGCGTCGCCCTGTCTTAATCCATTGTTTATATGGAAGCTTTCTGATATTTCTCCATGCACTTTCACTCTGTTTATTGTCATATTTAAGGTCATTTTTGTCAGGTTGATTAGTTTTCTTGGAATTCCTAGCTCTGTCATTGCCCTATACATTTGGTTTCTGTTGATCGTATCGTAGGCTTGCCTAAAGTCGATATGGACTACATGTACAACGTCTATTTTATGTTCATAACATGTTGTTTGTATCTGCTTGAGGGTGAAGATCTGGTCGGTTACTGATCTGTTGCTTCTGAAGCCGCCATGGTATTCTCCGAGTACTTTTTGCGAATATGCACTTAGCATTTCCTTAACACAAATTGCTAGAATTTTATAGGCCACATCTAGCAGAACAATTCCCCTATAGTTCTTACACAAAGTATTCTCGCCTATTTTAAAAATTGGGCACAGGTCACAGGATTGCCTTTGTCCATTTCGTTGGCATTTCTTCGATTTCCCAGATCTCTTGTATTATCACGCTTTATTTTTTTATGCAATTTCTCTCTTCCGTATTTAATAAGTTCGGCTCGTATGACATCTATTATTCTTTAGGTATTTGTTCCACTGTAGGTGCCGGTATATTAACTTGTCTCTCATTATCTATCTCAAAGTCTGCTATTTCCTCTTCCTTTGTCACGCTTAAGATTTCCTCAAAGTATTCTGCCCACCTCCTGGTAATTTTTGATATTTCTCCTATTAAATTTCCGTCTTCGTCTTTAATAAAAATTGTCTTTGGTTGGTATCCCTTTTTACTTTTTTTAACTTTTGAAATTCTCTTCCAGTTGTCTTATTCTATCTAGTTTGTATCTTCTTTTCTTCGATCGGCATACAATTTTCGCTATTTTCCGTTTCTCCTTATATTTTTCTTTAGTTTCGTCTGTTTGCTTTTGTAACATTTACATTCTCGCCTTGGCCCTTTCTGTTACTGCGTTATTGCACTCTTCGTCGTACCATTCTTTGTTGGTTGTTTTCTTTTTCTTTGCAAAAGTTTTGATTGTTGCGTAGTATGTGACTTACAGTATATTTTCCCAATTTTTTTTCAATATTCTGATTCGGTACTTCTGTGTCTAATCTCTTGTTTATTTCGCTTTCGTATAACAGTTTTGTCCTTTCCTCTCTTCGGATGTTCTATTTTAGGTATGTCATTTTTGAGGTTAATTTTCAAAAGGAAATAGTCCGTGTCAGCATCTGCTCTTCTATGCAGCACTCGGATATTTGTAATGTTCTCATGTTTTCTTTCAGTTAGGACGTGGTCGATTTGCTTTATAGTAAGAACCAAAGCGCCTCTTAAAATAAAGTTAAACACAGGAGAAGAATACAGCTTTGAGGAAGTAGACCATTTCACAATAGTGACGAACGAACAGAAATCGAAGGAAGAATAAACGCGGGAAATAGAAGTGCGGCAGCATTAAACGAAGTGCTAAGATCGAAAAGCGTATCACAAAGGACTAAAATAAGAGTATATAAAACAGTTAGTTATAAGACCGACAGTGCTCTACGTGAGTGAGACGTAGACAATGAATCTACGTGAACAAGTGAAACTGTGCATCTGGGAGATGCAAATATTAAGGAGGATATACGGAGGACAAAGATATGTCAACGAAGAACTAACCAAGAAGTGATGGGCCTGTATAAAGACGCAAATATTGTAGGAGTAGTCAAAGGAAGACGAATAGGATGGTTAGGACACATCGCGAGGATGACAGAAGACCGAATGCCAAGGAAGCTGCTGGACTCCACACCCTGATGCAACCAGAAGAAAAAGAAGGCCTGGAACTAAATGAAAGGGAGCTGTCGAGCAGGATTTGAAAAGCAATTGGAAGGAAACAGCACATAATAGAAGGAAGTGGAAAACAACAGTGAAGCAAGCCATGGGCCTACAAGGCCCGTAGAGCTGGCTGACCTATACATATAATACAATATGAAGCTAAATAATCACAAAAATTAGTTTTTTTTTTAAATTATTAATATAATATTAACCATCCCTATTCGAGACGCTATTGATAGAGCATGTCAAACGGATTGCATATTGCCAACATAACAGTAAATTAGTATGCCGTCAATTTCAAATTGTCCTCACTCATTTAAAATCACACTGTATTAGCTAACCAAAATCATATTATTGTTTGGGATTTCTGCAGTTTCGGAGAGTCCTAAAACATCAGGAAACTTCGCCATCTTCATTCTTTTAGTTTTTTGCTTTACTTCAAAAAAGTACAATTTTAATCAGAATTTAACTTTTTAATTTGTTTACAGGTTTCAGTAGTTTTACCCCACAGTTTCAAAGGATTTTTTTATTGATAAAAATTGCCTTTCAGCTTTCCGACCGCTGCTTTTATTCGCGAATTCAGTTTTTATGATTGCTAAAATTAAATAAAATTTAACAAAAGTTCTCATTAGTTTTCAGAGTAACTGCAAGAATTATTTAGAAGTATTTTCTATAACTTCTTCTTCAACTTTTCTGCTGTTGTGATTGCTTTGCTTAATATTAATTGGAAGAACCTCAACCTAACCAAAGAAGAATTAATGATTTTTCAGTTTTCTTTAAGGATTTTGTATGGCTAAAATCCAATAACTCTTTTAATCTAAAACAATTAATTTAATACAATGAAAATTTCGACTTTTTGAAGCTTATTAATGCACAAGTTTTGAACAGAATTTTCAACTAATAATTAACTAATCTTTTTGTTTGCTTCAGGCTTCGGCCTTTTCCCGAACGAAGACATCATTAATTCATAAGGATGTGAGTGCTGTTTACGTGCAACTGTATTTTATTTACAACAAATTACACAATTTGCGATATAAATTGGCCCTTTTTATTTTAGAAAGTGTTTTCAAAATATTTTTGTAGAAACACAGAAATTTCTTTAGGAAGTTCAAGGTTATCGTTGTTATCAAAAGTTAAAATAGTAAAAATATTATTTGCTCATTGTCTGGAATTATTTTCGGTGTAGATTACTGAAATAATTTCGTTCTTTTATTAGCAATTATTTAAAATGATTGAAATTAAATGTTTACAAATTTTGATGTAAATTACAACAATTTCGATTCCGTAACTAATAATCTAATAATTAGGTGGGCTTTTTATGTTTAGATTTTTTAATTACAAATGCATTAATTGGACTATTTTAAGTGGTTAAATTGTAGGTTACTTCTAAATTATAAAATATTGTATGTACTTAAAAAATCTAATACTTATAATAGATAGGGTTTTCTATGGTTACATTTTTTAATCTTGTATTAATTTCTCTCATTCAGTTTTACTTTTTCTTTCATCGTCAACTCTTAAGACTTTTTCAGTTTTAAAGTAAAATATAATTTTTAAATATAATTCTAATATTAATTGGGCTGTTTTAAATAATTTAATTGAATTTCTTACATTTTCAAGCATGCATTTTTTTGATTTACTTTTTCTGTCATGTTTGTCCCTTAAGATGTTTTGTTCTTCATCATCATCATCAGCCATTCTCTATTCTGTTTCGGATATAGGCCTCCTCCATAGTTCCCCATATTCCTCTGTTTTGTGCTACTCTGTACCAGGACAGTCCAGCCGCCTTTTTGTACTTGTAATTTATAGAATCTGATTTTTAAATTATAAGCCTTCATTACAAAACAGTTAATCCTTTGTGCCAAAGGCCAAAGTACAGCGAAAAAGGCTAAAGATTATAAAATCGGAGTTTTCCTGGTATTTTTCAGTTCATTCACATCTTATCTAAATATTTTATTTAAATAGTGTTAGTTACAACTAAGACTTTTATAAAGGTCAGCGTACCTTTCTGAAGGTTCAACAAATCTGTTCTTCTTTAGTTCGATTTAACTTAACGTAATTTAAAAAATAAACTACATGTGCCAGATTCATGTACATTTCTTATCAGATTTTTATAAATAAAGGAAATGAAAAGTGTTTTTATGTCGAAATTCTAAACACCCAAACCGTTTGACATACAAAGAATGCACAGAGATCTTTGACTTTTATTATTAATAATTTAATATCCTAGGATTATAATAATATTTGGGTTAAAAATTCCTTGTAGAAGCCATAAATTTCATCTACCTCACATCCTCGAGTTATTTTTAAATATTACCGGTGAGATAAGATAACAACAGACTTAATTTCTTATCGCTTTAAGGTATGGAACTTTTATATTACTTTTGTAATATAATAACAATTGTCCAAAGTTGCCAGTTTAGCAATATTTTCGCATTAAAAAAATACGTTTTGGATTATGTACGGCGATGATCATTGGCCTTTTCTATATCCATGACCCCACCGTCCCTGTGTGCGCATCTTCTCTCATGTCCCAAATTATAAAATCACGTTCGCATTGAAATAATGTTCAATAACAAAAATAATTACATCACGACGGAAAAATTTTTCAGATGAGCCTTGACGTATGTTCGTGATTTGGTGAAAAATATTTTTGGCAAATAAATGATGCGCCATATGGAACGAGGAAATTTACGGATTAATTGTAAATTTTAACTTGGGCTACATGTGCCAGATGATAAGCAATGTGATAAAAGTTTCACATAACGTCAAGCATCAACATATCCATGCTTGTACATTAGTGCAATAACCTACATACTACTTGTTATCCTTCGAAAAAAAAAATTGCCGACCTTTACTGTAAACAATACATTTAAAAAAAAATTGTTTTGCTCTTTTGCGCTTTTCATTTTTATTAGCAGCGTGGTTTAACATTTCCAACATAAAAATACAACAAAGACATAAAATGTTAACAGTTCTGACCTTCCATTTTTATTATTATTATCAGCAACAATTTGCTCCTGCAGTACTTGTTTAGCTCTGACATCTTGCAAGGTAACGATAACCATATTGACGGTCTTTATACCGAAAACGATAAGACCGTGTTTAATATTGTTCTTAATGTTATCCGTCAGATCCAGAGCGTTTATATTCCATGTAAATATCATAACTGCACTAACATCACATAACACATAATCGAATCGAAGTAACAATAAAACTAACCCATCCTTGCGTCGTGAAAGTTTATCAAGTCACAAGGTACACTTAAATGCGATAAGAGAATGATAACGAGCAGCTGTTGCCTCTGTTTATATTTAGTGTTGATTACTACGATCTATTTCGCAATATACTTTTTTTTATTAAATCCGAGTATTTACAATTCCGGACTATACAGAAAATAACTGCTCAAACTCCAATTAATTTTTTAAATAACGCGTAGAATTACTAAAATTATATTTTAGAAAGCCTCTCCGATGTTGTTAGCCAACTTCTTCGACTTTTACCTTACGAAGAATTTAAATCCGGTTTGTGTATGCATTCGGGTTGAAAGAGAAACATTGGCGGATTTCAATTTTGTTGGATAATTTGCTTAATTTTTGTTTATTCTTTAATTAACTGTTAAACTCGGAATATGCTTGTTATCGCTGATTGGTGCTAAAATATATTGAATGACGGAAAAACAGTATAAATTTAAATTGTTAAATAGACTTTGGGGGCCTGGAAAGGGTGAAATGTATTTGCAAATAGAAAAATTTTCAGTTTTAGAATTCGTAGCTCAAGTTTTTCTGAAATTTCAGGATTTTTTACTTTACTCATGAACTCATGAATAACTCACCACAACCAAAATTCAGTGAATATTAATTTGATGTATAAACTAAAATACTCAGTTTCTAAATCTTTAAATTTCCAATGTTTTTGGAATTGTTTGCATTTTTTCTAAGATATAAATCAGGGAAAATTAGTCTCT
This sequence comes from Melanotus villosus, assembly GCA_963082815.1. Taxonomy (NCBI): domain Eukaryota; kingdom Metazoa; phylum Arthropoda; class Insecta; order Coleoptera; family Elateridae; genus Melanotus; species Melanotus villosus. The sequence continues at coordinate 14,673,071 of OY720423.1, forward strand.
TGCATTTTATTTCTTGTTTTGTCACTGAAAATGAAGTGTTTTAATTGTTTACATTTTTTAAGATATCAACCAAGGAAAACTAATTAGTTTCTTGTTTACTTCTTGTTTCGTCAGTAAAAGTGAAGGGTTTTAATTGTTTAAATTTTTTTAAGATATAAACTAAAGAAAATTAGTTTCTTGTATTTTATTTCTTGTTTTGTTGCTGAAAGTGAAGGGTTTTAATAATAATAATAATAATATATTTATTGTCATGGTGTTTATAGGAAAACAAAGACAGTGTCAAATAAAAGAATATTACATTACATATGTATATAACACAGCACTGTTGTAACTAACATACAAGTAGCATAAGTAATATAAACAGTTATTGATAAATACGAAGTATATAATTTTAATCATCTAATATTTTTAAAGATATAAACCAAGGAAAATTGGTTTCTTGTATTTTATTTCTTGCTTTGTCACGGAAAATTAGGGTTTTCTTGAAGTGTTTATATATTTTTAAAGAGATAAACCAAGGAAAATTAGTTTCTTGTAGTTTAAATCTTGTTTTGTCAGTGAAAGTGAAAGGTTTTAATTGTATTTTTTTTTTAATATAAACCTAGAATTATTTACGTTTCTTAAAAGATATTAACCAAAGAAAGTTAGTTTCTTGTATTTTATTTTAGTTTTGTCCTTGAAACTGAAGAGTTTTAATTGTTTCTTAAGATATAAAGCAAGAAAAATTAGTTTCTTGTATTTTATTTCTTATTTTGACACTGAAAATGAAGAACTTTTTGGAATTGTTTAATTTTTTTAAAGATATAAACCACAGAAAATTAGCTTCTTGAATTTTATTTCTTGTTTTGTCACTAAAAATAGTTTTTTTTTAAATACTTTACATTTTTTAAAACGATATAAAGCAAGGTAAATTCGTTTCTTATATTTTATTCTTTGTTTTGTTACTGAAAATGAAGGGCTTTTTGGAATATATGTGTATTGAATCTATTAAAGATAGAAAATAAGGAAAATTAGTTTATTATATATTTTATGAAAATTAAGGGTGTATTGGAATTGTTTACATTTTTAAACCCAGGAAAATTTGTTTCTTGTTTTATGTCTTATTTTCTTTTGTCGCTGAAAAAGAAGGGTTTTCTGGAATTGTTTACATTTTTTAAAGATATAAATCACGGAAAATTAGTTTCGTGTATTTTATTTCTTGTTTTGTAGCTGAAAACGAGGTATTTTATGTCTTTTTTTTGTGTTTTAATCAAACAGGCGTGCATATTTTCCAAAAATTGAAAAGAAACCTAAAGAAGTTTCGTAGAATTTTGATTGTTGGGCGTATAATAAATAAAATGGCCTTTTATAATTCCAAATGCTTTTGTGTTATTCTGAATACTTCTGACATTATCGAAAATGGTTCAAATATTTTGCAAGTAAATTTCATAGAAATTTTAAAATTAACCCTTCATAGGGCGCAGAGGTTTTAATTGAGACGATAATCCCTGCATTTTTCATCTTTTTTATTTTACCAGAATCGTAAATTACCTAATAATGATTTAATATAAAAATAAATGAAAACATCCAAAGCTACAAAGCTGCAAAACAAATCAGGTTTCTTCCGTTCCTAAAGGTTTTTTAAAATTCAATTTCAGAAGTTCAAGAAGAAGTAAAGCACCGTGAAAGGTGATTTCAATTTTTTTAATAAGTTAAAATATGATTTCAGGTGAATAATCCTTAAAGAAATTTAAGAAAAGTTTAAGTTATAACCACCTTACCTATCAACTTCCATCTTCTCACAAACACTGAGTATGATCTAACGTAAAGTTATGGACATATATATAATGCATCCACACTCTTTTAAAGGCATGGTAAGCCATGTTAGGAAGACACGTTCGTTAGTCCCTGACATAAAACTTAACAGTAAAATTAAATGGGCGCAGTACCAACAGATTTTGGGATAATCAACTTCGAAATAAATTTAATGCCAACATAAAAATTGGGACACGTGACTTCATTAACTGTTAATTTATAAATTGTGATGACGGCGTTTTGCCGTTTTGGTGGCTTAGTGGTTAGATGTTGTGCTTTGCCACGAAGAAAACACATGTTAGTAGCTGGCTTTGTAAAATTGGTAGCGATTAATAAGATGTGAATCCTGCTAAGCTTGTTTAAAAAAAGCTGTGTTCTAATAATAATTCAACCCTTTAGGGTTGGTATTTCAATAGAGATTGGCTTAAGCTAGTTTAAGTCGCAGATTAAGCCGGCTTAAGTTAAGCTTCTGCTTCAACTAATAGACTAATACAGAAATAACAAGATCTTTGCAGTTTAGGCCCATAAATATAAAAATGATGAATTTTCAACTTGATAATAAATTTTTGTCGGAAGTCAAAATAGTAAAAGTCTAGCTTTATCTATCATAATGAGAATTTTATCTTTTGAAGTTGACGTTCCGTTCCAGATATGTTTTTCGGAGTATTTTACCGTACAAGTACATTTTGATAACAAATATTGCAGCAAGCCGCCCTTAAATCGATAATGTTAGAAAGGTCACGTTTAAGGTCGGGCCTGACCTGGCCTGACACCTCATGGGGAAATGCTCTGTGTTATCTACGTAAAACTTTAAATTCTTGATAGATTTTTCGAATTTACACCTTTCGCTCTAAGTCTAAGTGCTAAGTGGATTACGCAAACAGGCTTAAATCAGAAATAAAATTGACTTTTTTGAAAATTAAATTTTTAAACATTTTTAATTTTAATTTTGCAAAAATATTTTTAAAAGAATTTTTATTAATTTACTCAGAATTAATAAAAATTCGTTAATTTCCTAATTTACGTGTAAATTGCAACATTTAACTTATTGAAATTCGGTTATTGCAAAAATAACTATGGTTTCTAAAAAAAGCCAAAAAAAACTAAAAAATTTACAGCGGAGGCAGACAAGATCAATACGCAAGTCTCGTGTATAAATGTTGGTCAATGACAAGACCTACAAACTTGGTATTTTAATCACAAGCCAAACATTTTTATTACAGCTTACAGCATGGCAATAAAACGTATTCCTTATATAAACTTTTTAAAATTAATTAAATTTAAATTCATTTCGTTTATTTTCCAGTTAAATGTTATCAATTTTGTAATTTAAAGGGTGAACAATTGTTTTATTAAATGAACAGCTTGATTCTTACATAATTCAGAACAAGGTAAAATATTATTGTTGCAAGTTTATTTAGTAATATTTTTCTTTTTGTTACAAAACCAAAATAAATGGGTTTTTTGAATTTTCTGCTTGAAATTTTTCTTTAGTTATGTTATACATATTTTTCATGTCCGAAAATGGACGTAAAAATAATTCATTCTACCATATTATTATATGTATGTAATACCTTGTTATTAGCATCTAAATTCGAATTATTGGAAAAGCGAACCATTACGTTTTGAGTATGGAATTAAACTGATAATAATGATTATGAGGCACTCATATACTGCGTCATATTTGTTCATAAAAATACCTGAAAACTTAATTCAACTTCAAATTTCAAAATTAACCAATCTGAAAGTAAACATTAATAACTGCTTACGACGGCCAAATGGGCTCAAACTTCAAAAATTTGGAAACCGAAAATAAAAGCTAAAATTGACTTACAATAAAGGGGCTTAAAAGTAATAGAAATTCCTACTAAAACGTTGCACCGTGATTTAACAGAAAATCCACCCAGAACGAGCCCCATTCTTTTCATGTTAAAAGTTAACAGACTTTTTTTAAACAAATATCTGAAAACAACTCTTTAAAGTTGTTTGTGTGGGTAACTAATAGACATTATCTGGTTTGATATGGAACAATTATGAATGAGAATGTTAGAACGGAAATTATCGTATAAATTAAGGTTTGTGCATAAGATTGGTTTCATTCTTTTGAATTTAGCATTGATTTAAACATTTGAGTTTCTGGCTCCATTAAGTATATTATAATTAAGCTGCTAAAACTGGTTTAACAGGGACTTGACCGATATTCTAACCTTTCTGTCTGCTGTTTTGTCTAACCTTCAAATATACCATTCGCTAAAATATTTAGTTTTACAAAAATCAATTTTGATCGTATTTTCAGTGATTACTGTAATTAGAAAAGCAATTTAGGGTACCAAATTTGATTTGTGGTGGATATTCCCTTGGAACTAAAAACAAGCATAGAAAAATGGATATTCATGTATCGTAACAAAGTGCAAAGAAATTGTTGTGCCTAAATAATTTACTTGCTATCTTCTTTTTTTTTTTGTAAAAATTACTTTCTTAACCAGTTTCTTTCACCATTTTAGACCTTGTATCTAATTTTAAAGCTTACGAAATTATTTTTTCAAGAACATTTCCTAATTAATGCAACTTTTAAAACTGACAAATTCATATAAATAGATTATTTAATTATTGAGAGGTAATTACAAAAATTTCCACACGGTTTCTTCTTCTTTAGTCCATCTCCACTAATAATTGGGGGACCGGAGGAAGGCCTTCTTCGGTGCTTGCTTTCCATTTGTCCCGGTTTTAGGTTTCTTTTATTCGTCCAGTTTAGCCCTCCCATTTTTATTTATTTATTTGATATCATTGTAGGTATCGTCTATTTACATTAAGTGTAAATATATTTCAGGCATCAGGTATCCCTCAGAGTCACTTAAAATCGCCTTCATTATTAAGATTTGTGCCTTCAAAATAATTTTCAGTTAACACATTCCTTTTCGTGTAGCTTTATTAAAATCAAGAAAAGAAACGCGTATTCAAATGAAACAAATTGCTGTTTATGTATTCCGAATTGAAAAGAATTAACAATTTAAATTCAGATTTGAATAACTGACAACCTAAATCGTATTTGTACAACTCAATAATTTAGTTTCACCTTACTGAAATGGCATGGCATTTTCAGGCTTGTAATTTTGAAGAAAGCCATTGGCAGTACTTCACCTCGTTTCTTAAATTATTATTGCTTTTATATTCAGAAAGCTGAGGACAAATAGCTTACAGTCACTTTTAGATAAATCTTCTTTTTTCTTCCTTGTCTTTTTTGGCCTTTTCTTCTCTGCTTGCGTATCCTTTTCACTGTTTTCTCCTTTGCTTGGGGGTTTCTTTCTTTGTCATTAATTACAATCAGAAAACTTATAACTCCGAATACCAATTCAATTCGTTTCTTTGCGACTTCACGATACAAATTTGAATCTTCGAGCCAAATTCGAACTCTGATTATTTTCAAACTCTTACAATTCTAATCAAAACATGTATAAAACTCTTGGTACTCGTATTTCAAGTGAAAGTAGCAGGTATTGATTTTTCCAAGTATCGTTTTTAGTTGTTATTTTTAACCCTTTAGTCATTTTTTGTTTGTTGTTTTGAGTCATGGCAATTATACTTTTAACCCTGTTCAATATTAGGGAAATGAAATTCTCATTACTGTGGTATAAAATCGTAGAAGCAAATAATTTTTTTTTAGAGGTCACCGATCCCTACAGAGGTGAGCTTTATCTATAATACAGTTTTTGCAGTTTGCAGAAGTATTTTAAATTCATTTAACATAAGAAATGTCACGTTTAGCAGAAATAATTCCAGTCAGAAACAGTATGTAATGTCAAAGTTTAAATTTCGTCGTAATCAAATTAAATAAAAGTGATTTAATTAAAACTTTAGGCATTAACAGAATTGGCAAAGCCACGTGTTTAATTTAATACGTTTTCTAAAATCATAAAATCAATTTAAAAGCCTACACAGGGTTTGTCCCAGTAAAGCAAATAAAAACTTTATAAAAATATAAAAAGGTGTTTGTAATTGAGTAAATACCTAGTCTCACAAAAAAAAAACATGACACCCAATTAAGAGATTTAATCAATCATTGCATCAGTGAACTAGCAATGAATAAAATGCCGCCAGTAATAGGCCAAAATTATTAATTGCCAATGGAATTAAAAAACAGATTGATTTAATTATTAAGAATTAATTCCTAATTGGATATTTAAAATATTTTATGTAATTTATTTCCCAATTACTATATTGTATCCCTTTGAATTTTGAAACATTCCTAATTTGCTTGCAATTATTTACTAAAAATTCACTCTGAGCTTGGATTACAGTTAGCAAGTTTTTGTTAAAAAAAAAATGTAGAAAGAAGGTTATAAAAATTAACAAACAGTTATAAGAAAACCTTAATAACGGTGTTTGAATTTGTCCTTTAATCAAATACAGTTTAAACAAAACTGCTACACAACTACGATTGTGCATAAGTCTTTCAGTTATTAAACTGCATTGGAACCGCATTTCTTTTTCAAATAATTGAGGAATAACATTGCGACATACTTCAGTGAATATTTCACCTTTTATCATTCAGTTTGCAAAGGTTAAAACACAAAAATGTGTAAGCTGATGGATTACGCGAACGTTAAAAAACCAACTGAAATACAATAATAAATACGTATTTCGACAAGGCATTGAGTAGGACAATTTACTTATTGGAATACGTATTTGTTCTGTTGTGGTTTTTCAGGGTTGTATATTGAATTTTAATTAACCAATTTTAACAGTATTGTAATTGATGACAGTAAATTTTTAATATTCAACCTTCGAAACGTAAATATTCGAAATAATCAGTCCTACTATGTATCCCAAATGTTAAGATAACATACATGTTACCAAACTCTGTTATGTTATGAAGCAGATTTCTTACTATGTATCCCATGTTATGTTTACTAGCTAACGTAGTATGTTATGATGTTGCTTTTATATGTAACATAACATACAAAATATAAAAGGCAACTTTAACATGCTGTTATAAATAACCAAACCTTTTACGCGAAATGTCAAAACGTCAAATTAAATAAAATAAACAAACACGCCCACTCATATAACGCTCTTTGTCTTGCATTTGTTATGCGTATAATGCTATTTCATGATATACGAAATATCACGAATGATTTCTGTTACTGAAATTATTTAACATACATTTTAACAGTGAATGTTATTAAGGGATACACGGTAGCGTATTTAAAACACTATGTTAAGATGTATGTTATTTAAGCATGTTATTATAACATAACAGGTATATGTTAAAAATAACGTACGGGATACGTAGTAGGACTGATTCACAAGCTGTTCCAGATTTCCAAATATTTAGCTCAGCATGGAATGTGGTTAATTGAAAAATGTTGATGCAAAACTTGTTTCACTAAAATGGACACATTTTTCTGCCTTTGGAATGGCGACATACTGTTTGAATTATGACAGTTTTGACATTAAAAGCTTTGCATGTTACACGTTTAGAAATTTTTCTTAGCTTGTTTTTGTTTAAGAAAGTTGCATATTTGAAATTATAAGCTTTAAAGGAAGGTAAACTTGAGATTCCTTCTTGTGTTTTTTTCTTATTATTAACTACCTACTTTTGAGAAGTTTGTCCAATAAATAAATATAATTATATTTTTTAATTTTCATAGTAATTTACATAATAACAAGAACCTCAAATGCGAAGGGGATGACTCAGATTCTAAACGTTTAAATTATGAACCATAAATCGATTTATGTTAAACTTGATATAAATAGGCAGAAACCAAACGTAAAACTGCTCCACTTCTGATTACTGCAACCTTTTATAAGAAGCTGCTTTTTTGAGAAAAACATTAAATTGTTTTTATTCAAGCATTCAAAATGTTTAAATTTGCTGTAACAATCTTTTTAATGCTATTAATTGTTGATGGAATCACAAGAAAAAGATATTGAAAAGTAGTGCACAATCAAGAATTACCAAATAAAAAACCAATTAAAGATTTTCATTGAGCTTTCTCAGAATTTCTAAAAATATGTATTTAGCCTAAATTAAACGTGCCAGTTTTCACATCAAAGGAAATAATGAGACGTATGATTGCGTTTTAAGTGGATATTTGTCCTAAAAGTATTGTTAATTGACATATTTTAACGTACGTAATTGTTCACGAGCCAACTAATTTCCTCGGTTTAGATAACACAACTGTTTACTTTACCGACAAAGCATTGGCATTTTCCTTGTTTTATAATTTGTATTAAAGTCCAAGGATTTTTTCTTAAAAACCGACAAACGTCACGAAATTCTATTTTTTCTTATTTTGTATAAGAATTATTTTACATATTTTGTTTGCATTTTATAATTATTCGCAAATAACTGGTAGAGGTTTAAAGAGTTATTGATATACTGAGGAAACAGGATGGAAAACCGCATTTCTTTTTTTTTATAACTTTTTTGTTTAAATATAAAGAGCCTTTTCGATTTTGTTTGTTTTTAAGGTTTCGGATTTTTTCATTTACAAGAATTTGCTTGTGGATCTTTGTCATGGCAGTTAATTAAATTTATATTTATCGCATTCTGATTAAAATTTTCAGTGATATGGAGTTATCTATTCAAAAAGATATCACTTGTGAGGTTGAGATAATTTATTCGTTACAAAGGGGTTTCCTTTTGCTTATGTTGATGTAAAACAAAAACGACAAAATGTGGGCTTTGTACGTTCACCAAGGCGGATAATTAAATTTCAATCCAAATCAAGTTTTAAATAGTCCATACCGAAACCACAAATTGGGCCTCCGCAGTTTCAGATTCAAATGTTGAATCTTAAGTGGATTGGAATTTCGTACATTTGGAGTTTATATCAATAAACAGTGAAAACACTTCTAAAATTACATAATCAAATACTAATCAACCCCAAATTCATATTTTTATTATCAAAATTCAAATCTTACGGGAATAGAAATGGTCTCGATTTTGGAGTTTAATTTTTCGGTTTTGATTGATTTAAAGTTTGCATCTTTTGAATTCGGATTTGAAACAAGATCGTGAAACTTGGAACTCATTTATATTTAGGTTTGTGCCCTACACATTTATAGATCTTTTGCTTTTGGATCGAACAGAATTCGGTGTCCAGTTTCGATGGTTAAATCCAATAAGATTTGGAACCTTCATTCAGTGCGGCAGAAATTTCAAGATTAAATATTTTGTCCTTGCTGTTAAGTTAATTCGCATCCTACTTTAAATCTCATTTTTTTAATAAAATATGTCTTGAGCTTCGTATTTCTAGAGGTTACGCTTTTGATTTTGAAGGGGTGTTTCAGCTCCGAATGTTAAGTCCAAATTCAGATTTGGGGCCTTCAGTACGGGCAGAAATTTCGAAATTTCATGAGTAAGTTTTTGATCCTTTTAAGTCACTTTGAATCCGAATATAAAATTCAAATTTTTACTAAAGTTGGACTTGAACTTCGTATTTCTAGAAATTTCAGTCGGTTTCCGAGTTTTAAATTCAAATTGCGATTAATACGGGCTAGATTTTCCCGGAGGTCTCATTGCAGTCCTCAGTTAATGATAATTTAATTCGAATGTTTACTGAAACAAAATTTGAGCTTGGAATTTCAAGGCTTTTAGTATGAAGTTAGTTTCCATCGAGATTGCTTTCATCAAAATCAGGGCAATTAAAATATGATTTTAAATTTGAGTTTCTCTAAAATAGGATTTGAACTCGATGCTTCCAATATGGATTCGGTTTGGGTTACAGTTTCCATCGGAATTCCTTGCTTTCAGAATCAGATTTTAAATTTGAGTTTGTTTTTAAACAGGATTTGACTTTGGAATTTCAAAGTTTTCGGTTTTAATTCAGTTAGGTTAAAATGCCCATCGGGGTTCCTTGCTGTCATCAAAATGAGGTTAATTAAAATCCGATTTTAAATTTGAATTTTTCTGAAACAGGATTTGAGGTTTAAATTTTAAAGTTTTCAGTCTGGATTCAGTTAGGTCCTAATTGTCAAACTTCCAAAAGCAGGTTTAATGAAATCCTATTTTAAATGTCAGTTTTTCTAAAATAGGATTTGAGCTTGGAATTAACTTTCAGTCTGGATTCATTTGGGCTGAAATTACCATCGAGATTGCTTTCAACAAAATCAGGTTAATTAAAAATCTGATTTTAAATTTGAGTTTTTCTACAACAGTATTCAAGCTTGGAATTATCAAAGCTTTCAGTCTGGATTCGGTTTGGGCCGGAATTGCCATCGGGATTCCTTATTGTCAGAATCAGCTTAAATAAAATGGATTTTAAATTTTAGTTTTTCTAAAACAAGATTTAAGTTTCGAATTCTAAGGCTGGATTCGGTTGGGCTACAATTGCCATCGATATTGCTTTCATCAAAATCAGATTACATGAAATCTGATATTAAATTTAAGTTTTTCCAAAACAAGATTTGAGCCTGCAATTGTAAGGCTTTCAGTATGGATTCAGCTGGGCTACAATAATTGCCATCGAGATTATTTTCATTAAAATCAGATTAAATGAAATCATATTTTAATTTAAATTTTTCTAAAACAGGACATGAGTTTGGAATTGAAGTTTTCATTAAAGTTCTTTGTCCAAATCAGCTTAATTAAAGCTTGATTTGATTTTTTGTAAAATAGGATTTGCGCATCGAATTTCAAGGCTTTCAGTCTGGATTCAGTTGGACTACTTCATCAAAATTCGATTAAATGAAATCTGATTTTAAATTTGAGTTTTTTTTTTTAAATAGGATTTGAGTTGGGCAGGTATTCCCATCCGGATTCCTTGTAATCGTCAAAATGGGGTTAATTAAAATCCGATTTTTAAGTGGAGTTTTTTTTTAAACAAGATTTGATCTTGGAATTCTAAGGCTTTCAGTTTGGATTCAGCTGGGCTACAATTGCCATCGAGATTGCTTTCATTAAAATCAGATTAAATGAAATCCGACTTTATTTCTATAAGTTTTTATAAAATAGGATTTGAGCTTCGAATTCTAAGACTTTCTTTCTAGATTCAGTTGGGCTGAGATTTACGTCGGGGTTCATTACTATCAAAATCAGGTTAATCAAAATCCGATTTTTACTTTGAGTTTGTCTAAAACAGGATTTGAGTTTGGAATTTCAAAGCTTCTAGTTTGAATTTAGTTGGGCTGAAACTGTCACTGGGATTCCTAACTGTCAAAATCAGATTAATTAATTAGAGTTTTTGTGAAACAAGATTTTATCTTGGAATTTCAAGTCTTTTACTGGATTCGGTTTGGGCTGAAATTGGGTTAATTGAAATTGAAATCCAATTTTTAATTTGAGTTTTTCTAAAACAGGATTTGAACTTGGAATTTCAAGGCTTTCAGTCTGCATTCAGTTGGGCTAAAATTGCCATCGAAATGGTTTTAATCAAAATCAGGTTGAATGAAATTCGATTTTAAATTTAAGTTTCTCTAAAACAAGATTTGAGTTTCGAATTTCGAGATATTTCGGATCGGATTTCAATTCGATTGCGTTTTCAGGACACTGAATTTTGTATCATCTCTCTTATTGAAAATTTCTAGACCTCGTTGTGTAAACAACGTATTTTTGCTCATAGATAAGGAAAGAAAATTAATTTAAACAAAACCTCATCTAATTTTAAAATCCTCGGTAATTATATAGTCATTATTGTCTAGTGGACTTGTTAATTTATTTTTGTGGTGGACCAAAACAAAGCAATTCAGTTTTTATTTTCCCACAGTACAATCGGTAATTATCCAACACGGCCGGATGTTATGTAGGTATGTTACCTGCGTCTTTTCCTTATCGTATATTTTTCATCCGTTTCACTACTTGTTCACTCGCATCTTCGTATTATAAACCTTCCTGTAAAGGGTACTTAGACACGCATGAGAGAAAAAGAAAAAAAACTTACATTTTGTGCCATAACTCTTTTTAAATTAACGGATTCTTAAAATTATAATCGGCCACAGGTTTTTAACTATTAAGGAAATCGTACATTATAAAATAAATAAATTTACTCACTGACCCGTGGCGCCAGTGGTCATATTGCGGTCAGAGCTTTTCTAGTAATTAAAATTTAGATTACGCAAATCTCCCAATATAGCAGAGAAAAAACCTTGGAATGTAGAAAACATGTTATCAGCTTCCGATTAAATTATTATCGCCCACCCGAAGATAATAATTAATCATCGCCTAATAAGGTAAATAATAATAATCATAAACTGTGTCAGCAATACCACAGAAAACGACATTTTAATCATCCGTTCTAATTTTTCGGGGAAACCTAAAGGACACTTTGGTCTTGTAACTCGTTTACGGATTTACCTACGGTAAAAAATCGTCTCTTTGTTCGGATAATAATACAATGTTTAGCTTTTCGTAAAACAACGTGGGCCTCTGGGTTATTGTTCTTTTATAATTATCGGATTGGATTTTCTAAACATAGTACGACATTCTAGAAAATTATTATTCTGGACAAAGATCAGATACGCTGGCAGAATAGTAAAACTAATGTAAATAAACGAGAATTCTATGAAATTAACTAATGGCTGTATAGAACAAGGCCAAGGTTCATTGTTTTGTAAAATCCTTGAATATGGAACAACACTGGCTAATTTGTTATTTACCTGCTCTTTGGCGGGATTTATTTTTAACATCGACCTGAGGCGACAAACAAGTTCGATCAAGTTTGTTATTTAATCCGATAGGCTTTGCAAGCTTGTGGTTTCATCTTTTTGTTTTATCAAAAGTTACATTTTGTAGTAAAAACTTACACTAACCAGAAACTGTAACTAATAATCCAATAAAACTTTACAAAATTGTTGTACATTCAATAGATTTAAATCATTAAATCTAAATTCAGTTTTCAGTTTTGGGGACTTGAAATTTAAAACAGGAATTTAAGACCCCAATTTGAAATTCCAAGATTCAAAACTCGAAGCGAGGTTCAAAAGTCAAAATTCCAAAATTGATTACCGAATTCGGATTGATGAGTTTGTTTTAAATTTTGGGAATTTCAAATTTGAACTAGGGTTTTAAGATTCAAATTAGAAATTTTAGAATTCGAAATGCGAAACATTCGAAATTCCAGAATTAAAACTGAAATTTCGGGGTCAAATTTTAAAATTCCAATATTTAAAATTCGAAATTTCGTAATTCATAACTTCCAATCAAGTTTCAAATTAAAGAATTAGAAATCTGAAATTTCTAGATCAAATTTATAAATTTAAGGATTTAATATTCAAATTTACTTATTCAAAATTAAATACTATAAATCCAACGCTGAGGTTCAAAAGTTCAATTTGCTTTCTGAGTTTACTAGTTATAATTTGAATCTTAAACAAAAATTAAAAGTTGTAACTCGGATTTTCAAGATTTAGTATTTAACATTCGAAGTGCCAAAATACAAGATTCAAAATTTGAAAATCAAATATTCGGAAATCCGGAATTCAAAATCCCAAATTCCAGGATTTAGAAATCGAAACCCTAGTACTAAATATCCAAAATAGTTTTTCAGTTGAAAATTTATATAAGAATCCCGTTTTAGAATGCAAAATTTAAATTTGCTTTCTATTTTGGACGTTTGAAATCTCGCTCTGAATTTGAAACTTAATAAAGTAAGCAATCCAGAATTTAAATTCTGGATTTGATTCTTGCCTTTCTAAATTTATTATAATTTGAATAATAATAAAAATGAAGTCGGAATTCTAGAATTAAGAATTCAAAATTCGAATTTTCAAAATACAAGATTCAAAATTTGAAAATCTAATATTTAGAAATGGAAATTAGAGATTTTAAAATTCTAAATTCCATAATTTAGAAATCGATTCAAAATTTGAAAATTCAACATTCAAAAATCGAAATTGCGTTGTACCATAAAAGTCTAAAATTATTTCAACCCAAAAAGTTATGAATCCGTCTATAAAATTTGAAATTTAAATCTGCTTTTTATATTTAAAGTTAGGAATTGAAATTTCCTTAAATTCAAATTTTTGAAAGGTAATCAACGTTAGAATCAAGAATTCACAATTTAAATTTGATTCTTGATTTTCTGAATTTACTACAATTTTGAATTTATAATTTGGAATTTCAAGATTCGGTATTCTTACCCTCTTATACCTTTACAGTGTCGAGTGTCGAGAGGGCCGGCCACACCGAGCCGCAGAGTGGTTACTCATTCTTGTTCAGAGCAAGCATACCTCTGCTTAATTGTCTATATGTCAGTATTACGTGCACTTCCACTCTGCCGTACTGTATTCCTTCTTTCTTTTTCTTTTACCCTCTTTAAACCTTTTACAGTGTCGAGGGAGCCGGACACACCGAGCCGCATAGCGGTCACCCATCCAAATTCTGGCCGAGCAGGCCCTTGCTTAACCTTCTATATTTCAGTATTACATGCACTCCCACTCTGCCGTACTGTATTCAAAATTCAAAGTTCTAAGATTGAGACTCAAGATTAGAAATCCTAGAATACGAAATTAAAAATTGAAAAATGCAACAATCAAATTTAAGCATTTAGAAGTCGAAATTATAGTACTAAAAATCCAAATTTAATTAAACTCAAAAAATGTACATACATGAATCCGGCTTTAGAATTCAAAATTTAAATCTGATTTCTACATTTGAAGTTTGCAATCCCACTTTGGATTTGAAACTTACTGAAATTCAAATTTTTGAAAAATAATCGAAGTTGGGAATCCAGAATTCGAATTCTGAAGTTGATTTTCGCCTCTTTGAATTTACTATAATTTGAATCTTAAAATTGTAATTCGGAATTATAACCTTTAGTATTTAAAACTCTAAATTCCAGCTATGGGCCTAAAGGGCCTGTGAATAGCTCTATATACAGCTTGTCCCCGGATAGGGTTTGCGATAGGTATAATAACCAAAATTTTTGAAAAACGTTTCAAGCTTTTGTAGCCTAGGTCTGCTTGCTTTATAATGAATTTTTACCAAATTACACTTGAAATGATATCCAGATGGCGTAGTTAGCACAAGGAGGATATAAAGCGGATTAGGTAAAGTGGTCTTTTTATTAACTTTACACAGTGGCGTAAATCCCACCCCTGCAAACCCCGCACGGTAGGGGGGAGCAGGCCTATTGGGGGCCCATTTTTGTAAAACAAAATGACTGTAAAAAGCGAAATTATGTAATTAAGTAAATGGCGATTGTGTTTTTAAATCTAAGAGTTAAAATTTGAGATTCACATTCAAAGTTAAAGAATTTAGAAATTAATATTCCATAATTCAAATTTTAAAAACCAAGGGAAATTTTGAAACTCCAATATTTAAAAATAAATTCCCTGATTAAAACTCGAAATTCCAGAATTTGAAATCCGAAAATTAAGAATCAATTTTGCAAATTTCAGTATTCAAAATTCGAAATTCTTATTAACAAAAGTAAATATGTGTCTGGCTTTGAAATTCGAGACTCAAAGTTTAAATCCGTTTTCTGGACTTATAATTCGAATCCATAATAAAAATTAGGAATTCTGATTCGGGATTGAATTCCGGCCTTCAGGATTTAAATAAAACTTCTGAAATTTGAATTCGGATCCAGAATATTCGCAGTTCTTTTGTTTGTAAAAATCGCCTCTGCTTTTAATAATTAAAGTAACAAATTTGGAGGTAAGCTTGCAAAACCGGAATATAGCTCATTAGGTGTTGTCGAAAATGCTTTGAGAATGTTTATAATAACGCAGAACAGGTAGAATATTTGCATATACTTCAACTCGTTGAAACTTGTTTAAACCTGAATAATTGAGTATGTAACGAACTGTAAATATTTTCAGAAGTCCTGAAAAATGTTAGATTTTAGGACAAAAATTGTTTTAAAGAGAAAGATTTTCGTATTTTCGGACAAAAAACCGTTTTAAATATTTTGATTGTTTACTATTAAACAAATTTCCTTTTAGAATTAGCAAAATACGGTTTTTAACCACAATTTTCATGAAAGATTTGATTTTCATTTGTTTTCAGAAAATGTACAGAAATCGTCATAGATTTAGGAATTTGATGTATATATTAAGCCACTTCTTTGAGAAATTAATGACGTTAATTCCTAACCTGAAACTAAGCCAAGGTTCTTATCACTATAACAAAACCAGCGATTATACATTTGCGTAACAAGTGAAATGCCCCGATATTAGCACATTTGCATTAGTTATTTTGTATTAATCTGTTTTATATTAACAAGTTATAGATCCTTATAGCTCAAAGCTAAGCCAAAGGAAAAAGTCCTGCTAATCCTTAAATATTTCCAAAATAGTATTTTCGACTTTTTGGTTTTGGCAAATATGATTTTATGTAGATTATTAGGGTTTGTTTTTCCTGATACTGATAAGATATGTTAAAAAATTGTATTTAGCGCAAATTTATCAAAGGTTGAAAGGGTGGCCCTTAATCTGATAAATAAACGATAACAACAAAATAAAAAACAAAACAATACCTGTTAGTAAAGTTGCCTCGGTCATCCATGTTAGGAAGGGACAAAAGATGGGGCACCTGCACTTGGTCACTGAGGGGCTGATCCTGTAGGTGGCCGGGAGTTGTATAAGGGGGCGCCTGACCCCTCTCGAGTGTACCCTCTGGGGTGTGCATGCTGACAACAATAGAATGACATTACTGATTTGCATACAAGAAAATACATGATAATCTCTTCTAACAATCGTTTAACGTTACCTTTCAAAGACTGAGCTGATAATAAATCTCTCCCTACATTTATAAATAAATGAGTAGATAATATACAAAAAATAGGTACTTAATTGAAAGGAAAAAGGAAATTTGCTACAAATAACACGATTTAAAACCTTCAAAAGTAAAATCCGCAAACAGAGATGCGGATTTAGTCTTGATATAGCGTTGAAGTCTCCAACAGCTTACAGCAATAAATTTCCGGGTTTAATTCGATTTTCTAAATTGTAAAAATATTTTCTAATGATTTATTGGCAACAGAAAGTCATGCGATTCAGAACCTACCAACGTAAAATCCGTAAACAGAGGCGCGGTTTGTGTCTTTATCTAGCGTTGGAATCTCCGACTGTTTACGGAGTATAAATTTCCCGGATTGCATAAACAATGGGTTTAGCACAATTTAGCAAAAATCACGGGTTTTCCTTTATCAGGAACTTGTAAACATATTTTCTAGTAGGGAAATTTGCTACAAATAACGCAATTTAAATCCTTCAATTCCTAAACAAAGATACGGGTTTGTATCTTGATCTAGTGTTGAAGTCTCCAACCGTTTACAGCTATAAACTTCTCGGATTTGTTGAAGTGATTGCGTAGGCAATGGGTTCCATTTAAGTTAATAAAAATCACCGATTTTCTTTTGCCTGAAATGACAGAAAACTTACTGAATTTTTAAGTGTATTCTGAATTCCGACAATTGCGCTATGAATAACGAATTTCTCGCGAATCGTTTTTACACTTACATTTAGTTTAATAAATTGCTGAAGCTTAGATGTACTTTGAAACGACCTTGTCTTCATTTCTCGGAAGTTTTGGCTTTTTTCCTGAATTTCAAACAATTAAATTTGCTGGTATTTGCGTTGCATGTGAAAACCGAGTAATTTTCTCGTCTAATTGGACGAATAAAATCTTCTTTTGTGTCTTACATTTTTTGTATTAGGTAAATTAAAAAAATTCTTGAGGTTTTAAATTTGGAACTATTATGAGTTTTCGGAAAATTACCGACCGGAATTGATATTCAGAAAGTTTCACAATAGTTATTTAAAATGTCTGTAAAGCTACCAAGTAAAAAATTCTGTACGGCTAATAAGAAACAGTTGAAGCTCGTATTAACTAAAAATGTGTAGAATGTGGTTTGTGGTCAGCGGTCACCTATATCCATACATAACAAGAGCTAAACCGAGGTATAACTTTGCTTTGTAAGTGTTTAAAAAACGTTTCAACTTCAAGCTGGATACTTAACTCGAATTTTAACGATTTGATATTTTAACAACAGTCCAAAAATTGTAGCAATTTTCATTATTATTGAAACAAATCAAAGAAACTATATTAAAAGTCTTAACCTACTTTTATTAATACAGTATGTTCATTATAAACAGCAAACTCACACAGTGCCAGACAGGTTCCAGACAAGTGTTTTGTGGGTTACTAGACTGTTCACTATTCTACCAAAAGCGTGTACTGATCTGATGGGAAAATACAACAATAGAAAATTACGATGAAGGTAAATAACAACACTATCAACCAACAATTAACGGTTCTTGGTAATTACGACGAATTTACACATCAATTTCTCAGGTGACAGAAGTTACTTCCTTCTCTTTAGCGGTTCAGTGCTAACAGTTGCGGTTTTTATGGGAAAATACAACCTAATTTCGCCTTTTTAAAACAGAAAAGCAAACCAAGCAATAAACCAGCAAACAAAACCAAAAGAAATTGTTTATATTTAAAAAACAATCTCAAGAAAGGAAATTGAAAGGCTTTTAGTAAGTTCAGTTGTTAGAGCTCAAGTTTTGAATCTTCAAATTTGTGGGGCCACTTTCAGTTTGAATGTTTAGCTTTTAATACGTAACTCATAAAAAGTATAAGTTTCTTAAGCCCTTTTTAAAACTCATTTTTTAAGGATCTTTTATTAATTATTAATCTCAGGAAATGCGAAGGTTGTGGACCTGTTATTTCGACGCTTTTAATTTTTAAGTAGTTTTGTAGAATTGTTTTACATAGAAGACCCACAATATTTATCCATTATCAAGAAATGGCAACAAAAATCGAATGCTAAACTCGTTTAGTTAAATTAATGCAATCACTTTTTATAACCCTATAAATGGCCGATTCCCAAGACCGGTATTTCAGTACACATCTAAGCAAAAGCTTAATTTAAACCTACTTAAATTAAGGCTTACCCATTTAAGACGATTTAAGGTCTGTATTTCAGTAGAGGTTAAACTGAAGCTTAGCTTAAGTCAGCTTAATTCGTACTGTACTTAAGTCATAGTTTAAACCTGTTAAACGTAAGTCTTAACTTAAATCCGCACTTAAAAGTGTAATTTAAGAAGCCCTTAAACTTCCACTGAATCCTAAAGTATATATTATAAACATTCTTCATTAGTGAAACTAAGTCTTTCAAATAAAATTTAATTAGTAACTTGTTTAAAACTTTACAAATTTTACATTTTTATAATTTCAAACAATAATAAACATACCCAACCAAAACCGTTTTAATGAGGGCTAAAGTTCTCTTAACACCCTTCTAGTTTTAGTCGGTTTTAGTGAAAGGGGATGCACCTTGATAGAAAATCAATACACCAGTCGAAGCTAACATAGCAAAAGTGAAGGGGAATACTTATTAACCCATACCATAACCAGTAGCCCATACAAATATTGTTTGGTTTGTTACTAAAATAAACTTTTAACGTTCTACTGACTGATTTACCCACTATCTCTTGTATTTTGTGAGCCTTGAATGGAATTGCAACATGCGATTTCTTACTGCTTATAAGTAAAAAATTAGGTTGCAAACTAATTTGTCCCGATTTTTTTTTGTTACAGTTAATCCATTAATTATTAATTTTTACAATTTTAGTTTATCGATGTTAGTTGAGTATATTGAAACGGTCATTTTGAAGGGCAAACGCCCATGTATTAAATATCCGATCCAACAAACACGTCAGTAATACCGGCAAATCATGAAGCGCAACCGAAATATCTGGTAACATTCTTAAATTTGCCCTTCTACTAAGCAAAACGTTTTAAAAAAAAGTTTAAGAATTTTATAAAATCAGTAATCACCTAATTCTTTGGCCAATTATTGTTTTTAACAGGTAATATTATTAAATTATTATATAAGCGTATTACTGCAATTTCAAAAAGTTGCATGCTGAGAATGGCAATAAACACAGCACGAATTATTATTAATTAAATACATTAATTATTAAAATCCCCTTTAAATAAATAAAAATTCCACGACTGCTTAGCGACGGTCTGAATATTGCAGCATATTGGGTTTAACCAACGAGTATAGGAGGTGTAGAGAAGCAACGGCCTATTTTAGGTGATATGCTACATTCCAAAAGAATAAACCTGTGTGCGTTTTCTACTCTTTGATTTAATTTGTAATACTTAGCTTGAGGGTTTAAGCTCTGTAGTGTTACTCAATGTGGCACAAACCAAATAGTTTCTCAAAGTTTGAAGTTGTAAAAACAGAGTTAAGAATATTATTTAGAGTGGGATTGTTTATAGAGATTTAGGAAGGTTTATTTTTTGATAAAATGGGTGAAATTAAGCTGGAACATCATCCAGCAGATACTCAATGATTGTGGGTTCATAGAGTTAAGGCATCCTTATAATCCGACCTAGCTCCGCCAGACTTCTATTCAGAAACTTAAAAATCACCTCAGGGGAAAGCGTTTTGCATCTGATGAAGCACTTTTCACAATTGGAAAAAAGATGGAATAAGTATCTAAGCGTTGAAGGGAGTTACATAGAAAAATAAAGGGTTGTTAATGTGATACGTGATTTTCTTTCATGGCTAGGTAGATAACATAAAAATACGCCCTTCTATTATTCAAATGTGGTGCAAACCAAAGAGGTGGAAACCATAAAATCAGAGTTATGAATAATATTTTTTGAGTGGAATTGTTATTTTAAAAAAACTCCTAATATTAAACTTTCTTGGCTAACTTTAAGCATCGATTTTTTTAAAGCAAAATAAATATCTGAAAATTTTTTGTGGCCATACATTTTTACAAGGTGATTTATAAAACCCATCCATAAGGATTGGTTTTACCTAGCAGCGAGTTGTAACGTAAACCTGAATTAATTTCCATTTGTAAAACTTTTCTCTGCATAAACCAAGCAGGGAGTATTCCAGGTTCATGTCGTTATGCACTAATGGGTTCTGTACACGCACAATGACTCTCACTGTTTTCATTACTCGTATAATTCATTAGGGATTAAGAAAAAATTGTTTCCTTTATTCTGTTTTTATTTTTTTTAATCCCCAGTTTACCTATGAAGCCCCTTTGTTTAACTTTTTTCAGTTTATAAATAAACTTAGGTGTTACAACCTCATATTAATGCAAAGTTATTAATAACTAATATTATTACTGAGCCTAAATGAGTTCAAAAGTTGATTTAAACAGAATCAGCCAAGCTGGTACCAAGCTAATTCAATCTGAAAGCTAAAAAGCAAATGAAACTTTAGTTGTTCAACAATTAAAATATGGAAATAGCCAGCATTTTATTCCCATTATTATCTCACTGATCCAATTAAAACTCTTATTATTTTAGATTGTTAAAGATATTTATGAGCATTTGTTTATTTTAATTTATTTCTCCACTCCATTTGTTTCTAATTTTTGGTGAAATTCTGAAGTTGTTCAAACGTGATCTAATAGTTTAATTATTAGTATATCAGTAACAATTCCGAATCAGGAAATATTGCAAGATTACAAAATTATGTTAATTCGGTGTTTTTTCTCTAAAAACAAAAATTAAAATATTTCAACAGTTGGAAGTAGATAAAACCAGAAACAGCAACTTTATTTTTGCATATACACTGCTCACTCTTTATTTGTTTATTTGTACAATAGTTGGCCATGTTTTTAGTTTGTTATATTAGGAAATGAAATTTGGCCTACTTGGAACCGTATTTGTGCACTCAATGTGCAGTTCCCAGTTATTATTTTATTATTAACCGGCGCTTTATTGGCGAATGTTACTTAACTAAAGTTAATTTCATTTTTGGCACCTGAATAACGATTATAATTATTTTATATTATAACAAATCTGCGAAGCTGAACCGTTTGTTAAGGGTATTTACTAGCATTTGTTTATTTGGGCTTATTTTTCTATTTCATTTGTTTGAAGCTCGGTTTGAAGTGAACGTGGTTAATACGTTGATTATTAGAAAATCAGAAATAACTTTGAACCACGAAATCTTTAAATAACATCACGTTAATTCAGTGAGTTTTTTTCTCTAACAACAAAAATTAAAGTACTTCAACAGTGGGCAAAACAAGAAGAGTAATTTTTATATAAATACTGTTCACTCTTTATTTGTATCATAGTTGGCTATGTTTTTGGTTTATTCAGTTGGAAGTTTATGCAATTCTAAGTTGTTCATTTCTGTAAGTTACTAGTTAATTCAGTTCCGGGAAAGTCTTGTTTATAGCAAAAAACATGGCTTACTGCTGTCTAAAACGGTAGTGAATGCATTATAAATATCTTACTCTTACAGTATAACTAATCTGTGAAGCTTAACTTTTTTGTTAAGGATATTTATATGCATTTGTTTATTTCGGTATATTTCTCTATTTCGTTTGTTTTAATAGGTATCTTCGTTATTAGTAAATAAAAATAATTTGAAATAAAGAAATATATAAATATTTATTTATTTTTCTATTAAATATCAGCTAAAATTATGCTATCGCGTTAATTCAGTCAGTTTTTTAACAACAGAAACATCATTTATATTTTTGCACGATCCGTCAATTTGACATGTTTACTGATTTAATTATGACAATAGTAAGTTATGCTTAAAAATTACTGATCGGTAAGCATTCACTTACCGATCAGGAGGCGGTAAGTAATAAAATATGAAAATTTGAGTGTTTTTTGTCATTTTAGATAATTTTACAGTTATGACACAATTACTGTCACTTTGACAGGAACAAATTTAGATTCATTTAATTTGGTTATTGCATGGATCATGCAAAAATTGTAATAAGCATCACGGGCGTAGGTGCTACCGGTCTCGGGTAAAAAATGGAGACCTCCGCTACGCGTCGGTCTCCACACATTTACCCTCGATCGGTATAGTTTTCGCCAACGAAAATGCAAAAAAGTACGATAAGTAAACCAGTTATCCATAGAAAATTTATTAGTACGGCCCATGCCGACAAGGTGCTTGCAATCTAGTTAAGAGCCGTTTACTACTGGGTTTTACAAGGGATTATAGCTGTAAAATCTCAAGTACTTTTTTGCATTTTCGGTGGAGGCAACTATAAAACGCACCTATCGCCCTTGATACTTAAATAACTATTTTGCATATACACTGCTCACTCTTCATTTGTACAATAGTTGGTCATGGTTTTGGTTTATTTTATTGGTAAATGAAAGTTGGGCGAGTTGAAATTGTGTTTGTGCAGTTCTAAGTTACTATATTCTTGCCTTGTTTAACCAACGTTAAATTCATTTTTGTAAGTCACTAAAAATAGTTAATTCAATCCCAGGAAAAGTTTTGTTTACACCAACGAAACATGGCCTACAATGGTGTGTTTAATGCATTACATCTTATTTTATAACAAATCTGTATGAGTATTTGTTGACTTCGGTTTATTCCTTCATTCCATTTGTTTGCTTATTAGAAAATCGGTAACAAAGATATATTTAGTTAATTACAGTTAGAAGTGAATATTGCATGCTTTATTTGTACAATAGTTGACCATGGTTTTGGTTTATTATGTTGGCAAGTAAAAATTCGATGAACTTGCTTGAAACTGTATTTGCGCAATTCTTGTCTTGTTTAACTAACGTTAAATTCATTTTTGTAAGCCACCAGTTAATTCAGTCCCAGTAAAAGTCTCGTTTACACCAACCAAGCATGGTCTACTGCAGCATAAACGGGTAGCCTTGTATGATAACAAATTCATAGATACTTATGAACATTTGTTTATTTCAGTTTATTTCTCCATACCATTTGTTTGTAACGAATGTGTTTTGATACCGTGGTTATTTGTAAAATTGTAACTCAGTGTAATAGTTGACCATGGTTTTGGTTTATTATGTTGGTAAATGAAAGCTGGGAAACTTTAAACTGTACTTGTGCGGTTCTAAGTTATCATATTCTTGCCAAATGTTGTTTAATTAACGTCAAATTCATGTTTCTAGGTTACTAGTTAATTCCCTCCAAGAAAAGCCTTGTTTACACAAACAAAACATGGTCTACTGGGTTCTAAAAGGGTAGTGAATGCATTATATCTCATTTTATAATAAATCTGCAAAGCTTAACTGTTTTGTTAAGGATATTTATAGGCATTTGTTTATGTCGGTTTATTGCTCTATTCTCTTTGATTGTAATGAACTTGTTTTAATACACTTGCTATTAGTAAATAAAAATAATTTTGAATAAAGAAATATTATGTTAATCCAATCAGTGTTTTCTCTAACAACAAAAATTAAAGTACTTCAAAAGCTAGAAGTGGATGAAACCAGAAACAGCAATTTTCTTTATAAATTATTTGTGCAATAGTTATATTATTATTAACCGGCTCGTTCTTACCAAATGTTGCTTAACTAATATTACAATTATTTATTTAAGTTATTAGTTAATTCAGCCATGTTTACACCAACAAAACATGGCCTACTGCAGTCTAAAAGAATTATGAACGGATTATACCTTTTTCAAACAAAACCTCTTTCGTCAGAGATATTTATGAGCATTTGTTTATATCGGCTTATTTCGTTATTCCATGGGTTTGTAATAAACGTCTTTTAATACCTTGGCTATTAGTTGGTAAATACAAATAATTTTGAAAAAGAAATATTTAAATATTATGAGTTAAAATTATGCTATCTCGTTAATTCAGTCGGGTTTTTCTCCAACAAGAATTAAAGAAGTGGATGAAACCAGAAACAGCAATTTTTGTTTACGAATTGTTTGTACAATAGTTGCCTTAGTTAGCCATGTTTTTGGTTTAATCTGTTGGTAAGTGAAAGTTCAGCGACTTAAAACTTTAGTTCTACAATTCCACGTTATTATATTATTATTAATCGGCACTTTCTTGCCAAATGTTGCTTAACTAACGTTAAATTCATTTAGGATATAAGTTATTGGTTAATTCAGTCCCAGGAAAAGCCTTGTTTACACCAACGAAACATGGCCTACTATGTTTAAATAAATATTATAACAAGTGTGTGAAGCTTAACTGTTTTGTTAAAAGATATTTATGGGCATTTGCTTATTTCGGTTTAGTTCTCCATTCCAATTGTTTGTCATGAACGTGTTTTAATACCTTGATTATTAGCAAATTAGTTAGGTATAATTTTGAATCAAGAAATTATTTAAATATTACCAGCTACAATTACTTGAAACTGCATGTGTGTAGTTCTAAGTTATCATTTTATTATTAACCGGCGCTTTCTAGCCAAATGTTGCTTCACTAACGTTGATTTAATTTTTACAAGCTACTAGTTAATTTAATCCCAGGAAGAATCTTATTTACACCAACAAAACATGGCCTACTGCAATCTAAAAGGGTTATGAAGGCATTATATCTTTATAAGCATTTGTTTTTTCGGTTTATTTCTTTATTCCATGGATTAGTAATTAACGTTTTTTAATACCTTGGTTATTACGTTATTAGTAATTCAGTAATAATTTTGAATTAAGAAATATTTAGATAAATATATTAACTAAAATTGTGCTATCACGTTAATTCAGTCAGTTTTTTTCTCTAAAAGTAAATGTTAACTTGTTAAAGTACTTCAACAGTCAGAAATGGATAAAAACAGAAACAATTATTTTTTTGCTTATACACTATTTGTACAATAGTTGGCTATGTTTTTCGTTTATTATATTGGCAAATGAAAATTAGGCGACTTGAAACTGCATTTATGTAGTTCTAAGTTATTGTTTTATTATTAACCGGAGGTTTGTTTCCAAAGGTTGCTTAACAAACGCCGATTTCATTTTTATAAGTTGTAAGAGTCTTGTTTAGATCAACAAAACATGGCCTACTGCGGTCTAAAAGGGTTGTGAACGCATTATATCTTATTTTATTAAAATCTACGAAGTTTAACTTAGGACAAAACATTTGTTGAATTAACGAAAGATTAAAGTTGGCAAAAGGACATCAATTTTTATTTCCCAATGTATTTTTTGCCATGTGAATTTGAAATTAGATTCGATATTGTTCATTTTGACGAATGCTTAACTTGACGTAGGTACTTAGTTAAATCATGTTTGTACGGGTTGCCTTTCGCTTTTTAGATATTGTGTAATTAAATTTCTAAATATTACATTAAATATTCTGTCTAGTAAATTCTGAGGATGCCGTAGAATTTTACAATAAATTTTATATCAATTAAATTCAGTTACTCTGTGATCTAATTGTAATATCGCGTTTTAAATTATATAAATATATTTCTTCTCTTTTGATGAAAGTGATATAAATTGTTATCTCTATTAAAATTCGCACTCTATCGTTACGTATCGCTGGTAATTCGTAAGGGCTACCTGAAATTGACGTGCAATTTTGATAAGTCTAATCTACTTTGATCTTTGATAAACATACCAAATCTGTTGTGTTAGTATAAACAGGAATTAGCAAATAATTTGGATTGCAACAAATCAAAATAATAAAATCGCTGTACAGTTACAAAAAAAACTGCAAAAATATACAAAATGTATGTTTATTAAAAATAACAAAAAATAACAGCTTAAAATTAGAGCAGAAACTAGAGAAAACTGTTAAAAATTGGCTAATTAATTCTGCAACGTTCTAATTAATTAAATAAACAACCATGCACAACCGGCAATGCTGCAATCTTATTAAATTATCAGCTAATAATACCCGATGTAAATTCATATTTTGTAATTTGTTTATTTGGATACATTTTTGATTAAATTTGTTTGAGATTTCAATTATTCAGTTATATATTAATTTTGTAATACTTGTGTTAAAGTTTTAGTTCTGAATACTAAAAGTAAATTTTCAGACGATAAAAATATTTTGAAAAAATTTGTGCGCATTGGTACTTGGTTCGAAAATATAGGTGACCGCTGTATACCTCGTCTTAGCGCGACTTCGTGTAATGAAATAACTGTAAATGAAAGTACGTAGCATTTTAATTTATTATGCAAATCGTAACACGTTTGGATATACATAAATGGAAGCTGTCGGTCAAATTAAACGATTATTTTACAATTGAAATTATGGAAGTAATAAATTATTATCTAATCTGACGGGGAAAGTACGTCAATCGATCAAGAATGCTATGAAGCAACCACCGCGTTATGTGGTTGTAAAAATGTCAAAATTTCTAATTATTGTAAAACAAAAGTAAAAATGATAGAAATTAAAAAAATTTCTATTCCGTAACGCAAACTTCCGCTTACCTGCCAGGTAAAAACAGGTAGGTATCCGCAACTCAATAATACCAAACAGGTTCGAGGAACCTGTGCATGACACTATAGAAAAAAACACCTCACAACCACACTAAATGCATTCCGTACATGAAAAACATTCAACTTGTAAAAAATTCAATAATCGAACACACATTTCATCCACCAAAAAAAAACTTAATTCCACCCCCGCTCACACAGAGTGCGTTTCTTTGCAAATGGCGGCCCGACAACCTCTCTCCGCGAAATCCCGTTCGAATCTGCTTCTGGTTTCGATGGACAAGCATGGACACCATGTAGACAAAGAGGGGAACACTCTTATCACAGATCAATATGCTGGAGAGAGAGACAGTTCTACTGGAAAAGAATAGCTTTATTTCCTAACAAAGCGCCGCCACGCGCTAGTCTCTTACGTCACACCAAAACACCTACCATTTACTACACTTTACTTTTCTACTTACCTCTTCGAGTAATACAGAAATGCTGTTGAAGTTGAACTATTTACACCTTCGTCAGATACCACCTTCCTTTTTCTCGCTACGGTTTTTAGGACCTTAACGATAAGAAGATGATTTTTTTAAATTACTGTATTACAGATTTAAACTTTAACAAGCAGGTAAAAAGGCGAATTTTCAATAACGTTTATATCCCAAAACTTCCACCTTTCTAAGACTTAAAATAACAAATGAAAAACTGATTAAAAAACCCTTGAAATTGGATTCCAGATTTGCATTTAAAATCCGAAATTTAAAGACGTCCGAATCTCAAATTTCAGGTACAATACTCCAAGGAACGTCTGATATTTCAAATTGATTCGAATAAAATAACAAAAAAGAAACGAATTTAAAAAACATGAACAGAATTAGAACATTGAATTTAAAAATTTGCGAGCTCGATTTACCCTGATTTTTTTCGTAATTTTTTGATCGGATTGTATAATTTGTCTTCAAAATGCGAATCTCGAATCCAATTTCCAAGGAGCTTTTTTCGTGAAAGTCGTTCAGATTTCAATTTCAGGTTTAGATATCCAGCCATACACTCCAAGAAATGCTTCAGATTCCAATCGATTTTTTTAGCAAAAAACATACATTTGAATAATGAGACTCCTACCAAAGCTTAGGTATATGTACGTATTTGGAAGTTTTCAGAAACTTATAAATTCGAATATCGAACATAGAAAATTCAAATCTTTAAATTTGAATTGAGGAAGCTCATTTCTGAATCCAAACTTGACCTGAATATTCGATGTTCAGTCTTAAAATCTGAAACTAAATTGTTCTGATTTAATTTTTAATCTTTGAAATCAAAATGATTTTGTCAGGTTGGACGTTCAGATCTTATATTTCAGAGTTAAATATTTATATAATATATTTCAAGAAATGTCTGACATTTGAAATCCAGATGAGTGACTTGATTTTCTAATAGATTTTAGTAAGTTTGAATTTTTTAAACCAATAAACATTATATACATTTATATATTTTAAGAAAGGTTTGAATATCAAATATACTAAATCTTCAAATTTGTTTGGAAAAGTTCATTTTTGATTCCAAACTTGGAGTTCGATTGTTTACTTAAATAGTCTCAATCCTCAGTTTTAAATCGTCTCTGTCTCTCTCTCTCTTTCTACGGTTTTTAAGACTTTATTGACTAAAATAATTTTTTTTAAACTACTAAAATAAATTTTAAAACTTTGACAACCAATAAAAAGACTAATTTTCAACAACAACACAAGGCGTTTGAAGTCCCAAACCTTCCATATTTTTGAGGCTTTTAAAATGACAGAAGAGAAACTGATTAAAACTAATAGAATTCGAACATCGAATCTAAAAAAATTAAAAAATTCAACCCACGAATTTGAACTCAAGATTTGCATTTTCGGATCCAAACTCGAAAGTATGATTTCAGACACCTTTTTTTTTAATTTCACCCAGATTTTCTTGGCAATTTTTCGATTCGATTCGATATATTATCGTCTACGAAATGTGAATCTCAAATTCAATTTTCGAGAGCGAATTAACCCTTTCGGTAAAAGACGTTCAGATCACAAATTTCAGGTTTAAATATTCAGCCATACATTCCAAGAAACGTCTGATATTTCATATCAATTCTAATAAAATAACAAAAGAGAAACGGATTAAAAAAACCGAAAGAATTGAATCTAAAAAATTAACTCTCGAATTGAAATTCGAAATTTGAAAGTTCGATTTTAGACCTTTTTTTAAAGTTCCCCCTGATTTTCAACTTCGTAATTTGTCAATTCGATTCTGAATTTCGTTTGCCAAATGCGAATCCCGAATCTAACTTCCAAGAGCAAAGTAACCCTTTCAGTAGAAGAGGTGCAGATCTCAAATTTCAGGTTAGATGTTCAGCTATACCTTACAAGAAATGCTTAATATCTAGATGACTGGGTTGAGATTCGAATTTAAATTTCGAATCCTTTTTTAGTATTTGGAAGTTTTCAGAATTTATAAATTCAAAAATCGAGTCTACAAACTTCGAATCTCCGAATTAGAATTGTGGAAGCTTATTTATGAATCCAAGTTTGATCTGAATATTCAGTCTTAAAATCTTAAACTAAATCGCGCTAAATGCGCGTTAATCTTTATTTAAAAAATGTACTCAAAAATTAACATTTTGAGTAGAAAATCAAGATAATTTTGTCAGGTCGAACGTTCAGATTTTAAATTTCAGGTTTAAATATTTCAAATTAAGATTAGTGGTTTGATTTTCGAGTCTTTTTTTTAGTAAAGATTTTCAAGCGTAAACATACATTCAAACCTCTCTATTGCCGAGATTAAAATTTATTGTAGAGATTCTCTCAAACCTCCTACATTTTTTGAATGTTTTCATAAACCTCCAAACTTTGAATGTCGAATTTACAAGATTCGAATTTGGATTCGGGAAGCTCATTTCTGAATTTAAACTTGGTGTTCGATTTTTGAGTTAAATATTTCAATCTGCAGTTTTAATTTATTTCAAGTATTTATCAAGTTAACTTGAAAATTAGCATTTCGAGTTGAAAATCCAAATAATTTTGTCAAGTTGAACGTTCAAACATACAGTCAAATTTGTATTGTCGAGATTCGAATCTGTTGTAAATTTGAAACCTCAAATCTCATACATATTTGGATGTTTTCAGAAACCTTCTGACTTTATCGAATCTCGAGAATTCGAACCTCTGAATTTAAATCCGGGAAGCTCATTTTTGAAACCAAACTTGGAGTTCGATGGTTCGATTCTTGACTTAAATATTTAATTCTCAGTAATGTTTTATCTTTAACCCTTAAATTTGATTAGTTAGCAGATGTACGAAATGTTAATTTTCGAGTCGAATATCCAAACTAATTTTATCAGATTGAACGTTCAGATCTCATATTTCAGTTCCTAATATTCAGATATATTTCAGCAACCTTTAGCTTCGACTATTTCGCTGATTTACAAAGTCACAAAGTGTTAATTTTCGACTCGAAAACCAAAATAATTTTGTCAAGTTAAACGTTTAGATATCTTCACTTCGGGTGTGAATATCGTCATAAACTACAAGAAGGGCCTCTTGCTACAAATATATAGATGATGACTGAATTGAGATCGTTCGAATTTTGAATGTTTTCGCTTTTAGTGAAAATTTGAGTTACAAGAGTAAATTCGAATCTCTGCTGTAAAGATTCGAATTGCAACGAAGGACTCAGCCCTGAATTCCACCTGTTTATTCTGTATACTAGTTATATTTAAATGTTTTCAAAAGTTCCCAAAATTGGAATATGGAAAAAATTTAAGCCTTGACATTTGGATTTGAGACACATTTCCAAATCTAGGCCTGAGGTTCACAATATGTAATTCGATCCTTGCTTCGGCTACTCAATGTTTAGTCGTCTAAACTTGAGATTTTGAATATTTGTGCTTTAATCTTCAACATTTAGATTCGGCTATCTCGCAGATGTATGAAATGTTATTCGAGTCGAATGTCCAAAATAATTTTGTTAGGTTGAATGTGTAGATCTCTTAAATTTTGTAAACGTCGCCACCTGTTACAAATACGGATGATGACTGAATTAAAATCGAATTCAAATTTAATGTTTCTCGTTTTTAGTGAAGATTCGGGCCGCCAGTTTAATTATTCGAATCCCTGCTATAAAAAAATCGAATCTCAACGTCCGCCTCAAACCTAAATTCCATTTACCTATTTTAGTATTTAAATATTTTAATCTAAAATTTGAATATCGAATCTAAAAAATTCGGCCTTTCATATTTGGATTTGAGGCTCACATTTTCCAATCTAGGCTCGAGGTTATTAACAATAGCATGCAATTCAACGTTTAGTCGTCTAAACTTTAGATTCGATTTTTGACATATACGAAATATGAATTTGATTGATTAATTAATCAAATTAGTTACTAATTAATTAATCAAATTAATTAAGCAAATTAATCAATCTAAGCTCGGATTATTTCACCCAGGTTGAATGTTTCGATTTCTGTCTTCAGGTTTGAATATTTAATGATAGGTAAACTTTAAGAACAGTCTGATATTTCAAATTTAGATGGTTGGATTGAGATTGAAATTTGAATTTCGATCCTTCTCTTAGTAAAGATTAGTTGCATGCTTCATATTCGAATTCTGCAGATCGGATTCGAACTTGAATTCCGTCAACAACCCACACATATTTGGGTACCTATTTAAAAAACAGCGATAGCAATATAATCCAAATATTTTTTTCTCCTGCGAAGTCATCCAAAAAGATCAAATTTTTTAAATGAAAACTTATTCTTTTAAAAATAAATATGTAGGTACTCAAATTTTTATGTTTACATTTTAATTAAATTCTTCACTTTTTTAAAGAAACTGTCGTAAGTTTTGCTTAATGATTCGAAATTATTTAAATTTATCTTGTGATATTTGAATTTCGGCTTGAAATGTTGAAATCTGAATTGTTTCACTCATTTATGGTTAAGATTTCAATCCATACACGAGAACCTCCGAGCAAACACTCAAATTGTGAGCTTTAAACTTTAAACTGAATTAATTTCACATTGTGCTTTATGTTGGTACAATATTAAAAATTTTCGAAAACAGTTCAAATGAAATTAAACCCTGAAATCTGAATCGTTTTAGTGATCCATTCTTGAGATTTCAATCAACACAAGAGAACCCCAGAACAGAAACCCGAATTATGAGCTCTAAATTGGATTAACAACGAAATAAGTGACAACAGTTTGATTGAGATTAAGGCCTGAAATCTAAATCATTTTAGTATTTTATTCTTAAGATTTAAATCCAGGAACCTCCGAATAGAAACTCAAATTGTGAGCTTTAAACTGAATTAATTTCAGAGGCGAAACCTGATTCAAATCAAAATTCGAACCAATTGTACCTT
Source organism: Melanotus villosus (assembly GCA_963082815.1). Classification (NCBI taxonomy): domain Eukaryota; kingdom Metazoa; phylum Arthropoda; class Insecta; order Coleoptera; family Elateridae; genus Melanotus; species Melanotus villosus. The sequence continues at coordinate 14,705,307 of OY720423.1, forward strand.
ATGTTGGCAAAATACATATTAAAAATTTTCGAGGACAGTTCGGACGCGATTATAACTGGCACATACCGAGAAATCCATAATGTTTAAAATGGACTTTTAAAGCATACCAATTTAAAGCTCGTACTTATGTAATAAGCAATCATAAAAAAATCCATCAGAGAAACTTCGTTAATTTTTGAAGTTTTAAATTTGTTTCCTCAATAGGTAATAAATACGAGTAATTTCTACGCATAAGAGTGTATTAATAAAAGTGTTGTCAAAGCAAAAATCTAGTAGGTTATTAAGGGATGAAAAGAACGACCCTTAAATAATTCAGGACAATAATCAGATATGCACCGAAGCCCAAAAAATTGACAGACGAGGCGTCGGTCAGGCTTGGACGGCGGACGTCACTCTAAGGTAAAGTTGGCGCCTCATGAAGAATGCTTTACTTGGTCGATAGAGACGGCGAGGCGTTTTATATTGCTACAACCCTTAAACTATTAATTATCCTCATTTAGGTGACATATCGGACAAAAGGATAATTAAAACCTTGTATTGTTTCCTTAAAAATACGAGTAGAAATACTACACAAAAAACAGTGGATTTTCATAAAGAACGCCGATTTTTCTTTTTATAAACAATATCTAAAGACAGTAAGGAAACAGATTGTGATAATTTGGCACAATAACTGAAAATGTAAATTAAAGTTATTTTTAGATTGGTGTTCTTTATTTACCTGTTGAAACTTGCCTGTAAGCTAACAAGGGATTTTACCTGAATATTGTAAACACACAATAGAAAATGGCAATAAACCCCAAACACGTCTAACTTTTCAATACGTTTCGCTCAGAATCTTACTTACATAAAATCGGGCACAATAATAACATGGAAAAGGTACGAAACTGTTGAAATTTAGTTACGGTTTTCAGTTAAATATCGTTCTTTATTGCATTATGGCCCTTCTTAAAAGGGAGTTAAGCCGAGTTAACAAAGCCGCTCTGAGAACACCTGCAAAGTTTTGAAGCCAACACGGGATTTGCAATTTTAAAATTTGTCAATAATTGTTAATCTTTATTGCAGCTTTTGGGGATTTTGAAGCCTTGCCAGTGAATTTTTTCACTAATCTTTATGTTTAATTACTGCTCTTTGTCCAGTTTTGGAATAGCAAAAGCATTACCTAAAATTCGAGCAGACTGAAATAAAGCTTTAGTACGCCTTTATCGCCGGACTTTTTAATTTTTAATGGGACCATGGTTAGCCATAGAAAATCAGCTGATTTAAGTAGATAACATTTTGACGTACGTGAAATTGGCTGGCAAGCAACGTTATTTATTGTTAGGTTTTAGTTTCTTAAAAGTATGTTGCCAAATGTTCTTTACAACAATTGATTCTTGGCACCCACAAGCCTAGATTTCGCTTAATAAATAAATAATCATTGTTTTATTCTGTCAAAGCAAACCCAAAATGCTTTAACTTTGTTTATTAATTGTGCAACATCTAGGCTTTAAATTACATTAATAATAATTTGTTTAATTTTATTGTGATTCAGAACAGTGGATTGAAATTTAGTGACAAAAATATGACGGTGACAGATGTTAGCAACATAGAAACTCTGCATTGTTTGTTTAATTGCTCATTTTTATTATAATCAAGAGCCTTTAGCCTTTTAAAATCGAATAGTTAATATTTTGAATATTTGGCGTAATTATGACAATTAAGGCCCAATAAAACTTTAGAAGTTAGCAATTTTAAAACAAAATTAGCTTAAAAAATGAATGGTAAAATTATGAAGTAGATGGGCTTTAAACAATTTAAATTGTTGCGAATAGGATGAAAAACAAAGGGTAATTTAACACTAAATTGTTGCGAATAGGTTGAAAAACAAGGGGTAATTTAACATTACAAATAAACAAACAAATCGCCAAATTAATTAATTATTTAATTTCAGTCCAGAAAAGTTACCTAAACCGACAGGAACTTTTAACAATTTAAATTGTTACGAAGAAGACGAAAAACAAGAGGAATTGAACGCTGCAAATAAACAAACAAATGGGCAAATTAATCAATTAATTTCAGACCAGAAAAGTTACTACCTGAACCCCTAAACTGACACACAACTTTAAACAATTTAAATTGTTACAAAGAGGGTGAAAAATAAGAAGAAATTTTAAACTGCAGATAAACAAACAAAAAATTGCCAAATTAATCAATTAATTTCAGCCCAGAAAAGTTACCTAAACCGACAGAAATTTTAAATAATTTAAATTGTTATGAAGATGGAGAAAAGCAAGGGGAAATTTAACACTGCAAACAAACAAAAAAATTGCCAAATTAATCAATTAATTTCAGCCCCGAAAAGTTACTTACTACGTGACGCCCTAAACTAACAGAAACCTTTAAACAATTAAATTGTTACAAAGAAACTGAAAATCAAGGGGGTATTTAACACTACAAATAAACAAACGAATAGCTAAATTGATAAATTAATTTCAGCCCAGAAAAGTCACTTCCTGAAGCCCAAACTGACAGAAACCTTTAAACAATTTAACTTGTTACAAAGAAAGTGAAAAACAAAGGCGGATTTAACACTGCAAATAAAAAAACAAATGGCCAAATTAACCAAATATTTTTTTCAGAAAAGTTACTACCTGAGGCCCGAAACTGATACAAACTTTTGTTAAAGAGAATGAAAAATAAGGGAGAATTTAACACTGCAAATAAACAAACAAAAAATGGCCAAATTAGTCAATTAATTTCAGTCTAGAAAAGTCTAAATCGACCGAAATTTTTAAACACTTTAATTTGTTACAAAAAGAGGGTGGAAAACAAAAGGGAACTTAACATTGCAAATAAACAAACATATGGCAAAACTTAATAGAAACGTTTAAACAATTTACATTGTTGCAAAGAGGGTGAAAAACAAGGGAAAATTTTACACTGTAAATAAACAAATAGTCAAATTAATAAATTAATTTCAGCCCAGAAATGTTATTACAGACAACTTTAATAATTTAAATTGTTGCAAACAGTGTAAAAACAAGGTAAATTTAACACTGCAAATAAACAAACAAATAACCAAATTAATAAATTAATTTCAGTTCAGGAAAGTTACTATCTGCAGCCCTAAACTGACAGGATCCTTTAAACAATTTAAATTTAAATTGTTACAAAGGGTGAAAAACAAGGAGGAATTTAATACTGCAAATAAACAAACAAATGGTCAAATTAATCAATTAATTTCAGCACAGAAAAGTTATCATCTGAATCCGCAAACTGACAGACAACTTTAAACAATTTAAATTGTAAAAACAAGGGGGAATTTAATATTGCAAATTAATAAACTATTGGCCAGATTAATCAAATAATCTCAACCTAAACCCTTTAAATAATTTAAATTAAATTATACATATTAACAATTTGTGGCCAACTTTGTCCAAATACAGATGAAACGGACTATAATTATTATTTGAAATTTTCAGAAACTGTGAATTTTGAACACAACCCCTGTGTAGCTAAAGCGTTTCACCTAAACAAACGTCGAGGAAAATAGGTTCCCATATATTTTACAAACCCTAATCCATTTACAGAGCCACCTTTTTATTTATACAAAAGAATTGACCACCAAGTAGTAAAGGCAGGTAGAAGGGCCTATGACTCATGTTCGACCACATGTCAGGTGCAGCAGAAAGTAACATTGAGTTTCTTGAGGTACCTTTTCAAGGTTAATATCAAATAAAAACCCATTAATGTAATAGCTGGATGTGCTATATTTACTTCTATTTAACCTTTTACTGCTGCAACTTGAACTGAAAACAAGTTATAACGTTAGATGTTCAGATAACAGGTGTATATTGAAGCGTTAGATTGGACGGCAGTAAAACTTCGTTTGTTTATAGATTTATTATTATTATTGAATTACGGAGTGACTCACACCCTGTAGAATTTTTTAAGTAAGCAAATCGAACGTCTAAAGTTCAGTTTAATAAACTAGATATGCAACTAGTATTTTTTTTGCTGAAACTTGTTCAATTCATAAATTTTATAGCTTTCAAAATCTCACGACTTTTACACAATTTTCAGTTGCTGCTGGGTATCTCAAATTCAGACTACCTACTTCGGTTCTCTTTTTAGTGTAAAACTCATAAATTTTCTCTAAGAATCATTTAATCAGTTAATCGTTATTTTATTACACAACACTTTCAAAAAGTAGGATTGCCCTGAATTCTTGGACGTTAAATTAGATCATTCCATTTACAACCCCTTTAACGAGAAGATTTATTCGTTAAACTAGAAAGAATAAGAATCTCATTGATGAAAGTCAGAATTCTATTTTAAAACTAGGAAGACGCGTTGGTCTGAACGTCATCTTAAAAATTGCGTAGTTCTCATCGATCCTGGGCTTATGCGGAGCAAATTCCAGGAAGTCCAGGGATCCAATGAGGGAAAATGTCGGAGGGCCACGGTCTTCGATCGTGTTACGTTACCCCAAATTGCGTTTCACTCCGTCGACGTCGGGACGCTCTTTTACGCCTGCGTCACCGTCGAAATTCGTTTGTATAATCGGGGAGTGAGTAGAATGCCAATCATACTGAAAATTTCTTAGAAATGTTGCGTAACCCCAAAATGAGTCGTTCTCCGAATTTTCTTTGGTATGCGTCTGTCTGCTTGTTCGAAAATCAAGCAAAATAAGAAATTCTCTCAGAATGTGATTGTTCGGTATGAAATCTCCGGCAGTGAAATTTTGGAAATTCAACTTGTGCTTTTAAATCAAAATTCGAATTATTTTTTGAATCAAAATTTTTGAAGTTAAAAATTGCTGAATCCCAATTCGGAATCAAAGTCATAAATCAAAAAATGTTCTTAACTTAATTTGAGAATTGGTAATAAGGGTCTGAAGACTTAAAATTGGGATTCTAAAAAGTCTTCGAAGGTGCTTTGGAACTTTTATACCTTAGGTCCGAGTTCAAACATTTACAGGTTTCAGGATTCCAGCGCCCTCTTTCCGCATATATGTAAGAATTACCAAGCCATTACATAGTACAGGGAGAACAAATTAAATAAAAAATTCGGCATTTTTCGTATATTTGCAATAAAATTAATCCGGAAAGTTTTTGAAAATGTGCTCTTTGCCAGCCTTCCTTTGTTAGTTCAAGAATTTAACAAATCATAACTTTGTTTAAGTCAAAATGTTTATAATTTTTTGATTTTTTAAGTATGATTGTCTTCAAAAATGAGAAAACCATAGGGTTACGTGTAACAAAAAATCCAAAAATTAGTCATGAGGAGCCATGTTTCTGAACCTATTTACTACTATGTACTTACTTTAGGTGTTACTTTATTGTTATGTACATTTTAAAGTTATTTGTTGGTTTTTAGTCAAACAAATGTCGGTATTTAAGGAAATTATATAATCAGTTTTGTATAGTAACAATCACAGATTACTAATGACATTTTGTAATATGTTCTTAAATAAAAAGCATGTGAAAGCGAAGGAACTAATTATCGAGTTTACTAAAAAATACCCTTCTTTGTTGTTCACGAAATCTGTAACAGTTGAAGTACCTAGTTATAATAAATTGTATTACAGTTAGTTATCTTACTCAACATTTAACTTCGATATTTTCTTATTAAGACCATAATATTCCAGTTTTATCGATTTATTATGTATTTAGTATTTATCTTTGGAAATTTCCTTATTTAAGGTCTTAATTTCTTGTGGATTTGTATTTTTTTTTTCTCTTCTTAGTAGTTGTCTTTTCTGTATTTTCAGTTTTGTTTCTGTACTAATTTTTTCTCTTCGTTTCTGTCTTTAGGACAGAATTCTTTGGGATTATGTGATTGTGTTTGTTATTATCTTTTCAAGTTCGTTGATGTCATCGGCACTCGGGTTATTTTGCAGGATACTGGTGATATATTTTTCCAATTCAGCTTCTTCTTGTGGATGCATCCATGGAATTATGTGTGTATATTTCGATAGTACCTAGCTCTTGACATTCCAAAGCTGCTCAACACTGTTACGTCTTTGAAGATGTTCTTCTCCGTCTGTTATAAAGGCATCAAAAAAGGTCTAAGGAAAGTTAAGAACGAAAAAGTAACTCGAATTACTCAAACCATCGAAGAAAGTAAAAATATGAAAATAATGAAAAGAACAATTGCAGAGGGAAAAGGAGACATTTTCAAACTCAAAGTCGAAACAACATAATATCAGACAGAAAAGAACTAATACACACAGTAAAATTCTACGAAACACTCTACATGAATCAAACAATTGCAAAACCTAGACATTTTTCAGAGAATACGAAGACATTCCAGGCATTACAAAAGAGGAAATCCGCCACGCTTTCAAAAAAATGAAAAAATATAAAGTACCGGGAGAAGATGGAGTCGTCATAGAAGCAGTAACACTAGACGGAGATATATTATTGAGTAAAATTCAGTCATTCTTCAATTTGTGTCTCTCCATGCAAATGGAACAACTCAATCACAATCCTGTTCTTTAAAAAAGGAGATAGTACAAATCTCGAGAATTACAGACCCATCAGCATCAGCCTACTCAACCACCTATATAAGTTGTACATCCGAATATTAACAAATAGACTGGAGCGGAAATTTGACTTCTACCAACCGAAAGAACAGGCTGGATTCCGTACTGGATATGGAACAAACGACAATCTGTAATGTATAATGTATGAAGAGACCATAACAGACCTTTGGCGCTCATCTTCGTTGAGCTTCACAAAGGCTTCAACAACAGTTGAACTACCTGCTATCTTAGAGACCCTGAAAGAGTGGCGAATTGACCACAGATACTCAACTATCATTCAAAACATATATGAAAACGCAACAAAAACAGCGAGAATACAGGACACAACAAAAAAAATACAAATTAAACAGGCCGAAACTTTTCACAGCAGTTCTAGAACACGCTTCCAAATGATGAAATGGGAAGAAAAAGGCATGGGAAATATTGATGGAAAAACTCTTAGCCACCTCCATTTCGCCGATGATATTGTCCTTATAGCAGACAATTTAAAAAATATTAGAGATATGTTATGTGACCTCTGAGAAGCTGTACATAAAGTGGGTCTGAATATGAATTCTACAAAAACGAAAATGATGCCCAACCTCGTACCTAGCCAGCTAATAGAAGTAGATATGGTTGAGAAATACATGTACCTTGGCCACGAACTAAAAATAAATAGGGACAACCAAACAGCTGAATTAACAAGAATAACATTCGGCTGGGCACTATACGGTAAGCTCCGTGACATATTCAAGACCAACATGCCCATCGCCCTAAAAAGAAGAGCTTTCAACCAGCTTTACCGGTAGGTACTTAGTATGGTGCAGAAACCCTAACCCTCACCAGAATATCATCAATGAAACTTCAGAGAACACAACGAAAAATGAAAAGACCAGGGATCAGGTTAGAAATGAAGAAATTCGCAGAAGAACGGGCGTAGAAGACATCATAAAACGCAGTGCTGCCACAGCGAAATAGAATTGGACAGGGCATATAGCGACGCAAGATGACAGTAGCAGGACAAAGAAACTTCTTAAATGGCGTCTGAGAACTGATAAAAGAAACCAGAGAAGACCTTCCACATAGCGGACTGCCTATGCCAAAAGGATATGTACGAACTAGATAGCACCTGCTCGGGATGGGGAAAACTGGAAGCGTCTGGAGGAGGCCTATGTCCAATAGAAGACAAGATAAAGCTGAATGATGGCGATGATTTATTTATCTGTCTTTGTTTACAAATTTATACATAAAAACAAGAAGTTTCTACATAATTAATATACTAGGTGTTCAGCGAGGAATGGGACAGCACGATATCTCGGGATCGAATGCAGATTTTAAAATTCTGGAAACTTTGTTATAAATGACCGTTAGGGGGAGATATTTCATGGTAAAAAACTTTTTAATTAAATGCGTCACCGTTATTAGGTGGCGCTACCTACTTTTTATTCGATTTTTGGAATCTGCAACACATTTGTGATGACTTTCCATATAACTGCTACCAACCTATGTGTTGTACTTTTCGAGAAACTATTTTTTATAAATTTAAGACGAAGATGTAAAAGATTGTATTCTGTAGAGATAAAAATTTACCATGAAATATCTGCCCCTAATGGACATTTACAACAAAGTTTTCAGAATTTTAAAATTTGTATGGTAACTACTACATCCAGCAGACTTGATCCTTGCACTGAGTTCTTCTTTCATGCTGTCAGTGATATCCAGTTGCTTGCTTAGGTAGCAGAATGCATTTACTTGTTGTGTATTCATTTATTTGTAGCAGTTGATCCGTAAGTCTATGTTTCAATGCTGTTGCCATACTTATTGATTATATGAACGGGTTATAAATATCAATATCGAATTCTTTACTTTTTTCAAATATTTGCCTCATCGTGTGTATACTGTCTATCGTAGGCCGATCTTTTCTAAATCCATTCTGCTGCTCTCCTAAGATTTTCTCTGTGTAATTCGATAACCTGTTGTGGATAATATCTTATAAATTACGCTTAGTAGGGTTATACCTCTATAGTTTTTAGGTTTATCTTTGTTCCCTTTTTTAAATATGGGAATTATTATTCCTTTTTTCCAATCCTTGGGCATTTTTCCTTCGTGCCATACTTTTATAATTAATTGGTGGATTTTTCTTTTGAGCTGGTCTCCCACGTATTTTAGCATTTTCCCAATCACCTCGTCAGGACCCGCTGCGTTTCCATTTTTCAAATTGACACAAACTAAGCCCTGTGGTTGTTAACGGGCGCTGTATTCGGGACGGTACGACGAGGGCGCACGACGTCAGGGGCTAGCGGCGACGACGGAGAACCTGGGCCTTGATCTGGCGAGAAGTGTGCCGAAGGTGGTAAGATGACGGAGTCAAGTGACGTGGGGGATGGTGTGACCTCAGCAGTAGAGGACGGCGTTAGCGATTCCAGCGGAGTGCGGAGGTGGCTGGGAACGAGCGCGGCGTTAGCGGCGATGAGTGGATCCAACGGAGTGTGTAGGTGCGTTCAATTTCTTTACGTGTTTCTCTTGGTAATTCCTTGAAATTTTTTCTTTCATTGTTATCATTATATGTGAAGCTTTGACAGGTCTTAGGCCCATTGTTTTAAGATATCTCTCCACTGCTTCCTGTCCATAGCCTTCGTTTCCCAATCGGCGATTCCTTTTTCACGAAGGTCTCCAAAACTGCATCTCTCCATCTCTTTTTGGGCCTGCCCTTCCTTCTTGGCCTATCTATCTCTTCGCTCAGCACCATTTTGGTTGTTTTTCCTTGCGGTAGCCTGTGAATGTGTCCCATACATCTTAGCCGCTGTAGCCGGATGAACTGTGTTGCTTGCGGCTCTTCATATAGGTGCATTATATCTCCATTTCTTTTTCTTTGCCATACTCCTCCCACCTTCACACCCCCAAAGATTCACCGGAGTATTCTTCTCTACCGTGCTTCGATCCTCCTTTGGTCTACTTTCTTCTTCTAGCGTAAATTGCTGGACGCACCAAAAAGTTTATGGCCGAGCGAACGAAGTGAGCGAGGCCAATAAATTTGGCAAGTCCATAAAGCCTAATTATGTACGAATTACATACAAAGTTTTATGTTCAGCTGCATATCAAAAAATTTACTTTTAAATTAATTTCAGGTTAAAATGTGTTTTATAGCTCTAGCCTCTTGCAGGGTGCTGTATTGAATAATCACCTAGTTACCAGGTTGTTTAACAAACAGAAGCAACCAATCAACGGTCGTTCTACTTAGCACCGGCCGTTTTACTTTATCAGCAACCAATCAACGGTCGTTCTACTTAGCACCGGCCGTTTTACTTTATCAGCAACCAATCAACGGTCGTTCTACTTAGCACCGGCCGTTTTACTTTATCATTATGGTGCTAGTCCGATAAATGATATAATTATGGCCTCTAAACAGTACAATAATCTAGTCATTATGAGACAGCTGTGAGCTGAACATAAAATTAATTTATTTTTCTTCAAACGTCAGAAAAACACGACTTTGTGTCCTTGGATACACACAGTTAAACATTCACTTTTACTCCTAGGAGTAAAAGTGACATAAACATTCACTTTTACTCCTAGGAGTAAAAGTGACACTTAATGAGCCAATGGCAACTCGTAATTTTTATTTTTTATAACAAAGCAACGACAGCTGGTATGACGTTCATTTTTGACTTTTTTTAAATTTTCTTGCTGAATTGCTTTTAATTTGTGCGTTTGAAGAAAAAATAACATGTGTTATTCGGAGTAAAAGTGATTTTGTGTGCCTCGCATGAATAGTCCGACTCGCTGGCGCTCGTCGTTCAAACGTCATGCTCGGCACACAAAATGACACTTTTACTCCTAATAACACAATATACTATTTTTGCACAAGCGGGAGTAGAAATCAGTTTCTCTGCTGTCAAAATCGTGACAGAAGTGGAGCATTTTCTCCCTAAGGAGAAAATATGTCACATTTTCTCCCTAGGGAGTTAATCAGTTTCTCTGCTGTCAAAATTGTGACAGAAGTGGAGCATTTTCTCCCTAAGGAGAAAATATGTCACATTTTCTCTCTGGGGAGTTTATATTTGCCAAAGTTTTATTCTTAAAATTTTTAATGAATTTTCAGGTTTTTGTGGTTCTGCTTGTGCAAAAAATAGTATATACACCTCGGGAGAGAATGCTATTTTTCCCTCGGTGCTTTTTAGCCCTCGGGCTCCGCCCTTGGGCTATAAATTGCACCTCATGAAAAATCATGCATTTCTCTCCCTCTATGTATAATATACTATTTTATTTCAGTTTTAAAATCTTCGATCGTGCATAAAATTATGTATGTACCACTGGCGTAACTTGCTTTTATGGCCTTCGACGTGTCTTTAGCCTTCGACTAGCGTCTGGGGCTCAAAATCACGCCTCAGGCCATAAAAGCATCTTTACGCCCTTGGTACATAATAGTATTTTATGTATCTAGGACGAAAAGTAAGTCTTTAAGGTATGAGCAAGTTGTTTACGGCCGAGGCGGGTAGCCGAGGCCGTAATTACTTGCGAGTACCTTAAAGACACTTTTCGTCTGAGGTACATACATAATTTTATGTCATACTGTTTCTAAAGTTGTTAAATCATTAAAAGAAATCTCCAGCAATTTGTAGCAGCATTAGTTTGAAGTAACTAATCTAAGGCGCAACAATTCATATCTCCTAGCAACGAGCATTTATAGAACAAAAAGTGACACTTTTCGTTCTAGGACTTTAAAATGATACTAGCACTTTAAAGTGTCACTTTTCGTCCTATAAATCGTCCGAAAAACGTTGCTTTAGAAACGAGTATGATATAAATAACTATTAAAATGATGGACGGTAGCTTTGACGATTGTTATTTTATAGCATATGATGGAATCCTGGGGGGGGGGGTAATTACCCCCCTATAAAACCGCCCTTGCATAGGGTAGGCCTAAGGGGCTCCGCCATAGAAATTGATTCTAAAAAGAGCTCCGCGAGTTAAAAAGGTTGGGAACCGCTGATGTAATAGATACATTCGCAAAAATGAAATTCAGGAAAAAATATTGTAAAATATTAAAAAACTAATTAATAATTATTTGATATCTAGTTCTTTATTATTTGTACTCCTCTTTAGGAATATTACTTCATCAATAAATTAAAAATTTTACGTAAGTATTTAGTTTTTATACAAAATTGAAATGTGAGATTAGGGCCCCAAAACCACACTACGCCTAGGGGCCTCAAGTGGTATAAACACGCCACTGAGGTTAGGTTGAAACAGCTGATGACAAAAATGTTTCTAGAATGATCTATAAAGCCCGTATGACACGGTATTAAATTTATGCTAAAATTTTTGAGTAAATTTTTTTATAAATTTTCTGAAAAATTTTCGCAAAAATTGACAATTTTCTGTTTGCAACAGTCTCACTTTTTAATGCAAAATTTGTGAATTGCGCTTGCGTATGATTGCATTTTTTAGTGTTATTTGTGACTGCCATATTTGTAACACTGATGTAACCAAGAGTTGCCTTCCATGTTTGTTTATAACGGGCGATCAAATGAATTTCACATCTAGTAGGCTATTTATTTTTTAGGCATGTCTTAGTTTAATCCTTAAATATTTTCTTTTATGAACTGTCAAAATAACAAATCCATTTAAATTATAGTTCGCTGCAGTAATCTAAGACATGCCCTGCACTTACAGCGCCTACCCTAATCTGAAATTCATTTGATCACCCGATATATTTGACTACAGCCTCGTAGTGTGGGATGTTGCTCTATGCGCACTTTTTCTGCTAGATTTAGGACACGTTCTAAATAATTTATGCATAAATTTATGAGAAAATTTATTTGTAATTTTTCTGTATGCAACGGTGCTAAAAATTTTATAAAAATTTTTTGCATAAATTTTGTGTAAAATTTAAGGTCGTGTCAAACAGGCTTAACATCTCAAGACGAATTTTGGTTTCTGCGCCAGAGCTCACGAGATTTGGCAAGGCCTATAACACTGATCAACGTTATTTATTAATTTGTAAGTTGGGTTGCCTATTGCAATTGTTAAGTGTGAAACCCCCAGCATATGGGTTGTGACGTCAACTTGCCCCGCCCAAAAACTGTATGGGTAAACACGCGTTCGTGCGCAGTAGGTAATGGAAACCTAGTTTAGAAAGAGATGAAGTATAGTTGGATTGTGAATTTATAAACAGCGCGTTGACGTCACAACCCAAATCCTAGGTGAAAAATACTGTATACTTAGCTATGCTGTTCTGTGCACCTTCTAAATAGCTTAAACAAGCAGCTTTTTGTTAGTTTATTTACAAAGGAATTTTAAGGTCAATTTTATTTTTAAAATTATGTTATTTAAGCCGCATAAAAGCCATTTTTAAGACCACTCATTATACATTACCTTTGCATTTTTTACATGGAAAATAGTATAATTACGCTGCGACCCAATAATAACAATATAAATATTTTGCGGTTTTATTTATTTTTATTTATTTCCAACCAAATAATCAACAGAAAACAACCTAAATCGACAGTATCCAGAGTTCATTGTTTTACTATTAAGGCCTATCCATCTGTACATAACAATGGCATATAACCACACTGTAATACGGGCTTAGCAGCACCTTGTAGAAAACAATCTAACTCAGACATTGAGGCAAAGACACAAACAATATACGCAAACGTAATTAGTAGTCGATCAAATAGATATCTTTACAACCAATATTGCAAATGCCTTGCCCAAATAGCTGTTAAAATAAATAATATAAAATATGTAGTACATTACGTTAAGAAAGCACTATGTATTTATTCCATACGAATGTTCTTATGTAAGAAAGCAGTGTGTTACTATGATCTTTAACCCTCTGTAATTTCGTTATACTGATAATATTTTTTTTTGTATACAACAGTCTTTACATTGTGATAATATAAATTTAAAAATAGCCCCATGCCAACACTATACACACATATTTGGCAACAAGTGAAACCATGCACACACCAAATCCTTTAGAACATTCAAAGATTCAAAACCCTAGATAGTTTAACATATTATGTATTTATCACACTTTATATTTAAAAAAAGCTAAGCAACATTTTGATTGAAAAGCGTTGTACAATTGGCAAATATTTCAATCCCATCAAAATTCTAAAGTATTATCAGTCACCAGGCAATTAACTTAACACTATTACTTTCAGTGGCGTAACTGCACTATGGCATAATCTTTTATAAAATAAAAAATAAATCGGTATTACTGTCTCACCATATATAGCCCCAACCTCGTACACGTATTACTTTAAACATTCCTGCCCCAACACATTTAAAGGCCACTTAAAAATTAATCACTAAATAAAAATACAAAAGAAAAACATTCAACATCCTCGTCAATTTATATAAATAATACAAATACTGAACGTGAAGAAAAACGAAATTAAAATAAGCGATGGGGGGGGTCTGTTTATTAGTGTGGACCCACAATCCGAGGCTACACCACTGATTACACCTCGTAATAAAAATATGTTTTCTAAGAGAGATACATACATGTTTATACATGAGGCTATTCTTTAAATGTGAGGAATCGTTCCGACCCACCACACAGACCACAGAAATGGCTATTAATAATTAATTTAGTCGATGCTCTTATATACATATTTTTACACTTCAAGATGCACACATTTAACGATATAGAATTTGACACTGAGTACAACAAGAAATATAATTCTACCAATCGTTTTGGTGTTACATATAAATAAAAAGATTCTTCATTATATTATCTTAAATTATTCTGCTCACAGAGCCTGTACTGGATTCGATTAAAAACACAATCAAGTGAAACACAAAAACAGACTGTGAACAGATTAAAAAAATTTCTTCATTAAAACACCGTTGGTTGAGTTATTTTTATTGGAAGCACTATTATTAGTGGAAAAAAAAAAAGTAAAACCGGATATCTAGGTTATATGGACACAATGAAAATATAGCGAAACTCGTTCAAGTAACACAACCCATGATGTATAAAATTTCTAATAAAAACCGGTCTTCGTAATAACATTAGAATGTATTCAGAAGTATGGATTTTGGCATGTCGTTTCTTCTGTTTGTTTTGATTTAACAATATCCAAATATGAGCTTACGATCAAATTCTACATCGTAATCTTCAGTCGTAATAGCATATTTGACTGCCTTGTCTTATAAAACGTGAACGCCACAATTTTAATCGTCAAAAGTTATAAGAGTATAAAAATGCCGACTCTTTACTGTGCAAGTTTAACTCGAAAGTCTGTCAAAGAATAAAATCATGGGTGGTATATTTTGAAGGAATTTAACTTTATTAAGATTAATAATTATTTTATAGGGCAACATTTTCAAAGCTTAAAGATACATTTGACAAACTATATACGAAGCAGGGGTGAATTTTATGGCCGATTATGGACAGCAGTAAAACTGCCTAAATTTCATGGCCGATTATTATGTTTAAAATGTGCGGCGATAACTTAATCGCCTTGAAGTTATGATTGATTATTTACACAAACATTGAAGGCAACAGTGTCATCGCGTCGATTTTAAAAAACAAATAAAATGCGGACTTAACGCCCGATTAATCGAATGATTCGTTAACAAAAATCCACGACTAGAATACAAAAAAAAAGAAACAAAAATTAATATTAAATTAAACAATAATTTAATGGTGATTTGCATACTTGAATATCAACTAGAAACAATTAAAACCATTCTTAAAAATAATCAGCAGAAGAAAAACTTAAAATGTACTCTCCTCTTTTACGCTTTAAAAATTTAAGGTTTATTTTATAAAAATACATAGTTTTTAAAATAGTAAGCAGGAAAATAATTACGATCGAACACAGAGATGGACAAAAGTTGTAGTAAAAATCGCAACGTACAAACTACACTAAAATAGGTTAATGCGGATTCAAACAATTTTTTCTCCGAAGCAAGCTCGGCTATTACTTAAAAGTTAACGAGAAATTTTTCGATAAATTTTTTAGAATAAAAAATTCGAAAACGTCTTTGAAAACATATTTTTTTCTTCTTCGGTGAAGTTCAACATCCGTTATTTTACAATAATAATTTCAAAATTATAAAAAAGCATATAAGTACATTTGAAGATTTAAGGAATTTTGATTTTACTTAATCAGAAATTAAGTTGGATGGACAGCTGGGCCTCTGGGTCTCAAGAGTACATGCACTAGCGATTTTTAAGTGGCAATTTAGTACTTCAAGATCTTGTGACTTCCGCAGAACTTGAACGATTTCTATATTTTGCGATATCCGCTGGTTAAATTCCAACAACGGGTCGAATGAACGCATGCACAGTTCAGAGTATAACCAGTGCATATCACAAAATATTAAAATTGTTCCAAGTTCTGTGGAAATCGCTTTGCAGTAGTAAATTGCTGCTGGATGTACCTAGCTTAATAGTTACATTGGAACAAACAGGTCTCAGGCCTAGTTTATAGGTTAGAAATTTTACGAATCTCGTTGTCATTAACTTTTATGCAACGGCTGCACTTTTTGCATGATATGGATTGTTTGGGGATATATTTATTTTCAGAATGATATGCCAATTCATGATTTGTGTCAAATATACTCGGTAATCGGGTTACGTAAAAGCGATATGTGTATCGAGTAAAGTTCGGTTCTAAAATCACTTCGATTCCAAACAGATGTCTTTTAAATTCGGTTAAAGAAACGAATACTTAAGTTTCCGGCCCCTGATTTTCAAAGTTCAGTCTAAATTTTGCGAAATAATTAAGTTTGTTCATTAAAAATGTGGATTGGAGACTTAACAAAAATGAACGAACATTTGCCATCTCTGCCGCAACAGGAAAAAAAAAATAGAACTTAATAGTAGAAGTGTTTCAGCTGCATAAATAAAATAGTAACACCCCTGCATAAGAACAAATACATCACTAATAATTATAATAACAATAGTTATAGAAACTTGCACACAAAATAAACATATCAAATTGTAATCATAAGATAAATATACATAACTGTGCTATAAAACACACCCAAGTTTCTGCAAACATATAATTTGCGTGCTGTTACTACTACTTATATAAAACAAGTTACTCACATGATCGACTTAAATCTTCTTGCACGTTTGATTAAAAAAAATTCGTCAAGTCCAAGTTCACTCCGATGTGTGTGCGTCAAACCATATGAGAAATTTCAAAAAAAAACCGATCAAAGTAACAATCTTAAATTTAATCAGCTAACAGTCTTAAAATAACTTACATACATACTGATAACTGAAAATATCCGTGTGCCAGTTGCTCAGGCCGTTATTAGTAATTTATATTATTTACACGCAAGTTTTCATCATCCTTCCCGAGGCTAAATTAAGACAATTTCTTTATATACATACACAGCCTATAAGTAAAAGTTACCCACTATTCTTTTTTTTTAATAACTTATTAATCGTTTGTTGCCAGATCTTTGCAGTTATAGAATAATTATTTACCGTGCGAAATGAAACGACCGTGTTACCTGCATGTGCAAGTGTTACAGGAACTTCTACTCTACGAATTAAAAAAAAACAAAAAAGAAATGGGTGGCGTTTCGTGGAAATTTACCTGAGCAACTAGTAACCACCAAACTATAAGTTAAAACCCAACAACAGTATACACTAACCTACACTCCCCTATACAGCTTATACATTATGGTAATTATTTGTCAAAAATAACTTTGCTATAACATTAGTCTGTACAACATATCAGGATGCACTGCTCGAGAGCATCAAACTAGTCATCCGTCTGCCATACAGAGACAACCTCACGAGCTGGTCCTACAGTAGGCGCGGGATGTGCCTTAAAATTCAACCGAATACTAAACCGAAAGCGTGAAAAGATTTTTTTCTCGAGCACCAATGACAATATTAAATTTGACAGACTCGCAATAATATGTACATTACCGAACGGCGGTAGAACTGTCAGCAACAAGCTCTAAAAGCGGGCCGATATTACTTTACTGCTGTCAATATACGCGTCAACTGAAGGCAATGGAGTGAGTCGTGCAGTCAAGGGCCTATCACAGACGCACGCGCGAGCTAACCATAGTGGAGCCACCCCTTCATCTACCATTATTACAGTACTAAATCCCTCTTTTAAACATATGAAATTCAACAGTATGTATCTCGAGTTAGGAACATGACTCGCACGAAATTAAGTGAAATCATAAAGTACATTTACACATAAATGCCAAAGGATAGTATTTTGTCCGGGCAATGTCACACCCACGATTCACTTATGTTATGGCCGATGACAGCATCGTAAAGTTTATGTGTGTAGAATAAATGTGGACCTTACACAGCACTGCTCCACATCACCTGCCGCACAGACACTGCACTGGCCGATGACCTGTGCTACTTAGGTGAACGAGATGGTACAAAGTCTCGTAGTTGAGACGTTCGCTGTTCCGGTCTCCTACGCTGAGGTCCAGATCTATCATATCCTGATCTGGAACCACTTCGAGATGGTCCATGACGAGGTTGGCCAGATCCTTCACGTTGCTGACCACCGTCTATATAAAAAATATCTTTTAGTAACATTTTTTACCTTTTCTCAAAAAAGGCCATTAATTGAAGGGCTTAGTGTGAAACAATAACAAGCCACACATTTTTAAATATGACTTTCTTTAATTGTCAAGTTCTGCAAGAGTATAACAAGCCACAGAATAAATATTTTTAAAAAATTCCAACAGATGGCGCTGCTAGTTCAAAGTCATTGACTTGCTCTTCTATTGAATCGGTTGTGTTCTGAAGGTATACAATGACAAGTCACATAAAATGGTGGTGCTTCGTGAAGTAAGTGCAAGTGTTGCAGACAATTTTGAAGAAATAAGCAGTGAAAGCAGTGACGTAGAGACTATGGAACCTCTACTCCGTCTCATGGTGAAAAGTTAGTGTGGTAAAGACAGGCAATGCTATCCTTATGGGAATTTCACTCCGATGCTGCCAGTTCTATGTAGCAAGATATGACTAAAGTTGCCTGAAATAAACAGAAACCAGAAGTTCCCAATAAGTTTTCACATAAAATTTAATGCAATTAATGAATCTCTTTTGTTAATAACTTTACGTACTGCTACTACAGCAAATTCTACACCTAAATATTCCAGTTTGATTCGGTCAATTTTAATTCAGTGTTGTGTTATAATTAATTTTAAGTTTATTTATTAATTGTATTTTATACTTTTATAATTTCAGTCTATGATATTTATAATTAAAAAGAAATTATTTGCTTATATGTGAAACATACGTAAAATAAGCTTGATGCAATTTTTCTTGGCTACTTAGGTTGCTATTAACTTAATAATTCAAAATGAACAATCACATAGATATGATATTATAACAACAGATCAATAAAAAAACCAATTAGGGTAGGCTGTGAAATTGAATTATTTTGAAGTGGTACTTTAGCCACATCCTCTTTTCATAGTACCATTTAAAAGAGCACATTTTTCTGGGTATAGAAGCCGAATCGTATGGTATGTTACATAACAATATTTTCGAGAAATTAGTACCTACCACAATTGTTGCACAATTTATTATCAGGTTTGTTCGTTTGATTGCACTTTTTGCACTGCTTTGACGTCACGAGTGTAGTCAGTTCAAAGAGAGAGAAAGCTATATTTACACTAAATTATCGCGTTTGAAACGAACGCAATCATAAATAAATTTAACCTTGAAACATCCATAATCTGCAAAATTAAATGGCAGCTAATACAACAGAGTATGTGCTATACGTCTTCACATGCAATTAATGATTTTTTAGGTTAGAATCATAAAACCCGAAACAGAATTGTGGGTTAGGATTTCTTCCCCCACTAGCTTGCACCATCTGCACCTCCTTTCGAGCAGGTGCAAGAAATGCAAGTTAGTGTAACTGCACTCTAAGAAACGAACAGAAATAGTTCAAGTTAGTGCAACACTAATTTTTCAAACGAACGACTTTAGTGCCAAAACCATAAAAGTGCTGCACTCGTGCAACAACCGAACAAACCTATTGACGGTGCATTAAATGCTGACAAATATTTTAATTTGCTACAAAAACAGATAATTTCGCACTTATAGCACTATATCCAAATAATCAAAATCCCCAAATACCGGACGAACCAATATGATACCAAAAGATGGCGCGCCACTATACTATTCATGGATTGTGTGTAACAAGGCCTTCTTGGCTAAATGAAGTGGACAGGCCTTATATGCAATATTAATTCAGTGGGCCTTGGTGCGTAATTATCTAAACAGCGTTTTTGCCAATAGATGGATATTGTCAATAGGTGAATGACATGCAATTGGAACATTTAATTTAATGAGCTTTAGTCGTATTTATTATTTCTTCTATTGTTATTTCATTACATTGTTATGACTTGTAAAACATTTTTTTTTTGAAAATATTGTTATGTAACATACCACAAAATTTGGCGTCTATACATCGAAAAATTTGCTCTTTTAAATGGTACTAGAGTGCGAACGCTGTTAGTTTATCACCGCAACGTCACCAAGCTAATGGCCGCCAGGCTCCACCCCTTCTTAACAACGGGCTTCTTTGCTTAGTAAGTAGGCGGAGACCAAGAACAACTGTCGTTATCGATCGGTGACGTAGCGGTGATAAACTAACAGCGTTCGCACTCTATCAAAAGAGGGTGTTGCCATTTAAAAAAAAACTGATGATGACGTCATAACTCGCACAGGGATGACGCAATAAAAAATATACCTTTACCAAAAAAATGCACATCAAAAAAATAAAATCGACATGTCCGAGCATTATTTTCTTACTTGCCCAATAAAGATTTTATCGAATTTGTTCCAACCTTTACGTGCTAACTGTATGAATTTGTGTATAAATAAAATATTTCTCTGATTTTATTTTTTACTTAAGTATAAACTTAGATGTTTTGTGGCACTACTGTGGAATTAAAAATAAATAATATTATATAAATAAAATGCGTTTCTCAATTTAAATTTAATGTAACTCAGTTGTGTTGTAGCAAATATTATTCATGTTTGAGAACCACTGAAAGAAGCCATTTATGGGTATTTGTATTATTGTAGTTAAGCCGCCGGCAAAACAAAAGAGGGATTAGCTACGATTGACAGTTACACATCTGTTTCAATACAAGTTCGCCTGCAAATTTGGCATCGGTGTTTCGCATAACACCGTATACTGAATTTTCACCATGAGACGGAGTATAGCAACATTGAAAACATAGATATGAATCAACAGGTAAATGATTTTTTAAAAATTTATGTGGCATGTGGCCATTTTTATTTTTATGCAGGCAAACTGGGTTGTCATTGTGGCTTGTTATATTATTGCCTTTTTATTACAGACTCAGATGAAGAAGCAGGGAGCAGGACATTAAAGAGTTAGGGTTGAAACACTTGAACCTACACTTAGAAGTAGATGAAGACACAGAAGACACATATGCACGATCAAAAAGAAAAATAAGAAGAAATCTGGGACAAGAGTATATTAGTGATAAGCAGCTCGGGAATTAGGACCTCCTTGTGGGTGTAAAAGAAGATGTAGAGAAAAATTACATGGTAATGAGAGCCACATCTTCAATGAATGTTGGAATTTGGGATCGTGAGAATTGCAGAATGGCTACCTATTCGGATGCATTGGAATAAAAAAAAAAGCAATAACGACAGGAATGCTGTTTATTCCATCAATATTAATGGCCAAGCAGTAGAGGTTTCTAAAAAGGAGTTCCTGAATGTTCAGGAGCTGCAAAAATCAAAGGGTAGACTGAACAATATCGTCTCGAAGAAAATACGGGGAACTTCTGTACCAGAAAAAGATAAGCGAGAACAGGCCCAATCAAATTAATGACCAGCAAAAGGAAAAGGCTTGACACCACATAGATTTAATACCTAAATACCAAAGCCACTATAGTAGCCCAAAACTTAAGCAAAGTGTATCTTAACTGTGATATGAGTTCTGAATATTATGTTCCTTGGTGCCAACCACAAAATATCGAACCTGTTTTGGAGCACACATATAGAAAGATAGATATTCTGTACGGAACACAACATGGCTTTAAATTACCAAAATCAGACACTTGCAAAACATTAGAATAGACTCTGCAACAAAATTAAACAACATTCACGAATTGTCTCGGCTAAACACTGAAATGACCCTACATAAAACTAAGGCAAAAGCAATGCAGGATTTGCTACATAACATGACAGAAGAATCAAAAAACAGCAATGGGACATTGGTAATTTCGTTTCCGAAACTAACAAGTTGTCCAGCATTCTATTGCAGAAAAATATGGCTCTACAACTTGGGCATTCATGATGTGTCTATGGACTGAAGATACAGCAAAAAGGGGAAGTGACGAAGTTGCTTCAATTCTCTTAAAATTTCTAAGGACACCACTCGATCATCTTTACGGATAACTGCCCGGGACAAAATAAAAATTGGCACCTAATGAGTTTATGGTTGCAGCTGGTAAAAGAAAACAAATTTAAGACGATAACGCACCATTTCCTTGTAAGCGGTCACACTCATCTTCCCTCAGATAGGGACTTTGAACTTATAGAAAAACATCACCGAAAATATGCACCACAAGTTTTTTCTCCAAACGCATGGTGTGATATTATCTGCAAGTCAAACAAGAAAACACCTTTCGCAGTCACAGTTATTTAAATTTTGCAACTATCTTTACAAATACTAAGAAGACTGCACGACGATGGCAACCGCTTAGACTTTGCCAAGGCATTCTCTTTTTGTTTTAACAATGAAAAGTTTTTCACATAAAACATTCCGTTTACGGCGAGCACGAGGAGGTAACTATCACAAAAAGAGGAAGGCCGATGCAAATTTCTCTTGATGACTTGAACCGAAAGTATCTCGAACCGATTAAAATTTCAAAGAAAAAGATCATTAATATAAAGTCTTTATTACCTTACATACCCCCTGTCTATCATCCCTTTTATCAACATTTACAGGTGGACATAAATGAAGAAGATGCTGAAGGAGTGCCAGACGAACCCGAAATAGTTACGAAGGGGAGTGATTTGATTTAGTTTAGAATTTTCTAATTTTGCACTTTCCATAGTTTTTTTTACTTACTGTGTACTTAATATACACCTATACTTGTGCTACTAACGTAAACAAATTAAGAGAAAAAAAGAAGCAAACGTTGTTTTACACATTTTATACAAACTTTAAACTCCAGTTTTAAACAATTGCACATTTGTGGTTCGTCATTGTTTCACACTAAGCCCTTCAATTATATCACGTTTTATAGGTCTTATTCGCAAAACTCATACAAAAATCACTTCTCCAGGGGGCCTTTAAAAACATGTACAAGGTGTTCAAGACAAACTTTTACATTAATTTAATTTACTATATTCCACACTCTGGAGAAATAAAACAACGTAGCAATGGCACAGGATTTATAGTGAATAAGGGAATAAAGATATTATATTTTAAGCCCATTAATGGCGGAATATGTTATTTAAGAATAGAAGGAATGACTCTAAATATTCCCTCATCCGTGTATATGTACCCACAGAAATCCATAGTCAAGAAGAAAAAGATAAATTTTAAGACGAATTGGAGAGAACACACGAAGATAAGGCCAAAACAAGCTATACTGATTGAACGCAAAAATTGGGAAAGAGAACTATATAAAGGAAGTCCCGGAGAAGACAAACAATAATAGAAATACGATTTGTAATTTTGCAATAGCAACAAATATAGTCATTAGCAGTACTAAATTTAAGCATACAAGAATACGAATACATAAAGAAATATGGGGTGGTACCAGGAAAAAATGGAAACCAGAGAGATCATATATTAATAAATAAGAATCAAAGTAGGACAATTGCAGATGTCAGGTCTATAGAAGGCGAATGCGGATACGGATCATTATTTGGTAGCTACAAAGATGAAACAACAGTGCAGAAACAAAAATGAAAGACGAAAATAACACTGAAAAACTTTACACAGAAAAGAATATATAAAAGAAATCAGTAAAGAGATACAAAAAAAGGAGATCGAAATGGATCTAGAGCAAGATTGGGAAAACATTAAAAAATAATAAGCAAGAGTATAGAAGCAGTTAGATTTGAACAATACAATACGAAGAAGCAGTGGCATGATAGTGAATGTCAAGAAGTAGTTAGCAGAAAGAATGAGGTGAGAAACAAATGGCTAAAAGCAGGTAAAGGAGATCTAGAAAACTGCAGAGAAATTAGAAGCGAAGCCAAGAAGATTTGGATAGATGAAATGATGAACGACCTACAGCAGAACAGTAAATATAGCAATGCAAAAAAGTTCTACCAACAAATCGGAACCCAGTGAAAAGAAGAGCCATAAAAGAAGAACATGGAAATATAGAATATGACGAAAATAAAAAGAAAGACATCTGGAAGGAACATTTCCATAATTTGCTATATGAAGAAAAGGAAGAAGACAGAACATCAAGAAATAGATGAAGAAGAAAACGAAAACGTCATGAAGAACCAACTTACGAATAAACGAAAAACATTATTGAAAAAATAAAAAAACGGAAAAGCGTCAGGATGTGACCAAATATAAGGACCGAATTACACAAGAGAATACACGAATCGATAAAAGAAATAGGAGTAATACTGCTGGCCCTAAAAAAGGGTGATCTAGAACAATGCAAGGACTAAAGGGGAATCACACTGTTAAACAGGACGTATAAGATATTCACGGCATTACTCCAGAAGAAAATCACAAAATACTCAGAAAAGGAAATCGGTGCATATCAGATGGGATTCAGACCTGGTCGGTCAACAACAAATGCCTTGCAGATTATGAAGTGTTACGAACATAATAGGTACCAAACTACACCAATTATTTGTGGACTATAAGCAGGCGTTTGACAAAATTAAACGGGCAAAACTGCTACAAATACTGAATAGAATGGGGGTACCAGGAAAATTGAGGCTTTGCATACAAATGGCAATGAGAAACTCAAAGGCAACAGTAAAAACAAAATAGGGACAGACGGATGCATTTAAGATCAATAAGGGAGTACACCAAGGAGACCTACTGTCAACAACACTGTTTAATATAGCAAAACGGAAGTATACGAAATAAGGAAACACAAATTGTAGCCTATGCAGATGACATAGTTAGTTATAATATTAAAATCGTGGAATAAACTAAAGGAGGTTTTTAGAAAATTGGAAAAGGAAATGGGCAAAGTGGGACTCATAATCAATGAAAGCAAGACAAAATATTTGACGTGCCAAAAAGGAAAAATAGACCAATTTAAAGAAATAAAAATAGAACAATATACATTGAAAAAGTGGGAAGTGTTGCAGAGCGATGTATTTCATTCTTATGTTGATAAATCTTACTACTATCGGTCCTTAATTTGTTATTGGAATAATGTTCCTTGTTTTCAAATCTCTCATGAAGAAATTTAATTACTATCTCTTCAAACAAAACCAAAAACTGAAAAATTCTGAAGAGCAAAAAGATAAGGATAAAAACCAAATTACGAATTTACAAGAGCCTAATTAGACCAGTGGTGCTATAAGCAGCAGGGATAATGTGTCCAACAAAAGCGCAAGAACAACTACGAATTTTTGAAAGGAAGGTATTAAGAGTTATAGTGGGAGCAAACAAAAAGGAGAATACAGACAACACATGAACCATGAAATAGCGGAAATAACAGGATCAGAAGACATAGTGAAAATACTGAAGGCACAGCAAATTAGGTGGCTGGGACACATGAGGACAGAAGAAACAAGGACGATAAAAATAATAACATGGAAACCAGAAATGAATATACCAAAAGGAAGATCTAAGGAAAATAAAAATTAGGGACTGGAGAGAGAAAATAAGAAATAGGAAGATAGTGGAGGAAACAAAATGATGGAAAACTAGGGGACTAATCCACCACAAGAGGATTATATACTTCCGAAAGAAGTGGCAATATTCTAACCAAGAATAATAATATTCCAGATGTTATGAACTGCGTGCCATCTACGTTTTGTGGTTATATAATAACTAGAGACTGGATTTTAGGTGATGAGTTACCCAAATAGGTAAATCCATAAACGTACTAAATATTTCTAAATAAGGTCTGTAATTGTAACAAAATTCTTTTAAAATGTTTTAAGAATTTTGCTAGAATTACTATATAATATACCAACAATGAGATAATAACTAGTAAGTAATAACTATATAACTTAAGTAAGTTCTTTTCAACTTAATTTTTAGTATTCATTAAATTTTGCCGTTGCCCGAACCTGTACGGTTATGTTTCTTCAATAACAAATGAAAACTTGGCCACGCCTATTGTAAATAAATGTGAACTGTGCCATGACACACTACTATAATTTCCAGTGAGCGGTAATAGTAAATAATTGTTTTAACTTACTACTGAGGTGTGCCGCTCTACTGAAATGATTTTACTAGATCCGGTCTCTAATAATAATAACCTATGAATAGTTGAACATAGTACACTTGTCAGTTTTAACAATACCAGTTTTATTATTTATCCAGATCAAATGGAGAATAAACATCAACAAGTTCTGGAGTATTTCCTAGAAGGTAAGAAACATGCAAGATTTTGCGGCTGACCCAAAATCAAGTAACTAACTTGATGTTCATTGTTCATCTATCGAAATTTCCATTACAAACAACATGGAACTGTGGGATGAGGAGAAAGTCGTTGTGTACGAATGAAGAGATTGATCAAAGTGGTGAGACAGCAAATCCACAATGATTGCAGAGGAAATTGGCCAAAGAACTAAACGTTTCTCTAGGAATAATTAATGATATTATTCATGAAGACCTCAAAAATAGTTAGTGTAAAACAGCTGCTAAAGTGGACGATCCTGTTCTCTAATGAGAAGTTTCTTTTGCAGCAGCCTCACAATTCCCAGAGTGGATCGTGTGTATTCTGTATTACTCCAGAATGTCAATACAAAGTTTGTAATTGTTCCTCACTTCCAAAATGCTCAGGGAGTTACGGTTTCGGCCGTGATGTCGAAAAAAGGTCGCTTGCCGATGAAATTTGTGAAAAAAGTATGTCCAAAAGTTGCATGCAGATGAGACCTGGATTTTCTAACAAGACCAAGTTCCAGCACATACTTTAAACAAAACTCACGCTTAGTGGGAGAGAAATTTACTCAATTTTTAACAATAAGGATAACTGACCATCGTCTTTGGCGGATCTCAACCCACTCGATTGTTGTCTCTGGGGCATTATGCTAGCATCTTTAATGGATCGCAAACTCAGCAGTTTAGAAGAATTTAAAAAGTTATTAGTTAAAATTTGGGAAAAATTCCTGAAGACACCATGCATGTGCAAGTTTCTCCAAATGTCTTTGGGCCACTTTAACAGCCAATTATTTTGCTAACATGTATTTTTAAATAGCACACTTACCTTTGTAAAACAGTATAACTTATAACATACATCTCACAAATTTGGGATAAATGCATTTTAATAATGTAACAGTTTGACTTGAACACTTTGTATGTCGTTCAGTTCAATACAATCCAAATTAAAGACAAAAATATTTTAAACATGGAAATCTTATGCGTTATTTTTTTCTTATGTTTGCTTAAAGTTTCATCCAATATTTTTGAAATACCTTGTATATTAAATGGAATTTAAAAATACAGTACAACTTCACTAATCCGGACAGATAAAGTTTTCGGTTAGTCCGGATTTGCGAATTTTACGAATTATAGAAATATTTTAAAAAGGTAAATATAAAGCAAATAAAACATGGTTTTAATGCATCTTAACTATTTAATAGCTTTATAACAAAACAAGTACACTATAATAAAGTTACTATGTACATACATACATACATTCAAACAGAATCGGGTCTCTTAAAATAATCACTAATTTTTGACTGCTTCGTACTGCCGAACAAATATGAAGTGGCACTTTCTTTCAATCTTCTTAATAATAATATATCTTGCATTGCTATGTCATTTTGTTCTGCCCATTCAATGCAATTAGAAAACGACTGAACAGCATCTTTGTGCGTAATTTTAGTACAAGATTCTACAAATTCGCATTCAGAATCTGCACTATGGTCCGACTTTGAAGCCTCTTCAATTAAATTCTCATCTGTAAATGAAATTATTTCATTTTGTCCAGTTGCCCAATTGAAAACTTCCCCAGAACTGACTTGTGGGTCAATAGAATTCAACATTTGTGTAATGGCTCTTAAATTTACGTTTGCTGATTCCGAGTCCCACTGTTGTTTCAGTTGAGCCAATGCAATTTCGTCCTCTTCCTCCCAATCTGATTTTGGCCAGAGTAACCTCCAACTCTGCTTAATATTTTTTTCAGTTATAGTTTCCCATGATTCATGTAAGTTCATGATAGCCTCCTTCAAGTTGTAACTCTTCAGACTCTTTGATAAATCGTTGTCATGAGATATTAAATAAGCCAGTAATTTTTTTCTATAAGCGACTTTAATATTCTGGATTACATTCTGATCCATTGGTTGTATTATTGCCGTACAATTTGGCGGTAAAAACATAACTTTAAAGTTTGGATTAAAATTTAATACATTTTCTGTTGGATGTGAGGGAGCGTTATCTACTAGAAGAAGGGCTTTTTGTGACAAATTGTTTTCGTTCGAAAACCTTTTTACGTGTTTAATAAAACATTTTTCGAACCACTCCATGAAAATCGCTTGAGTCATCCACCCTTTCTTGCTCGCTCTATACTCGACTGGAAGAACTGCGTTTTTAAAGCATCTAGGATTGCGAGATTTACCCACAATAAGTAGTGGTAGCTTGTGGGTTCCTGTTGCATTGGAACAAGGCATGAATGTGAACCTGTCTTTAGCAATTTTTCTGCCAGGTGCAGACTTCTCCTTTTCATGAACCCACGTGGTTGTTGGTAACGCTTTCCAAAATGCAGCACTTTCATCGGCATTATACACCTGCTCTTCTGATAAATTCATTTCCCTAACTATCTTTAAGAATTTCTTCTGGAAAGGTTCTACTGCACTTGTGTCACTAGACACCTTTTCCCCACAAATTTTCAAAAATCGAATTCCATGCCTCTTCTTAAATTTATCTAACCAGCCAGAGCTTGCTAAAAACTCATCTTTCCCTGATATTTCTTTGTGGAAAAATTTGGCTTTTTCCCTTAGAATTGCAGACGAAATTGGTACATGAAGACTTCTTTGTTGTAAAAACCAGGTATACAAAGCCTTCTCTACCTTGGGATGCTCACCTTGACGTAGAACTTTCTTGGAGCCTACATTTTACGTACATAATAAGCCATGCTTAATTCTCAAATTTAAAACTCAAATCGTACATACCTGGTCCG
This sequence comes from Melanotus villosus, assembly GCA_963082815.1. Taxonomy (NCBI): domain Eukaryota; kingdom Metazoa; phylum Arthropoda; class Insecta; order Coleoptera; family Elateridae; genus Melanotus; species Melanotus villosus. Next base: position 14,734,108 of record OY720423.1, read on the forward strand.
TGATACGTAGTTGAAACAAACTGTGTAATTTTGTGTTTCTTCTTTTTAATATCGTATATGGTTGATTTTGGCACATTAAACCTTTCTGCTACAAAGCGAATAGTTTTGCCGCTCTCTAGAAATTCTAGAATTTTGCATTTTTCTTTTATAGTCGGAGTGTTGTGACGTCGCTTCATTTTAAATATAATTTTAAACAGTTTAAATAAGTTTAAACAACACGTTTGCACGCGCACCTAAAGTATCACTAACAATGGTCACACAACGAAAGTGAGAAGTTGGGGTATTCCCCGAAGTTCATTTAACGAAAGTAGGCAATTAAGTTCTTCCGCGAAGTTCACTTACGGTTAAAACATGAAATTTACGTGATTTTGGTATGTGTCCGGATTATAGAGGCAAATGACACACAAATGTCCGAATTGTAGCAATGTCCGAATGACTGGAGTGTCCGGTTTAGCGCATGTCCGAACTAGCGAAGTTATACTGTATGTATCATATACCTCCAAACTAAAAGCAAAAAAATTCTAAAAGTGGAAATCTTATTCTTTCTTATAAGCTTAAAATTTGATACAATATTTTCGAAACATCCCATATATTAAATCCTAAAGAGAAAAAAACTTATCATATACCTCTGGAATCTCTGCAGTCTCGTTGCTCTGTTTGCACACGCCCAGTCGTACCAGTCGAACTGCTATTAGCAGGTGCAGTCTGTTTATTGTTTTGTGGTGGAGTTTGCTCACCTCCCGGTTTGTCTTTTCCGTGCCTTTCTTTCTGAGCACGGAGTTCTTTATGGTGTTGAGCCACTTGAGCATAGCTCATACGTGGGGGATTACTTGTAGGTTCCTAAAGTACAAAGTAAATTTTTATAAAACTTTCAACGTAAATTTTAAAATACTTACCGGAGGTGGGGGTGGCGGTGTCGACGGTTGTTTAGGTACTTCGGGACGAGTATCTTGTCTATTAGGTGGTGCATGACCACGTGTATTAATACTAACAGCTAAATTAACTTGGGCAAGTCGCGGTGGTGCTTCGGATGCCACAGCGATGGTCATGGTGGCAGCATTAGTTGTAGTTGGGCATGCTGTGTCTAATTCTCCATTTAGAAGAGCATCATCAGTTTTGGTCGATTTATCTGCCATCGTGCATTTGGCTGTCAATACAGGAACTAATCTATTTAAACAAAGAAAAATTATCCAGGTATTAATGCTTGTTACAATCGTATATACGTACTTTTCAGGTGAAGTGGGTGGCGTAAGTGTAATAACTGCAGGTTGTGCAGGAGGAGAGTTGTTATTAGGGGTAACATCTTTTGTTTCTGTAGGACAAACAAAGATGTTATTTTGCCTGGATGGTCCAGTCTGAATTGCTTGGTTCGTATGTTGAGGTGAACCAGTTCTTGGAGAATCACTTTCAGGACCACTACTGGCTTCTTTACTGTTCGGTTTAGATTTAGCTGTCCCCTTTACAACATCGGCTAATCTATTTTCACCCCAAAGACCTTGTGCTTGTCCGTCGCCACACAATTGTGGTTGAACTACTTCTGTGTTTATGGGTGCAATTTGACCTTGTTTCGTTGGAGCTTGAGTACCCGAGTGTTCTGCGGAATATTCTTTGTTTAAAAATCAAACTCTTAAAAAACAACTGCAAGTAATGCATACCTGGTAATGGTGGGAAAGCAGAATCTTCCAAATCAAATTGAGCTCCTCTATGAGTGAGGTGGTCACGAGGCTGTGTTTGTGCTCCTTGTAAATTGTTACCTCCGCCATCGTCTTCTTTTCGCTTACGACGATGACGAGGTGGTAAAGGTTCTTTACTCACGTGCATTGGAGTTATTAATAAAGGTCTGTACAACAGTGCACCTTCTTCTACAACATCAGTTCTGACTACAGATTGTATGCCTGCAATTATAATATCTACTTTATTAATTCCTTATATTGCGGCAGCACTAAAGTTTCAAATGCATAATTTTGGAATTACACTCGTGACGTGACATTTGGGTGACATTATTTACTTGTTGTGTGAAATATTTATTAACGTAATCAACAGATTCAATTTAAAGTCATCCTGAGATGGCCACCGAATTGAAACATATTTTATATTTGTTAATTCGGTTTTTTGCCAATACTTGCTAAAATAGAAGTAAATTAATGAACTAATAACTCATGTAACGTTTCGGAGACAGGCCAAACTCGTCAGAACAACCTTTAGAAAATATTGAAACTCATGTCTTAGCTAGATTCAGCAAATGCCATGTTGACATCAGTGGCAGCTGGTGACAATAGAAACAGGTGGGGCCAAGGGACAAAAACAACTCAATTTGTTTATTCTTCTAGACTTAATAACGAGAAACGTTTTTCCGATAAACTATCGATTTTGTTCATAGTTAAAATGTACCTATTGTTTATGGACGTAATAAAAATTTAAACTTTCAAATAAATTATAACAAAAAACGACAACAATAATTAAACACACTAAAAACATTAAAACAGATCAACAACGAGGAAAAATAATAAGGCAATGAAAGAATCGCGCGCTATTTACATACAAACGCAATGACGGGCCAGACTAAACGGGCCCCAAGATAAGCTTTGCGCCCTGTAAGTAAACACGATTGGTAGTGCACGTGCACACAAAATACACGGCTGGCCTCAAAGACCGTACACCATACTAAGTCGCATTATACAATATTGCCACAAAACACTACAGTAATTTTTTTTATTAAACAATAAAATGTGTTGGAAATGGATCAAAAATAATAATTACAAGAAACATATTTTTTAAAACTACAATTATTGGGTTAGTTATACAAAATACAGGTGGGGCCCGGCCCCTATAGGTTAGCCGCCACTGGTTGACATGATACAAAACAAATAACACATAACCTCAAAATTTTCAATTAGTGATTCACACCATTTGCCGGTGCATTCCTGGGCATCGCCTGAAAGCTACTTGCTAAATTAAGTTCGAAGTTCGATTTTGGAATTTCCTAAACTTTTGCCAAAACTTCCTCAGTTTTAAACATTTCTATTTAAAACTCCTGTCAAAACAAAGGGATGAAATATGACTTTAAATTGGATCAGTTGATATTTCTTGAACTCTTCTTTATTATCAACAATCAGAGAAGAATAGTATAGGGTTCTCCAACAGGTATGACCTATTTTCATGAGGCTGTAAAAACATAATTAAGGGGTAAAATGAAATAACTCTGCGATATTTAAAAACGTTACATTATGCAATTTTAAACCTTAAAAATAACATCAGATAAATGACTACCGTTGGCTGCTAAATACTGCCCCAAACGATTTTTAAAATTTTCCATAATTTGCACTAGCAACTCGTCAGGAATACTATTGATTTCTTGAGAAGAAGAAGTCAGCTGGTGTTACGTGTTAAATCTGGCGATCTTGTTGGCCAAATATGGAGACATTAATTGGCCAACAAGATCGCCAGATTTAACACGTAACACCAGCTGACTTCTTCTTCTCAAGAAATCAATAGTATTCCTGACGAGTTGCTAGTGCGAATTATGGAAAATTTTAAAAATCGTTTGGGGCAGTGTTTAGCAGAAATGGTAGTAATTTATCTGATGTTATTTTTAAGGTTTAAAATTGCATAATGTAACGTTTTTAAATATCGCAGAGTTTTATTTTACCCTTTGATTATGTTTTTACAGCCTCATGAAAATAGGTCATACCTGTTGGAGAACCCTGTATATTAAAACACAAGTTACAGAAGCTGGTATTTAACCCTTTGCAATCCTTTTTCGGAAAGCGTCCGACAATGGGATTTCCCGATTCCTATCCATTGTCGGAACTGTTCCAACACGTTTTTATTCAGTGCGACCTAGCGAATTTTTATGTAAGTTTAAGTAGTTTTGATCAAGGCCCGCTGAATTAAATATTGCATATTAAGGCTTGCCCACTTCATTTAACCAAGACGCAATTTAGAAAGGACGATGGCACCATTTGAGGTGAACTACACATTTGTCCCTTTAAAATATATAGTTCTCCCCAAATGGCGCCATCGTCCTTTCTAAATTGCATCTTGAGTAATATTTAATTCAGCGGGCCTTGGTTTTGATATGGTTGTGACGGTGATGTTATTAAGATATGGTGTCTCCACTCCTTCTATTGTTTGTGAACTGAATTCTTTGACAAGTCGCGTACTTGTTCCAACAACTGCTGTAAGATGGCGCTAATGACAGTTGAATGTTGACATCAAGAACTGCCAAAATATTTAATTTTGAATGTTATCGCAATCTTGGGAACACAAAGTATTGTTTCGCCCGTGCTTTTTACCTGATTTTCAAAAATGTCCAGAAAAACATTTGGGAGAACAATTTATGAAAATGCTTATGTTTGCAGCATTGCAGCAAACCTTTTGAGAAGAAATATTTAATTCATAGAAAAATCGATTTGTTCTTAAAGCTGCAGCGTTTATATTATATTTATGTGTTCTTGTGTATATTCTGTGAAAAGTGCAAAATTTATAAAAATACGTTGCTTTATAATAGGTTATGATTATGAAAATACCAAATTTTGTCCAGCCATCTAGCGGCAAATACCTAAACTAGTACGCGAACGATGCAGTATAAAAGTTATATATGGAAAATAGTTGGAGCAGGGACACCATATTAATAACATCACCGTTGTGACCTAGGTTGACGTATTTACTAAGCTACAGCAAACTGTAAGGTTTGTAAAATGAAAAATGTATGTAGAAAACTGCTTACACTTGTCAGTGTTGTTCTGTACATACAGGGAGAACAATTATAGCTGACCGTGCCGCCTCCTTGAAAAATGAACATAGTAAAAATGTGCCGCTTCATATGTATGTAAACATGGACTGCACCTACATTAGTGTTTATTTTGATATTTTGTTTTAGGTTAAGCCCGTTGTATTGAGCTAAATGGTAAATTATTCCATAACAATAAACAATATTCATTATGCTTAGATAACGTATTCAAGTAAGTTAAATGGCGTTTATTGACTAGCTCGGCTGTTTTTGTAGGCAGGATAAATTAAAACATTAAATTTGTGACGCTTATCAAGTTGAAACTCTGGAATATCGCAAATGAAATGAAGTCCCAATATGTTTTAAGCCAGTGCGAACTCTACAACGAAACTTAAAAATTTAGACTGTTGTTGAAGATAATGGAGGCTTTTACACGATAAAAGGCGAAAAAGTAAACTTAAGGCAAACGTCAAAATACGAAACACGTGCGAAGCTAATATCACACTGAACCGCAAGACGCACATATACAAAGTGGAAGTAAAGATTGGCAAGACCTGCCTTGGAAAGTAGTTTTTTTCGGTCAGCCTTTTCTGCTCTCCCTGTATAATGTCGGTACAGTTCTGACAATTGTGTTTACGTTTTGCACGTGAGGAAATGGATAATTTTAATCGAAGTAGGCCCCTTTCTGTGGCTGAACTTGAACGTTTAGCTGAAGAAATAATTGCAGAAAGTGACACTGAATACGATTTTAGTGATGAGGAAGATCATTCGTCTGTAAAGAGCAATAATTCTAGCGATGACGAATTCAACGGCGAACAAAACAATGCAAACTCAGATGGTGAATTATCAGATGTAGCAGCACCAAATTTAGCCTTATGGAAAAGATACTTACCAACAGATCCTGAATTCAAAAAATTTCCATTTACTGTTCAACAGCCTGGCTTTCAAATAGCGATTGCTGCAAGACCAACAAATGAAATGGGATATTTTCAGTTATTTTTTACAGGCGACTTACTGTTGGAAATTGTTTCAGGTACAAATAAATTTAGTAAAGAAAAAATTATAAAAAATACTCTTCAACGTTATTCTATTTGGCACGGATGGACGGAAGTTACTTTAGACGAAATGAAAGCTTTCATTGGGGTTGTCCTAAATATAAAAGCAAACCTTGTCGATCATTTCTCATTAGATTGGCTAAATTATATGTCATTTTTCAAGAACGTATTTAGTAGAAAACGATTCTACAAATTTTTTGGGGCCTTCATATGGTACCTCCAACACCTACTACCAATTCTTTAAGGGTTAGAGGTTCAAAGATACGAAATATTACAGAGTACATTGATTCTAAGTGTAGAGAACTGTTTATACCCTACCAAAATATTGCTGTTGACGAAAGTACTTATTGCTGTTGACGAAAGTACTATTGGATTCAAAGGAAATGTTATAATCCCAAAAAACCTACAAAGTGGGGTTTACGAATTTATTGCTTATGTGATTCCGCAACTGGATATGTGTGCTGCCATATTCCCTATTATGGTGCAAGTACTACCGAAAGTTTGATACATCCAGAATTACCATTTACTGCACGCATAGTTCTTCATCTTGTAAACACCATGTTGGAGAATTCTAACGGGTCTGGTGATCATTTATTTACGGACAGATTCTATACTAGTATTCTTCTAGCAGCTGAACTAAGAAAATTAAAAATTCACACGACAGGTACAGTGATGCCCAACAGAAAAGGTTTCTCACAGGAACTAAATACTTTACTTTTGTAAATCCTGGTACTACAAGTAATTTATTTCTAAAATTTCAGGACAATACGAATCAATAGTTTCAATGATAAACGAGTTGTAACAATGTTGAGTACTTACCATAATCCTTCAACAGAGGAGGTTAGAAGGATTACAAAACAAAGAGAGACCATAACACTCGACAAACCAGTTGTTATAATAAACTATACAAAATATATGGGGGCTGTTGACAGGGCTGATCAATATTGTGGCTATTACGGTTTTACAAGAAAATCTGTAAAATGGTGGCGCAAACTATTTTTTTGGTTGCTTGAAGTATCAATTGTCAACTGTCTAATACTAAATAATTTAGATAGGAGTGAAAAAGGTTTAAAACCAGCAAGCCACCTAACCTTTAGAAGGAAGCTAATAAATCAACTGGTGGGTAATGTTCGCAGTGCTTCAAGTAAACGAGGACGACCTTCGTCCCTGAATGCAGAAGAAAGGCTAAATGGCAAACCTCATTTCATTATGCAAAATGAAAGTAAGAATACTAAGGATTGTTCAGTGTGCAGCGACAGAAAAATCAAAGGGGGAAGAAGAGAAACTTCCCTTTACTGTGAAACGTGCTCAAGACATCCAGGAAAGTGCTTCAAAAAATTTCAGATGAACTATTTTACCTTTTGTTTACACAGATCGTAAATGGTTGGCGAAAAAAATTACTTTCCATAAAAATTATATCAAAACTTACATCCACCAGGTATTGGTTTATGTGGTGAAGTTAGTTATGCTCAAGCGTATACATAACCTACAATTTACAAACATTGTTAATGAACTGGTAGTAATTTACTTACTGTAGACTTCTTTTAACGCTTTGTAGTCTTCAAAAAGACTCTTTTGAATAACAGTAACAGCATATACGAACAGAAAAATTCAACGTAAACACAAACATCCACCACCTAACCAACAAATATTAATTGTCAAAGGAATTGCAGTATGCGGCTAGTATAGGTAGTTTTTTCTGGACAATCATTCTCGATCTCCCTGTACACAATGCATGTATACATATTTAAATAAAAAATGTGCTCAGCTGCGTTCACTTTTGTTACTTATTACTTTAATTCCAATAGAAATACTGACTCGCTTATTACTGGACAAATTAAATAGCATCTGTAGCACTACAATGTTTAACTATATATAGGATCGCAAAGGCTTAACACACGAGTGCTTGAATATACCTCCTGTAACGAGTGTTTTATACTATTTTCTCTGTTTCGTATTCCATTTACATTGGTTTGTTTTTATAAAAACACTTCGACAATCTACATTTGGGGAAATTTTGGTAGAATAGTTAGGTTGGCAACACCGATTTATGATTGACAGTTCACAGAAGTTTGCCTAGCATTCAATAAAGACGATAGTTGCGTAAATATTACGAAAAATCGTTTAAGAATGAAGCTCATTCTAGCATAAAAAAGCGTGCCGAAACAGAAAATATTTACTAACTTAATCACAGTAACACTCTTCTTTATTATGAACGGTGAGAGTAGAAAAATTATTTAAATAAAACAAGTCTTACCTAAAGGAATACTACTGGTAGGATGAGCATCATGACTATCGCTAACCCCATGTTGTATATGAGTTCCCCTGGGCGAATCACATAGTAACGGGGGTGGTTTTGTGTTCGTAGCAGCACTAGATTTTGGGGTTCCTTGGGGCGAAACTGAAGGAGGCACCTGAGTAACTTGCCTGGTGTTATTTTGATTAGAAGTTTGTGGCGTTGCTTGTGAATTAGTATCAGATTGTGATGAAGTTGTCCTATTTTGTTTGCGAGGCCTGGTATTGGAACGATATGGCTGTGGTTTAAAGGTTTGTGGGGCCAGCCCATTCACCTGAAATACACTGCTGATGTCGTAATAGTGTCCCCCTGTAGGCCACGCCTGAACTACCGAAGTGTAAAATGGTTGCTGTTGATAAGGAGGCTGTACAAAATAAAAATACACAAATTAACAATTTTAGTAAGTAAGGGCCTGTTAGGGCCTCTCGGTGGCACGATCGAGAGGTCACAGGTTCGTATTCGAACCTGCGTAGGTTAAGTAGGATTAAGTTTAGAAGGCCAATGATCATCGATGCAGATAAGTTTAAAAAAAGGCCTGTTCAAATGGAAATTTTGAAGTAATAAGCTTCTTAAATCATTTAATATACAAAATCCTGATATCAAATCTAATCTAACAAATTTTTTCTTCGAAGGCTTATCATTTCATAACAACTATGATTTAATAATTTACTTACATAAACGTGTACTTGATTGGCATATGTAACGGATTGTCCAGGCGTGCCATTAGCGAAGATGAACCTCTGCTGCCCAGGAGGAAAAGTAGCAGGGTCATAAACAGCAGTAGGAGGAGGAGTTACTCGATATCCATTTTTAAAAGTTGGAAGAGTGGGCATTGGCATCCGATTCATAGGCTTTGCTTTTATTCGTGCCATGATGGGTTTGCCTTGAAATTCCCTAACTTCCTCCCGTAAATATCTATAGGCACGTTGGGCATCTTCATCTGATTCAAATGTCACATACCACGAATTGTTGTGTGCAAATTCGCATGATATAAACCTTGGACAGTTTTCACCAGAAAACAAATTCTAAAATAAGCGATTATTAATTTATTTTAAACACCAAACCGGAGCTTTGTTTTACCTTAACTTCTTCGATGGGAGTATTATCTGGAATTTCTCTTAGAATGACGATGCATCGTTTATGATTTGGACGTACTTTTATTCCTTCCTCATCCACTTGAACATTTGGGGATTCACGTAGTACTTCGGTAATCAGTTTAATGTCTTTGGTGAGCTTTTTAACCTGATTAAAATTTGCGACGGTCCATATCGGTACGTACTGATCATTGTCCATTTGAGATAATAAGTACGCATCATTTGCCAAGTTTTCCCTAATAAGAAAATTACTTTTTTTTAACAAAACACAATATTGACTAATTATTTTATAGTAATTTGGAATTGTAGTACATCTTTTACTTTTCATTATTCAGTTGAGGTTTATTAAAATTTTATTATGATTCAGTCGTAATTTTACAAACGTTCGTTTATAAATATAAAAGTGATTGACGATGACAGTCCTGTATAATAAATTTTAAAACTGATAATCCCTCTTCAGTTCTTGAAGCAATTAAAAATAATTCTGAAGACTGAATAATAGTATTTAATAACTAATCAAGCTCTGACAGTTATGCAATAAAACGATTTCACAATTAATTATTAAACATCTCCTAAGGCTATGCTAATATTAGTGCCGATATTATTTGTTTAGTAGGCTAAAAATCTTACGATTGCAGTTCTTAAATATCTCAGTGTGTGTAATATCAATCATTAATTACGGACTTCTTTCTTAATAAATTTGAAGATTGTATCATCTAATAATTGATTTATTTAATTAGTTAAATACTGTAAGAAATGCGAAATGAGAAAGGTAGGAAATGCACATTTTTTCAACAGTAATTCCAACAAAGGACAGTCGCTGATGTAACAAATCCCTACTGTTTTATTATACCAGGAATTACAGTATAGGCCATGTCTGATATGATTGCCGCAGAATTTTCTTTGCAAGCCCGATCAATGAGTTAACAGTGCAATCTACAAAAACTATTGACGAAGTTTGCAAAAAGAGCGATTTTATTTGGTTGTGTTTATGTCTTGAAACCTCGATCAAGCCCAGAGCAGAACACTGAAGTTATTAAAAATTCGAGAATTATTTATAAATAATCTGTTAACAAAAGCATGTGACATTCTTAAAATTACATAATCTTTTGTAAAATTGAATATTCGAAAAACAATAATAATAGCTAATGCAACACACATTTTTTAGGTAACAATTTTCTCATGTTATTTCACTTAGACATTTTAAGTGATTTATAATTTTTATCAAAATCAAACTATAAATATGCCACAGCACATTCAAAAACTCACAGTAAATGATGCAATAACCAAAGAACAATAATAAAGGTTTTTTAATTTACCCAACGACGAATGAGTACTTAAAGTAAATATGAACCTACCTTGAGAAGTAATATTCTAATTGTTGTGAAAGCATCTGTTTCAACTGTGGCAACGGTAAGGCAGATTGGGGTCCGCTATCAGGAGGAGCTGAAGGTGGCACGGGGCTCAGCGCCTCCGCTCCCTCTGCTACCCCATTAACTGCAACAAATTCTGGCATGGTGCCGACTGAGGCACCAGACTCAGGGGTGGTAGAGTACACCGCCCCTGAAGGCAGTTTGCCGACATCCCCATTCATGTACACGTATCCTAAAAGCGACACACATTATTAAGCCTACTTAGACACTAAAGGGATGCTTGGATATTCCTCTTATCTTATTTGACAGTCAATTTAAAAATAGATTCTTGTAGTTGTAACATATGTCCAATTTTGAGGCAATGCGGTGTAAAAATTTGAATGTTTGCATATTGCAACGTTTCCAAGGAAGCCAGGGAGAATTTTGGGTGGGCCAGTGGTGTTTAAGTGCACTTAGAAAACGTAGGAATAAGCATACATACCATACATTATCAAATATGGTGACTTTTCAGACACTAGAGAACCTAACCTTATTTTAAAATAGTGATGGGTGTAATATTTGAATCAAGGTCATTTACGAACAATTTTATGTACGAAATATTGGATTAACCGTGATTTTAAGAGTATTGGGACGATCCTGCGGTCTTTTCGGCATTATGCAGGTGTAATGCTGCTCCAAATTTGACGTCCGAGAAGTGTGTTATCGATATTTTACTCTCGATAAAACTGTCAAGTAAACGTAACGAACGGACAATAATTTTTACACGCAAACGTTCCATGATATTGCAAAATTACGAGCAAATTCGGTAACTGGGATGAGGGCGAAGCAAAGGCATACTGCCCACCGTACAAGGGGGATATAAATGAGTACGACAAATATAGAAAATGACCGCGACAGATGATTGTCTACATAGGCACAACTAGCATGCACGATGCACGACAATTACACTTCGAAAGTGCAACTAACTGCATTGTATCATAAATTAGGTTTACAATTACAAAGCAACCCGGAAACCATGTGCCAATCACTCGGCTTCGATAAAGCGATGTGTTTAACGGGTGGCACTGGTACAGGACTCGCTACTATTACAGATGTGTGCAGATAATATGGCTTCCATGCAACACTTTACTTACTAGTTATGTCCGATTCGCCACAGTAATCCACTAATGCCTACGCAAAGCCACAAAAAAATCGCTTACCACTGTTTTACTGGGCACAATTATTTAACTAAATACTCGCGGAAACTTGCAAAATGGCCGTCGCTGGGCACATGCCACAGTAAACTAGTTTTAATGGTGTTGGACAGAGATCGCACCATCACATACGGTGCTGCCCCCTTTCACACAACAAACGCACCACCCAACACCGATATTTCAAAAAATAACGCGCCAATTTTTAAATTACCTTTGATTTCGACTTTGTTTATTTCGTAACTGCCTCCGAAACAGTCCCACAATTGTAAATTTCCCAACGTGCGCCCTTTCAATCGCCCAGAAGACGATACGTTTTCATGCGTGGAGTAAGACATTGACTTTTACAAAAGTCAATGACTAAGCAGCTAATACCAGTGGCGTTCGTGCACTCAGCAACGGTAACAATGATACTTAAATTTCTGCAACTTACTATGCAAAAAACGAATTGTTACCAATAAAAATATAACGTGCTCTTGTTATGATTGTAAAGGAATAACATTTTCAACAGATTTTTAGTATAATAAACAAGTACAAAAATAATTTACAGCATTCTTAGCATGCATTAATTGACTAACTAAACCCTAACTTGGCTCGAAATAAATTACAATTTAAAAGAAAACATTTATGTAGTTAAACTTATAAAGCCTGTTTGCAAATTAATAGATTCTTGAAAACATTTAGCATAATTGGAATTCCCTACACTAAAACAATAAAGATATACAAAATAATTCCTTTGGAAGCTCCTATTTTCACCCGTATTATTTCCTAATAATGCAATTTATTAATCGCTTTGTTAATATTTTCTTCCTAAAGAAGACACCTTGGAAATACCACAATTACATTTATTTTACAGAAATGTTGCAAAGGCGTATTTATAAATTAGTCACATGAAATTTAGGATCATGGCTTAAACTAAACTAGGATTAACTAAAATTAAACAGGTCTTCCCCAAAATTAATTACCATGAAAAAATTGACCAGCTTATGGATAAACTTGAGTTAAGTAACATTAAACAGACAATTAATTACAAAAATTAAGCTTGAGCAACTTACGGATAAACTTGGGTCAAGTAAAATTAAATAGAAAAGTCTTCCCCGCAACTAATTACAAATTTAAACGACGAAAAAATGTATTAACTTATGAATAAACTATGAAGTAAAATTAATCAGGAAGATCTTGCCCACAAAAAATTGATCAACGAATAAACGTGGGTTAAGCCATGCTTTTATTAGCCTAAGCACCTTTTTAAACGTGGTTTAATTGAACTTAAGATTAAGCACGTCTGTAAAACTGTACCTTAAAACCGCAAACTAGCTTTAATTAATCTGAATGTTTTAACAGATTAAATTCAACAATTATAAGAGAGAAGTATAAAGTACAAATTAATTAAATTAAATTAACTAGCCGCAAAAAAAGCTTATCTGGGCTAATCATTTAGTTGTAAATATAGCACAGATAGTCATTTCGATCATGTTTTTTATTTATGCGAAATACACAATCACTCAGAATAAAAATAATGCTTTAATTGGTTTCTTTATTATTTACCATTAATGATTCTTTTTAAATTGCTTACAGTAAAACTGCATTATCTGCTGTAACCACATATCTTAAAAGTTTATTTAATAAATACTCATGAGAAATTCCGAAGTTTTGTTTATGAAGTCTTAAATATACAGTCATTTAATAGTTCTTAAAACTAACAACTCATGCCTTTATCTATTTGTTAACTTAAAAATAATTAGGGAAAGTATACGATGGCATTTGGAAAAATATGTTCACAGAGGTTTAGGTCATAATGTATATTCTTTCAAGTCTAAAGTTCACTCGCCTGAATTATTCATATAAATTTAATTGTTGTTGTTCCATATCAATGTTATCGGTGTGTTGTAATCCGTGATACAGTAATTAATAATAATCGAATGACTGAATAGTTACCTTTCATTATCAGTAAATGCTTTCGTTCTTAGACGTTTTTAAGGAATAAGTTATATTAGGTGCTTCCATTATTAAGCTACAGTAACAGACAGAATTATCGTTAAACATGCAGAACTCGATGTTGATAAGCTTAAAATGTAATTCATTAAAAAGGACGGATTTATTTGGAAGTATATTCGAATCTAAAAAAATCGGAAAAACAATCTCTAAATTTTTATTTAAAAATCTTCCAACTCGTTATTTGAAATGTCGAAAGTAAATTCGAATCCTGGAGACTTTAGCCTCAAATTTTAAATTCGTGTATTTCATGCACAAAATAGGAACTTTCAGTTCCTAACTCAAAGTCCAAATCCATTTATCCAAATCAACAGTACAAATGTTTGAATTTAGGTTCAAATTTCTACTCAAACTGTAACAAGTTCCTAATCTTTATATTTAATAAGATTTCACAACACTGCAAAATGCAGAGGTAGAGTATAAATCTGGGTTCTGGGATTTGATATTATTTGAAAGTCAAAATTATTGCACCAAATTTTAGTTTAAAATCAGAATCTGCGTCTTGAATTTTATTTTTTAGTTCTTTGAATAATGAATACAGATTGTTTTTGTGATTTTAAACTTTTTAATTAATCAATAGGTACAAATTACCACTGCAGTAATGCAATAGGGAAAAACGTTTCCAATAAAAAATTGTTACGACTGAAAATGCGAAATTTTACAGTTCAAATTTTGAATATTTGCAGATTTTGTTTATACTCAGAAAGAATTAAGGTTCAAAATTCAACTTAAAGTTCAAATTATTAGGTTGAAAATTCGACTTTTCACATTCAAAGTTTGAATTTCAAGTTGAAAATTCAACGTTTTAAACTTAAAATTTGCCTTTTTAGGTTGAATATTAAACTTTCCAAGTTTAAAGTTCGAATTACAGTCTTAAAATAACAAATTCGAAGCAAAAACTGCCAATCTTCAAGTCTTAAGTTCAAATTTTGAATATTTTCAGTTTTCGTTTATAATCAGAAAGACATCTTTTCAGATTCAAAATTCAACATCAAGTTCAATATTCGAATTTCAAATTTAAGGTGCAAACTGTCAGGTTAAAAATTGGAATTTCAAGTTCAAAATTCGGCTTTTTAAATTTAGAATTCTACTTTTCACATTGAACGTTAAGCTTTCTATGTTTAAAGTTCGGCTTAAAATGAGAAATTTCAAGCCCAAAGTTCGATTCCAAGTTCACTTTTCGTTTACATTCAGAAAGTCAATTGGTATCCAAGATAGTTAAGAACCTTAAAATTAAAGTTTCATTTCTTCAATTGTTCATGGTTATAATACTGATTGAAATCTTTTCAGGTTCAAAATTCAGTTTTTCACGTTCTATGTTCAAATTTCGAGTTCAAAATTCGACTTTTTAAATTCAAAGTCCGATTCAGTATGGGAAATTGCAGACTCAAAATTCAAACTTCAAGTTAAAAATACAGTTTTTCAAATTAAAAAATCGACTTTTCACATTCAAAATTAGACTTTCCAAGTTCGACGTTAAACATTTTAAGGTTTAAAGTTCGAGTTTAAGGCTTAAAATGCAAATTTTCAGGCCCAAAATTCAAATCTTCAATTTCAATGTTAAAATTTTGAATATTTTCAATTTTTGTTTATATTCAGAAAGTTAATATACAAGATAGTTAAAAAAATCAAAAATGCAACCCAACAATTCAGGTTAAGATTTTTAAAGCTGCAGTTTCATTTCTTCAACTGTTTATGGTTACAATTTGATATTGACTGAAATGCTTTTAGGTTCAGAATTCGACGTTTCAGGTTTAAAGTTTGAATTTCAATACAAGAAAGTTAGATTAAAAATAATCAAAAAAATGCGACCCAAAAGTTAAGGTTAAGGCTCTTAAAGTTGAAGTTTGATTTCTGAAACTACTCGTGGTTATAATTTAACATTGATTGAAATCTTTTTAGGTTCAAAATTCGAGTTTTTAGGTTTAGAATTTGAATTTCATGTTCAAAATTCGACCTTTTAAATTTACAATTCGACTTTTCAAGTTCAATGTTAAAGTTTCTAAATTTAGAGTTTGAGTTTTCAGGCTTAAAATGCAAAATTTTACGTCCAACGTCTGAATCTTCAAGTTCTAAATTGAAACTTTGGATGTTTTTAGTTTTAGTTTATATTCAAAACGAACTCTTTCTTTTAGTTGCACAATCCGACTTCAGCTTCAAAGTTCGAATTTCAAGTTGAACGATCAAATTACAGGTTCAAAATTGGATGTTTCAGGTTCACCGTTAAACCTTCTTAGTTTAAAGTTCGAGTTTTCAGGCTTAAAATGCGAAATTTTACGCCCAACGGTCTAAGTTGAAATTTTGAATGTTTTTTAGTTTTCGTTTATATTCAAAAAGAAATATTTTCAGGTACAAAATCCATCCTCAGGTTCAAAATTCGAATTTCAAGTTCAAGGTTCAAATTATCTGGTTCAAAATTCGACTTTTCAGGTTCACCGTTAAACTTTTTGAGTTTATTGTTCGGAGTTTCAGGCCTAAAATGCAAATTTTCAGGCTCGTTCGAATATCAAATTCAAGGTTCAAAATTCAACTTTTTTAGGTTCAAAGTTTGAATTTCAGGTTCAAAATTCGACTGTCTAGGATTAAAGTTCGACTTTGCAGGCTTAAAATGTGAATTTTCAGACTCAAAGTTCAAATCTTCAAGTCTTTACTTTTGCTTTATATTCAGAAAAATCTTTTCAGGTTCAAAATTCAACTTCAGGGTCAAAGTTCGACTTCGAATATCAACTTCAAGGTTCAAAATTCGAGTATTTAGGTACAAAGTTTGAATTTCAGGTTCATAATTCGACTTTTTTTAAAATTTAAAATTTGACTTTTCAAGTTTAAGTTAAACTTTTTTAGTTTAAAGTTTGAATTTTCAAGTTTAAAATGCGAATTTTTAGGCCCAAAATTAGAATCTTCAATTTTTAAACTTTCAGTTTTCACTTTTTGTTTAAATTCAAAAAGTTAATCTACAAGATCGTTAAAAGATAATGCGACCCAACAGTTTAGGTAAGACTTTTAATTTTAATTTCTTCAACTGCTCATGGTACACGGTTATAACTTGATATTGATTGAAATCTTTTTAGGTGCAGAATTCGACTTTTTTAGATTCAGTTTTCAGGATTAAATGTGAAATTTAAGGCACAAAGTTGGAATCTCCAATTTCTAAGTTAAAAATTTGAAATTTGTCACTTTTGGTTTATATTCTGAAAATTACTACACAAAATAGTTTAAAAAAATGCGACCCAACAGTTTAGGTTAAGACTTTTAATTTTAAAAATGAAGTTTCATTTCTTCAATTGCTCATGATTACATATATTTTGATGTTGACTGCAATTTTTTCAGGTTTAAAATTCAATTGCAGGTCGAAGTTCGACTTTTCAAGTTCAAAGTTGAACTTCTAAATTTTAGAGTTCGAATTTTCAGGCTTAAACTGCGGATTTTCAAATTCGAAATTCTAATTTCAAGCTAAAATTGCACCTTTTTAAATTCAAAATTTGACTTTTCAAATTCAAAATTCGACTTTTAAAGTTTAAGGTTCGACTTTGTATGCCTCAAATGCGAATTCTTAGACTTAAAGTTCGATTCAAACTTAAAGTCCAAATACATTTCTTCAGATTCAAAGTCAGATGTTTGAATTTTCTACTCAAATTGTAACGTAAGTTCCTTTATTTTTAATAGTATTTCACCATGTAAGGCAGAGTATAAATATGAATTTGGTTTTGATTTGATGTAGTATTATTCACAAATACACAAAAATTCATGCTGTAGTACGCAAAAAACTCGAAATTTCACTTTGAAATCAGAGTCTGAGGCTCGATTTTTTTAAAATTCTTTAAGTGATTAACATACATTCATTTTTGTTTTTTAAATTTTCTAATTAATTAATACAAATTATCACTGCAATAATGCAATAGGAAAAACCGATTTCAATAAAAAACACACGTTGATTCGTTCCTAGAAATTTTCTACGAATAGAATGTAAGCAAAATCAAACTTATTTAAGTTTTAAATCGTACCCAAAAGATTATTTTTGTCATCAAAACGAAAAGTTGTTTACATAACTACATTTCTTAGTGATTTTGAACTCAAAAAATAGTAGCTATTTTTTTAATTGCTTCCAGAATGATAAACAACTCTTTTATAGAACTTATATAAGAGATATGATAAATTATTATCACGTTGGTAAATATTGTTGCAAATATGTAAATAAATAAAATAACTTGAAGCTGAATGAAAACAAGCGTCAGTGTAGATTATCCACCATGCGCATGGGTCCTGTGGGTTGCCTAACTACAAGGTGCTCTACAAAAATAAGAAGGCACTAAAGTTGCTTCAATAACAATTATTTATTGCAAATTTACACTTTAACCCGCAGCTTTCAGACATTTAAAGGTTTGGTTTAAAAATGTTTGTCAATGATAATAAAACTGTTAAAACTCTGTTCAGGCTTTTGTTACGCTTTTTTATTATAGCTCAAAAGGGCCTTCTTTTGATACAACAAAATCGGCCTCAAGGGCTTTAAGGCTAATCACAGTAGAGAAAATGTGTGCAAAATAGAAATTTCAACTTTGACGCCTTTAAATTATTTGTGATGCTGATTGTATCCTGAAAAACTGCCTAACTCTTTTTGTACTCTTACTAATACATTTTCAGAAGAGTCCTTTCAACTTCAGCGAAGTAAATTAAACGTATGAAAATTACTCAGTTATTAATCAAAAAAATACAATTTTTTGGTCATCTTTTGCGTGTTGTTCCGGAAGTTACAGTTTTATAACTTT
Source organism: Melanotus villosus (assembly GCA_963082815.1). Taxonomy (NCBI): domain Eukaryota; kingdom Metazoa; phylum Arthropoda; class Insecta; order Coleoptera; family Elateridae; genus Melanotus; species Melanotus villosus. The sequence continues at coordinate 14,752,606 of OY720423.1, forward strand.
TCCTTTTCTGTGTCATCATTTGTGGGGTTGGTCAGTTCCATACTTCCATAACAATGTGTTAAGTATAATATCGCGTTTTGTATGTGTAGGAAACAGTAATTATTTGTGTAATTATGTACCTTGAAATAAAACACATTAATGTTAGTAAGCTCATCACGAGATACTGTGATCTAATTTAATATCGTTTTTAATCTTGTGTTTAAGAAGAACATGAAAGTGAAACGCTGTGTTTATTAGAATATTCAACAAAACTATTAATTGGAAAGTTTTAAAGTTTTTCTCGCAGACATAAATAATAAATTGAGTTTACTACTTTCGTGGTTAATACTTTAAATATTTATAACCATCATGAGTAGTTGAAGAAGCGAAACTTCACCTTTAAAGGTCTAACCTAAGCTGTTTTTTTTAACTAACTATTCTGTTATTAATGTTAATTTTCTGAACATAAACGACAACTGATAATATCCAAAATTTGAAATTAGAACTTTGAGCCTAGAATTCCACATTTTAAGTCTGAAAATTCGAGCTTTAAACTTGTAAAGTTGGGCTTTGAACCTGAAAGGCGAATTTTGAATTTAAAAAGTAGAATTTTAAATTTAAAAAATCGAACATTGAATTTGAAATTCGAGCGAAAACCGAAAAAGCCGAATACCTACTGAACTTTTAAAGTTAAAACTGCAACCTGACAAGTCTAATTTTAAACTTGATAATTCGAACCTTGAACTTGAAATCCTAACTTTGAATGTAGAGTCGCATTTTGAACCTGAAAAGATAGGTTGAAGAAATGAAGCTTAATTTTTAAAAGTTTTAACCTAAGCCATTGGGTTGCATTTTTTTTTTAAACTAATTATCGTGTATGTTAATGTTAGCTTTCTGAATATTGCCGAAAACTGAATATATTCCAAATTTGGACGTAGAATTTGAACATTCAGATTTTGAGCCTGAAAATTCGCATTTTAAGCCAGAAAGTTCGAACCTCAAACTTGGAACGTTGAACTTTGAACCTGAAAAGTAGAAATTTGAATTTAAAAAGTCGAATTTCGAACGTGAAAAGTGAACATTAAACCAGAAACAATGCATTATAAACCTGAAGATTTAAACTGCGAGCTTAAAAATTCGATTGAGAAACGTCGAAAATTGAACTTTTAATCTGAAAATTAGAATTTAAAAACTTGAATTTTGAGTAGCTGAACCAAAGGGTACTATAATTATATTGCTCTTTGGTTGAACTTTAAACCCGAAAATTCAAACTGTGAAGCTGAAAATCCGCATTTTAAGGCCGAAAATCCGCATTTTAAGCCTGAAAATCCGCATTTTAAGCCTGAAAATTCGTACTTTAAACCTGAAAAGTCGATCTCTAAATTTGGAAAATTGAATTTTGAGTCTGAAAAGTCGAATTTAGAATTTGAAAAGCCTAATTCTGAAGCGTTGAACTTTACACTAAAAAAGATGAATTTTAAACTTGAAAATTCAAAGTGTCTGCCCAAAAATTAGAACTTGAAAACTTGAAAAGTTAGACTTTGAATCTGGAAAGTTGAACTTTGAATCCGAAAAGTTGAAGTTTGCATTTAAAAAGTCGAATTTTGAACGTGAAAAATGGAACTTTAAACCAAAATAGATGAATTAAACCTGAAAATTTAAACTGTGAGGCTGACAATTCGCACTTTAAGTCCAAAAGGTCGATCTTTAAATTTGAAAAGTTAAACTTTGAATCTGAAAGATTGAACTTTGAATTCGAAAAGTTGAAGTTTGCATTTAAAAAGTCGAATTTTGAACGTGAAAAGTTGAACTTTAAACCAAAATAGATGAATTAAACCTGAAAATTTAAACTGTGAGGCTGACAATTCGCACTTTAAGTCCAAAAGGTCGATCTTTAAATTTGCAAAGTTGAATTTTGGGTCTGAAAAGTCAAATTTTGAATTTAAAAAGTCTAATTCTGAGGCGTTGAACTTTAACCTAAAAAAGATTAAACTTGAAAATTCAAACTGTCTGCCCGAAAATTCGAACTTTAAACTTGAAAAGTTAAACCTTGAATCTGAAAAGCTAAACTTTGAATCCGAAAAATTGAAGTTTGCATTTAAAAAGATGTTAGAAAGTCTAATTTTGAACGTGAAAAGTTGAACTTTGAACTAGAAAAGATGAATTTTAGACCAGAAAATTTAAACTGTGAGGCTGACAATTTGCACATCTTAAGTCCAAAAGGTCGATCTTTAAATTCGAAAAGTTGAATTTAGGGTCTGAAAAGTTGAACTTTCAATTTAAAAAGTCCAATTCTGAAGCGTTGAATTTTAAACTACAAAAGATGAATTTTATACTTGAAAATTCAAACTGTCAGCCGGAAAATTCGAACTTTAAACTTGAAAAGTTAAACTTTGAATATAAAAAGTTGAACTTTGAATCTGAAAAGTTGGAACTTTAAATCAGAAAAGATTAATTTTAAACCTGAAAATTTAAACTGCGAGGCTGGGAATTCGCACTTTAAGCCTTAAAAGTCAATCTTTAAATTTGAAAAGCTGAACTGTGAATTTGAAAAGTCGAGTTATGAATTTAAAAAGGCGAATTTTGAAAAGTTGGACTTTAAACCAGAAAAGATGAATTTTAAACCTGAAAATTTTTATTGTGAGGCTGAAAATTCGCACTTTAAGCCTACAAAGTCCATATTTAATTTAATAAATTTTAATATTCAAATTTGAAAAGTCGAATTTTGAGTCTGAAAAGTGGAATTGTTGGATTTCAAAAAGTTGAATTTTGGATTTAAAAAGTTGAACTTTAAACCAAAATTTAAACTGTGAGCCTGAAAATTTGAACTTTAAACTTGGGAAGAATTAGAAAGCACACTTTAAGCTTGAGAATTTGGAAATTTAAACCTGAAAGGTCGAATTTTGAATTTAAAGTCAAACTTTGAAAAGTGAAAAGATGAATTTTCAATCTAAAAAGTCGAATTTTAAACTTGATAATTCGAACCTTGAACCAAAAATTCATATTTTGAACACGAATTGCGAATTTAAAAAGATGAAGCTTTGAACTTAAAATTCGAACTTTGAACCTGAAAATATTTGAATCAATACTGAAATATGTAATTAAATTTTTAAACTTTGAATCTCCAATATTACGAATGTAGATGTTAACATCTCAGATTCGTTTACTTTGAATTTAAAATTAAAATATTCGAATACAAATTCAAGGATCGTAACACCAAATCTTTAATTACAGAAACTCGAATTTTGAGGATTTTGATTCGACAACTGATTTAAATTTCTACGTAGGAAATCTCAACAATTTTTCGCACATTCAAAGTTTGAACTTACTGTTGCCAATTTCAAATTGCGAATAAAGGAACAAGAATAGAATTAAAAACAGAATTTCTTAAATTTATTCGACAAATTTAAACTATGCGTTTTTAATCTTTAATTTTGAGTGAAATTTGGAGTTTATTGAGTTTTTAAAGATCTGTTAAAGTTCGAAATTTAAAAGTTTAGTGAAAATTCGAATATTGACTGAGTAAATTCGAAATTCAGTTCACATAATTATGGCAAGTTCTTTGTGCAGTTGCTAAACATTTTGTTTGATTTTTTTATAAGTAAAGCAGGTGGGGGGGGGGATTTATTTGCATTTATTCGAACTTTTTTATTTTATTTTATTTTTTTAATGAATATGTGGGGCAATCTTTACAATCATTAGTTTATTCAGTATTGAAAAATATGTTAGCAAGTGGCGGTGAGATTATTCAAAATTTTGAAATTTAATCGGTTTTCAGTCTGCGGTTATTGCCAAAATCGCAACGAAAAATAAAAAAAAAACATTTAACACAATCATATACATAATAAATAACATTATAACATTCAGCTCTGCATTAAAAACAACTAACGACATGTGAAGTAAAATTGTCACGTAATTTTATATAAATCACATTTTCAACAAAAGCTAACCTTCGCGTAAAATAACAAACTTCCTATTTTTTTTACAAGATTATTTATTCCTATATGTATAATTATTTTGTTGTAAACTGCTACGAAAAATGGAAGATATATACAGGGTTATTATAAATGATTGTAGTCGAAGCAGGCGGTACCCGTGGTAATGAAATTTTGCCGCTTTATACAAACATAATTATAGTGCAGGGATTTTTGTAGTGGTTTTTATTTTCCAAGTGAACTGTCAATTATCACTCGTATGTCATTTACTGTGTCTTTGAATAATTGCATTTTGTGTCAGTTTGCCTGTTGATTTAGCACTTCCTTAAAAGTCAACGTGAATAAAATCAGTCTTTATTAAGACTACTGCTGAATCCAGAATGTAATTCAAGGCACTCATAGAAATTTTGAATAAACAAAAAGCAATATTTTGGGTTTAAATTTGCATAATGGTGCACTTTTTAGAACAGAACACCTTTATTATTAAATTTTACTATCAAAACGGTGTATTAAATGAAGACGGGCAATGGATACATTCTGTTCAAGCATGCATAAATGCATATCTTGTTGCGTTTCCAGGCATAGATATTGAAGAGGTATCTTTAAAAAGAGAAGAGTGGCGCCATGTTTACAGCAAAATGGAGCGCACTTTCGGCATCTATTGTAAATAAACATAAATAATCATTATTAAATAAGTTTTGGATTATCTTTGTGTGTGTTATTTAGTTATATGAATACATTATTAACTATGCATTAACAATGAGTTCATTAATCAGAGTCTAGTGAAAAATATGGTAAAAAATTTTTTATTTCACTTAAAAACGATTTCTTTTTTACATAAATATTAACTCGTTACGCAACCAATTTAACACTTGTGTGTAGAACAGTGCATATCCAATATAATTTGAATCATTATTTTTGTGAAGCGGAAACAAGCCTGCTTCGACTACAATCATTTATAATAACCTTGTATTTATTAAAAATTAAGTATAAAAAATATATGTATTTATTAGAAAAAAGAAAACGAGCGAGCTGTGCATTAAATGCCAAAAAGCAATGGCGTAGCTTACCGTCTAGTGATAGGGGGCAGGCTAATTCTGGGTGGGAATGGGACTGATGCTGGTCCCAACAAATGTGAACCTCTGAATCTACATCAGGTTCGGAATGGGCTTCGAATTCGTCTGCATTTGGATTTAGCAAAGCTCCTGGGCTTGGAGTCACCTTTGAGACAAAGAGAACACTGTTATTTTCTCTAGTTTTAATTCATATTTTTAATATTAACTAAACGTTTTGGTCGTTTTATTGATTCTTTGGTCAATTATTTTTTAAACCGCAGAAGGCCGAGATTTTAGTTTATTATGTTTGTTTAGCCTATTATTGAACTATTTTCTAACATGTGTAATGCTAGGTTATATCCTGTGGTCTTTAAAAAAGTAGATTTTTGATAATAACTTATCTGTAGTTGGAACAAATTCTGGTACAAATTCACATTGGTTTTTCTAAATAATTAATAAAGACGATTGTTTCACCCAGCTTGTGCAACAATTTTCTGAAACGACTGCATCAAAAAAGTCCAAGTTATTACTGTTATAAGTTATTAATGTTAAGTAATTTCAATTTCAAAAGTTAAAGCGAATGTTGTAGCATATTTCTAACGTAACTGATCGATTTAGCAAGGGAAAGTGTGATACAGACTTCCTGCTTTGGTGGCCTATTTGTCTTCGGTGATTAGTTTTTTTTTTATACTTTTGCTTTATTTTTAATTGTTAACTAACATAACTTAAGTATAAACTCAAAGTTCAATCATTTTTGCTGAAGACGTACCTGTTTGTAAACACTAAAATCTTCTACATCCCCACCGTAAATGTGTTTCCAACCACGTAAAAAATCCATTAATGAATCCATCATTCTTTATTTTGCCAAAAATAAACACTTAATTCACATTTCGCCGAATGCGTTTCGCGTTTCCACTCGTCTTAGCTGTGATAACTTAATGAATTGCAAAAAATAAATGCACACTGCACCAGCGAATGCTCTAAGTGGTGATCCATAATGATTTTATATTATTTCAAGTTGTAAATCAATAGAAATATCATATTTAATGTTACGTTCATTACAGGACGACAACAAAATAACGATGAAATAAATAAATAACAGTTAAACCGGATGAGCAAATTGTCCTTGCTTTATTTACTTTATTATAAAGATTTTCATACTCATCATGATTTATATATTCTACATAACATTTAAATTGAAATTGTAACTAAAGTTATTATAGTTTAACTGAAAATCATACTAAAAAAATGACGCCAAAAGTATAAAATACGCAAAGCTTTTGTTGCCAACAAGAACAAATCTTAGAGCTGAAGGTTAGTGGTTCAAATCACTGCTGAGGAGATATCTTTTTACAGAAAGATTTCAAAATTAATTCAGACAAAAATCGAAGAAGTTTGTGAAGAATCCAAGTTATAAAAAAGAAGAGGATTATGGAACCTTAAACTGATTTCAAATCTTTGAATTCGGATTCCGGTTTCAATTTTAAATAAATACGGTTTAAATTTGGAATCAAAATTAAAACCTAGGAAACGAGTTCCAGATAATCAGAAAAAATTTAAATTACACAGCACACGGTAACTCACAGGATATCAAACTAAAATTTGAAACATGAATAACAAATCGCAGGGTAGCAAATTTGGATCGAAAAAAGTGTTCGGATTTGAAATCGAAAGCCAAAGCTCAAAGATGTGGATTTGGAATTGTAGTTGGATTTCCAAATTTACATGTCTGAATAACTCCAGATTTCACATCGGATTTTAAGCAAAATATAATTTACGACTCTAACCTCAAATATACCTATTCGAATCCAAGAAACTAAATTTTGGAATTCTGACTCGATTATTAAAACATAAAACCAAATTCGACGCAGAAATACGCATTATAAATTAAGAACTTTGGATTCAGACTAATATCCGAATTGGCATGAGTTCGAAGTTTCAAACTTGGATTCCTGTCAAAAACCTAAACTTCGATTTTCAAGCCGTTTATTTCCATCTAAAGTATGAATCTTCTTCCCAATCACTTCCACAAATCTTTGGTTTGCTTTTCCAGATTCAGTATTCAGATCTTTGACTTCAAGTTAAAATTTTTAGCCAGAAATCATGAAAAGTATGATGGCGAAATATTCGATTCTCTAAAATTCAAACTTAAATAAACAAAATTTGAATTCAAATTTTGGAATCTTGACTCGATATTTGAGTTTAAAGATGTGGATTTGTAACTAATTGTAATTACGATTCTGAATACCTCCGGATTTCGGATAGGATTTTAAGCAAAAAATTATGTGTGACTACCTAATTTCAGATATATTCGAATCTCTAAAATTCGAATTAAAATTTTGGAATTCTAGTTGGATATTTAAAACATAAAACCAGTTTGGGACTAAGAATGTGGATTCTCAAACTGGAAACTCAAATCTTTGTATTCAGACTAAATACTTATTCGAACCGCCAGAGACGGAGGCCAAAAGACTTAAGCTTCGGCTTCCAAACCGTTTATTTCGTATGATTTAAGTATGATTTTTAGTTTACTTTTCCAGATTCGATATTCAAATCTTCAATTTGAGATTTATTATTTAACCATAAACCACGAAAAGCATAAAGAAGGAGTATTCGAATCTGTAAAATTCGAACTTGAATCTTGAATTCTCGAATTCTGACTCGATATTCAAACCATAAAATCAAATTCGGACCACGAACATGAGTTCTAAACTCAAATCTTTTAATTCAGACTAAATATTGGAATCGGCAAAGATGGATTTAAAGTTTCGAGCTTGGAATCCGGCCAAAAGACTTCGATTTTTAAATAGTTTATTTCGGCCGAAAGTATGAGTCTTCTTTCCAGTCACTTCCCAATAGAAGTTTAGTTTACTTCGCTTGATTTTTAGCCATAACCCATGAAAAGTATGTATTCGAATCTCTAAAATTCGAACTTAAGGATCTAAATTTGGATTTAAATTTTGGGATCTTGACTAACAAAACGTAAAACTAAATTCGAACCACAAATATGGATTCTAAACTCAAATCTTTGAATTCAGACTAAATATTCGAAGTTTTAAACTTGGAATCCTACCAGAAGGCTTAAGTTTCAATTTCAAAGCGTTTATTTCGACCCAAAGTATGAATCTTCTTCGAATTCGCTTTCCAATACAAGGTCTTTGGTTTACTTTTCCTGATTCGATATTCAGATCTTTGATTTTTAGCGATAAACCATGAAAAGTATGATGAAGGAGGATTCGCATTTATAAAATCCGAACTTTAAGAAACTAGATTCCAATTCAAATTTTAGAATCTTGACTGGATTATTAAAACATAAAACCAATCACGAACATGGGTTCTAAACCTAAATCTTTGAATTCAGACTAAATATGTGAACCGTCAAAGATGGATTCGAAGTTTCAAGCTTGGAATCTGGCCAAAAGACTTTAAGTTTCGATTTTAAAACCGCTTATTTCGGCCCAAACTATGAATCATCTTACCAGTACAAATCTGTAGTTTGAATTTCCGGATTTAGTAAGCAGATCTTTGATTTGAGATTTGCCATAATCCATGAAAGCATGCAAAGAAGTATTCGAATCTCCAAAGAATCTAAATTCCAATTAAATTTTGGAATCCTGACCCGATATTCAAACCATAAAACCAGAAATATGGATTGTAAACTCAACTTTTTGAATTCATCATCAAAGATGGATTCGAAGTTAGAAATATGGAATCCTGCCAGATGACTTTAAATTTCGGTTTTGAAACCGTTTATTTCTCTTCCAGATTCGATATTTAGATCTTTGAGTTCAGTTTTAAATTTTAAGCTTGGAATCTTGCCAGAAGACTGAAACTTCGATTATTTTGGTACAAAATATGAATTTTCTTCCTAATAACTTTCACAAATCTTTAGTTTACTTTTCCAAATTTGATATTTAGGTTTGAATTTTTAGCCATAAACTATAAAAAGTATCTGTGATTGAAGTGCATCATTTGCTGAGGAGGACGAATTCTGTTTTGTAGAGGTTTCATCAGAGGTTAGTATTAGTAAACATCAAAACGAAACGAGGTAGTCCAAGTTGTCAGTCAAGTCAGAGGCGAGCATGGTTTTGGTTGACAAGTTGGATTAACTGTTTTTCTTCCTTACTGCTAAAAGCTTTCCTCTTGACTTGCTTACTTCAGATGAAGCACCTTATAAAACTGACCTTCTCATCAACAACGACATGGCCCAATCCCAAGACGCTCTTTCAATACTTTTTCAACCCTGACCATCGGAATTTTCGTAATCAGGAGTATTTCATATTTTTAGCGACATTATGAAAACAGTAAGCCTCGATGGTAATTTATTAAAAGTTCAATTTTAGTATAAAATCGGGATTTGGTTTCGAGAACTTTTATCAAAACCGTATGAACTTAAAGTGCACAGTAAAACGAATAGGTAGGACTGCTAATGACTGTACGTAGATAGCAACAATAAACAAACATTGCACATTTTCATTTGGAGAAGTTCCCACAACAAGAAACTGGTTGAATGTCAACTGCGTAATTCAGGAAGTTCCGTCGTGGATTCGCTTGGTTTGCATCAACAATCGGTTTATTATGTACAGTAAATTATTATAATGTTAACAATATGTCAATCAAGCAACAGTTTGATTTTTAGTTCCGGAAGGAGCGACGTAGTTGTATAGTAGTCGCCCAAACATCCCTTCCACGTGTTGCGCCGCAATTTTGACAAATCTCAAAACATTGCGTATCGATCCGACCAACATGGACGTACACAACAATGGGGAGTTTTCGCGCTAATTACGGAAAACCAAAGATTTTTTGAATGTTGACGAAATATTTCATGCGTTTTTGAACAAACTATTAAATGACATCGTTCTGAGGGGTTGTGACGAAAAATGAACATAGGGAAGGAGATTTAAACACTGCCATATGGAAGGACTTTCCTACCTTCTGTATGATGTAGCACCTGGGGTTGAATGCTGTACAAATGTAGGTGCCATTCGCGTCGAGGCAGGCCGTCAGCGGGTCAGGCTGGGGCACGGCCTTGCCGCGGCCTCTGCGAAGGGGCATTTGTGCTTGCAGACCGGCGACCGTCACTCACCATGCCGACCTGTTGAGTCCGGGCTCGACCAGCTGATTAGCGTACGGCGCCGACGCCACTGCCTACGCTTTGTGGGCGTCGCGATTGATAAGGAATATTGCTTGTCCATTAATTAAGTTGCTCCTACTTACACTAGTATTATTACTAGCAACCCCATCTGACCACATCAGGAAGAGGGCAGCCTCCCAAAGTATTCATAATTGTCGGAGGACATTCATCGAAAATGTTAAGCTCACCCTTCACGAAATATGCTTGGCCCTTGTTTACCTTGACACAGTATTTAATTTAGGGGGAGATTAGATAGGGGAAGCCTAGGAAGTAGTTAAAATAACAAAAACGAGATATATTGGGTTCTAAAGGTACAATTTTCACGTTTTTACACGGTCATAAGACTCATAATGTTAACACGGTCAAGAAAACAAAAAAAACTTACAGGTCTACATACGTAAAATGCAAAGGGATGGTGGATTAGATCTAAGTAGTCCTAATTTCAAGTGTCTTCTTCTCAATAAAATGGATAACAAAGGAGTTTATAAGGATATAACGCAAATCCTAGGATTTTAGTATGTGCTTTCTGCCACTGTTGGAAAGTAGGTTGCAGGATTCAAAGGAGGGCGAAAGGATGTGGAAGATCAGCGCACTGGGTCAGAATAGTATAGGTCTTGCTGATGATAGAAAAAGGAATTTGGGTGTTTATATTACTTGTAAAATCTAAAACTATTCCAGGGAAGATGCAATTGTGGATGAAACCTAAATACAATACGTTTCTACGACTTGGAAACCAAACATTAACGGCGGGTTGCACAAACATGATTTAACAACTCAGCCAAATTAATCATTCGTCAATATTGGCAAAATAGAATCAAAATTCAAACTCATATGCCAGAGAATACATTAGTAAACAAAAATCATATGTTAAATCAATAAAAGTTTTGTGCGGCCCACCTTAACTGTGATTATGCATGTCCAAAAAATTTGTAAGGGTTTTAACTGGGGCAAAGGGGGACGTGATAAAGAAGAAGGATTAAGGTTAAGTCGAAGAGCAGCTTACACCTTGGGGTTAAGCTGAACTTCGCCTGATTTGTTCAGTATTAATTTTTTTTTGTTACTTTGTACATAAAAATAGAAATAAAGGCACATTATTATTATTATCTTCACTATTGCCGTTCTTCTTTCTATTTTGACAGTATGGAATGTTATTTACGATGATCCAGTTTTCTCTTTGATGTTTGGACTTAGTTCGATTCATCCTTGTGTTAGAAAGACTTCAGACTTGTCTTCTTCTGATTAACAAGGGTGTTATGTTTATTAGCTCGTCTGGCTGAGTACCAACGCTTTCATTCATATCATTTTGTTTCTTTTCTAAAAGCTCGTCTTTATGCAGACTTGGGAGATCTACGCCCATTTCTCCAGCTTCCGAACCGTCAGGTTTTGCTTGAGCCTTTTCGGCTGCTTCAGAACGTATCTTGCGATTATGCAACATCCTGAATCTGTAAAAATATTAAAGTAAATGGTGCGATCGCGCAGACGACATATTTTTGTGTTTTTGCATCTAAGATGCATCGTTCTTTTTTGAGTTGAGCAACGCTCTAACCAACCATCTATCTGTCGAATCACTGCTTTGTTTTGGAGTAGTTCGCAGAAAAGGTATATCAACAAATAAGCGCCCTAACAGCAAGTTTTTATTGTAGAATGTATAATCGCATCCTGTTAGATTTGTTGCCTTTGGTAAACTAAACTCAACCGATTCAGAGCAGAGATTAATAATTGACTTGGGCATATTATGGTTAAATAGACAAAGAATCAACGATTAGTCCTGGACCAGGATAGGTTTAATTGAATAAAATCGACTGGTCGTTCCCAAGAATGGAAGCTTGTTTTGCTTTTAGGCTTGATTGAATTCTGAAATTGAAAGGGTAGGAAAGTCTTTAGGTCCCAATTCCATAAAAAAATCACCTGTGGAAGATGGCATTGCTTATGAAATGATGAAAACATGTACAGAAGAAATAATAGGGGAACTGAGCACACTGTTTATAAAATTACATCAGAGGAAAAATTGCCCTTCCAGTGAACAAAATCAAAAATACTGTTACTTCACAAGAAAGGAGAAAAAGAGCCCCGACCAGTCAGTTTATTGTCCAATGTACCTATATCAAATTTTCGCAAACATCATCCAATGCCGATTATACCTACAACCAATGTTCAATAGATTTGGAAAAAGCTTTTGACTCAGTAGAACATACCAGTATAATTCAAGCGCCGGTGTATTTCCAAGTAGAAAAGGTATCCTTATAAAAGGGAAGCATTCATCCAATCTTAGATTCGCATATGATATTCTGATACTACCAAAAAGCGGGGTTGAACTTTGAACTACAGTTACTGCTAAATGAAACAAATGAATCATGCAAAAAAACTGGGTTAAAATAAATATTAACAAAAAAAAAAACACCACAAATGGCGAAAAACACAAGACCACACATACGCAGAAGAGAAGCCAAACAATTTCTTTCAAGGATAAAGGACTCAAAGAAGTAAACAGAATAAAGCAGGGCTGGGGAAAGCTCTGGGCACTTAAGAAAATATTGAAGGGTAATTTGAGTAATTCTAACATTATCTTATGGCGTACAAACATGGGCTCTACCTACCTAAAAGTGAATTGAAAAGACTGGAAACAAGGAAACAACACACAAATATATGGATCGAAGAAAAGATACCTGCAGATTGGTCTGAGGAAATCATAATAAAATTTCCAAAGAAAGGAGACGTGGCAAAATGTGAACACTGGAAACCAATAACTCTCCTAAACATAGCCAGCAAAGTTTTTACTAGAAAAATATTGGAGAAAGGTGGAAGTGGACAAAATTATAAGAGAAAACCAAGCAGGTTTCAGAAATCAGAGAAAAGACATATGAAATGAATAAGGAAGTTGTAATACTATTCATAGATTTCGAAAAGGCCTTCGACAATATAAATAGAGAAAAAATGTGGGAAATATTGATGCAATATGGAATACCTATAGGTACGAGAATAGCTGTGCAAGAATAGAGCATGAAGGTGAACTTACAAACAAAATAACGGAGTTAGACAGGGGTGTCTTTTATTACCAATGTTATTTCTAATAGTAATGGACTGGATAATGAAACAAGCAATTGACAACAGAACAGGTATAAATTGGGACACATTCAACAAATTAGAAGACCTAGAATTAGCAGACGACGTCTGCATAATTACACTCACAAAAACGTCAGATGCAAGAAAAACTAACTAGATTAACAAGAGTAGTTAGCAAAGTAGGCTTGAAAATTAACCCAAAAAAGATAAAAACTATGGTACCAACAGCAAACCGAGATCAGCCAATATTAATACCTACAAGGAAAAGAAGTGGAAGAAATCACAGAATTCCGTTACTTAGGAAGTACAATTAATATAAATGGAGATAATAAAATAGATTAGACCAAGCGAGAATGGCCTTTAACACACTATGCAAAGTATGGACATCAACAAAATTTACTAAAAAGACAAAAATAAAATTATTCAAGACAAATGTGAGGAGTGTATAATAATACGGAGCCGAAACGTGGATAGAAAGTAAAGAAAACTGTAGAAAATTACAAACCTCTATAAACAAATGCATAATCTTCTGGCCACAAAGAATAACAAATGAAGAGTTATGGTAGAAAACTGAAATGAAAAAAATAGAAACAGTGATAAAACAACGTAAATGGCAATGGATAGGCCACATTTTAAGAAAGCCACAAACAAGCCAAGCATTAGAATATAGAATCCTAGGGAAAAGAAAAGTTGGGAAACCTAAAGATACATGGAAACGCAATCTAAACAAAGAACTACATAAACAAAAAGTATCATGGAACGAAATTAAAGTAGGAACGATGGAAAGAAACTATAGAAGAAATAATAGGCACAGCCTAAAAGGAAATTGATAAAGACAAAATGAAGAAAGGAGAAAGAATTCAAGGTGCATGGGTAGCTAACCATCACCAATTGAACAGGAACAGTTTCAGAAACGCCTTAAAAGGCGCCTCTTGCTCCATAGGAAGCTATGAGAAGAAGAAAAAGACGTTGGAAAGATGAAATAAAACAAGTAGATGGGGAAGATTGGGCTCATAAAGAAAAAGATAGGAAAAAATGGAAATCTTTGGAGGAGGCCTCTGCCCTTTAGGGGATCTAAGAGGCTCTTATTATAATTATTAAGCAAATTTAAAATTAAAATTAGTCATGGTCAACGTTTGAATCAATGCGAGGAAAAGTAGGTACAATTTACCCCATAGCCGAACAACTAGGTACCTACTATTTAATTAATAATATTAAATACTGTTTTTGTTAATCATTTAGTTTGGCTAAAACTGTTAAATTTTTCTTAGTAAGAATCAATATCCATTATATTTACTTGTAATAAGGCTTGATTCAAAAAGTTTCGTACGGTTTTAATCAAGTTTTTTTTTTAGTAAAATCTGGTTAATTAAACATTCGAATTGAAATACATTAAAAAACTACTGGGCATAAAAGAATTGAAAATAGGCTTTGATTTAGTGAAAACAGCTCAGTTGTTGAAATGTCGAAGTCCAGAATAAATGTGCGGCGTGAAATTTTGCATTCTTGCATCATTATGGACGATGAGTCTACTTTAAGTATGACTTTTCCATTGTAGCCGGGCCACAATAATTTGTTGCAAAGAACAAGAATGATGTACCACAGAGTGAAAAAACTATTTATCTTGAAAAATTTTGATCAAAAGTACCTACTGGTTTAACAGGCGGTATGCCAATATGCAGGGGCGGACTGGCCATGTGGAGAATGCGGAAATTTCCGAATAGGCTGGTCCGATTATGGGCCGGTCTGACAAAAAATCTAAATTATTAAAATTATTTTATAGCGCGATTCACACCAGCTTCACATGTTACAAATTCCAAAACGCGAAAAACCGTCATTACCGATCTCAGTAGTCGAGATAACAATACTCATATTTAGCGCTCAAATGCACTAGATGAACCTATAACAATACCCATCAAAAAATTTGAAATATCTGTCCACAATGAAACAGTAGACACTGCAGTTCTAAGTATGGAGGATAGGTTTTCAAAAAATGCTGAACTGTACCAAGACCTTGCTTATTTAGATCCAAAAAATTTTTATCAAGAAATTTCGAAAGATTGTTTTATTAAACTTAGCAGATATTTAAGCAAATTTGAGCCATCTTTAACTTCAGATAATATTAGGTCGGAATTAATAAATTTTTCATCGGCTTGGAATTTGAACAACAAAACAAACAGAATGCATTAGATTTAGATTTTATTTGTGACGGTGAACAACAAAATGAATTACCTAACCGGTGCAAAAGTTGTAAGAATTGTGCAATTTATTGTTATAATGTATTGTAAAAAAAACTAATACAAAATAAAAAATAAAAAACAAAACAGGTAACATAGTTGAAGACAGACAAAAGATATTAAAGATAGTAAAATCCTTTTACAGCGACTTATATAAATCTAAAACAAAGAACACAGAGTCAGATGAAGAAAGAGATAACAAAGTAAATAAAATAACAAATGTCAACTCAGAAGAAATGCCAGAGATAGACGTAGAAGAACTGGAGAAAGGGTTGTCCCAAATGAAAAATAGCAAGGCGGCAGGAGAAGATAATATCTTACCAGAAATGCTCAAGGAAAGTGACACAAAGACCAAAGAAGAACTTGTAAATCTATTTAACAAATGCCTAACAGAAGAACACATCCCTAAGGACTGGGAGAATGCCGTAGTTGTACTGCTCCACAAAAAAGGGGATTCGGCTGATCTGGAAAATTATAGACCGATCAGCTTACTATCTCAGATATACAAACTTTTCACTTGAATAATCGCAAATAGATTACAACGAAAACTTGAGATCTACCAACCAAAAGAATAGGCTGGATTTAGAAGCAAATACAGTACGACGGAGCATCTTCATACAGTGAGACAGATTATAGAGAAAACCGCGGAATACAACATAACATGGACGGCCTTTGTAGACTTTCGAAAGGCTTTCGATACCATAGAAACCTGGACCATAATAAAATCACTAAGAAATTCTAGGATAGACCAATGCTACATAAACCTTATTGAAAACATCTACGAGAAATCCACAATGACGATAAAAATATACGAGACAACGGATAAAATAAATGTCAAAAGAGGAGTTCGTCATGGAGATGTAATCTCACCAAAATTATTCAACCTAGTACTCGAGGACATCTTTAAAAACCTTAAATGGGAAAATAAAGGACTAAACATACAAGGAGAACATTTACATAATCTGAGGTTTGCTGACGATATTGTGTTGTCCGCAAATGAGAAACAGTAGTTAATAGGCATGCTAGAAGAATTACAAGAAGAAGCTGCTAAAGTGTGATTACACATGAATAACACAAAAACACAGTTCACTACGAATGCACCAAATACAGACGAAACAATCTCGATTCGCAGACAAATAATAAATAAGACACAATCATATATATACCTAGGACAATCTATAACACTAGGCAAACAAAATCAGGAAATTGAGATAGATAGGAGAATTAGACTTGAATGGGCAGCCTATGGGAAAGTAAAAAACATTTTTAACATGAATATCCCAACGGTTTTAAAAACAAAAGTTTATAACGAGTGCATACTACCAGCTGTTACATACGGATCAGAGACCTGGGTCCTGACAAAAAAGATCAAGAACAAACTAAGGGTACATCAGAGGGCAGTAGAAACAAGGATCCTAGGGATATCATTGAGAGATCACAAAACAAACCAATGGATAAGAGAAAAAAACCCAAAATTACAGACATCATAGAAAGAATCGGTTCCCTAAAATGGCAATGGGAAGGACACGTGGCCAGACATCCAGAAAACTGGAGTGGCTACATCACTGGAGACCATGGGGAGAACGAAGAAGTGTTGGAAGACCTCAACAGAGATGGTACGACGAGATAAAGGGAATAGCGGGGCTCAACTGGTACCAAATTGCGCAGAACAGAAGCACGTGGGCAAATATGAGAGAGGCCTATATCCTATGGATAGACAACGGCTGAAGAGAGAATGTATTGTACAGGTATAATATGTTAAGTGGAGCTTATTTATGCTTAGGACTAGCTTATAAATTTGTATTAACATTGTCAATTAGTCAAGTTTTTTGTGAAAGGAGCCTTGTTTCAACATTAAAAAACATCAAAACTCGTCTGCGCAGTGCTTTACACCAACAGCACTTAGAAGCATTTATGCTAATGCCCATAGAAAAGGATATTTTGAATAATAATATAGAAGATGATATTATATACTTGGTTGCTCAAAAAAGCAATCTTTTAAAAGAAAATCTTCTTTTATAAAAATATTTTTATTTAGGTACAACTAATGTATTTAATGCAATATTATTTATTTACTTTCTTTGCAAAGAAATATCTGTTTTTGTTAACTTTTGAGTAACTTTTTTTTTATTTTATGTTCAAAAAAACGTTTCAATGTTTCTTATTAATGTGTTTATATGTATTAAACGTAAAATAAAATGATTTTAATTTTCTATTATCCCAAGAGTAATTTATTTTTTATTTATTGACATTTTCTTAAAAAAAGGAGGGCCGGTTGAAAATTTTTCCGCATGTAAAATTCCGACCCAGTCCGCCCCTGCCAATATGGTAAACGAAGCGTTTCTTCTTACCATGAAGGAACCATTAATACTGAAATCTACGTGAAGCAGTTCTTGAAAAAAAAAAACGATTATTGTCCCTAATTAAGAGTCATACACAAACTACATTATTTAGGATTGACCTTGTAACCACTTACTATTCAACAAGCGTGATAGAATGGTTTCAACACAATTCTATCAATTATTGATACAAAAAACCGACAATCCACTCAGTACACCGGAACTTAGACCAATTGAGAGATAATGGGCTATGGTAAGAGAAAACTTAAAACTGAAGGAAAAACAACTGCTTTGATACGAGATTTCAAGAAATTTTGGTTGGCTGACAGCGAAGAGTTAAAACTGAGACTGTGCAGAATCTCATGGCAACCATTAAGAGAAAGGTTCGCACTTTTTCCAGGCAGAAGTTAAAAATAGTATATTTTACAACAAGACATGAAAATGACGTTTTTTTCGTGAGATGAGAAGTTGCCCACGAGCTGCGTTAGCAGCGAGTAGGGCAATCACGAACGAAAAAAACGTATTTCATGTCGAGTAGTAAATGCTATTTTTTCTACGACATTTTAATTATCTGTTTGAAATAAGTTTTAATTCGACTTATTTAATTCAAACCGAATTGTGTCAATGCAAATTATTAATTGTTTGTTTAATCGGTTCCATAGTAACACACGCATTTTTTTATTTTGTTGCCATAGATTTGGAATTCTTGTTTTCATCTCTAGAAGTGAAAATGTTTTCATCTCTAGATAGAAAATGTAGCGTTTTCGCATAGGGTTTATCGTGAAGAAAATACTTGTTTTCATATCATGTGTAGAAAAAATAATTATTGTTTACACATTTCTTTAGAATGTAGTTAACTTTAAACTATATATAACAGAAATTATTATTAAAAAGCTTAAAATGCATGTTTCATTTATTACAAAACCATACGAAATTTTCTGAATCAAGTCTTATGAAGACAAGTATCAGGTTATGCAACCCAACTTACACCATACAAGAAGGTATTTCCCTCCTTTTTTATATACTCCCGTTTTGATACAATTATCGTCTTAACCGTAGTACCTCAACTAAAAACAACTTGTACGAAACGATCACAGATCTCTGGATCAAACCCAAGCTAGATGGCCTACCCAACACCCAGTCCCTGAAAATAATTGGGAACCGAAAGACCGAGGTAGAGTAAGGAAGGTAGGCGGTTGTTGCACGACATTCGGGTATGTGACTTAGGAGGCCTTTCTTCTTCTTCGGCGGTGCTAATTAGCAGTACTTAGGCCCATTGTGCATTTGCTACAAATTAAAGAATGCCTTCATACAGACTGGCAGGGCCAGCATCTTGTCTGTAGAGGCGCTCCAAGTAGGTGCCGCCTCAGTAGTCTGGGGCATTGCAGAAGGCCTCATCTGCAACTTAGGTCCTCAGAGACCCACGAAATGCACTCTCTTTTCAAGAGGCCTGTGACTAACCTACTGAACCTATTCACATCAAGTTACAGAAAGCCTGTGGAGTTATCGGCCAAGTTCCTTCACAGATGTTAAATGCAAATTTTATAAAAATGTTAAAATAAAACAAAATATAATTAAGGAAAACGCAGAACTTTTATTGAACATACTACAAATGAATTTTATGCATTTACAACGGTAAAAATTTATTTAACAATCTTTTACATGTATCAGAAATAAAAAGCACACAGTCATTAATTAACTATTTATTGGAGTCCAGTTACAACTAAATTCGGTCAACATGAACATAAAGTTAGTTTTAAAATCCCAAAAACATAAGGTATGGAAAGGCACAATACATTAAAACATGGGCCCAAAATTGCAGTCCACTACCATTATCAAAGAACCCCACAATCTTGGAACTGACATGATGCTATATAAAATTTTAATGAACACACAAATAATGTGCACATTACGTAATTATTAACTAAATGTAGCAAGACCTGTTGACAGCAATTTCTCTAAAGATATCGAATGCCCCCAGGTACATATTATCTGGGAAACAGGCGCATTTTACTACAACTAAGATTTCGAGTAGTGATTGGTAGCAACTAAAAGTGTCGAGGTGAATCAAGTATTGTAGTAGTGGGACATTAGAAGCCGTGGACCTTCAATTGGTCCGGCTTTGCCAGGCCCGCTTTCGTGAGCCACTGACAAATGTTTTCACGCTGATCGCCCTGCAACTGTAACACTTCACCGTATTCCGGGTGCTCAATCACTGTTCCATTGCAAGCGAATTCCTGTAACAAACACATTTATTACAATTCTAATACATCTTCTTCATCTTTCTTCGCTCCTTGCGGAGCAAAGGGCTTCGTATTGAAGTTTCTGTAACAATTTAAAATTGATTGGGTCGCTAGCCCAATGTGAAATACGAACTTTATTTACAGCACCTTTCGATAAATATGACTAAAACAATTTTTTAAATTTACTTAAACTTGTTTGTAATATAAACGAAAACTGGTAATTCTGGAATTAAAGGAGAGAACAAAGAAGACATCAGTTTTTAATTCTTGAAAGTCTACACGTACAAAGCGATGATGCTATTATAATCAGTCTCAAAGTAAGAGGTTTTTTTGAGAATAATATTGTATCTGGTTGTATTTGTAGATTGCCAAAACACGAAACATTTTAAAACAAGGTTATGATCACGAAAGTCTGCAAGTAAATAAACATGCCACCAAGAAGTCCAGACCTTTCTTCTGTATCAAAATCTTTTATAGATTTGTTTTATTGTGTTACCATCGATGCCTAACTTAATTGGAGAAATGTCCACCTTTGTTAACAAGTAGGTCAACATTAGTAATGACACCATTTTACTTACTTAAGTTTCACACAAAATGTAAAATAAGTCTGTTGTGAAATTGTAATTGAGGTCTTTTACGAAAATCAAACAAACAAAAACTGAGCCAAGCAGATTACTATACCTATCTTAAATGTTTGGACTTTCGCTTCCTTCCAGCTGTTACTTTTCTAAAGAGTTAGTTTAAGCAAACGTTTTTCCGATATTAACGATGAGTTTACATGATCACCATAAACGCTTGAAAATATGAAAATACATTACCTTTTTACATGCTCGTACAATTTTCTTCAGGTCATAATCCGACGACAGGCCTTGAACAGTAGTTAAAGTCTTACGACCATTTCGCTGTTGAATTCTTATATGAACGAGTCCGTCTTGCACATCGTCGTCTGCACCCTTGTTTGCATCAGCAAAGGGGTCTAAAAGTGTTACAAGCAATGAAAAATCAGGTCGAGGTCACGCCTGACGTATAAGGTCGTTATAAAATGTTTTAGAGAGTCGTAAAAATTGAGATTTGTAAAATAGGAAGTTATTAAACATAACAATGTTTACAAACGCGTATTGTAAAATGGTTATTCTGCGGATACGTCCAGTGGTGGTTATTTTTTGATGGGCGGGTAAAATGATAAAGCATAAACGAAAACAAACGCCATTTTGTAAGAATAAATTGTGCTTAACTCAAGTACAAAAATATCGTCGATACTTACCAAATGTTTGAAGGTTCTGGATGGACATACGATACTCAAAATATATACGTAGAAAAAAAAGAACTGCAAACGGCACACAACCTACCAACGAACGGATGATCACAGATGTACGATTACTGTTGTAAACCCTACACCAGTGTTCTTGCACAAATAACTGATGATTCACAATCCGGTGTGACGTTTGCTACTGAGTATGCGCAAAGTAAACTTTCCACGCAAAATTTGACTGGTAACACTTTAAAACGATTAACTTTACTGTTATAGAAAAAATCTTAACAAAACTGAAATTACTTTTGCATAAACTAATTCACTATAAAAATTTGTCAAATAAAAGACTATCAAATAATTTTAACGCCAAAATTTGTTAGGGTTTTTTTTGAATTTAAATTCCACAGCAACCTATTGGAAACTTTCTTACAGCGTTGCCAGACCGCACATAAAACCCTCAACGTCACAGAATTAATCAAAGTACTTCTTTTTAGTTTAAATGTTTGCCATTCAAAGAACAAATTTTGCTTTTTTTGTCTTTATAATAATTTTAATACGGCATTTTATTCAGATGTTATGCGCATAAGTTCATTACGTACTATGATAGTTTAAATTAAGTCTGTTTAACGGTTTAACCATACCAACGAAATTATATCTGTGGTTTAGTTTATAGTTTCAGAATGATGGTTTCAGTAATAAATAAATGGTGTTGCCAGTGCGGGTTTGCAACTAAAATTGGGAACGTTCTTAGATGCTGCCAGATGGCGCTGTGCTTTTTCCATATTTCAGTTACACAACTATTTAAAATTCATTACTTATTTTTGTATTGCATGAGTAATTTTTACCGCAGAATCTTGAAATGCTTGAGGGCATGTGTAAAAATACATGCAAATCATTTGATTGGTCAAATATCAAAGGTTCCTACTTTTTAAGAATCAGAGGATACTCAAATTATTCAAATTCTGCACTGTAAAACCAGTCAATATAATTACAACTGAGTAACAATCTTGCATATATAGGGTGATTATTTTTCGACTTCAAGTAGGGAGATCTAAGTTATCACGCAGATACGAAGTAGGTTGTGTTAGGGCAAAGTTGCCTAGTTTAAAGCCGACCAAAAATCCGAAAGAATCATTTTCGATTTCAAAAATAGTTAAAAAATAAACATTTTATATTTTGTTGATTAATTAATAACCAGATAAAACTATGTATTTTTAATTAAAAATTATTAAGGTCCGTTTTTACGGTGAATCCAAGTATGCAATGCGTTTTCATACCTTTTAAGACAATGGAAGATTGACAGTCAGTTTTTTGAAGATATGATTTATTTTAATTATATTAATACAAACCTGGGTCTGGATCTGTGGAATGAAGTCAAAGGTTTATTCGAAGTTAATATGTATTTGTTTTTTGGATGTAAATAATTTTTATATAACAAGTTCAACAATAATTTGGCCTCTGGGACGTCTTACCCTGAATTATGTATATCTAAGTTTGTTTGTTTTACATCTAAGAAAATTTTTGTTATAAATCGAGGTCAATTAAAATTAAAATGGGTTTTCAAGAATTTGTAGTTATAACTTATAAATGATAACAAATATTACAAGTGCATGGAATTTGTGTTTTTTTTAATTATCATTAGGAAGATGTTTGTAAATTTAGAGTGTCTATTATGTTTTGTAACATCAATTAACTACCTACTTAATTACAGGCGAAAATTAATCTTTTAATTCTCAGAAGACAAATAATACCTGGGATTCCTTGATTTACCTGATCGTAACATAGCGTCACAGGCTTACGTAACAGTTTATTGCTATTTCAAATAAATTTTTGAAGTGGTTTGTTATTAAATAAATGTGTTGATTAATTTATTTATGTCGTTTGTATGGCTTTGATTATTTTATAGTGATGTATTGAGCATTAAAGGGGACGTTTTATCAAAGAATATTTACTAACGAACAAGAAGCGACACTCGTGTCGGCGTGTTTGATCTTTTACAGACCGAATTTGATGACCTTCAAGCGTAGGCGCCATTTTGCCAGGGTACGAAAAGGCGGTAATTTTGAATAAGAAATAACAAGAAATTTTTTAAATAATATGACAGAATATTCAGATTTTCCATCTTGTATTACCCTAATGTCAAATTAAATTTTATGTGTACAATAACAAAATTTATTAAAGAAAATGAACTTTATTTTCATAAATACTGCATATAGAATATAATAATAATAAGGTAATACTACAACAAACTATAAAATATGACACATTGACGTTGCAACTATTAACTGCACACGCAACTTTTTTAAAATAAAATGTAAAGAAGCAATGTATAAGGTTACCTCACCACGTGAAAACAAGGAAACCAACAAGGACGCGAGCGTGTAGAGAAGGATAACGTACGTTTCTGGTAAACCTGCGCACTAGAAAAGAGGCATTACTTAGTAGGCGAGTGTCGCTTCTTGTTCGTTAGTAAATATTCTTTGGTTTTATCCCATAATACGACCTAACTCCACAAATCTTTGTTCAACCGAATGTTCGGAAACACTTCTCAACTGCAGATTTGTCACTAAAATTAGGGAAAGCCCGTTTCCAGATGGCGTTGTACTTTTCCTGGCTTTCAGTTGCACGGCTTTTCACAATGAGAAACCGATGAAAATCCAAATTTTGATAAATTCATCCTTTACATTCCACAACTTATCGCTTAACTTTTAAATTCGTGAAATCTAAATTTTGCCCCGAATAATTTCTTCTATGTTCACGCCATTCACGGGTTTATCAAAAATAACTTTCTAGGAAATAAAGAAATCCCAACAGAAACAAGAGTACAAATAATATACAAAAAAGTAGCCATGCCTATACAGCCACGTAACTAGCATTATTTATGAAGGTGGGCCATATATTTTTTTAGGAATTGTTCGGTGGGCCAACAACCCCTTACAATTAAAACAACGAAAAAAAACTTACCTAATGTAGAACTATTCTTCTATTATTATGCATACCATCAAATTCGTCAACCACTTTTGAAGTATTTAAAGTTTTAGCAGTGGACCGTTCAATATTTATTAATGCTGGATGATTTAATCATTCATTTCTCATTCTATTCCTAATATAGGTTTTTAAACGTTTTAAACAAGAAAAAGTACGTTCACAAGCCGCACTAGGCACTAGACACAGGAATTGTCACACAAATGACCCCCAATTTATAAGTTTCACTAAAAACTATTTTATAAATTTCTAAAATATCTATTAGTTGCATGATACTTTTCACTTCAATTCTTTTTTCGTCTTCATATTGCTTTATTGTCTTTGGTAAAATTTTAAATTCCGCCTTCAAGGTTTCACAATCACTACCATAATGTTCTGCCAAAGGAAGTATTCGTTCATAATTTAAAAACTTACAGTTTTTGCGATGTAGGGCACTAATTGCACCGATAACATTAGAACAACTATTAAAACGATTATCTAATTCATTTAATATTAAGTCAATAGAAGGCAAAAACACATATATTTTAAACTGCTGAAATACCTCAGTCTGTTTGCAAATTTAGTTCTTGGATAATTTTCAAAACGGGTTGCTTAGGTTCATCTACCACATTTTGAGAAATACCCGTTGGGCCAGACGGCCTTCTAGGTTCACTTAATAACACTTCGGATGTGCGTTGATCAGCTCGTTTGAACCATTCATCAAAATGTAATTGGGGTTCATCAGATTCACCTAAATCTGTCTCTGACGATTCATCCTCAGAATTCTTACTAATCTCTTCGCTTTCCTCGAGGATCCCACTTTCCTCACTGACCACACTTAACAAATCTGTTGTACTAGTCGAAGGTTTCAAAGTATCATCTGCAGTTTTAATTTTTTTGGAAGATGAAAAATAGTCTTTTATATTGCGTTTACCACTCATGATCAAGTTGTAACCGTAAAAATAGAAAAAATATTTTCACAAACGTTTTAGGGCACTACACAATGAGTTGGGTCATGTAACACACACCTACAACTAACTATTCGAACAGGAAAATCAGGAAGGGATACCGTCTTCGTATTTTAACAAAAAGTTTTTTTCTTACGAAATAATATCAATCACTCGTATTTATGTAAGAAACGTCCATATGGTCACGAACAAATTTTAAGTAATGGCTTGCTGGAACCCTTTATTGAAGGTCGTAAATGTTGAAATTCGTGTAATCTATTGAGTATTGAGTTAAATAATGAATTATGAAATTATGGCAAACAAGGAAGCTTTGTTGTATCAGCGTTTACCGTTTATTCAAACTTGATGTTTATGGCGACTGCGTGTGATTTTTAACTATCGGGATCATATTTCAGTTGAAAAGTTTGGGATTTGTTTGGTATAATAAATTATACTATGTCTGCAAAATAATTCCAGTTAGTACTAAGAAACTGTATGTATTTGTGATCATATTACTGTTGTTTGTTGACGATTTTTTAAAGATATGTTTCAGATGTGAGGATAATTAGAGCCAAGAATATCAAAACAACTGAGGCCCTGACTGTTTTTTGGTTCTAGAGTTTAAAGATTTTTTAAAATAATTCCTCTTCGTTACATTTATTTTCTAATTAAACAAGACATAAAATTTCCGTTGCGGTTGGGTGGGCCCAAGGGTGGGCCTAGAAATTTTTAGGTGGGCCTGGCCCACCCAGGCCCACCCCTAGTTACGTGGCTGTGCCTATAAGAACATAATTATTCATCAGAATAATGAATAACAGCGGAAAACCGGCGAGATAAAATAAACAGTGCCGAAATAAGAATCCCAAATGAAAATATAGGGCAAAACGATCATGAATAGAGTTAGAAATACAACACAGAGTAAAACTGAAGGTAAAGCCAGTAGAAACAATCATAAAGAGAGACAAATCAGATGGTTCGGTGGTTTCATATTATTAGTTCGTTTTCTATGCAGAAGTATAATAATCTTTCGTCGTTTGGGGTTCTGGTTTTCCTAAGCCCTATTCAAATCCATGAGCCGTATGCTACTACTATCATATACAGGGCGACTCAAAAATATTGTTATTAATTTTAAGGGTAATTTATTTTCTCTTTTTTGCCGCAATGCAGTGTCGAGGTTCATTTTACACTTGCTGGTGTGCAGTGGAGGTGATGGGTCAATTTTTGGCCTTGAATCACATTCCAACCAGCTTTCATCCACAACACATTCCTACTTCCTACACCTTAAACCTAATCCTTAACTAACTTCAGGCAAAAAATCAAGTACACAAAATTCTTTTTTCTATATAGGGTTGAAAATATGTAACGATCTTCCACAAAATGTAAAAGATGAAAATAGTATTAGAGCTTTTAAAAAATCTTTAAGTTGTATTATAAAAAATAAGTATTAAGGAATAACGTAAATGTATAAATTAGCATTTGCTAACTAATAAAGTTTATTATACTAACAAATTTGGCCCAAATCGGCTCCATAATACTATGGCCACCGCTGGAATCGAACCCGTGTCAGCCGGCTATCTAGCAGCTAGCAGGCCCTTACCTGACTGAGGTAGAGCATATCAAATAGAACAAAACCATGTGTCGCAAGTAAACGGTAAGCGCAGAAAAATATTAAAAAGGTCGATACAAAAATTGGTTTGGGGCAACTGGACTCTAAATTTATGAAACGCCTTGCTTGTTCCTACTGATAAGAGAGTCCAGGTATGTTACGTAGGTCAGTATGTCAGTCATTCATCGAACGTTTTAATGGAAGGTCAGCCTAACTTTTTAACAACTGAATTAACTGACGTTATGTTAATTTACGGGGAAGCTCTTCAGAATACTGCAGCAGCCCCGAAAGACAGTTTGTGTTGTGTATTTGTGTTTGTATAGAAGTTAATGGAGGAACATTTGAATATCTTCTGTAAGTCTTCTTCCTCTTTATTAACAACAATTTTTTCTAATATCACTTTTTAAACATGCCAGTAATTGTTTATTGCCAGTCTCAATCCTGAAAAAATGCGAGAGGAAACTGAAACTTGTAAATTACATAATTGTCTAATGTTTCAGTTATTTTTGTGGGGTAAATTACTATCGCAGGCTTTTTAAATACATATTAGCCAGCAGTTCTCAAAAGTGTGTAACAAAATTTAAAATAGGTAAACAAAAAGCGCGATAAGCTTTTGCTGCAATGTACTTCTATTAAGGTCAGCATATACCCATTTAATTTAATGACAATCTTTTTGAATTGCTCTGTATTTTTCTTTTCCTGTTTCTTCTTTCATTTCTATTGTTAATATTCTTTCACTTCCCTTTTCTTCCTTTCTTCCTTTATTATGAACGCTAATCCAGTTTTTGCATGTTCTTCCTGCCCAATTCCTGACCAGTAGGTTCAGTAGCCGTTCGGTAATTTTTGTAGTCTTTTACCTTTCTTCTTCGTTTCCGTTATACCTACATCGTCTCTCTTTACTTTTCCTAGCTGCTCTGTTATTTATTCGTCTTTATTTGATACACTATTCACGTTCCAAGTTCCATTTTAGTAGTACCTTGGATTTTTTATTCTCTACTTTTCTTTTTTCTCTTCTCTCATTTCGGTCTTTCTCTGTGTTCGTATTTGGGTTTTCTTTGAAGCCTAATCTACTTTTCTTTTTAGATTTCCTTCTTCTTGCTCCGACCATTCGTATTTTGTGTTAGTTTTTTTGCCCCTACTCGAGTCTTCTTTCTTTTGCCTTTTTCCTTCCTGGCCACCTTTCATATTACTGCTTGGATCTTTTGCCGCTCTTGTGTTAAATCGTTGTTTATATGAAGTTTTTTGATTTTATAATTTACGTTTTCGCTTAGTACCTCTACTTTTTGGTCAAAACATTTAAATTTTACCACTGTCCTAACTCCTAACTTTAAAGGCGTCTTTGAAGTCCGTTATTGCATCTATTTCTTGCTGGAGAAGATTCTTGAATTTGAATTTGAAACCTCCTACTTATCAAACTACACACCTCATGTTCCTATTTCGTTGGTGGGATTAAAGCTACGTTAATTTAAAAAAAAATTACTTCCCCTTGGTGTCAGTTTCTTTTTAGTTTGCTTTTTTGGCTGGAACGATTTGTACAACCAAATACGCAACTATCAGTAGGGTTAGGGCATATATTTTAAAGATATTATCAAGTGTGGGATAATGAGCAATATTAGAATGTGCATCACTTTAGTTTTTCCACTTGTATTATAACCTTTTAAACACACATGGTGTATAGCTACTAACCAATTTTCTACCTAACTTAAAATGCTGAACAATCTGTTTATAGTGCTGCTGAACTACTTACCTAAGCACAAATCCGCTTCAAGCTTCGCTGTTTCTTCTTTAATTTCTATTGTTAATAAATATTCTTTCACTTAGCTTCGCTTTTGAATCGCTATGTTTTTTCTCCTTAGATTTCCTTACTGTAAGTATTCCGACTTTCGGTTATTCATTACTTATTTTTTAATTTTTTTATTTCATTAGTAAAGTAATTACCACAGAAAGTTGAAATGCTCGAGGGCGTATGCTATGCAGATAATTTGGTAGGCCACATATGACATATTAAGGATTAAAAAATCATAAGCTTAAAGATTCTAGTAATATAATTAAAGTATAAATCTTATGAATTACAATACATATAATAATTATACAATTAAGTATTTATGCAATAAAAACACATATTGTTAATCATAAACAGCACTAGAAATTCTACAAAGCAAAAATACTGTCGATGGAATATTGTCTTAGATTATACTACGTTTACTATTCGTACATAATGAACAAAGGTTGCAATAAAAATGCAATTACAATTTTAAAACTTAAATAATTACTAATTACGACAATCCATTACTTAAACTGGCGTATTTGTTAGTTAAAGCCAATGTACCAGTCAAAAAATCGAAGTCCTCGCTAGTGTTGTGCGTTGTTTTTAATTTATTTCTTAACATTTGATTTTCTTTTTTCAGTTCTTTACTATTTACATTGATTTCGTCTAGTTTCTCTGTCATGTTTCGCATATAACTAAATAATTTTTGGTTGTCGTTTTGTAATTGTAAGATAGTCTTTTGTAAGTTAACCGTTGTGTCCTGTAATTTAGTAACGGCATTCAATATTGTGCGTTCTGTGAATGAATTATTTTCTGGTTTTAAAGAATCCACTTCGTCCCTTGCGGAGCTAACTGTTTTTGGAGAACTTGTGATATTTGTTGCGAATTTAATTTCTTCTTCAGCTAGTCGCAAGTTGGACTGAAGCGGATGCTTTGTACTATTATCTATTTCTTTGCAACAATCTAGTACAACATTATGTATAAGCTGTAACACATCAGAACTGCTGGTATTAACAGTATAAGCAGAAGACGCCACAGAATTTTGTTTAACGGAAATCATACCATTACTTCCATTAGGTTGCGATATTTGAAGTTGCTGAAGCTGTTTCAACGTCTTTTTTCCAATAGGTGTTTCTGCTTTTACCTTCTCTACTTGATCATTTTGTACTAAAAAGGCATTGAGTTTTAAAGTTTATGAAAAAGAAAAACGACAGAAATAAAGCAAAAAACGATTCACAACTGTATTTATCACAAATTTTACATTACGTTTTAAGCAATAACATAAACTGTGAATTATTCACATCAACAAACATCTCGAAGAATTTTCAGGATTTGTTTGTGTAACCGATGGGTTTGCTCTTGTATTTGGATTAATATGTAGATGCTGAATTTCATTTAAAATATTTCTATCAACAGCAATTTGAAGTGTGCCTGCGTTCGTTAAGGTATGTTGATTACCCTTTACTACAATTTACAAAAATTATTACTTAAAGCTGCAATATAAAAATTAAATTTTACTAAAGTTTGACTTATAATAACTTTGATATACTTTATACTAGCTTTACTTTTATTTTTCGAGAAAATTGCTGTTGGCATGGCGCATGGCGTTAGAATTCCGAAACTTTCTTGATTTTACAGGCTGACGCCTTCCGACGGCCTACATAAGCGGCGAAAATTGGCGTTTTCTCCGAATCAAGGATTATACGGTAAATAAAAAAAATGTTCAGACTGTAGTCAGCGCGTAAAATAAAGAAGGCCGTGCTTCGTACATTAATTTAATGGTTAGTTAACGTATAAGATAACAAAAATTTGTCGGTTGTGCTTTCAACATATTTTTAAACCAAAACGGGCCATTACTTCAATGTAGTATGTCGGTATTACATTTATTCGATAACTGGTTAGCCTGTAATTTTGGTAAAGTTTGAATGTTAGATTATGTACAAGATGTACTGTTGCCAAATATGTTAAAATTACTCTAACTTGAATAATAAGAATCAAATTTACCCCTTGTACCTAACGCTGTTTTGTGCTAAGACCCAATCTTAATATTAAATGTATGCAACAACCCCCCCCCCCCACCCTTCCCGGCCTTGATACTGTGTACTATCGTCTACAATTAACAAGAATGTAGTGTAACAAATCCTTAATTTTTAAATAAATGACGCAAACATAAAAACAAAAGCAGCAATTTTCAAAATTATATCAGTTAAAAGACTTACCAAGGTATTTTGCAACGATGTATGGATCATGTGGATTCCTTTCGATATTCTCAACTATACTCTTTAGTCGATTAGCTATGTTTGTAATATTTACACTATTGGATTTTTGGATAAGATTATTGTTTTTATTCCAGTAATAAGGAATTTTGCCTCCTTCCATAAAGGTTTTGTACTTTTGTAACATCTACAAATATTTAAAATTATTATCAGATTTAAGGTTTGAATTCTACTGACTTTAAAACTAAACCTTACCGTCATAAAGACATAACTCAATGAATTATTCCATAAATCTTTGTCCTTTTCCACCTCCCACAAAAAGATCGTTTTTATAAAATAGCTGGCAATTGTTGTATGGTTTTCCATATCACGTAATTTCTAAAATCCATACGTTATTTATACTTTTATATGAAAGTAACGATCAAAAAATAAATGTTATTACTTTTAACAGTTTAACAGCAGGCTTTAAATTACTATAGCCATTAATGAGAACTCGTTCTTGTTCCTGAAAAGAAAGCCTCCAATATCGTTGTACATCATTAGTACTGCCTGGTTTTTTAGGCACTATGAAGAATTCGGACTAAAATAAATACTCATCTTAAAATCATACTTTCAAATAATTTAATAAGCGGATACCTTTGTTGGAACCGGGTTCACACGATATGGGCTTGGTAGCCATTTTTCTTTAGTAAAGACAAAGCAAGGCACTAAATCAACATCCATGTTTATAGTTTTGTTATTGATCTTGCCTTCCAATTTCAAAGTAAAAGCGGGTCCACCTTTATGAGCCTTTGCCTATGTACAAACATAATATCTGTATGTAGATTACTGAACCAATAGACTGATCACGTGCTGTTCAATTTTAATGCTAGGAGAATATTAGAAAGTCTGTATACAATAAAATGTTTATGGTTGGTCAGTATTAGTAAAAATTTGGGTCGTAGATATTTTACTGTGTAAAACCCTTTGCATACGAACAGTGTGGGTTAAATATAAGAACCACCTGATCACTTGATGGGTTCGGTAATCCAAGTAATAACTGTTTACAATAAAATTAGTTTCGGTTTAACAAGAACAAAAAAAAAAACAAAATATTTTTTATAAGTTACAGTTTTCAATTAGTTATATGTAATTACATAATTGTTTCGTTCCTACCTTGAAAACTCCACTTGATGTTTTGATAATCGTGTAATGTCCTGATTTTTCAAAATCATTGAGTGCTTTGGTTACGATGCCCTCTATCCATGCTGAAACCTTAGTGGTTTCTAAATAATGGCTTTTATCCAGAAGATTAGCCAATCCACTGAAATATTGTTCTGTTAATAAACTGTTCAGATAATAATATTTACAGTTATTTAGTAGTCATACAAGTACTTTCTAATTTGCGCATTTTACTCCTAGTCTTGTTACAAACTTAAAAATACATAATTATAAATTTGGATTTGCTAATTTGTAGAAAGCTTGTGGTCGACTAATATTAAACTTCATATTATAAAAAAATATATACCTACCTGTGTCTATGAGCTTCTGGTTGTTTTTCGAATTTTTCCATAGCTTTAAGCTGCAAATGTACAAATCCCGGTATGTTGCTATTTGTTAATTCAGGTTCAGCATACTTCGGTAATTTTAGGAGCAAATCTAAATCAAATTCTTCAGGGTTGCCTACACGCAAACCATCGTAGTAACTTCCACCATAGAATACTCGTTGAAACATAGTTTTGAAGAGCACGTTTTTCTCTTTCATTTTGTTGATAATTTGATCTAGAACCTATAAGAAATTGTGTTTATATTAATCGTTTGTAACGGATATTTAAAACATATTATGGGGATTATAGGTTAAAACCCGAAGGTTCAAATGATTTTAGTCCTGGTTGTTTTCTTTAACAATTTTGTTTTAAATTTCATAGGTAATGGTGGCATTAAATTAATTTCAACGAGAGACGTTTGTTGTTAACTTGGGAAGCGGAGAAAACGCGGGGACAATGTTTTTTGCAAATAATAAACAGGAACCTATTTCCTCTTAAATACATATTAATTTTCCTTAACCTGATACAAAAAAAACGGGAATATTTCTATTGATTGTCTTGTCGAAAGAAAGACCTTTATTTTTTAAATAGATATTTCGAGACTTAAAATAAAATGCTTAATAAAATCCTAAAATTGCATCAAAAAATTTGAAATTGGTTAAACCAAAATTTCATTCCAAATTATTTCCGTAATACATATATTTAAAGCCAAAATTCACGGGTTTTGTACGAAGGACAAGCGCTTTACTTTTCCTCCACACTTAAATAAAGCCCAGTTGTCCCATTTTGCTTAGTTTTTGTTCCAGTATTTCAGTATCTTTTCTCCTTTTAGCCTTCAAACTCATTGAAATTTACAACGTAATTTGCGGTAACACAAAGTAACAATGCCGGTTTAAATTTGCAAAATTGTAACTGTAACTGTAATAATAGTGTTTTACGGTTTTAATTTAAATTTAAGTGCTTCAGTATTACAACTTGTGACATTGAGTGGTAGACAACTTAAAAATTTTGGAACTTTTTGGGACTACTCGTTTTGTTTTATTAAATTTGTTTATAAATATTTTTCTGCGCGAATTATGCAATGTAAGGATTTTATTAAGTAATAAGCTTTTTATCTAATTATTCAAAATTGTTTAGGTAATTCCCGATTATTCGACTAGCTTTAAACAAATACAATATTAATTTGATTATTTGAATCAAGGCTTTTGGCAGTAAAATCACAATCCTTATTAATGTTACAATTGGAATAGCAGCGATCCAGATACTAGAATGAATCTTCATTCGTTCCGTTTTTATGTATTGTTTGAATTCGTTTTTTTAGTATTCTAGAGTTAACTTATCAAATTCACATGTTTGTGGTATTAATTTAAAAATTATCTATCGAAACACCTTTGTTACAAAAATAAATAAGTGTGCTTCTCTCAAAGATAAAGGAATTATCTGTTTTACAATTTAGTTACCTACTTAAGTAGCAAAGTATAATAGTATATTATATACGACGCTATAATGAATGCTATTATTACCGAGGATAATGTTTGCAACACGAGCGAGCGAGCGAGCGAGTTTTGCAATTATTCGAGGTAATAGTAGCCATTATAGCGAGTCGTATACTATACTTTGTCCACGAACATAAATACGAAGAATTTTTAATTAAGATTTAAATAACAACGCTACTAAAACCATGTGGTAGGACTATGTTAAACGAAGTGGTAGGATTAGAAACATAACCTATTTACTTTACACCATAGACAATGATGTTACCATGACACTGTGAATAATGACTATTCACTGCTGACAGTATATAACGGATAGCATTATGTTTGACCAAACACATGAATAATTGACAGATTATTGACTAGTCGTGGACAAAATTTATAGTGAATTCGAAGACTTCCACGGTCAGTGTTAGTGTTAACAGAACGACTTCCGGGTTGAAACCGTGTCATGTTTGAGACAAAAGAGCTCAACGTTTCGCTCACTTTTTTAAGGAGCTTCTTCAGGAGGCAAAGGGGGGCACTAGAAGAACACGATAACTCAACGTGTCAACCACGCAAGAGACGAAACTCTTATAGCAAGAGAAATATAAAATTTATAAATATTTTTAAGTGTTTTAAATTATTTAAATTTTAAGATATTTTAGATACAAATTTGTAGACTGTTTATTTCTATCGTTGAGCAGTAACTGTGGTTGCAGCAAGGTTTGAAAAATTAACTGGTTTCTTCCTTTTTTGTTTGAATCACACTTTTAACATAATTTTTCAAAATATGTACTTATTTCAAAA
Source organism: Melanotus villosus (assembly GCA_963082815.1). Taxonomy (NCBI): domain Eukaryota; kingdom Metazoa; phylum Arthropoda; class Insecta; order Coleoptera; family Elateridae; genus Melanotus; species Melanotus villosus. The sequence goes on from OY720423.1 coordinate 14,787,152, forward strand.
TTGCTACATTCCAAATTATAACCTTTAAAGGTGGTTTAAATAGCTGATTTTTAAATTTTGAACCTGGGATGGATTTTTGCTTCACTTTTACGTTTTTAAACTTTCAAATTTTTTTTATTACATCTTAAATTTTTTGAAGTTACCTAGGATGTCATAGTAAAATTTTCCACTTTTATTCCAAATCAGAAACTTTAGCTTAAACACTATTGGACTTTTGTTTTATTTTCTAGTTTAAATATTTTTGTTAATAATTTTTGAAAAAGCATCCTCAGTTTCAGTTACATATTTTTAAATTCTAGAAGCAGACTGATAACGGTTTTGTAATTTTTCAGTGTCGCCAAATCCAAGTAAGGGCCCACTAGCTAGACTACAAACATTACGCTCTTTCAACGATTCGCCTCGTGTTAAACAATAATCATTCATTGCAGTTTTGCCTAGTAAGAGAGTTGAAGGGCTGGGGCGCAAATGCACCCAATCCACCCCTGATTACGATTAACATTTTTCTTTGTTAATGTTGAGGTAACTAAACGTTTACGTAAAACTAATAAATCAAAAACAACTTTTGTTATTAATTGTTTCTGTAAATAATATATTACTTTCTAAACATTCAGAGTTACATACAAATCAGCAGTCATAACAGATGCATTGTAAATATGCAGACCAACAAGCTGCAATTTCATTACTGGTTTAAGCCGACGATTCTTTTTCTAATTCAGTAGAAGATTAGATAAGATAAAAATTTGAACTAAGTAAATTTTGGGAGATTCGCAAAAAAAAGATGGTGGGTTTAAAGATTTTAGGATTCCGTCTACATTTCCAGTTGCTATGGTCTGAAACTTCTGTAAATTCGATTTTTTGACTTAAATTATCTTGGGAATTTTAAGGCGGTAGTTTGGACCGTTTGGCTTTATTCGGAATTTTCTCTTCACCTTTGCAATAAGGACGAAGATTAACTAATTTTTTTTATTTCCGAAGGCTCTAGTTAACTTCGTGCTTTACAAAAGTACCGTTAATTAATCGACTATTCTTCTTCTTCTTCTTCTTTAACTAAAGCCTTATGCCTTTATGGCGTTGGCTGTTCAATATTTTCATTAATTTTAACATTGTTACTCGACTGTTAAATAAAACTCGATATTTAAATGTGAAATTGTTCTCGTTCAGGATTTTTGCACACAAATCTTAAATTGTAAGATGGAAAAGTAATATCTGAAGTCAGAATATGGCAAAAAGCAGAGGCGTTTTAACAAATTCCCATGATAAACTTGACCTTTCTAAATTAGTATTAACTTAATTTTCGAAATGTTGTTGCAAAAACAACCGACTTTAGCCCGGTTGGCTGTCCCCACTGAACATTTTATTTAAGTTATAATTCTAAAACTGCTGCAGATTCATGGCAGGGAACTGCTAAATTGCAGTTTTCAAATATCGTTTGACGTTTGTTTTTTGTAATTATTATTGTATGTTAATTTGCATATAATGTATAACATTATTAAAGAATTACACCGGTATAGACAATTTTAATCGTAAAAATATGTTATAATAAAAAATGGCATTGAAAACGAGTTGTTACAACACATCTACACAAATTGCATAATAAAAACAACAACAAAAAATGATAACATAAATGAAAATATTACCTCTTGCAGTACTTTGTTGTTCCTTTGTACTTCATCCTCAGGTAAAGAAATGAAATTCTTGTTAATTGATTGAAGTACATTTTCCATATAATTATATTTTTTCTTATCGTCCATTTTCAATCAGCTGGAAACAATATTAAATCAGTAAATTATGAAGGTTGATTTACTCGCTCTGAGCAACCGCGAAACACTGAATGAATGTCGGTTTGTGTCGGTCACCAACCGCGGGACAGCAATGCATATTTATAATTAGAAGCGTTAAGGACAACGTGGCCAATACAGCCAATCAGGAACGGTCAACTACTATCACTCAGTATACATACTTTATTAATTGGAGTTTGTAGAAAAATCGCAAATTTAAAAAGGCTCGAGAAGGACTGCAGCACAAATCAACTACTTACAGTAATGTACGCTTCAGATAGTTAACTGTTGTTTTTATACACGAAACTCGTAATCTAATCAATGAGTCATAACGTAGAATACTTAACCATTGTTATTAATATATTACAAACACTTCATACTCAATAAATATTTTTTATTTTAAGCGCCGCTGTTTTTACGAAAACAATGGGGATATGGGGAAGGCATGTTTTTTTACCTTTAGTTATCTGCAGCCAATAGTATTTGCTAAAAAAATTAAACCACGTATCTGCTTGCGCTTATCTCAAGATTATTACAAGTAGTTGAAATTGTACCTTTGTTGTAGAACATTCTCTGAAGCGGGGGGATTCCCCGATTTACTAAAAGCGGAAAGGATCAATAAATGGTTTTAATATAAAGGTAAATGCCCACCGAGGATTCCCTGGCTTACCCAAAATAGAAAAGGTCAATATTTCTGGGATTCCCCTGTTTACTAAACGCAGAAAGAGTAATGACTTTTCTTTTTAAGACCAAGGTACGGTCCCATGGGGGATTCATTGCATCCTTTTCAATGAAATTGCTTTAAGTATTGTTACTTTGATTTGTAGTTTAATTCAATTGAACGCCGCTAAACGTTGAAAACCACGTTATTTTATTATTAATAAGTTAATAACAATACGTATTTTCGGTAACTAAGTTGTGGTTATCAGGGTTCAGTAGGGTTCCATTGATATTTTAAACTTCTGGAGATCTGATTAATGTTTATTATACAGGGTGTTTCAAAATTGCACGGCACCATTTTAGTGATGTGTTCTCTAGCACAAAATGTTACGATTTACCTAAAATTACCTTAGTCCAAAAGTTAATATTTAGAGAGCCACAGGGCGTCGAAGTTAAAATTTTAATTTTAATTTTCTTATGCAACTTCAAAAGTTTTAGAAATATTGACATGAAAATTGGAGAAACTACCTTCTTTGTGATGGGAAACAATTATCCATCCTCAATTTTAATGTAGCTCCTAAAAGAACTTTCGCTACACCCAGTGCCGGCGCTAGGGTCTTTGCATGCAATTTCTTTCTAAGCGCCCCCTCCCCACCCCCCTGTAACGATCCGGGCGTGTTAGTCCAGTTAATAAGTAAATGTTACCTTGCAAAAGGTCGGGTAGAAGATTTTATTTCTATTTGTATATATTAGGGCCAGCATTGAAAACCTAAGTTTTCCAATTCGGCTGACCGTGGCCAAAAAAAACACGAAATTGTAGGTTTCTTGGTTTTTTGGAAATATCTCAGAAATGGTTCGGTCTAGAGCTTTCATCTTAAAGAGGACACAATTTCCAACAAATTCCATTATTAAATTTTTTTTCTAAAACCAATAACAAGCGCGTTACAGCATCCGATATATTGGAATGTTTCCCCAACTTGGTGAAAATAGCACTTTATTCTGTTTTCTGATCCCATTGCTCGTATTGGTATTTGGTGTTGGCAGCTTTAACATCAGTTTCCCTTTGTGGATAAAGACGGTGACAACTAATTCATCTGCGTCGGCTTGGAGTTGCTCATCATATACCTCGTTTCGTCTTCTTCTTCCTTTGTGGTAGAAATCTCAGCCACATTTTCACAAGTGAGGCCACTGCAGTGTTTACAAATCGTTGACCATTTCAATCCCGCTTTTGGCAGGTACATGCTCTACTGCAAGCCTTCTTGCATGAACAAGAAAGGACTTTAAGCAGCTGCTCAGGTGCTGGATCTCTGCTCGTTTCAATAGGCCTTTGACCTTAGTCCATGTCTGCTGCGCATCCACCTCCACTTTTCTGGATTTTTTCGTTTCTCAACCAAGTTTGTTTGTACTTGGTGGTAACATCGTAGCGAATGATGTCGAGCAGCATCTCGTGTTGGTGGTAGCCTGGAGAGATTGAATTTACTTTTTGTTGCTCATTTCCTAAATATTTGATATCCCATTGAATCTGGCGTTTTTGGTCGGTCCTGATGTCACCGCTGTACAATGCAATAAAAAACCTTTTTCCTGCCATGGCTATTTCCTCAATGGTGGTGGCGTCTGGATTCTTGAACACTTCCTTCATCTTTAGCGTACGGATAATTGACAGTTCGGATAATTGACAGTTCGGATGATTGACGTTCGGATAATTGACAGTTCGGAAGATTGACGTTCGGAAAATCGACGCTGTACTGTACTTACTAATAACCCGGTAACGCGGACGTTGTGTAGCAGCCTCCGGAGGTCGACACCAGTGACGTCACGTATGTAGGATCTGAATTCTCTCAAAAAATTATAATTTCCAATTTTAATGATTACCTACTTGTTATGATTCGTTTAACAGTGTAATAATTTAATTGTTACTGTTATCGTCTACATTGAAATAAGAGAACTTATTTCTTCAAAAATTGGTTTATTTACAATGCAACTTAACCTAACATTAACACACTGCCGGTTAGGTACTGGCGCTTGCGCTAGGAAGACTGTGCCTAAACGTTAGTCAATTGGTATATAAAGCTTGCAGTAGACATTATTTTATTTTTCCAATGCCAAGCCTTATGTAATTTATTTTTGAACTCATGGTATAAAGTGGGTTAAATTAGGGCAAAGTTCCGTATTCTGAAACTGATCGAAAGCAAATTGGTTCCATCATTTTGGTTTTAAAAATATTTAAAAAAATAAGAAACATTTAATTTAATTTTAGATTTTGAAAACCGGATAGGGCTCCTTTTTACGGTGAATCCAAGTATTCTATTGCGGTTTTCATACCGTTTAAGAAAACGGAAGATCAACCGTCAACTTTCTGGAGATCTGATTAATGTTTGTTATATTAATGCAAATAGCCAGGGTGGCACAGTAGTTGAGCGTCAGGCTAGCGTTGCGTTATTCTTTGGTTTGAAATTTTGAATCCTTCTGGTGACAATTTGTCGTTGAGCACCTAATTAACGACGCTCTCCTCCGAATACAGGCCTAGGAGGTATAGTAACAAAGTCTCACACGTACATACACATTACACTCTATACAATATAAACATGTTGCAGTATGTAGGTAAAACGGCGCACCAACTTCGTAACCCACAGAGACGGGACGGATTGTGCATAGATCTCCGTACGTTAACGCACCAGCCTCGACACCGAATTATATCTACAAGTTTGTTTATTTTACATCTAAGTAATTTTTTGTCATAAATCAAGGTCAATTAAAATCGAAAATGATTAATAAAAAATCCGTTATTTGCAACTCATGTGTGTTTCAATTTTTTAATTTGTGGTAATAAATGATAACGAATTTTATAAATGCATGGAATTTTGTTTTTTCTTTATTGATATTATTCGTAAGTTTGGAGTGTCGATTATATTTTGTAACATCAACTAATTGCTTAATTACAGAGAAAAAATTAATCTTTTAATTCTCGGAAGACAAATAATGCCTGGGATTCCCCGATTTACCTGATCGTAACATAGAGTCAGAGCCTTACGTAACAGTTTGTTGCTACTTCAAATCAATAGAAGTTTCTGGAATCTTTTTGAAGTGATTTGTTATTAAATAAATGTGTTAGTTAATTTCTTTAGTCTGTATAGGTTTAACGTTTATAAAGTGGTTTATGAAGTATTACAGCATCGGTTTTCTATTTTGTTTTCTTCTTCATTATTATGTTCTAGTTAATGCAGAAAATACTTTGTTATGGCCCTTTTATAGGGAAGGCCGGCCCTGGTAAAGCTTAGAGGATATTTAATTAATGTTTGAAAAATCAGTACCTATTGCTTCTCAACAGACTGTGCCATAACGTCGTAAGCCTTTCAAAACTTGTGAATTTAGGTTACAGAATTAAAAATATTGCCATTTTGAGGAAAAAAACACTGGACTTCCTTTGGACATCCACTTGACTTTTTAAGGCAATGCTAGGATTTTTAAAACGGAGGCATGATTTTTTTCTTAAAACCCCAAACAAAGTGTTATTGTTGATGTTTTTTCAAGTCGTTCCCTGTACATATTTGCATATTAAAGACAAAGTGCCAGATGCCTTACAATCGTTTCAGAAATACAAACAGAAGGAAGCTTGGGAATTAGAAATACAGATTTGTTTATATATTTATTTAAAAGAGATACATTTGTAAAGATAATGAACTACAGCTTAAGCTTTACAACATATTACTTGTCTAAAGATAGTAATTTTTACAAAATAAGGTCTTGTTTGCATCATCAAACCGAATATTTTGCAAAAGCGTGTAACAAACTATTGGCTAAAAATATATAATTATTCTTTTACGTATAAGTATAAAGGCTTATCTGTTACGAGGATGTAAGTATAAGTGATCCTTGAACACAGGATTCACTTTGTAATTTTCGAAATCGTTGTAAAGATTTTTTCCCAAGATGTAACTGGGACTTGACATATTCGACCTGGTCGCTTGGCACTGAAAATAACATAAAATTATCTAATATACCGAGTTTTAGAAGCAAAAATGGATCAAGTTTAACTAAAGTAAATGTTCTGTCCTTGCAGTCAGAGTAAAAGGTTTTTTTAGAATTTATAACTTGAATAGGATGTTATAGTTATTTACGCAAAAATTAACAAAACTGTATCTATCCAACGTTTTTCAATGAATTATAATTTCAAAGAGTTAAATATATTAATTGAAAACAACTTACCAAAGTATTTTACTGCAACGAACGGGTCCTTCGGATGTTTAATGTCCTGAATTATGGCTTTTAGCTGATTCGATATACTCGGATAATCGCCATGAAGTAACTTATTCTTTGGGTGCCAGTAATAAGGACTGACCCCACTTTCTATATATTGTTGATATTTTTCTAACATCTGCAAGTATTATGTAGTAACTTTTACTTTTTCATCATTATCTTTTAACTTGAGTAATCGAGGGTAGTAAAGAATAGTAGTGAGCCTTAATTGTTTATCCCCCCTCCGCCGCTCCCTCCGTCATCGTATGGAAACCACCGAAAATCGGCACTTCTTTCAGTTTTTTGCCTATAACTTCTTTCTGGTGAATTTTAGCACAAAAAAGTTATTTACCGACTTATAGAGGATAAAATTTTCTGCAAATTTGTTATTTGAAGATTTTTGTACGATTAATATCAACGGAGCTATGAAGCTTCCAAAAAAGGTTAAAATTGGGTACTAAGCAAAATTTTGAGTTTGTTTCCACTTTACATCGCAATAACTCCGTAACACTTAATTTTACCGTAAAAGCCCTTATAATCAATCTTGTAGAGAATTTAATTACCTACTAAATTCATGTAGCAATTTTTTTTACGACCAATGCAACAGAGTGGGGATTAATTTTAGCCTTTTTTGGAAGCTTCATAGCTCCGTTGATATTATTCGTACAAAAAAACTTCACGTGACAAATTTGCATGAAGTTTTGTCCTCTACATGTCGGTAAATAACTATTTTTGCGCTAAAATTCATCAGAAAGAAGTTATAGACAAAAAACTGAAAGAAGTGCCGATTTTCGGTGGTTTCCACAAGATAGCGGAGGGAGCGGAGGAGGGGGAATTGTGGAAATTTGGATTTTTCACTAACCCACCATCCTATACAACATATCAAAAATTCAGAACTACCCGACATTTTGCAGGATAACCCCCCTTTTTCGGCTCCGTTCACTGGACTAAAATGTTTGAGTAGGATTGCGTGGATATTTTCAAATGTTTTAGTATTGTTATTACTTGTTATGTATGTTACAACAAAACTTGACTTGAGTTGACAAAAACAAAACCAGCTTTTGATAATTAATTGATTTTTTCAAAATTCATCCAAATTAATTGTTAACTAATTTTACGAAACTTACGGTTACAAAAACATAGCTTAATGAAGCATGCCAAAAATCTTCGTTAAGTTCCTCAAGTGCCCTCATAAAGATTGTTTTTATGTAATAACTCTTCACTACGTCATGCCCCTCCTGATCACGTAGTCTCTGAAACATTTGATTAAAATTTAGATATTAAAATTATTGACGAATAAATAGCCTACCTTTATAAGTTTTAAGACAGGCTTGAAAACAAGTCGATTGTGAATCAACACACGTTCTTGTTCTTGAAACGAAAGTCTCCAATATATTTCAGCATTATTATCATCAGTTGATGGCCCTGGTGCAATGAAAAAGTCGGGCTAAAATTCATGCATTTATATGGAAACTTAATGTAAATATATTAAATATGTACCTTATTTAGAACTGGGTTCTGACGATATGGAGACGGTGGCCAATATTTCTTCGGTAAAATAAAACAAGGAACTAAATCTATATCCAGGTTGATATCAGTTTCGTTTATGTTTATATTGCTCTCTAATTTTAACTTCATAGTAAAGGCCGGTCCTGTCTTATGAACTTTAGCCTGCATGAAAGTGTAAAAATTCATTAACAAATAAGCCTCAAAATTCGAAAGTTTCTGAATCGTTTTGAATTATAATTTTAAGTGCAAAAAATTGAAATTATAAAAAATATTATAATAAACGAGCAAAAACAATGAGACATAGGTACCAAGAAATGTGCAAAAGAATAAGAAAAAAAAAGGTGAAGGATTCTTACTTTAACTCTCCCGACGGATGTATTAATAATTGCGTAATCTCCCAATCTGCTTTTAAAGTCGTTAATTGCCTTATCGAGGACGCTTTCTATCCAAGCTCTAACTTTACTGTTTAACAAATAACCTCTACTGTCCACGAATTGTGCAAAGCCACTACAATAACAATAAAATCCCAATTAAATCAAAATAATAAAGTTTACATAATTTAGTTTAAAAATACATAAATATATAAATAATAATGCTTTATATTAGATTTTCAGAAAAATACAAAATTTCTGGAAAGTTTATGTTTTCCGTTTTTCTGTTAAACCGGTGTCAATTGCCAATTGGCTACCTAATACTATCCATCAGACTTGTAAAAGTATTTGTCATGGTTTTTCCATTTTGCTTTTGATTTTTCTGAATCTTCCAGGGTATTTTGTTTAAAATTAAAATTCGATCCGAAAATTGGTTTATAAAGCAAGGGCTTAAATCGTGCGCTAAAACCATCTAACTAACTACAAGGAGTAAAAAAATCAAAAAAGTAAGAAAAGCACCTTTTTGTTAGAATATTAAATTTGCGGCTTATGACATTCATTCTTCATCAAACAAACCATCTTCAAAACTTTATATTATAAAATAATCTTCAAACACTCTGTTTCTGTTTGGATGAGGCCAAGAATATTGTGCTAAGTGTGCTAAACACAAAAGCCAATTTATATTTTTTTACATTTAAATTTGACTTCTCCTTTCTTTAAAGTTACTTCGTTTTAAAAGTCTATTTTTTAAACAAAATAACATAATTTTACATACGGATAACTTTGGGATTCTGGTATGCTCTTGAATCTCTCCATGGCATTTAAACGTAAATACACATTTTCTAGCTTATCACTGTCTGTCAATTCTGGCTCAGCGAATTCCGGCAATTTTAATAGTATGTCCAAATCAAATTCTTCCGGATGTCCCACTCTTACGCCGTCGTAAAAACTCCCACCGTAAAATGTTCGTGTATATAAAGCTTTAAAGAGGGGATCTTTCTTCATTCTTCCTATAACTTGATCAGTAACCTGAAAATCGAAGTTTCTGTATGTGTTTTCAATGATTTATTAATTTATTGTTTGATTTTGCCCGTTCAGTTTTGGGTAGCAAACTCAAACAAGGTAAGCTTTTTGTTTGTTAAGTTGGTTGTTGATTGTGGTATTTTGTTTGTGCAAACCGGGTCACTGAGAAGTTGCTGTGTTGCAAGGAATTCAACTTTGCTAATATAAAATTTCGTTGTTAGTTTTTATTTTACATTATTTAAACTAATCTACGCATTTGCAAAAATTTGTATCTATTATAACTTATAACAAACTTATAACAAAGTCTGAAGTTTCAGCTGAAGAAACCTCGGGAACACTTCGTAAAAAGTATTGCATTTGCCAAAAATAGAATCTTGTTTTGTCTTTCATTTAGAAGGCTATTTAATATTTAAATGCTGGGCTTTTAGAAGCTTTCAGCAAGTTAGCAATAAGCTCAGTGGCGGATTACCCATTATTAAGGGCATTAAGGCAATGAAGCACACGTGCCTAGGGGTCCCAAGGTTTGGGGGGGCCCCAAGCCAAGGCAAGTTTTAAAATAGATTGATGTTTTCAGTAAACATCATAAAGATCTTGAATATTTTAAGCGAAAATTTTTTCAAAACCATTATTACGTTTTAATACTTATTTTGAACAGCGCCCCCAATATAATTTACCTAGGGGCAATCCGCCACTGAACAAGCTCAAATTGTACACATCTTCCAATGTTCGAATTTCAGCGATTAAAGTTTTGGTACAATTTTTGAAAAACTAGAAGTTACCTGTCAAAGTTATTCAGACTGACTTGTCACTCAATTTTTTTTACTTAAGCTGTTACTGATAAGCAAGGTTTCAACATATTGAATCAAGTTGAATTGATACCGCTCTTTCAGAGAGAGAGGGAAGATACTGAACTTTCAGGCTTTAGTTTTCTTGGAAAATCAAGCTTATCTCTATCTATCATACCTCAAAATTTAAAATGATTAACCTTCTAAAGTCCATAGGTTGTTAACATATAATTTAACTGTATAATTTATTTATCCTTGCGAAAATGAGCTTCAGAATTCTGACTTTGCCAAAAATTAAAAATATTCAGGGAAAATTTTAACTGTATATAAAAACGAGGTGTTCTTGTTCCGACAGAAATTTCAGGAAGGAAACTTTGCTTTTGTTCCAAGATTTATTGTTTTATTTATTGTGGAAGTTGTATTTTTAAGGATCGACAAGAACTGCAGTTTTAAAAGGTCCACAAAATATTTGAACGAACTGCTTTCAGGAAGAAAACTTGAGTTATTCAAAGTTTGCTTTATTCATTTGAAATCAAGAATTTTTCAGGTTGTATACCTTTAGAAAGATCAAATACAAAAAAAATATTTCAGGCTAGAATATTAACTGAAACACTGTAAAATTCAGGCGAATACTTTCAAATGTAACAATTAACTTCCTAGATAAGAAGAGTTATATTTATTTAAAACACATAGTAAACAATTTTAGAAAACTTCAAAGTTCATCAGCAGTTTCCACAACAGGTTTTTTCAGGTTGGATATTCTTAGGTTGCCCAAAGAAAAACAAAAAATCTGCCGATCTTTTGGGAGTAAAACTAGTAACTTTTTAATTAGAAAAATCTTTGATATTTTTATTTAAAAACGACTTCAGATGTTTTTCTGAAATTTCAAAACTTTTCAGGTGTTTCCTTAAACTTAATTTTCAGGCCGAATGTCTTTAGATTACTAGGAACTTTCAGATGATAACTTAGGGGACACTGATTACCTTCTTAGATAATAAAAATTATAGGTACTTTTAATTAGCGTTTTAACTATTTTTGGAAGTTTAAGAGTTTTCTCTAACATTTTTTAGGCGGAATGTTCTTAGACTTTCGGAAAAAATAATGAACTACAGTCAATTTTAGTTGATGAAAATTATTAATATTTTCATTAAAAGACGAGTTTAAGTTTGGAAAGTTCAAAACTTTTCAGGAGGTTCCTCAAAAATAGGCGGAGCTTTTTCGGGCTGAAGGCAATTAGGCCACTTGAATAAAATAGGGAATTGCAGTCGTTTCTTTAAGAGTAAAACGATCTAATTTTTAATTGAAGAAATTTATTGAAATTTTCATTAAAAAAGAATTATTAGAAGGTTCAAAGTTTTTCAGGAGTTTCCTCAAGCATAGGCTGAGCTTTTCCAGGTTAAGTTACCTGAAAAAATAAGAAATTTCAGGCGACTACTTTAGGAAGAAAACCATCTTTTTACTTCGAATATCAATTTAAAAGTAAAGGATTTTCTTGAAATCAAAATTGCTTCATCAGTTATTTTAAATGGGCGGATATCTATACGTGAAAAATTTTCAGGTTGACTGAAATGTGGTGTTGATATGCGAGCATTAAAGAATTTGCCTGATATACCCTCCTGGTCCCAGTCGGACACTAATCTAAAAGATACGATGAACGAAGTAACAATGAAGAAAGAAAAGCATTTACCCAGGAAAATCTGCTGAAATATTTGTTAGCTAAACGAATTCGAATTCTATTTAGTAAGCATACTTTGTTAAAGTGAAAAAAAGAACCAAACGACATCGTAAGAATTTATACCTAATATTTTTCTTGCTGTTTTTGTTTAAAGAAATTTATAGCTTGCAACACAAAATTTTTATTATTTAGAATTAGAAAAGAGCCAAAAGAAATCTAAGCTTTTTCAGGCTTAGGTTGCCCGAAGATTAAGAAATTTTATATGACTCTTTTAGGAAGAAAACGATAAAATCGTTGCAGTTTAAAAATTATGTCGAATTGTAATTTAAATCGAAAGGATTTCCCGAAACCCAATGCTTTTCAGTAAAATTTTTGAAAAAATAGGTGGTTTCTCTACGTTAATTTTTTTCAGGTTGACTCAAATTTGGTGTTGATATGTGGGATCAAGAACTTTGCCCGGCAAGTCCTCTTGGTTCCAGTCCAACATTGATCAAAAAACCAGGAAAAGCGAAGTAATATTGAATAAAAAAAATTACATAGGAAAATGTTTATTATTTATCTGCTAGCTAAAAGAATGTGAGTTCTATTTAGTAAGCATGATTTGGCAATTAACGTGAATCAATTTAATGTTCCTCTAAATTTAAAATTTTATTCTTGTAACATGCAACATGTTAATTTCATTACCTGCTTTAGCACACATTTAGCCCTTTGTGTCTCCTTCTGTGGCAAGGAAATGTACATCTTGTTAACCACTTGAAAAACATTTTCCATGTAATTATATTTTTTCTTGTCCTTCTCCATTATTTCACTGTTAAGACACAAACTATCAAGATTATTCTGTCTCTATACGTGTAGGAACGAATGAAAAGCGTTACTTTTCCAAACCAAGCCTTAAAGTACAAACCACTTATTAGTTAGCCTTTTAACCTAATCTGGGAAAACTAACTAAAAACAGTCAAACTTCCTTCCTTTTATGGGTTGCACATAATCACAAATCTAATCAATGACTCACCACTGATTATTTTACCATGTTCATGATCGCTACAAACCGATAAGCAAAATTTTATATTTACTGAAATCCCTACTTGCGCGTCTTTTCTATAGTCACTTAGTATTCTTAACAACCAAAAACTAAAGTTCAAAATGTATATATTGAAATGCACCCCTGTTTAATAATACTATTACTTACGTTGGATACGACAATTTTCAAAAATATAATTTGCTTTGCTCTGTAATTTAATTGCTTACAGAGATCTTACCTCAAGGTCGTTAGGTAGGTTCGTTGTTTGTTATTTTAATTAACCAAAATAAACTTTAGTCAAATTTTTATAATGCAGATTCTTTCATTATTTCCAAAAATTCCAATCTTCCCCCGTTCGACTCGTCCCTGCTTGAAGTTGTCCCCTTTCGAATTGCTTTTGCTCGAACTCCTTCTGTTGAACTGCTTTTGCTGAACTGCTTTTGCTTGAACTGCTTTTGATCAAACTTGCTTCTGCTTAAACAACAAGTTCAATCTTGACTTAATTTTTCTTCAAAATTCACTTTCTTTTTATTGGATACTGGTTCTTTTTGTTATTAACTGTATTTATTAGGGTGGCCCTTAATTATGGTTGAAACAAATTTTGACCGGGTCACCCCCCAAATCGATTCTAAAAAAATAAAAAGTAATTTTAAGATTGACCAGACCTCTAAATTCCATCGTTAAGGGGTGCCCCAAGGAGCCTGTATTTTCCCATTTAAATAACATAGGTTTTCAGCACACTTCTGGTTTTTATTTTTTTACAAAAGTATGTGTGCCTTAAAAAATCCAGCGAGTGCTGCGGTTCATTGCTCACTGATGCCTCTTTCACGGAAAAAATCATGGGAGCCAGGTGTCATATCTTAACAACTCGTTGCAACTAAGAAAAACGACAATATTTTAAAATTACCCCTTTCTTCGCCCCCCATTTATTTGCTTAAGATATGACACTTGGCTCCGATAATTTTTCCATGAAAGGAGCACCAGCGAGCAATGAATCGCAGTACTCGCCGGATTTTTTCAGGCACACGTACTTTTGTAAAAAAATAAAAACCAGAAGTATGCTGAAAACCTATGTTATTTAAATGGGAAAATACAGGCTCCTTGGGGCACCCCTCAACGATGGAATTTAGAGGTCTGGTAAATCTTAAAATTACTTTTTATTTTTTTAGAATCGATTTGGAGGGTGACCCGGTCAAAATTTGTTTCAACCATAATTAAGGGCCACCCTAGTATTTATAGTTGATTATTTATTCGATATTTATTCTTTTTGGGACGAGCAATTTAATTTCGTTGTTCTCCCTTCGATTGCAAAAATATCAACTGATTTCCAAATTTGTTTTTTCTGTATCCTGGATTTTCAACTCACATTTGTTTTTTCACTATAACGACTATTTACAAGGTTTCTAAAGTAACTTATTTTACGTTTCTAAAACTACTAATTTAGCTAATTATTTACTAACAATGATCACTATAATAACTTAAATTTAATCTAGCTATCTTAAATTATATTACAATTTTTTATAATTAAAAAAATTTTGCATTACCAACCTTTGAAAAGTAATACTTCGGTTAATTAATTTAAAAAATAACATAACCTTTAATTATAAGCATCCAAATTAAATATCGTCTCAATATCATTGAACAAAGTGCCGAATAAAAATGTCGTAGTGTTGCCAACTTGTGTGTGTGCTCTGAAATAAGTAACCGGTTATGTTAAAATAAGCTTTTTTCGTAGGTAAAATCTGTATATTTAAAAACATACGTAAATGAAAAAGCGCATATAGGCTCAATTTTCAGAGTTTCATCAAATCATTATCTACTAACCTACGCTGAAAATTAAGTACCTACCTACTTCCAAAATATTTAAAATGCACCAGTAGACTTTCAATCAAGTAGCATCTACTTTCGACGTTTTTACTACCACAGAACACAATATAACACATTACAGAAAAATGATGCGTTCGTTAAGAAAGTTATTTTCCTAAATTCCAAACAATTGGATTTGGTCGTCAAATATTTTGAATTCACGGCATTCAATGTAAATTGAAAAATATATTGTTTGACAATTCAGTCTTTATATGAGTACATTTAAATTACTACGCGTCAGGTAAAAATTCAGAGAAAAAAAGCTAGATTTCGGGCTACCTATAAGGTTTTGTTATTTTTCAAGCAAACAAATTCAAATTAGCTAGATTTAGCTTAAAATAAACTGAGTTGGCAACACTGCGTAGCTTGTATTTTAGTTTCGTTACAATCACCAGTTAGATAATTGTGTTTATTGTTTAAATTACGCTGGTAAGATCAGACAAAACAGTGTTGCATTTATTCGTTCGGAAGTTTGTTTACCGCCCTAATTTCTCAGTAATTGGCCATGGTCAACGTAAAATGAAATATATTTTTTATAATTCAGTGCCTATATAACGTTTTATTCTACTGCACATTTAAGCTACATTTCAGGCAGAAAATTTGAGAAAAAACTTAAACTGAAATAAGCTAGATTTAGCTTAAAATAAGCTGAGTTGGTAATATTGAAATTTCGGATTTGGATTTTAAAGTTCAAAGTTTCAAGATTCAAATTCAAACAAGAACGTTAATAGCTATTAAGACAACAAGTGTTTTATAGAAGGTTTAAAAACCAAGGTCGTAGTTCAAATCCGAGCGAACGAAGTGAGCCGAGGATTTGATAGACCGAGACTTTTAAACTATAAAACACGAGTTGTCTTCAAGATTTTTTCTAACACTAATATCAGACATTTTTTTTCACTAATATATTATTAGAAATTTTAATAAATTATTATTTGAGACGCGTCATAATGCACAAAATGCGCAGATTGCTAGGTAACGACGTATTTAAAGGCCTATAAAATACGTTGTTATTGACGACGTATTTGATAGAGAAAGCGTATTTTAAAAGAAACATAACAAGTGAGCTCTTATGCACCATAGAAACAGTATAAGATATTAGTGTTAGAAAAAAATTTTAAAATCTTTTAGGATTCTCGAATCTGCAAAAATTGACTTCAGTTTGAGCTTCGAGTTTCAAAAATCTTGGAGCATTCGACCTACTTAATTTCAAAAAACTCGAGTTCGAACCTTCGAACTTTGAGCATCAATTGCGAACTTTCATTTTGTAACTGACGTTTGAATTCGCTCTTTTAAATCTGATGTTCTGGTGTTTTGGTAAAAGGCGAATTTCCAGCCATAAATTATAAAAAACAATTCAGTATTCCATATACAGTTTAACACTGAACTTAAGAACTTGAGATTAAAATTTCAACAAAATGGAATTTTGGGTGAAGGTCTTAGTTCGAAGGTAAATAAAATTGTAAAAAAGAGCAACAATAGAATACAGAAGGATTTATACTGTTGGATTCCTGTATGTCCAAACTTGATCGTTTAAGTTTCTATCGATTCAATGCTATTGGGAAGCTCCGTACTCCGTGAACAATAAGGCCACTACGGTGAAGATTCTTCACTGGGTCTTACTGCAGGTTCTGGACAATGGTGAATTTAATTCACTAGTCCAGGAGTTGAACGTGGTGAATTGATGATTCACTATTCAATTGGTGCACTAGAAACACTGGTGATGCTCTATTACTAGTTAATGGCGCGCGAGTAAGCAATCATAGCGCAGAACACTTGGTAAACGGTAAAGCAATATTAAATAAAACAATGAGGTGGGTACTAACCAATTTTATTTATTACTATTACACTTCGAGGGTGTGTACCCTGTTCCGGATCAACTATGTAACAGTCTTATGCAAGAATTGGGCTGCTTATACAGTCAATATAGCAGCTACAAAATGGAAGTGTACCTATTTAGTCAATGAAAGAGTACAGATTGTTAAGTGGTACTCCCAAAGAAAATTCTCTTCGGCAAATTACTGACCTGTTTCAAATTCTATTTTGTAAGTAGACATTTTCTAGTTGTTTTGGATATATGGAACAGGATCAGTACCTATGTGGCTAGTAGTTTCAGACAGACTGTATATAAAAGTACGGGAGTCCCCGAAATATTAAAAGTTCTTACTTTTTCAAATCGGGGAATTCCCTATTTAGGACACTATTACACCAGTCAACTTAGGTTTTATTTACACTAAAAATATTCAATACCATTACGACAATTCAATAACAACTTTGCATATACAGGGTGGCCATTTTCCGACTTTAGCGTGGGAATCCCGGTTGTATTAAGAAAAATGATGTGAGTCAAATTAGGGCAAAGTTACGTATTTTAAAGATGACCAATAATCCAATACTTAAAAAATTTAATTTTACTTTTTGTTGATTAATTAACAACCGGATAAAACTAGGCATGTTTAATTAAGAGATTATTAAGGCACTTATCTACAGTGAATTCAAGTATGCTATTGTATTTTTCACACAGCTTAAGATAATAGATTGGCAGTCAACTTTCTGGAAATTTGATTAATGTTTGTTATATTAATACAGATATGCTTTTTTATGCTAAAATTGTATTAAGTTCAACCAAAAAATTGCAGAATGTTCAACCTTAAAAATTTAGGTTTTTGTGATTTACGTGAACATGTAAATAATTTTTTATATACCTATGTAACGAATTTCCCAACAATTTAGTCTTTCGGACGTCTTACCGTGAATTACATCTAAGTTTGTTTATTTTACTTTAAGTACTTTTTTGTTATAACTCAAGGTCAATTAAAATCAAAATGAGTGATTGAAAACCTTTAAAAATCCATTATTTATAACTAAAATGCCTTAGTTAGTTCAACTGAAGTTTTATCACTGCACGGAATTTTAGTTGTTCTTTAGTATTACTAGAAAAATTACAAGAAAAAAATAATTTGTTTATTCTTAGATAATGCCCGGGATCCCCCAATTTACCTGATCATAATTGAAGCTTACTTACGGTTGTAACTACTTGAAATATAATAATAATAATAATATGTATATTTCAGATACAATTACAAGTATCTGGAACTTTAACTACAGCAATATTTGTGTAAAAACAGAAATGACAACTTTTAACAATATTTATGTTTAATATCATTATTTAATGAATCATGAAAAATGTCACATTGGGTAGTATTTAAGATAGTAGTCGTATTTAAAATCCTACTTACGGTTGTTGAAATTAGTTGAAAAAAGAAAATAGCATTTTTGTAATGCAACTTAACATTAGGCACCTTAAGGCTAATTAAATATAAAAGGGTACTATCGTTAATATTATTATGTAAAATATTGTAGATATACTTAAATTAAACATGTAAATTCCCTTTTAGTACTTGATTTCTGAATGTTTAATTTTTACAACTGATCTACATATGAAATTAGTAACGGATATGATGGATATATCCCATAATATTTAAAATATAAGAGTATTTTCTGAACCTTTTCAATTTCATTTATACTATTATACCACAAAAGGTTTCAGGCGTTCAAATTACAACAGTAAACTCAAGGAGAGATTTTACCAAAGAAAAATACAGAATTACAATTATTCTTGGGTTTATAAAATCAACTGAGTTTCTTATAATGGACGATAACGTTTGATGTGCCTTATTAATTACTGTATTTATACATATGTTCATTGAAGCTCATATTATTGTATATATATTATTAAGTGAAACAAGATACCAAGGTCTTTCACTTTGGAGAAATCTGTGAAAATGCAATGCATTTGACAACCTGGCTTCAAATTACTTGTTGTGTCTTCTGAAAAAATTAATAAATTGGACTTTTTTTCTCAAAGCCGTGCTGTAATGACGAGATACTGTTCTCAACATGATTATATTATTATATATTCTATTATAAATTATCCTTTCAAATATTTTTGAAAAAGCTGATGTGATACTTATCGGTCTATAGTTTGTAATCTCATCTCTTTTTCCAGCTTTAAAAACAGGCACTATCTTTGTATTTTTCCGGTAACTTGAAAAAGTTAAAGATTTGATGGCACTATTGAAGATAATTTTCAATGGTAAAATTAATTGTTGTGTATAGCCCTTAACATCCTTTGATAATTGGTCTTCACATACATTTTTTAACATAATACATTTCTGCCTCTTTAATTGTTTTTTTAGGATCAGATCTTGGTGTTTTATATTGACTTTTAGATTTATCAGCATTTAATCCACCTAATTTATATTTTTTATGAAGTTTGTTTTTCATTCTAATTGTAGTTTTGATATCTAAATTAAACCAAGCCGGATATTTACTAGAAAAGATCTTAACAATTGGAACACAAGCGTTAAGAATTTTTCCGTATCCATGGTATGTAATTGACAGATTATTTATCTCATTTGAGGTTAACAATAGCGGATCGCGGGTAAATATGAAAAAGCGGGACGATATGAACATTTGCGGGTTTTTACCGTGCATGCTATCGACGTGACATCTACCGATAGAATTTAGAATCAAAATTATTATTTGATTATACAAAAATCTTCATTTAAGTGATTGATAAGTGTAATTATTTTTTAAAATTCAAGCAAATACGATTATTTTTTACATAAATTCATTATAGAAGTTATTTTTAATACGAAAATTTGACATGTGTAATTTGAGGTTATATGTCAAAAACGTAGGTACGTATTATATTATAACTATTTTTATTTAATACGAACTTCTCATGGATGCGGAAAAATAGCTTGTGCCCCACGGGAATCTAACGGCATATTTCATCCCTCGGCTTTTGCTGCTCGTGCAGCAGAAATCTTCGGGATGAAATATGCCTATATCTTCCCTTATGACGCAATATACTATTATAAATGCATCGATAGAATTTTTCTACTAAACAGTTCACACTAGATTCACTCGCTGAGCTATTTAAGTCAAATTCTTTGAACCAATTTGTATTATTGAGAAGTTGATACATTTGATAAAAATACGCACATTTAAAATCGTATTTATAAAATTCATATTTCATATGAGATATACACAATGCTTGTATCTTCTTGATGAAAAGGACAATTATCTTTTTGTACACTGTACAGTGACATTTAAGTCATTTAACGTAGATAATATTAAATCCAGAGTTCTCCCATCTTCATTAATCACGTTATTGAATTGATTCAAACCGTTTCTGAACATATAGTTAATAATTAAAGAAATCTTCGGATTCATGTTTTTGTAAATATAATCTGTAGCAGTAATGTACCAAGTGACCAAGACAGTATTCATCAACATTTAAATTATTAAATAGCGCTTCATATCTAACATTTTAATTGGAATTTGGTCTAATATAAACAGCAGCAAAAGTATATTTTATATGTTTAAAAGTAACAGCAGCTATTACAAAATCGTAATTACTATTTGTTTCCGACTTAACTAACGTCTAATTAAACTTGTTATTTATCACAACAATTATACCACCTCATTTAGAATATTCCATTTCAGAGTAGTTTGTTTCTATTCGATAAATAGAAAATCTGTCATCGAATAATTCTGAATTAAAATAAGAATCATTTAGTCCAGATTCAGTAACTATTACTATAGTACAAGCAAATAGTACTTTTTAGAAGAAATAATTTATAAAGTTTTTATATTCACGTAGTTATATTTGTAATAGGGGTAGGGACAAAAACCCGAAAAGTTCCCACCCAACGAGTATCCGCAACATTCCCATTTTTCGTGAAAACTCACCCCTAGCGTGTATAGGTTACAGTTTAATACAAAAATTTTATAACCCGTTGCTCCGATTCGCAAAATGTATAGGAAATGAAATGTTTATTATTAAATTCTACACCAAAAAGGTTATATTGCCATTTTGGCTAATCTCCATCCTACTCCGGCAAATTGCGTTTAAAGTTAAAGGGATAGTTCCGAAAGTCAAACTAAACACAACACATAACTTAAGCCTACTAGAGACTAAAACCACAGTCATGGCCGCACTAGTGGGGTATTTTAAGACTTAACTTTAAACGTTATTTTCGCGAATTGGATGGGGATTAGACAAAACATCAATATAGCACTTTTTGTGTAAAATTTAATAAAGAATATTTTTGTTTCTATAAACATTTCCCGTTTAAACAACGGCTAAAGAGAAAAATGAGAAAAACAAGCACAATGAACGACCTGGGGGGTGATTTTTGGTAAATAAGGGATGTTGCGGACACATATCGGTTGGGAACTTTTCGGGTTTTTGTTTCTACCCCTGCTGAGAGTTTATCTACGTAATATTTGCCATGCTTTATCATTTTTTCTTGTTCCTCCAAAATTAATAGATTTCGGCCAAATATCAGGATTTAGAAGTTTCTTGTTGCCTTCAGATAAATAAAGTAAATGAGTTTCTAGATCTGTTTTGAAGTGATTTGCTATTAAATAAACGTGTGAATTAATTTACTTAGTTCGTACGGATTTAATTATTTGTATAGTGGTATATTTTAGGTATTAATGCGTCGGTTCTCAATTTTATTATTGTTTATGTTTTAAATTCGTTTTTCCTTTTATTGTATTTATTTATTTGTTATTATTCTGGTTTATTTAATGCAGAGAAGCGTAAAACGTTAATTAATTTTTATTGAATGTTTGAAAATACCTTTTTAATTTTGTAAAAATCAGTACCGGCACTCAATTAACTGTCACAATTTTACACCGAGAAAAAAGAGTTAGTTTATTCAAACATTTTTAGAATGTTGAAATTTTGAACATGAAGTCCTACAACGTTTATTTGAATCAATATACAGTTACTTCTATAAAACTAGTACAAAATGTTCAACCAAATAATAAAAAAGTTAACTTATTTTCGTTTGCGTCAACGAACCTTTAATGTTGAAATACACTTTACACTGCAAATCCGTTGAATGAAATGTCCGATGTTAAATTACGATGAAGCTCTTCGGAATGCTGCAGCAGCTCTGAAAGGCAGCTTGTGTTCGTGTTTTGTGTTTGTATAGAAGTTAATGGAGGAACATTGGAACATCTTCTATAAGTCTAACAACATTTTTTTCTAATATCACTTTTTAAACACGCCAGTAATTGTTTATTGTCAGTCTCAAGCCTGAAAAAATGTGAGAGAGCTAATCCAGTTTTTGCATGTTCTTCCGGCCCAATTCCTGACGTACGTTCAGTAGCCGTTCGGTAATTTTTGTAGTCCTTTACCTTTCTTTTTCGTTTTCGTTATACCTACATAGGTTCTCTTTACTTTTCCTAGCTCCTCTGTCATTTATTCGTCTTTATTTGCTACACTATTCACGTTCCAAGTTGCCATTTTAGTGGTAGACATATCCCAATATCTCATGGCCCTCAGTACAGAAAGAGAAAACGCATCTACTACTCAACCTAAAAACCTAGGTAGTCGTTGGATTTTAAAATTCGTTCTGTCAAAGTCAAAATATGAAAAAATATTATTAGTTAAAACCTATCTTTATGTTATAATAAGCTGAGAAACTTGCAATATAGGTGGCAGTTAATAAATGTACAATGTGATTTTTTAAAAACTCAATTGCAGCAGGCCGTATTCTGTCGTAATAACCTTAGAATTGTCTGTATTAAGTCAGAATACGGTCTGCTGCAATTGAGTTTTTAAAAAATTACATTGTATTTATTTTCAATTTCATAAGGATAACAATTTCAAATTTCACGCGCTTTTTCCTGAGTGCCGCATGTTTTTAGGTTTCACTATTAGACTTCCATCTCAGACTTTCACAAATTCGACGTGCATGTCGTGGGCCATGAGATATCGGGATACGTCTACCTTGGCCTTTTTATTCTCCTAATTTTCTTGTTTTTCATTTATTCTCCTTCTTTCTCTTTTCTCTCATTTCGGCCTTTCTCTGTGTTCGTCTTTGGTTTTTTTTTTGAGGCCTAATCTGCTTTTCTTTTTAGACTTTCTCCTACTTGCTCCGACCATGCGTATTTTGTGTTAGTTTTTTTTCTGGCCCCTACTCTAGTCTTCTCTCCTTTGCCTTTTTCTTCCCTAGCCACCTTTTTGATTACTGCTTGGATCTTTTGCCCCTCTTGTGTTAAATCGCTGTTTATATGAAGTTTTTTGATTTTCTAGTTTACGTTTTCGCTTAGAACCTCTAGTTTTTGGTCGAAGCTTTTAAATTTTACTACTGTCCTGTCTCCTAACTTTAAAGGCGTCTTCGAAGTCCGTTATTACATCCATTTCTTATCGGAGAAAATTATTGAATTTGAATTCGAAACCTTAACATCTTCTACTTATCAAACTACACACCTTATGTTCATATTTCGTTGGTGGGTTTAAAGCTACGTTAATTTAAAAAAAATTACATCCCCTTGGTTTCAGTTTCTTTTTAGTTTGCGTTTTTGGTAACAATTTCTACAACCGAATTTACAACTAACCATTAACCATCATTAGGGTTAGGAGGTTAGGACATATATTTTATAGGTATTTTCAAGTGTGGGAAATGAACAATATTAGAAAGTGCTTCACGTTATTTTTTCCACTTATATTATAATATTTTAAACACACATGATGTATAGTTACTAACCAATTTTCTACCTCACTTTAAAATGCACTCGAACATGCGGTTATTCATTACTTATTTTTTTTATTTCCTCAGTAAAGTAATTACCACAGAAACTTGAAATGCTAGAGGGTGTGTGCCATGCAAATAATTTGGTAGGCCATTAATAACAAACATATAACATATTTACATATTGCGGATTAAAAAATCATAAGCTTAAATAATTTAAATATTATAGTAATATAATTAAAGTATAAATCTTGTGAATTACAATATATTATTTATACAATTATGTATTTATGTAATAAAAACACATATTGTTTATCATAAACAGCACTAGAAATTCTACAAAGCAAAAATATTGTCGATGGAATATTACATCTTAGATTATACTACGTTTACCATACATATAATCAACAAAGGTTACGATAAAAATGCAATTACAATTTTATAAACTTAAATAATTACTAATTACGATAATCCATTACTTAAACTGGTGTAGGTATTTGTTAGTTAAAGCCAATATCAAGAACGTCGTGCTTCGTACATTAATTTAATGGTGAGTTAACGTACAAGATAACAAAAATTTGTCGATTGTGCTTCCAACATCTTTTTAGACCAAAACGGGCCATGATTTCATTGTAGTATGTTGGTATTACATTTATTCGGTAAGTGTATAGCCTGCAATTTTGATAAAGTTTGAATGTTAGATTATGTACAAGATGCATTGATGCCAAATAGGTTAAAATTACTCTAAATTGAATAATAAGAATCATATTTACACATTGTAATGCTGTTTTGTGGTGAGACCCCCCCCCCCCTGATAATGTCTACTATTGTCTAAAATTAACAAGAATGTAGTGTAACAAATCCTTAAATTTTAAATAAATGACACAAACATAAAAACAAAAGCAGCAATTTTCAAAATTATACCAGTTAAAACACTTACCAAGGTATTTTACAACGATTGCTGGATTGTGTGGATTCCTTTCGATATTATCAACTATAACCTTTAGTCGATTAGCTATGTTTGTAATATTTACGGTATTTAATTTTTGGATAAGATTATTGTTCTTGTTCCAGTAATAAGGAATTTTGCCTCCTTCTATAAAGGTTTTGTACTTTTGTAACATCTACAAATATTTAAAATCATATCAGATTTAAGGTTTGAATTCTACTGTGACTTTAAAACTAAACCTTACCGTCATAAAGACATAACTCAATGAATTATTCCATAAATCTTTGTCTTTTTCCACCTCCCACAAAAAGATCGTTTTAATGAAATAACTGGCAATCGTTGTATGGTTTTCCACATCACGTAATTTCTAAAATCCATACGTTATTTATACTTTTATATGAAAGTAACGATCAAAAAATAAATGTTATTACTTTTAACAGTTTAACAGCAGGCTTTAAATGACGATAGTCATTAATGAGAACTCGTTCTTGTTCCTGAAAGGAAAGCCTCCAATATCGTTCTACATCATTAGTACCGCTTGGTTTTTTAGGCACTATGAAGAATTCGGGCTAAAATACTCATCTTAAAATTATACTTTCAAATAATTTAATAAGCGGGTACCTTTGTTGGAACCGGGTTCTGACGATATGGGCTTGTTGGCCATTTTTCGTTAGTAAAGACAAAGCAAGGCACTAAATCAACATCCATGTTTATAGTTTTGTTGTTGATATTGCCTTCCAATTTCAAAGTAAAAGCGGGTCCACCTTTATGAGCCGTTACCTATGAACAAATATAATATCTGTATGTAGATTACTGAACCACTAGAGTGATCACATGCTGTTCACTTTTAATGCAAGGAGAATGTTAGAAAGTGTTTATAGAATAAAATGTTTATGGTTTATTTGGTAAAAATTCGGGGCATAAATATCGTACCTTTGCATACGAACAGTGTGGGTTAAATATAAGAAGCACGTGATCGCTTTATGGGTTCGGTAATCCAAGTAACCGTTCGCAATAAAATTAGTATTGGTTTAAAGAGAACAACAAAAAAAACATTTTATAAATCACAGTTTTCAATTTGTAGTTACAATTACGTAGGTAAGTGCTTCGTTCCTACCTTGAAAACTCCACTTGATGTATTGATAATCGTGTAAGGTATTGATTTTGCAAAATCATTAAGTGCTTTAGTTACGATGCCCTCTATCCATGCTGAAACTTTAGTGGTTTCTAAATAATGTCTTTGATCAAGAAGGTTAGTCAATCCACTGAAATATTGTTCTGTTAATAAACTATTCATATAATATTATTTACAGTTATTTAGCAATCATACAACTACTTTCTAATTTGCGCATTTTACTACTAGTCTTGCTACAAATTTATAAATAATTATAAATTTGGATTTGTAGTCCTAAACTAATCGTGCAATTTGCTAGTTTGTAGAAAGCTTGTGGTCGACTAATATTAAACTTAATATTGTAAAAAAATATATACCTGTGACTATAAGCTTCTGGTTGTTTTCCGAATTTTTCCATAGCTTTAAGCTGCAAATGTACAAATCCTGGTATGTTACTATTTGTTAATTCAGGTTCTGCATACTTCGGTAATTTTAGGAGCAAATCTAAATCAAATTCTTCGGGGTTGCCTACACGTAAACCATCGTAGTAACTTCCAGCATAAAATACTCGTTGATACATAGTTTTGAAGAGCACGTTTTTTTCTTTCATTTTATTTATAATTTGATCTAACACCTTTAAGAAATTGTGCTTATATTAATCGTTTTTAACCGATATTTTTAAACATACTTAGGGGATTATAGGTTAAAACCCGAAGGTTCAAGTGATTTTAGTCCTTTAAAAGTTGGTTGTTTTCTTTAACAATTTTGTTTTAAATTTTATAGGTAATGGTGGCATTAAATTAATTTCAAAGAGAAATGTTTGTTGTTAACTTGGGCGGTGGGGGAAATGCGGGGACAATGTTTTTTGCAAATAATAAACAGGAACCTAGTTCCTCTTAAATATTAATTTTCCCTAACCTGATACAAAAAAAACAAGAATATTTTTATTGGTTGGCTTGTCGAAAGAAAGACCTTTATTTTTTTAAATGGGTATTTTGCTATGCGTTGATCAGAATTAAAATAAAATGTTTAATAAAATCCTAAAATTGTACCAAAAATTTTTTAAATTGGCGAAATCAAAATTTCATTCCAAATTTAATGCCAATATTCACGGGTTTTGTACGAAGGACAAGCGCTTTACTTTTCCTCTACACTTAAATAAAGCCCAGGTGTCCCATTCTGCTTAGCTTTGTTCCGGTATTTCAGTATCTTTTCTCCTTTTAGCCTTCAAACTCATTCAAATTTACAACGTAATTTGCGGTAACACAAAGTAACAATGCCAGTTTAAATTGGCAAAATTATTAATAATTAACTCTAATAATAGTGTTTTAGGGTTTTAATAGAAACTTTAGTGCTTCAGTATTATAAGTTTTGACATTGAGTGGTAGGAAACTTAAAAATTTTGGAACTTTTCGGGACTAAATACTCGTTTTGTTCATTAAATTTAGTTGTAAATATTTTCCTGGACGAATTATACAATGTAAGTACTTTATTAAGTAATAAGCCTTTTATCTAATTATTCAAAATTCACGATTATCCGACTAGTTTTAACTAAAATAAATACAATATTAATTTGATTATTTGAATCAAGGCTTTTGGGAGTAGAATCACAATCCTTATTAATGTTAAAATTGGTATAGCAGCGTTCCAGATATTAGAACGAATCTTCATTCTTTCCGTTTTATGTATTGTTTGAATTCGCTTTTTTAGTATTCTAGAATTAACTTATCAAATTCACATGTGTGTGGTATTAATTTAAAAAGAATCCATCGAAACACCTTTGTTACAAAAATAAATAAGTGTGCTTCTCTCAAAGATAAAGGAATTATCTGTTTTACAATTTAGTTACTGTAGGCTACTTGACATGCACACCACAGGCATATGGAGAGACGATCGGCAACGCCGTGTAAAGGATAGCCACTCTAAGAAGAAGAAGAAGAAGTAGCAAAGTATAAAATTTATAAATATTTTTAAGTGTTTTAAATTATTTAAATTTTGAGATATTTTAGATACAAATTTGTAGACTGTTTATTTCCATTGTTGAGCAGTAACTGTGGTTGCAGTAAGTTTTGCAAAGTTTAAACTGGTTTCTTTCTTTTTTTTTAGTCGCACTTTTAATATAATTTTTCAAAATATTTCAACATTGCTACATTCCAAATTATAACCTTTAAGGGTGGTTTAACTAGCTGATTTTTAAATTTTGAACCTAGGATGGATTTTTGCTTCACTTTTGCGTTTTCGAACTTCCAATTTTTTTTATTAGTACATACCGCGTGTCCGTTCTCAAAGTCGAACATAGGAATTTAACATGGTATTGTGTATTTTTGCAGATTTCTGCTCGCCAATTCAACGTACAGAAAAGGTAATGGTATCAATAGAAAGATAAAATTTATGCGCATAAAATGATGCTAAAAATAAACGCAAAACTTAAGGTTTTGTCTTAAAATACTAATTTGAAAGTAAATTTAACAGTTTTCTAATATGATTTTCAAATTAAGTAGGCGAAATTTGAAACAAAAGTTATTTAGTGTGTTATGTCAATGCTTTTCTACTATTTATTGTCAAAGTTATTAACGTCAAAATGAGTAGTTACTCCAACGAATTTTTATTGTAAAAACGTGTTATAGTGGCGTTAGTTTGCGAAGAGTTAGAGATTTGTTTGCAGTTAAATTTAATACGAAATGCAAGAGCTTGCTAATCATAATCGCCGGTTTTTGTCGTCAATATGTTTCACCGACGAATGTACTTTCACATTAAACAATGAACCAAACGTTCAAAACACGCGGTTTTGGGCACAACAAAATCCTAGAATTAATATTTCCACCTGGACTCAGTACCCTCAAGAAATTAATATCTGGGCTGGGATTTTTAATAACAAAATTATAGGCCCATTTGAAATAGAAGGTAATTTAAATTCAGACACGTATTTAGATATTTTAGAAACGAAAGTGGGACCTGCACTGGAAGAAGCTGCAAAGGAAAATCAGGATATCTGGTTTCAAAAAGACGGCTGTCCAGCACATTTTGGCTTATATGTTAGAATTTTTTTAAACGATTCATTCCCAGATCGCTAGATTGGTAGAGGTGGAGCTGTCAATTGGCCACCACGATCTCCCGATTTAGCACCTTGCGACTTTTTCCTGTGGGGTCACCTTAAAACCAAAATTTACAAAAGATGCCACTCAAACATTAATTCTCTGAGGGAAGGAGTAACAACCTCGTTAAAAAAACAGGGTTCAGCTGGCCCGGCTGATAGCACCCTGTAAGGGCTCCTGTCTAGGATTACAGATGAAAACTGGTCAACGGTACCAAGGGCAAAGGAGGATTAAAGTCCCAATGGTCAAAGGAGCGGATGACCCAACAAGGGTAGATTGAACCCTATATTCAGGTAAGATGGTCAATATAAGGGAAGGAAAACCCCGACAGAAAACCAGAGCTGGACTAGAAGCTCCGAAGTGGCAGCCCCACTACTAGTCTTACCTGCGATTGGGTGGTATCCAGTTCAGGGACAAGGATTTACTCCTACGTAGTACGTATCACAGTGCCTCGGACAGGACGGATCATATGGAAACAGACCGCAAACGATATAAGGACAAACGATTAGGTATAAAAGATTATCTTAAATTAGCTACGTGGAACGTAGGAGGCGTCGGAAATAAAATAATACAGGAATAAATGGAAAAATCACATCGACAGAATGGATAGAAGTAGAATACCTAAGATAATCTTGGAATACAGAGCAAACGGCAGAAGAGATATAGGAAGGCCAAAGAAAAGGTGGAAGGACCAACAAAATAAAAATGTGATACCGTAACGAACCAAAGGTTCAAAACATGCAGAGAAGAAGAAGAAGAAGAAGAAATAGTAACCGAATGTGGTTTAATTAATGAAAGACAGTTAGCCAACGTCAGAAATTCTTTTTACAACAGACTAGGATACTGCTTGGCCCAAAATGGAGGGTTATTTGAATATCTGTTATAATTTCTTTGTTCTTGTTTTTCTTTCTTATTTTCATTACTTTTATTATTATTTATTATTATTAATTAAACTTAACTCCTGCTTATTGTTTTATTATAGAAAAAAATGAGCATAACTTCTAAAGGGGATATGTAATGTTAATTTGCCTATGTTCGACTTTGGGAGTGGACACCGGTATATCATATTTGCATTATTAAAATTTTCCACTTTTATTCCAAATGAGAAACTTTAGCTTAAAAACTATTGGGCTCTTGTTTTATTTTCTAGTTTACATATTTTTGTTGATAATTTTTGAAAAAGCGTCCTCAGTTTCGGCTACATATTTTTAAATTCTAGAAGCAAACTGATAACGGTTTTTCACTTTTTCAGTGGCGCCAAATCCAAGTAAGGGTCCACTAGATTACAAACATTACACTATTGAAACGATTCGCCCCGTGTTAAACATTCATTCATTTAAATTTTGCCTAATAAGAGAGTTGAAGGGCTGGGGGGCAAATGCACCCAATCTACCCCTGATTACGATTAACATTTTTCCTTGTTAATATAAATATGTTGAGGTAACTAAACGTTTACGTAAACCTAATAAATCAAAAACAACTTTTGTTATTAATGGTTTCTGTAAATAATATATTACTTTCTAAACATTCAGAGTTACTTACAAATCAGCAGTCATAACTCATAACAAATGAACTGTAAATATGCAGACCAATAAGCTGCAATTTCATTACTGATTTAAGCCGATGATTCTTTTTCTAATTCAGTAGAAGATTAGATAAGACAAAAATTTGAACAGGTAGGCAAGTAAATTTTGGGAGATTCGCAAAAAAGATGCTGGGTTTAAAGATTTTAGGATTCCCTTTACATTTCCAGTTGCTATGGTCTGAAACTTCTGTAAATTCGATTTTTTGACTTAAATTATCTTGCCATTGGTTTGCTTGGCAAGCAATTTTTAACTTTAGGGAGGGCTCGTTTTTTCAAGGGAATTTTAAAGCGGTATCTTGGACCGTTGGCTTTATTCGGAATTTTTTCTTCACCTTTGAAATAAGGACCAAGATTAACTTATTTGTTTAATTTCCGAAAGCTCCAGTTAACTTCGTGCTTTACAAAAGCATCGTTAATTAATTAAATAAAACTCGACATTTGAATCTGAAATTGTTCTCTTTCAGGATTTTTGCACACAAATCTTAAATTCTAAGATTCAGTCTTCATGGAAAAGTAATATTTTAAGTCAGAATATAGCGTAACAATTCAGAATTTTCCCTTATAATTTTAAGATTCTTCATTGAGAATTTTTTGAAGCGACAAAAAGCAGGGGCATTTTAACAATTCCCATGATAAACTTGACCTTTCTAATAGTATTAACTTAATTTTCGAAATGTTGCAAAACATCCGACTTTAGCCGGGTTGGCTGTCCATGTCCCCAGTGAACATTTCATTGAAGCAAAGAATACTGAAATTATAATTCAAAAGCTGTTGTAGATTCATGGTGGGGAACTGTTAAATTGTAGTTTTCAAATGTCGTTTGACTGTTTTTTTTTTGTAATTATTATTGTCTGTTAATTTGCACAGAATGTATAACATTATTAAAGAATTACACCGGTGAATAGACAATTTGAATTGTAAAAACACGTTTTAATAAAAATGGCATTGAAAACGAGTTGTAACAACTCATCTACATAAATTGCATAATAAAAACAAAAACAAAAATGATAACAGAAATGAAAATATTACCTCTTGCAGTACTTTGTTGTTCCTTTGTACTTCATCCTCGGGTAAAGAAATGAAATTCTTGTTAATTGATTGAAGTACATTTTCCATATAATTATATTTTTTCTTATCGTCCATTTTCAATAAGCTGGAAAGAATATTAAATTATGAAGGTCGATCTAGTCGCTCTGAGCAACTGCCTAATACAAAATGAATGTCGGTCAGCAACCGCGGGACAGATATGCACATTTATAATTAGAAGCTTTAAGGAAAACGGGGCCAATACAGCCCATCAGGTCCATCAGGAACGGCCAACTACTATCACTCAGTATACATACTTTATTAATTGGAGTTTGTCAAAAAATCGCAAATTAAAAAAGGCTCGAGAAGGACTGCAGCACAAATCGACTAATACTTACTGTAATGCACGCTTCAAATAGTTAACTGTTGTTTTTATACCCAAAACTCGTAATCTAATCAATGAGACATACTCACATACTGTAGTATACTTAACCATTGTTATTAATATATTACAACCACTTCATACTAAATAAATATTTTTGATATTAAGCGCCGTTGTTTTTACGCAAACAATGGGTTTAGGCTGTTTTTGTTACATTTGGTTACCTGCAACCAATAGTATTTGATAAAAAAAGTATGTATCTGCTTGCGCTTATCTCAATATTATTACAAGTCGTTGAAATCGTACCTTTGTTGTAGAACATTCTTATGCGGGGGATTCCCCGATTTACTAAAAGCAGAAAGGATCAATAAATACTGGTTTTAGTATGTTGTGTTGTTAGATAATACAAGTATCATTAGTTACTGTTACTAAGCAAATCCTAGGTAACAGTTGTTATGTACATGGACATACATTGTTTTTCTGTTTTTACTTTTGAATAAACCAGTTTTCAATTGAAGTGATTTTTCTTCTATTCTGCATTTACTAATTACTACCATTAAATACAACAATTGGCGACGAGGATTGTCAGAACTCAGTGAAAAGTTCAGTATTTTACAAAAAATATTGGGAATACAACTTCAATATTTAGACCTCGCTGGAAATTTACAAGTACAAGTAATACAACAACCTCGCTGGAAAATTTACAATTACAAGTAATACAATAACATGGGCGAGGAAGCTACGACACATTCTGTTTATACGGTATTTTCAATAGAAAAATTCGACACGACAAAACGTTTTGACAGATGGCTGATGCGCCTGGAAAGTGCATTTGATGTGTTCGCAGTACCAGTTGACAAAAAGGCGGCGTACCTTTGCCATTATATGGGAAGTGAGGCCTATGATGTTCTTTGTGACGAGATTTCCCCTGATAAACCAAACGACAAGAGCTATGCAGAGCTAATTAACCTGATGAAGGCTCATTACAATCCAGAACCTTTAGAAATAGCGGAGATATACAGATTTTTACAAAGAAAACAACAAGAGGGAGAAACGGTGAAGGAGTACTTGACGGCGTTACAAGGAATGGCTACTACCTGCAAATTTGGTGAATATTTGAAGAAAGCACTGAGAAATCAATTTGTGTTCGGGTTGAGGGCACAAAATATACAAAGTAGATTACTGGAACAGAAAGAATTGACGATTGAACAAGCCTTGAATATAGCTACAGGAATGGAAACATCTGCAAGAGATGCGGCTCAATTACACCGTACTAGCACGTCAGGAGCTAATGTCCACAGTGTGGGTGGTTCGAGTTCAAAGTACAATGCAGGAAGACAACAATACAAAGGACGTAAACCAACCGGTCGGGAAACTTACAACAACACCAATACGAGACAAGTAGTAACTAGCAATAGTAACAAAAATTTACAATGTTTCAGATGTGGGTCGTCCAAGCATTTAGCAAATAATTGTGACAAAATCAATGTTATATGCGATTTCTGTAAAATTAAGGGTCATTTGCGGAAAGTATGTACAAAAGCCAGACAGAATAAATCTTCTATCAGTACAAGTACACATCAGATTGAACATGAGATGGAACAGGTGGAGGAAATTGTGGCGGTGGAAACGGAACATGCTGAGTTCCGTAATAAATTCTTAACTACTGTCAAGGTAAACGGAACCGATATCACGTTTGAGGTAGATAGTGGAGCTTCAGTAAGTATTATGGGTAAGAAACAACTTACAGAAGTCTTTCCAAATTCTGAGATCGTACAAACAAAACTACAATTAATTACATACTGTAAAAATACATTGAACGTGTTAG
The DNA here is from genome assembly GCA_963082815.1 of Melanotus villosus. Taxonomy (NCBI): domain Eukaryota; kingdom Metazoa; phylum Arthropoda; class Insecta; order Coleoptera; family Elateridae; genus Melanotus; species Melanotus villosus. The sequence continues at coordinate 14,820,610 of OY720423.1, forward strand.
GCTATGTACCGTGCAAAGTTACATTCAATACAAACTCATACGATTTAAACTTATACATAGTGACAATAGACAGAGCACCATTACTAGGGCGCGAGTGGATTAGACAGTTAAAATTAAACTTGTGGGACGGACATGTAAATAATGTACGTATTACGGATATACTTGAAAATTTGAAACTTAAGTTTCCTACTGTGTTTTTACCAGGACTTGGGAAAATAGAAGGGATACAAGCGTCATTACATTTAAAACAAAATACAAAACCCGTGTTTATGAAGGCACGGACGGTACTTTTTGCTTTAATACCGAAAGTAGAACAAAAAATTGACAAGTTAGTATCACAGGGTATAATTACAAAAGTAGAATATTCGAATTGGGCAACACCAATTGTTCCCGTTACAAAAGGAAAAAAATTACGAATCTGCGGCGATTTTAAAGTAACGCTAAACCCTAATTTAGATATTGACGAACATCCATTACCCACCATTGATGAGTTGTTTGAATCAATGGCAGGGGGATTAAGATTTTCAAAAATTGATCTTAGTCAGGCATACTTACAACTTGAGGTTCGATCTCAAGATCGTGACTTATTAACTTTAAATACACATAAAGGTTTATATCGATGCAACCGATTAATGTTCGGAGTAGCCTCAGCACCTGCAATTTGGCAGCGTGAAATGGAAAAGATTTTGCAAGGTATTCCAGGGGTTACGGTTTTCTTAGATGATATAAAAATTACAGGCGAAACTGACAAAATTCATATTGTTAGATTAGAGGAGGTTTTATCGCGATTAGCTACACATAACTTACGAATAAATGTAGAAAAGTCAGAATTTTTAGTTGACAAAATAGAATATTGCGGCTATGTCATTGATAGATTCGGTATACATAAAATGACTAGTAAAGTGGAGGCGATACAAAATGCACCACAACCACACGATAAGTCACAGTTACGTTCGTTTATTGGACTTGTAAACTACTACGGTAGATTTTTCCAAAATCTAAGTACAGTTTTATATCCACTAAATTTACTTTTACATAATGATACAACTTTTTCTTGGAATTCAGATTGCCAGAAATCTTTTAAAATTGTTAAAGACAAATTAAATTCTTCCGATTTTCTTGCACATTTTGATACAAAGTTACCAATAATTTTAGCAACAGATGCATCACCTTACGGCGTAGGGGCTGTAATTTCACATTTATATTCCGATGGTAGTGAAAGACCTATACAATTTGCTTCACAAACATTATCAAGTACACAACAAAAATATCCACAAATAGATAAAGAAGCTTACAGCATAATTTTTGGAGTCCGTAAATTTTACCAATATCTTTACGGCAGGCGGTTTATTTTATACACTGATCATAAACCCTTAGTACAAATTTTTAATCCAAAAAAGGGTTTACCGGTTCTATCCGCAACGCGTATGCAACATTACGCCATATTTCTACAAGCTTTCGATTTTGATATTAGGTATAAAGATAGTTTGTCCAACGCCAATGCAGATTTTCTTTCAAGATTACCTTTAAAATCCGAATGTTTTGTTCAATACGATGAACCAGATATTTTTGAAATTAATCAGATCGAAACATTGCCGGTAACAATATCAGAGCTTTCAAAAGAGACTTATTCAGATCCACAACTAAAACCATTGCTGGACGGTTTGAAGTGTGGTAGGATTATTCAGAAACATTTACGTTTTAACATCGACCAAGCCGAATTTACTTTACAACAAGGTTGTATTTTTCGTGGGATAAGGGTTCTAATTCCGAAATCTTTGCAGCCGAAAATTTTGAATGAATTGCACACCGCTCATTTCGGTATTTTCAAAATGAAAGGATTAGCAAGAAGCTATTGTTGGTGGAGTACAATAGATAAAGACATAGAAAAAATTAGTAGAGAATGTTTTAATTGTAACAAATTAATGAATAACCCTAGAATTGTAGAAACTCATTCGTGGGAGAGAGTAGATGAACCATTTCAAAGAGTCCACGTAGACTATGCAGGACCATTTTATGGCTCTTACTATTTTATTTTGGTAGACGCTTATTCACGATGGCCTGAGATTCATATGACTAAAGATTTAACTTCAAAAACTACAATAAATTTATGCCGAGAAATATTTTCTAGATTCGGAATACCAACTTATTTAGTGAGCGATAACGGTAGACAGTTTGTTTCAAACGATTTTGAATTGTTTTTGAAACAGAACGGAGTAAAACATATACAAACAGCTCCGTATCATCCGGCTACGAATGGACTAGCTGAACGATACGTACAAACTTTAAAACAGGCAATTAGAGCTATCAATCCTGAACCGATGGATAGACAAAAAGAGTTATGTAAGATACTTTTGCAATATAGGAAAATGCCCCATAGTATTACTAAAAAGTCTCCGTCTTTGTTGATGTTCGGACGAGAAATTAGATCAAGAATAGACTTAATCAAACCAGAAATTAAGTCTAAAGAAACCCAAAACTATCATTCTACTTACCGCACTTTAAGCGTAGGAGATCGAGTTGCCGTGCGTGATTATATTCATAATGATAAATGGATGTTTGGCTCGGTAATAGATAAGTTAGGGAAACTACATTATTTTGTCAAATTAGACGATGACAGAATTTGGAAAAGACATATTGATCAGATTAAACTTATTGGGCTGAATACTCCACTGGACATCAGACTTGATTCAATTCCTGAACCTTTGGAGCCACAATTATTTTTGCCTGAACCTAAATTAAATAATAATATTGTTCCAAATGTATGTGATACTCCTATTCCAGATTTGGGTAATAACAATTCGGATTTAACTAAAAATGAAACTCCTAAAATAAATTCTAATCCGAGTTCTAACCTAAATGAGGAAAAGGAAGTAAAAGTTTCATGTGATACTTTACGTAGATCCTCTAGAACTAGGAAAGTACCACAAAGATTGAATTTGTAAATTTGAATCAGTTAGATGTTAGATTATAAGATTTAGTGAGGGAGGAGCTGTTGTGTTGTTAGATAATACAAGTATCATTAGTTACTGTTACTAAGCAAATCCTAGGTAACAGTTGTTATGTACATGGACATACATTGTTTTTCTGTTTTTACTTTTGAATAAACCAGTTTTCAATTGAAGTGATTTTTCTTCTATTCTGCATTTACTAATTACTACCATTAAATACAACATAGTATAAAGGTAGAGTCCCACTGGGATTCCCTGGCCTAACAAAAATAGAAAAGGTCAATATTTCGGGGATTCCCCTGTTTACCAAACGCAGAAAGAGTAACGACTGTTCTTTTTAAGACCAAGGTACAGTCCCGTTGGGGATTCACTGAATCTTTTTATTGGAATTGCTTTAAGTATTGATACTTTCATTTGTAGTTTAATCCAATTGAACGCCGCTAAACCTTGAAAACCACTATAAATTATTAATAACAATACATATTTTCGGTAACCGAGTTGTGGTTATCAAGATTCAGTAGGGTTCCATTGATCTTTTGAATTTTTGGAGGTTTGATTAATGATTATTATATAAAAACAAATTTGGATTTGCTGAATGAAGTCAAACGTTTATTCCGAAATACTAAAAGCATAACGGATCTTTTTTTATACGGATCAATAAACACTGTTTTTAGTATAAAGGTAGAACCCCACCGGGTATTCCCTGGTCTATCCAAATCAGAAAATGTTAATACTTTATTAACGTAGAGGCAAAGCTATGTGCAGGGTTCCTCTGTTTATTAAAGACTAATAATTATTGTTCTTTTTAAGACCAAGGTACGTGTTAGGGTAAAGGGGAAATTGTCGTTATTTTTGTGTGATCTGTCAGGTATTGTCATAAAACAAACATAACAATACTGCTCTGCAAAACTCACCACTTTGAGGTGTACTCACCGGAGGTGTCTCCGACCCTTTTGTTTCGATGCGCCCCTCACTGGATACAGGTTTGCACCTACTACTAAGTCTTAGGCAGGGGTGTCGTGGAGCCGGAACGCGCCGGAACGCCGTTCCGGCACTGCTTATTTTTTTACAAGAAAAAAATGTAAAATACCTCCTTAAAACAGCGCGATCTTCTTTCAAATTAATAAAAGTTCCGGTACTGCTTAATTTACGACTACACCACTGGTCTTAGGGTCTCCATCATCTTCTTTACGGGCTAGCCCTTATTCACCAACCACCCGGATCTTCTGGAGCTACCACATAGATCCCTCTTCTTCTTCCCACTCTCGGAGTCACACAGCATCGGGGCTAGTTAATGTAGGGTGACCAGATCGGTTCAATCAAACATCGGAACATGACGACCAATCATTTTTACACCCCAGTATCAGGAATCCTGGTAATGTAACATATGCCAGGACTCTACCCGAGGGTCACAGTGTTCTATAATATGCGCGTGGTACAACCTAGGACACATGGGACCGATGACTGTATATCGTAACAGAACAATGCGCTTAAGAAAGGAAACTGAATAATTACAAAAATTATTTATTTTCAATTATTAAAAGACATATTATTTTTTATTAATTTATTATATTTTAAGCTGTTGCTTACAGACTGTAATTGCCTTTTATTGCCCCTAATGCAGTCACTAAATTCGACACAGCTTATTTTCATATTATATTTGCATAAAGTTATACAATTTACAGTTTCCAAATCCATTCTATTTCTTTCCTTCGTTCATTGACTATTTATTAAGGAAAAAATTCTTTCCACATCAGCGTTATGAGCAGGTAACGGAAAATAATATTGGCATATTGTTTCAGTTGCCGATACTTGTTCAGTAAATTTTACAGATGAAAAGAATTTCGACCAACGTTCGCAGCATGAATTTTCCAGCCAAACAGTTTCATTGCTTTCTAGTTTTCGACAAAATACACTATCGGACCCGACCTTTGTTTTGGTGTTTGAATTTGCCTGAAGCTTTTATAATATTACTGCAGAGACTGAAATGGACAGCGAGGGCCAAGAAACCAGGGGCGGCGACTACATGGGTGCAAGGGAGCAGTTGCACCCCATCAAAGTTATCCACGGGTGCATAGCACCCGATGGGAAGTTGACTAAAATTCAGATGTTTGAAATAATACATTAAAATAGCATTTAAAAACTTCCCAAACTCATCGTTTGACAGGCAAGGTGCAGTTCAAACACTGAATTGCTGTAAACCTATATCTACTTTTTTGCCATTGCAGGAACAAAATACACTAAAACTAATTTACCTGTGACAGCTAAACAATAACGGGGTTAAACTAAGCAGGGAAATGTTTATATACAATATTTCAGATAAACATCCTTGTTGTTGCATTAGGTGATTTTCTCGGAAGTTGTTATTATGGCTCAGGCGTCAGGCGCTCAGGGGATTTGTTATAAATGCATTGGTTGTAAATAATACTGTATTTCTTTAAGATAAGAACTGAATCTTTTCCAAGAAATTTGAACAAAAAACCAGAGTTCTAAAACAATTTTGTCATTAGTTTTGTCTTGCTAGTTCTCGCGTTCGCTTGTGTCTTTTCGCTTTTCCTTACTTTGGTTTTTGGTTTATACAAATATACACGAATTTTGGCTAGGACTTTGGTTTACTATTTTGTGGAATTGAATGGTAAATATATACAATAAGAAAAGTTTGTGCACCCAATGGCAATATCAAAACTCGCCGCCCCTGCAAGAAACTAACATTTTTGCAATGAATTATCTATGTACGACAAATAATAATTATGAGTATTTGAAAATCGGGACATATAACGGTCCCGAAAATACATTTCGGTGACACCGGGACATCTAACCAAAAATAGAGACAAATCCCGAAAAATCGGGACGTCTGCTCACCCTAAGTTAATGCCGAAGAGTCAATAGGGTCCTCATTCACACTCTCAGCAATATCTTAATTATGAGTCTGTCCGGACAACTCATACAGGTACAACTAGGAGCAGCTCCACTACCGGCCAGTACTTCTTTGTTATGATCTTTTCTGTAAGCTAGTTTTTTGATTAGACATGCACAACATGCAAGCTTCTCACATAACAAGTAACGAGCACTACTTTGGTACCACTTTGTTATTACATTTTAATTATTGCCATGTCACTTGGTCTTGGTACTGTACTAATCGTAAACCTCTTTCGGTTATCGGAGCACACATATACCGCTACCTTCGCATGTTACTTAAGTCTGTATGTTTTTTTATGCTTAGACCAACCCTTGGGATAATTTATGGCTTTCGTCTGTAAATCTCATTTTTATTAATTGGTCATACAATATAAATGTAAGTAACTAAACGCAGATTAAACATTTTAGTTTCTACATTCGGTCCCATGAAGGATTCACATTTTTGTTGTATTGAAATTGCTTTAAATATTGATACATTCATTACACCTGTAGTCTGATCTAATTGAAAACCATGATAAATAATAAGTATCTCGGCAACCAAGTTGTAGTTATCAAGGTTCAGCACTGATATTTTGAACCTTTGAAGATCTGATTAATGCTTATTATGTAAAAACAAATCTGAGTCTCTGGAATGAAGTCAAAGGATTCGAAGTTAATATACCGGAGAATCCCCGAATTATTAAAATTCTGCACCTGTCACCTATTAGGTTTTATTAACAGTAAAAAGCAGTCGATACAATTACAACTGAGTAATAACCTTGCATATACAGGGTGGCAGTTTTTCGACTTGAAATATGGGGATTTTTGTTATCTTAAGAAATATAAAGTGGGTTAAATTAGGGCAAAGTTGCGTATTCTGAAACTGATCGAAAGAAAATTGGTTCCATAATTTTGGTTTTAAAAATAATTAAAAGAATGAAAAACATCTAATTTAAATTTTGTTGATTAATTAAAAACCAGATAGGGCTCCTTTTTACGGTAAATCCAAGTATTCCATTGCGGTTTTCATACCGTTTAAGAAAACGGAATATTAACGGTCAACTTTCTGGGGATCTGATTAATGTTCATTATATTAATGCAAATAGCCAGGATGGCGCAGTGTGCTAGTCTTTGGTACGAATCCCCCTGGTGACCATTCGTTGTTGGGCACCTAATTAACGATGCTCTCCTCCGAATACAGGCCTAGGAGGTAGAGTAACAAAAGGTCTCACACATACATACATATTACACTCTATACATGATGCAGTATGTAGGTAAAACGGCACACCAACTTCGTAACCCACAGAGACGGGCCGGGATGTGCATTGTACCCGTAGAGACTCATACGTTAACGCACTAGCCTCGACACCGAAAGGTATAAGACTTATAAGAGGTTACAGACAATCCATACATGCATACATATTAATGCAAACCTGGATCATGGAAGATTTATTCCAAGTTATTATGCATTTGTTTTTTATGCTAAAACTGTAATAAATTCAAGCAAAGAATACCTAATGCTCAACATTAGAAATTTAGATGTTTACACGTTATGTTATGGAAATAGCTTTTATAGTAATAAATTTCCCAAAAGTTTTGGCCTTTTGGACATCTCATCTTGAATTATATCTGCATAAGTTATTTTACACCTAAGTAATGTTTTGTCATAAAGCAAGGTCAACTAAAATCGAAAATGATTAAAAAATCCGTTAATTTTTTAATTTGTAGTACCTAATAAATGATAACAAATTTTATAAATGCATGGAATTTTGTTTTTCCTTGTTGCTATTATTAGAAAGTAAGTTTGGAGTGTTTATTATATTTTGCAACATCAAATGATTGCTTAATTACAGGGAAAAATTAATCTATTAATAAATTCTCGGAAGACAAATAATACCTGGGATTTACCTGATCCTAACTAGCGTCAGAGCTTTACATACAACAGTTTGTTGCTATTTAAAATCAATAGAAGTTTCTGGAATCTTTTTGAAGTGGTTTGTTATTGAATAAATGTATTAGTCAATTTAGTTAGTCTGAATGGGTTTAATGTACCTGCTTTATAAAGTTGTTTATGAAGTACCTATTAAATTCTATTTTACTTTAAAATTTTGTTTTTTGTTTTTAATACAGATAGGTGTAAAGCTCAGGGCCGGCCATACGGCGGAAGCAATGCAACCGGGCCCCGCACTTATAGGGCCCCCTAAAGAGATACATAATATGACACAATATACGTTCTGTTTTTTAATATTGTTATTTTTACCTTTGAAAAAAGTTTCTTGCATCCGGGCCCCTTTATAGAGAAGGCCGGCCCTGGTAAGGCTTAGAAGATATTTAATGAATGTTTGAAAAGCCTTTTTAATTTTGAAAAATCAGTGCTTATTGGTTTTCAACAGACTGTGCCATAACTTCGTAAGCTTTTCAAAAATTGTGATTTTAGGTTACAGAATTTAAAAAATTGCCAGTTTGAGCTAGAAATTTCTGAAAAACACTGTACATCCACTTGACTTTTGAAGGCAATCCTAAGATTTTTAAAACAGAAGTATAACTTTTTCCTAAAACTCCAAACAATGTGTTATTGTTGATGTTTTTTCAAGTCTTTCCCTGATTCCCTGTACATAATCAGATAATCACATATTAAAGACAACCTGCCAGATGCTTTACAATCGTGTCAGAATTTTATTGAATGTTTGCAAATACCTTTTTAATTTTGTAAGAATCAGTATCGGCACTCAATCGACTGTCACAATTTTACACCCAGAAAAAAGAGTTAGTTCATTCAAACATTTTTAGAATTTTGAAATTTTAAATATTGAGTCAAACAACTTTTATTTGAATCAACATACAGTTACTTCTATAAAACTAGTACAAAATGTTCAACCAAATAATAAATGTTTTGAAATAACTAAAAATGAATGCTCACCACAGCATATTCAAAAGTAACACAAACACGTTATTGGGTTGACCGATTAATTCTGTTTAGGTTTATTTAGGTTTACTGTTGTTGTCTGAATTACACGTTAAAAAAGGTTTGATTCAACCCCTGATCACATAGATTGTTATGTGATCAGGGATTCAACTCAACAATTCGAAGTATTAAATGAACTTGTCAGAAGTAATACCACAAGTGACTAGAATTTTACCGGAAATTCTTTTGCCGTCATGAACACGACTGCTTGTTGCGACGAAAATTGCCTGTAAAATTCTAGTCACGAATGGTATTCGGATGACAATTCCTCGAATTATAATGAAATTACTGAAATACTCGTCACTCAAAAAATTTTGACAGACATTGTCTCTAAGCAGCGCTGCTAGCCGTAAAATTTCCGCAGAAATTTCACTACTAGTGAAATTTCCAGTATAATTCGATTGTGATTGGTTCAATTTACCAAAATACTGTGATTTCATTGGATGACAGATTATGAGCGGAATTGTCATATATTATACAACAAGACGATCGAAAATACTCGATTATACGAGACATATTGCCTGAAACATCACGAGACCGAAGGTCGAGTGGTGTTTCTTTAGGCAATATGTCGAGTTTCGAGTATTTTAGATCGTCGAGTTGTATACAGGTAGACTATTTCACGAATAAAAAATATACTAAGAACTTTAACATTTATTTATTATTTATATTGAACGTACAATTATTGTAGATATTGTGAATAGAGTCTGATGAGGTTTGTGGATCATTGGCAGTCGAAGTGGGATTACTTGAAGGGCAACTTCTCAACTAGGCAATAAGGTTGTTGTGATGTTCCGGAGTTAGTTGTAAATAGGGTTGGATGGAATTTCCTGATGTGTGACCGGTAATTTTAATGATTTCTTGAATACTTGTGCCCGCACTTGATAAATGACACAGCGGTTGATCTGTTAGAGTGATTAGATATTATTACTTTCTTCGTATCTAACCCTATCGTTTCTGCACCTAATCTGGTCCACTTACTGATTTCATTTACTCCAAGTGGCATATTCTTATACCAGCAGCTGTTTGGGTGCTTTTGCCAGTCCTTATTCACAGTTAGAAATAAACGTCTAGTTTTTATATTTTTAGTTCGTTTCGACATCATCTTTTTCCATAATCTAGCAGGACAATGATCGGGTCTTTGTGTATTTACAGTCAACCATTTTGCTTCCGTAGTTCGTTGATTTCCTCCCTGAGCTGTTTTGGAAAAAATGGTGTTGTATATAATACACTCTATTTTTGCACCGTAATTATTTGTTTCCTCTTCAAAATGGTCTAGAAGACACGACGCAGCCTCACCTCCCTGCCAAGCAAGTTCCACAGCTGCAACGTGGTAAAATTTACGTTGCAATCCCATGGGTGTGTTCTCATCTAATGTGTCCAATATTTTCTGAATTTCTTCAAGTGTTAACGCTACGGAGCTGGTTTTCCGTTTTGATGGGATAGCTTGCAGAATTCTTCGTTTCGCATTTTTTGCGAGTACTGCTGTATGAAAAACAATATCTTTGAAGGGATCGATGGTTCGCTTAAATTCTTTGAAATACATTTGCTAAACCATTTTTGCTGTAATGTTCCAAATCGTCTTTACAACCCCTTCCTTGTATTCGGTACCATCGTTTTTCCGCATGTTAAATGCCCAATCTTTGAGAATTTGAGCGAATTCTTCATTAGATGTTGTTTCATTTAGTTGGTAATGTCGGGACTCACAAAACTGTCGAAACTGTCTTGAAACGTACTGCTCTGTTTTTATTGTATTTTCCGGTTTACCATTTTCAATTAGTTCATTGATATTTTCTGTAGAGTTTGTTCCAAAACGATTCATTTTGCAACTAAAACGAAAACCACAGTCTAAAACGCACAATTAGAAAAAAATTGCGTTGTTTACTAATAAATTATTTGACTGTCATGGAGTTTTCATGGATATCTTGAAATTTAAGAATTAAGTCTCATGCGGGTGAATATACAAAGGTTTGTATTACAGCGATTATACAGATTGTCCGAATTCCAATCTAAACATACAAAAATTAATGAGTGCAACAAGGAAGACATAAACAATATGGGTAGGAAAACAAAAATAGAATTAAATCATGGCTAGGTAAATTTTTAAACTAAAGATCTCTCGCCAATAACAAGCAAGCAAGCAAAAACATCTGTCATAGATATTGCTTGTTATTGGCGAGAGATTTTAGTTTAAAAATTTACCTAGCCATGATTTCATTCTATCTTTGTTGTGCTACCCATATTGCTTATGTCTTCCTTGTTGCACTCATTAATTTTTGTATGTTTAGATTGGATTTCGGACAATCTGTATAATTCATAATATAGGTAATTACTCAATCAACATCAAGCGTTTCGCTTGGTTACTACGTATTGATAAGTGAATATACCTATGACGACGTGGTATACTCACTTTGGTGTTTCGGCTGGTCCTAAACAATGTAAAACTCGAATCTACTATGAGTTTTTTTCAATTTTTTTCGTAGCAACCATATTTACATTGTTTATCAACAAACGTCACTTGCACATACAATTCAGTTTTAAGCTAAAATTCATTGTATAATCTAATTGTATACAACTCGAGCAGTCGCAAATAATCAAATACTTTGCCTCCTTGCTCGACGTATCATCGCAAAACACCACTCGTCGCTACGCGACTCGTGGCGTTTCTTGACAATACGTCTCGTAACTCGTCAAAGTATTTTCGATTATTTTCTATGCTCTCGTGATATAAATAGTGATTATACAAAGGTTCGTATATTCGATTCGCCATGGTTACTGCAATATAACCGTTGGAATACGTGGTATCTAAGGAAAATTGCATTTTCTGATTGGTTCATATGGTTATGAATGAAATAGCCGCCAAGTCGCCGTTATACGTGATTGCGCATTTAATTCATTTAACAATATTGTTGAATAGCGAATTTTAAGCTTGGCGTCACTTCGTAGGCAACAAGTAGTTTTAGTTCTTGTCTATGGTGCAAGTGAGCGTCACGAATTTTCAACAGGTAAGTTCTATTTTTTAAATAAAATTTACAAACATCTAAGAAAATTATAAGTTACGATTTTACAAAAGTGGCAAAATTAAAGCAGTAGATAAGCGAAATGTTTGATTAACTGCAGACAGTGATTCATATTTTTAAAATTATATGCACTGAGCATCTGTTAATAGAAAAAGTATGTAATTGTAATATAATAATATCTAAGAATTGGTTGCTGAAGTTAGTAACCATTTGCCCCCATCTTTTTCAGAGCTTTGAATTTACGCTGAGAAATAAAATGTATGTCGCAACGCTTTTGAAAGATTGAGGGTTCCCCGAACTCATACAAACGTTTGCAGGTAATTTTTCCCTCTAATATTTGTAGTTTTAAATAGTAAATCACATCAAGCACAGAGTACGAGCGTAACAAACTAGAAATGTAATTGAAAGATCTCTGAATAAAATAATAAATAATGTTCAAATACCCAGAGGTCGAAGTGGGGGGGATGGCATCCCCCTAGTTTGTTAAAAAAATTAAGCCGTTCCCCTACATTGGAAAGAAAATTAAACCATCCCTCTACTTTGAAAAAAAAAATTAAGACATCCCAGTGCTAAACTACGGGGTTTCAACCTTCAAATATGATTTTTAAAATTAACTATGTAGTAGGTAGGGTGATGGCACCAGTGAATGAACACTTAAGAGAATTTTCAATTCTGAGTGCGATTTAACAATAGTGACAATCTATATAAACATTGACAGTCTGGTTTTTCAATGTATTAAACTATCTAATTTTAGATTAAAAAGACTAGAAAGTTATTATCTTCTAGTAAAAAAAATTATTTATCTTTCTTTAAAAAATTACGCGTTTCTCTAGTAAATGAACACTCAGCTCCAATAAATGAAATTTGAAAATCCAGTAAATGAACATTATAAAATGACTAGGTATTAGGTACTACCTAGAAGGTAAAAAGGTAGATAGGTAGGTATAATAGGTACCTAATAATTTATAATTAAAATCAAAATGAAAATCTTTATTGATTGTAACGCTCTTAAACAAAAAATAATAAAAAATCTTAAATTTACGTAAAACAATAACATTCATTATAATATGTCATTAACTTAAAAAGATATTTGTGTAAGAAATGTAATGTTTAAATAGAGATACTAAAACTTTTTGTTTTATCGTTGAAAATAGGCTTTGCTATTTTTTTAACAACAGAGTCTTCCTGATACCAAATTTGGTCCTTTGGTTTAGGCCATATCCAAGTGCCATCGCATGTTTTTTTCAATGCACTTACTTCGTATTCTCCTCCTTCTTTATCTGTTATTATTCCGGGGAATTGCATTTTTTCGTATAAGACAATTACGTAATCGCCGATTGCATATTTATTTACCTCATTTGAATTATTTCCCTCTTTACTTGAATGTTTCACATTGCTGGAAGTTGGATTGACAGCTGCTGATTCAGTTTTTTTCTTTTTTACGATTTTTGGTTCCTTCTTTTTTGTGGCAGTTTCTTCACATCTTCTTTTAGTTGTACTTCCTGTACTGGAAATCTGACTTGTTTTCTTTTTTTCTTTCTCTTGTCTTTTTTGCAATATCTCCTTTTCTTTTAATTCTTTTGCTTTAGATTTTTCTGCTTGTATTTCTCTCCATCTTTTTGACGTTATTGCAAACGGAACTTTTTCAGATTTTCTTTTCTCTATACCTGATTTTTCTTCTTTTCTTGGCCACGATAAATGCAAAGACCAAAAATTTTCTGCTGTTTCTTGAGTGCACTCTTTTGGATTTAAGTTTTCATTGTCCATTCCTGACACTCCAACATCCGCTTTATTTGCATTAATTTTTTGGCTGGGAATATCATTTTTCTGATTTACCACTTCATTTTCTTTGTTTTCATCATCTGTTTTGTTTTCATCATTTTTATCCTTTTCATACTGCCTTATCATTTCGTCATTTTCTCCATTATTATCATCAACTGCGTTGTTTGTTTCATTTATTTGAATGGGATGATCATCTTCATATCGTTCCATTACCCTTTCATATTCTTTTATCATTTCGTCATTTTCTCCATTATTATCATCAACTGCGTTTTTTGTTTCATTTATTTGAATGGGATGATCATCTTCATATCGTTCCATTACCCTTTCATATTCTTTTATCATTTCGTCATTTTCTCCATTATTATCATCAACTGCGTTGTTTGTTTCATTTATTTGAGTGGGATGATCATCTTCATATTGTTTGATAACCTTTTCATGTTCCTTTATCACTTCGTCATTTTCTCCAATATCATCATCAACAGCTTTGTTTGTTTTATTTATTTGAATTGGATGATCATATGCATATTCATTGATTACATGTTCATTTTCTTTATTCTCATTATTAATTGCCTTAAGGTTTTCATTTACTTGGTTAGAATCTTCACTTTTCTTATGTTGCTTAAGCTCTTCATTTCGTTTATTCTCTTCTACTACTGTATTTAAATTATTGTCTAGGACTAAATTATGAAAACTGTTAATTTCATCTTCCTCAATTAAACTTGTAATGTCTTCAATTTCAGAATTTGCTTGTAACAAATAGTTATCGTCGATAATGTCTACAGGGAGGGAAGTAATATCAAATAATTCGTCGTTGTCATGTTCTTTATAATTATCTACTAATGTTCCATTTTCTTCTAAAGTATGTTTTTTACAACTCAACCAAACATCAAAAATGGACTCTACATTTTTATTCAGGGTGGAACTTTTTTTTTGCTCAAATTCTAGACTTCTTTCTGGGCCAATAATTTTTTCAATAACCCTCGTGGCAACAGCATAATCTTCATTTGAAATGTCTCTTACTTGGGATTTTTGTAACTCTTGTCTGCGTTGTGATATACATTTAGAATAATCGACAGAGTCTGGTGAAAAAGGATACAGACCGCACACCCGAAAACCGTTTTGTATTGTCTCTTTCTTCACAGCTTTATCGAAAGCATCCTTAAATATTGTACAAAAGTTTGATTTAGTGATATCTTTTCCTGAATTTTGTTTGTGCTTTCTTACAACCTGTTTCCAAAACACCTTAAGGGGCCCAAATATTGCCACATCACAAGGTTGCACTATATGTGTCGCATTCGGGGGAAGGCAATAAAGAATAATCTTTTTTTCAATACAAAAGTCACATAACTCTATACTAAGATGGGACTTGTGCCCGTCAAGAAAAAAAATCACTGGAAATTTTGTTTCCTGTTTTAAGAGCCAGGGATATAAAACATTCGCTACATATTCATAAAAAGTTGCTGATACCATCCAACCAGAGTCAGACCTGCCCCAGGCCCAATCATCAGGAACAGAATTTATTATGTGATTTGGCATTCTTTTATAGGGAAATATAACCATGGGTGGTAAAACGTCCCCTTGAGCTGAAAAAGTGCAAAGAACTGTAATCGATTCTTTTTCTTTCCCACTTGCGATATTATAGAAATTCGTGTAACCTTTAGGGCCTAACAATACACCAGTTTTTGGGCAAGTCTGAATTCCCGTTTCATCACAATTAAGAACTCTATTACTGTTGTCAAGTACGTCTAAACAATTTTCTTCTGTAAGAAAATCTCTTAATTCATTAAACCACGATCTGATCATATCTTCGGTAACTGAAGCACGAGCTTTGGAGATTATTTCCGTTTGTCGTTTACAAATTTTCGGGTGGCGTTTTAAAAATAATTGCAGCCATTTTTTGCCTGGTCTGCTGTCTGCAAACGGATTTTCTTGCTTAAGAGCTTTTAGTATACCTTGAACAGCATCTTTGACATCTTCAGGGTGCATTGGGAAGCCCAGCTTGGCCTTGTCTAAGATCCATTTCTCTATTCGATTTTCATCTTCAGGTTTTAAGACACTTTCAGGTCCCATTTTTCTTTGCAAAGGAACTTTGCCTTTAATTTTGTTATGCAAAGTTCCTTTCGGAATATTAAAGCATTTACTAGCTGCATTTAAAGACATGTTTCCATTTTTTATGGAATCAAGTGCTTTTCGCAAATCCTCTTCACTATAATTAAACCTGGTATAAGACGTCTTTTTAGCGTTCATGATGATGTTATAGACTTTCACCCTAGTATGATTATACCTGTAAAGATCAATAGCAAATTAAAATTATATACCTACCTAGATCCTAGGTTGGTACCTACTTTTAAAAGAAAAAAGAAAAATGTTCATTCTGTAGTTTTAAGTTTTTAATAGGAATAAGTACGTGAACCAGTGAATGAACACTGTAAAAATACATGTTCAACTACTGGTCCCGAAATTAGTAGCTATATTTGACAAATAAAATCAAAAAGAACCTTATGGATATTCTTATTTAGAGATCATTTTAGCACAATACGATGAAATGTTGAAATTCCAGTGAATGAACACGCCGTTCATTTATTGGTTTTGAGGGAAATTATGTACCAGAAAATGAACATAGGCCAAAATAATATTATTTTTAGGTTAATCGGCATTTTCTAGTCAACAATATAATACTTGAACATATTTAGTTAATTGTGTTTATACGGATTTTATTCCTACTTACAAAAATAACACCACAAACTTCTTTCAAAAGTTGAGTCAACTTGGCCTTGTAAATTATTTGCTTCAAAACAACAGGCCCACTTTACATAGCACGTTGAAACAGACTGCAGTTTACTAATGGTGGCTCACAGCAGTGCTGCCATCTGACAGATGGTAGATAATACTACATAGTTAATCCCAAAGTAGCCTAAAACTTTACCTGGACTTCTGTATTCTTAATATTTAGCAATAACCAGGAAGGTGTTCATTTACTGGTGGGTGTTCAACCACTGGTGCCATCACCCTAGCCGGTATGTAAGTAACTAGTGTTCAATTCTTCAAAAAAAATAAGATTCATTGTTTGGGTTTGGGCACCGCGCGGCTCCCGTGGAGTTTATTTATTTATTTTAAAATACCCACAGACAAAACAGCTATCCATTACTGATAAAGACACTCTTATCGTTTTGCGTGTATTAAAAACTAAAAAAATTGGAGTATGTGGAATCAAGTATTAGATTCTTAAGTGAGGTTTTAATTAACCAAATTAAAAAACTCAGGTTTATTTTTTGTCTTTGTAGTATCGCCATTTTATTTTCCTAAAGTGATAAACTATCTCACACACGTAAGTAGGGGGGGGGGGGGGGGCACTAAATATTAGAAAGTCTAGCATCCCCCTTGTAATGTTTTCCCACTTCGACCACTGCAAATACCAAAATCAAAGTTGCATTTCAAAACAGAATTGTTAGTTTTTAAAAATGGGGATATTCTATGAAATATTTTAGGGCAGTAAAGAAAAAATGCAGCTCAAGGAGCTTGCCTTACATCATCCGCTACAATAAAAATTAGTAAGATCATACAGTTGAATGTAATATAATTGTTGTCCTTATCGCTCGGTCGTTAGTTGGAAATATTTGTTAGCATATTTTGCTCGTACAATGGCTGCGATATTTCCAATTCTTTTGAATAAAAGAAACGAAAATTACATTACGAATAATTCGTACATTTTAGACAACCTGCCAGGTGCTTTACAATCGTTTCAGAAATTCAAGCAAGGAAGTTTGGGAATTAGAAATACAGATTTGTTTATATATTTATTTTATTTAAAAAAGATACACTTGTAAACATAATGAACTACAGCTTAAACTTTACAACATATTACTTGTCTAAAGATAGTAATTTTACAAAACATACACCAACAAAGTCTTGTATGTATCAAAACAAACTTAATATTTTGCAAAAGCGCGTAACAAATTATTAGCAAAAAAATATAATTATTCTCTTATATATTAAGTACAAAGGCTTATCTATTATTCTTATAATGTTACAGGGATGCAAGTTTAAGTCATCCCTGAACAAAGGATTCCCTTTGTAATTTCCGAAATTGTTTTAAAGACTTGACGTCTTCGATCTCGTCGCTTGGTACTGAAAATAACATAAAACACTCTAATATAACGATTTGTAGATATAATTTTCTGCGTTGCAGCTAAAGTTTACCCTTAGAATTTATAACTTGAATATGATGTACTAATTTATGCAAAAATAACAAAATTACACATCCAACATTTTTCAGTGAATTAGAACTTTAGCGAGTTAAATATATTGAAATAATTAAAAACTTACCGAAGTATTTTAGAACAACAAACGGATCATTAGAATGTTTAATGTCCTGAATCATGGCTTTTAACCGATTTGATATGCTCGGATAATTGCCATTCAGAAGCTTATTCTTTGGGTACCAGTAATAAGGTATCCCATTTTCTATATATTTTTGATATATCTCTAACATCTGCAAATATTAAGAACAAAATAGCGTTAGTTTTAATTATTATTTTTAATTAAAAAATCGAAAGCAGTAATAGTATATTATAGACCAAGGTAGAGAAAACATTTTTCTCAGCCGAGCAGTATTATTTCCCGACATGCGAAGCATGGAGGGAAATAAGTTGTGAGGCTGAGAAAAGTCTTCTCTACCGTGGTTTATATACTATTTTTTTCACTACTAGCACCTTTATTCCTTTTAATTAATCATTTTTACATAAATAAAAAATAAAATGACAGATGCGTATATTTATTTCTAAATATCCACAAAAATCAAATAGCCTTGCTTGAAAACAAGGGGAGAGGTTAATTTCAATTGACATTTGGGTAAAACATATTTAAAATAGGCACCTGAGCGCAGAGCAATTGTTTCTATTATTAACCAGTAGTCAATAATAAAAAATTATTGACCACTAGGAGAGAAAATCATCTTCTGGGCTCGAAAATAAGGTCAATAATGACATCTTCTAATACTAGTAGTGAAAAAAAGTAATTAAGTAATTAGTGAGCCTTAAATACTTTATTTTTTTCAAACTTTAAACCCAAACTTAGGATTTTGAGAAATCTTTAAGTAGGAATATTTTCGAATATTTTAGTAATGGTTGCTACATGAAGCAACAAAACTTGACTTGGCAAAAACAAAACCAGTTTTGATAATTGATTGACTTTTTTCAAACTCATCCAAATTAATTTAAAATTTGTAACTAATTTTACAAAACTTACGGTTACAAAAACATAGCTCAGTGAATTACGCCAAAAATCTTCGTCGAGTTCCTCAAGTACCCTCAGAAAGATTGTTTTTATGTAATAACTCTTCACTACGTCGTGTCCCCCTTGATCGCGTAGTTTCTGAAACATTTTATTAAAACTTCGGTATTAAAGTAATTAACGAATAAATAAATTACCTTTAGAAGTTTTAAGACAGGCTTTAAAGCAAGTCGATTGTGAATCAACACGCGTTCTTGTTCTTGAAACGAAAGTCTCCAATATATTTCAGCATTATTATTATCAGTTGGTGGCTTTGGTACGATGAAGAAGTCGGGCTAAAATGTATGCATTTACATGGAAACCTAATGTAATTATATTTATATTAAATACCTTATGTTGAACTGGGTTCTCACGATATGGATGCGGTGGCCAATATTCCTCCGTAAAAATAAAACAAGGAACTAAATCTATATCCATGTTAATACCAATTCTTTTTTTATTGCTCTCTAATCTTAACTTCATCGTAAAGGCCGGCCCTGCCTTATGAACTTTAGCCTACATGAAAGTGTATAAATTAATTAACGTATTCTTTAAACTGTTTTAGAATATAATTGTAAGTGCACCGCTTTAAAGTTAGATAAAATTGGATCTTTCTACACGAAAACTGAAACGTACCAAGCAAAAGAACAAGAAAACAAAATCCCGAAATAATTTAGATTCTTACCTTAACTTTGCCGAAGGATGTGTAAATAATTACGTAATCTCCCAATTTCTTTTTAAAGTCATTAACTGCTTTAGTGAGGATGCTTTCGATCCAAGCTCTAACTTCACTGTTTATCAAATAACCTCTGTTGTCTACTAATTTTGCCATGCCACTACAATAACAATAAGATTTCAACTGAATCAAAATAACAAAGTTTAAATAGTTTAGTTTAAAAATTAATTGCAAATAAATACATAAATAATGATATAATGATGATTTTGACTTTTGACAAATACAGTTGCTAAACATTTTTGGAAAGTATGTATTGCCAATTTGCTACCTAATACTGTTTAGTATTAGACTTATGAAAGCATTTATCGGGAATTTTCCTTTTTTGTTTTTTGAGCCTTTCGGCGTCTTTTACAAGCTTCAATCCGGCGGGGAATGCTTCTAATCAAACTGTCACTTGTTCTTGAGGTAAGTTTGCCCATTCATCTTGAGCGCTTTGAATAAGCTGTTCCACATTTCCTGCAGCTCTAATCCTTCTTTTAACGAAGTTCCACACATGCTCAATCGAATTAATATCAGGTGAGCAGATGGGCCATCCCAGAACAGTGACGGCTTCTGTATCCAGAAATTCTGTAGCAACTCTGCTGATATGTGGAGCGACATTATCGTGCATGAAAACGAAATTGTTTCCCATTGCACCTCTCCATAGCCTAACTATGGGTTCTAGCACCAAATCAACATACCTGCCTCCTGTTAAACTCTGCCGTATGGGAACCAAAGGAGTTTTTTCTCCCATTATAATACCTCCCCAGAACATTACAGTTCCTCCCTTATATCTGGCCTGTCTACCTCGACCTCTTAAAATCCGAATTCGGTTTCATCTGAAAACACGTCATTTTGCCAATCTTCAATTGTTTAGTTCTGGTGTTCCTGACACTAACTTAGCTGATCAATTTTGTTCTGTCTGGATAACTCGGGAATGCTTAACTGTCTCCTGCTACGTAGATTTCGGACACGAAGTCTCTTTCGTATTGTTTCAAAAGAAACATTGACACCTGTAGCCTGCAAAAGTTGCCTTTTGAGCTCTGGATGAGAAGAGCTTGGATTTCTTTTAGCTATTTGAGTTAAAAAGCGGCCTAGTCGATTAGTGCGACGACTTTGTCTAGACCTGTTCTTAAGAGTTTCTAATTCCAAAAATCTTGCATAGGTGTTTGAAACAACGCCCTGGGAGAGCCCTACTGTTGCTACGATTGGCCTTTACGACATTTCCTGCTTGAATTACTGACAAACTTACGCAGGGCATAATTAGCTTTTTTGAACACATAGTTAAGTTTACTCTGTCACTTCAGTTTTACAACTGGAAACAAATGACAATTTTTATCAATGCACATGTGATCAGCTATTAACGAAAACCTATCTTATTTTCAACAAAAACTTTTATCTCTTATCCACATAAAACGTTTTCATACATTTTTTATGATTCGTAAGAAATACCAGGTGATTCCATATAAGTTTGGTTGCGTGTATTATTATATTATATGGCTCTTCAACCGTGTTGGTTATAACCTCATCCGGATGGATGTTATAAAATCTTGGTCTTCATGCTTTCCCTTTCTCTAACTTATAGTGTGATTTGGCTGCCTCTACCATTTTTCTCCATTATTTTCTATTATTGCACTTCTCTAAAAGTCACTAACATCTAGTACAAGGAGGGAAAAAAAAAATTAAGAAAACAAAAAAAAACACCTTACATTTTTGTTAAAACCTGAAATTTTCCGTTTTCGACATTCATTTTCCATAAAACAAGTACACATTTTTATATTTTAAAATGATATTTAAACGCCCTGTTTGGATGACTTGTCAAAAACGTTACATGTGCTCATTAATACAAAAGCAAATTTACATCTTTTTTACATGTAAATTTGACTACTTCTTTGTTTAAAGTTATTTCGTTTTTAAAAGACAATTTTTTTTAAACAAAAGAATATAATTTTACATACGGGTAACTTTGGTTTTCTGGTATCCTTTCGAACCTCTCCATGGCATTTAAACGTAAACGTACAAATCCTGGCATATTGCTGCCTTCCAATTCTGGATCAGCGAATTCGGGCAATTGCAAGAGCAAGTCCAAATCAAATTCTTCCGGGTGTCCCACTTTTAAGCCGTCGTAAAAACTCCCACCATAAAATTTTCTGGTATATAAAGCGTTAAAGAGGGCATCTTTTTTCATTTTTTTTATTATTTGGCCAACAACCTGAAAACCGAATAAGTTTTCGCGTGAGCTTTCAATGCTTTTTTAATTTATTTGTTTGATGTTTGCTGGCTCATTTTTGGACAGCAAACCTTTTTATGTTTTTTTAAAACTATCAAACATGCATTGTTTTGTTGTTAAGTAGTTGCTGATTTTGGTTGTGCAAACTGTGTCGCTGACTAGTTGCTGTGGTGCATATTATAAAGTGAATTATAAAAAGCAACGTATTTTTTAATAGGATTAATTGAAAACAGTATCTGACATCTTTAATAATATACCTAACAGCAATGTCAGACCGGTGCCATTGGACAACCGGGAAAATGCCCGAAGGGTCTCATTAAAAATCCAAAATGTGTAGTACAAAATTTCTTTCAGATTGTTTTCTTTTTCTCATGTTAGTAAAACTGATCCTATTTGCAAAAATATGTTAGCTAAGTAGGTATACCTATAACAAAAATTTAACAAAAAGATGGACACCTTTAAATGTTCTTGTTTTTAACTTTGAATGTTGCGTGTTCTTTCCAGGGTCTGAAGTTTCAGTTAAAGAAACAGTGGGAACTCAAGTTGCCTTCCTGAAAACGAGTGAAAAGTACTGCAACTGCTAAGAAAATGATTTAATGCCTAATTATAGCCAACAATAATACTTTGGCCTTCATTTTGACGGCAATTTGACATTTGAATGGTGCGATTTTCGAAGCTTTCAGTAACTTAGCAACTGCTGAAATTGTACATATCTTCTAATGTTCAATTTAAGTGATTGGAGCTTTGGTCTATCTTTGAAAAGCCAGTAGTAAGCCAAACGCTGACTTTTAACTCAATTTTTTTACTTAACTAAGCTATTGCGTATAAACAAGGTTTCAACAAACTGAAACCAATAATTGCATTGATAGAACTTCTTGAGTGAGAGGGGGAGTGAACTATCTAGAAAATAAAACTAAGAAATATCAACTTTTGCAGCCCGTAGTGTAGATTGTTGTTGAAAGATTGCTCCCTGTTTTCAGGCGAAAGTTTTCAGAAGAAAAACTAAACAATTTTTTAAACTTCCGGAACGGAGATTTAGAATTCTGGAATTTCCAAAAATTTAATTTTAAACATAGGCTGGAAATTAACATAAAAATATACAGGGAATATGTTAGCACTTCTTTACCTCATACAAATTTCAGGAATGAAACTTTGCTGAATGTTTTCATTTTAAGGGCAGGCAGGAGCTGCAGTTTTTTAAACTAACTAAAAGCTGAGAAAGCTTCCCAAATTAAATTGTCAGGAAAGAAACTTGACATTTCAAAGTTGTCTTTTTTTGTTTATAAATAATAAGTTTCACGATATTAACCATTTAATTTCGAAATCTTTTACAAAGCTTAGCTGAAAATCCAGCATTTTTTAGGTTGTTAACATAAACTTCTAAATTACTTGAACTCGTGCTTAATTATTACTTTATTTTACTATGTGTTCATTTCCTATACCGATTTATTACAAAGATACATTGTAACATAATGTCATAAAATTGTTGCCAAAATCTAGAAATAGTCAAAACAAAACCATAAAGTGAACTCATGTGCTCCAGAATGCCTTACATCACATGTTTAGTCATAAGCTCATAAGGAGTGGTAAAGGCCTAGGTATATAAAGTTTTAACAGCCATATTTGCTGCTGCACGTTTATTATCGACCGTCGTTATTATTGTAAATTATTTAATTATTTGTATCCAGAAAGCGTGTGTTCAAGTAACAAAGTCTTTTCAATCAAATCTTATCTTGTTTAATTCACATAACAAGGTTATATATCTTTATAGTGGACAAAAACAAAAAGAAATTTCTAAAAATATTAACTGAAAAATCGTATGTAACGATTAACTTCCTAGCTAAGAAAAATTATCAATATCTTTATTTACAGCTACAGTGTAAACTTTAAAGCTCCCCACGAGTTTTTTTCGACAAGTTTTTTCAGACTGAATATTCTTGTTTCCTGGAGAAGAAAACCAGAAATTTTCCTGATTTTTTAGGAGTAAAAGAATTAAATTTTTAGGCACAAAAAATTTTGATATTTGTATTTCAAAGCGAGTTTAAATGATTTTCTGAAATTTCGAACTCTTGAGCGGTTTCATAATTTCAAATTTTCAGGCCGAATGTTTAGATTACTAGAAAAACTATAAACTTTCAGATGATTTTTTAGGAGTAAACCGATTACCTTGCTAATTACTCGTAATATAAATTACAGGTATTTTTATGTGGTGTTCAGACGATTTGTGTATATTACAAATCTCTTTACTTTTTCTTAAAAATAGGTTGAATTGTACAGACCGAATGTTCCAAGGCTACCTTTAAAAAATAACGAAATTCAGGTGATGTTTCAGAAGTACATAATATAACAATTTCTAATATTTCAATTTTTCAAAACGAGGTTTAAAGAAATTTTGGGAGTATTCTCAAACATATGCAGAGTTTTTTTGGCTTAAATGGTCTTAGACGTCCTGCAAAAATAGAGAACTGCAGTCGATTTTTCAGGAGGAAAGTGATTTAATTTTTAGACGAAAATTATTGACATTTTTACTGAAAAACAATTATTGAGAGCTTGTCAGGAGTTTCCTCTAAACCAGGAGATTCTTAGGTTGGCCGAAATTTCAGATGATTTCTTTACGACGAAAACGATCGAATCGTTGTAGTTTAAAGATTACGTCGAATTGTAATTTAAAACGAAAGGACTTTCCCGAAATCCTAGGAGAATTCTTTAAAAATAGGCGGAGAATTTTAGGTGAGAAATTTTCAGGTTGACTGAAATTGGTGTTGATATGTATAGGGCCATATTGAGTTTGTCCCGTAGGCTCTCCTGGTCACAGTCCGACGTTATCTAAAAAGTAGGAAGGCACGAACTAACAATGAATAAAAAAACTGTTGTGGCTCTTTTGGTTATCGCACATCGGTCCAATGACACTTTTTTTTATTGAAACAATTGGCGAGGAATACGATTACAGTACCTACTCAGTACTCAGGTTTTACAAGTACTTGATGATGCCAAAGAAGTGAAGGTTACTGCGAGCATTCTAGAAGGAACACGTGCAAACTGAAAATTTATTATTAATGATTATTAAAATCAATTCAGTCGATAAACAATTTCTAAAATATTTGCAGAACACGAGAATTCTAGTAGCATAACTGAGCTGCTAAAAGAGTATGATCTGATTTTTCAAATTATTTATGCAGATGATGTCCGTATTAAGAGAATTATGCAATCTTGTGAAATATAAGATGATTTCTATGCAATCATTAATTGGTATATTAATACGAATATAATATAATAAAATACGGTAATTATTGGGGAGGTAGCTAACAAAATATATACACAGGAAAATCTGCAGGATTATCTGTTAGCTAAAAGAATGCGATTTCTAAATTTTAATCTTGTCTATACAACAATGTAAATTGCTAATTTTAGTACCTGTTCTAGCACAATTTTATTCCTTCGCACCTCTCTCTGTGGCAAGGAAATGTACATCCTGTTAATAACTTGAAGTATATTTTCCATGGAGTTATATTTTTTCTTGTCCTCCTTCATTATTGCACTGCTAACACACAAATATCAAAGTTATTCCGTCAATATACGTGTAAACAATGAACGAACCAACGAACGAAAGAAAATCGTCACTTTTGTTATTAAAAATTATTGAACTAGCTTGGATTAAGACTAAGCCATAAGTATAAACCACTTATAGGTTATCTTTTTAACTTCTACTCTACTCCACTCTTCATCTTCATTCTTCTACCACCACAAGTCATACAGTCATACTAATAACAGCTGAACTTGGTTTTGTACACAAACACAAGTCTAGTCAAATTCAATGAGTCACCACCGTTTATATTTAGCATGTTTCTAGTCGCTACAAAGTGATAAGGAAGCAAAACTCTACATTATGCGGTGACTTTATTCATACTCAGTCAAATCGCTACCTACTTGCGCGTCTCTTGTAATCTCCAGCAACATAAAAATTAAAGTTCAAAATTTATGTACTTTTCCATTAAAATGCAGGGTTTCAATTTCGGATAAGAATTTTAAAGTTCAATGTTGCAAGATTCGCATACAAGAACGATAAAAATTTGAATCTAGGATTTTTGAATCTGCAACAATGGATTAGAAAATTTGAACTTGAGTTTCAGGTCTGCAAGTCTTGGATCATTCGAGTTAAATCAAAGAGTATAAATTGACTTATTATGTATTCTTTGGTTAAATTAAAAAAAAAACTCGAGTTCTAACCATTGAATACTATATTTTGAATACCAATTGCAAACCTTAATTTTGCAATTGACGTTGGAATTCACTCTTTGAAATTCAATGTTCAGATGTTTGGGTAAAAAAAAACTTAAGACCACAATATTAAAATTTTAACAAGGTGGAATTTTGGTTGTAGTGGTTGTAGTTCGAAATTCAGTGGTCGAAATGAGAAGTGGGAAAACATTACAAGGGGGATGCTAGATTTTTCAATATTCAGTGCCCCCCCCCCCACCTATTTACGTGGTGAGATAGTTTATCACTTTAGGAAAATAAAATGGCGATACTACAAAGACAAAAAATAAACCTGAGTTTTTTAATTTGGTTAATTAAAACCTCACTTAAGAATCTATAATACTTGATTCCACATACTCCAATATTTTTTAGTTTTTAATACACGCAGAATGATAAGAGTGTCTTTATCTGTAATGGATAGCTGTTTTGTCTGTGAATATTTTAAAATAAATAAACAAACTCCACGGAAGCCGGGCGGTGCCCAAACCCAAACAATAAATAATATTTTTTGAAGAATTGAACACTAGTTACTTACATACCGGCTACCTACTAAAAACTAAATAGTTAATTTTAAAAATCATATTTGAAGGATGAAACCCCGTAGTTTTGCACTGGGATGTCTTAATTTTTTTAACAAACTAGGGGGATGCCATCTCCCCCCCCCCCCACTTCGACCACTGTCGAAATTGAATAAAATTGTAAAAACAAAACAATAGAATAGAAAAGGATTTATTGCACGTGTTTTATGTATAAAAACGGACACAGTTAAGTTTTAATAATTGAGCACAGTTACAAACGTGTTAAAAATAGTTACATTTGTTTCTACTTTTCTCTTTGTAGACCAAAACGTAAACCTCAAATTTCAAACCTGATAGCTAACATATTTCACATTGACAGTTTTGTACACCATCCTTCAGTTCTGACTGTCGTAACAAAAAAAAACCCCAAAAACACCGCCTACTCTAATTTATTATAAATGTAGATGTCGCTATTTTTTATTATTATTCACAGCAAAGTACACCATGATGCATTTTCAGAAGAGCCTCCCACAACTAAAGGAGTGGTTGCTGCCTCCGGTTCAATGTTAATATCAAACTCTTGATAACGTTCACATTGATATATTGCATATTCTAACGAAGTCACTGAAAAAATAAAATCATCAAAAATGTTCTTACGAGTTTCTAAGAGGCCATCGGCCTAGGCTTCGGCCATAAGAGGAAGAAGAAGAAGATCAAAAATGTTAAAAATCGTAAAAGCAAGAACTTACATAAATATCTAGCAACGTCTTCCGGGTTATTTTCGATTCTTCTAATAATGGCACTTAGACGGTTGGCTGTATTTGTAAGTGTTACTCGATTAGGTCTGTCTATCAAATTGTTCTCTTCGTTCCAATAGTAAGGAATCTCCCAACTTTCGATGTATCGTTGATACACTTTTAACATCTGCAAATACGGTTTTAAAAAGAAGAACGTAGCGAAGCAGGAAGTATTTATTAAAACTCCCAACTTTAGAAATGGTACCCTCATAAATACACAACTTAGTGATATGTTCCATATTCTTCTTTCTGTTTCAACCTCCCATAGAAAAATCGTCTTTATGTAATAACTAGCGATATATGGAAGGTCTTGTGTGTCTCGTAATTTCTAAAAGGTTACTTTAAAGAATATCGAAAGTTCATTGGATTTTATAAATATAGAATTAACCCATGCCATTAATAAAATAAAGGTATGGGCCTCCTATTTAAAACTCGGAAATATTTATAGTTTGAATATCTAAACTGCAAATATTCGAATCACAAAATTTGAACCACCTCTTCGATGTTTAGATTTCCGAATACAAGGGTGGGTTTTCATCAGGAAACTTCAAAAAGTTTAAAATATGAGAATAAATTTCAATATCATGAAAATATAATTCAGACTTTAACTGAAATTTTATTACGTAATAGAATTCGAGGCAATGAAATGAGAGTGCCCTAAAATAAACTAAAAGGTCAAGCCTGCGAAGCTTGAAATTGAAATCGTTTTCGAATTTAGGCTTGCCCTTCGCGATTTGGAATACGAATTTGAGATTTCGAACTCTGTCGTGACGGTTTCATTCTTAATCTTGAATATCCGAGTGTTTACTCCAAATATTCGAATCACCTCTTCGATGTTTAGATTTCCGAATTCAGAGGTGGATTTTCTTCTGGAAACATTAGAAAATATCTGATTTTTCAAAACTTTTAAAATATAAAGGTAGATTTCACAAGCATAAAATTATAATAAGCCATCAGACTTCAACTGAAATTCCATTACGTAATCGAATTCGGATCTAGGCTTGCCTTTTGTAATTTGGAATACGAATTTTAGATTTGAAACACCGTCGTGAGCATTTAATGCAAATATTCGAATCTTAGTCGAACAAATTTGATTATAATGTGGAAGGGCGATTACTTAAACTCAGATGGATCGACTGATTAACTCGTTAATCCGCAAACTTTGTCAAATTACAAAAGTTTAGTCTCGGAATATTGTAAATACTACCAGTTAAGGTATTTCTGAAAATATAGCGTGTGTGCATTTTATCATCACCTCCTACTGGAACTAAATAGGCAACACACATTACCGGTTACATGAACCGAATGAGCATGTGCTTGGTTATCCAAACCTACCGAGGCGAAAAAATGGGAATGTTTGTAACAAACGCGCAATAAATAATGAAAAAGTAATTAGCCCCCAAAATGCATGAGCTAATTCTTCATAACGAAATTGTACCTTAATCAGTCTTAGAGCAGGTTTTAAAAAATTATAATTGTTGATCAAAACGCTTTCTTGTCTCTGAAATGAAAGGCGCCAGTGCGTACTGAAATTTCGTTCCATATTCGGACTTTTTGGCACAACAAAAAATTCGTTTGGCTAAAAAAAAATTAATAAGCTAATACGCAAGTTTGCAGTTAATCTGTTTAATATACATCCATGCGAACTGGATTGGAACGATATGGATGTCCAGGCCAATTACTCTGGTTGAAAACAAAACACGGAACTAAATCGACATCAAGTTTGACAGGTTGTCTGTTAGCAGTACCTCTCAATCCTAAAGTAACGGCGGGTCCTGATGTGCTAAGGCTTACCTAAAAATATTTACAAGGAAGGAATTCACCAATAGAGATTTGTGCTAATATTTCATTTGTTTATACCTACCCGAAAAACTCCAACTGAAGTTGAAATTTGGCACCCATATGGGAATGTGTTTAATGCTTTTTGAATCAGACTTATCATCCAATAACGCACCTTATGAGATAATAAATAGTTTTCTTCGTCTAAAAGCTTTTGCTTGAAGTTACTGTAATAACATAAATAAATGAATAAATAACTCGTTGGCGAAATTTAGGAATGGGTTTGTAATGGGACTGCATATAAGCTATTCACATCTTGTTTGACCTCTGCTTGGCCATACTTAATCAGTTGGGTTTTGTAAGTTGAGCTTTAAAAGTTTAAAGGGGTTGGGTTTGTTCTCGATTAATATATTACTAATTTCTAATTCAAAATTTTCCAAAATTTTGGAATCCTTTAGTAATTTTGTCATTTGCTATAGTTTTGGATAGTTTTACCTTTTAGTCCCTTGTAATATGTAACAACTCCTTGGTCAACTTTGGCAAATACCGTCCAAGTTTCAAAAAGTACCAAATTAACATTCTTTTAAAAATTTATTAGCAATCAGAATATAAATATGATGTATTTAGCTAGTTGACGTGAAGGGGAAGACACCCATTAGAGTCTCCCCTATATTATCGTATTGGGTCCTCGGATCATTTTTCATTCAAACTCATTAACTTTGCCGGTAATAATTTGATTTTTAAAATGAATTAAATAGCGTATCATGAGACTAGAAGATAATTTCAGTTGAATTTAAAATTTTCGCAATAATCAGGAAGATGCCGCAACACAAAAGTTTTATAATTTAGAATCGGAAAAAAGTTAAAAGAAATCAAAGAAAATGCTTGATATTTGCTTAATATTTACTTACTGTTTTTATTTAAATAATTTTAGGGTTTGCAACGTAAAATTTTATTACTTGGAATTAAAAAAGGGCCAAAAGAAACAAAAGAAAATGTTTTATTTATGCTTAATTATTTTTATTGCCCTTTTTATTTAAATAAATTTAGGGCTGGCCACCCAAAAGACTTATTATGTAAGTAGAATTAGGAAAGATCAAAGGAAAAAGAAGAATACGCTATTTATGTTTAATATTTTCCTTGTTGTTAATTATTATTAGTATATAATGATCCCTTGTATGAATGTGAGGCTTGCAACACAAAAGTTTTATTATTTAGAATTAGGAAAGAGTCAAAATGAATTGAAGAAAATGCTTAATATTTACAGAATAGTATTACCGTGTACTTGCTGTAGATATTTTGAGAAGAGTAAATGTCGAATTAATATTAAACTTATAAGTTCCAATAATACTCCTACTTGTTTTAGCTTTTACTGAGATGCAAAGTCATAGCCTACTTTGGTTTTAAAAAAATCGCAAATGAGTACTTAATACTCGTACATTCACACAAATATTTAAAGAAAAATAGTAAAAACTTACGGATATTTTTCCACTTCTTGTAACTGCGTATAAAATAAATGCATGGTTTCTAAGTGAACTTTCACAAATCCAGGACAATCAGAAGTCTTGACTGTTGATCCAGTGATAGTTGGCAAATCAAATAAAACATCCAAATCATATTCTTCAGGCTTTCCTACTTTAAGGCCGTCATAGTAACTGCCTCCAAAATATATGCCCCTAAACAGGCTTTTGAACAATTGGTTATTCCTCATTTCCTGCGTTAATTTTTGCAGAACCTTAAAAAATAGACTTAAATAGATTTTTTTTTAAATTATAGGAGCATAAAAAATTAGAACTTTAAAAAGCTCCTAAAAATGATAAATATATCAGCTTCCTTAGTGGTTTAAATAATGTTTAGGGCACGTTTGCATAGGTCATCAACGAAACAAACTTCCTTAAGAAATCGTTATCGGTCTAGTAAGGAATTTTGTTTGCTTTAGATAAATTAAAAACCAAAATTGTAGATATTTTGTAGTTCTTCTTTCTGTGCCTTACCCTATCTAAGTTTTGGCAAGGGGATCAAAGACACATTTTTAAACGACTTGACGTCATAAACTTTGTTATATCCCCCTTATACTAGGAAAATGTGTTCTCTGCAGTGATTTTTCTTTGCCTTCTGCAGAGTTTGTGACCATGTATTAAGTGTAATAGTCGATAGTGTATGTGTCTTGTTACTATCTGAAGTCGACCACTCCGCAGACAGAATCGTTAATTGTAACCAAACGATGAAATGGCTTCACTCGCTCAAGTACCAACCTCAAGCAGTGGGGAATTCTTTATAAAAATCCTTGCCACTGCGTGAAATTAGAACCCAAGATTCCTAGTTAGGAGCCCAGCGTTCTTAGAGCTTATTCCCTTCTGGCTGGCGAAAGAACGGTCAGACAAGGTAGTCAGTTTTGCTGGTAACTCCGCCCTTGAAAAATAGTACACCACTGTACTTCTGTACAACGTGCTGTTAAGCGGATTATCGTCTCTCTCAATAGTTAAGACAACTCACTTTAGCCTAGTGCGCATCTAAGCCTTTCGCCAGCCAGAAGGGAATAAGCTATATCACTGCGTCAATAAGCTTCTATTTTGTAGTAGATAACTTAAAAAGATTGGGTTAGAAAAATATGTTCTTTAATGAAGTATTGTTGCTTGTTAATAGAAACTCTTTATATTTATTTATCTATTAAACAAAATATGAAGTTAGCTAGTTCACTAAAGCTTTAGCTTAAACAGTTTTGAAGCTCGATTTTTTAACACACTTCTATAAGTAGCTTTTAGCATTTATTTAATAAAAATTAGCTTTGATTAACAAATACAAAGCACTTTCTCACGCTTCGAATCCTTCAAGCCAACGGTGGTGACAATCCTTGTAGGTATATGCTTTCAACACTCATAGTTTTGCCAAAAATAAGCAAACTGTTTACAAAACTTTAAAATATCAAAAACTGGGAATAATCTTGCAGCATATTTCATGCATAGCTAATTTATTAACTTTAGTTCTAGCAAGTATTAGCCCGCATTAGCCTTATAGTTATAGCAGATTAAAGAAATGAAATATGTTGAATTATTCAAAAAGGCATATTCTTAGGGTTTTTAAAAGAACGCTTCAGTCAAGCTTTTTAGTGCTTCTAAAGAAAGCATTAATTCAGGTATCAGCTGTCATTATGGCAGCATTTTCAAACAAAGATTTGTTATTTCATAGAAAAATTTAAGGATTAAATGAAAAGCCAAAAATTTGATGAAAAATACTTGCTAATTCTTAATTCCTTATTGCTTCATGCATAGCTAACTTATTAAATTTAGTTCTTGCTTAACTATTAGTCCGCATTAGCATTATAGTTATAGCAGATTAATGAAATGAAACATGTTGAATTATGTATCCAAAAACGCATATTCTTCGGCTTTTTAAAAGATCGCTTCAGTCTTCAGTCAAGCTTTTTCATGCTTCTAAAGCATTAATTAAGCTGTCATTATGGCAGTATTTTCAAACAAAGATTTGTTATTTCATAGAAAAATGTAAGAATTAAATGAAAAGCCAAAAATGTGATGAGAAATACTTAATTCTTAATTCCTTTGCAGAAGTCTTATTTAGAGACAAAAATGGTTGAAATCTACATTGCACAATACTGACAATACTAATCAAAATGGCATTGATATTTTAAGCAGATCAAGCTGTTATTTCAAAGGACCTGCACCTGTACTGCAAATGTAAGTATGTAGGTACAATTTAAAAGAATAGCTTTTAAAAATAATTTAAAAATACTTACCTCGCCAAGTATAATATTATTCCTTCGAACTTCATCCTTAGGTAAAGCAATAAATCGGCCATTAATAAATTGCAAAGTTTCTTCCATATGATTATACCTTCTTTCCTCATTGAGTGCCATTTTTCTTTATTAATTTGATTATTATATATAAACTAAAATCTATAATGGGAATTAGAGAAGCACGAGCTCAACGTGGTAGATATTTTCAACGAACAACCATAAAATATGTAATGGTCGCCGCCTCAGTCTTACTGATATTTATAAATACCCAATAAGAAAACAAGCCGTCGTTAAACATCCTTAAGTCAACTAAAACTAACCAATGGGAAGCAATCTTTTATCCCTTTTTATTTAAGTATCTTCATCGATTTAAGCCAACTTAAAGGTGACAATAACACATTGATAAGATCAGCTTATTAAAGTAAAGGATTATTTTATCTTTATCTCTTCACTTAATTTGTTGATAATTAATTATTGTTATGTTACAAGTAGGTACGTAAATATAATTTCAAAATAAATATACTTTTGCTAATGCTCTTTAATTTACAAGTTTTGTTCAATTCTCTTTAATATGTTTTTATAATCTGCTCGATAAATATGCAAAAATCACAGAAATATTCACTAAAAACTAAGTGTTTTAAATAACTAATTAAATACATACACTGAAAAAATCAAGGTTAAGGTTTTGACGTACATAATCAGCTGGTGATGGTAGCAAAAGTTCAAAGTTATTTTATCATAAAAGTCAGTCCAGTCACCTTTTCATATGAGGCAAGGTGAAGGATACAGGGGGGTTCCCCGATGGATACAATTCGAGGTTATCCAAGCTGGGTCAATACTTGAAATTTTAGGTTTGGTTAAAACAAATTATCTAATAATTCGATTCGTTTTTAATTCAACTGTTTCGTTTTATTTTGATTTAGAGTACCTAGCTAAAACTACCTTTATTTAAGAAAGCTCCAGTTTTTGGAAGGATTTCGCTTTTAGAAAATTACCTTCGGTTAAGTTTTTCTTAATTTTGTTTCCGAGAAAAATTAGAAATTCGTGTGAAATTGATGGTTTATATTATCATCAATGTAACAAAATTTGTTTCAAAACTAATAACAGCAGCCTGATACATATTCCTACTTAATTTTAACAGATAAATCGGTGCTTGCTTCAGTTAATTTGGACGTAGTTCTTATATGTACTTCAGAACTTCAGATTAGATTAGATTAACGGTTATCATTAGCAATGCCACAATTTAAGAATTATTTAGGTTGCAAGCATTTAGAAACACCAATTACTATAAAATATCTTAATATTAATTAACAAACTGGATATTTTCATGGTTGACAGCTTTCGTACTATTAATCTCGTAGCACTCTGACCTTAATATTGTGTTTGAACAATGATTTTCAAATTATGGCTACTTGGTTAAAATCTTGAATTTAATTCACTCATAAGTAATCACTTTTTACAAATGTGTAATTACTAGGATACAGTTGAAAAACTTAAAAAAAATTCACTGGCACCCTATTTACTTCACAAAACCAACTTAGAATCACAAGTTAACCCACAGAACAAGCACACACTTGGAAGACGAAGAACAACTGCCAAGTTTCTTTCCTATAACTGGATAACCTTGTGTAGATATAAAAGCCGGGGAATCCCCGAAATATTAAAAATTCTTACTTCTTAGAAATCGGGGAATCCCCGAATTAGTACAATATTGCACCTGGGCATTAAGGCATTAGGGCAAAGTTGCATATTTTAAAGCTAATTAATAATCCGAAAGAATCATTTTTGATTTTAGAAATATTAAAAATTTGTTTTTTTAAATTTGTTGATTAATTTAAAAACTGGATAGAGCTAGGTGTTTTTAATTAAGAGATTATGAAGTCACTTTTTTATGGGGAATGCAAATATGCTATTGCGTTTTTCATACCGTCTAAAATAGCGTAAGATTGACAGTCAACTTTTTGGAAATCTAATTTTCTAATTAGTGTTCATTATATTAATACTAATACGGATTTGTGGATGAAGTCGAAGGTTTATTCGAAGCCAATATATATTTGTTTATTTATGCTAAAATTGAATTAGGTCCAATCATGGAACGTTAAAAATTTAGATTTTTGTACGTTAAGTTACTATGTAAATAACCTTTTTTTAAAGCTTCCTAACAGCTTGGTCTTTTGGACGTCTTACCTCTAACTGTGGTTATTTTACCACTGAGTAAATTTTGGTTATAACTCAACGTCATTTAAAATTAAAATGAGTATTCGGCAACCCTTAAAGATCCATTATTTACAAATAAATTGTTTTCAATGTTTTAATTTATGCTTATAAATGATAACTGAAATTTTATCAGTGGTTAGAATTTTGTTTTTATTCGAGTATTATTAGAAAGATTATAGTGTCTGTTGTATTTTGTAACATCAAATAAATATTTAATTGCAAGTACAAGATATTTTTAAAATTCTCAGTTAATGTTTGGGATTCCCCGATCTACCTGATCGTAATAGAAGCTTATCTAAGCTCGTTACTTCGCGAAATAAAAGAGTATTAAAATCATTTTGTGGTTTGCTATTGAATAAACGTGTTAATTAATTTATTAATTTATTTAGCTTGTACCGATGTAATTATTTTATGGTGGTTTATTAAGTACTAAAGTTTAGGTTCTACATTTTATTGTTCTGTTTTCTTGTTATTGTATTTAGTTTATTTCTTCTTTATTCTTCTTCTGCACGTCTCGGATTAAATATCCGTTACGTTATCACGTCTGGTTTTTCCATCTTTTTATTTGTCTTCCTGCTTTTCTTCTACCTCTTGGTTTGTATTGATAAATATCCGCAAACCGTATCGTAATCATAACCATATTACTTAATAAAATGAGTCTTCCTTCAAATGAATGAGATGATCAGTCCCTTACGAAGAATGGTCACCAGGACTCGATACCGACTTCCAGGCTGCGGAAAATCCTGCCCATCGGGAGATTCGAACCGGGGACTAGCGCAATGCTAGCTTGACGCGCTACCACTGCGCTACCACTGCGCCCCCTGCCTATGTTTAGTAAATGTTTCTTTAGAATTTATAATTGTATATAATGTTCTAATTTACGCAAAGAAAACAAATTATCTAACATTTTTCAAGGATTATAATGTTAGTTACAAAACACATAGATCAGCGAATTATGCCATAAGGCTTTGCCAAATTCCTCAAGTTCGCACAAAAAGATGTATCATCATCCTCCAGCTTCTTGCGTCTACTGCCTCCTCTAAGCGTCTCCAGGAATCTCTACTTTGGGATAGTTGCATCCAATTTGTCTGAACTCTTTTTATGTCGTCTCCGCAGCAAGTTGGCGGTCGCCCCTTGCATCTCTTAAAAAGATTACTTTTATGTAATAACTTTTCACTAAGTCGTGCCCTTCCTGGTCACCTAGTGCACTTTTATGTTTTAATCGTTGTTTTTAACATAAAAAAATCGACGATAGTGAGCCTTGAATGTTTTATTTTAAACAGTTTAAACTTGAGTATGAAGATATTGGTATTTTAGTATTCTGGATTTGTTACTGCTTGGACACAACAAAACTTGGCTTGATTGGGCAAAAACAACCAGCTTTGATAATTATATCCAAGCTCTAACTTTACTGCCCAACAAATAACCTACATTAATTTTGCCAGGTCATAATAAGTTCTCAATTAAATCAAACTAGTAAAATAATTTAATGTAAAAATTAATTGTAAATAAATAAATAAACAACACTTTCGATTTACAGAAAATTGCCAATTTCAAGAAACACAAATATTTCTGTGAAGTGATTTATATGCATTTTGTTTTTCTACCCAACGCCAACGGTGTAAATTGGCGTGAAAATTCCAAAAAAGGTAAGCTTCGTATACAATAAATTTAGGTATTCTACAATAGTATCAACGAAGACCGTCTGTCAAAAGGTTTTGGCTCGTTTTCAGTAGAGGTGATAATGATAACAAACCGGTGATTTGCTAAAATCCGTGACGTCAAATTTTATCATAGATGTTCACCTTTTCTCTGCTAAAATAAAATTTGACGCCGGATTTACAATGAATATATTTTGAATATTTTAAAAATTGCACTTAAATAACTGTTGTATTAACTTATAATTTTATTTTTTTTAAATATAAATCGTATCCACCAAATTAAAATTTGGAATTAAAATTGCTTCATTAAAAAAGCTATAATTCTAATTAATTTATTAATATTTAGTTAAATAATGATTAATTAATTAGGTACCTAAATAAAACAATATTAAAAAATGTTAAAGGGCATTATAGGCAGGGGTGTAGTAGAGCGGTAACGCGTTCCGGTACTGCTTATTTTTTACAAGAAATAAATAAGAAAAAAAATGTAAAATACCTCCTTAAAACAGCGCGATCTTCTTTTAAATTAATAAAAGTTCCTTAATTTACGACTACATCACTGATTGTAGGTGTCTGCAAATTGAACCAGTAAACTTTATTGATCAAAACGTTACTACGCACGTTGTAGAATAGATGGAGCGAGCATTTACTGCGTCACAAAATACTGCGGGATAAAATCGAACGCTCGCGACGAAAAATTTACGTAATTTATAATAATAAACCCCTATTTTCAGTAATCAGTGTGTACTAGATAAGTAGACAGTTAAAGTTGTATTTTTTCGT
Organism: Melanotus villosus; assembly: GCA_963082815.1. NCBI lineage: Eukaryota > Metazoa > Arthropoda > Insecta > Coleoptera > Elateridae > Melanotus > Melanotus villosus. Next base: position 14,858,208 of record OY720423.1, read on the forward strand.
TTGTGCCAGTTTTGTCATAATGATGATGGAAACTGACGCTTGTTTAGAGGTGAGCTTTTTTTATTCTTAATCTAGAAAGATTTTGTTTTCGATTTGTTTTTATATTTGTCTGTTCGTATTCACTAGAAAAACAAAAAAAAAATGCAAAATATTACTAGGTTTACTAACTTTTAATGTATACATACCTCTATTAAAGCCCTGATGTAGCAGGACATTTACTTCGAATGATTGTTTGATTTTCCTGCAATAAAAAAAATGCAGAAAACTCCATAACAAAATTATAAAGGTTGAAATATGTACATTGATCTGAAATTTTCATAACTGTTGCTGTAAATAGTTCAAAAACTGTTTAAAATTTAGTATAACAAAAAATTATGCTTTAAAGAATAATTTGCACGTCGAATTATTTTCTTTCGGAATTTGTCAAACATAAAACAACAAATATCAAACATTACCTAATGAAGGGTATATAAATATTAATAAATAGGGTTAATTTACATTTTCAAAATTCTCCCTGAAAATAAGTAGGTATTCTAACCGCGTTAGAAGTTACACGTTTATCAGGAATCTTGAATACCTACCGATTTTAAGATTCAGACGTAGGCGTTAGAGGTCTCTAAGGGTTACAAATCGACCAATGGAAAATTCTTAACTTTGCACATAATTTAATAATTATGTTATACATTGTAATATGTTTAAGTTTAAGGTTTTTGTCGAATACGTTAAAATAGTAATTTGTATAACAAGTGTTGAAAGTACAGTTTTGCAGAACGAAAATGAAGGTTGCAGCCTGAGACGAAGTCGAAGGCTGCATTCATTTGAGTTTTGCAAAACACTTTCAACAAGTGTTATTACACACTATTTTTTCTACTCCTACAGAAGAAAGACATTTAATTCACTATTTAATATTTTAAAGCAAATTTTATAATTTTTTGTGGAATATTAAGTATGCTCATGGAAACTATGGTCACTATGGAAATAAGTCCGTTGCTATGAAAATAAACATATCACAAATATAAACAAACCATACAGTTAACCGGCGCCATTTTGAAAGTGTGTTGCAAAGTACTTTTTCTACAACCACCATGGAAAGTGGGATTTTCAGACTTCGTCTCCATAGATACGAGTATTGAAAATGAGTGTTTGCCGAACAAGTGAAAATTAGCGTGCGGAAAGTTTACTTTCCGCACGCAAATATGGATTAATCTGGATTTGCGTGCGGAAAGTAAACTTTCCACACTCAAATTTTGATTTGCGTGCGGAAAGTAAACTTTCCACACGCTAATTTGTTTACTTTCCGCACGCAAATCAAAATGTCATAAATGACATTTGATGAATGTCAGATTTGATTTTGCAGAAATATTTAAATTTTTTGTGGTTGTAGAAAAAATAGTGTGTAATACATGTGTTGAAAGCTTGTATTTGCCACACTCATGTGACTGCAGCACTCACTAGCGTTCGTGCTGCAAACTTCACATTCGTGTGGCAAACGCAAGCTTTCAACACTTGTATTACAAATTACTATTGCAACACACTTTTGGATTTTGTCGCACAGTTTCGACAAACAATTGCTTTCAGCATTAAAAATCATGTGGAAAGATCAACTTTCAATAGTAGGAGTAGAAAAATGTATTTTGAATAACTAAAGAATGTGGGTAGAGGAGGATGATGATAACTTTAAAAGTAGGAATCTGGCATAAACAAATGGAATTTACTTTTTTCAGATTTATTTCTAAAAAGTTTAGTGAGCGAAAATGTAGTATTCTGTAATATTCTTAATATTTATTTTGCGTGTCGTTTTGGTCGAATTTAGAATATTTTTGAAGGTTTACTATGGTAAGTTTGAAGTACCCAAACAAGAAGTATTTTTAAAAGTTTTCTATCTTCCATTAATTCGCCATTCAAATCGTAAGAGATACACTTGATGCACGTAAAGCTCTGGCCAAAATTCACAAATTTATTATTCAACATATTTTCGAATTTTTGAAATTTAATTTGTTATGTAAAATGCCAGACGTTACATTTTACAATTTTTTGCGAAATTTCTGGTGGCTATATCAGGTTGATTGTTATAGAAAGATCGTCATAAACGAATTTCTTCATATGAGTGAACCTAAAAAGTACGTCGTAATAACCGGTTCGTCGTCACATCCAAAGTCGTTATAAGTGATGTACTTATATAATAATATAAACACCAAGTATATACAAAAATTGGAAGGGCGTTTACCCGTTTTTAGCGACGCAATAAAAAAATGAAATATAGAGAAAGACTTGTTTATTGGGAAATTGCAACCATAAATTAGAAAGAAACCACAAATTCGCGTTCCGCATATTTTATCTTCTATTACTATATATTATTTCAATTTTTTTAAGGAGGGAGGCCTTTGCCCTACATAGGGATGTTTGCAGGCTGATAATAATAATAATAATATGTAGGTAGATGATCTAAACACAAGCATTCTAAAAAATGAAACAAAAACAACTTTTATAATTATCACAACAGATTAAAATTTATTATCGAAGTTGAAAAGACTAATAAAACGCCATTTTTAGACGTTTATTAATTAGTGATAATGAAAATTGCCCAATATATTATAAACTTTGCGCCCTTGTTTGAGAGAATGCTTGTTATCCAGATTAATTCTTTTTCTATTAAAACTAATATTATTCAAGTTTACGCTTCCACAGCTGCAATAAATCCAATAAAGCAACTGAACTATTCTATGACGATCTAACGTGCATTCTAAGAAAACTAGATAAAAATGATATAACCTTAATGATCGGTGATTTTAATGCTAAGATTGGCCAAGGAAAATGTGGTGAAGTTACAGGAACCTTTTGGCTAGCCAGGGGTCGGCAAACTTTTGAGGCGGAATAGCCAATCCTGCCCCTCACAACAATTTAAAAAGTATTGGAGAGCCATAAATCTATTTTTACAAATAAGGAAAATTTACCGTAATATTATAACAAGTAATAGTATTAATATCTTTATTAAAATAAGAAAAATTCACACAAAAGATTGCTCTCATTGGTGAGCAAGTGTGAGCAATGAGCTTGCATTTCCTGAGAATGTTTCTGTATGTCCGGGTTGTAACTAGTCGTTTCTAATTTAAGGCACGATTCCAAATTGGCATCAGTAATTTGGCTTCTCAATTTACATTTAATGGAGTTCATGTTAGAAAACGATTGCTCACATAAATATGTAGGCTCGAAAATAGGTACTGAGTACACCGAATGCAAATTTTTTCAACTCATAATATGAGCCCGGAAGACTATTTCAAGTACTGAAAATCATTGAGTCTGCCTTCTGTAGGTCTTTTATGGCAGTCTGCCTGTACTGTGAGATCAGACAGCATTTTTCTCTTTCCAATATTCTTCTATTTCAGTACCTACTAAGACATACAAATTTAGAATCACTTTATTATTTCTGAATTCCTGAAACCTTTGAAGAAAAGATTCTTTTATATTGAAAACTTCTGTCTTGAAATAATCTTTATTAATGAGGACATTGTTTTCTCGGCGATATTGAGACAAGTTTGGGAAATGAACTAAAGTTCCACTCTCTAAATCTTCAGCGAAGAGAATCAATTTCTTAATTTAATAATTAAGCTGATTCAGTTGTGATGTAACGTCTACCATGAAGTACAATTTTTGCACCCACTGATCTTTTGTTAATTCTGGATATTGAACACCCTTGTTGTCGAGAAATAGTTTGATTTCAGTTATGCAAGATTGAAAACGCTTTAACATGTCGCCTCTGGAAAGCCATCGAACCCTATTGTACTGGAGAAGATCTAAATCCTCGCTCTCAGGCCCGTAGCCAGGGGGGGGCCAGAGTGGGCATTGCCCACTCTGGAAGAAAAAGTTGCCCACTCTAGAGAAAACCCTAGTGTTTTTTTAACGACACACAACACAACAATTAATTTATAAATTCTGTTATACCGGTGTCAATGAAACGCGGGGCACCCCTATTTTTTAAATTATATTTTAAGATATCAAAATGAAATTTGGTATATGTAATTCTTTAAATGGCATTTTTTGACATAGAACACACGTTTCTGCCACTTCCGGTTTCTCCGAAATTGCCCTAAATTTTGTTATTTTAAATGGAATACCCTGTATATTTATACATTTTTGGAATCTCCATTTCATTCTACGTATGTTAGTATCAAGTTTGAAACATTTTGATGGCTAAGTAAATACTGCAGAAGAGTTTATTTATTAATCTAGGATGCCATGACCTGCTTAAAATAAAAGTCAGTGTAGGGTCTAGGGCCAGGGGGTGATGTTATTAATAACATCACCGGTCAGGGTAGTCAGGGTAGGAGTCTTGTAGAACTCAGTTGTAACAAGTCTGTCACTTGTTTTGTGCATTTCATTTGTTTCAATTGTTTTGAAACCCAGTGCCTAGGTTTAAATGTTCAAAATATGGGTTTTCTGAATGGAGAGTGTTATTCCGAATTAAATTTCCATAGTAATCCCTCGTTATTGGTATCAATGAAGTCCTTGAAAACACCCGTTTTTAATATCCTAGTGTGCCGCCCTAGTGCTATTTGAAAAAATAGAGTTATTTTCGAAAAAATCATTTTTGCCAAATTTAGGTCATTCTAATAGATAATAGAGCAACGAAAATAGCTGAAGTTCTAAAACAATTTGTCTCGAGTGTTGGGACACCTTGACTTTAATTTTGCGTAATATTAATTTGTGCAAAAATTTACTTTGCCATCAAAATGTTTCGAACTTGATACTACCATACGTAAAATTGAATGGAGATTCCAACAATGTATAAATATACAGGTGTTCCATTTAAAATACCTAACAAAGTTAATGTTAATTCCGCCGAAACCTGAAGTGAGAGAAACGTATATTCTATGTCAAAAATGTCATTTAAATACTATATTACTTTTACCAAATTTCATTTTGATATCTTAAAAAATAAGAAAATTATAGGGGTGCCCCAGGTTTTGTTGACACCATGTATAGGGTGGTCCATAAGTAATAGGACACAGACCAACAGTAGATTCGTGAAGCCAGAATATTACGATTTACCTAAAATTACCTTAGTCCAAAAGTTAATATTTAGTGACATACAGGGTGTCAAAGTCGACATTTTAATTTTAATTTTCTTCTATAATTTCTAAAGTTTTGGCAATATTTCTATGACAATTGGTGAAACTACCTTTTTTGTGACGAGAAACAATAATCCGCTCTCAATTTTAATGTAGCTTTTAAAATAACCTATTTTTGCTACACCTTAAAAATACTTCAATTTTTTTGTACTTAAAGTTAGGGCAGATCTAAAAAAACAATTTCCTCATCTTTTCTATATAAAAAAGGTATACTATTTCAATGTCTCTAAAGTTCATCGTTTTCAAGATATTTGCGATTGAAGTAATTTTACTTTAAAAAATTCCTCCTCTAAAATTTGAGTTGCCGGGTTGCCCACTCTAAAATTTGAGTTGCCCACTCTAAAATTTAGACCTGGCTACGGGCCTGCTAGCTCTCCATTGCACTTAGCAACACTTTAAATTGTCCATGGTTAAGTCCCTTTGATATAATGGTGTTGGTAATCTTAACTACCAATTCTTCACAAGTTTCTTCGCTTTCACATTTCGCCATTACCAACGTCACTTTGCCTAGGAGAGGCCGCCCTGCGCTCACTTATTAGTCACTTTATTTAGCTGCCCTGTTTAACATGTGCTCAACCATCCCTTCCACTCTCATCCTCTTTACGCTTATGAAACAATGTTGTACCCACTTCCTTCCAAACGGCTCCCATTAAGCAAAACCTGCCAAAATGTAATGTGCGGAGCTGGCATTTCAATTTTACTTCAGAGCCACATGACACACCAAGACGTCTGTATGCTTGGAGTTTACCTCAACATCCTCCAGATCACATCATCGGGAATCAAATGAATTATATCAAGATCAAAAGACGATAGAGAAATTCAGTAAAACATACCTAGGGTCGGATATTAAATCTGTAGTTGGTACAATAAGGATTAGACTTAAGAAAGTCGAAAAATCAAAGTAGCAAAATATGATTTATAACAACTGAACAATGAAGATATAAAGAAAGAGGCGCAACATTATATGAAAAGCATAATTACTCAAACGGAGACGGTGACCGATGCTGAAGTAGAAGTTAACAAACTACAAGCATTAATAATGAAATTCTCGACAAATACCTTCGTCCAAAGATGGTAAAAAAGCATGAATGACAAATAACAGATGTGATGGAGAATAGAAGATAAGTTAAAAACAAGGATAATAAATACCAGCTACAAACAAATTGATAGAAAAATAAAGATAGCCATTAGAGAGGCAAAGAAAGCGTGGATAGAAGAACAATCTAATGAAATATACTGAAAGACAAAAAAAGTGGCCACCCCGTCTATTTTAATGTATAAGAGCAACGATGCGTGCGGCATCAGCACTAGTTATAGGCATTATTTATTTATAACACACCTTTATAACACTCATCAACAAAATTTGACAAAAATTAAGAAGCGCGTTTTAAATTCACACTTCTAAGAAAATCGACTGTAAGCTACATGTACTAAAGGGTGGCCACTTTTTTTGGCTTTCAGTGTAGAATCATTAGAACGTTAAGATGGTTCATTTAATCTTCACAAAAAAGTCAAGGAAGCAGCGGGACTGTACCGACCTAAGAGAATTGGATGCATAACAGATAATCATGACAATATATTAGTTGATCTACAACAAATAAAATCTAATTGGAAAAATTACGTAGAAAAAACATTTGAAGACGAGAGAAGCAACAACTGCAACAGTGGACCCCCCCATTACTGAAGAAGAACTAACAGCAGCAATAAAAGGGGTAAACGATGATAAAGCAGCAGGACCAGATAATTTATATTCAGAATTTTTAAAAATCATGGATGACGAAGAAACCAATAGTGACTTACTGTAATATTCAATAACATAGGAAGAATTCCACCAGACTGGCTTATATCCACCTCTACCTAAAAAGCAGAATGCGAAAAAATAAGACCATAGGATTATTAGCCTCATATGTCACCTCCGCAAAATATTCCTAAAACCAATATATAAAAAGTGCGAAACACACATAATTCGCACGCAGTTTGAACTTCGGGATACTTTGGGCACAAGAGAGGTTATTTTCGCGCAAAACAGGCTTTGTTGCAACGATGCATAGACGCAATTTGATATATACATATGTATGTATGTTTAGTCGATTATCAAAAAGCGTTTGATAGGGTTAAACATGACAAGCTACCAAGTTAGTATGAATTCTAGAAACAATTGCCGTAGATCATAAAGATCTTCGCATAATTCAACATCTACTACGTATAATCAATCAGCAGTCATCAGAGTGGCAAATCAAATAACAGAAGATGTCGCAATAAAAAGAGGCGTGCGACAAGGCTGTGTGGGTTCTCCGTTGCTCTTTAACGTTTACTAGAAGCATATTATGAAACTGGTCTTAGATAATATTAACGAAGGAATACTCATAAATGAAGAACGTCTGAATAACATCAGATACGCAAACACAGTTATCTTTGCAGACAGTCTGGAGGGTCTACAGTCTCTTGTATCAAGTGTAGCAGAAGTCAGCCAAAGCTATGGTCTGGAGTTTAACATCAAAAAAACTAAATATATGGTCATCAGTAAAAATCAAGCTCTATCTGGTCAAATAATAGTCAATCAGCAGCCCATAACATGAGTCACTAGATACGATTGTCTGGGCACGAGTATAAATGACGAATGGGACCACTCAATTGAGATAAAACAAAGGATCGACAAAGCCAGATCACTAATAATTAAGAAGATATTGCGTAGAATGGATAAAGAATGTGAAGACGTTATCATCGTAAAACGACGCACGCTGGAATACTTGGGCCGCATAATGGGCAACATAGTCTGGTGCAACTCATTTTACAGGGGAAAGTGCACGAGGTCCAGGGAGGAGAATTTGCGAAAATGGTTCTCCTTGACCACCACACAACTCTTTCTGACAGCGGCCAATAACATCAGAATAACCATGCTAGTAGCCAACATCCAAAATGGATAGGCACTATAAGAAGAAGAAGAGAATGAAAATTTACTACAGACTAGTCCACTAAACCAATATGGTTAAAAGATATCTAAATTTTTATTCGAGTGCTCTAAATTAGGTCATTCTAAATTTAGAGAAAAAATATTAAATTAATTCAAAATGGTTTGGTTTCCACAAAAATTTATAATAAGATAATAAAATCCTGAATAAAAATTTAACAAAAAATATTCAAAGAATTTTAAAACCACACGATATTAATGGTGCTTCAAATCAAAATATTTAAATTTGGTTAAAAAAATATTTTTTTAAAATTAAAACCGATCCTGGATTCAACAAAAGACGACTCGGTAAAATGTTAAATATCAAAGTAAAGCGATGCTGAGTGGGTCGTAATTAAGTAAAGGCAATAAAAATAAAAAGAGAAAGTCTATAAAATAAACTGTAAGAAATATGATTATCGTTATATGGGATCAATGAAACAGTCATTTGTTAAGCAAATAAATTTAGAAACAGTGCCAATATGATAATTATTGTGTTAAGTTAAACTGAAGACTTTTAGAATTTATTCAAAAAGAAATAGTTTCCCAATATGCTAAACAACATCCTAAATTTATAGAATCGAATCGATACCACTTGTTAATTAAATTAGAAGGTGAATATTACGTTTGGAAGAGGGTGCAGAATTTCAGAAGACGGTTAGTTAAACAGAAAACAATAACACGTTACAAATTTTACCGCTACAGTAAAACTGCAAAGTGCCGAATGTGAGCGGCGTTCGATACCTCGAAATGTTCTGATTGGATTGGAAGTTCGTACGAGTGGTTCTTACGGGGTGTGGGTGTAAACACCTACCAAGCGGTACAAGTCGGTTTAGGTTCATGGCCTTTTAGTTTCCAACGTTTCAAATTACCTTCTCGAGTTAAGTTTTACAAGTGTGGGTTGTTTTGTGGCAGTGGAGTTCAATTGCTAGATATTTTCTACTCTTGAGAGAGGGTGCAAGCACGGATACAATAATACAGTTTATACTGAGAACTTCATTCAATTCAACGCATTTGTTATGAATTCTACGTCTAAAATATTAACTTTTAAAATAGGTATTACTTGCTCTATTTTTAGGTCTTGTTCATGTGCGGTGTATTGTTATGCATATGACCGCAAGTAATTCAAAAATAAACGTGACCTACCGAATTAGTTTCAAAGGTTTTGAAATCAAAACTGAAATGAAGGAAATCGTCCTTTCTTGAAGAACTGTTTTTATTTTGACGTTTATTTTAGATAGTGTCGGATTTAAAATCCAAAATGTGGCCCTCTTCGGATTTCCTAATATCAAATTTTGATCTTGTTTTTGTATTTCACTTTATTTAGTAAATAGATCTTCGTACAACTATGTATCTATTTTACCTAAGCAGATAACAGAAATATAACAAAGAGATTGACAGTCGTTAAATGTTTTTTTTTAACTTAAAGATTCTGTGTGCTTTTCAGGGTTTAACGTTTCAGCTGAAAAAACCTCAGGAACTCAAGTTGCCGCCCTGAAAAGTATTGCATCTCCTAAAATATGAATTGAATAGTTTATAACAATCAATAACGTCTTTTTTTCGTTTTGAAGGCGATCTGATATTTGAATGTTGGTCTTTTAGAAGCTGACTGAAAGCAACAAGCTAAAATTGTTCAGTGAATGAAGTTTTGGTATACATTTGAAAAACCAGAATTTGCCAGTAGTAAGCCAAACTCTGACTTCTAACTTAATTATTTTTACTTAATTAAGTCCTTTAACAAGGTTTCAGCATACTGAAACAAGGGAAAGGGGCACAGTCAACTTTCAGGCCTCAGTCGTCTTGGAATTTCAAGCTTTTCTCTGTTTACCTGAAAAACAAAAATTTAAAAATAGCAACTTTCTGAAGCCGGAGTTTATTAACTGAAACATTGCTCGCCGTTTTTAGGTGAAAATTTTCAGAAGAAAAACAAAATCATCAAACTTACGAAACGAAGCTTCAGAATTATGAAATTGTCAAGAATTTAATTTTAAATATCGGTTGGGAATTAATATAAACTTATTCAGAGAATATGTTAGTCCCGCAGAAAAAGGGGGATGATTTTCTTTAGATTTTTTAAAAACATTTTTGTTTTATTTATTGCAAAGTTTTATTTTAGGAATCAGCAGGAGCTGCAGCTTGAAAATCTTCAAAACAAATTTAAATTTAAAACCAAAAAATCGCAGAAAACTTGGCTTTTACAAATGTCTCCTTTTTCATTTCTAAGTTTGGAATATTTCAGAAGTTTGGCTTGAGGCTCAGCATTTTTCAGGTTGGATACTTTTAGATTGCTCGAAAACAAAAAAAATCTAATTGAAAAACAGGCAGAGGGTTTTCAACTAAAATATTATTTAAAAAACTGGAAACTTAGGTGAAAACTTTAAGTTGTAACTTCCTAACTTTCTCCTTACGAGTTTTCTTAACAAAATCAAAGCTTTTTCAGGTTGCATATTGTTAGGTTGTTTGAAAAATAACGAAGAGATTCGGCCAATTTTTAGGAGTAAAACAATTAATTACTTAGTTAGAAAAATGACTGATATTTTTATTTAAATCGAGTTCATGCGATTTTATGAAATTCCAAAACTTTCTTAGACAGAATCTGAAATTTTCAGGTTGACTGGTCTTAAGTTATCAGAAAAACTAGAAACTTTCGGGTGATTCTTTAGGAGTATACCGATTACTTTGTTAGCGAATAAAATTATTGGTATTTATTATTATCATATTTATTATTTGTTTGAACGCTTTTTGGAAGTTTCAAAACTCTACGAGATTTCTCGAACATAAACTGGAAAAACCTGAAAAAATAGGGAAAATTCAGCGATTTTTCAGGAGTAAAACGATGAATTGTTTGCTTAAGACAGATTATTAATATTTTAACTTAAAAATCGAATTTAAAGAAGGCTTGGAATTTTTAGGAATGTCTTATATACTAAGCTTTTTCAGGCTGGATGTTCTTAAATTTCCTGAAAAAATAAGGAGTTACCCTAATTCTTAGTTGCCGAAAATTATTGATAAATTCATTAAAAAGCGAGTTTAAACAATTATCGGAAAGTTAAAGGCTTCGAATATGGGCTAACATTTTAGCCTGAAGATTCTTAAGTTACCTGAAAGACGGAAAGTTGTAGCCGATTTTTCAGGAGTAAAACGATTAATGTCTTGGTTAGTTAATAGAAATTGTTAATATTTAAATTAAAAAAATAATTTGAAATCAATAATCCAGTTTAAAGAATTTTTGGCAATTTCAGAGGTTTCCTCAATCATACATAGGTTTAGCTATTTCAGGATGAATGCTTTTAGGCTTCTGAAAAAACAAGGAATTAGAATTGATATCTCAGTATTAAAACGATTTAGCTTTTGTTAGTGAAAATTATTGATTTTCATTAAAAAGTGAGTAGGTATAAACATTTTTCCGAAAGTCATAGCTTTTCAGGAATTCCCTCAAACGTAAGCTGAGTAAAGGAGAATTATTAACATTTAAATAAAAAACCAAGTTTAATGAAGTGTTGGAAGTTTCGGGAGTTTCCTTAAATATATTCTGTTCTCTTTCTGGTTAAAAATTCTTATGCCATCTGAACAAATAGGAATTTACAGTTCATTTTTCAGGAATAAAACTATTTAATTCTTGGCTGCTGAAAAATATTGACATTTTCACAAAAAAATGGGAAATTACAGACTGTTTTTCAGAAATAAAGCGATTTAATTCTTAGTTGACGAAAATTATTCATATTTTCTTTAAAGAACGAGTTTAAACAAGTATCGGAGAGTTATAGTTTTCAGGAGAAAATTCTTAAGCTACCTGAAAAAATAGGAAATTACAGTCGGGTTTTCAGACGTACAACAATTAATTTCTCGGTTACGACAAATTATTAATATTTAAATAAATAAATTTCAGAAGTTTTCTCAAACATCGGATAAAGGTTTGAAAAAATAGGAAATTGCAGTAGATTTTTTAGAGGTAAAACGATTTAATTTTTAGTTGGCGAAAATTAGTGTTATTTTCATTAAAAAAAGTGTTTAAACAATTTTGGAAAGTTCAGAGGTTTTCAGGACGGTCTTCAAATTTATCCAGAGTTTCTTCAAACATTATGCTGAACGAAGCTGAGGTTACTCAAAAAACTGAGAAATTTCAAGCGACTTCTTTAGGAAGAAAATGATATAACCTTTGTAGTTTAAAAGTTACATCGAGTTTTCGTATAAAACGAAAGGATTTTTTTGAAATCCAAACTGTTCAGGAGTTTCTTGAAAAGAGACACAGTTCTGTAAGTTAAACATTTTCAGGTTGACTGAAAATCGGTTTGATATGTGGACCCCCAAGGAGTCTATTTGGTAGGCCCTGATGACCCCCAGTCCGTCACTGATTTTAGATTTTACTCTTTCTCGTTCCACTTTGATTACAAACTTTTGAGTTAAAACACCGTTGTTGTTAATGGTTTATGTTTGCAAAGGCACTATGTAGATGAACAGCACAACATAGGATTTTTGTTAAGGAAGCGAAATGAATACACGGTTTATTAACAAATCAGAAATTAATGGTAACAACAAAAGACACAGGTCGGTATTCTCACCTTATGTTTAAATTTAAACTTCAATTATGTTTACTTAATTAAGTCCATTAACAAGGTTTCAGCATATTGAAACAAGGGAAGGGGGGCAGTCAAGTTCTTGGAATTTCAAGCTTTCTTCAAAAACAAAAATTAAAAAATATCTTTAATATCTCTAACTTTTTGAAGCCTGCAGGTTGTTAACTAAAAGATTGCTCGCTGTTTTTAGGTGAATTTTGAAATTGCCATAAATTTGGTTTCAACCATTGGCTGGGAATTAACATAAAAATATTCAGGAAAAATGTTAGTTCTACAGAAAAAGGGGTACGTTTTCTTCAGTTTTTTTCCAAAATCTTTTGCTTTTTTTATTGTGAAAACTGTAATTTTAGGGATCAGCAAGAGCTGCAGCTTAAAAATCTTCACAATAAATTTAAACTAATAATTATAAAACTTTTTTCAACAGTAAAAGCCCGAGACCTTTCATTTTTATCGATAAAATTTCATTTTGTACGAAAACGAAGTTGCCATGGAAAATGGACGAGACTAGGCCTACATTAATTAAAAACCCGCGCCCGAAGGGCAAGGGTTTTTTTGTGTAGGCCTAGTCGAGTCCATTTTCTTATGGCAACTTCGTTTGAGTGATACAAGAATGAAATTTTATCCATAAAAATAAAAGGTATAGTGTTTTTTAATTGGAAGAAATCCTGAAACAACAAACAATTTTTTTTAAAGACATTTTTTCTGACGTTTATTTTAGCAATTAATGTCAAATAATATTTTTGAAGTTTAGGTTTCTGTAGCAACAGAGCAGACAGAGACGCGTCGTTTTTTTCGATGTGCGAGAAGGACGTAATGATATTTTTTATCATGATAAAAATGAATGATTGGCTGTTGAAATGCTGATCCAAGCGTTATTATTGGACAAAAGTGATGTCATGACAGTTGTAGGATTTTTTCAGTAAAAAAACTTGAATTTTAGAAATTTCTCTTTTTTTATCTCTATTTTCGGAATATTTCAGGAAGTTTAGCTTAAGATCCAGCATTTTTTAGGTTGCATACTTTTAGATTGGTCGAAAACACAAAAATATAATTAAAAAACTGGAAAATTTAGGCGAAGACTTTCAGATTAAAAAAAATTATCAATGTATTTATTTAAAAAATAATTTAACTTTAGAAAATTTCAAAGCTCCTCACGAGTTTTCTTAACAAAATCTAAGCTTTTTCAGGTTGAATATTGTTAGGTTGCTTGAAAAAAATACGAAGAAATTCTGTCAATTTTTATGAGAAAACAATTAATTTCTTAGAAAAATTATTGGTATTTTTATTTAAAAACGACTTTAACAATTTTCTGAAATTTTTAAGCTTCCTTAAACAGAATCTGAAATTTTCAAGCAGACTGTTCTTAGGCTTTCAGAAAATTGTAGGAACTTTCGGGTGATTCTTTTAGGAGGAAACCGATTACTTTGTTTTTACTAATAAAATTATTAGTATTTATTATTTGTTTGAACGATTCTTGGAAGTTTCAAAACGGTATGAGATTTCTCGAACATATGTTGAAGAAACCTGAGAAAGTAGGAAAATTCAAGCGAAAGAGTAAAACGATTAATCTTTGGTTAAGACAAATTATTAATATTTTAATTTAAAAATCGAATTTAAAGAAGTTTTAGAAATTTCAGAAATGTTCTAAAACATATGCTAAGCTTTCAGGTTTAATGTTGTTAAATTCCTGAAAAAATAAGGAATTAACTTAATTCTTAATTGGCGAAATTATTGTTAAATTTATCCAAAAGCGAGTTTAAACAATTCAGGAAATTCCCAGAATCTAGGCTAAGCTTTCCAGGCTGAAGATTCTTAAACTTATAGCAGATCTTTCATGAGTCGAACGATTAATAATACTTAAATTAACAAGAACGAGTTTATAGTTTAAAGTTTTGGAAACTTCAGGAGTTTCCTTAAACATAGGCTGTGCTCGTTCAGGCTGAGGATTTTTACGACACCTGAAAAAATAAGAAACTAAAGTCGAATTTTCAGGAATAAAACTTAGTTACCTTAGTTACCAAAAATTATTGGTCTTTTCATTAAAAAAACGAGTTTAAACAATTATTGGTAAGATCACAGCTTCTCAGGAGTTTTCTCAAACATAGGCTTCTTAGGCTTCTTGAAAAATAAGGAATTACAGGCGATTTTTCAGAAACAAAACAATTTGATTATCACTTGTCGAAAATTATTGATATTTTCATTAAAAAGCGAGTTCCAACAAAATTATTGGAAAGATACCTATAGGTTTTCAGGCTGAAGATTCTTAAACTATCTGAAAAAAAATAGGGAGTTATAGTATATTTTTCAGGATTAATTTCTGGTTTAAGACAAATTATTAATGATTAAATAAAGAAAAACGAGTTTAAAGTTAAGGGTTTTGGAAATTTCAGGAGTTTCCTCAAACATAGGATGTGCTCTTTGCTGCTGCTGAAAAAATTATAGTCGATTTTTTAGGAGTAAAACGATTTAATTCTAAGTTACCGAAAATTGTTTATATTTTCATTTAAAAATCGAGTTTAAACAGTTATTGGTAAGTTCACAGCTGTTTAGGAGTTTTCTCGAACATAGGCTGAGCCTTTCCAGGCCTTTTAGGCTTCCTGAAAAATTACAGACGATTTTTCAGAAGTAAAGCGATTTGATTCTTAGTGGACGAATTATTAATATTTCATTAGAAAGCGAGTTTAAACATTTATGGGAAAGTTATAGCTTTTCAGGTTGAATTCTCAAACTGCTAGAAAAATTAGGAAATTACAGTCGATTTTTCAGGTGTACAATGGTTTAATTCTTTGTTGATGAAAATGATTGATACTTGCATTAAAAAACAACTTTAAACAACTATTGGAAAGTTTAATGTTTTTAAGGAGAGTCCTCAAACATAGGCTGAGCTTTTTCAGGCTGATTGTTCTTTATTTTTCCGAAAAAATAGGGAATTATAGTTGATTTTTCAGAAGTAAAGTTATTTAGTTCGTAGTCGATTAAAGTTAATGCTATTTGAATTAAAACAATTATTATTGGAAAGGCCAAAGCATTTCAAGAGTTTCTTCAAATATAGGCTGAACTTTTTCAGGCTGAAGATTTTTGCAGTTACCTAAATTGATATAACCTTTGTAATTTATAGGTTACTTTGAGTTTAAGTCTAACATTTTCAGAAGAGTTCCTTAAAAGGAGGCAGAGTTCTGTACGTTAAAAATTTTCGGTGTTGATATGAGGGCCCCAAAGAGTTTGTCCGGTAGACCTTTCTAGTCTCAGTCCAATATTGATTTTAGGCTTTTTTTCATTCCACTCTGATTACAAACTGTTAAGTTAAAACTCCATTTGTTAATTTTTTATGTCTGCAAACACACATGAACAACGCCTCGTATTTTTGTAAGGGAACCGAAACTGGCACGATTTATTAACAAATAAGAAAATAATCACAACAATACAAGACCCAGATCCGTATTCTTACCTTATGTTTAAATTTAGCGTTATGTTTAATTAACATGGCAATATCTGTGCATCTCTTTCCCGCACATTAAAACGGTATAAAGCTTTATCGTTTGTTTACTTTAATCACGATTTTAGTTAGAGACATTTTAAACATGGTTATTTATTATTCGATTTCGGTTTATTTATTTGCCGACTCTTGTTAAGCAGTGACAAAATTACAAATTATGTAGTCCTTGCACTGAAAACCATCTAAAAAATTTGTTCCTTTCTTTAAAAAAGCGCACAGAAAAGAAAAAGCTTACACGTATAATTTATAAAAATGTCGTCAAAATAGACAAATATAAAAGAGAAATTCTTCTGAACTTTTTTCTGTATTCAACAAGTAACCGAAATAAAGTACGTGCTCGGATGAAAAAGACGAAAGGAAAATTTGTACTATTTTTATCATATTCGTAAGTGCATACGTGTGTGAATAACTTAAGACAGTCAAATTTCTACCTTTGAAAACCTTAAGGGAAACCTGAAAATATTGATTATGTAGGAAGGAGCCCGATGCATTTTGATTTTTATTGTTTAGTTTTTACATTATATTTAAAACTAAGCAAGTGAATTTATAAGCATTTAGGTTTTTTTATTGCGTTTTCTTTAATATAAATTTGAGATGTTAATTAAAGTGAAAATAACAAATTTAAATTATTTTGTACTTATTTATCTAAATAATTGAAAATATGAAAATTTTAGATCCAGTTTCAGAAGGGGTTTTGGCATATATTGGTTAGAGCTACTAAAATTAGTAAATTTTTAGTTATCTGAAATGGCTATCTTGGTATTAATTAGGACGTCTATTTATGAGGAAAGTATTGAAAAATTACTACCATATGAACAAACATTATTTAGATAAAGGGTGGCTTTGGAATTCTGAACGTACTTTGCATGTTTGATTCATCGTCAGTAGTTGAAATTATATAGGTTATGTAAGCTAATCAGCTTGTCAAATAAAACTTAGTTATTAAACTACGGGTTTATTTTCAATTTATTACATTAGATGTTGAAAATCGCCACCATTCTCATGCAAACATAAATGCGTTTCGAGAATACCATGATGAATAAAAATTCAAATCGAAACTGATACTTAATTGATATGTAGAACCAACAACAAGCTGAAGCTATCCAAGACAGTGATTTTGTTCGCCATATTAGTCATCCCTTATCTAAATAATTTTTGTTCATATGGTATTTGGGCCCCACCTGGAAAATTCTCTGCAAAGTTATAAATGGTTAACTTGCTGTAAGTAATTGTTATTTGGAACTATTTGTTAAATTAAGCAAAAACCATTACATAATAAAACACAAAATCAAAGCTTTCTTATAAACAACATGTTAACAATGGCAGTTTATTAACAGGATCAAGAAATACGTCACAGGAAAGGTCAATCCGTGAGTTGCATGATTTTAGTTCATCAAGTTATAACATGACAAATAGTACAGTTGTAGCTTCTGCACGTACGTCGTGCAAGGCTGTTACTTATAAATTTTTATGAGAAAGGTCGCCGTGTTTCATTTTATTGACCCGTATATTTCGAGACATACAGACTGATACAATTTCGCAAACTATAACAAAGCGAATTTTTAGAATTTCCGAAATTTCATTTATTACAATAAAACATAAAGAAGACCGCAGAATTTAATTCTTCTTAATTGTTATGTTAATCCAAACTGTAACATAATAAATTACAGGTATGCGATGCACTTCCGGTGCGTTGTTCTGGCCGTGAAGACAAATCCGTCACGTTTTCTAGGATAACGGTGAGAATACCGCGTTAAATTACAATAATAAGTATATTATTTCATATAATTTATCTTTAGTACCCACGTAAAGTAGTGGGAATAAATTTATATTAGTCGTTTAAGTTCATTATCTTAATATTGTCTTAATTACGTTTCCCTTGACTACCGAACACGAAGTAAATTCCTTTTAATTTCTGGCCTAGCTGAAACGGTATTTTCTTAGCGTTACAAGGTGATTCAAAGGGAAATATAAACATTGGCGGGTGGGGAGGAGATCTTGAAGAGAAGGAAGGGGAAAACAAGTTTTCCTAAACTATCAAATTTCGATTTTCAGGAAAATTTCAGTTACCATCAAATTTAATCATAAAACGAAAAAATCACACATTACTAGATCAATTTATTGGCAAAGGAAAAAACATTAAATTCGAGGTGATTCACGTCCGGTGAGTAAGCAGGCCAGTGGTTGGTGGCGTCTGCGCCTCTAGCAGTGTAGAGACGAATCGTTTCGCATTTAAAAGTCCGCTCATAAATTGAGATATATTTCTGTATACAAATTTTGCAAAATATAACATGTTCCTTGTTCACGCCCGATTGTTACATACAACAAATCAATTAGTATTTATGTGTATTAACAGTTATTTAACTTGACCTTTAAATTTAAAAAATGAGGTAAGCAAGGGTATTTTTAAAGTTTCCCCTTCCGAGAATTTCCGTACGTGCAGTAAACAATGGCCAACTGAAAAATCGAAGTTCGTAAAGTGTAATGTTTATTCTGAGAACAGTTATTGATTTAAATATCTAACATTCTTATCTATGCACTTGCATGAATACCTACAAGTTAAACTCCGCAAATCTCTACGCTCGGTGAGGCGCTACAGTTTGAAGTGTCTTTCAGTTTTAAACTTGAGATTTTCTTTAAAAACCCAGATTGTTAAGGCTGCATTTTTTATCTATTCTAGTTGTTTGTACTTTTGTCTAATTGCACAAAGAGGTTTGTTGATTATAAAATGCGAATCTTGAGCCTCAAAGGGCTGTTTAATAATTTTCGAGGTTCAATTTGGATTTTTAAGAACACCTACTTCCCACCACTAAATAAAAAATATAATCTTTTCAACTTTATAAATAAATAAGTATAAAAATGAAGATGTTTCTAAAGTTTAAATTACTCTTATGATCTTTGGATTTTGTGACTTTCGCATAGGCTCGCGCTAAGTGGGTCTCTAAAGCGTGCAATGCACCAGGGCGTCGGATTCAGGGGCGGGCACCTGCCCGGTATTTTAAGAAAATAACATTTTAACTGAAATAAATAGCCCGGAATAATAATTATACCAATTTTCAAAGAATATATTAACTACAATGAGCAAGTTTTGTATACTGTTAAATAACCACGTATTTGTTATCAACAAGTCCATTGCTGGGTGCGCTGACTTTTAATGACGGTGCTTCTATCAGTAGCTGTTACTATATAGGACGTGACTTTTTTCGAAACATTAAGAATTTGTTCGATACAGGAGTGTTTCTTAAGAAATACAAACGTAAAAGTACTAACGAAGCGTTAAAAATTAAATTCATTCTAAGTGCATGGGCAGTTTTAGTCGTTGTGCTTATACTTCTGTAAAGGATGTAACTTTGGACATATCTTTCTGGCATATAGTTCTTTTAAAATATTGTAGGAATTGCCGTTGGGGAAGAGAGGCCGACTGATGATAAGCGGGCGGCGGTTGCGGTTTCGATTTTGGTTATTTATTTAATTATTGAAAGTGGTAAGATATTTAAATCTATAAAAGCACATTTGATCAACTTACCAAGGAATAACGTTAATTCTACCAAAGTTAGATTAATGCATAACCTCGACTAGGTCTCGTAAGTATCTAAAGCTGGATACACACATTAACGCTCACATCGCCCAGGCAATTATACTCGTATAATACAGACATGGAAGCAAAACAGACACACATTATCACATTTAGCAGTATAGGTTCGGATAGGGTTACTTACAGAGGAGAGAGAATACCCCCGTAGAATCTATGAACTTGAAACTGAAAGACACCGTCCATCTTAGGTGACCCCAAGCCCTAGGAAGCGAATAACAGAACAGGACTACGGGAGACAGGCATCCCTGACCATCCTGGGGCACACATTCGGGCGTCACTATCTAAGTATTCTGCAGACAGTCAAGGGTCTTATAGATAGCATACGCCTAGTTATCAAAGTACCAGGCAAATAGCCGGATATTGTATAGGGCCCCAGAGCATCTTGCTCTAATAAACAATAACGAGTCTCATGCTTATATTATGTGCCCAACAAGCCTCACGCTTGCCAACAACAACAACAAGCCCACTGCTTCTCAACAACAACAAGCCTCACTGCTTGTCAACAACAACAACACTAACACCTTCTTTTCTTAGACTTATGGAATGATCTAAGTGTACATATTCTCCTACGCATTCAATAGGTGTGTTTTCTATCAGTAGTTTGGATTTCCTTTGTGAATAATTTAGTTTTCTTAAATTCATTCGAAGCTCCACTTTTTGTAATGCGACGTTTAGTCCTTGAATCATGTTGGCTATGTCTTTGCTGATGAGAACAGTGTCATCTGCGAATCGCAAGTTACTAAATAACTACCATAGATGTTATATGTTCAACTTTCTCCCAATTTAACTTTGTAAATACATTTTCTAACGCTAGAATGAACAGTTTTGGGGTGATGGGGTTCCCCATGTCTGTTAATAGCAATTTTTCCAGTAAATGTCTCGTTATACTGGTGTTTTCTTTATGAGGGTTCATACCCTTTCCTGAATCCCACCTGCTCTGTATAATAAATAACTTGTTCAAATGCGAGTATAGACTGATGGGCCTATGGTTCTCTAGATTTCAGTGGTCGCCTTTCTTGAATTATATCTGCTTTTTTCAGTGAGTTGGTATTCTTTCTTCGTTTAGGCATTTCTGAAAGAGTAATTTCAGTGCTGTTATCAGGGTAGCACCTCCAGTCTTCAACGTTTCCAAGGTAATCTTATCCTCTCCAGGGGCTTTATAGTTCTTCATTTGTTTGAGGGCTAGGAATGTTGCATTTTCGGATATTACGGCCATGTCTTCTGATCCAACATTTTTAATAACCTTTCCTGGTGTGTGGTTTCTTGGTGTGCTCGAATTACATTGTGTGTTTTTCCCTGATCATGATCGTTCACGATTGGATACCGTAATATTTAGCTTGCTTGTGATCTTTGTGATTGTAGTTTTCCCTGTTTTCTCGTGTTGTAGTTCCTGATATCATTTCCTATGTTTTTATTGACTTCTTTGTTGATCTCTTTAAATCTATTCGAATCTTTTGGTGTTTTTCTTCTGGTTTTTATCAACGCTATGGTGCTCTGAATTAATTTCTTGTCTTTTGGCAGCAATTTGAACATGTAATGTTATTGTACTAGATATAGATAATGTATTTATAGACATATTCGTAAGATCGGAGCCTATGTTTAGTTTTCTGTTTAGTTCTAAAATGCTCCCTTTTATTACTTCTGCTATTGTAAAAGTGTCTTTTTTAAACAGTTTCTTCCTTCTAATTCTGCAGTTGTTGTACGATTGTTTCTCAGAAACCTATGGTCGGTTCTTGCATTGAAGCGATTTAGGGTTGAAACATGAATACTAGTTGTTATTTGATAATATGTAGACGATTTGATTCTTTGTTTTCTGATCCGGGCTCCTCTAAGTCCATGTACACTGTGCTGATTTCTTGCAAAAGGTGTTCATGCAGTGTAGGTTTTCGTCATCCTAGAAAGTTGCATGGTAATTCACCTCTTGATTGTTTTTCTTAGGCAAAATTTTCCAATTTATTTTGAGTCGTCCAACGATTTTCCACCAATCTTTGCGTTGAAATCGTCTAGTATTATTTTGAACTGTTTTTTTGTTCCTTATGGCTGTTCAAACATTGTAGAGTTTTTCAACTTTTTCTTTATTTGATGCGCTTGTCGGAGCGTGTACACTGTACACTACTATCTGGATGTTATATCTTTTACTTAATTTTACTTACTAGGTAGATTACTCAGACAGTGGCGCCTGCAATACTTCTAGCTACTTCTGTATTATTTTGGCATAGTTTATGTCCTGATTTTAATTTGACACCTTTTTCACTTGGTAAACAGGTTTCTTGTAGCTCCACAATGTTCCATTTGATGGATTTGAGTTCTTCTTCTAGTTCTATGCGGTCATCTTCTGCACTCATTGTTCTTATGTTGTAGGCTCCTATATGTAGTTTTTTTCTCAGACAGATTATGTTTCTGATTAAGCGAATTTCTGCCTCCTCCAGAATCCGATGTGAGGCTGACTTGACTGATAACTCAGTGCAGGATCGTCAGCTCTTTGCTCTACCCGCCTGGGGTAATTTTAACTTAGAAGTTTGCCATCATGTCTTGCGAGTATCTCACAAAAAAATCACAGAAAACCGACTGCTTAATAAAAATTTGAAAAACTTATTAAAAATAAAATTTGAGAAAACACATTCGCTTTTCGGCGTAAAATACGAAAAAATGATATTGCAACATGTTATTGTATTATTTTTATTAAAGAAGGATTTTATTAGAAATTTTCTTAATTTTGTACTCTTTAAAATGTAATTATAAGGGTTCCTGCTTTTACAAATTGGTATATCACTATCTAATATGTCTGGGATTATTTAATAATAAGAATTTTATCCTGCAAATACAACTTTCGATCACATTACAATATTAACTTAATATCTCACAATTCTCTTACATTCTCGACTTGTTTTCTGTTTGAAACTATGTAACTATAAGTTTAACAGGAAATTAACGAGTACTGCTACATGCTGAATTCAGTTTAAAAATTTGATTATGCAAAATTATACCAGCTTACTAGTTTGCATTTTTAATAAATGGGTGATTGCGTGTTCAAAAATAAATTTATTGCTGTTAAAATATCAAGACTGCAGTTTTTAGAATTCAATTTACTGATTTTATTGACACATCTATGTAAATTACTAAACAAATTACAAAACGTTCCCTGTAATTAGGCAATTTAGTTTTGATATAGAAGTAAAACCTGAATCTAACGGTGTATTTTTGTGGAGTTGCTAAAAGAATATAATGATACACATTCATTTTTATAAATAGAATTCACTAAAAATAATTAGTTTCTAGGCCCTTAATCATGAAATCAAATAATTACCTACGTTCTACGTTATCATTCACCCTAGTTAGTTGTGAAAACCTACGAGATTTTAAAATATTACTTTCATAAATATACGAATGCCAAAGAACGAAATAAAACAGACCTATCAATGCAAAAAGTTGCTTTAGAATATAACGGTATTAAAATGCACTTCAGCAGTTTTTTTTTCATTCGAGGTAATCGCGGTTTATGACTCTCGTTTTATAATTACTTATATGAAACGACACGTTACTTGTAGGAAAGCAATACTCGTAGGTGGCATTCCACTCTCATTAAAAATAATAGTTAACTGTATTTCATAGTTTAGAGAACTCACAATAAGCTTTGCCACATTTCAGTTGAAAATCTATAATTTTTGCTAATTGGTTGATTTGAATTTTCTTTATTCACGAAATCAATTTTTTTAGGTTTGTGCTTAAGCCTCGTAAAAAGTTTAAAACGTTATTTTAACAGGAATCCTCAACAACTTGTGTATTGAGATACATTCTATTACAGGTTTGAAAAGTAAATCTCCAGCAGATCTAAACACATCCTACTTGTAAAATATTCTGTTTATAACTGTTGAAATTCAGGGTATATTTAAACAAATTTATATTCGAAGTAGGCCATCGACGCAGACTAAATAGTTGTTGTATGTTCATCGGTAAAACACATTACAGACGCAAATCTGCTGTAAACTTCATTTATTTATTATGGAAAGCGATAAATACAATTTTATGGATTTTCTGAAGCTTTTGTTTCTCTTTAATTCAGAATACACCTTTAAGTGCAAAAAACCTTTTTTTCAAAATTCTGAAGCTTTTATTATTTTTGAAAACTTCGACAAATGAATTGTTTCAGACAGAAAAATTAAAAATTTTGTGATATTCTCACCACTTTCTAAAAATCATTCTGTAAAAAACTAAAAGGGTAGGAAAACTTGTACATTTTAAGACTGCAACGCCCTATAAATGACCTTAAAAAGAAGAATAAGAATGTATTTGAAACCTTAAACTTTATTTAACTGTGAACAGGGAAAATATTAAAAAAGGTGTTTTCAAGTTTTTCTTTTGTTGTACAAAAGTAAACAAATGCAAAGTTATTAAAACTTGCCCAAATTATTGTGACTTCGGCCAAAGACGCTGAACTAGCAAAACTTGTAAACATTCACAAACTGCCTAAATATTCTGTGCAGCAAATTATTAAATCTTTTAAATATAAATACAAAAATATTAGAATTTCAGCTTCGAATACTGAATTGATTGTCACTTGTCGAACTTCTATAATTAAATTTAAAAAGATCGTTTAATTAATTAGAAAAATTATTTAATATTAACAATATGGTTTAAATTGAAACAAATTAATTAAAACCCATTCATTGTAGTATCTGTAAAAATTAATCACTCTTCCTAAATCTCTTCTGCAGCTTATTTGAAATTATTAAAAATTATATTTACAAAACGTAATTTCAGGTTTAATAATAATTTTAGATTTAATTTATGAGCATAATCTATTTTTTCTTTTTTTAAAGTGGTTACTATAATATTACGAATTAGTATGATGATGGATAAGAATCATTTATTTCTTAATAATAAAATATAGAAATATGTTGTATTTGAATTAAATTCAGAAACTGAAATCCAAATTTTAACAGTTAATTGACACTGAAATAATTACTTGGAATTTAATATTTTCAGTGTTTGCTGTTTAAGCTTTTACAAATATTTTTATTAAAAAATACAACGAAAACGATATTTTGCGTTGATAACCAGAACAATAACTTTGCCAGTTTTGAAACTTTTTAATTCGTTTTAAAACGTTACGCTCGGTATTTTAATAGTTACTAATTTAATTTTTATTTTAGCAACTGATGGCTAAATTACCCAGAAAAAAAAACAGAAAGTAATTAGAAGTATTGTAAACGTTGTCACGAATTTAGTAATTAACTTAATAATATTTATTTATTCTAAATAATTGATAAGGATGACATACAAAAAGAATTAGAACTAAGTAGTGCTGCGAATGAAAAACTAAGAGTACAAAATGAAAAATTAAAAATACGAATTGCAGAACAGGACAAGAGAATTGAACTACTGGAGAAAGAGCCAAGAAAGAAAAAAGATTGTTATGTATGCATGTATGGTATTGAAGAATCTAACAACGAGTCGGATTTGGAACTGAAAGAAAGAATAAGAAAGGTATTAAGAGAGCTAGATATATCAACAGATACGAAAATGGAAACTCAAGAGATAAAAAGCATTGGAAAAAAGAAATCCGAACAACATAAATAAAAACCAATATTAATAGAACTAGCATCATGGAATAAAAAGATGGAAATACTAGAAGTAGAAGACTGGAATATATGAAAAAGGTCAGGGCCAGACGATATAGGGCAAATCTTGTGTATAATAAACTAAGCATTAATGGAGAAATCTTTATTCAACAACAATTAAAGGATCTCGAATAACACGAACTAGACGAAATAATAAAAGACAGGAAGGAAGTGGAAGAAGAGAACATAGAACTTTCGAAAATTAGAAATATTGGAGAAGGAAGCAAACAGAAAAAAGATAAGAAAAGGAAAGTAAGTGAATTGTCACCGATATCTGATGAAGCCAAGCAAATGAGATATAACGGGTGTTCATAAACAGTCGTCATCCCAGTAGGTTTTGACTTCAGAAACGTATGTCTATTAAAATTGAGCAAAAATGCAAACATCATTATTTACAACAGCAAGTTTTATTAACTGTCAAACAATGTGTCAAAAGTAAACCAAACTGAACTGAGATTACAATAACTGTTGGAACTGGTGACCATTTTCTTGAATACACAAATTAACTCTTCGCTTCATGCTTTCAAATACATTTATTAGCATATCTGGTGTTATTTGGTCGCACTGGTGTTGAATGCTGTTTTTCAAATCCCCCAATGTGTGTACTGGGTTTCTAAACACATTATTTTTAATGTACGGAAACACGAAATAATCCAAAGGCGTAAGGTCGCAAGAACGTGGTGGGTAAAGGTCTTTACTTATTAAACGGTCATCGAAAAATTCTCGTAAATAATTTAAAGTAACATGTGCAACGTGCGGACGCGCAGAATCCTGTTGAAAATATCCGGTTTGCAACTCGTCATCGTGGAGTTGATTTATAAACGGTTCCAGCATTATGTTCCGATAGTTTTCAGCATTTATAGTCTCTTCAAAAAATATTGGGCCTATTATTCTTCTACGACTTACTGCTAACCACAACCCTATTTTAACAGGATGCATCGTTGCTTCTCTAAAGTAATGAGGGTTTTCGGTTCCCCACATATGCATATTTTGTGCATTAATGTAACCATTCAAGTGCACCCAGGCCTCGTCTGAAAAAAATGTCTTATCGAGTACATCATTGTTGTTCAAATTTTCATTAAACCACTGGCAGTACTGAACTCTTTTCACATAATCTGGACCTAACAGCTCCTGGTACATTTGTAATTTGTATGGATGCGAGTGAATATCCTTTTTTAAAACATTGTACAAAGTTGTTGTACGAATGTCTAGTTCTTGGGAAAGCCTTCGAACTGAAGATGTAGGTCGCTCTTCGATCGCGTTTCTAACCATATTGACAACATGTTCCGTGCGAAGTCTAGGTCTTCCACCTCCCCGTTGTTTATCAGTTGAAGCAGTTTCCCGAAAATTTGCAAGTGATCTGCTCAACTGCTTCCTAAACTGATTGTGGTTAAACACTACATTTGGAAACCTCAATCTGAATTCATTTTTAGAAGCTTCGATCGAGTATTGCCATTCTCCATTTTCCAGTACTCCATTGCGAAAATAACTTTCGAGCATAAATGCTTTCTGTTGCGGCGTAAACATGATTTCAAAACTGAACAAACCTAAACGCGCTATGACAGTACTCAATGACGTTTCATAAAACTAGTTGACGTTTTCCAAGCTTCATTGTGTTGCACGAATTAATCAAAGATATAAAATTTTGTTTTTAAAGGCAACTGGGATGACGACTGTTTGTGAACACACGTTATTACCAATACGAATATCTCGAGGCCAAAAAACTATTAAAGACTAGCAGGGAGCAATATAATAAAAAACAAAAGACGACAATGGTAGCGATTATGGACAATGATAAGAAAGAAACAAATATAAAAATAGGAACATGGAATACTACATCACTTACAAATAAAGAATTTGAACTAACGCAAGAAGCGAGCACTCATGGCATACAGATTGTGGGATTAAGTGAATAAAAAAAAGTGGGCCACACTCTTTACTAGTTATTCTGGAATACACCCCAAGGAGAAAGCCACGGAAGGGGACGGAAGAATTAAATGATAAAATAGTAAAATTTGAGATGATAAGCTCAAGAATAACAGTATTACAGTTTTAATTTATAGAAAAGTTAAGTATAACACAAATATATGAAATAATTATAACGGGAGACTGGAATTCGAAAATTGAAAAAGATAGGGAAATAGGAATGAGATGTATGGGCGAATATGGAGAAACAGAAATTAATAGAGATGGAAGGAATATGATACAATTCTGCAAAGAAAAAAAAACTAGAATATGATACACTTTTGAAGTAGAAAGTCGTAACGGTATGAGTATTATAGACTATAGGTTTCACTTCAATCATATTTAAAAGAAAAAAGTTGGTTATTCCTAAATTTATTAAAAAATATTCAATTTTATTTTAAATAAATGCTTAAAATTTTGCATATGGGCCTAAACTTAAATTCTAAGTAACTTTTTTAAATAATTTTCTTCGGTATCTTGTCATCAAACCTCACTTTTTGCGACTTCATCGTGATTCTTTTAAATTTGCCGCAATTGTCATCATGTGATATACATAAAACTCGATTATTAGGTTATCGGACATGCAGAATCGATCCCCTAATTTTTTTTTAGATATTTTAATAATAAAAATTATTTCTCTTAAGTTGCGAACTTTCTGTCGGTCACTTTATAAGGGATCATGGAGGAGGAAGAGGATCCCAGCTGAAATATGGCGATTTCTAGAACTACTAAAACATTGATTGAAGTAATTAAGGGTATTTACGAAAAAGTCAGAGGTATAGCTCAAGTAAATGGTTGGAGATCAGAAGTATTCGAAATGGAAAAGGGGGTTAAGCAAGGGTATGCACGAAGTTCACTTCTGTTCATAATAAAAATGGATGGAATTCTAAAGAACAGTTAAGTAAGATCGCAGAAGACAATAGTAGGGTATATAAACCTAATATCAATAAAAGTTGACAGCTTATTATATGCTGATGACATAGGAAACTCACCTGGAGAGATACAGCAGCTTGTCAACATGGGGATAATGGAACTTGAGATGATGAAAATAGAAAAAACATAAACAAGAGCATGTTCTACAGCCAAGTAACCTTACCAGAACCATTTTCATTTGAAAAAGATGATTGGCAACACTGAATTACCCACTATGAAAGGCACAGGGTCACTACAGCATTGAACAGTGCGAACCAAAATATCCAAATTACCAGTCTACAATTGCACATGGGTTGTTAAGTAAACAAACTGCTCGACACTTTGAAACAGAAAGAACAAAGTATACTATGGAAATAAATGAAAATATGACTGACAGATATACAGATATGAGATGCAAGGTAAGAAGTTTAAAAACGGTAACCACATACGAGTATCCAGGAAGTGCTATATCGAATGATGGAAAGACCAATACAGAAATAGCAAACAGAGTGAATAAAGCAACAAGAATATAATATGCAATCAATAAATAGGTATTTTGAAAAGAGGAAATAGAACAAGAAACTAAGCTGAGAGTATATTATCTGGTGGCAGTACCCACTACACTCTACGTCAGTGAATCATGGGCGTTACAGTTTAAACAAGAAAGTAAAGATCTCAGGAAAGACTAAGTGGAATAGAGCGAGGAACGAGGAAATAAGAGGATAATCAGGACAAAAACCAATTCTGACAAAGCTAGAGGAGAGACAATTAAATTGGAATGTACATATAATGAGGATGGAACCAGATAGACTAGTAAGGAAGATTTTAGAAGCAAGAACAGAAGGTACAAAGAAGAGAGGAAGACCCAGGAAAACATGGTACAAAGGAATTGTAGAAAAAGGTAACAAAGAGGCTAAAATCTGGCAGAAAGGGACAAAAAAGCATGGAAAGAATAGGTGAAGAGGGACTGCACCAACTCCTAATCCGACGCTGAAAGGCATACGGAGGAAGAATAAGAAAGAAAGAAACAAGTGAAATCTATGTTTGTCTACCATACAAACATTATCGACTAATTTAAAACTTATGAACACTTAATAATGTCCGACATTTATTGAAATAGTAACACGAATTTCTCATGTATTATTTTGTCCCACCATTGTGTATTGAACTTCGACTACTTGCTCCAGGTAGTGCCCTCCCTTTTATGCATATCTTTGTCTGGCCAGTATTTCTATAAATTCTCGCTTATAACGATCGTTAACACGTTTCACTTAATGGCATTAGTGATTTACGAAAAAGTAAATAGATTAACTGTTTTCACCCCTATTTTCCTTCTAACTAAAGTATGATCAAAATTTCTGTTCATCAAGTATGGCCGTGGAAGTGCAAACCAACGCCTTTAAAATTGGCTTACATATAATATTAAATGTGACAGCTGTCAAAAAAGATATGTGAGCCAATTTTAAATGCGTTGGTTTGCACTTCCACGGCCATACTGATGAACAGAAATTTTGATCATACTTTACATGTAATAAGGTTTTACGAAATGTTTCTAGAATGGTTTGTTTTAGTACCATAGAGAAGAATTCAGAAGCCATTTTATAAACAGAAAAAGGAAAATTTTACGTGTTACGTATCTTTAGAGCTACGCACTTTTTATAACCTATAGCCTGTACCTCAGGATTTTTTTATCATTTGTGGAATTTAAACAGTTATTAATTAACAAACAAAGTTGCATATTTACTTCTATATCTCTGGAAAAAAGGTGTCTGTATTCTGAAGACTACAATTTTGTACAAATCCTTTTTCAGCATTTATATGTTTTGATTAGATTGTAACGTAGAGATGAAATTAGCTTGTACTTAAAGAGCAATTCATTATGTAACGAGCGTCTTCAGTTGACCTATCGAAGCTGAAAGCATTTGAAAAGTAAAAATACAGTTAAGTTTGTGGTTTACTTCAACAAAAGTAAAACCAGCCATCGCGTCGTTCTAAATCGCGAATAAAACTTTTCCATGAATTCTATTTATTTATTTTTCAAATTTTTAAGTGTAAAACAAAATACTGAAAGCATCAAGTATCACCTTTTCTGATTAATAATTTTAGTAATTGGATGTTATTTTCGTATTGTGAGACATTCAATAATTTTTCCTACAATTCCAATAACTGACTGTATCATGTTGTAAAAATACAGAAATAAGTTTATTAAAAAAATTTATTATCGTCATCTGTAATGTTCTGAAACGTAATGACTTGTAATAACAAAAAATAAGAATATAAAATGTTGCTCAGGTGAAAACACGACATACTTTTTTTGCGGACGATTTCAATTAGGTTAAAAATAAAAACATTTCAAGTTTTATTTCTAGAGTTTACAGTTTTTATTTTGGTAATCACTGTAATATTTTTATGCGTATATTTTCAAAGAAATACTGAAACACGTATAATATCTTACTTGTTTCTATTATTACACGTGTTTACAAAACTTCAAATTTTGATGTAGTACTGGGGTTCATTTATTGTTACGGTACGACATGACATTTTATTGCGTTTTTGCCAAATTACCGTCGCCTGAATGAAATATTTTCTAGAACTTTTGTTTTTTATTTTTTGTTTCGAATTTATGTTGGTGATTTATTGTAGTGAAAATTTGTGGTTTAAAAACTGCAAATTTACAATATAGTCATGTGCAACGTTACTTGCATTTCCTGATTAATTGCTTCATAATTGTTTTGCAATTGTTTCCGCGTAGGAAACGCCTGTTTTGTGTATTCCTCTTAATAAAATTCCAATGAACTACCAAATAACAAAAATCATCTAAAGGAGAGTCCTTCTATCTCGGAACAAGTTTCCGTTTTAGATGACAACAAAAGTCTTTAAACTATTAAATTAGTAGCGAATTTTCCCATGCATTGTTAAGGTATAATTTTCAAAACAAAAGTGTGCTATTTTCCAATATTACCTTCTTCGCCCACTTAAAGATGTAATAATTCAGCTTACTTTCACATTTAAGTTCCTCAAACTTATTCATGTTCGACTCTTAAAGAGCCGATCGTGTTTACATCATGTATATTATTACGCTGTTAATTATCTGTTGGTTGGAAAATCAGTAATTACGATGTCAGAATCAGCTGTAGCATATTAATCAGGGCTTAATTTTCTGTAATCGATTTGTAAGTGCTCTGCAATTTTTTTAGTAGGTTCGCTAATTTCTGGTAATGCAGTACTAATGTACTTAAAGTGCTAAAAGCGCATGGTAATAGAATATTAAAACGAGTTGCAATTGCTGGTGTTTTTGTGTTAAGAACGTGTTTTCCAAACGATTTAAGCTTTTAATTAGTAATTTTCGTAGAAAATAAGATACATTGAAATCCCTTTATAACGGATAATACACAAAAATTCCGTTGTAAGAGATATCCATTATATGCAAAATGATTTTTTTAAGATGTATTTAATGTGTGGTTAACATAAACGTAACCATAAAACATGGAACAAAAATAAACTATTAATATTATTATATAGTACGTATTTTTGCGTCTATGTATTCCTTGTTTATGTTATTGGCCCCAACTTCCGACAGGTTTGATGACATATGTCAATCCGTCATTTTACTGAATTTTAGGTCGAGTTAAAAAATGCTTTAGAAAACGTCGTTAGGGATTTAGCCGAAGAAAGAGAGAATGAAAATGGCTATATATATATTTTTTTATTTTAGTAAAATGTTTAAGCATGGTATATTTGTTTTATTTTACTACATAAAATACATTTTCTTTGTTATTTGTGAGTTAGAAAAGTAAATAACTAAATGCGGTGTAAATGCCGCTGTGCGCCCGCCGATGTAATTCTAACAAGCGCGCCCTCCGGAGGGTTTTAATAAAATTTGTAATTTTAATATTATATGAGTTGCGGTAGTTTGTTACTGCAGTTCAGCACAATCAGGAGAGTTAAGCATCGTTGTCTGCGGTCAGTGCTGGAATGGGTAGCCCGATTGCTCCGTTAACACGGCACCTCTCTGCCACGAGAACCGCTCACTATGGAAGAGTAGACCAAAAACCCCTCAGTAAAACGAGAAGGAGACTTTTGCTCTATATAGGGATGTGATGGGCTAATAACGAAAGAAAAAATTTAAAATCTTATTATTCCCACATATGATAAAGCTGATAAAGCATAAAGCATTACGACGACAACAATTTAAAATTGCAATTTTTTGTTTATTATTAATGTTTTGTAATCTCTCATATAGGTAACCTAATTTTATTGTCTGGTATGTTTTTTAGGACATAAAAACAATTATGATCAAACAATCAAAACAATCAAAAGTATGGTGTTGTGGTATTGGAAGGTTATCGTTAACCTTGAGATTATTGACGGAATTGTTCGTTATAGTGATAGATTGCGAATAAATTTTGTTGTTTATACAGGGTGTCTGTAAAATGCGTGGACATGGCTTGACCACAGATTCTTTGGCGCAAAATAAGATGATTTAACCCAACTTACCTATATCCAAATTCGTTTCGTTAAGCCAGTATTCTGCTTCAAAGTTCTTTGAAAAAAAAAACTAATTTTTCTTATAACAACAAGACGCTTGGATCGATTTGGATGATATTTGGCATGCCACTCCATATGGACATAAGACATCTTTTGAGATGATAATGGTTATTATCAATGAACTACTAGTGTATGAAACATGTGTGTCACAGCACATATCAGGGAGTAACTCTTTAATGGCAAGACCGATAATTAAAATAATATTTTTTTCAGAAAGAAGAATTCAGTAGTAAACTTTTTTGTCTCTTTCTAATTTGTGATATCTGCTACGGTTTAATCATAAAAATTTAAAATCTGAGTGACTGACTCTCAACTAATATGTAAGCTTGCCGTTGCCATGGCAACGGTTCATTTGCAAACATACGAAAATTGTCGAAGGATTGTACGATGTACTGTGCGCCGGGCATAAAATACATAAATTAAAATTCTTTTCTATATCAACTGAATTAAAGAAAATGAAAAAATTAAAATGATTTTGGATTTCGAATAAAAAAAAACATTTAACCGAAAAATATAGGTGAAACAGCGCTTCACCTGCGTTATTAGACGAGCCGCTACTGGGCGGGATTGACCTTCTTTTCGATCTGGTTACAAAAATGGTCCTTATCCGTATATTTCGTGAAGAGTTTTAAGGGAAGCTCCTTGCTGATGATGGTTGTAGTGATCGTGGTAATGACAACGGAATGATCCGTAGATAAATCGTATTTGGTTTCTGCCTTGATGTAAGTGTTTGCTATACCATTACCGACTGCGACAGCTTATATGTATCGCCAGTAGAAATAGCTGTCTTAGGATTGCCTGTATTAATTTGTATTCTTTTGGATTGATAAGTTTTGATCCCCAGGCTGTACGCTTCGCGTTCCAGCATCCTCCAGCAATCAATTTTGTGCCAAGGTTCTGAAAGAATCATTTGGCACAGATTTGTTGCAATATGTTTTAGCGTGGCCATCGGATGCATTGTGCTTCGGTTTGTTTTCCTGGAAGACCTGCAAATTACTTAGGTGTATCTTCTTATTGTTCTCCTCTTTCTCTCTCTCTCTCGCTCTCTCTCTCTCTCTCTTTCTTGGAATTTTGGCCTATTATAGGTTTGCCGTTCTTAACCTACAGTACTGTCTATCCCTCCAATCGTCTTCTCTTACTCCTTTCTCTATAATTATGTTCCGGACCAATGTTTTCCATTTTACCATTGGTCAATTTAATTTTCTTCTCCCCTAGGTGATCAGTGCATAATCGCTTTATCCCATCTCTCCTCATTCATTCCTGAACATTTTAGTATTTTGATTTATAATCTTTGTGCAATTGATGCCTCTACTGTATACTGCAAGCTTCGTCTCATAAAATTTAATTCGACTCTTCTTAGTGTAGCTTTGATTTTGTTTGTCATAGGCCAGAATTGTTCACCATGTAATTACGGTGAAAGTTCGTTTTTTGTCTGTTTAGTAAGGTTACGGTTTCAGATTGTTTCATGCAGTGCTTTAGTTGCTCTTTTTTGTTTTGCTATTTTGTCTTCTCCATGCTACTCCATTTTTCCTGGACTTGCTATTATGGAGCCTAAGAAGGGTTTCGCTTCTGGCTTGGTTTACAAGTTGAGTTATCGTGCCCTTCTTCCTCTTGTTAAAAGAGTTTCGCCTCTGGCGTGGTTCATACGTCGAGTTACCGTGCTTTTTTAGTGTTCCCTTGTTCCTCCTGATAAAGCTCCTTAAAAAAGTGGGCGAAGCGTTGAGCTCTTCTATCTCAACAATGACACGGTCCCAATCTAAGTGTGATACTTCTCGAATGCACATATGTATATTCCATTCTCTTAAAATTTATGGAGGTCCTCACTTGTCATATTCTTCTTTCAACTTTCTCAACATGTATGTAAATTCTTCTTCGCCATGTGCGTGTACTACAATCAGTTGGTTATTGACAAACATTAGCGAGTGTAGTGTTCTGTCTCTTATCGGCATTCCTCTTCACCCATATTTTCTGCGAGTATATGTGAAAGAGTTAAAGTGTATATATGTTTAAGAGTTAATCCTTTCGACACTTACACTGTTAATTTATCTTTTAGTTTGGGCATCTGTTTTTCGATATAAGGCTTTTGTCACTTCGATCCATTTTTCTTTGATATTTATCGCGTTCTATATTTTGCTACGTCTTCTGTAAGAATATGAGGTGGGTATTAATGTTTACTGCGTCGCTGGTTAACACTGTTGAGGGAAATTGCTCGTTCTTTATAACGGTGGTGATGTTTTCGATGATTTTATTGTAGTTATTTATTTCATAAATGTAGATCGGAGTGGTTTCGAAGTTTTTAGCGTGGCTTTGTTCGTGACTTGCAAGGTTACTCCGTTATCTTTTGGATGTACTTGCACGGTTGGATTCTTGCATATCAAAATTATTTCTTTTCGTTGGTTTCACTCTGTGCTATTCATGTTTTAAATTTGTTTCGTGTTTTTGGCTCAGCTCTTTGAGTTTACCCAATACATCACAAGCACAAGTGAACATTTAGATTTTAGGAAAGTATTAAAAATATGATAGGTTTTTGATTAAAATACACAGCAAAAACTTTTTTATGCAATTGGTTGTTAGGAAAGCTTTGCAGCTGTACTTGCTGTTTTTTAACAATTTTATTATTCCTATTTTACCAGAATAAAGCAGAAGTTAGTTTATTGCTAAGAGTTTTTGCTAATCTATACTATAGATATATTGCCGAAGTGGCCGAGTGGTTGCTGCAATCGACTATAGTGCGGGCAGTCTCTGGGTCAAATCCGAGTCGGATGCTCGGCGGGTGGCCTACCCACTCACTGAAAATAATTGCGAACCGAAACACAGTTGTGGAGTAGGGAGGTGTTAGGCGGTTTTCGGAGGAGTGATGCTTTCCACTTCATCCCGTACGCATAGCGAGGTTTGAAAGAGATTTGGTAGGAGGCCTAAACCTCCATGTTGCCGGCTATGCTCCCTCACGGCGTGTAAGTGTCGATACCTTTATACTATGGATATATGTCTATAAACTGCTGAAAAAAGACATTTCAAAATAATATTATTTTATTTACAACATTTCAGTAACTACCCAAGTAAATTTTTAATAAGTGGTATAATTACAATATTAATCAAAACGCTGAGTAGGAACCAACAAACGTATATTACTGATGATACAACCAAATTCGATATTATGGTGAAATCTAGAATCTAGAGTAAATGTGTTAGTTCCGCACAGGCATCAGCTGTTAGGTTGGATCTAAATTTGTAATCTTAATTGCAGTGGAACAGATGCCGCGATTTTAATTTCTAAAAATTTGTATCTCCACAATACATCTGTTCTGTTATTTTCGGCCAATAGATAAAGAGACGTGTATGTTCATCGTCTACTCCGTATTTTAATAAAACTAAAAGTATGCTTTATTTTGTAAGTATTTTTTGCGATGCAGAACTTTTAAAGCTGATTTGGGAAATTAGTCGATTAATTCTGATCTGCGCGTTTTAACAGGTGATTTTTAATTCTGTTGTTTTATCACTAAGTTTATTATTATTACTGTTGTTATAATTTTTATTTAATTAGGAATATTATGAAATGGAGAATGAAATATTCAGTATCTTGATAGCTTCAAGGATAGCCTTCTAAATAAAAGGTTTCGAGTTCGATTCCCGATAAAGTCGGTGAGAATTTTTATGCAAAAGAAAACTGAAAATACGCCCCCTTTCGAATAGAAGGCAATAATTATCCCGTGATAATGTGGCGCTTGTGCGAATTTTCTGATGCATCCTTTAGGTTTAGGAAATGAATGTACGGTACCAAGAATATTGTTTTGTTGTATGAGATAAATTCAGCTACTTAATTCTCAAATTAGCAATGACCCACTTATAGAATTAAACTTATTGGAGCAATACCAAATGTTCTCCGATTTTAGTTACGTGTAAGGTTAAGTTAAAACTTAACTCTTTTTGAATATAATAAATTAAGGATTACTTTACAAACTAAACATCAAATCCATCACATTCATGTTTGGACCATTCTACGTTATCTTTGAAATTTGGCATACATTTTTACTTGATCGTTAAGCACCACTTAATTAAGACGATTTACATGTCATGTTTGTAATATTAGAAATCGATTTCCAAACCTACAAATTTTATTTTTT
Organism: Melanotus villosus; assembly: GCA_963082815.1. Lineage (NCBI taxonomy): Eukaryota > Metazoa > Arthropoda > Insecta > Coleoptera > Elateridae > Melanotus > Melanotus villosus. Next base: position 14,895,125 of record OY720423.1, read on the forward strand.
TAATGTCGCCTAGACCACTCTCCTTCCGACCTAGAAATTCTGTCAACTTTTGCTCGAGGTGGATAAACTCCGCTTTTGTTTTCTTTAAGTAATTAGAGATACTTCTAATTATAAAGCAATTTTTTCGCAACGTTAACAGGGAAAATGTATTGTGTAAAATGACCTCCGATATATAATGTTGTAAGAGTATAATGACCTACGATAACATGCAAATTTAGCTATTTTTGAAGACTTATGTTATCTTCAGCGCGTCTTAATTATAACTAATTTGAATCCAACTGTTAGAAATCTGTAAAAATAAATTAATAAAGATGATGTTTTAAAACATCACGTAAATGATATAAAAAGGCATGACTCATCCATGATAGACTGTATAAACAAATAGATTTCAGCAAAAACGATGTACACTGGCTGTTACAACCAAACAATACCGATTCAAGGAGGGAATAAATAACCAAATCTGATATGAATCAAAGATGGACTTGACCTATATTATGCCTATATGTATATTAATAATACAAAATCGTAATAAGCCGCTGTTAAACTTGACGAGCACAACTTAACTAAGCGAGCCGACTAAAGTGATGTAAAAGTTAATTATAAAAGAGTTGAGCACATAGTACGTAGCATAAAATGAAATATAAATGAGCAAGTTAGCCTTTACCTGCTGAGAGGAAAGTTAGCTTGGCAAAGGCCGACCGCAGTAGTAGTAGCAAAATAACAGACCGTGCAAGAACAAGTGCGTGAATTTCATGTAATAGGACGTAATAACACTAATTAGTTCTTTGAACAAGAAAAGGTGTAAGGGCCGCATTTTTTTTTAAATAAGTGATAAAAATGGGGAATAAAATGTGCAAGAAAAAGGTGGATACTACTGACAATCCCAAGTCACCTTCCGCTTTTGACAGGATATTTACAAGATTGCATGTGAGATATCTTAATTACTTTTTATGTTTTTTTTTTATAGATAAGTTTTGCTTGAATAGTTTCGTGATGATTGTTCGATCTGTGACGTTTTCTTCAAGGTTTTCTTGACAGTAAATACAATTAAAATTCACATACTAGGGTAACTACTAACAATTTGATTACATCATTTTTGGCATTGAAATACAATAGAAATAAATTGTTTATATATTGAAAATTGGCGTTAAATTTTAAATTAAATCGAAAACATTCAGATTGGTCGAAACAAAATAAAATTTCCTAAATTTCTAAGATTATTTATATGCATGTGGCACAAAAATTGTTTTTAAAGACAGAAGAAGAGGGTAGAATAAAATAAGGAATGAAAAATTTGGCAATTTTCTGGTACTGAAACTGAAGAGAAAATAACCCCGAATGTCTGATATTGCCTTAAAGCCCTTAAACATAGCAAATCCTATGTAAAACTAACACAAAATTAGTTGTAGGTACTTACTTTCAATTTATTATTATGTTTAGAAGAAAGTCAATAACAATGAAATACAGTAACTAAGGTAGTATTTATATGAGTTTACCTAAGAATAATTTTTGAAAAACATGATAGCAACCTATACTAAATGCTTTTTGTACTTAATTTTTAGAAGGGGGATTTTTAAATTTAACTTTAGGGTACTAATAACTTGCTTACATCATTGTTTATACTGAAATACAATCGACCGAAAATTGTTTATACATATATTGAAAATTGGACAGAATCGTTGTTAAATTTTAATTAGGTTTAGAATTTTAGAAACAGATTGATACCAAATTGAAAAATAGAACAAAATAAAATTTCTTAAATTTCTAAGATTATTTAAAAGGTCTTGATATGCATCTGGCACTACAAGTTTTTCTTTAAACCCACAAGAATAGAATAAGATAAGAAAATAAAAAATATAGCATTTTCGAAGATGTTCTCCTATTAAAAACTCTAGACAAAATAAGCCTAAATGCCGAATTGATTTTGCCTTAAACATAGCAACTATGTAATATAGAATAAAAATTCTAATTAAATAATTTATTGTATTCACTTTCCATTATTAGTATTATACCCAAAGAAAGAAGAAATATGTAACTATAAACGTATTAAAATGGTTTTTATACAGAAAATTGGACAGTATCGTTGTTAAATTTGAAATTACGTTGACAAAAACATTTAGATTGATAAAAAATAGAAAAATAAAACAAATTAAGATTTCTTGTATTTCTAAGATTATTTAAAAGGTATTATAAGCATGTGCCATTAAAACTTTCTTCAAACCACAAGAAGAGGTTGTAATAAAATGAAAAATGAAAGATTTGGCATTTTCAAGATTTTCTCGTATTGAAATTGATTTTGCTTTATGTAAAATAAAACAAAAAAATCTAGTTAGTTAATAAGATTGTTTTTATATTGAAAATTAGACAGAATCATTCTTCTGCTTCTTACCATTATCTATCTGTATTGAAGCTTTGGATATAGGCCTCCCCCTGTTGTTGCCATCTTTCTTTGTTCTGGCCCACTCAACGCCACATCAGTCCTGCATCCTCTCATTTGCAGTCTTCCTCTTCCTCTTTTCCCGTTATATGGGTGCCAGCTTTGAATTGCGTTGTTCCATCTTCCGTCTTGGTATCTTTCGTTATGTCCAGCCCATTTCCATTTCAGTCCTGTGACATGTTCATCGACGTCTTTAACTTTTTCGGTCCTTCAACGTAATTCCGAGTATTTGGCGTTCTATCGCTCTTTGGGCTTTCCTCAATTTATCTATGTTCTGTTTAGTATACGAACATGTCCACGTCTGTGCTACATAGGTAAGAACGGGGATAATGCAGGTGTTATAGACTCTTGTTCGAAAATGTAATGGTATTCTTTTGCTTTTTACCACAGAGGAAAGTTTGCCAAAAGCCATCCATCCCAATCTGACCCTTCGATTTATTTCTGCCATCTGCATGGTTTCCTTTGTTCGCCTTGAATATCTGCCCTTCGTAACGTATTCTAGTGTGGTAGTTTCTCCTAGAGTAATAGGGTGTTCTTATGAGTTTGTTGTGAATTTTGTTTTTGACATGTTCATTTTTAGATTTACTATTTGACTGTCGATATAGTTCGTTTACCATGGTGTGGAGGTCTTAGTGGTTATCCGTTATTATCAGGATATCATCGACAAATCTTAAGTTATTTAGTCGTTTGCCATTGATCGATATACCTTTGCTTTCCCACTGTAGTGATTTAAAAATGTCCTCCACTGCCAGTGTGCCAATATTGGTGAGATGGTGTCACCTTGACGTACTCCTCGCCCAATTGGGATGTGTTGAGTTCTATAAGATCATTATCAAGTTGTATTGTTATTGTTGCTTGCTTGTACGTATTTGCTATAAGTGTGGTACACCTTGAGTCAATCCTGTAGTCGATAAGTGCTTCTTTTACTGCCTAATGTTCTATAGGGTCGAACGCCTTTTCGAAGTACAGGTTTGCTTTTTCTATGAGAATAACTATGAAGTGTTAATAGATGGTCTGTTGTACTGAAGCCTTTCCTAAATCCAGCATGTTCGACTGGCTGGTAATTATTCATCTTTGTAGTTAGTTGTTTAATGATAATTTTGATTAGCAGTTTGTATATTTGTGAAAGCAATTTTGAGCAATGTATAGGATCTCCCTTTTTATAAGTTAATACCAACACAGCATTATTGCATTCCATTCCATATGCATTTATTAAAAATAATTTTTAGATGTGGTAGAATGGACGTCCCTCCTTCTTTTAGCAATTCCGGTATAATATTTATTTATTTAATAGGTATTTACGTATATGCATGTGGCACTAAAAGCCACAAAAGGCATTTACGAACATTTTATCGTATTGAAATTAAAGACAAAATAAACATAAATTCTAAAATTGCATTGCATGGCATTGTTTTAAACATAGCAATTATGCAATAAAAGAAAACAATAAATTTAGTTGCTTATTTAATATTATATTAATTTATAAGAAAGTCAATAAAACATGGAAATAATACATTTAAAATCCTTGTTTATTGTAACTTGATATACGAAAGGTTTGTTTGATGTTGTTGTTGTTTGTTTGTTTGTGACTAACCACACTGCGGCCCGAAAAGGCCTTTTGTGCGGCGACTAACTTAACTTAAATCTAAAAAAGGCTGCTAAGATATATTGGGGAACGACGGTTTGAATCCGAACCAGAACACACCAAATAATATTTTTAATAAGATGCATAAAACTTGAATGGTAAACATTTCTTCTGATCACTGTTTTCGTGTGATCAGTGTCTAATAAAAAAACAGATGAACTTTTTCCAAAATAAATAAAGTAGTTTGATGTTTCGGCGAAACTAATTTGGGCCATTTAAAAAGCTAAACGTCCGCACGCTGTAATTATCTATGAAGATGAAATAAAAAAAGCAGGGATTCTAATTAGGTGTCAAATTAGACAAATAAAAGAATAACCGGTTTCTTTGCGTATATTCTTTGTATTCCTGATAATTCTGAATATTATTAGTACTTTCACAATGTGTCATGCTAAAGAAGAAATGGGAAAAACCACATTCAAATACTAATAAAAAACATCATCAGTCATGTTTAAAAGTTAATTTTAAAGCTGCTCATCTTCGTTTTGTTTTTATTTGTACTTAAACTGTCCTAGAAAAGTTTAAACCAGTAAAATTGTTACAAAAAATTGGTAAATTAGCAACTGAAAAACTTCGGGTTCCGTTGTAATTATTTGCTTAATATTGAGTTTCTAACTGGATTTATCAATGTTCAGTATAGAACTAAAAAGGGCAGAATAATACAGAATTCTTATGAATTTTACAGTACGATAGTTATACGACCTAAATGATTAAATTCAAAATAAATATGAGACCACGATCTGCTACACGGAAATTATAAATTTATTGTCGAGAAAGTCTCATGCCTGTTATTTATTAAACTCAAATTAAATTAATTATTAGCTTAGGTACTTAAAGTTTATCTATTATTTATTTAATTTTATCTGCTGTAACCACGGGTTTTAATTGGATTTATAAAAACTAGTTAAACGTTTTCCTGCAAATATCCTTAATAAAAGAGTAGGTTGGAAGTTTTAAATATTCCAGGAAAATGCTTGAAAACTTGGCTTGTCTTTGATATAAATCAAGAAGTTGAATAGTAAAAAACGAAAAAAGTTTTATTACACTACAAATTCAAATTCTCGGTGTTCGTCTTTGTACAATAAATGTTAATAAGGTAAACAATTAGATCTCGCTGTTGTTGTGTTGTTAACTTGCGAATGTTCAGTTTTATTATGTTCCTGCTTTGCAAGTTTTTGTCGATGTCCATAACAATAAATGGTTTTGAAGTGATTTTTTCATACCTTTGCCTAAATAAATTATAACATATTAACGAAACGTCTCAAAAATAAGTTCAATGTTATCTACGTAAATTTAATGACCTTCATTGATTACCATTAAAAATTCCATTTAAGGAAACTTCGTGTAATGACAAATCTAATGATAAACATTGACCTTATTTGAAAATCAAGAACGTTCAAATCTTTTTTTCTGTCATCGCATGTAGTCATGCATTAAACTGATATGCAAAAATAAAACCTCTGTTACGATAGCCGATGGCACAATTAGTCAATATGTTTACCTGCTTGTATAACTCGAGGTCGTATTATTTCGAACTTTGTGATTTTCTTTTTCTTTGTAATTTGCGCTATTAAAGTTATATACGTTTTGTTTTTTTTGTTTTAATGGAAGTTTTAAGATTATTAGCGTGAATTCAAGGTTTGTAAACAAGTTTAAATCTAGATTATTAATAATTCATTTTTGTATTTTGTTATGGATAGGTAATCCATCAACATAACCAAAATAACCACAATAAAATTTATCTCTTCTGCTTTATTAATTTTTATTCTAGTACTGGGTTGCGTATTTCTTTTGTAAAGCAAAGAACATTTCTTACCACAAAGTGTAATAAGCACTGTCCAAAAAGTTTGTATTTCAAAACCAATTCTTTTTAATGCTCTGACTCAGAATGACCAGGAAGCACCTTAGTATGAATAAGAACCGATGACAAATTTGACCCATTTTATTATCAACAAACTTTCCTTAATTTTTAAAATTAGTAATTGTAATTTCTCAAAACTATTGCTTAATTTTAATTCAGCTTCCTAAAGTTCCATGTGTAAAAGAACATCTGTTTATCAAAGAAAGACAAATGAGTCAAAGGAAATAATAAACATTAATAAGGACTGATTTAGATAATTAGATATTTTATGAATCTGACGGATGTGGTTTGCCTTGTAAAATAAAACCATAAATGCACTCATTTGCATAAAACGTTAATAAAACATAAAAAGAAAAATTAGTAGGCAGTCCTTGCGAGCAGGAAATAACCAAATTATTCATGCGCCCAAAATCATATTTTAGTTTCCTGTTTGATTACATAAATTTGCGATTTTTACCTTTTATATAATTAGGTTTATATCTTATCTTTGCATAAAATATTTTTAAAACTCGAAGGCTGTAATAGGAAATTAAGTTTTGCAACTGAGTTCATGCAAATTGTGACTTTCTAATTTAAAATCGGTGCACTTTATGCATTTAAATGTTGACACTGTTGATAAAACATTACGTTATATATTATTTTAGTTAAACCAAGGATATGTATGGGCAAAGTAGGAATGAAAGGGTTGACATTTGCTTATTCTGCCTGCTTTCACTGTGCTTCAATATGGCAAAACAGGTGGTAGATTGAAATTGTTGTGTAATTTACCTAATTTAAAATTAAAATTTGGGGTTTTGACCTGTTACAACATAAAGTCTATCCTCGCATTTTCACTTATTACTTTCGGGTTAGTAAAATACATCATGCAATACATGTCATAGTATGTTACACTATATCTAACCTGTTTTCCGGCATCCGCATTAAGTGACCAAACCATTTCAGACATTTTCTTTCTATTCTGTTTGTCACCGGTTCCTTTGCGTTTGTGATTTCCCTAATATTCTCATTACGAATTCGTTCGATCACTTCTGCGTAGGTAGCCCATTTCTTGAGTGAGTCTTCTCGTTTCTGCAGCTACAGTCCATACCTCGCAGCTATAAAATAAGATCCCATCCCATCCGTTTCTTATTTTTTAAGGATATCCGTTTATCCCACCAAATGGAGTTCAAGCAGTTAATTACTTTTCGGCTTTGTTGCACTCGATGTTTAATTTCTTCTTTTCCGAGACCATTGTTGTCTAATGTGGCTCTCAAGTATTTAAATTTGTCGACTTGTTTAATTGCGTCCGAGTTTACTACCAAATATTCCGCCTTTTCTTCATTGATCTGTATGCCCCATTTTTCGTATTCTTGATGTAATCTCCTGATTATAAACTCCAAGTCATATGCATCCTGGGCCAAGACTACTTGGTCATCAGCAAAACTTAAGGTGAAACGTGTCTGGCTGTTGATAGGGTTTCCCATTCTCCGACAATGTCTCTTCCAGATTTTTAATGCCACTTTATACCCCCGCCTTAGTCCATTAGATGTTTTAATTGGACTGAAAAATTGACTGCCTATTTTGATGTGTACTATATTGTCTTTATATTATAGTTTTTGAATAATATTTATTAATTGGGAATTGGTGTTAAAATTTCCAAGGCTTCCAAGAGTTAGTTTTGGTATACATATGCTCTTACCAAGTCTATGAAAGCCATATGTACCTCTTCGGCTTTCCAATCCCCTTTTCTAAAATTTTTGTAGTGTGAACTTCCCCCTGTTCACCCCACTTTGTTTTTCTCCCACCTTGTCTCCGACATTAATCCTCAGTCCTCAATTTATTTTGTATTATTTTTCCAAAAAGTTTTTTAAGGTATCAGGGCCCGTCTATCTTTTGACTTCGGAAAGCACTGCGGCCTAAAAGGCTTATTGTGTATACCCTGATTTGTTGATCACACCCATTATGACCATTTTTTGTTCCCTGTATCAAGAGATAAAGGTCATTCACCGGGTGTCTAACGAACTCCTTTGGTTTCCATAATAGGTTTCCCGAGTATACGCTGTCTCTCACCAGCGCATCACAAACACATAAAAAGTCTGCTTAAGGTGCCATTCACACTTAATCCTCTACAGCATCTAGGACCTTTTCCATTGCCTTTTTTGAAGAGGGATATAATATTTGGTCATTAATTCTGTTGTATCACTCTATTTCCACCGTATTTTATTAACTTTACAGAAATATTTCCCGGCCCTGGCGATCGCCCATTTTTGAGTTGGCTTACACATCTTCTAATTTCCTCCTGAGTTACATGTATTTGGTATTCTTCATTGAAGGTTTCTACAGTTTCTGCAAGTTGGACGTCAAGGAAGTCTGGTCGTCTTTCACTCAATAATTCTTCATAATGTTATTTCCATTCATGGCCGCTATTTGTATTATTTGTCTTCATTTGTTTAGTAGATCTCCAAACTTCTATTGACTGGGATCCACATATTGACCCTTCAATCTGTAGGCAATAGTTCTTCTTAGTTCTCTATTTTTCCATTTATATTTATCCCTATTTTCTTGAGCTCTGTGAGTTAACCAATCATTTTACAACTTAATCATTTCAGCTATTAATTCTTGAGTTTCGCCCTTTTTCCATTTTCGTGCTTTCCCAAGGCTTTATGTATTGCATTTATGTATAATTTCATATTCCGCATCAACATCTTCGTTTATTTGTGTCTGACTTAACTCTCCTTGTGTTCTCGTATAGTCTAACATTGGATTGTTGTAATATTTAAATACAATTCAGCTGTTATTATTGACTGATATAGTTTCCTTCTTGTTCTTTGTCTGTTTAGATCAAGGGTCGCCAAACTTCTTTGATCGTCGACCCCTTCAAGAGTTTGTTGATTTTTTATCGACCCCCTCTATTTTACTATTACGTAATTATAGTAGAACAAGCAAAAAAGACGCTTATGTGAGTTGTTAGATTATTTATTTTATAGATACTCAACTGTTCAACATAGAGAAGTTTAGTTCGTGAACGAATAACTAATATGTATGTTGATGAATTTTAGAACATTAACGCTCACATGTAAGTCGATGCGCAAAACTGAGACTTGAATCGAATACGTTTAAGTATAAGTAAGTAAGCAACCGCGCACGTGCTGCAATGATGTATTATATTTTTGTATCGACCTCTAATCGACCCCTGAGCCCTAATCGACCACCTCGCCTACCCCTGGGGGTCGATATCGACCACTTTGGTGATCACTGATTTAGATTTAGTACGGTGGGCTTAGTATGGAAATAATATTTTTGCCATCAGTAAGTAGTGATCTGATTTTTGTCTAGTTATTACACAGTCTATTATAGACTTTGGTTGCATTGAGGGCCGTTCCCACGTAACTAGGTGAATGTCTTTATTCTGGAAATCAGTATTTAAAAGTTGTAATCTATTGTCTTCACATAATTCTATCACTCGTCCTCCTGAGTCATTATCAACCCTTTCTCCGTATCATCTTCCTCCAACCTTCATCACTTATTCGAGGGCTCACCCTTGCATTAAAGTCTTCGGCTAATATCATTTGTTGTGGATTTTTTATTTCTTCTAATAATCCTGTTAAGTCTCGATAAAAAACATTTTTTGTATTTTGATCGGAATCGTCAGTTGGCCCATATTTTCCAATTACATACAACTGTTTCGTATCCATATAAGGATGTAGTTAATGTCATTATTCTTTCTGAGATATTCATAAAGTTGGTAATATACTATTTTAGATGTCGATGTCGTCTAATTAAGATAGATATTCTGGCATTGCTTCTTTACGATTTATCTACACCTGACCAAAAACTGATGTATTCACCCATTTCTTCGCTTGCTTGGCCTTTCTTTTTAGTTTCAGAAAGAAACGCAATGTCAATTTGAAGTTTCCCCAATTCCTTTATGACTTCTACATATTTATTGTTTATGCTTTGGACATTCCAAGAGCCAATTTGCATCGTCCTTTTTCTCGCAATACGTTATTGTAATTTATTTCCATCCAGATTCAGAGGCTTACACATGGTTCTAAGAGCTAAATATTCATTATTTTTCTACAGGAGTTAGGGAGCTGACTCAATCTTAATCCCTAACTTGGAGGACTAGTTTTTTTCTGTTGGGGTGTACTGCCTTAGCTAAATAGTTCCGGTTTTAAAGCGCCGAAAATTCGCCTTTCGCCCTTTTCCGTTTGCTATACCTTACTGGCATCTCTTGCCCTGTCGGTACCCAGTGATCACGCCAATTAAATGTTTTCGTGGACGTCGAAATAGGATTTTCTGGCAGAGCTGACTTGGTAATCCAAGCATGCCTTACAGCAAAAACAGTGAGCATTCTAGGATTTAGTAGATGCGCCCCTAGAGCACTTTACCAGATTTCGATTGTTTTAGATTTTAATAATAAACCAATGATAATAAAACGTCTCCACAGTTTTTGACAAATTTCGAGGTCTTCGAGTGTTTCTAGGATGAAGAAGATTTCCTTGAGGATTTATCATTATATTATTAATCTTCATACTAAAAAACGTAATAATCCTTGCTTCTGAAAACTGTATAAATGCGTTCTGAAAATAAGTTTACAATAAAAATTCTATGGTTTTAGTGTTCTGAGACCATCTGAAAATCGTTAAATAAATTGTAATTATGGAAAGAAATGCACATACTGAAGGTTACTGAAACCATGCAGGTTTAATTTCTGTATGTTTTCAAATTTAGTATTTTTTAATTAAATTTTTGCAAATACATTTCAAAAATAAACATCAGAAATAAGTTAATCTGTAAACTTTAATTTGTTATAAATTGTTTGTGTGCCACAAAATCGGAAACCAATAAAATTGGCGAAACAAAATTGACGGTTCAGGAACTGCAATTTTGAACAATAACACGTTAAATAACCTTGATTTAAATGCACAGACCGTGTAGGCATTATCATTGTTTGAATATAATTGAGTAAAGGAACATTAATCTCATCTGTTTAATTGATGATATAAATTATTATTCCAGTTTTGTTTAAACCTGCAAATGCAGAGTGATACGGTCTACAAGGACCGTTCTTATTAATTAAACAGAAAATTCTTTAATTAAAATTAAATGTTTAAGTTACTTTATTTTAGAAAAGCACTTCGTTTTTTTAATATCCTCTTTGAATTTGAATATTTCATGGTTAACCATTTTTAACGACGTAGAAATTTTGTTTATAAAAGTTTTAATAAACCTAAAGAACAAAAGTCGATCTAAAAATAGCAGTCGGTGGGTTGAGATCTTACCCCTTATTTGGAAAAGATTAATTAATTCACAAGGAATATGAAACTAGTTTCGAAAAATTAAAGAAAAACTTGTCGAATTGCCATTTGAGCCTACGCCACCTACGATGGTACCCAACTTACATTCACATAAAGGTAATAACACGTTGTCGCAAACTCAGAAGTGTTACTGATAAAACTATTATTTCAGAATTCTCTGTTAATTTTGAAACGGGTTTTAATAAATTAAAATAATAGTCTGCTGTTTAAACAAGTAATGAACGAATTACTGGTAATAATCTACGATAAAATTAGCTGAATTTAAGATGTGCCTGGAAAATAAATTTGGATTAATTTGGCTTTAAGTTTAAAATTTCATCAAATAATCTGAGAAATGAGGCATTAAGCAGAACTAGTTGAGACTGTTGAGACTCTAAAACTAAGACTTTAACTTAAGAATTTTTGTAATCAAAACGAAAAATAGAAAGAAACCACCGAAACTAAATTGAAAAAGAAAAAATTGAAATCAATTTGAAAAATTTCAGATAATGACTGAAATACATAGTACCTAAAAATATTTTAAAGAGTTAACAAACATATTCGCATTGATTTCCCCTTGGTTTTTAATTTAAAAGGGATTACAAAGTTTTAATTATTTGTTCGTTTGTAAAAATCTAATTGAAAGCGTTAGCACGTACGAATTTATTGAGAAAATCCTTTTCCCAGTTTGTATAATGAGCAGTCAGACTCGCGACAAGGTCACTTTGTGGTGTCCATTTCTACGCCCATGTTCGTCATTGTTGATATGTATGTTCTGTATATATGTATGTATTATAACGTACATACATTGTTGTTAAGGTGAAAAACGATTCGGTTTGCTTCTCACGTGTTCGCTGCTCGTTCGGAATTTGCGCATTTGCTTTGCAATGTAATTAATGCAAATGCTCTGCTTTGTGTAGGAGACAAGTGAACTTTTTTTTGTGCGTTGAATTATTCATCTTCTCCTGATATTTTCTGCAAAGAATGCAATGGCAAGTGTTGCTAGTTGCCATCACAGCAGTTTAACATCATTTTAAAACGTTCTTTGTGCCGGGAGCGGTCATGCTAAGTTGAACACTGATGTAATGTCAACAGATTTTTATCTAAATTAATGGCAAAAGTTTTAGTTTTTTCCGTTTGCATAATAACGGTTTTACTTATTTACGTTTTGTTTAAAGACCTTTACCTTACTTAACATTAACTTTCAGGTCACTCACTGATTAATCTATTGCCACTTGTATTGTTCAGTTCAGTTTCAGACTGGAGTGGCACTAAAAACCCAAAATCCCTAGCTCAAAATCAGAATTTTAAATATCCACTTCCTGAAACCCTTAGGTTGTTGACTGAAAAATTTATATGAAAATTTTGAGAAAAAACCATGAATAACTTGCGAAATGATGCTTCAGAATTCTGAATTTGTCAAAAATGTACTTTCAGCGTCAGCTGGAAATTAACACAAAAATATTCAGGGAAAACGGGATGTTCTTTAGATAGAAAGTTCAGGAAGGAAAGCTTTTCTTCTCTTCCAGGATATCTCTTTTATTTGTGTGAAAGTTGTAATTTTAAAAATTAGCAGGAGCTGCAGCTTTAAAATCTTCAAAAACTGAGAGTATCAAAGTAACTAAAAATAGGAGAAATCTTCCGAAATGAAGTATGCAGGAAGGAAACTTAACTTTTGAAAAGCTTTCTTGTTTCAATTGTTAACTTAAAGGTTAGTTTGAAGGTACAAATCTTTCAATTTTCTAATCGTTTAGGAAGTTCAGCATAAAATCCAGGACTTTTCAGGCCAAAACCATAAAAAGAAACGAATTTAAAAAGAGGTTTCAGGTTAAAATATTATTTGAAAAATTGGAAAATTCAGGCCAATGCCTCCTATTATTGATATATTTATTTAAAAAACCCTTTAAATAATTTTAGAAACTGGCAAAGCTCTTCAAGAGTTGGTTCAATAAAACCTATGCTTTTTCAGCATGAATTTTCTTAGGTTCTCTGAAAAACAGGTTAGTAGTAAAACAAGTAACTTCTTAGTTACAAAAATTATTAATATGTTTATCTGAAAACGAGTTTAAACGATTTTCTGACATTTCATAACTCTTCAGTGGTTTCCTTATACATAATTTTAAACTTTCAGGCCTATATATTCGTTAGATACCTGAAAAACTGGAAACATTCAGGTGATTCTTTAGGAGTAAACTGATTACTTTCTTAGTTAATAAGTTAATAAAAAGTATGGATATTTTTATTTAGCAAATGATTTTTGGAATTACGTATATTTTCGAACATAGGTTGAGTTTTTCAGATCGATTATTCCAAGGTTACCCGAAGAAATAGGGAAATTTAGGCAACTTTTCTGGTGTAAAACGATCAATTTTTTGGTTAAAGCAAATTACTAATATTTTAATTTAAATAACCGGGTTCGGAGTTTAACAAATTTCCTGAGCTTCTTTAAACACAGGTTACGCTTTTTCAGGCTGAAAAGAATACCCAATTACAGTCGATTATTAAACTGTAATATTGTTTAAATTTTAGTTGCCGAAAATTGTGCTTAAGCAATTATTGAAAAGTTCAAAGCTTTTCAGATATTTCCTCAAACAGCGGGTGAGCCTTTTCAGGCTGCAGATTCTTAGATTACCTGAAAATATAGGAAATTTCCAACGACTTCTTTAGGAACAAAATGATAGAATATTTTATTTAATTTCAATTTAATTTTTTTGTAAGTTTTTCGTGAGTTTTTTTTTAATAGTTATAATTCTGTATCTTAACATTTTTCAGGATAATATGTAGCCCTCAACTAGTAGGCCCTCCTGTCACCAGTCCGACACTGATTCGATTTTTATTGACTAATTTGTTAATTAATATTAGTAGACCTTCATTTGAGATTTTAAAAACGACGAAGAAGTTCATATTTTCACAACAATTAAAATTTAATTAAAATGTTTCGGACTTGAAATTTGAAAATTATGTGAATGTAACTTTTCATAGGCGAAACATTACCTGAGTTTCCTTATACGTAATCCTTAATTTTCAGGCCATGCTCAGCTTACTATAAAATACGGAACTTTTAGTGGAGGAGTAAATTGATTACATTTTTAGTTAATAAAAACTTGGAAGTTTCAAAAGTTTCCTCCAACATAGGTGAACAGTTTCAAATCGAATGTTCCGAACGTAACTGGAAAAATGGGTAAATTCAGGCGATTTTTCAGTAGCACAACGATTAATTCCATGTTTAAAACAAACTATTAACATTTCAATTTAAAAATCGAGTTTAAAGAGGTTTTGGAAGTCTCAGGATTTTCCTCAAACATATGTAGGTTGAGCTTTTCCAAGTTGAATGTTCCTAGGCTTCCTGAAAGAATAGGTTATCATAGCTGATTTTTCAGGAATAAAATGACCCATTTCTTAGTCAACGAAGATTATTGATATTTTCATTGAAAAACGAGTTCTAACAGTTATTGAAAAGTTAAAAGTTTTTCAGGAGCTTTTTCAAACATAGGTTGAGTGTGTTAAGCCTGAAAATTCTTAGGTTACCCGATTTCATTATGAACAAAACGATGTAATTTTTATAGTTTAAAGTTTGCATTTCCTGAAATACGAAGATTCTCAGGAGATTGCTTCTGTACGTTAAACATTTTCAGGTTGACTGAAAATTGGCGTTTAAATTAAAGATTTTTGTTGTTTAGAAGAAATTCATTTAAGACTTTCAGAACGACGAAGTCAGATGTCTTCAAAAAAGCTCATATTTTACAACAATCGAATTTCAATTTATTGCTTTGGGGCTGAACTTTGAAAATGATCCGTAATTAAATTTTTATAATCAGAAGTTTAGGCCATCTTTTTAAAAGTAATTTTGAATATCAATTTCGGGACTTGTGTGTTAATCAGTCAATTTGTAAATCAATCTTTCCGTTCTCCTTTAAATTCTTGTCACTCCTAAGAATAGTTCAGAATATTTCCATTCTATGTTAAGTGCAAGCAAACTGTTTTCAATCTGGAATTCCGCACGCCACATTTTTCAATATTTATAGCTTTTAAACGCTACTTTAAAACTAATTTTAAACATCTGACAAAGTCAAGGAAATAAACATTAAAAATAGTTCAGTAAAAGCGTAGCTGTGAAAGTCTCGTGTATTTCTGTTTTAGTTCCCGTTTTAATATGAACTTGTTACACCGAAATACAAGGTTAGAATTTAATTCAGGTTTTTCTCGTTCTAGATATAAAATGTTCATTAAACGTATCTTTTACAAACTTAATATCTGGTATAATATAATATACTGTACATGAATATGTATCATATTTAACATTATGTTTTTATATTGGTTTTACGGTTTTGTATGTTGCAACTAACGTTATTATTAAAATCAGGAAGAAAAGATTCAGGAAATATAACAGTTCTGGTATTAAGAAATCATTTTCTTGTTTATTAACTGTTGTTAAATTAATTCTTGTTTAGATAAACTGTAAGTGACAGGTTCACACTCTTAACTTAAAAATTTTTATGAAGGCTTTAACCTCTGTATTGTTTTGTTCATTCATATTATTTGTACAACTTTATTCATTCGTATTTCGTGGCTAATTAAAAAAGTGTAAAATGCTATTTCTCACGGTCAGGGTTTTTGAAACAATGCCTTTAATTACATGCAAATATGAATATTAATTATATGAGATAAACAGCTTCATGTTTTTGGAGTACGCTTTTGTACGATTATTTGAAGATGTTGCACTTTAAGCGTTAGGTAATTTAAAAACAATTAGATTTGAATGATAAATGAAGACTTAATGTGGGAGAAACTGACTGATTTGTTTGTTTAAATGAAGACTTCATTTACGTTTGTTTCCACATTTTATTTTTCTGAACTTCTTTAAACACCTAATTACTTGGTTTGAAAAATATTAAATAGTTGTTCTTCTGTGTAAATTAAATAAAAAACGAATCTTGTCGACTTATGTAACGCTCTGTTATATATTTGTGACAAACTTATTTCAGTCTAAAAACGTTCAGTTAAAAGAAACTAAATAAACGATTATTCTTATCTATTTCTTCTAGAAGTAGAATGCCTTTATAATTACTGAAATATGTATTACCAAATCGTTGGTTTCTTATTTGCTTTTTACAAAAGTAAATTCTTAGTATTGACTGCATTTCTCAACTTGGGTGTTCCCAGTTTGGTTAGTCTAAAAATGCAGGATTGTTACGTAACTAAGGTGGAACGCGAATCGTCTTGCATAAAGGTTAAGTCGTATACAATAAAGATAATTTCAGTATATGAAGTTCTGCGGATTTCCAGTATACAATTTGCATAAATAATCCTCGTGACAGTTTAACATAGTTTAAGTGAATGGTAAATATCAACCGAAGTTTCGAGATGACACACAGACTTGGAAAGTTTTATTGCTCAAATTCAGCACGGTGAAATTATTATTTGATTTAAAACACATAACCGTATGCTTTCGTGAGTTTTATCACGTTTTATATTAAGACACATCGGTTTTGTGGTCAATAAGAATATTAAAACGAAAGTACTTTCAGATTCTTTAGAGTACGAGGGATTTGATATTTCACGATTTGTGGTGATTTATTTGTTCGACTTTTGTTATGTTCAGGGCTTTTAATAGACGGTACTGATACTTTCCATATTGTTTATGTTAGATTTCAACGGCGGGGCGAGTGGTTGTAAATATTTGAGTTTTCTGTTCGTGGGTTAGCGTTATTTTTAGTATTTTATTCTGTATTTATAACAGAAAAATGCATGGCTCAGTTTCTAACTAGGACAGATAATAGTTGTTTAGACTGGAAATATATTCACATTCAGCACATTCTTTGGTACAAAAAAACAGCATCTATCATTCGAAATTTTAAAATTATGGAAAGTTTAACATTTGTTCAGGTAGTAACAGGAGGAGAAGTTTCTAATTTCAGAATCTTTCAGAATTTTTAGCTTAAAATCTAGCAGCTAATTTCGCTAGAGGGTTTCCAGCTAAAAATATTACCGGATAATTATAAAATCCAGGTACTTTCAGATGTAACGATTAACTTCCTAGCTAAGAAAAATCTTAGAAAATTTCAAAGTTCCTTGGGAGTCTTCTCAACAAAACCTGAGCTTTTTATTCTTAGGTTGCCTGAAAAACAGAGAAATTTAGTAGTAAAACAATTAATTTTTTAGTTAGAAAAATTACGGATATTTATTTAAAAACGGATTTAAATGATTTTCTGAAATTTCAAAACTCTTCAGGGGTATCTGTAAACACAATCTGAAATTTTCAGATCGAATATTCTCAGGCTACGAGAAAAACTAACAGGTGATTTTTTAAGAGTAAATCGATTACCTTCTTTGTTAATAAAAATTATTGCTATTTTTATTTAAGTTTCTTAACTCTACTACGAGCTTCCTCGAACATACGTTGAGTTGTTAACCGAATATTCGTAGGTTGCCTGAAAAAAAAAGGAAATTCTGGACAGGACTGTAGGAGTTTTTAGGTGAATTAAAATGATTTCCTATTAAATTCTTTAACCTGAAACAGAAAATGTCATTGATCAAAGACAAATTTAACCAGCCACTACCGTCCTCATTTGTCAGTCATAATTAGAGCACCAAATGCGAGAAAGATGTAGAAGTCTAACAAAGGCATTAATGTGGAAAGTTGTTCAAATTTAATAACACTCTAAGTTCCTACTTTAAGAACCCAAAAGTTCATTAAAAACCTGTGAATAAATATAAAGTTTCACTAACCTTGGATATGTTTTACCGAGATCATATTTCTTAAAAGCTTCTAGGTTTTCTGTTAGCGTAACAAATTCCCTGAATGGCCTAGGATTCGCATTCCATATAAAACGAGGAAGTATTACAATAAAATCACAGGATGCTAGTTTATATAAATTAAATAACAATTACTGCTGTTAAAAAACAGACGAAATTAATTGGGCAATATATGCATGCACATGCGAATGATCTATGGTGCAGTAATTTTGAATGATTTAGTGAGGAATTCGGCTTGTCGAAACAGGAAATTCGTGCTGGTTACCAATTTGACGTAGATAACAAGTGTCAGTCACTTTATACAAAGGGAGCTTAAAATTTTGTTGCCTTTCTAATCGATTTCAAATAGTTTTAGGCACTTATATTAGCCGAGATTTGAAATTGTTTTTGAATTATCTAATTTGGGATTTTGTGAGTCTAAAAGATAAATTTTGGCTGATTCTAGGAAGATAATGTTATATAAATGTGAATGCAAATTTAGAGGCTTAAAATTAGTACAAAGTGTATTTTTTGGTTATTGATTGGAATGAAAGCTCAACTTTTTGACGTTTCGAATATATTGATACATCTCCAATAGATTTTAAACAGCTACAATATTTTTGTTATGCCACATTATTAATAGGTAATTATGTTTTAACACTTATGTAATGCATACAACCCTTATTATAATAAGATGTATTTAACTGATCGTTAAATTTGAAATAAATGAAGAAAAAATGTGAAATCCACGAATAATGCCAATTCAAACAATAAATTTAAATACAAAAAAAATGAAGAAAAAGTATGAAAGTCACGAATAATGAAAGAATTGATCTTGACTAATCATGTATTAATCAGAGTTTTAAAACATCTGAAAAAAACGTGTATTTAAAAGTTATTTATTTAATTTTATGCCATTTGTTAGAACGCGGAAAATTAATTAGTCCAACAAAATATATTTAGTTTTAATCCTTTTAAGGCATCAACACTGTTTAGGAAATGTACAAATGATAAAGCAGATATCCCTTTTAAAGCGTACCGAATCAAATGGTGTGCAATTACCTTGTCGGCTTTCAACGTGAATGAAACATATATGGAGTAGGGAAAATGCACGAGTTATAAATAATATTTGTGTATACATATGCTCTAAACAGGACTGGCAGACCCATGGCTTCAAATCTTTTTACAGTCTTTCCATTTCACTCAGTCTTTAGTCCCCTCTTGCCACTCCTCCACACCAAAAACTAGCAGGCCCTCTTTCAGTGCTGTCAGCCACTTTTTTCTCGGTCTGTCTTTTCGTTTCTTTACTCCCATTCTAGCAGTTAGTTAGTACCTTCTTTGAGGGTCTGGTGTCAGGCATCCTTGAGACATGTCCCAGCCACCTTAACCTCTGTACTTTTTCTGCATAATTTCTTGGTTTGTTCTTCTAAATTCTGCGTTTGTCTGTATTCCTCGGAATATTTTGCGCAGATGCTCGTATGCTTGATTATATCAAACTGTTTGATTGTTTGTATCTGGCTCGAAGGACCAAAATGTTTGATGTTTAAATAGTACAAAGTGTTTGATTGGTGGACCACAATGGTTGCTTGGTTTGTTAAAATATACATAAATGAAACTTGTTTCAGCAGATGTGAGTTTATTACTGACGGTACCAACTAAAAACTTGTGAGCTATGAGTGGGTGATGGAGTTACCTTCTTAGTTGAATGGAGGGGTAGCCTACACTGCTAGTTGCTTATTGAGTGTTTCACGTCGATATAGTACTGTCGGTCTTATTAAGTAGGTATTGTTTTGTATATTCTTAGTTTTGCCGTTCGGGATAAATGTTTTGCTATCCTCCTGTCTATTTCCGCCTCTTCTTCACAATTGTTTGACAACATCACTACTAGATATTCAAATTTTGTTACCTTCTGAAGTCGTACTCCTTGTTATTTATTTAGTGGTGTCATCCTGATTTTGTTTGTTTCTTGTCTGGGTACTGTTTTCATTTCCGTATATTTCGATTCTTCTTCACTTATCATTAGGCCGTATTTTGCCATCAGCACTATATCGTCGCCATAAGCTATACATTGTTGTTTGTTGTTACAGATTAGCCCATTTCTTCGAATGTCTAGAGTTCAATTAAACAGGGGGGGTCCCCTTATCTTAGTCTTCTCGTCCCTTCAAAATCATTAGAAAGGTCCCCTTCCATAGCCACTGCCTATCTTCCGTAAGGTCAATTTGATTAAATTTATTAATTTTTCGGAGACTTATAAATTCCTTAAGGCTATGTAAATTTTTCCATTATTGCGGCATGTGAAGGTCAAGATTCTGTTCATATGCATTGTTTCATTACGAACACCTGGTCTGCTGTTAATCGTCCTCTTCTAAAACCTTCCTGGTATTCTTCTCTTCCTGTATTGAATGTAATCTATTTCTTATTATTGTTGCTAATACCTTGTAAGTTACATTTTGAAATGCTATCCCTTGATAATTATCGAACTTTGTCTTCTCTCCTTTTTTATATCGATTTTAAGAGTATATCACATACAAAATTACATTTAGATATCTTAAAATATAAGTAAAAAATAGCGGTGGCCCATGTTTTATTGGCACCCAGTATAGGACATAGTATTGCTGTAGTCCAGGTATTGGGTATTTCCTCCTCTTGCCATGTTGTGTTATTTTTTCTGGAGGTTTGCTCCTCCTTCTTTCAGAATTTCCGCAGGGATCCCATTTTCCCCAGGGCTTTTACTGTTTTTTAGGTTTCTGATTATTCTCATTATTTCCACTTCATGTGGTTCTTCTATTGTTATTGTCTGTATTTGGACTTCATCTTCTTCCTTTTCTTGGCCCTCTGTTTCTTGGTTTTGTCCATATAAAAGCTCTTGAAAGTACTGCTCCCACCTTTTTAGTTTTGCTTCCCTGTCCCCAATTAATAGGCTCTCTTCAGTTTTGCAGTATTTTATTGTTCTTGTTGCTGCTTCTTGGTAAAAATTCCTGATTTATTTATGGATGTTTTTTGTCAATTCTCCCCCATGTATTCTCTCTCCTTCTTCTGGCACATTTATTTTGCTGTTCTGCTCACCTAAACGAAATTATTCCCAGTTTCTAAAGTATTTTCTTTTAACATTTTTATTCTTGTCTCATTTCTGTGTTTTATTTTTTTGTACAATCCTCAATTAAACCGCACAGCCTCATTATTTCTTTTTTGTGTGTTTCTAGCCATTTTACAGAAACTTCTTTTATGGTTTGTTCACATCCTACCCGTTTCACTTGAATATCTTATTTTTGTGGGTTGCACTATAATTTTGTTGTTAGTTCTTCTATATAAAGTATGTCGTAACTGTTATATCTTGCAATTCGTCCACATCACACTTCTTCCATCTTCTTCCGTTTCGTATCTTTCTCTGGGAATTTGTTCATTTATTTTTGGTATCACTAATGGTCAGGATTTGTGCCTGTCTCTCTGTATGATTGAACGTCTTTTATTTTCCTTATATGTTTATTTTCTATGGTCACCTAATCTATTTGGTTCCCTGTCTTGCCACCAGGAGATATTCAAGTTATTGTTGTAATCTTTGTTCTAGATGTTTGCTTTTCCCTTCAGTCCTCCCTATATATTTGTTCTTTTCTTACTGGGGCATTTCGATACCCCATCATAATTTTCATGTGGTATTTCGGTATTTCTCACATGTCCTGCTTCTTCGTAAAATTTGTCTTTAACCTTGGTATCTTTTTCTTCGTTTGGAGTATGTACAACATTTCATATACTTAATTTCCTGTATCTCCCTCTTATTCTCATTAAACGTATTCTCCCCGTAATTTCTTCAAAATCAAGAACCAGGTTCTTGTATTTTTCATTAACTAAGATATAACCTACTCCATTCATCATTCCGTTGTTGAAAATTGTGTAGTTGCCAATGCTGAAGATTCCAGTGTCTGCTAATTTAGTTTCTAGCACAACCATCAGATTCAGATTGTACTTTTTTAAATTTTTAAAAATTTGTTTTTGCGTCTGTTTCGTAACGTTCTTCTAAGGTTCCTCGTACCTAACCTGAATATATTCCGATCCTTTATCTTTACCGGGCCGTTATCAGTTTTCCGTCTGTCTACCTCCTTTCTTTCTAACATTTCTTTGTTTGCATTTAATTTCCATTCTATTCCGTCTTTTATTATTTTGCTGTGTAACATTTTGGACTCGTTTACCATTGGTTCTTTCTTCTTGTACTCTCTTTCTGTGTTTCTGCATATTTCTTGTTTGTCGATTAGGTCATTGCTAATGTATACGTTTTCCCCCTTAAGGTTTTATAATTTTGCCTTATTTGATATGTTTTATTTATCCTTGCTACTTTTTAGCTCATTCAAACACGTTGTCTCGTCCAGTTTATATTATTGCTTGAACCTCCAGCTTTCCCATTTATTCTTTAAGTTTTTCCTTATTTTCTGCATCAATTTGCAATCAATTCTTTATAACGTTACTTATCTTCTTTTATTTCTCTGGCCTTTCCACTTTCTTCCGTACATTATATAATTATTTTTAAATTTGTTTATGCTCGCCCCTCATCTCCTGGTAGGTACGCCTTCTTTAAAACTGCATTTTCCTTCCTTAACGATTTTACTTCTTCTAGGTACTCTATTTGCTAATCGTTTCACTTCCTTTGTCAGTGTTTGTATAGATTTTTGTTGGTTCAGCGTTGCTAATATTTGATATAATTTTAGAGCTCTCTGTACTTTTTTATCGGTGTTCGTCCTATTCTGTTTGATTTCGCAAACATTTCTTTTCTTTCCATTTGTATACATTTGACATGTAGTATTTAGCATTTCATGAAGTAATCCTTTTTATGGAACTGAGATTGTCTTTTTGAAATAAAAATTATGTAAATGTTCTAAACTGTGCTTTGTAAAAAGCTGTATGATTTTTTTATTTTGTTTTGTAAATATTGTTTTGTCTCACTTGTGTACCTATACTTCATTACATTGTTTACAATATATTTAATAGATAGCGTTAATCTGTTTTTCTTTATCTAAATTTCAGGTTTTTATCTTTATTGATATTATTTGCAAATTTAATTGGTAATATTTTGATAAATAACTAAAAATTAATATTCAATAAACAAATAATTAGTTATAAAAATTAGTTTTACCGCTTAAAATGTTTAGAACAGTATATCAGAGTTGTTCTTCCAAATCGAATTTTTTTATGTTTTGCTTAACAAATTCTGTACCTTTCTCAATTTAATAGTCATTGGTTAATATCACAGGTTTAATTAATTCGGTACTTGCCTGTTTAGACATTAACATTTTAATTACTGCATCAATGAATTTATGCAGAAAAACTTCAATTAATTTGCTTAATAAATCTGAATGTCCTAGATTTTTTAAAAGAACGTAGTGCAGTTTAATATCAACCTGAATATTGCTGCATAGATGCATCAAGTACTTTCAAATTCACGAACACTTGCAATATAGTATTTCCAAATTTCGGAAAAACAGGTTTAACTTTTAACTTTGTAAAAAAAATGTACAGACCGCAGTGCTATAAAAATTCAGTTCATAGAGGATGGCGGTTTAAAGATTTATTTTGAAACGTTTGCTTAGTAAATTACGCCAACTTGTTTATTTTCAAATTTAGTTTATAAAATTAGTATTAGGTCTTAGATAGCTTGTTTATGTATAATTTTTCTAAACGGTTGCTGTTGTATCTTAGCAACTTTAAAACTATGAAAACTCCATTTTTGCAATAATTCCCGAAACATGTACCTACGAACGTCTTACTTAATTTATTTTTTCAATTTACATTGATTAAAAGATGAATTTAGTTTTTTGTATAGTGACAGTGACAGGGTGTCTCGTGTGACGAAGGGTGGTGGTAGGTAAATTCAGTAGGGGAATAATTAGTTCAGCTAGCGCCCCATAGCAGATTTATGTTGATTGACCAATGTACTATATTATACCAAACAGCGTTCAGATTTTTTCTTTAATACATAGAAATATCTAATTGTAATATTGTTTGGTTAAAAATTATCGCTATTAAGTATATAATACTTATTACTTGCTTGGCCGAAGAGGAGGAGGTTCATCTTCATACCAATTTAACTAGTTTGGTTTTAATCGTTTATTACTAACATTTCACAGTAAATGATTGATTTAATCATGTTTAGGTGTTGCATAAACAACAATTTTCAGAAAATGAGATCATTTTTTATAGTATTGCCGCAGTTTAGTTACGAATCACTGGTTTCCTATTTTCAAACGCTTGCCACTTCCTGAATGTAGTTTTTGGCTTTAAATGATATACATATTATAAAAGAATTCTTTATATTAGAAATGCGCTGTCGGTATTAATATTATCACTAATTCTCTAAGATTGCTTGTTAATAGACCAGAAGAAATATGAATTAAATTGTCTTAAATTTTATATCCTAATACCTTCGTTTTACAATTGAAACACGATAAATGTATTATTTATTATTAAAAGTGTGTATTTCCAATTGCACCTCAACTACGTGTTTCTTGAACTTAAGTGCAAATTCGCTTATTTATGGTTTTTCGTTTCAAACGTAACTTGACGGAAATGTTGTAATTTAGAGAAATTCCATTTTGAAAAAATAGCAACACTTCAAATACACAAGCAAAGAAATAACACAATATAACGGTAAATTTTCGCTTGGGCACTCGTATGAATGTTAAGTTTCGGTAGTAACATTTCCGCTTCTGCATGTTTAATGCACCGCAGCTTCAGTTTCTCGGTTTTGTTTAAAAATTGTCAGGTTGCATGTCCAATGAAAGTAATTTTCTTTTTCGGTACAGTTTTACGTCTACTTGCTTTAGGTTGCTATGGAAGGTACCGTTACGGTCTTTCACTTTTAAAAATAGATAAAGCGCCAAATACATTTTAAAGGTCATAACCGTTGTTGAGATAAAACAGGTAGATCTAAATTTTATTTTGTTTATTGCTTTGAATAGTTGAATATTTATGGTATGTTAGTATTATAAAAAGTAAATTTCGAGAATGTTTTATGCCAGGGAATTTTTGGTGCCTGTTGCATTTTTATGTATGTTAATTGTTAATGCATTCTGTTTATCTTTTTTGACATGTTCAAGGTGACAGTTTGAGAGAAAGTCACCTACGATTTTGTTTAATGATTTCCTGCACTACCAAAGATAAAATAACCCATTTTTAGTTATTTTGTAAAGGTGTCCTTTCACTTCTTAATTATTCAAGTGTATTATTTAATAGGAAACCTTTCAGTTTATACAAGTTTCGATTCTCAAGAAAATTATTATTCACGATCCATGTAAAGAAGTTGCTTCTCAAGTTTATTACAATACGAAATAATTTGCGTCATTGGCAGTATACAGGGGGCCCACTTATCAACACCAAATTTCAGTTGCAATTTTAACTTGCAATACTATGCATATTTTTAAAGAAATCTGAAAAACTTTAGATTTCTAGAATTAATGAAAATATTATTCATTTTCGTCAACCGTTTTATTTTCGCAAATCGGCTATAATTTTTGATTTGGAAACATTCATCCTAAAAGTGCTCAACCTAGGTTTGCAGAAAGCCCTGAATTTTCCAAAACTTCTTTACACTAGGTTTTTATATTAAAATATTCATAATTTGTCTTAACCAAGACCAAGATACTTAATCGTTTTACTCAACTGCAATTCCGCATTTTTTCAGAAAGTCTAAAAGCATTCAGCCCGAAAAACCCTAGTCTATATTTAATTAAACTTTTGAAAACCTCTGAACTTTCAAATATTTATGGTTTAAATTCGCTTTTTAATGAAAATATGAATAATTTTCGGCTACTAAGAACTAAATCGTTTTACTCCTAAAACATCACGTGATTTTTTTTTAGGTAGTTTAAGAATCTTTAAACTGAAAAACCGCAACCTGTGTTTGAGGAAACTCATGAAATTTCCAGAACTTCTTGAAACTCGGTTTTTAATTAAATATTAATAATTTGTCTTAACCTAGAAATTAATCGGTTTCATCCTGAAAAACCGATTGCAATTTTCAGTAAATTTGAAAAAGCTCAGTCTATATTCAAGGAAAACCTGAAATTGCCAAGACCTATTTAAACTCTGTTTTTAAATCAAAGTATTAACAACAATTTGTCTTAACCAAGAAATTAATCATTTTACTCCAATTACTACAATTCCGTATTTTTCAGAAAGCATTCAGTCCGGAAACGCTTGGCTTCTGCTTGAGCTCTTTAAATTGTCAAAACTTCTTTAAACTAGGTTTTAAATTAAAATATTAATCACTTGTCTTAACCAAGAAATGTATGGTTTTATTTCTGAAGGAGCGACGGCAGTTTCCTATTTTTACACTCGGTTTTGTTGTTAAAATATTAATAAATTGTCTTAACCAAGAAATTATACGTTTCCTCCTGAAAAATAGGCTGCAATTCCCTCTTTTTTTCAGAAACTCTAAAAACATTCAGCTTGAAGAAGGTCAGTCTATGTTTCAGGAAGATCCTGAAATTATCAAGACTTTTTAAAAATCGGTTTTTAAATTAAAATATTAATAATTAGTCTTAACCAAGAAATTAATCTTTTCCTCCTGAAAAACTGGCTGCAATTCCTATTTTTTCAGAAAGCCTAAAAATATTAAGCTTGAAAAAGGATCAGCAGCCTATGTTGGAGGAAAGTCCTGAAATTGTTAAGAGTTCTTTAAACTCGGTTTTAATATTAATAATTTGCCTTAATGAAGTTTAGTCCTGAAAAATTAAATGCAATTCCGTATCTTTTCAGAAAGTCTATAAGCATTCAGCCCGAAAAATCTCAACCTTCTTTAAACTTTCTTTTTAAATTAAAATAATAATTTTTCTTAACCACGGAATTAATCCTAAAAGAAAACTCCTGAATTTGCCTATTTTTTTAGGAAGCCTAAGAACATTCAGCCTGAAAATGCTTAGCCTATGCTTGAAGAAAATTCTGAAATTTCCAAAACTTCTTGAAACTTTGAACTTTGAAAAATTAACCGAATTGGTCTTTGGTTTTTTTGGGGTAACCTAAGAATATTCTACCTGAAAACTTTTTGATTTTGTTAAGAAAACTCCTAAAGGGTTTTGAAAGTTTATAAAATTGTTTAAACTGATTTTTAAATAAAAACATCGATAATTTTGTTTTTGCTCGAAATTAAATGCTACATCTGAAAGCATTTTTCTAAATTTTCCAATTTTTCATAATATTTGAACTTGAAAAGCATTCCCTAATTTTTATTATTTTTTTGTTTTCAGTCAATCTAAAGCCACGTAATCTGAAAAATGCCGAATTTTAGCGAAACTTTCTGAACGATTCTGAAATTAGAAGATTAATATCTTCAAAATTCCATCTAAAAAGTAAAGCTTCCTTCCTGAAAATTATATTTCAGAAGTTTTCTCTGATTTTTAGTTAGTTTGAATATTTTGTGAAGATCTTAAAGCCGCAGCTCCTGCCGTTCCTTAAAAGTAGACGTACAACCTTCACAGCAAATCAAACAAAAAATCCTGGGAAAAAGCAAAGTTTCCTTCCTGAAAATTCAACCTAAAGAAGAAGATCTAGTTTTTCTGTAGGGTCAATAGTTTACTTTGAATATGTTTATGTTTACTTTCTGTCAATGTTTTAAATTAAATTTTTGATACTTTCAGAATTCTGATGTTTCATTTCACAAGTTTAGAAAATTGATTTAGTTTTTCTTCTGAAAATTTTCACCTGAAACTAGTTATGAATCTTTAAGTTAATAATCAACACGCTTCAGAAGATTAATTTTTATTTTTTGTTTTTGATTGAGATTGCATAGAGGAAAGCTTGAAACGCCAAGAAAACTGAAGCCTGAATTATAATTCAAAATTCAATATACTGAAACCTTGTTTATCAGCAATAGTTTAGTTATGTAAGATAACTGGGTTAAAAGTTTTGCTGAAATGCTTACATTGGAAGAACAATTTCAGCTTGTTCCTAACTTGCTGAAACCTTCTAAAATCCCAATATTTAAATATCAAATCAAACGAAAGGTAAAACGGTTATAAATATAATTTTGTAGCCAATGCAATACTTTTCATGAAGGTAACTTGACTTCCTGAGGTTTCTTCAGCTGAAACTTCAGACCCTGAAACGAAGTTAAAAATAAACAACATTTTACCGAATACCCATCCCTTTGTCATATTTTTCATCTCTGCTTAGGTAAAATATATAACATATGCTCGCTAAGATACAAGAAACTTTTGTTCGTAGTTTTAATTTTAGGTATATTACCTGAAAATGTCTGCATTTGAACTACTTCTTCCATTCCTTGGATTATTATGTAGATGATAGAATAGTAAAAGATATAACCGTATCTGTTTAAGGTCTCCGAACGAGCATTTCTAGTTTCATTCGTGCTGATTTAAGCCAGATGACATTTGCATTATTGTAACAATGCAGAAATCTAGCGCTTTTGGATTGCCACATTTTGTAATGTAAAGTCGTGAAAGTTGATAGTGGCCATAACTAGAAGTTTGCAGCTGCACTTGTTGGTGTAAATAAAACAACCTACGATTTAATTTTAAACGAACTTTGTAAATATGCTGTTAACTAAACTAAAGCAACTATAAAATGAATTAACTTTGGTTAGTTAGTCGTGTTTTAGGTTGTAAATAAATTGAGTTCCCGAATATTAATGCAATTTAAGTTTTCATATAACTATTTAATAAAGTTTTCCTTGGCTACGTTTATCTTTAAATTTAGACAATAAAGAAAATGTAAAGCAAAGTAAAGTATTTTGCTCTGTATTGAAATGAATATTTTTTCAATTAATAAAAAGTGCATATCGCTGTTAAAAAGCAAGTTTAAGAGAAACTAAGAAATTAAAATTCGTTGTTTAATCTTTTTTAACGATTTACAATTGCCTTGAAAAGTTCTCAGTTTTATAATTAACTAACCATAAAATGTTGGTTTTGTAGTTGTTATCTGAAAACGTTTGTTACTTACGTCAGCTACAACCATTTACATTTCTAATTTATAAATGAAGCTGATATGTTGTAATTTAAATATTTAGTTAGTTTTGTAGAACGCATTTTAAAATTTACACCTTGTTGAGCTATTTTTGCAAAGTGCTAATGTGATTTACGTAGAAAACTATAAATAATTTGGTTATTTGCGCTTTCTCGTTAATCCTGATTTTTTTATTTAAATAACAATCGTTAAATGACATACAAATAGTTAACTCAAACAAAACGTATGTTGTAAGCTATTAGTATCCCTAAAAACTATTAAATAAATTACTTTTATTTGATTAACCTAGTTTTTCGTGAATTTTTGTGAAGCAATCTTTTTCTAATTTAATTTTTGAACGCAGATGAATTCCTAAAAAACCTAAAGTAATTTTATTATAATTTCTGAATTTCCATCAGTTCTGTTCTTTGTTTTTAAAGGACTCGTATATAGGTTAACCTTTCCACAAATTTTGTAAGAATATCTTTATTAATTTAGACAAAACCAGGGGAGTGGTTTGTTTGATGCTTTTACGTTTCAGAGAATTCGTACAATTTTCCCAAGATTTTTAAGAGAGCACAAAAGTCCAAGAAAAAAATAAATTTAAATCGATATTTTACGGGTAATTTTTACAGTAGCGTGATTAATATTTACGGATTGATTAGTTGAAAGTTTCTTAAAAACCATGCTTTATGTTTAAAAAAAATTAAACCTCCTTCATTAATTTCAGCAATCTCTTCGGTTAATTAATTCTATTCTTTTTGGCTAGTTTTTCACACCAGCGTCCTTTATCATCCATAAAGGTTTTTTCCGCGACTGGCGAGGATTAAAAATAAGTAGACTTTTTTCCAAATTCCCAGTTCTTAAACAGCCACACGGCCAGTTACATAAGCATTTAATCATTTATGTATAAGAAATTCAAAGGTTTACCTAACTGGAAACAGAAATTAACCACAAATCTCTTTATTTACTTTTCCAGTGGCTTACATAATTTTAAGTGTCCTGTACGTGACGGCATTCATTATCACTTTCTCATAAAATACTTGGCTTTAGTTTGGAAAACAAATTAGTAAATACGGTTTACCTTCATCGGTGTGATTATATTTATACAATAGAGCTAAATTCACGTGAAAACCAATATTGAATGTGTGTTTCTTCTCTTAGGAATAATAAAGCACATAGAAGGTCGAGACTTCTTACATCAGTTGTTGTTATAATCTACCTGCAGCTTTGGTTACACACTGACTGCTAATATGTTTAATGATATTAAAACGTAAGCAAACAATGAGGCGACTTTATTAAGGGGAACATAATAACGCCTGTTTTCTCATTGTTAGCTCTTTAAAATTATTAATTTCTCATCGTATACGGAGTAAATAATTTATGTTTGTTTCGTAGCTAATGCCAAAGTGAATAAATACAAGGTGATTCACAATGAAATACAAATATTTTGGGGGCTGATTCAAGTCCGATGAGCGAGCTGTCTACTGATTGAGTGTTGGTGTATCCTTTCTTGTTAAATAGGACAAAGTCCCATCATCATTTAGTAGTTCTGGACACTAATTTTTCTACGAAACTGGTCTTAATTTTTAAGGGTATCATCCAGCCATCCTAGTTATCAGTCTTACGACCCCTTTGTAGTTACTTTCCTCTATTCCAAGCTTTTCTTTTCAGTCCGGCGTTGTTTCTACTGTCAGAGTCTTCTATGGTCTGCTTTATATATTATAGACTGGGACGCCCCGGATATTTTTGCTTTATCTAATTTCTAATTACCTTACGATAGCGATATACGATAGTTCGTAACCAGACTTATGAATGGTTCTATATTCTTCATATTTGTGTGCTATCTTTTTCTTAAGTATTGCTACGCTGCTACTTTTTCTTATTCACGAACATCTCTCTTTTCATACATTTGTTGTAATAGAATGAATAGTTCGTTCTTTGTGTCTCGGTTAAGGTAATTAATAATTTCACTCTGTATGTTGCTTGCGGCTGGGGGTTTACATTTGTCAGCTCTTTCTTTTGAATTTATTTTTCTCCCATTATTGGTTTTCTATCTTCTATATTTATGTCGTTCATTTTTGGAAGTCTATTGAGGAGTTAGACAAGGCGACTCCGTTTAATATAGTTCTTGACAATATAATGAGAAAGACCATGTTGATGGATCACGAAATATCTTAAAAAACTCACATCCATGCCTTGCTTACACCGAAGATGTGGTATTCCTTAGCAGAACAAGAGAAGAACTAAAAACTTTGCAATTTTCAGAAGAAAGCAGGGAAGGTCGGGTTAGAAATAAATCCCGATAAGTCGCTTTATATGATACTGGGAAATGAGCAAGAACCAGTATATAGAGATCAAACAAGATGAGTAGTTATAAGACAATAAAACTAAAAGTAGTTAATAAAGAACGAAAAAAAAAAAAACGAATATTAACAGGATCTAAAAGTTTAGGGGTTTTTAGAGGGGTATTTAACAACAAAGATTTCAAGAAAAACAAAATTCAAAGAATGTAGAACGATAATTCGACCCACACTAACCTTCGTAAGTGAAGCATGGGTTACAACATTGGAAAGATAGAAAGGAGAGAAAAGTGCTGTGTAGAATCTTCGGAGGGGTCTGTGTAAACGGGTTTTGGAGACGTAGGACTAACAAAGACCTAGAAGAGTGTTATAAAGCTGCATCGATAGGTACCCTAGTGAAACGGAACAACAAGGTGGTTAGGACACGTGGTGAGGATTCATGACAGTCACCCGGTCTTTGATGGGATAGTGTAAAATTGTATCTGAGTAAGTATAATATAAAGGAATGGGAAAAGAAAACGAGGAATCAGAAAGACTGGAGGAAAATAGTAGAAAGTTTAAGCTACAGACCATCTGGTCTGCAGTGCTGAATAGAACGTTCGTTGAATTTCACTCGGTATGTTGTCTATGCCTGGGGCCTTACCATTTGTTAGATCTTTTACTGCTGTTTCGAATTCCTCTCTCATTATTGGTTTTCTATCTTCTATATTTTTGTCGTTTATTGTACTATTTTCATCATCGTAAAGTTCTTGAATATATTTTATCCATCGATCAGCTGTGTCGCTGTCTTCTGATAGGACCTTCCCATTTTTATTCTGTGACGTCGATGTTTTTCCGTGAACATATATTTTTTCTTGTATGCCTTGTCACTTTTTCCGTCTCTTATGTCCTTCGGTATTTCTTCACAGTTCTCTTTAATATATCTTGCCTTATCGTTTCTGGCTATTTTTTTCTTTGTTTCTTAGCTCCCTGTATTTTTGTCTCGAGTTTTTATATATTCTACTTTATTTTATTAACTCTATCGTTTCACTTGTAACCCATGGGTGCCCATGGCTTTCAGGCTGAAGTTTTCGTTGTTTCAATTATTACATTCTTAATTACTATTGTTATCCCATTTTAAATTGTTTCCCCGCGCTTTTTGGCTTCATTTTATTCTGATTTTTTCCTTTAACTTTTCAGTCTCATT
The DNA here is from genome assembly GCA_963082815.1 of Melanotus villosus. Classification (NCBI taxonomy): domain Eukaryota; kingdom Metazoa; phylum Arthropoda; class Insecta; order Coleoptera; family Elateridae; genus Melanotus; species Melanotus villosus. The sequence goes on from OY720423.1 coordinate 14,927,515, forward strand.
TGCTTGGTTTCTAAATCTTTGCTTTATGAGTAGGTATGTACATAGTTTGTTTGATATTGTCGTATATCACCTGGCATTTTCCAAGTTTATCACCTTCTAGCATGGTGTTAGAAGATTGTGTTTGCTACAATTAATTTGTGTTGTTCGCAGAATTCTGCTAGGCGTTACTCTATGGAGTTCCTTCTTTCTAGGCCATATCTACCCACTATGTTACTTTCTGTCCCTTCTTCGATTATGGCGTTTCATTCCCCCATAACTATGAGATTTTCGTCTCTTTTTACTTCTTGGATTAGTTGATCTAAAGCTTTGCTTTATGAGTATGTAGTCTATTTGATATTGTTGTAACTACGAGTATATTACCTGGCATTTTCCAAGTTTATCAATTTCTTGTGTTTGCTACAATTAATTTGTGGTGTTCTCAGAATTTTGATAGGCATTTCTCTCTGGGTTCCTGTTAACTAGGCCGTATCTACCCAGAGATGTTCGTCTTCATTTATTTCTTGGATTAGTTGTTCTATTTTTCCGTCGTCCTTTATTTCCAACTTGAGGTTTTCGAGTTTACCCATTTGAAGTAAGGCAACATTCCAATATGCTATTCTTGCTACACCTTTATTACTTACGCCTTCTCGAGTTGTCCCCTCTAGAAAATCCGAACGGGGGACTATTTTACCTCCGGGTAAGCTGATTTTCTTGGGAAGTGTATATATTCGATACTGTAACTTCCCACTGTCTGCTTGTGTAGTACTTTAATTGTGAGTAACGTACTAGCATTTCCTCCAGCACATATTTTTCGTTTGGTTATACCGCCAGCAGTCGGTCGCCAGAGCTTCGTTAGTGAAGAACAAGGCGCACCGCGTGCAGGTAAGGTTGGCATTTGAGTGGTGATACACACACGTTTCACACTCCTTTTTAAGGGGTTATCGCCCCCTAAAATATTTATATTGCATTTGTATTCCACCTTGTATATGCCTATTAAGTCAAAAATATACTTGCTTGTTTTTCTTGTGGCACTCCCACGTTATAAACATTATTTACTACTATTTGTATCTATTATGCAAGCACAAATATAAAGGCATTATTATTAAAAAAATCATGTGCTTAGAATGTTTCGAATTTAAGTTTTAGATCAAACATATTAATTATGGTTCGTTCTGAAAATGGAATGTTTTATTTTCATTCACGATAAGTAAACTATTTTCATCACATAAGTGATTTTTGTTGTCCTTATTATTGTTATAAGTTATAACAATATATATATTTTTTGTAAAGAATTTTATTCAAATATACCTATGCCAAACGAAAAATACCCGAATCTGATTTATAGGTAAAAGATTTTTTAGTTTTGCTAATTATTTAAGAATGTTTGTGTAAGAAGGCGTGAAATTAAATTTCGTACTAGCTTGCTGGTGTATTCTTTCCATAGAAAACCGCTTTGTTACGTCATATCAGCTTAAATCGATTTTTGCATAAATTCAGTTTCAGCTCTTGAGATGTTTCAGGTAAAAACCAGTTACACATAAATTTCAGTTTTGCAAATACAATTCTTATGCTTTTATTCAAACCTTTTCAAGCATAAAATAGAGCAAATATATTATTACGATAAATATTTATATACCTCGTATTTTATTATCCTTGAGGCTGTGATTAATCAATAATTTTTCTTGAATCTTCGCTATTACGTAATAGCAAAAAACAGGTTTTGAAATCTGGGAGAAAGGTGTTTTTTTTTAAATTAGTTAAGGCTCATCGAATTTTATGGTTAGTTTTAAAGCATCGCTTTGTAAGGTAAAATCTGTTTTTTACAAAAATAGAGTGAACATGATTTACTGTACAAATAACAAAATGGTAATATGTAATATAATAAATTGAAATTATTGTCCAGATAAGACCCCAATTTTTACTGATTTTTTTAATGATTATTGGTTCTTTGAATGTGCCTATTTACTGTTAGTTGTTACATAAATATAAAAAAAAACATTTTGATGTAACACTCGGGAAAGTTTATTTTGGGCATTCACTGGAATATTAGGTAATTTTTTACGACGACCAAAACGTTCTAAAATTAGTATTTGAATATGTTTTTTTTTAAAATTTAATTAATAAAATTGTTTTTTTATTTGACGAGTGTTTGATAAGTTTTCTTTTGTTACAGTTAAAGCCAAACTCATGGAAGTCAGACTCTCATCTCAATGCCAAACAGGTTAACAGGTAAAGACATTATGTTTATAAGAGAAGTTTTTAGAGCTGAACGGTTTGGGTCGCTGAACAAATCTGCACCGAACTGATGGGTTAATTGCCCATTTTTTCAAGCTGCCGTGGTAACAGTTACATGGTCGTGGACTGCTGTAATTGCTGAACAAAGCATTGCATGTGTTTTGAATGAACGAGTTTCACTTTTGTATTTCCGGAGAAATACACCGTCCGTAACTGTGGCCTTATAAAAAACAACAGGAAGATTAGAAACGCTTTTTTAAAATGACATTAACGAACTTTAGATTTTAAAAGTCAACTAACTCTAAAACAATTACGATCTGCTTTCATTTGTGCTTCTAAACGGTTTTATCCTAATTGTTTTTGTAACGTTTGTTCTTCTTTGTTGTAGGTACGAAATAAATCCGAAGGGTTCCAAAAATGGCTCAGTTTTATCTTCGCAACCCATGTCGAAGTCTAAATCTTCGGATTGGACGGAAGCCGAATTGGAAGTTCCAGAAAAAGATGAAGCGATCCATTTAAAAAATCCCCAATTGAGTTTTATTTTTAGCGACAATACAACTCCCACGCCACCTCCCCGTAAACATAAAAAGAGTATACGAGAAAAATTAGAAACCGTCGCTAAAAATAGCATTCAAGTTTTGCAATCGAAAAAATCAGAGGAATCGAAGAAACTCGAAAACGAATCGAAGAAACCTTGCGAAGAGCCACTTTGCGTTAAGAAAATAGTACAGCATGGATGCCCTTATTGTAATAATCTTGACCGTTGTCACCACAAGAACGAGAAGGATGCTACGAAAAACAATCAAAAGCGAGTAGATAAGGAAGCGAAGCGCAAGAAGAATTTGTCGGTCGTTTCTTTACCGAACTATAGCGAATTGAAGTTCAGCATTGCTAATGCTGAAGGCAGTAATTTGAAATACATCGATTCGTCCGTAAGCAATTCTGCCAATTCGCTCCCAGGTGAGGTGAAAAAATCTACTAATGGAACGACAGGAAAATTAGAGAATTACATGACTCGTTGTAGAAGTTTCGGTTCGCTTTTGAATAACAAACTGAAAACATCTAAGGAACCTGCTGATATAGAAAGCGACGATTCATTCGGCGGTTTGGAAGATTGGGATTTAGGAATTTTGGAACATTACAATCCAAAGGATGCAAGCTTGCCTCGTCCTAGGAAATCTAGGAATGACGTAGATGTGGTTTCAGATATCGAAAAGCTTATAGTTCCAGAAGAAGATTTCGAAGTTGTTCCTCCTGTACGACCGGTAAGACGATCCGAATCGTTGATCAAGAAAATGAACAAAGAGGCCGCAGAAGCCGCAATTAAACGATCAACGGAAGCTTTAGATAAAATGCCATGCGACATCGATAAGGAAACACCATTAAGCTTCACTCCTCCACCATCTCCTCAATCTAGAACAGAGGAAGATAGCGTTCCCTTAATTCCAGTAAGCAAAATGCCTACTCAGGATGACAATGGGAAGGTGGAACATTCCAGTTTAATGAGAATACTGCAAGAATTTAGCAATAAGGATGGGCAAAAGCGAAACGGAGAAGAACCTGGAAAGCTTGAACAATCAGCGGAAGAGAAAACGATTAATAAAGTACAAGAACAGAAAATGCGTGTGGCTCCCTGCGCTTCTGCGTACTTAAACAAAAGAACCGTTTCAAATGCAACAGCGGACTTCATAAATGCCGAAAAAGAAAGTGTTAGTTGAAGTACCACACTTGTCCAAGTTAGGTAATGCAGGTCTTCAACACAAAATGAACCTGAGCTATACAAATGGGCACGGCCTACTCCGTCTCCTGTTAAATCATAGTGATGTCATGTGCAGTATTTACGCAGCCCACGTAATTACATTGTAGGAGCCATACAGAAAGTGGGTTTGATATTTAACTTTGTGTAATTTATTTGTAAAGTTTGTTAATTCCAAATGTAATTTTGTATCTTTGTTAAGGTGCAAGGTAATAGTTTTTTTGGTTTTTATGCCTACTTGTTAGTGATTGTAATATTTATAGATCAATATAAATTGTATAGAATAAGTTGTGGGAGTTAGAAATGACATAGCTGTAAATAAAACATTTATTTTCGGTAAAACCACTAATTTTTAATGATGGGTGTTGAGTACGAGGCGGAATAGCGGGTCACTGTCCTGTTATTGTTATTAATATTATTTGGATGGTCAGTACTGAAATCATATTGCTGACACACTTTCAACAGATATGGAAGTTACGTGGCGTTTAATTGTTTGCAAGCTTGATTTAACGAATTTTTATAGCTTGTTGAAAATAGATTTTATTGCGTAGCCGAACGCTAACAATCGAATAACTACAATTAATAAAGACAAATCTATCGAATTAAATTTATGGGTAAAAAATTTTAATTAAATTGGAGAAGTCAAAATCAGTCAAACTAACGCGAGAAACGCTAAACGAACAACAGATAGATTAGTGGGTTTTCATGTTCAGTAATTTTATTTTAAAAAATTTATGGAGTGCCCATTAAACTCGAATAGTTTCTACCAAGCCTCATATGTCGAACGAGAAGGGTTAAAACACACAAATTCATTTATGAAATTCAACTCAAAAGTGTCAAGTCAAAAACCGGGTTACGGTTGGGATGGTTTGAGCAGACAGGAAATAACAGGGTAGAATGGACCCCGAACAAAATTTGTTTTGCTGGGCACTCCCTTCAGTATTACCAAACGATATGTTACAAAAATAAAGTTAAAAATAGTGGAACATTAACTTAATAGCAAAAGCTCCATCTAACTAAAGAATTATATAGGAAAAAATGGTGTAAAACAAGCAATTCATTCTTCCTTGATGAATTTAAACGATTGAGATGTCTGGTTAAAACATAAATATCCAATGCATACAAAATATATCTCACTAATATTGAAAACAATATTCAACAATCTCCTAGTGACTTATGGAAATTTCTAAGTAATAAGCCAGGTACATCTAGAATTCCTGGAAAATTAATAGACTGCGATCAAGAATATGATGATCCACATGATATCTTTAATGCATTTGCTCAAATGTTTTCTAAGGTTTACACTCCTAACAGTGTTTTAAATTTAGATAACGTCTATAGTCATTGTTTACCTTTTACTATTCTACGGGTAAACGAAGACGACCTTACTAAAATAATGTCCTCTCTCTTTCTCTAATAAAATTACTGCTGGTGATGTTTTAATTCCCAGTTTCTTCATACGAGATTGTAGATTTGTGTTAGCTAAACCACTTGCTACACTTATCAATTTATCCTTAAAGTGTTCTATCTTTCCAGAAAAATGGAAGATAGCACGCATTTGCCCAGTTTTCAAAAAAGGTGATAGATATAGATCTAACTTGTGCAATTACAGACCAATTTCAATTCTATGCAATTTCTCTAAAGTTTTTGAAAGGGTTCTGTATTCTTCAATATTCACCTAACCAACATGGTTCTATGAGCGGTCGTTCTACTGTAACAAATCTGTCTACCACAACTCAGTACTTAGCCGAAGTAATGGACAAACGCGGACAAGTTGATGTAATCTATACAGATTTTAGCCGTGCATTTGATACCATAAATCAGACCATTTTACTACACAAGCTTCAAAGGTTTGGACTGTCACCTAACACCCTGAAACTTATGTCATCTTACTTAGATAATAGAATAAAGTATGTAAGCTACAATGGATTCAACTCAATGGAATTTATATCAATCTCAGGGGTGTCCCAAGGATCAAACCTTGGCCCCTTGTTGCTTCTTCTATTCATAAATGACCTAATTACATCGCTATCCTGCTCTGTTTTGGCGTTTGCCGATGATCTCAAAATTTACTCATCAATTTCCTCTAAACAAGATAGCGAGCATCTTCAGCGTAATCTTAATATGATAGCGCATTGATGTGATGGTAATATGTTAAAACTAAATGTCGATAAGTGCTACTCTATTTCTTTTTCTCGTAACATAACACCCATTGTATCTTCATATACTCTGCTCCATCAGGTACTTAAAATTAGCTCTGAAGTTAAAGATCTTGGTGTTATATTTGATACTAAACTATCATTTTCTCAGCATATTAATTATGTTGCCAATAGCGCATCAAAAAATCTGGGATTTATAATGAGATCTGCAAAGTACTTCATGAATACTGAGCTGCTGAAAACATTATATTATTCACTCGTTCTTAGCAAGCTAGAATATGCTTCTATTGTTTGGTATCCAATTTTTTTTAAAATACTTATCTTTCAAATTGGATGACACTTATCCAGCTGTTGGAACTGATCAAGAAAGTTTATTAACACGTCACAACATGGTTTCCTTACAATGCAGAAGAGACATTAACTGTTAAGCTAAATTTTTAGTGAAATTAATTCGGGACCTGATTGACTGTCCTTATCTGCTGTCGAAGATTAAATTTAGAGTACCACGTTTAGCTGCTCGTCATGGCATATCTTTTGATCTACCTACAGCTCGAACGAATCTGATGTTGCGAGCACCAGTTAGTGTGATGTGCCTGACTGCTGATCGCCTTATTGACGATATATTTTTTTAAACATTATACGAGTATATGTTCACATTGCGATGCGCCGGACCTGATCATATTATTGATGTTATTAATTTTCTTTCTTTTACACATTATATATGTACAAATTATTCTTTATTGTATATGATTTTTCTCTTTTAGTTACTAAGCATACATTTATTTTGTAATCTTATGTGTTATCCTATAATTGGGTAATCTTACCTGTTGGATAATAAAATAAAATAAATAAAAAATAAAAAAAAAATCTACCGCCTTCGCTTCGCATAAGACGGCCTCCCGAAGTCCCCACCGTTCTGGCACATATTCAGCTTTAGTTTTGCTTCTTATTCACTAATTTTCTATCTGTGAATCGAATTCCTAGTATTGCTGTTTCCATCTTCCTTTATGTTACATTCGACTTCTCGATGTTAGTTTTTGTGAGAACCCAGGTTTCAGATGCGTACGTAAGTACGGTTAAGATTTATTGGTTTAAAACTTTCGTTGTTTGGTTCTGTGTAAATAGGCTCTTAAATACGTCCCTTAGCTGCCAAAGCAAGTTGGATTTGTCTGTTCACATCTGCCGATTGTGTTGTTTCGTTCAGTGTGAGTTTTTGTCCTAAGTACATATATGTATTCCGATTTTAATTCTATACGTGTATCTTTGAATTGTATATGCCTTCGGTTTCAGGAGGTTCATGTTTAAGCCTATGTTTTGGGTTGTTGTTCTTAGGTCTGTTACCATAACTTCCAGTTCGTCCATGTTCTTTGGAAAGCTGCACGATATCATTAGCAAATCTTAAGTTTGTAAGGTGTTTGTTGTTTATACTTGTACCTTTGTTTTGCTAATGAACAAGTTTGTAAAACGCTTATGGGAAAGGGGATTTGCCTGTCTTACGCCTCTTTCTGTCTTAATAGGTTTTGTGTTTTCAAATAGTTTAAAAGTAGCACTGGTATTGCTGTATTATCACGTACAAAAGTAATGACACGCCTAAGATTTGTTATTGTATGATAAACAGCCTTGCAGCAGTCGATGAGTAACTTGGGCATAACCATAAGACCTTGTAGGTAGGATTAACAAGTTAGAATAAGGAAGTTACTCATGGGCTGCTGCAAGGCTGTTTATCATACAATAACAAATCTTAGACGTGTCATTACTTTTGCACATGTCTGATATGGATTGAATAACTATATCGGTAGTTGAGCCTGCTTCTTTTTAAAGAATTTGTTGTTGTCAAATGCCTCCTCGAAATCTATGGAGGCCATATAAAGAGGCTGGTTATATTCAGACGACTTTTCCATTACTTGTCTTATGGTGTGTATATTATGATATACCATGCTGTATCCCTCTTGGAAACCTGCCTGATCTAGGGTTTAGAAGGCGTCGAGTTTGATTGTTGTTCTGTTGGTTATGATACGGGTAAACAATTTGCATATATGGGAGATTAGTAATATGGGCGTGTAATTTCTAAGGTCTCTATTAACTATTTTTTTTGAAAATCAAGAAGTCCGATGCGCTCTGGCAGGCGTTTGGAACCCGTCTTTGTTCATTGCATGTATTGCAGACCTTTACTATACTCGTATGATTGATTAACTAGCTTCCTCCTGTTTTGATGATTTCAATAATAATGTCGTCTGGTCCAGGCGCTTTATTATTAGCCATTTGTCGTAACGCTTGTTCTACCTCCATTTTGGTTATTTCTGGTATCTCTTCTGTGTAATACCTGGTTAGGGGCGGAGATGATTGCGGTTCTTTTGTAGTGGTTCTGTACAACTTTTCGTAGATTTACATATTTACATTTTTAATTAAATGAAAGCTTACCTTAGAAAACGACAAGCAGTCAAACAAATAAACACTAACAAACTATAATCTTTGGTTTTTCTCTGTTCGCTGTTGTCGTCTGAATTGCACCACAATTGGCCAAATAATGAATTATAAGCACTTCCAGTGTATTTCGTAAAGAAAGGATAGGAAGAGAGTAAGTATAAACACATTGAAATTTCGAGAAAGATGCTGACTTTGCAACCTTCAACAAATTATAACACGTAGGTAGGTACATTCAACGTTAATAATATTAAAGAAAAAAACAATCCTCATTCGGTGCATAGTTAATATTGATTTTGAGTAGATCATAAACCTTTACAGCAGCGTGGGCCTTGGACAAATGCCCCAATTGCCCATTGATTAAAGCGGTCCTCGATCTCTTAGTGCTGCCAGAGATAAACCATGTTATATACTTTTCGACAATTGTCGAAAGGTATATGGGTTGACTGAATTCAGGCGTCAAAGATTAAAGTAACTGTTTATATGTTGTTAGCAAGGAATTTGATGTATTTCTCTTCTGATCTTCGAATGTTTCCCATAAAGCATTATTCCCAAATGTTTTATTGTTAATATTTTTTATATCTAATGTGTTACCATAACTACGTATAATGAAATAATGAATGTAATTTCTTGGTTATTGGTCCATTAAGTCTTATAAGCTTATAATAACTAGTTATTTGTTTATTGGAAAACTGGAACCATACATTCGAATGAAACTACAAAATTCCTGACGTTTCGCATATATCAATCTATTAAGAAAAGCCTTTAAACTGTTACTACCTTTTTATTATTATGTTAGGTGATAGGTGATTATACCAAATAGAGAGTTTCAAAACGAAACATAGTGTACACTGTTGCTCTCCATTTAAACATATAAAAATGGTAATGGTATCAATGGATAGAGAAAAACAGTGCCCATAAGATGCAGCCAAAACTATCTTGTAAATATTATTCTTAACTAAAAGTATTATAACAATCACAATTTAGAAAAGTAGGTATAGCCATGACTTCTCAGATTTTCACATTTTCATCCATTGTTCTTACGCCATGTTTTCCCATTACCTCTTCCAAGTTTTCGTTTTCATTTTCTACCTTAATATTTAAGTCGTCCATAATAATTAAAATAGTGCATTTTGCAACTTTCCTTAGTATTGTAGGCAGTACATTATTAAAAGCACCCTTCTCGTAAGGTGGCGACTTCTGGGGGCATAACATTGTACATGCTATAGTCATGTTTACTTCATTTTGAAGTCCGACAGATATAATTCTGATAAATCTGATATTGCATTATTCCATTCTATGATACTTCTCTTTGCTTCTTTATTTAGTGTTATGCCTCCTCCTGATGATCTTGTTTTGGGCTCAGCTTTTCCGGAATATAGTAACACACTGTTAACTGAAGTTTTACTCTTTGACCAACCCAACCGATTTCACTTAATCCTAATATGTTTATTTAAAATTATTCATTTAACTTAATATTTGGGGCAATTTAGTTGATTCCGTCATTTTATGTACATTCTATGCTCAGAATTTAAATGTTAAATTGTTTTTGTTTATAAAGTTTTGCTTCGTATCGATTTTATTGATAGTTTTAAAGTTAGTATGTTATCAGCACTATGCACCCTGCCAATTGTGTTAGTTCTTGTTGATATGTAGGATTTAGGGAAAACTAAAGAGAGCCGTTTATACAACAACTTCTTTATTTAAATTCAATTACATGTATTTTATATATTATTTAAAACAGCTTTCCACGTCTTACGTCTGCCGTCATTCGTACTTCGCGCCCACCACTCACTTTTTACTGCCGACCGCCCCCGCTATCCCGCGGAATCCCTCTCCAGTACATTGACCATCTGACACAATTCCCACAGATATGTGGTATTTATCAGATGTTCTGGTGTTGTATTGTCTTTGCTTCGTCTTTCTTCTTCCTGTTGCGCCTCAATTCCTTTAATAGGGTTTGAGTAAATATGTGTATCCTTTGTAGGGTTCGTTGTGGGTTTAGTTCCTGGTGTGGCTTCTGCGCATAACCCATATTTTATGGTTAGTCGCAGGAAGCAGGAGCTTTCTTGAGTTAATTGGTCTACTGACAAGGATTCTCCGTTCCCTTGTAGTTTAGTTGTATTTTTTCATATATTGTATTAATAATTTTCTTTCATTTTGCCATTTTTTTTGTGTAGTCTTCAATCCAAATCTTTTCAGTTTTCTTATGTTCATGAAGACGTCGCTTTATATTGGTGAGATCATCGAAATTAGTGTTGGTCTCATCTTAGTTGCTTGCTACACGCCAATACGTTTTATAAAACTTATAAATATCTCTACTTAATTTTAAATTTGTTTCTATTTTGGTTAAAGGAGCCATTACTTTGTTTTTTAAATTTTCAATTTCGTACTTCTCGTTCTCTTTATTCTTCAAGCCATATCATATTAGATTGTTCTTCTTTCCGTCCTGTTGAGGTGTATATATTCTTTTTTCTTGGCCTGTTATATAGTATATTTCAATTCTATTTTTGTTTTATTGCAGTTTGTTAATTTTTGTTGCACATTTATCCGGTTTTGTGTTTAATTCTGTATATGTTTCAACCTAACTGAAAGTTGTACAGTGAGTTTTTTAGTGTATGGATTCCCAATCTTGCCTCCCCTGTATTACTATATGCAGAGGAGCAAGGTCCAGGAGAGTCCCCATAGCAGCAGTGAGTGTTGTTCTCATTGGACCTGTAATACCAAAATAGGCAAGCCTTTCTATCTTGCTTAGTCTTAGTTTGGTGGATTATTGCTTGACCTTGGGCCACAACACCAATGTCTTATACATAATAGCTGCTCTGACTACTCTGGTGTATAGCCAATGCACCATTCCTGGTTTGAGACTCCTTCGGATTTTCGGATAATTCTACTAATATGTTGGTTCAAGGTTAGTTTGGAGTCCAGGTATGATTCCTAGATACTTTACCTCTCCTGACAAAGCAGTTTCTTTGCCGCAAAGAAGTAAAGGTCCCAGACCCTCTAGGTTACATGGTTACTTAAGACTAATTTTTTATTTCGTACTTTTTTTTATTTATTTCAATTTTAATAATCAATAAAATACATACGATAAGGGTTGCATGACCATCGTTAATAAAAATGAATTAATATATCCGAATAGTTTCATTCTAATTTATGGTTCAAATTTCCCAATCAATAAATAGTTACTTCTAATAAAATTATCCCAACACTTGGGTGAATAAAGCACTTTCGAGATTCTAGGCAAGAGCTTTGCATACGAACTAGATTAGAATCTTATGAAGGTACAAAGCACGGAAGACTAAATTTACACGAAAATCATAAGTGCATTTTCTGACGTATAATAAGTGGTTGAACTAACTAAAGTATGTATTATGTGAGCTCACTCCTTTGTGGCGACTAAATAACCAAATGTAAATTTACATTGCGAGCTTTCATGTGAATTATGATAGAATTTTGTCCACTGGGATGGAGAAAATCGAATGCTATAACCAGTGTTTACTGTTTACCTATACAATGTTTCAGTTCAAGAATACAGGGGACGTTTTATATAACGTAATATTTCCGGATGAACAAAAATGAAAACACCTTCTGGGTGAAGTAGGAATATCGTTTTGCATGGGTGAGAATATAAGATTGTGAAAAACGGAACCTTTATCCATAAAGTGCTGATAAAAAGCTGTAAAAAGGCAATTAGTTTAAAACCTAACTGACACTCTATTTTAGTATTACAGCACAAAGATCTTTTCATTAGAATAAAAATTAATTATCCATAAGTTCTTTAATGTTACGAAAAGCACTAAAGGAATATAGTGGAACTTTTGTGTAAAGATGCAGCTCGTTTTGTTTTCTTTCAGCGTAAAAGCAGTAGTGACATACAAAAACACATAATGTAACATGAATTGCTCAAGCGCAATAACCCAAGTGTATATGCTTTTTGTCGCAGAATGCAAGTCGCGTAAACGATAAAATTCCCTTATGCTTCCTTAAATATTCCAACCCAAACCATGCTTGTTAATATTTTTAAAGAAGAATTTTCGAGTGTAATATTGACGTTATATATTCTTACCTAATATCATCGATGACTCGTTTTTAATATTTACATTTAAATCAAACTGAATAGTTAAGATGAATTAGAAGTTCTAAAGTTAATGGTTAATATTTTACCCAGAAAGTAACCTAAAATCACTTAAAACTAGCAACAACCTTTAGTGAAATGTCATACGTAAAACCTTCAGGTCTAATTAAAAATTAATTAAAATAAAAATTAATATTTTTGGTTTGGCATTTCGTATAATAAAGTAAGACATTATTCCCCAATTAATGTTTATTAAATCTTAAATCTCCGTGTTCGTTTCGCTTTGCACTGAGATGACGGTCATCATAATGACAAATACGACACGAAAGTATGCTGGATTAGAGATATTAAAGTAAAAGGTCGCATAGTAGAAACATGACATGGCATTTTCTGACTCTGAAAAGTTTACAGTACCAGACCTCAACTAATGAAATTGTTGGAGATGTGGCACACGTAGATAAAATATATCTCGTTTTGCTTTATGGAAATTTTTAATGTAAAATTAGGACATATCCCGAACGTTTTAAGTTTATAATACATTCGGTGAATCTGCACGTTTGATATAATCTAATAAACGATTAATATTTATAAAAGTGGAGAGAAAACATCGAAATCAATACGTTAATAAATCCCCGTCAACTCCACATATTTATTATAAGAAATGAAAATGAGTTACAAATATGTTTCCCTCGAAACTACAAATAATATAATTGGCCAACTTCAGGAACCAAAATATTGTTAGAAAATGTTTTGCAAATTAAATAAATACCAGATTTTAAACTTTACCTATTATAAAAAAATAAATATTTTCTAAGTGCAATTTACTCAAAAAATTAGCACCATTAACCAATCAAATATTATTAGAAGTCCAAAAGTTTAACATAATTGCGGATTAATTTCAAATCAAGCAGAACTTTTTTTAAAGATGGTACAAATTGCAGTGCACAAACCAACGTGAACGCTGGAGTTGCTCTATTTTTGAGCTTTCAACCGTTTTGGCACTTATTAATAGTGCCGTATCATCCGCATAGCAGAGGATGTGTGTATCCTCTAGCAGGTCTGTAGTTACCACCCTATAAAAGTAGACATTCCACAAAAGGGGTCCTAGAATGGAGCCTTGCGGCACCCCGCAAGTTACGTCATATAGATTCTCCTTTTTGGAGACCAATTTCCTGTTACTTAAGTAGCTACATATTAATCTAGTTATGTCTTCGCTAATCCCTCTTCCTCTGAGCTCTGCCACTACAGGTTCCCACCTTGCACTATTAAAGGCGTTGTTGATATCTATGGTGATGAGGATTTAGAACTTTCTATTTGTATATGCCTTGCTTTTTATTTCGTCGATCTTATTTTTTATGTATAACATGGGGTCTATGGTAGATTTTCCGGCCCTGAAACCGTATATCGGGAACCTACAATTAGCCAATTTATCGGGGCCTAAAGATTAAGATGCCTAGGGCATGTAGAAAGACTGCCAAGGAAAAGGGCAACAAAACTGGTCATCAAGAAATCTATTAGAACCCCGAAGAAAAGTAAGAGCAAGAACAAGGTGGCTACAACAAGTGATAAATAAAAAGGCATCATAACTTGAGAGAAAAAGGGGAGACCGCAAAGAATGGAGAAAAATCACAAAGCAATGGATCTAACAGGCCTATATACAATTATAAAGTACGTTCATTAAACAAAAAACTCTAGAGTGCTTTGAAAATTTGTTTTAAGTATGTCTTATTAGGCTGTATGTCACATATGAAAATCTTTTCCAGGGATTGCTGCGAGTTTTTTTTTAATGAACATTCGTTACATATATGTAGGTATATAATATTTTAAATAAAAATATTTTTTCGATGCCATTTTTAGAACAATTTTTACTATGAATACACTGACCACTTTCACGTTAGTTTGTTCATTGCAATTTTTGTCATTTTTAGAAAATATTCAGTATTTGGAATTTATCGGTAATAATGTTAAAATTTTGGAATTTTAAATATGTATTTGATTGGTTAATAACGTTAATCTAAGTTACTTTTTAGTAAATTTCTCTTTTTGAAATGCTTTATAAAGTGTAAAATGTGTAATTTATCTTAATTTGTAAAACATTGTCTTACGATATTTTTTAATTTAACTTGAAAATGGCCGATTAGTATCTAATTTTAGTTGCATTTGTTTAGGCCGAGACATATACGTACTTTTCGTTTCTTATAATCATAAACACGTGGAGTTGACACCGATTTTTTTGTTCTTGTTAAGGTAATAAATTTACTTTGAGACGAATCATTTTCAACAGTACGTTAGTTTCTTGCAAGGAATTCACGACAGATTTAATAGTTCTGTGGATTAGCACAACACTAAACATAAACCAATCCGGAACTGAAAGCTCTTTTCTGGAAAAAAACTCATATCTAAGAAAGTTATCAATTTATACATATATTATTTATTGTTGGCTGTTAGAGGGTGATTTTAGAAATGAAACTTTTAAGGATTCCAGTCAGTGAGTCAGTGGTTGATATTCCCGCGGAGGTGAATTTCTATATATAGAATATTTATAATTCGTTAAAAATAATAATAATAATAATAATAATGGTTTATTTACGGAAATAATTATTCCCATTTATATACAATTTAGAAATTAAAAAATAATTATTTAGAAATTAAAAATATAATTAATTAGAAATTAAAAATATAATTATTAATCATCTATGTAATAAGAACTTAACTTTAACCTATGCGAAGATACATTAACAGCTTGACATTAGATTAATGACCTTTTAAATTGCCAATAAGATGAATTGAATAAATCAATTTTCAATTTATTACCTTCGCGCAACATTTTTATAATGGGAGCATTATAAGCATAGTTTTGATAATTTGAACATTTGCTCAGATCTTGTTAGATCTCTATATTGATTTTTGTTGAAAGGTTTATTCATTAAGTTAAGAATTAGTAAAGGAAACCCTAACCAGACTGAACATAAATTTTCGCTATTAACCATTTCCTCGGTAATATCACATTTAGAAAAGATTGCAAAATTTGTAGGCAAACGTTTGCCACAGGAACATTTTATATAATTTGTTTAATAATTATTGCTGAAAAACGTCTAAACCGATTTCTTGGCGCAGGATGAAAAATTTAGGAAAAAAGTGGAAATATCTTCATTCTCTTATTGTAGTGCAGTTCTAATTCCTCACTCAGTTGGCAGTCTGCTCGCTAATTCCAACAGCTGCTACTTGTCGAACGACCAATGCATTTAAATGTTCCATTTGCTTCCAAAAGTTACGAAAGATTGTTCAGCGCTGGGTAATCGCCTAAACATGACCTCGTTTCCTACCAATTGATCTGTTTGCAGACGCGCTAATTTGAATATTAGAATTTGATGGCCGAATAATTACAGGAAAGCGTTTTCCTTGTGTTAGTAACCTTCCTATTCCTTTCTTTAATTCGTTATGTTAATTAAACTTCCGTCTTTGATAATATCGATCGTCCATTGATGATTATCCATGCAGTTGTTTAACTAACAATTACGATTTAGAAACAAAGCAAAGAACAAGTTTATTTTAATTTTTAGGAAACTACATAAATGTAGTTTAAAGCACCGATAATAACAAAAGGAGTCAATTACAATAAGAGATTAATATGATTCGTAAAATTTTAATTAGATTGAATTGTCCAGAAATGAAGCGATATTAAAATCTTGTGCCCGAAATAGCAAGGGAACCATGACAGCGTACAAATTTACAAATTGCAGCAGCATTCCAGTGTCGCAGGAACACGGCATCGTCCTTTTCCCGATAGTAATTACATAGCTCCTGCTACTTCCTCTTCTTGGTATTTAACGAGAGAATTTACCACTTACTATGAACTTCGATAGACAATTACTAATTATATTTAGGAGCTCCCCTGGTGCACTATCCTTTCTG
Source organism: Melanotus villosus (assembly GCA_963082815.1). Classification (NCBI taxonomy): domain Eukaryota; kingdom Metazoa; phylum Arthropoda; class Insecta; order Coleoptera; family Elateridae; genus Melanotus; species Melanotus villosus. The sequence goes on from OY720423.1 coordinate 14,944,061, forward strand.
TTTGTACAATTCCTAAAACCCTTAACTTTCACAAGGAAGAAAACCCTTAACTTAATTCTAGGACAAACTGATGAATATTTACTAACTCCTTTTCATTTACATTTTTTACATATTGGATAATTTGCAATAATTTTCTTCCTAAAGTACCTACATTTAGAAAAAGTAAAGAGCTAAAGGGAATACATTACTTTTAAACTGCGTATGTCAGCAAAGTACGTAAATTTTTCCAGATTTAAATCCAAAGAGACATTAAACTCATAACTTAATTTATAATAACACAGGTTTCATTAAAGGGAGTTTGCATATATTTTAATGGCGCAACTGAATCTGAGGTAAACCCTGCTCTTTGCTTCTCATCGTTTCTAATGTGTTACAACCCTCGCGGGCTAATGACATGCAAATGACAATCTTACTTCAGTCTCCCTTTTGCAGTGTCTTTTGTCTGTGCTGTTATTCTTACGTGAATCCGTTTGCTACTGCATAAGTACTAAATCTAAGGAAAACATACTTCATCTGTAGGGATAATTAAGAGCTCTGCGCTGTATTATTTACTTTGCGAATGGGTTAAGTAACGACTTTCGAGAACTAACAGGAAGATTGCTGTATTTATTGAGAAAATAATATAAAAGCGGTACGCTTAAAATTACAGAATTGATTCAAGTCAAGTAGATTTAAATTCAAATATTTAGCCTATAATGTTTAATTTGAAAGATTATTTATTCTGTTTTATGTCAGCAACAACTATTGCTATGTCAATACATAACAGTCTCTTCCTCTTATGATCGAATAATGTCTTTTAAATATGAAGGTGGGTGGATGCCTCTTCTACATATATATTTAGCAATATTTGGCCACCAACAGAAGCTTCTTGATTTCCCAACAATTCCTGGATGCACGTAATAATTGTACAACTTGATATCTGATTATTGTTGGAATTATTATACGATTGCTTCAAAGAATGCGACCTTTGTGTATTTTTTTTATTGTCAACGAGTAACTACGATATTTACAACTTGCTTCATAAAACGTTAAGTAAATTCTTTACATGAAAAAGTGTCAGGGAAGGTGACAATCCAGTGATGTCAGTTTAAAGTACTTAACTAAATTAACAAGAGTTTGAATTGTTTTACATTTGAGAAACCACAAATTCTTTTAAATTGTCACTGAAATTGTAATTTATGGAGCTCCCTTGTTCTATTTTGCATGAGTATTTTACACACATCGTTTACTGCAAAGGAGTAACATATAAGGAGCGGGATTCACAAAAAAATTAATACGAAATGTGAAAGACTATAAAGCTATTTTACCTATTATAGATCATAAGATCATAGATATATCCAATTTATAAATTCAATATATAAACAAGCAACAATTGAGACTACTCCAGATAGACGAGGTGCTAGGCAATGAGACTCAATTGTATCTTAAATTATTTATAACTGCACTAGAGGACATGTTTAAAAAACTACAATGGAAACAGAAAGGAGTAAGCGTTAACGGAAGTAAATAAATAGCAGAAAGTCTGCCCAGCAAACCGAAATACAAAGACGCATAAGATTGGCATGGTCAGCATTTAGCAAATAAAGCACAATTCTGAAAAATAACAAAATCCCGATAAAATTAAGAAAATCGGTTTATAATCAGTGTATGCTACCAGTCTTATCTTACGCTGTTCAAACATGGACCCTAACAAAATATACAAAGGAACAACAAGCAAAATCTCAGAGGGCGATGGAGAGACACATGTTAAATGGTAGATTAAAAGGTAGGACATTCGACAAAAACAAAACTATAGATATAAAAGAACAGGTTGGATTGTTGCAGTGGAGATTGGCCGGCCATGCACTACAACCAGATAATCGGTGGAATAAAGAACTGCAGTAATGGAGGCCCTGTTAGGGGAAGCATGAGGAATGAAGCAGAGGCCGACCCAAACTAGGTGGATTGACGACTTAAAGAGGATAGTGGATTTGGGATGGATTAGGCACAAATCAGAGAAATTATTAGGGAGGTATATGCCCCACATTGGACGTCGAGAGGCTAAAGAAAAATTTTACACAGAATACGTTAAGTAAATCAACTGTAAAGTATCTTTTAAGTCTACGAATATTCTCACTATTGTCTAGTAAATTCAATGTTAGATGATTCCGATGTGTTTGTAATTATTTTTGTTTTTTTACGCAACACACTATGATATCGGTGTTTATCTCCCCAGTACTTTATCGTTTATATTTAAATCGTTGTAAATATTCTATCTAAAAATTTTAATAAGATAGGAGAGGAATACTCAATAGATCAGTATATAAAGAGGAAAAGTTGGATGACGGACAAAATACTTCAATGTATGGAAGAAAGAAAGAAAGTGAAGGGAAATGTAACAAGATACAACAACATCCTAAGACAAATAAGACGAGAAATAGGAACAGCAAAGGAGGAAAATTGGCTCCAAATCAATGTAAAGAAATAGAGACCTTAGAGAAAAAGCATGACCTGTTTAATTTGTGTAAGAAGGTCAGAGAAGCAGCTGGACTATACAAATCTAACACAATTAGGAAAACTACAAAAGAAAGATGGAAAAGTTATCGTAGAAAAAAGTGGAAAAATGCACAATTGGAAAATATAATATAACTGAACTCTTTGATGACAATAGACCAGGACAGTCTCCCGAGTTCAAAAACCCAGATAATCTGCCAATAACAACAGATGAAGTCACAAAGGCAATATCGCAACTCAAAGATGGCGGACCTGACAATATTTTTAATAAATTTCTTAAATTAATTGATTTAGAGGGCATTGGTTGGATAACAAAAGTCTTTAATAAAATATACGATAGCGGAGAAATCCCAAAGTTATGGCTAAAGTCTACTTTTATACTGCTATTCAAAAAACCAAGCGCCAAATGTTGTAGTGATTTCCGTACCATCAGCCTTATCAGCCACTTGCTAAATCTTTTCCTGAAAATTATCCATCAGAGAATCTTCAGGTTATGTGAAGAACATATCAGCCGAACACAGTTTGGGTTTCGTAACGCGATGGGAACAAGGGAAGCATTATTTAGTATCCAAGTCCGCTTTCAAAGATGTATGGATGTCGACCCTGATATTTTTGCATGTTTCATCGATTATTATGAAAAAGCTTTTGATAACGTACGACACAGTAAACTCATTGAGATACTAAAAGGAACTGCATTAGAAGATCTGAGATCTGAGAATTATCAGTAACCTATACTGGAACCAAACCTCGTCAGGGCTGCGTCCTATCGCCGATACTGTTTAATATATACTCAGATCGAATATTCCAAGAGGCGTTAGAAGATATCAACGTTGGCATAAAAATTAACGGTGAATGCATAAACAATGTAAGATATGCTGACGATAAGGTGGTGTTCGCAGAAAATGTACAAGAATTATTAAGCAGAATTGAAAGAGTCAGCTGTAGTTATGGACTACCACTAAACATAAAGGAAAACTAAATACATCTAAATAATATCTAAGAGGAACAACCATGTGGGGGCAGCGAACAATCAGCCTATAGAAGAGTGAAAACATACTCAACTCATACCTGGGAACAACAATAAATGAAAAATAAGATCATTCGTTGGAAATCAAATGCCGAATGGAAAAAGAGCATTTCTGAGGATGTCAAAATTATTCAGATGTCATGACGTATCCCTGGCAATAAAAATCAGACTATTGAGGTGCTACATCTTTCAGGTATTATTATACGGAGTGGAGTCTTGGACTTTGACGGAAGCTGCTTGCGAAAAATTTGAAGCAAATTGAAATGTGGCTATTACAGGCGTATCCTAAAAATACCCTGGACAGACCATATCACCAATCAGACTGTTCTTGAAAGAGTCGGTAAAGAAAAATAACTTCTCGCAAAGATAAAAACACGCAAGTTAGAATACCTGGGACATATTATGAGAAATGGTCAACGATATGAATTACTACAACTTATACTACAACGAAAAGTGGATGGAAAAAGAGGACCAGGAAGACGAAGAATATCGTGGCTAAAATAAATCTAAGAACGTGGTTTAACATAACAACAGTGGGTCTCTCCAGAGCTGCAGTGGGTAAAGTACGGATTGTCATGATGATCGCCAACATCCGAAACGGATAGGCACCATAAGAAGAAGAAGAAGAAGAAGAAGAAATATTATTTAATAATAAACAAACTCGTTAATAGTAATGCTCTTTTAATTAATAATTTTTATGTAAACTTCTTCTTCTTTCTCTGTTCCTTATGCCTTTCAGCGTTGGATATGAGATGGTTGTGGTTCATTTCCTCTATCTATCCATCTCTTTCAACCTTTTCCTTTGCTTTTACTCCCTTCTTCACTTCATCCTTCTTTTTTCGACTGCAATCAAAGGTGTTAATAAAGACTGGACTGGTATACGTAACTGGTACGTAGGTTGCTTTTCTGGAGGGTAGATGTGCTTTTGTTGGTGTTTTTGTTGAATTTTGTGGCACTTTTCTTCATCCTTTAAGTGCGTATGAAGTAATAATTTTCTGTATTTCTCTTCATATATGTTTCTGTATTAATGCTTTCGTTCTCATCAGCGATAGTAACTATATTCATCTCGTTCTTCTTCCTTTCTTCTTTCTTTTCTCTTACTGCAAATAGCAAATATGGTTCTGATTAGTTTTGATTCCTTCCTTAGGCAGATTTTCCTGTATATATGTCTTCGATATCTACCTTTAGAGTTGTAATGTTTTTTAGTATTTGTAATTTCTTCCAAAATATTGTAAATCCTACTAAAATCGGTGTCCTGCCTTCTTTTGCTAATTTCTTCATAAAATTTATCTCCCCTTTTTCTATGTTTGGCATTTTATAGCATTGCATAAATTTCGTTTTCCCATGTACAATTATTGCTCGTTTCTGAGTTTCCATTCATAAAACACCAAGTTTTTTCTTCTCATATTTCTATCAAATTCTCTTCGTGTTTCTTGATTTTTCTTCTCATTTCTCTCTTTAAATTGTCTAGTTCTTCAAATTTTCGATCTATATGGTCGTTTATTACTTTTAGTTCTTATCTTTTCTAAGCAACTTTCCATTGTTTTTCAGTTTATTCACTTTTAACGACTTTTAGTAAACGTAGACAATGTTACTTTGTTACATACGAGTAACTATAGTGGTTGCCTTGATTTGATTTGCTCTTATGCTTGCATTTTTTAAAAAGGATACTTTACTTATATGATTTTATTTAAGTTTAATATTCCTTCCGGTTACGTTTTACACTTTTTGATTTTTAAAGATTTAACCAACTTTTCCACGATCAACAATAATTAATAGCCACTTCGCACTATTGCCACGTACATCTCGTTATGTAAAGAGTCTTTATTGGCCGAATGAGGTCGACCCAAATGCACTAGCCTGATTTCTTCAACTTCAACTACTATGTTATGTGCTGTTGTTAATTCGTTTTTAAATATCTTATCGAAAAGACTTCAAAATAGGATTATTCCGAACATTTGGATCTTGATCATTTAACGCTTTTATATCTTCATTTAAAACTTCACTGATTATTACCTTACAGAAAGAAAGCAGCTTGCCTGCTTACTGGTAGCCGGCGCCGATCGGTGCCGATAATGTGACAATAATGCTGATAGACGTGCCTAGATAGAAAAGATACAGGTTGTTACTGGTTCGTACTATCTTTTATAAGGGACAAACGAGCAAGGTACCATAGTAATAGAAATATTATTATTATTATTATTATTAGCCTGCAACATCCCTATGTAGGGCAGAGGCCTCCCTCTTTCCCTTATTCTTTTCACACTTCTTTCTTTTCTACTCACTTTTTTATGTACTTAGTGGAAAAGTGCAAGATATTAGCAAGGAAATGGGTGTAGATGGTAAGTAATAATACTTTTATTAAAAAACTGTACTTATGTATACAGGGTGTCCCATAACTTATGGGCCACAAAGCAACGGGAAATAATAGACATAAAAATAGGTATTTTGAGCCAAATTTTTTTAGATGCACTTTTTCAAGTAGAATACGATATTTACCTCGAATATTTTTTAATTTCATATTTTAAGAATTATGACTTAAACTTGGTATTTTTTAAATATAAGTCGTAGTTGGCCATGACACCATTAAATCGCATATTTATTATGCTTTCCAAAAATATATACTTTGTAGGGGTTAAATGCAATAAAAATACCTTTTCTAAGAAAATTAGTTTATATGGTATTGTTAGCAATTAAAATATGAAAATTAGAAAATATTACATATTCTGAGGAAGAAGATGACATCTTCAATTGATGCTAGCTGCTAAAGAACTAGCAGGTTAAGCAGGTACCCGTTTTTAATCTGTGCGGACCCCAGCTAAATAAACGCTGAATTACTTGCGCCGAAAACCAGTAAGCAGGTTGCAGGTAACCTGCGTTCTTTCCGTGGGCACACTTGTGTGTACTGTTCTAGATCATAAAATTAACATAAATTTGATGCGGTGTTCGGATCTTCTAATTGTGGAGTTTCTGCTAAGATACTTTGACGGGTTTTATCTTCCTTCTTGATACACTACTTAATACTAGTTCTGCTGGATTTTGATATTTTTGCACCTGGTGGTGGATTTTTTAAAATTTTCTAAAGATACGTGTGAAGTATAAATTGCTATCATTTTTCTTTTAATGTGGCTATACTTTTGTTCAGCTGTTGACAAAGATCGATTATTTTTGATATATTGAAAATTACAACTTTGGCTAATTTTAAAAATTTTAAAGAAGTTGAATAAAACTGGCCAAGTGTTTCAGTTGGGTCTTGGAAGGTTTCCTTCAATTTAAATACTTCAAAATTGAAAAAGGTGTTCAACTTCCCCCTTTTACTAGGCACGGTTAATAACTGGGATCATCTAATAAAGTGCTTTATTATGTACTGGTTACATAAATTTCTGAATTTTTTAAATGTAAAAGGTTTACTTACTTTATGAACCGTCAATTGTTATCGCCAAGCAATTCGCGAAGAGTAAATTGAATCTATTTTTTAGAAAATGAAATCATATCTTGCAAGAAGGCAATCGGACATTAATTAAACGCGGCAGTGGAATCAATAATAGCCAAAGAAGGCGTATTCAATCCAAATTTTCTCTACTTTCAATATGTAAAGCTTCTGTCGAGGTAGTTTAGAACTTTTTCTATTTTTTTCGTATGTGAAAGTGCCTAAAAGTATCTATAATAAAAAAATTCCTTTTGATACAAATTTTCGAACGATTATAAATCTAAGTAATCTTAAGAATAAATAATCATTATTTTTAATAATTAAGTTTATAGTTACTATTGTCGGGAGATTGCATAAGGGAAAGAAAAGTTGTTTTAGTTCGAAGATTATGAGTTTGGGATAAGTAATATTAAACCTGAATGCCATGGTATATTTCTGAGAGTGAAAACGCCCTTTATAATGAAATGCCTGTGGAAGCAAAGGGCGTCAGTTCTGAGAGTCCGTAAATTCCTATCGTGTTTAAATTTTAAAGAATACCTTGTGAATTTTATAAAAAGTAAAAGCGAGGAAAGGCAAACAGGGCCGTAAAACGAATGCATCAAACTTTAATCTCTTATAAAACCAGCAATTTTTGCATATAAACAGCAGTTTATATGCAAATAAATTATTAAATATTTTGGAGCTCCATCAATTTTTAATTTTAAATCTCAGAAATGTAACTTGGATGGTTATTCTTTAACTTCAAACTACAGATTTAACAGTAGATATTTTGCATACTTTATCGTAAAGATAGTGCATACGTGCTATTTTAAAACATGCAGCCATCCCTGTATTAAATTTAAATTTACCTGGATCAAGTTGATACTAAAAGTGCAGAACTTTTCAGCTTTATTTTCTAGATTGAGCATAACAGTAATATTGTGACTTGCGTCGTGACAACTCTGACACGTTTTATTCTTGTTTTACAACACTTTGATGGCAGTGCTTTTGCATACAAATTTCTAGAAATTTTCCTGTTTTATCTTAAGGTACGACATTTAGATGTACATTATAGAAGGAATACTCATTCTCCAGACGCGAACTTAGCGTGTGGCAGATATATCTCCATTCCTCTCATTAGTAATTAAGGCGGTGTTTCAAACAAATTAGAGGAATAACGTTAGAAAAGAACGGAAAAGGAAACAGTGCTCTTCTTGCAAAATGCATGTTTTTTTGGTAAATTGCCGCTGCATCTGCAGTTTCAGAAGTAATGGGGCTGAGCTTTTATACTCTTATTTGTTTGAATAAATTCACAAAGAAACATTTTGACTAAATTAATTTCTTCCAGGTTTTAGAATTAGTTTAGGCATGTAATACACGCGGGCAATCTTGGAAGGGAGCGGCCACCTGTTCGGTATTTGATATGAAAAATTATAGTAAAATTCACTTGTTTTCAAAATAACATTTTTGTAGAAATAAAAAGCACAACATAATAAAATGATAGAAATTTCTAAAACAATAAATTAGTTAGAATGATCAAGTATATTATTTTATGACTAATAAATTTAATAGATGTTGCTATATACGGTGTGATTATTTTCAAAACATTGCTGTAAATGCCCATCGAGTTATAAACTTTCAAATATATTTTGTTTGGCCAAAAACGATATAAACACATTTTGGAATCAGTTCTTCTACCCTATCTGGACACTATTAACACAACGATTCACATTATATCTTTATGCAAGATGGGGCTCCGTGACACACAGAAAAATCTACCTTCTTGAAAATAACATCCCCGTTCATCCCTGGTGTGGCAATTCACCAGATTTGAATGCCATTGAGAACTCTTGGGCTTTACTTAAAAGTAAAGTTTATAGTTGATAGTGTATTAAGATTACTTCTGCAAATTGCCAAGATCTCGTAATTTATCCCAACTGAAGATATTTTTGAAGAGTTTTGCTAGCCATTCTTTTAGGTGTTTTCCTGCTTCTTTCATCATATCTGACACAGTGGTCGAAGTGGGAAAATATTACAAGGGGGATGCTAGATTTTCCAATATTCAGCGACCCCCCCCCACCTGTTTACGTGTGTGAGATAGTTTATCACTTTAGGAAAATAAAACGGCGAAACCCAAACAATGAATCATATTTTTTGAAGAACACTAGTTACTTACATACCGGCTACCTACTAAATAGTTAATTTTAAAAATCATATTTGAAGAATGAAACCCCGTAGTTTAGCACTGGGATGTCTTAATTTTTTTTCAAAGTAGGGGGATGGTTTAATTTTCTTTTCTATGTAGGGGAACGGCTTAATTTTTTTTACAAACTAGGGGGATGCCATCCCCCCGCATCCCCCTCCACTTCGACCACTGATCTGACATTATCTTATGTGGTCCTGGAGCTTTATTTCTTTTAGCTGCATTCATTTAATCTATGCTCTTTTCCGAAATTTGTTCTGAATTCACATTTTGGAAAGTTCTCTTATTCTTCCTCGCTTGGTAGCATTTTAGAAGTAGTCTGCGTAATATCTTTCAATTTCTTCAATAATATTTTTTCGGTCTGCATGAACATCTCCGCCTGCGTTTTGCATTTTGACCATTTTCTGCTTTCCGATGTTCAGTTGTCTTCTACCAATTCGTAATTTTTTCCACTTAATCCTCTAATCTTCCACCTACCCATTTTCCATATCAATTTGCCTTGAATACATTTTTGCCTTAATCTTACCTAGTTGTCAACAAGTTTCCGCTTTTTTCATTTTACGTTGCTAGAGTTTATGGTAGTAAAACTTGTGTCATTTCGTTCTTCTAGTTTTTTACTTGTTTTATTCCATTTTTCCTGTCTTTAATGATTATTTGATATCCTATGTTTACATTCTTTTTGTATTGTGCATACAGTGCGCACGTAAAAGTTGGAACAAGTTTGATAAAATCTTTATTGGGCAAGTAAGAAAATAATGCCTGGACAGGTCGATCTTCTTTTCTAGATGCGCATTTTTTGATATACCCATATTTTTTATGGCGTCATCCCTGTTCGAGTTATGCCTTCATCGCCAATTTCTGTTAATGGCAAGACCTTTTGATAGGATACCTACCATTTAAAAGAGCACATTTTTTGTTTATCGATCCCAAATTTTATGGTATGTTACATAACAATATTTTCGAGAAATTTATAGTTAATGTTTAATAACCCAGTGTTTTCGTTCCGAGACTCGTCGTAGCTACTTTCTTTTGAGAAATACCTACCTTTTTACTGTTTCTAAATTTTTTTCTTGTTTTTATGTTAATTAGCAACGTGACTTTAGACTAGAAAACAACATTTAAATGGCAAATGGCAAATATTGTCCAATACGGCCAGGATATTATGAAATCATTTTGTAATAAAAATTATACATTAATTTAAAATTTTGTCAAATTTTTAGAAAGAAGTGAGTATGTTGAATTTCTGATACACCAAAAGTCACGTGGCAAAATGTAAAAAAAGCCCTTTTTTAGTCTTTAGATCAGCATAAACAAGTACTTCAAGCGGGCCTTTTAGTACCTACTTTGGATAATTTGTTAGAATTTTCCAAACTTTATTGAATCAACAATAATTTGTACATAAAGATACCAAAAGACCCCAGTAAATTACTAAACGTAATCTAAATAGAAACAAATCTCCTTTAATATTAATTATAGGAACCCTAGAAAGTGTACAACGTATTTGATTCGATCTAGTCGTAATGTAATAGGCCTTTTGGGAGCCGTTCATGTCGGCGAATTAATAAATGTTCGGCACATCAAAGTCTGAGATTCTACGCGAGGCCAATGAAAAGTGGAGTTCTGAACAGGTGCGAATTTAAACATTCTGGAGAACATTATCATCACCCTTTTCTTTGAGAGCTGCTAAAGTAATTTGTATTTTAACGGCTTTAATTTGAATCAGAGGATCGAAGGCTTTTAACAATTTCCCAATCCGATTTTTAGACTGAATTAAACATACCTGTTAAACTTATACAGAAAGCAAATTTAGCAATAATGTTGTATGCATATTAACGAAAATGTTTTGGGATTTAAATTTGAGATTAGAAGAGTCTTTCTTTAATACTAAATTAATTTAGTTATTTGCGTTGAAAATAAGGCGTTCATATAAATATATGTAAAAATAGTGTAGACTGTAGATTGTTTCCTAAATATCAAAATATTTAAAATGCAAAAATTTGCTACGATTTATAGCGTAATGTCAGTTACAAGTAGATATAATTCTAATGAAAACTGGCAAATTATCTCAGTTTGAAAACCTCCCAGGTTACAATTCAAAAGTGAGATTCGTAGTTCTGAGATATCAGTGTGTGCATACCATTAGAGAGAACAATCTACATAAATATTACGAGATAAAGAAATACTGTGCAGTTTTGCTGGGGGCTTTGGCTCGGTTGCAAGTAAAATAACATAAAAGTTAAACCAGACAATTTAAACATTTTACTGATAGTGGTTCCTTCTAAAGGATGCCAAGTGGTATATTAGCAACAGAACTTCGCTTCATCAGTTTATATTTAAATTTAGGTATATAAATTTAGTAAACAGGTGCAAAAGACGTTCTCACTTCTCCGTCGTTAAAAAAATGTTAATTCTTTCCGGAATTTATTAAGTGCTTCTGTTTATGAAATGCATTTAATTTTTTCTTTGTTTAGTGATTATCTGAAATCAACTTTATTGCATTTTCTTGTCTACGCCTGCCTTTAGAATACTTACTTGTAAGCACAATGTGTATTTGTTATACAGGGTGGGTGTTATAATGACAAACTTTTGCAGGGCATTTTTTAGACAAAATTAAAGCATTTTGACTTGTTGTATCTATACCCAAATATACTTTTGTAAAGATATGGCCAATCAAAGTTTGCTCTAAAATTTAAAGAAATCGTCTCCAAAAGCAATAAGTTTATGAAGAAAGCATTCAGGCGTAATTTATCAAAAAAGCCATTTTGGCAAAAGCCTGGGGGAATTGATGGGTTGATGGAGTAGCCCATTAGACTCTCTTGCTGGTCTCAAGCTCGGATAAAGGAGGAGGGAAGATCTTTCGACGGTGGCGGCTGGTATATAAAGGCTGCCGAGCTGCAGCTCTGAATCTGCTGAATTGGCTCGTGGAATATCAAATTCGTCAAGTTAGCCGTTGGTGTATGGGGGGCTAATTAGTCATGCGCTGCTGATTACAGAGAACGGTTTGTGTGTTACGCATTCTGTGTTTACGTAGTGGTGATAATTAAAAATCCCCTTTTCAAGACGGAGTTTTGAAGAAAAGCTTGAAATTAAGTCATTAAAAACTCAAGAGCCGCCACTGTCTTTCGACCAGGCCAGCAACCTATTGTAAGATGTAAATATACATTATACTCAATGATCATAGAAACAAAGTAAGCCTAATACTAAGACAATCCGGTATCAGCACTGGAAAAAACGAAAAGAAACATTTTAAGGATAGCAACATGGAACATTATGTGATGAACGTCTAATGATCAAGAAATAATCATAGTCGGAAAATAATCTAATTTCCCCCGCATCGAGTGATAATCAGATACGTGTTAAATCGAAAAGGCTGTTCGAATTAAAAAAAAAAATAGAAAAGCGCCTGGACTGGGTAGTACCAATAATAAACTCTTTAAATACGGGGCAAATAGTTTGCAGCAAGCGTTAACCAAACTAATACAAAAAATACTAGACTATGGAAATATGTATAGTACCTACGGATTGGAAAACAAGCAAACAGCACCTACGAGGTTTGGCAATTTAATTTCAGAACTGCCACAATAAAAAGAAACGCGAAAAATGTATCATATTCATTCAAAGTAATCTCCATTTACATGAATACACCCATTGAGAGAGAGAGAGAGAGAAAAAAGTCTTCTGGTGCTAAATCTGGCGAATAGGGTGGGTGATTGACTTCAACAACGCCGTGTTTAAAAAGAAATTACTGCACAATCAGTGCGGATGGTGATGAATGTCCAGTCCACTGCATGCTTTGGCGTTTCGTCTCAGGATCGTACTGAAGCACCCACGACTCATCATCAGTAATGATGCAATTAAGAAAATTCGCATTGGCACGACAAGTCTGAACGAAGTCTGCACACGATGCAACTCTCCTCTGTTTTTGCTCATCCTTCATATTGTGCGGGACAAACTTTGCACTGATTTTCCTCTTTCCCAAATCATGTAAAATTTGTCGAATCGTCTCCTTATTAATATTCAACTCATCTGCCATCATTCGGAGAGTCAGTCGGCAATCTTTTGCCACAATTTCACTGACCTTTGCTATCGAATCTGCGTTTCGAGCGGTTGACGGTTCTAGCGTCATCTTAAACATTCTCACGAATATCTTTGAAACGTTTAAACCATTCAAACACAGTAGTACAACCTAAGATGTTATCACCGTACACACTTTTTAACATTTCGCAAGTTTCTGTCGCAGTTTTTTCTAATTTACAACAAAACTTAATATTAATTCGTTGCTCCATGACGACCGACAGAAACACGATTTGCGAACTAGCGTCTTGCGAAGTAACTGACAGTTATTAGCTAGTTAGTTAGTTAGCAATCTTCGAAGTGATTTTTTTCCGAAAGTTTTTGAAGTTGTATCACTCTTCTCTCAAGGCAACGATATAACATGATAGTATCTACCGATAAAATCAAGAGTATGGTTATCACGTTATCAGTAAGGATCCACACAGATGCAAATTGGAAATCAAAACCTTATAGAGCAAATGATGGAATATGGATATCTTGGGGTGAAAATATCAAGTCATCGCAACGTAAATAACGAAGTTAAACAACATGAGAGATTGTGGGAAAAACAAGACTTGAGAGGGTACCCAACATCGAGATAAAAAACTAGTGCAAGACATTAACAAATGGGTCAAGATAGGAAGAAAAGCCTGGAACAAACATGTAGGTCGAGCCAGCCCAAATAGACTGATAAGGTAAAATCAGAGGCCAAACAATTCATGGAAGACGAGATCGTGGTAGACCACCTAAAAGGTGGAAGGATAAAATCATCAGCTGAGTCACCTCCATGTCACTTTGTTATGAAACAGACTAATTTGTCTAATACAAAAAGAAGAAGAAGAAGAAACTTTATTTAGGCTTTTGAAAAATAACATCCACGTGAAAGATAAAATGGTAAATATTAGAATACTTACAAATATAATAAGAAAATACTTTTTTTGATTTTTAGTAACAGATCAAATATTTATTATGAACAAAGTAGTAGATTAAAATGGAAACCATCAAAAAATTTATATTGAACGAGGTTTCTTATTATGTTAACGTAATTTTTTAATATAATTAGTTTCAGGTTGTACTTTTGGTTGATTACTGCAGAATATTGGTGGCATATATCGAGCTCCTTATGAATAGTTTTAAAAATGTAATTGACAAAGAAACCTCACTGCCTTATATTGTTCGTTTGCTGCTTGCGGTTTAATTTTCGAAGATAAACCTTTTTGTTAGAATTTCTTATCAATGAAGGACCTTTAAACAAAAACCATGTTTTCTAATCTTATATTTTAGCTGAGTTGGAATTAAAGCCCACGTTAGTACCAAACCGCCGGCTTTAAGTTCGACCTTCTACTAAAAAGTTAAAGTAAGAACCTGGAAAGGAATGAAATCAAGCAGTAATTTCTATTTCTAGTAGTTCAAACAATAATAATTATTATGCTAATCAATATATATTAAAAATCTCAAGCGAATTTGTTAGAAGTAAAACTATACCGATACAACAACAATAAGGTTTGTGTCGTACCTTACCGTTGAAGTCTCCAGCGCGCGCATCTGAAAATATTGGTTTTTACTGAGACACTTCGGGATTTTTTAGGTTTAACGATGTGGAATTAATTCTAAACGTCTTTAAAAATAAAATAAGTGATAAGTTTCTTGAGTTTTCCTAATTTTAGGCAGAATTTTGCAGTAGAATGAACGTCTACGTAAATAAGTGAAAAGTCCTAATTATTCATTTGGAGATAGTATACCAGATTTGTAATGCAGTAATGTGGGTTGCATACCTAACTCTTTCAACTTTTAACATTCAAATAAACCTCGAATGAAAGAATTACAGAAATAGGCGCCAATAATTGTTCAGAAATATGAAGACACAACTAAAACAGCAAGTTATTTAGGGTGTTCTTATTTTGATATTTTTATAATTGACGATAGCTTTAATTTAAAAAAAGCGCTTTGAGGAAATGATACCATTAAGTAAAAGTAAATTACATTAGAAACAGAAATCTCTAATAATTTTGTTGAAGGACTTTTATGGTAATCAAAAATTAGGTATTATAAAGGAAAACCGTTTCCCCTTTTTGTTTATTCCTTGACTATTCTGACTACAAAATTAGTTCTATAAAAGTTAGGTAAAGGTATCGGCACTTATCCGCCGCGAAGGAGTATGGTCGGCAACATGGAGGCCTCCTAAGTTGCTTTCATATTTCATACGATATGGTAAACACCACGCCTTCGACAACTACCTACCTTCCTTACTCTACCACAGTGTTTCGGTTTCCAATTATTTTTAGTGACTGAGTAGGCCATCCGCCGAGCATCCGACTCGGGTTTGACCCCGAGACCGCCCGCACCTTAACCACTCGGCCACTCCGGTTATACAAATATTGTTTCTATTCTTATATGTATAATGTTTTGAAGAGTGTAACCAGTTATTTAGACCTTTAGTGCGGTCTATACTAATTAAAAAATAACGATTTTGTTTCCTGTAACTAACTTTGCACCAGTTGGAAAGGACTTTAATTCTTAGCCTTTTCCGTACCCCTATCATGGATTCAACATAGGAAATATTGCATTAATATTAATTAGAACAGGAAGTGTTTAGTAAATAGTTTGCTTAAGCGTTTGTTTTGTTGAAATGGTAAAGTGTAAACACAGCTTTAACGAAGGCTATTAGCAATTATTAATTGCTAGAAAGTTTTAGTTAGATTTATTAATACAGGTTTATAAATTTCCACAATTAAACCCAATAAATTTCGTATGCTATGACTTAAATAATGAACCATATGGAATAAATTAAGGTTGATTTCGATACGCTTTATCTAAGCAATAGATATTGTTTTTATGTTGAAAATTGTTTCAATTTGTTACAAAAAATTCTTAGTATTATTTAATGACCGTTATTTTAGTGGTTGAATTCTTTACCTTTCATTAAATGTCCAGAATTGTAAGAATTAGGCATTATTATTTAAGATAAAAACAAAGAAAATGACATAAATACAGAAATTCTGAATTTCACGTTTTTGATTTCTTTGTTGTTCTGAAACCGTTTTTAATATCCTTTGCAATATCAGCAAGTTCTATTATGTCATTAACCTATCTCTTCGTAGTGTCTCCACTATTGATCGTTCGATTGCCTACCAGTGTAATTCAGGTTGATGATCTTCCACTGAACTTTCAGCCCTTCCTCTTATTTTCTTATTTTTTATTTTGCCTCCCAAATTTATATCTAGTTTAGTACATTTATAAAACTCTATCAGTAGACAGTAACTCTTCTTAAAGATTACCAGCACTGTTGTTGTATTTGCTACATCCATTGCGAAAGGGGGTTAAAGCCACTTTTTTAAAGGACTTGGCGTTGTGAACTTTGTTACGCCTTATGCTTGGAAAATGTGTTGTTTACAGTGGTTTTCCGTTACCTTTTGAACGTATCTAAAGTTTAATTTCTCAGTACAATACTTGAATATTTGTTTAAATAATAAAAACACAAATAATTTTTATCATCCAAATTTCTTTGCCAAAAATAAATTATTCGTAATTGTTAATTTATTTTCGCCGATCAACTTAATGAATACATAGAGGTGCCTATCATCAAAAGGATAACCATAAAATTTTATAGCATATTGGCATCATTATGAAACCTTAATGAAATTAACACTTAAAAATTAATTTCAGAACCTTTAGTTAACGGAGGTTGTAAAAAGCCTAATCAGTTATAAATTGGTTAAACTCTTAAAATAAGGGAAGAATTTTTATATAGGCAGTTAGAAAAATCGTTTTATAGGCTTTTGATGTACGTCCACATCCGTTTACCGCCGCTATTGGAATTTAAAATAAAGGGCATCTCATATAATGAGGGCTTGTATTGGAAGCATTGGCCCTAATCGATACGGACGAGACATGCACGCAATGCGGATAATCCAAGCACTCATTCCGGACCATCAATCATGCAAATCTTACGAGACACATTTCTTATAGCCTCTTTCTAGCCAATATAGATCAATGTTTCGCCTCTATTTAATACATTAAAGCACCCTAGGCGAGCGAATAGGATGAACTTTTCAAAGGGTATTGATGTTTAGGATCGTTATAATATATACGGGAACGTGAAGGATCCAACAAAAACTCGAGTATTATGCAAACTCTCTATAATTACTCTTTGTAATTTGTCACCGACATGTATCTTGTTTTAAGGTTGATTATTAGTGATTTTAATTTGAACACCCTTTTTGATGTTGTCATTTGTGCTGAGTCATTACCTGCTAGGATTAATAAAATCGTGAATATTTTAAACCAACAACACTTTTAAATTAAGAAAATATTACACAATTTACAACGATGAGATTGAGGTGTGGGATATTCCACCAAAGTACCATACAGTTAAGTGTGCAGAAACTATAATTACATCCTCTACTGAATTGACAAAGTTAACAACTTTAACTACATTGGCCACAGTAGGAATTATATCTAACAAAAGGTCCCTTATCATTCATGACGAGACAACGGTTGTATCCGATTCTCATTTTAAACCGACTAACCCCATTACTCTAAACTTTGTTGAGTATTTCATACTACTTATAACGTTTTATTGCATCTAAGACTAACAGGACACGACTGCCATACTTTTACAAACTTATCTTACTGATGGTTATCCTTCGTATGTTAGGGGAAACGTGACTGACAGAAATTTTTCCCAAAGGACTACTCATTCGTCAACTACCTTTCGAACAATATTTTACAGAGCCGCAATTGTTATCATTCATGTCCTTTTATAGTAATTGGTGTAACTCTGACACATTACATAAATTACCTGTAGGTTTCCCATAAGACGCATGGATTTGGAGAAAACTGAGTTTTGCACAGATATTATTTTTAAATTATTTATCAGAGACTTAGTTTGATTCGGCCCTGCTTGTGTAAAATATCTGTCTCTTGACATAGCACCAAACGTGCCACCCCTGTGCCCTTTAGCGTCATAGATTCATCCAATCCATTCATACACCCGTGGAACCATAGACCATTTTCCTTCATAGTGGGAATTCTAACTTCAAATCTTTTGAAGCAAAAATGAAATCACCTCTTACTCTCACACAAAAAAACAGTTTTTGAACTTTACTGAGTAGTTTCCTTAGAGAAGTTCGGAAAACTGCTGCATGTTTCCCAAGTACAAAGGAAGATCTGTCACTTGGTACATTAACACATGAACCAGCCATTGTGCCTTAGACTAAGCTTAGGCCCATCCGAACAGCAGATGAGGCCCTTTTTGCCGAAAGACCTGGGAGCTACCTTCTTAGTGCACATTTTTTTTCTAATCGTTTAAAGCAAAAAGTAGGCAAGATGAAGCCACCTATTGCTGTGAGAAAACTTGGTTCTTATCAAACGAGGAAGCCCCTAACATTCCATTGTCCTCCTGTTCGAAACTCTCTAGCCTCAGCTTCAATCACATTGTGAAGAGGTGCAGGGTTTCGGAGAACTTGCAGAACTGCAGTGGGTGATATTTGAACGACCTCAAAAGCTCCAACATACACCAGTTTTTAACTGTATGTTTGCCAACTAAAAAAGATAATTTGGCTCTTGGTACATCAACATAAATATATGCTTGTCACTGTGCCTTAAACATAGCTTAGATGCATCCCTACTGTAGGTGAGGCCCATTTCG
The DNA here is from genome assembly GCA_963082815.1 of Melanotus villosus. Classification (NCBI taxonomy): domain Eukaryota; kingdom Metazoa; phylum Arthropoda; class Insecta; order Coleoptera; family Elateridae; genus Melanotus; species Melanotus villosus. The sequence continues at coordinate 14,962,896 of OY720423.1, forward strand.
TCGAAAGACCTCGGGGCCACAGATCATTTCTTCCTAGTGGGAATTCTAACTTCTATTTCTCTTTGTGAAGCAAAAAATGGGCCTTTATCGTTGTTAGAAGAGTGTTGGTCCTTATCAAAAAGGGAAGCCCCTAACGTTTCATCCTCCTAAACAGCTGTCCTGTACGAAGCTCTCTCAGTATCACCTTCAAGCACAATGTGAAGGAGTGCGAAGTTTAGGTGAACCTCCAGGGTAACTGTGGGCGTTGTCCACATGGCTCCAGAAATTCTGACACAAGACAGTCTTTAGACCTGACTGAGCCGTTTTATGGTTGTGGTTCGCCGAACTGCTGTGGGTAATAAGAGGTCTCACGACCGCCGTTTATGGGCATACTGAGAGGGATGCAATGGTGAAGTTATACGAGCACCCTATGTCAATGTCAAGTGATTTAATGTAATTAAAAGTCATGTCTTAACATATAACAACTAATAAGCATTTCCTGAACCAAACTAAAACACGAATTTTTATTACATGGGTCACTGAAAATGACTTTAAATTGGATCACTTGATACATATTCACATTAAGATTTCCTGTGTCTTCAGCAGGAAGACGTTAAACTGATTTGTCTAAACGCCCTAGTGATACCGTAACATATCAGAAACTTGGTTTGAAAACTACCCTGACTGTTGTCCAAGATACGGGGATGTATCCGAGAGCTAGAGATGCTTCAAAGGTATGATACAGGTACCGGATAAGTATATCTAGCTCTATTTGAAGAAGAGTAGGAAATGTTCCGTCTGTTTCTGGACTTTTAAAAATGGTTAATCTTCTCCAGAGAGGTTATCTTTGTGACCGTTTGTCAATCAGTTAGTCGTTTGGGCTGCGACACCCGAAGACCTAAGGTTTGAGTTTGGCGGAACCAGGGAACTGGACATCCATGAGGTGCTCGAGTGCCTTGTTGTCGTTACAAGTAATAACAATTCCTGATCTTTTAAAAAGGGGAAAGTAAAGCTACACGGGGAGGCCCAAGGCTTGAGTTTGACGGAACCAAGTTGACGTCCACTAGGTGCTCGAATGCCTCATTGTGGTGTGTGGTTGGAAGCCTTTAACTTGGCCTCGAAGTTCTTAGAAAGGACTTTATTTAACCTGGCGGCCGTTGGAAGGTTTTCTATATGCCTACGTTGTTTCTTTCTGCTACGAATGCAGCTTTTGGTTTGTCATTGGGACCATTTGTAGCGATTCCAGTTATATCTTCTGTTTTAATTCCTATGGCCCTTTTAAAGAGCCTGCACGTTTCCTTCCGAATATTCTGGGGTTCATGGAACCCTGTTGCTCGCCTTGCATTTACGAAGTTCAAAATTCTTTTCGAATGCAGGTAGAATGATCTCCAACATATAGCTTACTTGCTCATCGATTTGTTTGACATTCGGTGGAGGTAGGATATTTGCTCTAGGTTGTCAAGAGGGGCGGATCCGTAAATACATGCCAATTTTTCAGTAATAGCTGTTGCCTGCGTGTCCACTGTGGTGTCCATGACTTCTTGCCACCTCTGTGTTGATTGATTGATTTTAAGCAGGGTTTTGAAAATGGTACTTGAGGTCATCATTCTTGCACTTCGACTCTTTGGTCTTTTGTACACTCTGGTCCTATCAAAGTAGTTATGTGCCTTCAACAGTCTATGCGAAAAGTTACTGTCTTTCTGGACAGTCAAGATTATGTTACAGAGTGTGTCTCCCCTGTATACTCCTGTTTTTTGTAGGTTTTCTGTTAGATGGCAATGTCAGATGTTAATCTGTATGGAGGCTATCATTTATTTTCTTTCCCACTCTTTGTCCCTGTGTCGCGTTCCAGCACGAAATATTTTATGTAACGGTAAATTTTTCTATCGCTTACGGATGTGTCCTTTAGGTATTCCAAATATGAGATGGTTGCATCAATTTTTGTAAGGGCGTCTGTTGCTTCATATCCCACTAGTTTATGCCGGTATACCCTGGCACCTCTCTGTGTTAAAAAGTTAGACGAGGCTTTGATTCAATATCTCCAATTCGCTCTGCCTCTAGGATTGATTTTTTAATTATTCATTTCAGTTACAAATTTTCTAAAGGTTGTATCATTTAACCTTCTTTAATAATAATAGGCATCATTTTTGTAAAAACCAAAAATGAGCTATCATGACTGATTAATCTAAATGTAAGAATATTAATTGTAAGTATTAAAATTTATAATATCAAATAAGTAACGCACAGTTCCCCTGAAGAAACCGAAACATGTAGCGACTCATGTTTTTTGGTAATAAATGATTTTGGGTTGTGATGTTAATTCCTAAGAATAATGTTGCGATTATGGATTAGTTTTATTCAATTTTTTTTACGTAACCTTTTACAAAGTGTTGCATAAGTGTTGATACATTGTTCGCGTGTGATTAATTGTTCGCTATCTGAAAATCTGCAAAAACGTCCAGACAACAAAGGAGAAAGAAATATCAATCGAAGCACGAAGTGACCACTGTCGTGTGTTTTTGTGATAACGTGATAATTGCACACGACTGCACTTAGCGTAATGAGCCGTACGTGAACTCGTCTCTTCGACAAACTTTTCAGATATCTTTTAAAACAGCCATTTCCCAAAGTTCGTCCTTAGGATGCAGTTTTGCACACGCAATACTGAATGACGGAAAGTTCGTCGTGTGTGTGTTTCGCGGGAGATATGCCATAACGTCGTCTCGATGTTCGCGACTCTGCCCCGCTTTGAGCTTGTTAATGTGCCATATATTTCAAAGCCGGCGGTCTTTAGATGTTTCTCGTTTACATAAAAAACTAATAACTTTTAATTGTTTCACTAACAGAACCGTTTGCCCTTTTTGCCTGTTTGTGAGTTACAATTTCTGTTTTGTGAATTTAAAATGGAAAACGAAATTCGGCTATTTGCGTAATGCAGCTATAAAAATGAGATTGTCTAAAAGGAAAGTGATGTAGTAATCAGTACCACAAAGGTAGATAAAGACACGATAAGGGGTGCCAAGTTGGTTAAAAAGATACGAAATTTAGATTCCTATTTATGATATCATTCCCCTGTAAAAAGACCCCTCTTTTACTTTGAATCCTTTTTGTGGAATGTAAAATTAACTTTCCATGTTGATGGTAGCAACGACACAAGGGGTTAATTAGGTATTTTAAAAGTCCTACTCGACTCAGCTTGTTCTGGTCTTTTTTTTATTTTAAAGTAATAAACAATATTATGGCCTATTGTGATTTAACTAAATCACCAATCGCTGACTAATACGTGGACTTGAAATATTTGTATGGGCTTCATGAATGAATGAATCTTACTTTAACATCCGCAATATTACTCGTATTTAATTACCTACTCAATACAGCAAAAAATTCTGAATACGTTCTATCTACTACTATTCCTTAAAACCGACAAAAAAGACAGAAATTTAAATTTGAAATTTAAGATGTAGTATGTAGTTTCCATATGTTGCATTTTTCGAGAGATTTATTGTGTAAACTATTTTATGGCGGCATGGCAACTGGTTATTTAAAAAATTATCGCCCACTAAAAACGAATAAAATCAGAATAATAATCCTTATTAAGGCTCGGTCTTTCCATCTCCCGATAAATTTAACTTCCAGATATTTTCCTTGGTAACCATTATTAACACAATTGTTTCCATGGCAAATATCTGCCAGTTAAATGTATCAGGAGATGGAAAGACCGGCCCTAAATGGTTTAAAATGTGATGAACAAAGAAACTCTATCGCTTTCAGGATATTTTGTTTTTCTTTTGTTTGCTGTTTGATGTCCGACTATAAATCCTTTTGCTCCAATTTATTATAAATAAAGGCGATTTTAATGCCAAAATAGGGAAGGAAAATGCTACAAATAGTCAACACAGCGGACGTGACCACTAACCCAGAACAAAAAGTTCCTGCTAGAGACATATGTTGAAAAGGAATTCCCAGAAACATCCAATTCCGAAAACCTGCTGAAAACAATGAATATTGACGAATTTCAGAAGAAAATAAGAACCAATATCACAACAGCAGTGAAAACGATATTCAAACAGAAAGAAGAATAATCATAAAATAAAAAGACAAACTAAAGAACTCATGATACAAAGAAGAAACATGATTAAAGGAATACTGAATGAAACTATAAGGAAAAAAATAAGAGAAGATATAAAAAGCTTCAATACAGAACTAATAAAATCAGTCATAGAGAAGAGTAAGAACATGCAAGTCTTAAAAACAACTAACACCACGGGACGAACTAGAATACATTACATTATCGGTAATCAACGAGACAGATAGAAAATTTCTACGAAACACTGCATTCACAAGTAAACCCCGAGCTTCTGGTTATGATTACGGAACACGTTATGAACATAAAGTTCGAAGAAATACTGGTTATCATCTGGGGGGAAATGCAACTCAACTGAAGAATGGCAAAATACCAGGCGAAGATGACATCACCATCGAAATGGTAAAATATGGAGGAACAGGCACTATAGAATCTATGAGAATACTGCTTAATATATGCCTTGAAGAAGGAACAATTCCAGAGATATGGTATAAGCGCAAGTTACTTTATTGCATAAAAAGGGCGATGAATTCAAGTTGGACAATTACTGTCCTATAAGCCTTCTACTTCATGCGTTAAAATTATCGCCAATAGGTTTACAATCAAATTCAACGACTAGCAACCGACAGAAAAAGCAGGTTTTCATAGAGGCTACACTACTATTGTTCATATACAATTTGTATATTGAAAAATGCAACGAATACAATGTTTCTCCCCATCTTACTTTTGTCGATTACAACAAGGCTCAGTAGAATTATGGGCAATCTTCAAAGCCATGAACAACGCCAGAATATACTCCAGATATAAAAACTTGTAACGTGCCACCTGTAAGTAAAGCCTTTTATATTATCTGTGACTAAAATTTATAGCATTAAGTCGAGTGCAGGTGCACGTTAAACGGAATTTTTCGCTTAGTGATAAAAACCCGCCTGCGTGCCTACGTGACCGCCTAACCTTTTCCCTCGTGTTAGGCTAGACAGAGACGACCGACCGGGAAAACGTATATAAGCGAAGCCACACCGAGACCGAAAGCCAGTCCGATAACCCCCCCCCCCTACTCATCAACCACGCACTCACCCCAAAACCCAAACGACTGACTGAAAAGACCGTCCCCACAACCCAAACCTATAAACAACGACTCCCTCAGCTCCTCTTCGCCCGCATTTGATTTTCAGATTTTTATATTTTGTTTGATTTTCAGATTTTTATATTTTGTTTTTTGTATTTTTAACTTGAGAATCGAGAACGAACGTCGGCCCTCCCTTCCAACCAACCAACATTCCCCATGGTCGCAGAGAGCTTAAGCTCTATATCGGCCGTTAGAGGTGATTTGGGCCCGTACGTACTGTTTCTTTTCACATCCAAAAACTTCATTGATTTGACTTGACTTGAGACCGAAAGCAGAATCCGCCGACCCACGGTCGGATTCCGAAACCTTCTCCTAAACCGTCGGCAAGGCTTTGTCGACGACACCAACCCAGGAAGTTGTGATAGCCCAGTCTACAGTTTCCCACGTCGGCTCGAACAGGGAAGACGTGAGCCAGTTCCCCCACGTCTGCCCGATCAGGGAAGACGTGACCTCCAGTTCTCCACGTCGGCCCGAGCAGGGAAGACGTGAGCACCAGTTCCCCCACGTCGGCCCAATCAGGGAAGACGCCCGAGACGCGCGCCGCGAGTGGAACCAAAGACACCCCAGGAAAGAATACATATTTTATTTACAGTTTAAGTTATTTACTTTGTATTGACTCTTGGAATTACGTTTTTATTTATTATACGGATTTACGAAACCTCTGTGTGCGACACAATCGAGCTACCCAAGGCCACTACGGTAAACTATGGCGTTACAAACTTACTCCAAAATATATACGACAAAGCAACACTGGAAGTAAATATCACAGAAGACTCCAAAACTAGTAAAATACCAGCAAAACGGTGAGTGAGACAAGAAGACACCATCTCCCCAAAACGGTTCACCTATGTGTTGGAAGACAGTCAATTGTGAAAAGAAGGAAATCGATGGCAGATATTTAATCCGTCTTCGCTTTGTTGTTGATATCAATAAGACCAAAATAATGACTTCCGAATAAAACAGGTGAATATAACATAAAATAAACCTCGGAAAAGAAAATCAGACGGTAAAAATAAGTAGACGCGTAAGAATGACCTGGGCAGCGTTCGGAAAATTAGGATATACAGTGATGGGCAAATGTGTGGAACCAAGTAAATATCTCTGGAGCTTTTAGAGATATCGAAATGAAATTCGGTAGGTAGATATTACAGTAAATTGTGTATTTGCGTTGAATGTTTTTAACAATTTTGAGCTTCCGGTTTGACCGGAAGTAATGCCGATTTTAAAGTTTGTAATGGAATACCCTGTGTATTATTTTAATTTTGAATAGAACATTTTATTACAATTACAAAAATTTTAAGTGTTCCTTTTTATTGGTTAACTTTCTTTCTTTTCTTTTCTTTTCTACAAGTAGGCTTATGAATTTGAAAGTGCTTTGTATACGCTGGCAATATCTATCAATACCTTTGTACTTTATAAAGTGTTTGACATAATTGTCAATTACTTAACAATGGATGAAAAATATCTTGTTGGAATCCTTTTATGTCATTATTGGAAGAAATGATCTTCTGAACGAAATCCGTGCAGTGGAAGAAGAGGGCATTGTTAGTGAAAGAATGGCAGAAAAATGGTTTTCTCGATTCAACAACAGGAAAACCAGCCTCCAAGATGAATCTTGTTCTGATAAACCTACTACTACGGATTTTAAATCTGTGTGTCAAGCTGCTGACAACAAACACGAGCAGACTATCAGACGAACCTTATGATATTACAATCCAGTGTAGTAATTACACAAGCTAGGAAACTGCCGAGTGGTACCTGCCCAAGCGTATTAACAACGGTTGAATATTTACCAAGAGTTGGCAAAACATTCAATGAAAGACCGTTTCATCAAGCAAATCGTTAGGTGTAATGAAAAGTGAATATTTTGTACAAGTGATATGCTTCCTGAACCTGCGGCTGAACGTGGAAGATTTGAACACAAAGCCAAGTTGGGCATTTGTTAGTTCAATTTGGCCGTGGCATCGCCGCTGAGCTCTACTCACAACGACTAGAGCAAATAATGTACTGTATCGCGAAAATACGCGGTTCTGATAAGCAGAAAGCAAGTGCTTCTAGAGCAGTCGCGGATAACTAAGAACAAACTTCGGAAGTTGGATGGAATTGAACTTCTTCGCACCCTGCCCACTCATCAAACTTAACGGCTTGCGATTTCCACTTGTTCTGGTTTATGGCTCACTTCCTGGCTTGGAAATCCGAATGGAGTGGTATAAAGCCGGGATTTGAAACTTGGCAGAAAGATGGGTTAAGACCATGGAACATAATGGTTTATAATTCAAAAACTTAATTCGTATTGACTTTAATTTGTAATCCATTAAAATTGTTTAAATAAATCCGCACGAACTTTTTACTCTCCCTAGTAATACTTATACTATCTGTGATGACTTATGCTTTGCAAACTATGGCATTTACCCTCAACTCTACTAACAGGTTTTGAATAACTCAAAGAGTCATATATGCTGGGACTAAGCCTGAGAAACCACATCCCTAACGAAGATATAAGAAGAACAACAAAGGTAGAAAGACGTCATCGTATTTGCAAGGCAGAAATGGAAATGGGCCGAGCTGATTGCACTTCAAGATCAAAGTATATAGTTCAATGAAGGCTACGAGTACACAAACGGAGTGTGCGAAGACCACCAAGTCGCTGGCATGACGACTTGAAAGAGATAGCAGGAAGAAAATGAAGATAGAGATTAGTGGAAACGCTAGAGGAGGCCTGCACCAAAAGTGGATTATGAGGAACTACTGAAAAAGAAGAAAAAGAAGAAGGAAGGACGTTTTGAAACTTTTACAAAGAGCCTCTAATCAAAGAGCAGTATACTGCTCTTTGCTCTAATCTTATATTTTAGCTGAGTTGAAATTAAGGTTATGATAGTATCGAAATAACTTCAAGTTTTATCTTTCATTAACAATCAAAGTAAGGGCCTGAAAAGCAAGCAAATCAAGTATTAATTTATATTTCTAGTAGCTCAAACAAAAATAATTATTATTCAAATCAAATTATATACCTAGAATATCTTAAGCGTTTAAAGGTAAAACTGTATCGTTGCAACAACAAAGGTTTGTGTCTGAACCGTCCGTTCAAGTCTCCAGCGCGCGCAACGGGAAATATCGGTTTTTACTGAGTCTTTAAAAATAAAATACCTAATAATTATTGTAACGAATTGCATCAGCAGCCGCGGAGAGCAGGTGCGAGATCACATGCGTCATCCGCCACTAGAAGTTTCTTGGCGCGATCGATAATTCTAGGCGCCCGTAGAATAGACTAGGCTTATCGGGAATTGGATAGTTCTAGATTAGAAGCTTGCCTAGCGAACTGGAGTCTGATCCAGCCTACATAAACAGTCGCGAAGATGTGCGTCGGTAAAGTTAATATAAATATACGTGAATAGTTATACATAAAGAAACTGTACAAATAAATTAATTAGTGTTACGGGTTAATATTAGTGTTTTGCATTAGAATTAATATTAGTGTTGTGTTTTAGTGTTAAGTTGTTATTTCGTGTTTCTTCGTTGCTTAATAATTTTAATATTTGTTAATAAATAATTCACACAACGAACCGAAGTTTTAAATAAACGTTTTAAAACCGTTACATTATCTTATTTTCTGTCATTTTGGCCATGATCTTTCAGTATAAACGTAGATTTAGTATTCCAAAACTCGCCTAAATAAGTGAAAAGTTATAATTATTGCTGGGGAGATTGAAGTAAGTATAGGAATATATCTGAATGTGGGCTGAATGCTTTAACGTCCAAATGAATCTCTAATGAAAGGTGTTCAGAACCGTATAGCTAGGCGTTGGCGAGTCATTATGGGGGCGCATTTATTTCTAATTTTTTATTATTTTAGCATCTTTCTAATCAACTAAACCTTTAATTTAAGAAGTTCGATGGCGTCCAAGAATGCAAAATTATGCTTACATTATTTATAATTTTTTTTATACATATAATAAAGTAAAAAATATGTTCTTTTATGATAATAACAATAAATTTGTCCTAATGCGAGTAGGAAAAACTCCCATGGAATTTTGGCGAGTGGACTTAAAATTCATATTTTTCGAGGTAAAATACAGTTATTTCGTAATTTCTACAGTACAACGTTGACAATTTACCCTTTCTAAATAACAAAAGTTAAACTGTCCTCGGTGAATAACTCTCTCATTCTGTAATTAGTTTATGAATGGATGCATTGTGCGCTGCAACTAATAATTCTTAGTTAAAATAAATCGTAATATTTCCTAAACCCGTGTTTCAATTCATCTAAGCGCACTTTAACATAGTTTCGCATATCCTGCAAAATTAAACACTATTTTATTCGGGAATAAGTATTTTCGTTCCCATAGCCATTTATACAGACGACAGCAACGGGATTTAACCCACATCTAAAACTTTTACATAATTTATTACTAACGTCAAGCTCGAAATGCACTTTTCCTTCGATAAAACCGTATGCGATTATCATATCAAAATGTTTCGTAATTTCGCACTATTGTAAACTAATGATGTGCAAAGTTTCTTGGTGGTTTATAGAACGTTGACGAATTACTTACGAAATGAATGCAAATATATCCGGCTTGACGTCATGAATCACGACCTTAATGGCAACTGCTGTTTAATGACTGCATAACCAATGAGGGTAAAGTATACAAGAAAAACGTATAAATTGAAACGAAAATACCCTCAACGAGGGGAAGTTACTGTAAAAATTGGATCAAAGTCTGAATAAATTATGAAGAAAATCTTATAAAACAAGGGAAACTGCTCTTAAAAATAAAAGTTTTTGGTGGTTGTTATAGATTAATAAAATATATCAAGCGGATCTTTATTTCTTTTAAAGTTACTGGCCTTGAATTAAACCTAAGATAATTTTTCTGAAGCAGTTCTCATGGAATATTATCGTGAATTTAATTTCTTACTGATGTTTCAGAAATTTTATCGATTCTAACATCTTCGTTTTATTTTTAAGTCTGATCAACAATGAAAATAGTAGTTTCGGTTTATACACTAAACTTCGAACAAAATATTTTCTATTTTTAGACGTAACCCATGATAAACGACTCAAGAAAGCAGATTTAGTAGAGTGGAAATGTGAAATGAAATAGGAACATGTAAACGAAACGAAGGAGGAGATAAATAGCATAAAAAGACAGATTTTTCGGTGAAGTGGGGAGTGTGGGACATCCGGGGAAACTCGGTACGGGAAATGGGAAAAGTGCGCGCGCTGGCGGAGGAATTCACAAGCAGCCCTTGGTGTCATGCAACCCCTTTTAGTCGGGCTGTAAGCCTGGAAGCGTCCGTTTTTGGCGCTTTCCCGAAGAACTGCAGCCTTCGCGAACACAGCAAAATTTTTAATAAAATTTACAATTTATTTAAATTTAAACCAAGCACCGTTCTGTTTTTCTTCCGGAAATTTTGCAATAGTTTCGGACATTTTCACTTGTTAAATTTTCGCTGCGAGTTTTCATTTTTCCATTGTTCGAATGGCTTAGATGGGCCTGAAAGACAGAAATGCGTAAATTAACGTGTATATTATGCGGAAATTATTAATGGATTTCTCGATTCCGGTTTCTATTCATAAAGGGTGTGGAAACGCGGCGCGAGAGACATCAGTACAATCCGTGCGTCTCCCTTTTAGATGTCAAGCTGGCACGGTGAGTTCTTATACCTTTATAACATTATTTACTACGGACCTCTTATGTTGGTTTACTTTTATGTTTTATAATAGAAATGTGTCACGATGTCAGAGACTCAGAAATGAAATGACAGAAACTTTCTCCCTTCTATTCAACTTTTCTTTTCAGACACCATACTAATCCCTTTTTGTATCGTCAAATTGCCAATTTTGACTTTTGGTAAAAAAAATCATATCAAAATGCACAAAAGGTAAAGCTAATAACAAATTAATATGAAACAAATTTTAAGAAATTTATTGAAAAATATAAACTTTTCTTTTTCACTTAAACTATCTCTTTCAGTTGTGGTTTTGGCAATTAATACAACGTAGCTGTATTGTATTATTACGATTTCATTGTTTTCGTCGTCGATTAATCTTTAACCCCCATGAAACATATGTAGATTATTTTATTTCAAGCCCATTCTGTTAATATTTAATAGCGGACGGTTTGAACAAATGTGGCACTTTCCACCGTAATTTGGAACTTTTTTTTATTTCAAGCAGTCAAACAATGCTACTTAAGGGTAATTTAATTAGATTTTAAAGCCCATAAAAGGAAAAATTAGGTAAATAAAATCTCACCCTGGTAAAATGCCAAGTTTAATGCGGTATTTTAGTAGTTAAAGTGTTCTGGGTTTTTATATGTTTGACGTTTGAAAAAAAAAATAGTGTTAGTAAAAAGTAGAATTAACAGAAATCCTCATTTGAAAGTTTCAGAGCTTCTCATGTTAAATTCACATCTCGTGCAGGTTCTCTTAATTAATTCATCAGGAAGCTAAGGACTGCCCAGGTACTGCAAAGGATTTTAATTTAAACTGGAATAGAGAAGTCCCGTGTACTTCTTAAAGCAGTAATTTGCGCTATTTACTCTCTTCGCCATTCCTTATTTGTCTTCATTTTAACTTAACGCTCTTTGTAGAATGCAAGTGCATTTTCCAGACGATCTTAAAATGAAATGACATTAGATTTTCCCTGAATTTTAAGACGCGGAACGCAATATCTTGAAATATTTATATCAAATATCAGGTTCAGACGTATACAATTGCGTGAGTTATGATGGACACGACAGACTACAAAACCGTTTAATAATATTCTCAAATCAATCGTGAAACGTGCAATGATAAATCGGGCAGAAACCAAAAGGAGATACCACCACTTATCCGTTGTTAGGGAATTTTACACATTCGAATATTGATGCCGAAATTTGCTTCTACCCGGAAGTGAACCGATTTACTCCATGGCGTGCTGTTAAAAATGAAATTGATTTTCCTGCTTCCTTTCTATAAAGTTAATTATACGCAAGCACAGGATTGTATTTTAAGCAATGATTTAATTTCAGTTACAACCAGAATTTCGTTGAAAATTATATAATCGGTCATAGATTCATTAGTTATTATACATAAACACCGCTTTGTTTATATGTTTAAATTTGCGTCTGCTTTTTAGCAGGCCACAATTTTCAGTACAAAAATAATATTTCTTTATCTGTAAATGCATCTTCTGCTTTAAACTTGCATTTCCCTTGCACTCCGAAGTCCATACAAAACGCCTAATTTAGAAATATCCTGAAAACGTTTTAGAGTTATAACAAGAACAAGATGTTTTTTGTTTTTAAGGTTTATTGCAGAAAGATTGGGGTATTAATTCCTTGTTTTGAGTTGGGGTTTTCCAATAAAAACAAAGAACAAGAGTGTTAATAATCAAACACAGGATGCAATGTTTAAAAACTTTAAGTTTTAAGAATTATTAATTATTAAGTGTCGATAGAAAATGGAGTACGGTAATTGAATTACTGGTGCTAAAAGTGGAAAGAGATAAGAAAATCTTGGAAGATAAATCAAATTTTAATTATAAGAAATTCTTATCGCGCGAGCTTTTAGATTTTCCTTACTTCTGAAAATATTTTGCACTATTTCCTGAGCGAAAGAGCGAAACTTTGTGTTTTGCGGAAGCTTTTCGATCTTTTAAAATATATTTTCCGAATGTTTGTTGCGGCGAGTTTGAGGTTTTATGTTTTTTTGTAACTTTACTAAATTTTTATTTTCAGAAACTGGGTGCAAAAATCTCGCAAAAAGGTATAAGACTTTTAGACCATAATTTCTTGCTGGTTCACTTTTCATTAATTAATTTTTATCCCTAATTAAATTCAAGTATCCAAAATTCATGTGTACTTAGAGCCACAAATTTTACGACTAATTTAATTTAAAGGCAGAAGCTACTGGCAAGGTCCTTCCCACAGAAAAGGTACTATTTAGGTAGAATTTTGTACGATAACTCCTTGCTGGTTTGATTTTTATTAATTAATTTTTATCTCTAATTAAACCAAAAATTCAGACTTCACGTCTAATGAAAGCCACCCATTTTATTATTATAAATTGAATTAAAGCAAAATCTGGTGGCGAAATTCATACAAAAAGGTATAAAATCCCGAAATATAAGTAAGAATTTTCAACAGTAAGTGTTTGTCGGTTGAATTTTTATTAATTAAATTTTATTTCTAATTAAATCCAAACTTCGCGTTCAACTTAAGTCACACTTTTACGATTATAATTTCATTTGAATAAAAGCAGAAGCTGATGACGAAGTATCCATAAAAAAGTATAAAATCTCGAAATTTTTCTGTACAATATTACTCCTATTTAGGTAGAACTTTCCACAATAATTAAACCAGACAATCCAAACTTCATGTCTAAGTAAAGCCACACATTTTTTCTCCAAATTAAATATTATTTAAGTAGAATTTTGGACGATAACTACTTACTAGTTTGATTTTTATTAATTAATTTTATCCCTAATTAAACCAAATATTTCAAAATTCACGTCTAACTAAAGTCACAAAATTTTACGAATATAATTTAATTTGCATAAAAACACAAACTGGCGACGAAGTTTCCCAAAAAGGTATAAAATCTCGACATGTTTTAATAAAATATTATTTAAGTAGATTTTTAGACGATAACTCCTTGCTGGTTGAATTTTTCTTAATTAATTTTTACCCCAAATTAAACCAAACAATACAAAGTTCAAGTCTAATTAAAGTCATACATTTTACGATCGGCGAAGTTTCCAAAACAGCATAAAACTCGATTTTTTTTGTAAAATATTATTTAAGTCGAATTTTAGACTACTTACTGGTGTGATTTTTAATAATAAATTTTTATCACTAATTAAACCAAGCAATCCAACTGCACGTATAACTAAAGCCACAAATTATACGATTATGATTTGGATAGAAATAGAAACTGGCATCGAAGTTTCCCAAAAAAGCATACATTTTTTTATAAAATATTATTTAGGTAAAATTTCTGATGATAATTACTTTTCTAAATTAATTTTTATTTCTAATTAAACCAAACAATCCAAACTTTAGGCCCAACTAAAGCCACAAATTTGAAGATTCCAATTTCATTTGAACAAAAACAGAAGCTGGCGTTGAAGTTCCCACGAAAAGTAAAAAATCTCGAATTCTTTTAAATAAAACTTAAGTAGAATAAATATTAGACGATAACTGATAACTGTTTGCTGGTTAAATTTTTTATTAATTAATTTTATTACCAATTAAACTAAACAATCCAAAATTTACGTATAACTAAAGCTACAAATTTTACTATTATCATTATATTTAAATAAAAACTGAAACTGGTGGCAAAGTTCCCACAAAAAAAGTATAAATCTCGAATTTTTTTTATAAAAGATAATTTAAGTAGAATTTTCGACCATAGCTGGTTGATGGCTGAATTTTTATCCTTAATTAAACCAAACAATCCAACCTTCAAGTCTAACTAAAGCCGCAAATTTTACGAATATAATAATTTCATTTCAAAAAAATGAACAAATTGAATAAAAGCAGAAGCTGATGTCGAAGTTCCTCGTCATCTTATAACTTCAAAAAAGAAAATCAACATGTGCTGAAGTAAATTTTTTATGTATTTTTTAGGTTTGATAAGACTTAATTCTAAAGTGTATGCCCTGAACGTCTAACTTTGTTTTTTAAATTATTTACTCCTATTATTTATTATAGGCGTAATTTTCACCCACTGCACTGAATCTCTAGGCTTATTGTGCCTCAAGAAGTAATTTACTCCATCATACCTGTATCGCTAAAGAAATTCAGAATACTGTTGATGAATGCTTTCGCCATTTCATTCGGTTGTGTATAATAAACCCCGAATAGTTTGAGTCTTTGGGCTCCGAGAGCTGGGCATTCACAAAGGACGTGTGGTGCTGTTTCATCTTCTTCTTCACGCAGCCTACATGGATCATTAATAATATGCATTACGTTAAGATGTTTTCTATGGTTACAGTGTCCTGTTAATAGTCCTGTTATGCATATTAGTTGTTTTCTACTTAATTTCTTTTGTTCTCTTGCTGGAAGGAGACATCATTAGCGCACTAGAGTGCCCGTGCCCCTTTTTATATTAAATAAACCTGCAATTTTTGAAAAGACTCACTCCGAATTTCCAAGTTCTCAAAATTGATCAGAAATTCTCTAAATTTTCTTAAGTTAAGGGACTGAAAAACCCATTTGCTGCCTTTTTGGAATAAATTGACTGTTAGTCATATTTCTTTACATAAAGAGCAGAACCTTTGAAAACTTTCAGTGAAATTCAAAATTAAGAAAGATTTCAGGAATCAGATCGAGTAAATTTAGACAATCTTATTAGAAGAAATTTTGTTATAAAATTTAGTTTCACATTTGCCGTAAAGAAAAGCAATAAAAGACGCTGGAGATATCTGATAAACCTTAGTTTTCAACAAGCTACCTTAAACAGATTCATAATCGCTTACAGAACCTCAAAGACGACTGAAAGATCAATCAATTTCCTAGTAGTTAAATCCAGTCAAAAATCTAGTCAGATTAATAAAAGCCACAAATTTTACGAATATAATTTAATTTGGATAAAAGGAGAAACTGGCGACGAAGTTTCTAAAAAACGCATGAAAACTCGACTTTTTTTCAAATATTATTTAAGTATAATTTTAGATACTAACTGCTTGCTGGTTGGATTTTCATTAATTAATTCTTATTATAAATTAAACCAAACTATCCAAACTGCACAAATTTTGCGAATATAATTTCATTTGAATAAAGATCGAAACCGGTGGCGAAGTTCCCACAAAAAATATAAAATCTTGATTTTTTTCTATAAAATATTATTTAAGTAGAATTTTAGACAATAACTGCTTGCTGGTTGATTTTTTATCAATTAACTTTTATTTACAATTTAACCAAACAATCCAAGTTTCATGTCTAACACAAATTTTGCGATTATAATTTCATTTGAATAAAAGTAGAAATTGGTGACGAAGTACTCAGGTAAAAATTAGAAATTTTAAATTAAAAGAAATATATTAGCAGAATTTTATGCGATAACTGCTTGCTGATTGATTGTTATTGGCATAAATTTTTATAACTACCTAATTAAACCAAACAATCTAGAACTTACGTCTATCTAAAACCACAAATTTTAGGATTATAATTGAATAAAAACAGAAACTGGTGGCGAAGTTTCCACCAAAAAGCATAAAATCTCCAATTTTTTTAAACCAAATAGTACTCTTATTTAGATAGAATTTTCTGCAATAATTAAACCAAACAATCCGGACTTCATGTTTAAGTAAAGCCGCAAATTTTACTATCATAATTTAATTTGGATACTAACTGAGCGTGTTAAATCAGAGCAACCAAACGAAGCGTTTAATCCCTGTATTTTACTTAAAATCCTTTAAAGTAAGTGTAAGTTTGCAAGTGACGTAAAACTAAAAATTTCAACAAAATGAGCTCTTAGACGCTACTTTAACAAGAGAAGCTTTTCTTGTGAGAACTTGCAATTAAAACTTGGCTTGTGAAAATCACGAAACGCACATAAATTAAATACCGTAATAGAATAACAAGTTTTAGCAATTTCTGTAAAGATGTCACACGACCTTATCTCAGATGTTATTCAGGAGGGCTAAAGTAATTTACTAAGCGCTACTGTTCTGGAATATTCTTCCTAATTATGCAATATTTCAGACACGTTTGATTAATACCTAAACTTGTAGCTTGGTAGCGATTGTGTTAATAATAAATTAATAAATTATTGACTTAAATATCTTTCGTCGCCAGCCTTGGATACTGAACATTTCAGAAATTGTTTATAATTATTACGCGTTCCTCTCTGGTTTCAGTTAAAAACACTTTCAGTAAAATTTTGCTTGGTACAAGTTCTTTCTCAGTTTATTTTATTTACTCGTAATTTCTATTCCTTTTGAAATCGAGAGAGAAATGTTCGTGGAATTAATTTACCTTTTCGATCTTCCACTGATCTTCGTACTCGTTTCAAGTGCTTTAGCCTTTGAATTTTGTTTTTAAAATGTAATAATAATGGAAGGACAAAATCGCTGGAATAATGATCAAAATTGAAATTTCATAACTTATTTTTAGAAACTGGTGGGGAAACGCACTAGTTTTCGTGAAATAAAAGAAAACTTAATATTGTTTAATTTATTAAGAAAGTAGCTCGACAAACCTGTAAAAAGTAATATATTTTTAATTAGTGCGAAATTTATTTAATTGTAAGGTTTGTTAACTAATTGATATCATGATTCAAAAGTTTAAATAATCCAAAATTCAATTCAAGTCTAATTAAACTTCAACGTTTAATAGAAACCTTTTTTATATACCAAGAGGTCAGATTTATTAACAAGAAGCATGATGTGTAAAAGAGTACAATAGTTAGATTAAAATAACATAAAAATTCAATGACCTGTGAAACTGAGGTATATTAATGTCTTTGCTGTTTTCTTTCGGAGTTTCGATATGGGTCATGCCTATGTTGTGAAATATAGCAACGCATTCAACGTGCTCAGAATTCCTATTTACGGTTTATTCATGGGACACATAAATTTCAGTTGTACAACGCACGTTGCTACGATAACCGTTGGTTAAACATGGAAAAGGAAACATATTTTTAAGTTATATTTGTTATTAAAAATCTTTAAGTTTGTGTTGTTATTTTTTATGACAGAAGGTTTCTTAAGGTTTGACCATTAAATGTTTACAAAATATGAAAAATTTGTGCTTAAAAAGGTTTACTTCTTGCTGTTTTAAGCCCACAGATTTTTATTTATTTTACACAATTGTATAAATAAAATTTGATATTGAATTTCATTGAAAATGGCTATAAATTAACCTGAAACCTGACTTTCAGTAAAATGTTCGTGCACACCTTATTTAATTAAACAAAGTGTTATTTTGTACAAAACAAAAGTAAACACAAAGTTTGTGTAATTAAAAAAAATTAAATTAAGTAAAAAATGATTAAAATAAGGAAGGCGTGTGAATTCCGTAATGAAAGTTAGCAGCTGTCTTGTGTCTTTATTTCAGGCATGTTTTACTTTTTTTTAATTACTGCGATTTCAAGTTTTGCTTGCATTTAAAATATGTTCTAAATTTCCAGTTTGTTTGAAGTTATTACCTGATAAGAATTCTCCATGGAAAACATTTGTTTACAGCGGGGCATTTGCATACTCTGGATGTATTTATTATAAACTTACTTAAACGCAAAGTGCAGCTGTGCATGACTTGGAAAATAACCTGATTTTATTTACTAATGCATTAATTTTCAGATGTGTAGCTTTTCGTGCGGTTAGTTAATGGCAACATTATCCATAGGGAATCTAAACTTCATTTATTAAATTTAGAGCTAAAAGGTCAAAGAAGAAGAAACTTTTTACTTAATTTTTTATTTTTATAACGATGTACGTGAAGGGTGCATTTAGATTCTCATTAAAGTTTTTAGGAATGTTTAAATACATTTTTGCACACTATATACCTTTAAATTATACAAACACAATTATCTATCTATCTATCTATCCATCCACAGAGGTGAATTTATACAAGGTTGTAACAACCCTGCATAATATTGAAGTATTTCGTAATCGCTTTTTATGTGTTGTCACAATTAAACATATTAAAATTTTTCAATTTATTGAATTCTAAATTAAATGGTGTAAAAATATCCCAACTATTTATAACGTAATTTCAGAGTTTATAAAGCGAAGCAGTATTTAATAATTTAAAGCATTTTTGTGGTATTTATGTAATATCTATGAAATAATTTCCATTGATGCTTCCCAACGACATAATTTTATAATGAGATATTGATTAAATGTGGTTAACTACCTCTTCATTATTGCACTTTATTGTAAATAAAATAAATCTACTGCATTTCTGTACGCGGTACCCAACATTCGTTCTTTTAAAATCCTTATTATTAAAGTTTACGCCTGATTTCTGTTCTAATTAATTAAGTAATTAAGCAAAATTTAGAAGAGCTTGGACGGAGCTGCAATTTTTGCGATGCCAGTCAAGGCTTTTAAACTGAAAGAAAATGCAATATTAGATCAGGGCAACTTAAAAACTAGTATTCAGTTTTAAGATCTGAAAAATCAATTATTTTTTTTTAAGTAGGCCTAATAATTTTCAAAGCAATTATTTAATACAAAGTATTTCACTTACATTCAGTAATAAAAGAAACAGGCAGTTTTCCCACTCATCTTAAATTCAAAAAAGAAAATTCAAATGGTCTAAAGTAAGTTTCTTATGTATTTTTTAGGTTTGGTAAGATTTGATTTTGAAGTGTATGACCTGAAGGTCTAATGTTTTTTTAATTAAACAAATATGCAGCTTTTGAAAAGACCCCGAATTTACAGGTTTTCAGAAATCCTTTGATTTTCATAAGTTAAGGGACTGAAAAACCCATTCGCTGCTTTTTTGGAATAAATCAACTGCCTCTCATATTTCTTTGGAAAAAGGGTAGAACCGTCGAAAACTCTCAGTGGCATCCTTTGAAATTCAAAATTAATAAAAGATTTTCAGGACAGTTTTACGAATCCCAAGCAGATTTACTAAGTTTAAAAAATGTTGTTACAAAATTTCGTTTCATATTTGGTGTAAAGAAAGGTCACAAAAGATCTCTGATGAGCCTTAGTTTTCACCAAAAGCCTTTGAAAAATTCATAATCCTTCGCAGAATTTCAGACGGTTGAAAAATCAATGAATTTCTCAGTAAATTCAGCAACAACTAACAACCTCAGAAATTTTTCAAAAATTCAGATAAATAAAAGCTTCTTTAATTAAATGAGGGAAAGATTTGCTTATTTCAACAGAAACCGGCCTTAAAATTGTAATTATTAGAATTATTAGAATTCATTGGTTTAATTGTATATTCAAAATGTGAAATGATCAGTATTTGGTGTTGTATTTTTGAAGTGTTCCTTATTTTGAAAACTACGACAAATCTCGAAACAGTATACCTTTTAAACAATAAAAGGTAAAGGTATCGGTACTAACGCCCTTCGAGCAAGTATGCCCGACAACAAGGAGGCTTTAGGCCTCCTAATTGGTTTTTGTTATCTCGGTTATTTCGCACGCTATACGTACGGGGTGCTGTGATAAGCACCACGTTTCCAATAACCGCCTACCGCCCCCACTCCACCACCATGTGTTTCGGTTCCCAATTGTTTTCAGTGACTGGGTAGGTCATCGGGTTTGACCCCGAAACCGTCCACGCTTTAGTTGAATGCCTTAACCACTCGGCCACTCCGGCGATACCTTTTAAACAATACCAAGGTTCATTATTTAAAATCTACTGTACTGAATAATAAACAAAACACAAAAGGTAAAGTTTATTATCTCAAAGAAGTCATAAAACTCACTGTTTATATATATTGCATGCTCTTTGGTTTTTGTATATTTGAGTGACCAAAAGCAAAAGCATAGCAGGATAAAGGTTTAAACCCACTTATGTGAACCATGAAAAAGTGCATTATGATTATTAGAGAAGGCAGAGTAAGTAAGATCAATGAGTATATAATGCAGACAAGTCTAATCGTCGTATACCGTTGTAGGCTTCCATAAGTGAAATTTGAAACAAACTTGAGAATATTACTTCGAGGTAAAGGAAGGCAGAATTAAATTCCAAAATGTTTATTTGTTATTTAGTGGAGTAAACAGATTTTACAACGTTGCCAGTAATAACAGAAGTTCTAAGCGTTTTCGTTTTATATCAGGATGAGAGAACTGACAGCAAAGTTTCGTTATTTAAACAAGGGAAATAATATGTAGGTATTTGAATTAGCATATTAACCTTTATAGAGATTGTTACTAAAGATATAGCGATTCTGATGCAACCTAGTCACAAAACTCAACCTCTATGCATTACATACTCTTTGATTTAATTGTGTATTTGAGTCAATTAATAGCAAATATTAATTTAATTTTTGTATTTGATGTTGTATTCTTGTATTTCGAAACGATTTTCTGATTCAGAAGTATTCTTGGCACTTAAAAGTCACCAAAAAATGCGAGATGCTCCCAAAATAACTGCAAAGAATGTCTATTGCATTATGTCAGTTAAATATGAACAGGAAAATCTCAATTCCCCCATTCAATTCAATCAAATCTCGCAGCAGCCTACCTTTTAAACAATACGAAGGTTGAAATGAATTCGAAGACTCCCACGGTTAAAATAATGTTTTCCGGGTTGAGACCGTGTGATTGTTGAGGCAGAAGGACTCAACGTTGCCCCTAGTTTTTTAATTGGCTTTATATCATCTGCCCCCACAGGATATTCAACGTCGTCTAATCCCACATGAATCCAAGCCACCGAGGTTGTATGGTCTTTCTAAAATTCCCCATTGTTAATACCACAAATTTTCCCACTTACAACCTGGCCAAATATCTCGCTGGCATTCTTAAGGCATACATAGGGAAATATTCTTCAGATATTTTAAATTATTCCCACTTTGTAAATCTCATCGACAATCGGTGGTTGCAAATATATTTATTGAACCTTTTGAGGCAATAACCCTGGAATCATTTGATTTAAAAACCTAAGGTCTGGTTCCGTTAGGTAGATCACTTTTATTATCTGGCCCCATGGAAGACATCACTTTGCTTCTTTCTTAGAACATCTCAACAATCAACACCTTCATATTAAGTTCACTATAGAAATAGAATCAAACGGTTCTCTCGTTTTCCTCCTGCCCAGTTTATCGTAAACCTTCACACAGGGATAGGTATCTTCATGCCATCACATCATCACCCGGCACAAAAGCTCTCCGTAATCAATTTCCTCGTTCATCGTGCTGCCACAGTGTCTCAACCCGACGGTTTTGATGTCGAGTTAGTCATAGTCATAGTCAAGATAGTCTCGTCAAACGTGGGTACAATAAAAGGGACACTAGGAAGGTCATCGAGGAACAATTACACCCCTCCCACTCCGGAAGTTCTCAGAACACTTGTACACCCCAGGCTATGACCTTCTTGCCCTAGATATGCCAAGTTAGTGATCATATAGGTAGGATTCTTAAAAAACATAACTACAAAACTTAAAATCTTCTCCAAAAGTGTCCCAGATGCTCTCTTCAACCCTGTCATCAAGAGGCGTCTACAGCATCCCTTCTTCTTGTGGTTTAGTGCATATTAGAGAAATTGGCCGCTCAGTACACACACATATCTGTGAACTCAAACGTTGCTTAAAATCAGTTCTTCTCCCACACTCGGTTGTTGCTGAACATCATCATGACATTGACCATAAGACCTTGTTTGAAAAAGAAAATTGTCTTTGCAAATTTTCCTAATTTTTTCACAGGAAAGCTTCCGTGAGGCTATTGAAATCATTAAGGCCCTAATTACAACTCCTGTTTTCCTTCAGAAGGGTTTCGCCTCTGGCTTGGTTTATAAGTTGGGAAGCTGAGTTACCATGCCCTTCTTCCTCTAGCTAAAAGAGTTTCGCCTCTGGCGTGGTTCAAACGTTGAGTTACTGTGCTTTTTTAGTGCCCCTTTTCTCCTCCTGATGAACATCCTTAAAAAAGTGGGTGGAACGTTGAGTTATTCTTTCTCAACAATTATTTTAACACTTTAATTCGAAGGTTGATTATTTCAAACCTGCTATACTAATTGATAAACAAAATACAAAAGGTAAAATCAATATTTTAAAGGAGCCTCATTAATGAATCTCTTTACATTATATATCCTTTGATTTAATATTCGGGTTAGTTAAAAGCAAGCATGGTTAAATGATTAATTTTTGTATTTGTGTTTGCTTGAAGTATTCTCTGCACTTAAAAACCACAAAAAAATGCAATATGCTTCGAAAATAATTGCAAAGAATGTAATAAGTTGTGTCACCTAAATTATTCTTTTAGAAACAAGATATTTGCATTAAAATAATTGAGTACGTCCGGAAGAAAAGCATTTAATACACGTAATAACTCCATTGCTACGCAAATAATAGTGTATTATTAAAGAGCCCCAAACCTACACTTATAATTCGAGTGGGCTTGATTTCCCACGGTATAAAATATTATCCTGAAGGAAGTTATATTTCATTTCTATTAAGATATATTACAAGCAAATAGTAAGGGAATTTAATTAGGTTTTAAGTAAAATAGTCGAATTGAGGTGATAACTCTCTTTTAAATTAGGGACAAGTAAAAGTCGTTAAATTTTTAATATTACGGTTAGTATTTCAAAAATTCATCGATGAAATAAACCATATTTATTGCCATTATGAATTAGTCCCGGGAATCAATTTTTAATCCAGGGTAGATGTATGTGCTGAAGTTTATATTGCCACATATGGCGATAATAAATTTCAGCACTGGTTTTGAATGATCCATAACCGTTTTAGTGCAGTTGATACCTCGTTTTTTGCAATTATTTTATTTCTATCAGGGATACCAATACCAATAAATAATCCGGTGGGTATTCATCTCAATTGGTGTATTATTAATTTTCTTTCAGCAACTGGAAAAAATTGGCATTATTTAAAAATCTTGCAGTAATTACATAATAGCTTCAATTGGTCTTATTGTAATTTTCCCACTTGAACTGTGGAGACCAATAAATAATCATCAAAAGTGATTAATAACAAAAAACGTTGCCAAGGTTCGTAATAACAACAAAACTGTAACAAGGTCAAAGGTGTTTTCTTGGCAATACAGTTTTTATAGGTTAATGTCCAATTAACTCTAATGAAGTTACCAAGCAAGAACTTTCATTTTAACGTTAATTAGCTGCAAAATTTAAAATTTCGCTACTAAGAAATTAATCGAAAATTGAAAAGTTACATTGATTAACCTGAAAGTCGAGTGTAGCTAAATTTAATTAGGTATTGGAAGTGAGAGTTCTAATATTGCGATATAAATTGCAAATTGGAGGATAACAAATGAAAAGGAAAGTTTTGAAGGAAATTTAGTAAATGTAGTAAAGAACATATTCTGTTAGCCATATAGAACAATTAGTTCAAAATTCTGGGCGGGTAGTGGGAATACCGATTGTAGTCGAGTTAGATTTCGTCTAATTAACAAACAAATATTTCATAATTTTTAAAAAGAGCTAATTTCTGAAGAGAAATATGAGGTACTTGGAAACTAAAGAAATGTATCTCATGCCTGGAAAAAAAAATTCTATACTCAATGGGTTATAGTTAGTTAGATATTCCAATGTTACATTTGGGGAGTAAGACCCATGTGAAAACGTCACACCAACATCCTTTCTTCTTTTCTCGGTTGAGTATTTTTAAATTATTTACTAGAAAATCACTTTCAATCCTTCGCTTTAATACTGTTTTATTATAAGGTGGAAGGACTTCTTGTAGTGACGTGGGTTTTCCTGTGAAATTTACAAAATTGTTATTTAAAATAACAAATTTTTCTATTCGTAATTTTTTCTTATAATTTTCTTGCCCCTAAAACTACAGCAATATGTAATCATTGTAGATTTACTGTGGGATGCAATCCTCTGCATCATAAAGCATCCCTTCTAATCTCTGCTTAGGAAACTAAAGCCCGCTATTTGTCTCTTCCCAATTGCCCATCTTACTTAGATTGCTGTCTCAATTTCTTTCCCAATTTTTCTCAAAACTATTATTTTAGTTTTCTATTTGTCAATTATTTCATTTATTTTATGCAAATTATTCACATTCTCTTTAAAGAAAATTTGAGAACTTTCTAGAAAATAAAAAGGTTTTAAAGAAAATGTGAGAACTTTGCATAAAACATTTGTCTTAAATGTAGAGGTAAAGTTTGTCATTTAATTTTTGAAACCATGTTGCTTTGTATTTCTAATTAGGTTTAACCACATATTTCCATTATTAACATTTGTATCTTTCAAAAGTGAGGAAATTGTAATTAAAAATGTTTCAACTGAATTTTGTTTGGCTATTAAAATTAATATTTACTTTCATTACAATTTTGACAGATTATTATTATTTTTTTATTTAACGAATTTAATTATTTATTTCAGATTCAAAATATTATTAAATTTTTGTTGTCAATTTCGAATCCTAAACAAAAATATCCCTGTCTTCCTGTTATATTTTGCTTTCGTGTTTTTGTTTCCGTTATTTATTCCTTTCCAGCTAAATTTTATATTAAAAAATTAATATTAAATTAGGATTAAATGTGAGGTCTTTAAAGGCCAATTTTATGGAGTTAAAGGATTGTGGATTGTATTTTGAGTTATAATTTTGTCTGTCGAGATAGAACTTGACGTGGTGGTGCCGTAGGAATTTACATAAAAAATAATATTGGAGTTAGAATTATCGACTGTAAAGTTTGTATTTTTGGAACAGGTGGCATACATTTAGGTTATCTGGTAAATGCTTTGCAATGTGTGCTTGAAAGCCTACCTAATACAAGTTCAGCAGACCTTTTCAAACTACAATTTCAAGCATCATACCAACGGTTGATGACTAAAAAGTTAATTTTTAAATAATACTATTACCCTACTTTTTGATATACATCCTCAATTAAAAAAATTAGAAAAACTAAACCTCATGGTTTCTGGCTTACTGTTACAATAAAAATTTCGATGAGAGAACGAAACTTAGCTCATAATAAATTTAAAAGGCACACATTATTGTGAAACTGCGAAACTTAATCTTTTAAGTTATTATTATATTAAAGATTATTTTCAAGTGTTACACTGTAATTCTATTACCAATCATGGCTAACAATTGTATATGGTGTGCAGCAACTCAGTATCCAGTCGTTCCAGTTTTAGGATAAAATGTATAGGGTGGTCGGATAAAACTGTCCCTGAGTGAGAGTATGAGTAGTTATATAGTCCAAGATTACATTAAAACTACTTCAGTTCAATCAGCTGTCCTCGAAGTTCAACCACTTTTTTCATCCTTGACATATTATAAAAGCTTCACAGGTGGCACGCACTGCATACAATATTGTTTTCGGACGAAAAGATCTTTCAGTTACAGGATCCTTACAGAATTCAAAATGATCGGGTTGTGAAGCATCCTTAGTAAAAAATAACCTGAGCAAAATTCCACGTTCAACGTTTTCAAAACGACTCCAAAATAATGCTATATTCGTCTAAACTGAGGCTATATTGCTATAGTGAGCTATAGATCAGGAATACTACATACATCATTGTTGGAGGGCCACTTGAAGCCTAACGCTGCAAAACTTAATGGAAAGGAATCATACTGTTTTCAACAGGACATGGGCGTTATTTCGTGAACCGTCCTTGTGGTATTCCCTAAATTGTGTACTCGGTTACTCCTCTGCCTTAGTTTGAAGAGCTTTCGGATAACCTTGTAGGTTACTGGGACGAGAGATACCTATGCCACGTCCATTTTGTCGCCTTTCTTAAAAAGGGCTGGATGAGGGCTGATGTCCAGCAACTTGGAAATTACGCGGACGATCACAGTCAGCTTGTCGCTCGCGTGTTTCCATAATTCAGTGACTATATAATTTTCTCTTGGTGCATTGTTGTTCTTGAATGACTGAATGAACTGTCTGACTTCTTCTTTTGTTGGGGTGGCGATGAGTGTGTATTGTCGTTGGGGGTAAACCTGGTTTTTGGAGCCTTGCAATTGAGGAGGACTTCAAGGTAATTCGATTCGACAGTTGTTTTGGTCGTTGTGGGTTGTGGATTCTTGAAGTGTAGGCTCGGAGGGGTGCATTTGCTGAGATTATGTCTGAAGGTTCTATTGAAGTCCCAGGTGTTGTTGTTCTTGAACTCATGTTCGATCTACGCCAGTTGGTTTTTGTCGAAAGCACGTTTCGCCCCGCAGATAATTTTTGTAGTTTGTTTCCTCGTATCTTGGAAGTCTGTCCAGTTATCTTGTTTTTTCCGCGAGTTCCATCTTTCCTCCTGCTGATGACAAATCCTATGCCAATTTTACCCTGTAACCTTGTGACCCAAAAGCATGTCCATCTGTAAACCTTGTTTCTTGAATTGTTGTAATTATAATTTGATATTGGGACAGGTGTCAAGGAGGTATTTCAGTTTGCCGACCTTCTGAAGGGTTCTGAAGAGTTTATATTTCATCTTTCCGGTGGTCTCCGATATTTTAAAGCATGTCGGTGCAAATTCTTTCCCACCAGGAGTAGTAGCTTCCGCTGAGTTTTCCTCCATGCTCCAAATAGTAGATTTGGACCAGCGATGTTTCGCACCTACCAAGTTACTACTAAGGTTGTGAGCCTTGGAGTTTCCCATTACTGATCAGATCGTCGACCCAGCTGGGTTGCTCGGCTTAACAGGGGCACCTTTAGTAGGTTACGTGCTGAAGTTGGAGTGAGAGAGGCTAGTTGGATTCTCTTGGTGAATTCAATATTTTACTATTGCAGATGGTCGACAAGAACGCGTTTCACTCGTATTTTCCAGAGCCAATAAGACCCTTCCCAGGCAAAAATGATTGCTATTCATTAACATTATCTACATTTAAATTTTGTAACGTTGTCCATGGGCCTTGCCTGGATAGTATTGTTATTCGTAGAGTTCAAAAAGTTTGCCTTAGATTTATTTATGACATTAAAAGAAGAGACCCTGTCTTGGCTGAGAATGTCTAATAGGCAAATCGTTCATTCTCTCTGTACAAACTACGAAATTATCAATACTAATATCTTGAATATTATATATTGTGGTTTACTAATTTCACCTCTCATAACTACGAAATATTCAAGAGATCATTTCCATTTAATATAATATTTAAATTATTCAACAACTTAAGAAATGTAAACCAGTGGCATCAAGTTTTAAATATATAGGTATTCACAAATTTACATACGTTAGTGGGTTCTTAAGGAAAACCAACTGATTATTAATTTAAACAAGCTGATAAGTCTACCTCTCGATCATATTTCTATTTATTTACTTTGTTCCTTTATTCCTTTATTAACAAAACAAACGAAGGAATATACCCTGACATGTGGAAAAAGGTGATCATGACACCTGTGTCTAAGTCTAAGGTTGAAGATTTCAAACAAATTTATCCCAACAGTATACTGTCAATGGCCTCGAAGATTGTTGAAAGGTGGTAGCTTATTAGATTAAAGATTACCCTATCAATAATAATGTGTAGCCTGATAATATAATCAATCAGATTTTCGACCAGGGCATAGAACTACAACTTTGTTAGACATTACTGATGACATTTTAAATAATATTGATAGGCATGAAATCATGTTACCCGTTTGCTTAGATTATTTGACACTAAATAGTACCACGCCTTTATCGATTTTTAAATATATAGGTTTCGAGGCAGTGCTAATGAAACTGTTTCAAAATTATTTTAGCAACAGAACTCAAATTGTTAAGATTGACGATGCAGTGTTATCACTATTATCAGTAGAATCCGGGGCACCACAGGGTTCTAGGACCATTGCGGTATACTATCTATACGTTAAATTTCAATAAAGTGTATGCTGGTGATGCCCAAGTTTATATATCTTTCAAATCAAATGAAGTTCTACAATTTGCTTGCAGACGACTTAATGAATATATTGAAAATATTATTAGTCAATCTTGTGAGCATTCTCTGATTAGCGATACTTCTGAAGCTTATGCAATTTTATTTTGACCTAAGCATTCAAAATAATTATTCTTACTGGACATTCCTATTTTGGCTGATGGTAGCTCAGTTGAACTAGTTGATACAATTAATAATCTCGGACTTACAATAGATAATAAATTACAGCAAGTATCCCAAGTTCTTAAATGTGCGTATGTAAATTTTAAACAAACATTGAATAGGTGAATGGCATGTGGCTAGAGCATCCATTGATATTACACCTATATTAAACTTAAATCTAGTTTAACAGGCACTAATTGACTTATAAATTGCAACACATCATTGTTGCCCTAATTCGTTTATTAGATTTAGGAATTTAAATCTTTTTAATAGTGGTTGGTCACTTCATCACTATCTAGTAAGAACTCCACTAGGGTATTAGGGTGATCATTAATTCGCTCTCGGTAACGCGCACTAAATTTTTGAATTTCTTGATTACCGATCACGTCTTATGGTTTCGTTGAGGAAGTACCATAGTGCGTTTACTATTGATCTGGGGACTTTTGATTGGAATCTTCTCAGGATTTCTACATTGTATATTTTGGCTGTATCCTATACTTGCATGCCATAGGTTCATATGGGTTTCCGTATAGTTTTATAAAGGAGCAGTTTGCTCTCCAAATACAGCTGTGACTTACGCTCTATCAGGCAATATATTGTTTGTAACTTCAGACCTAATTGTTTGCTTTGCCCATATGTGTGTCCTCCAGGCCAGTCTTCTATCCAAATGAATACCCAGGTACTTCGCAATATCAGCTTGTAGGATTTGTTGGTTGTTTAGTGTCAACTGTGGGCAGACACCTCTTCTTAGTGTGTATGTTGCGAGCACTGATTTGCTTTCATCTATCTGTAGGCGTCACTTTTCATACCAGCATTGTATTTCGTCAAGGTGTGCTTGACTTGGATCAGAGTGCGATGCAAGTATTGACGGGAGGTCCGTCGTTAATAACAGATATAGAGTTGGGCCCAGCACGCTGCCCGACCTTATCGAGGGTTTGAATACTGTACTACAGTATTTTCGCTCTTAGAAGTCTTTAGTGATTTTGTCTACTACTCTGTAAACCTATTGCGTGATTTCTTCGAAAGCCAAATTGGTGGTCTGGTATGAGAAGATTGTCCACGAATATTGAGATTAGCTTCTCTAGACAAACATAGGTAGCACACTGATTGGTCTATGTTATGATGCAGGTTGTTCTTTGGGTTCGGAACTAAGATTATTACGGCATTTTTCCATTGTTTAGGAAAGTGCGAGAGTCCTAAGATTGTGTTGAATAGAAAAGTTATGAATTGATAGCCTTTATGTGGCATGTTTTTGAGAATATTGACAGTGGTTATTTCATGGCCTGGGACTTTGTGTGAATATGGTTTCTATTTGGAAAATTTTGAATTTTTTAATTGGCAGGCTCATTTTATACGGCATTTCTAGTAGGTTGTGGTTCTTCTTCGTAGCCTTCTCTCATCAGAAATGGTGTGAAAACATTAACTAAATATTCTGCGAAGGTCAGCGACTTTTCACGATCACTTTTTTCCCAGGTGTTATTGGCACTACAAATTAGTGCATTATGTTGTTGTGGCTCTCCAAAGTGAGTAGTTGTCAGCTTCCCACGGTGATCATTGCCTCAAATATTTTTGTACATTCTGGTTGCTAATATTGGAAAGAAGGTTTATGAGCTCAGCACGATTTAACGCCCTTTTATCATATGCGCTTCTCTGCGATGTATGATTGGGCAGTTTGCTGATGTTGGACAAGTTCCGGTGTAGCCTGTCGAGCTGCTACTTGGACTACTTGATTAAAAGTATTTTTTCTTCAAGGTCGTTTGTTGATTTGTTGTTGTTATGTGGGATATCCATTTGTAATGATTGATCAACTATCTCTTGGAAAAGATTCCAGTTTGATGAACCTAAAATTATTTTATGCGAAATTCTTGTACTATTACGTTTGAGTTCTTGTGATATTGTTTATGGATCCTGTTTAAATGCTACGTCTACAGAATTCTTGTCTTCGGTTAATATATGTTTGTTTGTTTTGGAAGTATCTTTGTGAAAAATTCTGATTTTTTAACAATCCTTTTAATTTATTTTATTTTAATGACTCGCTGAATGTAAGTTGTAAGTCAGAATTTAACACGTCTTCGGAATAATTAACAGTTACTTGCACCATCGGTGATAAGTTTACATAATATATTAATGGATATATATACGTGCAAATGTTGTTTACTTTATACCTATCTGTTAAATTAATTTCTCGTATCTGACAGTTCCACACAAATGCATCAATCCTAATATCTACAGAGTAAGAGCATGCTCATGCACAACCTCCCCGGCACACGGTTACCAATCAACCTTAATTATAGCAGAGTGGATTACTAATTAAACACAATAATGACTGATTAGACGACTCTGACCCATTCAGATTATAATAATGTTGTTTAAATTATCTAGATAATTACAGATACGGTTCAGGGAGTGCAAATATCGATGCAGCCTGGATCGCTCCGTGAATTAATGATATCCGCTTGTAGCTCACTTGATCCAGGTGAACAATTCCACTACGTGATTTTACAGACAAAGTTGAGATTAACTCAACCGAATGGATTTTATATTGACATGCAACGGGTTATATTCCAGCTGAAACGCGTGGATAATTTCATATCGGGTAAGATAATTTTTCTGTTTAAAACAGCGCCCTTTGTTTTTGCCCGTAAAAAAGCCGGCTTCCTTGTGTTTGTTCCGAGTTCGTATTTAATACCGACTCGTTTTTTTCTTTTTTTTTTTTAGGAAAAGCTGCTCGGAAACCTGTGGTTAAAGTAGTGTAATGATTAATTTAAAAGTTTCGCCCTGTAATCCCTGAATAGGATTTGCCTATCAGTCCGGTAAAATCGGATTAAGAGGTTGCAAAACGAACGGTGAAATAGGGCCGCCTCATAATCGGCCCGCTTAGAACACTTGTCATAAAAAGCATCATTTATCATAACCAAGAGTAAACCAGGGTGGTTGTTTTTTTCGTCATGGCTCATAAATTTTGCTAGGCTAGTGTCCGAAAAGAATGAAAAAAATTCGTGGGATGAGGGTTGTCTACATTATAGTGATAAGTGGAGAACAATCATTCCCTCTTCTTTGGACTAGGGAAACGATTTCGAAAAGAAAGGAAGGTGATTTACAAGGAAAAGACGGTGAATATAAGTTTTCCTATTTTATATATGCGGGCTTCTAGATGGGTTTCGGCTAGGTATAAGCTTACCCTGAAACATAAAATATATTTGTTATTTGGATTGACTTTATGTTTTTCCGATATTAGGTAGATATTAGATATTTATATTTGTTTAGTTGTGTATTTCCATGTTTCTGCTTATTTTATTAAGTGGCTCGTTGTGATGTAAAACATTTATTTGAAAAAAAGGTAAGCACACGAATTTTTCAAGTTTCCTGTATCCTCAAAATTACTTTAATTTTCCAGAAAACGCTTCGTTTCTGAATTTAGTCTAACTGCCTTTTGTTAATTTTTTTAAAATTATTAAGCAATGATTTAAAAGTGAATAAATTTAAACTTCATTAAAAAAGCTCGATCATTTCGTACTTCACCAGATAAGAAGTTAGTTTAAAGTCGATTTAAATCTTTTCGCAGAACTGCAGAAATGGAAAACTTTTAAATTAGGTTATATTCTGGGTTATTTCCTAACGGGTTAAATTGTGTTAAAAAGGTTGGGATTTTCGTGTAAGTCTTTACTACAGGTACATTCCCTTTTTTTAAATTTTTATTTTCCTCTTGTTTACTTCGCGGTTTCGTATAGTTCGATGTAATGGTATTAGTTTAATGCTATTTGCAAATAATTAATATTGGACTAGGATCAGGAGGACCTACCGGTAAGCCCGGCAGCACCAAATTTCAGACAACCTGAAAGATTTTAACAGCTTATGTTTAAATTCTCTGGTTTTAAACAAAATCCCTCCTTAAGAAGTCGCTTCGAAT
Source organism: Melanotus villosus (assembly GCA_963082815.1). Classification (NCBI taxonomy): domain Eukaryota; kingdom Metazoa; phylum Arthropoda; class Insecta; order Coleoptera; family Elateridae; genus Melanotus; species Melanotus villosus. Next base: position 14,995,598 of record OY720423.1, read on the forward strand.
TTCGTATTGTTTTCAGGTAACCTAAGAATTTTCAGTCAGAAAAGACTTACACTATAGTTGCGAAAACTCCTGAAGAGCTCTGAATCTTCCAATAAACGTGAAAATATCAATAATTTTCGCCAGCTAAGAATCAAATTGTTTTACTCCTGAAAAATCGACTGTAATTTCCCACTTTTCCAGGAAGACTGAGTAAATTCAGCCTCTCTTTTTGTCTGAGTAAGCTCCTGAAATAGCCAAGGCTTCTTCAAATTTGGTTTTTAAATTAAAATATTAATTAATAATTTGTATAAATAGGAAAGTAATGGTAACGTGTTGCTAAATAAAAACACCAATAATTTTTATTAACTAAGAAGGTAATCGGTTTACTGCGAAAGAATCGACATACGTTCCTAGTTTTTCTGGTAACCTATGAATGGCCGGTCTTAAAATTTTAGATTATGTTTGAAGTACACCTGCAAAGTTTTTTAATTGTTTAAAATTGTTTTTGAATAAAAATAATCATAATTTTTCTAACTTAGAACTTAATTGTTTTACTCCCGAAAAATCTTTTTTTATTTTTCAGGCAACCCAAGAATAATTAACTTGAAAAGGGTTAGGTTTTGTTGAGGAAACTCCCGAAACACTTTACAATTTTCTAAAATTAATTAACCTGTTTTTTCTCAAAGGGTTTTGAAACTTCCAAAAACCGATAAACGTGTTGCTAAATAAAAACATCAATATTTTTTATTAACTAAGAAGGTGGTCGGTTTACTTCTAAAAAATCATGATTGTTCTTTTAACATATCGAAACCTGGAACGTGTAGTAACATCAGAAATTCAAAAAACACTTTTTGGCAGCCTTTCTTACAAAAAACGATTCTAACTTAAGGGTGTTGTTCTTACTTGAGTATCTTGGCCTTGTACAAAAGGTATTAGCAATTATGTTTATCAAAAAAAAGAAAGTTAGATTCAAGTAAGTTTAGGATTTAAATCTTACTGTATTTAAAGAAATTTTCTGCTAATTTCTGCCTCTAATCTATTTTAATTTGTGCCAGTGTCGAAGGGACAAAATCCTTGGGCCTTACATATTAACATGAAATTTCAGCCAACCTGTAATTCTTTAACGGAGAGACTTCAGGAAAATCCTTTAGTTCTACATTAAAATTCTATGTCATTTGTAAAGTTACAGAGTTTTCATTCTAAAAAATTAATCTGGAGTTTCCTATTTTTTCCGGTAACTTAAGAACATTCAATCTGAAAATCCGCCCAAGCTCAACTAATGTTTGAATCTACTCCTAAAATTTCCAAAACTCCTTCAAAGTCGGTTTCTAATAACTATATTAATAATTTGTCTTAACCAAGAAATTAATCGTAATATTCCTGAAAAATTGCCTGAATTTCCCCGGAACATTAAGTCGCATAAAAAATTCCTACAAAAATTTATTTTAATTTTATGAGTGTTGAACTGGATCCAAGAGGGCTTAGCTGGCAGTTTGAAAAATTTAACGTACAGAAACCTGCCCACTTTTAAGGAAATCTCCTAAAGAATTTGAATTTCAGGAAAATCCTTTAGTTTTAAATAAAAACAACGAAGAAACTGTGAAGATTATATTTCTTAAAGGAGTCGCGTGAAATTTTATAGTTCTTCAGGTAACCGCAAAATCTCTAGATCTCTAGCCTGAGAAAGCTCAGCCTAAGTTTGTGAAAACTCCTGAAAAATTTGAATAGGAAGCCTAAGAACATCCACCCTAAAAAAGTCCAACTAATATTTGAGTAAACTATTGAAATTCCTAAAACCTCTTTAAACTTGTTTTTTAAATTAAAATGCTAACAATTTGTCTTAAACAAGAAATTAATCGTTTAACTCCTGAAAAATCGCCCGAATTTTCTTATTTTTTCCTCGGAACATTTGGCTTGAAAGAAAATGTGAACAAAATATTTATTTTAATTTTATAAACGTCGAATCGGAGCTTACCGGGCAAACATATCAATACCAAATTTCAGTCTGAAAAATGTAGCGTACAGAACCCTGCTAATTTTTAGGGAAATCTCCTAAAAACTTTGGACTACAGGGAAATCCTTTAGTTTTAAATAAAAAGTAATTTTTAAACTGTGAAGATTACATATCTTAAAGAAGTCGCGTGAAATTTTATAGTTTTTCAGGTAACCGCAAAGTATCTAGCCTGAAAAAGCTCAGCCTAATTTTTCGGAAACTCCTGAATAATTTGAATTTTCCATTAATTGTTTTCAATAGTTTTTTAATTAAATATTAATAATTTTCCCGAACTAAGAATTAAATTTTTTTATGCCTTATAAATTGACTCTAATTTTCTATTTTTTTCAGGAAGTCTAAAAACATCCACCATAAAAAAGTCCAACTAATGTTTGAGTAAACTCTTGAAATTCCTAAAACCTCTTTAAACTTGTTTTTTAAATTAAAATATTAAAAATTTGTCTCAAACAAGAAATGAATCGTTTAACTCCTGAAAAATCGCATGAATTTCCTTTTTTTGTCCTCGGAACATTTGATCTGAAACAAAATTCGTACAAAATATTTATTTTAATTTTATTAGCGTCGAATCGGAGCCAAGAGGGCTTACCAAATTTCAGTCTGAAAAATTTAGCATACAGGCCCTGCTTATTTTTAAGGGAACTTATAAAAACTTTGTATTTCAGGGAAATCCTTTAGTTTTAAATAAAAATTCGTAGTAATTTTTAAACCACAAGGATTATATTTCTCGAAAAAGTCGCGTGAAATTTTATAGTTTTTCAAGTAACTTCAAAATCTTCAGCCGGAGAAAGCTCAGCCTATGTTTGAGGAAACTCCTAAAAAGCTTTGAACCTTCTGTTAATTGTTGAAACTAATTTTTTAATGTAATATTAATAATTTTCTTAAACTAAGAATTAAATTGTTTTGTCCCTGATAAATCGACTCTAATTCTTTGTTTTTTCAGAAAGCCTAAGGACATTCATACTAAAAAAGTTCAACTCTTGGAATCTCGAAAACTTCATTAAACTTGTTTTTTAAATTAAAATATTAACAGTTTGTCTTAAACAAGGAATGAATCGTTTGACTCCTGAAAAATCGCCTGAATTTCTTTATTTTTTCCTCGGAACACTTGGTCTGAAAAAAGATTCGTACAAAATATTTATTTTAATTTTATCAGCATCGAATCGGAGCCAAGAGGGCTTACGGGGCAAACATATCAATACCAAATTTCAGTCTGAAAGGAAATCTTCTAAAAACATTGGATTTCCTTTAGTTTTAAATAAAAATTTGCAGTAATTTTTAAACCATAAAGATTATATTTCTTGGAAAAGTTGCGTGAACCATAATTTTTCTATCTTAGAAGTTAATTGTTTTACTCCCGAAAAGTCGACCGAATTTCTCTATTTCATATTTTTCAGGAATCCCAAGAATTTATAACCTGAAATAGGTTTTGTTGGGAAAATTCCCGAAGAGCTTTGAAAATTTCTAAAATAGTTTGAACTGTCTTTTTTTAAGAGTATTGGAACTTGCAAAAATCGATAAACGCGTTGCTAAATAAAACACCAATTTTTAGTAACTAAGAAGGTAATCGATTTACTTCTAAAGAACGTTGTTCTTTTAACATGTGGAAAATTAAAACATCTTGTCTTAACCAAGAAATTAATCATAATTTTCCTTATTTTGTACTCAGAACATTCGACTTGAAAAACTCAACCCAAACAAAAATAATTTTTAGAAGGTTTTCTTACCAAGAAAAATGTTCAAAATAGCAATAAATTACACAATGAAAAGAACTTGTTCTAACTTAGAAGTGTCTTTTGGTATTTTTCAAAAAATATCTTTCTAAAAAAAAAATAAAATTGAACTACGTATGCAAGTTTCAGGATCTGACTATATTAAGGAGAATGTTCTACTATTTCTGTCAATTTCTGGACCTATCAGTGTCGGACTGTGACCAGGAGATCATACCGGGCAAAATCTTTATCCATATCAACACCAAATTTTCGTACAAAACTTTTTTTTAAGGACATCTTCTGAAAAATGTTGAATTTCAGGAAAGTCCTGATTTGATAAAATTCCCGAACTTTGTAATAATCGTTTAAGCACGTTTTTAAACGAAAATATCAATTACTTTTGCCACTTAAGAATTGAATCGTTTTAGGCTTGAAAAGGTGACTGTAATTCCATACTTTTTCAGAAAGTCTAAAAATATTTAGCGTAGAAAAGCTCAGCTTATGTTTGAGAAAACTTCCAAAAAGCTTTGAACTTCACAATAATTGTTTAAAGTCGTTTTTTAATGAAAGTATCAAAATTTTCGTCAACCAAGAACTTAATCGTTTTAATCCTGCACAATCGCAATTCCCTATTTTTTAAAGCCTCTTTTCAGTCTGAAAAAGCTGAACTAATGTTTGAGGAAACTCCTGAAATATCCAAAACTCGGTTTTTGAATTAAAATATTAATAATTTATTTTAACCAAGAAATTAATCGTTTGACTTCTGAAAAAATCGTTTGAATTTCTTTATTTTTTCAGACAGCCTCTGAACACTCGGGCTGAGAAACTCAACTTACGTTCGAAGAAACTTGTAGAGTTTCGAAACCTCCAAAGATCGTTGAAACGAGTTGCTAAATAAAAATAGCAATAATTTTTATTAACTAAGAAGGCAATCAGTTTACCCCTAAAGAATCACCTGAAAGTCCCGAGTTTTTCTGGTAACCTAAGAACAATCGACCTTAAAACTTCGGATTGTATTTAAGGAAACCCCGAAGGGTTTTCAAATTTCAGAAAATCGTTTAAACTCGTTTTGAACTAAAAATATTACTAATTTTTCTAAGAAGCTAATTGTATTACTCCTGAAAGATCGGCCGAATGACTGGATTTTTAAAGTACTTAACTTAATAATGTTCAACCTGATTTTATTGAGAAAACTCCAGAGGAGCTTGGAAATTTTGTAAAGTTATTATTTAAAAGCTGTTTTTAAACAACTATATCATGATTTTTCTTAGCTATGAAGTTAATCGTTACCTCTGAAAGTATTTGCCTGAATTTTCCACTTTTAAGGTAATATTTTAACGTGAAAAGCCTCCGTCTATTTTTAAATTAGTTTTCCCTTCAACTAATCTAAAGGTATACAACATGAAAAATGCTGGATTTTAAGTTAAACTTCTTGGAAAATTTTAAGAAGGGGAATTGTTCATGTGAAAGTGCAGTTGGTTCTTGTAAATTGTAGTAATCGAAAGGTAAGAATGGAAAATTACGTACAAAGGTCGACATTTCTATTATTTAAACCATCGAAACCAAAATAGACCGTCGCGGTGTAAATCATTACACATCTAAAATTCACTGAAATATGTGTTGATTTTTCGGTTTCAACTAAATCAATAGAAGCAAATTGTATCAAACAAAACTCTTGGTTGTATGCTGCAATTAGAACGCGTTGAGTTTATTTTATACAATTTCCAGCTTCCAGAGATGAACTAACTAAAGGAAATAAGAGTTAATTATAGACCTACTAGAATTAATAAGAATCCTTCGTTAGAAACGGCTCGAAAAATAACATCATAAAAGATTTGAGAACAGCTTGAACTAATATCGACTTTGTGTGGAATTGGAACGAGCCGCAAAGTTTGTTTGTTCGAAATTCGAAATGCGTAGCAGCTAATTTTAGATATTTATATAAAATTTTGAACTTGGTTGTAATGTGGTTCTGTTCTGTTCGAAAGAAATATCATTTAACTCTAAATAATAAGTTAATCGTTGAAATAAAGTGTTTTTCTATTTATTCTTGAATTTTAATTTTAGATATTTTAAAGCTTAAACGACATTTTTTAAATGAAAAGCCCGAATAAATACCAATTTTGGGCAAATTAAGTGTCTTACGCGTGTGCTTCTGTAAGCTCGGATTAAAATTTAATAGGGTATCGATTGAGAGAATCCCTGCTTTGACGGTCACGTGTTCCTGGCACTGAGCTCTGGTTATGTATAAAAGATTTCGTGAATTTTTTCATTAAGGGAAAGTTTGTGCGTTTCGATTTACAAAAAAAAGAAACCCTAATGGAAACGAATTACAGTGAATGCTTTCATCGGGTGTTTCCGTACAACATTTTTAATTAACAATCGTACAAGTAAGTCGCTTGGTATTTATTTCAGAAAATAATGTAAAAGTACCAGTTCAAACCACAGCAAAAGGAAAACAATTAAAATTGAAATGATTTGGAATAATACGTTGTGGTTATTTGATGTCTGAATAGGTCCTTTGATAATTTGCAAAATGTATTCCTGCAGTGTTGTTACCTACCGGTTCTCGGATATCTGACGAAGGCTTTGTTTACGCAGCTTTTATCGGATTTAAAATCAGCACCTTTGGTGAAAAACTTCGACCTGTATGCTTTTGTTACGATAAAGGGGTTAGTTATGGAAAATATAGCACTTCATTTTGAAGCTGAATTTAGGTAAAAGATTTATTGTAATTTTCTTAATTTACCTCACTATAATATTATACATAATTTTAACGAAGCTTCGATTTAATTTTTGAAATTACTGAACGTTTGGATTCGATGTGGTTTCTAAACGGTATAAAGTTTGAGAAACAGTCAATATTTTAATGCCTCTGGGAATTGCTAGATTTCATTGAGGTAAAACGGTATGAATGGTGGCACGACTACATATTGAAGTCGTAAATGGTCAATTTTCAGCTGTTTCAGGTCTTGTAATCTTCAAGGATTTGCAAGGATTAATGTTACTGTACTCATGCATGTAATAAAAATTCTATCACGGTTTACAAATGTTCTTGCTTATGAGATTCTTAGAAAAGAAATTACGCAATACGCCGTTTCCTTAATGAAGAATCCCAGCTTTGTTGTTGTGTTCTCATTTTCTTTTTGTATTTTATTTATAGCATACATAACTCGTTTTTATTAAAAATAAACCATAGCTTTGGAAATTTGTTATATATTAAATTTTTGTTTTGATTTGTAAACAATTTTAATTATTATTATTCTACTGCGTTTCATTGCTTCGTAATTAAATCTAAGTTATACCCAAATTTCTGACTATAGTGAATATAAGACTCGGTATTAATAAGGTGGAAGAATAATTAATTTCAAGTAGAGCAAGTAGATGTTATTGAATCTGAAGTGAAAAGGTATCGGCACTTTCACTCTTCGAGAGAGGTTTACATACCTGGTTGTCTTGGAGGTGACTTGGCTTCGACAACGGCCTACCTTTCCTACTACATCACTGTGTTTCAGTTTCCAATTATTTTCAGTGACTAAGTAGGTCACTGCCGAGCATCTGACTCGAGTTTGACCCCGAGATCGTCCGCGCTGTAGTCGATAATGAAGTGATAAGGTAATAGAAAATTTAATTTATAAAACGGTTTCATAAATTTACCTAGGCAACATATCAAAGAACAAAGAACTAAAATAGTATACAACACAACATCAATGGATAGCGATGAAAATACAACATCAAACTAAGAAAAAAGCTAATGGATAGCATTACAAAATGCACGAAAATGTTAACAATACCAGCCAAAGAGACCTCTACAAAAACTAAGGACATACAAGAGATCAAATAAGTGAAGGAGTTAATGAAAACCATGCCGTATAAGCGAAAAAAATTAAAAAGCAACAAGAAGGAAAGTAAATGAAAAAGCTGAAAGAAGAAAATATATAATTGAAGACATAAAAGGGAAAATTTCCTATAAGAATTGAACAACTGGAAGTGATAGAAAATAGTGTGAAGCAACTGAATATAATTAATAATAACGAGCGACATAAAAATATATGATAATAACGAAAAAAGATCAAAAGAAAATATGGAAAAGATAAGTGTACACTAAAATTTGAAAGTTTCGGGAAGAAAAGGAGGTTATGAAGAATAAATCAACATTAGAAGAAATATTTACATAATTAATGATATAACCATGTAACAAAGAGAAATATAAAAGAAAATAAAAGAACTAGCTGTGGAAGAGAAACAGGTGATGAAAAATGTAAAAATAGGGAATCAAAAGCTGTAAGTAGATAGAAAGAAATTGATGTGGAATAAAATTAGTAATAATAATAATATATGGAGACTAACAACGTGGAATATACGAAGCCTAAGCAGGAAAGCAAATGGGTTGTTATTTGAATTTTGTAAAACAAACGAAAAAGGACAAGAAATAACAGAACTGTTACTATACACTGGAGTTCCGCGTGAAAATCTAGCAGTAGCAGACGTAGAATGTATCATTTACAAAAGAATAGTGAAGAACGTACAAAAGTGAGATGCAGGATCAGGAAAAATACTATCAGCAATGTTAAAAAAATGAGGAGGGTGTGAAAATGAGCATAATATGAATATATAGACCAAATGAAGCCCCAAACGAAAATAAGGACATATTTCGGGAAAACATATCGAAGAATTCGAAGACTTCAGTGTCAGTATTAACAAAACGTCTTCCGGGTTTGGGACCGTGTTATTGTTGAGACAGGAGAACTCAACGTTTTGCCCACTTTTTTAAGGGGCAGAAGGAGGTAACGGTAACTCAACTTGTTAACCAAGCCAGAGAGACTTTATACCGGCTGTAACCGGCCAAGCGTATCGGACTATGACGACGATTGGTCAGAGGTGGAGGGAGCGGAGCCAGTAATGATAACGGATTGCCATATATCGGATAGATGATAGCCAGTGTCACGATTCAAGTTATTAGGGGTCTTGATGATTTCAATGGCCTCATGGATTTTCCTGTTGAAAAAATAAATCATTGCCAATGCCCCTTGAATGACAAGAATGGGTGCAAGGGTTGATTTTATGAGAAGGCACATAGAACACAAAAAGAACAACAAAGGAATAAGGTCAATAGATTACTACACAATAAGTAATTTAATTATAACAAATACATCCTACGAATATAAAGAAATACATAAATAAGTACACCAAGTAGAACCAAATGGTCAATAATAGATTACATGATAATTCTTGGTAGGTATATACAGTAGAGAGAAATAGCAAGAACTTAGGAAAAGCTGTTAGAGTTAGACGAATATATAAATGAAATAAACAGCGACCACTACCTATTTACTAGCAACAACCGAAGCAAAATGGTTAAAACAAGAACCATTACCATACAAACAAGTTGCTACAAGGTATGGAGAAATAGTGAAGAGTAAAATACAAGCACAAACATGGAGTTTCACAGAGAGGAACGCAGCTCAAATATGGAAAATTTTTAGGGAAAGTACAGAAGCAGCCAAACAAGATTGTGCTACATACAAGGTGACAAAAAAAAGAAACAAACAGTTTGATCGTGTTAAAAAACTAAAGAAGAAATTAAAATAAAGAAAGACAAATTACCAGATTACGTAAATAATAAAACATAAAAAAGATATACATATGTACATATACAAAGATCAGCATAATAAAACATACAAAATATGGTTAATGAGGTAAATGGAAGATCCTGGACGGGTTTTTGGAAAACAACTGGAAAGTAATATCATCCAAAATTGTTTTACAAGGTACTAAAAAAGCAATTGAAGTTATCTAGATTGAAAGTAGAAATGCAAACATAATTGAACTGAAGAGGAACGGGTAATAATGGAGGCATGGACGAAATATCTTAAAAAAATACTAAGTAGAGTTAAGAGATGTGAGGTTAGGAAAAGAACAAGAAGAAAATACAGAACAGACCCCACTGAAGGAGGTAGAAGAAGCAATAGGAAGAATGAAAAATCGAAAGGCACCAGGTTAGGACAGAATAACAGTGGTCATAGTAACATTTATGGAAGAATATGTAAAAACATATTATTGGATGTATTCAAAAGAAACCTGAATGGAAAAAAGAATAACTGAAGATTGGGAAATAGGATTAATACTATCAATATATGTATAAAGAAGGTGACAATCAAGATTGCAACTATCGATTAATTACTCTATTAAAGGTGGCTATTCTTCTTCTCTGTGTAGATGTTTCTACTCTATGAGTATAAGCCTCCTCTATACACTTCGAATTCTCTCTATTCTCTGCAACAATGTACCTGTTAAACCTTATCGTCGCTGCACCTCAATTGAGGGCGACCTACACTTGTTGTATTTCATTATTAGAGACAGGATTTTAGGTGAAATTTTTAGGTGATGAGTATTCCAAATAGGTAAATCCATAAACGTACTAAATATTTCGAAATAAGGTCTTTAATTCCAACAAAATTCTTTTAAGATGTTTTAAGAATTTTGCTAGAATTACTATATAATATACTGACAATGAGATAATAACTATATAACTTAAGTAAGTTCTTTTCGAATTTATTTTTATTATTTATTAAATTTTGCCATTGCCCGCACCTGTACGGTTATGTTTCTTCAATAGCAAACGAAAACTTGGCCACGCCTGTTGCAAATATGTATATTGCACCATAATGTGAACTGCGTTATGAAACACTACTATAATTCCTAGCGAGCGGTAATAGTAAACAACTATTTTAAAAGTAGTTTTAACTTACTACTTAAGCGTGCCGCTCTACTGAAACGATTTTACTAAATTTTTACTAGATCCGGTCTCTATTTATTATCTGATAGAAGAAGACGAAAATCTACTTAGGGCCGGTTGCACAAAGCTTTTGTTAAATGACCAAAGTTGACCAAAGTTGACCAAAGTTGACAAAAGAGCTTCATTTTTTGTTTACTAATGTATCATTTGCCATATGCATTTGAATTTTGATTCGATTTTGGTCACTTTAACAAATGATTAACTTGGCCAAGCTGTTAAATCATGTTTGTGCAACCCACCCTTGGAGTAACAAGAGCAACCAACACTCTCTGCAGCACAAAGTGGATTCCGTAAAGGTCGGTGACCAGAACGTCTTCCATAAAGCAAATGATTAATAACCGTACAGAAAACGTTTTTGAACATGAAGAAAGCTGTCAACAAAATTCCTAGAATAAAAATTTGGGAAACCTCAAATTAATTACGACAATAAAGAGGTTTTACTAAAACACCGCCAATTACGTAACAATTAAAAATATTAAGTCAAAACCATTCGAGATAATAGCAGTACTAAGACTGGGAGGTGGAATAAGCCTGTATTTTATAAGTGTTTATTGGTGCAATTATGAAATAATGTACGCCGAATATTTACAGGTTACAGAAATTTGCAAAAAATTGCAGATGATGTGGCTATCATGGTAGAAAATTTAAAGGCCTGAAATGAGGCGTTAGGACTTAGGTGAAGAATGATCATGAAGACAAAGAAGTATAATGCAAAACTGGTCGTGATAACAGAATCACAAGAAAGCATTAACATAGGGATAAGAAACAAAAATAGAACTTGTTGAAAATTTGTATTACCTGCGAGTAACGACGGAAGATAAAGGATGACAGGATAAATGAAATAATTATTAAGGCAAACAAAACCAAGAGCTTTATTAGTGAGCAAGAAGTATCGCAATAAACTAAGATGAATGTACTATCACGTGCAAAAGTAATGTCATGCCTAAGATTTGTTATTGTATGATAAACAGCCTTGCAGCAGTCGATGAGTAACTTGGGCATAACCATAAGACCTTGTAGGTAGGATTAACAAGTTAGAATAAGAAAGTTACTCATCGACTGCTGCAAGGCTGTTTATCATACAATAACAGATCTTAGGCGTGTCATTACTTTTGCACGTGATAGTACATATACGTATAAAACAATATACAATAGACTAACTTAAAAATGGATGCGAATCCTGGATTTTAATGCCAAGCTTGAAGTGCAGGCGTAGAAATTAATGTGATATCTAGGAAGAGTAAAGGATAGAAAACACGAAACCGAAACAATTTAGTATGGAAAGCAAGAATCCAAGCAAAAAGAGAGAAAGAAGAAGACTACTGGTGTGATAGGAAAAATTCTAAAGGCACAGATAACAGAAAAAAAAACAAAGAGACAGTGGTTCAACACCGGCCGGTAGAAGGGGAAATGATTATATAAAGGGTGAGCCATAGGTGAATGCACAAAGTGAAGTTTGATTTATATCAGCAATATTAAATATTATGTTGATTTGTTGTTTACTGATTATCTTCTTGGTTAAGAGGTGTGGAAGTAGTAATTTCAGTATAATTTTTCTTCAAATAATAATAAATTATTTAAATTTGTATGTTATTTATTGTCATACGTTTCGGAAATTAATTCCTTTATCAATGGATGGGTAATATTTTAAAAAATTAAATAGAACAGTACATTTAAAATTAATTAGATTTAATGAATTATTATATAATATTACAAAATTTTAAATTTTCTTATTAGTAAACTCTTAAATATTATATATAAACAATATGGTTTTAAATAGGTTCTTACTAATATTGACAAATTTAGAAGACAATTCACATGTGTCTGGTTTAATTAGCTCTAAATCTATTTGCCTCACAAGATTGTGGGTTAACTTATGGCTCACCCTTTATATAATTATTAGAAGAATTTTTACTTGGTTTAAGACTTTCTTATTTTTACTTTCAATTATATAAAATAGATCGTATTTATATTCTATTAAACTTTACAAAATGAACTTAATCTCTCGTAATTACATCGTTTGTCGTAATTAGTATTGAGACTTACTTGAAAAGTAATTAACAGAGAGTTGTAAACAACGTGGGTTGAATGTAATATCGAAATAACGTGTCTTATAGGCCCTGTTCTCTTTACTAAGTACTTAACGGATTAATTTTCTCAATTTTCTCTCCCATTTTGAATAATTTAGAAAGTGAAACCCTTTCGGTTAGAAATTCTGTTTGCATCTTTCAGCAAATGTATTTCTTTTAGTTAAAAATTTTTTCGTAAAAAAACATCAATCAATTTAATTTCCTCAAGTTCCTTTCGTAATTCGTTAATTAATATTTTGGTGGATTTTCTTGACTTAGATTTTCAGAGTTTGGTTAAATTATAGACTCCAATTATTTGTTTTTTGTTTCAATTCCCGTAAAAGTTAAACAAAAGTAAGTAGTAAACTCATGGCATAGCATTTCCTGCATCGATTCTTTATAATTTAGGGCAATAATGCACGGGTCTCAACGGATTATGGCGGATAGATTGGGTCATTTAGTTCTAGGGTATCCGCCCTTTTAAAGAACTGAAGAGCTGAATACCAAATGAGTTCTAAAATCTAAAACTTTCCGCTTTTCCGTGCTTTAATTTTATATGAAGCCGATGTAAATAACAGCAAACTAAATTAATCATTACTTATCTCTACGTTTAATCAATACAAACATCCAATAGTAATTAGTATTGCACAAATCTGACAGGAGGTTTTAAATTTTATTGCACTCGGTTCAACAAATGACAAATATTTCTAATTTAAATTAAAATATCCAACATTCTCTATAATAAATTACCTACGCACCGTTGTTTATGTAGATTTTATCTGGCGAAATAAATTACGATATTAAATAGGAGAATACAATAACTACATGAAATAGTAAAGCATAGTGAAAATGGTATTTTCCTGTTTAAAATTCTTTGTTGACAAGTTAATTTCGAAGCAAAAATAAAAAGGCGCACGCCGAGGTTATTAAATACTTAATCGGGGCACCTGCAGGACAGAAAATTAGACTGTAAAACTTAACGAGGGGCTCGACCCACTCGAAGTTTATCCTCAAATTCAGATTTTATAGGATATTACTCGTGCGTTAAATAAACAGGAAGGATAATCGACCAAGATTTTATAGTCTGCAGGCGAACTCGTGGAATGTTTAAGCTGTCCCTCGAAAACGTGCTAAATATTTAATTCGGCCAGATTTGTTGTATACAAGGACGGATCCTCTAAGGAAACAAAATTTATTTCGACGTTTTGTTCTAGGATATTGTTGGAAACTGGAATTTATAGTTGATTCACGGAGTTCTGACTTCTGTAAAATAAGCAACCCATATAATATATTTCATCAGTGACTGGATCGCTAATCCTATAACAATAATTATAAAATTAGATGAAAGAAGTAGATTGATTTTATACTTATAACATTCTTATAGGCTAGGTGCGTCAGATTTGACGGTGCATAATTCAGTGCTGGTGAAATTATCTGACAGAATTACACGAAATATAGGCTTGCGTACCTATGTCAACAATGTCAACGCACGTCGACTATGGTTATTTAACACTACCCGACTAGAAATTTGTCGAGCACAGGGGATTTTCATCCCTGGAAGGTAAAAAGTCATATTAACAATCTACGAATCTAGGAAATATGTGATTTGGGTTGCATAATTTACTGCCAGAACTCGGTTAATAAAGTGTGCGTTCGCAGCTGATAAAACACCACGTAATTATTAAGTATCTACTCGTCCAAGTTAAACTAATTCATTATTCAACGTTATTATGGATCTTCCGTCACTTTTAACTTACGATAGTTGTTATAGAAGTATAACACGCACGTATAAATTGCCATATTAGTTGCCAACTATCGACCATGCAGTTTTAATACCATTATATAACGATGTTTCGAACTTTTGACAAGTTCTTCTGCTTTTTAACCCAGATTCGTGAAATATATTCTTCTTCCGACGTAGTTGTAGAATAGATGGTGCAATTATACATTAAAAAAAATGTAATAACCGTTTGCTCAAGTTTTGGCCCCTTCAACTGTGTTCCTTATTTGATAAATCTAGATTGACGGATCTTGAATGATATTCGTCATCATAACCAGCGTTTATATATTCCATCTCTGGACATACGCCATTTCTCGCGATTGTCTGCTTTCCTCATCCATTGGTTTTCAGCTAATTTTTGAATATCGTCCCTTAATCGGGTTTTGGGTCTACCACGGTCTCTCTACCCTGTTCTCGGCATCCATTCGGTTACCTTTCTGGTCCATCTATGATCCGTTGTTCTCATTGTGTGGCCCGCCCATTTCCACTTTAGTCTTACAATGTGTTCCGCCGTGTCTATTGCTCTAGTTTTATTTCTTATCCAGTCTTTTGACCTTCTGTCTTCGAGTCTAATGCCCAGCATCGAACTCCTCATTTTTCTTTGGGCGACTTTTACTTTTTCTATCATAGTTTTGGTCAGGCTCCAGATTTCTGATGCGTCGATAATTATGGAGAGAACGCATTGGTTGCATAATTCTTATTTTCAAATGTTGGGTGAAGTCCGATTTAAATATATTTCTAAGCTTTCCATATGCTGCCCACCCCAGTTGTATTCTTCTTTCTGTTTCTTCTCTTTGGCAGTCTTTTGTTATTGATATTTTTTGTCCTAGGTATATGTACTCTTCTACAACTTCTATTGTATTGTTTGCGTTGAGTTGTATTGGTTACATCTGCCATATTTGACGTAATTTTTGCCTTTGATATGTTTACTTTCAAGCCTATAATCTGGGCTTCGTTTTTAATTCTAATATTATTTTATTTAAGTCTTACATGTTATTTGCTAGTATGACGATATCGTCTGCAAATCTCAGATTGTTGAGGTATTCCCCGTTGATGTTTATTCCTATATTGTTCCATTCCAATGTTTTAAATAGATCTTCTTGGGTATTGGTAAATAGTTTGGGGGAGAGTATCTCCCTGTCTTATGCCTCTGTTTATTGTTATTGGGTTCGTTTTTTCGAAGACCTGCAGTATTATTGTTGCTTCTTCATACAAAGCTTCAATAAGATTTATATATCGGAAGTCTATTCTGCATCTCTTCAGTGCGTTAATTAATGCTTATTTTTCTATGGTATGGTCTAAAGCCTGCCTGTTCTGATGGTTGGAAGGCGTCTAGTCTTTGTCAACAGTTTGTATATGTGTAACAATAGTGTTATAGGCCTGTAGTTCTACAGATCTTCCTTATTTCCCTTTTTGTATATTAGTATTACTTTAACCTCTTTCCATGTGTCAGGTATGGTTCCTTTTTCGAAGCAAATGTTGAATAGTCTTGTGATATGTTTAAGTAAGTTTTCTCCACCCATTTTTATTTGTTCAATGATAATTTCATCCAACCCTGCTGCTTTATTATTTTTCATTCGTTTCATGGCATTTTTTACCTCGTAAATACTAATTGGAGGCATATCTTCGGAATAGTTCTTTGTTAGGGGTGCTCGTTTATCTCTTGGATTGATCAGTGGCTCTGTCCTTTTTGAGGAGTATAGTTTTTTATAGAATGTTTCGATGTGTTTTAATATTTCTTTACTTTTATGCAGTATATTTCCTTCCTCATCTATTAACCCAATAATTTCCTTTTTTCCTTCACTGGTTTTCATTTCAAATACGCATGGTCCCTTATTCTGTTCTATTATTTTTAAAGTTATTCTTTTATTATGTTCAGCGACATCCTTCCTTACCTGTCATCTTATGTCTTTGTTCATTTTTTTCAGTTGTTGCATGTTCATCCTTGCTTTTCCTCTATTTCTCTTTGTAATCAACTGTTTTGTTTCGTCTTTAAATTTGCCTTGTTTTCTGTTCTTCCTTATATTTCGCTTTCTTGATATATTATTTATCGCGTCCTTTATAGTTTTTGTTATTTGTTCATTTATATAATTCACATTGTTTATTTCGTCCACCATATTTGTTTGTAATCTATTTTCTAGTTCTGTTTTATATTCATGTTCCAAATTCTTCAGTAAGGAAGGGTTTATGTTTATATGTGTTGTATTTTTCTCCACTAGCTTTCTCCTTTCCAGATTTTAGCTCTCACCATTCTATGATCACTTATGTTAAAACAATTTAAAACTGACACATCTTGTACTATGTTCTTCTGAGTTGTAATAATAAAGTCTATTTCGTTAAATGCCTTGCCACCAGGGCTCTGCTATGTCCATTTCCGGTTTCCCTTTTTTTGAAACATGTATTCATTGCTTTAAGTTTGTATTCTTCTAGAAAGTTCTCTATCATTTCGATTTTCGATATTAATTACTTAAAATAAGTTATAAAAAGATAAAGGTATTGGCACTTACACTCGGCGAGGGAGTATGGCCGGCAACATGGAGGGTAAGGCCTCCTAAGTCGCTTTCTATACCCGGGTTGTCTCGCACGCTATGCATACAAGGTGATGTGGTAAGCACCACGCCTTCAATAACCGCCTACCTTCCCCATTTCACTGTATTTCGGTTCTCAATTATTTTCAGTGACTGGGTAGGCTAACCGCCGGGCATCCGACTTGGGTTTTACCCCGCGGCCGTCGCGCTGTAATAGAATGCTTTAACCATTCGGACTCCGGTGATACAATTTATATACATTTATATCAATATTTTTTATTTATATTCTAGTCTTTGGATAGCAATAATTGCTGCGGAATTTAAGGGTCATCTCTGAAATTCTTTACTTATACACATGAACAACCTTTTAATAACCAAACAAAATTCAGCCAAAACTTACACAATTTATTATTTTTATCTACAATTTGCTTACCGTCAAAAAATGTTAAGGACATATAGGACATATAGGACAAATAGAAGTAAATAATTTTAGAAATGCCTTTTAAATTTCTACAGCAAGCTAGACCTAGACTTTTTGTTCAGATTCTAAAGTTATCATTTATTTTTTAGGTATATTTCTGAAATGTTTACCTAATATGAAATCTTTTTATTTTTTTGATTGAAAGCAGTGCCCTTTTAAACAGTATTTAGTAATTATTCTTACTTTTTAGTAACTCTTTCTAACAATTTTATTTACCTCTCCTGTAAGCTCCGATTTATTCTCCTCTTACAAAATTTTAACTTAGTTTTCAGTTTTCTAGCCCTTCTCCAACTTCTCTAATCCGTTATTTTTTTTCAGGAAAGCAATGCAACGTAGTCGTTTGTGGAAGATATCCACTTGGCTGCAATTAAAGCTTTATAAAATTAGTGGTAAGTTTTTCCAATTTTTACTGCATCTTAAAATAAATGTCTACATGAAAAAAAAATGATAGTCGATTAACGAATGAATATTTAAGATATTTTTTTAATTGTTGAACTTGGCTCATCTCAAAGTTTTAGGAATAATTAAACAGTTAATAATACAACATGCAGTCTTAACCCAAAAACATTTATTAACAAAACCAAAATAGCATGAGTCACTATATGTTTCAGCCATCTTCAGACGAGCATCATGAAGAATTTATAAATTATTAACACTTAGAATTAGCATAATGACATTGTTCTTTAACTTAAATTAAATATAATTAAATTTCTCTTTTTCTTAAAAGTCATCTCTGTTTTCTAATTGTTGAAGATAATTCAAAAATTCTAAATTTCTAAAGTAAGACGAGTTTCACCTCTAATACAGAAGGTAAGGAAAATTTAAGTTTAATATTAATTTAAGATTATGTAAAATGTATTAACAATTTACACATTTATCATGATATTAAGAAGATTGCTGTGTCTAGCGATGTGCGAATTGCTTTAGGAACCGCATGCCGGTAAAAGTACGTGTTTTCACAGTTTCAATAACAAAATATAATTTAAATTTACCGCAGATATATAAGTAAAAGGGCGGAGAGTGAAAATAAATAAAAACTGAACAGAAATATCGAGTGAGAAATTGGGAATAAATAAAAGAAATGTAGAAACGAGGAAAGGTTAAAGATAAACAGGTCACAAACGTAGCTGCTTACCTAAACTCTGACTACACACAAAATTGTTACAGGAAATTCAAATTTGTGTTTTTAAATTTAAAAGTGGGCGACTTAGAATAAATTAAATAAAATAGATGTTGACAAATGTTTTACTGATGAACAAATAAGAAAACGACGAGCACCGAAAGAAACTGAAGGAAGTTTAAAAACAAGCAAAATAACTTTGATGAAGATTCAGAATAAGGAAGATAATAAATTTTGAAAATAAGTAAAAACTGAACAGAAATATTGAGTGAGAACTTGTAAATAAATGAAGTTCTAAACATGAAGAAATTGTAGGTAAAGTCTAAGTAAGTTTTAAATAGCGTTTGAACAGGTTTTTGTTTCCCCGCTCTTTGCAGTTTCAGATTTAGTTACAACAAGCTATAACGCATGGCAAATTTCACGAGTCATAGCGGGACACGGATATAAACGTTGTCTTTGCCAATAAACCAGGGCGTGGCTGAGGACGGTATATACATATTCTCGTTCAGACCAAGCAGGCCGCTGTTTAACGTTCAACATGTCAGTTTTACGTGGTGGGAGTCTGCCGTACTATCGGTTTCATTTTTAATCAGTTTTTATTTATTTTGACTCTGTACCTCTTTATTTATATACCTATGTATATGCACTAAATTTAAATTGAATGATAGTTTTTTATAAAACTTCGAAAGGTACACATCGCTGGTCTCAGCACCCCTTCTAATATTTAGAAATTGTTTATGCTTACAATTAATTAGTATAATGATATCATTCTTAAATTAAAATTAAATTTAAATTTTCCTACTTCTCCTTCTTGCAAACCAAACTTGTCATACTTTGTTTTGTGAAAATGACATCATGATTGATTAATCTAATTATATTTAATCGAAATTTAAGAAAATGGTTGATATTTAATTCGTTATTTAAAACAAATGTATTAAACACCATATATTTCTGAAAACGTCGAAGTCGAAGTAACCTATTTAAAGGTGTCAAAGTCAACTGGTTACCACTTATTTTATCATTAAATTCTGTATAAAAAAGGGCCCTAGGGTTGTTTTTATTTTTTTGTTTCTATCTTTCGCTTCTAGATTGAAAACACGATATTAAATTTCGGTTTGCACGATTAAATTTACCCCAGAAATTTGGCCCGAGACACCTTTATTACTTTTTGTGTAGGTGCAATAGTTAAGGAGATGGAATTCCTTTGAAAGTGGTCCACCCTGTATGTACAACACAAAGTTAAATATAGAGCTTATAGCTCGCCTGAAGATGAATTTTGTATGTCCCAAGCATGTACCGATTAATATTTTAGTTATTTTGGTAATGATTGTTTTTAGGTGAAAACTGCGTGGCATGTAGTTAATTGAGAAATACTAAAATGTAAACCACCTAGTATATCATTATTTCTAATATCGAGAAGATTTAATATTCATTAAATACAGTAGACGTCAGGTCACTAAGTTGATTGAATTTAGTTGTTAATGTGTGTATAATAGTTAGGCGAGTTAGAGGTATAATTGCTCACTTTGTGATACAAGCGGAAAGTTTTGTATACTAATTGTTTCGAACATGAATTACACTTCCCAAGAGTTGTAAATTCGCTAATCGCAAATTAATTGTAAAATAGCAAATGCCAAATTCTCCAACTTGAAGGTTTATTTATTGACTAAGTATGGATATAGTGTTTGCATATTTTCGCTTACATAATGGATTCTTTTTGGAAATATAAATTAAGCCATATCAGTAGTGTAAGTACGAGATAGGGGTAGTAATTTAGGCCGTTGACATAAATTTCTATTGACTGCATTTACCGATAGCGGTTTCGGTATTAATCTGACATTTCAAGAGAAATCAATAATCTGTTCAAACAGTTAATGCAGCCAAAGGGGTTAGTTAAAGAAGCACTTAAGTTATGTTTAACAGGGTAAAATGCAATTAATTACAATTTCCGTAATGACAACTTTGAAAATGTATTATACTTAATTCATTAATAAAAGTTTGATTACGTAGGTAGGCACCCTAAACTATACCTTGAAGATCTCCAAAAATTTATAAAATAGTATTTGGGTTACTCAGAGCTATGACTACATGTTTTTATAAAATATTAGGCCAATGAATAAATAGGGTATGTGCAGAATCACCAAATTTAGTATTTTTAATAATTTTTAATAAAGTGAGTAATTAATTTCAAAATAAGTATATAGCGTAAAGTTCATGAAATCTTATAACATACAAAAACCTGCATTTTCATCGATAAATCTACACACAAATAAATTACCTGTGCAACATATATAAAAACTACCGTCAATTTGTAGGTATATGTATATTATGAATAAAACATGCTAAAGGTTTTTACCACGCTGCTGAAATGGAATTTTCTATTTTTGTGTTGCAATATGTTTATTTAGAGAACTATTAGCTTACTTCTAAATAATTAATGATTGGTTATATGTTTAGGTTAATCGATAAATTCTATTTCTAAGCTTATTTAATACTATGAAGTAAAAGAAATCCTTAAATGTCCAACGAAGGCTCAAGAAACTTCGTTTAATATTGATAATCTAGTAAAGTTGTTTATTAAACTAATAATTAACAATTCTATAAGCTAACACGGTATATATTTACATGACATGGTAAGAATAACACCCTGTGGTATTACCTTAATATAGTAACTTATTTATGTCAACAATTACGCATATTATTATAAATGTTATTTAAGTTATAATTATGTATATTTGTTGGCCATTTTCGTTTAAGTCTTCTCTGGTTCTCTGGTGTGTGTTACCAACTAGAGGTTGGATACTTGTATTTGTATGACTTCCTAATTTCCTTACGTGGTTGGTGGTGTATTGGATGATGACCTCTCTAACATAGGATACATTTAAATCCTTGTGAAGAGTACGCTTTGTTACGTAGCACGGTGCATTTACTAGTGCACGTAAAATTTTTGATTGGAAGCACTGTATTACCTCTACTGTTGAAGAACTGACGCAACCCCACAATTCTATGCCGAAGGTCTATATGGGTCTGATGATGGCCTTGTAAATTAATAATTTATTATCTACTGAGAGGCGAGAATTTTTTCTTATGAGTCAGTAAAGCTTTTTGAGTTTTAGGTCCATCTCCTTTCTTTTCTTAGCAATATGTGTTTTCCATGTCATCCTGCTGTCTAAATATTTCACTTCCTTAGTTTGTGGGATTATAGTATCATTCATTAATTCATCACTTTGCCTGCTGAAGGTACTGAATTTCTTTGGAGGAGGAGGAGAGTTGGGATGCCGCTGCATACTGGCTTGTTTGGTGACAGGGTCATAGTGATGGACCAAACTATCATCCATAGTGACAATTCAGTCAAAAAAGTTGTCAGAATCTGCATTGGCACGTTCCAAAAGCTCGCGACAAATGTTCACCCGATCGTGTTTATGCAAAGGTGTCAATATTCGTGTGGCCCATCTAGCTGAAAGAAAGAAGATTATATCATTGATTTTGACACTTTGACACGTCGACTAAGGTAACCCTAGGTAAGTTGTAATATTTTGTCCCCAGGAATCTACCGTTGGCCTGTGTCCCATTACTTATGGATCGTCCTGTATATTACAAGTTCCTTAAAGACTCCCTTTGAATATTGTTTCCTTTCATTATTAGCGAAAACGTGCAGTTTCTAAAACATTCAGAATTTCCATTTTAAACTGAAGCTTCATCAAGTTTCGTTCCCCGATGATTTGGCAAGACTTTAAAAATAGAACGCCTTCTTATGTTATGCTCTCTCCAGTTTCGGTTTAATTTTTTTTTTTTTTTTCATATAAATTGCTGTATCTCCACATTGTATCCGAGCGCGAAAATGCGAGGAAGCCAAGTTCCTCTCTGACAATATTTCTTGTGCAGGAATTTCTGAAACTGAACTTAAGGATACGATTCGTAAGGTAAAGCCTCTGCACCTAACTAGAATATTTAAACGACGTGAGCTGACCTTTTTCGTATTTTCGGCCTTGTTTTAATGTGGCGTCTCGTTGCCAAGCGTCGGGTTAAGAAAATGTGATATGTGTGGTCGATGTCGCCATATTGTAACCGTCCTTTATTAATGCCCTGACAAAGTGACTAATAATTCTTGATAACATAGAGCTTTATAACGTACAGTCACCGACGTTGTTTTCTAATTCTCATTTTATTAAATTTACTTTTGGTATATTTTTAGTCGCTGTTTTAATTATACAATTAATTTGGAAAACAAAAGCGTTTCAAAAAGTAAATAAACAACATTCGCACAATAGCGTCAAAAATTTGGTAAGATGTTTCGTTTGTTTATTTTTTCAGTATGTTTGTTCTTTTAACAGGTGGAAAACTGAATCGTGTAGAAACGCCATAAATTTAAAAAAATATTTGGCAACAGCCTCTCTAAGAAACTAACGTTCAAAAATGACAATTTTACAATGAAGAGTATTTTGGCCTTTACAAAAAATATCATAAATTACGTTTCTAAAAAGCGGAAGTTAGGTACATTGAACGACGTAAGCAAGTTTCAGGATTTAACTTTTACTGTATTTAATTGAATTTTCTGTTTCTGATAGTTTCTGGATCTAATCTACTTTAATTTTATCGGTGTGGAACTGTCGCCAGGAGGATCTACCGGGCCAACTTCTTGGGGTTCGCATATCAACACCAAATTTTAGTCAACCTGAAAAATTTCAACGTACAGTACCCTCCCTACTCTTAATGATATTCCCTAAAAAGCTTTGAATTTCAGAAACTTTTAACTAAAAATTCGAACTAAATAATTCTCAAACTGTATCGCATTTTTCAAGTAAGCTATGAACCTTAACTCTGTGAAAGCTCAGACTATGTTTAAGGAAACTCCTGAAAAGCTTTGAACTTTCTAATAATTATTTAATTGTTTTTGTTAAGCTTCATTAATTTTCGTAAATTAAGAATTTAATCCTTTTACTCCTGGGAAATTGGCTCTTATTTCCTAATTTTTCAGGAGGTTTAAGAACATTCAGCCCCAAGAAGCTTAGCCTATATTTAAGGAAATTTTCAAAACTCGGTTTTTAAATTAAAATATCAATAATTTCTTTTAACCAAGAAATTAATCGTTTTACTGCCGATAGAGTCGCATGATTTTCCTATTCTTTGAGGTAACCTTGAAACATTCGGTCTGAAAAACTGATAAATTCATACAGAAGTTTGAAACTTCCAAGCATTATTTAAACGCGTTGCTTATTAATTAAGAAGGTATTCGGTTTACTCCTAAAGAACCAGCTGAAAGTTCCTAGTTTTTTTGGTAACCTAAGAAAATTTACCCTAAAAGTTTCAGATTATGTCTTGGAAACCACTGAAGGGTTTTGATATTTCAGAAAATCATATAAAAGCATGTTTAAATAAAACATTAACTTTGTTATATAAGAAATTAATTGCTTTACTCCTGAAAAACCGGCCGTATTCCTCTACTTCTCTTTCAGGCACCTAAGAGTATTGAACCTGAAAAGCCTTGCATTTTCTTGAGCAAGTTCCTGAGGAGCTTGGAAATCCATCGTTTATAAAATCGTAAAAAAGGCTAGTAATTTAAAATTATTAAAAAATAAAAAATCTATAGTAAGTTCCTAAAGTTTAAGAACATTCAGCCCGAAATAGTTTAACCTATGTTTGTGGAAAAGCTTTGAACTTTCCAATAAATGTTTAAAATCGTTTTTTAATGTAAATATCAATAATTTTTGGTCAGCTAAGAAGTAGGTCGTTTTACTCCTGAAAAATCTACTGCAATTCTTTAATTTTATGAAGCTTAAGAACATTAAGTTTGAGGAAGCTCAGGCTTTGTCCGAGGAAGTTTTTGAAATATTCTAAACTTCTTTAACTTCGGCTTTTAAATTAAAATAGTAATATTTTGTGTTAATCAAAAATGCCCTATTTTAAAGGAAAGTTATAAGGAATTTTGAAAGGTAACCTAGAAACATTTGACCTGAAAATGTCAGATTATGTTTAAGGCAACCCCTGAAATGTTTTCAAATTACAGAAAATTATATATGCTCGAGCTGAAATAAAACAAATAACAATTTTTAAAGTAAGTTCCTCTACACTGAAAGGTAGAAGAGGACCGGATAAGTAAGTAAGTAAGTAAAGTAAGTTAATTGCTTTACTCCTGAAGAAACAGACGGATTTCTCTGCTTTTTTCAGACAACTTAGAAATATTCAACTTGAAAAAGGTCATATTTTGTTGAGCAAACTCCCGAAGGACTTTGAAATTTTCTTATCAGGGAACCTAAGAGTGTTGAACCTGAAAAGTTTTAAATTTGCTTGAGAAAACACCTACGAAATTTTCAGTAATTGATCAAATTATTTTATTAGCGAAAATGTCAATAATTGTTGTCAAGTAAAAATCAATTGTAGGTTCCTATATTTTCAGGAAGTCTATGAACAATCAACCTGTAATAGCTTAACATATCCTTAGGGAGACTACTGAAAAGTTTTGAATTTTCCAATAATTGTTTAGACTCGTTTTTTAATGTAAATATCAATAATTTTTGGTCAACTAAGAATCGTTTTACTCCTCAAACTGTAATTCCCTATTTTTAGGAATAATAACAACATTAAGTTTGAGAAAGCTCAGCTTTTGTCCGAGGAAGTTTTTGAAACGTTTTAAACATCTTTAAATTTGGGTTTTAAATTAATATATCAATATTTGGTGTTAATCAAGAAATTAATCGGTTTGCACTTAAAAAACTGACCGAAGTTCTTTATTTTGTTAGGTAACCTGGAAACGTTTGGTCTAAACTCTAAACCTATGTACCAGGAAAGTTATAAAGAATGGCTTCCAAGAATAATTTAAACACACTGATTCAAAAAGTACCAATAATTTTTAATAACTAAGAAAGTAATCGGTTTACTTCTAAAGAATCACCTAAAAGTTTCTAGTTTTTCTGGTAACCTCAGAATATTCGTTGTTTTAGAAAGCCCCTGAAGGGTTTTGAAGTCACAGAAAATCATTTAAACTTATTTTTAAATAAAAATATCAATAATCTAAGAAGTTAATTGCTCTACTCCTGAAGAATTGTCCAAATTTCTCTGTTTTTTCAGACAACGTAGGAATATTCAACCTGAAAAAAATCTTTTGTTGAGGAAACTCCTGAAGAACGTTGAAATTTTCTAAAATTGTTTAAACTGTTTTTTAACTAAATGTATCGATGATTGTACTTAGCAGGGAAGTGTCTGGAATTATTCGCCTGAATTTTCCAACTTTTTCGTTAATATTTTAACCTGAAAAACCCCGGCCTAGCTTAAAATTAAATTTTTCAGTTTCGACCAACCTAAAGGTATACAACCTGAAAAATTTTGGATTTTAAGCTGGACTTCCTGAAAGATACTGAAATTAGAAGGTTCATATCTTTAAGCTCACTTTTCATCTGATAAAAGAAAACTTTTAAGAAGTCAAGTTTTCTTCCTGAAAACTTTATTTCCGGAATTTTTTCTGATTTTTACTTAGTTTAAGTCTGCTTATCTTTTTTTTTAATGGCGCCGTATAGTTGCCCCAACTAGTGGCCATTAGGAAACCAGCTCCCTCTAGTATCGCTTACGCATAACTTCAGAGGGAGTTGTTCATCTCTTCTACTTTATTACTTTGACAATACAAAACTTATATGTACATATAGAATAACAGTTACATTTTATATTACTATTTATGAGTTACATATATGTTTATTCACAATCATTATAGTAATATGTCGATTCCTAACCTTTTAGAGGTTGGGAAATACGTCATTCCTAATTGTAATGACAATCTCTTGGGTGGAAAGTGACAGAAAACACTTCCCACCCACGGGCGGGAAATGTTTATGTACGATTGCCTAGCGACACTGTCATAGATCTATATGTTAAAGTAGGCTAAAATAAATTATAATAGAGCTGTCAAAAAATATTAATAAAATTCATGATTAATGATTGTGAATAAAATAGTATACATACCTCGGTGGGAGTTTCATCACAGCCTCGCGCTATGTCTGACCACGAGGCTTCGCCTCTCGGTCATACATCAAGCCCTCGGCTGTAATGAAACATTTCCCACCTCGGATGTAATGTACTATTACTGTTCTTATTACATACCTATGTAGTTACATTCCTAGTTTGGTGGTCCTCGCTGCCTACTTCGTTCGTCTTGTTCCTTTGTCGCTATTATCTTCTTTAATCCATCAGCAATGGTCTCCCAATTTCTTCTGTTTTGTAACATCAGAGCAGTTAAATGTTGTATATTTAATACATCACCAGCTGCTTGTTGCATAATCCGTCTCACGTCCATCCATCTTGGGCAGTGGAAAACCGTGTGATCGATCGACGGTGTTCGTCTCCCCACAGTAGTAGCATGTTTCTCCTTCCTTGATATTTAATCGTTTCAAGTATTGCCCGAAGCACGTCACGAGGTAGTCCACCTCTCCGTATGTTCTATTCACCCATTGTATATTATATTGTATATTTGGGATGGCTTGTCTTGTCCGCTGGGCTTTGTCTTGAATCCTTTCCTATCTGTCCTGCCACTTTCTAAGGGTTTCTTGTTTCCAGTGTTTCTATCCTTGGGTTCTGTCTTTGTATGCAGCGCAGCGCTCTTCTACTAATAACTAATAACTTTATTGACGGGATCCCTGCGATCACCTACAGTGCCTCAATCGAAGTTGTTTTGTAGGCACTGCAGATTCTCAACAGGGCTCTTCTTTGTACCCTCTGCATTATATGTTTGTATTTACTGTAAATATTTCATAGCTTCTGACCATATGGGTGTTCCATATAACATCACCGAGTCTGTCACCGAAGCCAGTATTCTCCGCCTGCTAGACTTCGCTCCACCAAGGTTGGGTATTAGCCTGGCAAGCTGTTTTGCAATATTTTCTGCTTTCTTGACTGTCCTTTCTACATGGTTTGCCATGGTCGAAAAGAACACTCAAGTATTTCAATACTCTGGCGGTCTTAGTTTCCAATCCATTCACATCTAAGGTTAATTCTCTTAACGTGTTCCTTCCGACCAGCACAACCGATTCTGTTTTGGGTGGAGCCAGTCGTAACTCTTTACGAGTCATCTCATGCTGTATCCTGTGTATTGCGATATTGGTTTTCTGTTCAACCACCTCTACAGGCCACTATCGCCAGCAAGGTCATCTGCGTATCCTATCAGTTGCATTCCTTCTGGCATATCAAGCTTTAAAATACTATCATAGCATAAATTTCATAATAGTGGCCCAAGTAGGGACCCCCTGATTGCCCTATTTTTACTCTTCTATTCGTGAAGTAGCCACTTATTATTTATATGGGATATGTACAGATTTCCCTTTCCTTCAGTTCCTGTTCCAGGGTCGTCATTTCCTTCCTCTTCTATATTCTGAGTTTGCTGTCTTTACTATATTTTTGACCATCTCCATCGCGTCTATGGTGGAACGTCCTTTGCAGAAGCCGAACTGTCTCTCGCATAATCCCCCTTTTACCTCTATTTCCTCCTGTAGCCTCTCGCAGATCAGCCGTTTCATTAATTTGCCTACTGTATTCAACATACACAGCGGGCGGTATGTTTGCGGCTCATCTGCCTTCTTTTTCTGCTGTTCTAGAAGGACCAACCTGGCCTCTTTCCGTAAGTTTGGGAATTCCTTCCTGTTTAATCGCCTGTTATATACTTTGAGGGCGTACTGCGGTTGTCTGTGGATCAGTACTTTTTGGATATCGCATCCGGTCATGGAGCTTTCCCTGATTTAATTTTAGTGGCAGCCCTTAGTATTTCATCTTCGCTGAACGGTACCCGGTCATCTTCTGGCAAGCCTCTTGCTATTTCTTCCCAATTTTGTTTGGGTTTGTTTGGGAACAGCTTGTTTGCCTCCTTTTCCATTTTACCTTCCGTTAACTGAATTTTCGGGGAGATTTTAAGCTTCTTGCAGACTACTCCTATTTTGTAGCCCTCTCCCCATAGGTTCTTATCTACGTATATCTTCACAAACTCCCTTCTTTGGCGTTCCATGTCGTTTTCCTAAGAATTTGTTCCTAGGCCTGATATTCTGTTCTACAACCGATTTTTTCCTCCTCGGTCACATTTTGCTTTTTATTCGTCCGGGTCATCTCTCTCCTCCTCCCCACGCATTCTTTTCGTGCTTCCGCTGTCCTGTCGTTTCACCAATAGGCATTCCTGCTTGTATATCTTTTTGTTCTTTTTGGTAATATCTGGTCACATGCGATGTCGAACAAGATCTTCCGGTGTTATTTCCTGCTGTGTCCTTTCTTGTTCAATTTTGATCCAGCTTTGTGATAAAGTGTTCCATTGCCCCTGGCTTCATCTTCCATGCGTGCGATATGGTTTGGTCTGCAGTCTTCGTTTCGTTATTGCGTTTCTCAGTTTCATAAGAGATGTTCCTTCCGGTGGTCACTGAGGTTTTTCCTTTCCATCACTCTCCAGTTTCTCACACTTCTGCTGATGCTTGTGGTTCAAAATGTTATATCTACGCAAGAGGAGCTGTATCCCTTTACATAGGTACTATAGGTAGGTGTATCCCCAGTGTGCTCGTTTATCTTCTCTGATTTGCGGATCCTGTAGGTCTTTACTTTAACAGTAAGTTAAACAACAAATCTTGGAAGAAAAGCAAAATTTTCTTCCTGAAGAAAACATCCCTTTTTATGTCGGATTAACATTTTGCTTGAATATTTTTAGATTAATTTCTAACCGACGTACCAAATTAAATTTTTGAAAATTTCAGAACTCTGAAGCTTCATTTCACAAGTAAAATAAAAATGATTTTAGCTTTCTTCTGAAAATTTTCACTTGAAAACGGCGATCAAGCTATTAGTTGATAACCTACTGGCGTCAGAAGGTTAATATTTTTATTAGCTGCTTAGATAAAATTTTTGCAAATACGATCAGATATTAAGAAAGGTTAATCGCGGTGGCAACTTTTAGATGTCTCATGTCTTATTCAGAAGTATGTGCCCCCCTTTGCCTTGTTAATGTTATTAAATTCTATTCCGACTGTATGTCATGAAGTTACCGCAATTTGTTTCCGACATGAAGTTTGCTGATTACTGATCTACCTCAATTTTAATTAAATTGAGAAACTTGTCTAGGC
Organism: Melanotus villosus; assembly: GCA_963082815.1. Lineage (NCBI taxonomy): Eukaryota > Metazoa > Arthropoda > Insecta > Coleoptera > Elateridae > Melanotus > Melanotus villosus. The sequence goes on from OY720423.1 coordinate 15,025,155, forward strand.
TCTCGTTTCTTACTATAGATGCAATGCTATTTTGGCGGTTAACAAGCTTAACGAGTTTACAAAGCTGTAAGTTTGTTACTCGTACTCATTCGGACATCTGCTGAATAATAATTTTAATTTTATTATCTTCTTTAGTCTAAGTTAGAAGCTCTTTCTATAAAGAAAATCTTGAGCTTTATTTATAAATAGCAACTTTAACTTTCTAAGTTCGTGGAACATGAGACGTGTCAAACAACAAAGTATATGTTCAGTCCAGTTTTGTTTAGTAATTATCGATTTCCATCGCAGTCGTTGTGTGACCTAACTAAACTTTGTCCAAATTAATTTGAGTAGATTCGGTCTGTTTGTTAATTTATTAATACTGTAAACACATCAAAGTTTTGTTAAGCGGATTAATTTAATTTGATATTGTTCAAAATATATGCTGGTATTTTATGAAATTTCGGGGTGAAAAGTGTTCTATTTTGGGTTTTACCTTTAGTTATTTTTAAGATTAAAATTTTTGATTAAATTTACATAGCTTAGAAACACCGCAAAGAACTTCTCGGTTCCCAGCTGCATCTATTTAGGCTTTAAATTATATATAAATTTCAAGCGTGTTCTTCTATTAATTATTTTCAATGGTTCTTTACTTTATGTACCATCAGGAAACGTCTAACCACAAAGATGGAATTTTACCCGTAAACGTAAAAGTAACAAACTCGTTACTAATTTGATTTACTTATTTTATCAAAGTGAAGCAGAAGAGCTCCGTTCTGTACGGGGAAACACGACACATTCCTCAAATTAGATAAACTTGTAGTTGGGAATTCGTGTTTTATTCTAAAGCTCAGTTAAACCGCATTCTCGAATATTTCGTTTTTCTCTACCAACATTTTAGTACTCTCAAAGTTAGTTGAATTGTAACTACGAGTACAGCGTACCCGTCAAATATTACTGAATGTTCTCCTGAAATGAACATGTGTCTAATTCGAATTTTACACTAGTTTGTGACACTCAAGCTATCAAAGGTAATAATTTACGAGAACGGTTACCACATTTCAGTAAGTTATAATAATTTGGAGTCGGATGATTTGCTTCACATGAAGAGGTTAAAGGTAGAAATACACGGATTCGGGATTTATTTTTACCGTAAGCAAAGTAATATTTAAGAGTTATTTGCAAGAATCTTTCGCCTGAAAAAGCTCATGAAAAGCTTTGAGCTTTCCAATAATTGTTTAAGTTCGTTTTCTAACGAAAATAATGTTAATTTTCGACAACCAAGAATTAAATCGTTTTACTCTTAAAAATCGGTTGTAATTCTTGCTCTAAGTTCATGCAGTCTGAAAAAGCTCAGACTATGTTTGATGGAACTCTTAAAAAGCTTTGAACTTCCAATATGCATTCAGAATGAAAACGTTTTACTTTTTCAAGAAGTCTAAGAATGTTCGACCTGCGAAAGTTTAGCCTATGTTTGAGGTAAACGTGAAAAGCTTTGAACTTTTTGTATTAATTGTTTAAACTCGTATTTTTAATGAAAATCTAAATCTAAATCATTTTACTTCTTGTAATCTTGACTGTAATTCATTATTTTATCAGGAAGTTTAAGAATGTTCGACCTGAAATAGTTTAGCCTACGTTTTAGGAAACATCTGAAAGGTATTGACCTTTTTGCAATAATTGTTTAAATTCGGTTTTTTAAATGAGAATATCAAGAATTTTCATAAACTAAGTTCCTGGGGAATCGAATGTACTTCCCTATTTTTTCAGGAAATCTAAGAATGTTCCACTTGAAACAACTTAGCCTATGTTTTAGATAAAACCTGAAAAAGTTTGAACTTTTTGCAATGATTGTTTAAACTCATATTTTAAAGAAAATAACTACTAGTAAATCATAAACTAAGTTAAATCATTTTGCTTCTGAAAAATTGACTGTAATTTCCTATTTTTGCAGGAATCTAAGAATATTCGACTTCAAACAGTTTAGCCTATGTTTTAGGAAACATCTAATAAGTTTTGATCTTTTTGCAATGATTATTTACACTAGTATTTCACTGAAGATATCAATGATTTTCGTCAACTAAGAATTAAATCCTTTTACTCGCAAAAATTCGACTATAATTCCCTACTTTTTCAGAAAGTCTAAGAGCGCTCGACTTGAAATAGCTTGGTTTATGGTTTAAGGAACATCTGAAAGGTTTTGAACTTCTTGTAATAATTATTCTCGTTTTTAAATGAAAATACTAAGAATTTTCATGAGCTAAGAATTAAATCATTTTATTCCTGAAATATCGGCTGTAACTCCCTATTTTTTCAAAAAGTCTAAGTTGTTGCTGCCTGAACAAGTTCAGTTCAATGTTTGACGAAACTTTTGAACTTTATTCTTTAAACTGTTTTTTAATAAAAATCTGGATAAACTCAGAATGAAGTCATTTTACTCCTGAAAAATCGATTGTAATTCCCTATTTTTCAGGAAATCTAAGAATGTTCGACTTAAAACAGTTTAGCCTATCTTGTAGCTAATATCTGGAAAGTCTTGAATTTTCAAATTAAATGAGAATATCAAGAGTTTTGCAATTTTCTCCTGAAGAATCGACTATAATAATTGGTTGCTTTTTCAGAAAGTGCAAGAATGTTCGAGTTGAAACAGCTCTGCTAATGCTTTAGGAAAAACCTAAAAAGTTTTGAACTTTTTGCAATAATCATTTAAATTCGTATTTTAATGAAAATATCAATGATTTTCGTTAACTGAGAACTAAATTATAAACTAACTTAAATCATTGTGCTCCTGCAAAACTGACTGCAATTCCCTATTTCTTCAAGAAGTCTAATAATGTTCGACTTGAAACAGCTTAGTACTTATATGTTTTAAAAAGCACCTGGAAAGTTTGGAACTTTTTGTAATAGTCGTTTAAACTCGGTTTTCAATGAAAATCGAGTTAAATCATTTTATTCCTGAAAAATCAACTATAATTCCTTATTTTTCAGAACAACTCAGAATTAAATTATTTTACTTCTGAAAAATCAATTTTAATTCCGAAGTTTTCAGGAAGTCTAAGAATGTTTTGCTTAGCCTATGTTCTAGAAAAAACCTGAAAAGTTTCGAATTTTTGGCAGTGAATGTTTAAACTCCTATTTTAATAAAAATATCAATAATGCTCCTGAAAATTGGTTGTAATTTCCAATATTATTGGGAAGTTTAAGAATATTCGATTTGAAACAACTTTTTATAATAATTGTTTAAACTCGGTTTTCAATGAAAATAAGCAGGATTTTAAACACATAATTAAATCGTTTTACTCCTGAAGAATTGACTGTAATTCCCTAGTTTTCAGGAAGTCTAAGAACGATAGACTTGAAACAGCTTAGCCTATGTTTTAAGAAACACCTTAAAAGCTTCAAACTTTTGCAATAGTTGATTATAAATGAAATGAAGAATTTTCGTAAACTAAGAATTAAATAATTTTACTCCTGAAAAATCGACTGTAATACTCTATTTTTTCAGGAAGGAAAAACATTTAACTTGAAAAAGCTCAGCCAATGCTTGAGATATTTTTTAATACTTAGTTTTTAAATTAGAATAATATTAGTAATTTGCCTTTACCAAGAAATTAATAGTTTATTCTTGAAAAATCGCTTGCATTTCCCTATTTTTTCAGTAAGTGTAAAAAGATTTTACTTGAAAACGCTGTCGATGTTTGAGAAAATTTTAAAATTTGGTTTTTACATTAAAATAATAGTAATTTTCCTTTACCAAGACCAGGGGTTTCCTAAATAGATTTCCTATTTTTGCAAGTAAGCTCAAAATCTTCAACCTGAAAAAGCCTAGCTTTTGTTTGGGGAAGCTCCTAAAAAGTTTTAAACCATTTAATAATTGTTTTAATGAAAAGGTTAGTGATTTTTGCCAACGAAGAACCGACTGTAATCCCTATTTTTTCAAGAAGTCGAACAACATTCAGCCCCAAAAAGCTTTAAATAATTATCAGTAATATTAATGATGTATTAAAACGTCTTAAATCTAAAAAATTTTAGAACCCCTTTTGGCAACAATAAATCGTTGCACTCAGCGTTACAAGAAGAGAAAAACGTAACATTTATTACGTTACTTTAAAGGAAAACCGACGATAATGGAAACTTTACATTATGATATTATGAAAGCATCATTAAACCTCGAAAACTCGAAAAAAAAAGCACCATAAAGGAAGCGGCATGCATTTGAACTATTTTCACACGTTCAAATTGCCAAGTAAAATTAGTAAACATAACGGCTTATTATAAAGTGGGGCTTCGCAATCAATAACCAAGCTAACCTTTTACCTTTAACCGTCATCAATAAGGTTTTGTAAAATGTACCATGAATACGCTTCAATATTTCGTTTCAGATATTTATACAAAGAAAACATTAAATTGGGAGATATAATTATAAATACTTTCCGAACTTCTCCTCCGTGGCAGCTCACCGTTTGAAGTTTAATTTTACATATTTATCTCGTTTAAAATGTTAACTTTTGGAAGTTAGATGTAATAAAAATGGACAACTGCGATATAAAGGAAAGAAAGTTGTCAACTACTTTACATTTAATTAAATTTATTTATAACGAATTCATTTTCATTAAAACCAAATTTTAACATTCCTTACGATTCGTTTGTTTCAGTTTCATCAGAAATTCATTAACTTTATATCAGGAGTATCACAACTGACCCTAACCAATTTAGCGGACAGAAACCGTTGTTGATTACCGATATCTTTAATCATTTAATATAATTATGCTTGGACGCTTTAGACGTTTTAGTTTGTAATTTCTGTGATGAATGACCCTTTACTGACAAGTTACCCAAAAGTTATTGGATAAGTTGTCGAATGAGCGAGCATTACTAATGCCGGAATAATAATTGAATTGTTGGGGATAATAGTAAGTTAGTTTGATGGAACCATAAAAACTAGCTTTTTCTAATTTGGACCTTTAAAAAGTGAGGTTAAACCGTAGAACAAGAACAAAATTTCAGATTAATAATTATATTTTCAAGACGTTTATTACAATCAAGAATATATAATTTATTGGGGTTTTCAACGTAATCCATTAGTAAATTGGCACAAATCCATAAAGAGCTTCAGAAAGAGAACAAGGAACAAAGCGGACTTATCAGAAATGTCCTTATAATCAATTTATTGGTTGAGGAATATTTGAAACGGCATGATATCAATAATAAAAATTTTTCTTCGTTACTGAAGCGCAGTTTATCAATAGACACGTCTATTTTTCATTGTTTTGACGTATTTTGACTTTCTTGAGTTACTGTCTTTGTAATCAACAAGTCTCATTTATAATACTGGTTTGATAAATTGATAAATATGAAATAAGTGGGTAGAACGTACAAAACAACCGATATTGTTTATTAATTTATTAATTAACTTTCTTATCTTTATTTATTTATGTATCCTAAAATCAGCTTGTTTGGACATAATTAAAAGGAATATGTAAAATTCACTTGTAAACAAAATAACATTTCTACAGAAATAAATAGCACAGCATAATAATTACACACATTTCTAAAGGTTTATTTTTAAATTTAAAATTTTTAAAACAACAAAATACTTTTACATCATTAATGATTTAGAAATGTTGTCTATAGATGAAAGATAACAAATTATTTTATAAATGAAATGCTGATGTAAATGAATACAGCACTTGATAGCATTCTAATATACACATCTACCAGTACTCGTAAATACTCATTGTTTGAAAAATCTCCGGCTGTAATATGTGTAAAGGTATATAATAGATGACCGGAGCATATTAAACAGATTCATGGAGGCAAATTTAAAATCCATCTGAAACAATATTTACACGAAAATTGCAATGACTTTCACCTAACGAATATTATATTTGTTATGTATTTTTTTGTATTGTTATTATATAGTATTTCTGATTTAATCTGTGACTTGTTCTATCTGCATATACTGTAGTTACAGAGAGAAATAAATAAATGTTATTATTATTCTTAAAGAAATATACTAATTAGAGTGAATATTTGGATTTTGTCACGTTGTTCATGTTATACTGAAAATTCTGTAGAAATTTATTATGGCTAAAATTTGAAAAAACGCTTACTCCTTTTTCGCCATAAAATACTAGAAATAATAGTACAACAAAGCATGTTTTCTATTATTTTTATTACAGAACAATTTTATTAGAAATTTTCTTGATTTTGTACAAACCCTTATTACAGTTTTGTTGCGAAGTTCAATTTATTTTTTTTTATTTGCTTGTACTTTACAAGTCAGTATTATTCAATGAAGAATACTTACGACAACCTATAAGAATAACAAATTTTTCATTGTAAATACGTTGATGGCTTTCAGTGTTAATTCCTTATATCTAAATTGAAAGTACATTTTAAAGGTTCAAAAGAAACGAATGTACGTATTATACTGCAACACTTGTAAATTTGAAAATAATTTACTTTGGAATTTTCCAAATTTTCCACGTACAAGAAAATCAGCTACTTTGTTTCTAAATATGAGTCCAGCAATTAACTCAGAATCTCAAACAGAAAGGATGTTGGGGTGGGGTGGGGGGCAAAATTTCGCATCTAAACAGACCTCAAAGAATTATTATAAATGCCAGAGACACCCTCTAACCCAACGGAGATGACAAAATTGAAATAAAGAATAAAGAGGAAAAAGGAATAGGAAGTGGAAGTACAAGGATTGACTAACGAAGAAGAACTAGAAAAAGAGAAGACAGACTGTGATATTGCGGTGACACCGAAACCAAAAGGAAACACAAAGATACCGAAGTGACGAGAACAGCAATCCTGATACACACAGTTACACAAAGGTTAATGAACGTTCCTGACGATATACGGAGTATACAGGCCCGGGGAAGGAAGAATCTTCTTTTTCAAGTGGCATCCCCGTTACTGGGCGTTGCCGGTCTTCTCTCCATATGTCTGTGGTGTGCGTGTCAAGTAGCCCCGCACTTGTACTCCAGAGAAGACTTACTAGGCAGAGATACCTCAGTGATTTTCCATTGCCTTCCGAGAGCAGTGGTCCGGTGTTTTCGGTGTACGTGTGGCCCTGGGAATCGAATCAGGGTCAATCTCAGTGGTCAGATGCCGAACAAACTGAGCCACGGCCGCGACTGAAGGAAGAGTGGAAGACATAATAAAACGTTACGACACATTACAAAATGTGATAAAATAAATAAACTGAAATTATTACCTAATAATAAGTAGCAAGGGTAGGGAAGAGCCCAGTACCGGGTACAGTAGGAGCCCACGTGTCGAATAATAACGGAACACTCTTAATTAATCTTGTCTTGCATCACAAATTAAAAAAAGATATTCACAAGTTGGGAAACAAGGGGAAGAAGAAGCATAAAATGAAAAATACGTAAAATTAGCCTTAGACACCAGTATATAAAGGATGTGAACTACAATGGACGACATTAATAAATAATGGGGTAACATAACAAAAACAATTCAAAAAGGACTTAATATATAGATCGAAGGACTAGAAAAAGTAATCCGAGAAACAATGTTTACAAAATAGAAATGATAAAACATACAATAATGAATATAAATTACGAAGAAATATAGCCAAAGCAAAAGTAAAACAGGCACACAGAGAAAGCTGAGAATAATGGGTACAGAAATTAAAAGACTTACACAGACGACAAGCCATTGCCTACTACGCCATAAGAATATAAATCTTCTTCTTCTGGTGCCTTATTCTCTACGAACGTTGGCGATTAGCATGGATATTCTTACTTTATCAACTGTTTGTCTAAATAATTGCACAGATGACATCTCAAACCACTGGCGTAGGTTTTGCAGCAACGAGTTCCTTCTTCTTCCTGACCCCCTTCTGCCTTCAATTTTTACCTATATAATAAGTTATAGTATTCTATATTTCGTGTTCTTCATAACGCGTCCGAAGTACTCTATTTCTCTCTTCTTAGTACTTCTTCGTTAGTTACATGTTGTATCCATCAGATAAGCAGAATTCTTCGATAAAGCCACATTTCGAACGCCTCAAGCTTTTGATCATGGTTTCTGTCATGGTCCACGCCTCAATGCCGTAAAGAAGTACTGGGAGTATTATAGCATCTGACCATTCTTATTTTCAGTTACAGGCTTAGATTTTTACCGATAAAAAATGTTTTAATTTATTGAATATATAATAATATAAGAATATAAATAAGAAGAAAAAAGCAAAGCAAGAATTAACAGCATCGAAGAAGATAATAGCTAGTTATTACAAGAACTTGTACAATCGCAACCAGGATTAAGAAAAACATTTTGGAAAAAACAAAACAACACACTTGAAGGACTAGCCAAACATTACAAATAACTAAAAACCACAAGCCTGATCAAATATAGGAGCCTATTACTAAAGCACTTTATCAATCAGCGCAGCCTATAGTTAAAAACGGAAACCGAGGCAAATGCAAAGTTATAGAGGGATACGCCTATTAAATACCGCATATAAAATACGATAATAGTAATTAACGTCACAAGTCCGGGAACTCATATTTTACAGTACGAGTAAGATGTTTAAAGACGAGGCGACGCAAGGAGCCGAGTCTTGAAACTCGGAACGAGTACTGTAAAAAGAGTTCACGGACGAATGTCGTTATGTATTTTATTTCATACTGTCAACAATTTGATTTTTAATTTTTACATGTGACGCTTTTTCAAAACGTCAACATGTGACATTACTGTGTCAAAGCCGGTAGGTGTGGCTTGGTTAGACTTTTACGGGCTCTGATTGGGTGCATAAAATAACTGTCCGGAAAATGTTGCCAAGCAACATTTTCCGGCTCTGATACCGTAATAGCTCATTTTCCGGACACAAAATGGCGCCGGGAAACTGAATTTACCAGACAGTATGAAATAAAATAATAAATGCAAGAATCCAAACCATAAAGCATAGTAGAAACCACTCTGAAGAACAGAATGGGTTTAGAAGAAGCCGTTCATGTATAGATGGCATATTTACCCTACGCAACTAATAGAGTAAAAGTGCGGCTGATTTAAAAAACATCTTCTCAAGTAAAATATTCTCTCGTTCCATAAAACTACGAGTGTATAAAACTATAGTGCGAACAGTGGTGACGTACGGAAGTGAGGTGTGGACCTTAAGACAAAGTGACCAAACAATTCTGAAAGTGTGGGAAAGAAGGATTCTGCGGAAAATCTTTGGAGGGAAGTATGTGGATGGACAGTGGGAAAGACGCACAAATCAAAACTATACGAACAATATGGAGAACCAAATATAGTCGGAACAATAAAATCACAAAGGATCAGATGGATGGGATACTTAATAAGAATGAACGACCAAAGAACATCAAGGGAAATATGTAAGGCAGAAATAAGAGGGAGAAGAAAAAAGGGAAGACCCAAAAGCCAATGGAAAAACCAAGTGATGGAAGATCTAATCAGCTTGAACAATACGGGATGGGAAGAAAAGCCAAAAACAGGAAATAATGGGAAAAGCTGTCCAGAAAAGCCACAGGCCTACTAAGCCTTTAGTGCTCATATACAGGGAAATTTTCTTTTTAGTATACATATACCCTATGTATACTTTTATAATAAACGCAAATAGGCAACCCACTATACACTATAAACGTTAAAAAATTAGCATGCTGTGGCAAAAATCATCAAATTAAGTTAATGTCAAAAAATTAGTCTTTAACTGTTGCTGTTTTTATTTTCCTTTCTGTTTTGTATTGTTGATATTTTATGTTTTAGAATAATCGTTGAATTAAAATTATGTTGATATTCCACTAATTTTGATTTATTTCATATTTACAAACATGAAACATAACCTTTACGCACCACGTGACGTGACGTTTATAGTGTATAGTGGGTTGCCTATTTGCGTTTATTATAAAAGTATACATATCTCCTATGTATACTAAAAAGAAAAATTCCCTGTATACGGTGTGCGCATTTTAAATCGTGACCCCTTACTGGCTCTGAATATGCAACCCACATTACATTATATGCATAGTCTATACCTGTAATGTAATATGGGTTGCATATTCAGAGCAAATAAGGATTCGCGATTTAAAATGGGCACACGGTATAAACTAATAGAGAAGAGAATTTAATTTCAAAATCTATCTGGCGTTTATTGACTATATTGACCGAGAAAAATAATGAGGTTTTATAAACAACAAAGGACTAACGAACAAATAATTATATTGTTCTAAAAAATATGTTCAAAATATACATGGACTAAATTATAAAAGCATATATCAAATAAAATATTCATAGAACACAATATGAAAATATCAATTGCTAAAACCAAAGTGACGGCGTCCCACGGAAAAACCGTCCAAAACTGCCATAAACTATAGAACTTTAGAACACATTTTATGCTTTAATTACATTGGTTGTAAAATCTGTTGTGACCGAGACCAGGCCACAAAGAACAAATTAAGCGAGTTTCAAGCCATTGGTGGGACAATAAGAAATAGGAAACAAAGCAAGAACAAAAACACAATTCAAATTGTGCAAAATAATGGCTACCCCTACAATGCTATATCAGCGAGGTCTTGGCCTTAACAGAAAAGAAGAAGAGTAGAAATAAAAATCCCACGATATGTACGAGGGGCTCAAGGAGAAGATAGACTATGCAATGAAAAAATCATGGAAGATTTAAATATTTATGTATATTCCTTAACAAATGGTAAAGTACTCAAACATAGAGAACAATGGACAGACCATCTTCAAAGAATGAACGAAGAGAAAATTTCAAGAAAAGCACTAAAATACAGTCCACGAGGAAAAATAAATATAGGTAGACCAAAGAAAAGATGGAAGGAAACAGGAACAGGGAACAGGTCCAAGATCTAACCCATGAAGGACACAATGATGAATTTTCCAAATATAGCTGTAACTTTAAGGACATTTTTAAGCTTCGGAATAGCAAAGTTTTATTTGTTTAAATTAAAAAAAAAAACAACAAACAAACAAGATTTGTATATAAAAAAAATGCAAAAGTTTATTTTTAATTACGGAATGCTTGAAGGGTAGTAATAAATGAAAAATTAATAAAATAGCATCTCCGAATGTAGGTTGAATCACATAAATGAATGTCCAAAACTAGGTCGTTTCAGTTTTACAAAGATTTTTCCCTATACTTTCAACTGTAACAGGATTTCAAGTTTTGAAACTGAAAGTATTGGTTGGGGATAAGTTTTCAAGTTTTCATAGTCTGAAAGGGAATTTTTATGAGATCGAGATGGACGATTAAATAAATCGGATTCATGTAGTATTTGGCCAGTAGTGAAATCTGAATACTTAAAAAAACACAAAGAGCATAATTAAATTTTATTATGCCGTTAAATTAATTGGTCACCTTTAAAAATGTGCAATAAAACGTTGATTTGGTTTAAGCTCCTGTTTTATGATTTTATTTATTTCCCCAGAACGAGGTAAGTGATTTTCAAGCTCAGTGCTAGTATTTATTGTTGATTTTTTTGATTTATAAGTTCCTTATTTATTATTTACTACATTTTGATCCGGGTTCTTCATTTTCTAGCTCGAAAAAAATTATACCAAACCATTATAATTTCAGTTGTATATCACTATAAATAATTTTCATGGTTTGGAAACATTTTAAAATAAAACATTAAACAGAAATCATAGATTATGCCGCCTTTTTCGAGTTTGTAGCCGCACCAGATATTTGTGTATTCGCAGAATGTTCTGGCAACGAAAAACGTTCACAGAATACGCAAGATAATTTTTCTTGAATGAATAAAACGTGACAGAGGCTTGTTTTTCTCTTGGGACGGCCCTTTCACGATAAACACTTTAGGATAATTAGATCTGTGGCAGTTCCAATCGATTCCGAATGTAGCCGCAATCAGCACAACAAATTACGGACTTCTGGGAGTAAGATAGTTATTTAATTTAATATGCATTGCTGTTAGCAACGTTAAGGAAGAACAAATTAGGTTATCTTGTACTTTCGTAATGCTCTTTGTGTCTCGGTTGCTATAATAAGCGGATTACTATTTCGTTATGTATATTAATATCACACGAACAAGTTTTAAAAAAGAATCTTACAAGAATGTTAATCCAAGACCTATTGTCATGAAGTTACATACTTTTAATGTAGTTTTCAGCTAACAGTCATTGACTATTTTGTGTAGCTTACATCAAAAACTTATTGCAAAAGATGTAAAGAAAAGTTGTTGTAGGCCCACGATTTTTTTTTCTTTGATTTCTGTCGTCAACGCCCAAAAACAAATCTCAAACACTCACAACAAAAATGTTAAAGTCCCTAATAATATTTGAAAACATCCAAAACAATAAAAATGCAAACAAGACACCTAAAAACAGCGCTTGACATTAATGTAACACAGTCTTTTAATTATAAAATAGCAGGCTTGTTCATTTTGGTGTCGTATTTTTCCCTTTTATGATCTCCCACGTTATTTTGATTTTAAATGTTGATCCGCCGTTTTTACACAGCGATAGTGGCGTTACATAAAAGATAATCTCCAAAGAGCTCTGCAACTATTTAGAGACAATAACTAAAACTCGTTAAATCAATGATGAATAATAAATCAGAGAAACTTGCTAAAAGTTCCCCTTAGTTGGATTTAGGATGCATTTTGCCAACCTTAACCAAAAATTGTATACTTCTACCAATATTTCGTTGTAGAAGTGGGAAGTGTTAGTTCCTTCTAGCTCGGCTTGGAGAAAATCCGAAACATGCTGGGCTCAACTTGGCGAAAATGTCAAATATTCTTAGTTCGACTCGGTTATCCAGCTTCGAACTTTAACCGAGCATCGAGCTTTTATTGAGTTTCGAGCCTTTTGTTGAACTTTGAGCCTCTGCCGAGGAATACGAAAAAAAGACAGTAATGTGCATTCAACCACTTTTTTGAAGTTAATTGAATGTCGAGCATTTACCGAACTTCGCCGAGTTTCCAGACTTTACAGAGCTTCGAGTCTGCAACGAGTTCCGAGTTTTACAAGCAATTTAGGAAAACCCTCGGCTCGGTTCGGTACAACAAATCTTGGGCCCGATCTCGTTCAAAGCTCGAGCCTCCATTTTGTTGTACTTCTTCTTCTTCTTCTTCTTTATCTAATACCTTAGACCCAAAGGGCGTCAGGTGCACCATTTATTCTATTTTCTAAGTCCAAACATTAATCTAATTTTCTGCACCTGGCCAATCTTCTTGTTTCTTGTAAGGCTTTCCCCTTCTTCTCTGATATTGCTTCTAATTGCTTGTCTCAAGTTACTCCTCTACTCCTCTGTCCTCCTCCTTTTACTTTAATTTCTGGAATTCTGTTTATTCCCATTCTACAGATACCTCCACGCCACTTTAATTGTTTGTTTTCGACCTTCTTTACTATTGGATCTACTGTCAGTGTGGCACTGTTGTTAATTTCCCCTCTTCTTGTGTGTGACAACTCTTTTCTTAAGAACTTTATTTCAGTTGTTATTTTTGCCCTTAATTTATTTCTGAGCATCCAGTTTTCTGCCACGTACGACCCTCTTCATCTATTTTCCCATTTTTGGAGATAATTCTACTTCATCAATCCTGTTCTTCTGTACTCTTATTTCTTTGATTCAAGTACGGTTTCTACTTATCTTCATCACTCTACTTATCTCCATGTTTATCTTTAGTCTTACTATCTCTAATTCTTCTCTCCACACATCGATTACTAGTTGTGTCTCTCTATCATTTTTAGTAATCAGTACTATATCATCCATTCAAGGTAGCTCCTTCCAATACGTTTAATCTGTTAGTGCACCAATTTTCGACCTCATTCATGGTAGCAACAGACTGTAAAGGACTCAGGCTGTCCTCTGTTTTACTCCCTTATAATTTTAAAACACTTAAATACTTCTTGATTCCCACATATCCCTCCACATTGCTGTATAATCGTTTTATAGCAATTATCAGTTGATAATCAATCTTATAGCTTTCTAAAATTTTATATATTGCTTTCTTTTCTGCCTAGCAACGTTTATCTTAGTTCTTTGTCTTTTTCCAATCCCTTTTCATTATGATTCTTAAACTATGAATATTGTCCCGAGTCTGCCATCCTGATCTGAACTCTGCTTGGTTTTTCTTTAACCTTCCCTCAACTTGCTCTTTTAATCTTCTTTCCAAATTTTGGTATATATTTTGAATGGTGTTGATGATAAATTAATATAAACCACGATAATTGCGACAATTAGTTGTGTAGAGGCACCCGTGCCACGTTACATATTTTAGTTAGCCATTCAACTGCCTCTTTTCCTGAAAACTTTGCCATTTCCGGCGACTATTTCATCTTCTCTACCGTCTTTCCACATATTATGGTTATTATTGTTTATTATTTTTACCTTAACCACCGAATAAACTCTTACAGAAGCGACAAAAGTGAGCGGCACTTTGATGTTAACGTTGCCAGCACAAGGCAGAGCTACATCGGTTCAGCAAGTAACTTAGCTGTATGCTGTATGGTTTTCAATGCTAATCATAATTTCTGCTTTCTGGGGGTGTAAGTGCTGCCGACTTCAGGCACAGCTTCAGGTGATGTTTGAGTACTAACGGAAATTTCTAAAACAAATAAACTTACAGAAGGTGACATTATAGAAATTTATACTAATTTATTATACTTATACTAATTATTTTTGCAATCTGGCGTTGAACACCAATTACCACCGTTTTTTCCACTCATTTCCACGTATTTATGTTTTATTGGAACAATATTTTGAATAAATAACACCCGAACTCTTTGGCGCTGCTTTTAAATATACAGTAAAATAGGCAATTTTACTTGCTAGTGGACGTGTTCGAGTTCATCCCGCTCCCCTTATTTTGACCAACCCACACTCTGCACTTTGTCGCTTCTGTAAGAGTTTATTCTGTGCCTTAACTATGAAAAATATATTTAAAACTCTACCATGGGAACATACTGGGATAAACATAGACGGATCGTATCTAAACCATTTACGTTTTGCAGACGACGTAGTACTTATAAGCAACAACCTGAAAGAACTCACAATAATGAATAAACAATTAGATGAAGCATCTAAACTAGTGGGCTTAAAGAAAAATGTTAAAAAGAGGGAAATTAAGAACACAGAAGGAGTACCAATCACGATTAATAACGTAACGCCCAACGCTACAGAGGAATACATATAGGTACCTCGGACACAAAGTTAAACTGGGAAAAAAAAATTAAACAGCTGAAATTACTAGGCGAGTAGGACTGAGCTTCGCAGCTTTTGTGTTATATCATGAAAACCCCAAACATCCCCATAAATTTAAAGCGAAGGGTGTATGAGTCATGCATACTCCCTAACGAAAAGAATCGCAAATTACTTGAGGGTAACTCAAAGGAGGATGGAGAGAATTATGTTAGGCATAAACACTCAAGACGAAGAAAAACTAAAGTAACCAACATTAATGAGAAAATAGCAAAACTAAAATGGCAGTAGGTAGGACACATTGCTAGACATTAATACACGAACAGATAGATACCAAAAATCATACACTGGAGACCGAGAACTACTAAAAGAAGCATCGGCAGACCACAAAAAAAGATGGCTGGATGACGTTAAACAGATCGCAGGAACAGGATGGTTCCATGTTCCATGAAGCACAAGATAGAACTAGGTGGAAAGAGATGGAAGAGGCCTACATCCAGCAGTGAATGGAAGAAGGTTAACGAAGAAGAAGAAGAATTGTTTATTCAACTTCTTCTTTTGTCCAACGCAATATTATTTTCATTACCTTTAATGTTCCTTATCTTTGGTATATTTTTTCCTTTTAATCTCTTGAACGTATTGTAAAACTTCTTCATATTGTCGTTATATTGTTCTTGTATTTCATTTGCAAACTGGTGCCATGAGATATCTTTAGCTGTTTTACTATTAGCTCTACTTCGTTCCTTCCATTTATATAATTTTGTTTGCCTTCTAATGTTTTGGTTCTTATCTAATTCTTCCACGCCCTTTTCTTACTCTTTCTTTCTCTAGGGTTATCAATTCTATCAATTGATTGGGTACAACAGAACAAATTTTCACATTCCTCTATGGCTGTATCATTTGTACGTATTTTTCCCATTGTACATCTTCAATGATTTGTTGTATAATATACTGTTGGTCGGACAGGGGGGTTTCTTTTTTGCACCGTCCCTTCCCTTTGTTTGCAATAACGCTTTGTGCCTAAGGATATGGCCAATTAGCGTGCATCTTCTTCTGTGAGTATTTTCGTAGTTCTTTTCATACAACTCATTTTCACCATTTTCCTGAAACACCACATTTCGAATGCTTCGACCCTCTTACCTTTTTTATTGGCTTTACTTCATCGTTCCACCATCTTGTTCTTTTATAGCCAAGGTTAGTTTTGCAGTTTCCTATATGTTTTTTCTCAGTATCGCCCATTGTCCATCTATATTTCTATTTCTATTACACCCATTTCCTGCTTTAGTTGTTTCTTTTGAGATACTTCCATATATCTTTATTTATTCTCGTCTTCTTGTAACTTTTGTGTTCTTATTTCAATATTTTTTTATCTTCCATTTTATGTTCTTCCTGTAATTTAACTCTAACTATAATAAGTCTGTGGTTGGTATTTATTTCAGCGCTCCTTTCTAGCGGTTTTTCGTGTTTTGCTGAATTTTACGTACCTAATCTGAATTGGAAGACTTTTACGGTCCCTTCTGAGAAAGGTTTTGTCTCTGGCTTGGTTTACAAGTTGAGTTGCCGTGCGTTTCTTCTTCCTGATAAAAGAATTTCGCCTCTGGCGTGGCCCACACGTTCAGTTACCGTACTCTCCCAACAATGACACGGTCCCATCCCGGAAGACACGTTGTTACGTTCTAATGCGGTTTATTTGTTTGTGTTTGTCAAATGAACTACCTTTTTTATACAAAAATGTATCATTCCTTCCCCATTATTATTATTAGTACTTTCACCACCATATCTTTCGATCGTGCCAAATCGTTGTTCTTTGTTATTGCAAATTCTTGCATTCCACTCATCTATTATAACTACCTGCTTGACTTTCTTGCAGTTTGTTTTTCAGCACCATCCTCTGTTGGCATATAAGTTTGTATTGCACTTATAACATTGTTCAGTTTTATCTTTAATTCGATTATCTTCGAACTCCGGACTCTCTAAATCTGGTTTAGTAATTATGCCTACCCCCTTTTTTCAACTCCTGAATATTGTAGTATATATTCTTTCTCCATTACTTTCTTCCATTTTCCTTTTACTCATTCCCAGTATCTTCAATCTGTACTTTTCCATTTTTTCTATTAACTGAGTTTCTTTCCCTTGGATTGGTGTAATATTCCATGTTCCTATTTTGATCTCCTCTTTATTGTTTTATTTTCTTGTTCCTTATATTTTTGCTTTTTTGTTGTTTAATCCGTGCTGTTTTATTCTATCGTAATCCTGTACGTTGCCATTGTCGTCATCAATCATTCTGTTTTGCCGTTTGGGTCTATTTCTACCACACATTATTAATACATATTTTCTGCCGTATTTTATTAAATTAAAAAAACAATATTATTTTCCACGTTTAGTCCAAAAATAAACTGAATATTTGGCTGTTTTTGTTTCACATGTTTCTTATTGTCGATTGTTTACATTCGGAATATAAAGGAAACCATAAAAAGAAGGAGTAATTCATTTGCTGGGCCATTTTTAGAACCAAATCTAAGCGTGGTCTTGGTTGTCCTTGAAGAATCTTTTAAAAACACCTTTTGTGTAACGTAAACAGCACTTTGACATTTGCTTTTTTAAGTACTGAATTAAATGTTTGAAGTCATTCAATTAAACAAACCATCTTTCTATTGTAACCAGAGTTGTTAGTTCTGTTTTCTTACTTTATAAATTTTTACAATTCGTAAAGAAGCTGCAGAACTATTATTTAGAACCAGAAGAACTATTTTAACGACCACATGATCCAGACAAAGAAAAAGCTTCTTGCTGAAAAGCAAAGCTTACACAGTTACAGATGCCCTAGTTTTTTCAAACTCTTGGGGAGTGAAATTAGGATCAAAGCTTAGAAGTCATTTACAAATGATGCTATTTATCAGGGCTTGCTGTATCGCGCTTTTTCACGCCCCGTGGAAATATAACAAGGAAACAGAAAATACTAAGTAAATTAGCGTTATATCTGCGTTTTAAAAATGCTACGTACAATTTTATTATAACTTAGTTTAACAAATAAAGTTTTCTTAACAGAGATATCCTGCCTGAAAGGATAACGAACTAAATTCTTTAACTTTAACGTCCCCTCTTTCGAACGACAAACCGCATCTAATTAAGGAAACAATAGTAAACGTACTGAAGACTGTTTTTATTAACTAATTGATGCATTATTCTTTGTTCCCCCTATTGCAGGAAGAAATGGCTTTCTACAAATTTAAGTGGCAAAGCCTTCTTTTGTTCGCCCTTCATTTGCTCGGCTAAATATGCACTTCCGTTTTTCAAGCGGTTTCTTTCATTCCAATGTCGCATGAAAATGTTTTGTTTTTCAAAGAAATGAAAGCTTAACGCTGACGAAACTGAATTCTTTCACTCCTTTATAAAATTTATTAGGAAAAAAACGAAGCAAATCTTTCGTTAAATTATATCAAAATGGTGACATAAATATTAAAAGCTCCTTAAAAAACAAACTTACCATCAAATTGATTCATTTCCATTTGTCGGAACTCCCTGTAAAAGGAAGAAAATTCTGTTAGCATTATAAATGAGGAAGTAAATCCACGAGATACGCAAAACATTTTCATAACAAGAAACGACAGGTTTCGGTCATAATGGAAGGGATGGAAAGGAGGATTTATTTTAACTTTTTTAATGGTTAGAACTTCTAACAAAATTATTTTAATGAGCTCAGAACTATCACAAAAGAAGTCTTAAAATCAGTTTCTTATCCAAATGGTCAAAATTTTAACAATGTATAAATAATACTTGTAATTTTCATTAAAAAATTTTCGATTTTCGATGCTTAAATGCACAATCGAAGTTTTATTTTTAGAAATAACCACAAAAGCTAGAATTAAGGGTAGAGTTTAAACTCAACAGGAATCCTTATTTATTCTTTAAAAAAATATTTATTTTTCTATACACCTAAATAAATACCTACAAGAAAACAACGAAATGTGGAATTTATTATTAAAATGCTAACAATCAACCGTGCTTACCTGAACAAATACACGCAAAACGAAGAAGAGGAAATATTTAACAAAAGTGGCTCATAGCAAGTGAGTTACTACAAAATGAAAAACCCTCCAGATTTTTTATGCAAATTGTGTTGTCAAAAGAAAAGCTAAAGGGCAATCTTCTTTCAGTTCTTGTTACTGTAAAAGTTTAAAGAATATAAGCTTCAGATAGAGTCGCGTATTTTACAACGTTGTCGAGGTGTCAATAACAAATACCTCGAAAGTCACTTAGTATAAAATTGACGTGTCGTAGCGTGGGTGACAGTGAGATATTTTTAGTTTCTATTCATACTTTTTACGTTTAAAATTACAGAACGAATAGCTTCTTTTTTTCAGTTTGTATCAGGTTTGCAAGCATCAAATTAATTATTTGCAAAATTAAGTTTCAAGCAGTCTTTGTTCTTTTAGATACTTTATAATTTATTGTTAGAACCTCACTACATTTTAATTTAGTTTTCCTTGCAAATTACAATGTTAAGCTGCGAAATGTTGAAAACTGTATAAAATATCACGCAAACAATATACCTTGGGATTAACTTGTAGCTCCAACAGAAGAAACATTTTTATTTCGATGTAAAGAAATATAGGAAAATAGCTTCAAAAGTATATTTATTTGGAAAGCAATTAAGTAAATAATATGAAATGCCTAAAATATGTCGAAGGCTGCCGCTGGTGCACTTCCTTAACGTTTTAGAAACAAAACTTCTGTAAGTTTTAGTAGTTAGTTTATAGCATTTAATTTTAGATGCTGGTGGCGAAATATTTGTAGATATTGTTCCACATGCAACTTAACAGATGCAACTGTTTCTTTAATAAGTCGACAATTTGACTTTTGAACTAAACATTTCGACCTTAACCTTGGATAAATTGACTCTAGAACTTTGTATATGACCTTTGAAACTCGATATGTTGACTTTAAAGTTTAATATTTAGACTGTAAAACCTGTTATGTTGACTTTAAAATCCTATACATCGACTTTCAAACTCGATACGCCGCCTTTAAAACTAGATATGTCGTTTTTATACTCGATATGTTGACTTTAAAACTCGACATTTAGACTTTAAAAGTCGAGGTTTAAATTTAAAATTTATATGAAGACTTTAAACTAGAATCACCGAAGTCAAAAGGAAGTTCAGTATAATAAATATCCATATCCTCACAGAAGAAACAGAGAATGATGATAAAGACAAATTTTACGAGGAAATAGAGCAAGTTTATGACAAGATAATCATGATGTGAAGATATTAGTCGGAGATTTCAACGTCAAAATTCGCCAGGAGGAACAATACAGACCATTCATAGGAAAACATAGTACACACCAAGCAACTAACGACAATGGGCAAAGACTAGGTAATTTAATAAACAAAATAAGCAGATATATAAAGGCACATGGCAGAATCCCAACGGCAGAACAGTCAACCAAATTGACCAGTTAGTTTTAGAGATAAAGCACCAAAAAATTGACTGATATCAAAAGCAGAAGAGGTGCATTGAAT
This sequence comes from Melanotus villosus, assembly GCA_963082815.1. Taxonomy (NCBI): domain Eukaryota; kingdom Metazoa; phylum Arthropoda; class Insecta; order Coleoptera; family Elateridae; genus Melanotus; species Melanotus villosus. The sequence continues at coordinate 15,045,831 of OY720423.1, forward strand.
TATTTACTAGTAAAAACGCTAATAAAAGTAGAGGTGGGACATAAATCAAAAGCCAACGAGAGAGCAAGAAGAAAATTATAAATAGAACTATTGAAGGATGAGGGTACAAGAAATAGGTACGAAGAACACTTAAGGATGAACTGTCAAGAGCAACAGTGTCAGAAAATGTAGAAAAAGAATGGGAAACAATTAAAACACTAGTAAAACGTACAGCACAGGAGCACTTACACAGCGCAATAGAAAGTAAGAGTACCTGGCTTGACGAAGGTTGTGAGTTGGCAGTTGGCATTAAAATATTTGAGGGGGATAAAACAAGAAATGTCAAACCAAAGCTCAGAAGTAAAAGAGAACTGTATAGGCGAAAGAAGAGAAGCATTTGCAATAAACTAATAGAAGACATAGGAGGAAACTACAAGCAAAAAATTTTCTACAAGAAAATAAAGACCAACAAAGAGAACTACCGAGCTAGGCAGGTTCTTTTTAAAGATAAAAAAGAAGTTATTGCAAGGGAGAAACGAGTGGCACAAAGATGGGGGAAACATTATATGAAAGTCATGCATGAAGCTGAAGAAGTAAGACAAACAGAGAGAGAGAGAGTATGAAGCGCATCTGCCAGAATTAGCTGATAGCTGATAACAAACCTAAGCTAGATGAAATTAAAGGAATAAGATAGAGAGCTTAAGATCTTGCGGTCCCTAATAAATGATGAACTGAAAAAAGTAGAGAACTTGGAGAATATCAAGCTGGCTTCAGGAAGCAGAGATCTGTGACTGATCATTTATTCGCGCTGAAGGTAATTCATGGAAAAAATAAGAATGAAAGGATTACAGATCCGGTGTTATTAATCGATTTCAAACAGGCCTACGATAGTGTTAACAGGAATCAACTAATGAAGGCGATGAAGCATATGCAGATACAGAGAGCAAGGTTAGAATTATTAGGATTAAATCAGAAAAATTCAAACATAAAGAATTCAGGCAAGGTAATCCTATGTCCCCAACACTTTTCAACATAATCCTAGAATATATTATGTTATGAGAAAGAGCAAAATTAAAACTAATAAAAATATTCTTAGCTGTCCGAGCCAAGTGTTAGCATACGTAGGCGACCTCACAAAAGAAGAACTTAAGAACATTTTCCGAAGGCTGGAAGCAAAAAGATTTGGACTCAGGATTATGAGCAAAGGATTTTTAATGCTAGTAATTCAAACAGTGGCTCATTGATTATTAATAATAACAAACAGAAACAATATGAATTCGAAAGAGTGACGACATTTTCATGTGTTCGTCTTCTTCTTCTTCTTCTTCGAGTAGCTATATCCTTTACAGGGCGTTGCCGGTCCTCTCTCCATATGCCTCTGGTGTGCGTATGAAGTAGCCTACAGATATAAGGGACCTACAGCTTTACGTGGGCTCCGAACCACGGACGTGCTTGCACTTCTACTCCAGCAGAGGAGAAGAAAAGAAAGAAATTCATAGAATGGAGGTAGGAGTACGTATGAGTACCGTACTAAATCCAGTGACCATAAGGTGGTGATGTGAGCCGCGAAAGAAAGAATTTACAGAACAATTATAAATCCGGTGGTTCCTTATTGCAATGAAATATGGACTCCAACACAGACAAATGAGCATAAACTTATGAAGGTGAAGGAAGGAGAAGAACAAATGACGAGATTTATACAATTAACAAAAATATATACCCTTAATAAAACCAGAAAAAAGGAAGATTTTGGTGGTCAAGGCACTTATTAAGGATGGAGGAAAATAGAGTTCCTAGGACAATGCTTAGAGTGGACCCAGAGGGGAAAAACCAGAAGAGGAAGACCTCCAAAAACGTGGCTGGAGTCAGTCAAGGAGGACTTAGCTGAAATGGGTATCGAAAATAACTGGGAAAAAATGATGATGAACAGAATCAAATGGAGGAAGATTATACCCATGGGCCTTCAAGACATATAGTGCTGCTTTATGTACGACAACTTTAAAATCTACAAGTTGCCTTCACACTTGATATTTAAACTTTAGGACTCGATATATGTCACCTTCAAAACTCGCCTTTATGTACAGTTTAAAGTCGACATATCGAGCTTTCAAGTCTAAATATTAAGTTTATAGATTGAAAAAAATTTCGATAGAGCAATGAAAGTACAAAAAGGAATTGGATCAGATGTAAGATTAGACAGGTAGAAGTAAGTGCGATGTGGGTATTTTTGAACGTCGAGGCTAGTTCCGCAATTGAAAGGAATATTTTGACCTAATCCCGCTTCGGATTCTATAATTATTTTTTTCGAATTATTTAACAAAAATAATAAATTCAAAAAAACACATGACAGTTAAAGGTATAATTGTTTCGTCAAATCTATTCTATTGTTAAGTTAGTTTTCGCCTGTTTGAATAAAAAGATGTAGAAGTAAATACATTTACTTTAATCAAAAAAATGATCTGCGTGTGGTTTAAGTTAAGACATACGACTAATCGCCAAGGCTGTTTTCGGAATTTTTGTAAATAGATTTCACTTAGTTGCTTGCTTGAATATTTGTTGCTAAGACAAAGTCACATTTTTTTAAATTTAGCTAATTTAAACATATATAATTGTAGCACGAAACATTTATAAAATTAGAGGAAAATAAAAATAAAGCAAAGCGGTTTCCAACAAAAAAAATTAATTGAAGAATTAAAAATTTAAACTTAATTTAATTATTAAATAACAAAACGTCGTTTGTATTCATTAAATGTAGCCATTTAGTTTACTAAAATGCTGTCAAATACATTCACGAAGGTTGTATAGCACTGTATTGTTCTGCAGAATAGCTATTTGTTTAATTGGTTTTCATCAAGCAAGTGGAATAGCAACATTTTCAGCGTGTTTGCTAATTCTGTTTTCAAATCCACTTTGAATTAAGTTAAGTGGGGAGCTTTTATAAAAAGTTGAAGTTCCGGAAACAACTCCTTGATTAATTAATTAGTTATATAATTTACAGGAATTCTTATTAACAATAATAAAAATCTGTAGCTTTCTTTATTACTGTTTTGGCGAAAAGAGCATTACAAAAGTAACTAGTTGTAATATTTTATGTTATTCCCTAACTTTTTACACTTAAATTAGCTTTTTTAGCTAGTTGTGCAGCTTCTTTTTACCTTTTCTCTCTTAATTGTATAAATAACAGTGAACTGAGTGGTAATTTCTGTGAAGATTGTCTGTAGCCAAATTTCCCAAATTATTTAGCATTTTGTTTTATACATACATAAATGAAAATTTAAAGGATTATTACGAAGGAATTTCCGTTTAATTTTTACTTACGACTAACTTTTACTTTCTCACCTAAAGAATGTACCGGTAGAATTATATTTCTTAAAACATTATTAATATTAAGCAAAGAATGTTATTTCAGGAAGGGAAACTTTCGATAAAGGAATAACTAATTATTGCAAAAACTTTTTGTTAGCCTGAGAACGAGTTAGTTCTAAAAACAAAAGATCAAAGTATGCTGAAAAGGATCTAAACTGCACTCTCTTTTAATAAATGAAAACAAAGTTAAATCTACCCCCTTCCTTTTTGGATTTAATGTAAAACGTCTCCTGAAAACTTTGAAGCGGAGACGCTTCGTAAAACAATCAATAAACTTGAATGAAATTAACGTGTTACTACGGTTCCCCGGGGACATACTACATCCTAGATTTCATAAATGGAATTGGAACTTCTCGAATAGTTTAATAATACCGGTGTTTATATCACACCCTTCTAATTTAGTTGATGACAAAGAAAAGTTATAAATTACAGTTTAATCGCCTGTTTAATTAATATTAGTTGAGGGTTGCCGATATTCTTATTACTATTAAAGTAGACCGATTACGGTTTCAAGAAATTTAAACTTGTAAACTTGTTATGTTCTTTTTAACTGATTTTTCTCTGGGGTTTTACGTGTAGGGTACCTTGGTTGTAAATGCGTTTTGTGATGTTAATGTATCTACTTTCAATTTTTTCGTTTTAAAGCCATTGCAACAACCCATGATTCGATGGTGTTGAAGGACTTTGTATGGTCTCGCAATGCCATGCATAAGGAAATATTATATTGAGTAGCTTTTTTTCTTAATATTCGCACTGTCTGAAAATGTTCTCTTGTATTTTATTTATTCTCTCTTGAAACCTGCGTGTTTTTTAGATTGGTAAACATCTAGTTTGTTTGTTTGTTAGCCGTTGTTACTATTTTGGAAAACAATTTGCAGCAGGAGGAATCTGAAGGAACATCTTCCTCCCTTCCTCTCTTGCTTCTTTAATTTTTTCCGCCCCTATATTCCATCCCCTTCCGCGGCCTTATCATTCTTCATGGCTTTTAATGCAGATTTTAACTCTTCTATTGTGATAGATGGTAACATTTCAAGTTTACATGTAGACTAAGTACATCGGTTGTCCGTTCCCGATAAATCGCTTTTAGCTTTTGTTTCAAACAGTCCATTAAAAAAATTTTCGCAGACTTTTATAATTTCGTTTTGTTTAGCAGAGATTATCCTGTGCTATCCTTGAGTTTAATTATTTCTTTTTTTGCTTCATATTTCTTCGGAATATTTTTATTCCCTTGTGTTATTCTAAGACTTTCCGAGCAGGTTTAACATTATACTGCATGATATCTTCCGCTGTCATTTTCCTTTGTTGCAGTTTTGTTGACTTCTGAATATCAGATCATTAAATAATTGGCGAAAATGGTTTTCCCAAATTTCCTCAATTTCTTCTGGTGTAACTTGCCTTCTTTTTTTACGCCTCTTATTTTTATTGTACTTTTCTCTTTAGATTCTTCAGCCTTCGATGAAAACGTCTTGTATTATTATGTCTTTCGCGTTCTCAATTTCTTCCAGTTCTTTGTTCATTCTTGCACTCTTCTTCTGTTTAAATATATTCTTTGCTATGTTTTTATAGTGCCTATATTGTTCTTTGTCTTCTTTACTTCCTGTTTCTCGATTTTTCACTTTGTCTTCATTTTCATGTTCGTTTATTATATCATTAATCTTCTCATATATTTTAAATTTCAGTCACGCTTTGATTTTTTCTTCTTTTCTTATCGTACATTCTGCAATACCTTTATTTTTTTTTCTAATTTTGTCTTGTTATTTGTTCTGTTATTCTATTTTTTATTTGATCTCATTTTGCGTTTATGTTCATAGTCATCCTCACCAGCCCATCTTATTTCTGTATTGCAGAAATAGTTATGTTATATTTCTGCTACTTTTCCGTAGTTTCATTCAGTTTACTTTCAGTAGGTAGTTAATGATAACGCCCAAATTTTTTTTAACTTGTTTGGTATATAAGCATTAGTCAACTTCTCAAGTAAAAATTTCTGTTAAATGGAGAAATGCCGAGCCCTTGTATACGGTATTGAGAAGGTACTTTAATATTTTAAAAATCGTAACTGCACCTTTGTTAGCGTAACTATAAATACTGGATTATTTCCCGGAAAATGGTTTATCACCAAAGAACATTTTCGTCTGTAAAAACACCCGGTGAATATTAAATCTGAAAATTATAGGTTTTGTCTAAAGCTTGTCGGTTTTATAAACTTCAGCAAAGTGTATTATTGCTATAATTTTATACGAGTATAACGGACCTACTGAAATACCTTTTATTACAGTCGTTAAAATACTTCAAAGAGATAATCTCTACAACTGAAACTAATCCTAACGTACAAACGAACAGTGTTGTAGAGTTTGAATGAAGTAATAATATTGTTTGCTAGTGACGGTACAAAACCTGTCGCAATTTAACTTTACCAATTATCCAGCTACTTGTATACCTCGGAATCATGATGAGGGTGAAATTTCAAACAATAATTTTAGTTTACCTTATTGGATATACTGAAATAATTGCTTACCGTGCGTGACATTTATTTCATTGCTTTAAAATTGGCAGTGCTTTTGCCGGAACTTTTTAAAGCTCACTTTTTTTTCTAATGTAATTTAAGTACTCGAAACGTCGGAATTTACAGAAATAACTTTGTCTAAATCGGAAGAGATTTTGCTCCTACAACTCCTACATATTGTTGTATGAATATAGGTAATTGACCGGGTAATTGTCATATCAACTGCAAATGTTCTCTATTCTAGGCATGCATTGTGGTATAATATTCCGTATTCATACCAGCTTCACTATTTTTCCTAGATTTGTATCAGAACGAAATACATACAAGAGCATTTTCTTAAAATCTAGCTATAAATACCCTTTTTTTGAACCTGAACTGTTTAGTATAGTTACGTTTGTTGGTCATTCCTGTATTTAGTCTTTGTAATCTGAGCTTTTGAAATATTATATTAGTTTTGTATATATCTTCCTGCCATGACCATTCCTAATCCTTGTATATTTATTTAATACCTTTACTTAAATAATTACACAAAACCGTTGTTTCCCTAAATCCTTTTATGGCTTGATCCTTAAAAGCATTAGTAAAATATAGGTTAGTATTTACGTAGAGCAACGGTGCTTAGTAATGATCTCATTGCTTCAAATGAGAAGAGTAATTCTAGTAAAAGGATTTTAACTACTCCAGGTTGACTGTGATGTAATCATTTCGTATATTTTTCATTCTAAGAATACAATGCAGGTCAATTCAATCAGTAATAATAAGGGTGTGATCACTAAAAATTGGCACAAATGATTTTAATTTTATGTACAACGTTACAAATTTTATAATGATAACATATTAATAATACTAGTTACTACTATATTTAGAGAACACAATCTGCTCCGAAGTCGGCTGCTTTTCTAACTTTTGTTTTTGTAGAAGCTATTAAATTAGCAAACACTGATTTTGGCGTTTGGCGCAATTTAGATTTAATTTGTGCAATTAAATCGGCATGTGAATTTGCAGTCCAACCGCCTTCATACGTTTTTTGTTTTAAATAATGCCAAAATCTTTCAATTGCACGAAGTTGGGGCACATTTGGAACGTTTTCTTCGCGAGAAATATAAGGAATATGGTACCTCTCGAAAATGCTCGTTGTCAGTGCAGCATAATGTGAGGTCGCCATGTCGGGCCAAAAGATATATTGGCCATCAGAATGAAACTTTTGCAAGAAAGGCACCAAACGTTTCTTCACACACTCACTACTGTATGTTTCAGCGTTTACAGAATTTCCAGAAGGAACAATATACGGTGCTGATCTTCCTTTCTCTGAAATCGCAAGCCACACCAAAACCTTCTTTGGGAACTTTGTATGACGTTTGAAACGTACTTCTGCTTCTACTGGAATATTTTCTTTACTATAATAATGTTTATTTCCCGCACAATCACTCCCATCTACTGTAAAATAGGACTCATCATCCATTACAATCGAAAGACCATTTGATGGTTTGAAAACACCACTTCGTAGTTTGCGCAGTTTCGTTTGCTGTTGTTCCAATTGTTTTTCGGTGTAGAGAGGAGCAGAAATCCGTTTTTTAACTTTTATATTTCTTTCTTTCAGTATTTTATTTACATATGCCTGACTTATCTTATATTTTCTAGCTATTTTTCTCTGAGTTTGTTCAAGAACTCCAACCACGTCATTTTCCAAAGCATCTTTTTTCTTTATCGGCATTTTTCGGGCTTTTCGACCAGATCCTGGCTTACGAATAAGCTGTTTACAATCTTCTACTCTTGAAATAATATTATAGATGGTTCGCCGTGGAATTTCCATCTTCACAAAATGGTTGACTGTATAACTTTTGGGCTTACTTCTATTAGCAACGTAGAATTGGCCAATGATATTTCGTTTATCATATTAATTTAATCCGTCCATCGTACAAATAACTGCAACTATAGCAGCAGCAGATATCTCTGTTTGACGTTTGATATGTCAGAAACAAATGCTGAACAAACGAATACCGCGGAATATGCACACCCTGCTAGATTCAACAGTTTAACTGTGTGCCAATTTTTAGTGATCACACCCTTATACCTAATTGTTTTTTTAAAGCAATCAAACAGTGAAAATAAGAGAAGTGGGAGCAAAAGAGCTTTAAGCTAATGAAAGGAACTAAAACATTTTTAGACCTCATTGGCAATACAAACTTTGATTATTAAAAAACTTCAAATAAACCTATTCTGTAAAAAATCATCTTTAATTCGGAATCATTGTACGATAGTCATGCAAACAGTTTAAGCCACCAAGGAAGAAACAACCTATTTATTCCATTCTCTCTGCGTGACAACGAAAATAACATCCAGTCTTGAAATTGTTTCAAAGCTCCTAAAAAGGAGCTCGCAAAGTTTATTTCTAAATAAAATTTCCAGTTTCTTTTGTGCCGCGTGATAAACGAGTAAGAAACTCAGACTTGATATTCGAGTACAACAGTTATCTTTTTCGAGTAAAAGTGGGTAAGATCCACCCTTGCGTTAAAAGTATTGTTATTATTGAATAAGTATTAAAAAATAAATTTAATTTTCGTACGCACTTGTGTGCTATACACAAGTATGTATGTACGTATGCATGTTCCAAAACCGATTGTGTTAAAGGGTGCGAGGGTTAATTACCGAGCATATAACACATGAGAATTAATTAGTGCTCCGTCTACAATATAGGCCAATTACCTCCGTAAGGTATCGTCAAGTTAACAGTTAATATGTAGTGTGAGACTGAATTCACTAAGCAATCTCTACCGCAAAATAAACACGTTGGTATATTAGAACAATGCAGTTTAATTATTTACGAAATTAATAAGCAGTTTCCTCTTTTTCTATTTTCGTTAACATACTTCATATAGCTTTAGTTTTTCTTTATCGCATGCTTGTGTTAAAATGCTTTTGTATATTAAACTATTTATAATTTCATAAAAGAAGTCTGTTGCATACATGCGTTGTGTTATGTTTATTCAGCTCAATTTAATCACCTTTTTAATTACATTAATTGGAAAGAATAAATCTATTTCCCTTTTAGAATACGACTTTTGATTAAAAATAAGAATTATAACGTTACCATCTACCGCAAACCATTTATGCTGTATTCAAAAAGAGACAAAAAAGCATGACGTTAGAACATACCGGGGAGCAGATGTTGATTCTGACCACCTCCTAGTGATAGCTAAGATAAAATTAAAATTGGTTGATGGAAAGAAGAGGGCAACAACGAGAAAAAGATGGAAAGTTGAAGAGATCAAAGAAAAGAATAGTCAATATGAAAAATAAATGAAAAATCAATTGTCCATAGACACACAGTATCAAACTATTGAAGGCGAATGAAATACTATAAAAAGAAGTATTTGGTAGAAAAGATAATAAGCAGAAAAGTAGCAGAGAAAAAGGACGACTGGTTTGACCACGACTGCGAGGTAGCAATAAAGAATACGAAGGATGCAAGACTCGCATGGTTAAGAACAAGAAAGGAAGAAGATTACAAATATACCAGGAAATCAGAAAAGATAGCACAAATTTAATAAATAGACGAGGAGAAAGTGGGTTGAAGAAATAATGGACGCCTAAGAAAAAGACAACAAGAATAATGCCAAAATCTATAGACACATTAAAGGACAAAGCACGGAAACCTAGATTCAAATGAGATAAGTTAAGAAACAGACAATTACAACGAAAAAATAGAACAAATGACATCAACACAAGAAGAGTCTGATGCAGTAATTATAAAAAATACAAATCTAACAGAAAACAAAGCAGAAGGGCATAATATCGTAAATGAAATGATAAAGTATGGAGGTAAATATCTAAAATCTAAAGCAAAGACTATATAAATTAATAGTTCCGATATGGGAGAAGGAAACCATGCTCAGCGAATGGAAAAGGAACTAATAGTACCAATACTAAAGAAGTATATGCACAAATTATAGAGGAATCAGTTTGTCAGCGTAGCATATACTACGCTAATAAACAAACGATGGAATAGTTACATAGAGAGAAAAAATAGGAGAGTATCAATCTGGGTTTAGGAGAGGCAGATCCAGCATTTTTCAGGTTGCTCAGCTTTAGAGTAATCGCTTAAAAAAATAGATAGGCTTTTCAGGCTAAAATTACCTGAAAATTTGGAAAATTCAGGCGAATACTTTTAACTGTAACGGTTAACTTCCTATCTAAGAAAAAAAAACGATATTTATTTGAAAGCAGTCTAAACAATTTCAAGAAAATTTCAAAGTGACTTGGAAGTTTTCTCAACAAAAAGTAAGCTTACTCAGGTTGACTATTGTTAGATTGCCCGAAAAAACAAATAATAAAGAATTCCATCGATTCTTGAGGAGTAAAGGAAATTTATTTCTTAGAAAAATTATTGAACCGGCAGTACAGCAGAGTGGGAGTGCATGTAATACTGAAATATAGAAAGTTAAGCAAGGGCCTGCTTGACCAGAACTTGAATGGGTGGTCGCTCTGCGGCTCGGTGCGTCCGGCCCCCTCCACACTGTAAAAGTAAAAGAAAAAGAATAAGAAAAATTATTGATATTTTATTGTAATAATCTTAGGTAAGGTACACGTAACTGTTAATCCTCGCTATGGTAATTAAATAATCCATTTTGTAGAAAATGTACAGCCCGATATTGACAAAAGTCTAAATTAGAGACGGATCCACTGTTTGGATTTTGTGAAAACTGAACCATTTTTCTATGTATGTGATAGGCTTGTGCTATCATCGTTTTGTCATGTCGAACAATAAAAGTCCCCAGAAACAAAAAAAAACACATATCAGTTTGTACAGGAAGTATTTCCGGACTCACATTCATGTTAACGTTTTTCATTGTGTTGATCAGAACAAGTTATGATTATAGTTAAAACCTGAATACTATTTCCACGTGTTTTAGAAAATTACCTTGCTTATTTATTTATTTATTACTATTTTATTTTCGTTACAGCAGAATCCGTTCCTCTTTTGTAAAAGCACAGCTGTACATCTATTTCTGGTTTAATTTTCATGGTATATTTTGGTACGTTCTTATTCTTATCATATGCTTTCCCGAATTTAATTTAGATTATTGATTTTAAACTAAACACCTGTTTGCTATCTTTTATTATTTTGTCAAGCTTTTTATTCACATATCTTTTACGCAACGTCCTTCCCGTTATTAAATTAAACATACGGAAGTTATTAGAGAAGCTATTAGAGAACACCAACTTTATCTTGTTACTTGTGCGTTAGCAAATCTCAAAAGCGCAGAATGTACAATTGAACAAATACATGTCTATTTGAAAAATTTTCAGTTGAAGTAAATATTCATCTACACAGTAATCGATCAACATTTATTTGATAATTACAACGTGTTGACAGTCACATATTAAAAGTTAAATCATTAAAACAAATTGCTTTTAGGGCTGACAGAAAATATTAATTAACGAACTATCCATCTTTTTAAAGATAAAACGTGACAAACATATGCGATTTGTAATAGAGGTTATCAACCACACAAACCAACGGTAACGACTCCTGTCAGTCTGATTACAAATTCAAATTCGCTTGTAAACCTCAAATGGATTCGAACTATTTAGGTTACACGGTATATTTTAACGTTTTGCGATTTCGATTTAACGGGCTCGTTTAAATGCTTTTCACGCTTCTATAACGTCGCTAAAACCATCTTAGAAGTCTATTCTGGAAAATATCGGTAACAAGATATTAAGTTTATAAAAAAATCGATTAATAGATAGCAGGCCGAATGGTAAGGGTGGAATACATTAACGCCAAACAGAAATTAACCTGTGTAAAGGGGTTATTGACGTACACGTCAGATGAGTTTTTATGGGTGGGTTTAGCTGACAGATATACAAATTACGGAAGTTTGTTTTGTAATTTCTTTGTGAGCTTTTGTAATTATTTTGTAGGAAATTTATGCTTCAGTTTGTTTTCTGATTCGTATCATTCTCGGCCTGATTAATAAATTGGAATTTTCAAGATCCCTTAAATATATTTTTTTAACTTTAAAGATTGTGTGTTTTTTTCGAGGTTTGAAGTTTTAGTTGAGGAAAAGTCAGTTGCCTACCTGAAAAGTTTTGCATCTGTTTAAAAGTGAATTTAATGGTTTATAACCGTCAATAATGTTTGGCTTTCTAGGCCTTTCGAAGCTTTCGGCAGATTATCAATAAGCTGAAATTGTACATTTTTCTAATGTTAAAATTTCAGCCAAAGAAGCTTTAGTGCGAAGCCAAACTCTGCCTTTTAACTCAAATTTTGTTACTTACTTTTAGTCCAGTGAAATTAGACATTGCGCTTCGGAAAAATTCCCGGAAAGCTGAATTTTGGTATGGACCTTGATATTGTGGTTCTAAACAAAATGTCAAAAGTCCCCATCGATCCGAGTGCCGCTAAAAGTTTCACGCGTGGTCAAATGTCACTCAACATGGTTTTTCGTGAATATCTCGTTAACGGTCACTTTTATAAAAAAAATAGGTATTATCAAATTTGTAACTTAGAAAGTTTCCTACAAAAAAGACACAATGATTTTTATTCATAGGAGTAACCATTATGGAGAAAATGCGATTTATAAAGTTGTAACGAACAGTGTGCACCCCTCAAGCGATCCTTGTTTGTCAACGGATGTGCTTACTCAATATTTTTATTAATTTTTATTGCTGATGTGGGGACTACTGCGGCCCACATCAAAATTGATTTAACATATTGTAAATAGTGGTAGTCATGTTCAAATATGGCTAGGCAACGAGCTTACCCCTGAAGACTGGGGATGGACATTAAAGGATAACGCTTTAGAGCCAATTCATACTCTGCTTCCACCTGCCCCAGACATACTGTTGAATACTATTTTCTGTAATTGCACCAATGGCTGTAGCTTAAACTGTGGCTGCAGAAAAGTTGGTTTATATTGTTCAGGAGTATGTGGGAATTTCCAAGGGCAATCTTGCTTAAATGTAATACCCGATATAAAGGACGTCGGTAATTGCGACCCCCCTGAAGATGTAGATCCATCGTGTTTTCTGGCTGAATCTATGGAAATACAGGAAACAGCAGAAGAAGGAAAAAAAGAAGAAATAGAAGAAGAATAAAAAGAAGAAGATGATGATGATGAAGAGAAAATCGTGCAAATTGAACTAGAGTCTGAAGAATAATATTAATTATTAAGATTAATAATTTCCTGCGTTAACCAAAAAATTTATTAATTAAAAAATTCATAATTTTTTCTAAAATCAACATTTTTCAAACAAAAAAAACGTGGATTAGGCTTACCGGTGACACCGCGTAAAAAAAACGCACCTTGTACTCTACCTCGAAGGTGGTGTGGAAAGGAGTGCACGTTTCGCAAGAAAAATAAATGTTAAAACTCTGTAGATCGCATTATCTCCAAAAGAGTGACTTCTATGATAAAAGTCGTTACATCTTTTTTGTAGAACCTTCCCTAAGTTACAAATTTGATAATAAATACTTTTTCCGTAAAAGTGACCGTTAACGAGATATTCACGAAAAACCATGTTGAGTGACATTTGACCACGCGTGAAATTTTTAGCGGCACTCGGATCGATGGGGACTTTTGACATTTTGTTTAGAACCACAATATCAAGGTCCATACCAAAATTCAGCTTTCCGGGAATTTTTCCGGAGATGGGCTTTTATTTTGTCTAATTTCTCTGGACTATTATATGTATACTTACAGCTAACTAGTGTGTCATGTCGAATGCTGTAGCACAATTTAAGGTAAGATATGCTTTTAAATTTCCAAAGCAATCGTCGATAAAGAATTTTTAAAAATCAGCTTTCAAAGCTTTAACGTTGCTAAAGTAACTTAAGATTTCAATTTTAATTATTTTCAAAATTGTTAAAAATTTTTATTTTTGACAAATTAAACAAAACATGCTACGAAATTTCAAAAAATAATCTGTCTACAACCTCTTAAATTGTTTTAAAATGCCAATTCCTTAAAAAGACTCCTGTAGATATACGGACAAAACCTAATATTACAAAAACAATAATAAAAGAAAATATAACTAATAACCTTTATTGAAGTCACCCCACTTGCGCCTTTCTTCTAAAAATTTCCTTGTAGACTTCGAAGCCCGAACCGAACCGACGCGACACTCCCGAAATCGCTATAAAATTTATTAACCGAAAATATTATTTATAAGAATACTACTACTGCACTCAATAAACACTGGATGTACCCAAGGTGTTTGGGTAATACAATTTTGTTACGATACTTATTCACTCAAATTTATCTAGGATAACGAAAACTAGATGAATTTAGCAAACACACTTAGTTTGCCATATAGTCACTTTAATCAAGAAAACCGATTTTCGCGAATGGCGTTTCGATAACGGAGGCTACTGTAAGGAAGTCTTGGTTTAAGTAAAATAAAAGGAACAATCTGCTGATAGTACAAAGCAGCATGTAATAATGTTCTTCATTTTATTCTAAACAGTTAACTTTAAAAAACCTTGAAGAGGTTTCTTAAAAAGAAAGGCCTCCCAACTCCCCTCTGAACAATTTCCAATTCATGCGACGTTGAAAATTGTTCAGGCCTTTTCCTTACCACAACCAGTTTAAATATAATTTTTTTATGAACAACCTTTATGATATAAAATGTTACCTCGTTATGCGGACTCAAAAAGGATACACACGGAAAACTGCCGAAAAGGTGATTAATTAAACTGAAATCATTGAATATGATAATTATTAAACTAAAAACTAACATCAAACAGTAGGTAACGTGTAAACCAGTTGGCTGAAATTAAACATTACAAATTAACCTTGAATAATTATTAATTTGAAAGAGGATAATAATTTTAAGAATATTTATACTTCACCGTTTGAGCTAAAAGAGAAAAAGGAGTAATGTTAGAAAAACTCCCCGAAATTGAGCTGAAAATAAGAAGTTAGTGCTGAAAAGAAAGTGTGATAATAAGACTGAAAGTAATAAATTAATGCTGAAATTTTAAAACCCACTATTATACATACTATTTACTTGCCATTTGTATTTACTTACCGTTTGTTTGTCTACTTACAGCATTATACCGTGCCTTCAACAATGGTTGAACGTTTTTGAATATTCATCATTTTGGCGCTAGTTTTTTTTACGGTGCAATGTTGGCAGCGCTCGCGAGTTTGTTTATTTTTACTTGTCAAAGATCATTGTCGTTCGTGCATCTTGCCGTCAACAACTCTTTGGAATTTGTAGGTAGTTAGTTGGTGTTTTTTTGTGAAAAAAATCAGTTCTTTTAAGAGCTAACAACCGTATTTTGAGCGATTTGAGGTAAGTGGAGCAATAATAAAGCATAAAATCATTTTGATGTTATCAATTTACATTTTAGTTCAAGTCCAGTAATGCCTTTTACTGCTGCCCAGGACGCTTTTATTTTGATGGCACACTTTCGCAGTGGAGCTCGAAATGAAGATGGTTCATGGACTTATTCGTTGCAGTCTTGCATCGATCAATTTGCCGATGCGTTTCCGGAAGTTGTTGTAAATTATAATGCCTTTTCTCACCATAAGCGAATGCTTGTTCATCGTTTTGAAGAAAAACATTGCATTTGCAAAGGCAAGTCCACAGGTAGGCCTACTGTCTTAACAGAAGAAAAGGTAGCCGATATTCGTAACAGAATGGAACTCAGCCCTCATAAATCCGTGGCCAGTCTGGCTCTTCAAACTAGTAAGTAAACAGTCAATTATACCTACATTTACAGCTGAATTTACATTCTTATTATTTGTGCAGGTATCTCTGTGGGGTCTTGCCATAAAGCTTTAAAAAAAATCTTCATATGTATCCATATAAGATAACAGTGGTGCAAGAATTATTTGATTGTGATTGGAGAGCACGGGCTCAATACTGCGAGTGGTTCAATGAAAATTTAAATGATGATAATGTGTTGAATATAACATTCATGTCTGATGAAGCTTGGTTCCATTTATCAGGTTACGTTAACAGCCAGAATTACAGGACCTGGGGTACCGAAAATCCACATGAATTTGTTGAAACTAGTCTACATCCTCAAAAAATTGGTGTGCGGGTTGCTATGTCGAGAAGACGTATTATTGGGCCTATTTTCTTTAATTATACGATAAATGCAGAAAGATATCGTAACAATATTTTGCAACCATTTATTGAGCAACTTCACGACGACGAATTAGAACACGGATACTTTCAGCAAGATGGCGCAACTGCGCATACGGCAGCTGAAACGATTACGTTTTTGCAACAATATTTTGACAATCGTCTGATAAGTCGTGGAAGATATCCCGCACGCTCGCCGGATTTGACAGTATTAGATTGTTACTTATTTCCACGTTTAAAAAATAAAATATATAGAAATCGTTTACATACCCTTGACGAATTGAAGGAAGCTATTGAACAAGAAATACGAGGTATAACGGAGCAAGAGTTGCAGGCAGTATTTAACAACATGTAGCGACGAGTAAATTTATGTTTGGAAAATAATGGACAACATTTTGAACATTTTTTATAGTTCTTAGTAGTAATTAAAATATGTTATTCAAATTTAATAAACTTATTCTTGTTGTAAATTAGTCAATTTCTAACAAATGTTTGGTTTTCACATTTGAATTTCTGTGTGCTACCTATAATGTATTTCAATAAAAGAAATAATTGCTAAAATTATTGTTACTATTTAAAATCACAATGCGCACGCCCATGTTAAACCAATGCTAGGGATTTTAAAAAAGGGCTGCCAACTGTGCATGAGGTGTTGCCTAACTTTCAGGGAAAATTGTCGTTCGGGCTTTCTTGAAGGCACGGTACAACATTGTCGGGCAAGTATACACAAATATTAACTACACTCCCGATAAATGTTGGAATTAAAACCGTTTAGAACAGAAATATTTACCTGAAAGTTAATTCACGAATACGAAGGTAATTGTAATGTAAGATTGATTTTAGAGAATGAATGGTTCAAGAATAGTTCGTGTTTGAAAGTGCCTAACGTAATCCCTACAATTATCAATATGGGAAAAAAAGAATAAATATAACTCACTGCGGTGCAGTTTTCATCCTAGGAACTGCCATCCCTCGAAGATGGGACCTACCTGAAACAACAGAAAAAGGTTTTTTAAGTAACCAT
Source organism: Melanotus villosus (assembly GCA_963082815.1). Lineage (NCBI taxonomy): Eukaryota > Metazoa > Arthropoda > Insecta > Coleoptera > Elateridae > Melanotus > Melanotus villosus. The sequence continues at coordinate 15,062,804 of OY720423.1, forward strand.
AGCTTGGCAGTAATTTGCATGATTTTGGATTTCAAATTATTAAAAAAAAAATTAATTTGTCTTTCAGCTCAAAAATGTAAAACTAGAACTATCAGATCAAATAATGACAAATAAATTTTAAAAAGTAACTGACCCCATCACCTACCTTTATTACGAATTTCCTGTAGCAGGTTAAGTGCAGAAACCATATGAAGATGTGAAACCCCGAACCGACACTCCCGATAACACAGAAATTTAAGATTCCCGAAGTTAAATAATTACTTTTTATTATAGCACGGCACTGTAAAAACACTGGTTGTACCCAAGGTGTTTGGGTAATAAAAATTTCGGTACGTTACTATTACACAGAATTTTACTTCTAACGATGCATTCTTTTTAAATTTGACAAACACACTTAGTTTGCCATAATTTCACTACAACAATAGGTCCGATTTCCGCGGATGTCGCAGCGATATCGAACTGCTAAGGAAAAATTTCATTAAAACTGCTTTGATGAAGCTAAGTACTTACTAATTTGCTTTCTGTAACAATGGCTAAATTAGATACCTTAATTTAATATTCTCTGTGTGTTATTTGTGGCATAACATTTTTTACTAAGCTTTCTGTCCTGCGGACCTCCTCTGCGAGCTTTGCATCTAGAAACGCAGAAAATGAAGAGACACCCCGGACAAGAAAGCCATTTGAAAATAAAGTTAATCGTTTATTACATCGACAGTTATATTAATTATTGAATATTTGACCAATGTCAAAGGATTTCAAATTTAAAAGTGCACATAAAATATTATCCAAAATACCTGCTTTAATTTTTATAAATTAAGAAATGTGAACGACGATCAAAAGTATATTTTCTAATGAAAAGCACGCTAAATTAGACAAAAATGTCATTAAAGTAAGTATTAACGATATCTTAAAAAAATTGCCAACAACACATCGTAATTTGATAATAGTTATTTACGCTTTAAGAGGGATATAGACATTATTAACACACGTGTACTGTGAAGAATTGCAGAGAACGTGATTTCCGGACTTGCCCCGGCAAAATTTGGAGCTAGAATGAATTGTCAATTTCATTACCACTAGTATCGTAATAATTTCATTATGGCACTCATTGGGATGACAAGACTATTACATTTCTAAAATGAGTGTGATATGATATAACTTATCCCACGGTGATAGATAAAAAATAATACTACTGGCTTCACTTACCACTAGCTTACTTGTAAAAAAACTAACAAAAACGAGAAGCTCTTATTTGATTAATTAATTATGGACGATTTAACAATTTAAAAATATGCAACTTCTCGTTAAAAGAATTCTTCAAATACTGATTTAAAATACCAACTGTTTTATGTGTGATTGAAAATGCTATAGAAATTGTAATAATCAATATCTATACGAAGTACCTGTTACGACCTGCTTTGGTAGATAAGCGAACAGGCAGTTGTTAATCTTCAATGCAAAAAACATTACTTCGTTTTTAAGGAATTTAAATAGTTTTTAATTTGCATTGACTGCAGGTTATTTATCTTGAATCTTTCTTTCTAAATTAAGACAAAATATTTGGCGAAGGAAATTTTCAGTCTTATAAACTACAAATCGTTTACCGTTGGGAATTAAATTAAAATACACAACATTTTGGAAAACTAGCAACATTTGTTTTAGAAATGACACTTTGGTAAAGATCCTGCTTCCGAAATTACAATTTGCTAAGTGGAATTGCTATAGCTTTAACTACGGTTGAATTCAATTTGTTTTGTGGGATGTATTAAGATTTAAATAATCACTGACCTTAGTAATAAAGAAGTGACTCCTTCAGTAGTTAATTTCTAAAGTTATAAAACTATTTGAAGTAAATAAGGGTACGTAACAACAATTTCTTATAAATTTCTTTACACCAAAACGCGTATCTACTTTGTTTTAAAAAATTAGGCCGTTTTTTGGTCTATTAAACATAACTTTAATTTATCACTTTACTCATTCACAAAATAACTACGACCTAACACAACACTTGAAGACTAGAACCTTAAAACTGATTAAAAATCGTAATATTATTCAAGAGCCTATTCAAACGCTTTACGCAACACCTATTATTTATCCTAGTAGGTATGTGCGACATGTGTGATGATAATTTCCGGAATACAGATCTGCCCTACAATTAGTTACTTCTTTAACTTTCCTTACAAATAATCTTTCTCGAAATATTAATCATCTGTCTACTTTGAAAACGTGTATTACATTTAAATTTAAAAATTTATCAACAAAACTCTTGCTATAATAGCAATCAAAACGAAACAAATTGTAATCTACAAGCAGGCCTCATTACGCCATTACTTTACGAGAACAAATGTGTTTTATTTCATTGCTTAAAGGCGTCATTTTCACAGTTAAAGTTTGGAGGTGCTAAAGCAGTTGCTTTAATTTCTAAAAATCCAATTAAAGCAGTTCAAAGGCAACTTGAAACCTTAAAGCCTAATCAAAAAAATACTAGATAATAATACTAACACATATTTATATTAGCAATCCTGTACTCGACAAAAATTATAGCATTGGTTATTTTATAAATACATATACGAAAATTAAGAAACCTTCCACTGCTGTTAGTATAACTAGAAACTTTAAAGGTTTCCATTAATTAACGTTTAGTTCAATAATTCAAGCTTTCTTATGTAAATTTGCTTCAATTAGCTGATTGGCGTTTAATTAAGTTAATTAATTGGATGCATTTTCATGTAGGAAAACCGTCCGGTTTATTTTTTCTTATTAAATATTTTCATAACGAATAAAAATGTAATTTATTTTAACAAAAGTTTATTTTGGGCTATTAAGGCAAATTAAAGAAAATCTATTCGCACAAACAAAGCCGTTATTAAGAGCAGTATTTAAACTTTATTTAGAATTATTTCAGGATTATTACATAAACAATAGCAACACCGCCGTCGTTTGTAGCAAAACAATTTGAAATTAATAAAGAGCCCGTTCACTTTATTTTTCTCCTCTAATTTCATAACATGTTCTTTTCGTTGCCCCCTCGTTCTTTACTTGCAAATTATTAAGAACGGTTTCTTTGATCTTCAGTTCCTTTTCTTGACTCTTTTCCGTTTCGTAGCAACCATTTATTGGAGTCAACAATGGTATATTAGGTGCTACGAAGTTACCCGTTTTTGCACATCTGAGACACTCGTTATTTTGTTGTAATTTTATAAATGTGGAGAATAATTCTAAGAAGCTGAAAATATAGAATGTGGATTGCATCGTCAATAATAAATCCATAGTTAATTTATCAAACTTTTCGTAGATGTTTTTGAAAAGTATTTGCACCGACATGGCAATTATGTGAAATTTAAAAGCTTTTGCATTCAACATATTTAACACCTACAAGATAAGCTTTAAGCTTAATTAAACAGTCAATTTTTGCAATTTAAAAGGCTTTTATAAATAAAATAAACTGATACGAAGGTGAAATATATTCAAAGATAAGGAACAATAAATGTTCTGTGTTGAAAATACCTCATCACACCAAGATTTTTGACGCGTATGTAGGAAATTATCGCTTATCGCTTGTGCCCAAATGATGATTGTAAGATTCTTTGTTTGCTGCTATCGAGTTTGTGCATTTCATTTTATGCCATTTCGCAACAGTACGTGATTATCCGTGGTAAAGACAAGTAATCGAACGTTTTTACTTTTAGTTATGTGATTTATTGGGCAAATTGATTACAACAAATGGTAAGAGTCACTAAAATTAATGCATTTCGTAGTTAAACCTAATCCAAGTAAAAATTGCAGTCACTGTTAATAAATATCTAAATTTCGTAAAAAAATTAGAAAAAACCCCGAGTTTCTGTTTATAAACGTCTTAATTGCCACATGCCACATAAGTATGAATTGGATTCGATTTTGAACTGGATAGTATGATTTACAGTTGATTAAGTGTTGCCAGATGAGACCATCTGGTGTGACCCAAAGGCATATTTGTATCGCAAGACTTTAATTCTTTTTAACGTTCACTCGCCCTGTAGAAATGTTATTTATGTATTTATTACTCTTTTATATCATTTTAGAGCTCGATACCAAGCTTTTAAGTACATCCAACCTAAAAAAATCTGTCCTAATCGAGAACTTGCAAAAGAATTTGTAATACAAAGCGATAGTAAGAAGTAACCTATTTAAACAATTAACGAAAATAATAAAATTGCAATTTTAATAATTCATTAATTTTATAACCTAACAATTTACGGTATCATTCATTTCGGTGTAAAATTTGTATTTATATACGCCAGCAACGGTCGTTAACTTTTATGATAATTAACTGAAAAATTTAACGATCTCAAATGTTTCGACTGGAAATCCATATCTTTGAATTATACAGCTTTATATTGGCAGAGTAAATGTTAAATAAAACATTAATTTTATTAATTTGTGCTTGTAGATCAACTGGTGTGTTAGAAATATTGAATGCAGTTTGAGTCCCTTCGTTTTCCTTTGAAATGGTTCTTTTCTCTATTTATATTTAGAAATTGCTGGATTGTGGCTAGAAGGGCCTTCAGGGCAAACTCCTGGAGCCCAAATATCAATACCAAATTTCAGTCTACCTGAAAAATGTTAACGTACAGAACTGTGCTTCTTTTCAAAGAACTTAGGATTTCAGAAAAATCCTTTAGTTTTATACTGCAAAGATTATATCATTTTTTGAGATAACTTATGAAGTTTCAACCTGAAGAAGTTCAGCCTGTGTTGAAAAGCTTTGAACTTTCCAATATTTGCTTAAACTCGTTTTGTAATGAAAATGTCAATAATTTTCGTCTATTAATAATTAAATCGTGTTACTCCTGAAGTTTCTCAGGATGTCTAAGGACATTTATCCTGAAAATTCTCAGCCTATGCTTGAGGCAACTTTTTTAAACTCGGGTTTTAAATTAAAATATTGATAATTGGTTTTAAATAAAAATTAATTGTTTCCGCCTTGAAAAATTGCTGGAATGTCTGTATGTTTTTTTTTAAGTAACATCGAAACACTCGGTCTAAAAAGCTCACTATGTTCGAGGAATCTAAAGAGCTTTGAAACTTCCTATAATCGTTTAAACTAAACAAAAATATCAATGATTTTAATTAACTGAGAAAGTAATCCGTTTAGTTCTAAATAATCACCTGAATGTTGCTAGTTGTAGTAACCTAAGAACATTCGACCTGAAAATTTCAAGTTATGTTTAAGGAAATCCCTGAAGAATTTTGAAATTTCAAAAAATCGTTTAAATGCATTTTTAAACAAATTACTGTTAATTTTTCCAACCAAGAATTTAATATTCGAAGTTTTAAACTATAAAGATTATTAGTTTTCTTTTTAAACAAACCGTCTGAAATTTTCTAATTTTTCAAGCAACTTAAGAATATTAGAGCCATAAAGACTTAGTCTATGTTTGAGGGAACTCCTGAAAGGTTTGAAGCTTTCCAATAATTGTTTGGGCTCTTTTTTTAAAGGAAATGTCAATAGTTTTCTTCAACTAAGAATTAAGTCGTTACACACCTTAAAAATCGACTATAATTCCCTATTTTGCAGGTAGCTTAAGAATATTCAGCCTGAAAAGGCTCAGCTTATGTTTGGGAAAAGTCCTGAAATTTCCAAAATTTCTTTAAACTCAGTTTTAAATTGAAATATTAAAAATTTGTCTTAACGAAGAAAGTATTCGTTTGACTCCTAAAAAATCGTCTAATTTTCCCTATTTTTTCGGGTAACCTAGGGTCTGAAAAATTAAACCTATGTTCGACGTAACCATGTTGTTAAATAAAAATACCAATAATTTTTATTAACTAACAAGGTAATCAGTTTACTCTTAAAAAATCATGTCTCGTATCATGTGGAAAATTGAAACTTGCAGTAATACAAAAATTTTAAAAAGTATTTTGATAGCATTTACAAAAGAACTGTTTAAAATGGCAATTAATTATACAATGAAAGTGAAATGTTCTAACTTCAAGGTGTTGCTCTTATTTGGGGATCTTGGTTTTTCCAATAATATTAGCAATTATGTTTCTAAAAAAAAGGATTTAGATCTGACTGTATTTAAAGAAATTTTTAATTTTTGTCACTTTCTGGATCTAATCTAAAACACGAGACTTCAGTCAACCTGAAAAATTTTAACGTTCAGAACTCAGCCTATTTTTAAGGCAACCTTCTAAAAACTTTTGAATTTCAGGAAAACCCTTTTAAATAGTTTTAAATTAAACTATTAATAATTTGTCCAACCAAGAAATTAATCGTTTTACTTCTGAAAATTCGCCTAAATCGTTTAAAATTATTTTTAAATAAAACTATCAATAATTAGTCAATTGTTCTATTCCTGAAAAGTAGGACTAAATTTCTCTGTGGTTTTCTGGAAATCTTAGAATATTCAACCTGAGAAAGCTTAGATGTTGAGAAAACTGCTGAGGTGCGTTGAAACATCTGAAAGTACTCGCCTGAATTTTACAATTTTTTAGGTAATATTTTAACCTGAAAACCTTTGCGTATTTTTAAATTAGTTTTCTTCCTCTCGGCTAACATAAATGAAACTCCCGAAAAGCTTTGAAATTTCCACCAATTGTTTAAACTCTTTTAAGTATTAAATCGCTGTTCTCCTGAAAAAGCGGTTCTTCGTTTAGAAATCCTAAGAACATACCGTCTGAAAAAGCACAGTATATGTCTATGGAAACTCCTGAAATTTGAGAAAATTCTTTAAACTCGGGTTTCAAATTAAAATATTAAGTTTACAATAATATTTGAAACGGCTAAGTCCTTAAAAGAACTTAGACGGTTCACACATCAAGTCACTAGTTTAATTTTAACAAATAGAATAATCTTACATGAATATTTGGATAAACATCGCCTTGGTGGTTCAATTTTCTGATGATACAACTTAGTGTTACTTCTTTGACGGGTCGAATTTAACCATGTCTTTAGCTTAAATTCTGGCGTATTTATTCAGAAAATGTATCCCTTCTATTAAAATAATCGTGGGAATATTGACTCGTCATCTTACTTAAGAATGCTTAGTCAGTATTTCCCACACTTGTGGAATTTACTAAAAGTACGTACGAGGTGTCAGGTTTCATCGTTCATTGTCATTTCATATACGAATATTAAAGGATGCAACCTTGACGATCGTGCGTGCGACTTTTCTAGTCAATGCCATGATTGATGACGTCATGTCAACTACACGTGAATGAATTTAATAAATTAAATTTATTTTAAACTTTGTTTTAATATTTTTACATTCGCCTTTATTACAATATCAATCATTAGTTAATTGTTTTGCTACTGAAAACTCGGTTGACTTTCTCTGTTGTTTCCTGGAGATCTAAGAATGTTCAACCTGAAAAAGCTTAGATGTTGAGAAAACTGCCGAGGAGCCTTGAAATTTTTATTAAAAATTATTGAAACGGTTTTTTGAAATAAATATATTCATATTTTACTTACCTAGGAAGTTAATTGCAACATGTGAAAGCATTTGCCTGAATTCTACAATTTTTTAGGTAATATTTTTAACCTGAAAACCTTTGCGTATTTTTAAATTAGCTTTTTTTTTCGACTAATCTAAAAGGAACTCCTGAAATGCTTTGAACTTTCCAATAATTATTTAAAATAGGTTTCTTAAATAAAAATATCAAGAATTTTCTTAAACTAAGAATTAAATCTATTCTTTGTTAAGGAATCCTAAGAACATTCCGCCTAAAAAATTTGAAACAAACTTCTGAAATTTCCCAAACGTCTTTAAACCCGGTTGTTAAATTAAAATAGTATTATTCCTGAAAAAATGCCCGAATTTGCGTATTTTTTCAGGTAACCTCGAAATATTTGATCTAAAAAGTACGAGTAAATCGATAAAGAGCTTGGAGGCTTCTGAAGATTATTTAAGTGCATTTCTAAATAAAAATACCATTAAATTTTGGTAATTTAAAAAGTAATGGGTTATTAGTTCTAAAAAATCACCTGAAGTTACTTCGTTTAGTTCTTCTTAGTTTTTCTGGTAATCTAAGAACATTTTATCGGAAAGTTTCGGATTATGTTTAAGGAACTCCCTGAAGAGGTTTAAATTTTTTTACCAAGGGTTTTGTTTAGGCAACCTGGTAATATTCAACCTGAAAAACTCAAATGTTTTTGATAAAAGTGCTGAGGAGCTTTGGGATTTTCTAAAATTGTTTAATCTGTTTTTCTAAATAAATATATGGGCTAGGAAGACGATCCTTAGATCTGAAAGTATTCTCCGGAATGTTTCAGTTTTTTCAGTAGTAGTATAACTTATATTTTACAGTGTAACTTTTTTACAAATGATAGAAATAACGTACCTTAAAAAATATGATGAAACAATATATTGATTATGCACTTAATGCTTAATATGTAAATGCATTTTTAAGCGAACGTGCTTTACAACGGGATTTTCTGGTGCAATAAATTTAAATCACATGCGAATATTACAGTTTGAAAAAAAATCGTATAAAAACTTTTATATAGTTAGGTATTCTAATGCATAAAAATGCAAACAACGCACAAATGCACACGAATTGCAGTGCATTTATGTTCGCAATACCAGTTGCCACGTAAATTCACACATTTCCATCTGTGTTTCCCGCATTCATTCGCATTGTGTTGTAGTAATTAAAACTTTCGACGCAGTTTAATGGAAAGCATTGTTGGCTATTTTTGTTTAATTTCTACTCCCAGTGTCAACAGCACCGAAATGTTTTTGAATTAAAAGCAGCTTTTAAGGTTCGTTAGGTAATACAACGTCAATATTCAGTTTAGTGGAGCATTACCAGAAGTACTATTATTTTATAAAAGTTAACTAGCAGTTATATCTATCTTCATTTAATCCACTTACATAGCGTTGTACGGACGAAATATGCACTGAAATTTTAACTAATTTACGATAACTGAAATACCAAAAAGCGTAGAAGTCTACCATGTGGAACTAATGAAATAATAACTGGGATGTTGCTGGAAATGCGATTTTCAGAAATTCTTATGCATATGTAAATTGGTTAATTATCAAAAATTTATTGGTTCAGTAGAATTTATTTGGATTGTGTTCTGGAATTGACCATCCTGATGTTTTCATTTGATTTTCGATGCGTTAAATTTGAATTAGTAATTTTCATGTTAAAAAGTTCGGGTGACTTTGCTTACTCTTTAATAAACGAATTTTGAATTATATGCATTTATACGTGCCTTAATTATGGCAATAGGAAAACTGCCAAATTCCGATGGTCAATCTCGATCGAGATAACAGAAAACCGAGTTGTTTATAGCTTCGATGATTTGTTTTTTATTCCACGTAGGCGAGAAAGTAATATCTTGCGCATTTGCTAGACATCACGAATATCCAACATCAGATTAGAAAAGCGTATAAATTGGGAACCATGGTGGGTCGATTTTTTTACTGAATCCTTCCACGTACGCAGCCTCTCTGATATTCATGCGACGTTACGATGTACTCAGCGAAAATAAAATGCGCTTCCGTGTGTGAACGGCACCGTATGGAGATAAATGAAGTAACATGTTACAGATATCCGTAGCCTTTTGCGAAATATGCTACGTAGAAACACCACCAGCACACCATCTACGAACACCCATACGCCATGTTATATATGAAATCAAATGTGCTTTTATTCAGTGTACGGCTTTGCTTTTGCGGCACTTTGTTACTACATATACCAAGGTGAAATTTGAATAATGCTGGAGAAATTGCAGAACAAACCTTTGTGGTTCGCATATATAAAAGGGTTAACAAAAATTTTGAATTATGGAAATTTGCAGGTATAATGTTTTTGACAGTGAACGTATGTGCAAGTTTATTTTACTCGATGCATTCAAACGTTGAGCTAAGTTTCTCTTGATAATTTGATTGCGAGGTTTAAATGGCGTCCGTTGTGTTAGGCAATAAAATCAGCATTTATTTTCAAGTTAAGGGCCTCATCCACGATGAAGATGATAATAACTAGGCTTGTAAAAATATGCACTTATTATCTTTTATTATTACAATAAAAATGCTATTTTTCGTAATTAATTATTAACTTTATGTTACTTACGATACTAGTAAACATTATTATTATTTATTGTATTCTATAACTACATGCTGTGTTGAATTTTCAAAGTAAATTTACATCTATCTTGGGTTAAGATGTTCCTATGTGCTATATGTTTGACGAAACTCCTGAAATTTCCAAAATTTCTTTAAACTTAATTAAAATCTACCTTAACCAAGAAACGCTCCTGAAAAAAACAAACAAAAGTGATACCGCTTTCATCATAAAAAATCCTTTGAAATGTTTTACTCTTTCAAGTGAGTTAAGAATGTTTAGCCTAAAAAGCATTTGCTTGAAGAAACTCCTGAAAAGCTTTGGACTTTCCAATAATTATTTAAAATCGTTTTCTAATGAATATATAAATATTATCAACTAAGAACTAAATCGCTTTACTCCTGAACAATCGACGGTAATTCTCTGTTTATTTCAGGAAGCCTAAGTGCATCCAACGCCCGGCTATGTTTGAGAAAACTCCTGAAAAGCTTGGAACTTTCCAGTCGGTTTTAAATGAAGATGCCAATTAACTCGTTGTACTCCTGCTAAACCGATTGTAATTCCCTATTTTTTCAGGAAGCCTAAAAACATTCAGTTTGGAAAATTATAAAATTCTCCAAAATTTCTTTAAACTAGATTTCTAAACTAAAACATTAACAATTTGTCTTAACCAAAAAATTAATCGTTTTACTCCTGAAAAAAAAAACACGATTAGATCGCTTTTTTCCTAAAGCCTAAAGAAATCGTTTAACATTTTTAAATTTTTGAGGTAATGCTGGTGCTTTCTGATTAGAAAAGTTCAACCTATATTTGAGGAATCCCCTGAAAAGCTTTGAACTTTCCTATAATTGTTTAAATTGGGTTTGTAATAAAAACATTAATAATTTTTGTCAACTAATCATTACCTAGTTGAACTCGTGAAAAATCGACTATAATTCAGGAAGCCTAAGAAAGTTCAGCCTGAAGAAGGTCAGCCTATTCATGAGGAAACTCCTGAAATTTCAAAAATTTCTCCAAACTCGGTTTCTAAATCAAAATACAATATGATTTTTTAAAAACTCAATTGCAGCAGGCCGTATTCTGACTTAATACAAACAGTTCTAAGGTTATTAAGACATAATACGGCCTGCTGCAATTGAGTTTTTAAAAAATCACATTGTATTAATAATTTGTCATACTTACGAAATTAATCGTATTACCCCTCAAAACAACTACAAAGATTATATCGATTTCTTCCAATAATTACCCAGCTTTTCAGGTAAATTAAGAATATTCAGCCTAAAAGAAACTCAGGCTATGTTTGAAAAGCTTTCACTATCCAATAATTGTCCAAACTCATTTTCTAATGAAAATATCAATATCAATACCAAGAACTAAATCGATTTACTCCTCAAAAATCGACGGTAATTCCTTAGTTTTTCAGAAATTCTAAGAACATTCATTCTGAAAAAGAACAGCCTATGGACGACGAAGCTCGTGAAATTTCTAAAATTTCTTAAACCTCGATTTCTAAATTAAAGTATTAATAATTATTTGTTGTAACTAGGAATCGTATTACTCTTGAAATAAACGGCAACGATTATATGGTTTTCTTCCCAGAGAGTTACCCAAAATTACCTATTTTTTCAGGTAAATTAAGAATCTTTAGCTTAAAAAAAATTGTGTGAAAAGTTTCGACATTCAGATAATTGTTCAAACTCATTTTCAAATGAACATATCAATAATTTTCGTCAACTAAGAAATAATTGTGCTTCTACTTTAAAATAGACTGTAATTTTCCATTTTTTCAGGAACCGTAATATTATTCTGCCTGAAAAAGTCACTCTTCTTTGAGGAAACTCCCAAAATTCTCGCAGTTTCTTTAAATTCGGTTTCTAAATTGCAATAATAGTAAATTGCCCTAATTAAGACATTAATCGAATAGCTCCTGAAAAATCGTCTGAATTTACCTACTCTTTCAAGTAACCCCGAAACATTCGTAGAGTATTAGAACCGTTTAAAACCGTTGCTAATCAAAAGTATCAATAATAAATTGTAATTAACTAGGAATGTAATTGGTTTACTCCTAAAGAAGCACCTGAATTTTCTTAATTTTTCAGGTTACCTAAGAACATTAGGCCTTAAAATGTCAGTGTCTAACTGGTCCAAGCTGGCAAAATTTGGGGCCCACATATCGATACCAAATTTAAGTCAACCTTAAAAATTTCAACGTACAGAACTCTGCCTATGTTTAGGTTAAGGTTATCTTCTGAAAAATGTTAGTTTCAGGAAGATCCTTTAGTTTTAAATTAAATTCGAATTTTTTCAGGTAACCTAAGAATATTCAATCTGGCGCAACCTATGTTTGAGGAAGCTCCTGAAATTTCCAAAACTTCTTTAAACTCGGGTTTTAAATTAAAATATTAATAATACTTATGTCTTAACCAAGAAGTTAATCGTTTTACTCCTGAAAATTCGTCTGGATTTCCTTAGATTTTAAATAACCTTGAAAAATTCCATATGAAAAACCGAACTTATGTTCGAGGAAACTAATAAACAGTCTTGAAACTTCAGAAAATCCTTTAAACTCGTTGCAAAATAAACACATTAATAATAATTAGCTAATTGTCCGAATTTCTCTGTGGTTTTCTGAAGATCTAAGAATATTCAACCTGAAAAAACTTACATGTTGAGAGAACCGCCAAAGAGCTTTGATGTATTTGTTAAAATTATTTAAAAACTGTTTTTTTTTCATATTTTTTCTTAGTTAGGAAGTTGATTGTGATATCTAAAAGTATTCGCCCGAATTTTACAATTTTTGAGGTAGTATTTTAACCTGTTAACTATGAATATACTTAAATATTCTCTATACGTCTTTGTACATGGGTGAATGTTATACTTTCTTCTTTGTTGGACTTCCTCCATCTTACTTATAATAAAACACTTCGATTACAACTGATGACGATTACAGAGTTGTAATCTAAAGTTTTTATAATTAAAAACCTTGATCATTTATTAAGTGTTTTATTATAAGTAAGATGGAGAAGTCCAAGAAAGAAGAGAGTATGAATATACTTGGTGAAGCGCTTGAATTTTTTTAGTTTTTCAGGCAGCCTAAGGCCTGAAGCTGTTTTTAAATAAGAATATCACTAATTTTTCTAACTAAGAAGCTGATTATTTTTCTCTTGAATAATCAACCAACGTTTTGTGTATTTTCGCCTGAATGTTTCAAACTTTCCTGAAATATTTTAGCCGGAAAGCCTATTTTTAAATAATTTTTTTTGCTCTCGGTCAGTCTAAATCAATCTGAAAAATTCCGAATTTTAAGTTAAACTTCCTGAAAGATTTCGAAATTAGAAGGCTAATATTGCCAAACTCATTTTTAAATTAACAAATATAAAGAAAATTTTGTAAAACGTATTTTCGGAACCTTTCTGCAATTTTTAGTTAGTTTAAACTTTTTGTAAAATTTTTTAAAACAGTAAATAACAAGTAAAGCTTACTCCCTGAAATTTTCGGCTGTAGGGCTAACCTTGAATATTTTTATGTTAAATTCAGGCAGGTAATCTTTGAAATTAATTTTTTCGCCGTTTCAAAATTCGCAAGTCTAACAAAGTAATTCAGTTTTTTTCTAAAAACAGTTAACAACCAGTTTCAGTTAACAACCCAAGGGCGTCAGCAGTTTGATATTGTTAAATTTTCATTTTTGAGGTCGATGTTAGATAGGGAAAAGTTTGAAATTCCAAGTAAACTGAATCCTGATTGTTCGTTACTCACCTCCCTCTGAAAAGGTTGCATAAATTGAACTTGTTTAAATGTGCTGAAAACTTAGTGGGTATTCCCATACAATCCGTTTAGTCCTTGACCATAGGAAAGGTACTTTTAAATTACGAACTATTACTGCAATTGCTATAATGATACAATGAGATAAAACGACACTAATTCTACGAAAGACGAGAAAACTCTTGTATTATTTAAATCGTCTAGGCTTAGAAGTACTCATAATGTACTAATATACGAGTAGACCAAATAAATATTTTTTTATGTGCGTGTTAAGTTTCCATTTGATGATTTGCTGAGTCCATAAAGTTTTTCTTTTAATATGTAATAAAAAATACCTAAAGAAAGTTTCTAACTACGTTAACAATAAATAAGCTCTTTCTTTTCAGAAGTGCACACGCAAAAGTCAGGAAATAACGCGGGTAAAGTAAACTGAAAAGTGATTCTGTCCTTTATTACTATGTTCTCATACTAATAAAGTGGTGTAAAGATTGCAAAATACTAAAATTGTCAGAAAGCGAACAATTAGGGTTTTTGCCATTCAGCCGGGAAGATTATGTGAATTTGTTCATTCGAGTTTATCGGGTAACGTGTGTACTTATCCTTCTTCCTCGTAGGAACGTTATAAAGTTTAAGCATAATAGCTCATTGGATGAGGTCTGGGCAGGATATCATCGGCACTAACGATCCAACTTTCGTATTGCATGCAAACTTGTCTAACGTTTCAACTTGAAACTGAAATACACGCACAGTTTAAAGCTTCGTCTAATGTTTTAGATGAGGCTTCTTAGACAGAGATAAAATATTCGTGCTGTTGATGCATTCGTTCCGAAATTATCTGTAGTTCACGCAACGTGGAAATGTGGAAAACAAAGTTACCTTTTGCGAGGGAATTGATTTCCATATCTCTACGGGAAATAATAGTTGTCTGAATATTTAAATGTTGTTAGCGAACTTTTGGCTTGCTTATTAAAATTGACCCTCACTAATTGGTTTTGTGTAACGGGCACAAACCTTTAATTAAGGATTAATTGTTTGAACCAATTTCAAGTTGCCAGACTGCTGCGAATTTCGGTTTTTAGGAATAACTGCGAAAAGCGGTTAAAATATAATTGGAATACTGCCTTTCGAATTTTTTGAACCAAATCAGAAATTTTTAAATGGAATATCCATGATTCACTTTGCATTACTTTTGTTTCTAAGGACATAAACCAAACAATGAGATTTCTTATAAATTTATCAAGATAATAACCTGAATAAAATACGATATTCATGTATTATTTGCCCAAATAATACCAAAACAAACTTAAATAAATAATAAGTGATAGAACTAAATTGCCAAAAGTAAGACCCTCATGAATATGTCCAGAAAGTAACGCTGGATAAGCTGCTCCTGCTGATGCAATTAAGGTTTCTCAGTTCTAAAAGTGGATTCGTTTGCATTCTTGCCTTAAATTGGGTGAGAACCATCACTAAGGCGGAAATAATCTTTTACAAATCGCAGGTCCTTTCGAATTCTGTGTTCCACTTACGTGGATGTAGAAATTGTACGAGGGGATCGGCTTTGAACGTTCAAACTCCAATGGCCGATTAAAGTGCGTTAACACCAATTCATTCTTTAGATAGCTGTGATATTTTCGGTAGAAAATGTGATACATGTTCATTATTGGCATAAGAAATTGATAAAGGAAATTATGTCTTCCTTATTTTTAGAAAATTTACGTAAATAGGAGTTTTGAGTTGAGTATTTTAGTATTTAGAATTGTTAAAGCCGGCAGTACGGCAAGAGCCTGCTTGGCCATAACTAGGATGGGTGGCCGCTCTGTGGCTCGGTCGGCCCCCTCAACACTGTAAAGGTATAAGAAAGCAAAAGAGAAAGAAAGAAAGAAAAATAATTGTTAAAATCGATCAAAATTACAAAAAAGTTGAGTGTTTGAAAATGCAGAATTTTACAACAAATAATAAACTTCAAAAATTGTTTTTAATGTATTTGAATGAAGTACATACTTATAAGCTCTGAATGTGTAAGATTTTCTCATTTCTTAATATTTAGGTAAACACGAATTTCTGAGTTTATTTAACAATTTTAGTACATATTGAGAATTCTGAAAATCGATTAAAATTATAGAAAAATTAAGTGTTTGAAAATGTAGGATTTTAAAACAAATAATAACCCTTTTTTAGGCATTTTAATGAGTTATTTTCCCAAAGAATGTACGGAAGTCTTCTTAGAAGAAATTTAAGCTCTTCAATTCTAAGACTTCCTTATTTTTTAACATTTAGATAAACAGAAATTTTAGAGTATAAAAATTTTAGTATTTAGGTTACTTAAAATCGATGAAAATTACAAAATAAATTTACCCAAAATCATAAGCTGATATTGCCATTGTAAGTTCTAAAGCTTGCAGTAGACATCATTTTTGTTTCCATGACTTTAGTCTGATGTAATTTTTTTAACACATTTATAGGCTTAAAAACTTCAGGGTATTAAAATAACCAGAGTTAAATTACTTCTCTTATTTACTAAACCCAAATTTTAAAAGTTTAATTTAATCAGATAATAGTGCTTCCCAGGAAGTTAAAAAGAAACGTAGCATAAAACAAAACGCATAGATTAAACATAAAGTTTAACATAAATATTTGTTTCAGACTTTTACCAAATCCTGGAATTGCAACGTTCCTGAAACTTGCTGTACTGGTGGTGAGTACCTTTCAGAATATTTTGGTTCCTTTTCTTTTCGCAACAAGGTTCTTTTTAACACGTGCTACTGTTATAAAATTCTGTTAATTTTGTTTTAAATCTTAATGGCTTAATTCTTATTACTGAAATGCAAGGTAAAACTGGCGACCTACATCTAAATGTTATCATTTTTCTTATCCTTGTATTTTAAAATTCCACGTTCTGCTTCAGAACTTCATTTGAATATCAGGTTTAGTCTTTATTGATTCGTAAACAACCCTCCGAATAAAATCAGGTATTTTGTATTTACCAAAAAAATTAGGCTTTATTTCTTTTCACTCGAGTTTAGTTCGATTTATTTTTTGTCAAGTTCTTGGTGCAGGTTTAATGAATTCAAGAATTAAAATTAAAACTCTTTATTTGTACAGAACGTCTTTTTTTTAAGTAGAAGATTAAATGTTGGTGTAGACATTTAGCTGTAAATTCTAAGAGCTGCATATTCGCAAAATAAAACAAAATGAAAAAATCCTTCGTCGTTTTTCATGCTTGTTTTACTCAGTATATTTAAAAAAACTACAATTTTTGGCAGGTTTGCATAACAAATTCGACCATTTCAACACATGAGAAAGCTTCTGATTAAAGTTTGGGTGAATAAATATAAAAGTGAAGCGTAGGAGCTATCTTTTTAAATTTCCCTCAAACGTAAGCTGGGCTTATTTATGTTAAATATTCTTACACTTCTCAAAAAAAAAAAAAAATAAGGTATTAGATACGTCCGATTTTTTAGGAATTAAACGATTAATTTGTTGGTAGAGGAGAATTATTTTTGTTTTAATTTAAAAGCCAATTTTTTTTAATTTAATTTTTTCACAGGTTAAATGTTCGTGCACTTCCTGCAAAAATAGAGAATCACAATCGATTTTTCAAGAACAAAACTTCTTTGTAAAGGCAAATTATTATTATTTTAAGAAATTAATTTTATCAAATTTTCTCGAACATAGGCTCAAGGCTTTCAGGTTAAATGTTATTACGGAATTATGGTTAATTTTCCAAGAAAAAAAAAGATTAATTGCTTGATAAAGGCAAATTGTTTTTATTTTAATTTAAAAACTAAGATTCTGAAATTTTCTCAAACATATGCTAAGCATTTTCAGATTAAATATTCTTTCAATTCCTGTAAATTACTGTCGATATTTTAAGAATAAAAGACTAAAAGCAAAGTACTATTATTTTAATTGCAAAAACTTTTTTAAATTTTCTCAACCAAAGGCCAAACCATACGGAACTGCAGTCAATTTTTCAGGAATAAAACAATTAGTTTCCTGGCAAAAGCAAATTATTATTATGTATTTTATGTGTAATTTAAAAACTAAGATTTTTAAACTTCCTCAAACATAGGCTGAACTTTTTCAGGTTAAATGTTTTTGCACTTTCTGAAAAAATAAGGAATTACAGTCGATTTTTCAAGCATAAAACGATTAGTTTCTTGGTAAAGGCAAATTATTATTATCTTAATTTAAAATTAAGGCTTTTAATTTTGGATTCGATGTGGAGGGTAAACCTAAGTTTATATGCACTTAGGCTACAAATCTACCTCCCAAACAGCACCCTATCTGTTTGCATCACTCAAGCCAACCTACCCTTTCGGTGTACCTGAGGATGTCTGCAGGAGGTATGCTGTGAATTCTGGCCATGTCAAGCCAGAAGTCTCCCAACATTGTTCCTCTAGAGCTAGGGCTGGACATTCACACATGAAATGTTCAGCCGTCTCGTCCTCAATATTACACCCTCGACACAAGGGACTGTCTGCCAGTCCCATTCTGTGCATGTGTTTGTTTAATTTACAATGTCCGTTACAATGAGTCGCAGTCTTTTCCGTGATAGTTGGTGACAATACCTAGGTAATTTCTGCGAAGGGATTGAAATAATTATTGCCTTTGCATGACGACATTTGCCCATAATTGCCAATCTAACACAGTGGCGGCTATGGGTTTCTTGTTTTCGTGGTACTAAGAGAGCTCAATGAAAGAACAACAGCCGGCTCAGGTCCCCAGAAAGGTTGTTCTAAACCTTCCTTATCTAAGATATCGGCCTGCTCAGTCCCGTGAATTCCGGAGTGTCCTTTACCCATACGAGTTCTAGGGCATTATTTTCAGCTGCTAGTTGTTCTAGGACTTCTTGGCATTGGGGTACCACCTCCGACAATACCTTGTCTTATCACCTATCACCAGCTATTCTTCCGTTTTGTTCTATATTCCCCGATCTAGAACATCTTGCACCCTACATGATGCCCATGACTTCTGCTTGAAATACGATAGGGTGTTTACCTAAAGCACTACTTTGTTGAAGCTTCAGGTCTTCTGAGTACACCCCTACACCTGTCACCTCTCCATTTTTAGACCCATCGGTGTAGATGGTTATATCGGGTTGGGAAGCATTTTCAACGTCGATTAAGACGTTGTATTGTTTCTCAAAGATAAAAGTGTGGGTGTTTACCTCCACCCTTCTACCGTTCCTTTCAGCTTTAGCCTTAGAGATGTCGTCTACGTGCTGGTGCAGCGGGGAGGCCAAGGACATGGCAGCAGACGGTGTTGATTTCAAAACTAAGATTTTTAATTTCTTTAAAAGATATACTGGTTTTTCTTTAGATTAAATATTCCTAGACTTCCTGAAAGCAAAATAGAAAACTACTATCGATTTTTCAAGAATAAAAGAAATGATTTTTTGGTAAAAGCAAAGAATTATTATTTTAATTGAAAAATTAGCCTTTTGAAATTTTCTCAAACAACGGCATTTTCCGGTTAATTATTCTTACACTTCCTGAAAAACTAGGGAACTGCAGCCGACTTTTCAGGAATAAAACGATTAGTTTCTTGGTAAAAGCAAATTATTATTTGTTTAATTTAAAAATTAATGTTTGGAAATTTTCACAAACAAAGCCTAAGCATTTTAGGTTAAATATTCTTACACTTCCTAAAAAAAAAATAGGAAATTGCTATGGATTTTTCAGGAATCAAACGATTAATATGCTTAGTAAAGGCAAATTATGTTTGTTTTAATTTAAAAGCTCTCTATCTCTTCAGTTCTAAGTCCCTTGTGGGGATGTGGTGGCTATTACAACATTCTTAATCATAGTTCTCCATACTTCTCAGTCTTGAGCTATGGTAATTAATTTAAAAGCTACTTATTTGACATTTTCTCAAACATAGATTGAATTTTTTCAGGGTAAATATTCTTACACTTCCTGAAAAAATTGGGAATTATAGTCAATGTTTCTGGAATAAAACGATTGGTTTCTTGGTAAAGGCAAATTATTATTATTTAAATTTAAAAACTGAGGTTTTGTAATTTTCTCTTTTAGGAGAGGTTTAACAAATTAGAGATTTAAAAGTAAACTTTCTATTTTTTAAAATTATAATTACATCAATAATTCTTGACGATTAAATGTCGGTGAAGACATTTTATTGTATGTGGGCGAATCCTAAGAGATGCATATATCTGGAATGAAACAAAATTAAACCCTTCGTCGTTTTTCAGCCGTGTTTTAGTCACTGAAATATTTAACAATTTTTTGCAGGTTTGCGCAACAAATTCGCCCGTTTCAACATGTATTTTAACTTCTGATTAGAGTTTGGATGGATAAATATTAAAAGGAAATGTATGAGTTATCTTGCATATTTTTTAATGATTTTCTGAAACTGTTTATCAACACCTTTTGAATATGAGAAATACAGCCATTTTATATATTCGATTTTTTTTAACGAGGCCTGGTTGATTTGTTAGTTTTTCAGTCTGGGAATGCTTAAATTTTTTAGAAGGAAGTTAAAGGGGTTGTGTTCTGAAGTCCCGAATGCGTTGAGGGTGAAATTTACAAACGCGTAAAGTGTTCTTATTCATAAAAGTGAAGAACTCTTCTCACCTTTCTCGGGGTTTTATTCTCTTGCGGAATAATATAAAGATCAGGCGAAAAGACGTACGAAAATTTAACTCAAGTACATTCAATTAGGTGTAGTCATAGTTAAGTTAAATTGCCATTAGGGTACGCTGACTACTGAGGAACATCGTTTAGACCCTTTGAAAATTCCTTCACGTCCTTAGCGAATAAGGAGCTACCCACACTTTACCCAGAAGGGAGTAAGTCGGGCTTTTCCGGTGTGGCCTGGGAAAGGGCTAATTTAGTTCTCACTGTAAAGTGGATGATGACGAGACTAAATGACAAAACTTAAGAGTTATGATGTCAGTAGAGCCCTTGGTGTAATTAGTGATGTTGACGACGCGTGTTACCTGTCAAATTGTTCTCACCTGTTTATTGCGAAAGCTTTGATGAAAAGTTATCCAGGTACTTTCATAAATTAGCCTCCAAGTTTGCATTGCTACAATCGCGAACTTCCATTATCATCCATGAATTTTCTAATTATCCAATATTCATCAAATTCTCTATAGCGGAAATAATATTCCCTGTAAAAGATCTATTACGTTAATTGGCCGTAAACTAACGAATATTTATGACGCTTAGGCCCCTCGTGATCAGAATCTAACTTAGTGTTTAATACACTCAGTTTAAAGCTAACGAAAATTAGTGTTGCTCCGAACAAAAACATCGTTAGGGATTAATCTTTAAAGGCGGAATCTCAAATAAAACGACGAACTGGAACGGTCCAACGTATTTGTCTTTTCGCCTTCCTTCTCTGGCTAAGAAGAATAACAAAAAGATAAAAATTGTTTTAGATTATTTAACTTTCTTTAGCTAAAAAAAGCAAAAGAAACGAAAAATACAGTAAAATTTTCTATTTACGATTCACAGACCAATTTTACTCAGTTTTACATCAACTACCTACTTGAAAATATCGTAGAAAATTAATTATTAATGAACAAAAACAAACATCAAATAATAGAATGAATCTGAAGACTAATCAAGCTTACAATACTGACAAAGTTTGCAAATATAATTTGCAGTTCTAACTTTTGTTTTTGAAATTACCTCGTTCTTTCATCACTTAACTGTAGCATATATTAATATTTTTGGAAAAAATTTTAATTGCATAAAGGGCACTTCTGTACTTTTTAATTTTTGAAATTGTCAAACATTGTTTTCTTGTTTTAGGAGAGTTTAAGACAAACAAAGGCTGCTGCCTTACCGTTTCAGGTGCTGTTCAAAGTAAACGTCACAGAAAACAAAGCCATTTATAAATGTAGAAGTTCAGGGCCACGAAAGCTGCACCATCGCATCTAAATCTTCTGTCGAGTATACGTGTTTAACGTTATCTAAACAAGGCACATTAGAATTGCTCCACAGATCTTGTTACAATTTCAAATTAAATGCCTCAGAATGTCCTTAAATAAAAATAAAGTGCATTTTAAGAACTAAATCCCCAAACACACTTCCAAGTTAAAAAATCAATTTGATTCCCTTGTATATTTCTGTTTCATTAAATTCTTCAAAAATAATAAACAAACATTCAGCTTTTGGCTGTTTTATTTGTAGATCTGACGAGGTCGGCTGGGTACGCGTTCGAAATTGCAGTGCCGAAGAAAAATCCTTGGAGTAACATAAACGGAGTGCGTTCCAGTAAGTGAGATTCTTGAAAATATACAAATGGTATTGAGTTGTCTGTCACTATTTTTGTTAGAGAAACATAATTCGAATTCAGCACCTTCATATTGATCAACATGATTTTTACTGTAACATCTGAATTTTACATCGTACTTAAATAAGACTGCTTAATTTGTGAACTGAAAATTGCTTGCTGTTTTCAGATGAACAACTATATCTCTTTTTTTCAGAACTCTGAAACTGGCAAAAATTTAATTTCGAACGTTGGGAACGATGGGAAATTAACATACTGGATGTTTTTCTTCAAGTGAGATTTTCAGGAAAGAAACTTTGCTTTTCTGTCAAGATGTTTTGTTTTATTTACTGAAAAGGTTGTAAAGATCAGCAGGAGATGCAGCTTTAAAAGTGTAAAATATTTAAACTGATGAAAAATCGGAGAAAATTTACGAAATTAGATTTTCAGGAAGGAAACGACTTTTTCAAATTTTTCATTTGTAAATTTAAAATTGAGTTTGAAGATATTAACCATCCAAATTTGGAATCATTATGGACGCTTAGCTTATAATCCAACATTTTTCAGGTTGCAAAACTTTGGATTGGTCAGAAATAAATAATTTAGAGATAGGCCAAGGGTTTTCAGGCCAAAATATTAACTGCAAAATTGTAAAACTCAGGCAAATACTTTCAAATGATATATTGAAAAACCGCTCAAACAATTTCTGGAAATTTAAAAGCTGTTTAGGAGTTTCTTCAGCACAATTTTCACGTTGAATATTCTTAGATTCCGTGAAAGAATCCCAGAAATTACGCCGGTTTTTCAGCTACTTCTTATTTGTCAAAATTATTCCTGTTTTTATTTAAAAACGAGTTTAAATGATTTTCTAAAATTTCAAAACTCTTCTTCAGGTCTTTTGTTAGACATTATCTGAAATTTTTAACAAAATGTTTTAGACTCTACAAAACTAGGAACTTCCAGGCGATTCTCTTGAAGAAAACCCATTACCGTCTTAGTTAAAAAATAGTAGTATTTTTGTTTAGCAAAGTACTAAAGTGATTTTTCAAGCTTCAAAATTGTTTATGACTTTCCTTGAATATAGGTTTAGTTTTTCAGACCCGACTTTTCTAGGTCCCTTCAAAAGGATGAAAATGCAGGCGTTTTTTTCAGAGTAAAACGCTCAATTGCTTGGTTAAAACAAACCATTATTATTTTAACTTAAAAAATAGGTTTTTGTAATTTTCAGGTTAAATGTATTTACACTTCCTGCGAAACTAAGGAATTCCAATCGATTTTTCTGGAATAAAACTATTCATATTTTGGCAAAAGCAAATTATTACTATTTGAATTTAAAAATTTTGGGTTTTTCAGTTAATTTTTCAGGAGTAAAATGATTTAATCCTTAATTAACGAAAATTATCGATGTTTTCATTGTAAAACTAGTTTAAACAATTATCAGAAAGTTCAAGAATTTTCAGGAGTTTCCTCAAACATAGGCCCCGGGTTTTTAGGGCTGAAGGTTACCTGAAAATTTAAGAAATTTTAGATGATTCTTTAGGAACCAAACCTTCTTAGATAATAAAAAGTATTTGCATTTTTACTTATCAACGCGTTTAAACGATTACTTGCGAGTTTCCTCAAACATAGGCAAAGTTTTCCAGATGAAATTTTCCGAAGTTACTTGAAAAATAAGGAAAATCAGGCGATTATTCAGGAGTATAACGATTGATTCCTTGGTAAAGACACATTATTAATATTCCAATCTAAAAATCGAGTCTAAAGAAATTTTTTAAACTTCCAGCGTTTCCTCAAACATAGGTTGAGCTTTTTCAGGCTAAAAGTTCTTAGGCTTCCTGAAAAAAATAGCAAATTATGGTCGAGTTTTCAGGAGTAAAACGATTTAATCGTTAGCCGATGAAAACTATTGACATTTTTGCTAAAAAACGTGTTTAAACAATTATTGGAAAGTTCAAAGCTTTTCAGAAGTTTCCTCAAGCGTAGGTTAAGTTTTTCCATGCTTCTTGAAACAATAGGAAATTACAGCCGATTTTTCAGTTAGTTGACGAAAAGCATTGTTTTCATTAAGAAACGAATTTAGCCAGTTATTAATTTCGTTGGAAGGAGCTTTTTCAGGCTAAGATTTTTAGGTTACCCGAAAAAATACAAAAATTCAGGCGGTTTCTTTCTCTTTCCAGGCGCCAGTCAATTAGAGTAAATAATTATTTCTGTTACTTGTTGGGGAAGGAACAGTTTAACTTGAGCACGTCATACTATTATACTAGCTTTCAGGTTTAAGGTTAGTTTGTGTTTCAAATTTTACATGTCAAAGTTACACAAACAATGTAACAGAAATCATGGTTTGCTCTAATTCTAAATTTATTTGATCACGCAGTATTAGGAAAGCATTTTGTTTTTATAGCCTACTATTACGTAGAATTGAGAAGCTTTCGAGGGAAGTTGGATAAACCTTTTGAAGACGGAAATACCTTTCGTGGAGGTAAAAATCAATATCCCTTATTAATCTAAATAATAATCTAAAAATCGAACCATCAATAATGAGAATTTGGTTTCCAATCAATACTTGCAGTAAATCATTTCGCTAAACCAAGTGAACGATTGAACGGAGAGGACAGATGGCAAGAACGCAAAATTAGCGAGTAGATGAGGAGATCGGATCAATCGGGCGACTTGTCTCCGCGTCTACAGACCTCCTCTTTCCACCCAAAGGGCCCCCCCTAAACGCGACATCGATTCAGGGTCCCGTAGGACGCGCGTCTACATTACTAGAATGTCTTGGCGAAATGAGAAAATAGTCTTATTACCAAAACTGCCTGCATTCGCATTTGGTCCGATTCTGATTATTTGCGTAAAAAAATAAAATGTGAATTCTTGTCGCTACATGAATCTCCCTCCAACTAAATTAATCCACTGATTTAGGAATTTCACTTTGCGGATGCCTTCTCGTTTTCATTTCCTCATAAATATTTTCCGAAAACACTATAAGCACATACTCGGTGGAGTTGTTCATCGTGTAAAGCGAATTCTTGTTAAATTGTTTACGTACTTATTAACTCGACATATGAAGGTTTATTATTAACTTGCATGTTTCAGAAAGACTACATCAAGTGGTTAATTTTTAAAGCATTTCAACTGTAACATTTACGTAACAAGGATTTGGGGAGATGTTTGAAAATTAATATTTAAGCAATTGCACTGAAAGGTTGTCTAGTTTTCTTTAGGAGGTATTGGTGTAAAGATATTAATTTCTTTTGCTTTAATCTCTTCAGCACCATTTATTTCCGACTCTGGTTAAAAACATATCAAACGCTTTACTAACAGGGGGTAATTTTTAATCTTCGTCAAACATACTGTCTTCTTCATCCATGGTAACACTTTCATATTCAACAACATATTCCTCATTAGACAAAGCCTGTTGATCACGGTTCCAATTAAGAATTTCAGCGTCACTATAATCAGTATAATCTACCAGAAAGAAAAACTAGGTTCACATATTCAACGCATTCTCTGCAGTTTCATTTTGGGTTTAGTTAGAACGACTGACGTTTGCAAATGTTCGTTTTTTTCCTATTAAATCCAGACAACTTATCGATCTAATGGCACAGTAATTATCGACTGTTTTTAGTATAAGGGAATTCATGGCGCCATTAAAAAAATGAAAAACGATGGAACAATTTTAATATTGAAAATAATATACGGGGGTCGTATAATATGATGTGGAGTGACAACGACACTCGTTAGTCATTGAACGATAAAATAACAAGTCGTAATTAGCTTGTCATTCTGCGGCAGTGAATGTTTTGAAACCGTGTCACTGATTGACAACTTGAAGCTCCCTCTCTTGCGCCGTTCGATGCCGAGTACAACACCCACCAAGTCAGCTTTTGCATTCTTGCATAGATGTACATAAATTACTGATTTTAATGGGAAAGGTGAGCTAATTTGTGTCTTTAGAAAAACGGTGACTATTTTGAACAGATTCTTTAGTTTTCTAGAATATTAAAAAAATCCAAGGAATTACCACATGTTAACGGCAAATCTAACCAAAAATTATAGACTCATATTCAGGGCTGACCTTCTCTATAAAGGGGCCAGGGTGCAAGAAACCTTTAGGGCCCTAAACATTTTCTTCAAAGGTAAAAATAACAGTAGGTATTCAAAAACAAAGAACGTATATTGATTGCGTCATATGTATTTATTTAAACATGTGATTTTTTGGCCATTTCATTAATTATATTAGAAAAATTACAATTATTAGCAGTTATAGCAAGTGCGTTTAAGCGTTCTTTACACATAGTTGACCGAAGTTAATTCTTTTTTTCTAGTAACTTTGTAGTAGCAATAAATAAAAGACTTTTTGTAAAAAAATATAACTTTATTTGAAAAAAGAATATGAACTGTCCCTTAAAACAGACGTTGTACACCAGATAACATAATTTATTATTGTGCCTGCGTGTGGAAGGAAATGAAACAATATTTCGAATGTAATCCTATATTGCATTTAGCGCAGACGAATTATGATTTTTTGCCACAGTATCCACAACGTCTATCAGTGCCATGCTACTCTATAAAATGATTATGCGTTTCATACCTTGCCTCAAGGTTGACTGGTGGGTGAATCTTAGCCTTCTTCGATTTGACACCATACTGTCTCAAGAACGAGAAACTCAAATATCTTCTAAATGACAAAAGGTTTTTACAGTTAGGATCTTTTGGATAGATCTTTCGCATAAACCACCAGGCGATGACTACAGCTGCATCAAACAAATAAGAACCATTTACGTTGACGCATTCGTGCTCGAATAGCAGGCTAACAGCATGTCTAGTTTATCTACGCCTCCCATTCCTTGGTTATATTCTTGATAAACCAGTGGCTGTCGTACGGACACTTTAGCTTTAGCCTCTCGCGAATATCGAATAGCTGATTTTATTTCTGTATCTCCAAAATTCTCTCCAAAATTTAAAATACTATAACGTCTTCACAATGCCTGTAGTCAAACTCCCCACGCTTTGCCTCTTTTTAGTTTCTTTCCCCACCTTTCATAGGACAATTTGCCAATCTATTCTCACGACTGGTACCGGTTGCGCAATATCCTTCTTCCGCTAACTTTTTCAGAAGAAAAATAGATGTAAAGTAATTGTCAAAAAATATAATAGGAGAGCTCCAAATGTGACTAATAATTCATTCTCAGTCAGGTTCAAACAAACATTTTTCTGCATAGCTTACAGATTTGTCTGTTCTAATATTATAGAAACTTTATCGAAGAACAAGTTAAAAAAGCCCATCGGCCGCGGCATTAGGAAATTTTTCTCTACGGGAGTCGTTTTAGAATCGCAGATCTTATTTATGTCGAAGTTGGTGCTATCAGATTTTTGCCAAATATATTCTCTCTTTGGTGGCAACACTCTCAACGTTTTTTAGGTTGAGGTTGAGAGGAACATCCATTATCAGTAGATTTTTCAAAACTGGACAGAGGCAATTCATCTTCCGAACTGAAATCCCCTTCACTAACAGGAGTAGCAACGGATTGTGTTGGTTGAAACACACACTGGGTACGCATAATTGACTATCATCGGACCAGTCACTATCCTGATCAGTCTCTTCACCATCCACTGGAGGTGCCTTATAAATATCCCCTTCAAATAAATCTTCCTCTTCTATAATCTGCAGAAGTTGATGTAAAGATAACCTGAAATAATTTTAGTCACTGAGTGTGATGTTCGTTTAAAGGAACAGGCAACTTTGAATACAATTCTAAGTTACCGACTTATACTATCCAGCACAGGCAACGATAAATGTACAAAACGCTCTAGATGCGATGCAACCCTGGTTACGAACATGGCGTATTAAAGTTAACGAGAATAAATCTGCAGCTATCACTTTTACTATGAGACAAGTTAATCCTACTCCAGTGAGCTTAAATGGTATTCCTTCCTATATCAGAAAAAGATGATGTTAAATATCTTGGAATATACCTTGATAAAAAACTAACCTGGAAAAAGCACATCACCACTAAAAGAAAGGAACTTGACATACGATTTAAAAAAATTACTTGGCTATTAGGTCGTAAATCACAGTTATCGTTAAGTAACAAGGTGCTACTATATAAAGCAATATTAGTTCCCGTCTGGACTTATGGAGTGCAGTTCTTGGCTGCGCAAAATCGTCAAATATCGAAGTGCTACAACGCTTCCAAAGCAAAACTCTTCGGACAATTGCTAATGCTGAGTGGTACATCAACAATCGTACACTGCACAACGATCTCAAGATGCCCTGGGTTAAGGACGTGATCAAAGCCCACGCCAACAGATACATAGACAGAATAAGTGTCCACCCCAGTGAGTTAGTGACTAATCTACTCAACACCGAAGTCCTCACGAGACGGTTAAATAGAACAAAGACTTTCGAATTAATTAGTTAGCTAATAATCATGTTTTAATCAACAGCAATATTAACTATCAGGAGCCCACCACTTAGTGGTGACTCCTCACAAAAAATGCAACTGAGAAAAAAATTTTATAAGAATTTTTTATTCCTTTTATCGTTACAAACCCACCCCTAAAGTTTGGCAGAAGCATTACCTAACAACCTGTATATTGCAATATGTCATGCGCGTAAGCTACATTTTTTCGTTTAAGATCAGTTCTCTTAACAAAATAGTTTCCTGAATTATGTCTTCGTTTATATCCTTGTTATAAAATTTTGCAAAATTCCTTGAGTGATTTTCTAATTCATTTTTTTTTTCTAAAAACTAGAAACAATATTAGGTATATTTTTGAATCTCTCTTCTTCCGCCTGTTCTCATGTTTTTCTTCTTATTTTAGTCTGTATTTTCTGCTTCTTCCGCTCCTTCTATTCCTTCTGATTCTTGTCTTTCCTGTCCTAGTTATTTGTGTTATTTGTGGTTTTCTTCTTATTTTAATCTGTGTTTTCTGCTTCTTCTGCTACTTCTACTCCTTCTGATTCTTATTTTGCCTGGCTTTCTTTTCTTTGTTATTTCTCTTCTTATTTCTTTCTCTTCTTATTTGTTTTCTTTTTACCCTTCATTTTGTTTCTTGTGCCTCTTCAGCTCTTTCTCATTCCCTTCTTCCTTGGCCCTCGTTTGCTCCTTCGTCTCTCTTCTTCCTTTCCTTGTTATTTTTGCGCCAAGCCTGTTTCTCACCCTGCATTGTTTTTAATTTTTCTGAGAGAACACAATTGACCAGATTATCCTTTTAGAGTTCTATCTAATGGCTTGGCGAGAGCTTTTTTATTCTAAACCAAACCATAAACCTATTAGAGTCCAAGCCTCGCAATTTAGAATCTGATTGCTGCTTTAGTAGTCGATATTTAAGCCTCATTCGGAAAACTCTGAAGATTAAATTAGGACTTAATTGATAGGCGGTGCTAACAAACCTTTCAGTGTCCATTATGCAGATATACTGGCTTCAAAATCTGCTTCATGCAGACCTTTATTTGACTCTGCTCTAATAAGAATTTTTGATATTTTAGGCAAATGAACCCTACAAAACACCAGAAGATCTTTTCGTTTGTTTGTTTTTAGGGTTGTAGTTTGTCATTAGTAGAGAAGCTACATGTACCAACTGTTTTGGGATAAAAACGTATGTATAAATAAACACATACCTATCTACTTACATATTATAATAATGTTTTTTACATGTAAAATACATACAATGTGATTTTTTAAAACCTCTACTGCAGCAGGCCGTATTCTGTCTTAATAACCTTAGAACTGTCTGTATTAAGTCAGAATACGGCCTGCTGCAATTGAGTTTTTAAAAAATCACATTGTATTTCAACAAATATCCCTCCAAATTAGATTTTGACGATGACTCATGAATGCTAACGATAAGGTGGATGGGCTCGGTAAAGGTCGGAGAATTACAAATTCTTAAGCTGATTATAATGTGCTATTGACTATTTACCCGATGTAGGAGATTAGGTATTTCTAAGTTTAGCTAACGGTCATTAAGGATTTAAAATATTTTGGAAAAGATGTGATGATTTAGATATACCTATATCTTGTAATCCATTTCAATTATTTAATTATGCCCCTGTCACTTCATGTTTTGACCGACAGGCGACAAAATTGAATGCCGAAAAACAAGTATATGATTGTTCGTTGTTATAATAATTAAAAATAACATTGCTTAATACGTTCGATTTGTTTGTATGACTATTATGCGTATATATGTAGCCTTGTTTTTGTCATTTTTTAAATACATATTTTCAAGTTTTTAATACATATATTGGCTATTTTGTAGTACCACATATTTACATACATATTTTGCCCATTTTTTATATTATTCAGTCTCTAATTATTAGGATATTTTCAGAAGGTCCGTTGGGTGGAGATTTTTGCTATTTTTCTACGTCTTGGTGTCAAAATACCTATGAAAAAGTTCTTGGTTTGTTTCTTTAATACTTTATTGGGCGAGATCTTTGTTTTTGATTTTATTATTCCTTTGCCCTTGGAAAATTGCACAATAACGGTATCTATCGGTCTCTTTGGGGGGGGGGGGGTCCTAAAAGAGCGGGGCCCGAGTGCATTGCACCCGTTGTACCACCCCTATAGCCGGCCCTGCTCATATTGTGATTGTAAATTCTGAAGCATGCAGACGGTATACTAGAAATCGAAATTTCTTTAAATATTTTGGTTCCAATTGTATTAATTAACTAAACGTAACCGAACAAAAGAGCATCGGTTGTTTAGAAGGTGAAATTACAGAATTAAATAATACTGGTAACAACTGTTTAAGCAATTCCCACAACATAATTTCCTAACGGAATTTTCGAACTTAACTCCTCGTGTACAATAATATTTGGGAACACCTAGAAATTTCATATTGTACCTAAAACTGAATAATAAGTAGTTGCTATATCAACAGTGTCTGGGCAATATTCTACGGTTGAATGATTTTAGACAATCTATTTACATTAGGATTAGATACATTCGGGGTCTGAGCTAGTCTTACACCATATTTGATATACCCGCAGCGTCGAATGTTTGCTCGTAAAAAAGAACGAAAATTGTTTTAGTGAATTTGGAGTTTCATTTGGATGCTCCGCCATGCGAGCCGCAATTATTTACTTTCTTGTTTTGGGAACGTTGACGCATTACTATTAGAATGATCAAAGCGTGCCGAATATAGGGACATGCCCGAATTTTATACGATTATTTCCAACCCTTAATTCGATGGGTTTATTTCAAAGGATTCTCTGAATATTCAAACCGATGCTAGCTTGAAAAAATACCTACACCTTTATAAAACACATAATGAAGAGTGGTTCCTTACTGTTTTTGTTGTGTTAACTTAGACATTTTTAAAAGAAAATATGGATTTACTTATTTATTTTTTGGTTTTACTTTAGGTTTAAGTTAAAGCTTAATATAAGGCGCTTAAGCTACAGTTTTAGTACAGCTCTAATCGGCTTAAGTCATAGTTTAAGTCACCTTAACCCAAGTTTTAGATTAAACCTACACTTATACACCGGTCCTGACTTAATTTCCTTGGTAAGCTTTATTAATACAACTGTTTCGATAGAAAATATTTGAAAAACAATTTACTGGCGAATTTATATGGACTGGTATTTCAGTATAGGTTTAACCAGAAGCTTAGCTCAAGTAGAATTAGCTTAGGGTTTAAGCCAGGCGCCTTAATTTAAGCCACCTTAAGTTAAGCTATAGATTAATCTTGTACTGAAATACGGGTTAATAACTTACTTATCTTTGACTTAATTTGTAAGCTTTATTAATACAATTGTTTCGATAGAAAATATTTGGAAAATAGTTTACTGGCGAGTTTATTGGGACCCATATTTCGATACACGTGTAACCAGAAGCTTAGCTTAAGTAGGTTTAGGTTAGGGCTTAAGCCAGGCACCCTAATTTAAGCCACCTTAAGTTAAGTTTTAGATTAAACTTGCATTGAAGTACTGATCCTTAATAAATTATTTAATTTTCACATAATTTTCTTGGTAATCTTCGTAATACAATTGTTTCGCTGGAAAATTTAGGCTTAAACCAAGCTCCGTTACACATAAGCCCTAACTTAAGCCGCTTTAAGTTAAGCGTTAGCTTGAATCTGTACTGAAATACGGACCTTTAGGGGGTGCGAATTTCGGCCCTGAATTAATAAAACATATTAATAAATGTATTAAAGTGTAAAAGTATAAAATAACCAAAGGCCAATTATCAAAACCTTTTATTTACGTCTATAGTTTTGACCTTCTTCCCCATCGGTCTCTGAACCTTTCTATTTTCGTTAAACATTTTTATTGTTTTATGCTTTATCGATTTTCCCATTAAATAATTCGTTCACTCACTACCTTTCAAGGTTGCTTGTTAAAATTAAATGTAATCGTGGTTCAGACTAAAAATATCAAAGAAAACCAATCTTCGCCTTTTAAAAGCCTTAGTGAAATCAACTGCAATGATTTCGTGTGTGGATTGATAAAAAATTTACATTGTTAAACGTCAACCAGATCGTTTCACGCGGAACATTTATAGCTTCTCATCTTTTCATGATGATATTTTCTATTTTTCTGCGTCCTTAAATTGACAATTGCTTCTTAGACGTGTTTCCATGTCTCCCAAATAAATATTAAACGCCAAAGGCACAGTTGCGTCAATTCTGTTATTACCTGTTACTGAAAAAATTGCCATATTTTGTGTGGTGGGGTTTTGTCTCTTTTATTATTATTATTTTTATAATAATGGCGACAATACACTAATCTGGTTAACCCTGAACTAATATAATTCGCTCTTGAAGGCCTTAGAAAAAATTTCATATCAGCGATGATCTTAATCGAAACACGTTTTTTTTTATTATTCTTCTTCTTCTTGGAGTGGCATGCCCTTTGTAGAGTGTTGCCGATCCTCTCTCCATATGCCTATGGTATGCGTGTCAAGTAGCCTACAGGCATAGGGGACCTACAGCTTTACGCGGGCTCCGAACCACGGAAGTGCTTGCACTTCTACTCCAGAGAGCACTTACTAGGCTGAATACTACACCTCGGTGGTTTGCCATTGCCTTCCGAGGGAGGCGGCCAGGTGTTTTTATTAAAAATCATTAATATTATAAAGATAGTTTAAATCTTTTCCATTGAATTTAAGCCGACAAAGTAGTCTCATAGAAAATTTTATTCTGTATCGGTACAGCATTCCTATTATCAGAAAATTATCTCTGATTATGACCTTCGCCCTTTTGGTAATAAAAATATGAAACATTTGGAAAAGTTTTGTTTATAACACGTTGAAGTATCATTAACATAGATTAGGACAAACTTAGGAACTCAACTCAAAGTGTATTTTCTAACAGGCCGATATCTTTTTTGTAGTTTTATAAATAACATCTGACATTCAGGTCACCAACTGTGGTTTTTACGCGATAAGTGGACAACAGCATAACGTATATGATGCTTCGTATTAAACTTAGGTAATTCAGAATAAGCTCTTTTCTTTTAAGCAAGTTTTCAATGAAACACATAAAAGTATGTCTATAAATTGGTTTTTAGCTAGGATTTATTTGATATGTAAATTCCAGTGGCAGGCAGGCTTATGATTGTATTCTAAAATTACTAGATTTAATTAAAGTGATATTCCAAGCCTTATATTTTAAAATACAATAATTTATTTGGGAACTTCGCTATCATTTACTGAAATTGCAAATTATTTCACAAAATCATAAAAATAAGGTGAAGTTTGTGTATATAAACTATTGGCCGGGAATGAGAAGTAAATGAAAACGCTACTTTAGACAGAATCTTAATAAGAATACTCGGTAAAATATTAGCTTTGAGTTAT
The DNA here is from genome assembly GCA_963082815.1 of Melanotus villosus. Classification (NCBI taxonomy): domain Eukaryota; kingdom Metazoa; phylum Arthropoda; class Insecta; order Coleoptera; family Elateridae; genus Melanotus; species Melanotus villosus. The sequence continues at coordinate 15,096,670 of OY720423.1, forward strand.
CATAAATAGCATTTTTAAAATGACTTTACTAAACTAATGGTTCCTTATCTTAAAACATTAATATTGTAATAAACGCTAAAATAGTGATACTTTCCTAAATTTGCTTTTATTCCCCAAATAGATGTCATTTAGATTAAGAATTAAACGAAACTCTTACAAATTACAGATGTCATATAAAGATAGCGAATGTTTTAATTTTAATCAATAGATTCTTTTGTGAAGTGCGGATAAAACCTTAAATATTAAAATGTACAAACCACAAAGAGTTGAATGTTTGTGGGTTCTTTTCAGTGTTGGACTAAAGCTAGGCGGGGCTACATATCAATGTCAAATTTCCGCCACCCTGCAAATTTTTAACGTATAAAACTGTGAATTTTCAAAGAAATTCCTGAAATACTGGATTTCAAACTCCTTTAGTTTTAAATTAAAATTCTGTGAAATTTTTAAACAACAAAAATTATGTCGTTTTCTTACTAAAGAAATCCCTCGAATTTTCTTATATTTTCAGGTAGGTAAATTAACAATCTTCAGCCTGAAAAAGCTCAGCCTATGTTTGAGAAAAGTCATGAAGAGCTTTGAACTTTCCAATAATTGTTCTAATTTGTTTTTAATGAATTTTCAACTTAGAATTAAATCGCTTTACTCCTGAAAAATCGAATTTTGTGTTTTTTCAGGTAATCTTGGAACGTCTGGTTTGAAAAACTAAACCTATGTTCGAGAAAACTGTAGAGTTTTGAAACTTCCAAAAATCGTTTAAAAATACTTTACTTCTAAATAATTTCCTAGTTTTTCCGGTAATTTAAGAAAGGCCAGCTTGAAAAATTTCAGTCTCTATTTGGGGAAACTCTTTAAATTTCTAAACCTCCTTTAAATTCAATTTGTTTTTACATTCTTTCTCTTCTACCCTTATGCCCTTCTGGGTGTCGGATCTCCTTTCATCTCCCCACCCACTGTGTCTTATCTAATTGTCCTACTCTCTAACTCTCACCATGTGGGAGGGAGGTGCCGCGTTAACAGAGCAGTCGGGCAAACCATCCAAGTACTGACCCAAGACAAAGAAGCTTAACTCTTGTGATCGCACTTGACTGGGTTATCTCGCTACAGCAACTTGCGACCTTTGTTTCTAAATTAAAACATTAATAATATGTTTTAATCAAGAAATTAACCGCTACAGTTCTAAAAAATAGCCCGAATTTGCATATTGTTTCAGGTAGCCTCGGAATATTCAGTCTCAAAAACTCAATCTATGGTCGAGGAAACTCGTGGAGTTTTGAAACTTCCAAAAATCGTCTAAACGTTTAAAAATATTTTGCTTCTCCCCCGAATCTTCCTACTTTTTCTGGTAATCTAAGAACAACCAGCTTGAGAAATCTCAGCCTCTATTTGAGAAAGCTCTTTAAATTTCCAAAACTTCGTTAAATTCTATTTTTAAATTAAAACTTTAATAATATGTTTCAACCAAGAATTTAGCCGCTGTACTTCTGAAAAATCTCCTCAATTTGCTTATTTTCTCAGATAGACTCGGAATACTTGGTCGGAAAAACTGAACCTATGTTTGAAAACTCGTAAAGAGTTTTGAAATTTTCCAAAAATTATTTAAACGCGTTATTGAGTAAAAATATTAATGTTTGTTATTAATATTTTTTCTATTAACCTAAAAACATTTGGGCTGAATATTTCCTATTAGGTTTAAGTAAAGCTTTCAAGAGATGAAATTTCAGAAAAATATTAAACTTCGTTTTAAATAAAAATATCAATAATTTTTCTAACTAAAAAGTTAATTTGCTTTACTTCTGAAGAATCGATCGAAATTCTCTGGTTTTGGTTGCCAGGCAATCTATAAGAATACTCGTACAACCTGAGAAAGCTTAGATTTTGTTGAAAAAGCTACCGAGGTTGACATTTTTTGAAACCCGATTTTTGAAAAATGTGTCAATAATTTTTTTAGCTAGGAAATTAATTGTTACCGCTGAAAATATTTCCCTGAATTGTCTGATTTTTCGGGTAATATTTTAAACTGGAAAGCCTTTACTTTTTTCTTAATTAATATTTTTTGTTTTCAACTAATGGGATTTTAACCTAAACTTCCTGAAAGATTCCGAAGTTAGTGAGTTAATATCTTCAAACTCACACTTAAATTGACAAAGAATACATTGAAAGGGTCAAGTTTTCTTCCTGAAAACTTCATTTTGGAAATTTTCTCCGGTTAATATTTTAATGTTTTTCAGGTAGTTAAATATTAGATAGAGAGAAGCTTAAAATTTCAGGAAAACTGAAGGCTTAAAGTTCACTCTCAATCATCAACCCTGTTTCAATATGCTGAAACCGTGTCCGAGCAATTAAAAAAATTGAGTTAATAGCCAAAGTTTGGCTTTCTACTGGCAACTTTCAGTTTTTCAGAAACTGCATCAAAGCCTCGTTCGCTGAAATTTTAACATCACAAGATATGTACAATTTCAGCTTGTTGTTAGCGTGCTGAAATCACCTAAAAGCACAGCATTTAAATATAAAATTGCCTTCAAAGCGAATGATATAAATCATGAAATTTAGTTTTAGCAGATGCAATAAGTACTCTTCACGAAGGCAACTTGGATGCCCAGCTATTTGCGATATTTTTTGTCTGATTAGGTAAACTGGTTTTTTTCATATATGATCAGTTTACTAAACAATGTAAAATAAAAAAAATATGAACTAAATTTTGTATTAGGAGAGATTCATCGTGGTGGTGATTTTGAGATTGGAATACAGGAATGTCTCCACATTTTAGGTTTTTAATGATTACCCGATGCCCCAGTCCGGCACTGATCATTCTGTAAATTTGTTTTGTTGATTTGATGCGTTGTTATGCTTTACTGACTGCTTTAACCACAGAGGTGTAAACCTTTAGGTATACAGTGAATTCTGAAATTTTGAACAATTAGCAAATTAACTTGTTAAATGATTGTGCACGTCGTTGTTATTCACGTTTAAATGTAAAATTAGTCGTATTTCTGGAATTTTCCGAAGTCAGTGGACAGACGTATAAAAACCAAAAGAAGATAACAGTTTTATTATTCAGTCTCGCGTGTTCTGCTTTCTATTTTCGGATTTTAGCTGGGGATTCAGTAAATTAGTTGACTGGGAGCAAAATCAAACTATTAAACATGTCAGCAGCTAAGGCCTTTAAAACTTAAATATCTTACATGAATTTGCATTCCATGCAAATTTCCGCAATAAACTCTTGAAGTTGTAGAGTCGTGAATCCGCTCCAAATACCAACGAATACGAGGAAATGAAACAGTCAAATTTATTATATTAAATTCATGCATGCGTGTAGTTTCAGTTCATTCCGATGCAAGTGTTTTATAAAATTGAAATATGGTTTACAAATGATCAAGATAGATTCTGACGTTCCCTGTTAGTATTGATATGTGTTCCACCATCCAACATCCACGTACGGTTTCAACCAATATGCACAATTCCTACATTTCACTTTCCGTTTTCCGCCAACATCTCGAGTCCAACTTTATTTCGCACTTCCCCAGGGGCCTGTAACATGAAATAGAATCCCTTCAATGCCACCCACCATAACAGATACAATCAAATCTCGCAGCCCAGTCACATGTCAATAACATACACGTCAAACAGGGTCAACCGTATCAATATAAAATATCGCACCGAACTCTCGGAATACATAGAACTGACAAAAATCGGATCAGTGTTTGTACACAGAAGGAACATTCAGACGCAAACACCATCCTCTACCAAAACTTAACTTTGCTATCGAATCGAATAAAAATGTGGGTGCCTTATGCCGCTTTTCAAATTCAATTTTAGAAAGCCAGCTTTTCGGGATTCACTTACACAATTTTGCTGTTTCTGCTTTAATGATTTGAAAGGAAATCTTTTACGTAGATACTTCGTCTAGCTTCACCGTTATAATGATTATTAGCTACTGTAAACCAAGTTATAATATCGTCGAGTTTTATGTTATAGTTCTAAAGTTAGAGGTCTTTCTTAGCAGTTTCGTTTTAGTGTTTTTCAAGACTAGGTATAACGATATAATCTTCTAAAAACCATAGTGGGCACTTTATTCTGTGCAAAGTTTGTTTCGTCATTGCCAGGGCCGTACTTAGGAGTTTAGCTGCCCCTATAATTGAACCATGAGAATTTCTGTTCTATGACAAATGAAATGAAGGGTATATGTGCAAACACACCTATTAAATCATAAAGGATTGGTAGTCATAAAAAAACAAATTTTATTAGAAATAATGACTTGGTGTTACACAATTCACACACTTATACAAATTGAAAATCAGGTAGAAATGTTTTTTGTTTGGTAGCGGCTGGCGTGATAGAACTTCAAAAATTAAAGTTAAACTTGTGCCTGGAACAGATTTGGCCTCTCAACGAGAAACGGATGGGAGAAAACCAAGCACAGATCATAAACCATATAATTGCATGTTACTTTTCAGTTGTACTTAATGATATTTTAAAGATAAATATTTTGTGACGAATTAATCCATACGAAATCAAACCTAACGGGTTTCCTGCTACACTTAAATGTTCTAAACACTTCGATCAAATATAAACATATTTATCAGAGTTGTATACGAAGCTAAACGTTTGTGTACACACACAGGAAAACTAAGGAAAATGTTTTCTAGCAGTCGCATACCGTAAACAAACAGCTTGGAAGTTTGTTTCAGGAAGGAATTACGTTAATCCAACATGACGGTAAAATTTTGATACATCAATAGCGCCCGGACTTGATATCGTAGAGAAGCAGATAGATGTGGTTTCTCACATTTTGGTAAACAGCTTTGAAATTTAAGCGAGAGAAAATGTTGTCATAAAGTAAATTACATTTTGGTTTTTAGAAAGCAGTACATTGCAGCTGATATAAACAAAAGGGCGAATTACAAGTAAAACCATTTACCATAAATTACCATAAAATATAATGTTATTATTCTTACCGAAGAAGTATTTATTTATTTGTTTTATTTATACTTCAAACAATCATTTAAAAAAATTCATCATTTATTATATGAATTATTTGGCTATAACAATATAAACATTTAAAAAAAAGGGTTAAATTTAGCATTATTACCTTGTTGCTTTTAATAGTAGAAGGATCCATAAACGAACGTAAGAATACGAGGAATAGGAATATAAAACACAATATCACAATATCTTTGGTTTTACTACTGTTATCAATGTTATTATTATCATTTTCTTCTTATTCTTGATCCTTTTTTCTTTTATCAACACTGTTATTGTCGTGGCTGTCTGTCTTTCTTCTTTCTTGTTTTTTGTTTTTTGCCTTTAACGATCATTGTCATCATCGTAGCTGTCTGTCTCATCCCCCTTCTTCTTTTTATTCTTGTCTTTTGTCTATCTCTCTGTCCTTATTATCTTTGTAGCTATCATCGCTAATGTCTGTCTGATCTTCTTTTTCCTTCTTCTTTTCTTGTTTCTTGTCTCTTCTTTTAATGATCATTGTTATCGTCGTAGCTGTCTGTCTATTCTTCTTTCTCCTTTTTATCATTTTTTGTATTTTCCTTTAAGGATTATTGTCGCCGTCGCGGCTATCATCACCAATGTTTATCTGATCTCCCTTCTTCCTCTTCTTATTCTTGTTTCTTGTGTTTCCTTCTAATGATTATCGTCATCGCCGTAGCTGTCTGTCTATTCTCCCTTCATCTTCTTATTCTTGTTTCTTGTGCTTCCTTCCAACAAGCATCGTCATCGTCGTAGCTGTCTGTCTGTTCTCCCTTTTTCTTTTTATTATCTTGTGTTTTCCTTTAAAAATCATTGTTATTGTCATAGCTACCATCAGCAGTGTTTCTATAATCTCTGTTCTTCTTCCTTTTACTTTTGCTTCTTGTCTTTCCGTTTCACGATCATCGCCATCGTTCTTCGTTCTTCCTTTTACTCTTTTTTATCAAATTTTCCTTTAACGATCAGATCAATGTCACTGTCATAGCTATATCATCACCGATATTTGTCTGTTCTCCCTTCTTCTTCTTATTCTTGTTTCTTGTCTTTCCTTTTAATGATCATCGTCATCGTCGTAGCTGTCTGTTTGCTCTCCCTTATTCTCTTTATTCTTTTTTGTTTTTCTTTCAATGATCACTATCATTGTCATAGCTATCGCCATCGCTGTCTGTCTGATCTTCTCTTCTCTCGCAAGTTTTAACCTATTTCGCTTTCCTATTTTCATCGTTAACTTTTTACGCATGTTTTTCCTTTCTTTTTCTTATTATTTTTAACGCGTTTCCCTTAGTTTAGAATTGGTAGTCGAACCTACAGATTTTTTTAGTACTACTTTCTAATGTTCCTTATTATAATCTATGATTAAGTTTTACTATAAACAAGGAATCCTAATATTGTTTTTTCTCTGGCAATATTTTAAATTATAGTAAGATATTTATTCCAGTGTTATATTATTCTTATTTATGTTCGTGTATATTTTATAAAAGCACTGATTTAATATTCTACCCTGCCTAAAGAATAAAATTTATGTTTTTATATAAAAAAATCTTGGAAAATAATATGGAAACGCAGTTCTAATAAAAGTCCTGTTGGACCGCTATAAAGCCGTTAAATGAAAGGGAACGTCGTAAAGTTAGAGAAATAAATTTAACACAATAGTATTTCCAAGGTTCTGAACTTTTACTACAAATCTGTGATTGTTTTTTCTAAATACATGAAGTATTTGTTGACGTATCAAAAATACTGGAGACCTGTTTCGATTTTATAATTTTTGTATTTACTAAATAACTAAAATTTAGAAAAGCCTAAATTCTTAAATCTCGAAAATCGAAGGCTTAAAACACTATTCATTGCGTTTTTAGCGTTCTTTATTCAATTAATTTAATTTTGAACTCACGAAATGCTGGAAATGATTTTATTTGCAACCTGTGTAATACAATTACTAGTTTTTAGTAATGTAGTTTCGTTTAACAGAACCTTCAAATTTCGAATTTCCCTTAATCCTTATTTGGGTAACTTTTGGAAAACCTAAGTTTTGAAAGAATTTCTCTTCCGCCCCTTAATTGCTCTATGACTTAACTAAATTCTAAAGTCATTCGCCATAAACTTAGCATTTATGTTTACATTGAAAAATTTAATTTTCGACGTTGGAATGTTGGAATTCATTTTCTTACACATTAATACACTGAAAATTGCTGCCTTTGTTGTTCTATAAAGAAAAACTAAATATTATAAAAGCTTATTCGTTTATAAAGTGTGATTTAAAAAAATAACCTCATAGTTGGACATGTAGCAGAGAGACAGACAATTAAGCATATCAAACTCTAATTTTAATGCGATTCATAAGTCCCTTAATTTGGTAGTTCTAATGAACTAATCTGTATAGTTTTTGTAAAGACGTATTTCACTAATTCAATTGCCAACCTTGAGGTGGGTTGTTTTGGATCACACGGTATTACTAATTGCTTCTATAAATAAATTTTATAGATTTATTTTTAATTCCAAAAATAGACCACTTTTAAGTTTATTTAAATTGTCATTTAATCCCATCAAGGATTGATTTTTAGAAATCACCATTTTTATTGGTGCCATTAAACACATCGACAAAATTTTAGATAAAATTGGAGTTCACAACTGTGCTATAACTCATGCTGTGATTCAAAGCATTACAAATTATACATCATTTTGTGTGGCATTCAATTTTGAATAGATTTATATCCAACACTTTTTCCTGAATTGGTTACTTTTAAAGTTCTTTCTGCTTACTTTAAGCTCAACTCGTATTTCATTAAAAATGTAAAAAAGGGTTAATTATTATTAACTTGGAGTTGTGATTATGTTCCATTTATGTTGAGTATTTTATCTTAGTAAAGCACGTGAACGAAGTACACGCAATTGCAATTCTTTTGGGTAATACATAAAGTTAAGGCAATTACGGTGTAGTTCTGGTAGTAAAATCGGTAGTATATTCGTAACCCATTTATTATAATTTGTGGGATATGAGTTTGGTTTGGTTTATGCAAATTTAAGGTTATAAAATTCCGTAATATACGCCGGATTTATTGAAAAGAGAAATTTTAGTTTGTGCTTTTCATCGACGTTTAATATTTGGGGAAAGCTCACGTTTTACATAACAAAGAACCTGAGGTTTAAGGTTTTGGTGCATGTATAAAGTCGTAAAATCGTTTATTCAGACACGCAAAGTTTTGTAGAAGTTTTCTATGAAAAAAGTCTGGCAATAACACAAATCTCATTTAAACCTCCCTGTTTATGAAAGCTATGTTTGGATTCTGAAAACAAGAAGTGTCATGCATTATCGAACTGCTGATTGGATTGACCAGTCAAGCATTCACAGGTATGCGTCGGCTTTGATGATTACGTTCCGTTTTTCATTCTGTATTGATTTAAACCCGAGGAAATTTTTTATTTATCTAAACTTAGCTCTTACCCAATAATGACAGTTTAACGTACAACCTGAAACTTCTAAAGCTATGCCATTAGTTAAAATTAATTAATTTTAATCAGCTCTTTCTCATTAAATATTTAAGCTGTGAGGTAACAGTTGTTGTGCGTGTCGAAAGATGTATAAATATCCATTCATAACGATCTACGGTATTTTCTGCTTCGGGGATTTATGTCCCACCTTTTACCAAACGAAGCTTTTTAATTGTTTACCTTTTTTCAGTTTGTTAACGTTATCAAAGAGAATACGCGACTACTAAATTGTTTAACTTCTGAATTAGTGGTGCCTATAACAAATTCTTTCTTTGGTAATAAGTTTATACTCGTACATATCTGAAAATAGAGTATACACTGCGTACAGCTCGGCAGGTTCGTAATAGATTTTTTATATGTGTATCGAAGGTCAGCTTCACGTTTTTCTTTTTTTGCATAATATCAGTCTTAAAATCCTGAAAATTACCCAAAAAATGTTTTAGATATTTCTTATGTTTAGAATTGAATCAAATGGTATTGGTAATTAATGTAAATGTAATAAACAATACTTTAATCGTCATGGTTGGATTGTTATCTTACACTAGCAAGTCAATACTGATTCATTCTTATTGTTGAAGTTGAAGACTGTTAAATATTTTCTAGCATAAGAGTAGCTTGTATGCAAAATTATTTGTTTAAAGAAATGTGCATTTGTTTCTGTTAGGTCCCTGAGTAATGTACGTATTTAAGTAAAAAAAAAAACGAAGTGAACTCAGCCTTTCTTCAGTACTAAGGCCGAGTTTTTGTGTTAACAGCAACCGTTTACCTTCATTAAATAGTGTTTAAGGGAATTAACAAAAGTTTAATTAACACGTATATTGTTTCTTTCTTTACATTTAAGGACATCTGTTATACAATATTTCTCTCACTTAACTTCATTTCATAGTCAGTTGAGTCCTCTTTCGCCTTGGTCCTTTTGCGACTTCCATTTCTATAAGCTCTTTCTGAATTTCTATTTTCATTCATGCTGGATAAAATTCTTTCATCAAGTTTCGCTGTAATCTCTTCCTTCTGACATTTAAAAACGGGTTAATTCATTGATGGTTTTTTGATGCATTCTGTGCTTTCTTAAGAGTTTATTATTTTCACCTACTATGTAAGACCTTGGCGTGTTAGCTTTTCCAACTACTTTTCAGGTTTCCAGTACTTGCTTCTTTTTCTTCTTCTTCTTATTCTTCTTCTTCTTCTTCTTCTTCTTCTTCTTCTTCTTCTTCTTCTTCTTCTTCTTCTTCTTTTTCTTCTTCTTCTTTTTCTTCTTCTTCGGCATTTTCTCTTTTGTGAGTTTGCCATTTTTTTGTTTCTAACAACTATATTTTCCTCCAATTTGAACTCTTTTGCACTTCTGTTATAAAAATGCCCGTGTTTGATTTTCTTTGTTTCTACTTCTTCAGTTTTCTTTATTCTTATTTTTTGTGTTTTTCTTTGTTGATCATTGCCCTTGTTGTAACTATTATCTCCTTTTCTTCTTATTTTGGTTTTTTGTCTTTTCTATATTACCGTTGTCTGTCTATCTTCCTTTCTTCTTATTATTTTTATTCTTGATCTTTCATTTAATGATCATTGTCAACTTCATAGCCGTCACCATCGTTGTCTGTCTATTCTCCCTTCTACTACTTCTTCTTATTTTTATCTTGTATTTTGTTTCTCATTTAATGATCATTGTCATAGTTATGGCTGTCATCATCGCAGTCTGCCTGTTTTCCCTTCTCCTTTCTCTTCTTCTGCTTTTTGTTTTTTGTCTTTTCTGTCATTACCTTCGTGTCTTTCTATCATTATCGCTGTTCTGCTGTTTGTCTGTTTTCCCTTCTTCTTCTTATTTTTATCCTTGTTTTTTTCTTTCCCTTTAATTGCCATTGTAGCTATTATCACCCATGTTTGTCTGTTCTTATGCTATCCTGCGAGCTTTAGCCTGTGTTCCTATCCAATTGTCCATTATCTTTTTTCCTATCTTTTGTTTTCTTCTTATTATTTTTATGTGGTTTCTTGATTCAGAATTTGTAATTAAACCTATTTCTTCGTCCTAGCTATCACCATTGTTGTTTCTTTGATTTTGTCTCTTTCTACTTATTCTGGTTTTTTGCCTTTTCAATCCTGTTTGTTTTTCCTTGTTTCTCTTCTTATTATTTTTACTCCAGTTTTTGGCTTATCCCTTTAATGATCATTGCCGTTGCCGTAGCTATCTGTTTACTCACTTTTTGCTTTCTTTGTTATTATTATCTTTATGTGGCTTTCTTCTTAGTCCAGAATTGGTAGTCAAACGTGCAGGTTTTCTCAGTAGTATTTTTTAATGTTCCTTATAATGTATAATTACATTTACTCTAATTAAAGTATTTGTTATCTTCTATTGAGAATCAGTTGAGTTAAAGATACTCCAATTTCTGTTAGAGTTAAATTTCTGTATTCCAACTAACTGTAAATTGTTATTTTTATTTAGTATGTTTTTCTACTATTTCAACAGCTTTTACCGAAAAACCATTATTCTTTGAATATTGTAGACTATTTGAACTATCACTTATTTGCAAATTCCGATCTCTTTCGATGAATATGGCATATTGTTTACTAAAACTATTTCAGGTGTACCAAATAATGTTGAAAATACTTTTTAAACGCTTTTACTATTTCTAAGGATGTATTATTCCTTGATTTTAATACCAATAACTGCATAATCACTCCCTGAATAGATCAAATGCCGCTTCCAACTTTACGAAATGGGCCTTTTGGAACTTATTAAGAGAGTAAATGATAGTCTAAATTTTTCACAAATTTGGCATTTCAATGTGATGTTCTGTATTTCTTCATTTATGTTTATCCAATGCATGATAGCTCCTGCCAAATGTCCTTCATGCAACAGATTGAGCATGGCTCTTAAAACTTTGGAGATAAATCACATTCAACAACTAAATTGGCCTGCTTATTTCTTGTGTACTGGATGTATAATTGACAACGCCCATTCCGCTGGGATTTCCTTTCTCTATCATATTTCACCTAGTAAATTATTGATGGTCTCAATTAGACACTTTCCTTCGTATTTAACTGAATTCTGGATGCCGCCCGATTCCGGACTCTTCGCATTGATGACTTCTTGAACTTATTTTGCCGTAGGCTTTCTAACTTGGCCCTTTTCATTATAATATCTGTCTCATTCTATTCTTCCTTTTTGGGTATTTTTCTTCAATGTCTTACTATAGTGTCGTACGCAGATTTCTAATTTCTTGCTTATTTGCCGCTAACTTGTCGTCTTCACTCCTAGAACATACTGGAGCAGGCTAACAACCTTGTGTGTATTTTCTTTATTTTTCTTTGTAGTGATTTTGTGCTTCTATTGTTTGTTCTCTTAACATTCTTAATTTGGCTTTCCTTCTTTCTTCTATTGCATCATCGTTTTTTGTTTGCAGTTTTGATTTTAAAGTCTTCTTCGCAGACTCTTGGATTTTTTCCTTTACATGGCTCCATTCTGTTTCGTTCCTTGCAGGAGTTCCTTCACAAATTGTATCTATTTCTAACAGTTTCTCTTTTGGTGCATCCTTAATCCATTTGTAGGTTGTTGCTGCATTACCAAATGACTGTTGGAATTCGCCGATGCATTTTCGCTAGAAAATGATTAGGTCGGTATCTTTCCCTGTGTATGTTCTAGCATCTTCGATGCGGGTTGTCTCAGTCTTTTCAATAAGTAATTGATCTATTTGATGTAATATCTTGCCATCTGGGTATCTCCATGTTGCGTTATACGTATAGATCTTTACGTTGTAGGAATATTGTCTGACAATTGTTTTCTTTTCTGTTGTAAAATTAATCAGTCTTTGCCCATTTTCATTTGATATTTCATGCATTTCTTTTCTTACTATCGTCCTGTTTCTTTCTTCCTTGCCTATCTTCGCATTAATGACCCCATTAATATTTTTACATCAATAAGCTTGACAGTTTTTTATACGCTTCTTCTAATTATTCATAGAATTCTATTTTATGTTGTTCTTCTGCTTCCTCTTTCGGAGTTTCTATATCTTCCTTTAGCTTTATTAAACTTATTCTAGTGTTAATCATCTTTTAGTACTGCACTGCCGTTTTTAAATTCTCTTTTATTACGAATTCTATTCCAAACCAATTTTGGTCATCTCCACTATTAAAAAATAAGTAACCATCCAGTTTCATAACGTTTACTCCCTTAATGTTCGATTTTTGTATCGCTAACAAATACATCTGTACAGCTCTTAGTTTTTTGGTCATGGGTTCTTGGGCTGCTTTCAGTTGTAATTTGTTTCCATTATTAATTCAGTTTTTGGTAGCCTATCCTCACTATTAATATATTATTAATATTTATTTTTAAATCATCTTTACCCATATTGAACGCAAACTTGAAGTTATTATAGATTTCTACGCCTTCCTCGCCTATTACATTCAAAAGGATTACTACCTTTTCACCACCTGATTTTTTTGTTAACCCCGTTGCTTTCGGAAATTCTCAAAATTTTGCTTATATTACCTTCAAACCTTAGGGCTGCAGGACAACGAATGGGCAGGGCCTCCATTTCTTTCCCATTTTTAAATTTATTTACTCACTTAATTGCCAACTTACTACTTTAACGCTACATATATTTTATAAGTACACTATAGAATTATATAAATGATAGTATAATGAACAATATTTTAATAACAAACATTTTGCAACATGCCACAATGGTTCTTCATGGTTACATTATTCTCTTCATTTGCAGGTCATCCTGGGTCATTTTTATATTACTTCTTTCTTACACTACGTTTGCAGGACATCTGCTATACATCCGTTGTCAATTCTAATCTATAGAGGGTAGGCAAAGTATAAGAAATAGGAAAAACGGTTTAAATTGCACGAAGACGATTTAACGTCAAATTAATTATTCATCAAAGTGAACCACATCGAATAAAAATTCAAATTCATATGATAAATAATATGTTAGTAAACAAAGAATGGTGCTCTTTTGTCAATTTTTATCGTTCATTAAATTAACAAAACCCACCCTCAGAGTACTTAAAATACATACAATAAAGTTAGACCAAGGGTTGATTTTGCTTTTGTTTATGAATTTATTACATTTCGAATATGAAGGAAGCCATTTATTCTATTTTATTTTCCGAAAGGACCTCCATAAAACTAACTAATAATACGTTCAACTTCTCCCTGAAGCTGAAAGTTCAAAGTTAGAGAAATAAAAATCTGAATCTTGATCATTTGTCATTCTATTCCTATATTTAACTAACGAAACTTGTCATCGTAAATAAAGCGAGCTTTTCTAAGGATTAGTATCAATTTTTGCGTTGGTGGTTTTACAATATAGCGAGGAAAATCTTTTCCTTTTAAAATAGTGGGATATATTTCACTGATCCAGGAATTTAAATTAATTTCCTTTCCAAACGGAAACTACCCCCGGAAAAATACAATTAGGAGATTGTCGTTCGGACTGACAGAGACACATTACAGATAGAAACAGAGAAAGTCGAGAACTTTTAAAAATATCATACCCTTTTCACCGGCGACACAGTGAGACAAATTTACTTTTGCTGAAAATGTTATCGCTTCGATCTCTGAGAGTTATTAGTTACTGATTGTTATTTTACAACCTCTGCTGCCTTTTTTAATTCACGCGAGTACCTATAAAAAATAATTCCCTTTAACAACTTTTTCTCGTGGTTTACAATTTCCCATCATAACTTTACGTTTGACAAGGGTTGTACAATTTTTTCTCAGTTTTTTCTTTAAGAGGGTGTGCACTTGTTAGATAACATAAAACTTAGTGTATTTATATGAAAAGGCATGGCACGGCGTGGCACCGTAAAGGCAATGTAGACAACTGGATGTTGTCTCGAGGGAGTCACAGTATCTATACCGAGCTGAGAGGTATGAGGATTGTACTAGCGAGCGAACTCCTTTGATCGTTTGCTCCAACTCTTGTGCTAGTGGTTTCATCTCAGAATGTGGAAAATTGAAATATAGGATACATTCATGTGTTTAGTCCGATATCTTTTGACCTTTTTTAGAGTATGATTTGTGTGGAATTTTAACGACTTTCTTTTAATTTAAATCAAAATTATTGAAACATATTTGTTGTATAAAATTTTCATAGTGGTGACTATGTAAGACGGCTACCATTTTATGTGGAATTACTGTTTTCTAATTATGAGTACAAACATGGAAATGCATGTTATTTAGCGACTTATGATAATTTACATCAGAGCCGCGCCAAACTGGCGTGCCTGGCGTACAATTCACACGGGTGACCGAGCCGAGGGCAGCCACCTGCCCGATATTTAAATAAAAAAAAATTATATGCAAAATTCACTTGTTAACAAAATTATATTTCTACAAAAATACATAGCATTTAACATAATAATTATCTGTCTGTCTGCCTATAACGATACTGATTGGATATAGGCCTCCTCCAGTACTTTCCATCTTTACCTATCTTCCGCTTTCTGTGTCCAGTTGTAACCGGCTACTCTTTTGATATCGTCTGTCCATCTCACAGGGGGTTTTCCCCTAAATCTCTTTCCTTGTTTAGGTCTCCATTCATCTACCATCTTTATTCACCTATGATGCTCCAATCTCCCCACGTGTCCTACCCACCTCCACTTTCGTTTCAATATCCTTTCTACTACCACCTACATCCACCTTCGCTGCTCTCTGAGCGACTGCTAAGACTGCTTGTTTTGTTTTGTTAATGTCCATGTTTTAGATGTGTAAGTAAGAATTGTTTTTTTTTAATTTTGTTCAATATTACTTCTAAATACTGTTATTTTTCAACTGCTAAACTGCTTTTATTTCTTCTTCTCGACTGTTTTTGTTCATGCTACCTGTCTTCCCTAAGTAGCTATAACTTTCCACATCTTCTATGGTGTCAGTCCCTAGCTTAATATTGGTTTCTGCACCTACGCTGTTTATAACTTTTGTTTTAGCAGTATTTATTTTCAACCCTACTTCCAGTGATTATATCATTTCTTGTAAATCCTGGACGTTATCTGCCAGAAGTAAGCGAATTGAGGGTGGTTTAATCATATTAATTCCCTTACTACTCCAGTTAAATGATTAAAGATGTCTTCCAAGCATAAGGCGAACAACTTGTGTAATATTGTATAGCCCTGTCTTACCCCTTTTTTCATGTTTATAGGGTTAGTTTGCGGAAGTAATTTAACTCGTAATGGTGCATTTTCGTATATGTTTCGGATTAAGTTTTTGTACTGCACCGGTGATGTATACGATTATTCTATAATGAATTTAAGATAGCTAAGGTTTCTACAGAAATAAATGCCTTTTTAAAATCTATAAACGCTAGATATTGTGGCATATTGTACTCTTTGGTATTTTCTATTAGATTTCTAATCACCTGTCGTTTGTACCAAAATCTTTACGAACGCTTGATTTTTACATGGCTGATATTGATCAAATTTATACACTGATCTGTAGTTTTCTGACCTTGTTTTGTCATCTTTTCCATGTAATAAAATAATTATGGCGTTATTCCAATTGAGGATATCCTTTCTTCTTTCAAACATGGGTTTGCATAAGTTTTTTAAATGACTTAATAACTTTTCCCCACCAGCTTTTAGCATTTCGAGAAGTGCTTCATCTTCTCCGGATGATTTATTGTTCTATATCCCTTTAAACGCATTTTCTATTTCAAAAATTACTCCTGAATTAACATTAGTTATTTTTCGGCATTGGAAAGATAGTGTTCGCTGCGTCTTTGTATCAAACAGTTGATCGTAGAATTTTTCAGTTCTTTGGAGAATGTGATTTTCGACTGTGATGAGAGCTTTTAGGGCTGTGACAATATCTCTGGCAAGCATTTTCTGTCTTCTCCATTCCTTGATTTTACCGGTGTTGCTTAATGCTTCGTCTATTCTAAGATCATCCTGTATTGCTTTCCTAATTCTTCTATTTAATGTTGTGAATCTTGCTGTATATCGCATTTATGTTTTAGCCATTTCAGTTCTCTCTTACATCTTCTGATTCTTTACTAAATCTATTTTTTATTTTCGATTCTAATTTTTCGGCGTTAACCATAGTTTTTGTGCGATTGCTGTATTTATCGTCTAAACTGCCAGTTTCGTTAGTAACAACATTTGTAATTTCATTTTCTAATTTTTCTTTATGCTTTTCCGTATTTTGTATTATTGTCTTTCCTTCAATGCATCGTTTGGTATTACGAATTTGTCTTAATCACTGTAATTTTCAATTATTGTATAACTTTTCCGTTCTTTTCTTTTCATTAATTTAGGACCCATCTTTCTATTGATTCCGGCGAACGCTGAAGCCTAAAAGGCTTATTGTGCATACCATGATTAGTAGATCACATCCATTCGGTGATCTTTGTTCCACGTATCAAAAGATAAAGGTTGCTCACTGGGTATCTAGCAAACTCTTTTGTCTTTTACTTACTAACGCATCACAGACACACAAAATGTGTGTTGCTGTTTCTGTTCCCTTATTGCAAAGTGTATAAATAAGGTCTCCATTGTATATACCAATCTTCCACAGGTGTTCCTTAACAGTCGCAGGTCCTGTTAGTAGACCTGTGACGATCCCGAGTTGTGCCTTACCCATAAGAAGTAGTTCGTCAGTTCGCTTCTTGCAAGGTCCATTTATGAATGCCTTGCTGTAATTTTGTCTGAGTGCCAATCCAGTCACTCACGTAACCTCGGATGGCACTTCCTAAAATTCCTAATGCTGGTTCTGGGCCCAAGTTTTTCTGTCCTCTTAGTAAGCGACGATCACCATCAGTATTTATTGTATTTATAACTGAAACGTCTATAACCATATTTTTGCGTGAAGTTATAACGAAGTCGATTTCGTTTTTAGTTTTTTCACCAGGACTTCGCCATGTCCATTTTCTATTTCTTTTTTTGTTTTGTAAAAGGTGTTCATAATATACATTCGTGTTGACTCTGAAAAGTTCACCAGCATGTGCTCTCTGCCATTTCGACTTGCTATATCCTGATCTCCTACGCCTCATTTGCCTTTTTCTTACTTTTGCATTCAGGTATCCTATTATTGATGTATACTTGTTCGGTTTTCCTCAATACACCTTATCACTTTCTCGTAGCAGTTCTTAACATCCTGGGCTTCATATTCAGAGGTAGGTGTGTAAACCTGAGTAATTTTTAGGCTGTATTTGGACGATGGCTTTAATATGATATGTACTATTTTATGCGTTTTTGCTATAAAGTGTGTAATGTTATTGGCAATTTTTTTCTTTATCAATACACCAACTCCTTCTTCTGACCTTTGTACAATAGTAATAAGTGACCAGATCTTAGTTTGATACATTTTTCTTGTTTTCTTTTGACTTCATTTATTCCTAATGCCTATGTACCATTTAATATCGTCTGTTTTTTTCTCTAACTCTTTTAGTTTATTATCCAATAGTAGAAATTTAGTACTATAAGTACATACAAACAAATGGTAATCTGATGTTACATTTCTTGAGAATGAGCTCGCCTGGGCAGGGTTGCTAGGGCACTGAAGTAGGTCTATCCTTCCTGGGATAGAAAGCACCTACTCGCTACTCGATTAATAATTATACAAATTTCTAACGAAACATATTAGTTAGAGTGAGCAAGTTGTATACATAATATATATTGTTTAAAAGCCAGGTAGTTGATTATGCTCAACAAGGCCATTGCTGGTTGCGCTGATCTTTAAAGGCGGTGCTTTCATCAATAGCTATTACTCTACATTGTGTGACTTTCTTTTTAAATATTAAGAATTTGCTCGGTACAGGTTTTTTATATATGCAAAGGTAAAAATACCAACCAGCCGTTCTTCTTCTTCTTCTTCTTCTTCTAGCAGTTTTACCAGTTTTTTTTGTCACTACACTTCATTTTCAAATTTCTTACTTTCATGTTTTTCATGTCTATTCCTATTCCATCTGCCCATCTTTTATTCGGCCTACCTCTTGCTCTTTTCTTAATTGGTTTCCATTCTGTCACTGGACGTACTACTGCTCGTTTTCTGCTCATTTGTTTTAAGTGGCCATACCATCTGAATCGTTGGGATTTTATGAATCTAACAATGTTTCCATCTTCTAATATTCTTTCGACCTCATGGTTCATTCTTCTCCTATATGTTTCTCCTTCCTTGACTCCCCCATATATTCTTGTTATAATTTTTCTTTCAAAACGCATTAACTAATTAAGTAACCAGCTGTTAAAAATTAAATTTATTCTGAGTAACTAAGCAGTTTTAGTCGTTCTTCTACTTCTGTAAAAAATGCAACCTTGTGAGCATTGTTTTGGCATACATTTGTTTAAGAATTGTCTATATAAAACATTCAATTACCTTACTTTCACTTCGAATATTATTTGTTAAATTTAACTAAAACTCAAGTTTCTTTAAAACAGGCATTTTCCCTTTTTTAAATATTTTTTTCCATTCATAAGAAAGACAGGAATATTTTCTTGTATCCTTTTAACTATCATATTTAACAAATTCAAATACATAAAGAGCTGGGTATATCTGCTCAGGGATACATTAACAGTTTCCCAGGTGGCCTAAAATGAATAGTATTTTATGTTTTTGTTAATGTTATAAATTCAGGACAATAATTTCCCTAACGTCCCTTTGGTTCTGTATTCTGAATTAGTGCCTTGAAAGTCAAACTGCAGTTTCGCTCAACAACAGGAACACGTTTTGTTGTCATTGTTATACGTATAAGTAAACACTCTAATGGGAATTAAAGTTCAAGTGTATTTAGCTGTTAATTTCAGGAGCTACATGAATTGTTGTATTGTCCTTTATCCAGGGACATCCTGGATTGCTCTGCAAATGAAACGACTGCTCACGAGCAACCTCCGTGTGTAACAATAGACATTTATTAAGTTTATATATGTGCAAGTTTACCTAAATTCTAGTTATTCCTTTGTAATTAAAGTAATTAATATATTAACAAACTTTTATTTATTCACGTTATAATTGACAGCTCTGTACTTAAGTCTAATTTTAAAGTAGTTTAGAGAAACCTTTAGCTAAAAATCTGAGTATTCGAAGCTTGCTTGTACTTTTCGAAATTCAACAAATCCGGGCACGAGTGTGTGTTTGTAATTACCGACAGTTCCGTGTGCCACTTCATGGAGTTTACTGAACCGTGATGAGCTGCAGAGGTATTAATTGCATTCACATATGGAAATGTAGACATGTATTGAGGTGTCAGATTCAGTAGTGTCAACGTTTGTGAATATAATTTTGTTAAAATGAATGTTCGCACAAGCGGGAGGGTATTTACTTGATTAGGGAAATTATTATTCTGGTGTACGTTTTGGTGAATGGCTTACCGCTATAATGAAATTGATAGTGCGACGGCACACAAAACTAAACTTCGTACTTACTTCTTCAAAATATGTTAATTGTGAAAATAGCAATTATTTTATCTTCGAATGCATATTTGATCCACCGAGTTCTAACAGTAAAATTTGCAAAGCACGTATCATATTTCATGCTATGTTAAAGATCGTTAAATGCTTTATTTATAATAAAATTAGATCAAAGAAGCAGATTGTTCAATTTTATATAATATTAATGGGTTAAGTATTTTGTTAGATACACTTTACATACTTATATCAGTATTGGTAAAATTACTGCACACCATTGCAAGAAAAACAAATTAATGATTTATATTTTATAAGAGAAATCATACTTATTTATTGGGCGAAATATAGGTTTGTGGATGCCAAAAATTTCAATGCGCGTCCACCGCTATGGCCATTTGGCACTGCCTTACTGGAATTTTGCCGAAGCCAAGGGATTTCCACACTTGGAAAGTAATAATCATATTAAGAAATACGTAATTTGGATTGCATATGTTACTGTCATAACTCTGTGAATATACTGTGGCGTAACGGTTTTGGGGGCCTTTTTTGTTAATATTTAATACAAATAATCAACTATAATAATTTAGGTAGAGTCTTGACCGAATGCGCCACTTGGGGATCACTTGGCTAATTGCGAGAGGTGTTAAATTAAATTCCAGTTCAACTAACATTTATACATTTTATTGTACGTGCTTTAGCGTTACAAATCATTACATTATTTTATATTCTAAGTACCAATTCAATGTTATACCAAATTTACGCTAAGTTCAGATTTACTTGATTTATTCAGTTTCAAAATAAATTCTTTAACATTTAAGAGCTAAATTTCAGTTACATCTAAATGGCTAAGTCCGTAAAGAGAACTTAGACGAATCACACAAATATGCTACAAGTCCAGAATTAATAAATAAAACTATCTTACATGTATTCACTAGCACGGCATTTTGAAGGGTGTCAATTTTCTCGTGGGTACTGCTTCTGTGATGACCGGATATAGACTATGTCTTTTACTGTATTTTGGTCACATTATATACGGAGAATTAATCCCCTTCTCTTAATAAGAGCGTGTGAAATATCTACTTGTTATCTTACAAGAATGCTGGTCAGCATTTCCCACGCTTGAATGAATTTAATAAATTAAATTCATTTTAAACTTTGCTTAATTTTTACATTCGCCTTTATTACAATACGATAGTATAGTGTTATATCCTTTATGTTATCTTGTATAATTTTTGTAATATAGCTTGTCTTTAAATACAGATAGTAAGAAATTATCCATTCCTTTAAAATATGAAGTACCTAACTAATTAACAGTGTTTATCCATCAGTTTAGTAATTATTGTAATCAGCTCAGCCCCTTTTACAATTAATTAACTCCAATGAAATGTTTCCTTCCATTTGCCATGTGATGTAAACTACGTCGTACAAGATCTCCGTTAATAATTATTTGTTCTTCATGCTGCTCATTCCGGTATAAATCGTTTGTAAAGTGATAAGATTCAAGAGATGCAAGACGGTTTTATTTATTCGTTATTCGTCTTCATTTGTTTAATAGTTTGCCATAGTTCTCTTGATTGTGGCCCTATAATCAGACCTCCTATTGGTTGTTCATGGTTCTACGTAGTTCCTTATTTTTGCTTGTATATCTCTTCTTTTTATATCGCATTTGATGTTAGTTCTGTTTGTTAGGCAATCGTGATGGAATTTATTTTTTCTATTAGGATCAGTTCTTGTATTTCTTCAGTTAACCAAACATGCTGTCGGTTTGTCTTTTTTCTTTCCATTCTTTTGGTGTCTTCATTATTTTATGCGCCGTCGGTGTTGTTGTTAGTTGTTCTACGAGCCTTTGTATACGCATTTAATACTTGGTTGCTATGTATAATAGTAGGAACAATTTATATCCACCGTTTTTATTTTCTGTGGATGTGCTTTGATTTTTGCAAGCTCCATAGATTTTGGTGATTTCCTTTTCATATCAGACAACCATTCTTGCAACTACCAAATAATGATTTGAACAATAATTAGTATCCAGTTGAACTCTATAGTCATGTCTTCCCATATTTGACATTGTCTGGTTGTTATATGGTCTAAAACCGATTTGTGTCGTAGTGACGATCGCTCCCAAATATGTAGATGAAGATCATAAATTTATGTAGTCACCTATTTGCCCATTTCTTTGCCCTTTATTTTTGTTTCAGGTATGCCATTAGCCATCTAATTCATTTCTTATTTGTTCTGATTTATTCACAATACTTTTAACATTCTACACGAATTCTCATTGTCCTTTTTATTGCTAATTGTTGTGGCAATTGATTTACATCCATATTCTTATGCGTGACGTTAGAATTCAGAACTACAAATATTATTCAGTTTTAACAGATTGAGCAAAACCTAATCCCATAGCTGCCCTAACTTGGAGGATCGGGATTTTCTCCTTTAATCACAAAGTATTGGCTTTTAGGTGCCAAGAATTCATCTTTCACGTTTTCCTTTTTACGGTAGTTTATTACGTCTACACTCACACTTGCCAAAAAGAAACTAATTTTTTGATATTGAATGGATATGTCGATTCGACGTAGACAAGTAGATATACCCTTCTAGACCAACCTTCTAAAAAAAGGCAGTAGAAAAATCGTAAATGCTATCGAGGTCTAATAAGGGTTACTAACACTTTTTGGGAAGATAAGATAATACAGGACAATTTAAGCAATAACATCGGAAATGAAATTGGAGAAGATCGGAGTGGGTATTGTACTGATAATTGGTTGACACTTATTTTGGAAAAGGGAAGAAGACGAGGTGCATTTGACCTTTATCGATTTAGTAAAAACCATTTCGTGGTGTAAACTATGAGAAGCATTGCGTAAACTACGTACTATTGAATATAAAATAAAATAGGAAGTTAGCATTCAAACCTAATAAATATACCAAAAGGAATTAGGCAACGGTGCAGTCTTTCCCATAGTTCTTTTTTTTAATTTGACGATGAAAACTGACTTTGTTGTCATTTTTAGGTGGCCGGTCCTGTAGGTTTGTTATTCTTGCAAACTTTAGATAGTCTTTCGTCATTCATTTGCTCTACTTGCTCATTCCTAGCTTTCTTCCTTCCAATCATTTAGTTCACCGTCTCTTGTATTTCACATTTCCTTCGTAGTTTCTGCCTCTTATTGTAAATCCTAACATTGTTCACAGTGCTCCCATTTCTTTGTTCTGGCCTTTTATTTTGTAATTTTTGCTTTAGCTCTTGTTTCACAGACGTATGTTAGAATTGGCCTGATCCTTGTTTTGTATAACTTAACTTTACTGTCTAATATCATGTATTTATTTCTTCATACAATATTATTCAAACAGCTTGCTATTTCTTTTTCTTTGAGGTTTTCGTGTTAAGTTGCTGCCACTAGTTATCTTAACAGCCAGCTAATTAAACTGCATTGCCTACATCTTCTAGGATATTTCGATATTACTATTATTTTTGTTTTGGCTGTCGATCCCTATCGATACAAACCTTTCTTTACTCTTAATTTCACAGAAGAACAGACAGTCTTAGTTTAAAACGCATACATACGACTTAAAGCTTATGCTGGCAAGATTTATATGAATCTGAAAAGTGAGGCATTCAGTCTGTATTCAAAAAGAGATGTTGTAAATTCGGATATCGCGCAAAAGTTTCAAATATTTAGGAGACTTAATTGACAAAATGATTTAGGAAGGGAATAAATAATACACAGAATACATCACGAGAGTAGTGGGCTGCTTAAACCCTTTGTGGTGAATCAAACATTTTACTTACTTACTTATCCCTCTAAATATTAGCCATGTGCCCGTTACGAACTCCATTAATGCCTTTGAGTTTAGTCTAGCGACCTATTCCTAGGTCATCCGATCAACCTTCTACCATCGGGTTGATAGTATATCCTTAAAAACAATAAAAATAATAATTTAAGTAATGACTATATTAGTTTTATGCTATGGCTGCGAGGTGTGAATTATAAATGCAGAAACTAAAATAAAACTGAACGCTGTGGAAATGGAGCATATGAGAAGAAGTACCAGAACATCAAGGCGATAATGACAGTACATAAGACAGTAAATGACACTATAACGGTCAAAATAGAAAGAAGGGGTTTGGCCATTTAATGAGGGTGCCAGACACGAGGTGGTCTGATCTGAAACGAAGGTAAAACGCAAGCAATTACAAAAAAATTTGAAAGGGACTAAAGAGAGGCATGGCAAAGGGGAACGGTAATGCGACAGTTAGCTGTACTGTAATGTGTAATACAATATGCAGTTTGTTTGTTTATTGGTCAAAATCTAGGCTTATGGATGCCAGGGACCTCAACGCTCGTCGACTCGTTCTCCTAATGTATTTTACAGATTGGAAATAATAACATATGTATAGGTATATAACTTATGTCTTTCTCCCTTGCCTTTGGTATAGTGTCACAGCCAAATGTGTTGTTCAATGATACGTTAGATTAAAACTTCCGGCTAAATTCACGAGAAACAAGACTGAAATGTGCCTTGTTAATATTAATTAGATGAGTTTAACCTTTTCGGTCTTTTGATTCTTATTCATCTTCCTTTAAACCTGTTCAGTTAGATTATTTTAAACTGTTTTATAGTTAGTATTAATTTTTATTCGCCCCTTATATAAACGTCTAATGTTTTAAGAGCTGCTACATTTTCGTCTTCCATCATCTTTACGGTTCCTAATTGTCCGTAATTGGTCTATTATGACCTTCTGTTTTTGACCCATAAACACAGATTGCAGTTACTTTTTTCCTCAAAATTTTCTTGCTTATTTATCCGTTTTTCAATACAAAATACAAGCTGTATTAAACAGAGTTAAAGAGGTGGAAGTGTTTTTATTCATCGTAGTCAGTATAAAAACCTGCAGTTTATGTTAATTATATTTTAGATTTGGCCCATTTTTTGAATAATTTTGAATACCTACAAAAAAGTTATTGAAGCCTATCTTTAAATGAACTAATTTCGCAAACCGTGCTTTATTGTTTTTTAATTAAACTAAATATTTTTTAAAAATTTTTAGTAGTAGGTTAAGTCAGTTAAAATAGTAATAAATCCACGGCGGAAATCTAAATGTAATCAATTTCCTGGCATTGTAGTCGTTGATTAAAGTAAAGAAAAACCTTGAAGATTTGAGAAAATTGAAAAATCTGAATTTTTAAAAGTTTGCCAGTAACAAAAAATAGACATAGTTGAATAAGTTTCGTAATTAATGTTAAAAATAAATAGCTAAATGAGTGTTATAATGTTATAAATAATGATGTATGGAAGCGCTGTTGAATGCTTTTATCGTATATGTTCAAAATAAACGAACTTGGCATAGAGACTTGTTAATTTAATTTGGTATACGAGCAGTGAAAATCAAATAAACTCAAATCCGTTTAGCTAAAAAGGTTATTTAAATAATTTAATGGAAAGAGCGATTTTACTGATAATTTTATTTGGAAAAATGGGAAATTGGAAAAAGATTTTCGGTGTTTATTTATTTATTTTTATGTATATTTGCGTTGGGAAAAAGTAGCGAGAGCATGACTTGTAGAAAAGCGTTATTTTTTCCATCTCATAATTTTAAAGTAGATAAGTAACACAGTATAGGATAATTTGATGAAAAACTGGTCTAAGGATATTTTCACTCTAATAATTTGTATGGAAATTATTGTTCTAATACTAAGACGCAAGAATTCACAAGTAAAATTACGATTTTCCTCCAGGCAATAATGGGAGGACGATTGGTAGAACCGGCGGTATCGTAATACAAGATCCAGTTTAAATTTAAACTTGTAACAATTTAAGCAAACAATACAATGGAGAATGAACGAGTAATTCCTTCTGGGCAGTGAAGTAGTGCACTTGGATGAAGTAGCGAGTGGAGTGCCACACAAAGAACCAGTTAATCTAACCGCCAGACGGTCTCCACTCTTTCTAATCCACCCAGGATTAAAATGATATCCGCAACTGTTATTAACTTTATTTGGTGACGGAATTAAGACACAATAAATGTCTTCTCTGAAACATAAAGCCAAACAGTTTAAATCTTCTTGAACCACTAAGACTGTATTTTCTAGTGGCGTCCCTTAATCTTTTTCTGGATAATAAAATTGTAACCGAAGTGACAAGTCAACTAGATTTATATTAAAGTCAAAGTTAAATTGTAACAAGTGGAACCGAATTAGAAACAGAAACGTAAAATGAAGGATGTTAGTTATGTTAATCGGATGTAAGTACGTAGAAAGGCACAAGTTTGCGGTTCAATTCAATTCATAGTCAGTAAGGTGCTTAATTTTCTCGACTAACAATTAAGACCATACAGGGTTATTCAAAATTACTGGAGCACTTATTTTATTATTTATTATATTATTTATTATATTATTTTTTAAATCTTATTCTTGTTTCCTGTTTGTTTTTAAACATTTTTTCCACTGCCAGTTGATTTTACGGTTTGGTCACTGCAAGTCTGAAAGTACCACTTACAAAGTCAAAGCTTTTAAGCAACGCAATCATCGATACATATTATTTCAAATCGAAGAAAAATGAGATCAAAAATAGGTTAGAATATTGGATTACACTTAAAATTCTAACAAATGATGTCCATCACAGAATGATAATGAAATATTGAATCTACTCGAGTTTCAGCGGTCGCTTGAGATCGCTACGGTAGCAATATTTGAAAGTGCTGTGGGGTTAGCATCCAGCTGTGTCATGAAACAGCAAAGAAATTGCTTTAGTATACTAGTAACCAATAAGAAAGGTTTCTTCGATACCTTTTATTTATTTTCTTAAACGTTCGCACGCGTAACTACCCAATACGAGAATGGTTATAGACTAAATGAATTTCGAGGAAGATTTTTCTTGTTTAATTAACAGAAATTTAATTCGAAAATCTTTTGATTTTCTTATTTGGTTTTCACATTCGTGTTTTGTTGCAATTTATATTATGTTAGTATCAGTCAGGGGCGGATGGGCTACTATGAATCAGTCCGGGAGTTATAAGGGGCCACCGGCCTTGTATCATAATAATATCGGATGATATTAAGTGCTTACAACGTTAGTAAACATTTACTAAAACTAATACCTATGTAGTAGTTTACTTGGATTGAAAATTTAAAACAAATGTTCAAATGTATAACAAAACAATAACACATTGTTAGGTGTTTATAAATCTGCCCACCACTTGCCTATTCTTAGCAACCTTTTTATTGGGAATATCTATTTAATTGTTAAATAATAATCTGGTTTTGTTTTAAGTATGCATGTAAAAATCTTGCATTTTCACCGTGTAGCGCTGTTTTCTCGAATTCTGCAATTCGTTGATAGATATGCTTGCCTCCTATCTTTCATAGATTCTATAGCTTTGATCCCCCTCGCCAACGTCTTGAAAAGGATATGACACTAAGAGCGACAGAAAAGACAATCATTAAAAGCATAAAAAGTATAAAAATATGAAAAAAACTGGAAAGAACATTTCGAGAGAATGTTAAACGCAACAGAAATAGATGTAGAAAAAAAAAACACGAAATCATATACTCAATTATACTGTGTCTTAAAATGAAATTCATCTAGTATGCTTTGGCTATTTGACTTTCCCACTAGATGTAATTCTTTTTAAGACACCCGGTAGAAAACGAGAAAGAAAGTCATACAATAACCATGAAAATTAATAAAAGCGAAAATCGAAACATTAAAAAATAGTAAAATACCAGGTTACAATATAATAATATCAGATAACACGATCTTCGATTGTGCTCTCGACATTTGCCGGCGATACATTATAATCGGCATTCAAAAACCTTTAACAAAAAAACAGAACGAACTTTCTAACAAAACCCCATCATCAATAAATATGGTTAACTTCAATCTCCCACACATTGTAATAAAGCTTCATGACCAAGAAATCGCCGTCTTAGTGGACTCTGATGCCACACATAATTTTATAAATGCCAATCACGTCCCACTGCAAAACAGAAAATAATGTGAATAACGGCGAAGATGGCTAAATGCTATAATGCGCCTCCAGGGAGAAACTCAAGTTGTTGTCCAGATAGACAACACTTCGCAGGCCAAAAACTGCATTGAAGACTTGATTTTGGGATACATGTGGCTCACACAATAGCAAGCTACCTTCGACTTTACTAGAACATGCATCCACTTTGGCGTGAAGAAGCGAAAACCCGTTTGCTGTCTCGATAAACGAAGATCAACCTCTCCTTCTGAGCTGGATCATTCCAACATCCAATGCGAATTTCCGGAAAAACACGAAAGTGAGCTTCACTCACTCTTGGATCCATTCCCAGAAATCTGGAGGACCACGGCACCATCAACTAGTACACTGCAAGACGAAATCCGTGTGAGGCCCAACGAAGTGAAACGCAGTCCAAACTTCCGGTATTCCAATGAAAAGAAACGCATAATCGCAGAGCAAGTTGAAGAATTGCTGGTCCATAACTGCATAGAACCTAGCCAATCACCTTACAACTCGCGAATCGGTATCATGACCAAGAAGGACTCGAAACCACGCTTCTGCCTAGACTTCAGACGCTTAAACAAAGCCACAGTCGATAAACCTATGGTTCTCCCACTTATTCACGAGACACTCAAAGACATTGGATCAGTAATCATTTTCTCTTCTCTGGATCTAAAGTTCGGGTATTGGTAAATTAGCTTATCGCCTAATTCCCGCCAATACACCGCCTTCTCCACATCCGATGGCGCAGCTTACCAATTCAAAGTGATGCCCTTCGGCCTTAAAACTGCTCCCATGACTTTTCAACACTTGATGGATCAAGAAGTCCTGGTGGGATACCTACATCGTTTCTGTATGGTGTATTTGGACGATATTATCGTTTTTTTCAGAAACATGGGACGAACATTTCGACCACGTTCGGAGGGTATTTCAGCAACTGCAAGAGCAGGGACTCATTTGCTCCCCGGAAAAATGTCACTTTGCGAAATGCACGTTAGAATACTTGGGTCAGGTTGTTACTACGGGTGTAAACCATCCACAAAACCAGCAAGTCCTCCGAATCCATAAAGGTCCCGTACCAACCAACCGAAAGACCTTAAAGCAATTCTTAGGTCTCTGCAACTGGTTGAGCTTCGCAATGTTAGCAGCGCCATTAACGGATCTTCTAAGTTCCAAACGCAAATGGCACTGGAATGCAGCAACCCAACAAGCTTTCAGTCAAGAAGGTGTAGCAGCTGTGCTATATCAATAACGCACCGATGCCGATGGAACACGGGACATCATTTCGTATTTTCGAACGAAGATACCACTCCAACGAGCAGGAATGTTTGGCAGCGGTGTGGGCTGTAAGGCGTTATCGCCCGTACCTCGAAGGTACAAACTTTAGCGAACGTACATGGTTAAATGCAACCAAAGATCAAAGGGTGAAGCTGACCATATTATGGGCACTCCTACTCCAGGACTTCAACTTCATTCTAGAACACTGCCCAGGACAGCAGAATAAGCTTCCCGATGTTCTGTCCCGAAATCCAGAAGGGCTCGTACTTTCAGTAGAAGAAAATAGAGCTCCCCTAACTCCACTTGTTGTTGCACGACCGGGGGTAACAATCGATAACTCGCCGATGGCGAGCTTAACCCAATGCGACAGGGAAACGCTAACCGAAGTAATACATGATTATTTTCAGCCTCTTGACTTTATTTACTGAGCTAGCCAATTTGAACATAGCGCCCGTTTGTTTATATTAATATGATAAACTCGACGAAAAGAAGAATACCAAAAAAACTGACAAGTAGAAGTAATGATCCCAATTCACAATAACTATAAAGGAATCACATTGTTGTGTGTAGTTATCAGTAGAGACATACGAAAAAGTGTTACAAAAGAGATTACAAAAAACAATAGGGCAAACATTGAAAGTATATAGAACCTTACTATTATCTTAAAACAAAGCATTTTTCACATTGATAGACTTAGAAGAAGTTTTTGATCGAGTAAGAAGAGGACAAATCTGGAATTTTTTTAAAAGAACACGCCATAAATAATATTAAAGTGATAAGAAGCGTATACAAGGATAATAAAAATTATATGGTAGCAAGAGTATTGAAGACTTTGCTTTATGTACGGATAATATACTGAAAACCTGTAATCTGTAAATTAAAAGCAAAGAAACTTATTTCGGGTTGTTCCAATCTAAAGACAATTGAAATTCTGTTTATACTAATTATATGGTGATTATGGCTGAAACCAAAAAAGGTATTGTAAGCAAATCTAAATGTGTGGAATGAGACAATAAAAATGAAGATTAATACCAACAAGACGAAACTGATGTTCAATTAGGGCAAATTGTAAATACCTGGGAATGATAATAGAAAACGATGGAAAACAATATCAGCATATCAATAAAAGGAAATAGTTATTTTTGTAACTACCTGTACCTAAAATCAAGTTTTTTGGGACGAATCGTTGCTGTTTCCGGACGAGGCGAAGCCGAGTCTGGAATAGCAGATGAGTACGAGAAGGACTAGAAAAAGAAAAACACTTAAAGCGGTGAGGTCACTTACAGCGGATGAACAACGTCATATCTCTACATTAAAATTAAGTAATAGAAGAGACAGAACAATCAAGAAATGAAGCCAAGAAGAAAGAGAATGGAAAAGCTCTCTTCATCTCACAATAGCAGAGGGGAATTGATAAATATACACGTAAAGAAAGTAACAAAAACCCTTAATTTTAAATCAAACAGCAGGTTTGAGTCAGATATTTGCTGAAGCTTTCTAAATTTTCCAAAAAACTATTCTTAAAAACTCCCAAGAAGGGAGAAAGGGGGATACATTAAAGAAAATAATACGAATTATGTACATAACTATGTACTACTATTTCGCAAACTTGCTAGAATTATTTTGTTTTCGTTTTGGTATTGCATTAAATTTTTTTTCTGTTTATATTTACATTTCTGAATATATGTCGCAACCAGTTTGCAGTAATAATTGCTTCAATTTCAGTTTATGTGTTAATCCTCTATTGATCTATTGATTTTTTCAACCTCTTGTTCGGTAATGTACCTACTAGTCTGTTGTGCGTTTCTCCTAACACTTGCACAATTTTATTTTGTATATTTAAGAATGGTTTCTTTTTGAGCTTTTTATAATAGTTAAATGAAGGTAGCTTAGACTTCATAAGCCCTGATTAATAAAAAGAAGACGAAAACTTCCAATACACTCCTGCCTCTTTAATAAATTGTAGGAAGCTATTTCAATTTCTAAATTAACTCTTGTCTTTCACAGTGTTTGCATTATTTTGCTTTCTACAAGCCACTTTGTTTATTTGTTTTGCGCTCTTTGTGAAAGTTAACAACAATTTTTGTTTTCTTACTTCGAAATTCTAATTGGAATTATTATTTTTTAATTAAGTAGCAAAAGGGCACCATAAACATGAGTAATTTATTTAAATGCCCTTCATCAGTTTATGTATTTGTTATTTGTCTTATTTATTCACTTATCTACGTTTTCATCTATTTATTTATCTGAATATTAAGTGCATGAATTACTCTAAAACTTAAAATATTACTTACTTTCCTCCCGAGAATTAACAATCTACGAGTTTCACAATTTCAGTGCCAAAGTTGCAGATAAAACTCGTTTTTAACGCAAGTGCTTTGATAAAGCGAAGGCTTTCTGGTACACCTGATAAAACAGATTTACTCTTTCCAAATTTAAGTATGCAAAAATGCATCTAAAATGCATCTACTTTAAGGTTGACACAACAACTGTCCAAACAATCGTACGATTACTTAACATAGACGGCTATGATTAAACGAATCGAAACAATGTAGTAGCGGTACAGTGTAATTAATCCGTAACGTCGCGTCGTAAATGAATTTTTTTTTTGTGCAGTTGCTAACAAATTATATGCCAAAATAAAGCTGAAAATTCGTACTCTAAGTTGGTATGGACCGTTTTGGAGTGAAAGTGAGATTTCTGCCTGGAAAATCATGTTTTTTTTCAATGGCATCTGTACCAGACACCCATGCCAGAAACCCTATGGAAAACGATGCTGATGGGTCGATTTTTACCTGAGCTTATTTTTGGCTAAAAAAGGATGAAATTTGAACGCTTACGAAATATTGTTCCGAACAGTGTTAAATAATTTTAGATATTATAATTCCATAGGTTCTGAAGGTTATTAGCCGAATCGCAACCATGTAAAGGCAAGTTTTTTATTTTAATTAAGTGCGCGAATCTTTTAAAAATGCTATTTGTGAATTTTTAATCTGGTAAGGTCAGAGATTGGTTCGATTATTAAGACCTTTCATGAAGTTCATTAGCAATTTCATGTTTTGATAAGGCAGAAATATATTTCTACCTTAACTTATTCTGTGGTTCCAAAAAGTATGAGTGACGTCCGTGAGGGGTTTTAAGATGGTTGAGTACTTAAACTTCCTTGTTAGATTTCTAACTTGCTTATTTGGATATTTAAAGAAACTTGTAATTTAATATTTTTCTACAACTCAAATTTAGAAGAATTTATATTTTGGTTCCTAAAAGCACTAGTGGCGTTCGTGGAAGGGTTTTAAGGTCGGTCAAATTACTTAAAAATATTATCTAAATTTCCTGCTTTTTTCATACTAATTCACGATGAAGGTTGACAAGCTCATCACACGCCATTTCATCGGCTACGTTTTGAAGGTAATACTCACCTTGTGATTTTTACATTTTTTAAAAGTTTTTATGGCTTATAAAGGTTAAAATAATTTTTTTTAACTAGTTTTAGATAATATGTTTTTCCTTCCCTTTTCTTGGTAAGAAGTAAACATTAAAAAAATTAAATAAATTTTATCATCTTTTCCAAATGCTTTAAAATTTTCATTATTCCATGATCACTTAAGACAAATTTTTCATTACTCATGGCTTTCATATTTGATTTTCTTCTTCTTCTTCTTCATCGTCTTTTATTTAGGATCTCCATCTGTTCTACTTGCCGCTTGCCCTTTCAAATGATGGTAATATCTACCTCTCGGCCCAGCGCCTCGGTTGTCGGCCTATCCCTCCTTTTCCTCGTGGTTTGTAGTCTCTTGCATTTCTTATCATTCGGTCATCCTCTCTTCTATCTATGTGGCTATTCCACTCTTTTCTTCTTCTTCTTCTTCTTTAAACTTTACTATGTCTACTATATTGCACTGTTCTCTTACGTCCTGATTTCTGACTCGTCCATCCTCGTCTTTCCCAATATTGTCCTCAGAGTATTCATTTCTGTCGTCCTCGACAGTTGTTTAGTTTTCATTTATTTCAATTTTAATAATCAGTTTAATACATTATAATAAGGGCTGTATGAATATCGTTTTATAATGTAAGTATTAATATATAATTACTTGATAATAAAAATATTGTAGCAGTTTAAAATCTTTTGAAAATAGATACATATATCCGAAACGTCAGAAATATTGTAGTTTCACTCGAATTTATGGTATCAGTTTCCCAGTAAACGAATAATCAGAATCACCCCTCTAAAATATTTGTAGGTATTCCATTTTTTAATCATCTTGTGTATGAACATAAAAGGGCCGAAAACGAATACAGAAATGTAGAAAAAAGTTTTGGTATTTAAGTACTGCAGATGGCAGAAAGTTGAAGAATTTTTATTAATTATGCAACCCCAGCGATAAATTCGTTAATTATCGTCAGATTTGGATTTATTCAAAAACCGAAACAAAAATAGAAACGAATTAAAAACTTAATCTTGTTCTAACTCCGTAATTACAATTTCGCAGGCGATTTAATAATTTGGGAATATAACCAAGTCTGAAGAATGAGAGCAAAAGGGGAGGAAAATTTGCGACTGCCAAATACGTAATGCGGTTGCACGTATATGAATTTGTCGCGGATGGGGGTTTCATTAACGCTACTCTCCAACACAGGGAGCATTTATTATTTTTTTGTTTCCATTTTCGATTAATATCTGCTCAAATAAAGTCTCGTTTTAATGTGTATCATTTGCATTCAGTAATTAAAATGTTTGTTTAATAGCCGCAGGGACGTTGGTTTTCAAAATGGAAACAGATATTCGACCTATAGCATAGACTTTATATAATCGCGTTAATTCTCCAGATAAAAAGGCAGTAATGTCAGTTTACAGCCACACTTCTTACTATAAAATTGAGGTTATCTCGATCGTAAATAGCTCGAATCAAAAGCTCGGTGAATTTGTGCTGCAAAAGCAGTTGTTACCATTCTAATAAAATATATATCGCGATTATCAAGTGGTGCCGATGAATGAGCTCTATATTCTTTTCTTTTTTGTTGCAGATACCTTTTTAAAGGATTTCTACGTGTGATTTCGGTAAGTAAACTTTACTTTAACAAGAAAATTTGACTGGAAAGTAATTTATTTAGGAGATTTAACGAGGCCGAACTCAGATATTAATTGTTTTAATTCTTTTTTATCTCTTTTAACTACATATAAATATACTGAAAACTTTCTACAACTTTTCTTCACATGGAATATAGCACTGTTGTATCTTCATTTCTAAATTTTTCAACAATAGTGCTTCTGATGAGATATTCTTAACTAGAGTTAAAGTTATGATAAGTTATACAAAATAAAAAGGTGTCACTTAAAGATATTCCGCATTTTAATTTTTAAAGCTTGTTCAGGACGTCTCAGCCAAATTACAATTTTGAAGGGACAGCTAGAAGACTTTATTACACGAATTTATCTTTTTATTTATACTTTATGTATGTTTATACATATATAGTTTTAAATTAGTTTTAATGGATTTCTGTATCTTAATCGATACAGCGACTACTAGTGCCGGGGACGCTTAAATTGAAGAAAAAGAAAGTTAAATGTGAAAACAATAAATTTCTAACTATAATTAGTGATTAATGAGATCCTTGAAGCTGATTCTGGGAGATTAAATATTTGATATCTGGTTCGATTTTCGGAAGGAACAAACGAAAGTTTCTTCTTTCGGTGATAGTTAAATGGTTTCCCTGTTTGATGACAGTATGATTAACAACAGCATAGCCTGATTCTATAGGATATGAAGTAGGGAAAGATATTGTGGGATTTTGCACGTTTCATATTTTAGTATTGTTCGCACGTCTGCCGACGTTGTCGTACTTCTCGCGCACCCGACTTACTCTTACTCTCTTACTCTCCGACCCCCACCTGAACATCGGTCGTATGCTATAGTTGCCACAGTATTAATAAATTAAATATCATTTTCGACGTATTTGGTTATAACGCAGGCATTTCTTTATTTTACCAAGATTTTTGGTATCCACAACTACCGATATTATATTTGCATTTTTCATCATATTTATTCCAATCATTATGCTTAACAAGTTATATCAACCTCATCAAAATTTCCAAAAAAAGGATTTGCCATCCAATCATACATCTTTCACTTCAAAATATCTTTGAATGGGTTTTCCATATCCAACTTAAGTTTATTGAGGTGGCTACTGAACCTTTCACAGATGATAATTAGGAAAACTGACGAAATTCTTTCTTCAAAAAATTATGACTGAAAGGTTCAACCTTTCTATAAATAATGACACAGTATTTTTGTAACTGACAAGAGTTATATTGGCTCCTTGAAGCTGCAATTTATTTTCATTAGATCTCTTGAAAATGTCTGCCAAATAAAATGCATCATTTTCTGTTGTTTTTAATCGTTGACAGAGGCCATCCTCGTTATTACTTTCAAAACACTGCATGACAATAATGCTAAAAAACTAGACAAGCATGTATCCTCTGAGAGCCATCGAATTTATATGTGTAAAAGTAACCTAATAAATTGTTCATTATTTTCTTGGCACATTCTATCGTATAATCAAAAAGTCCTTGGATCGCGGTTGCTGTGGATGTTACATTTTCTGGATTCTAAACATCTTATATTCTTTTTTAATTACAATCTACTCACTTTTATAGGATGCCAAGTAAACGTCAATGACATAAAGATAATAAAAATATATAATTTCAGAGATGACTTACATTCCACAGCAACCGCGATCCAAAGGCCTTTTGATCATACTATATCATCTTCTGGATGTGGTGTGGGAGAAGAACTACGTTGATGGGCACTTAGGCCTCAAATTACTCCCAAGAAATTACACACACAGCCTTGTTGGTCTTATTCAAGCCATCCAGTCCTCTCAGTATAACTGAGGCTGCTAGCCAAGGGTGTGCTACGGATTTCTGCCATATCAGGCCAGAAATTTCCCAACATGGCACCTCTAATCGAGGGGAGTGTAGGGCATTCGCATATAATATGCTCTGCTGCTTTTTTCTCCCCATTACAACCTCTACAGGTCGGGTTGTTAGTTAGTCTTAATCGGTACATATGTTTCTTCAATTTGCAGTGTCCTGAAAGTATACCTACAAGAAGTCGTATTCTCCTTCTTGGTAACTGCATACAGAATTCAGACAATATCGATGAGGGGGCTGATATAGCCATCTTTGCTTGCTGATGTTTATCCAAGTTAACCCATTGACGACTGTGAGTTTCTTGTTTTATTATTGTATGGAGCAGTGTCAGGGATGGTGCTACTGCAGGGTCCCAAAAGGGTGTTCATACAATCATCCGTGTCCTTTAACCCATATAAGTTGTAGAACATTGTTTCTGGCAGCTAGCTCCAGTGTGTTGAGGTATTGGAGTATTACTCCTGACGTTATTTTAAAACTGTCTACTCGTAAAGCCATCAGTGCTGCTTCACTGACACTAGCTGTTCTGATGATTCTGAATTTTTTATTCTAGAATTTCATTTGTACGTTGCATAATGACAATAACCTCCGCTTGAAAAACGGTAGTAAGTTGGCCTAGTGCTGTATTTATGTGGAGCTTCAGGTCAGGTTAGAAGATTGCTGTACCCGTCTCTTCCACGGGTTTAGATCCACGAGTATACCTAGTAATCATAAAAGAAATTTAAAAATAAATAGATACTGCTAAGCTGGGTCAGCTGGGTGCCTAAACGATATAACAATTTTCGAGCGACTCACTTCACTTTAAGGAAGCCTGGAAATTTTACCATAGGTTTCAAAATTTAATATAAAATAATAAGAACTGTAACCGATATAGAGAGAATAAAAATATATTAGAACTCTACCAAATGTCAAGTTTGCTTTGAAGAGTTCTGAAAATTTGAAATCGAAGTCACAAAATATTCACCTGAAGCATTAAACTTTTATGTTATTAACATTTGTTGCTGTATTTAAACAAATCATTACTTCAATTACTTCAAAAAGGATTCGTAGTTAACATTAACAGAAAACAATCAACAGTTTAGACGAAGTCCAGAAATGGTTATTAAGTGGTAAACATCAAATGATAGTAAACATCGTGAACCCTTTCGCTTTTATATCCAATACAAGTGACTGGGCGCACTATTAAAACACGAATGTTAGCGCAACCTTCGTTCAATACCCTAGCTGCGAAAATCCGAGATTTCGGATGTAATAAACGAAGCAAGCTGCGGAATAATGGAATCATCTGCCATTTCATAATCTTTCCAATATCGGGAACGCGGGGGTGTGTTCGTTATAGAATAATAATATGATACACGGTGTGCGCTCTTGAAACCGGATATTGCTTTAAGAGATTAAAACTGTGTAATTAAGATACTTACTCTTCTTCTGTCAGATAATGTTAACAAACAATTAATAATATTAAAATACAACCCAATTTTTTTATTAGGATTTGTTCCATGATATCTTTTTATTTTAATTATTCTTGTTTACTAGTTATGTAGTTATTAGGTAGATATATTTATATATTGAGGACTGTAATGTGGGGAGGCATTAATGTGACCGCCGAATATACTGTCGTCATAATTTTATATAAAACAATTTTATTGCAATTTTACAAAGATGAGTCACGGCGATTTAACAAAATTTGAATCATTGTGTTTATTTTTGCATGGTTTCATCTCCTTCCCCTTTTCTTTAGGATTTTTCCCATCATGGTATCCCAAGTTTCCAGTGGTCTTCCTGTTTCCTTTTGTTTGGATTTTTTCTTTTCATGCTAACTTGATTGCTATTGTGTTTCCATCCTTTGTAAGTGGCCTCACCAATTTAGCTGTCTTTTACTACAAATCCTAACGTCGATGATGTTTCTAATTTGTTTCTCATTTGCCGATTCCTAACTTTATCTCTCTCGTGATTCCCTTTACACTTAAATATCGCATTTTTGTTGCTTTCAATTTTATTTCTTAAAGATAAAGCTCTTATTTTCTCTGTACATTTTTTTGACTCAATAATTCTTTCATTAATGGCTATAGTTCTTAAATTCTAAGCTTACTAAGGAACCACTCGTTTTCAACGAAACCCTGCGATCAGACAAAACCAATAGTTGCACCGGAATGTCTTCTATTCTGCTCTTTCGCATTATACTAATGGTAGTTTATCACTTTCTTGTGGCTTAGTTAAGAGAGGCAAAGGTTTCGTTGAAAACGAGTGATTCCGTAAGCTTAGAATTTAAGAACTATATCTCATATCCTCCCGTACCATTTGTTGTTATCCACTGATAAAATTTTCCTTGTATCTTCCTTGTACCGGGTGATCAACGGAATTTATAATTAGAGGAGGCTGTGATTGGCGCTATTTTATGTTGTGTGGTTGGATACACTGAGAAATGAATAATAACTTTACGGTAAATATCACAGCCTGCTCTAATTTTGAATTCCGTCGATCACCCGGTACTTCTATTATTACCACCACTTTTGTTTTTTTCTCTTTTATCTTCATGCCATTTCTTCAGTTAGTGCCTCATTCCAAACCTTTAAATTTATTGCGGGCCTCTTGCATTTCCTGCGATGATCATCTGCAAAAGCACAATCAGATATTTCGCTTTTTATAAATTTCTGTTACTTGTAAGTAATCCCTTTAGCTTCGGTTTACATTTTTTCATAATTAACTACATTAAATAGGTACTCTAAAAAGTACAACTCCTAGTTTTAATCTAACTGTTATCTCGACTGGCCTTGACTTCATATTTTTAATTGTTGTGTAGTTGGTGGTGCTTTGGTAAAGGTTCGTTATTTCCCTAATTAATTTCGTTGAGGTTCCCATAATTTATGTTTTAAGAATTCTGTCGAAATCTTTATCTAGGTCTAAAAACGCGAAATATTTACTTCTTTTTCTGTAGGGCTTTATCAATTGCCTGTTTTATGACGAAGATATAATTCTAGACACTGACCTCTATGGAATTCGCTGTGTGCTTTAGAGAGAGTTGGTTCTACTGTTAGCCTAAGCTTTTTCCAATATCTGCTAGTAGATTTTCATTTCCACGCTTAATAAGATTATTCCTCGATGGTTGTTGCAATTTTGATCGCCACCTCTTCATATAATATGTGTAGTATTAATCCTATTTCACAATTAGCAGGTATTCTGTCTTCTTGTTGGGATTTGTTACATATATCCAATAGTTTTTTACCTTCTTCTCCCATCAACTTTACTATCTCCGCTGTTTATCCTTTCCATTGCTTGTTCCAGTTCATTAACAGAAATCTGTTCTGTATTTTCTTCATGTTCTTCTCTTAAACACAGGTCTCTACTTCTCCAATTGTGTCTACTGTCGGCGTGGCTAATAATTTTTGAAGATGTCTCCTCCATCTCTCAATCATTGCCTGTTGTTCTTCAATTATATTTCCGTTTTTATTTTTAATCTAGATAACTTCAATTACATTCTATTTTAGTAGATTTTTAGCACCTTGTAATCAGATTTTTGATTGCCTTTGCTATTACTTTTAAGGCTGTTGAAAAGAAAAAAAATTATCCGGATATCCGGATATGAACTTTTATCTGAGTCATCCGAAATTTCCGAATTCGGTTAACAAACTAATTTTTTATCCGGATAATTAGAAATATCCGAATAGTTATAATATCCGGATAATTTACAGTATCCGGAAAATTTACAGTATCCGGAAAATTTAAAGTATCCGGATATTTTGAAGTATCCAGTTTACTTTTAAATCTATTATCAATTAACTAGAAAGGTGAAAATGATATGAAAATATTGAAAATACTAAAAAAGGTCTGTTGCTGCTCTAAAAATGTATTATGCAGTAGTAACGTAGTAATCTCCTACATAACTTGCCTACAAAATATTCTGTAAGCAGTTTAAAAGAAATCTTTAGAAATCATTAATTCTATTCTTAGTATTCTTATCACATACCGCATTAAATTACATCATATATTTGATGTGAATTCTCGTTATTTATTTCTGTTATGTTTTGACTGCTGTGTTAGTGTTTAGTCAGCAGTCGCCAACTAAAAACTCTTAATAAAATAAACAAGCTCATTGCAATTTATAAATTTAGTATTGGGTATTCAGCGATAAATTCTTTTATCCGGATAATTCTTTATTCGGATAATTTTTTTATCCGAGTTATACAGTTTATCCGGATATTCTGTCTCACACGGATATCCGATTTCTTCCATTTCGGATATTTTTAAATACTAATTATCCGGATATCTACGTGAAAATTATCCGGATATCCGTTTTATTCGGCTCGGATCAACAGCCCTAATTACTTTCTAGTTGTTCTCCAAAAACCGCCCGGGTTCTTTCCTTTGCTTCAAGAACCACATTTTTTTATTAGCTGATTATGTTGGCCTTTGTATAAGTATATATGTTGTAGGTACTTTCCTTGTACCATGAGATCGAAAAAAATGATTCTGAGCAGGCCTTGACTAGTACAACACGATTGGCTACACTGGTTCTAGAATGCCTATGAATTATAATGTGGCAGTGACATTTCAAATGTAAATCAGTTTTGCAATCTTGTTTCCAGAATTATTTAAGTTTATCGTTGTAATACTAGTGAAGGATCACATTTTGAACACCTACTCTAACATGTATTCATCTTAGTTTTCAGTTTGTTCCCTAAATAAATACTGTTTTGTGTTTTAATTTATTTGACATTGATTAACCTCTAACCTACTGCCACATTTTGAAATCAGTCTTGCCAATCGTGTTGTACTAGTCAAGGCCTGCTCAGAATCATCTTTTTTTCGATCTCATGGTATTTATTTAAGTAATCTAGCAATTTAGTTTTTATTTTAATTAGCAACTTCGTTATTTTGAGTTTGTAAGATTTGATTATTTTATAGTTTATTCTTCTTTTAACCACTTTACTTCTGTTTTTAGTTAAGCCTTCTTCTTTTATTTTAGCTAGTAATAGATAGTGGTTGATATTTATTTCACTTCATCGTCTAATTCTAACATATTTTATTAAATTCCTGTTATTTCTCTTCACTGGTATGTAATCTATTGTTGATCGTTCGGTTCTACTGAGTTCCCGTTTTGTGTATTTATGAATTTCTTAATGTTCGTAGAACGTATCTATTGTAACTATAATTTATTTATTATGCAGTAATCTATTAACATCATTCCTTTGCTGTGCTTTTCTTTTCCGTCCTTGCCTTCCTATAACATCTACATCGTTTATCTTTCTGTTGTACCTACTCTTCTGTTAAAATCTCCTGTCACAAAAGTTTTCCCCCAAGGTTCTCTGTTACCAGAATATAGCTTCATTTTTTTTAGTAATCTTCATTTTATGAATGACACATTCTGCACCTGATGCTGCTCGATTTTCATTTCAAAAGGTTCGTTCCGTGTCATTTTTTCTTGGTATTTCATGTAGCCAATGGTTAATTTTATTTTATTAAATTTATACACTAACTAATTTTCTTTCCCGCAGCTTCGTAGATTCCACTTAGCTAGTCTTACATGTTTTTTTTATTATGGCGCATACCATTTCTTCGCTCTGACGTTGCACGTTGCCTTTAATTTGTCCCTTTTTCTCTTTTTTATTATTTCTGTGTCTCATTATTAGTCTTCTTCTAATCTAATTTTCTTCCATATCAATTTCTTTCCATCTACAAACAGTTTTGACATTTTTTTTCATCTGTTTCTGTTTTCTTTATTTACTTTTCTATCTCTCTTTATTTTATGATTAGGTCCCTACATAGCTATTTATTTTCATGTTTTACCTCTTTCCAATTTGATTTATTTTTTCTAATCTCCATTTTCTTCTTGAAACTTTCAATTTCCTGTATACACTTATTTTCTGGCGTCTTGATTGATTTCTCCAATTTCATTTATATACGTAAATATTGTTTTATTAGATTTTCAATACTTTCTTTATTATTATTAGTTTTCCTATTAGTTATATCCAGTAACCCCATTATGTTTTCTCTAATTTCCACGTACTCAATTTTTATACGTAATTATTTATTTTCTTCGATAAGCTGTTTCATTTCATCTTTATGTTATTGCTGCTGTTTTCCCATTTCGTTTAGTACCTACGTATAGCATGTTTTTCACTAACTCCTTCACTTCCTTTATCCTTTCTGTCCTTAGCTTTTTGGAGGTCTCTTTGGTTGCTATTCTAAATGTGCTTTCTGGTGATTTCCATTACGTTTTTTCCTCTTTTATTTCGTCTAATTTCTTCGTTTGACGTTGTATTTTTATCGCTATCCATTATTGATGTGTTGTGTATTACTTTAATTCATTGTCATTTGATGTGTTGCCTACTCGAATTTATAAAATTTTTTCATAAATTAAATTTTCTAAGACCTTTTTCTTGTAGTCGTAACCACTACGTCCTCAATAAAATTTTAGTTCGTGCTTTGTCGTATGTTGTGTTTTACATGTAGCTTCTTTATTAAGTCCTAGTCATACTTTGATTATCGTCACAAATTTGTGTATATGTTGCTCTAAACTATTTCAGAATTTAGATTTAGTTACGGCAGTCTTGACTCCTTGCAATCTTGCAATCTTGAATCGATAGTTTTATAGACGAATATAATCATATAAACTCTCGTCCTAGCTTTGTATTAAACAAGTGTTTCTGTTTCATTTTATTGCAGTTTTAGAAAATGGGTCATAGTTTATCGAATACAAAATTATAGATTGGGGATTGCTCAGGACGAAATCTAACTTTATTCCTCGTTAATATTGCTTTGGGGTAGACTTTAACTGCTTTGTGTAATAGTTTTAATGTTTAGTCAGAAAGTGCTCCACAAGGGTTTTCTTTGTTTTGCTTTCACTTTCACTTTAAAGTTTTACGTTTAAGAATTAGTTTTGGTCACCTCTTTTCTCTATTTATTCTGTGTCTTTCGACATGATATTCTCAACAATTTTGAAGTTAAACAAGTAAAAATGTCTGCAAATTAGTTTTTAGGTAAAACCAATTTCTATAACTCTTTGTATAATTTAAAGGTGCATCAAGCATGGTTTTACAGCATAAAATATCTTAAAAACATATCAGTTTAAGTAACTAAAGATTTTGCGTCAAGCTTTAGTTCTCTTGAATGTGGGTTATGTCGCCGTTTCGATGGGACGTTCGTTTCTAGATCATAAATAGCTCCTCGTTTCCTTTCCGAAATTGGTTCTTTCGATGTAGTTTATTGATATTCGAAACATAAATTTTGTGTTTGGTATATACTGGATCGAGTATTTTTAAACCAAGGTTAGTTCATGTAAGAGACCTATTTTGATATTAAATAAAGTTTGAAATTTTATACTCGTATTAAGACACTTATACCTTAAAAATATTAATTAAAATAAAGCTTCAGCTCATCTTCGTTGACGTACATTTTAAAATTAATTGTTTCGTTCTGAATGTGTTGCTTTTAAAAATCGTTATTTCCGACGAAAAGAGCAAGATAACCTTCATGTTTTACTTGCCACTAAATGAAACAGCGTCTCTTCGTCTTCAGAATAAATGGCCTTAAAAGTGCTCGCGTGCTTCCGCAATATTAACATTATCTTGTATAAGGGCTTTAGCACTAAAAATAAAAGAGCAGGGAAACGTAACCTCAAAGATTTCATATAACGGAAGAGTCTTACGGTTAGGATACTAATCTCGTTTGAAGAGTTTTATTTTGAGGGCAAAAAAACCTATAATAAAGTATCAAAAATGTGATTGTAGTTGTAACCACTTCGTGCCGAAAGCTTTCTGTTCAGTACCGCCCTTTGGCGTTTTGTGACCGAGAAGTTGCAGACAGTCGACCATAGTCTGTGATCCGTAACTCGTGTAAGAAAAGTGGACATATACTTTTATTTTAACTGCTATCTGTCCGTCTTTTAGTGCTCTGGCTAGAACGTTTTTTATACTTTTAGTCCTCATCTGGAACGAGTTTATGTCTTTTGTTAGGTTTTCATCGTAAAATAACACATACGGCAAATTCTTTTGTAGTTACATTTTTAATGTTACCATTTCTTGACATTATTAAGTTTCATTACTTACATAGTACTTTTATTGTTTAATGACTAAGACGCAAGGAAGCACAGAACGCTCCATTTGGAAACCCTACTCGTATGGAATTTTTTTTAAATTTATGACGCAGAGAAAAATTGTTCCATTTCCATTTAAAACAATTTTTAAGGTAAAACTGACTTGTACTTGCAACCTTTATTCTGGAAAAGCTAGTAAATCCAATAACAAAACCAAATCATACTTAATGAGAGCTTTGAAAAAGCCAGGTTATTGCTTAAAAATAAACAACTTAATAAAATTTCAGGTTTTTGAGAAATACATTGTAGCTACTTTAGATGAAAACGATGTCTAAAGAAACTGAAAAACTGCAAGCTATCAAGAGTAAAAGAAGCTGCATTGTAGCTTTCT
This sequence comes from Melanotus villosus, assembly GCA_963082815.1. NCBI lineage: Eukaryota > Metazoa > Arthropoda > Insecta > Coleoptera > Elateridae > Melanotus > Melanotus villosus. The sequence goes on from OY720423.1 coordinate 15,141,095, forward strand.
AAAAGCAAGGCTGTATTCATGCAGCTTGAGACAAAAGATTGGAGGGCTGAACTGAGCTTTAATGACTTTTTGATCACCGCTGTGTTACAGACATGTCATTTATCATAGGTTTTTCTCTAGAAAATCACAAAAGTGTATACTAATTCTAGAATTTTTTACAATAAAAATGCAGACAATCGCGTTTGTCCCGTTATCTATTTGAAAGGGAGAAAAAATGTGCTTTAATTATATGCAAATCTCGGTTGAAACAAATAGTTGTTTTGTAATTTAACAGCTTATTTACAGCCCGGAGCGTCGGTGGACGATAACACAAGCTTTTGTAAATCAGGCTACAAAATCTGCAGTTTTTATTGCGGCGATCGTGTTAAAAAACGTGGGCTAGCGGTTGCTCGCCGGGGGTTATGAGCCGTGAAACGTACCGGAGTCCGGAGCCTGTTATTCGGAATCCAGCTCCATCGTTCCTGGTTTTTAAAGAGAGAAATACTGCAAGCACATAGTTTTTGAATTCGGTCGATTGATCACTGTCACTTCTCTTAAAGATTTAAAAATGATGACGGGTTGAAAAATCTTTTAGAAACTTTTCTTAAATATTCTCCGAGAAACGTTTTAGAATATGATTTAAATATTCAAGAGCTTGTCTACCATAGAAAGATTTAATGCAAAACAGTTGCTATTAAATAACAGACAACCATTCTGGCAAAAACTTAATGTTGTTAAAGGAGATTGTTAGACAGAAATGTCCACAGATCTAAATGTTTAGTTTTATTGAAGCAATAACAAGGCAGCTTAGACAAAATAATACTAAATTTAACCGTAAATACAATAATTTTGTCTAAGGATCTGTGATACCACTTCTAAAATAGCTTTTCAAGGACTTATTTACCTTATCTGACGCAGAAAAACTAAAAATATAATATACTTATTGTGGAAATTTAGTAACTTAATTATTGGTCTGGGCCTACGTAAAACCTGAGTTAAAAATAGTTTTTTATATAATATTCCAGACATTACCAAAGAATGATTTTGACAGACATCTGAAGAACGATTATAATTTCTCCTTTTTCTTTTCATATCTGTTCAAAATAAAATCATGAAGTTTACTACAGAAAGTCATTTTTAATATTTATTTCCACAATTTTGTATCACCCAAATCAGGCAATAAAATGTAAAATAAAGTATGTTCATTAAAAAAAAAACTCTAGAGTGCTTTGAAAATTTGTTTTAAGTATGTCTTAGGCTGTATGTTACATATGAAAATCATTTCCAGGGATTGCTGCGATTTTTTTTTAATGAACATACGTTATTATTAACATTGAGGTGAACTGAAATTTCATGCCTTTTTGTTAAGTCCTAACTGTCAACATTTAAACTTGAAATACTCTTTGGGGCCCATATATCAACACAAATTTCAGTAAATCTGAAAATATACGACTCTGCCTTAAAAAAAAAAAACTCCTAAAAAACTTTGGATTACAAAAAAATTAAATTTTGAACTAAAATTTGAAGTAGTTTCACAAAGATTGTATCGCTTGCTTCCTAAAGAAAACGTCTTTTCAGTCGACCAAAGAATTTTCAGTTCAAAAAAGGTCAATCTATGTTTGAAGAATCACCCGATAAGCTTGGGACTTTCCTATACTAACTAGTTTTTTAATGAAGATATCAATCAATTTCGTCAACTAAGAATTAACTCGATTTAGGTACTCCCGAAAAATAGCCTGTAATTCCTTATTCTTTCAGGAATCCTAATAGCATTCAGTCTGGCTCAACCTATGTATAAGGAAACCCCTGAAACGTTTTAAACATTCCAATAATTGTTTAAACTCAGTTTTTAATGAAAATGCCAATATTTTTCATTAACTGACAATTACATTGTTATAGTTCTGAAAAATCAGGAAGCTTAAGAGCAGTCAGCATGCAAAAGCTCAATGTTTGAGGAAACTCCTGAAATATCCAAAATCTCTTTAAACTCCGTTTTTAAATTATTTGTATTAGCCAACAAATTAAACGGTTTGCTATTAAAAATAGCTCGAATTTCCTATTTTTTCAGGTACCTAGCCTTAGAATCTTTAGCCTGAAAAAATTTAGCGTATGTTAGAGGAAACCTCTGATAACTTTTAAACCTTCCGATAATTGTTCAAATTCGTTTTTTAACTGAAATATGAATAACTTTCGTCAATCAATAATTAAATCGCTTTACTCCTGCAAAATCAACTGTAATTTGCTATTTTTTTCAGGTAGTCTAAAAATATTTTGCCTGAAAATTTCTGAAATCTTTAAAACTTCTTTAAACTAGGATTTAAATTAAAATATTAATGATTTATCTTAGCCAATAGATTAATCTCCTGAAAAATCAACGGAATTTCCTATATTTTCAGCTAGCCTAAGAATCTTTAATCTAAAAAAGCTCAGCCTATCTGTGAGGAAACCTCTGGTACCTTCTGAACCTTCAAATAATTGTTTAAACTCGTGTTTTATTGAGAATAACAATAATTTTCGCCATCTAAGAATGAAATAGTTTTACCCTGAAAAATCTCTATTTTTTAGGAAGACTAGGAATATTCAGCCGGAAAAAGCTCAACTTATGTTTGAGAAAACTTCTGAAATTTCTATAATTTCTTTATGTATGGTTTTTAAATTTAAAATATTAATAATTTGTCTCAGCCAAAGAATTGATGGTTTTACTCCTCAAAAATAGCCTCAATTTCCCTGTTTTTCAGGTAATCTCGGAACATTTATTTGAAGAAACTTGCAAAGAATTTTGAAACCTCCAAAGATCATTTTTAAGTTCGTTATTAAATACAACAAAAAAATGGATAATTTAGAAATATAGGCCAAATTTATTTCTCTCTTCAGGCAACCTAAAAATATTTAACCAGGAAAAACTTAGATTTTGTTGAGAAAACTCCTGAGGAGCTTTGAAATTTTTTAAACTGTTTTCTTAAAATAAATATTTTAATAGGTAATTGTTCTTAGTTAGGAAGTTAATCGTTAAATCTGATAGCAATGTTTTAGCCTGAAGAAACCCGGCTAGTTTCTAAATTAATTTGTTTTATTTTCTACCAATCTGATAAGGAAATATTTTGGAGTTTAAGCTGAATTTTTTGAAAAATTCCCAAATTAGAAGGTTCACATTTTCAAACTCACTTCTAGATTGGAACAAGCTTCCTTCCTAAAAACTTCATTTTGGAAGGTTTTCCAATTTATTGTTGGTTTAAACCTTTTGTGAAGATTTCAAAGTTGCAGCTCCTGCCGGTGCTTAAAATTACAATTTTCACAGTAAATAAGAAGAAAAGCAAAGTTTCCTTCCTGAAATTGTTGTCTGAAGAAGAATATCCTGTTTTTCCGTGGGGCTAACATTTTCCTTGAATACTTCTATGTTAATTTGCCGCCGATGTTTGAAATCAAATTTATGAAAATTTCAGAATTCGGAAGCTTTATTTCACACGTTTTTTCAGTTACAATCTACGGGCTCTAGACTGTTGATATTTTTAAATTTTTGTTTTTGATGTTGTCTTATATTAGATAGAGAAAAAATGAAATTTAAAGAAAACTGAAACCTGAAAGTTCAGTACTCCCCCCTCTCTCTTCTATTTTAATTGCTTAATCTTAATTACTATAATCTAAAATTTAAGTCAAAAGTTAGAGTTTGGTATTAGCAACTTCCCAATTTTTCAAAAATTACAGTAAAGTTTCATTTGCTGAAGCTTTAACTTAAAGGATATTATACAATTTCAGATAACTTGCTGTTTGACGCTTATATATCGTTAAAGTAAAGCTCAGAAAGGAAAATTGATTTCTTGATGGTTCTTTAGCTGAAACTGCAGACCTGAAAAGAACACACAATCTTCAAAGTTCAAAAGAAACATTTAACGGACGTCTATTTCTTTGTTTTATTTTTGTTATCTGCTTAGGTAAAATACATACACATTTCTGTAAATGCGACACTGTACCCAGCTTTACGAATTACACATTTACATAATGATTTCTGATGTATAAGATTCTACACGCACTTCCAAAGATTTTTTTAAGTTTTTAATTAGAGGACTAAAGCTTTTCCTTGATGTAATTTTATACCAGGAGTTTTAACAAAGCAGGCGGAAGTGGAGAATTTTTACCTTACTGTTGTTTGCTCCTTTAATTAAAGAACATCCGTCTGCTTAAGGATTCAATGTTTAATTATCGGCTACTTAAACTCTTTCCAGCCTACGGTCTTAATAAAAAGTTTCCCAATTTCCGTACTATGGGCAACAGATTTATGAAGTTTCGGAAATAAACTGCAGACACAAACAGCATTGATTATCAGTTTCTCTCTCGCCACGAATTCATGTTTTGGTTTAACGGGGGTTTAATTTTTAATTAATTTAGAAGTTTTCCCCCTTTATATTAGATCAAATCGGCGATAACTGTTTTAAATCAAGAATAATTGCAGTTTGAGTTTGTGAAACGAGTAAATTTAAAAGAAAAGCGCTTTAATAAGTTACACTGTACTGAATTTTATTGCACATTGTGAAACTAAGGTCGCTTTGCAGATATAAAACTGTATTACATTGCGAAAGAACAACTAAGTTGAAAGCTCGATTTTACTGAATGCTTTAATAAACTAGCGGAGACGGCTAAAATATACGTATCTGACAGCTACAAACGAGCCACAATTTTCACTCGATATAATTTCATAACAATTTTAGTAAGTGTAGCGTTTTAATCCGCGTGTCTGTGACAGGAAGTGGTGACACGGGTGCCGGACGCTCCGGGCAGATTGGGGACGCGGAGACGGAACGAATAACTGGGGTCTGGCGAGGGAAATTTGCCCGGAACAATGCTGGACGCCAGGCTTACACTTTATTACACTGTTATGCAATGTAACCTCTTTGCGTGACTGCGTTAAGTTTGAAAGTTATCCTGGTTATTTATTTTGACGTGATTTCGGTAAATCTACTTTAATACCTTCGACCAACAAATGCCCGGAAAAGACAACTGTTGTAAATATGGAAACTGTGAGCTGAACGAGAGGGTGGATTTGTATGCACTTGAAATTCCTAGATATTAAAAATTAGAGTACCTAAACAGGTTTTGGTTCTCTGTTTGTGTTACTCAATCAAAGCCCTTGTAATTCCAGTAAATTTGTCAGCAATACTTATTAAATTAAGTAGCCTGTTACAGATTTTAAGGAAAGCAAAAAGGCATCAATTTTATTATTTTTTTAATTCAATTCTCAGGCTAAATTAGTTTCAAATCCAATAAAAAACTAGCTCAAGCAATACTTTTAGCAATAGTTCAGGTATTTCAAGGTCTCTTAGAAGCTTTCAGAATAACTCAATTCAGTTTTCAAAAGAGAAAATGCATATCTATCAGTTTGGTTTGGAAACAAACATCGCACAACAAAATTATAAAAACATAACGGACCTAGAACAAAATGTTATCGTTCTACGGTTTCTCTAGTTTTTCATAAAGACGCGCCTTTATCAAAAAACATAACTTACCTACTACTGAATGTCACAATTTTTGTCAAACAAGCTTAATAATTATTGTACTGAAATAGGGAGTTGCACAGGGTAGTTGTAGTAGGTATATTAATTCAAGGTTACTCAGATCTTTCAGTCAAATGGCATAAATTCGTTTATATCTTGTATTTTCAAGTTCAATTTTCATTTATCAGACGTCTGCTTATTTTTCTCATTTATCTTTAGATTTCAGGAAGCTCCATAAACTCTATAATAATATTTTAGTCGATAGGTGCTTAAAATATTAAGTAGTTGGGTTGTTAGGACAATTGCCTAAACCCACCTTAAAAAAAGGTAGGGTAAGGTATCGGCATTAAAGCCCATCGAGGCCGGCAACATGGAGGGTTAAGGTGTTCTTGGTTGCTTTTCATACTTTGGTTCTCTCCCACGCTACACGTGCAAGGTGGTGTGGCAAAGTACCACGCCTCTGGCAACCACTTATCTTCCCTACTTCACCACTGTGTTTCGGTTCCCAATTACTTTCAGTGACAAGGCTTGATCCCGAGACTGTCCACGCTGTAGTCGAATGCCTTAAAACCACTCGGCCAATCCGGCGATTTGACGCATCTTAATCCTTACGGTTTTTTTACTGTTAAGCTTTTAATTTGGAAAAATAAGGCTGGTACGAATGTTTCTTTTAATATGTTGGTTAAATTGTTTTTGGTTCTATAATCACTTCACGTAATACAATATTATGTTGTATATTAAAGTCGCAAATCAGATTCATTTAAGCCTTATTTTTGTAAAAAAACACGTCACTGCTAGAACAGATTAGCCACACATTTTTATGCAAGAAATTGTCGTGGCATTTTTCTTTAGATTAGGAGGTTCCTCATTGTTTAGATTTTTTCTTCAGAAAAAAACATTTTAGAAAAAAAATTGATGGCTCAAGGCAACCAGACCAGCAAAAATAGGTACGAATTATTCCCAAATTGAAACACATACGTAAATAAATTCAAAAGGATGTCGGTTTGACGTCTTTGAATCTAAACTATTAAAGTTTTAAATGTCATTTAATACTTAGAAGGATTTCTGCTTCTGAATTCTAATCAATGCAAGTTGCAGGTGTGACTATCGTAAAACCTTTCTCCTTTCTCCTTTCTTCGTCCCTTTCTTGTATTTCTTGTTCGTATTTTCCTTTTATATTTCTTGTAGCATTTCCATATCATATACTACTGGTAGTCGTGTCTTGTTTATCCTTTCTCGCTCCCTCATCATTTTCAAATCTATCCTAACCAAATAATGGTCCGAGTCCATGTCCGCCCCACGACAAGTTTTCACATTTCACATTTCACACTGCTATATTCTGCCGCTACCAATACATGATCTATCTGGTTTGCATATCTACCATTAGGGGCCACCCATGTCTCTTTATGAATCTCCTTTCTTTTAAAATGTGTACAAATAATTTTCATTCTATTCTCCTCTGCAAACTCTACTATTATTTCTCCATTGTCGTTATTCTAGATATGCTTACTCTCTCCCCCAGTTATGTCTCGATGTATATTCTGCCTTCCTATTTTCGCGTTAAGATCTCCTACCACCATTCTTACGTTCCTTCTGTTTAGCTGGTTATATACCTCCCCTAACTTCTCGTAAAATTCATCTTTCTCCTCTTCGTTTTTCTCTTCCGTCGGAGCATACACGTTCAGAATGGTCAATTCCTTTAATTTTTAACAACCATGTAGCATAGTCTGTCTGATACTGGTGTAAACCTTTTAATCTTGTCTTTCATTTCTATATTAACCAAGAAACCTACCCCATTTCTTCTTGTATTCCCTCCACTTGTAAAGAGTATAAACTTCTCCGTTTGCATTATGTCATTTCCTCTTAGGTGTGTTTCTTATAATGCTACTATGTCCAGTTTATACCTCTCTGCCTCATGCATTAAGTTCATCACGGCTCCTTCTTCAAACATTCCACGCACATTCCAGGTTGCTAATTTCAGGTTCTTGAGCTCTACTTCCTTTTTTCTTTTCTGTACCCTAGCTATCGTACCTTGTACCTTCTCGTCCTTCTTTTCTTTTAGCCTTACTTTTGTTTCAAGCTTCATACCGAAACCTGCCATTATTTCCTCATCGTTTTCCTTTCTCATTGCCATTGACATTATCATTTGTCCGTCCGGTTTTTCGGTGGCCGTTTTTTGGAATCGACTCAATGTCGGAGCTAATTTTTTGTAATTTTCCCTTTTTCCAATTCCATTGCCATATTTGTCCATCTACTACTACCTTTTTGTATTGCACTGTGACTCTCTTACCCTTGTCCTTTTCGTCCTTAGCGTAATTACGTATAATTTTCTGTATTTTCCTTTCTTCTTCTGTTAGGTCATTATTGATGAATGATGAATATCTATCTCTTTTCCTTTTAGCTTGCTTTTGTTTTTCATAACTTTCATTTTGTCTTCCCAGTTTTCGAACTTGACAATGTTTATAAAGAACCTTGTCAAATTGGCTATTATACACAAAACCTAACAATTAAAATTTAAAGCATGACAGGTACAACTTATTTACTGTTTTTTGAATATTAAGCTATTGTTGCTTTACATCTTGAGACTGAATCAAATCAGAGTCATCATTTAATGTACTTAAAGTAAAAAGGCCAATTTTCTATTTGGAACTTAACTGCCTTTTTTATCAACTCGTGGATGCCCATTCTTCTTTGAAACGGAAATATTTATCCTTGAGTGGAGATATTTGTTAAAACTAGTCGTTTAAAATATATTTGACTGTTATAATCTTGTAAAAACGAGTTTAAATCGAAAGATATGACTTTATCTAGCTAAAACACACTTGTTACGTGTGAGTTTTATTAAATTATCAACACGTGCACACGCTTGAAACTGGTTGTACATATCAACAAAACCCAATACCAGTTCCTTAGCGACCTGATAATTTTAGTTGGAATTGAACAGTTATAGGGCGGTCACGGAAAATTTCGGTTCTTTTATTGTATAGGTTTATTTAATAACAATTCTGAAATATCGGTTTATATCACGGTTTGTGTTCGAATTTAGAACATTTAAAGGTTGTGCTTGATAAGGTTTTAGTGTTAACCAGCTTGTATAAAAAAGTGTGATGAAAATTAAGTTAAATTCGTTTGGTTTAATCGAGGGCAAATCGGTATGTATGTTTTAGTTTTTTGATATTATTAAATAACGTGGTTAATATGTTCGTTTTTTTTTATTTGGAGTAGTGCAGGCTGATTATGAAATAAATTCTGTATAAAAACATGTTTTCGAAGAGCCTTTATGTAAACATCTTCACCATTTAATGTAGGTTTCAAACCCTTAAACTCTGAGATGATTGATTTTTTTCTTAATATTAATTTTATGATGTTAGAAAAAATGAGACACTTTGAGCAGCACAACGCAAGGTCCGCTTTATTGCACCCAGTAACAATCAGAATCATGAAAACATTTCTTTATTGGATTCTTTAAAATAGTGAAAAATTATTATTAATTCCATAGTAATAAATTTTTCTGTTTTTATTATTTGTTTTGACTTTAAAATCTTAGAGGAACGAACTATAAAGTTCATTTATTCGTTTTGTAAAATTTGGAAAATTTCTAAAAGATTTTTTTTTACGAAACCGTTGAAAAAGTTTTAATTTGTTTTGACGCAAAATATCTTGAATACTTTAAAAGTGAAAGCACTTGTCAACGTCGTATTTACTCATAAAGAACTTAGCATAATATTCAAATGAGCGCCTTCTACTTGTAAGAATTTTATGAAGCTACCTTTGTACAAGAAATTTTCTCCCTAAACTTCATGTTTTCGCTTAAATTATGTAAAAGACATATTTGCATAAATGTAGAAGACTTGCAATAATTAAATTTTAAGTAGATAAATTATGAAATTTTAGCGTTGCTTTGATGTCAAAACTTGCGGAAGCTCCTATTTACATTCGGAAATACCTTTTGTAACTTTTTTTTATTTTCGCTACTTAACTTTGGTACGTTTTGTGCAGATAAAATTATTGGTGTTTATCATAAGCTAACAGTAGAGCAAAGGTAAATGTTCTAAAACGAATACTTTTGTCAAAACGAAGCTAAACCCTAGATAACAACTGTAGATGACCTGACTTAGACACTCAACTTAGCAGTATCTATTTATTTTTAAATTTCTGTACATAATTACTAGATAGACGTAGCTTAAATTTTAAACAACCTGCAGGGATTTTATTTTTTACCTTGTACTTAGATGTAATCCTTTTGCCCAGAATAAGTTTGCTGCTTGAAATCTTCTGCTATATTGGCGAGTGCGTTTTAACGGTTCCAAAACTAATAAGAGGTAGGTTTTTAAATTTAAATTGTATTCGGGGAGTGTTTAGAATCATGTTATGAATCACATAATGTTTCGGAATTATCGAAATTAACTAACAACTTTTTGAACTTTAAAACTAAATTTTGTAGTAAATTAATTTTTTTTAATTTGAAAAAATACCATTTTATTTAAATTTTGACTTTGTAAATTACGATAGTACATCATGTTTCATAGAGCTATTTTGATAAATACAAAGGGTCTTAAAATGAAATACATCTAGTATGCTTTCAAACAGTTGTGGCATATAAAAGTTTACATGCAAACAAATTTCAAAGGTAACTAGATGTAATTCCCGGTGTAAATATAATATGATTAGGAGTGGTTACGAAATTTTGAGGCAAGGTGTATAACACCACACTACAATAACTATTAAAGTTAAGATGCATTTAGACATTTAGCTTTATTAAAATATATGTATAACAAAAGAGGCATGGTCCACTTCAGAATATGAACTTCAATTCTCTCTTGGGAGAGAAAGCCATAATCCCATGGATTGGAAAGGCTTAGTAGTAGTAGTAGATTATATTGAGATGATATTTGTGGGTATTGAAGATTATGAGTTGAATATAATTGTTAATGAATTTTAATTTATAATTAATTGCAAGTTAATTTAAGATTCGAATGCGCAAGGAAATTTTACATAAGAGTCCATTTTTCGTTTTTGTATACCCTTTAGTCGACCCCCCCCCCTGCAGATTTCGGGACCCTAGATCCGTGACTATATACTTTATTTCTATCTATAGAACCATAAGCTTGCTTAAAGCCAACGAATGTACTGATTTGTTATGTTTGTAAACATTTTCCTATATTTGTTTCAAAACTATGGTTACTTTTTATGTTACTTATTTACTACTCCACGGTCCATATGGGACCCTGATCTCCTAAGAGGGTTTCTAGAGCGCTTCTTTTTACGAGATGCGGTCGTCACCCACACCTTAACCTTCTGGAATAATTTCTCCCCAGTTATTTCCTATTATTCTTCCACGCTCCTAAACTCAATTACAATTTCTCTAAATTTTTTTCTGTTAGCCCCGACTGACTTTAACTTTTTATGTACCTTAGGTATTCCTATTATTAAGGTTACCAGTAGTTTATATGCTGCATCAAATAATACAATTCCTCTTTAATTTTGGGATTGGGCTTTGGTGCATTTTTTTGTGAATTAAGAGTCCTGCTAGCCAAGCATCAGGTTCTTTCTCTTCTTCCCATATTACTCTTCTTAGGTTCCATATGTTTTTATGTAAAATTTGGCTTCCATATTTGATTATTTCTGATATGATTCTATTCTATCCCCCACTTTTGTTATTTTCTATATCTAATTTTAGTTGCATCTTCTTAACTGTTTTTTTTCATAATGTCTCTGTTTTTGTATTATTACTAACAAAGGTTTCCAATTCCTTCTAAAATTTTACTCCGATCCATTTGGAACTCTAAGAGAAGACCCCCATCCCCCATATCACACATCACTTATTTTCTCTATAGCTGTTCATGTGCTTTTGCACTCTTAATTGGCTCACTCCATTCCGTTCTATTTTCAGCTTTCCTTCTCCAGTCCTTTATTCCCACTCTTCTTATATCCTCCATTACCTTATTTCAGCATCTCATTTTTGGTATTCCTCTACATTTCGGTTCTTTTGGTTAGGCATAGTGTTTTCGTAGCATCAAATTTCTATATATTCGTATCTTTGTTCTTTTACTTGTTCTCTAGCCTCTTAATATCTTCTTTTTGTATTACTTCTTCAAACGTTTCTACTTTTGTACCATTGTTACTGTTCAATAACACCAATTTTTTTTCAGTTAGTATTTACCTTTTCCTCATCTCCTCCTATTAATTTTCCTTCTTTGTCTTTACAATGTGTTGCCCTTTCCTGATATCCTATTTTTTTCTTTAGATCTTGATAGAAATTTCTTTATTTGTTAAATCTTGTCTTCCGTCATTTTTATTCTGTTTTATTGCATAATATGTTATTTTTTCTGCATATTTCTGGTACCTCTTTCCTTTTTTCTGTTTATTTATTTATACTTTCGTCGGAATTTTTTATTATCATGGTTTCTCTGGTTCTTCGTCTCTCTACTACTGACGTTTTACATTCATCATCGTACCACGTCTTTCTGTTATTGCATTTTTTTGTTAGCATTATTTTTTACTTGCTGTCTTTATTTTTTATTATTTTTCATATATTTCTGGTTTCCTTTATTTTGTTTAACTAACTACCTGTTTCATTTTGAAAATCTTTAAATTATCCATATTCTTCAATAAGTATTCGACGTCATATCTTTCCTTCTTCTTTTTAACCTTTTGTTGTTGTTTTTACATCTTGTTTTAATACCGTCCTCACCAGATAATCGCCCGGGTCCATGTCTCGATCAGTGTGTGATCGACTTGATTAGGAGTATGCCTATTAGGCACTACCCAAGTTCCTTTATATATTTTTTGGTGTTCTAACTACAAAATTTCACAGCTAATCTTTATAAATTGACTTTTTATTCGTATTATAAACATTATGTGTTAACAAGGCGTAATTCTCTGAGTATTTAAGTAGTTTCATATGTGCGCCCTAAAAGAAATTATTTACAATTTATTCAGATATTTGTAACTATAAATTACTGATTCACTTTCCCAACTGTAGACTTCTTTAAAATATGGGACATTGCATTAGGATTTAGGATTAGGACTAGGATAATTGATAGTTTAGATGTTTAAAAACAGCATTAAACACAATCCAGGTAAACTGTGCTAGCATTCTAAGATTTTCCTTTCTCTCTATATCTATCTTACACAGCCTTGCAAATTTTATAAATCACAATTTCCTCGTAGCGTCTGGATATTTTTGATTGATCTTGGTATTATCTTAAGCAACCTAACGAACTGCATCTGCTAACAAAGCTTTAAAACATTCCATTCCATCCAAATCAATTTTTGTATGTTAATTAATTTAAACTGACTTGATATAAAAAAACATTGTTTTTTAGATTCAAATTCATTCAAATTTAATAAAAACCTGTTAACCCATAAACATCAATACGAGCTGGTAAAATACTTGCAATTTATAAATATTAATTCTAAGTATCCTAAATTATGTTTTAAGTTAATTTCCTTACTAAGAACAGTACTAAGAAGAAAGCATCGGTAGTTCATTACAAAATAACGTTGTTTTGATATCAAGTGCACTTCCCTAAGTATTTATATTAACCATATTCGCGTAATAAAGTCCCTTGTCTCGGATGTCTAGCTTCCCCTTAATTAAACTGCAAACTTCCTTTATTTTTATTTTTAAGGATTATTCTTGTCAAAAGCTTTTGTTCGTTGTAAGATATGATATAATAAATAAATAAACAAATAAAATCGGTTCTAATTTCAAACCCTTAGCTTGTATTTTTAAACTGAAGTGGGTTTGACGTGTGCTTGCTTTAATTACTTAAGTTGAGTATATTTTACAAAAACCTTCGTGAATTTTAAAATTTGCTAAGACGCCCTGGTTAATTAACAGGAGCCAATTTTTTAAGTTCTCTATTTACTTAATCCTTGCTGTTTTAGCTTAAGTAGAGACGAATCTATTTTGTTAGCTATTTTGCCATTAGTTTTGGCTTTATTTTTTTTTCTCAATATTGTTCGTTCATTAAGGTTTCTGCTGTAATTCGTGTATACTTATTTGTGCTTTAGTTTGTTTAATAAAAAATCGTCTTTAGTTTACGTATCACCCTAGCAAAATTAAATTGCAACAAAACTAAAATCACGCCAATTTGTGTTTAAAGAACTTTCTGAACAGTTCATATTATTTGTCCATTTTACTTCTGTAATTTTTGAACTTGTAGTTACAGATACAGATTACATAAAATATTTCGAAAGAATTTAAACTTGTAAATTGCATAGGAAATTGTTGTGATATTTTGTTAAAGTAATGAATAAACCTTCAGGGTTGGTGTCGACTTGATTACTAATTCCTGTCTCTGTCCCTGATCGGTACTCGTGGTTGATTTGATCCCCAATGGGAAATGAACTAATTGCTCGAGAAGTATTTATACCTCTGACCAAGATACCCATCGAATTTAAGGAAATTTAGCCAAACCGTAATTAACTTAGGGCGCTTTACTTTAGATGCCATCTACTTAGGTTAAACTTCCAAATAAATGTGTACACATTTTAAGGACTTTTTACGAATTTTTATGAATTGAAAATGCTGAGGTGGAGAAATTAAAGTGGGAGTGAAGGTTTACGTATAAGTGGCAAAGGTTTTTCAAGTGAATTGTATTGATGAACCTCTGATAAGGGCTGAATGCTATTTATACGTATTATTTTTTTAGAAGTTATTAGAAATTTATTGCTAATCTGTAACCAAAGTGGTAGTAATTTGAGAAGAACAGAAAGTGTAGATAAAAATAGCTTTAATCAGTGTTGAATTTTTTAACATAGAAATTACTTGATTTAGGCTTAACATTTTTTGTCGCTTTTGTTAATAGGAAATATTCTCCAATAAATCTAAACATTTGAACATTCTATCTTATGCCCAATGTCCATCATGATGAATATCAATGTCATCTGTATATCATCAAATTTATAATCTTTTTATTTTGCTTTCTGAGATGAGTTTCAAAATAGCTTTTTACACTGTAGGGAAATAAGATTGACTCCTCGTCTCAAGAAGCGAAATGCAGCACCCTTTCATCATATGCAGTGAAGCTGTGATGAAATCTGTCGGGACACTGTTTTAAATTATCCTCTTTTTATTTACATTTTCTGTAATATTTTATACTTTCTAAAATTTTATATTAAATATTCAAAAGGAGCTATTTTTGCAGTTATAATCCGGATTTCTCATTTACTTTCTTGCAGTGTAATGTGATCGTGCTTTTTCAGACGATTTGTATGGAAAAGCAATTAAAAAAAAATAAATAACCCTATAATTTTTTACAAATGATTTTTTTTAAGTTTCACTCTTGGGGAAATCTAATTCTATACACAAATATCAACTCCTAAGGGATTTGAACCACTGACTTTCGGCTCAATCCGATGAACTACCGCGTTAAAAATATATAATAATAATAATAATAATAATAATGAGAGTGCTTGGCAATGGCCGCACCTCATAGTTAAAATCAGCGTAGCTGAGTACAAGTAATACTTATAATAATAAATATCAAACGAGATAAGCTGACGTCTCTACGAGTAATTGAGTTTTATCTCGTAATAAAGGTGATTTTAAACAAAGACGTTTAAATTTTAATTGGAATTCCCTTTATTCACTTTATATTTCCCGTTAGGTGTCAGATATTTAAAATTTCGCACCTTAATTAATCTATTACTCGATTTAATTTTAATTTTGTACCATATTCACCTGAATAATTCCTGGACCTTTGTAAAGAATGTGAATATTCTTTCCAGAGAGTTGCACGTCTAGACAGTGCACTTGCTTTGTACTAAATTAAGACAATGTAAACGTGTTAATTAAAAGTATGCGTTATATTTCCTTAGGTCCAGGGAACTATAAACTTGTCTGCAGTTTGCCTTTATAATTAACTCTAGCCCGTGCATAAAAATGTGCCATTATTAAGCGTGTACGTGCTCACACCTATCACACGACGTGAATTTATACCACCTTAACGTTTTAATCTGGACTTCTAGCTCTGGAACTTTTAATATTATTTATGATCCTTTGTATGCTCCAATTATTACGAGATCGCATAACAAGTACTGCATACCTTTTTCTTATTATTAAATTTATACAAATACAATCAAAAAAAAATTGAAGGTGTAGTGCTGCAGTTTACTTCCAAGATTTATTTGTAGCTTACCACAAAGACTAACAATAAGCTTAGAGTCTTCTCATGATCTTTGCTTATTCTATTTCATAATTCGGTTTGATTACAATCTTTGCAGAATATTTTATTATTTATCTTAATTCTTTGCCACCTTTATTTTTGCCATGATTCTTTGGCTTCTCTTTTATTAGCTTTCTATACTTTTTTTGATTTTTCAGTTTAGGAATTTCCGTTACCCTGGTTTATTTATATACTTGGACCAAGTTTCCATGAATTTTTATCCACCCATTCACCATCTTGCAAATTTCTCTTCTTCCTAGCCATGCCCAATTCATCCCTCCAAGACCTCCTCGGCCTCCCTCCTTTCCGGTTGGACTCCAGTGTGTAATCCACTTTATTCGTCTACACTAGCGTTTTTGATATGCCCATATCGTAGTCGCTTCGATATATCTTCACGCTGCTTTTGAGTTCCATTTTTTAGCGGTCTCGGGTGAAAATTGGCATCTCACGTGCCATTAGAAAAACACTGATTTCGCACACTTAATGCAAAAATATACCATCTTTTGGCTTCTGTAAGGCGCAAAATTTTCAAATCTACTGTGGGTTTTTCGATATTTTAAATAATTATTGGATATTAAATTTAAATGGAAATAATGATATTATCTTCCATTTTGTATGTTATTTATGCTATCTACAACTGCCATTAAGAACTGCCAACATCTTACACTTTGCACATTGCTGCAAAAATGTTATTTTGTAGCGAAATTTGTAGATTTCTAAATAATTTTTGCAGGCCACTTATTAATCAAAAGTTAAAATATCCGGGGTTAGCTATACGCTACTTACTTACTCACCTACTCGGTGGCGCTTGGAGACCCTTTTTAGGGTCATGGCTTCTCTATATGGGCTTCTCAACCATCTTCTGTCTACCAAGTACTTGATCTACTGCCTCCTTCACCTTTGCCCGAACTTCTTTCCATTTTTTCCTATTTCCCGTTAGTTCCCAATGTTTAAAATCTGCTGCTTGTAAATCAACTTGCACCATATCCATCTAGCGTTTCCCTTTTCATTCATCCTCTCTTAGTGTCCTAGCCATCCAACTCTATTACATTTAATTTCCCTAACTATACTTGGATGTTCGAAGGTATATCTTTGTCTCCATTCTCCATTTTCCATACAGTACTACCGGGCGAATTGTAGTTTTATTATCATTAACTTTGGGTTAATCAAGATTACTTTTGATTTTAGTAAGTGTTGTAGGGCGTAATAGCACTTACTACCAGCCGATATTCTCGTCGATATATCTTTAGATACCACACTTTTTCCTGTGATGATTGAGCCTAAGTAGGTACTTGAAAAACCCGACTTTTCAAAAACCTTGCCCTCCACCTCTACGCTATATACATTTTGAAAGAGTAAAGCTTTATGTATTTTTGGGATCTTAACTCGACTTAAGTTGAAATAGGAATCAATGCTTTCTGTAACGTTCCGTACTTCTCCCAATAATCATACGTTGCAATAATTATTGCTTATGTGTTAAGTACGCAACGCTCCAGTTTTGCTGTACATACCAATGTTGAATATTGCTATTACTAATTGTTAAAATAAACTGCTTTTTTCTAAGCACTTCACATTATGTTTAATTGCAATAGCCATTTTGGGCCAACTATCCCCTTTATGTCATCGATTCGTCTTTGTTGATGACGTCCTCCATGTCCTTTTTTACTTTTCGCGGTCACCACTGGAGCACTTTTTTGGCCCACGTGTTTGTATTCATCCTAGCAATTTAGTCTGCCCATCGTCACTTCTCTTGTGTTATTATTATTATTCCGACATCTACTTATCCAGTTTTTGGGTTTTCTGCCCTCTGTGTTACTCCCAGCATTCTTATTTCTATGTTTCTTTATGTTATTAACATTTTATTCGGGATCTTCTTCGTTACTGCCCATGGCTTTGGCTTTCTGATAGTTTGCGATTTACCTTTAAAGATGTAAATTAGTTTGCCATCCTTGTTTAATTTTTTTATTCAGCTCCATCGTTTGGTTTGTTTATCCAATTGTGATCTTTTGCCCTAGGTATATTGCTTCTGACTGTCCCTCATTTTCATCGTTTGCTGTCATTATTTTTGTTTTGTTGATATCAATTCTTATTTCTAATTTATCTTATTTTTCGTTTAATTCCAACAACATATCATGAAGCTCTTCGGCAGTATTTACAATTACCACCACGCCATATGCTTCGCGTAGATTGTTAAGCCTTTCGCTATTCACATTTATTCCCTTCTGCTCCCAACCCAGTTTTTTTTAAACAGCTTCTAAGGTATCTGTGAAGAGTTTGAGTAGTGTACCGTCTCCTTGCCGAATTCCCTTCTCTACTTTTATGGGTCCTGTATTTTGATTTTCTAGAATTTATTCTGCGGCTTTTAAGTGTTTCCATTAATGCAAAATACTCTATACTTTCGAAAGCTTTCTCGTAATTGACAAATAAGGTAAAATTGAGAAGGTGCTAAATGCAAAATGCCAAAAGAGTTACGTATTGATAGTTGTCCTCCATTTTACTGGTGTTTAACTGAAAATATAGGATATCACAATTTAACATTCCGTAAATAATAGCAGGTATTTAATGCGAAAAGTCCGCACAAAAGTGACATTTTTACAAATTTACCCAAATTTCCGGGTTCGTGGAACTTCGATCAATTTATCGTTCTATTTAAAGTTGGCATTTACATACAGTCACTTTCTATTTGACGTATCTAAAGTTGCATAACTACTTAAAAAATCAAAAAGTTATAAGAAACAATTAAAGCGTGCGCGTTTAGCAGAACGTCAAAAACGAGTGGAGGTTAGAGGTCAAGAATTGCGTAAGATTCATATTTGAAAATTTGCATATTTACATAGTTATTTGTGTTATTACTGTAAAAGATATGGCAAAAACAAAATTACGATTTTTTGTGTATTTAAATTGTAATCCGTAAAGTTCGGATTTAAAGCCGATAAGTACTGCCTATACGCTAAATTAGAAATGGGAAATTTAAACCGATTTTTATAGAGCTTTATTTCCACTTTTTCTGGAATAATTTGCATTTTGAAAAAATTTTTCTTGTGGCGTTTGAAAGAGAGTGGTTGTGTCTATCTACTGATAGAGAGATTTTTTCGGTATTAATATTTTTGTAAAATAAATTTGAAGTAAAATAGAGCTTTAGATTTTTTAATACCCTAAAGTTGGTTTTTAGAAATTAAAAAATTTTTTTCGATCAATAGACAGAAAAGACATGGATAATTACAAAAGAAATGCTCTGCCATTCCTGCTTAAAACATGAGTCTAAAAAAAATGGAACAAAATGTGCTTAAAATGAGGTATATTTCATGGTGTAAATTCCAGCCTTAAGTAAAATAAATGAACGCACGGAAAAAAATATCAAGGTAGATATTGCAAGTACGAATGAAACTTCCATTATGAACAAAAATTTAATCGTGCTTTTCCTAATATTTGTTTAAACTATCGGCTTGCACAATTAGGCTAATTACGGTAACACTTTACAAAAACAATTCTCAAAACGTCTTAGTGGTACTACTAATATCTTCCATCGATTCGAGAACCCTAAAAACAATATACTAAAACTGTTGTAATAATAATTTTTAAACAGCTTAATTTATTTTACATCGTCGTCAAATTAACTTATCTCAGTACCGTTGATTGTAAGTGCATAAAGGGGTAGAAATGGTCTTATTTTGGTTACATTTAACTACCCATTAATGTAAAGCAACCCAGAAAATCAATAAAGAACAAAACTTTAACTTTATATTAGTTTGAAGAAATTTGCTTAAATAATTTAAAAATTACCTTTTCAGTTAATAAGGTAATAATTGTTTCTATTAAAAAAATGCATAAAAAGATAGGAATGGTTTAAAGCTTATTTTAATTATTAAATTTAAAATTTAAATAAAAAAACATTAATTAAAAATGGAATATTAAGTAGTTTGAAGGTTGTTTAAATATTTTAAAAGTTACGTTTACAGCTAAGGTAATAATTATTTAGGAATTACACATAACCACAATAAGATCGTATTGGATTCCATGAGACAACCATGAATTGAACCATGGTAAATCAAACCTTTTCAGCTAAGATGATAATTTTTTGAGCTTTACACACAGCATTATAATTACGGTAATATACACAGCATAATGTAACAAAAACCCATATCTAGAGTGGAGAGAATTTTTTGACGAGAATGGAAGAAAACGACAAGCTTTTTATTCGTCTGACATGTTAAGGTATTCTGTTTTGGTGAAGTTAATTTCGATCTCAGCTTTATCATATTCTACCTTTAGTTTCAGCACCATAAAGCTGAGATCGTCGATGTCGTGTACTATTAGTAGTAGATCGTCTGTGAAACTAAGAGAATATACATAGGTAGTGGTTTCCAATGGGGACATCCATTCCTTGGCATTTCCTTCCCCATTGTTTTAAAGTATGCTCTGGAAATATTTTGAATAAGGTTGAAGATTTGGGACAAGCATATTTAAGATTTTTATTATTGTGTTAGATTTTTCATTGTCGTGACTATTTTGGAAGGTTTGTTATTTGTAACAATGGTTTTCCAAAGGACTTTGGTGATAATTAAGTCGTGTTCATTTTTTATCAATTATGATAAAACGGATTGCCTTACAAAAAATGGTGAAATGCTAAACAAGAATCAACAATCATTTTCTTGCAAAATGTTAAAGTTCGGGGTGAAATATTTCTAAATGTGTTTCCAAAGTAATTTCCTCTGAATCGGTGTTCTCAACTATGAGTATCTGCATTCAGACATTTCAACATCGTTTTCACGCAGAACCTTATACGGGAATATCAAATTTCGACAAAAAAATAAATTCGCAACGTATTCGGAAACTGAAACAATAAACCTAAACAATTTGATAAAAGGAACCGAAGAAGTATCATGATATCACGAACGTTCAAACGCTAGCAATTTGTGTGTCGTAAACAGAAACGATTCTTGTTAAATAAAAGGAAAATTTCGAGAATTTCTCAATTTATCAAAGCCTAACGTTGTCTCCTTTAACGTAATTAACGTAACAATACCGAAATTGTTAAGGTTATTGCGAGTTGCGATTTTATTGACTAAATAAATTGCCTGGAAGCGCTGAAGTGGACCAGCGACAGGGTAATACATCTGTCCGATGAAGCGGTTCTGTGATAAATATTGCGGACCCAGGGATTTGTGAGTTAATATCCCCTTCTGACACACGTGGAGGTCTCTGTAGTGTTGTTTACCTCTACATTCGCTTGCTCAAATTAAACCAACCTGTCTGCTGGCAATTTGTCTAGAGCAATGTGGGTGACACCAAAAAATCTAGTAGTTGAGAGACTACGGGCTCTAAATTAGAAAAGTTCGATCAATGTTAAAACACCCAGAGAGGAGTATTTTCGGATTGGTAACCGGCCTTTTTCATTACAAAAAAATAAAACTAATTAACTTCGCACTTTATCAGGATTACGCACGGAGTCCGTGCCGGAATTTATTACAACTATTTAAATGTATCGATTAATCGACCATTACAGTCTGTTATTACCCAATTTGCTACATCGAATATAAGATAATTTAAGGTTTAATTGCTCTTTAGTATTAATTTAAAATAAATATTCTAATTTGAATGAATAATTACAGTGGTAACTTTTGTTTAAATCGGGTGTAATACAAACTCCTGCAGCTTAGAAATGTCGTAAAATTATCTTCAATTAACTAAACTCCCTTAGTAATTCACCTCAATTCACCAGATTTGATTTTAGACAAACATACGCAGAAACTGTACGTTGAGCACCAATTGTGTTGTTATAATTACGGTTTTAAAAATATAAAATTATTCATTCTGTCATTTCATTCTGAGTAGTCAGTGTATATAGCACTCTGATATTTTATGAAAATTATTTAAACAGCAAGTGACGTACTTTAGCAGAATACAGGAATCAAAGGATCATCTGGTGGCCTGAAGAAATACGTAATCAAAAGATAGAAAACTGACCTGATACGGCTTTACCCACACAGAATTTGTAATATCAGGTGTTGGACTATAAGGTTAAAATAATTAAAAACTACTTAAATTATTTATTTTAAAAAGTTCTAATTTAACAACTTGATCGATAAAATGAGATCAAATGCTAAAAATCAAGTGAACTGTGTTGTAAAAGGTATGAAAATTATTGAGAGCGTTGCAAATACCATTAATCTGGCAATTGAGGAAAAATATAAATTAAACTAAACACTTATTGTATAGAAAATTGCCATTCCCAGAAACATAAATATTTGAGGGAAACTAGATGATGGTTATTTATTAACCAAAGGTGAAAATAAAGCAAAAGGGAAAACGTATTTGCAAGGGTTCTTTGCTTTATTTTTATTTTTAGTTAAACACTTAATCTTCTACTTTCAACAGTCTTTTACAATCCACTCCTCTCTTCGCCTTTTCCAGTTCTCTATTTTGTGCCTACTGGCGCCAAGTTCTTCCTACAAATTCTTTCAAGTCGTCGTGGTCTTTCCCACCTTCTGTTTGTGCAATAGTGGCGTCCACTGAAGCCTTGGCCAATCTCCACTTCTACCATGCAATGTATCCTCCGATGACATGTGCTACCTTTGTTCTTCTTCCTATATCGTCGTTACGAATGTAGTTTCTCAGACTTACTCCCAGCATCAGACGTCCTATGGATCTTTGAGTTATCCTGAGCCTATTAGCAGATTTGATGGTTGCTGCCATAGTTTCCATAGTTTCCACTGTATACGCATCTTCTTGTGTCGTACCCTATGCAGGGCGTTGCCAGGCTTCTCTCCATATGTCTGTAGTGTGCGTGTCAAGTAGTGAACTTACTAGGCAGAAATACCTCGCTGCTTTGCCATTGTCTTCCGAGAGAAGCGGTCGGGTATTTTCGATGGGAATTTAACCCGAGCCAGTCCTAATCTTACTGGTCACACACACGCTGAACCAACTGAGCCACGACCGCGACCACAAGTTCCTCAATACACATTCTACTTTTGCGAATGCGTTGTACTTATTTCTGCCATCTGAGTTTTATTTTAAGTCTTAGATGGATAATAAATACATGCATCTATTTTGTCTATGATATCATTGTTACATTTTTAACGTAATTATTTTGGTCTTATTTAGATTCATCTGCAGACCAAAATCAACCGACTGAGTTAAATAACTTGTTATAATTGAACATTGTATTTGTGGCATTTTTCTATAAGTAGAGATACAGATTGTTTATAATCATAGGGCTGTAGCCTCTTCGGAAACCTGCTTGTTCTAACGGTTGGTAGGCGTCGTTTGTAAATCTGTTGGTGATAATTTTGGTGAGCAAGTTATTAGGGTTAGGTAGAACAGTAGGACAGTAATTTGAATTTATCGCCCTTTTTTATATAATAAAATAACTTGTGCGTTTTGTCACGTCTCCGGAATTGTTCCTTCTTCAAGGTATTTACAAAGCAGTGTTCTCATAGATTCTATAGTGACCATTGCTCTATATTTCCATTTTCGGTGGCGATTAGGGGCGGCTCGTCTTTTAGAGCTGTAAAGCTACAGAACCACCAAAAATAAGATTATACTTAATTAAAACAATAAATTATCTATTAATAATTCACCTCCTATCCTCGCGCTTTTTTAATGTTAAATCTATGTAAATTGTTGAGCCAGTCAACCAAATGAATATTTTAAAATAAAGCCACTATGCAACGTTCACAAAACAGCCGTCTTAATTTATTTTGCTCGTGCTGCGCTCGAAAGTCTGCTTGTTCGGTACACATCGCTGCGTTACGATGGGGCCCGAAGTCAAAAAAGGCAATAATTAAAGCTAGAAATGAGCTGCATGAGATGCAGCTCAATTTGTTAATATGCTACGTTTTAAACGGGGTGTTGTAGTATTTGACTGACTAGTTCGTGAAGTTACTTTTTTTTGTACGACTATGCTTACAAACATTCCTAAGATGGAAGGTATATTTAAATTAAAGGAAAATAAGTTCCCTACACTTAATTATCATAATAAATCAATAAATCAATAAAGGATCAAAATCACCCTACAACCGGAATTAAATATTGGAAGTGTTAGCAGTAGTCAAGTAAAAGGAACAACATATTTATTTTGTTTTCCCTGTGTAATATGATTATAATTTCTTTTTAATGAAGAACACCCAAAAATATTGGATACGAACCACCCCTGATGGCGATGCCATCCACATCTGGTGTTTTGCCATTCTTCATTTGAGATAACGCTAATTGCATCTTCTCTCTGGTGATAACCGGTGTTTCTTCGGAGCCTATGCTCATAAGTCATAAGGTATTTTTCGGTGATTTCAGCTGGAGACTCGGTGTTTACTTGTGAGGAGAGTGTCTCGTAGAAATTTTCTCTAACTCTTTGATTGTCGCTACGTCTTTTTTGATATTTCCATTCGGTTCCTTCAGTTGATGTATTCTTGTTCGTCCGATATTAGTTGTTTTTATGACGTTCATGTTTTTATTCCTCTTGGTGACCGGTTTTATTACTTCTGTATTGAAGCGTCATATCTTCGCTTATTTTATAGTTTTATTCAGTTGTATATCTTAGAACACAAACTTAAATTAAAAGGAATTTTATTTTCAAAAGATATTTTATATATTTTTATTTACCGGAAAAACCACCCTTGACGGTTTTTTAAAAGGGTCTTTAAGAATAATTAAAAATGAATAGGATTGCAGAAAGTTAAGATGATTTTTCAATTTTGTTTTGTTTTTATATCGACTATGAAAGGGGTCATCCTTACTAATGTTCATATATTTTAACAATGTTTTGTTGATAAAAGACGGCTCTTTGAAAAATTCTAAAGGGTTAATCCTTAAAGGAAAGCGAATTAAAAAGAGTATTTTTAGAAGAAGTTTAACGAAAAGCAAATTTTTATTTTTCCACAGGAACAAAATTTTTAAAAAATCGGATGAAACTTCAGTGTACTTCTTTAGATGAAAATAATATTTGAGGGAGAATGCTTAAACTAGTTTCCCATTTGGATTTCTACGTATTAAAATGCATTGTTTTTATAGGTGATGTTTCCATACCAAGGGGAGCTCCAGAAGAATTGTTTGGTAAGTAAATTTTCGATTTTAAAATTATTTACAAGGTTTATAACCGAATAGCGAAATTATTTGACAAGGACTAATAAACAAATATCTTCCTAATTATTAACAAAAACATTTTTTGGAAGGATCATCTTACGGTGTCTCAAAACTAAATGACATTCTAAGCGAGTAATGGAGTAAACAAAGTACCTTGTTCCTGTCCTAAGGCACCTTTAATTGATCTTACTATACGATTTTCAAAATTACTCCTGTAATAAAATATTATTGCACCGACTTTGTAACAACCTTAAACTGAAATTTTGTCTTAATTTCAAGTTGGTGATATCATTGCCTTACGTACTGTACATGAAACTTTTTACTACTTATTTGAGGTTGCGACTTCATAAAGGGGGTCCTTTGTCTAATCCGTAGTTGCCAGCTCATCATAATAATCATTTTATAACATAACCATGTGATACTGTATACAGTTTACAGTTTAATGTGACTGCTTGTAACATAATATCAAAAGAATAACACATTACGATACGAACTCACTTTATTGAATATTCAGTATTGATTGTGGTTGAGTATTTATAATGTTATGATCATACTGATTACTGGCCGTTATTACCTATTTGCTTTGAATCAACAAAAAGGCCGTGAAAAAGTTTATGTATAATTTATAGTTGAAACAACAGAAGGAAATTAGGTTATATGTAATGTAGAGTTCCTAATAAGGTAAATTTCCACAGGCTTTTCTATGTTACGAGTATAATGAGTTCTTTAGTTTCTCTTTTTATTTTATCATTATTCTCCTTTCTGTTCAAAACGTTGCTGTTGTGATATTGGTTCTTTTTTTCCCGATCCGTTAATATTCATCGTTTTAAGATTTCCGACATTCGATATTTTTTGTATGCAGTTCGAGTGGAATTTTGTTTTAACATGCTGTAGTAGGAACTTTTGGCATTTATCTTTACTTTTTACCACTGCTTTAAAACTGTTAGGTTTTTGATGATTTTTTTCTTGTTCGTTTATACATAGTCAATTTCATTTTTAATCGTTGCAGCCTGATTTAATTATGCCCATCGGCACACTCGAAATGTGTTCATTCAATATAATATAATAGCATTTTTCCTCGTTCGTTGGTCGTTCCAAGTACAAAATATCCCCTGCATTGACTGTCATATTTTCCTTCCCTATTCTGGTGTTACAGTCGCCCATTTTGATTTTGTAGTGAGCACTTGGAATCGTTAGAAGTCTGCTTTGTCACCAAGAGAACACACGTTCCAATCCCAGTCGTAGACGGATTTTTAAAAATCTGGAGAGATTGAAGTTGAAAACCTAATAGGTCAAATAAATGGTTAATGACCTAGTAGTCGTTACAAGACGAATTTAATAGTTATTTATTATACATGCGGATTAAATTAATGTTTAATGAGCGGTACGTTTACACGCGCGAGCGGCGGTAGCCGCAAGCGCGTTAATACCGCGAGTTAATACATTAATTTAATCCGCAAGTGTAATACAACTGTTTATTCAATTTTGACATTTACTTGACATTTTTAAAGCGATTTGACATTTTTAAAGCGCTAGCGGAATAAAAATTTTAAATCGCTAGCGGAATAAAAATTTTAAACGATTGTTTATAAAACATCAACTTTTATGGGCAGGCCAGAAACAATTAAACGTCAGTTTATACGGCAAAATTGAATAAAATTTTTTATTTTAAATAGCGACTATAGAGTGTGAGTACATGGTCCGTATAATACACAGCCTACTTGAAGTTACGGAGATTGATAATTTTAACCAGCTAAATAATGTATGTAAGCAGTTTGTATCTTTTCATATATAAAAAATTCTGTGGAATATTCATGGTATATTATTAATTAATTTTAAGTGGAGGAAAATACGTTTTGTATTAATGCAGTGTACCTCCATTAACATCCACTGAACATTTCTTATTACAACCAAGAAGGTTCTGTAACACTATGGAGAATACAGATTTTCATTTACTGTTCGGTGACATTCATATAAATATATTGGAAGAAAATGATGTATCACTGGAATACCTAAATATACTTAGCAAGTTTGGTTTTGCGGCACTGACAAGTTAAATAACTTGTGAAAATGTGGGGCTAACCTAAATCGGCAAGATCCACTTTCATATTGTTAAAAATTAATGCCACTGACATAAATATTAATCCAAAATCATATACTGAACCCGAAG
The DNA here is from genome assembly GCA_963082815.1 of Melanotus villosus. Classification (NCBI taxonomy): domain Eukaryota; kingdom Metazoa; phylum Arthropoda; class Insecta; order Coleoptera; family Elateridae; genus Melanotus; species Melanotus villosus. The sequence goes on from OY720423.1 coordinate 15,167,989, forward strand.
ACTTCCACGGTGAGTATCAGTGTTTAAAAAACGTCTTCCGGGTTGGAACCGTGTCATTGTTGAGAAAGAAGAATCCAACGTTTCGCCCGCTTCATCAAGAGGAAAAAGGGACACTGAAAGAAGAGCCTCAACCACGCCAGACCCTTATGAAGGTTTCGCCTTTGGCTTGGTTTACAAGTTGAGTTACTGTGTCCTGCTTCCTCTTGCTAAAAGAGTTTCGCCTCTGGCGTGACTGACACGTTGAGTTACTATGTTTTTTTTTTCAGTGCCCGATTTTCCTTGTGATGAAGTCTCTTAAGAAAGCGGGCGGAACGTTGAGTTCTTTTTTTCAATGATGACACAGTTTCAAACAAAAATATCGTATGATCAAAAAGCCCTTGAATCGCAGTTGCTATGGATGTTACAATTTATGGAACCTAAACATTTTATATTATTTTGAAGCCTTTCTAATTACAATCTACTCACTTTTATAGGATGTCAAGTAAACATCAATGACACAAAGATAATAAAAGTATATAATTTCAGAGATGACTTAAATTCCACAGCAACCGCTATCCTAAGACTTTTTGAACATACTATAGATGTAAATATAAAAAAATATGCCAAATTGGATTGATATGTATTAGATGAATAATGTAGATCATACCGCAAAATTATCTACCTACTTTGATCGACAAAGACACACATTTAGTCAACATTAAAAGAATCTGACGAAAATCCAATTTGAAACAGAATTTCGAATCATTTACTGCTAAAATAAATCATTTCAAATAAATATGAATAAAAATAGAGGCAACGCGAAACATTTGTTTAATACAGTAAAAGATATAGGCCGTACAAAACTTAATCTTGAAAATAAAAACCAGAGAAAACTAAATTACTCATAGTATGTATTTAGAAATAATACTTAAATACATTAAATATTTTTTATATTAATATAAGAATAGGTTTTTCTGGTAAACGGATGCTAATAAGGTACTTCAAATAATTACCTCAAGGAACAGTAGTTGGTCCACTATTTTTTACTTTATACATAAGTTTTAAATTGGGCTTGCAGATGATAATGTAATTTGTTATAAGAATAATTATTCATAGTCAGATCTAAAAGCCGTTGTGCAGGAGGACCTTAGTGCATAGGAGTACATTAAATGAAAATAATTTACTTCGGTTTAATACAAAGCTGTTTATCTTATAGCATACTGGAACGAAAAACGTGTTCTAAAAAATCAGAAGTAGGTAATAAAAAATGAATTTCTAAAAATAATGTTTCATAAGGAAAATATTTATCCAACTGAGTGATTATATGACGAAACAAAATTGTTAGACAGAAAACAATTATTTTTTATACGAACTGAACAATTTTATACACCACCCCCTCAACATCCAAGTATTTGTTATGTCGGTTTTTGTAGCCTCTTTTTGATAGAGTAGGACATATTGTCGTAATATTCCATTCTTTCAGAATTCTTTGCTTTCATTTTTCATATTGCTGTTGTGTATTATTGTGCATATTTTCGTATGTAATTTAAAAAAATTTGGGCTGAATTCTGTAAATTAATTATTATTATTCGATCTACCTGAAGAAATTGGTCGGTTTTTCAAAATTATTATACGTCGAGCTGTGAGCTATGAGCAAACTATTCCTAAAATTCTTTTGAAATTTTCTCTCAAAAACAGTTTCAGCTACACCACATTTCATTTTAAGTGTTTTTTCCTTAAAAAAAAAATGAAAAAGTGTTTGCATTATTTTTTAAGTGTGCCTCAAACTTAGGACACCCTTTACATAACATAATTAACTTAAAATAATTCGACTATTTATAAAACGTTTTTCTACACCTTCAAAAACTCTAATCTAAGTATAAACATCATGCAGTGTTTTCAGGAAATTATAAAAAACCCATAATCGCAACAAAAAAGTGATAACAAGAAACTGCATGGTTCGTAGTTTCACACAAAATGAATTAAATGAGGGACCGTAACATAGGCAATAAAATAATTGCGTAGGCGGGCCGAGTGCGAAAAGGCAACGTCGACGTGGTTCAAAGATCAATAAGGCTATCCCCGGAGTATCCCAAAACTGGTGAAAGTAGAACAAGGTGAAAAGAGTATACAAAAACAAATAAAAATAAAACCCTGCATGCAGTGAAAGAGCCAAAACGTTAAAAAGTGGGGTAAGAAGACGTGATTTTTTTACTCCGAACTTTAATAACATAAAAATAGAAAATATGAAGACTAAAGTTAGTACGTAATAATGTAGCGTTAATATGAATGTTATAAATTAAAGAATAAGGTAATTAAATATGAATAAATTTTGTAATATTTTTTTCGATGATTTTATAAAAAAACATATGAAACCAAGAAGGTGGTTTTAACTTTGGACAAAATACTGTTGACCACAAAATTATTATTATTAATTAGGGATAAATCCAGAAATAACTCTTCTCTTCCATATTTTTGTTGTTTTACACCTTTATTTTAGTTAGTTACTTAATAATGCCTTGATCTGGTTTCGGGGGTGATTCAGTTGATAATGATTACCATCTTTGTTTACCAATTTTACCAGCGTTTCGGGTATCTTCTTCTTCATCCACGTGACATACTTCTAGGTATTGTTGATAGGTGATTATTACAAATTACAATTACTGTCCCACTAGTTCCTTTCAGCTTTTATAAAATTCTATTTTGCCTAACAATAACCACCAATGCCCTCATTTTGTTTTTGTTTGTCTGTCTTAATTGTTTGGCTTTGTGTCAAAAAAGTTTATCCTTGGAAGTTAATATTTAGCAATATTTATTATTATTTATTTAATTTTTAATTTGTTTCCTAGAGTAATGCAGGCTACCGTAATAAAATGCACTGCCGGTGCATTATAAATGTATGCAGCTTTGTTTCTATTACTCCTTTTATTAAAACAGAAAATAAAACGGCGCTTACTTAGCCAATTTTCGTTTTAAAATAAAGCAAGTTGAACTGCTGAGGTTTTTGCTGCAGCATCGTCGAATCTCGTAAATCTTTAATTTAGTCCTGAGCCAGGTAAACTTGAACGGAACGAATTCATTACTGAACGTCGAACAGTTGAAAATTTGTATGAAATTCTATAGCACCGTAATTTCCGATAGTAAATAGTTATAAAGCCATCTCATCAAAGAGTCGGTGATAGATTACTGCTGCGTAACATTATCGCCTACGAATAGACAATGTAATGCACATTTATAAACAATATTAGATATAGTACTGATTGGTTATAGGTGATTTATTAGATCATACATCATCGGTTACGCTCGTGTAGATACCACCGGGTAGATGTAAATATACGTCAGTTGCACTGTATCGACAACTTCCGACATTATTAATGAAAATAAATGTGTTATTCTACTTCAATTAGTTATCGTTATTGGTATCGGTTTATCTCAATTATACTGTCTCAGTAGAAATAATTATAAACAATTTGCAATTTATACAGTAAAATGTTGAACTATCCAATCAACAGATTAACACTAAAATCGTCCTTAATGCAACAAATATTGGAATGTAGCTGTTCCATTACACTAACCAACAATTTAAATTTGCACTGAACTGACATAAAATGCAAACATGGTTTAACCAAAAAACACCATAAAAATACATCTAAGGAAATTGTTGTTTAAGATGTTGGAAATGTTAATTTAGTAGCCCAGAAACAAAAACAGGGCTATAGGTATATTACCAAGGGCTATAAGTAAGCTAAAGAATTGTAAATATTTCTATGAAATGTTCTTTTCTGCTTATGTAGGTACCACAGAATTTTTAGATAGTTTTAAACGGTTGCTATTTTGTTTCCCAATAACTAGTAATTAACGTAGTTAGGATTATTTTACTTAGGTAGCTAATAACATTTAATTAATAAAAAATAATAGTTCTTCATAATAAATTAATAACTATAATAATTAGACAAGAAAATTTACATTGTTTCAAATAATTAATCAAAAACAAAAGGATTTTCGATCTTTGAAAATATAGCAAATTACTAATTTTTATTTCTAGTGGAAAGCTCTTCTTTAACGGGTAACATCAAAACTGCTTCCATGAAAACTTTACATACAGCGAAAACGTTCTCACGAGATTAAAATGCATTAAACGTATTTAGTTCTGATTAAATATTTAGCAATCCTTGCGTGACCTAGGCGTATTAGTCTTTTTATAAATATTTAATGCTATGTAAATCTTACCATTTATTTATGAAATTAATTAGTTTGGCAGATAAAATGCAATTAATTAAATTACAAGCGTGCTTTTATATTTTCGTAAAAAAGTTTGTAACAGATTTGATTTACGGTTTTTAGAAATTTTGTAATAAAGACCTAATTTTAAACAAAATTTTGGAAATCGAAATAGTTATTTTTGTAACAAATACCTAAAATCAAGTTTTTTTGGGACGAATCATTGCTGTTTCCGGACGAGGCGAAGCCGAGGCTGGAATAGCAGATATACATAGACATTAATCATGTAACTAGACTATATATAAAATATAATTTGCCGCCTTCTCACTTCTAACCTCCACGCTTCTCGATCATAGGCTATTTAGTTCTTCATCCAAATCTCGATCCCTCATTGCTGCTCTAATGCCCTCGTTTCAAGATTTTCGAGGTCGCTCGCTTTTATTCGTCCTGGTGGCTTCCAACTAAACGAACGCTTGGGTCATCTTCCCTTCTCCATTCTTAGTAAATGGCAGAACCATTTTAGATTTCTTTTCCCTATTCTTTGTGTTGTTGTTTTATGGTTGACACCCTGTTTTTTCTTTTCTCGTTTGTTATCCTTTCTTATCTTATTACTCTGCTACTTCTTCGTAAATAGTCCACCTCTATTGCTCGTACTTTTCTCTTATCTTTCTCTCTCATCGTACACATCTCGCTCCCATAATACAAGACAGTTTTCACTTTAACTTGCCCAATTTTTGTCTTGTACTTTTTACTTATATTTTTGTCCCACCTAATTCAGTTTAAAGCAACCACAACCCTTCGTATTCTGTGGTTAATTTTTCACTTTCCTATTCCTTTACTGCGTCTAGTAACGCCAATGCATTTATTTAAATTCATTAACCTGTCTCACATGGTTTTCACCATTCAAAAGCTCATCGAATTTTACATTTAAATTAACTACAAGATATTCCATCTTACTTAAACTTATTTGCAGACCCCATTTTGCATATTCTTCAGACAGACGCTTTAACATAAATTCTAGATCGTATGTGTCTTGAGCAAATACAGCGTGATCGTTCGCAAATAGGTATACCCATTCCCTCGCATCTGCGTTTCCAATTTTTGGACGCCATCTCTACATATACATTAAACAGCAGGGTCTTAAGCACTTGGTGGTGTGTATGGGTTCCGATAGTCGATCTCCTTGTTTTATATGAGCTATATTGTTTTTATAGTACTCTTGTATGTTTTTTGCTAGATGGGGGTGAATTCAAAATGCCTGTAAAGCACTCCGCAGTATATTTCTGGAGACATTATGGTAAGCTTTGGGTATGCAAATGAAAGCAATGTGTACTTCATCTTCCTTAGCTATCTTCTTTTCTAAAAGCTGTTGAATAGTAAAGAGGTTGTCTATGTCTATGTATGATGGTCCTTGCATGAACCCGCTTTGATTCTCACCTATCTTACGTCCAATATTTTGTCGTAACTTGTTTAGTAAAATTTTGCCAAAAGGTTTACTGGATGTGTAATTTATGCTGAGACCTCTGTAACTATCTGGGTCTTTTCTGTCACCCTTTTGATGTACGATGTTTTCCACTCCAATGGTATTCTTTGTTCTTGTAGACAATTATTCCCTAATTTAGTTGTGCGATTAACTAGAGCTGTTCCATCACATTTATTTAACTCCACGGCAATATTTCCAGGTCTTGATAACCTTCCACTTTTCATTTCCTTTATACATGTGTTACTTCTTCAACTGCCAGTTGATTCGTCACATTCATGTCTAACTCTATTTCCTTAAGCTCTTCTCTTGCCTCTGGCCTCTTGCCTCCGTTAAAAGCATATTATAGAGCTCTCTTTCCATTTTTGAGAGTGATTAAAAGATTGGGTTTATGTCTGTTACTTTTTTCATAGTTTTAACGGTTAGCCAGACTTCTGTTGATTGTACTCCTCAAATGAAACTATCAATTCGATTGCAGCATTGTTGGTTTCTTTCTTCCTTTATTTTTTGTCGTAGTTCCCTATTTTTGTTTTTATATGCTTGGTAAGTTTGATTTGTCCGATCAGTCAAGTAGATATTACACAACCTTTTCTTTTCCTGAATTAACAGTTTCACCTCTTCTGTTAACCAAAGGGGTTGCCTCTTGTACTTATTTACTTTATACTCTCCTAGTGCTTCATAAGCAATTTTATCTATGATTGATTTCATTCTTTCATATTTCTCTTCTACATCTTTATTTTCAACAAGCTTGGTAAGTTCAGTTGCAAGTCTTCTCCTTCTCTCATAGAGCATTCTTACACTTTTTGTTGTAATAGATCTAGTTTGTATTGTTTTGTTGTTTGTTGTGTACCTTTTTCGTACCCTTCTTTTAGTACATTTGATTTTGTTTTTTGGTATATTGGTGTATTCGACTTGCTATAGTAGTAATTAATAGCGGTTTGTCTTCGAAAAGATGTTTTACGATGAATCGATTGCTGAATTAACAGTTTCACCTCTTCTGTTAACCAAAGGGGTTGCCTGTTGTTCTTATTTACTTTATACTCTCCTAGTGCTTCATAAGCAATTTTATGTATGATTGATTTCATTCTTTCATATTTTTCTCTTCCACATCTTTGTTTTCACCAAGCTTGGTAAGTTTAGTTGCAAGTCTTGTCCTTCTCTCATAGAGCATTCTTACACTTTTTGTTGTAACAGATCTAGTTTGTATTGTTTCGTTGTTTGTTGTGTACCTTTTTCGTACCCTTCTTTTAGTACATTTGATTTTGTTTTTTGGTATATTGGTGTATTCGACTTGCTATAGTAGTAATTAATAGCGGTTTGTCTTCGAAAAGATGTTTTACGATGAATCGATTGCTGGCCCATTGTCCCAACCCCCAACCTGGAGGACCGGGTGATTTGAGTTTGGGGTTTAGGGTTCACTTGATTTAGATTGAAAATTACCCAAAACTAAGAGGTCTATCTCCCCTCTGTTGACTCCTCCGCTCCCAAAATCCTTTACTAAGTTCTTGGAACCGGTTTTCACCTGTTATCCTAGATGCTATCAACCGGAGCCAGTTGAACCCAGGTTTTTTGACGGCGTTGTTTCTCTTACTCCTTCCCCTTTCCCGTTCTGACTTGTGACAGGCAGTGGCGGAGTTCCTTACTTACATACTTTTCGTAGAAGAGCTTGTAACAGATTTTATTTTATTTTTTGGTATTTAGAAACCGCCATAAATATTTTAAAAAAATTGTTCCTTTTCTATAAATAGACTTTTTCAGAAATCATAAAACATTTTTTAACTACGAAAAAGTAGAAAAACAAAAATTTATAAAGTATGAATCTAAATACTAACCTTCAGGGTTTAGTTTTAAAGTCAAGGCTATCAGGAGGGAGTAATGAAAGGAAATAATTTTAATGTTAATACAAGATTTTTGTCAAAACTTTGAATTTCATTTTAAATATGAGATGTGACAAAGTGTTATTGTTCTAAAGCTTATTTTAAAAAGACATTCAAGATTAAAATTATACACCTTCCAAGCTCATAAATGAACAAAAATCCTACAACATTTTTAACAAATTCTAGTTGATAAACTAGTTTTCAGTAAATAATTCCAAAATATTTGAGCTTCAGAATATACGTACAAAAATCCAAAAATTCAGTGAATATATCAATTAAAAATTTGCCAGTGCATAACGTATTAGTATCCGGGCATGTAAAATCTGTTTGGTGAACTTCATATATTCAAACTTCATAATAATAAATAAGCTGATGCGTCAATGCCAGGCAACGAACATGGTCCTGCGTTGGTATAAATCAGCACTCATCAAATCAGGTTCGTAGGGGCATTAATCAATAAAAATATAATGTTGTATATGATACTGAAGGGTAGGTGACACAAAAAGGCACGTGATGGATTAATCAGAATATAAAATACGCTGAAAAATAGCAGCGCAGGTTGTCATAGGAGTGAAAATTTAAAGTGTGCCGATCCGTTTAGTTTAAACAAGCATTTAGTATCGTTGATCATAATATTCTTCAATATAAGAGACGGTTTTCATGTAGGATTTTAGTTGGAAAGGGCAGAGTGAAGCCTTCTGCTCTGATCTTCAGCAAAGCAGCCTAGTAAAGTTAAGTATAAGCTTTCGGGCTTGCATACTAAGCAAGCCAAGTTTGTAACCCCAGATAAAGTAGAGCAGTATACACAGAGACGGCTTCTCTTATTAAAGTTTCAAAGTAATCAAAAGTATTATTAATTTTAATATGTCCTTTTCTTGGTGAAAATGATGATGAGATTTAAGTTCGGGCTTGAGATTAATTAAATATCACTCTGAAAGGCACCCTCGATTTTTTTTTTCATTATAAAGCGTTGAGATAAAAATGTGCTAGAGAAACTTGAGGTAAAAAACTTTTATTTTCTGGTTTGTTGACTACAGCTCAATAACGACTCACACTTTTTAAATACCGTAAATTAATTACGGCGTTTTAAAAGGAAGCCGAGATAAGCTGTGTAGCTTACGCCTTTACATGACATATTTTATTCCGTGTTATTTTAAACAAACATTAATATTTATTAAATTAGACAAACTAATTTAAATGCTGTACATACATTTGAATATATTTCAAAAATTGGTTAATTTGATTTGCTAAATATCTACTTTAATGTAGAAAGTTAGTTTTCGTATAATTTACATATATGTTTACGACTGAGTTATAACACTAATAATTTTTAATTTGCAAATTCCTTTTCTCTGTTCCTCTTGCTGACATTTTGTGCGTTCTGTTGTCTGTTCTGACACATTCTAATACCATATAAAAAAAGGCAATAATAATTAGGATGAAGCAGGGCAATCGAACAGGCGTTAAAGAATTGTAGAATAGACAGACAACACATACAACTGTTACAAGAAATTATTAATAAAGCAACTGCAACATACCACCTAAACGAAACAACCAGTCCAACTGAAGAGAGATATTAGGCAAGGATACAGTCTATCACCGAAACTGTTTACTTACGCACTGGAGGATGTTTTTAAAGAAATAAACTGGTTAACCAAGGGGATTCATATACATGGCAAGAAAATAGAAAATAATAGACAAAAGCTTCAACAAATGTTAGATACACTAAACACAGAATCTAAAAGAAGTGGGTCTAAAGATGAGCCTCAGCAAGCCGAAAATTATGACCAAAGATGATGTAGAATAACGTAATAGAAAAGGTACTATAGGGAAGAGCGAAACATCGCATTTGGGAAACTAAGTTTCATAATGAAAAACAAAAACATCCCACTGTAGCTGCATAAAAACGAAGGTATTGAATACATGTATTATATCAGTATTGAGCTATGGGGTAGAAACTAGGACTATGACAAGAATAAACTTAAATAAGCTTCAAATAACGCAGAGCGCTATGGAACAGGTAATGACAAGAATTTCCTTGAAAGACAGAAAACCCAATACCTACATCCTAGAACGAACAAAAAAAATAGATGTAGTCGTACATGCCACGAAATTGAAGTGGTTATTTTCCGGCCACATTGCCAGGGAAAATAAAGACAAATAGCATAAACAAATCTTGTCATGGAGACCATATTATGACTATCGCAGATCATGAGTCCTACCCTGAATGAGATGGGTTGACGACGTCAAAACAACAGCGGGTCTGAACTGGATGAGAACAGCAAATATGGTAATCAGATCCAGAAGAGGTATACATCCAAAAATGGATACGAAACTAATGAAAACGAAGAAGAAGAAGGGTAAAAGTGAGAGGCAATTAAAATCTTTTTTAAAGAAGATTAGAAGAAACTGGGATGAAATTCCAAAAAATTATAGTAAACTTCAGATTATATTGTATAAGTAAAGGAAGCAAAACTTTGGTCTTACGTCACCGTTCGTGGTAATAGTAATACCACTATAAAAACAAAAATATTCCCTCTTTCCCTGACTCTCCGCCGCTGTCATATTCAGTTACTTTCTCGCGTATGGTTGGCAGTGATACGTGATCGAGCACAGTGTTGTCATTACAATCCGCGCGTGTTGTTTACGTTATTAGCAGGTTAGATTATTTATATACATTTGGCAACGCTGCGTATTAACAAACTTCAAAATATTTATTACGTAAGACCAAAGTTTTGCTTCCTTTACCTATATGTATATTAGATAGTATCAGTATTTTTTAAATTACTAGCAAGCATTTCAGAAAATTACGTAATGCTCGGTCTCGTTTTTACCCATTGAAACTGGTAATAATGAGACATGCACGGTCAATAATAAGACACTAATCTAACTTTGTAGTGAATAGCTTCAAACAAATGACTATGTCAAAAACAACCAAAACAATTTTTTTTCTGACTACAAATATTAACAAAATAAACAGTCCTCTTTTTTGGGTACAAATTTATTAATGCACTACATAGCGACTAAAATCTCTAGGAAAGATATATTGCTGGGAAACCCTTGCTATCCCTCCAACTACAGTTGACTGGATGTTGTGGTTTCATCACATCTCCTTTTGGACGTCAAACTTCTCTAGAATGTCAGGAAAAATGCGCCGTAGAGAAACACATATAAAAGCCATCTTTGACATGTGCCATCATTAAATCTCAAAATTATCTGCCACCTTTTGCGGTCCAAGGGCTACAATAGTTTCTAGGGTATCTCATTCCAAATCATTTTCATCTTAAGAAATGTACTTCCTCACTTCCACGGCTGGTTTCTGCTTAATCATTTGATTCTCCAGTTTCCTTGTTTTTGAGTTTTTATACGTATTGTTCTTTGCACTTTCTTTCGCTTCTATCAATGTTTGATATTCATACTAGTCAGCACTCGTACACTGCTTCATCAATCTTCCTTCTAGGCACTTCTTCCGGATTTGTTTTTTTAACTTATTTAATAATATGTTTTCGAAAGGATAGCTTCATTTTGTAGGCCTTGCTACAGGTGAGGGCTTTGCAACAAACGCTAGGGTTTCTGTGCTCTTCATTATCTTGTTGTAAATTTGTGTTGCTTTCGTTTGACGACAAATCTAATTTATTTTTATTGGCTAAACATTGCTTAATTTTTCTGGATTTATAGGTTCCTTCGGATGTTTATCTTTATTGCACAGGAATATAACCTATATTCCTGTTAGAGAAAGATAATTTTAGTGTTTCTTCTGTTATATCTTCACATCAGCCTTCGATATAAGATCACAAAATTCGCTTTTGCTTGGTTTTCTTTTTATTGACCATTTGTCATTCTAAGAGAGCTTGATTCCATTTTAATTTTAACGGGGCAAGACAATCTTTTCTGGTGGCTGAAGTAACTTTAGTATGGTTATACCTTTTTATGGCTGTTTCAATTGCTACTTAATCTAGAGGACTAACGTGGCCATCAACTGTAACAATTAAGGGTCTCTCGTTTACCATACTTATAAATTTACTGAATCACTAATTAAAAATGACATCCATCCCTTTTCGAATGTTACAGAGCAAGTATTGTGCCTTTCCAGCTGGCCCATAGAGTTTGTCCCTGGAAAATAATTAACGGTGGCAGAGGCACCCCTTAGGAAGAGGTTCAGGCCATCACAGTAGTGTTTTCCTTTCTGGATCCTTCAATCTGTTTATGAACCTCTGGCCCCTTCAAAGCAACGCCTTAAATTCTAGAGGGATTTGACGAAATTGTAGATTTGTAAGGGTCTGTCTTGCAATTCTAAAAGTATAACGGTTTTTTCTAAGAAATCATAGAAATCCTAAATTAGATATGGATCACTTGTAGCAGTCCTCCTACATTTTTCGTGTTGTTCGAGTTTCTTCACACTCAGTTTATTGCGAATGCAGAAATTTTGAAATCAGTCAGGTTCTGGTTTCCCATGTTCGAAAGTCGTTTGAATATTATTTTCGATAACATATATTTCAAAAATTGAAGTAATTCCTTTCTTAGTCAAAGCAAATCCCCACTTTGCCAAAGTCTTTAGTTTTTCGGTTAAACTGTCTTCAACTGTTTTGGACAGACTCATTTTACGTCTTTTTCCAGCTAGATACAGACTTAGTAAGGTAGCGGATTTTGAATTTTAATGCAGCTTTTCTCAAACGTTGTTATTAATGAGCTACCTTTTGAAAACCACTTTGCGAGTAAAATTTGTCCTTGGTGGCGATCTGTATCGTCTTTAAATACTTATTATGCTGAACACTAATACAGAAGAAAAAAATAATTCTATTAGTCTCATATTTACTCTCAAATATCTTGTATTTGCCTCCAATGGGTTTCCTTTTTGCCTACGCCTAAAACATATTAAAACAAGCACCACGATCTAGCGATGAGCAACTTTACTTTACTTTCTTCTTCTTGCTTCATGTATTAGGCATTCTTGCTCGTTTTACTCTTCGTTTTTCTAACTTTTGCGTGGTCTGCCTTGTGCTCTGTATAACCATATTTACTTGGGCATTCTATCCTCTTCTAGCCTTTGAAATTGCAATTTTTAAGAACTTCATTTCCGATGTTTATAATCTTTGATCTAATGGTTTGGTCGTTGTCCAACATTCGCTGCCATATATACCACATGGAACTGAGATTGTCTTGCAAAATTTAATTAATGTTTCTTTTCTGACCTTATTTTTTAGTGTTCTATAGAAGGTTTCATTTATGTAACTGAATTTTCGTACCCTTTTTGGAACTTGTATTTTTCTGGAAAGGATATTGTGGTTCCTAAGAAATTGAACGGTGATACTTGCTGTACAGCTTTGTTATTAATTTTTAGTGTATCTTTCGCTACCTACTGTCAATTGGCAATGAGGATCGTCTGCGAAAAGTAGAGTCATCACATGCTTTTGTTTATTTAGGGCTTGGCCGTCGAAGTTCATTCTTTTCATCCATTGCCTTAGCACGTTATGGATGTGTAGGTATTAAAAAGTATCGGTGACTAGCTGCAACTCTCTTGAAGCCCCAAAGTAATCTTAGCTGTTTTCATTTCTAGAAATGGCAATTTTTGATGCATGATACATGCCTTTTAGATTGATTAAATATAGTGGAATTCCCTTTTTTTCTAATATTTCCCACATTCATTCTCTGGCCAGTGACAAACGCCTTGGTGTAATCTATGAATAATAGGTGAGTCTCTTTATTGAATTCTCTGTGGTTTTTCTATTATCTGCCGGGTGGCAAATGTATTCTCTCTATAGAACTTATAAATGCAAATTTGAAAGATTTCGAGTTTTTTAGAAATCCTTTAGTGATTGCAGATTGTTTTATAAATTCCACCAATGAACAAATGGTATGTTTAATAAGCTTGCAACCTTCGATTTGTCATAAGGAAAACTATCCTGTCGTATTTCTAACTAACTGAGTTTTCTCAATTTTTTTACTAAATAATATTTTCCCAGTTTGGGCAGTAGGCACAATAAAAACCCAACAACTTGAAGACCTCCAAACACAGTTAAATTTTATTAGAATACATAAACCTAAAGAAAAACAAATATAAATAATGGCCGCACAATAATACTGCTGCACATGTGGCTAAAACAGTCAAAACTGTAGAACCCCCCATGATTTCCCCTAAAGGCTTCCCATTCCTTGGTTTTAGATTGCTTTCCCTTTATGTGTGTGGAATATGGATTCGTCTGGGCTACCATTTCCTTCCTTTTTCATTGTTATATTAAACACATTACTCGTTGATTTATACATATTAATTTGTAATCATAAACAGCTCTTACTTTAATTAAGCTTACATTTAAACGATTTGAAATATTAATATCGAAATAGTATTAAACTGGTTAAATCCACATTTAAGTTAAGCGCCTTAACATGGAACGCTATGAAACTTATAGGGTTCCGAGAGAGTTTTCAGTTTCAACAACTTAGCGGAAACACTCTCTTTTCCGCACTACCGAATCAATTCTTTCTAAATAATGAATTAACTTACTTAGTTTTACGTCTATTTGGAACTTCTCGGGCACGTACTGACGAATAGGAGTGAATGCAAAATCCAAACTTTTCACAACTACATTATATCCAAGTGAAAGTAACAACAGAATTGCATTATTATATTCACAATTTTCTGTATGCCTTTAAGCAAGCCACTATTTAGATTATTTTGATGCGTTTTGAATTTATACGCTTTCAAACTTTGATAAATTTAATGCACCGTTTACTGCAAAGTGCTGAAATCCTTTTAAATAGAATTCAAATTTAATTGTTTTTTTGCCTGAACAAATATTGGCTTCGGCTTATTTTACATGTCCTTAAGGAAAATTTGTTTTGTTGAAAAATAAGTCTTTGAAAATATTTGACAGAAAACTGACAAATTTTTGTAAAGAAAGGTGTTTAATTAAATCATGTTTTAAAGAAACAAAATACTGTTAATTACAAAGAAAGGGGAAACACAGTGGTGGGAGAGTAATTCCCTACAAGACAGCTGTGGGGAAGTTTAATACGATACATGAATACTTTAACAGGCATTAATCAATAATACAATTTCGAATGACACCTAAAACAGTGATTTTCCAGATTGTTAACACTAATTGAAATTCTGGTGAATAATTAATCGAGATACATAATAACGGTATTAGTATATTACAACTGAAACATGACACTGAATTTATCATTATCAGCCTTATTAAATATTACATACGTGCGAGTAGCAGCAGTCACCGTTTATTATCGTGTTAAACGGAAATTTATGTATGAATTGAACGAACAACAACGCCAGATTATTTTATGCTCCTGATTTTATCAAATTCTTTTTGAATATCTCGTCATCTGCGTATTTATTCTTAACAAGTATTCATCAAAATCCGGAGTGCAGTATTCAAAAATACAAGTAAAATAAATCTTGGAGAGCCAAATCCAATAACCAGCCAACTGCATCTGCTACTTAGAAGTGCTGCGAAACTCAATACAAGTTTAAGTTTTTTTCCAAATCAAACGACTGCTTTAGCTTTGGGTGCAAGTTTAAATGTGGGAATAGTTTTAAACTTTTATTTGGACTTGCTGCGAGCATATAAAACAGCAACAGAACTTAGGTAAACTTTTAAAATGACATTGTATTGATTTCATACCGGAATTATTGAAAATCAAACTGAAATAATAAAGCTAAATGTGTTTTGAGTTTTGAGACAGATGAATTAGTTGCGAGTTTTATTGGAGTATAATTTAGTCGTTCTATTGGTTTTAAGCTTTTAAGTTTATTATAAATTGCTTAATATTTATATAACAAAGATTTTGTAAATTTAAACCGTTTCTCCTGTAAGAATTCATTAATGTGTTTCATTTGAATATTCCTTATTCTTGCTAGTCGAGAGAGATCTCACAACTTATTTTGAGAAAACTGCACAACATGAATCCGTTTCCGAATTCTTAAATATGATTTCCTATATAAAACTTTGATTTTCCCCTTAATTAAATAACTACTGCCTTAAGACATTTCATCTGTTTATTTATGGTCATAGAAAGGAAGCATAAATCAATAAATGGTGTATTGATTTTATCAGCGTTATTGAAAATCAAATCGAAATAATAAAACTATGAAAACTGTTTTATGAAAACTGAAGTAGTTAGGAGTTTTGAAAACATAGCAGGCAGGAGAAAATAATTTGTTATTCTATTGGCTTTGAGGCAGACTGTTTTTTTAATGCATTAATGTGCTTTATTTGACGTAATATATTCCTCCTTGATTTTGGTAATTTATTTCTGAATTTTCTAAAAACAAAATTTAATGTTTGTTCATTTCCCCCCTAATTTTTCGAAAGAACTGCTTTCTTTTTTTGAAGGTCCTGCTTCAGACGATGTTATTTTTGAGGGCTTTGCGATAAACGGTAGAGTTTCCATGTTTTGGTCACAATTGAACTGCTACTTTATTATTATCTTGTTGTAAATTTCTGTTACTTTCCTTGTCAATGGACAAATCGAAGTAATTTATTTTCACCGGTTAAAGATAGTTCTAGATTTTCAAGATTTGGGCATTACTTCGGATATTTATCTTTATTGCAAAGGTATATTCCTGTTGAGAAATATACTGATTTTGCTGTTTCTTTTGTTATACCTTGATGGCAGATTTTACATAAAAGATCAAAAAATTCACTTTTGGTTACTTATATTTGATTGGGCCTTTACCATTCCAAGCGAACTTGATTCCCTTTTAATTTTAATGGAGCAAAACAACCCTTCTCTAATGGCCGAAGCTAAGGTTATGTTTCCTTTGATGACTCTTTCGATTGTACCTTTATCTAGATGACTAATGTGGCCATCAACTATAGCAAGTAAGGGTGACTCTTCTACCATGCTTACAAATTTACTGAACCATTCATTGAAAATGACTGTAGTCGTCCATCCCTTTTCGAATGTTGCCTAGCAGGTATTGCATAAATCTTTAGTGCCTTTTCAGCTGAACCATAGATTTCGTCCCTAAAAAATAATTAGTGGCGGCAGAAGCACCCTTAAGGCGGAGATTCAGACTATCACAATAGTGTTTTCCATTCCGACCCCTTCAATCTGTTTATGAACCTTTTGCCCTGTCGAAGCTGGATGGATCTGATGAAAAATATATATCTCGTCCAAATTGTAATAACGTAAAGGTCTATCTTGCAATTCTAAATGCATAACGATTTTTTTTAATAGATTATAGAAACCATAAATTAGATACGGATCACTTTCTGCACACTCAATTTATTGGGAATGAAGGACCTAATTTCCCAGGTTTAACAGCTATTTGAATGAATATGTTGCTTCTTCTTCGTCTTCTTCTTATATATTAGAATATAATACACCTGCTCTTCTTCACGCATATGTTTGAAAAATACAAATATTTTTTTTAGTCAGAGCAAATCCCCATTTTGCCAAAATTAATTTTTCGGTTAAATCGTCTTCAGCCGCTTTGAGAAAGCTCATTTTACGTCTTTGTTTTAACAATCCTTTCCCAGCTAGGTGCCAATTTATTAAGGATTTGTCGATTTTATAATTTTATTGCAGCATTACTCAACGTGTGAACCATACCAGAGGTGAAACCCTTCTCCAGAACGTTGACCACTGTGCTTTTTTAGTGCCCCCTTTTTCTTACTGATGAAGCCCAAGAAAATGAGAGAAACGTTGAGTTCTTCTTTGTCAACAATTATAAACGTTGAATAAGCTATGAATTTTGAGAAAACTTTGTATTTGTCTTGAAAACATTTTTAGTGTGTTGCATTTGACGTAATATTCCTTTCTTGATTTTACTAGTCTAGAACGATCTCACAAATTTTTCCAATGAAACTATAAAAAATTAATTTTGAATTTTCAAATATACTGAAAACTTTTAATTTGTTTATTAATGATTATAAAGTTTAAAAAAGTCAATAAATTGTGGATTGATTTGATATCAGACTTTCTGAAAATCACATTAAAACAATAAAACTGAACTTGTTTTAGGGAAATTGAATTAGCTATGAATTTTAAGGGGAATTAACTTTTGTTGCAACATACTTTCAATCATTCTTTACGTTTCTCCTAAACAATTTTTTAGTATGTTTCATCTGATGTAATAAGTATTTCTCCTTGATTTTGCTAGTCCAGAAAGATTACACAAGTTTTCCAAGAAAATTGCAAAAATGAATTTTATTTCTGAATTTTCAAATATATTTTATAACAAAAACTTTTTGTTATTTGCCTCAGATGTTTATTAATGATTACATAAGTGAATAAATTATGTGCTGATTTCATATCAGAATGATACAAATTCAAACTGAAATAATAAAACTAAACGAGTTTAAAGAAAGTTGAATTGGTTATGAGTTTTGGAAATACTGCTTAAAGAGAACTTTGGTTGGAATTTAATTTAGTCTTTAACTTTGTACATTTCTCAATATTTATATAACAAGCCCCTTCTTGCAAACTCAAATTATTGTTCTGGTTTTCTGGTTAATGTGTTTCATTTCACGTAAGATTCCTTCCTTGATTATAGAAATGAAGTAGCAATCAGTAAATTGTAATTATTGAAAACCACGTTGATATAATAAAACTAAACATGTTTTAAGGAAATAATTTTTGTTCAACATAATTTATTCGTTCGATTGGCTTTGAGTTTGTATATTGCTTGATATTTCTTTTTATATAACAAAGCTTTTGCAAACTCAAACCGTTTCTCGTAAAAAAATTATTAATGCGTTTCATTTGATTTAATATTCCTTCATTCATTTCACTGCACAAGAAAAATCTCACGATTTTTTTCGGGAAAACTGCAAAACAAGAATTTATTCCTGAATTTTAAAATATAATTTTTTAAAGAAAACTTTAATGTTTTTCCATTTTCTTCATTTTTAAGGAAGTTTTGAAAATACTGCGAAAAGCAGAAAATTACTTTTCTCAAACATAATTTACTGGTTTTGAATATATTATGTGCTTTGCTCTAATATATTTATATAATAAGTGTTTTAATCAATTTCTGTTAAAAAAACAGTAATGTGGCTATTTTAACATATTCCTTCCTGATTGTGCTAGCCGAGAAAGATCTCTAAGAAAACTGTAAAATATTAATTTATTTCTGAATGTATTTCCTGAAGAAAACTTTCCTTTTATTTGTACCTTAATTTGATAACCACTGCCTTAAAACTCCTTTGTTTATTAATGATTATAGAAATTGAAGAAATCAATAAATCGTGTATTGATTTCATATCGAAAGTATTGAAAATCAAATTGAAATAATAAAACTAAACGTGTTCTGAGAAAATGGAATTAGTTTTGGTTGGAATATAATTTAGTCGTTCTGTATTGGTTTTGAGTTCGTTATTGCTCGATTTTTTTTATACAAGAGTTTGGCAAACTCAAGCCATTTAAAAAAATCATATACTATGTAATTCATTTGACACAATATTCCTTCCTTGATTTTACTAATACAGAAAGATCTCATAAATTTTTCCCAGAAAACTACAATACAATAATTTCCTTCTAAATTTTCAAATATAATTTTCCATATGTTTTCCATTTTCCCCTCTAATTAACTAAAGACTGCTTTAGGACTTTTAATTTGCTTATTAATGTTTATAGAAATGAAGTAGAAATCAATATATTACGTACTGATTTCATATCAGAATTGCTGAAAATAGATTGAAACAATAAAACTAATTGTGTTTTAAGGAAATTAAATTACGAGTTTTCAAAATTTTGCATAAAGCCGAAAATAACTTTTATTAAATATAATTTAGTCGTTCGTTTGGTTTTAGGTTTGTACATTGCTCGATATTTATATACCAATGATTTTTCAAGCTCAAATTGTTTCCCTTGAAAGATTCATTAATGTATTTTAATTTGACGTAGTATTTTTTCTTGATTTTATTAGTCAAGAAAGACCTAACAAAGTTTTCCAGGAAATCTTCACAACAAAAATTTATTTCTGAATTTTCAAATATATTTTTCTAGAGAAAACTGTAACGTTTTATCAGTTTCCCCCCAAACTCAGACTGTTTACCATAAAAAAATTCATTAATGTGTTTCATTTGACGTAATATTCCTTTTTGATTTTACTAGTCTAGAAAGATATTACAAACTTTTCCAGGAAAACTTCCAAGGCAAAAATTTATTTCTGAATTTTTAAATAGATTTTCTAAAGAAAACTGTAATGTTTTTCTATTTTCCCCCCAAACTCGGAATGTTTTCCTTGAAAAAATCATTAATGTGTTTCATGTGACATAATATTCCTTTCTTGATTTTGCTAGCCAAGAAAGACCTCACAACTTTTTCAAAAAAACTGCAAAAAATGAATTTATTTCTGAATTTTCAAATATATTTTATAAAGAAAACTCTTTTTATTTCCCTTTTATTCGATATCCACTGCCTGAAGACTCTCAGTTTTGTTTAATCGAATTATTGAAAATCAAATCGAAATAATAAAACTAAACACGTGTTTTCAGGAAGTTGAATTAGCTATAAATTTTAAGAACACTGTTTAAAGGGAAATAATTTTTGTTGGAACATAATTAAGTCGTTTTTTGTGGTTCTCTTGGTACATTTCTTTAGTGTGTTTCATTTGACGTAATATCCCTTCCTTGATTACCCTAGCCAAGAAATATTTCACAAATTTTCAAAGGAAACTGCAAAAAATGAATATACTTCTGAATTTTCAAATATATTTTCTAAAGACAACTTTTTAATTTGCCCCTTAATTCGATAACCACTACCTTAAAATGTTTCATTTGATTATTAATGATTATAGAATTGAAAGAAATCAATAAATTGTATTGATTTCAGAATTATTACGTGTTTCTCACCTAAAAATTTTTTAGTATGCTTCAATTGACATAATATTCCTTCCTTGATTTTACTAGCCAAGAAAGATTTGAGAAATTTTTCAAAGAAAACTGCAAAATTTAAATTCATTTCTGAATTTTCAAATAGGTACATTTTCGAAAGAAAACTTTCTTTTATTTGGCCCGTAATTCAATAACCACTGCCTGAAAACTTTTAATTTGTTTATTAATGATTATAGAATTGCAAGAAATCAATAAATTATTGTAGATTGATTGCATACCAGAATTATTGAAAATCAAATCGAAATAAATAACTTAACGTTTTTCAAGAAAGTCGAATTAGCTATGAATTTTGAGAATATTTTTTAAAGAGAAACTAACTTTTTTATTGGAACATAATTTAGTCGCTCTTTACGACTGCCCCGAAATTTTTTTTAATGTGTTTCGTTTGACCTTGAAGTCCTTCCTTGATTTCAATAAATTGCGGATTGATTTCATATCAGAATTATAGAAAATCCAACTCAAATAATAAAACTAAACGTGTTCTAATGTTCTAATAAAGTTCCGAATTTTGGGAACACTTCTTAATGAGAAAATAGCTTTGATTGGAATTTAATTTAGTCTTTAAGTTTCTACATTGCTTGATATTTATATAACAAGGGCCAACTCAAACTATTCATTCGTTCTATTGATTTTGAATTTATGCATTCCTCGATAAATAAATGTTTTTCAAACTTAAATAGCTTCCTCGAAAAAATTCATTAATGTGTTTTATTTGACGTACTATGCCTTCCTTGATTTAGCTAGCCAAGAAAGACCTCATAAGAAAACCGTAAAATATTAATTTATTTCTGAATTTTAAAATATATTTTCCAAATACTACTTTCTTTTCATTTGCACCTTAATTCGATAACCACTGCTTTAAAACTTCTAATTTGTTTATTAATGATTATAGAAATGAAAGAAATCAATTAATCGTGTATTGATTTCCTATCAAATTATTTAAAATCAAATCGAAATAATAAAACTAAACGTGTTTTGAGAAAGTTGAATTAGTTTTGATGGAATATTATATATATTAATTCTATTGGTTTTGAGTTTGTACATTACTCGTTTTTTTTATATAACAAGGATTTTGCGAACTCAAATATTTTTTTAAAAGTTCAGTAGTGTGTTTCATTCCCTGACACGTGTTCGATGCCAACGGAGACCATAGTATTATGGAGCCGATTTGGGTCGAATTCGTTAGAAGGCTTAGGTTTAAGGTGTATGAATGTGTTGTCAATGAAAGCTGGTTGGATCATGATGCAAGTCCAAAAATGGACCCATCACCTGCACTGCACACCAACCTAGCCTAGTTAAATAAAAGCTGCCTTAAAACTTTTAATTTGTTTATTAATGTTTATAGAATTGAATGAATAGATTACGTATTAATTTCATATCAGAATTATTGAAAACAGAACGAAATAATAAAACTAATCGCGTTTTTTAAGGAAAATGAAGTAGTTACTAGTTGTACAAACACTGTAAAAAGCAGAAAATAACTTGTATGGTTCCATTGGCTTTGAGTTTCTACATTATTCGACATTTATATAACAAGCGTTTTGCAAAGTCAAAGTGTTTTCCTTGAAAAAAGTCATTAATGTGTTTCAATTAATGTAATATTCCTTCGTGATTTTGCTAATCAAATCTCACAAAAGTTTCCAGGAAACCCACAAAACAAAAATTTAGCCATGTAGGATCTCACAAATGTATCCAGCAAAACTGCAAAACACAAATTTATGTCTGAATTTTGCAATACAATTCTCTAAAGAAAGTTGTAATGTTTTTCCATTTTCACCCCAAAGTCAAAGTGTATTCCTTGAAAAATTCATTAATGTGTTTCATATGACGTAACTTCCTGGTTTTATTAGTCAAGAAAGATCTCACAAATTGTTCCAATTCTTGTAAATTTTCAAATATAATCTTCTAAAGGAAACTTTAATGATTTTTCATCCTCCCCCCCTATTTATATAAATACCGCCTTAAAACTTTTAATTTGTTTACTAATGTTTATAGAAATGAAGTAGAAATCAATAGATTGCGTATTGACTTCATATCAGGGTTATTGAAAATAAATCGAAATAATTAAGGAATCTGAATTAGTTACTAGTTTTAAAAACAGAAAGCAGAAAGCTAGCCGTTCATTTGGTTTTAGGTTTGTACATATACGTATTTCATTTGACGTAGGTAATGTTCCTTCCTCGATTTTGGTAGTCAAGACAGATCTTACAAATTTTTCCAGGAAAAATGTAAACCCTGTTTTTCTGAATTTTCTAAAGGAAACCGTAATGTTTTCCATTTTCCCCTTAATTAAATAAACAAAGCCTTAAGCCTTTTAATTTCTTTATTTACGGCCATAGAAATTAAAGCAGAAGTCAATAAAAGTTGCCAAAACACCCGCTTCCTTCCCAAGCTTGGAAACCCCGGAAAACGTGCGTTAACATCTCGCATAATATTTCATACACAAGCCTAGATTTCCTTTTTAAGAACTTACTTCTCTAATATCGTAAAGTAATTTCCAAGTTTCAAAACCAAAAACTTTCCAATTTTATTTTTAACATTTTTTGTAAAGTTTCCGTTCAGATTTTTTCTGTGGAGTAACTTGTTTGAGTTCAAACAGAATACCGAACAGCAACAGAAAGCAAAGCGAAAGTATATTTCCACACACATAAATACAAAGGTAAGAGAAAAGTCCGAGCAGTCCGTTGCTTTTATAAGCTCAGTTCTAGAAATTTAATTTAATAATTTTTAACAGGTTTTACTCAAAGCTATTTTTAATTCTATAACCCGTTTAACTTCGTATTTTGATTAATTTTTACTTAATAGTTATTAAAATACTTGAAATTGGCATGTTCGGAAATGAAACCTTTTCTTAAAAGGAAATTTAGTATAACAAATAAAACAAACCGTTAATTTAATGTAAGAAAGCACGTTCTTTTTAACGAGATATATCATACTGCTTACGATCATAAAAAGCAATAATTTTTGGTTGAAGTAGTTTGATATATTGCTGGAAAGATGTTCAATAGACGAATCATATGCTTTCATTGCGCTTTTGAAAGGCTTTTTATATTTCACAGGTTAGTGGCTTACTTCGGGATTCTCTTCAAAGTGTGTATTTAGGATAAATATTACATCATGTTAGTAAACTTGTCATGAAAACCCTGCTAAAAATTTTATTATACGGGTGAAATTTGGTTTCATCGCTTTCAGTAGCAAAAAATGCTAGTTGTTTGTTTGTTAGGCGACATTTAACCCTGCGAATCAACTGATTAGAAATTTGAAATTTGTGTTGATTTCGTTATTATCAAGCCATGATATATAGATATTTTACTTTCTGCACACAATACGAAGGACAACTTACTGTGTAGTTTATTATAAATTCACGCCATAATAATATGAATCGTATAATTTATTCTTGAATTTAATGCGAACCATACAATTATTTAGTAAAGGAGTAATATTTAAAATTCGACCACAATTTGGCATTTATTATAAATGGCAACTGTTTCTGGCAATATTTAACTGATAAATATTTCATATCCAGTTGGAAAATACAACGTAACGATGTTAATTCCGCAAGTTGCCAAAAATCTTGGCCGAAGTTGAACTTTTTCGTTGAACTTCTAACGATAAATCAGACACAACGACTTCAGACCTTTTTATTGCTATTTTAATGCTATTAATGTATAGGCTATAAAGTTTATTATTCATATGGATCGTTAGCGAAACCAGCGAAGGTCTAGGTGGGAAGAAGTTTTATCAGCTCCTTAATAGCCTCTTAAACATTACAAACTGCTATTTTGGTTGCCTTTTAATGTTCAAATATAAAGGTTTTGGTTTTTTAAATTTGGGTTTTATACAAATAAGAGTAATTTATTGAGGTGGAAATTTTTAGGGGTTTTATAAATATACTTTTTGAATTGAAACACCAAGTTAAACAGCGCCTGACAAAAGGGGATTAGAATTGTATTTATGGCGTTGTTTACGCGTCATTTTAAATACTAAAATTAAATTTACCTTCATTTTGGATTAACGTAGTATTAATATTTGTTTAGTAAAACGTCCACGTACTTTTGCATAACCCTTTGTACCTCCGGTAAAATCAAATGAGTTTTATTTATTCTGATCGCAAATAAAATCCTGGACCGTAATGTTTCGTAATCAGGGATGCGTATTTGGGGGCACGATCCAGAATGTTGCACGCAACGTGCGTGATCTTAGTAAAATACGTCTTCATTTGCATGATTTTATACATTATTTGCATTTTAGAAAGTTTAATTAATTTCGCACGTGTTTACACTTTCTTATCAAATGCAAACGTTTAAACAAACCCCTTCAGTGGCGCTTTTTTTATTTAAAAAAACGACACGGCCGAGATTAATTTATATCTTCTCGGAAAGGCGCTGACGATTTGTTAGCAAGCGTTCGAGTTTCCTAAAAGCGAGTAATTTGAAACGAAATCTTATAAATTCAATCTCGGTTAATCAAAGCGTTCAAAAGTTCAAAGAGAAATAACGACGTGGCACGTGCAACGACATGCAATAGTTTCTCCGATCAGATATTGATTACAATGATTACATACCTACCCTATGTATGTACAAATAATACTGGGCTGTGAAACTGAGCTTACCAGTTGGGAAAACTATGAAATGAGGTTAGCATAGTACTGATACAGTGTCAGTGCAACTTCGGAGTTGGTAATTAACTCTAATCACGTGGGAATTATAGACGTGTGGTTGGCTATCCTGACGTACACAACCGATGGTCACGTGCATGGACATGAGAATTAGCTGAGAAAATATTTACTTTCTGTAAAACAATCCTGGCAACCTCATTATTTTGCTTTATACCCTTAGGACACTCCAGTGACTACTGATTATAAATTCCAATTGCGAAATAAAGTTCCTTTATACGCTATTATTATTATTGTATTACAAACAACAATACGCCATCGCCAGTTTGAAGGCTTAGAACAACAACTACGTAACCCAACAATATTCAGTTTTGAACTATACATGCCACGTAACTCACCATACTGCATATATTTAAGGACAACAATTGTTTTTTTAATTTCGTATCTAAGTAATTTCTGCTTTCAAAATTAGTCCGCTTATATTAACGCCTTTGCTTGTCCAGCTGGACAACTTGAATGCATCCTCGAACGTATTAGTAAACAATTTTGGGGATATTGTGTTCGCTTGTCTGTGTATCTCCACTGATTCGGTATAGTCAAAAGTTTTAATAGTTATAGTGGCATTTTCTTGGAAAACTAATGATTTGTATACAGCGGTAATCTATTTTGCATCTCTGGAGGCTATATACGAGGGCTGTTCTCTTACCACTGAGCCTATCTATTAGGACCATTAAAATTTGCAACAAATTTTGTTTGACAGTGGAAGCTGGTTGTTTACTAGTTTAATGACAGTGACCAAGTGACCATTGACAAATACACTTGAATATTTTAAAATACATAAGCTTAAAGTAATCCTTTTCGCAAGAAATCATGGAATTAAACAGAGAACATTATCGAGCTGTGATTTTTTACAAACGTAGCTTAAGCCATAAACAATGTTTTGAGAAAATCAATGGCGTATTTGGTGACAAGTCGTGTTCTTTAGCTACTATAAAGCGGTGGTACAATGAATTTCAACGTGGTCGACTTTCCTTAAATGACGTTTTCGAGCTCCTAAGCCAAAAGCAGCCGTTACCGGAAAGAATTTTGGTCTTGTGCGGAACGTGATTGAAGAGGATCGGCATGTTACTGTAAGGAGTATTCAAGCAACACTAAAGATTGGTGTGATTTTACACAAACATTTGAAGGTACGCAAGCTTTGTTCCCGTTGGATAATGCTCGGCCACACACGGCTGATCGAACTTTTTTTTTGTTTTGACGGATACAAAAATGCATTGATTGTGGAGGGTTGAAAAATTATAAATAAATGTTTTTTATCAATAATTTGCTTATTACTTTACTAGGCTCAGCGGAAAGAGAACATCCCATGTATGATTGACCAAGTTTCAATGCTGTCAAACGCCTTTTGGAAGTAGATGAAGACAAGATGTATTTTTTATTATATTCTATAGATTTCTGTATCAGTTTCCTGACTCCGACAGTGGCTATAATGAACAACAAAAAAAGACGCGCTACAAAATTCTATAGAAATCTTTGGATGTACATAAAAGAATGCTGATGATAATATTTATATTGATACAAAAACTGAAATACGCTGTAATTCATTAAGTTCTTTGCCAAGTAGCTGAAATATGTCATTACTGAATTAGAGACCGCAAATAAGAGAAAACAGTATGTGTGCTGAAGATATTAATATCAATAAAGGTGAAATAGAAGCTTATTATGAAAAATACAGGGCAACATAAGAAAATGTTAAAATAAAGAATGACAAGGATGAGAAATGCATAACTCAACAATTTAAAGAAAATAGAATTAACTTTATAGGAAACAAGCTTAAAGAAAAATACTGAACAAGAAAAGAAAATGAAAGTATAGGAAACGATAAGGACTTTATAATTCAAGAATTTGTAGACACAACTAATTGCACAAATACTTACCATTTGAATAGAGAGGTTACAAAAATTTCAGTATGTAAAGGTTTCTTTTTATCCTCAACTGAACTGAACTGAACTGAAAGCTAGGAATACAAATTATACAAAAATTAAACCGCGGAAAATGTGTGATTGCAAATACCATCCATAGATGGGAACTTCATAAAGGACCACATTGATTCGTTTCTTATAGTGTCATTGCATTCCAATAGAAAGTATACAAGCAAAGAATATTCGAAGAATCATAATTTGAATATAATGTGTGAACTTTATGGACAACACTGTAAATAAAGCGGAAGGAAAACAGAAAAACGTTGATAACTACTACAGGTCGATTTTAGAATGAATTAAACTTATCATTTCATAAGCCAATGCAAGGTACGTATGGCATTTGTTAAATTTTTAACCCAGTAAACCAGAAGAAAAAGCACTTCAAAAGAAATATGACGAGCATATAATAAGGAAAACGGAAGTTAGAAATATGACAAATAAAGCGCAGAAATGGGCAAAAGGAAAGAATGTGCTTTAATCGAATTTGATTTACCAGCTATCTGTTATACTCCCGCAATTAATGCCAAAGCTCCTTTTTATAAAAGTCAGTTCGCTGTATATAATTTTACAATTCTTAAAATAGTAGAAAGAAAAACCATATGCTACATGTGGCACGAGGGCCTAGCAAATCGTGGTGAAAAAAGATCTTGTTTTTGGAGCTATTTACAGACAGTAAAAATTAGTAAAGACGAAGTGTTTTTCTCCGAAATCCAAATATTACTGAGCTTTGTCTTCATGCTGTAAAACATTTTGATGTTACAGTAATAAACCAAGTGTTTTTCGAACCAAGGCACTTTCAAATGGAAGTTGATAACCATGATAACATACACGTACAGAAAAAAATGACAAAACGCTTATTCGATCCTTTGGACTGGTATAGATATTCGATTGACCTGCAAAAAACACTCTTAAACAGAATATGAAATAAATCAGTCCGATACCAAGTGCTTCAAAACACCTAAAAAGGAAACATTGTAAAACACCTTCTTAACAGATTAGAATGTTGAAAAGGAATTTTCAGGTTTTTGTTTTCCTCTTCACAGAAAGGTTTGCAACTCTGGAAAATGCGTTATTCGACATTTCTCTGAGACTTATTAATTTTATTAGTTCTTGAAGATGTGAGATTTTCAAAAATTGAAGCGTCAAAAGACTGTAAAGTTCCAATTTCCCCATAAATTCTGTAGTTTTCCATATTTCAAAATCTTTTTTATTTCAGGAAACAATTGAATTTCCATTTGTAAAAATTACAACTAAATATTAAGAGCTCAAGCTTTTCTTCTTTCCTGAGGAGAATTTTTAAGGGTTTATTATTACAAAGTGATTGCTGTAAATAATTGCAAAGGAGCATTCTCACATTTAATTAATTAAATAAATTCAAACTCTATTAGTGAGTATAAATAACGAAAAATAAATGTAATGACTAAAGCATTAATAAATATTAAACATTAAAGTTTGTTAAATGTTCAAGAGCTTGTTTTTGGAATAATATTTTAAAATGAATCCGTACAAATAGCAACAATTTGAGATAAATCAAAAAAGTTCAATTTACCATGCATGTTTAAACACAATCAATACACATCATATGTAGCAATGAACGTGGAATAGAAAATAGCTAAATCTGATTTTATGCGTCCTGAAAATCAAATGCACGTTATACGTTATGCAATTACAATAAAATCGAAATGAAAGCTATTGGTTTGAGCCGTAAAACGACATTGTATTTATGTTTCTGATAAAACCTGTGCGATAGCCGCTTAGTTTTGTATATATGTTATGCGGTTTGATATCCGAATTAAATTGTCGCATGTTCAAATCGTGTTAACGACCTATTACGCACAAAAGGTTCCATAATTTTGAGATTCGGTCATATTTTATGTAGAGTTTAACATAGCATTAACGGAAAGTTTATATTTCCCTATAAAACGTTGTTTATTTCCACACACATAATATTTCCCCAGAATTCGAGTTCGGCCCAATTTTCTGCAAGTTTACGAAAAAGTATTACAGCCCGAGCATAAAGAAATCCAAATAGAGCTGTTCGGGATTAAATAAAATAATTTCGCTCCGAATGTCAAGCGTTCCTGAAAATATCTGTAAGTTCTAAACAAGTCCGGAGGATTAACCTATCTAAAAGGAATCATTTGTAACTGTCAAGTTCAAAACGAAATACTCGAGTTTATTTATCAGAAAATGTCATCATACGTTATAAAAGACGACCCATTTTGTCATAGGTGAGTATTGCAGGCGAAATTTTGTTTTTATATATTTTTTTCACTGTGATGAATGTGAGATTATAAAAATAATCGAGTATTACTGCCTGAAATATTAATTAAACAATGTTAGTTGCTGCATGGCGTCTGATTTGATACGTAACATGGGACGGCGGACATGTTTCTTAGAGTTTTCAACTGGAAACGTTGCATTCTGTCTGTGCACATCCCGACAGCATAAACCGGAATACAAAAAAAAATTATAATCCCCTAAAATTTTAAAACAAAGATAAAACCGGATAAAAAATTTAACAGAAAATATTGCAAGAATTTTAACACCATACAATATTAATGTTGCTACTACCGAACCTGAATTTAAAAGATTACTTCATGAAATATAAATAAACAAATAATTTGTTATAAGACACTTCTTTTTTAGATAGTTTCCAATTTAACTAATATCAGTGATTTCTTAAATTGTAGTCATTCTGGATGTTGGATTATTATTAGTTAGTTTTTTTGTGTTTGTTGTTATCTTTTACTTTTATTATGATATTAATAATTAATTCGCTCGTTGGACCAACAACGTTTACTTTTTATTATTTTCCTTCCAAGGGTTGCCTTGAACCGCCATTTTTTTTTATTTTGGAGTTTGTTTGGGTTTCCGGGGTAAAAATATTAATTAATTGAAAAAAAACTCACATTACGTGTCAATTTAAAAAACGCATAACAAAATCGTTGAAATTCGCATTGGAACCGCCAATTTAATCGTTTAATAAACGCTTCAAAATAAAACGCTAGCTCGGGTGTGTGAAAAAATATAAAATTAAACGCAAGATAGAACATTAACCTATGGCCATTGGAATTGGCGCAAAACCATCCCCTGCAGGAGCTGAGTGACACTGTTTTCAATTTCAATCAAGGTGAGTCGAGGCAAATCCTATTTATCAAACATTCATATTGAGAAAAAATTATTATTTGTCACGCGTACATTTTTTTGGTCCTTCGACGTTCGGATTGTTTGTTTGATATCTGTTATCATATGAATGCCTTTGTTCTTACCTTTTAATTATTGAAACGGTGTAGTGGTCAATTCTACTACTGGTATTACAGCGCATTCAATTTTGGCAGTGGACATTGGCTGAATTGGTTATCCAATTTATATTTTACCCATTATTTATATTTGTTTAAACATATTGTTATATTGCATACAATAGTTTCGCTAAACGCACGCACGTCATTGTGACGTTTGAGGGTAAAATAGATTATTTGGTTACGTCAATTTTGACATTTTTGTCATCTCAGTTTTTTCAATTCGCATCGTTTTTGAATTTTTTTAAATTCAAAAATGCCACCTAAAGTTAACGCTAAATTTGCTGAAGCTTACGCTTTTCGAAATGCTTTAATTAATAAAATAAAGGAAACGCTAGATATCGCAAGAATGGCACAAAACGATAATTCGTTTATTCCACTATTTAAGAGACGCTATCAAACAACAGATGATATTTACGCAAAATTGGAAACCTCTCACAATCAGGTAATATCGCTTATAGCTGCACAAGAAAACCCTGATTTTCAAGCAGAAGACGAGGTAAGGAAGGAATTCGATGCTATGTATTTTGAAATAGGAGTTCTTTATGACCAAGCATTACCTGTTGATATACCGTCTTCAAACAATTCATCCCATGTTATAAAGGAATTTTCAAATGTTCGATTACCTAAAATTAATTTAAGAAATTTCGATGGTAAATTAGAATTATGGTCGCCATTTATTCAATTATTTAATACCACAATTCACAACGCTTCACATTTATCGAATACAGAAAAATTTCAATATTTAATTAGCTGCCTTTCTGGTGAACCCTTAAATTTAGTAAAGACCTTAGATTTATCAGATGATAACTATATAATCGCTTATCAAAATCTAGTCAATAGATATGACAATAAAAGGAAGTTAGCTACACGTTATTGGGAAGGAATGATTTCGTTACCTCAACTAAAAGAAGAATCGTCTAAAGGGTTACGCGATTTGATTGATAAATTCCGGGAAAATGTAGCAGCATTACGTGCTTTAAAATTCGCTGATTCTCTGGAAGATTTCATGCTGCTAAATCTCCTTTTGGAAAAATTAGACCCAAACACACGAAGATTGTTCGAATCGGAAATCCGTGATTTAAGGCAGGAAATCCCAACGTTTGGGATGTTAGAAGATTTCATCGAAGGTCAAAGTTTGGTATTAGATCAGTGTAAACCGAAATGCTCTAATTTTAAGCAAAATAATTATTCTAAACGCACGTTCCATGTTACAACGGAACATACATCACCAGATAAATGTTTTATCTGTAGTAAAACACATTTAACTTACTCGTGCCCACAATTAGTAGAGAAACTACCTACGCAACGCTACGAATTGGTAAAATCCAAAAAATTATGCATTAATTGCCTTAGTGGTTTTCACACCACCAAAACCTGTAAGTCAAAATCACGTTGTCGAAAATGCAATAAAAACCATCACAGTTTGTTACATTTTGAATCTTCCGCTACGCAATCTAATCGTAATGATGAACCTTTTAACGCTGTACGATTAGAACCTACAAATGCTGTAAGTAACACACTCGAAAATTCAAACGCTACGATTTCTTCAGTAACGGCTCTAGTTAGTGCCACATCTAATAAATTAGTGTTGCTGTCAACAGCACTGATAGATATTCGTGACGAATCCGGATATCCACACGCAATAAGAGCAATCCTCGATGGAGGTAGTGAGGGCAGTTTTATAACTGCTGCTTGTGCTCAACGCTTAGGATTACGTGTTAAATCCAACCGCATTCAAATTCAAGGAATAGGTTCATCATCCGCTCTTCTATCTTCTGGAACGGTTAGTTGCTGTCTATACCCGCATGATGAGTTACAACCATCATATTTGATTGATGCTCACGTCATTGCATCTATTTCGCATAATATTCCAGCCTTTCCAATAGATTCTTCTACGTGGACACATATTAAAGGCTTACGCTTAGCAGATCCACAATTTTGTATCCCAGCAAAAGTAGATCTTTTACTAGGTGCTGATATTTATACGCAATTATTACGTCCAGGCTTAATACTGGGATCAAATAATACGCCCTCAGCTATAAATACTATTTTCGGATGGGTTTTGTCTGGTCAGGCATGTGCTAACCAACCAACTCATTTGAACTCTTTTTTTACTGCGCTTTCTAATGAACCTTTAGAATCAACGCTAAAGAAATTTTGGGAAATTGAAGAAGTTAGCGTTGAAATTCCTCCTTCTCCAGATGACGTTATGGGCGAAAAATTGTACAAACAATCAGTATCTCGCGAACTTAATGGTAGATATAGTGTTGCGTTGCCTTTTAAATCAATTCACAGACCCGAGTTTCCCAATTCTCGCTCTGTCGCTTTACGTCGCTTTTATTGTTTAGAAAATAGATTTTCACGCGATGAATCTCTTCGAATTCATTATTCAGAGTTCATGAAAGATTACCTTGATAGTGGACATATGTCCATTGCAAAGGAACCCATTACATCATCTGAATGTTATTATATACCGCATCATTGTGTTTTTAAACCAGATAGTACTACAACGAAATTGCGTGTAGTCTTCGACGCCTCAGCTAAATCAGCAAACGATAAATCACTTAATGATTGTTTGTATTCTGGTCCAAAATTACTACCACACATTGCAAATGTATTACTAAAGTTTAGATCGCATAGAATTGTCTTTATCGCTGACATAAAACAAATGTATCGGCAAATATTAATCGCACCCGCTTTCAGAAATTATCAACGAATTTTATGGAGGTTTTCGCCACATGAGCCGATCGAAGAATATGTCTTAAATACTGTTACCTACGGGGTTTCTTCTGCCCCATTTTTAGCAATAAGAACGCTTCATCAATTAGCTGAAGACGAACAGCTAAATTTTCCCCAAGCCGCTGCACTTTTAAAACAAGATGTTTACGTTGATGACGTTGTTTCTGGTTGTAATACGCTGTTACAAGCGCAAACTCTCCAAAGGGAATTAATCGAACTTCTAAGAAGAGGTGGTTTTTTACTACGCAAATGGGCAAGTAATGTACCCGAATTGCTTTCCGGGTTGGATTCCAGTTTGTGTCAAGAAGGTCTTTCGTTTGATAGTGAATCCGAATCCACCATCAAAATTCTAGGCTTACAGTGGCTTCCATCGCTTGATGTATTTTCTTTTAAAGTTGATACTATCAATCACACTTGTACTAAACGACAGATATTGTCCGAAATCGCAAGAATATTTGACCCACTTGGTTTTCTTGCCCCATTAATCTTTTTTTGCAAGCGATTAATTCAACATCTTTGGTGTTTAGGTTTAGATTGGGATGCTATCCCGCCAGATGAAGTAGTTGATCGCTGGAATTGTTACCGCCAGCAGCTTTTTTTAATTAGTAACATTCGTTTAAACCGCTACGTTTTTTCGCCAGATTACTCAAGCATTGAGTTACACGGATTCTGCGATTCATCGGAAGCAGGATATGCAGCCGTTGTTTATTTTCGTATCATTGATAATTCTAATACCGTTTCTGTTAAATTTGTAACAGCCAAAACTAAGGTTGCGCCATTAAAAAAACGGTCTTTGCCACAATTGGAATTGTGCGGAGCCTATCTCCTCTCCAATCTTATAGATACCATTGTTCAAATATACTCTGAAAAAATTAATAAAATTTTCGCTTGGACTGATTCCACAGTTGTTTTGGCTTGGTTACGTTCATCTCCACATCGTTGGAAAACGTTTGTTTCAAATAGGGTTAGCCATATTCAAGAACGCGTGCCACCTTCCTCGTGGCGTCATGTACGATCGGTGCATAATCCCGCTGATTGCGCATCTCGTGGTTTATTACCCCAGGAACTAATTTACCATCCTTTATGGTGGGCGGGGCCTCCTTGGCTTAAGGCTTCACCTAATTCTTGGCCCACGCAACAAGTCAATCAGTTAGATATTGAAAACGTAGTTACTGAGGAAGAAAGAAAGGTTAGGGCTTTTATTGTCCAAGATGACAATCTGAAGCCTTGGAATGAGTTATTAACCAAATATTCTTCGCTGAATAAAATTTTGCGCATAGTCACGTACATTTGTCGTTTTACTAAAAAACTTAGGAATGTGCATCAACCCATGTCAGATACAATCACATCTTCTGAATTACACAATTCCTTACTTATATTAGTTAAATTAGTTCAGCAACAGATATTTCACGCTGACATAAATAGTTTAAGACAACACAAATTATTGTCACACCCACTAGGCAAACTAAATCCCTTCTTGGATCAACAAGATATCCTCAGGGTGGGCGGTCGATTATGTCATTCTGCATTATCATTTGAAGAAAAACATCCCGCACTTCTTCCTCAATCCCATAGATTAACTGTTTTGATTATAGAAGACGCTCATAGGAAACATCTTCACCCTGGTCTCAACACGCTTCTTTATTTAATTCGACAAAATTTCTGGATTTTGTCCGCAAATCGAGCAATTCGTCGATGTTTATCACGCTGTTATCGATGTTTCCGTACAAAACCGCAGTCACTGCAACCACCTATGGGAGATTTACCCGCAGTTCGAGTACAGCAAATCAAGGCATTTAACTCTGTAGGCATTGATTTTGGTGGCCCATTTACAATAACAATGCGAAAAGTTCGAGGAGCAAAAACGCACAAGGCATACATTTGCCTATTTGTATGCTTGACAACTAAAGCCCTTCATCTTGAGCTGGTCTCGGAACTTTCGACAGCGGCCTTTCTTGCCGCATTGCGTCGCTTCATTGCTCGCCGTGGTCGATGTGCTTTAATAATGAGTGACTGTGGAACAAATTTTATTGGAGCTGCACGCATAATATCTAATTGTTTCAAGAGCGCTGTGGAGGAAGAAGGTATTACATGGAAATTTAATCCGCCAACTGCTCCACATTTTGGTGGTATATGGGAGGCTGGGATTAAATCTGTTAAAACTCACCTCAAACGCGTAATAGGGGAACAAATTTTAACATTTGAAGAATTTTCTACAATATTAGCACAAATAGAAGCTTTACTCAATTCGCGACCACTGTGCCCCCTTAGTAGTGACCCAAATGATTTAGAGGTTTTGACGCCTGGTCATTATTTAACTTTAGCTCCTTTAACATGCATACCTGAACCCGACCTGTTAACTATCAAAATGAATAGATTAACTCGCTGGGAGCTGCTTCAACGTATGCACCAACATTTTTGGAAAAGATGGCATCATGAATATTTGCATACTTTACAACAGCGCTGTAAATGGGTTGCCAATTTTCCACCTATTGATCAAGGAACCATGGTCTTAATAAAAGACGATCTTTCCCCTCCTATGCGTTGGCGTCTGGGTCGTGTGATTCAACTCCACCCAGATCCAAAAGGCATATCTCGCGTCGCGACTATTAAAACCGTTCAGGGTACCCTCAAACGTCCTTTAATAAAGTTATGTCCATTGCCAAATCAATAATGCATTGTAAAATACTTGTATTTTGGTGGGCGGTATGTTGGATTATTATTAGTTAGTTTTTTTGTGTTTGTTGTTATCTTTTACTTTTATTATGATATTAATAATTAATTCGCTCGTTGGACCAACAACGTTTACTTTTTATTATTTTCCTTCCAAGGGTTGCCTTGAACCGCCATTTTTTTTTATTTTGGAGTTTGTTTGGGTTTCCGGGGTAAAAATATTAATTAATTGAAAAAAAACTCACATTACGTGTCAATTTAAAAAACGCATAACAAAATCGTTGAAATTCGCATTGGAACCGCCAATTTAATCGTTTAATAAACGCTTCAAAATAAAACGCTAGCTCGGGTGTGTGAAAAAATATAAAATTAAACGCAAGATAGAACATTAACCTATGGCCATTGGAATTGGCGCAAAACCATCCCCTGCAGGAGCTGAGTGACACTGTTTTCAATTTCAATCAAGGTGAGTCGAGGCAAATCCTATTTATCAAACATTCATATTGAGAAAAAATTATTATTTGTCACGCGTACATTGGATATTAAAGAACGATCAACCAGAATTCTGATTTTAACCATTGCGTCGCCGACTTAGTATACCGTATAAAAAGGGCAAATCACTCAATCAGTAAATTCATATAACCAAAAGGAAGTAATTCAGAAAGAATAATTCGAATACCTAATCGAATTTCCTACAAATATAAGAACTAATCTCAACATGTTCCTTCCTTAATTTTCTCTTTCAGATGAACCTTTTTTCATTAGGGTTACAAGTACGCAGAAAATGTAGTTTCACATCCTTTTTAGCAGATTGAAACAACCCTCCACCGAATTTTTCTTTGACTTAAAGCAATATTAAGAGAACTTGCTTTAGTTAAGCAGAATGTAAATGTTCTTTGTTGATATTTAATTTCTGGACATATTTTTAAATTACTAAGGAGCTTCGTCTGCGTATGTATAATTATTAATAAAAGGTAAAGCTAAACCAAAAACTCGTACTTTCTTGTGCGATGTATCCACACGAATACCAAGCTATCCAAATTAAAGGTATCCCCATGGAAAAGGCGTGTTTTAGCTCTCAGGAAATGTTAACAAATAATAATCAGATAAATCTAGACACCTTAATTTTTAGTACTTGTTATGCTACGACGTGACTTTTAATTTTATAGGTCACCGAGGATGGCCTTCAATACGATGGTTTGACATTTGCCTCTATTCATTTCTAGAATATCACAGCATTAAACGAGAAGTAATTTTAAAAGCTTTAAGTTTTTACTGTGTAATACTAAGGCAAAGCAATAACAGTCTATTCCTTAGAGCAGTAGAAGCTCACCTGCACATAAACTATACATTTAGAGAATTGCACTGCAATGGAACATGAAAGCACCCATCTGTCGTAAACTTCTCAGATACAGAATTTAAAAATATAGCAAGTATTACAGCAAGCTACCAGAATTGCTTGTAAAGACCAGACACATACGATTAAAGTTATTTCAAATAATAGTAAAAGCTTCACTAACGACGTTAAGTATAGGAATTATCTCTTTTGATACTTTTCTCCTGTTTCCTATTCAAGTCGCTCGAAAACTTGTAGGTATCGTTTAGACAACCAACTTATCAGTATCTGTTTATTTTAATAATTCTCTACATAATGAATAAGTAGACCTGGATCAAATTTTAAACAATCTGAAGGGATTTCATTTTTTATCTGCGTATTTACAGTATCTTTCATCTAGCATTTGGGTTGTGACGTCAACTTGCTCCGCCCAAAAACTGTATGGGTGGACATGCGTTCGTGCTCAGTAGGTAATAAAAACCTAGGTTAGAAAGAGGATTGTGAATTTGTAAACAGCGCGTTGACGTCACAACCCAAATCCTAGGTGAAAAATACTGTAGTTATAATCCTTTTGCACAGAATAAGTTTACTGCTTAGAATTTTTATATTTACGAGTAGGTAAGTTCTAAACTAAAGGTATTTAAAATTGTTTTTAGGGAAGGTTTCGGAATTATGTATAGTAGCTAACAACTTGATATTTAAAACTTTTTGTGCTTTAAGACTAAATTAATAATAATAATATTTATTGTCTATCAATTCAAAGGTCAAAGAACGTCAGATATATTGATTGAGAAGTAGGTACATATAATCGCTAACACTATAAAAACATTCAAATAAAATAAATTCCTTGAGTGTCTTTTTGAACCTTTTTCCATTATTTTCTTGCCGTATTATATGTGGCAGTTTGTTATAAATCTTTATACACATACATCTAGGATTGATACAATAAGTATAGCTGTGATTACTGAACTGGAACTTGTAGCTTATTTTTATTTCGCGTATCATATAAATAGACATCAACCTACTTTGAGAACAATTCAGAATTTTCTTTAACAAAAGCACAAAAACAGTAAATATATAAGCAAGCTAAGAGAAGTATTTTTAAATTACTAAATAGTGGCTTACGATTAGCATCATCTCTGCATTTGGTTCTTATTCTAATAGCACGTTTTTTGATCAGGAATAGTTTTTTGGGCTGACTAAATTCCATTAAACAATTTTGTAAACTGAGTTTGTTTTAATTTGCATTTTAATAAATTATCTTTGTTTGTTATTTCAATTTATGAAGTTATCCCAAATAAAATGTTGTTTTTTCAAAAATTTCACATCTTATTCTTCTAAATTTACTTGAATTAGACCAAATCCTCTAAGCATTCAAGGATTATAATGCTTTTCCTAAAATAAATTATTTTAAATGTATTCAGACTAAAAGATATTCGCAACGAACAGATGACCAGTAAATTTGGAAGGCCACTAAAGGAGTCAAACAACCGAGTGGCAGAGTGCACGTACCCCCCCTGAGAGATCAAGCAGGTGCTTGGGCAAGATCGGGGACAGAAAAAAGACCTGCATTTGCACAGTACCTAGCAGAAGTATTCATGTCCAATTCCGAAGAAATCGAAGAATCCATTAGAAATGTCACTCCCTAACGCAACTTTAGTATCAGAAAAAAACATATGAAGTTAAATTGTTAAACAACAAAAAATCAGCAGGGCTCTGCCGAAACAACTACCAGGGAAAGAATTACAGTTCCTTTAAACTATTTTCAATGGGATACTATGTCTAGCTTACTGGCCGGTTTAGCTTTAATTTTCTCAGTTTATCCTTATACTTTAACCTGGAAAACCTCCCAACGAAATAAAGTCATACCGTCCTAGTAGTTTGCTCCCAATAATAATTGTGAAGCTGTTGAAAAGCTATTCGTAAAAGAAATTTCACAAGCCAATAAAGTCAGGTACCTGGGGTTCCACCTGGACAGATGAAATAAAAGTTTGCTATTACCGCTCATAAAGGTGATTCCGTTGCTGTAACATACATTTGGGAATATTGTAACGTAGTGGGTTTCGACCAATAATGATAGAAGTTAATAAAAACAAATTAATTAAATTTAGACAGAACTATTTAACCAACTACGTCACGTGGGGTTTGCTTTACTTTGCGAGAGGTTTTATATTGAAAGTCAAATGCAACTAACATAACATACTTAACTATATTGTCCAAACTTTGAATTATGTTTTACAAATATTATTTAATGTCAAAGTTATAAATAAATACTTAGACAATTCTAAAGACCGAACCACTCCCTTACATTGCGGAACCATGAGACTTTTCATCTTCCCATCGACCTCTTTCCTTTAACTTGTCCTGAATTATTAGTTGAAGTATGCTGTATTTATCAGCCCTTAGAATATGGCCAAGATATTCAAGTTTTCGCTTCTTAGCCGTTTTAATAATTTCGTTCTCATTGGTCATTCGATGTAACACTTCTTAATTAGTGACTTTATCTACCAATGATATTCTCAACATCCTGCTATAACACCCAATTTCAAACGCTTCAATGTTCGTAAGATTTTCTGCTTGATATCTTTTGTCTGTTCTGTTCCGTCATTTAACCAAGATATTTATAGGAAGGCGTACGTTCTATGGGGCTATTATCGAAATTTAAAAAAAGGTATTATCATTTATATTTTGATGTTCCAAATCAAAGCCAAAGCTCTTACAGGCAATTTTCACACGTTCGACCAAATATTGCACGTCACGTAGATTATCCGTTATGATCACCTTGTCGTCGGCGCGGCGTAGCGCAGATTGTTAATGATTTCGCAATTTTTGACAAAGCCAGCTGATTTTTCCGCAAGTGCTTCTTCAAAAATACCTACGCTGTACACATTAAACAGAAGGGGGGAAAATACACAGCCCTATTCGACATCTCGACATATCTTAAAATTATCAAGTCCTACTGCTTTCCCAAATTTAACAGTTTTAATCGTATGTTGAATTTCTCTCTTAATACCTTTGGACCCATATATTCCATGCCAGGGTTTTGGTATTTCGTCACGATTATGGCTAAAAGCTCTCGACTATAATCTGTCCATCGCAAAAGCTTTTAGTTTAGATCGGTGATCACCTCTCCATTTTCATTTACCACAAGGCCAGGTTGTCTAAACTGGCAAGAATCAGTCATTTCTGGTATTTTTTATGTACGTTGAAACTATCGCACTTACTTTCATATGCTTCGTTCCTTTGCCTGTCTTATCTTACGCCTGGTACCAGAATTAAAGATCTTATATTTGCATATCTTTGTTTTTGTATTCTCATCTTGACTCCATCAAATCTAGGATCTCTTGCGTCATCTATTCTTTTCTCTTTACCATTGTAGTTTTTTAATGCCTCGCTACTCTCCTCCAACAGCACCGTTTGAATGTTCTGCCATTGTTTATCTTCGGACTCATTATCGTTACCATTTCAATTTACAATATTTACATATGTTATTCTTAAGTTTTTCAAACGTCGCTTTATCTTTCAATTTTCTAGTGTCCATTCTTCCGTTTCTTGTTTTATGTAATGTTTTCTTCAATTTTACGTTTATTATCACAATAACGGGTTTATGATCCGCAGATATATCAGTATCTGGGTATGCTTTTACTGACTTGATGACATTTCTAAATCTTCTGCGTATTATGATATAATCGATCTGGTTCTGATTACACCTCGAATTCCATCAAATGGTGCTTTCCAAGTATAGAGACGTCGGGGAGGTAATTGACAGGAGGCCTTCGCTCTTACCAATGGCATTTTGTAAGATGTTTGATAAAAATTTTACAAGATTGTACGTTCGGGCAATAGTACTCAATATAGGCCTCAAAGATGCTCGTGGTTTATGTAATTTTGGAAAACCATGTATTTTTTGATATACATATGCCGTTGTTATATTTGAATTTTTTACTCTGATGTTCGCCTATGTAATTATTGTACTTCTATGATTTTTACTATTTCATTTAAGGTATTTTGTGTTTCATTTATTCTATTTGTTTCTATTGTTTAATCATTCAACATTTTCCTATTATTCAA
Source organism: Melanotus villosus (assembly GCA_963082815.1). Classification (NCBI taxonomy): domain Eukaryota; kingdom Metazoa; phylum Arthropoda; class Insecta; order Coleoptera; family Elateridae; genus Melanotus; species Melanotus villosus. Next base: position 15,209,124 of record OY720423.1, read on the forward strand.
ATATTTTATTACATTTATCTGCAGTGGTTATATGCGAATTATTTTTTAGAAGTTTTTTCGGTTGCTTGGAATAATTCTTTGTTTGTCTTTTCTGGTAATTTGTGAGGATATTGGTTACCTTAGATCTTACATTATTTTTAGTTTCACAGTTTGTAGATTTCCTATCACTAATTCTATCTTTGTTATAAATTGATGTGTACTAATTTTATTGCTATTTTCAAATTGCTACAGTTGTAGTAATCTCAAAGATTTTAAATTGTTAGTGTTGTAAAATGACCTAGGTATCTCATTTGTTAAAAGAAATTTAATAATTATTTCCCTCCTAAAATTGTTCCTTAATTTCTCCACTTAGGTTCGCAAAAATGATTTTCCCATGGTTCAACCATTCTAAGTTTTTACATAAAATGTTGTTTGTTTAACAATTAGTTTTCCAGAAAAACATTTAATCAATGTTGCCCCCTTTGAGAACAAAATTTGTTGTAGCATATTTAATAGACAACACTACTTTGTAAGAATAACGTTGGTTGTTTCAAAGTTTATAAATTAATTGGTTACTTTAGATCTTACATGAGTGTTAGTTTCAGTTTGTGAATTTTCTGTCCCAAATTCTGCCTTACATATAAATTGGTGGGCATTAATTTTATTATTATCCAAGTTCAAATTTGGGCTAAATTCTAGAAGTCTTTACCTTTTTAGGAATTTCAGTGTTTGCAAGCTTTTCTAACCAATTTCTGTTTGTGTTTTTTACACGTGTTGAGTGTTGTCTTTTTAAATAAAATTTGCTTCTATTTTTAAAATTTAATTTTATATTCGTATCATGTACTAATTGTAAAATCAATTATTATATTTTTATTGCAGTTTTTCCATATTTGTTAAATAGTTTGTTTTTGTTTGATAACCTACGCCCAGCCCACATTACTGCTGTAATAATAATGATGTTTATAGAGTATAATCTAAATAATAATTATTACACAAAGAAAGGAGAAACGCAGGCATAGAATACAAAACAGAGAATATAATATGCTGATTTAAAATTATAAATATTTAATATCCACCATGCTAAAAATCAAGCACAACGCTTAGCTTTTCTGTTAGTTTCATATATTACGAATGAATTTACCCAAAGCAAAAAAAATCTGATGAAATTCCAGAGCGAACAAAAGATCCAGGATATTTTTAGTTTCTGAATAATAGTCATAACTAGGAACTGGAAACAAAAGCAGAAATGTAATAATTACTTAGGAGGGTTAGTGTAGCACAGCGAAATTTTCCATTTTTCCCAACAATACAAGCTCAAGACATCTACATCGGGCAAAGTTTGTATTTAAAAATTATCATTTTCATTATCTGGCTACTAATTGCGTCATTACCATTGTAATTATCATGGCAAGCGCGAAGGAAAACGACCAACTTTCCAACGAGAAAACATTTCGGTACCGGGTAACTTCAGAACATCCTCTCTCTGTGGTTTTTTCTAAAAGTCGTTACCGTCTGCAGATTACATTATATTAAATAAAAACTTGGAAATTATCTATTTTTATCGTGCCAAAAATAAACTTAATATGCGTTTCTAAATTTAGAACGAAAAGCATTTCTGTTGATAATAATTTCGATATTACCAGAGAAGCTGAAAACTTTAATTTAAAGTTTGAGCATTCTCTCCGGCTAATATTAGGAGGATTACATAGCTAGAGACGATTTTCCTTTTTAATTTTGCTAAAGTAAAACCTTCATTGTTAAAACTTCACCGGAACTAAAAGTTTTTATGTTTCTAGTGTAATTTTGAACGTTCACATTTGAAGAACACAAATAGAAACAAAAGTAGCGTCCTTGATTCTTAGCTTCGATGCATTCTGCAACTAACTTCCCAAAAAAGTTTAAATTTTGAAAATAGCCCAACCATGTGTGAGTTTTGTCTTCAACACTCATAAAAACAATTATTATTTATAATTGTGCTAACAAATACCCAAGCAGTCTAATCAGAAAGAAAAGTAAAATTTTCAGTATTTTCTCAGTGACCTTCATAGCTAATAAAAAGTCTTTTACTACAAATAGTAAAGAGGAAAGTAACAGCAAACTATTTAGGACAGCTGTGACCACGGTTTGCAAATATCTTCGCACTGTATTCATGCTAAACTCGTTTCACGTAAACCTCCTCATTTACCCTCAACTTCTTAATTATACAACAGGTTGAAGCTGTATTTGCAGATAACCGTCACCACTTAGAATACACATTTACATTCTTGGTTTCGCCGAGCCCATAATTAGTAAATTAATCCGTAATATAGACAGCTTGGTCTTACTGTTCATTGTTGCTCTTATAGTGCAGCAATTATGCAGAATACAGACACGTCTCGTCTAGAAATGTGTTTAGTTGCGGATGTTGTACGAGAATATTGTTCTCGTATGCGCCATTACGACATTTCTCAATTAGTTGTTTTCACTGCCTTAACAAGTTTATTTTAGGACAAGATTTGCGCGTAATGACATCGACTTGAAATGTTTTATACTACAATTTACATAATTGCCGTTCTTAGACGAAATACATTAATGTATTAAGCTCGCGTGATGACTGCGAACAATTCAAATGTAGATTTGAGTAGTTATGACTTTGTAAAATACCCACAACAATTTCGAAGAGTAATCGCGATAACAAAAAGTGGCCATTAAAGAAATTAAGTTAATTAGCTAATGAGGACGAAAGTTTAAGTTCGACGATGACCCTAAAAGTACAGTTTTGAGAATATAGAGGTGCATTGCCTAATTATAAAAGTACACCTCATTTAGCAGAATGCAATTAGGGCCCGCGGCTTTAGATAACTTGGCAACATTGCTCGCTCTCTCAGAGCTAAATTGAGACATAACACCAAATGGCTTTATAAATCCAGATTAAAATGTTTTCAAATTCTAAAGTTAAAATTACAGTGATCTCGAGGATTTTAAATTGTCAGCTTTATGAAAAGACACCTTTCATTTATTAAAAGAAATTTACGCGGCATTTAACAATTATTTCCCTCCAAACTGTTCTTTAATTTCTAAAATGTATTTATACCTTTAAAAGTCACTTAGATTGATGATTAATACATATATTAAATAATAAATCTTAGGTTCGCAAAAATTATTTTCACATGGTTCAACCATTTTAAATTTTACATAAAGTGTAATTTAGTTTTCCACGAATGTCACTTAATCAATGTTGCATCCTTTAAGAACCTAAATTGTTGCAGCATATTTAATAAACTAAGTTCTTTATGAGAATAAAGGTTGTTTAGAAGCTCATACATTAACTTTTTAGGCCAAATTGGCATATAAAACCCGAGAGCTTCGTTATTATTTAAATAAAGAGTGCCTCTTCTAATTGGGAGATATTTAATTGGGTTTAATCGTTTCATTGCCATTATTTTAATTGTTCGTAGCAATACTGAATTTGTATTTTTCTTTTTTAATCAGAGTAAAAATCATTAACCCTTGGAAAATCCAAAGAAAATAATTTAAAGTGCCAAAAGGCACTGTTATCGTTTCATAAAAAAAAAGATTGAATTTAATCAAAGTAGTTTGTTTTACAACAACGAACTTACTTAAATGTTTTAATACTTTAATTGTAACTCACCATTTATCTAAATGAATTCAGTTAACCAAGCCTGAACTACCCAATGGTTTCGAGAAAATTGCCCGTTTCAATCTACCTTATCAAGCCAATATCTGAGTTTCCCTTGCAGAGTAATTAATTTGCTTACAATGCAAAACTAAAATTTACCAGATTGCTAAAAATTAACGGGTGTTTTACTGGAAACAAAAGAGAATACAATTGTGGTAATAAAACTATGATTATATCTATTAATTTTATTTTTTTGCTGCAAGCTACCCTACAATATCCAAAGTTATTTGGATAATTTCAGATGTAATAATTCTAGTTAGTACTCATTACTAAAGTTTTTTTAAAGCTTATTTGCAGTTACAATATTTAAATTAATACGTTTGATATTTGGCTTGCCAAATATTGCTTATATAATTTAATTCGGCCTCCTTGAAGGGCTGTTAAGACTTCTAAAAGATGTTAGTGAAACATGAGGGGTTAGAATTCAAATTTGACTTTTGTAAACCACTTGGCTAAGTATCCTCGAAGAAAGGTTTGATTTACCATGGTGTAATTCAATAGATTTAGACAAATGTTATTGAGAATATTAGTTTAATGGGCCCAACTGCGATTTTCTTGTGTTTTTATTTTTTTAAAACAATTTTTCATTTGACTAGGCGATGGTTGTATGTAATTCTTAAATAATTTGAAATTATTTAGACAACCTACTTTAAACTAATATAAATTTAAAAATGCAGTTCTTCATTAATTTTCTGTTTTCTTTCTACATTATTGGTGGTAACTTATAAATACGAGGATTTGTACGGTTGTCACTGTCTTCATTCTCTCAACCATCTTCCTCTCTTTCGGTTTCCAATAGAGTTCCAGTTTATGATCTTGCTTATCCATCTGTTTTTCTCTGATCTTCTAACGTGTCCATACCACATCAGTCTTTTCTCTTCTATGTACGTCACGGAGTCTGTTTTGACATTTATTTTCCTACCAATTCCTTGGTTTATTACTATATCTAATCTTAATAGTTTTCAACGCCTTTCTTCACCAATATTTCATTTCGGTTGCTTTTATCTTTCCTTTTTTTTATGATCCATACCTCTAGCCCGTATGCCACAATGCTTTGTATTATGGTATTTTATATTCTACTTCTCGCGTTTTTGAATATATCTCTATCCCACAGAACTGGATATGCCCTTTTTCTTCTTGAAGTGACGTGACCTTTACAGGGCGTTACCGGTCTTCTCTCCATATGTCTGTAGCCTACAGACATAGGGGACCTACAGCTTTACGTGGGTTCCGAACCACGAAAGTGCTTGCATTTCTACTCCAAAGAAGACTTTCTAAGTAAGCAAAAATACCTCGATGATTTGCCAGTGCCTTTCGAGGGAAGCAGTGGGGTGTGGCCCTGGGAATCGAACGCGAGCCAGTCCTAATCTCAATGATCAGACGCACGTTGAAGCAACTGAGCCACGACCGTGACTGGTCATGCTTAATCTTCTTTTAATTTCATCCTGCAGTCGCCTCTTGTGGCAATATAAATTATGTATATGATCGATCGTCGACCCTCCTGCTGTAAATTTTATCTAGTCTTTACTGATCTTGCTTTCTATGTGGCCTTTTCATATATTCTTCCCATTGTTGAAATTTTACGTCTGCCCCTATAGTTTTTACGGAACATTACCTGCGGCAGTCGGAACTCTCCTGTACTGTATTTTATAAATTCAGGTGCTATTCTCCTTGGTCCTGATGTGTACCATTTTTGTTTGTTTTTATTATATTCTTTATGTCTTCCATTGTTGTTTCAATGAAATTTTCTTCTCCTTCTCCTTGGTAGGGGGCATCGTCTCCTTCAGCTTCTATGAAACCTTATCTTTTTTCCGTTAGCAGGTTCTGGTAGTATATTTTCCATTCGTTTTCTCTGATATATGATCTATATGTCTATTCTCTTCTATTGGATGTAAGTGGTTTTAGATTTACTTGAAATAAGCTTTACGCCATTATTTATGTACTTACAAAATTTTAATTTTGACATATTTTAATAAAAAATCTTGAAAGGTACTAAGATAAATTTATTTTACAAAAAGATAAATAAATTAAGGTACTTGAGAAGTATTCTTCTTTGTCAGACTTGTACCCATTGTTGGATATAATTCCCCCCTTTGGCCTTACAGGCCTCTCTGTTCCTAGCTGCTTGGTTGCAGCGTTCCTCTACTAATTTCGAGATAACATCACTCCACGTAGCAAGTGGGCGACCTACACTTCGTTTACTCGTTCTTGGTTGGCAGTCGATCAATTTTCCAGACCATCTTTCCCTTCCATGTTTTGCTATGTGTCCCGCCCAAATCCTTTTCAATTTTGCTGCCCGCTTTGCCACATCTTCTAGACCTGTTCGTTTTCTTAACCTTATGCCTATCATCCTTCTTTCCATATTCCTTTGTGCTATTTTAAGTTTTTTGGCATTTTTTTTTGTAAATACTATTGTTACAGTACCATAAGGCAGTACTACCAGTACACAACATGCATTATATATTTTTCCATCTGAGAACTATTACTATACCAATTTTAAAAGATTGTGGATCTATTTTTTTGGAGTTGTATATTCGATGGAAGATCTACTTAGTGGTATTTAGATGTTTTCAAATTTACAGGGTGTACTTAATGTTATCTTAACTTTAAATACAAGAGATAGTTTATACAGATATAAGAAAAACTACTAATATATTGTTGTTCTGTAAGAAGAAGTTTTTAGTAATATGCTCGTAAATACGAAATTCTTAAAATACAAATAGTTCGACGAATTACCTGGATTTCCAGGGACATGTTCGGTTTGCAAAAATACAAACTCGGAAATCTGGCTGAACTTTTAAAAATCACACTTTTGTACAGACTTTTCATATTCAATACCTATTTGGCACTTACCTACTATTCCAGTCAAAAATCTGCGATTTTTAACTATATTTTCAGTTCAGTAAAACATAAAATGGATTCCAACGATGAAATACGTAAGCGCCTTATGCCTTTTACATTTACCATCTCCTTGGCTTTCTCTTATGAGGCACAATTAAACGAATGAATTTTTTAAATTACTTAAGTGCCTTAGAAAAGCTGCCAGTTATACAGTGAGCACGTAAAGGTTGGAATAAATTCGATAAAATCTTTATTGGGCAAGTAAGAAAATAATGCTCGGACACGTCGATTTTTTTTTAGATGCGCATTTTTTAGTATACGTATATTTTTTATTACGTCATCCCTCTTCGAGTTATGACGTCATCATCAGTTTTTTTAAATAGCAACACCCTCTTTTGATAATACCATTTAAAAGAGCACATTTTTCTGGGTATAGACGCCAAATTTTGTGGTATGTTACATAACAATATTTTCGAAAAAAAAACGTTTTAGAATTCATAACAATGTAATGAAATAACAATAGAAGAAATAATAAATACAACTAAAACCCATTAAATTAAACGTTGAAATTGCATATCATTCACCTCTTAACAATATCCATCTATTGGCGATTCAGATAATCACGCAGAATCTGTGAATGATGTGTTGACGCGCCATCTTGTTGGCACCATATTGATTCGTCCGGCATTTGGGGATTTTGATTATTTGGATATAGTGCTACAAGCGCGGGAATTATCTGTTGTTGTAAAAAATTCAAATGTTTTTCAGCATTTAATGCGCCGTCAATAAAAAATGGTGCAACAATTGTGGTACTAATTTCTCGAAAATATTGTTATGTAACATACCATAAAATTTGGCGTCTATATGCAGAAAAATGCGCTCTTTTAAATGGTACTATCAAAAGAGGGTATTGCCATTTAAAAAAACTGATGATGACGTCATAACTCGAACAGGGATGACGTAATAAAAAATATACGTAGACTAAAAATGCGCATCTAAAAAAGAAAATCGACGTGTCCGAGCATTATTTTCTTTCTTGCCCAATAAATATTTTATCGAATTTATTCCAACCTTTACGTGCTCACTGTATAATAATAAATATACATAAAAATGTGCACTTTTTGGCCAATTCAAAGATTTTAAATCTTATTTCAAAAAAGTAGTTTTAGTAGTTATACATGAATAGATTATTCTAAAACTCTCATCTAAAATGTTTCATATTTTCACATTAAATAAACCTAAACTGCAATAATAACAGAATAAGTTTTGTGCACAGATATTAATTTAAAACTAAAGATTAATACGTTTTCGTTGTTTACTTAATACTTCAACAGTCTTAAATAATTTCCAAATTTTTGACAAGAAAAGAAGTGTTCGCTTTTTGCTTCAAAGGAAACTATTTACAAGTTCTTTATAGTTATTTGAGAGATGAGGTGTATGCAGAATGCGGAACCTTTGTGGGCATTCGCAGTAAGGCATAAACGGAGATAGTAATTATAATCATAATTCACAGTTTAATCGTTATTTCATTTATATAATTATATTTATTGATCGTAATCTTTACGTCACATAGTTATTTCTTAAAGTGTATAGACTATATTTCACTGATGATAAGGTTTTGTAACTGATTATACAATAAATTTTACACTTATGGAAGCTACCTACTTCAAAAATCCTATAAATGAATAAAACTATACATGCTCAAAATGTAAATAACGTATAGGGTTATATGGTTATAAGCTACAATAAATAATTATAAGAATATAGGAGGTTTCTCTGATTAATAGGTGGTCTGCAAAAATAATTAAAAAGTCTAGTAAGCTGGCTATTTAAAGGTAACAACTTAACTCCATTTCATCTACCAACTCCGCGTTTATTTTCCAAAAATAATAATCATCTCTTCCAATTTTTAAAAGTCTGAACGAAGATAATTTGTAAGGAGAAAAAGATTCAAGAACTCTCCTTACTTGAATTACTTCTCGAGGTAATCATGGGTTGCAATTCTAGAAAACAGTATAAATTGTTCGTTTAAGCGAAAAGTGCTTGAGGTTTTTCATTGTTTTTCTTTGACGTTGTGGAATTTCGTCGCTTTTTTATCTGGCGAAGTACTGGAGGAATGACAAATAACAATAGCAAAGCACTAGAGTCTGCAATAAATAGCGAGCAGTGTTGTTTAAGAGGGCTCGAGATATATGGACTCATATTTGGGGCCAGTTCAACGCTGAGAAAGGCCAGCAAGGTGATCGATGCGACAATTAGAGGGAAGCGGTCGCCATTCTACCGTGATTGAGTCTGTCTGATGAACGGCCCTTCGCCGGGTCGGGACTCTCATTGACTGTTTCTTCGGGTCAACAAGCTCCAGGCTAATTAATGAGTTGTATATTGAGGTCATCCATACAGGTTCTCCACTGAGGGGCAAAAAGAATTTTCAGCACGTATTTGTTTTTCCCGACTGAACACCTTCGACCTTCGATAGCACTTTGATTTTCTGTTTCTAATTTAACTAAAACCTTAGTGCCATTTTATTTACTGGGTTATTTTAGCTACCACTTATAAATCTTCTACTTTCTGGTTTAAACAAATTGAATCTCAACTCAACTGTTGTTTATGAAAAGTAGAGGTTGGAAAAGGCATTTAAAATTCAAGTTATAATCAACTAACTCTGGCCAATTTTCTTGAGACGAAAACTTTTCATACTGTACGAAAATTTCTTACTTGTTTGCTAGTTCGTAAACAAGGATTAAGCCTTAATTCTGAACTGTCCTACTTCCACAAAAATTTTATCAATATTTGTCACAAAAACCCCGCTTTGGCGTACTCAAATGCTTAGTTGTTATTCTGGGTTAGTATCAGATGAAATACGAACATGCAGTGGATTTCGTTATTTTTATGAAGCAAAAATTTGAGTTAGGTTTCGATGAAGAAATTATCAACTACTGTAGAAAATTACAATTAAAATATCCTTATATCCGCTTTTAACTTACATCAAACTTAGTAACATGAATATTAAGCTTGTTCTTTCATTATTAAATAATTTAATAAATATGTGGTTAGACTATCAAAAGGTCAGCTAAATAGTTGGATAATTTTGAGCACTTTCCAGAAAGTTAACATCCTCCATTAATGTGGGCGAAATTTAATTTTGTTCGCGCTTGGTTGAGCAGTATTTGTGAGATAAGATTCCTGATCACATCAGCCATAAACTAAACACGTTTTAACACGAACTGACATAAAAATAAATCCATTTAGTTTATAATAACCGTTCGGTATAATTTAAAGTTATTACGAGAGAAAGGTGACATGCATGTAAAGTAAATTGCACCGGCTAAGAGAACGTAATATATTTAGTTTAATATCTTAGATTTAGAGCTGCATACAAACTCGAAGTAATGGCATAGAATTGAAAACGAGATTCTAACTTAAATTTGTCTGCATAATGTATAAGATATTGATATTAGAAATTTAGATTGAGATTTGGGGAACATTGTGGTACGTCAATAATTCGAATCTGAGATTTAGCGTTGAGATGTTTCCAGTCCTGATCGATCCTTTTTTTAGTACCTATAGGGTGAAGTATAACTCTTGCGAATTAATGGAATTCAGTTTATTAATACTTCAGATATTAAATTCATGGTGTTGGATTGCTATTTTTGTCGTTTTATGGCTGAAGGTTGATGTACTATTTTTGCAATGCCAAAGACCTTGAAGGAATTTGAATTTAAAAATTAAAACTCGCAATAGAATACTTCGCTACCCCTTTAAATAAATGGAATTTTTGTTCAAATAGTTTGTAACAGATGTATTAAATCATAAAGTTCTTCTTTATGTTTTACTAATTGCTAACGAATATAAAACAATATCCAAAAATAAGATGAGTTTGTTACATTTAATAATTATATTCAAGGTAAAAATAACATAATTAATTGGAGATTATTTATTACTGTTATTTATCAGACAATTAGAGGAAAACCATACGAAACGAAATTGAAAATAAAGAACTTACGCATATTTAACTGTCGCTAAAAGGCTTGCAAAAACTGAAACTTTAATTTATCCTACGTACGTTTTCATAATAGCAAGGTTTAAAGTCTTTCTTGAAGCATAGTATATCTTCACAAGTTCTGATGATTTTGAGGATCGAGAGTCATCCCTCCCCTGAAGTCTTAAAGTAACAGTATTTGGAAAACTCTAAAGTAAATTATTTTCAAATATACGAGTATATTGCGGAATGGTTTGCGGGTTCGTTTCTGTTGAACTCTTAAAATTTGTCATTCATTAAAAAGATCAAGCTCATTTCTATCTATTTAGAATCCTATTTATATATAGTAGATCGGGTTTAATACAACAAAGTTTTAACTGCACCAAAATAAAATGTTCAAAATTGGAGGTTGAAACTGTGTTTACTTGCATTTGGTTTACTAAATATAACTTTGTAGTTAGTGAACGATTTTTAGATAAATGATTGCGTATTATTCTAGCTTACTTATTGATTTATTAAAAAGTATGTTGGCTGGTACAATCACACAATCGAAACGAACATAAATAAACGTAAACTGTTAACTAAATTTAGGGTAAACTATTTTGTAATTTTTTATATTTAGAATAAAACGCAAAAATAAAAGGCTTAGATCTTTTTAAAACAGTATTATAAGATTTTATCTTGTTCGGACATTAATGCAGCTGCCTTATTATTGCTGATTTTTGAAAACTTCTTTATCATTCAAGGTTCAGAATGAAGTAAAATCTATTTTTATCATCTTACTACGTGCCGATCGTTCTTTTGGGTTTTGTTAGAAGTAAAAAATACGCCTTGTTTATATTTAATTACCGAATGGTTTTGGATATATTTTATAACAGATATCTTGGTATAAGAAATTTCTTTGTAAATTAAGGTTTTGTTAGTTTCGTCAAAGTTTAAAAACTGCTGTGGTTATGGTTGGAATGTTGGATGAACTGAAAATTTAGATCGATGGGTTTTAAAACTCGTATAAGCCCCAAAAATTGTTTTTTTCTATCTGCCTATAGGTATTGCCTACTTTCTGAATAGCTGAGTGCCCAGGTATCGAATCGTAATCTGAGGGCCGAAGGGTTAGAATTGGATATGACATTATACTGTTCCTATTTCGAGCAACGCAAGAGTCACTCCATGTTATTATATGTTCAATTTCTTCATTTTGCTTTATAACTCTTTCCAAGATTTGTAGAAGTTGTGAAGATATGACTTTGCCAGTCCTACCGCTTTTATGTTCAGTCCATGCGGATTATACACTTTGTTTTTGAAAAATGGCCAGTGGGATTATAGCCTATATTTGATTTTGGTTGAGTCATATCACTTTGAAAGTCAAAGCACAATATAGGTATATCACATTTTTGTTACGATCTTTTCCTTTCCTCGTTTTTAATTTTAGTTGCTTATGCTTTTCAAATTCATTTACTTTTCCAGAACGTTTCCTTTACCTTCATGGTTCTAACTTATAAATATTATGCTGTTTGCTAATTAAACATAAGACGTTATTTGGTGTGTGCTGCAACCTTTAAGCCTTCGTGGCACTCTTCCACGTATAACTGATACACCCCTTTAATATTTAAATTAGGATCCAAATATTCTTTGGTTGGTGTATCACTAGCAACCCTTGGAAACTTATTTGTCCAGTATAATATTTTTATAATTTTCAGATAATTTGCTACCAAAATCCTTTCCTCTTAATAAATTAATTACTAGCAACATTTGAAATTTGGTTTCTAACCATAAGTAATATGGGTTTTTGAAGAATATTCCAAGTACCCTAAGTAATAGCTATTGCATGCTGCAAATCGACCTCATTGTTAAAAATACCTAAAAGTAAATGATCTATGAAAGGCTCGTTCTTGGGCCTCTTTGTTAAAATTTTTTCCGTGGTTTAAAGAAAATGTAATTTTTCATTTTGGTTTAATTTACAGTAGGAATTAAATAATCCCTTTCTTTCGTCTTCGGTGATAAATCTCGTTAAACTCTCAATCATTTAAACAGTCTTTTTGGTTATTATTTGTTTTGCAGGTACAAATTTTCGTCATCTGAAAATGTACTATTTCCCTTACTGATATTTTTGTTTGCAAATAGTGATTTTCCGCTTGCTTATGTTTACTTGCTTTTCGCCGTAATTACGCAGTTGGAGTTGTAGATGGCGTAGTTTCTACTTCTACCTGTGGTTCCATTTGTGATCTTTTATTATTATTTATTTTTCTGTTTTCTTGTTCGGCCATATCTGGTTTTACTTAGTTGTCATAAACAAATGGAGTATCCAATAATATTAACTTGTTACGTCTGGAAACTTTTTTAGCATGATTTTTAATACTGAATGACTTACTCTAGATCGTTATATTTTATATCTTTTGAGTCTGCCCATTCTATTACCACATTTTCATTCAATTGTGGGCTATAAATTTTAAAAATCGGTTTTTCCATTTTGCAGATACGAGTAATCTAATCTATTCTTCGTTTCACACTTAAAGCTCAGTACGGCAGAGATACGGCAATGTTATTCTTATGAGAGTTTTGTGGTCAATGTTGCCACTTCTCGGCAGAGTTCACTTAAAATAAAACCAGAAGACAGAGACATGCAGAATAAGCTATTAGAAAGGGATTGGTAGTTGTTAGGTGCATTGAAATACAATAGCCGCATTTATTATTTATAGTTGACAGGTGTATAATTCACTTCCAAGCAGTTTTGTGGTGAAATCTGGCTACCTCACTTTCCATAAGGCACCGTACGGAACTTTAAGTATATAAAAAAAAATTCATTCATTTTAATGCAAATTCCTTGTATACATATTATTCAAGAATGCAACATACCTCTCTTAGCTGTTTGAACATCACCTCTTATGTAATTCATTTTTCATTGTTTTTAACTAATAAACTAATATTTACGATTTAAGAATGAGAGATCATGTGCACTACATAGCATCTCATTATCAATTTAAGACAGATGTTTACCTGAACTTTTTTGTATATTTTGTCTAGAGAGCCATTCTCTAGAAAAGTGCCTTGCAATTTTAATACATCTAAAATACCAGCCTAGTAAATTGTGTTTTAAATAATATAACTCTTTGATCAAGGATATCCTTGAAATAGACGATTTTCAACAATATGTTTATTAGGGTTTTTTCTTACTTTTTGCTGTAGAATAAGCTGTTATATCATGATACTAAGACTCTAAAGATATGATCATTTGAGGAACGAATTTGGAGCCGATTCGCGCATGACGTCACCCGGTGACAAACCTGCCTGGAGATATGCGGGGAATGCGAACAAATACGGCGATATTTATTGCATTTTTCTTTTAAAGTTATTAAAATGTTGGACTTCTGTAACTGTTTTGGATATTATTTAAATATGCAAATTAAAAAACATGCCAGGACACGCAATATAATTTATTTATTTAAAATATAGGTACTTAAATTACAAAAAAACACATAATTTTTACATTTCCCTGTTTCGAATTGTTTATATCATATAAGGTTTACTATGTATTTAAAAGTATTCAAAATGTTTCTAAGATTGTTAGTTTTCTTTTTTTTATAATAATTACATTTGCATAGTTCAAAGTATCTTAGCAATATGAAAAAATATAGATAATGAATGTAAAAAATTAAGTGTTAATAATTTTATGTTATGACTGATTATTTTCATGTAATTAATTTTGAAATATATTTTCCTGATGGAATTTTTTAATAACAAACAAGTAAATGTTAAAACGTGTAATTCTTAAAAATTAATTGTAATTTATCTATGAACTGTATGTATAAAATTCTTTTAAAGAAACATTTTGAACATTTTATGTCAAATGAGTAATTGACTGTAATATAAATATTAGTTTAAATTACTTTTTAATAATTTCACTCTCTACGTATTCTATGGGTTTTATCGCAACAGGTTAACTAAAAACATAATAAAAACGGAAAACACTAAAACTGTGAAACGTTGTTTAGTTTTTTCCGTTTTTATTATATTTTCTGTTAATTAATTGTGATAAAACCAATAAAATCCTTACAGAATGACATAATAAATATGCAACAAGATACCATACAGAAATAACCTTTTAATAATATTTTTCTAAAACGAAAATTTATTTATTTATTTTTTAATATATCTATTTAATTATTTTTGTCATTTTGCGCTTTCGCGTGTTGGACATTTCTTTAATATTTTTATTAAGAATTAAGAGGCTTTTCGCTTCTTCAATTAAATCAACATTTTTTGCCAAATTATTCAAATTTTTAAGATAGTCTTTTTCAATTTTAAGTGAGTCTCCATTATAAGTGCAAAATATATGGTCGAGCTCATTGCATTTTGTTAAAAACTCCTCTGTAGGCTTTTGTAATCCACCTTCGGTTAAATGATTAACCCAAGAAAATGAAGTGTCGTTACAGTCTGGAATATAGCCAAATTTCCCTTTTTTTCCCAATTTGAATGCAATGAAACCCGCCAAATTTTCTAAACCATCCCAGCGTAGTTCTTCCAAGTTTGTATTTAGAAAGAAACCAAAACACAATCAGAAATTAATAAAATAACTAAACTAAAGTAGCCACACCGAATTAAAGCACAGTAAACGGAAGACCCCGAACCTAAAATTCTTGCATTTAGATAGGACATGTAACATTCCCGTGCAAACTTTGTCACCGGATGACGTCGACGGAGGGCGTGAGACAGAATATATCATGCGCGTGAGCATATCTTTAGAGTCTTAGTATCATGCTGTTATATTTGTGCCGTGAAATTTTGAAGCACATTATATACATATATACGTATAGATCCGGTTTCATAGCGTCGTACGCATCTTGGTTCCCAGCTTCCATTTCTTTCGGTCTTCCCAATCACCTGCTTGTAGCTCCGTTCTGACATGGACTTTTCTATTCCACTCATCCTCGTTGATTTTGGTCTTCCTCTTTTCTTCTTCTCCGATGGTATCAATTTCATTATAAATTTAGGGAGTCGTTCTTCGCTCATCCTTTGCACATAGCCATAGGCCATACCACACCTTCTTTGAATTTCTTGGATAATATCGGTATCGACACTCATTATTTCTCTTATTCGTTCGTTTGGTGTACTTTCTAGTCTTGATTTGCCG
The DNA here is from genome assembly GCA_963082815.1 of Melanotus villosus. Taxonomy (NCBI): domain Eukaryota; kingdom Metazoa; phylum Arthropoda; class Insecta; order Coleoptera; family Elateridae; genus Melanotus; species Melanotus villosus. Next base: position 15,224,730 of record OY720423.1, read on the forward strand.
GCCGATCATCGCCAGAAGTCCATTTCCAACACCAACAGCTTCCGTTCAAGGGTTTTGTTCATTTACTATGTTTCGCACCCATATAGGACTATGCTCTTAAATATGGAATTATAGAGGAGCCGTTTCGTCTCTTGAGAGATGCTCCTTGACCAGAGGACAGAGTGCAAACAGCTTATTAGTCTTTTTTCTTTTACTGTCCGCTGTTCTTCGTCCTTCCTTTTCTGTACGCCCGTTTAGATTTTTCTTCTTAGATACACATACCCACATGCCCCTATTGTTTCGTTTTCATTAAGGTGAAGATCTATTATTGTTTCATTTCCAATACATACATATTTCGTCTCCTAGCCATAAATTCCAGGTCTTCCTTGACTTGTTATGACAACCTGGTCGTCGGCGAAGCACAGTATGTATAACGTCCTGTCATCATTCAGATACATTCTCATTTCACTACTCGTTTGTCTCCATTTTCTCAAGACCTCATTAAGAGAGATTTTGAAGAATATGGGGGAGAGGCAGCATCCCTGGCTAAGTCCTTTCGTAACTGCAAAACTATCTGAGGACTTATTTTTTAACTTATTCTCATTGTAGCCTTAATAGCTATTAAGGTACCAAGGGCATTATGAACAAAATAAGCGCCCAAGATTGTTAGTTTACAACCCGAGGGCCTTTGGCCCGAGGGGTGTATAACAATCGCGTGCGCTTAGTTCATAATGCCCATGGTGCCTTCAACGTTTTATATCCTACCAGGTTTCTTATCTAATTCACATTTATTTTGTAATTTAGATTTGTGACATTAACTGAGCTGTCATTAATTTTCACTGTGACAGTGGCGCATAATAAAGTTCTATCCATGGAAACAAATGGTTTTTACTGGTTTTAATTGGTCATAATACGCCCTAGGGCATTGTAAAAAAGTAATAGCCCTAGGGCGTTATTTTGTATATAACATATCTCAAAATAGAGTCATTAATATACCGGTAGTACATACAAATATAAATGGCAAGGTTCTAACTGCGAGTTTATTACGTAAATGCAAGGTTTTATCTGCAGTTAATGTAGATAGAACTTTATAGACAGAAATTATTTAAATTTGGTCAGATAGAACCTTGAAACGGAGAGAGTATACAATGGGCCACATAGAACCTGGGCATATGTATATTATTTACATAATTTTTTATAATAATCTGACTTAGGACCCTGTTAGTCTAGACCAGCGAGATATTACGTAAATTGTCATATTTAAAACAAAAATCTAACGGAATCAAAAACGTAAATATATCCGGAACAATATTGCGTTGTTTTCATTATTGTTTTATATTTACAACAAATACTCGTACTTTGTGGCTATACGGTGTATGCTAAAAGATGCTCTTGATATGGAAATGTTTTTGATTGTTTGATTTCAAAAATAAATTGACTTGTTTGTGCTGATTTAAAGACTAAACCAGGACTATTTGGATTTCATCACGTGACTTTTGATACATCAGAAATTCAACTTGCTCAGTAAAATTGCTCTGAAATTCAAAAAAAATTAATTTCAAAATTAATGTAAAAATTTCCAGGAAAAAGGTCAACAAAATAAATTTTCCCTATTTATGCCCATAATACTTCTCAATTCTCAATTCTAACTGAGGGTGTGATAGTGTCGTAACAAAAACAAATTACTTTTTTTATAAAATGTTTTCAAAAACGTGTTTCGCAATTTTGTACACTTATTACAGCTATGGTTCAAAGTTCAATCAATTGTAAATAACTGTATCTGCGTAAAAACCAGGAGTTTTGCAAGATTCACCGTGAAAGCTATAAAAAAGATTACAATGAAATAATTTGCCACTCTTAAAGGTTTTGAGGAGTACCTATTTTCCATTGATTAATACTTACTGTTAAAGTATAAGCAAATTAAAAAATAAATTGTACTTCGCGACAAAACTGTAACAAGAGTATAGTATTTACGAGTATAATCGATTGAAAGGCAAACATCAAAAGGATAGACTGAAACTGAGATAGAAATTTTGATTTAAACCTAAGCAGTGTTTTGATGGCAGAAACCTCCGCATTGGAATGAAATGCAGGAAATTTAGTTTTAGATTGAAACCAAATGCAATTTAATTAGGTTTTACTGGCAAAGAGCAAAGTGCAACAGAAGCAAATAACGTCTGAACTTTAAATACCGTATCGGACAAGAATAATCAGTGGATTAGGCAAAATATAAGGCAGATTAATTTTCAAAGCCAGTCCTATTGTTGGCGCAGAACGTTCAATATTGCTGGTAACATGTGGCGCAGCAGACATACGCGGATCAGGAAGCGTCCGGAAAACTTATACGAGAGTCGCATCCCAAACTTATTACCACCCAATCTAGGAAAGTGACTCGCTTGTGATTTAGCCTTAGAATAAGGGAAGTTATTGTAAAACGTCACCTTCAATATTATTAAACTAAGAGGCAGTCGCGAGAGAACTTTAAATTCATTTAATTTTAAAGGAAATTTTATTTCTGCTACGTTACTGTTGTTAAAGTCACGGTTTTGGGGAGTTATTAGGTCTTTCATTGCCGGAATTTCGCTCCACTTTCATAATTGTGAAAATTAGAACCACTATTATTATACATTACTAGTGTGCTCATTGTAGAAGTAGAAAATACCAAGAAGAACGTTTTAAAACAATGCAAAATTAGTTAGAAAACTACTATTCAATGCTTTAAAATAGTTGTAAAAATAGAAAGACTCACTAAAGTTCCTTGCGATATTTTCAAATTTTCTGAAATTAATTATGTCAGTCGACTAAACTTCCGTCATCAAAGGAATTCCCACCATATTAACTTAGTAGGTCACATATGCTAACAAGTTGCTTGTTAATTCAGAAGAGAATTTATTCAGGAAACAATTTAGCTTCTACATTTGCTTTACCTTGTATAAACGATAATCAGGAAAACACTTTATTGACAAATTTTTTTTATGTCTAAAATAATGTATTTTATTATCGTTTACTAAATTTAGTCCAGTTTTTATCGTTTATTAAGAAAAATTATTTCGAAATCTCTTTTAAAAAATATGCGCAATAAAAGAAGGTAAATTTGTGGTTGACGTATCCCAAGAGCAAAATCTTTTCCATAATTAAGTCATCGTATAAAATTTCATTTTTCAATTTAAACCGTCTTTCATTATTTAGGGCGAACTACACCATAAACTGATTTGGTGCAGAATGAGACTTGATCAAGACAGATCAGTGTCTTCTTAGGCTTTTATAAATTTAATGTGCGTTTATTAAATTTACCAGAGATAAAAGTCGGAAGAGGAGGCGTACATTATCGTTGCCTTTTTGTTGCTTGTCCGAATTCTTCTGACGGAGCGAAAGAATAAAAGTGGCCAATCGAAAAATCGAAGATGAGAACTCCGATTGAGTATATTTTAACAAGGCAGCCTTGTCGGAAGGCGTTACGTTCTAGATTTTTGTCACGTCCTAAGGAAGAGGTGTAGGGAATATAATGGTAATGTTAGTTTAGACGCCATCAACGCCGATCACATTAACGGAGTCGTCTGCAATGCTCTATTGTGTTGAATCAAAACAGCCGGATTGTTGCTGACTTTGCTATTGGAGAAATCTGCACTGCCCACTGCAGCAAATCTCGGATCTTTCAGAGCGTAGATAAACGTAAACCTTCCGACACAATCGATTCTTCTGGAATATCTTATTTTCATTCGATAGCCTTTTCGAGAAGTTACGGAAATATGAACTGAATGTCAAATTTCAAATATAGAAAATTTCTTGATACGATATAATGTTTGACGATAACCTTTAAATAAAAAGGATTGCTCAAACTTTATAATAAAAATCTTATTGCTGTTTTTAAGCTCGAGAACATAATACAGTGACATCCCACTCATAGAGTATTAGATAATCCTTTTTTCAGTATTTTCAGTGCTTTGAAATATTTATGTCGAGCTTTTAATAACACATTTCCGGTTTACTGAAATTACGGGCATGAAATCCGTTTAGTATTTGTAAAATCAAGAACCGTCTACTAAAAATCAAGGTTTGGTGATGCCAAATAAAAATTAGCTCTACTGCAAGCTTTAGAATTTACGGTCGTAATATCAGCTTACAATTTTTAAGTTGGGTTTGCTGCTGGTGTGTTGTAATTATATTTCTTTGATCACCCTTTACATTCTGATCTTGTATACATATATGTACACATAACAATTAATTTCAAAATAAATTAAAGAGTTGCTTATGCTTAGTTAAAGATTAACAAGGGGCTACTTGGACTTTGACATGTTACTTACGTTATAGGTACTGGAAATTTGATTTATAAGAGTACCTAATAGAAAATCACAGAAAACCTTAGGCTTAACAAAGTTCGGAAAACTTATTAAATATAAAATTTGAAAAAAACAATTTCCTTTCTCAGCGTAAAATGCGAAAAATAATATTGCAGCAAAACATGTTATTTTATTATTTTTGTTACAGAAAGATTTTGTTAGAATCTTCTACAAAATCTTATTACAGTTTTGTTGCCAAGCTCAATTTATTTTTTAATTTGCTTGCATTTTACCAAACAGTCAGTATTATTCAATGAAAGATATGCTTCAAAACTTAAGTATGATAAATTCTTGCAATGCAGTTTCTAAGCTTCTTGTGAAAGAAAGATCTCGTTTTTACGCAAACACTATTAGAATACACAGTGCTGAATGAAATTGATCAAGAGAAAAAACACAATCCTTAACAAATTCTAACTTTAATCTTCCAAATTTATATGTATAAATTACATGTCAATAATTTTGTTCTATCAACAACATCGATCATAGATCACTATTAAATAACAATAATTTGTATGATCTAATATGCCATGCAATTTAATTTATATTGAAATATGTTCAACACTCCTCCTCAATTAATTTGCATGCCACAAGCTTTTCGTAATTTTTGAAGTCTCTTTGCAGGTAATGGCTTTGTGCATAGATCAGCTAACATTTCTTCTGTTGGACAATAGCAACAAACCACATCTTCTTTCTCAACATGGTCTTTTACATAGAAAAATCTGGTGTCTATGTGCTTGGATCGATTTGAAAACTTTTCTTCTTGAATTTGCCTGAGGCAACTTTGATTATCTTCAAAAATGGTTGTTGGTTTCTTCAAGTCGTAGTTGAAATCATGAAGAACTCGACGAATCCATAATGCCTCCTTACAAGCTTCTGACAATGCGATAAATTCAGCTTCAGTTGATGATAACGCCACGCAAGTCTGTCTTTTGCATGTCCAACTGATAGTTCCCTCAGCAAGTTGAAATACGTATCCGCTATTTGATTTGCCACTGTTCCTATCCTCTGCCCAATTGGCATCAGCATATCCTACCAATGTGTTTTGACTATCTGCTTGTCCAAGTTGTAACACCATTTGGCTGGTTCCTTTTAGATATTTCAATGTTCGCTTAAGCTCTTCCCAATCTTCTTTACTAGGATTAGTTACCTTCTGTGCTAAAATTGAAATACTTGCCGATATATCTGGTCGCGTATTTATTGAAATGTATAGTAAACATCCAATTAGTTTTCTGTAATTTTCGTTGTTTGGCAATAATTCCAATTCTTTTGGCTTTCCATATCCTACGCTAATTGGTATATCTGATGTTTTTGCATCTACCAATCCAAACTCTGTAACTATTTTCTTAATGTAGGCTGTTTGGTTCAGTGAATAACTTCCACTTGAATCTTTTGTCACTTGAAGTCCAAGATAATTTTTCACTTCACCAAGATTCTTAATTTGAAAATTTTTCAATAATGTCTTTTCGAAATTCCTAATTAGCCCGTTACATTTACTTGCTACAATCAAGTCATCTACATATATTAGTACATAACATTGTTCTCCATTATTATCTATACTGTATAAACATTGATCATTTTTACTTTGTTTATAATCAGCATTAATAAGAACATTATGAATGGCTTGATTCCATACACGTGCTGATTGTTTAAGTCCATAAATGCTCCTCCTCAAAAGACAGACTTTGTCCTCTTTTTCTTCTGTAATAAAACCCGGCGGTTGTCGCATGTATATATTTTCCTTTAATATACCATTTAAAAACGCCGTTTTCGCATCATAATGCATAACATTCATTTGTCGTTTTGCAGCAATAGACAGCAAAATTCGAAATGTTGTTTGTCGAACTACTGGTGCAAACACTTGATCATAATCAATTCCATACTTTTGGTTAAATCCTTGTGCTACCAAACGTGCCTTGTATCTGATTGGTTTTCCATTGATGTCCGTTTTAACTTTGAAAACCCATTTGCATCCGATAGGTGTACAGTCCTTAGGTTTTTCTACAAGATCCCATGTATGATTTTCACGTAAAGATTTTATTTCATCTTCCATTGCAACTAACCATTCATGTTTATCTTTACAAGATACTGCTTCATTGTAGTTTCTTGGTTCTTGAATCAAGATATTTACTTCTGCAGTAAAACGTTCTGGAGGTACGCCTTTATTTATGCTTGTTGATCTTCGAATCTCAGCATGTGTTTCGAAATTTTCATCATTTTCCTGTGGTAAAAACATTTTCGTATTTCTATTTCCAAATTCAAATTTCACTGTTGATTCCAGTTGTTGTTCCGTATCTGATGCTTCGTCGCATTTCCAATCATCATCTTTTTCAACGAATTTCACATCTCGACTTATAACAACCTTTCTTGTTTTCGGTATGTAACATCGGTATGCCTTCGAACATAAATCGTAGCCCACCAAAATTGCTTGTAAACTTTTCGGCTGTAGTTTATGTCGTTTTTCGTCTGGAATATGTACATAACATTTTGCTCCAAATCTTTTAAAATGTCCTATATTTGGTATCTTTCCATTCCAGTGTTCATATGGTGTTTTCGATATTGCTTTTGAGGGCAATCTATTTTGTATATAATTGGCCATGGTAACTGCTTCTCCCCAATACATATGTGTCAAATTCGCCCCAATTAGCATGCATCTAGCCATTTCTATAAGCGTCCGATTTTTCCTTTCGGCAACGCCATTTTGCTGAGGACTATACGGAGCAGTACGTTGAAACTGAATTCCTTCACTTTCCATGTATTTAACACATTTATCTGCAACATATTCTCCTCCTCGATCTGATCTGATGCATTTAACTTTATAACCAAACTGAGTTTTACACATTTCCATAAAATGTCTCAATTTTTCAAATACTTCTGACTTATTTCGCAATAAGTAAACTGTGGTATAACGCGAAAAATCATCAATAAAGGTCAAAATATACTTTTTACCCGATGGTGTTTCCGTTCTCATTGGACCACAGACATCCGTATGAATTAATTCAAGGATTTTCTTTGAACGATGTTTCGATTCTTGTGGAAACTTTATTCTTGTCATTTTTCCTTGTAAACAAACTTCACAGTTTTGCTTTGATGTACATTCTGGACTACATTTGTCAATCTTAATGCCATTCACAAGTCCGTTGGAATCCATCGTCTTTACAACATCAATAGCCCTGTGTCCAAGTACATCATGCCATTTATGAACACAAAAATCTGAAACATCATTTGTCAAATATGCTTTATTTGGTTCACGGAGTTTATATAATTTTCCACAAATGTCACCAAATGCAATTTGTGTTTTCCTGTCCATTGACCAAATTTCACATTTTTGACAATCAAAAATGACTTTATATCCCTTTCTTGTCAAACATTTGACAGAAATTAAATTACAGCCAATGCTAGGCATGTACAGAACATCCTGCATCATAACTACTCTTTCTATATTAAATGCATTTATTACCTTAATTTGAACGGTTCCTTTACCTTCAGAAATTATTTCTTCGCCATTTGCTACACTTACTTTTTGATTAACGTTGAATTCTGCAAAATATTCTCTTTTGCTTGCGATATGACACGTCGCTCCAGAATCAACTATCCAACCATCACTTTTATACATAGCAAATAAAAATTCACCTTCTGAATCATTATTCACAACATTTGCTTTATGATCTTTATTTTCCCTTTGTTTAGATCTCTTCCAAGCTTTGTATTTCTCACAATGCATTTTTAAATGTCCTGGAGATTTACAAAAATAACATCTTTTATTAGCATTTGTTACTTTTAATGCCGTTTCTTCTTTAGTATCTTTTCGATCCAAACGCCGCTTATACTCCGCAATTACTTTTGACATAACAAGACTTGAACTTAATTCTTCTTCTGAACGTGCTTCTAGTGCTGTTATTAATCCATCGTAGCTTTCTGGTAATGATCCCAACAATGTAGCACTCATGAAAAATTCTGGTTTTATTTCATCACCTAATGCTAACAATTTCTGAAACAGTTCATTCATTTTATTAACATGTTCCTGTACATCAGCCTCTTCGTCACATTTTTGACGCATAATCATTCTAAGAACATGAACTCTATTACCAGGAGTATCCTTCTCATGAAATTCTTTTAAAGCGTTCCATGCATCTTTTGCTGACTTACAATTTCTAACATGTTGTATTTGATCATCGTCAATTGAAAGAGCAATTGTTGAATGCGCTTTTTCGTCTTTTCTTATCCATTTTTCGGTTTTAGAAGTCGGTGTTTCATCGTTAATTGCGGTCCAAACTCCTTTTTCTTTTAACAACATTTCAATCTTATACCTCCAATTGAAATAATTTGATCCGTTCAACTTAGTAATTACATACTTTGATTCATTAGCAGCGGCCATGACAGACATATACATATACCGAAATTCAAAATTTGTTAATAATTAATCTCTGATCTCACTTTTCATGTGCAAAAGCCCATAACCTATTAGAATACACAGTGCTGAATGAAATTGATCAAGAGAAAAAACACAATCCTTAACAAATTCTAACTTTAATCTTCCAAATTTATATGTATAAATTACATGTCAATAATTTTGTTCTATCAACAACATCGATCATAGATCACTATTAAATAACAATAATTTGTATGATCTAATATGCCATGCAATTTAATTTATATTGAAATATGTTCAACAAACACAGTTTGCATCTCAGCTTTAATAAATGTACAAACATATTTTGGCAGTATTTATCATTTATTTGGTTACAATACTATCAAATCTTCAGTTAGAATTGAAAAATAATACCATTTTAGACTGGCATTTTAATTTTTTTTTATTCCCTGGGTCCGTCTACCCTTGGTTCCGGAGACACTGCAGCCTACAAGGCTTATTGTGTTCACCTTGGTGATTACTCACACCCAGTCCGTGATCTTGGTTCCCGTAGCATAGCGTACAGGTCACTCACGGGGTGTGTATTGAAATCTTCCGGTTCCAAATGTGGATGCCCGAATATGCGTTGTCTTTTGCCAGCCAGCGCATCACAGTTGCATAGAATGTGCATTGCAGTTTCTGGTTCCTGAAATCCTCACTGCAGAGTCTACATGTGGGGTCGCTATCAATTTTTTTTATCCCCCTCACGTGGTCCTTGACAGTCACGTGTCCTGTTAAGAGGCCCGTGAGGATTCTAATCTGTATCCTGCTTAGCATAAGCTGTTCTGTAGTTTTCTGCAAGGTCCTTTAATAAATACCTTGCTATGGGTTAACCCTGGTATATTAGCCCAGTATGTTTTGTGTTGACTGCAGATCCATTCATCGATACTGCGTCGTACTGTATTTCTTGAAACTCCCAGTGCAGGTTCAGGACCGTAATAGGGTCCTGCTGATCCCTGCCTTGCGAGTTCATCAGCTTTTTCGTTGCCTTCGATCCCACAATAACCAGGAACCCAGCGCAGTTTCACGTATTTTAATTTAAAATTATATTTCTTCGAATTTTTGAAAACAAATGCTCAGTGAATTTCTGATATATAAAAGTAGCGTGACGAAATTCGAATAGCCCCTTTTTAATCATTAGATCAGCACAGACAATTATCTCAATTTCTTTTTGATTAAATGAAATAATCAAAAACATTCCCATATCGACCAAGTGTTTTAAGCATTTACGGGTATGAAACCTTTAATTACGTTAAATTCGGTTTCAAATATGACAATAATAAGTATATGCTATAGTTTTAGTATTCGAAGTAAATATTTTTAATGAATTAGAAATTTTAAAAGTACATAATAAAATCAAAGATAAAATACAGGAAACTGCTTTAGAAGCACTAGGAAACATAGAAAAATATAATGAATGACAAGCCCCATTTTTTGAATAACGAAGTAGAACATCTAACACTCTGACAGAAGGAAAAAAAGCTGCCTATCGGAACTGGTTGGCCACAAATGACGAGAAAGATCGAAAACAATATGCCCGATTCAATATAAAAGTTAAAAGACAAGTGACATAAGCAAAAAATGATGAATGGGAATGGGGATACGAAAGCAAGAGAAGCATGGAAAACTGTAAATAGCATGAGAAAAAGCAACAAGGAAGTTAGAAATACTAACCTTATACAATTAAAACAGTGAAATAAATATTATGAAAAAATGCTAAATGAAGACAGAGATAAATATGGACAAAGTAGATAACAGCTTATGGTTGATAATAGGGTGTATAGAAATATAAGTAAGACGCCGCCACGGTGACGCACTGTCCTTGGTTCGAATCTCCCACTGGGCAGTTTCGAGGTCGGTATCGAGTCCTGGTAACCATTTGTCATTGGACACCAAATTAACGACGCTCTCCTCCGAATATAGGCCTAAAAGGTAGGGTAAAAATGTCTTAAACATACACACATTTACACTATATACGTAATGCAGTATGTAGATATTAAACGGCGCACCAACCACGTAACTCGCAGAGACGGGCCGAGTTATGTATTGCACCCATAAAAACCACATACGCTAACGCATCAGCCTCGACACCGAAAGGCAAAAGAGATTACAGATACAGAGAAAGAACTACAAGTAGCATTACGAAGAGTGACAGACGCGGATAGAGGATTTCGTTTAGGGGGGGGGGGGGGCAATTGGTCAAAATAAAGTGCTTTGGTCGTGAGTCAGGAGGGGGGGCAATTGCACCCATAGCCCCCCCCGTATCCGCGCCTCTGAAGAGTGAGCTCTACGAGGCAGTGTAAGAATGGGAAATCCCCAGGGCCCCGAAAGTATTCCAATGATAAAGAATGGCCCTGATATTCTTATGGGGAAATTATACATTTTGTTTAATAAATGCCTAATCTAAATACAAGAAATACCTACGGAATGGAGATTAGGGATGATTACCTCTGTACACAAGAAAGGTTAGAGGCAGAAATGCTGTAACGAATTACAGAGGCATTACTGTGCTGTCATCTACTGGGAGACTGTACGAACGAGTTATTGCGAACAGAGTTGAGAAGGAAATTGTAATAGGAGAAGAGCAAGATTTGTCTTTTTCTTGTAGTGCATATCCGTTTTGGATGGCTATTCTGATTTTATGGCCGCTGTCTGAAAGAGTTGTGTGGTGGTCAGGGAGAAGATTCTGCAGTCAAGAGATTCTTCTTCTCCCTGGACATATTTTTCCGTGCACTTTTCTCTATAACTCTAAACATAAATGCAAAATTGTACACCCATGTTCAGACTAGACTTACGGTATATAATATCGACAGAATCAAACATCAGTCAAGATATTGATAATAAAATAATGCTAGGTAAACAGGCGGTACAGAGGTTAAATTTTATACGGTGGTGAAAAGTATCACTACATATGGTTCTGAAGAATTGGAAATTACTGAAAGGAATAAAGGAAGATTAATGGCCGCTGATATGGGTGTAAGGTGTCCAGAATACAACATATCAGAAATAATGAAATAAGGGAAAAACTGAACATACAACAGACATTAATTGAAGACATAGAACAGATGAGATTGCTGTGGTATGGACACCTACGAAGAATGGAAGACATTAGGTGACTCCCAACGAGTGAGGAAGTGGATCCCGACAGATAGAAGAACAAAAAGAAGGAAGACCTATGAAAGATTGGAATGAGAGAGTGAAAGAAGCTATGGAAAAAATAGAAATGGCTGAATATGATTGGCAGGATAAAAAAAACAATGGCGATTAGGATGCGGGGACGGCTTTAGATGCTGTAAAGGACTCGCCCATAGATACATATATTTTTTAATAGTTCAACAGAAACAAACCCACAAACTATACTGGGATGTACTCGTATATTTAAAAGTAATTTAGTTGGTAATTTTCTAAACACAGCTGTAACTTTAAGAGTCTTACTAACCTTCATGGGAGAAACGACTCTTAAAACTTTTATGGAGAAAGAATGATTATAATAATCATCAGAATTGGAAATTATAATTCTTACTTCCGTAGATAACAGAAATGAGACGTCACAGAAACTAAACAAGCTGTTCAAAATGGCCACTGTCTTCCTGAAGATACAAATTAACACAAAATAGGTTAAGTCTGTCGATTTAGAGATCGTCAAAAAATTCATAATAGTTTGTTGAGCTGTGCAGACAGTTCTTGCTGAAAAGAGCCTTGCTGCACTTAGTCTTCATGAAGTAGATTGATAATTTCAGTTGTAATCTTCCGGTACCTCTCAGCAGTAGCGATTTAGTGAAAGAATATAATATGACCGTTAATGCATTTTCAGCTAACCAAATACTAATTAAAGGAGTCAACGGTGTTTTATAAAAAATATGAGGATTTTCAGCACTCCATAACCTCATGTTTGTGAATAAATACGAGCCAGAGAAAACTTTAAATTTAATAATTCATGTTGCCCATTAAATTTTGTTGGCACCTCTGGCAATACAAAGTTCTCCTATTGTTATTCGTTAGTTGAACAGACGGTATAACTTTCACCAGAACCTACCTTAATAATAAAAAAAAATGTGACGAACTAACCCTTAATGGAATAATATAAAAAATCATTAATATTTGGGATAGTTACTACTATTTGCATTTGTCGCTGACCAATATGAACAAACTAATTCATTTAGGCCTACACCACTTATATAAATCTTTTCGTTATTATAATAGATAAAATGACCTAAAAGATAATTTTGTACAATTTTCATAAAGTTCGTTAGATTTATTTAATTTCCTTACTACTTCCCGTTTACACTTTGCAACAACCTGTTTACCATTATTAGAAAGTTAACCACAACAGCTTATATGACGTTATATGAGGTAGGTAGGTATGCATACGAACAATAAACAGCAAGTAATATTACAATCTCAGCGTTTCATTAGCACTGTTTGCACTTAATAGTCAGATAGGTAATTATCTATACGGCAAAGAGATAGGCAAGTTTCAAACACCTGTATTTCTGAACTATGTTCACTGATTCCATTGGGGTCGGTTCAGATACGAACGAACAATTGATATTTGACACGTACAGAGTCGCCTAACTCATTTTAATCGGCAGATTAATAATTATTGGCGAGGTTAAACAAAAGGAAAAACGAAACCATCGAAATTTGTAACATTTAGGCATCAATATACTGATCCTAATTTAACGATATATGTTAAGCTTTCCTTCTGTTTATTATAACAAAGCACATACAGGGTTCTAAACTTAATCAATCTGTTTACAAACATACTCGTACTTGACCTAAATGAAGGTTCAAGTAATCTAAGCTCATGTTGTCCTGCTGCTTCGTTTTGGAATAGTGTTATGTTACTATAGTCGAGTGTTTATGGAATATAGCGACAGTTTGAGAGATCTTGTCTCCGACAATAAGCACAAGAGAATGTGGTATTGAACGTAATAACGGCTCAGCTAAATGTACTGCTTGCATATTTGTTACGGGATTAAAATTATGTTGTATAGACGTTTTGCATAATGGAGTTTTAGTTGAATAGTGTAGTTCCAATATTGTTTTGTAATTACATAACTAAGTCCTTTACGTTTCTATAGTTTTGCGTAAAAGCAGTTCACACTTGAAGATAAATGTATTACTGATATGTCTGATGCTACTCTGCTTTAATTGGTTTCTTTCTATGGCTTAAAATTAGTTTTAAAGCTATTATTAATTATTGTTAAATTAATACACAGGGCTGCGTTACATTTTTGGATTTTCGGTGCCAAAAACTAGGAAATAATTATTAATACTGCAGCTCAACATGTCATTCTATTGTTTTTATTACAGAATGACGGTATCGGAATTTTTTTAATTTTCTACAAACATTTATTGAAATTTTGTTATGAAGTTCAATTTATTTTTTAATTTGCTTATCCTTCAAGAGTCAGTATTAGCCAATGAAAAGTCTTCGCGAAACCTAAGAACGCCAAATTCTTTGGCTGTATTTTTTTTATGGCCTTCAGTGTTAATTTTTTTATGGAAAAGGCATAGATTCTTGCAAAAAAATAAGTTAAACTTTGTATCTTAGTTGTAATAAGTAAAGCTCGGATGTGTAGGCAGAAAAAAAGGGCCAAATAGGCGCTTATAAAGGCAGGAATTTTTGATAAATAGGCAGCTAAAATTCGAAATAGGCAAAAATATAGACAAAAAGGCGAATTAAAAAAAAAAACTTTTTTAAAGTCATTTAGTTGTTCTAACTTGCAGAATAACGGTTACGAAATTTATTCTTTTATGTATCAGCATAATAAAACTTTTATTTTGGGTTTATTATTTTATTTTTCAAAGCTCAGGATGAGAACGTATCCACGTACAAAGTTTTGAAGACATCTCGAAGGCAAATATGAATTAGAAATACGTAGAAATATTACAATGTAAATACACAAATTTCTATTCATCCTCCGACAATAAGGAGATTAAGGAAATTCCCCACCATTAATAAATTCCAGAAAGTACAGATGGACGAGTCGTAAAACAGTCTACCTGTTCATTTATTGCTGAAACCCTTGAGAGATTATAGTCTATAATCTCTCAAGGTTTACTTACGGCTTACTACACCTCACACTGCGATTATGTGGGTAGTGTTTCTTAAAAAAACCTCGCCTCAGAAACGAAAAATAAGCCATTTTTGCTAAAATTTATAGAATATGGTGTGGAATTTAATAAAAAGGCAACAATAGGCATCCAATGTAAAAAAAAGCAAAATGGGGTAGAAAACAAGTTAATAGGCAAAATAGGCAAAAAGGGCATTTTGCCTAAAATCCGAGTACAAAATTTTGAAACTTATTCATTCTGTAATAAAAATAATTCGTTTTGTTGCTACACAATCAAACCTTCAGTTAGAACCAAGACGTAACACCATTTTAGGACAGTATTTCAATACTTTTCATGTTTTGGGTATGAAAACGAAAATTTATTTCACTTACTTTTGCCTGGAAATTTGTACATTAATTTATTTCTAGTTAAAAAAAAACATTTTTGGAGGAGTTTTGCTGAGAATGTTGAATTTCTGATGTACCAAAAGCCATATGACGAAATCTAAATAGCACTTTTAGCCTTTAGGTCAGCATGAAAGTACTTTAATTTATTTTTGGTTAAATCAAATGATCAAAAATATTTTCATATCAAACGAACCTTTCAGCATACACTGTATCGTTTGAACTGAAGCCCTAAGGAAACCATAACTGATATCACAGTGCAAACAATGCCAGCTGTTCGGAAAAACACAAAGATTCTGTAACAGATAACCCAGATGCATAAAATGTGCGGATAAACAGTTCACAAGAGAATCTAAGAAAACAGCAGAACAAAAACCAAAATGTGCAAATTGTAGTTTAGAACTCCCAGCCAACTATAAATAGAGGTTGTGAAGTAGTAAAAACACTGCAGACCAGAAGAGATTGTTAACCAAATAAAAAAATCAAGAACATACCCTCAAGTTAGCAGAGAGAGAACCTACGCTCAAAGTGTTGGCAGTATATTACCTCATACAATTCCTCAGACAATTACACAGTCAACAGTACATGCAGAAGAAAAACCTGTAAATAAGCTGCTACAAACATTGATAGCTAGGATGGACTCAAACAATATAACACACCATCAACATCAAATAATCTATATGGCAAACAAAAATATTTGAGTAACCACTTGAAACGCCAATCTTCTTCTTCTTGAAGTAGACTAAAGAATAATTAAAGCAAGAAGCTGAGAATTTTAGAACTGAGGTACAATAATCTGCATGGCAAAGTACACCTGAAATCGAAAGAATAACAGTGGACAACAACTACGCTCTATAAATTAGACTAGTAGCCGAAGAAGTGAAGTTAAGGAAAAAGTTTCAGAGAACAAGAGCACCTACGAAAAACCACACTGAAAAAAATTAGTCGGTACCGATAACAATATTGTTATTGTTAGGCCAAATATTGTTAATGTAACTGTAATTTATTGTTATTTCAACAAAGACCATAACTTCATGGTTGTTACTGTAACCATGTTCACATCGTTAACAAACAAATTATTAATATTGTTTCAATACAAACACTTTTACCATTTTTTGTCACACCCTATCATTTTCGTACGCCTCCTATGTAGCTAGTTTCTAAAAACACGGAATTATAGATCATAGAGATTAATTTTTCCTATTGATAACAAGATAACAATTTGGTATAGTTGCATTAACAAAAAGTGTGTGGTTAATTTGCGTAGGCGTGTTGTCGTTATGACGTGGTTCATGGCTATTAATAGATCATAAAGTGATAACGTTGCATTTTTGTATATCATGTGAACGATTTCGCGCGTGAATTTGGTGGCAGTTGTGAGCAGTTAGCAGTTGTTACAGTTGAAGTGCTAGGTATATTGTGTTATTGTGTGAACGGCATAAAAACACTACTATAGTTGTTTATTGCAAGGTAGGTAACTTTATTTAATATTATTTAGTTTGGTAGGTATAATTTGTGTAATTGTAATTTGTAGTGAAGAATCAGAATGGAAATTAAACCAGTAAACAAAATTCTGGAAGAATGGCGATTGCCACATCTCATCGAAAGTTTTGATGGTATAACTTTTTATTTATTCCTTAAGAATGACCTGTAAAAGAAGCTGTACTTGTATTTTTTAAATTTTAGTAGTAATCCTAATTCAACATAAATTGCACATCCTTTTATAGGTATTAGGACAATATGTACTGTTTAGTTTCTCCAATTTAGTAAATAATAGGAATATGGGTCAAGAACGCAATCTATAAGGGATAAATTAAATTAAGTATTTTTTTAAGTTGTTGGGTTTATTTGTTTTTTAATTTTAGAACATGGAGTAGATACTGAAGCATTTGCATGCTTAACAGACGAATTGATTAAGGAGCTGATCCCCAAGATCGGAGACAGGGCTAAATTTATAAAAGAATATGCTTCGATTTATCGTGTCGCATTTAACATTGATGCGTGCGCCAAAGTAGCAGGTTTGGAAAGTAAAGTAAATATAGAATACCTGGATGCAGATCACTCACCATTGTCGGTCCTATCTTCTGCAACAACAGTATCTGAAGGAACATCGGATTTGCTTCGAACTGAATTAGAGGACAGTCTAGATTTTTTGAGCGATGAGCCTCTAGGTAAGTGAAATGCATACAACGATGAAGTTTTTCAATATTGGTATTGGAAATGTTTTGCAGAGCATGTCCCAACACCACTTAAAAAACAAAAGGCGTTTTGTGTAGAAAAACTAGAAGATTTAGATTCGTTTGAAAAACCACTTACCTACGATTTCGTAAGTTTCTCACAATAAATTTATTTATCCCAGTTCACAGAATGTGTTTTTTAGAATCTCAAGTCATTTTTGGAAGGATCTTTAGAAGGTCGAGAAATTTTAAGTGCTTCGGGGAAATTCAACGAATTGATAAGGAATAAATTAGTCACCTTAATAATTAACAATGAATTGACAATTGCCGGCCCATCAAAAATGTAAACATTTCATTACTGTTCATTCTGTAATTCTGTTTAATTTGTGTTTATTTAATTTTAGAATTCCTACGGAAAGGTTTAAACAGTTAGCACGCCTTATAAAGCAATTGTTTCCCAAAGAAAATATTTCCACGTATTACACCCCTTACACCTGTGATAGTAAAGGCAAATTTAAGAGGTGCGCTCGCGGAAAATTGTTCGACAAATACCACAACCGTCGAAGACGCTTAAGAGATTATGGCTTGCTAAAGAAAATAAGGCAAGAGTCTGAGAGTGAAGGTATATGCGTAAAATAATGATTTATATAACTAAGTACATCAACAGATTCGGTTTTGTAGAAATTGAAACGATACCATTAGAAGAAGAAGAAACAAACATATGGTTACAACATAATACAGAACCGTGGCCAGAAGTTTACAATAAATGGAAACTTACACATAACGTCAGATTCCAGATTCTGAATAAGCTTGACAGCATTGGCAATTATTTCAAACAATTTCCGTGTCTTAACAAACCTCTTGGTTACACTTTGGTGCGTTTTTTTTTTGTAGTATATTTACATATTATATCTTGTATGTTTTTTAGTTGGAAAGTGATTTCAATCAGCAATATAAAAACCTGGAAAATAATCTGTTTGTAGAATTACCAAAACTACTCAAGACAATATTAAAATTAGCAGCACGAAGTACCGATACTAATATTAAGGAACTTTTCAAAGAAAATATTGACTCAGAAGGTAAAGTACCTAAACTTTATTCTTCATATACAATTATTGTACATTGTCATAAATTTTAGAGGAGGAAACAGCTGTGGGATTATTAATTCTCCCCTACCTATTTGGGAAAAATTATATTGTTAGTGCCAAAGGAAAATCAAAGAAAATTAAGTGGAAACCATCAAAACTAGAAATTCAGGAGAGTTTTATAACACACCTAAAGTCGGCAAATGACTTGCAACCCTACTTAGAACGAAGAAACCGAAAATATTTGGAACTGAAAGAAACTTGTCAGCCAGTTATCTTACTGGTAGGTGATAATCTACAGAGATATGAAACCTTGATTTCAATTAATGACATACTGTATAGTGTCGACAATTTACTGAAAGCAGTAGATGTGACTTTCAAAATTTTTCATGTTTTAAGATTAAAATATCCCCTTGAATGTGATCATGTTTGGTCTGCTATACAAAAAATAATTTATAAAATTTCAACCCCTTGGGACAGCAAACATATTTGTGTTGACTCATTCATATCAGATCTAAATCAAATGCAGGATCAAAATAATGAGTAATTATTTTACTTGGTAATATTATGGTTGTTGTTTTTTAAATATAATATGTAATGTTTTCGTTATGTTGTATGTAAGTTTAGTAAGGTTTTTCTTTTTTTTGTATTACCTACCTAATTTTAATACGTTGTACTTTTAAAATTTCAAAATGAAGTGTTTTTTATGCAGAAAATCTTTTAAAACATCGAAACTATTAGTTCTCCATTTTAAGTTAATTCATGGAGTAACTTCAGGACAGATTTCTTGTATAGAGGTTGGGTGTTTTAGGAAATTTTCCACTTTACGTTCTTTTCAAAAGCATGCCCGTTCGGTGCACGAAACAAATAACAAAGAAAACATTGAACCTAAAAAAAAATCTGTACAAAATACTGCAGAGAATTGTTTTCACAATTTACCAAATAGTAATGTTCATACAGATGAACTAAAGATTTCTGTTGCTAATAAAGAGTATTTAATTGAAGATCTAAATATCGAAGAGTTAACTGAAGAATTTCAGAAGGCAATACTACTGTTTGTTTCTGGCCTTTATAATGATACTTCGATTTCTAGAAGTAAAGTTCAAGAAATCATAATGGCGGTAAAAGAAATTTGTAATAGTAGATTAATAATAAAGTGTAGCGCTGTCATAAATAATTTAAACCTTCAAGATGACAAAATTTCTTTGTTTTTACGAAATTGTTTCAAAGCTTTGAGTAGTTCATTTCATAACTTAGAAACGGAATACAAACGATTTAAACACTTTCAAGACACAGGATATTATGTCAAACCTACAGAAATAAATTTGGATGAAAAGTTAAAAGTTAGAACCGTTCACAATTTACCAAATGTCTATACTGAACATAGTAAATGTGTGTTTATTCCATTAAGAGATGTACTGCAGAAGTTTTTTGAATTGCCCAATATCTACAAGGAAACTACAAACTATGTTAAAAGTCTAATGGAAGATCGTATTCACTTTGAAAATTTTATTCAAGGGGAACTTTGGCGCAACAAAATAATTAACCATACAGAAGACATTTTTCCGTTGTTCATTTATTATGATGACTTTGAACCCGGAAATGTCCTAGGGTCCCACTCCGGTGATCAAAAATTAGGTGCAGTGTATGCAAGTATACCTTGCCTACCTTATCAGTATAGGTCTTCATTGGATAACATATTTTTGGTTCAGTTATTTAAGTCCAAAGATAAGAAAAAAATGGGGAATATGATTTTTCTAAGATTAATATCTGAAATAAATTTCCTACGTACTACAGGAGTCACTTTAAATTTAGAATCTGGTCCGCAACAAATATATTTTGATTTGGGACTATTAGTTGGGGATAATCTAGGACTAAATTCAATGCTGGGATTTGTTGAGTCTTTCAGTGCCAATTATTTCTGTAGACTTTGTAAAGTGCCAAAATCATTAACTATTCGGCAATGTTTTGAAGATTCAGCAGCTCTTCGAAATAAAACTAATTATGAAACTGATATTATCACTAATGATAGTTCCAAAACTGGTATTAAAGAAAATAGTGTATTTCATCGGGTTGAAGATTTTCATGTTACACACAATTTTTCGGTTGATATTATGCATGACTTACTGGAGGGAGTGTGTGTTTATGATTTATCTCTCATTATTTGTCATTTCATATATGATCTGCAGCTATTTACCGTTGACACTTTAAATTCTATCATTGAAACATTTGACTATGGTCAAGTCATGTTTGGAAATAAGCCACCTAAAATCATAGAAGAACATTTAAAAAAAGGATGCTTAAAAATGTCTGCTGCAGAAATGCACTGTTTCTTTCTACTATTTGGTGTTATGATTGGGCATTTTGTCCCAGAAAATGATAGTTTTTGGACTTTATACTTGTGTTTAAGAAAAATTTGTGATATAGTTTTTAACAGAGTCATTACTTTGGACGACATAGAAGTATTAAGTGCTTTAATATCTGAGCATCACAGTATTTACAGTAAAATTGACACTTTAAAACCTAAACACCATTTTATGGTTCACTATCCAAATATCATTAAAATGTCAGGACCTCTTATAAATATTTGGAGTATGCGATTTGAGGCCAAGCATAAACCTCTTAAAGTCACATCAGTAACCAGCCATTGCAAAAAGAATATTTGTTTAACAATCGCAACAAAAAATCAAATTCGGTTAGTTCACACATTTTTAGGGTTACGGGGATTTTCGTATGGTCTTAAGTATGGCCATGTAACTTTCATAAAAAGTGACGATTTAGCCCTAAATACCAATAATACAACGAATATAGTGCGTTCCGTTGCATGGTTGCAAGTGAAAGGCACGATTTATAAAATAAAAACGGTGTTCCTCGGTTTAGTTTATGATAATTCATACCCTTGGTTTGGACAAATATCTTCAATTTTTCTTTCGGATACAGATATATATTTTGAATATTCACTACTATCTGCAATTTGTTTTAATCGCCATTTACATGCCTATGAAGTAAATGTGCAAAACACCAATAAACTCATAAATCTGAAAAATGTAAACCATCAAGTATCTTGCCTTTTAACAATAGGCTCTGAAGGAAAATACTATGTTACACCAAAACATGCTCTTTAGCCAAATCATATAATTAATAAGTTTGACAGTTGTGGTAGGGAAATAAACAGCCAATTATTAAAACCAAAATATAAATATATATAGGTACCAACCTATATATATACTTTTTTTCTGCATTTTGTATGTTTCTGCATTTTTGTATTTTTGCATTTATTGTATTTTTGCATTTATTGTATTTTTGCATTTATTGTATTTTTGCATTTATTGTATTTTTGCATTTATTGTATTTTTGTATTTAAGTATTGTATTTTTGGATTTATTGTATTTTTGGATTTATTGTATTTTTGCATTTATTGTATTTTTGCATTTTTTGTATTTTTGCATTGATAAATAAACCGATAAAATTAACAGCTGCCCTTTCATTATAGTGACATTAATCTATTGTTAAAACAACAATTTATATTGTAAACATAACAGAACTGGTATTGTTGCTTTACTGTTAGAATAACAATCCTATATAGTTACTCTTCATGGTCATTATAACTACAGCATATGGTTAACAGAACTATATGTAAGTGTTAACGTAACCATTTTATATTGTTAGCAAAACAGAACTGGTATTGCTGCATCAACCATACGTAGCAACTAAACCGATATTGTTGCAGTAAACAGATATATAGTTGTGCCTATAGCCACAATCTTATATTGTTATATTAACCATTTTTTCTGTTATATTGACAACATTTTTTTTTCAGTGCAGGTTAAATAGAGCTATCTAAAACTTAAGGTGGGAAATTGCAGAATTAAGAAATGAGTGCATCAACAAATATTAACAGGAAATAACAGACAATAATGAGTAAAATTATTTGATTTAGAAAGTCACGAACAAACTAAAAAGGCCAGTGTCCACCAATCATAACCTCAGATGGAAGTTGGGCCAAATCAAATCAAAAAACTTTCCACCAAATCATGCAAGAGTTATATAATACCATCAATGATGGTTAAGACAAAAATATTGATCCAATAACATCCAAAGGAGTTAACCCAAAGAAAGCTCCGGATTATGACTTTGTAATTGGAAAGATTCTTAAGAAACTGCCCAGGAGAGCTTTGGTGAAACTTACTTACCTAATGATGTAATATTTTGCTTGTTTAGATTTAGGGGTATGTATTCGACAATTGACTAAGTACACTGAAGAGCAGACACCACTGAAAAACCCTACGAAGAAAGCAAATATCTTCAGCTATATTTTTAGTATAGTATAATCCCAAGCATTCGATCGGGTCTGGCACGAGGGACCAACGTACAAGTTGGGCAAAATATTGCCAAAACAATATGCCGAGAAATTAAAATCGAACATTTCGTGCGCAACAAGAGGAAGTGTATCTACAATGAAATACATAAACGCAGGTATTAGGCAAAGTGTTAGGATGTCCACTTATGCTGATGACTGATGACACAGATATCCAAACAGTGAAAAATGATAGTGAAGAAGCTACAGCTAAACTCCAACAGGCATGTAATAATGTAACTGAATGGTCTAAGAGGTGGAGAACAAGAATAGATGAGAGTTAATCATATCGCATATTAGTTTTTCTTACAAAGAAAGAGAACAATTTTTGGTAACACTTAATAATAACAACATCCCACAGCAAAATACCTGTGAATGAATCGGGACGTCCGTCTGAGACAAAAGGAACATATAAAGAAAAAAAGTTTTTAATACGTTCAATTATGTAATATTTGCTATGACTTTAGGTTTCTAAGCAGATAAGGACTGCCTTGATCTTTTTAATGAATTAGAAATTTGTACTTCAAAGTAAACATTCTCTTCAATGTGCCTCTTATATAGTAGAAAGTAAAACACTCACGGTTCTCAATTCTATGAACTTGAAGTTTTATACACCTTCGGGCATGCCACAGGGAATGAAATATGTATGTTCGTTCTATTAGGTTCCTATTTGCCCACTTCGTCAATGCACGCTTATTTACTCTTGCGAACTGCACACAGAATATTCATGTCAAGATGTCAAGCAAAAGGAATTTTAATCAATGTTGATACTTGTGCCTTGTGCATAAGAATTTATCGAACGAGATGTATGAAGTTTAATATCATGCTAGACGTATGATATGTTTTCAGATTCATCAGCTTAAAGATATTTTTAAAATAACTTAATAATATTTCAAGTATGATGGACTAGAACTCTTTATAAATCTGCGTGTGAACAGTTTTAACAAACGATAAAGACAGAGGGTTTCAGTATTCTGCCTTCGATTTAAGTGCAAAGCTTCCGGATTGATATAGGAAGGATTCGCCATTAGCAACACATAAATCTTTCAGGAAAGGTCATAAAATGAATCTTCGAACTTCAACACATGCGGCTAGAAAGAAAGCTAAGCTAAGCTGAGATTGAACTGAAATTATCTCAATTCAGCAATTCTTAACAAGTTACAATCTGCTGTCTTTGGATTTCTTGAATGTTTCTTTTTTACATTTATTGCAGAATCTTTGTAATGTGATGAATATAGTTTCACAAACCGGGGAATGGTCTTTAAAATAGAATGCAAAGTCAGACGGGATGCTTTTGATTGGATAGTGCAGGGTAGAAGGTTGACAAAACCACCTTTTGGGGTTCTGGCGAGAAAATCCCCTAAATTGTTGTTTTGTAACTTTTGGATATAGAAGCTGTTCATCGCGTATAAGTTAAAACAAAACAAATGGACGTGGCAAAGTCGAAACGGCACTAAACGAAATGAGATAGACTTCGTTATTTTACAAAATATTATTCAAGATGTATCTATCTGTATTAAATAGATTCGCAGCAAGTAGCGATAGACTAATGCGTACAAAAATATAATTAACGAAACTGATAAAAAGTGGAAATATTAAACGCATAGATACAGAAGTACTATGTAATCGTTTAACCTCTTATACCTGTCGGTGTTGAGGCTGATGCGTTAGCCCGGCAGGGGTCGCCAAAGTGGGCGATATCGACCCCAGGGGTCGATATAACATTGTTAGGGGTCGATTCGAGATCAGGGGTCGATTGGGGTTCGATAGAAAAATATAAGACACCATTGTACGGGTAATATTTAATTCAATTAACTTGGATTACCTCCATCTTGAATGACAACGCAATTAAGAGTGAATTGTGGGAACAATAACATGAATAGGACCTGTAAGACAGCGGGAGGCCATGAAAATAGTTACGTAGGCCAATCAAGTAAGCCAAAATGACGTATTTACTAATAAACGGATGTCGATGGTTCCCGCACGGCCGGCGCGGCGGGAGCGAGATTGCAACACGTGCGCGGTTGCTTATTTACTTATACTTACACGTATTCGATCCCAGTCGCATTTTTGCGCATCGACATACAAGTGAGCGTTAATGTTCGAAAAAGAGTTTGAACAAACATATTATAATTCAATCGTTATTCATTCACGAACTAAACTTCTCTATGTTGAAGAGTTGAGTATCTATAAAATAAACAATCTGAAAACTCACATAAACGTATTTTTTGCTTGTCCTAGTTTAATTACGTAATAGTAAAATGGAGGGGGTCGATAAAAAGTCAAGAAACTCTTGAACGGGTCGATGGTGAAAGAAGTTTGGCGACCCCTGCGTTAGCATATGTGGTCTTACGTGTGAAATGCACAATCCGGCTCTTGCGAGTTACGAGATTGGTGCTCCGTTTTTTACCTACATAGATCACCAAGTGTATAGTGTATGTGTGTGTATGTATAGAACCTTGTTACTCTACCTCGTAGGTCTATATTCGCAGGAGAGCGTCGTTAATTAGGTGCCCAACGACGAATGGTCACCAGGGTCTCGATACCGATCTCCGGCGAGATTCGAACCGGGGACTAGCGCAACGCTAGCCTGACGCTCTTACCACTGCGCCACCCTCAGCCTGTATGCAGAAATACTAAAAGTTAAAAATGACAAGCAAGTTAACCATATAGAAAAAACTGAGTAAGACAACACTAGAACAAATTAGGAACTTGATAGGAAATGAAATAAATAAATAAAAAGTAGTAACTGGCTCAAAATCACCAAGGTGGCGAATTCCAAGTTTGTATTTTTGATGAAAATTCTTAGAAGCTATGATTATGAAAGTCAGCTTAAATCATTACTAAACTTGTGTTTAAACAATATTTAAAAGGGGCATGCATAGAATTTATTTCTTTTTGAATAATCGTGTTTTTAAAGAGACGCATTGTTAAAAAAGGTTATTTCGGGAACGTTTTTAAAAATTTAATTGTAAATCTAAGAAATGAAATATTATCTTTTTTTACTTCATACATAGCGTAGGTATATAGTAGTTAGTAAAAGAAAATAAAAAACATGTAAAATATTACCTACAATAAAACTCTGAAGCAAAAATCAATCAAAATTATGGTAAAGTTATTATTTTCATGTATAAAAGTTTACAAATGGAAAAATATTCATAATTTTCTTAATTAAATCACCTTTACATGCAATGAATTAAACCTTTTTAATATAATTATAAACTTATTTTATGAGAATACCTAAAATTTGTAGGTTTTTTCATAATTTTAGTAGTGTTCCCGGAAATGATCCGGTGTTCACGGAATGACACATGTGTTTCCTGAATGACGATTTAGGTACAGGTTATGGGTGTATTGAAATGATAAACGCACAAATAAGTTTCAGAAAATATAATTATTTATATATATAAGCAGCCTCTTTGATTGAAGTACACAGCCAAGTGCAACTAACAATCATACTTATATTTTCAGTATTTCAGTCGGTGATAATCACTCCTATAAAATAACAATAACGTCAAATCTAAATTATAAAAAACAAAACAAAGATACTTAGAGTACGTACTTATGTATTAGATAAAAAATAACAAAATATTAGAACTTTTCAAAAATATCAACATCAGTCTCGAAGTAATAATACTCTCGGTTCTTTTCTTTTTTAAGTAAAGGTGTAGGAATAATCTCTATGATTTGTTCATAAGTAATATAAGATACGTCTTTTGTTTCTAGTTTAAATATTTTGGCACTATTGCGCACAGATCTCAAGAAAGTTACTTTAATTTCTCCGTCATCTTGGACACCTGTCTGACTAGTGGCAACATATCTGTAGAAGACATTTTTGGTTTGATTAGGTACTTTAATTAATAAACATGTCCCAGGAGAAATTAAATTAGGATGTAGGTTTTCTTTGCCTTTTCCGTAAGATGTACCAGCTTCAACACTATTGGTTTCTTGTTCAGCTTGCTGGCGAACGGAAATTGTCATTAAATCTTCCTCATCCGACGAAGATGAGTCATAAATGCTTTTATAAATGCTATGTCTGTTCTTGAAGTTCAGCAGGTCTTGAAAATCATTTGTTTCTAAGGGTTCTTCCGGATAAAGTGACTCCAACAAAGGCGTATCAACGTCCATGGGTTCGACTACGTTTGAGTATACTTTACTAGAGAACATTGATAGTTTTAACTCCTTTTGAAAATGTTCGTGTTGATACAATTGTATCAAAACTTCTGGTCCTCTTTGCCAGGTAATGTTTGTAATGTTCATAATACCTGATATGGCATCTAAAGTTTTGGGGACTATCTTTTTCATGTTAGTGATGTCGTCATCAGGGATTATTTTTACTAGAATAGCAGACTCTGTGAACAGATTGACGAACTCTGAGACCGTTGTAATGTCTTTTCCCATCAACACATGGCTATCGGCAGTTCTTTTAAGAACACCACCTACACCATCCATTGGTCCTTTTCCATGCCCAGGTTCACTGAATGTCCAACTACATTTTGTTATTTGCTTGAAATCATCAATCACTGTTTTAAGCCAAAGATATATATTCGTACGATTACGGTATTGGGATGTTGGACCGTCAGAGTACATATGGAGAGTGTCAACATCTTTGTTTTCCAGAATGTTTGTTAAAATCGGTTTCATATGAGCCCACACTGCATGGGCCTGGTGATCTAGATTTTCACTTACTGTAGCAAAAGATTTTGCCTGCAAAGCATTGTCAACGTTTCGTGAATAATATACACCTGTATGAATAGATAACTGATTCTTGGCAAAATGTGTGGACTGAATTTCATTTGCGTACTTAGTGGTGTAGTTCTCAGAAAAGTCTATCTGTATCATAATCTCTTTTTCAGTTAACTTTTCTTTCAGCTCATTTTTCAGTTTGTTGTAACTATAGATGCCATAGAGATGTTTTTTCATTAGAGGAATGTCTTCAGCTAAAGCCATTTTTAATTCTTTGACTGTACTCGAGATCGGAACCTTTTTTGTAATTTTAAATGTCTTCTTCTCACCTTTTACAATTTTATCTTCATTCGCGGACTTCCACTGAAAATATATCAAAGTATCTTTGTTGTCTCCTGACTCCAATGTCTGATTCTTGCATTTATCACACAAACCCTTCATGCAGTCATAAGAAGTTACGTCGCAACTGTAATCCTTAATAAACTTGTCTGTGCTCCCGTGATTGAGTTGTTGTAAGCTATTCAGTTTATTAATTTTTAATTCGAAATTTTCATGCTTAACGCACAAACAAGTTTCTCGGTCTCTTAATTTTGGAGCTACTACCCAAAAAGGTTTTGCTCTTAGTAATGTCGTATACGGTAAATGAATCCCAGTTTCTTGTACGAATTTGGATTTCAACGCTGCAACTGTGGATAAAAGGACGCGTTTTTGTTTCTTAATACCATTTTTTTTCACGAAGTCTCTTTTAGCTGGGCACATCCTGCTGACGTCGTCCCTTTCGAAGAAATCTGTGACCTTTCGCCTAACTTCTGGCTTTAAAACTACCTCGCGAACTTTGGTGTCAGATGTCAGAATCGATTTATTGTTTTTCTCCTTTGGTAAAAACGTCTTAGCCATGTGGAGTAATTTGTACTTCCGCAAGATTTTGCCACTGACACATTTTTGGAAGACTTCTCTCTCTTTGGAATTTTTTTGTAGAGTCTCAGCCTTATTATGTAATTGCGTCGACAATACTTCACCAAACAAAAGGCGTTTGCGTACTTCAGGGGATACGAAACTGTCTTTTATTAAAGCATTCACTTTGCTGTTAGGAGTCAAAGGTAACGGAGCTTGTCTTTTTCCTTCCCTTCTTTTTAGTTTTTTCTTTAAAGACTCAATTTTACGTTTCATTTGAACTATTGTTCCTTCCTGTTTTTTTATTTTACGATATGCTTTTGCTCTGTCTTTCCGTACTATTTTTCTTCCTACTCGTCTTCGTGCTGAAGGTTTTAGGGCTGAATCATCATCTGAATGTGGAGGAGTATTGTTAACTATGTTATTCAATGCCTTCTTCTTTTCCCTGTATCTTTTTGATGCTTTTTTCCAATTTTTTCTTTGCTTTCGCTTTTCCCGCTCTGTCATCTCAGTTAAAATGTTCTTCGCCTTATTTTCTGCTTTTTTTTTCTGATAATATGCTCTGTCTTTAGCCCTTTTAATCTCTCTTTCTTCGGTAGTCATCTTATCCAAAAACTTTCTTTTTCTAGCATTGGCTTTTTCTCTTTGGCGTAAATAAGCCGCACTATCTTTTTTGACTTGTTTTTTCGGTCTTTTTTTCTTTTTTCCATCTTCGCAAGACTCCATATTGCTGTAAATAAATGTAAATCCATAAATCCAATTGAAAATGTAATAAACACCGCTTAATTAGTAAAGTAATTTATAAATTTCAATAGCAGATATCATTTCGAGAACGAAACAGTCATCTCGGGAACGCCATAGTCATTTCGGGAACGTGTCATCATGTCCGGGAACGTTCCTGAAATGACCGTTCACGAAATGACGTTTTCAAATAAACGCGCGCTTTATATTGACAGCAGCCATCTTAGATTCAGTCTGGCAAGGTTAATGCAAAATAGGTTAGGTTATTTATAAGTGTTGTACTTTAAGAAAGTATTTTTTCAATATTTCAAACTAGTAAGCGCATTCCCGTAATGATGTGCTATTGATATACGGTCTGTAAATAGTAAACGGAAAGGTACTTACCACTTAAATTATAATGAATTTGTCGGAAAACCGAATGCCACCTGTTTTCAAAACAATCTCCCACTACAACAGCACACTAGCGCCTAAAAGCTGCGTTCTGTATAAAATATTTTCGTTTAGTTACAGCTGCGTTCACTGAAATGACGCATAAGTTCTCGGACAAACTTTTTTAGCATATAAAAATATGGAACAATTTTATTTTATGAATAGCAAGTACAAAATATAGGTTCTTAATATAATTTACGTCTAATGAGCACTGAAAACGATTGAATATTGTTTTTTTTTGTGTGTTCCAGATGTTTGTTTTTACGGATCAGTACTTAGGGACGCGTTCTCGAAATGACTTTTCATACCTATATTTTGAAATCATACTATAAATGATTTATTTTTGAGGTAAATTGTATGATGTACAGTTAAAACAAAACAATTTTAATAGTTTTTAGTGTTCATTTGTTCGATAAAATTGCGATTTATTTAGTTTATATGCTTACGAAGCAAATTTTCCACCTTGGTGATTTTGAGCCAACTATTTCAGAAGCAACCGAAGTTACTAACACACAAAAATAAATAGAAAAGAAAACCCAAGTTACTGAGTAAGAGGAGAGAATTAAGACGTACAGGAAAATTGGACACTATCAAGTATATGAAACTAAATAAACCGATAAAAACGAAAATTCGTTCAGATATATTGCAATACAATAGGGAATTGGCCCAAAAGATCGCAGAAGAGAATAAAAATATGAGAGTTTTAAAACCAACTAGTCGAAGGAAAAAACATATAATAAAATTAAGAATTGTAGATGGTCGTGGAACTGCAAACCAGAACGAAGTACCTAAAATACCTGAGGATTACCATATGACACTATACATATACATCAAAAACACAAAAAGGAGACAGAAAAGAAGCAATACCAAAAATGGTAAATCTGGATTTGAAGACATACGAAGTATAACAATAGATGAAATTAGAGATACACTCCGGCTGACTGGAATAATGAAACACTTACTTTATATAAAAAAGAAAACAAAGCAGATATCAAAAACTATAAACCCGTTAGCTTAATGACACATCTTTTCAAACCGTTTGTGAAGATAATTACAAACAGATTGGCCAAAAAACTGGAACAGTCGCATTTAGAAGAGGATATGGCACCGCAGACCATTTGCCAAATATACGAGTAGATTACGGGACAGCACCTGATACGCTAGAAATAACCCAAAATTCTCAAAGCTTTTGACGACTGTAGACGGCGTAGATATCCAATATACAAATGCGATCAAAAATGTCTATAAAAAAGCAACAAGCACAATAAATATCATCTGAAAAAAATAAAAGAGGAGTTCGACAAGGCGATACTCTGTCGCCAAAGTTATTTACTTTGACTTTGGAAAATATATTTCAACAACTTAATTGGGAGGACAGAAGTATCAAAATAGACGGAAAAAACTTGACGCACTTAAGATATGCTGACGATATTGTGCTAACAGCAAAAAAATCCGAGCTATAGGGCATGATATTACAACACGAAAAGTCTACGTAATTTGCATTAAAAAAAAACAGCGAAGATCCACTAGCCATCAATATTAACGGAGAGAAGCAGAATTAAATCGACGCATATCACGAGGATGGACTGCATTCAGTAAACAGGTTTATGTTTTTAAAGATAAAAATTCTCCAAAGCACCTTAGGGCAAAAATATTTGATACCTGTATATTATCTGTTCGGACTTATGGAAAATGGAAACGACACCAAGGGCAATGGAATGGCGAATGATATGAGTATCATTAACAGATGAAAAACTGAATGAATGGGTATGACAGAAAGAATGGCAAGCCAAAAATGGAGTTCGGTTGGTCATTTACTACGACAAGAGGAAAGACAGACCAATACAATCTTACAATGGAGACTCGAAGTGTGGGACAACCTATGAAGAAATGGCCAGACACTATAAAGATCAGAGCAGGAAAGCAATGGATTGGGATGGCAAGAGATCAAGAAATATGGACAACAAAAAGGGAGGACTATACCGAATTTTGGAGGCAAAGAGTCTGAAGAAGGAGAAGAAGAAGAAGCTCCCATAAAAATGGAGGTCAACATTCTGTGGAGTGTGGCTGCTGCGGATACTGACGGATAGAAAGGCTTCATATCCCCCACTTGGGCATACTATTAAAAACATATTTCAGGAGGAATACATTTTCAGATATAATGGGGGTCCTGAAAATACAATTAAAAGTTAAGTGGGGCATTTATCAGGATTGCCGTTTAGGTGTTCTTCCGCATAAATCGAATTTTCAGCAGAAAAAAAATCGATTCTTCGAAGATATTTTGAAAAATAGCCGAGATGCGGCCCTGAAAATATAATAGACAGTAACTGGGGTATTTAGGCCTCAAAAAGTGAGGGGCTGATGGTTGTCACATTTTGGAATTTTTATCCCGAAATAACAATTGCTCGAAGATATTTCCAAAAATAGTCGATATAGCCCTAAAGATGGACTTAAAAGTTGTTTCTGCAACACACAATTAGGGATGTACGATTTTTTAGGTGTTCCGTCAAATAAATCGATTTTTGGTCCTAAAAAAACGTGTTATTCCCAGCTAGCTTTAAAAATTAGCGAA
This sequence comes from Melanotus villosus, assembly GCA_963082815.1. Classification (NCBI taxonomy): domain Eukaryota; kingdom Metazoa; phylum Arthropoda; class Insecta; order Coleoptera; family Elateridae; genus Melanotus; species Melanotus villosus. The sequence goes on from OY720423.1 coordinate 15,256,862, forward strand.
ATACGGCCCTGAAATTAGCAACGCAAGTTATACTAAATAGTGAGGGGCACATGCTTGTCAGGTTCGTCGTTTGGACTTACTGTCGAAAAAATCTTTCAAAGTTATTTTAAAAAATATTGGAGATACTGTTCTGGAAAAAGAAATAAAAGTTATGCTCTTTTTCGCCGTTGGGCATAATATTAAAAAAATCGATATTTCAGGAATAAAACCCGATTTACAAAATTAATTGAGGTCCTGAAAATGCGGGTGTGTTTGCATTCCATAGTGAGGGATAAAACGTTGTTAAGAAAATCTAATTATAGCCCTGAAAACCCCGATTTTTCGAAATATTCTCAAAAATAGTCGAAATATGTTCCTGAAAACAAAAACTAAAGTTATACTGATTGCGTTAGTATCAAATAATGTGGGAAGATTGGCAAGACCGTCATTTGGGTATTCTGTTGAAAAATCGAATTTTAGTCCTTAAAGAAAATTTTTCGAAGATAGTTTCAGAAACTAGTGAAATATGGCCATAAAAGAAAAATGTTCGCAGGTTATTTCTGCATTTGGTCGTTCTATTGTCCCCAAAAAAAAATTGATTTCTCACAAATAATCGAAATACGTCCCTGAAAATTTAAATGAAAGTTATGCAGGATTTTTTTTGCATTAAATAGGAATAGAAAGCTGTCAGGCCCGCCGTTTGGACGTTCTATTAAAACTCGAATTTTGGTCCTGAAAAAAAAAGAATTTTTCAAAGATAATTTTAAAAATTAGCAGAATGCTGTCCTGAATTAATACATGAATGAAAGTTATGTTTCGAAGATATTTTGAAAAGTAATCGAGATATCAATAATTGTAGAAAAGTTTTTCCTTTAAATATAATACTCAAAGATCATTATAAATTACGTTAGTAATTATGTAAAAATATAATGTGTCACTCAAATGTGTAGTACATTCAGTTAATAAAAAATCTCAGAAATGACAAAGCACAGATATGATTTTTATTTCCTAGGATTGTGTTTCTGGAAAGCTTATTTAGTAAATCTGGCATTTGTACAAGAAAATCTCAACAAACGTTTATGTTAGAATTCACAAGAGTTGGTGGTAAAATAATGTGGATGATTTGTCATAAAACTGGGATGGCCAGTTCGGCCGTTTCTCACAGAGTCGACGGACCGTGAAATTAAGTGCGAGTTGCACTGGTTCCTGAATCGGACGATACCAAATTTTTGTCTCTTTGCTTTTTCCCTAACTAAACGTAGCATGTCATTTTCGAAAACCCATGAACCAGTAGTTTATTTCTTGTAAGAGGCGTTTACTTATTTTTATTATAGTTTTCAGGCATTAAACGTTAAAGGCAAAATTCTGTTGGATTTAAAAAATTTTAACGAAAAATATAACTTAGAATAGCTTCTTAAGGAGATAATTCCCAGTTCTTAACTGGTTGTAGATTCGATTCAGTCTATTAAACTCGCTCAATTTATTCACATGTGTCCTAGACGTTTCACCACAAAATAGGGGAAAATCTAGAAATGTTCAACTTAAACGTTACGCAAATTTAATGCAGATATGGTATAGGCGGATGTAATATTCTTGTTTTCTGTTGTAGGTTACGTCGTTGACCGCAACGGATCTGATTAATTAGGTGAGTGTTGATGATCTCGGTCATTAGGATGATTCATGTCACCACGGTTTTGTAATTAGGGGGAGGGAAGGGATATTAAATTTATTCTCGAAAGTGATGAAGCGACGCTGCCTAAAATTTAAACGGTAAAATTATTCAGCGCACATTTTAATAAACCCTTTCATTTTTTCTTCCGACCATCCCAACCATTCTGTAATTTATTTTTTTCGTGCTAGTGAAGCGTTTGGGCGTATATAATTTTTTTAAAAATTAACCATTTATTTTACGTTCGTTTTAGTTATTTTAATGGATCGTATAATAAAAAGCTGTAACTAACAAATTGAGTTTTAATTAAAATTAAAATATTAAAATTAAAAATAAAGAATAGATTTAAATGTTGGCAATTTATTCGAATTAAACAGATTTGACGATTAATCGATTATTTAAAAATCACGATTAGTAAGAACATCAGAAAGCTATTTATGTATTTTTTTGCTTCTAACAAGCCAATATAGGATTGGGTGCCTATACGAATTTAACTCAGAATCGTGCGGTGGTAATAAATTTCCAGATTTTTAGAATCTACGTAAACAAGGCAGAATTGCAGAAGTTTGTATGTCTTAAACATCTCTGCACTAATTCAACAAGAAACATTGCTTTATACTTAGCATTGATGATATCTGTTATTAAATATAATTAAATTACAGCTTGTTTTGAAATGAAATGAAAACTAATAATTAATTTGCAGTGGTAAGTTTATAAGTTCGTATATTTAAAACAAAAACATTTTAATAGCAATAAAAAAATCATAATGTTCTAGACTAGACTATTTCAAGTCGAAATGAAAGCGAGTTAAAGCTATACATATAACGATATAGAAAAATGGGCAATTAAAATTGACATAACCTTGATTTTTGGAAGATGTGAAAAAAGAATACCAAATTTCAAACAATAATGCTGGCAATTTATTCGAATTAAATCGACTAATTGAATATTTGATAATGTCTGATATCATTTGCTGTAAAATCGATTAGATTTTCGAATATTTAGTTATCACGATTAATCGATTACCAAATATTAGATTATTACGGTAAATCCATGTATTATTAGTCGATTAATCGTGATAATTGATTGTTCACGATTAATCGATTATTGATACTATCCTCATATGCTGTTCTTTTTTAATGAATTTCAATGCCAAACAATGGGGACTTACGAGTATAGAGCCCTCAAAAACGAAGTTTTGTTAGTTTAGCCCAATATTTAAAACAAAAACTTCCCATTTAAAAAATGCAAGAAGAGTCATATAGCAACCAATGGCGACCCATACCGACTTCGAATATGAAGTTTGCCTCATTCAAAAATGCAAAGAGGCATCCTCGTATATTACCCTTTCCTAATAAATTTCAACAGCGTGCTTTCTCGTCAGCCTTAAAATATAAATTGGCAGCCTAGGTGTGGGAACTGAAAAGACAAGGACAAAATTTGAAAAACATGAGGAAAACTACGTAGGACAGAAAAAGAAAAACTTAATAATCTATTAATCCAATAATCGTTACTTATTCGATTAATCGATTATTCGATAATTTCTATTTTCAACTTTCGTATATTTGGTTATCACTATTAATTGATTATCGAATATTGGATTATTATGATAAATCGATCTATGAGTAGTCGATTAATCGCGATAAATCGATTGTTCACGATTAATGGAGTTTTGACATTATCTTTATATGCTGTCCTCTTCTAATGACTTTCAATACCAAACAAAGGAAACTTATACGATCTTCAAATACGAAGTTCCGTTGATTTAGCAAAATATTTAAAACGTAAAATGTAAAGAGGGTCATTCTCGTATGTTGTTATTTTTAAATAAATTTTAGTAGCAACCAATTGCGATCCATACGAACTTCGAATATGAAGTTTGATTGACTTAGTTCAAAAGAAAAAGTTGGTCTCCTTAAAAACATGTAAAGAGAAAGGCACTCTCAATGTTATCCTTTTCTAATAAATTTCAAGAACGTCGTTTCTCGTCAGCCCTCTAACATAAATTGGCAGGCTAGGGGGAGAAACAGAAAAGGCAGCGGAGGGAAAAACCACAAAATTAGAAAAATGTAGTAACAACTACGTAGGAAAAAACGAAATAGAATAACGAAATAGTCACTATTTTCAATATTTGTAAAATCGATCAATTTTCGAATATTTGATTATCGCGATTAATCAATTATCGAATATTCAATTATTATGACAAATCAATCTGTCATTTATCAATTAATCGCTATAAATCGATTGTTCACGATTATTCGATTATTGACATTATTTAAATTAATTAATAAATTAATTGCTATTATTTCTAGGAAGTATAAAAGCTTTTATTGATCCTTGCTTTTTTATTAATTTTAAGTGGAAATCTTACAGCGTCTAGCTAACATATAAATTACAAAATAGGTATTATAGACTTTATTAAAATGTATTGTGATTATGTATCAAAAACATGCAATGCCTGTTTAATCAAAATAAAAAGTATTTAAAAAAAAAACAAAAGTATAAATTATCAGAGTTCAATTTTTCATTTTTCAAATATGTGATTATTACGATTAATCGATCATCGAATATTCGATTATTATAATTAATTGATTACTATTATTAGCCGATAAATCGATTTTTTTACTAATCAGTTACTACTATTTTCAGTTTTTGTGATATCGATTTATATTGATTATTCGACAAGTGTGGTTTTCAATTTTTGCGAAATCGATTAATTGATATTCAAATAATTGGTCATAACGATTAATCGGTTATTACGAATATACGATTACTTAGGATTAATCACAATTACTATGATTACTCACCAGATATCGATTATTCGCGATTGTTATTATATTTCTCGATTACTTATTTTTTTTTTTTTTATTAATTGCTATTAGTTATTTCTAGGAAGTAGACTATAAAATATGCACTTAATTTTTTATTCCTTGCATTTTTAATAACTTTAAGTGGAAGTTTTACAATATCATGGTAAAATATAGTTTTAAACATGTCTATTGTCAATTTTATTAGAATTTATCGAAAAGGTTAAATACATACATATTTAAAAATAAAATATATAAATTCTTTATACAGATTGTCGGATAAAAAAAATGTGTGGCGTTTCCAATATTCCCTGCATTAAACATTTCTCATATAATTATAGCAACGAAAAATTAATTTATATTATAAATTACAAAACGATTTATTAATCCCAGTTAAGCGATAAATCTAATTAATAGAATACTAACGACAATCGATTAATCGAATAATCGCAAAGTTTCGATTAATCAATTAATGGGGATTAATTTAATAGGCTTTAATTATTCGACAAATCGATTATTTGATAATCACGATTTCTAGCTTTTGTGAAATCTCTTAATTGTTCAGTCGATGATTATGATTTTCAGTTTTTATGAAATCGAATAACTGATTTTGGTTATTATGATTAATCCAGTTTCGAATCTTCGGTTGCTGCAATTAATCAATTATTTTGATTAGTCGATTAATCGTAATATCGATTATTCACGATTAATGAATTATCGACATTATACAGGTTTATTAAAAGATTAATACATTTCTGCCTTTCCGTTTACACAACGTTTCCCTAATATAAATATTTCTTATATTTATATCATAACAGATAATTTATACTATAAATTACAAAACATTTTATTAACCGATTTGTTGAACAATCGTAGTTTTGCGATTAATTTAACTAATAGAATACTAGCGGTAATCGATTAACAGAATAAAATAAGTCGAATAATGGCAAAGTTTCAATTAATCAATTAATGAGGATTAATTAAATAACGAGTAATGATTCGATTAACCATTATTTGATAATCAAAATTACAATTTTGGTGAAATCGATTAATCGATTTTCGAATCAAGTATTTGGTTGTCACAATTACTTGCTTAAGGAATATTCGATTATTGCGATTATCGATTACTATGAATTAATTTTTTCGCTAATCCATTACTACTGGAATCGGTTAATCAACTGTGAACAATTTTACCAGCACTAGTTCTGAGTTCGAAGCGTCTCTGACCATCACACATTGTTCTTTAGCCTCAAAAATGGAAAACATTTACAATAGTTTGTTTTCATAAAAATAGCATTAATCACGAAATTTTATTTACACCGTCTGCCATCTTTATAAAAATCATTCTTTCCATTAGCAGTTTAACCTGCGCTCGTAGAATTAAACAAATAAAAGACTCTTCACTTGAATATCACTAAGCTATTACTGGATGCCTTACTCCATTGTTGGTGTTTAAATTAGAATCGTTCCTCCGTGTCGTCAGTTTAAAAGGGTTCGTTTTTGTTTTGTTTTGTGTTCTTTGTAAAATCTTATTATTTTTAAATCAGGAACTGGTTTACTTCCAACTTATTTTTATACGTTTAAACGTGAACTTGTTTAAAAATAAGAACACCACGCAAACTTCTGAGGTATTTACAGCCCTAAAATCTATTATTTAATTTAAAAATTCATCAGTAAAATATTTGCTGTTTCCATTTATTTATATTTACGTATTTACAAATTTCATTTCAAAATCAATCACGCTGTGTTACCACAATAATTAGCAATGCGATTCTGATTTCGATAATATTTGTAGTTGAACTGATATTTGATTAAATTATATACCATTAGCATTCACGGGTGATTCTGTGTTAATACCAACTTTTATATGAACATTGTTCACAAACAAATACATTTTCGTTTCAAATTCACGCACGCGATGTTGTACCACAAACTAAATCCAATTTCGATTCTATATCTATTACTAAGCTACAGTTTCCTTTATACTGAGTGGTAGAATTTAAAGTCACCCTTGATGAGCCCTGAAATTATAAGACCTGTTTTAGGTTGGTTCAGGAAATGTCAAAATACTAAACAAATAATAATCTAATAATCTAATCTAGATTCCTTAATTTTTATTATTTGTTAGAAGTTGAAGCATTACTCTTAATTAATTAAAACTGAAGATGACTATAAATAGAATTGTTTGATATTTAATGAATACATAGCACAAGAAAGTTCTTAGTTTTGTTTTATATTTTATTAATCATGTTTCGGAATTTTAGGAACACCAAACAGGGCCTTTGCACAATTTCATTATTTTAATTAAATTACATTTCATACTTTAGTATTTTTCCAACTGTCTCGCACGTCTACCGTTGTCGTCTGACTACCCTCACTCACCCTATGCACGCCGGGCCCCCACCTGAACATCGATCGTCTGCTATAATTCTTACACTATTTTAATCAAAAATGTCGGAAAATCGTAAAAGCACAATATTTAGAAAACTTGTACTTTGGAAAACAAGTTGGAGTTCTGAATGATATAATAAAATTTGGTCTCTGGCGGAGTTATTTACATAGAACATTCGATTGTTAATCATTTTCCAGTCTTAACTACTTGCTTACTTAATTAATACTTAATTGTTGTTCCTCTTTAGCTGTGGTTGAAGTTTGATACTTATTTCTATTTTTTCTGTTCTACTACTACTTTCTATCCTCTTTGACTTGCCAGTTTATATTCGACTGCCGATGAGAAATTCCTTAGAAAACGATAATATAAGAGTACCTCTCTTTACATTTTTCGAATTGTGTCTTAAAAATTGATCAAAGTCAACCATACTTCATATTTGAGGACCGTGTGGATCTCCATTGGTTGCTACTAAAATTTATTAGAAAAGAACAACATATGAGTGTATCTCTCACTTTGTATTTTACGACCTAGACGAACTTTTTTTGTTATAAATATTGAGCTTAATAATACATATCTCGTATGTGAAGTTCGTGTAGGTTCCCATTAATTGCTACTGAGATTCATTAGAAAAGGAGAGCGTATGAGGGTACTTCTCTCTTTATATTTTTCGAATGAGACGAACTTTGTTGTCTTCCATACTGAGGTAAGTCAATTAAGATACATATTTGGGGTCTGTATGAGTCTCATTGGCTCCTGTTGAATTTTACGGTGCAAACTAACTTGTTTGTTTTAAATTTTGAGCTAATTAAACCATATTTCATATCTGAAGTTCGTGTAGATCCCCCCTAGTTGTTACTGAAATTCATTAGAAAAGTTCAGCAAATGTGGGTGCTTCTGTCTTTACATTTTTCAAATGAGACCAACTTTTTTCTTTTGTAAGTATATTGGGCTCAGTCAATCATAGTTGATACTTGGGGCTTGTATAAGCTACTATTAGTTCCTGTTGAATTTTGTTAGAAAAGGTCAATATATTATGACGATACTTCTCTTTTTACATTTTTCGAATGAGATGAACTTTCTTGTCTTGGACATTGGGTAGAGCCAACCAAACTTCATACTTGAGGTCAGTATGGGTCTTCACTGCTTACTATTGCGACTCATTAGGAAACACTACAAATGAAGATCTTTACTTCTCCTTTTGCAGTTTTGGAATAAGACCAATTTTTCGATCTTAAATGCTGAAGAACTAAAAGCCTGCATGAGTTGCTATTTAAATTCATCGAAAAGGGTGAAGTATGAAATGTACTTCGCTATTGATATTTATTTACTTAGGTTTTACTATTAAGGTGGTAAAGCAAGGTTATATAATATATTAGTTGTATGCGAAGTCTTCTAAATTTTGCACGTAAATTTGTAAACAACGAAAGATAGAAAGACATACTTCACCCTTGCAGCTTTTCAATAAAACTGGAATAACTATGATCTTAACTTGAGCTCCATCTCTTGCTCCTTTGATTATTAAACTGATTCGTTTGACAATCTTCACTTGCATATACTTTAGAGTACTCCTGTGGGCGTTAAATGAGCTCGCATATAGGCGCTTATTTTATACTTCTTAGTTGCTACCACTTTGTATTTATATCATTACCTCCTCGTCCTTGTAATTTGTTTTTATCTTTCTAAGAAAATTTGATGGAACTCAAAATACGATTAATATTTACCCGTCAAACGGCATTTTTCGACCTCTTACTTTGTTCTAACAATATTGTTTTGTTTCAAATATGAAACTAAGTTTATGAAACTTTACATTTAGGTTCTGAGGGTGGTTGAGTTGTACAGGAATGCATGTCATCGAAAATATAATTAGAAGAGGACCTTGTAGATTTTCAAACAAATATTTTACCTTTGTTCTTAATATAAAGATATGGGAGTGAAATTGGAATAATTTGAAATTGAATATTACTTTAGTCACATGGCATTTATATGTAACTACAGTCGTTTTATGATGATCTGGATTCCTAAAAGCATTTCTTTATCTCCATTTAATAACTCGACAAAATTTGAGTAATATACGTAATTTAACCTTTTTAAACGCAATTAGGAGCATTTTCATTTCTATTTTGAATGAAAGACTATAAGTGAAAGTCCTACAAGTTGGCCCGATACAAAATACAATATTGATCATGTTTAATCTACGTAAGTCTAGAGTATTTAGGAATATTCGGTTTCTTTTTATTTCTAGAATGACCTCATAAATTGTCCCAAAATGATTTGCACTACAAAGCGTCACATGCTGTTTATTAAATCTTCATACTTGAAACTTTAAGCGAGCTTACATTTTTACAAATATGGGAAAGGCATTCCAATATCGCTTTTAGATGGTTCAGTAAACATGTGTTCACTGGTAGATAAACGTAACCATTATCGTATCGATCTGAAGGTGCAATTCTTGTTTTACATCGTATACATACTTTCCTGGTTATTCTATACTTCAACTCTCTGTTTCTTTAAAATCTCGAATCTGTGGCTTGCATGTTTCTTCTTTGTTCTTTTGTGGCAGTCCATGTCTCGGTTAATAATAGCTTTTATTTTAAAAAAGATGCTTTACATCAGTTCTATTTACCAATATAAAATCACCCTTAAAAATTTTAAAATACACCATAAAATAGAAACGCTGGAGATGGAGAATAATTTATAGAAAGATATAAAAATACAGCAAATGTTTGCTGCATCGTACTTAAGGAAGATAATAATAAATCTTAATGTTATTGAGGTTTCATGGAAAGAGATTTTGAGGTAGTATTTATCCGCCTTTTACTATAATTTTTCCAATAGAATTTTCCTGATGTATGTAACATAATCTCAATGATAATAAATTACGGTAATATTGAAAACTGCATTCTAACGTCAGATAAGGTACGACTATTGTACGAGGTAGCAATAAAGAACCTTGTAAAATGTTGCAGAAAATTTATACGGTCATATAACGTTAGTCTGATTGCAGTTCCAGAGCAATAATTCCTTAAGGAACTTGCAAATCTATCCCAGGATAGTCGACAATGACTCTTTTCATTACTTCTACGAAATAAATCTGAACTACCCGTATTTAATCGCGTTAGTAAATCATTGGAGCTTGCATTATCTTCCACTAAATCATTTATCGCCTGGAATTATCTGACCATATTCCATTACGAAGTTTAGACAAAGACTAAACGAAAAATAATATAGTCTGGGAATTGGACTTGTGCAAGTAATCAGAACTGCATTGGATCGATTTCATTTTTTTGTCCTTCGTTCATTCAATTATATCTCCCTAGCATCATAGCAATGACCCTATACGAGATGTTTGTTCTCAGATGAACTCAATCATTCAGGTGGTTAATAAAATATTGGTCGAGTCCAAAATGGACAAATCTTATCAAACTTGATGTTCATTAATTTGATGAGCGTTTGGGGTGCAAGTTCGCTAAAACACTGACGTTAAATATAAACACGATGGGAGGAATTGTTTGTGAGTGTTTTTAACAACTCTGTTACAGATATAAATAAGAGTAAAACGTTAAGTAAACTCGAAAATTAAACGAAAAGTTGGAGATTTGTATAAATAAATAAACTCCGACACAGAGCTCTGTGTACATGTGTAAATGGAATGCAAACAAAATTCAAAATAATTAATCGTATAAAAACAAATCTAGTACATTATTCAAGTTTCTGTTCAACCAGTGTCATTTAGGAAATTTAGTGTTTAATAATTTATGAAGCAATTGCTGTTAACTTGTTGATGTAGTTTAACTACCCTGTTTATTATTACTTTGGCACTGTGTTCGACGGATTTACACTGCAAACCAGAAATAGGCAAGCGATTATTAATTAATTTGTTAGTGTAATTAACAACTGATTGTTAGTTTTGAATCATTTCCATGTTTCACAAGCGTGATTTGTGATGATAATAATAACAACATATATTAAGAATCTAAAGAAAGAAACCAAGTCATGCAAAAAAAACAAAACAAAATTTCAAGCTGTATTAAGATCATGAACAAACAATGATTTTCGTGACATGTTAAACAGTAAATGAAGCCCATTTTGATCATATGAAGATAAGCAATTTTTTACAAAACAATGCATGGGCTAATGGCGAAAATAATAAATAAATAAATTACGAAGATCAGTGGTTCAAATCCCTGCAGGGGTGATATTTTCTGAATATTGAATTTTCATAATTCGTTCAAAATACACTAAAACATCTATGTCGAACCGAGGCCTACCGGAGAAACTTCTTGGAGGCCACATATCAACACCAAATTTCAGCCAACCTGAAAAATTGATCTGCCTACTCTTAAAGAATCCTTTCGTTTTAAATTAAAATTCGAAGTAATTGTGAAATTAAAAAGATTATATCGTTTTGTTCATAAAGAAGTCGCCTGAAATTTCGTATTTTTCAGGCAACTTAAGGATCTTCAGCGTGAAAAAGCTCAGCCGTTATTTAAGAAAATTCCTGAAGGGCTTTGAACTTTCCAATAATTGTTGTAACTCGTTTCTTAATGAAAATATCAATAATTTTCGTCAACTAATAATTGAATAGAGACAAAGCCGATCTCATCTTTGAGGAAAAATTGTTTAAACGCATTTCTCAAAGAAAATAGCGATAATTTTCGATAAGTAAGAATCGAATAGCTTTATTCCAGAAAATTTACTTCCCTACTTTGAGGCAGTCTAAGGACATTCAGTGTGAAAAATTCAACATATGCTTGCGGAAATTCCTGAAATTTGCAAAACTTCTTTAAACCCGATTTCTAAATTAAAATATTAATAATTGGTTTTAATCAAAAGGCTATTCGTTTTAAATCCTGAAAAATCATTTGAATTTCCATACTTGTTCAGATTTGTTCGACCTTCAATAATCAACCCGTTTTCGAAGAATCTCTTGAAACTTCCAAAAATCTTTTAAACTTGTTTTTAAATAAAAATATAAATAATTTTTCGAATAAATTATTTTACTCCTGAAAAATCGGCAAAATTTCCTTACGTTTTCAGGTAACCTCGGAAGATTTAGTCTGAAAAACTTATGTTCAAGAAAACTCGTAAAGAAATTTGGAACCTCCAAAAATCGTTTAACGCCGTTGTTAAATAAAAAATGTATTAACTAAGAAGGTATACCCCTAAAGATTCAGCTGAAAGTTAATATCTGAAAATTTCAGATTATGATTAAGGAAACACCTGAAAAGTTTCGAAGTATCAAAAAATCCTTTAAACTCGTTTTAAATAAAAACTTAATGACCTCTTTATCTAAGAAGTTAATTGTTTTACTCCTTTTTTCAGCCAATCTACGAATATTGAACCTGAAAAAGGTTTTGTTGAGAATACTTCTGAGGACTTTTTAAAATTTTCTAAAATTGTTTAAACGCGGTTTTTGAAATAAATGTATCGATAATTTTTCTTAGCTCGGAGGTTAATCATTGCATCTAAAAGTATTCGTATGAATTTTCCAATTTTCCGGATCATATTGTAGCCTGAATAACCTCCGCATATTCTCAAGCTAGTCTTTTTGATTTTCGACTAATTTTAAGGTATGAAGCCTCTAAAATGCTGCATTTTAAGCTAAATTTCTTGGAATATTTTGAAATTCGGAGGTTAATATCCTCAAACTCACTTTAAAATTGACAAATTAATGAAAAAAAAGTTTGTTTTCCTTCCTGAAAACTTCATTTCCTTTGATTATTAATTTGTTTACGTATTTTGTGAAAATTGTAAAATTACATTTCCTGCTGGTCTTAAAATTTCAACTTTCACAAGAAGTAAAACAAAAAATCCTGAAGGCAAAGCTTCCGTCCTGAAATTTTTATCTGAGGGCTAACATTTTCCCCGAATATTTTAATGTCACCTTCCAAATTTTGTTTGAAGTTTAATTTTTAACAATTTCAGAATTCTGAAGCATCACTTCGCAGGTTTAGCTTTTTTTCTGAAAATTTGCACCTGAAAACAGCGACTAATCTTTCAGTTATCATTCTAAGGGCTTGAGAAGGTGGATATTTTTTATTTTTTGGTTTTGGAGATAGCTATATGTTAGATAAAAAAAAACTTCTTGCTGAAAAAGTTGCATCAGTTCAACTTGTTTCCACATACTGAAACCTTATGTAAAAAATATGAGTTAAAAGTCAAAGTTCAGCTCTCTACTGGCAACTTCCAGTTTTTCAAAAGTTAGACCAAAGCATCATTCGCTGAGATTATGTTCAAATAATGACTGAACGATGTGTATAATATGTAGAAAATTTTCGCACAATGTTTAATGCAGTACTGCAGAACGGTCTTCTGCGAACTCAAATTAAGACAATATTTTATTTTACATCATTACTAAAAACTTAATTCGCTGAAATCTTAATATTAGAAGCTTGTTGACAATTTTCTGGAAGCTTAAAACCCCGAAATTAAAAATATCAAAGCTGTTTTGAATCCTTTAAATCTTCGTACACTAACCATGTAACTGAAACAATTAAATGGTTTTATTTGAAAGCCATTCGAAATTGTAAGCAAACAATACATGCCCTATATTTTAACTTTTGCCATGATTTAATACGTAACATAAAAGTATGAAATGAAATTTGTGTCACCATAATGCATACAAGTTCTAACGCATATGTCCGCTTAAATCAAGCAACTTTCAGCAATATAACCAAACGTTACCAAACAGATCAAATCTAAATTAAATCAACATGTGTTTCAGCACCGAACTCCGGTTATGTATACGTATAAATACAATATTCCAACTTATATGAAGTTAAATCGGTTTAGAAGTTTATAATTCACAAACATGCAATATAATACCATAAATTAAATTGCCGTACACACGGTTTATACCTATCCGAAAAGCAAATTAAGCTTCGCAGGGTAAATTTCTCATTTCACACAATTTTTTTATCAGAACTATTTGAGTTAATGATTTAAGTATTATGAAAAATACAATTTGGACTGGTGAGATGTTCGCACAAATGTATCTCATCTGACTTACCTTGACGGTGTATAAATTCATGGGTTGTGAGTCTGAAATTTCCAGAAAATTCCTTAAGCGTACTTATTTACGACAGCACTAAATTTTAGCGGGGTAAAAGCGGTTGCGTGTCAGATTTTACGCACGGTGAAAATATATTGCATTGTATTTTATGCATATGAGAAGATGAGCTATGCGTTATATTTATGTAACAGCGGGAACATTCCCTTTCTTGGACAAATGCTGTTGTCTTAAGTGAGTCTGCTTTCACGAATTTTCCTCTAAATATTTATAAAAATGGGTAGTAGGCGATAAAGTGTTTGTTTCCTCATGAAAAAATGTATATGTAAAGCTTATACAGACAAATTTTGCAGTATGCATTATGAATATTACAGAAACTAAGTTTTCGACTCAAACATAATGAAACAACTGTTATTTCCACTGCTTTTTACACGAGGAAAAATAGACAATTTCAACACTAAACTGACAACTAAAAACTTGACATGTTGAATATAAAACTGCAAGAAAATTTTATAAAAGTTTAGCAGATTCATGGCGTTACTGTGAAGTTAAATTAAATATAAAAATCTTTCTAGATCCGTTCATGTATCAGTACAATATGAATTGATGATACTTGATGCAGCTGAAATTGTATTACATGAAAGTAAATATTTTTCTCGTCTTCGACTGGACGTTGTAAAGGATCAAATCAGACGGAAAATATCCGTATAATGCAGCTATCGGATTGACAGACACAAAGTTCAATTCACTGCAGTTCGTTTTTATCTTTGAACACTTGACATTTATTCAAAAGGCTAAGCGCGGATGTAGCAACAGTATTTGATATTTGAAAACGATTTCAGTGGACTGAAAAATTTTGTAAAAGTAAATAATGTAAAGTTCCAATGAATTACGTAATACTAAAGTGTTTTTATAAGCACAGTTTGCTTATTACTTAATTGATACAACAGCAAAAACAGTCAAAGCTAGAATTTAATCAGTGGCTTGAGCATAAATGCAACTGTCTGCAAAATAAACAATGTTTTGATGAGATTGTTAACCAAAAGTAGATTCACAAATGGTAATCTCCTTCTGTTACAGATGTTTGTAGAAATAATATTCGCTAAAGTTAGAGATGCGTTCCCTGGGGGTACTTTATGAAATATTTCGGTGAGCTTTGTTAAAACACAGTTCTGTGAAGAGGGAGCATGCAAGTGGTGCAATGCACAAGGGTGGCCAAATCAAGGGGGGCGGTCGCGCCTGTTATAAAATCCACTTGATTTCTACAGAAATAAATAGTACAAAATAATCATGTAATTTTCTAAAGAAATAAATTAATTATGGTGAGGAAGTTGTGCATATTGCATAATGATCAAGTAATTTGCCATGCCCAACAAGTCCATTGCTGACCTTTTTCAAACCATTAAGAATGCGCTCGATACAGGTTTTTTTGAATGCACGAACGTAAAAATTCTAACATGGCATTAAAAATTAAATTCATTCTGAAGAAATAGACAGTTTTAGTTGTGTTTCTACTTCTAGAAAGAATACTTTGTGAATATTGTTCTTGCATATACTTGTGCAGAAAGATGTTTATATAAACAATATTTTATTCGTTTGTACATGCATAAAGGCATATATCAACTAATTTTAAAATAAATTAAAGTAGTGGTTTATGCTTCCCTAAAGACTAAAGAAATTGGTAGTAACCAATAAAAAACTCACACATAACCGGTTGCTTTAAAATTCGAAAAATTTATTAAAAATAAAATATGAAAAAATACATTTTTCCTTTTTCGGTGTAAAATATGAAAAAAATATTGCAACAAAACATGTCATTCTATTATTTTTATTATTGGATGATTTTTGAAAAGATTTCTCAATTAAATTTTGTTGCAATGTTCAATTTATTTTGTAATTTGCTTTAATAAACAGTCAGTATTATTCAATGAAATATACTCTTCAAAACCTTGGCATGATAAATTCTTTCACTGGAATTTCTTATGGAATTCACCGTAATTGTATTATTATTATTTGTTAACCAGAAGAGTCGGCAATTCTTGTAAAAGTCAGTGGGCGATTATCCGAAATAAATACTACATTCTACATTGGCTTCTCTCCAGGTTTTAGGTATGTATCCTAATACGTATCTACCTCTGAAGATATTTGTTAATGAAGGAATGATAACTTCATTAATATTTCGTTTTGTAGAGGAATTTTCCCCAATCAACTAAAAATTGGAAAAGTAATACCAATTTATAAAAAGAATAATCCGGGGAACCTCAAAAATCACAGTTTATTAAATTTAAATTCTGCATTTTGTCAAATATATGGATAACTTTCTTATCTTAAAAGACTGTCGAACTTTCTCGAGGCACACAATATCTTATCCGAAAATCGATGCGGATTTAGCTCACCTAGATAGACTGAAATATGAATGCAAAAATTGCATGACAATATTGTGATGTCCTTGGAAAAAGGAATGGTTGGCGTGTTCTGTGATCTTTCAAGGACATTTATTTGCATAGGTGCCGAATTCTTGGGGGTACCGGAACCCAGGCCCCCATAATATAATGTAATGGCGGCAGTGCAAGCAAGCCGTAAAATTTGGATATTGAAACAGAAATGCCTCCTAATAATCGATAACTGTTTTCCTTCATGAACGATATTTTAATCTAGGAGAAAAATTATTGTTTAGTTGTGCCCCTTTGATGCTCTGAAAAACTCGGCACCTATGGGCATTTAATATTGTAAGTTTTATATTTTATATAACACACTATCTGGTTATAGTATTATTGTTATGCCTATACAAGTGATAAAATCAATTTTAAATAATCGTCGCATCACCTGGCTCCATATTAGGGTCTGTACTTTTCCTACTGTATATTAATAAGTTTAACACTGTATCATTATTTACATTTTATGCTGATGTAGGTCGATGAGCATATACGTCTTTTAGTATTTTTTTGTAACTTGTATTATTTTACGTATTTATCTAACTGGGCAATTCCTCTACAGTGCAAAATTTATATACGTTTTAAGAGATAAAGAGTATATACTTTGGAATTTTAGAAATACAGTTGTAACTTTAAGAATTTCATTACCCTTCAGGGGAGAGACAAGTCTCAAAACTCAAAATTATCAAACATTTTTAAGATATATTACACTTCAAGAAAGGCCCAGCATCTTACCACTTGTTCTCCTTATTCAGATATTCATCCATTTTCCTAGTTGTTTCCATGTTTCCCTGTCCACGGCGATTATTTTCCAAATTCGTTCAGCAGTACCCACAATGCCGTCCCTCCATCTTACTGGAGGTCCTACGCTGCGCTTACTTGTCCTGGGTCTCCAGTTTGAAACTCTACTGGACCACCTTCCGTCCCCTGACCTTACAATATGCCTTGCCCAACTCCATTTTAATTTTACTATTCTTTCCGCCTCATCTTCTACTGTTGCTGTATTTCTTATATCAGTGTTTCATATTTTGTCTTTGTCGTATGTCCAACATCTTCCTTTCCATCGCTCTTTGTGCCACTTTTAATTTATGTACGATATTTTTAGTAAGGGTGACTGTTTCCATAGCATAGGTTAATATAGGCAACACACATATATTATACACTTTCGTCCTCGATTTTATGGAGTACGAGTATTTTCCTAGTTTTCTGAAGGCTGACCAAACTAACTTTATCCTTCTAATTACTTCCACTTCTTGGTTTTATTTTCCATTTTTAGGTTATGGCCTAAATAAAAATCCGATGTTACCGTTTCTATTCTAAGTTCGTTAAATTATTCTCATCTATGTTGATTCCTTTGTTTGACCAATCGGTTTTCTTAAAAACATTTTCCTGTGCTAATGTAAATAATTGGCTTTAGGGATAATGTACCTCTCTCTCTAACTTGATTTTATTAGTCGCTACTATAGTTTTTACATATAATGTTGCCTTGCTGTATATATTGTTAATTAGTTGAGAGTATCTTGAATCAATACGACAGTCGTCTAATGCTTCTAAAATAGGTTAGAGTTTCAATGTAAAAAGGCTAATATCAGAGGCATATTGTATTCATTGTAACGTTCAATTAACTATAAGTTTTATGGTTTGTAAGTGCTCTTGGTGCTATAATTTTTCGAAAATCCCGCTTGTTCCATTGGTTGGTGATTATTTTATTTAGTTGTTAGGCAATTCGTAAAAATGAGATAATAAACTAATCGGCCTATAATTCTTCAGATATTCTTGCCCTTCTTGTGCAGTAAAATTGCTTCTGCATTCATCTGCTACTTTAGACATTTATTAAACAATGTTTTTATTGTTTGTAAGAGAGATTTGCAATATTCATACATTCTATCTTCAGCTGATGCTTTTCGGTTTTTCATGTGGTTTAATGCATTTAATACTTACATATTTATGTCTGGTATATTCTCTGATTCCACGTTTATCATTCTTTTGAACGATGTAGTTTTCCGATTATCTTTTATTGTCTGTGTACAATATAACTTTGCATAGAAATCTTCTACTATTGTCAGTATTCCTTCTCTGTTCGTGGTTTCCACCCCGTCTGGTTTCTTTAGTTTAAATATTTTCTTGTTCTCTATTATCAATTTCCTCTTCAACACTCTCATGTTAGCGTTTTACTATTAACTTTTCAATTTGATCTTTATGGTATTTCTTTATATCTCTTGTGTTTATTCTATTTCATTTTTGGGCTTTTGCCGTAGATTTTGTAATCTTTTGTGCAGTTATTCTTGGTATTGTGAATTCAAATACCTTCTGGTTTTTGCCGTTAATTAATATTAGTTTTTCCAGTCTAGTATTTATAACTACTTTTACTCTGACCATTCGATAATCACTTCCTACATCTACTCTATTTAAAAATAAAAGCAATTTGCTTTATATCTGCCATCCGGACTCCACGTCCATTTACCAAGAAGGTATTCATAACGTAGAAGTCATGTTATAACATAAACGCTGTCTAGTACTTCGCCTCTTAGGTTTCTTTCTCATATTCCATGTACCTATACATTATACATCTTTCTTCTACATCCCCCTTTTTCTCAATCTTTGCGCTCCAATTACCTGTTATTATGTTGAGATATGTTCTAGTGTCTTCCAATCCTTTATTGAGATGTTCATAGAATTGTTGAATCTCTTCATCACTTGCTGTTGCCGTTGGTGCATAAGCCTGTATTTACTCTTGTTTATTTGTAACATCACATAAATATTATTTGGTTTGTTGTACTCTGAATACTACTACATTGTTCTTTATAGTTTTGTTAATGGAAAATCAACTCCACAGATTGACTCTTATTCGCTACCTACCTTTCTAGCATGTGTCCACTCTCAAGCTCAATCCATTCTTTTTCTCGTCTTCGAGCTTGAGATATGCCTAATATAGCCCATCTTACATAAGTCAATTTTTCTTCTAGCCATGGGAGGTGTGCTTCTGTGGATGATAAGGTTCTGACATTGTTGTAAGTGTCGATGTTCTACGTTGTTTTATTCATACTTCTCTTACTTCCCTGCGTGATTTTGTACACATTTATAGAAATGTTGCCACCCTCCCTTATTTATGGGGGCAAACTGGTTAAGATCAGAGTGGATCGTTCCTACTCATCTGGGGTAGTAGGTAGTAGACTTTCTCATTTCATATTTTAAGGAGTTACTTAGCAAATAACATGCAGCGCTTGTCAAATGGGAGTAATCCTTCTGACTAGAACTGTTGGTGCCAACGTTGACCATTATTTGGTTCCTCCTCTGCCAACCCTAGATTTCCATCCGTCTTTGATGCTTATCAGCATGAAGAGCCATAATTGTTGCTTCGCCATGCCCCTCCATCACTCGTCTGTTTGTCGATTTGATCATCTTTCGAGATTCCCACCACGAACTCAGATCAGGTTACTGGACGTAGGTTCCAACTCGTGTAGGGGAGAGTGGGATTGGGATGCAGAGGCTAGGGGAAATTTCTTGATTATTCCCTTAACTTGCGCTTGATGTCCCTTTGTAATCATATCTTTCTACTATTCCTTCGAAAACGATAAATCAGATAGTACTGAATGTGGACGATAAAAGAAAATCAATTTCAATTTTGTAAATCTTTTGCAGTTGATTAAGTGTAATTATTTATTTTGAAATTCGGTTCGTCTTGTTTTTCTTTAGTATATTGTTGAATGAATAACAATACTAGATAATCTACAATTACTTTGTTTTGACTTTGAACATCATTTTTTAAACGTAAGTAATACGTTTTGTTTTTAGATAGTTTGTCATTGTTTTTTATATTCGTTAAAAGTTAATAAAAGAAAAGAAGAGCTTTATCAATTAAGATACACATTTCATTTCATTTTTCATAGAATTATTTAAACAGAACATTTGATAGTTTAATTCTAGGGGTAAACACTAAACATTAAGGCCCGGTTTTTCAATCGATGGTTAACTCTAACTAAAGGTTAAAAGTCACGGTTACCATTATTGCAACAATTATTTCTATAGTTATAAACTTTTAGTTAGAGTTAACCATCGATTGAAAAACCGGGCCTTAAAGTTGTAAACGTTGTAACTATAGTTATAATTACTTAAATTTTAAATATTAATTTTGATTATCCTTGGCGTACGCTTACTACGTATTTAGGGTTTCAACAGATAGTGGTCGGAGGTAACATTTAATTTGAGTTGCATTACATATTGAAAGGTAGTAAGCAACCTATCACGCATTACAACTTGAAAATTGCCTCAAAATCAATTAACTTAAGGGTGGCGCTTCGCGGTTTTATCGGGTAAGATTTGGTCGCGCTAGTAATAGCGGCCTTACCACCCTCAATCACTATAAAGTGCGGTCATTGCTTATCAATTGCTTCCACCCTAGACACTTTCCTACGATGATTGTCGCAGTTTAATGGGAAAAGCCTGCAATTAATTTCGACGAAATGAATTTAACCTGGAGGGCGAATGGGAAACTAACAAAAAGCTTAATACCCCCCTGAATTAAAATTACTGTTACTATGTAAACTGTAGTTTGGTTTCCCTGGGAGATGTCCTAATAAAATTTATGGTGCTTGCAATGTTTTGGACAAAGCCTGAATACAAGCATGGTTTTGTTATTCGGGGATAGATTTGTTTATTTACTACCGCCATTGTTAAACATGTTCTTCTTTTGCCCCTTTGCGAATGTTAGTAGGTGAAGTAAACCTTAAAATAAGTGAGAAGTTTTTTATTTAAAGCGTAGGTTAGGTGTAGTGCCAGGTAAAGCAAATCGGTTGTGCTAATGATGACAGCTCAGTAATTAAAGTGCAAATTTAATCTGTGCTAGACAAATGCTGAAGCTTAATTCTCTTTTTTTCGTTTAACTCGATTTTGTTTAATTAATAGATTTTTGTGATTCACAAGGACTGTTAAACGCGAAGGAATTACTTAATTATTTCTTGATAAACAATAGCTGTAAGGAGTCTACCTCAACAACGTTATGATATCAGTTTAACTGAATTACTCATAGGTACATCGGTTTTTAATACTTAAAATATTTAAAATCAAGGGGAAACGATAATTCAGAAATTTGTTATTTATTTAATCTCAAACTTATCACTTTTGACATAATAAGACTTACTCTATAGATTCAGAATTAAATTAAATTAAGTAAACCGATTGACTGCAGTCGGACTTGTATCTAATATATTATTAACTTGTATCACGATGTATAACCTCTCCAGGGTTTTGTAACATTTGCTCTCCGGGGCTTTAGAGACTCCCTCACGTTCAGTATCACCGAACATCTGTGAGAAGCTAATATCGTAACCAGGTATGCTATTGCTATTGATAATACGTACTTTACGCCGTCACAAACGTTCGTTCTGCTTCAATTTTACCCTACTTGATCAAAGAGTAGTTATTATAGTTACCACACGGACGATATCTCTTTGTTTAATTGCAATATACTGAGTTCGTCGCAGTTGTTTACTGCAACAGCTGTAATAAAACCACACTAAAGTGTCTGCTTGTGTTATTAATTTCAGACCTTAAATAACAGTTTTATATACAAATTTTCAGGTTGATTAGGTATACTTTGTCATTCAGAACCAAATTTATCATGTACTGAAGAATAAAAGAAAAAACAGGTTCGGTTTATTGAAAGAATTAAATTGATGCAACTTTTTCAGAGAGAGGAGGGAACAGTGAACTTTCAGGCTTGAGATTCAGGGAATTTCAAGCTTTTTGTATCTAAAAAATAGTTGCCTAAAAAACAAAAATTAAAAATAGCAAGCTTCCGAAGCTGTAGGTTACTAATTGACCCTGTTTTTAGGTGAAAATCTTCAGAAGAAAAACTGAATTGTTCTTGCAGACTCGCGAAATGAGGTTACAAAATTCTGAAACTATCAAAAATTTAATTTCAAACATAAAAATATTCGGGGAAAATTTTAGCCCTACAGGAAAACGGAAAGTTTTCCTTCAGATAGAATTTCAGGAAAGAAACTTTACTTTTCCTTCAGGTCAAGATTTATTGTTTTATTTACTGTGAAAGTTGTAATTTTAAGGGCCGTCAGGAGCTGCAGCTTTAAAGCTTCACAAAAGATTAAATTAACTAAAAATCGGAGAAAATGAAGTTTCCATGAAGAAAACCTCTTCAAAGCTTTATTTTCCATTTGTCAATTTAAAAGTGAATTTGAAGAGATTAGTTTTCCAATTTCGGAATTTTTCAGGTTTCAATGTTAGCTTAAAATCCAGTATTTTTAATGTTTCATACCTGGTCGGAAACAGAAAATAGCTAATTAAAAATTGGTAGAGGATTTTCAGGCTAAAATATTACCTAAAGGACTGAAAATTTGGGGCGAATTCTTTCAGATGTAACGATTAACTTCATAGCTAAGAAAAACTGTCGCTAAATTTATTTTAAAAGCTGCTTAAACAATTTCTCAACGAAAGCTATGCTTTTTCAAGTTAAATATTCTTAGGTTGCCTGAAATAAATGGAGAAATTCTGCTGATCTTTCAGGGATAAAATAATTAATCTCTTAGTTGGAAATATTTTTATTTAAACATGAGTGTAAACGGTTTTTAGAAATTTCAAAACTCTTCAGGGCGTTCCTTAAACATAATCTACAATTTTCAGGTGGAATTTTTTTAGGCTACCAAAAGAACTAGGAACTTTCAGGTGATTGCTTAGGAGTAGACGGATTACCTTCTTAGGTAATAGGATTTTTTTTTAATTTACCGTGGGAGCTGTAATTTTAACGACTGGTAAGAGTTACATATAGCTTTAAAATCTTCATAAAAGAAATCGGGAAAACTTTCAAGTTTCCTTCCTGAAGACTTTATTTTTTCAATTTTCGTCTTCGTCGATTTAAAAATCTTGTAATTTTGGACAGGAAGTTTAGCTTAAAATCCACTTTTTATGTTGCATATCGTTAGATTGGACGAAAGTACAAAACTGCTAATTTAACCCTCATAATACCATGGGGTCACTGGAGACCCCACACGCTCTTTGGAGGGGTATATCTTTGGAACAGTTTTCCATAAAATTTTGAAAAAAATTGACTTTGTGCATGGTAGTAGGTTATATGCTTTGGCAAGTTATAATTTTTGTAACATGTGCCGTTTTCGCGAAAATTAAATAAGTTACACGTAATACCGCTGGGGTCACCGGTGCCCTATATACTAAGCATGCTGCATTAATTTGTGAATGTTGTTTTACGCTACTTATGAAGTCCAAATTTATCTTTTTGGTTGGTCGTCACTCACTAGGGCTGTGTGGGTTCCCCTGCTTCCTTAGTTACATCTGCTTTTACCTCGGTGCCTCCCTTATTTCCGTGCGCTATAGGGAACTCATTAGCTTTGTAATTTGAATGTAGAGATTCCTTTAGTTTCTTACTGATGTTTGTTTTTATCTCGGTGTTTCCCCCTTTTGTTTGCGTCTATTGGGAATTCAGTAAATTCGGTGTTTGAGTGTTATTCTCAATCATTCGGTAATCACGGCCGGAGGAAGTTTGGTACGCATAATAGATAATAAAGGTGCTGAAGAAACGTTACTAAAGTGGATTGAAGAATCTGAGAGTGATAATGTGGGTTACGGGAACACTACTAATAATTCAGATGATGATGCTGAAGTCGATTACACTGAAGTGCATTCAGAATACGACTCCGAAAACGTAATTGACGTAGAATCTAGTCCTCGCGAGGAAAACAATCAGCAACACAGCTATTACTTGTAAGTAATCAACTTTTACTTTCAAGGGCCAAAGTAAAAAAGATTTACTATCACCGATTTGAACACTTTTTGAATTATGGCTACCTACACTTCAAGATGCATACATGCCGTATGAGAACATCACGGTTGCAGAACAGCTGCTAATTTTCTGAGGTAAATGCCCCTTCAAACAATACACACCACCTAAACCAAGAAAATATGGTATAAAGGTTTGGGCAGCCTGCGATAGCAGAACATCATACGTTTACAATGGCCAGATATACAGTGGTAAAACATGTGACCAGTGTGAACACCAAGGCAAACCAGTCGTTTCAGAACTGGTAAACAAGTTAGAGCGATCAGGGAGGAATGTTACCACCGACAATTTTTTCACGAGTCTCGAACTTGCAAGAGACTAGAAAGAGGAAAACCTAACATTGCTTGATACGATGCGAAAAAGTATACCAGAGCTCCCTACGGAATTAGTAGATACTTATATTCAACTAAATTTGCTATATTAGTGTCTTACGTCCAAAAGAGCGAAAACTTGTTACGCTACTATCAACTGCACACGAAACTGGTGACATTTCTGAAGGCGATAAGATGAAACCTCAAATAATAGTCGACTACAATAAATGCCATGGATAAGCTGGTTCGAACATGTAACATGTAAAATATTATAGATATTAGTGCCTTGGATGCCTACATTATAACGGTGTCATCTTAATAAAGATCGGCAACCAAACAAGGGTTACAAACGACGACAGTTTCTTCTGAAACTAGGAAAACAACCAGATGCAACATTTCCAATCGTTTTCTGTGTACTAATCACCAGACAGTTACCTTCGGCATGTAAACGTAACATCCTATTACAATAGTTACCTTTTTTATTGTCGTTATCTCGTTATTATTATTTGAAACAAACTATTAGTACATATTTCTGATTTTATTTGATACTACCATCATAAGTCGTCTAAATACTCATACTAAGCTTAGAGGAACGTCTCTAAATGATAATAAATATATGGGGTCAATAACGACCCCACTGGTATTACGTGCTATAAAAAAAACTTGGTATTATGAGGGTTAAAAATAGGCAGAAGTTTTTCAGGTTAAAATATTGCCTCAACAACTAGAAAATGCGGGCGATGATTAACTTCCTAGCTGAGGAAAATTACCCATAAATTTATGTGAAAAACAATTTGGATTAAAAAGCACATCAAAAGTTTTCTCAAGAAAATCTAAGCTTTTTCTGGTTTTTCACGTTTCTTAAGTTGGAAAAAAAACGAATTTTTTAATTATAAGTAATTAACTTCTAATCTAGAGAAATTAATTTAATTTAAAAACTAGATTAAACGATTTTTTGAAATTTCAAAACTCTTTTCTGGGGTTTCCTTAAACATAATTTGAAATTTTCAGGCCGAATGTTTTTTTAAGTTACCAGAAATATTAGAAACCTTTAGGTGAATCCTTAGGAGTAAGCCGTCTATATTTTTAGTTAATAACAAATGTTTCTACGTATTTCTATTTATTATAGGGCAGTTAGGCGTTTGAATGATTTTTAGAAGTTTCTAAACTGTACTCCTCGAGCAATTATTAAAAACTTGAAGACTTTTCTGGAATGAAATTTCTCAGAAGAATAGCTGGGGTGACCAAACTGGACAAAATTAAAACTGACACCATATACGAAGAACTAAAACAAGAAAAAATCGCAAACAAATTAAATAAAAAAATAGTTATAATGGTACAGACATATGAAAATAATAGATCCAGAGAGAAAAACGAAGCAGATGGTGGAAGCAAAGAAATATTGATAAATGAAACCGGATTAGAAAGGAGAGAAATAGACAAACTGGTTCTGAAAAAGAAGGGATGGAAGGAATTCATAAATAAACATTGGTACAATACCCTAATTAGGTACAAAGGGGAAATGAACAAAAAAAGCAAGAGAAAGCTTTTCTGGGATTTCTTCAAAATAGGCTGAGCATTTTCAGACTGAAGATTCTGAGCTTACCTGACCAAATAATAAATTCCAGGTGACCTTTTTAGGAAGAAAAAATTACTTCGAGCTTTCTGAAATTTCAAAACACTTGTGGGGTTTATTTAAACATAATCTGAAGATTCCGAGCTAACCTGAACAAATGAGAAATTCCAGGGGTTTCTTTAAGAAGAAAACGACAAAATCTTTGTAGTTTACAAATTACTTCGAGGTTTCTGACTTTCTGAAATTTCAAAACAATGCAGGGGCTTCTTTAGACATAATCTGAAGTTTTTAGGCCGAATGTTTTTAACTTACTTGAGAAACTAGAAACTTTCAGGTGATTATTTAAGAGTAAGCCGATTGCCTTCTTAGTCCATAAAAATTATTTGCATTTTTTTATTTAGCTACGCGTTTAAACGAGTTTGGAAGCTTCAAAGCTCTTGACGAGTTTCTTCGGTTTTCAGAACGAATGTTCCGAGGTCACCTTAAAAATTACGGAAGCTCATGCGATTTGTCAGTAGTAAAACGATCAATATCTTGGTTAAGACAAATATTCATGTTTTACTTTAAAAACCTAGCTTATAGAAGTTTTTGAAATTCAGGAGTTTCCCCCAAGATAGGCTGAGCTTTTTCAGGCTAAATATTCTTAAGCTTCCTGAAAACATAAGTAATTACAGTCGATTTTTCAGGGGTAAAATGGGTTAATTCATACTAAAACATGAGTTTGGACAGTTCTAACAAAGTTAAAAGCTTTTCAGGACTTTTGTCAAACATAGGCTGCGTTTTTCAAGCTTAGGTTACCTGAAAAATAGAAAACAATATCTGTAGTTTAAAAATTGCTTCGAATTGTCGAAGTTCAGATTCCTCCTTTAATAATAGTCAGAGTTCTGTAAGTTAAACATTTTTCAGGATAACTGAACTGTTGATGCCTGAGCCCCAAGGAGTTTGCCCGAACACTGCTAACGATTTCACAATTATTAATTTCAAGACTTAGCTTTGTTTTATGTAGGCGGCGAGTGGGAACCATGTTAGTTCCACATGTAGCGTAAACAATTATAGAACGTTTCCTTGCGCACTTGAACTTTTAGGCTTTTGATTATTGTGCACATTTAACACTTCCTTGACATTTCCTTTCCGGATTTACTCTACCTCTGCTTTGGGTTGGAAGAGGAAGTAAACGTTTTGAGAGGACATTAAAATATAGGGAAGACATTTTATAAGAACAAATAATTTTGTTGTACTGGTTTATTATTATTATTATTAACGCAATATCGAAAAACATTTATTGCTGGAGGTATGTCTTTCCCAAAAAGGCCTTATTTGTCCAATACGTTTCAGATATTTTAATATCATTCAAATTCATTCAGTGTGCAATGGTTGCCTACGTAATTCAATCACAGTATGCAACTTTGAATATTCTCCATTTATGTCTTCAATAGACACCCTATTACGCAATCTTCCAACATTCCTCTTTTCATTGTTCTATGACCTGTTTGCAAGTTAGTAATTTTTAATTTTAGTATTAATTTATTTATTAAGGGCCCAGGTTCACTTGGTTGAATGTTTGAATTCTTACTATAATAGGTACATTGGTTGAAAAAACATATACAAGAGAGGTTATCGTGTAGTTCATTGAAAGAACCGAGAAAACTCCCTAAATTCACAGCCTTAAGCAGTCTAGTAAGATTGAAGCTTAGGCTCTACAGCTAAGATAGGATCACGTAGATTTCTGAGGGTTCATTTGAACACCACACGATGCCTTTTTCACTGGCCGAATGCTTTTTAACATAGACCTACGTTGAAATATTGATGTAGCTTAAGACAGTAAATCCAAATATCGCTTCGCCAGTTCGTTTTGTGGTAAGTAAATATCCCTTATTGTTCATTGTTGTTTTCTGAATTTGTAAGCGTAATTTCCGCTAGTAGAATACCAAGCCTAACCTCGGAAGATCTTTGTTTTACTTCAACTTATTATTTTGGGTTAAAATAAATTTCCGTAGAATCGATTTGTAATTGATGTGCTAATTGAGAATATAAATAATTTAACTGTAAAGGTAAATTGTAGAAAGGGTTTCGGTAAATCGAATTAAGTTTGAAATTGAAGGAACTCAAGGAAGAAAAGCAACAATTTTCAAATTAATAAGAAAAAGCCACGTCATGTACCATTCAATTGTAATAATTACTCGGGCGAAATTGCTCGGCGGCGCCAGCGTCAAGAGTAATTGAAATAAGTGGCGTAGTGCTACTGTAGGAAATGCTGGTTATTGTTTATACGAGAATTCTATTTATCCCTTTTGAAACAAGGTAAATATGTTTACGGTTTGTTTTAACGAGCAGAAGGTTACCTTGTTAAAATATAATCACCGCCGCGGATTTTAAACTTTAAACCTTAAACTTAGAAATGCTGTCCGATTTCTTAAAATCAATATGGCAGTTCAATTTATCTTTATAAACACTTGGTGCAATAAATCAATCTTCTGCTTGATGCTAAATTTTAGTCTTTTTAGGAAACTTTTTGCATGTACTCAGATGAAGTGCTTCGAAATTACCTACTCTTTACGTCCACAAACTGTTTTCGTAAATTAAGTTTGCACAACAGTGCTACCAAGCATTCGGTTTCTGTGGTGAAACTCTATACATTGCAATAATTAGGTATCAATTCCCTGAGCACAAGTAGTCGGTTGGATTAATTTCTGGATCAGCGGTTTCCATTCATTTTTGTAATGGTTTTGCGCTCTTTACAAAATGTCCATTATGTTTACTTTAAGCATAATATCGTAAAAGAAAACAAAAAAATTCTAGTTCTAACCCGAATACGCTTTCGTAAGTGCAAACATGTGCCTAGTAAACATAGTCAAATATTTTAACGTTGAAAACAGCGATCTGATCATCAGAATGTAAATACAAGAGTATAAACATCTAGAGTGGTGTGTACTCAAATATCTGCGCCGCAAAGACGGACTCTGGAGTAATCCTCGTCAATATTTGTATTAGAAGCAAGGAATCACAGATGACTGTAAATGCACAAGCGTACTGCTTTACTAATTCATTAAATTATATCTTCTAACGCGAATAACTGAACGTTTAAATTTAGATAAAATTATTCAAGGACGTGTGTTTAGGAAAATTTACCGAGAAGGGATTTCCTTGTGTCAAAAGCAGCATTCGTAAACTCAAAAATTGAAAAATGTAGAAAAATGACGCTTAATTACAATTTTATTTCAAAACTCTTGAAATTCTAATCTGCAACAACATAATCATTCTTCGTCATTATTCCACTGTTGAACGTCTGCCATAAAACATTCATATTGTGTATATGGTCTTTATTTATTCGTCCTTATTTATTTCCAAAACTTGTCAAAAGAAACAACATAATATCAAGCACAAATAATGTAAATTAATGAAGCTTTGATGAAATTTTAGAAGAACTAGAAGTTACTAAAGCCCGGCTTTTAAAGCATTTTCTTTATTTCATAAACAAGGTTTCAGCCTTTTGAAACAAGTTAAATTGATTTTTTAAAGAGAAGGAGGAGCAGTGAACCTTCAAGCTTCAGTTTTCTTGGCACTTCAAGCTTCTTTTTATCTACCTCAAAAACAAACATTTAAAAATATCACCCTTCTGAAGCCCATTGCTTGCTGTTTTCGTCTGAAATTTTTCAGAAGAAAAACTAATTCATTTTTTTAACTTGTAAAATGAAGTTCCAGTATACGGGAATTGCAAAAAATCTAATTTTTAGCACTCACATACGAAAAATGACTCTTTTCACACTGATTTCCGTGTGAAAAGTACCACTTTAACGCACTAGTGCGAAAAGTAAGATTACTTTTCGCACTAGTGCGAAAAGTAAAATTACCAGTGTGAAAAGTAAAATTATTTATCTATTACTATGGATACGGAAAAATATTCCTACTCAGATAGTTTGATTGTCCTTATCCCTTGATTTTATTTATTTACTTAGAGCTATTTGAACGTTCGTAGCTAAAAAATCTTGTATGATACACGTTCGAAAAGTGTCTTTAAGGCACTTATGTGAATTGCAGAACTCGCTACGCTCGTTCAGCAAACTTTCACATGCGTGCCTTAAAGACTCACTTTTCGAACTTGTATCATAAATAGCTATTGGAACATTGGCTGGAAATTAATATAAAAATATACAGGGAAAATGTTAGTCTTTCAGATAAAAATTTAGGGAAGGAAACTTTTCTTTTTTCCGAGGATTTTTATTTTACGCGTATTTACTATGAATATGCATTACAAGGACCGACAGGTTTAAAATCTTCACAAAAAACTACCGAAATCAAATTTTCACAACCGAAACTTTTTCATTTGACAATTTAAAAGTGCGTCTGAAGGTATTAACCTTCTAATCTCGGAATTTTTCAGGAAGTTTAGCTTAAAATCCAGCACTTTGCACACATTTAGATTAGTCGAAAAAAAAAACTAATTTAACAATAGAGAGTGTAGTGTGTTTCAATTTAAAATATTACTTGAAAAATTATTATTAACAGAAGAACTTAGACGATTTTTCAAGAGTAAAACAATCACCTTCTTAGTTAGAAAGATTATTGTTATTTTTATTTAAAAATGAATCTAAACGATTTTCTGGAATTTTAAAACTTTTCAGGGGTTTCCGTAAACATAATCTGAATTTTGCAGGCTAAATGCGGTTATCAGAAAAACTAGGAATTTTTGGTGATTCTTAATAGTTAGTTGACTGATTATCTTCTTAGTTAACAAAAATTATTGGTATTTTTATCTAGCAACTCGGTTAAGCTAAGTTTCGAGGTTACCTGAAAGATATGGAAACTCAGGCGAGATTTTCAAGAGCAAAATTTCTTGGTTATGACAATATGACAAATTATTAATCTTTAAATTAAAAAACCGAGTTTAAAGAAGTTTAGTAAATTTCAGCAGTTTCCTCAAATATAAGCCAAGCTTCTTCAGGCTTCAGTCGATTTTTCAGAAGTACATCGATTTAATTGTTAGTTGACGAAAATTATTAACATTTTCATTCAGAGATGAGTTTAAACAATTGTTGGAAAGATCATAGATCTTCACGAGTGTCTTCTAACATCGACTGAGTTTGTTAACTGAAAGATTCCTAGCTATTTTTAGGTGAAAATTTTTAGAAGAAAAACTAAGTCTTTTTTAAACCTGCTAAAAGAAGCTTCAGTATTCTGAAGTTGTCAAAATTTTAATGTGACACATCGCATCGGTTTGAAATTAACCCAAAAATATTCGGGGGAAATGTTATCAATACGGAAAAACTTGATGTTCTTCTTCAGATAAATATTTTAGGACGGAAACCTTGCTTTCCTTCCAAAATACTTTTTTTTAATTTACTGTGAAAGTTGTAATTCTAAGGATCGGCAGAAGTTTCATCTTTAAAATGTTGACAAACAGTTTAAAATAACTAAAAATCGGAAACTTCCAAGATTTAGTTATCAGGAAGGAAACTTAGCTTTTGAAGGTTTTCTTTTTCATTTGTCAATTTAAAAATGAATTGGAAGATATTAACCTACTAGTTTCGTCACCTTTAAGGTAGCTTAAAATCTAACATTTTTCAGGTATACCTTTAGATTAGTGGAAAATAAAAAAATTGAAAAGTAGGCAGAAGTTTCAGGCTAAAATATTACCAGTAAAATTGGAAAATTCAGGGTAACATTTTCAGATGTAACTATTAACTTCCTAGCTAAGGAATGTATATTTATTTAAAAACATTTTAAACTATTTTGGAAACTGAGCGTCCCTCAGGAGTTTTTTTACTCAAAATCTAACCTTTTATAGGTTCAATAAGTAGCTTGAAAAGAACAACAAGTCGGTAATTTTTTCAATTAACTTCTTAGTTAGAAAAATTATTCATTTTTATTTAATTTAAAAAACGACTTTTAGATTCTGAAATTTCAAAACCCTTAAACCCTTCTGCGGTTTCTTTAAACATGATCCGAAATTTTCAGGCCGAATATTCATAGGTTATCCGAAAAACTAGGAAAATGTGGGCAATTTTTTATGAGTAAACATTATTGGCATTTTTAGCAAGGCGTTCACACGATTTTTGAAAGTTTCGGAACACTTAGTAGGTTTTCCTCGAAGTTAGATTGAGTTTTTCAGAGAGAATGTTCTTAAGTTACATAGTACAACGGTTAACTTCTTGGTTAAGACAAATTATTAATCCTTTAATTTAAGAACCGAGTTTAAAGAAGTTTTGAAAATTTCAGGATTTTCTTCAAAAATAGACTGAGCTTTGCCAGGCTGAAAATTCTCATTTTACCTGAAAAAATAGGTAATTTAAAGGTACAGAGAAGTTTTTCACTTGAAAAATTAGAAAAATTTAGGCAAATACTTTTAAATGTAACGCTTAATTTCTTAGCTAAGAAAAAGTATCGCTACTAGATCGAAGAACCAGAAACTTTCAGGTAATTCTTTAGGAGTAAAGTTAGTTAATAAAAGATATCGGTATTTTTATTTGAAGAGTAAAAACTCGTTATGAATTTCATCGAACATCGGCTGAACTAATGTTCCAGGATTACCTGAAAAACTAGTAAAATTCTGTCGATTTTTCAGGAGTAAAGCTATTGATTTCTTAGTAAAGACTAATTATTAATATTGAGTTTAAAAACCTTCTTTAAAGAAGTTTTGGAAATTTCAGGGGCTTACATTTGATTTTCCAGGCGTAAAACGATTTAATTCTTAGTTGATGAAAATGATTGTTTTTATTAAAAAAGAAGTTTAAACATTTATTGAAGAGTTCAAAGCTTTTGAGGCGTCTCCTCAAGCATAGGTTGAGCTTTTTCAGGCTGAAGATATTTAGGGTACCTAAAAATAAGACACTTCAGGCGACTGCTTCGGAAAGAAGCCGATATAGGTTTTGTAATTTAAAAATCACTTCGAAACTGAAAGATTCTCCTGACACCCGTAGTTTTTCAGGTAATGGGTAGAGTTCTGTAAATTAAAATGTTTCAGGTTGTCTGAAATTTGGCGTTAATGTGTGGGCCCCGAGGAGTTTTTGACGCCATTAAATACTTTACAGCTACAGTTTGTTTCAGCTTTTAACATTTTCTGAATGTTAGAAAGATGGCGGGAGACTTGTCTCCGAAACGTTACATTCATTGTTTTAATAGTTAATAATTTAATTTTTATTTCAGCAGCAAATACAAAGCGATGAATTTTATTTTTAGCATCGTTTAGCTTGAGCTGTAAATCTTCTAAGTCAGTGTTTTCAGTCATTAGTGACTGATTGCTGACCTGTTTTTTTATTATTTTGCAGGTCATTTATTCAGCTGCTCCCCCAAATTAAACTGTGAAACAGTTCAATTAAATCGTTAAAATAATTTACTGCTTATGCCAAAAATGAGAGCCATTTCTATTCTATACAATTTTATCAAAACTCTTAATTGGCAACCATTTAGAGGTATAAAAAACAGCAGTATTCTCTCTCTAGCCTTTTTTTAAAATTCATTCGGCATTATTCTAGAACAACGATAGGTATGAAATACGTACAGATCGTGATATCTATAATGCGTCCATTTCTTAGATGACATACAGAATCGTGACTATACCACATTTAAGCCAATTTGCATCAAATATACATTCAGGAAGTGAATGTAACAAGAAAAATCGAACTTTTCACTACCTCACTCTTCTCTTGCAGAAAGGTTTGCATCGATAATTATTGTTGATACGAAGCGGAACGAAGTACACGAGAATCTAAATTGCGTGACAAGATAAGCAGGTAACAGTCCTAGTAATTTTTGTTTTAGATTTATTTCATTCGTAATTTAAAACTTAAGGTTTTAGGTTATTTATTTATTTCTCTTTGAGATTTTTAATTTGTTGTATGATGTGTAAAGCAATGCCAATGCTAAGGTTGTTTCTTTAAATTAAATACATGGCCAGCGAATGATTTTAGAATGCTAAACTCGAGGTTTTCGTACCCTGTAACGGAACTGATTTTTATCAAAAAATTGAACGCGTTATGATTTCTTTTGATAAACATAAAGTAGATACACAGAAGGAGTATTGATTGAGAAGCACCCTTAGTGGAAACATAACGGACTCAGTAGGGGGTAGATAGCATCGCAGGTTAGTGGTCTAATTCAGGGATTTGCGAAAACGTCCGGGTCGGAACGCAATATGTAGCTGATTTACATATGTTCCCCTGGAAAACAAAGAAGCCTTCCAAAGGCGGATACCGAGAGATAAAATTAGTTTTCTCTAACCTTTTTAAAACATTTCGGTGCAATAAAAACCCTTATATCTACGATGAACAATGGGCTACCCTTAAAAACATATATAGATAGCCACATTCGCGTGAATACACAATATGTGCAACATTCTAAACCGACCCCTACATGAAGAAAACCTGACACAAAAAGTATTTTGGTTTTTCCCTTTGAAATGTTTGATGGAAAATTACTGACGTTAAATAAATTAATTGCTGTGATTTAGATGAAATTTGTGCTAAATCATTTCAAGATATTAATGAACAGATTATATGTACGAGGGGAACTAAAAAAGTTATCTACCTAAACTCCACAGCAATTTTCGCGGTAGTCTTGATGTAAGGAAAGGCGTTTCCTCAGCTTAAATTTTTATGTGTTTCTTAAAAGGTAAGTTTTTACCAATAGTTACACTTATGTTTCAGCTTTTTGAGGTATACACTGTTTGAATCTACAATTTTGTTTTTTACGTTTAAAATTGAAATATTGTCAATTTGAGGTTATGGAGTAATACCGCACACGGCAGTTAGTAGGGGCACAGGTAGACCTAAAAGAAAACTTGCCAAAAGATAGTTTTCAATAAATAAAGACAGTGATAGTGAGGAAGATGATAATGACGACAATCCCCATTGTGAGGTTTGTCAGAGATTCTATTCAAAATCAAAGGAAAATGAAGGTTGGGTCCAATGCCGAAGTTGCAAAAAATGGTACCATGATGGATGCACAGGACTACCAGAAGATCAACGAGATGTGTTTGTGTGCAACAAGCGTTTGTTTAAATAGTTCTTGTTAGTTCTGTTGCAAAGAATACTCATGTTAAGTTAAACGGTTTTACCCCAACAGTGAGGTGGGCGATATTACCCCAAGGGGTGGGGTAAAACCGCCATTTACAAATTGTAAACATTTGTTTTTTCACTGGTTGTAACATGTTATGTATGGTAAATTTTATTTTGAATATATAATCGTTAGTTTAGACTCTAGTATTTTTTCCCGCATTTTTTGGGCATAAATGTGGTCGGTAAACAAATTTAAACGTTAGGTGTGGGGTTTTGCCCCACCTTCCCCTATGCTCGTAGCATTAGTTTGTTTAAGGGTCTATTACGGACCTGTTGGCCCTAAATCTGTATTGATACTCTCCCACTCTGATTTTCTTGTTATTGATTTTTGTCTTAATCACTTGTGTTAGTATCTTGTAAGCTGCATCCAATATAACCACTCCCCTGTAGTTGTTGAATGCATTCAGATCTCTCTCCTTATATATCGGCTCTATCATCGCCTGAGGCCATTTATTTGACATTACTTCTGTTTTTAATTAGGCTGTATATTCTTTTTTCCAATTCTTCTCCCCCATTTTTGATCAGTTTTGTGGCTATACCATTTTCGCCTAGGTTTTTATCTGTTTTTATTTTGTTAATTATCTCTTTTATTTCCATTTGTGTTGGTGGTTCCCCTTCGTTCCCCTTCTGTTCATTATCGTTACTTTTTCTACTTCTATGTCATTTCCATTTTTCTATATTCTTTACTTCGTCTCCTATCAGATTACCTTTTTTGTCCTAGCAAAATCTCTCTTTGGTTGAAATCCCTTTTCAATTTTCTTACCTCCTAATAAATTTCGTGTTTCTTTATTTCCATAATTTTCTTTCAAATTTATTGTTATTTTTCTTGATATCCTTCGGCAAGTTTGCTTCGCTATTTCCTGTTATTGTGTTCTGCGATCTTCTGGATTCGTTCTAAGATACTTTTCGCTCGCCCCATTTCTGTTTCTTATTACTTGTATACAAAGTTCGTCAAATCATCATTTCCTTTTGTATATCTTGGCTTCTTTGACAATTGCCTGCGCTCTGTTCGTCCAGTTATGCACTCGTAATGCTATCAGATCACTGGTAACGTTATAATGCCCATGGTTCGTCGTCATCTGGAATTTGTGTGAAAACATTTCTGGCTACTCAACCATAGTATTCTCTGCCTCTTGATGTGATCTAACCCACCAGGTATTGATCTTGGAGAAGCTATTTTAATTCATGGTTCATTCTTGCACGCCATCCATTCTCATTTTCTCTTAAGAATTCAATAACTCTTTATTTTCTGTGTAAGTGTAAGGGTCAATGACTTACGTACATCCATGGGTAACTACTGGTACAATTACTGTTTTATAGAGGCGTAGGTTGCATACTTTAGATACATTTCTAGATTATTATATGCTCTCAAGGCCATACATGCATCTACTACCAGCCGCTATTGTGTTTTTAATTTAGCGTGTCATGTTGTTGTAGTTTATTGTTGCCCCTAAGTATTTAAATTCGCTAACTCTGCTGAAGATTTTACTCTCTATCTCAACTGCTTCGGCTTCCCTTTGAGGATATCCACGGCTTGTAGTGAGGATTTTAGTCTCATTTTCGTTAACAATAAGGCCCTTTGATTTTCTAGCTTGCTCTCACTTCTTCCCAATAATTCCATATCTGTTCTTTATTATCTGTTTCCTTTTCTTTTTTGATGTTTTTGCCTGCTGGTGCCATCTTCCATCTATTTGTAAGTCTTTTACACGTACTTTTTTCACTTTCTTATTTTTATTTTGTCTATTCTTTTCTATTTCTAGTTTTATGGTGATCTTTAGCAAAAAATGATCTGTATCTGCGTCTGTGCCTCTCATCCTCCTTGTGTTTCTTGAAATTGTTGCAATCTTTTCCGAATTAACAAATGTTCTACCTGATTCATCGTTAAATTGAATGGTGCTCTCCAAGTGCCTTTATGTGGTATGTCCTTTTATTGAAACTTGGTATTTCTTATAACTTGTTATTTTTAATAGAAATTTATTAACTTTCTCCCAATGTTGTTGCTTTTTTGAGGTTTGTTGTGCCTGTCTGCTGTGGCCACGTACATAGTCTCATATAACAATCGCTATATCTTGTCTTGGTGTACTTTGTACTATTCTTTCTACTTCATAAAATTTAATCACCTCTTCCTCAGTCAGTGTATTGGTATTAGCTTTACTTAAAGTGTTTTTATTTGGTTGTAATACGTATGTACCCCTATAAAACCAGTTCCTATAACCGCTGTTAAAAAATGTATACCGCAGATGCTGTATCTAATATTATTATACTATCTTATTGTTTTGTTCCCTTTATTGCTATTATGTCAAACTTATTTCTATTCATTCCTATTCTTAGATTCTTCGATGACCCTTTCTCATTTGTTCCTCTTACATTCCAGGGAGCTATTTTAATATTCTAGTTTTTTTATCATTTTTAGTTTCACCACTGTTTTGCTATTTTCCTTTACCTTACTCATAATCCTATTTCCCATTTCGTCGTCTTCCGTGTTTTGTTTGCCTCTGCTTCACTGTTTGTTAGTTTTTTTGGATGCTTGTTAAACACCTTCCATAAGCTCGCTATGAGCCGTCAATACAAATCCTTTGGAATCAATCCCCTTTTGTTTCTTTTCCTTTTCATATTATCATTCGTTCTCATTTCCTACAGTTTCTTTCGAATTTCAATTTCTATTTTGATCATGTCACTATCGATATATACCTACGTTTCTCTTAATTTACTTTTTTCAGTATCTTTTTCTTATCCACTCACGTTTCTGTCTGGGCAATTACTAGTAGCGCGTCTTTCTCTTTTACGCAAATTTTTTACCGAGTTTATTTCTGTCTTTACTCTTATTATATGTAGCAGAAATGTTTATAAATTTCTTTTTGTTACAGGTGAGTTCAAGATCTTCTTTTATTTATCTTTTTTTGGTAAGCCTTTTCAAGTTTCTATAAGTCTTTTTACGTGGAAATTTATATAGTACATTGCCAGCAACTGAATTTAATTTGAGGCACCTTAATTCTGTTCCTAATGCATAGTAGCAAAATTAATTCAGAAGATGAAACTTTTAACAAATTTTTCCTTTAATAACTAGCAATTTTGAACACATAAGCATAAGCATACTCCTTTATATTTCATAGTTCAACGTACAAGCTTCGTTGTGATAGTAGTCGCTGAAAATAAACGAAAATATCTAAGAAAATATAAAAGAAAAACAAAAAATACACGTCGTATGCCCTGATCTGGGAATACTTGAAGATTTTAAACCGAGATTAGTATAGACATGCAAATTCCATATTTACATATTATTCAAACAGCATTTAATGGTAAAGGCTGCAGATTTCCCTGAAATTCTCTAAGAACTGTGCTAAAGTCGCAGGTTTAGACACCTAGAATCTCTTCTTGAAAATATTAGCACGATTTCCTATTAATGCCTTCGATTTAAATTATTTTATAAAAGCTAGATATCCATTCATCAATTATTTTGTAATTAGATTTGTTTTAATATTTTAATTTAATTAATCAGAGTAAAAACTAGTAATACTTAAAATACACTGAAAATGTTGTACATATTCTAGGCTTTACTTTAAATTCATTGTAGTAATTCGGAAGATAGATAAAGACTTTTCATTTAATAGTGACTCTCACAGGATTCTACAAATGTACCTTCTGTAAAGTCAGGCATCCTAAAACCGAATTTTTACAGTAATTTCCGTATAACCTACCAAATTACAGTTTATCAGCAATCACGATGATTAGGTAATAAAATCTAACGTGCATATTAAACTTGATTGCAAGAAGCTTGATTGTTTGAAAGTTGAAGGTTAGTTAAACGCGCCTATTTTAACCTGTAAACGTTTTTAGTTTAAATTGGGCTTACTATCTAAATAATGCACTTGTGCAATAACGTCAACATTATTCTAGGCACTAATTAGGAATTAGAAATTTATTGTTCGTAGTGCCATCGTTGTAATTCACTAAAAGTACTTAATTTATGCTATGGGTTGTTTTCTGAACTACAATTAAAATTTGCGCCTCTGGAGATTATAAGATGACATTAATTTTATGATACACGCGAGCGTTTTACTACGTTTACGACTTGCCTGAATGGGTCTTAGAGAAAATAAATTCTACGACACGTCTTGATCTGCACCGTAGACATTCATTTCTATTATTTATATTTATTACCAATGCAAGGCGGTTCACCAACAACCAACAATGACGTTCCTTAAAACTGCTAATATGCAACCCAACTTAGATATTTACAAAGCAATTACAAAATTTTGTAATAAAATATTCAAGTTTACTGTGTTCCAAAGATTCAGTTTTCTATAAAGAAACTTTCGGCAATTTAATGTTGTAGTAGTAATAAAAAAGAATGAAGTAAGATTCGCAGAAGGAAAACTTAAAGAAAGATAAAGATATTCTATTATTTACACAAACAGTACATATATTCTTTGAAAATTTAAAGCTTGAACAATGCTTGAACTCAAGGTGACAGATCGATTTTAAAGGTACAATGTGAAGGTTAAGCTTTTAGACTAGAATTTCCATGAATTTTTAACCATTAAAGCCGTTAGATTGCATGAAATTTTCATTTTCTATTCTTCATAACTTTGTAGGTATTCTTACATTATTAAAAGAAAGCGGTGTCCTATTGAGAATAATGTTTTTATTTGACCTAATATGTATTCGGATTCACAGTCGTAACCCCCAACTTCATAAATAATGCGTATCGTTTCTTTTTCTGCGGGTATTGTTTTGACGTATTTGCGGAAATGTCAACGATTCGCATGCTGTTCTATGATAAATATGTCTGGAATATTTTTGTTATGTCTTATGTAGCACCAAATTTTTATGATCAAATATTTACTGCTATTAAATGCCCTTCTTTGTTTTTTTAAAGGAAAGATAACTATTTAATTTTTTATATCTTTACATGGTTTTTTGCTGTTACTGTAAATTTTCTGAAATTTCTTAATTAAATTAAACAAATCGAAGAGCTATCTCTTAAATGTTTTATATTGATATTGACGAGCCCACAAGGAACTAAAGGAAGTTTGGAAAATAAAACCTCTCTTCTTAATTTTTGGTCTTTTTACTTCGTAATTTTCTAATTTTTCCATGCCTTACATGTTTCTTAACACCTTTTTAACGCCTTTCTTTTACTTTTCAATATTTATCATATCTGAGTATTTCATTATTTCGTTTTTCCGATGCCTCTTGCTCAGAATTCTTACTTCATAAACTTTCGGCATGTTCTCTCCTCTGGCACTGTTCCTCTACTTCCTAAATTTTCTATTTGTTTCGCTTTTAGAATTACCAGAATAGTTTAATTTCTTATAAGTATAACTTCTGTTTTTCGTAAAAATTTCATTTTTATTTTTCTCCGATTTATATTCTTTCCTTTGTCATCCATGCTTCATACCCCTTTGCGTATGTATGTAAGAATGGATTCCAAACAATTTCTGCTTCAATCGTTTTGGCAATTTTCGTTTCGTTGAAGAATATTATTTGCTTTTGGCGTCACATTTTCTTCTATTTCTTCTTTCTTCTTCCAAATTTCCATTAGATAGAGTTCGTATTTGCGTCCTAACAACGCTCCAAGATAACGGTTTGTTGCTTTTAGAAATGGTTTCTATGCTCTTCAAAAGTTTTTATCGTGCAAAAATCTCGTCTAAAAACTTTATTTGTTTCTGATGCCACATTTTACTCTATTTCTTCTTCCAGATTTCCGTTACGGCTTCTATTTGTGTCCTGACATATTGTGCTCGTTGCCTTGGAAAATGCTTTTATGTTCTTCACAAGTAACCTTTTAGGCGTAAAAGATTACTTCTTTTTCGTCCAAGGACGTTTTTTGTTTCTGTTGCCACATTTTCTTCTATTTCTTCTTGCGGATTTGCACTACTGCATGTATTTGTACCATGTCGTATTGTTAATGACTTTCTTCTTGGTACAACAGATTACTTCTTTTTGGTCTAAGAACATTATTTGCTTGTGGTTTCACATTTTCTTCATTTCTTCTTCCAGATTTCTACTACAACATGTATTTGTGCCCTGACGTATTGTTAATAGCTGGTTGCCTTTAGAAATACTTCTTAGGTTCTTTAGAAGTGACCGTTTTTTGTCTAAGAAGGTTATCTTCTTGTGATGCTACAGTTTCATTTATTTCTTCTTCCAAGTTTTCTTTTCAGCTTGTATTTGTGCCCCAACGTATTGTTAATGGCCTGTAGCCTTTAGAAATGCTTGTTACGTTCTTGAAAGGTAACCTTTTTTTGTATATGCTTTTGGTGCCACACTTTCTTCTATTTTCTCCTTCCAGATTTCCGTTACAACTTGTCCTTCTACGCTGATTTATTGTTGACGGCTTATTACCGTTAGAAATGATTTTTTCTGTTTTTCAAAAGCGACTTTCTTGGTGGAGCGGATAGGTGAGCGTATAAGGCATCGGTCTCTCACGTTCGATGCCTGAGATATCCTCGGCGGAATTTAGAAGATCGCTCCCGGTTATCATACCTTTGATAACTAACCTCGCAACACTGCAGGTCGGTCTTCTGAACCTCTCTCGATGGGTTAGGTTAGCCTCCTGCCCAGCATACGTGCTAAGAGACCCCACAGAACTCGTTCTTCTAACAGGCCATCAGCCATAAGAGGAAGAAAAGACTTCTTAAAAAAATCTTTCTTAGTCTAAGAAAATTATTCGTTTCTGATGCCACACTTTCTTCTATTTCTTTTTCCAGATTTACATTACAACTTGTATTTGTACCCTGATGTATTGTCAATTGCTTATTTCCCCTAGAAAGGCTTTTTATTTTTATCAAAAGTGAGCTATTTAGTTAGTATAAAAAATACTTCTTTTCTGTTTAACGCCGTTATTTGCGTCTGGTGCTCTATTTCTTGTTCTAGACTTCCATTATAGTTTGTTTCCTGATGTATTGTTAATGTTTTCTTCAGAAGTGCTACTTATTTTCTTCAAAACTGGCCGTCTTTGTTCAAAAAATTACTTCTTTCTCGTCTAAGAACGTAGTATGCTTCTGGCGCTACACACTTTTTCCTTCATTTTTGGCCTAACGAATTGTTAATAGCTGGTTGCTTTTATGCTTCTTCAAAAGTTACCTTCTTTATATAAAAAATATTAGGAGTACTTCCTTTTCATCTAAAAATATTATTTGCTTCTGGTGCCACATTTTCTTCTATTCCTTGTCCCGCATTTTCTTTACAAT
Source organism: Melanotus villosus (assembly GCA_963082815.1). Classification (NCBI taxonomy): domain Eukaryota; kingdom Metazoa; phylum Arthropoda; class Insecta; order Coleoptera; family Elateridae; genus Melanotus; species Melanotus villosus. Next base: position 15,299,099 of record OY720423.1, read on the forward strand.
TTGTATTTGTGCTCTGACGTGTTGTTAATGACTTATTTCCTTTAAAACTGCTTTACATTCGCTTCAGAGTGACTTTTTGTATAAGAACATTACTTTTGTTCGTCTAAAAACTCTATTTGCTTGGGGTGCCACACTTGTTTCTATTTCTTCTTCTTCCAGATTTCCATTAAAACTTTTATCCTGACGAATTATTAACAGTTTGTTGTCTTTTATAAATGCTTTTTTCTTCAGAACTGACCTTTTACGTATAAAAAATAACTTTTGAAGTCTAAAAACGTTATTTACTCTCGATGCCACATTCTCTTCTATTCTTTCCTCCAGATTTCCATTATAGCTTGTATTTGTGCCCTAACATATCGCTTACGGCTTGCTGCCTTTGGAAGTGGTTCTTACATTCCTAACAAAAAAATACTTTCTTTTTCGCCTAAGAACGCCATTTGCTTCTGGTGCCACGTTTTCTTCTATTTCTTCTTCCAGATTTCCATTACAACTTTTATTTCTACCCTGAAGAATTGTTAATGGCTTGTTGCCTTTAGAAAAAATGCTCCTTAGTTCTTCAAAAGTTACCTCCATTCGTATAAAAATTACCTAATTTTCGTCAAGGAACATTATTTGTCTCTAGTGCCACAGTTTCTTTTATTTCTTCTTTCTTGTTTTCATTATAGCCTCAATTTATGCCGTGGCGTATTATTAGTGGCTTGTTAGCTTTAGAAATGTTTTTTTATGTTCTTCAAAAGTGGTACAAGACCGTCAATTGCTTCTAGTGCCACACTTTCTTCTATTTCTCCTTCCAGATTTATATTACAGCTTGTATTTGCATCCCGAAATGTAGTTAAAGGCTTATTACTTTTAGAAGTGATTCTTATGTTCTTCAAAAGTGACCTTTTTCTAATAAAACAATTACTCCCTTTTCATCTAAGGACGTTATTTGCTTCTGATGCCACATATTCTTTTATTTATTCTTCTAAATTTCCGTTACAGCCTCTATTTGTGCCCTGACGTATTGCTAATGGCTTATTGCCTTTGGAAATGCTCCTTAGGTTCTTCAAAACTGACTTTTTCTGCATAAAAATTACTTCATTTTCGTCTAAGAACGTTATTTGCTTCTGGTGCCGTACTTTCTTTTATTTGGTCTTCGAGGTTTCCGTTACAGCTTGTGTTTGTGTCCTGGCTTATTGTTAATACGTTTAGGAATGTTAGTTGTTTTTGATGCCACACTTTATTCTCTTTCTTCTTCCAGGTTTTCATTACAGCCTATATTTGCACCGTGTTATTGGCTTGTTGCCTATTTTTGTACAAAGAATTACTTTCGTTAACATCAGAAAATACATCATACCTATTAAATTATAGGTACTTAACTTTTTCAATTTGGCTTGGAAATAATTTAAAATCTTATTTATTTTTATGGAAGCATCGCATGCTTTACGATAATATAAAATCATATCTGTTTATATAGGTCAGGGCCATAATACATTTTATTTCCTCTGGCGAAATTAAGGACAATAATTTTTCCGATGACATTTTGGAGAAAGAATAAAGTACCTTATAACCAATTTAATTTTAGTTAGTACTCTTAAAGCGCCCGGAAATAACTTTAAAAAGCTTTCAAGTTATGAAACAAAGTGTTCGATGAAAAGGCACACCACCCTTACAAAGTAGAATCCATCGAGTCAACAAGTCTGATAAATAAAAAAACCACAGTAAAAATATATGTAGGAGCCCACAATAGTGATCCCATCTTCAGATCTCCTGGAGACCGTTAAACTGGGCCTTTCTTAAACCGATACCAAGCTTTACGTGTTGTGATCGCACGGTCCAAACAGCCTACACTTCCTGCTGTTGCTATGGAGACGACGAGGGAGTTAGCGCCTTAATAAAGCTCCTGCGAGGGGCCGAACTTACAATACAATGACTATAATGTCAACTCCAAGTCGGTTGTTACGGTAAATATTGGACAAAATATTTATATGAAATCCTTTTAGGTTACGAACCGAAAGGTGAATGCTTTTGTCGATGTGTTTTACATGATTTTCCGGATGAACCCCCGCAGAAGGACTAACCTTCTTAATTCGCAAGTACTTACCCGGAGTTCTTGAAAGATTAACCCGCTCTCTTTTAATCCTCATTTAAATATTCTAACAATTATCTGCAAAAAGGGAGGGGTTTGTAGAATGAATCTTTAATTTCAGAGTCTTTAGATGACTATCTTTAATGCACTTCTGGGGGTATAAATTAATATTTGGCTCAAGTTTAATTGACGAATTTGTGTTTTAAATAATTCAAAAAATCGTAAATGTTCAAAAATATGAAGTTTGTTATGAATAGCTGCTCGTCATTAGTTTTGAAGACTTATGGTTGATTTCTTCATCTTATGATGAAGTTAACTTTTAGATATTTACCCTGGAAACAACTCATTAACAAAGGAAAGTAATGGAAGTTCAACTTTGCTGGGAGTATCTGAAACAAAAGTTCAAGACTCAAATTGTTAGTACAAAAAAATTCTTAAACTTAATGTTATATCTCGAGAGGACTATAAAGTTAGAATTATATTAGTTTTCCCTTTAAAGTGCATTCGAAAAATAACGATTAGAAGTTTTAATAATTATTACTCGAAAGTAGTGTATACTAACTTCAACAAATTGGCGTCCGGTTCAATTTAAATTTTCGTATAAACCCAGGAAGTTAAACTGCAAAAGTCACCCAAGTGAACCGAGCTCGTCAGGATCCCTGTGTAATCCTCGCAGAGTGCAGATTGGGATAGAAATTCTCAGGAGGTCTAAACTCGTAGGTGTTGAAGTGCAGTTGTAACGAACTGCGGGAAACAGAAACGTAAAATAATTGCGTTTGTACTCATTAAAACACTACAGAGTAAACGTAACTGTTAAGTATTTAAATATATTCTTTGTTTCTATTTCCATTTTTACAACGATTGTTACTAAACTTTATTTTAAAATAATAATAGATGAAAAAAAGAAGGAAAGATTACAAAAAAATATTTTTGTTATGATGAATGCGAAGGGCGAAATTTTTGATTTTGTTCCCAATAAATTATTTTAGGCAAAAGTATTTTTTCTCCAGAAAGAAACATATAAATCCGGTGACCTACCTGATCAAAGCGTAAAAAAGAAATGCAACCTTTTCGGTTATTTGATTTCCAGGCAAAGACCTTAAGGGCGAATTTTAGTTATCTTTCCGGTTTACCTGTCGCAGATCATCAAACCAGCCCTTCAGAATTCGAACTGAATCAGACGCCGTTGAACTCAATATATGTAAAATGATATCTGTTCGGGAACATAAGGAAAGGTTTTACATAGGAAGGAAGATACCCTTGTAAGTTTTGTTGTTCTTATTTTTATAAATGGAGATTTTGCATATTATTCATATTAATTCATAAATCACAGTTACGACTAACAAAACAGATCTAAGTTGGCTGCAACTGAAAATTATTTAACTCAATCCACTTAGAATTTCTGCCAATTTTTTTAGACAAGGCACTGATAACTATATTTGTTTACCTCAAAGTCCTTATCACTACCTAAATCTTCCGAAAGAAAAACTAGCTCAAAAGAAGCTCCCATTTAAATTGTAAATTTTCCAGGTGCACGATTTTCATTGAATAGACGTAAAATCAGATTTCGATTTATGTAATAACGGTGTTAATACTGTAAAATTTGAGTAGTGTAAATCGGACTTCCATTAATCACTTCCTATCGCGTGCATTTGTGAGCATCTTCTTGACTCTCGGAAAATTTATCGTGCCCCACTAACATTTACCCCTGATACATTTCAGGAACCCCTGAAATCTCCGCGAGTTTTAATAAAGAGAAATAAACAAACAGAACAAAGTACCAATTTATATCATTGCTTTAGAAACATCGAAGAGCCCTCTTTATTAGGGGGTTAAATTTTCACCTTCAATCTGTAATAAAGGCTCTTATTCGGGCTAAAGTAAAATCTCATGTTGTATTTTGCACTGGCTGTAAGGCCTAATTGGAAACAAAAGCAAAGACAGGTTTGCTCAGTTTATATTTCCTGTGGGATGTGGAAATAAAAATACCGCAACCGGCTAAAATAATAATCGATGGCGGACCTTCCAAGTTGTTTTTCTTTCACATTCTTTAATAACAATGGAGGGATAAAAAGGGTGATATTATTTTCCCGTTTGATATTTTGGTGCTTCTGATTTATATGTTATTTTTACATTATTGAAAGCCGAAATTGACTGATTCTTTCTTACTTACTACTTGGTTTCCTTTTATGTCTGCTGTTTTCGACTTTCTTACTTGTTTTCGCGTCTTTTTGCGTGCTTAAATTAACAAAATACGTTTTTTTAAGGTTTGTGGAGTTTTTCCATTTTTATAACCATCAAGCTATTGATTTGTTTTGAAGTCATCCCTCTCATACAACTGCAGCAGAACACTTCAATTTGGACGTAGCTACGCTGTAGATGAAGCCGTATGAGTCGTTCAGACCGCATTTCAAATTCAATACATGTTTACCTCAATAAGATAATGTGATGTTACGATAATTTTTATTCGTTTTGTAAAACTTCAACAAAAGTGCATCCATGTTATTTTATTGAAATAGTTTTCTGGGTGACGCAACACGGTTATGCAATTCAGACGTTTTCTACAAGGCGAATCTTTTAATGTTCGTAAAATAACAGAACGTCTTTATGTTTTACTTTAAAACATTTTTATCTAAATTTTACAAAAGAAAAGTATTAATAATCAAAACCGATTGTCATAAAAGGTGAAGGGAAACATATATTTTTTCTTCTTCAAATGGCAATTTCAAGGAGGAAACTTTGCGTTTCGTTCAAGATTATTTGTTTCATTTATTGTGAGATTTATAATTTGAAGGACCGGCAGAAGTTTCAACTTTAAAATCTTTAAAAAATTAAAACTAATTAAAAACCAAAGGTCGAAGTAAACTTCCGAAATACAGTTTGCAGAAAGGAAACTTTGAGTTTGAAGATATTTCGGAATTTCTAAGGAAGTTCAGAATTTTCCAGGGTTTATAGCTTTAGATTTGGTCAGAAACAAAACAAAAGCTAATATAAAAGTAGCTAGAGGTGTTCAGGCTAAAATATTACCTTAAAAATTGGAAAGTTCAGTCGAATATTTTTATATGTCACGAATAACTTCCTAGTTTATTTCTAGTTTATTAAAAAAAAAAAAAACACAGTTTAACAATTTTAGTAAATCTCGAAGCTCCAAACGAGTTGCTTTCAGCAAAATCTAAGCTTTTTAAATGGTTTTGTAGGTTACCTAAGCAAAAATAAATCTTGGCGAGTTTTCAGAAGTTAATAATTGTTTAACTTCTTATTTAGAAAAATTACTGACAATTTCATTTAGATGCGAATTTGAACGGTTTTTAGAAATCTCAAAGCCCCTCATACGATCTCGGGTTACTAGAAAAACTAGAAACTTAGGGGTGATTCTGTAGAAGTAAACCGATTACCCCCTTAATCAGTAAAAATTATTGATATTTTCATTACAAAACTCTTTATACGAGCTTTTCAGATCCAATGTGCCTAGGTTTCTTGAAAAAACAGGTATATTAAGGCAATTTTTCAGGAGTAAAATGATTAATTCCTTAATTTAGTCAAATTACTATTATTTTAACTTAAAAGTCAAGTTTAAAGAAGTTTGGAAAATTTAGAAATTTTCTCAAACATAGGTTAAGCGTTTTCAAGTTGAATCTTCTTGAAAAATAGGAAATTACAGTCGGTTTTTCAGTAATAAAACGACTCCCCTCTTAGTTGATGAAAACGATTGATATTTTCATTAAAAAAGAAATTAAACAATTATTGGAAAGTTCCAAGCTTTTAAGGAATTTTCTCAACATAATCTTTGATTTTTCAGATTAAATATTCTTAGGTTATCTAAAAAAAAAAAGAGAAATTTGGCCGATTCTTCCGGAGTAAAATAATTGCTTTCTTAGTAAAGAAAAGTTATTGATAAGTTTTTATTTAAAAGCGAGTTAATGATTTTCTGAAATTTCAAAATTCTTCAGGGGTTTCCTTAAACATAATCTATAATTTTCACCCCAAATAGTCTTAGGTTGCCAAAAGCTAGGAACTTTCAGGTGATTCTTTAGAAGTAGATGGACTGTTTTGTCATCAATACAAATTATTGTTATTTTTATATAACAACGATTTTTGGAAGTTTTAAAATTCTTTACGAGTTTTCTCGAACATATTATGTAGGTTGGATTTTCACCTCGAATGTTCCGATATTACCTGTAAAAATAGAGAAATTCAAGACAAATTATTATTGTCTTTATTTGTTGAGTTAAAAGAACTTTTGGAAATGTTAGAAGTTTCTTCAAACATAGGCTGAACTTTTAGACTAATTGTTCTGATGCTTCCTGAAAAAAAAATACGGAATTACAATAGACTTTCTAGTAGTAAAAGGTTTTAGTTCTTAGCTGACGAGATTTATTAATATTTTCGTTAAAATCGAAATTAAACAATCCGTAGAAAGTTCAGAGATTTTTAGGAGTTTACTCAAATATAGGCTAAGCTTTTTCAGGCAGAATGTTCCTAGGCTTCCTTTACATTCGATTGTTCAATTGTGAAATTCTTAGTTGACAAAAATTATTACAATTTTCGTTTAAAAATGAGTTTAACAAATTTTTGAAGTTTCTTCTTCAGGCTGAACGTTCTTAGGTTTCCTAAAAAAGAATAGAGAATTAGTCTAGTTTTTCAGTAGCAAAACGATTTCGTTTTTAGTTGACGAAGTTTATTGAAATTTTCATTAAAATGGAAATTAAACAATTCGTAGAAAGTTCGCAGCTTTTTAGGAGTTTTCTTAAATACAGACTGAGCTTTTTTAGACTTAGGTTTCCTGAAAACATAGGGAATTACAGTCAATTCTTAGCTGACAAAAATCATTAACATTTTCGTTAAAAAACAAATTATTGGAAAGTTTAGCGTTTTTTGGAGTGTCTTCAAACATAGGCTGAGCTTTTTCAGTCTGAATGTGCTTAGTAGGCTTCCTAAAAAATAAAGAATTACAGTCGATTTTTTAGTTGACGAAAATTATTGACATTTTTACTAAAAACGAAATTAAACAATTATTGAAAAAGTCCAGAGCTTTTCAGGAGTTTCCACAAATATAGGCTGAGCTTTTTCAGGTTGATTGTTCTTAGACTTCCTGAAAAAAATAGGGAATTACAGTTGTGAAACGATTTAATTCTTAGCTCACAACAATCATTAACGTTTTCGTTAAAACAAATTTAATAAATTATTGTATAATTCAAAGCTTTACAGGAATTTCCTCTAACGTAAACTAAGCTTTTTACAAGTTGAAGACTTATAGGTTACCTAAACAAAGAACAAATTTCAGGCGACTTCTTTAAGAAGAAAACAATACAATCTTTGAAGTTTAACAATTACTCCAAAAAAATTTTTCCTGGGACCCAAAGGCTTTCAGGGGATTTCTTTAAAAATAGGCAGAGTTCTGTACCTTAAATCTTAAAATTCTTTAAGTTGACTGATACTCTGAGTTTGCCTGGTAAGCCCTCCTGGTCCCAATCCAACACTGAGAAAGCTGTCCTGCTGGGGGTTAAAAAAGATCGTAAATGCATTAAATACTTCTAGAGCATCCTACGGTTGTCAATATATACATTTAAATTATATCATAGTTTGTTAAAATAAAGGTAAAATTGATAAGGTGATTCAGGTTACAGTAAATTTAAAGTAAATCATATTCAAAGTGATTTTATTATACTACAATAACGACTGGTAGGTACCGTAATATAATTGCAAAATTTCTTGTTTGGAATTTATTACTCTACCCTTAGGTATACAATATAATCTCCTTTACTAAATCTGTCGTAAAACTCCAACATAAAACAAAGTAATTAGCACATAAGTCCTCAAGCCTCATTGCGTAATTTCAAATTATAACCATATAGCGGCTACGCCGGATTACCGAATTACCGGATCTTGCTCCTAATGTTCCGCACTAAATTCTGTTAGAAGCGCAATAGTCAAGAAATTATCTTTAATTCAACTGCCAGTTATCGTCAGGGAAAACCTCAACAAATTTTATCAAAAGATTGGGTGTTAGCATGGCAATGGTAAGACCGGCATAATAACAGATTAATCCATTTAAGGCTATCATTGAGAGATTATCTGCGTTCCGTCTGCTGTCTGTCTGCAACATTAGTTTACTGATGAAGATAAAGCTGTATATAGTTTTAATGAAGTCACATGCTGTGATGGAAGGATTTCTAGTTAAGTTGGATGCTAGCTTAGTATGCGAATTTAAATAGGAAGGTATCTGCCTTCGACATAGGTATGACCCATTCACACCTTGATTAACCTAGGATAGACCATGTTATTTGTCTTATGCTTTCTGAAACTAGTAAGTAGCATCAACATCCTGGATGTAAGATCACATTATTCCCCAAAGAAATATAGTTTCATTAGTATAAGCAAGGCTTTTTCTGTGCCTCTAAGAATATTAATTCTCAACGCTTTACAAGCACAATTTGCGAAATAAATGCAGTCAAACGACCATTACAATAATTAACAAATATTCTAACACAATCTACCGTTTTAATTAATTTGCTTTGGAGTCGATTAGAGTGTCTTGAAAAGTATTGAAAGCTAAATAATTGAAATCAAATACCCAACAAGATGGTTTCCTCTAAGTGTATACCTATCGAAAAATGCAAAATTGAATTTGTTGTGTGATAAAAATTTAAATCAAAGTGGCGTGCTGTATCCACTTAAATGCATTACTTTGCAAACAAAACATTTAGATAGTGTCTAGACGAAAATATTCAATAACTATATGCCTGCATTCAATATCCGGACCAGGGAGGTATGCTGTCGTCCATATTTGTTATGCAGTAAATGTTATATATTTGTCTTCGATTTATTTTCAGAGTAAAGTGGTTAATAAAGTACATTTTAATAAATACAAGCCCAATTGTGAAAATAAAAGAGCTTCTAAAATCAGATGAAGATAAAAGTTAGAATTTAATATTGATGTAAAATTTATCTGAGTTCACAGATGCTCTTTCTGCAGTAATACGTTATACACACTTTTCAATCGTTATTTGAACAATAGTTGGTCATAATTTCAGCGAATGAAGATTTGGTGCAATATTAGAAAAGCTGGAAGTTGTCTAGCTCTGACTTTTAACTCAAAACTTTTGATGTAACTAAGCTGTTGCTTATACTCGTCAACAAGGTTTCAACATATTGAAACAAATTGAACTGATGCAACTGCTTCAGAGAGAGGGGTGCACTAAATTTTCAGGTTTTAGTTTTCTTTGAATTTCAGGCCTTTCCTTGTCTAAAATATACAAAACAAAAGTGAACAACCCTCTAAAGCGCACAGGTTGTTAATTGAAGGTCTTCTCGTTGTTTTCAGGTGAAAAAAAAATTAAATCGTTTTTTAAACTCACGAAAGGAAGCTTCGGAATTCTGAAATTGTCAGAAATTTAATTTCAAACATCGGCTGGAAATTAACATAAAACTATTCACAGAAAATGTTACCTCTATAAAAGAAATGGAAAATGTGCAAGTTTCTTTCAAGAATAATTTGTTTTAGTTACTGTGAAAGTGACAATTTGGGGACGGATCTGTAGCTTTAACATCTTCACAAAAATTTAAACTTACTAAAAATCGGAGAAAACTTCCGACATTCAGGTTTCAGGAAAGACACTTAACTTACATTTTTTTTCCTTTGTCAATTTAGGAGAATTGGATGATATTAACCTTCTAATTTCGGAATCTTTCAGAGAGTTTTGCTTAAAAATCCAGCATTTTTCAGATTGCATACCTTCAGATTGACCGAAAAAAAAACAACTTAAAAATTGACAGAGAGTTTCTAGGCTAAAACATTACCTGAAAAATTGTAAAATTCAGATATAACCTGCTGACCAAGAAAAATTGTCGATATATTTATTTAAAAACCAATTTTAATAAATTTCAAAGCAGGCGAGAGTTTTCTTAACAAAATCTAAGGTTTTTCAGGTTTCTTGAGCTGCCTGAATAGAGAAATTCAGCCGATTTTTTAAAAGTAACACAATTAACTTAGTTAGAACAATTATTGATATTTTTTTATTTAGAAACGAGTTTGAACGATTTTCTGAAATTTCAAAGCTCTTCAGGGGCTTCCTTAAATATTATCTGAAATTTTTAAGCTGCATATTCTTAGCTTACTGGAAAAACTACAAACGTTCAGGTTATTTTTTTGGAGTAAACCAATTACCTTCATAGTTAATAAAAATTATTGTTATTTTTATTTAATAACTCATTCAAATGATTTTTGGAATTAACAAAACCCTTTGTGATTTTTCTCGAACATAGGTTGAATTTTTCAGATCGAATGTTCCGAGGTTACCTGAACGAATAAGGAAATTCTGATGATTTTTCAGGAGTAGCAATTATTAATTACTTGGTTAAGGAATTATTAAAATTTGAATTTGAAAACCGAGATTAAAGAAGTTTTGTCCTCAAACATAAGCTGATATTTTTCAGACTGAATGTTCTTGGGTTTTCTGAAAAAAAAAAATATTAAATTACAGTCGATTTTTCAAGAATAAAGCGATACTTTTAGGTGACGAAAATTATTAATATTTTCATTAGAAAACGAGTTTAAACAGTTGCAGGATTGATTTTTTAGAGCTTTTTCGAACATGGACACAGCCTTTTCAGGAATAAACGATATAATTTTTGTAGTTCAAATTTCCCTTAGAAAAATTATTGATAGGTTTTTATTTAAAAACGAGTTCAAATAATTTTCTGAAACTGTCAGAGGTTTTTTTTTAATCATCCGAAAATTTCAGGCCGAATCTTCTTAGATTACAAGAAATACTAGAAACTTTCAGGTGATTCTTGTTATTGGTATTTTTATTTAGCAAGGTGTTTAAACGATTTTTCGTTTCAAAACCCTTTACAAGTTTCCTCGAATGTTGGTTGAGTTTTTTCAGACCACATTTTTTGAGTTTACGTGAAAAATATGAAAATTCGGGCGGTTTTCAGATGTAAAATTTCTTTTAATTTCTTGATTAAGGTAAGACAAATTATGAATATTTATTTTAATAGTTGAATTTTGGATATTTTATGAGTTTCTTCAAACGGGCTGATCTTTTTCAGACTTCCTGAAAAAATAACAAATTACAGTCAATTTTTCAGGAGTAAAACGTTTTGATTCTTAGTTAACCCACATTATTTACATTTTCATTGAAGAACTATTTTCAAGAATTATTGGTAAGTTTAAAACTATTCAGAAGTTTCCTCAAAGACAGGTTGAGCCTTTGCAGCCTGCAGATTCTAAGGTTAGCTCAAAAAATAGAAAATTTCAGATTATATCGTTTTATTCCTAAAGAAGAGTAATCTCTGTGGTTTAAAAATTACTCCAAATTTTTATTTAAAATGGTTTCCCTAAAAGTTTTTCTGAATATTTATTTCAAAATAGGGAACTGAAACTTACGATAAGAATTTTAAGAATGACTGAAAGTTGGTACTGGTATGTTTGGGCCACAGAGTATGCCTAATTTCTTGTCCCAGTCCAAGAGTGATTTTTTGCAATTAACATTAAACTAACACGTGAAATAAGAATTAGGGAAGCTGCAAAGTTTTTGCGAATAAAGTAGAAGTTTTTCAGACCGAACATTGCTAGGTTGCCTGAAAAAATATGAAAATTCAGGCAGTTAGGCCAGGATTAAAACAATTAAACTATTAATATTTTAATTTAAAAATCGAAGAACCGAAGTTTTGGAAATTTCAGGGGTTTCCTCGAACATAGGCTGAACCTTTTCAGGCCTTCTTAGGTTTCTGAACTAATAGAGAATTACATTTGATGTCGACGAAAGTTATTGCAATTTCCATTTAAAAACAAGTTTAAACAATTACTACAAAGTTAAGAGCTTTTCAGGAGTTTTCTCAAACATAAGCTGAAAGTATTAGGTGACTTCTTTAGGGAGAAAATGATATAATCTTTGTAGTTTAAACTTTGTTCCGAATTTGAATTTAATTTTCAAGGAGATTTCTTTAAAAATAGGCAGAGTTCTGTTTTTCAGGTTGACTGAAATTTGTTGTTGACCCAATTTATTTTATTTAATTTAATACAATTACTTATTACCACCCTCTTGCATGAGGTGATGATTTTTTGATATTTTCTAAAAGTTGGAGCTTTTTATACCTTTTTGGAAAACGGAGATACACTTGTCCCCATTTTTATAGTTTTATTAGTTTAATTGTTATTTTAGCAACTCGTGGCATACGTCATAGATTTTCAGGTTGACTGAAATTTAAAGGTTTTCCAATAGGCCCTCCTGTCCCCAATCTATCACTGTGAAAACTGCCCTGCTGTGGTCTGAAAAGGTCGTAAATGCATTAACTACTTTTAGGGCATCGTATATTAAATACCCCTGCTTTAAGATAAATAATTTTAAATCCAAGAAATTACCAGCGTACATGCAACTCCGAAAAGTAATTCTAGGAGACAAATCCCTTACTAGAATTTAATTAAGTTAGAAATATTTATTGTAGAGACACATTACGTTAACTACTTAAAAGTATAAATTTCTATACAACTTCGAAGTTTTGGACTAATCTGTGTGGCAAACCTAAAATTTATCACTCCAACAGTTTCTTGCTGATATGCATTAAAACATGGATGCTGCATGTAAACCTCATTCCCATCCTGTGTATTCTCATTTGCTTAAGTTTCTTATGATTGTTCTTTCCTAACTAGAATTTAATATTCATTTAGCTTTGGCTTCACTTTGAACAACCATGTAATATCGGGAATCGTTCCAAATTCCGTTGAAAAAGATGAATTGTCGTTAATGCAAAACAAATACAGAATTATTAATGAAAATTGTGTTTATCAGAACGTTATATCGTGGAATATAAATTCAATCTGCAGAATAATTTGTTATGCAATCGATTCTAATTACCATATTTCTAATAATGGTGTAACGGAAGTTCCAAGCTGGCTGCCTTTTTATACCAGGGCTTTAAAGATTAACGAACGCTTCTAATATGTTTCCTGTCACAAAATAATTAGTTTTGTTAGCATTTTGCGGACGTACTGAAAGCAAGGCGTTAAGTTTAGTAGTACATTTTATTATAACGCTCATCACTTTAATGCTTTTATAACCGCGTTAAAACTGTGAAATTTTCCTGTCACAGGTTGCTGCTGTACCTGTTAAACCCTGATTTCATTATGGCATTATTGAATACTTAATTATTTGTTTCTTTTGTGATAGTTAATGACTACGTTTACACAGTTCTATGTGAAGATTCGAGGTTCGGCTTAAATGTTACATCTGTTTTTGAACCTTCACAAAAATTACAATTTTTAAATAATACCTTTAAATTAAATCATAAACAAGTAAAATATTGTGACCTTTATTCTGTTCTGTGTTGGGGGTATTCCATGTTTTGATCAAAAAATAAGTGGGGATGTTTGTTCATCGTCCATATATTCAAAAGAAAACTTAATGGGGCCAGTGCAAACATTTACTTTATAAATACATACATCAAACCTTGACATTGATATTGTTTTTTCGTAATATGTGGTTTCTGTGGCTGTACTAAAACCTTTATAACATTAAAACCCAAGAACCCCAACGTTCTTTTGTTACCTTCCCTAATCTGAAGGTTAAAGCTTAGCTTTTGAATTTTTCGCAATTTTTTTTTAACCGAAGAATAGACTACAAATTGTTGTAAACACCATTTTCAGTGGTTGACTATGAATAGAAAGACGTTAATTTTGTGTCGACTTGTACTCGTTAAGATGACGGAATTATTTGATTCCACTTAACGTCTAGACTTCTCCTCCCAAGGACTTAACTCTGACGAGTATTAATGGATGTTTACGTTCTTGTAGACAGGAGTTGTCCTCAAAGGTAAACATATATATGCTTAATTTCTAGTACAATCTTATATAATTGGTGTGAGCATATAGTTGTATTAATCCGGGTTTGATGCTAATTTCGATTTGAGACGTTTATGTAAATCGTGCAGAAAATCAGTTCCGTAATAGTCAACAATACCCTCAGTTTAATCGCTAATAGAGTTAGTAATTGTACAACCGCTTCAAGCTATTCACATACATGACGTGTGAATATGCGAAAACTTGTCCTATTGCTCTACCTAGTTAGACAAACATTGTAATTTGTGGCATAACGTTGCCTTATTACATTAAAGCGTAGTTGTTAAAGTAACATTATAATCCTCTCTGTGTGTGTGTACTGCAGAAATGCTATTGCACACAAACACATTGCGGAGTGTTTTCAATAATTAATCAACTGTACCACCTGGCATTCCCAGCTTTTCACTATACGCCTAGGAACCCCATCTAAAGCGTACGTGTTGAATGTTTGCCTAGGTTTAAACGGAAGTATTGTTTTTACAAAGTAACTTAATTGGGATTTGGTGGGTTGCATGGAAATTACTTTAGCTGCTTAAATATATCTGAAATCTTTACCTAAAAAGTAGATCTTGCTTGATTTATTTTTATCTTAAGTTGAATATTATTATTAAATATTATATGTACATTAAATCATGATTTGATTTCACAGTAACTTCGAACGCTTCATAAAAATACATGTAAAAATTTTAATAATTTTATGATGAAAGATTGAGTGATGAATCAGACGATTCAGGAAACCTCAAACTAACCCAGAAATTAAGTTTCTTAAGTGTGTTTTAAATTGACCCTCCAATTGAATACAATACCCGAAAAGCTTGTTATATAACACTAGCCTGAAAGCAACGTCAGCATCGTGAAAGAAGAGGCTTTTTGAGTGTAATAGGAGACGTTTGAAATCTGACGAATGTTTTTGAGGTATAGATTCTTTCATGTTCGTTTACTTTATCTAACTCCGACAAATACCTTCAAAATAGTTCATTGGACCTTTGTCAATTTATTTTACGACAATGCGGAAGTACAAATGTATAATAAACAAACGATTGGATAAAATACATTTAAGCTTTTAATGTTTATAATTATTTTAACTTGTGAAATGAGTTTATAATAACAAAATTCGATTATTTAATTTAAATCACACGATCTCACGATCGCGAGAGGTCATCAACCAACGACAACAAAAAGAAACGAGCGAGTTCTGAATTCTGGAATTTGCTGTCAGAAGCAATAAAACACGACCGGCAAGGATTTTAAGAATTAAATTAAATCAAGGCAGACAAAATTAGGAAAAATAAAAGAGAAAAACTAGGAAATATTAAAAGGAAAGAAGCGAAAAACAATATCGTAAAGGAATGCAAGTACGCGAAAACCTTATAAAAGAAGGTAGATACAAATTCTTAAAAGTGGAGCTAAATGTTAAAGCTAGAATAAAAGAGGCTGAACTAATAATTAGTCCCAAAAAGGCCACCAGTTTTTATTAGCTAAATCCTATAACCGGAATAAGGAAATGGTAATGAAGCTTAAAGGTAAATTGAAAGGTACAAACAAATATAACTAAATAAGACTGGAATGTACAATTAAATTCAAGAAATACTGTGTGAATACAAGGGACTGAGGCAACGTGGAATACAGAAAAATCTTTCTGAATGAAGAACACTGGGACTAGGATCCATTAAACGAAAAACAAATAAAAGCTCAGACACATAACAAAATAAAACGGAGACAGAAAATAAGCATGACAAATATGGCAAGGAATAGAACAAATTAATATGGAAAAATTATGCAGAAAAGAGGAGAGGAATGGATTAAGTAACGATGGCCAAACACATAGATTGTTTGTGGTAACCTGAAATGTAAAAGGGACTTATGAAGGAGCGTTAACAAAGTTGATAAAGGAAATTCCAAAAACAAAAAGCAATACAGGAAATCAGACAAACAGGCAAAGAAATGATAAAGTTAGACCTGAATAGTGGAAGAGAAAATAGATTACTACAGACACAATTTTCAGTGAATAAAATCAAAACACGCAATTTAATTATAAAATCCAAAAAAGCTTCAGAGAGAATCTGTACGTACTTTAAGGTTTGAAGGGAGATATCAAAAAATAATGCTTATAAATGTGCAAGCGCTAATTGAAGTGACGCAGATAGACGATATAATATTAGAAACGGAATAATATAAGAATATAGGAGTATTTCAGGGAACTGGTTATCAGTTACTATTCCTATTTTTCTGTAAGGCATACTGGTAACTGATTGGCACCCATTTATTATTGCAGCTCGTTATAGAACCCCGACTTTCCCACTGGCAGTCGGCGGCGTGTTTCCGAGAGCTCCCTCGGTGTAAGAATAGCGATCTTCCTTTTTGGGTAGCAATGGAAAAAACAGAACTCAAAATGGCAATGATTGAGAGAATAGAAGAAGACTTGATTAAAGAAATAAAGTGGGTTAAAAGAGGATGGTAGATAAGAACAAGTTTTTTGTAAAGATAAAGATGAAAATTGAATAACATGAGGTAATGGTGAAAAAGTAAGCCCAATACTTTGAAGAACTATTAAATACAACTATAGAAGATATTAACGAAAAACGAAACACAAGACAATCAGTAGCTGACCCCAGCAATTCTAGAGAATAATCTTGTTTTCCACAAGGACACAAATTTGATAGCTCGTATCAGTGCCTTATCAATGTTTGGTATTTGCAGACGATGTTACGCTCTTAACAAGAAGTGAAAGAGAACTAAAGAGGTGGTAGGACGATTTGAGAAACGGTACAAAAGAAGGGACTAGTATTAGACGAACCAAGGACGAAATACATGAGATGAGATTGAGCAAAGAGGAATTTATAATAGATAAATGGTCAGATATAAAGAAAGGAAGAAGGGACAGGAGTTTACAAGAAAACCTGAAATAATTGAGGAAATAGGGTAAAGACTAATGGCCGGAAATCGGTAGTGTAAATAGGATCGTAAAGGTACCCTTTTATAAAACCATAATAAGACAGTAATAATATGGGGAGTGAGGTGTGGACATTGTTAAAAACAAAGCAAAAGATACTAGGAGTGTGGAAACGAAGAGCATTATGAGAATTTTCAGGGGAACAGTAGATGATGTATGGGAAAAGTCGAACAAAAACCAGGAAATAAGGGAAACGTATGCCGAGCCTGACATAATAAGTAGAAGCAATAAAAATCCAGCGACTAAGATGGATAGAACATATGAGATTAGCATGTCTGAGAAACGCCTTCGGAGAAAGTACCAAAAGGACGACCAAGATCAAGATGAATAGATCAAGAGGAAGATTTGAGACTACTAAAAGTCACAAAATGGAAGGAAAAGACAAACAAACAAAAGGGAATGGCAAAAAGTATTTAGTTTAACAAGCCAAGGTCCTTCAAATCCTGCAGTTCTAAATCGTACACAATTTATATAACAAACCTACTTAAACGCTCTGTTTCTGCACATTTGCTTACTTGGTAAATAAAATATAAAATGATGGAACTAAATTAAGAATTTTTGCTGTCAAAACGGTGCTAAAACGCAGAGTTTTTAACCTCCAGCGCATGAGAAAGAATTTGTTTTATATATTTTTTTGTATAGAATTGCAATTTGTCGTTTTTTCCCAATAACCGAGAATGTGTTTAAAAACGAGCGTACGTATAGCATTCACAACAAGTAACGGTTTGAAATCGCTTCCCATTTCCAACTGGATGCCGTGTCCATCTAACGTTATCGCCCTCAGCGTTTAAACAGAGCCCAATAAAGTTTCGCCATATCTGTATTCAATTGATAGGACGAATACAATCGAATTAGAATTGGATTTCGTTCAGCCCTGGATTCGAGTGAACGTTGTATAAATTTTACATTTTATAAACCGAACTACTTTTAACAACCTAATCATATATCCGGAAAATCTGAGTAATTTCTGCAAATTCGTTGCATTAGTAGCGATAAGAGCTCTACGATGTTAAGATAGAGCAAACTAGCACCCTTGTGATTGATGTGGTCGCTTCTACGAACACTTCACCACTTCTGTTCTACGCCTGAAACGTGTTCTCTGTCTTAGATGTATGCGCATACAAAAGCTTGCTAATTTGGAAATAGGACCCTGCCTAATAAATGTATCCTTAATTTGATCGTGAGCAGCTACCGTTGTTGATATGCCGAACGTACGACAGGAAAAGTAGTAAAATTTTTAAAAGCGCCGCTATCGATCCCGCCCTTTTCAGGGAAAATAAATCATCAACGAACTTTCAGTTTTAATTTTCACCACTTTACAGAAGAAGGAAAATTGGGATATAGCTATAAATTGTAAATTTCCTTTTAATATCCTAAATTAAACACAGCCCTTTTCATCGGATGAAACGAAATTATCTCCTTTAAATTTCTGAGGGTAAACGGAGGTTAAACTGAAAACCTATATAACCAAAGCCGCGTTTGACTAAGATAAATCGAACAATACTTCAATTCAAAGGCCGCTTCTTTCGTAGGCAAAAAAGTTTTAATGCTGCAACTTCAACTAAGTTTTCATCCAGTCCGAAAGGCTGAAAGGAGTACCTTATCCTAAAACGCCTGCACAGTTTAAAACGTTTTAGAACCTTATTTAAACTGAAATAGAGTGGAAAGGCTTAGGTAAAACTATTTATAGGCAGGATTTCATACTTTATGAAAGACGTTATATAAATACTGCCGCTTGGCAAACGCATAGTAAGTAGTTCGGTTATAAACAAATAATAAGTAGAACCTTCTGCAGTCCCGAGGCCATCAATGTGCATAGTTTATCTTGATCCAGTTTGAAGTAAAGCCAATCGATTTGAAAATTTTCTTTAGAAAAACAAATAAATTTTAATTGGCAGATTGTAATTTTAAAACAATAAAGTTTATCCTTAAATGCAGATCTAAAATTCAGATTACTTAATACAACTTAACTTAATAAAAACTGGCAAAAATATAAGCTAACATTGTTCTTTGAAAACTGAATACATTTTGAATTGTGGGATTGTAATGTTAAAACTACAAAGTTTAAATCCTTAAATCAAGATATAAATTTCTAGATTGAACTTCTAGGCCAAACTTTAAGCTAAGATTCTAAAGTTGTAATGTAGAAATTGGCTTCAAAAACAATTTTTAAGTAAAACCAATTGATTAAAAATTTTTTGAAAATCGAATAAATTAGCAGGATTTAATTTGTAACCACAAAGCTTAAATCCTTAAATATAGATATAAATTTCAAGTCTGGTTCTTTTTCTAAACTACTTCTAGATTGAGCTTCAAAGTCAAAACTTAATAAAACATGGCTCAAGTTAAACTAAGCTTGCGAAGTTGTGGTGTAGAATTTGGATTTAAAATCCAGACTGAAAACAAGCCAAGCGATTTGAAAATTTTCTTTTAGAAAACACATTTTTATTAGCATAATTTTAAGCTTAAATTCTGAAATGGAGATCATATCAGATTTGACCTTTCTTCCAAAGTTATAGATTAAATTCAAAGGTCAGAACTTAAAGAATTGGCCCAAATATAAGCTGATATTATGAAGTCATGGTGTAGGATTTGGATTTATAAGCTAGTTTCAAGTAAAGCGAATCGACTTGAAAATTTAGGAAACGAATTAATTTTGATTAGCAGGATAGTAATTTTAAAATACCAAAGCTTAAATACAGATCTAAATTCCATATTTGACTCTTCGTCTAAATTTCTACATAGATTGAACTTTAAGACCATTACTGAATAAAAACTGGCTCAAATCTAGGCTAAGATTGTGAAGGTGTGATACAGAATTCGGATTTATAATCCATTTTGAAAAACCCGTCAATTTAGAACAACAAAGCTTAAATGCTTAAATCCAGCTCAAAATTGCAGATCTGTTTCTTCTTCTAAACTTCTAGATTGAAGGTCAAACTTTATAAAAGGTTACCCAAATCTAAGGTAAGATTGTGAAGTTGTGGTATACAGTTTGAATTTATAATATAATTTGAAAAGCCAATCGATTTCAAAATTTTGGTTAGCAAATTTGTAATTTTAAATCTTTAAATTTAAATCTAAATTTCAGATTTGACCCTTTTTATAAACCACTACGCTTGTACTTGCACGTCAAAGTTAAAGCGTAATAAAAGTTGGCCCAAATTAAACCAAAATTGTGAATTTGTGGTATAGGATTTAGATTTAAAATCCCGTTTGAAAAAGGAATCCAATCGATTTGAAAATATTTTCCTGAAAACCGAATAAATTGTTATTGGTGGAATTGTATCTTTGAAACAACAAAGCTTAAATATTTACATCCAGATATACATTCGAAATTTGTTTTTACTTCTAAACTTCTAGATTGAGCTGCAAGGCCAAATAAAAATTGGGCCAAGTCTAAGCAAAGATTGTGAAATTGTGGTATAGAATTTTGATTTAAAAGCCAGTTTGAAGTAAAGCCAATCAATTTCAAATTTTTCTTACTAAAACCAAATATTGGTTGATGGGATTGTAATTTTGAGCGAACAAAGCTTAAATCCTTAAATTCAGATCTAAGTTTCAGATTTCACTCTTATTTTAAACTTCTAAATTAAAATTTAAAGCCAACATTTAATAAGAATTGGTCCAAATATAAGCCAAAATTGTGAGGTTCTGGTGTAGAATTTGGATTTAAAATCCAGTTTGAAGTAAAGTCAATCGACTTTTAGCAGGACAATTTAGCAGGATTGTAATTTTAAAGCAACAAAACTTCTCAAGTCCAGGGATCTAAAATTAAGAGTTGACTCTTCTTCTAAACTCCTAGATTGAGCTTTAAAGATATAACTGAATAAAAATGAGCTCAAATCTAAGTTAAGCTTGTGAAGTTGTTGTGTAACTAGCTTGGAAGTAAGGCCAATGGATATCAAAATTTTAATTAGTAGGATTAGATCTTTAAATACAGATCCAAATTTCCGATTTGAAGCTTCTTTTAAACTTCTAGATTGAACTTCAAGGCCAAAATTTAACAAACACTGGTCTAAAGCTAAGTTAATATTATGAAGTTACAGTGCCGAATTTGGATTTGAAATACAGTTTTAAGAAACAATTTTCTTTTGAAAAACAATTCAATTTTCAATTTGGATTGAACTTCAAAGCCAAAACTAAAAACACTGGCTTGAAATGTGGTGACTGAACGAATTGATTACGAAGGACACCTCTTTAGCATTCCAAATAGTACTTTATTTGATTTACATAATGTCCGAACCGCCCAACGCAGTATTTGAGAACAAATAACGGAAAATTCCGTTCAATACAGTTCACAATAGAAAGTTTTTTATTTAGTCACCATCCGTTCAACCCCACAGGTAAATAGACGAAACAACATGGAAGTAATTATACTCCAATTGGTAGTGAAAGTTCAGGCAAACAGTGTAAAAGTTGAGATAGGCACAAGGAAATGAGATGTAGATGCGAATGGTATTTGCTTTGCCTTTGAGAGTTACTTGGAGGAATGTGTCACCCTTATCGAGGGGGCGATGGCGGCGCTCCTTTGTACACCACCAAGTGCGAACTGCCGTTTCTCGAATCGAACGGAATTTATACTTCCGAATAAATCAATAGGGTGCGGATTAATT
Organism: Melanotus villosus; assembly: GCA_963082815.1. NCBI lineage: Eukaryota > Metazoa > Arthropoda > Insecta > Coleoptera > Elateridae > Melanotus > Melanotus villosus. Next base: position 15,320,578 of record OY720423.1, read on the forward strand.
TGACGTTATTGCCAAATGTGTCTCCCATTTCAGGTATTGTACAGCAACCTTAAAAAACTACCCCAGAAGGGGCAGGTATTATATGGCACTGCGTGGGTCTTGGGTCAGACAGTAATTAATAACCGAGAGCCACAAAACAGTGTTTACACAGACGGAAATGTACCGCTCTGCAATCTGTAATATGACCCTTGTTTAAGTCAGTGTCCAATTAAAAGAAGGAATTTTTCAACGTTTGCAAATCTTTGCTCAATCGGACATGAAAGGGGAGCGATTCTTGTTTGAATGAAATTCCAAAACAAATTCAAATTCAAGGCAACCTTTCTGAGATTTACCAAAGCACAACTAGGCATGTTGTTGATATATATTTTTTATTGTTTAATATACAGGTTTCCAAGAAAAAGTAAATAGAACCAACTGGGATTGCAACAATAATAAAGTGGAAAATAAACCTAGAAAACCTACAGCTAGAACGCAATCTATTTCATCAAATACGTAATTACATCGAATTACTTCGAATTACATCGAATCGAAAACCTTGCATCGACTAAAACCGATCAATAACTGTTGGCTGTAAGCTTCCCCTCCACTCAACCAAGTGGGGACCCAGTGACCCACTTTCAATTCATAACTTTTAGTCAGTAGTAAACTCGCATCAGCAGAAACGAGTTATTTCATTTACGTATATTTTAACAAAACAATATATAAAGACTAGGTACCTCCCAGTCCAGTACGATCAGGAAAGTTAAACTAATAGTAGATTTGAAAAGAAGTGCGAAAAGAATAAGGGAAAAAGGTAGGCATTTGCCCTACATAGGGATATGCGAGCTAATAATAATAATAATAATTGACCGATTTCAAAAAAATTCACGTAACCAAAGGAATCAAACAAGAGGACTCGCTCAGTCCACTATTATTTAATGTGGTAATGCATGAAATAATGAGAAACCAGGAAATTCGATTAATATGTCACGGTGCCGGTGGCGACGCAGCACTTATTCTTCCAGTTTACTAAAGCCTGTGTGAGATGTCCGGACTAAAAGTATCGGTCAAGAAAACAAGAACACTAACAATTAGCAAAGAACCGCAGCACTGTAAACTCGAATTAAATGGAACTGTGGTAGAGCAAGTGAGTCAATTCAATACCAATAGATCAAAGTGCTGGAATGAACAATCTCCAAGCTTACGGAGAAGAAGAAGAAGACCAGTCAACCATAGTGGTACACCAATGAAACATTTTGTACTACCATCTAACATTTTGGCCCTTCTATCAAACAATAACAATGTGGAACAATTAAATATAATTAAGAAAATGCTGACAACAGTACATATATACAAGATAAACTGAATAGATTTGACAGTATTGAAAGCAAAATATACAACATTAACGTAAAAACAAACGATCTAGAGGAAGAAAATAAGAAATTAAAAGAAATGCCTATTAAACAACAACGTCAAGTTAAAGAATTGCAGAAAGAAAGGAAAAGAAGAAATATTGTTTGTTTTGTAGTAGAAGACGAAGGGAAAAAGAGCGAAACAGCAAGTGTGAAGAAAATAAAAAAATTGTACAGAAAAATGCATGTTATTCTAGAAGAACGAAGCATAGGTCAAACAATAAGGATGGGAAAATTTCAAGAAGGCAAACAACGACCTATTTTAAGCAAACAAAGTAAAGACCTAGAAAATGCACAATACTGGATAGATGAGAACTATAGAAAAGAAGAACAAGAAGAAGAAAGGAAAATCCTTAAAAAGCATATGCAAGAAGCAAGAACCAAAGGATACGTTGCAGTTCTTCATAGTAATAAATTACTAATTAATGGAGATGTTTTCACTATGAATACAATATGGAAGAATTATAGGCGTAAAAAGAAGCGTATAAGAAAACACACAGCAGGCGAAAGATCTCCAGATAGTAATTAATCGAATGAAACAAAAAAAAAAATTAAAGACAAACAACAGGCGAGTGAGAATACTGGTATAAGAAAAGAAAAGTCACAAAATATTAACAATCAATCCAAAGACAAACTGAAAATAAGTGGAAAGCCAAACCCACAATACACAATTCAACGGTTATTTTCATCTTGCAAAAATTCAAACATACCCGCTACAAGTGGGATACACTCGAGCATGGAAATGAAAAATCCATCCCAAATCGCAGAACCGTATGCCAGGAAAACACCACAACTTAGCAATAAAAAAGATATAAACTAAATGCAGAAAAAAACAATAAACAACGAAGCAAAGTAAAATAGCAACATGGAAACCCAAAGGAAGACCAAGCAACAGATGGATGGAAAATTTAGAAAGGATATTTAGAAAATGAAAATAACCAACTGGGAAGGAAAATGCAAAGATTGAAAGTTATGGAAAAAAGTTGTGGAGCAAGTAAAGACCCAACAAGGGTTACAAGGCTACAGAAGGAAGATATTGGAAATTATAATTTTCATTTTAGTAGGCAAGCAAATGAAACCATATACAAACTAAAGAAGCACAAATGATCGGCGTTTTCCTGAAGATATATATTAACTTGTTTTTTCATACTGTTAAAGGTACTTGTAAGCATTTGCGGAGTTACATTAGCACATTATTAGGTAATTTTGCAATTCCTGATTAATAGGGGCCGTGTGTTTGTCTTTTAGATAAGGAAATACAAAAATAATCCAAAATAGTTCGGTCTGGCGATCTAGGTGGAAATTCTGGATTTTCACATAAATAATTATTCGATCAAAAAATTCACGATGGTTTGTTGGTCTGTATGGACAGTTGCGCCATCTTGCTAAAAATATCCCTGCTGCGGTTCGTCTTCATGAAGTTAATTAATAAATTCCGTTGAAATCTAAGACAGCCTCACCTCTAGTGTTAGTTCCTGTACCTACTGCCCCACACTATGTGATATGCACTGGTGTTACACCCAAACACCAACTGTAGCCATTTTTCTTCATAGTTGCTAAAGAGCTTCCTGACTTCTCTAGTTGGTGGTAGTCCTGATTTGTCATATGGGAGATATGCGGATCCAACTACTATGTTCCTTTCACTCCCTCCCATACCCATCCTCATAAATCCATCATACAGCATAAATCCCATAACATTAGTAAATTAAGGCTTTTCCTCGAAATGTAAATCCAGGATTCCTATGTATATCAAAGTAAGAGCTAAATCATGGTGAATATTTACCTGTAAGATCTTTATAATTCCGATTCCTGAGAGCCTAACTTCAGAGGTTCCTCCAAAGGTCCCTCCGCCTATAGCATCAAAAATTTCAATCTGGCTGGTGAAGCAGGTTATGTGGGTATGAGTGCGTGACTCTCACCTATCTCCATCTGTTCCATATTAGCTTTCTTTACAGATGACGTGGTGGGTAGAGGTATGAGTACAAATGTTAGCTGCCCTCCCTCTACCTTCTTCTCTTCCTCCACACCTTTCTTCTGTCCTAGAATCTTGAAAGACATTTTCGTGCAGTTAAGATATGGTGTTCGGTTTTTTATCAATCACTCTCCAGGAGCTTGTGTTCAACCCTGGGTTTTGTATTGTGAGTCTTTTCAAATTTTCTTTTGGTTCCTTCGATGGTCCCGGAATCCAAGTTAGCACCCTCATTGGTTTGGGAACGTCCTTGGCATCAATGATTTCGCCCTCCTCTCACATGTCATGCTGCCCTATATATTTTTTCCACTCATGCTATTTTTGCTAAATCCGCACAAGATGCCAGCAACAAGCCATCGCTTAGGCGTTATCTCGTACATTCTTCCGAGGATCATAGATTTGATTAATTCAGTCCGTTCCTCGATAATATTTACTTCCGAATAGCACTACTACAGGTTTGTAAAATTTAGCAGTTTCACTCTTTCTGCTTCGCTTTACATTTCTTGCAGTCCTTTCAGTGGGCGTCTTCCCATCCAACCGGGTCTGCTTTTGCCCCCCTATAGCTGGGTCTCTGTTCGTCTCCTGCACTTCCCTGTCGAAGTTTCTTCAACTTACAATGGGCCGCTCCTGGGAGCTTTTTTGTTTCAGCCAGGAGTGAATCCCTCTCTTCAGAGCTTTCTCCCTCCTGGTCGACATTTGTTATAGCGTTTTCTCTTTCTATGCTTGTATGTATTTGCCATATTATACCCACGAGCGCGGAAGAAGTAACGGTCACCGTGCCCAGAGCTTTCAGTAGGCATAAAAGGCTACATACAACTGGGTTCGCCTGATGCCCCAAGATTAGTCGCAGTTGACAGTTAATAAATTCCGTATGCAATATTTTTTTGAACAGACCGTATTATTTTCGAAACCGCCTGTAAACGCTTGTATTGTCTAAAAGGAAAATAAATAAATTATTATTAAATGTGAAAAAAATTTTTCCCCGCAAGTTAGATTGTCGAATAAAAAATAAAATTCGACGAAAGATATTGAGGGACTAAAGTTTCTAGAAAATTTGGAGTAAATGTATTGTTGCTTTATTAATTCAGAGACATCTAAACGTGCTGAAGTGTGTTATATCACGTGCGTAATCATGATTCTGCGGGGATGGATGAAACATTATTACCCGTTATTTTCTTTCCTGCTGCTTCTTTTGTTTCGCTTTTTATGACTTTTTATACTTTGGTACACCTCAAACGTGAAATATAAAATGGATTACTTCGTGCTTATATTCTCTTGTTCACAAAACCGCCGCCGAATAAATTTTTACTTTGTTTTTCTCCTTGAAAAGTTTGAAAACATCGTTTTTAGACGTTTTAAAATGCTAAGATGAAATCAAAGAAATTCGCGTAACGCCTTTACTTGGGGGTTTAAGGAAAAAGCTGCGAAAAATTAAGCTGTTGTTTAATGCAAGCAAATACAGATAATTTGCTTTAACGTACGACAACAAGTAATTATATGTAGTTTACTACGAATAGAAGGAATTTCTGTCGAATTTCAGCATACAGTAAAATAAAAACTGCCTGCCATTTAATATTCCTGAAGCGTTCCGGCGAACAAATTGTGTTTTTGGAGAGCATCGTAATTTGCTACTAGAAAAAGCAGATTAATAGTAATAGAACAAAGAAAGTTCGTTGACATGTTTTACATATCACTAAAATGTTGAGTGTTTAATTTCAACTTATAATCACTAATTTTCTAAGCGTTTATCGAAATGAATTAATTAGATCCACCTCAAAATTAGAGATTTAACCATAAAAGAAAGAGCTTTTTTTTTAAATTTATTAAATAAGACTTTTATATTTATGGAAAAGTTACATAAGATTTTGCCTAATTCTTATCTCTGTAAAAGTATAAAAGATTAAATAATTTCAATGACTTAATATGTAAATCTGAACCTGAATAAAACTAACAAGTCAAAGGGTTTCCACTCCTGGTAGGATGTTTTGTCGTACCAAACACCAGAAACGTACCGAAGGCTTGATTTCAGATTTTTTTACGTATGAAAAATCTCCCAGTTTTGCCTGAATCGAACCCTAGAATTATTGACTTTCGAAAGGACTATTTTCGGAAAAATAAAATGCTTGTGTGAATAGTTTGCACATTGAATCTCCCTTGTTTTAAATTATTATTTCTTTTTTACATGTCTCGTACTAGATTTGTTTCACTCTCATTTTGATATTAATTGTTACTCTTATTTCCACTATTTCTCCTTGTTAATGTTTCAAAAATAAAAAGGGAATTAATTTTTATCTTTAACGTTAAAATTTAAGACTTATCAAGGTGATCTGGTTTTGACATAGTTGTCAATGTAACAGGAATGGCGCTCTTATTGGCAGGAAAAGAGAAAAGGTTAAAATAAATTGAATGCCTGAATGTGAAGAGGAAATAAATCGTTTACTGGTACGCTCTAGATATTCAAGGAAATACTGTGCGTTTTTGAGGAAGGGTAGTAAACAGATTTGAGTTTTTTAGATCAGTTTTATTGATTTTTCGACGATGGAATTTATTTGGTCATAGTTTTAATTGAGCTTTTTAATTTAAAAGGGAAAAAAGGTTTAATTTGTTTTAATGTTACAAAATCGTAAAACTACGATTACAGCTACTATTTATTTCAAATGAAATTTTTGGTATGCTGTATTTTAAGCCGAAAACATTTTAAAGGAAATTTGCATAATTTTCAAAATTTATTTTAATCCTTGAAATAACAAACTGAGCTAACTCAAGCTGCTTGCTATAAATTACCTTGGAAAGAAAATCTGAACTCGAGCTACAAACAGTTAACACTAAATCAAATTCCTTTCAAAGCGAAAATTGGGTTTTTAAAAGTAGAGTTCGAAACCCAAAATTGTAAACAAAAATTCCAAATTTGAAGTTTAGCTTTCTCACCTATTTTGAGAAGATTATTCTGAACTTGAGTCAGGTACTTTTTCGAAATTAAATTTCTTTCAAAGGGGGAGATCTATTTTCAAGCAAGTGACGGATTTTTAATTTCAGAATTCCAAATAAAAAATTCCGAATTCGGAATGTAGATTTGTCTTGGAAAAACCTCTTTTTCAAAATCAATTTTTTTAAAGGTTAAAGTTTTTTAATTGGATTAATTTAATTTGATATTAGAAACTTCAAATATAAAATTGAAAACACGAAGCTAACTCAAGCTTCTTACTGCAAATTTCATCACTAAAAAGAAATATTTTAGTTGATGAAACCATAATTTTCTAGTACCTTCTTAAATGTAGGAAATCAGTTGGGTTTCTCGAATATAATAAATACATTAACCCCAATGCCCGGAAATTTTTTCGTTTTATAATAAATTATTTAGTTTGGATAGGAAAATTAATGTTCAGAACCAGCATCAGGGGATCGGTCGATTTTCGGGCGTTTTACTACGCATTAGGGGCGCCTTAAATCTACCGACAGTTATCACTCACTATGACCTGTCAGTAGGGCATTAAGGATCCGCGCCAATCTCTAACTTAAATTCAATGAAAACTCTTAGGCGCAACTTTGTAAAAGGGATAAAAAGATAATGGATTGCGCCGCGCGGCGATATCCAGTTTGCAGATTTCCGTCAATTAGAATTAGATGTCTTCCGCTGACGAATAGCAGGATTATACCCGAGCCATTATAAAAATGTATACACGCTTCGATGATAATTTATGCGAGGAGGATAAATCATCTTGGAATCACTAACGCCTTCATTTCGTTCGCTCCCGATTATTGTATTTTTAACGGATTCCGTTGAGTTTCTAAAGGGCGAACTTTTCGTAAAAATCTTCGTTTTAATTTTGAACGCCTGTTTTATAAGCTACCGAAACTTTTTAAGCATGTAGATCAGTTAAAGCATTGTTACCTATGTATCTGAACTCTTTAATAAACTATTTTCCACAAGAAAGGAATTTAAAAAATAAGCAATTTGTATTTTAATTAATAAAGGGATTGATTAAGTTTCGCGTTATAATTAGGTTACTCAACAATAACCGCCATTAAACTATACTAAAATAAGACTAGTCTTTAATAAACGAAATTAATTTCGGAATTCTCAGCCTGAAAAAGCCCATTCTCGATTTGATGAGACTCCTGAAAGCTGTGAACTTTCCGATAATTGTTTAAACTTATTATCTATTAAGAGTTAAATCGTGTTACTCTTGAAAAATTAATTGTAATATCCTATTTAGACAGGAAGCCTAGAAAAAGCTCAGCCAGTTCGAGGAAACTCCTGAAGTTTCCAAAATCTCTTTAAATTTGGGGTTTACATTAAAGTATTAATCATTTGTCTTAACCAACAAATTAATCGTTTTACTGCTGAAAAATCGCCTGAATTTCCCTATGTTTTCTTGTAATATTGGAACTTTCGGTCTGAGAAAGCTCAACCTATGTTTGAGGAAATCTTTGAAATATTTATTTATTAATGAAAATATCAATAATTTTCATCAATTAAGGATTAAACCCTTTTACCCCTGAAAAATCTACTGTAATTGCCTATTTTTTCAAGAAGCCTAAAAACATTCACCTAAAAGAAAGTTCAGCCTATGCTCGAGGAAACTTCTGAAATTTCCTTTTTAAACCTTTTTAAAACTCGACTTTTAAATTAAAATGTTACTAATTTGCCTTAACCAAGAAATTAATCATTTTACTCCTGAAAAATCGCCTAAATTTCTTTATGTTTTGATGTCCTTCCAAATAATATTTTTAAAAAAATTCCGTAACCCAACTGGGTATAACATATATGTTGTGTTGATCCAGTTAGCTACAATTTTAAAAAAAACTTGTTTTTTAATGAAAATATTGATCATTTTCGTCAGAACAATTAAATCGTTTTACTCACGAAAAATCGACTCTAATTCCTTAGTTTTTAGGAAAACTAAAAACTCATTCAGCCAGAAAAAGCTTAGCAGGAAATGTCTGACATTTCCAAAACTTCTCTAAACTCGGTTTTTAAATTAAAATATTAATAATTTGTCTCAACGAAGAAACTAAACTGGAGAAATTTTCCGAATTTCCTTATTTTTTCAGGAACATTCAGCCTAAAAAGCTCAACCTACGTGCAAGGAATCTCAACTTCCAAATATCGTTTAAACTTATTGCTAAGTAAAAATACCACTAATTTTTATTAACTTAGAAGATAATCAGTTTACTCGTAAAGAATCACTTGAATATTCCTAGGTTTTCTGATACTCTTAGAACATTAATTTGGCCTGAAAATTTCAGATTATGTTTAACGAAGTTCCCCAATAGTTAAAAATTTCAGAAAGTCGTTTAAATTCGTTTTTAAACAATATTTTTTCTATTTAACAAATACATTAGTTTACTCTTGAAACATAGGCTGAATTTCCTTGGCTCTTTCTACCAGAAAACCTAATAATATTAAAACTGAAACAGGTTAGCTTTTGTTGATAAAGCTCTGGGGCTTTGAAATTTACTGAAATTGTTAAAATTCGTTTTCTAACGAAAATATCTCTCGTCAATTAAGGAATTAACGTTTTTACTGCTGAATGATTTACTGTAATTCCCTTTTTTCAGGAAACCTGAAAACAGTCAGCCTGAGAAAGCTCAGGCTATACTTGTGTAAACTCCTGAAATTTCCAAACCTTCTTTAAACTCGGTTTATTATTTAAAATAGTAATCAGTCGTCTTAACCTAAAATCGTTTTGATCCTGAAAAATCGCTTTTCATGTAAACTCAAAACATTAGATCTGCTAAATACCTGTAATTTGTATTAACTAACACGGTAATTAGTTTACTACTAAAGTTCTTAGTTTCTGGTAACCCAAGAACATTCGGCCCAAAATTTTAAAATTGTCTAAGGAAATCCTTGAAAAGTTTTCAAATTTCAGAAAATCGTTTAAATCCGTTTTTAAATAGAAATGTCAATAATTTATTCAACTAAGAAGTTTGCTTTACTTCTGAAAGTTTACCATAGTTCTTTCTTTTTTTTAAGAATTGTTTTTGTTGTGAAAACGCCTGACGAGCTTTCAAATTTTCTAAAATCATATAAAATGTTTTCCAATCTTTCAAATAATATTTTAGCCGCGAAACCGTCTTGCTACTTTTAAATTAGTATTTTCTTGTTTGCTACCACTATGTAACCTGAAAAATGTTGGATATTAAACTAAGCTTCCTGGAAAATTTCAAAATTTGAAGGTTAATATTATCAAACACTGTTCTACCTATCTGAGAAAAAATATCCAGTTTTTGTGTAGGGCTAACATTTTCCCTAAATATTTTTATGTTAATTTTCAGTTCATGATTGATTTTAAATTTTTGATAATTTCAGAATCCTGAAACTTCATTTTGCAAGTTTAAAAGGACGATTTAGTTTTTCTTCTGAACATTTTCATGTGACAAAAGGCTGCATCATTTGAACTTGTTTCAATATACTGAAACCTTGGTTATGAGCAAAGCCTTAGTTAGGTAAAAAAATGTAGGTTTAAAATATCAGGGTTTGGTTTACTACTGGCAATTTCTAGTTTATAAAATTGCATCAAAACTCATTCGCTGAAATTTTAACGTTAAAAGATATATATACAATTTCAGCTTGTCTTTAAAACGACATGACAAACTGGTTATAAACCATTAAATTCATCTTTCAACAGATGCGATACCTTTCAGAAAGGCAACTGAGGTTTCTTCAGCTGAAACTCCGATCCTGAAGAGTGAAGAGAACACACAATCTTCAAAAATTAAAAATGATTTAACCGTTTAACGGATGTCTATCCCTTTGTTATGTTTTTGTTATCTGATTAAGTAGAATGGATGCATATTTTTGCAAATACAAAGATCAGGTTGCTGCATAATGTATTTAAAAAAAAATAAAAATAAAAACACATGAAATTTTATATTAGAAAAGTTTGATGACGATGTCGATTTTAGAATTGCGATACATGAATGTCTCATGTGGCAAGATTCTGGGTTTTTATATCCTCCCAGTTACCTAGCGACCCAGTCCGATACTGTGCATTACCTTCAAGTTGTTTATACAGAGTGACCACAGAATTTATCCAGTATTCAGTTATAGTCACTGAAGACATCGTGGTAAACTGGCGTTATTTATGCAAAGAATTGCCACCATTGTTTAGGTCAATTAACTATTTGAGAGTGCTAAAACAATTTACGCGTAATGCGCGCCTTCCTGAATTTTCGTTTAAATTTTGTGTTAATTAGTTTATAAGATTCATATTCTCTAGATTTTAATCTGAAATTTCGCAGGTTTACTGCAGTTGTAGTCTATATAAAAGGTAATTTATTTTGTGTAGCGTGAAAGTCATATTTCATAAAGAAGCTAGCTGAACTGCTGACCTTTTATTCTGAGGTCGTTTTAGATAAGAAACGTTGTTTTTAGACGGTTCAAAATATACCTTTTAAAATTTAGGCATATTTTAGTGCTTCGTTTACGATTACTTCTGGTGATTCTGCCAGTATTCTGTCAAAGTTTGAACATGCATTTAGAAAAAATGAGAAACCTCTGCAGCCAGGTAACTCGAATGTCTGTTTACAATTGTTAAATAAATCCTTTAGCATCAAAGTTTGTCTGTTTCCAGGAAAACTGAAAAAATAGATACTTATAATTTCTTTTCCCATCAAACAAGTGTCTGAAACTTATAAATTTTTAAAGGAAGACGCTCCCTTTCATGTTATGTTTTCTTCTGAAAAATAGTAATTTGTATTCCGACTATGGTTTTTCTACACAGACACGTCTTGAGCAGTTTTAATAAGAACACATGTCATGGGCTTTCCGGGCTTTCATTTTTTAGCTGAATTTATGCGGAGGACATATGGAAATGTTTTTGAGATAAAATTGATTTATCTTGCAATGCGTGTCATTTTTGAACAGAAAAAAAAATGGGACATTAAAAATATCCATTTGAGCTTTACAAAAATTACCATTTTGTAATAGCAGTTTCTAATAATATTTGTTATAGTTAATTACTACAAATGACTTGTTAAGCTTGTTGGTATATTCAAAACTGATGAAAAAGTAAAGTTTCCTATTTAATAGAAGGATATTTGTCCCACTCTCGAAAACACATTCACGCACCTAATACAACCGTCATCCCATTGTTTCAGGCAACGTGGAACTATTTACTGAACTGACAAGTTCAGAAATGTCTCTGAGATCTGATTGAAATTCAGCGAGAGTAAAATAATGTCATGTCTTACACGCTGCGGGCGTCTGGGTCTGGAATGGAGCTCAGAGGGTAGAGTTTGGGGGGGTGGCTGTCATGTTCGATAGCTGAAGATTGATGCTCCTTATGGATAAGTTGCGTCGCCTCCTCGCTCCCTTATGGGGCGTCGGCGTGTGTTACGAACTATGATGTGCTATATTCGATATTGGTTGCTTTTTATAGAGGGTATAACTTATTAGTTGGCCTTTCAGTTACTTTTATGATGCGTATTATACTTATAATGTGATTATATTATGGAATAGTCTCGTATTATGCTTGAACCATCTATCTTAATCAATTTTTTTTTTAAGATATCACTTTCGTTAGGTTGACGTTAGTTTGTTGCATGTAAAACCAAATTTTTGCGTCGGAAAGAACTTCCACAAATTTAAACGTTTTTCATTAAATAACCATCCAGATTTTTCGTCTAATAAAATACTTGGCCTTAGTCTTTGATGTTTTATTATCACGGAAAGCAATGCCTCTGCTTTAAGCTTCTAATTTATTAGTTTTGCAAATTGTTATCGTACTTCAAGACTTTCCTTTTTGGTTATGAAAACTCTGAGGGTTAATTTTAGAATGTTTCTCAGACGAAAAGCAGCTTGTTTAATAAACATGTGCTCCTTAATCACGGGCAATTCAAAATGGCTTTAGTCTGATACTGAAAAACGTTGAATTTAACAGTACTTTGCGAAAGCCAACAGATTTTTCTTGTAGCAAAAATCACAGTTCTTTGATACATAAATAAATCTTCAGTAATTTTTTGCAAATCGGCGAATAACTTCGACAAGACTATAAATCATGTTCTTATGGACTTTTGTATTACGTAATTTTTAATCTAGTTTGTAAGGAATTCCAGAATAACAACGCATTTACAAGGAAAAAAACTTTTTTCCTTAATCTAAGTTACGGTCTACTTAATTTTCGTCGTCAGTATTCGTTTACTTTTCGACGAAAAAATTCAATTAGTGTCTGAAGACAAGAAGAAGGGTAGAACAAAAATAACAAAGCAATAGATTTCTTTCTTAAGAATAAAAATAAGGAGGGCTCGAAACAGCGACTGCTCTTTCTGCTTTTATATTCTGTATTTGTAAGTATATTTTCTTCCTTTGGTTGTTGATTGAAAAGGTGAAAAGTTATGAAAGTTGAAATAAATGTTTGAACGCGTCTTAAAGGTCATTTTGAAATACAAAATTTGCCTAGAGAACCAAAAGCAAATTACGCAAATCAATGAATACCCATTTAATTTCACTGAAAGGAATTGCTAAAATAATTTAAAAGAAATAGGTGAATCAATTTGAATATGTGGAAGGAAGAGAGCTTAAGCAATGTTTTGGCAAAATCCACAAGCTTGTACTAACTTTCTAATAGTTTTTCTACGATTAAAAATGAGCTCCTTCGTCTTGTCTACACCTAAAAAGGAATACACCTTTTACTTAGAATTAACCCCTTAAGCACGAACTCATTGCATTTTATTTTAAAAAATACAGTTATACCGGAAGCAATCCACTAAGATTTAGCGTTGAAAGGCAATTTGGCCCGGTATTTAGGTCGTTTTCAAAAAGTAAAAGAAACAGATTGATCTGCGTTAAGTTTATATCATCCATTAAATCGAGCACATTATTTATATCTTTCCTTCTTTTATATTTTTTGGCAGTTCCATTAATATTTCTTGTGTCAAAGAACAATCTGAGTTCTAAGATCTCATCCGAGTTAAAGGTGTCCATTGATCACCCGTCATTCGAGAGTCTAACGGACCATCCGTTTTCATTCCAAAAAAATATATTTGTCACTCCAATGGCGACCGCATCCCTATCTATATACCTTCCGTTCTTCTGGGGATCTCTTAGAGGTATAACTTCAAATATATGTCAGTATGTTCGGGTAAAAACACTCGTGGATGTTACTTTCCACGTTCAATATTTTAATTTTTTGTTTTTGTTATGTTTATTGTATGAATTTTGGATGGATTTAAATAAATACTCGCCCGGAAGTAAATTTGTAGCTATAAGGTTTAATAATAATGGAAATTTGACAACTTTACAATTCTTTTGGGAATCTATTAAGAGAAATATCTTCAAATACGCATTCAATATTGTAATTTTTTACGTTTGCTCCATGTCAATTGATGATGATGTTGATGATCGTGTGAAGTTTGAACGATAAAATTTCAATTAAGATTTAAGTAAATACACGATCGGAATTAAATTGAAGGCTAAAGTTTAATAAAAATAAAATTTTAAAATGTTTCCCCGTTCCTGAGTTTAGTGACGTTGTTATTAGGAACTGAAAAATATCTAACAAAGTTTATTTTGTGTCGGTTCGAACGCCTGGAGAAAGAATTGCCTGTGTTAAACGGAATCCATTACTGTGACCATCAGGGCGAATACCTCTATATCTCATCTTACGATAACAACCGATAAAACCAAGACTCTTCTACGAACGTCAATATGACATGAGATGATGAAAGATGATGGAAGAAAGCCAAGCAGATATTTAATACGGGTCCATTAGGGACGCCGTTATCGCATAACACCCGCTAACGCTTCATTCGTGCGCAGTACAGATGTTTGGATTCCAAATATTGGATGAGTGTGGGAGGATAGAGAGGGTTCATAAACTCTAAGGATTGCTCTTTCCCATTTGGAACGAAATGCCGCATAGAAAGCAAATATTTTAGTAAAACAAGAAAATTTATTTTATGAAAATACTTCTAGATTTGTCAGTTTACCCTACTCATTTTCGTTTATTGAAGCAGCTAACTGTATTTTCTTTCACCACTAAAATAATACCATCGATAAATTAATTTCCTAACATCGCTTTTTCTTTTTATGATATCTTCTATCATATTTTCGAATTTAGACATGTCAAAGCTCCATAAATAACTAAACAACCTCTACGCACAGCTTTATATTCGAATATTCGATATTTATTCATGAAATTCGTTTTTAAGTGTTACATGTCCTACAAAATCAACAAAAACAAAATATTGTATGATTTAACAAACCCGCATTAATTAAACCATAATTAAATTGGCAAACGCACATCAAATTTCGGGTTATTTAAAAGAGTTAATGTGTTAGTAAACAAAATCGAACGTTTAATTCTCGATTAAATTAATTTCAATTTAATCGACATTGGAAGGGAATTTTCGAATATCAGATAAATGTATTTTGTTGTTTGGACAAATATGTTATATCTGGATACAGTTTTAAAGTACATTAAATTTGCTACCAATGGATATCATTTTAGTTTAATTGTGCCAAAATTCCATAAGACTTATTATATTAAGCAAAATGGCTTAATAACCTATTTTTTCAATTTAAACAATTCTGTACTCAAAATACATGTGACTTAGTAATGCCATCAAAAATCTAAACAATCCTGAAGGAGCTTAGTTGGCAAGTTTTTCTGTAATCAATTTATTTACAGGTATTCCGTCAAATGAATACAAAGATCTCATAACAAACATTCTATTTAATTGCGCCGATTTAGATGATTGATAAACATATTGTATTTTTTAGAGAAGGTATGTCGATGATCTTTTATTTCCTTCCCTACTCGAAAGTACTGTGTTTTTGTATCATTATTTTCGTTGTCCGTGGTAGCACGTTAGTCGTCGTTTGGGTATCCGGCCTTTATTAAGTCATTATTGTTTTGTTGGTATTTGAAGCTTCGAGAACCATAATCCCCCCCCGAAGAAAAGAACATATATATTTATGTACAATCAAGGATATCCTCGGATTATCTGAATTGAAAAAGAAGGAGGAAGCATTAAAGGAATTAACATCAGGACTTACATTATATTAGTTACAAGAATATAACACATGGTCTTGATGGAATAGAAATATTAATTAATAAAACATTAGGAAATCCAGTTCGGGAGAAAAAAGGCTACTCCGATAGAATACTGAAGGTCGAATTGAGGCTAAAAGGAAACATTGATATACTGTTAAACAAATATATCCCCCAACAATCACGGCAGAAGGAGAATTAAAAGATGATTTTTACAACACATTGGGGAAAATTATAGAACAGCAACGGAAAAAATCCACATATCTGCTTGTTATGGGTGATTTTAATTGAAAAGTGGGAAATAAACAGGAAGAGGTAGGAAACTATGGATGTAGTGATAGGAATGAGGAAGGACAAAGAGTAGTAAATATCATCTTGAGACAAAAACTATTTATAACTAATAAAAGAGGAAGGACAAGAAATGGACTTGGGTTTCTCCAAATAGTCAGGTGAAGAATGAGATAGATTATGTACTGTCAGATGACATGAAAATCATAAAATATACCGGAGCCTTAAATAAATTCGAATTCTACTCGGAGCATTAGAGATCACTTACAGACACCCTGTATTTCTTTTAAGAATAGCTTTTGGACTATGGTAATTCTAGGTAAATGGTAATATTTTGACCTTACGAATCCACTACTGACGTGTGTCCCATTACTTATAGACCACTTTATATTTTACTAAAATAGTTTAAACATTTTGAAAACATTTTCCAACAAGTCACTGGTTACAAACAGGTATTTAACCTTGTAGAAGTTTTGTTCGAGCTTTAGAGTTGATCCGAATGTGTACAAGGTTAGGCAGAATGACGTATCCATTTTATATGCAGTCGTATTCGTTAATGGTTAAACTTTAATTTAAAAATCAAACAAAAGACTCTTGAGGAAACACGGCAATTTTATCTTTTGAATATTACATCAGTCAAATGACCTTCACCTCGCTGCTGGCACTCTTGAAGTCTAGCACGAAAGTTTGGCATTACCCGCTGGGATTGCGTTAATCTCAGTCCGAATATTATGCTTCAGTTGTTCCAAAGTTTTCGGTCGATTAGCAAACACTTTTATCTTCAGGTAGCCCCATAAAGAAATCACAAGCTGACAGATCCGGTGACCGTGCTGCCTAGTTGCGATCCCCAAATTTCGAAATGACACGACCAGGAAACATTCTTCGCAGAATTACCATAGACTCCCTAGCAGTGTGAGAAGTGCTGAAACCATATTCTTCAAATATTTAAATCGACATTACGAAGTTGTTCTTCAAAGTTTCGCGATACCTGTTGATGACATTGTGATGTAACAGTAACAGTCAAGCCGTTTTCTTCAAAGAAGAATAGGTCAAAAATTCCAGAGGCGGATACTGCACACCGCATAGTAACTTTCTCGGCATGAAGCGGTACTTCGTAAAATTCCTGAGGATTTTCCGTCGCCCAGTAGCGAAAGGTCTATCTGTTGACAAAACCTGATAGGTCAAAATGACCTTTGTATGACATCAGCAAGCAATTAGTAATATCCCGGTTTTCAGCAAATATCCTTTGCAAAACTTTTGTGGTAGACTTCAAGAGTGCCAGCAGCGAGGTGGAGGTTATTAGACTGATGTAATATTCAAAAAATAAAATTGCCGTGTTTCCTCAAGAGACTTTTGTTTGATTTTTAAATTAAAGTTTAACCATTAACGAATACGACTGCATATAAAATGGATACGTCATTCCGCCTAACCTTGTATTTCATTAATCCACGGAAAGTTATGAAATAGATCATCTTTAATTCCGTTTCATTATTATAAATAATAAAATTAATTTCCCACGTTTTACATTAGGTAAGTTTTAGACACTCATCCGAAACATAAGATTGACAAAAATGAATTTTTTCAATTTTTCGGCACTCTTGGCAATAGCTTTCTCACAGGGGGTGACTACAATGCTAAATATAAAAGATGGGACTCTCGATTAAACTTGACTAGGGGTAGAGAATTGGTCAAATGTTTAGATAAAAACAACTTAAATATTTTAGCCACTTTTAAGCCAACACATTGGCGCTACAATGTTAATAAGATGCCCGATACAACTGATTTCTGTGTGACAAAAGGTATTCCTCCAGACCACATTATCATTGAAGAGAGTTTTGATCTCTCCTCTGACCAATCTCCCAACATCGTGCAGATAAGCAGATACATACTTCATAAGCAGAAATCAGCATCTTTGACTAGCAAACAAACCAACTGAGAACTTTTTAAAAACATCTTATACAAAAACACCTAAAGAAAATTGAAAATCAACATGCTGCATGGGTAGCTTCTGAACCAAATATGACTAAAAATGCTCAAAACTGTTCAAACGTAGTCCCAGAAACCATTTTTAAGGAAAGAAAACTTATGAAAACCTGGCTGATAACTAAGGCCCCTGAAGACAAGGCTAAATTCAAGCAGTCCGAGATCTTTAAGAGCTATTATTAAATGACAAAAATGAAGCCATCCAGAATGACGTAGAAGGTTTTACACCTACAGGGAGCCCTGAGTATTCATTCCGGAAGGCGACAGCGAAAATCAAGAAGATACCAGAAAATATGACACCTATAAGGCCGAGCGATGGAACATGGACTAGGACCGACAAACAGAAAGCCAATGTATTTACCGAGCCCTTAGATAAATAATATTAATAATGGGCGCACATCAAAGCTATTAAGCAAACCTAAATCCAAAGAAAGTACCTAGTTACGTTCACTGCCATGTTCTCCGGCGACATGGCCATATTAGCAATAAGTGACATCTCCCGATTTGCCTCTGAAAAACTCCAAGACGCCCTCAATAGCATACAAGATTGGCTCAAGATCTGGAGAATCATGGCAAACGAAACTAAGTCTCACCAAGCTACAATTAATCTACAAAGTAATCCATATCCAAGTGTCTATATCAATGAACAACGACTCCTCCAATCTAAAACAGCAAAGTACCTGGGTAAATATCTCAAGTGGAAGGAACACATTGCTGAGAAAAATAACCAACTGAAGCCGAAACTCTTTAACTTATATTAGCCAATTGGACGCAAATCTAAGTTATCGCTAAACAACAAATTAACAGTGTACAAAATATTTTAAAACCGGTGTGGACCTACGGTATACAACTGTGGGTGCGGCAAGTGTCTCAAACATAAAGAAACTTCAGCAATTTCAGTAAAAAACTCTAAGAACGATTGCAAATGCTCCATGGTACGTCAGCAATTATGCTGTTCATGTTCCTACTGTGCTGCAAAAAGCTAAGTGCACGAGCGCCAAATACATCACACGTCTTGTACATGTACACCTTCCCGATGCCTTTGCTGTCAATTTTCTTGGCAACAGCAAAACTATATATCGTTTAAAATGATGCAATCCCTTGACATTGAAAATAGATATTAAATTAATCATTTATATTTATATAAATCTCACAGCACTAATATTAAGTTCATATATTAAGAAGAAAATATTGTATATATGTTAAGCTCGATTCCTATTGCTACAACCAACATTATATTACATCCCATTAGTTAGAGCTCTAATGCGAGTTACTAATGTCCCGCTTGCTTAAATAGTGAATCAAACTAGATATTCGAAGCCAATTGCATTGCAATTCATGCTAAAGATTTTAATTAGGTTATTACGGTCACACACAAATTAAAATAAAGTTAAAGCTCTTTTATTCTGTTTTACGAGTTTTGTTTTAACATTTACTAATTTGCTAAATAACTTTTGGGACTTTTTATTCCCTATGTGAAAGTGAAATTTCTGACAAATGACATTTTGCGTTGCATTAAGACAAATAATTTTTCAATTCCTTGGCATATTGCTTTTATAGATACTTTGCATAATTAATTAAAATTTTGTTTTAAAATGCTAAGACTGATCTTAATTATAATAATTTTACTTTGAGACGTTTTCTACTAAAACAAGCTAACATTTAATAAAGAGAGCAAATAATAATCTGCCGAAGGATTGTTAAATTCAGGCCGGTAGTAAACCAGAAATTTCACTCGCTATTAACTGTCATTCCCCTACATAATCAACAGATCCTATCCTGTTTCCGACTTCGGTACTAAAAGGGATAGCTGTTATAATAACGAAAGCTTTATTATTTTACACACAAGACTTTCACAAATACACTTCCTACAGCAATCAACTGGAGACCGGAGGGTTTTAGTGCCGTTCTCATATTTATTTTTCTGACTTGTTAGACTTTGAGGTTTTCACAAATTTATGGATTTTTATTTCTAGCATACTTTTATCTTACCCCTTTATCTTAAAACATTTTAATTTCTAACGGAAACCAAATCTTTTGGAAAATAAAAGGACAAAATAAGACGTTTGGTACAATTCAGAGAGTTTAAAAATTATCTAATTTGCAGTTAAACATTTCAAACCAACGTTTAGGGATTAGTGATGGCAATCGATTCATTAATATAATATAATAATTATAATGTTTATTCGATTAATTCCGATTAATCAATTAATCAAAATTTCCCAATTATTCGATTAGTCGAGTAATTTTTAATATTCGATTAATCGATTACTAGCAGCCTCACTACTCTTCGACCTAAAAAGATCTTCTGTGAATCAACCCTACAATTTATGTTCCCAATATGTTTAAACTCGTAACGAAGTTTATAATTTTGTTGGGGGCCATTCTTCTTATTTCGGCAGGTAAGTGTAGCCTTTCCAAGGAATTTAAGCCTTCGGCGAGCTGCCGCAATATATTCGCATAATATATGTGCCCTAGTTTCGTTTGTAGCTTCATAGGGTTTGCACTTTTCGATATTGGCTTTGTCCACTTTTCTCAGGTGATACCTTAGAGGGCAGTAACCAGTAAGAAGCTCCTATATTTGTCTTTTCAAGTACAACCCTCTTTGTAGAGTACTAAATAAATTTCTGTGCTTGGTTTTGATCAGCAGTATTCCTCCTGTCGAACTATCTTAACCCGTTTTTCCCTTTCCGAACCTTCTCCACCACGTGGCTTTTGGTTATTCCAAAAACCGGTTCTGATTCGAAAAATGGTGCATCTGCTCTTTGCTTTGCAAAGGCGTCAGCAATTATACTTCCTTCAAATCCTTCATGCGCCGGCACCAACATTAAAATTAATGTGTTAGTTGCTGAAGGGTATTTTTGCAGTCCCACGCTATTTTAGACTCAAAAATACAAGACGTCAGAGTTTTTAGAGCAGCTTGACTGTCCGATAAAATATAAAAATAAGTTCCTCGCAAGCCTTTTTTAATGCACTCTTGAGTACATAGGTCTATTGTGTGCGTGGATTTCCGCTTGGAAAAATAGTTGCGATGTTTAGGCCCTGATATGCCTTCGTCTATTTTGGATCCATCCGTGTATCATATACTGACTCCAGGATCCAACTTTAATCTTTCTAATTGTATTTCTTCGCAGCAGTCGAAATCGTATTCGCCTGGCGTTATATCTGATGGTTTGGCCAAGGACTCTAGGTAAATTATATTCACAATGCTAAAGTGTCCAACCAGATCTCTTGGTTTAAAAGATTTTGTCTACTGCAGCCGAAGTGCACTCATCTTATCCTCTTCTCTGACACACAAGTGCAAGGGTAGGAGATCTAGCAGCTAGCAGCATCCCCATTGCTGCTGTGGCGCACGAGCTAATAGCTGCCGAAATGAAATCCCTAAACAGATAAGTCTTTGAAGCTTCTATATCTTACCAATGGCTAAAGATTCTTTAGTTTTTGCCCACCATACCAAGCAGGCATATGTGACAATACATTTTGTATGACCAACATATCATTTTTGGCTTTAGGCCCCACGTCCTACTAATAAGCCACGTCCATATTGCCATCGAATCTTTTCTAAATGATAGTTCCAGGTTAGTTTTTAGTCGAGAGTAACGCCCAAATGTTTTACTACACTGGAAAATTCTAGCTGGATTCCTTTTAAAACGGGAGCTTTCAGGTTTATTATAGCCATGTTTATCTAGTTTGTTTAGGATAGTTTAGGATATCATTCACAATCAGAGACCACAAAAGAGGCGATAGAACTCCACCTTGCGGGTAAACTCTAGTTGTTGTAACGGCTAAGTTTTCACTCTCAATGCATGACTTAATTCATCTTTTGCATTGAAGCAACAACCTCCTATGTCATTTTCTGCACATTTTAAAATATAGAACAAAACAATCTGCAAACCAACCTTCCTTAAGCTGGCAAAAACTCATATGTCAAAGAATAATTATGGATTTAAACCACAAAACGTCTATGTCATATAATAATAGTTATAAATATTTGGCAAAGAGTTTACTGTATATTAAGTATTTTATGTGGTGAATTTGTGATAACGGAAAGAACCAAACAAATATTAGAAATGGCAGCACGCAATTACAACAAAGGTAAGCTCACTTTACACTCTGACTTTTTTGTAATTCAACGATATTGTTTTAAAGAACTGAACTATTTAAATACAAGTAGAAGTAATTATACCTCTGGACTCTGGACCACTTCAACCAACGATGGAAACTGACGATTTATTTAAATTTTATGGATGATCTTCAACTGAATATTATTTCAAGCAAGGTATGCATGTAAGTACATAAATGCTTTCTCGTCGTTTAAGTGTTCTCCCCCACCCGTCAACAACCAGAAAAATCAACCACTGATCGTGAAATTGGATGGGAGGATGAAGGTGATAATGGTAATAACAAAAGTGATAATTTAGCTGATAAAGAACGAACACCATCTGGCGAAATTGTTAGTGAAGATAGTAATTCTGATAAAGAAGCCATGAAGAATTCGCAACTAAAAAAAGAAAGCGTAAACATGATATCAAAAACTGGAAAAGGAACAAAATAGCTAGCCTAAGACTAAAAGGTGGAGTGTACTACAGCCTCTCAAGAATAGAAGGGGTTAAAGGAGGAGAAGTATTATGAAGTAATAAAAAGATGGGCCCTAGATGTACATCAGAATACTGCTTGAAGTGAAAAAGGCGTTCTTGTGCTTCGATTAGCGACACCATAAGAGAACAACACTGTTCAAACATTTTTGGAAACAGCTTTCATGGGACTATAGGAAAAGCTTTGCAACCTCACTTGTCGACTGCGTTATTGCAAAACAAAAAAGAAGGGAAGAATCTGGACGCAGTAGAATTGCCACATTTCACTAAAAATATCCTCTAAAATACCAATCTAAAAATTACAAAAAGTAAATGGAAGCATTTACAACAACTTAAAAGTGTTATTCCACGGTATACTCATGCATTCTCTATGACATGCTGTTACACTAAAATTTATTATCATGTACGATGGTATGTCGACTATTTTGGTTTATGTGTATTGTACCAGTATACATAAGAATTATTATTACTTACATAGAAATAAGTTTAGTCTTTTTCAGAAATTTATGTAATTAAGCACTACTTCTTAATTTAAAAAAAAAAGAAAAGTAAATTACTATGTATTAATTATTTTCCTTTTTAAAAACCTTTTTTACCAGAAATCTCAACTTTCTATGTCCAAAAATTATGAACTTTTTGCTGACAAAACCATCTATGTCAATTTTTGGGGGAAGTCTAATAAATAACCCCAAACCCTTATACTCGGTGTGTTACTGTAGGAGTATAGAATATTATTTTGATCTAACATAAAAAATATTGGAACAGGATGGTCAAAACGTAATTGTCTTCCCTCTCAAAAATATATACTCGTATTTTTGACATAGAAGATTGCTGAATATCCTGCAAATCATGACATTAAAGGTTGCCGTTCCTCACCGTCGATATTGTAAAATTTGGTAATAATGACAGGAACAATGAAATAAGTACTTTATATTCTACTTCCTAGAAATAATAGCAATTAATAAAAAAAAAGTTTTAAGTAACTCGGCAACTGAGAAACGGTAATATTAATATCGGTCGATTTATCTCGATTAATCGAATAATCATAGTTAACGATTAACCTTAATAGTCAATATTCATAATAATAGATTAATCCTCTGATAACCGAAGATTCGAAAATCGATTAATAGAATTCACAAAAATTGAAAATCGCCATTATCGAATAATCAATTAATCGACTTTACATAAACTGGAAATTCTAATTATCTTTTTAAGGTGGTATTGTAAAATTTCGATTTAAAGTAATCAAACATTTAGGAAACAATAAAATAGGAACTTTATGTTCCTAAAAATAATGGCAATTAATAGAAAAGAAATTTTATAAGTAACTTATTAGTAACTGAGAAGAAACAACATCGATTAATCGTAGTAATCGAATATATGTAATAATCGATTAATATTCGCTTATCGAGTAATCGATTTCACAAGAATTGAGAATCGCGATTATCAAATAATTGATTAATCGATTTAATTCGAATAAACTACCAGCTACTAAATGCTACAGATTTTTATTATACGAACAACAATTAAAATAATTATTTAAATTTTTATAAAGTTATAAATAACCAGACGCTTCACTAGCCCGAAAAATATATATTGTACAATTTTCCATTTAAAATGAATAAAAATATCAATAATCGATAAATTGTGAGTAATAAATTTGTCACGATTAATCGACCAATCATAGTAATCCGAGTAATCAATTAATCGTAATAATCAAACATTCGAAAATCGATTAATTGATTTCACAAAAACTGAAAATCCCGATTATCGAAGAGTCGACGAATCGATTAATTCGATTTCATTTCCACCACTACTGGCGACAGATTTTTAATTCAAATTATTTTTTACATAGATATTTTCCACGGATGATAGTTTTTTTTTTAAGTTTTCAATATTTAGGGCGATTGTGAGTTTGTTTTTGTTATTTATTATTATTCAAAAGGTATTTTTAAATTTTAAAAACTTCAGTTTTACATTTTAAATATACAAACCTATAAAGTTATTATAACAAGGTGATTAACTAATTAGTAGCCTTAATAATTTTAAAGAAAGCTGCAACTAATTATAGTTAATTGCAGATATCTCAATGCAAAGTAAAAAGCAATATTTCCTGTTGAATCAGTACAGCGATGTTTAAGATTTACAAACTTCTGCAATTCTATCTTGTTTACGTAGATTCTAAAAATCTGGAAATTTATTACCACCGCACGATTCCGAGTTAAATTCGAATAGGCACCCAATGCTATATTGGCTTTTTAGATGCAAAAAAAAACATAAATGGCTTTCTGATGTTCCTTTAAATCAAAAAGATTTAGACTAGGAGATTATCGGAACCGCTTTTATACATTTCTGGTCAATTTAACTGAGCCATATCGTTTTATTTCTGATTGACTGCGATCTATGATGGGTATGATTTCAAGAGTACGGATTTTAAAGTTTTATAGGGGTAGTTACAAACTTTATTGCCATACTTTATTTTGGTTTCCTGCATTTTTAGTGGTTAAATTATTGATGATACCAGAAAGCTTGCTAAATATCTAAATGTATTTTATTTCGATGACTTTTTTAGAATGTATAATTATAAATTTATGCTGCAATTACAACGTATAATTAAATAAGCACAAATCTTGTATTCTAAGTTGTTAAAATTTGGATATTTTATAGTAAACCAAATAAATTTAATCCACGGAGCGTAATAGACATTCGGAAATAGTTAAATATTCAACGTAAAATATGTTCAGACACAGAATTCCTGTCTGTTACAACAAAGAGATACAATCTACAAGTTAGTTTTATACGGGAACAAACCCTGTTTCACGCACGAAGAACATCCCCTCACATTTTGGTGTAATGTATCGAACTCTAATACGACTTCCCATCAATAATTCACACCTATAAATTATTACATTTGAGATTGCCAGGCTGGGATATTTCACATTTGTCAAACACAATATTCTCTCTCGAACGGACGTGCAATGCAATATCGAACGTGAACAATTCAATATGAATCTCTGACTTTCAGAAAGCAAACTTTAACTTTGAAGTTGGCGTGCAGTTAATAAGTTACTGCTGAATTATGTATGGTCTTTGTGACATCACTATTGCTAAATATAGTACGTTCGAGATGTTAATAATTAACAAGCGTTTATTTATTTAAAGGCTGATGTTAAGGTGAAAATTTTGTTAACTCTAAACTTTAACAATAACAGTAATATGAGTGTACGCTTAACAATAAAAAAATGCTGTTAACAATTATGAACGAATTTAATCGATGATAAAATCTAACGTAAATTTACTAGGAAGTATATTAACGTACTATTAATAATGAGCCGGGTTCTGTCAATATTGATGTAACTGGAAGCTCGAAATTTGATTTTACGAAGACGAACTTAAAATTTAATTACAAATCGGAAAGTTCCCCAGCTTTATTATTAGAAAAACGAGACGATCAATTAATATGCTGTTAACTAAAAACTAAAAGGCCAACAATATATTTCGCAATTAAAACCGACAGGGATAAAGTTTTAAAAAGCATAATAAAACTTTTTGTTTCACGGTGGTACTTATTGAATACTTAATACTTTTTTACGAGAGTATATTAAATATTCTCCACGAAAATGTGGTCCATTAAAGTTTCCGTATATTTCAGTGTTAACTTCCTAGTCACATTTTCAATTAGGGGCAATGCGCTGAATTCAGTTGTAAAGAAAATATGAACTTCCAACGCCATCTACCCTCCTAATTTAATGTAATAACCGGAAAAGGATTTTTGGTAAATCAGCCTCCTTTAAAATGTTTTTATGCAAATTTTTATAAGGAAATTGAATTACCTGGTGCTTTTATTATGCCTCGTTTTTTAAATCAATAAGTCATGGAGGATGTAACAAAAAATTATGTGGATTTTATTATATTTAAAGTTTCTTTTCCGAAAAAAAATGTTATGTTATGAAAGTGATGTTGATTCAATTCATATAATATAAAAGGCATGTTAATCGTTACACGTGACAAGTGCGAGTGTGGTTAAGTTATTGTAGGAAAATCATAAAGCACCCTACTAAAACTAACCAATAATGAAGCATCTTCCTCGCAAGACGTTTCTACAATGAACTAGGAAACAAAAGCTCCAGTCTTGAGCTGTGTCTATACATTAACACTTAAGCATTACAAAGGAAGCTTAAGGCACAAAAAGCTTATCCGCGAAGGATAACGCCGGTGGTAAAAGCTTATTGTAGCGACGACGTCTTCTAGTCAGTTGCTATGGGAAACCTGAGTCATGTGAAAACCGTACCCGAACTTGCTATGCTTGTAGTCACTTCTTTGGTTCAAGAATAAATGAGTTCCTTCCATAAAAGCATGTTTTTTTGGTTTCTAAAAGATTTATTAAGTGCAGATCAGATTCTCAACATTTATTTTAAGGAATTTTTCTACAACCTTTGTCTTGAATATTCTATTTCAGGAGACTTAGTTGCTAATAAACAAGTACAATTCGTGAGAGTAATGATACTTTATTACATAAATACAGTTAGGTACCTAATACAAATAAACGAAGAAGTTTCGAGATAATCGAATTTTAAAGTTTAAAACTCTCCACCCTTCTTAACACCAGATTAATAAGTAAGCAGTGATAGTTAAAAATTACAATAAATATATCTGCTATATACACATTAGAAAAGACAGTAAAGTTTTCATTTTTTTTATTCGTTAACACTTTTGCATAAAAGAACATTATACGTCCTTCATGATTAAATTAAATTAATAAAAGACAGAATAAACACTCTTGCAATGCTTATATTGAAAGAAACTACCTACATAAAATTAAAACAAATATTATTATTATCTATGAATGCAGACGATATAACTGCAGAACAGCAGAACTCTTAAAGCAAGGATGAGAGGAGATAATCAGCAAATTATGTGAACTGTCCAATGAGAGCTTAAGAGAAGAAAAATACCCGACATTCAATGGCTGTAATTATTGTCATATATAAGAAAAGAGACAGAACAAGCCCAGAGAATTATAAACCTATCTGCTTGATCTCGCAAATGTATTAACTTTTCTCTAAAATAATAACAAATAAAATTACAAGTAATTAATTGGATTACCAACCTATAGGACAAGCCTCATTCAGTCAGAAATAACTACAGCATGTGTGATCATCTTCTAACTATAAGAATACCACTCAAAACTATTGAATATAACCTAAATATCTGCCTGACTTTTGTAGATTTTTACAAAGCGTTTGACTCCAACGAACACTGAATAATTAAAAAAGCTTGAAAAGCGCCCGCATAGACCATTCGATGATAAAATACCTATACGAAAAAGCGACTTCAGTATATACACTACATTGCATCAATACAAATAAAATCATAATTATTAGAGGGATTAGACGCTATTTCGTCAAAATTATTCAATTCAGCCCTCGAGGAAATATTTAAACATTTATAGTTACAAGATAAGGCATAGTAATAAATGGAAGCTGATTAAATAACCTAAGGTTCGCTGACGATGCTCTCATTATAGCGGCAAACCCAACAGCCTTACAAGTGTTAGAGGAATTAGATGAAAATGCAAGTAGGTAAACTACCGATATAATCCTCAGAAGAAGGCTAGTCGGTAAAGCATTTGGCTACATACTCAGAAACTAAAATATTCCTTTAAAACTAAGATGACGACTATTCAATCAATTTATCCTTCCGATCGCGTAAAGATGCCAAACATGGACTTGGATAAAGCAGTCCATGAAGAAATTAGTAGTAATATAAAGGACCATGGTAGGGAGATGCTACTGAAATCGTTACCACCTTAAAATGGAATTTCGCTGGACATATAGCAAGATGTGTGTCACGATCGTGGCTCAGTTGGTTCAGCGAGCGTCTGACCACTGAGATTAAGAATGGCCCGAATTCAATTCACAGGGCTACACATACACCAAAAACACCCCACCGCTTCCCTCGAAAGGTAATGGCAAACCACCGGTATTCTACCTAGTAAGTCTTCTCCGGATTAGAAGCGCAAGCAAGCACTTCCGTGGAGCTCAGACATGTGAAGAGAAGATCGGCAACGCCACTCCAAGAAGGAGATGCAAAGAGGAGTAACAGTACCTATCCTACACTGAAGGTCATACCTTGACAAGGCAAAAAGAGGGCCGTCCACCAACTCGTTGGATCGTCGACCAGACATTGACTCCAAGGTTGAATTGGATACGAGAAGAACAAAAAAGAAGTCGATGGAGTGCCTTAAAGGAGTCCTATGTTAAGAAATCGACTGTAGAGATGGGCCTTTCGGATTGATAATACAAACCTGTTTCTTCGATGGGGTTGTTAATTTATATTTATATTTTGCGACCGGCTACAAGAAGAATATTCAAAATAACACAAAGATTAACTTGTTAGATATTAAAATTTACCTAAATGAATATGTCAGCATCACCTTCATCTTGGACACCTGTTTAAAGATTTTGGTAAAATAGTTAAGCCTCAGGCCCGCTGAAGGGACTTAATATTCTCATACTTTCTCATATTCTCATAGTTTTCTTTTGAGGTTGAAATTAGACCATCATAAAGTGACTGCGGCTCATCCTGTACCAGAACATCACTTATGTTAGTACTCCTAACCTCTTTATTGTTATAATCATATATACTATTATATGAAATGTTAAAAGAACGTTTTTCGGGTTGAGACCATGTGATTGTTTAAACAACTCAATGTTTCCCGCTTTTTAAGGGGCTTCATCAGTAGGAAAGGGGGCACTAAAATAACACAGTAACTCAACATGTCAACCAAGCCAGAACCCCTTCTGAAGATAACAAAAGAAATCAACGATTTTATACTGGTTGTAACCGGTCAAACACATCAGACGAAAATGACGATTGGTCAGGCTGATGGCAGGCTTTCATATGTCTGACAGATGATAACCAGCGTCACAATTCAAGCTGTTTGTTCGTGTATTCAGTAGCCTTACAGACTTTCCTGTTGAAAAAATGAGGAGAAATGGTAAGGTTCGGTATTCATATTCTCTTTATGATAGGGGTTGAGGCTTACCTTTCACTGAAGGGAGTGACACTTTTGGAAGTGGCCATTCTTCCTTTTACTAAAAGAGTTTCATCTCTGGCGTAGTTGACGCATGCTCTTTTAGTGCCTCGTTTCATCCTGATGAAGGCCCTTAAGAAAGCTCGGGAACGTTGAGTGCTTCTATCTCTACAATGACTCGGTTCCAACCCGAAAGACGTTCTCTTAACACTGACACTGACCGTTATAGTGTTATAATTCATAATATGAGTTTTTGGATATTTCTTCTCAAACATAATTTTGTAATGTTAACCTTGAGCCCCATTGTGAGCATTTTAATGAATTGTCTATAGTCATGCTTTTTATTTTTGTACTTTGGAGGGTAATATATCACTGATATTTTGAGTGCATTAACTTTCTCTTCAATTTCAATTATTTTAGTTACTTGGGGGCGAACGTATTCGTATTTATTTAGTTCAGAGTATTTAATACCATTGCGAATTATAATGTTGGTACCACCATGGGCAATTTCATCGGGGCGATTAGTTTTATGTAATCTTTATGCGTCAAAAGGCTTTCAGAGATTAGCAGTAGATCAATTTCATTGGCATTTAAAGATTTCTTGAGTATGTTGAATCAAACCGTTGGCATACCAAATTGCTATTTCTAATAAATAACTGCGGCATCTTACTGGCCGGTGTGGAAATCAGGTTCATCATTATTCTGATTTGATGTATTAGATTTTTCATTATTATCTTTCGTTCTATCATTTGTTTTTTGCAATACTTCGGTAGTGTGTGGTTGATTAGCTGTATTAGCATTCTGAGTGTCTTGTTGATTTTGCATGATAGTTGCACTTGCATTATTATTCCTGGTTTCCTTTCCTTTCCCTTAGTGGAAGATCGAGTTTCTGCTATAACATTTATAAATGCACATTTTACTGTCTAATAGGATTTACTTTTAGAGTTCCAAATGTATGAAATATCAAGTTGTTAGTTAATATCGATAATTACGTTCTGTGGGCCATAATATGATTCTGAACATTCCCTAAAAACAATTTTGTTTTAGAATTTTTAAATTTTTTTTCGTATTATAGTTCAACATTTGAAGCAGCAAACTTATTCCGGGAAAAAGGATTATAACTAAGTACACAGAGAAAGAATGAAATCCCTGCAGGTTGTTTAAAGTTTAATCTATTCCACCTAGTAATTATGTAGAGAAATATTTTATTGCACAGTTTTCAAGTGACTAGCGTCGTCTTAAGTAAAAGCTAAAACAATTTGATAACATATTGTTATATTTGGAAAATGCAAATTAAAAAGCAGTCATCAGAAAATCGGGATAGAAAACTTAAACCTGGTGTAGTACAGATAATTTCAGATAACTCAATTAATTGTGATTATATCAAAGTGATCAAAGCATATTATATTTTTGTTGCCTTAGCCATAATCATTTTAAAATATCACACTCAAATTTTGTAAAGACTATGAGACTATGAGCTTTCTTTAAAATAACTCCCACATTTTTAAATAGATTATGATTTTGAAAATCCGTTTAATACAAAGGATTTCTAATCTAAAAGGAAAAAGAGGTTCCGTGCCCAGAATTATAAAATAAATCAGGTGTTAGAAAAGGGTGTATTAAGTTGAACTTTATTACGGTCCAGAAAGTCGTAACGATTGATTAAAATGAGATCTTCACGTCTCCCAGCAACTAACGTAGGAAATTCGAAACTTTGAAGAACTTCCAAACCTGCCTGCTATCAACAAAAGAAAAAAGTCAACGAAAGTTCTCGATGCGCTGCATTATTATACCTTATTTATAAGTTTTTATCATGACGTGCATATTTAACGATGCATACCCGTTTGTAAATTCTATGTTGACTTCCACTATAAATTATATATTCTTTTATTGCAATAGGGTTACGTTCGCCTATATAACGGCACCTTTACGGTTGTATGCTAATTTGTGGACATTATCTTAAATGGTTTGGGATTTGTGAGAAAAACAGTGAGGGAAAGTCAGAAGAATTATTATCAAATAGTACAACGTTGCGTGACTTTACTACATATTCAATTATTAACGTGCATGTAGCATTTCGGATTTAATTAAATTATAAAGTAAGATAAAGTAAATTAGCATCCTTCTTTTATGAACAGTTTTTGCTCTAGGCATAATTAAAATGTTTTAACTCGACGCGAATAACTAACGTTAAATACGCGTATTTCTTGTTTAAAATATGGTAATTACATTTATTATTATTATTTATATGCAACATAAGGACATTTTAATTATTTAAATGAAAGATAAGTAATTAAACTTAAACTTAATCTTACAAATTGGAAGAACTCAAGATTCTTATTAAAATTCTTAATATGTCATCCTTCCAGTGTTAAAGTCCATTTGCCTGTTTCCGTAGATTACATTTAGTTTTAAGTATTTAAAACAGCAAATAAATCTTCTTTTCGTCTTATGGTCGAAACCTAGGCCGGTGGCCTGTTAGTAACTCAAAAGCACGTATGCTGGGTAGGGTAGGAGGCTGGCTTTACCCATAGAAATAAGGAGAAGATCGTCTCGCAGTGGAGCGAGTCTAACTAATTTTTTTTATTTAAAAATTTTCTTTTTTCGAAACCTTTCCTTTTTTTAACCTCTTTTACAATGGTATAAGTTTAATTCCATATCAAGTATTTTGCTGATATGTTCCTTCACAATTTTTCTACATTTTTTTAGGGAGATAACCTGCTCGTTAAACAAAGCGGTCCTCGGAATATTCTTCATTTGTGGAAAGAATAAAAAGTTGCATTGTCCAATACCCATTGTAAACATGACTTTGTTTTATATCATCACTTAAAAAAACATGCGGTCTTTTAACGAATGTTTGAATAAATAATTCTGTAGCAAGCAAATAACCTTTTAGTAAACAGCGTCATCATTACTTTAACGAGTCAATGTGATGTCCAGAACACGACAAATAATTACCAATTAATAACCGTCATACCGTCATTCATACATGAACATTGTAAACATGTCGATAAAGGCAATTACTTAGTTTACTACATTGCAATCACGAGCTAAATCCATTCGCTGATTATTAACAAAACAACTAACGAGTATAATACGATAGCACAGAGGAAACCTGTTTCTTGTTTTTTTTAACTTTGAGCAAAACAAATAAACTAAATTTTACAACTAGTTCTCAGTGTCCAACTGGGACCAGGAGGGCGTACCGGACAAACACCTTAAGGCCTACATATCAACACCAAATTTCAGTTAACTTGAAAAGAATTAATGCACTGAGCTTTGCCTATTTTTAATAAATCTCTGGATTTCAGGAAATTCCTTTAGGGTTAAACTAAAAATCGAAGTAATTTCTAAGCTACAAACATTATATCTGAATTTCCTACTTTGTCAGATAACATAAGAATTTTCAGCCTGAAAAAGCTCAGTCGATGTTCGTGTTTTAATGAAGAAATCAATAATTTTCGTCAACTCACAATTAAATTCATTTACCGCCTGAAACATCAATTGTAATTCCTTAATTTTTCAGGAAGCCTAAGAATATTTAGCCTGAAAAGGCTCAGCCTATGTTTGAGGAAGCTCTTGAAAAACTTTAAACTTAATGAATACTCGATTAAACCCAAACGGGCTAAAAACTTAAATGAAAAATCGTGTTACTCCTCCTGGAAAATAGACTGTAATTCAGCATGAAAATGCTCAGTCTTTGAAGAAACACCTTTAAACGTTTTTTAATTACCTAATATGTTTTTAATTTATCTTATCCAAGAAACTAATCGTTATGCTCCTGAAACATCTACTATAATACCCTATTTTTTCAGGAAGCCTGAGCACATTCAGCTTAAAAAGACGCAGCACATGTAACTCGGTTTTCAAATTAAAATATTAATAATTTGCCTTAACCGAGAAATTAATAGGTTTACTCCTGAAAAATTGACTGCATTACTATATTTCTTCAGGAAGCCTAAGTACATTCAGTCTTAAAAACGCAGCCTATGTTTGAGTAAGCTCGCGAAAAACTTTAAACTGTTCAGTAATTGTTTAAACTGGTCTTCTAATGAAAACATCAATAATTTTCGTCCACTAAAAACTAAACAGTCTTGCTTCTGAAACATCATCGGTAATTCCCTATTTTTTTAGGCAGCCTAAGAATATTCAACCTGAAAAAGTTGAACCTATGTTTCAGTAAACTCCTGAATTCTCCAAAACTTCAAATTAAAATAATAATTATTTGACTTAACCAAGAATAACCAAGTAGCCTCGGGCATTCGACCTGCTAAATAAAAACATTTATATTTGAGGAAACTCGTAAACAGTTTTTAAACTTCCAAATTTTTTTTTAAATGCATTGCTAAATTAAAACACCAATAATTCTTATTACCTAAAAAGGTAATCATATTACTTCTAAAAAATTACCCGAAAGTATTTAGTTTTCTGGTAATCTTAAAACATTCGGCCTGAAAATTTCAAATGCTGTTTAAGGAAAACCCTGAAAAGTTTTTTAATCTCGGAAAATCGTTTAAACTTGTTTTTAAATGAAAATAAAGGTATTTTTTGTAATCAAGAAATTAATTGTTTACTTCCGAAAAATCGTCCCAATTTCCGTGTTCTTTCAGGCAACCTATTAACATTCAACCTGAAATATCTGAGACTTTGCCAAAGGAACTCATAAGGAGCGTTGAAATTTTTAGACAATTTAAATAAATCTATGGATAAAATTTTTGTTAGCCAGGAAGTGTTACATCTGAAGATATTCACCTAAATTTACCAATTTTTGAGGTAATATTTTAGCCTGAGAAACCTCTGTCCATTTTTAATCTATTTTTTTTTTTGTTTTCAAACCAATCTAAATGTGTAAATCTGAAAAATGCCAGACTTTAAGTTAAACATTCTGAAAGATTTCAAAATTAAAAGGTTAATATCTTCAAACTTACATTTGAATTGCCAAATGAAAAAAGAAAACAACATACTAAATAATTTATGTTACTCTCCAGTCGAGCTTCAGTTAAATTTTCAATTCCAGGATTCTCAAGCTTCATTTCGCACGTTTAAAAAATTATTTTTTTCTGAAACTTTTCAGTTAACAACCTGGGGTTCATATTTTTCAATTTTTGTTTTTGAGGAAGCCAAATAATAGACAGAGAAAAAAGGGCTGAAAGTTCAGTGCCCTCCCCTCTCTCTGAAAAAGATGCATAAATTCAACTTGTTTCAATAAACTGCAAGCTTGTTTATGAGAAACAGCTTAGTTACGTAAAATAATTTGAGTCAAAAGTCAGAGTTTGGCTTACTACTGGCAACGTGTGGTTTTTCAAGCGCTGAAATTTTAACACTGGAAAATATGTACATACATATACAGCTTGTTGATAACTCCTGCTGGACGTATATAAATATAAAGTTGTGAGATTTTTAAATTACAGAACATTTGAACCAATAAAATTGCAGAATTTATTATTAAAAAAATAAATATGTAAATCAAAGAGAGACGCATATGTTTTTATACGAGTATATCAGTAGAGATTAAAATTTCATGTCAAACTTTTATGATTTATAGAAGTGCTGAAGCAAAATTATGTTTTCCACAGTAAAATCAAATGCCATTAAAATGAACTTATTGAAACTCGCATCACGTCTCTTCGAGTACAGCCCTTGAGTGTTTTCCTTTTTTGCAGCATTTCATCACAGCCAAAGCAAATATCAAACACCTAAACTATTTTCCTGATGTGTAATTTTTACAGTACAAAACTGGAGTATTTCAGGAGCATCATCAGTTTAACTTTCTTATAAAAATGTCTTATTATATCAGTTGGGAGGACATTTATCACTTTCATGTATTTTTTGTGGTTTCAAGTCATGGCACATAAAACCATTTCACTGTTAAACAGAGGCTTGGAAGATATTCTTTTATCTGATCCACCGCCTAGCTAGTCTCCAAAGTCATATTTTTAGCCATATCATATTTTTCTTATCAGTTTATTGTGCTCTGGACGTCTAGATCCACTTCAGTTAAAAGATTTCATACATCCACCATTCTTTAACAACAGAAACGCACGTGTTAGTGTTATTAACACATTATCTACAAAATTTTCTGGTTAAGTACCGAACATCACCCGAATCGATCCTCGAAAGACTATTTCTACAGGATTAACCAGGATGTATCTAAGCTTTAATAAACTCGCTTTATATAAACATTATCGGTGTAAGGTTGACCCTTATGGAGTTATTAAGCTCAGCTTTATGACCTAAAGGCGTTACCAAATAATTGGAATTATCCCTTCATACAAAATAAATATTGATTACGGAAGAAGGGAATGGAATGCGACCATTCCCTAGCTTTGTTGTCATAGTTTTCAGGATTGCCTGTACTTTAGTAAATTACTGAAGGATTTATTAGGAGGACAAGAAATATCCGGGTTATTTTGCTTTAATTACCTTTTTTGTTTTTATAGCGGCCCAATTAATATTTTTGACTGCCACAGAATAAGTATTCTAACTTACTCTCAAATAATTAATATTTATTTGGTACTCATTTATGAGTAGTTATTTTCAAGTTGAATGCTAAAAATGATAAAAGATAAACATCTGGCCGAACCTTTAAATTTCTTTCGCAGAACTTTAATTAAACATTGTGATTGCTAATCTCAAACTGATGTAATTAGTATGTTAAGAAAAGGCAATTAGAAGTTTTGTCTACTTAATAATAATTAACAAGGAAAACAGCATGTGACCACAGTTTCATTAAACTAATTGCAGTGTAACTGGTTTAGAATGAAAGGGCCCAATTACCTATACAGTAATCGAGTTTTACCCACGAAACTTGATTGATTTTACGAAAAGACCTTCAGAATTTGCAACGTCATTTTCATTTCATAACCCGCCTCGAACGCGTTGAGGGTTTGTTAACAAAATCAAAGCACCTACTGTTGTAATTTATAATGGAATTTTTTTCTTATTTTATTACAGGAAATGGACACTGAGTTGCTGACGCTGCAGGATTTTTGTGGTGAGTTATGTTGATTTTTTAAAATTTAGTTTAATAATTGATAATTACTTTACAGCATTATGAGTTTAGTTTAAGTAGGCGTGTCCAAAAACGTTTCAGCATATTTCCTATACAGTTTATAAAAATGAAGGTTACTGGCCTTTTCATTGATGAAAACTTAAGATACTCATTGCATTTCATCCACATAGATTTTGGAAATTATTTTTCAGTCAGACTTTTTATTAATTTTGGTTTTATAGTACATTGCAATAGTTTTTGCAATTGTAATAAATAGTGCAAACTATAACGCTTTGCTGTTGTTCGTTGCTTATTCGGTAAAGCTTCTATTCTAGCAAAATATATTACGAAAAGCTATTTAGCGCACAGCTTCTTCAATTTCGGATATTTTTTGCAAAATTTAAAGGATTTATGCAGTTGTTACTGTATTTCTTCTTTCAGCCTGCTTCCTTGTTTCCCCAATAGCTGTCTTCGTCTCTCCACGATCTTTTTGGGCTACATCTCTTTCGTCTTCCCGTAGGGCTCCATTCTGTGATCTTCCTTATCCATCTGTTTTCCTCTACCTCTCTAACGTGTCTGTACCATAGCAATTTTTTCCCTTGTATGTGCCCCACGACGCCTATTTTGACATTTATTTTTCTACCTATTTCTTCGTTTGTTGCTCTGTCTAATCTTGTTAGTTTGCAACTTTTTCTCGAGTACTCCGTTGTGGGCTTTTATCCTTTGTTCTCTTTTGTTGACCCATATACTTCTCCCCGTATGTCATAATGCTTGGTATCATGATATTCTTGACTCTTATTTTCTTTCGTTATATCTCGATCCCACAAAATTGGATGTAACTGTCGTTTACATGTTCTGCTCATGCCCAATCTTCTTTTAATCTTCTTTCATGTAGTCGCCTCTTTTGCAACCATAAATCCCAAGTTGTTTCTAGATCTTTGATGTTTACTTCCATTGTTGCCAAATATTCGGTTTTTTATTCTATTATTAAATTAATCTCCAGTCCTACTTTTGCATATTCTCCTTTAAGTTTTCCGGTCATAGAGCCAAGGTCTTCATCTTGCGCTATTACTGCAACTCTCTCGCTGGTACCCCATTCCCTCACATTTTCGTTTCCAGTTCTTCAACGCGTGTTCTTCTTCTTCTTCCTCGTCTTCAATTAGGCATTTGCAGCCTTTGATTCTTCACGCTTATTATGGCCCTTCTCCTGATGTTCAAATTAAACTTCTCTCCATCTTTTATGAAGTTTTACGTTTTCCTGCTGGTTGTAGGATACGCGCTAGTCGAATACTTTTATCGTTTTCAGCTCTTTCAATTGTGCCCATTGTTGAAATTGCACCCTTTTATAGTTATCAGTTTTTTGCGATTCCCTTTCCTATGGACTGATGTTACATAAGCGATAGGTAGTTCTTTCCAATTTACGGCTTCTTGGAACGTTCTCTGCAGAAGTCGGAATTTTTTTATAGCGGTTAATTCAAGCGTTATTCCTCTTGGTTCCGAACTTTTGCCTTTGTTATTGTTCTTATGCGACGGCGGTCGTAGCTCAGTTAGTTCAGAGTGCGGCTGACCAGTGAGATGGCCCGGGGACTCCCAGGGTTACATATACACCGAAAACCGCTTCCCTCGGAAGGCAATGGCAAATCACCGAGGTAATATATTCTGCCTAATAAGTCCTTTCTGAAATACAAGTGCAAGCACTTCCTTGGTTCGGAGCCCACGTAACGCTGTAGGTCCCCTCTGTCTGTAGAGGAACGGCAGCGACCTATAAAGAGCATACCACTCCAAGAAGAAGAATTGTTCTTATTATATTCTTTATGTACTCCAATGTTATTTCGATGAGATTTTCTTCTCTTTCTCCCGGGTAGGCGACACAGTCGTCTTCAGGTTCAATGAAACCTTGCCTTTTTTCAGTTAGGAGGTTCTGGTAGTACTTTTTCCATTCGTTTTATCTGATATATGATATGTATGTTTGTTCTCTTCTATTAGATTTAAGTGTTTTTATTGTTCTCCAGGACTCCGAGCTTATTACCTACCTCAATTATGTCCTATATTTGGTATGTTCTATTCCACTTTTCATGCTTCTCTTGCTCTACTAATTCTTTCATTTCTCTGCTTTTTCCTCTACAATCCTGTAGGTTTCCATCTGTATGTGTGCTTAATCATTTTTCCCTAATCTTTGGCTTTTAACCATTCTCCCTTTCTTCTAGTGCCTCAAAGGCACTTCTCTTATACATTTTCTATGTGCTTATATGTTTCTTCATACATTCTGAATTTCTTATCTAGCCGGTTTTGGTATAGGTTTTTCTATTGTTGTGTCTTTGAGAAGATCTATTTTAGTATTCCTTTTCCTTTTCTATCTTATCAGACTTTCCTGTCATACCAGAGAAACTCTAATTTGACTGTCAGTATTGTCTAATCCGTTCCACATTCTGCACCTCTTTTCACATGTACGTCTCTTATCTTAATGATTGTTCTTTTCTTGATTATTATATCGGTAATCAAAATATATTTTTAAATTTCTCTTTTTTGTATTCATGTGATTTTATATGTTTCTTTGTTATTCTGATACCATTTTTTTAATATTTACCCATTATAGTTTAGGGTTTTATCACCATATTGTCGTGTAGTGTCGTCATTTTTTTTATTCCCACTCTTCCGTTAAGATCTGCTATACTATGATTTCGTTGATTGTTTTATCTGAAGGAACAAAGACTACTAAAACATAATTAACTTTATATTGGGAAGTTTCAGGGTCATAACTTACAATTGCCTGATAATAGTATCTGTTGATGACACATTCAT
This sequence comes from Melanotus villosus, assembly GCA_963082815.1. NCBI lineage: Eukaryota > Metazoa > Arthropoda > Insecta > Coleoptera > Elateridae > Melanotus > Melanotus villosus. The sequence continues at coordinate 15,359,632 of OY720423.1, forward strand.
TACCACTTTAGTTTCCAAACTTCCATCTTATTCCCATGATTTGTAAAGACGTCTGGTACAACAGAATTCTTAGTAAATTTGTTAATTAGATAATAGGTTTATTTCAACAGAATTTTGCAATGATATGCCTGAATTTTGGATATTTTTCTAACATTCTCATTTCTAAAAATGGGCTTTCAGGCTTGTACATTTGAGAAATAGTTGTTGTGAACACATTCAAAGGAGTCATGTAGGTTGTTAACTTTAACGAAATCGGTTTTTTATGTTTCTGGAAGCCGCTTCTGGTTTTTTACGAGCAATCACCTCGAAGAGCTGGATTGCGATAATCAACTGCCACTGTAAGGCAAAAATTAAATTTCCTTATTAATCTCACTTCCATTGTAGTTGTATATAATAATTATAATTTTATAAAATTTATTGATTTCAAATTCCAACAAAATCAAGAAATAACAATTCAGATTGCACCGCTAAACAAACATTTAGAGTGCCTAGTTTGAGAGTTGCATTTAAAGCACATTGTTTGTCTATTAATTAGCAAAAGCTTTTATTGTATCAGATTTCCCCAATATCTTTAATTGCCATTAAATACTCCCGTTTTAATTAGCCTACATTTAATTCCCATTGAAAATCTCTTAGAAAGCAATTTGGTTTGAGGATTTTACTGCTGAGTTCGAACGAATTAAATACATTGGCACACTTAAATAATTTAAAACCACTCAAGCCGATCTCCAACTTAAAAAAATACGCAGTAATAAGCAGTAGGGGCTTCTGCAGAACTTTACATTTCTGGGTTTCAAGGGTAGAGTCCTGGTTCTATCGTCCATAAACCCTCCAAAGCCGATGTGGATTTCTAATTTGTAGCCGTGACGCCTCGTTCTAGAGTGTCCAAGGTTGAAAGCAATTTAGACAGGCCAACATCCTTCATGAGCTTTTCACTATAGCGAACGGTGCGACAGTGGACTGAATTGCTTGACCGCTCGATCAATTTTACAACAGGGAAGTTTAACAAGAGTTTGCGGCCTTTGTTGTTAAAATTATGACACGGATATTATTCCACATCAAAAATCTACTCCTTATAATTGCAAATTTGTGTAATAAGTGTTAATATTTAAATTTCCGGGCCATTACACCGTGAAATTAACATAATTAGGGCGGCAATATTGTTAAATTATGTAAAAAGAGAAAGTGTGGAATATTTTATGTCTTGTGCAGAAGTTGATACATTAATTCTAAATAGAAATGTATAACAGTGAGATATGTGGTGAGGCTTTTTTGTGACATTTTACTGAATCTAACTTATACAAAATACTTTTTAATTTGGGGCTAGGCAAACCCCAAATGGAATTGGAACAATTTAGAAAAGTTTCAGTTAATGCTTCAGTTAGTTTTCCATACTTAGAACGATATTTGAAATATAAGGGTCAAAAACCTAATACTAGTTCGAACACCAACCTAAATGTTATTACCAAGGAAGCTGTTAGTGTAGCATGTGAAAATGCTGTGGCACATCAAACTATAAAAAATGTAGTTAATCTTGAACAGACCTGTGAACTAAACCACGATAGTTCTGGACTAGCAACTGGAAAAGATACTACTGTTGATATACCATGGACAGTTCATAAAAAGAAGAGACAAAAAAAAATAACCCAATAGTCATTGGAACAAATGCAAATATGCAATCTTTCGAAACATTACATATTAAAACAGCTCCAAAGAAAAACTCCTGTTTGTTACGCGGCTTGATCCTGCTACTGAGGCAAAGATTTAGTAAGTCTTACAAAAAAAAGGACACGTCTGAGGTAACCTGTGAAAAGCTTCAATCCAGGTACCCGGATCAGTATTCATCGTTTAAAATAATTATTAACGCACATAACTCGGTTCTCGTCTTGAACCCAAATTACTGGCCCACTGGAACTTTCACCTCGAAGTTTTTTCAATCGAGCACGAGGCACCACAAGGAAAATTAGCAAAACCAAATGCGAGAATATCAAAATATATTAGTATTTGCCATCTCAACATACAATGTTTGTCTAATAAGGTAGATGAGTTAACGTTATTTTAAGATAAATATGATTATGATATTGTATGTTTATCCGAACATTGGCTATGTGAATCTAAATTGAAGTTAATTAATCTAGAAAACTTCACGTTAGTGAGTTACTTTTGCAGAAGTAGGCTCAAACACGGAGGTGTAGTTATGTATATAAGACAGCACTTGAATTTCAAAACGATTAATTTAAGCATGTATTCCGTCGCGAATTTTCTTCTCTTGCGAAAGTAATAACTCTCCTCTGGCCTTCTTCATTTCCAAGTTCCCAAAATTGTTAAAAAATACGTCCGGTTTCCTCTTTAGAAAATACTTTTTGGGACACTTGGAACAATCCTTATATTTCGTTGATTTTCCGGAATATACTTTTTCCTTCCTGCCTTGATAACCGTTAAGCTCTCAACACTACGATTTGACCCTTACGTCTCGCGATGGGTAAGGTTAGCCTCCGGCACAGCATACATGCAAAGAGGGCTCACAGAACTCATATGTCTGAGTTTATAGCAGACCATTGGCACGGAACAATACTACAGAACCAGACACAATGGCCCTTTGGCTGATCTTGATTTCTTAGCGCATGCGTCATGCATAAGTCAAGCCACGCCTTCTGGCAAGTAACAAGTAGTCTGAAGTATATACACGGAATTGTTCCGTGGTATATATTTCTATTAAAATTTACTTTCTTCCAATTTTTATTCATCATTATAATTTTATTAATACTTACTTTTCTTCTATAATACATTTTCTTCCAAATTAATCTTTCTATTATTACAGTTACGGTAGGTATAGCGCATTGTAATGATTTAAATTAATTTGAAATTTCGCGCCTTCTACCTCCAAAATAATGGCCGCCGTTACGTACGGTCATGTGATGCTGTTGTAAGAACTTCAAAGGCGCCGCTGTAAGTGTCTCTTCTGGTTCTGTAGTATTGTTTCGTGCCATTGGCATAGGCTTCGGTCATAAGAGGACAAAGAACAAAAAAAGTTTTTTCGCTGTGATGAATAAGGAAGTCCTGCACGCTTTTCCTGTTTTCTGCGGCTTCTTATCCAAGTTTCTGGGGCAGCTATATTATTGGTCTCACTAATACCATTTGTTTTCTGATTTTCTTTCCTTTCTAAGTTTCTCCTCTTCTTCTATCTCATCATTCGATGCTTCTGATTCTCCCTGTTCTGGTGTCTTATCTTTATCATTCTCTATTTCTTCGTCTTTTTCAATACAGTCCGCATTATATTTTTTGTGTTTCTTTAACTTCTTGAGTTAAGAGGTAATGATTCATATTCTGGCATATGTTTTCATTTTCTTGTATGCAATCTGCATTATGATCATTCGATATGTTTGTAAATTCTTAAATCACAAATCCCTTATCATTTCCTATTCTTTCACTTTTTTCTGTTGTATTCGTAAGTTTGTTCACATCAGTAGGTCCTTTCTTCATTTTTTGTACCTCAATTTCTTATACCCAATCTCCACCATGATCTTGAAATCCTTGAAGTACGCATTTCTAATTCTCATCGTTCTTTATTCCATCTTGTTCTTGTGTGTTCTGAATTTTTAATAATGAGTTTTTATTTCTTCTTTTTGTATTAGTATCTTGAGCACAAATACTGTTTTCTGGCTCATTTTCAACCTTTAGTTGAGTAATGCACTACTTGATAAGGAACTTAAAGAATTACACTGACTTTCAGTTTATATATCAACAGAAAAATTATTTTCAGCATTTTTTAGGTAAATCCAAAGCTTTCGAGAATTCTGTAGGTTATTTTTTGTGGAAGTTGGTAAACATTGGTTATTTTTATTTAACCATTAACAAGAACTTGTGAAAAAAGATAGGTACTTCCAATCAACCATTAAAAACAACTCATTTTTCTGAAGGCTTTGTTTTATTACAAGGATTTCAGAGTAATTTGGAAGATACGATCACAATATTTCATAAAATTCGTAAAACTCACTTTACAATTTTGTATCTCGCTAATTTCAAACATTATTCAAAATCCGGCTCAGTAGGTACAGTTGTGGACAGAAAAAAATAGGACAACTCGAAAAATCAAGTAAACTTTATTCTATAAAATTTAGTTACTTGATTTTGGCTTTATAATTATGATATTTGTCACATTGACTTGCAATCAAATTACAAAACAGGGACCATTTTAAACTAGAAAAAAAACACTGTCCTATTTTTTTTTGTCCACAACTGTACCTCTATCCAACCTTTGGCAATACATTATTTTATTATTTTTTGTTTTGATTAAATAATAAAGGAGAAATTTGGATTATGAAAGTATTATTAATCAAAAATGTAGAATTGTCCCCCTAAAAAAATCTATCTAATTTCTTGTTGTATTGAAACACAAAAGCATTGCATCATATTGTTCTAAAATATTCAATTTCTTAGAGCAGTAACAATTAATCTTGTGATTTGTTGTGCTAACTTGTTGAAAAATAAACTTTGCGGCAACAATAAAGTATGTTCAGATACATTGTTGTTGCACTAATTCTTAAAACGGAAATTCCAAATTCAAAATATTTAACAGCGATTGTTGCTCTTAAATATATGACAGTGTGGTGAGTAACGTGGCATATATAGCTCAAAATCGATTTTTTTTTGCATTTCGTGGTTGTTGCTCTAAGCTCCAGTATGTAAACGCCATTTAGAAATAGAAAATAGGGTATATTCGGTTGAAAAATTGCGTAAATCTAATTAAAGGATAATTTATGAATTCCGACATCTACGTTTAACATCCTCACATACCAAACAACATTGTGTTGAGTGGAAATAAGCGTAAAGCAATAAACGACATCGCTCGAGTGCTCTACAACGGGAGAAAGCTTTATTTATAATTAAATCACGAAGGATTATTAAAGAGGTTTGAGGAAATTGCTTCTAAATATCTAAATATCCCGCGTTTCCGTCTCGTTTTCCTGCAGTTATTCCGGTAACCCTGGGTGACAATTGACAATGGAAGCTTGTTTCTTACAATCGAGCCCTTGACAATGCGGCTCCTATTGGGATCAAATCGAATGGAACCGGAAAATATTTTCCTCCTTTATTTATTTCTCTGCCTTTTGACATCAATGCGGCATTGTTCGGAAGCCTAATGAATAAAACGATGCGCTCTCTCCGATCTAAAATTGTTGAAATTTTGTCAAAGGTTAGATATGATACCCTATCTAAGATCTTATCTTAATTATAAATCGATTTAGGTGATTCTATATTTAGGACACCTATTAATATTATTTTAAATTCTCATTATCTCGTTAAACGTAAAAAAATCTCATAAATTCACGAAAATCTGGTCTTTTTACTGTTACATACAATTTTAGTTAATTGTAAATCGGTCATATCTCATATTTAACCAATGCTATTCTATATTTCTACCTTAGTATATTTGAACCCATTTTGGGCGCCTTTTATAAAGTTTTTCAGAAGAAGCAGCGTTGTAACCCAATTAACTAAAATTTAAACCCCAAAGAGCTCTACATGTACGTTAACTAGAACTAGCGAAGCTCATTGTTATAAAACTTGATAGTTCGTAGTTGTAGTTAACTAACTTAGTAATTTTATGAAACTCGTCTGATGCATCCTAATTTCTTCCAAGGAATTATTAATTAAGCAGCGCCTTGTTTAACTATGGGGAACATACGAATTTTACTTACTTTGAGAGTTAATTATTTATATGTAAAACTTAAAGTTTTATAAACTACAAAGCAAGGGAATTGTTGAAAAAACAAATTGATTTTTAATATTTTAGTATTTCAACTATTTACTGAAAATAGGTGAGCAGATTATAGAATGAGAATTCGTAACATATTAAAATTGTACGAGTGTTGTATTAAAACGTGAAACTATTTAATTTAGAGGTGGTTTTCAGGAAATTCATTTGTTTAGTTGAATCTTATTGTTATAAACGACATTTTTAGAACAAAAATGAGGAAATGGGAAAATGGGCTTATTTCTTTGTTTTACAAGTAATTTGTTAATTATAGGTATAAACGAACGCAAGACGAAATGATGTTAAGTATTACAGAAACATTGTCTTCGCAGCTTTTATTAATTTTAACCAAAAAGAAGATCTCCAGAAAAATCCATTGATGAAGATCTGAGAAGAATGATGAAAGAGAAGCTAAAAGAAATAAAAACTGTTAGAAATAGATTAGATTAATTATTAAGAAGAAATGAGTAGGTTAAAAAATGAAAATAAAATAGTGAAAGAAAAAGTGGAGCTCCTTGAAGATAAGATTGAAAACTTTGAGAAACAACAAAGGAAAAAGAATAAAGGGACGTGAATGCAAAGAACAGGAAGGAAGTGTGAGGTTGTTCAATTCTTATCTGAAACACAGAAAATACATGTACAACTCACCGCTGGAAGTAGACAACTACTCGCTCTGGAGAGCCACAAGGTACCTAAAGCAACCACAACAGCACAAAGCACCAATTCGCACCCCTAACAACACTTGGGCAAAAAGTGGCAGAGAGAAGGCGCTGACCTTCGCAGAACATCTATCCAATGTGTTTACGCCGTTCCCGGCAGAAGTAGACGATGAAGAAGAAATCCATAACATACTAGAAATGCCGCACCAAATGAGCTTGCCAATCAAAAAATTCAAAGCTACCCAAGTAGAAAACACCATCTACAAAAAGTCAACCCCACACAAAGCTCCAGGACAAAATCTAATAACAGGCAAAATACTCAAAGATCTGCCACAAAAAGGTTACCAATTTATAACCCATCTTTTCAACACAATATTAAGACTCCAGCACTTTCCTGAACAATGTGTTGTCGAAGGTATTCGAGAAGATACTCCTAGAGAAACTAGCTCCATTCCTATCTGACAATCACATTATACCAGACCACCAATTTGGCTTTCGAAGAAATCATGCAACAACAGAGCAAATTCACAGAGTAGTAGCCAAAATCACTAAAGGCCTTGAAGAGCGTAGATACTACGATGCAGTATTCCTCGACGTTAAACAAGCTTTTGATAAGTCTGGCACAAGGATCTACTTTGCAAACTCAAGAATACCTTACCTACGGATCACTTCGATATCCTGAAATCATATCTAACTAATAGGAGTTTCATTATCAGATATAGCAGCGAACTAACAACTCCATATCCAATCAGCTCGGGTGTTCCCCAGGGCAGTGTGTTGGGCCCAATCCTGTATCTGATATTCACGGCGGACCTACCGACAACAACAGGCAACTTGGTCGCTACCTTTGCCAATGACACGGCTATACTCTCATCACACACTGACCCAATCCAGGCGTCCCACCAACTACAAATCCATCTCGATGATATACAGCACTGGTGCAAAAAACAATAATAAGTAAACGAAGGTAAATCAGTGAATGTAACATATACCCTGCCCTCCGCTAATGTTTGCTAACCAACAAATCCCCCAACCAGATAACGCGAAGTACCTCGGTATCCACTTGGATAAAAAGCTGACCCGGAGGACATATATTTGGACAAAGCGCAAACAACTAGGGTTGAAGCTACAAAAAATGGGTTGGCTGATAGGGCGCAAATCTCTTTAGAAAATAAACTACTCCTTTACAAAATATATGGAATTCAGCTATGGTGCATAGCAAAAACATCCAACATTTAAATTCTAAGGAGATTCCAGTCGAAGGTACTATGGGCCGTAGTAAATGCACCATGGTACGTCCCTAATGAAAATATAAGAAGGACCTCGCAATCACTACCGTCAACCATGAAATACAAAAATTCAGTGCGCGGTACTGTGCCCGTATCAATGATCACCCTAACATACCAGTGGAGCACCTAATAGAAAGTGGCGATGGGGTCCAACCGCGATTAAAAAGGTTTAAACCGACAGAATAATTAGTCTAAGTTAAACTAGTCTAAGATTAATACAGGTGTGACATCAGTGGATGCTCCGCCTTCAAGCCTTCAATTTTTAAAGAATGTTAAATCAACTACTGATTGGCCAAAAGCAACAGATTGTAGTAAAATTTAACAAAAAAAAAAAAAAAATTACAACTTGGAAAGTTACCAATGACCGTAGTAGAAATAAACAGCAGGGAAGGAAAGTGCTTCACAGATCATGATTTAGGGGCAGGGCAAATACGGAAAAAGAAAAAAGTAACACAGTCGAGATGGGACTTCAGAAAATTTGTATAAATAAGGACTAGTGGAAATGGAATTAAAACTCAGATAAGCTAGGAAAAATGAAAAATTACTATAACAAACCTGATACAAAAAACATATAAAGAAAACAGAAATAAGGAAGGATGTATAGATGAAGACAATGGCTATAAGCAGGACTGTAATAGGTCATTCTGCGAGGACCAAGAAAATGACAAAACAAAAAAGGAACCCGAGAATATGGGATACAAGAAGCTTATAGTGAAAAGGAAAAGATACAAATAGATTTACGATTGCAACATATAATGTACGTGGAACAGATGAAGAATGTGCAATGAAAAATTTACTTTAATATAGCTGAGGAATATAAATTGGATATAATGGCAATTCAGGAAACGAGGCAAAAATATGTAAATGTTATGGAAATAGAAGAGGATATAATTTTCAATAGTGGTAATGATGAAAAATATTATGGAGTGGGATTTATTGTTATAAACAAGTTAAAATATACAATAGCGGAGTTTAATCCAATATCAAAAACAATATGCGGGCGGACAAGAATTGCTACAAAAACTGTATTAACTAACGCTTGAAGTATGGAATACTGAGAAAATGACAGAACAGTGGGGAATGACCGTACTGTATTCAGTTCATGAGAAGGGTGACAAGATGTTATGCGATAACTATAGGGGTCTAGCTTTGCTGGATGTCGTATATGAAGCTCTGGCAATACTGATACGAAACAGAATAGCAACACGCGAAGATACTTTCTTGGGGGCATATTAAGGGGGTGAAACAAATTATAACAAAACGTTATGATCAGAATATACCAATCTATGTATTTTTTATAGATTACAAATAAGCGTATGATACGATCAAAAGAGCTATGGCAACCCTGCAGATCCCGACAAAGCTTATCAAACTAATAAAAATGACTTTGGAAACAAAATGCAAAGTAATGGTAGAGGTGAGGCTTTCCCAGGCTTTTGAAGTAAATATAGGATTACGACAAGGAGATCATCTGTCCCAGGAGCCCCAAGCAGCAGTTAAACACATGGAATATTGTCACGATCATAGAATGAACTAGCATTGCAAAGGTTAGACACAACAGCCGAAGAATTTGGGAACTAAGGTTATGACGGGAGTAGCTGGTGACAGAGGGACAGATAATTCTTCTTCAAGTGCCTTTCCCTTTACAGGGCGTTGTCGTCTTCTCTCTATATGTCTGTGGCGTGCGCGTCAAGATAGTCGACATAGACAGATAATAAAGAGGTAAAAATAAGAGAAGATAGAAATGAAGAGTATAATTTCGAGATGGTGGAGAGCTACGGGAAACGATTAAGAAGGGAAGTAAAATTGTAGGAGCTCTGTCAAGGTTCTTAAGTGCTAAACAGGTACCAAGACAGACTAAAGTTAGAGTGTGCAAAACCGTAATTCGGCCTATTGTGCTCTATAAAAGTGAAACATCGGTCATGACCAAAGGAACAGAACATTTGGGGGTATGGAAAAAGAAGATATTGTGGAAGATATATGGAGGTGTAAAAGAGGGGGAAGTGTCGAGATGCAGAAAGGCAGTGTAGTGTCTTGTATCAAAAAAGCACGCTTACGGTGGTTGGGTCATCTCTAAAGAATGCCAGATGAGCGAATACCAAAAAGCGATAGAACTGGGCGAAAATGCGGAGAAAAGACGAGGAAGAACTAAGTTGAAGCATCTGAAAAAGTGTAGGATAACAAATTGGAAAGTGATTAACTTATAAAGAAACGTTTTACTCATTGTTTTCGCAGTTTTCATTCAATTAAACTAAAAAATCACGCAGGGATATTTACAGGATTAAAAGAATCAATATAAAGCCGGAATAACTAATTAATTTTTAAAACGATATTCTTGTTTGTCATTTCAGTAAAGTTTAATAAAAATAGGGGCTGTTTTTTTGTTTTGCAAATAATTTATTAATTATGTCATATAAACGAAAGCAAGATGAAATAAAGTCGAATATTACAGAAGAATATTTTACGTGATTCTCCAAAAAATGTATATCTTACGTAGAAATGTTTTAGTCATTGCTTTCACACCTTTTATTAATTTTAACAACGAGATCGCCTAAGGATGTTTTCGAAATTAAAAGAATCAATATAAAATTGTTTTACGGACGATTAGAAACAGATTATTTATTACCTTTAGAAATTATTCTCTCCACTAAACCAACAATTAAATTGTTTGAAATTTAATTGTTTGTACTCACACACATTCCATAATAATTAGAATTACGAATTACTCATTCTAACTTAGAATACTCACAAAATACCTTCTGACTGAAATGAAAAAGGCCATAACATATAAAGAAAATATAAAAAAGGGGTATACTCAGCAAGAATTATGAGCCCAGTGGGTCATTAAATTAAAATGATAAATTCGACGAATTTCAGCTTTTATTTTACCTGTTTTATTTATTTTATATATTTTTAAAACTCATTTAGTCTTATCGGAGCCATTCGCCTGATTTAACTTTAATTTTTAACTCAGTTTCGTATTAATAATAGCTTTATCTAAGTCTTAATGATTTGGGTTATTACAAACAAAATAAGGACATAAATTTTAGCTTATGTTTACCTAACTTGTTTGTAAATCCTTTAGAATTGGTTAGCGTCCCTCATTTAGCACATATGGTGGACAACGCAGTCTGCCATCAAGGAAGGGCGGCAGTTTAGTAAAATACTCGTAGAAATGGCTCGCTATAAAAGTGCAGCTTGTCACCCAACTTTCCTGTTCATGCGGCTATATTACTTTATATTGGGCTCTGCAGTTTGCAGATAGAAGGTTATTGCTTTGCTCAGCTACAGCACTATTTTTATGCTTCAGTAGTTTAAAAGTACAATCGACTGCTTTTCATATCTGTTTGCTAGATATTTTAAATGGGGCAGCAATTTACTATTTTGTTTTTATTTTATTTTACGTCTAGCTACTTTTCAGTTGAACGTTTTAAATCCACATGACTAATTGTGTGAAGCCTAGATTAGACTAGGACTAAGGATTTGTATTAACACTTATGATGAGAATTATATTAAATATTAAACAATTTATAACAGGTAAAAGCGAAACAAAGAAAAATAATCACCTACCTGTATACTTACAAAAAAACTCAAAAGAATTCGCCGACTAACTTAGTTGTTTGCGAGGGCCGTAGATCGCCGAGGATTGCCTTATCATAGTTAAAACTCAGAAAGTGAATACTAATAAAAAAATGAAAAAATTGGGCGCCAGAAAACTTTTCAGTTTTCAAAAAAATATAGAAATACAAATAAGTAATTTTAATGACTTCAAAATAGTTAACAATATGCAAATTAAATAGAAAAAGTAAGAGCAAAAATATGCAACCAAACGTACAAAAACAAATCGCTTAGGTTAATTTCAAAGGAACCAAAAAAAACTAAATATCAACGTTAGTTGAATTAAAGAAAGATATAGGTACATGAATGAAAAAAAAACGATCAAGGTGGATAAATAAAAAATAAGCGCTTACCTTTATTACCTGAGTGAAAACAAGTCTAATAAAAATGAACGATCAAAAATAAATAGCAATAGCCTTGTTTAAACTCAAGCTTATTACCTTGAAAAAAAACACGCAAATTCGTTATGCTAATAAAATAAAATGGAAAAACCAACCTAAAGCGTTACATTATATTACAATCAAAAATATAAATTTATTTCGTGAAGCGAAAAAAAGAATTAATATGAAATAATTAGTACTTATTAATGCAAGTTAAATTCGCTGAAGGCGTTAAAATTCAATTGTATATATATTTTAATAAAGCAAAATTAACAATCACCTCGAAGGTAACACACAAGTTTAATGATAAGAAATTTAATAAATGGACTAAAACCAGGTAAATTCGACGACACTTTACAATTCAATAAACACCGACCTTGAATCCTCCAAGCGATCGAGTGGCGAATAACCAGCAATGATAAATAATTTTTCAATACTACCGCATCCTTCAACTCCATAAATAATGCAGCCGCAAAAAGGCAATAACCAAAAGAGCCGGAGTACGGTAAAGTAATGGAAAATAAAACCAAACGAAAAGAAAGAAGCTGTAACAAATTCGCCATTAACACGTGCGTTCAATGATAAGGCAAAAATCTCCACTTACCACCACAATCTTGGTGCTTCTAAAAAATAATTTCACAAAGTGAAACAAAACCGAAAATCTCGGAAGTTATAATTACGAAAATTCCATCAGAATTAAATAAGTAACTTCGGGATAAATTTTACCAAACTCAACTGCTTCGCAGACAACCCAAACGGAAAAAGCCAAGAGTTCTAGAACGCAACGCCAATCCCCAAACGCGCATGACGCTCTCTCCCCAAATCAGAAAACCTACTCAAAACCAAAAAGTCACTAACTACGTTATCTTTTACCAGTGAATATATAATAAATAGAGGTTCAATAAATGCATTCACCGTAAATAAGCAATTGAAAGGAGCAAAATAATATAACGGAAAATGAACCGTTACACTCCCCCCAACCAAGACGACGAAAGTAGAAACCATCGATCAGAGGAGAGAACTCACCAAAGATGGAACTGGAGAAAAATAAGGTCCGGAGAAAATGAGGAACATGAAAGGAGAATAAAGGACTAAAAAAAATAAAATAAAGAAGAGAAAAAAAAAACACAGTACTGACCCAACCATTGCTCATCTAAAAATGACAAAACAAATGCCAGTTGACCCCTCGCTGCATGGATGAAAACTGCTGCGCCGGTGGGCCAACCGACCACCCTAACACAACTAGTGTTAGCTCCACTAATGAACAAAAAAAATAGATGAGTAACAGCATGGCAGCACCGAGAAAAAACAATAAAAAAATGGGATAAAACGGCACAAAACAACCACAGAAGAAGGAGAGGGTAGGAGGGTTGGTTTCGTGTGGCTGACTAAAAAGACAACAGAAAATTTCAAAATGGAATCAAGCCGAAAAACAAATGAAACTTCTACCACCTTGAGCCACCCGGCACTGGTTCCCGAAAGAATACATCAGTGAACGTAGGTAACTTTCAGTGAGTAGCAGTAAAAATCTTAAACCCACCACCACACTAGGCCAAGGTAAAGCAAACTAGTCCAGGACCGACTAGCCCACTGAAACTACCGCCACCGTGACCAACGGTAGGAAAACGAAGTCAAAAATTGCAAAAAACATATAAAATACACGAACACAATAACACAAGGGCAACCTGAAGGTAAAACCCTAGAGAGCGCCTTTTGTATGGGGAAATGGAAAAGACACCCCCGTGGCCTGCCGGCATCCCCAACCAACCACCCAAAAATGCTAGCGAAGGAAAAGGAAAGGATGGAGGACAAAAGACTAAAAACAAAGGTACAAGGAAGACGATTCTGTTAACCAAAACATGGATAAAAGGTCTTCAGGGAGAAGTAAATGACACAAACACACGCAGGAAAAATATTCAATCAAAGACACGAAAGTGCCTGACCACTCTAACAACGGATGAGTTCGTTGAATTTACAGAAAATCCGCCACTCAAATAAACTTCCCAAAATAAATCCATAATCAGTGGAAGTAGCACCAACAAATCGGTAAATAAGAATAGGTTCGCATTAAAAATAAGGAATGTGTTAATGCACCCTAAACAAAAATAAACCAAAATGGTTATAAATAAAGGAGTAAAATAAATGCTTTTCGACCCCTAACACTAAAAATAACCTAATCAAGGTCAATATCAAAATATAGATAGTTAGAGCGAACAAACACCATAAAGAAATCCTTAGGGTCAATGACCGAACATATCTACCAGCTCAACCAACAACAATCACACTGCATTCACCCACATTCACACTAAATTTATTCTTCAAATTCTTCTTCCCCAAAGCAGGGTTTGAGGTCCTTAATATGCCAAACACCTACACGTTTATTATCAGGGACCGTCGCAAGTTGATAAGTTAAAGGTCCTATTACTTTAATAACTTTACATTTGACATACTTAGGAGCTAACTTTTGGTTAAAATGACGTGAAGCATCTGACAAAACGTAGTTACGTTTCCAAACTAAATCATTAAGATGAAATCTTAAAGGTCGTTTACGAAGGTTATAGGATTTAGAATTTCTTTGGTAGGCGTTGTTAAGGCGTCTACGAACGTCTTGATACAATTCGGACAACTGATTAACATCAGCGACTAAGTCTTCGCGGGTGTCAAGAGTCAGTTCTTCCTCTTTAAAATTCTTTAGACAACCATAATAATCTCCCGAAATCGGAACGGTTCGACCAAAGTTAAGAAAAGAAGGAGTAAAACCTATAACTTCGTGAATAGCATTACGTAAAGCATGAGCAACTTTATAAAGATTAACATCCCAAGTGCGATGATTGTCATTTACATATGAACGGAGAGCAGTACCAATTACTCTATTGACTCTTTCCACAAAATTAACCTGTGGATGGTAAGAAGCATTATACCAAACCTGTTGAACTTGGTAACTATTCATAAGTTTTTTAAAGTCAGAACTAATGAATTGTGGACCGTTATCGACCATACACACTTGAGGAACCCCAAAAATAAGAAAAACTTCGTTCTCAATGAAGTTAACAACCGATTTAGCGGTAGCTTGACGCACTGCTTTCACTAAAACAAACTTAGTGAGCCAATCACACACAACGATGATGCTAGTATGACCGTTTTTAGAACGAGGAAACGGACCCATAATGTCTATGGACAAACATTGGAAAGGATATAGAATTTTCTTTTCTTTTCCCATAAAACCAGGCCTAGCAAGCTGAGAAGCTTTACTAGCCGCACAAATATCGCAATGACGGACATAACGAATAACATCGGCATGCATTTTGGGCCAATAATATTGCTCGCAAAGTTTATGAAAGGTTTTATAAACGCCCAAATGAGCGGAGGTAGGCTCATCATGAAAAATTTTGAAAAGTTCTCTACGTCTTGATTTAGGAACTACCTGCTTCCATTCAATCAAATTACTGGTAATATTATGTCGATTAGAAGTATATTTATACAAGCTATGGCCTTCAATTCTCCAGCCGGGATAACTATCAGGATTTTTCTGGACATTGTCAATCATCTTCAGGTACCAAGGATCTAAGTCAACTTCAGCAAGTTCTAAAGCGGATACTATGACAGGAGCTCGTGATAAAGCGTCGGGAACAACGTTGTGTTTGCCCGGTCGATGTTTAATATCAAAAGAGTATTGTGAAAGTCTAACACTCCACCTAGCAAGACGACCAGTGGGCTCACGCATATTAGTTAACCACAATAAAGAATAGTGGTCGGTAAAAACTGTAAAATGAGTTCCCTCAATATATGCTCTAAATTTTTCTACACCGAAGATAACTGCCAAACACTCTCTTTCAGTCACAGAGTAATTACGTTCAGAAGAATTTAAAGTACGTGAAGCGTATGCAATGACCTTTTCAGCATTTCCTTCACCCTGCGTAAGAATACAACCTAACCCGTAACTCGAAGCGTCACACTGAATATTAAAGGGTTTAGTGAAGTCAGGGCTACAAAGAATAGGAGCTGAAGTTAATCGTAATTTGATTTCACGGAAAGAAGTTTCAGCCTCCTCCGTCCAGGTAATCTTTTGTTTTTTAACACGTCCTTTAATAAGGTCTGAAATGGGAGCAGAAAGAGTAGCGAAATTGGGTACGAAACGCCTATACCAAGAAGCTAAGCCAAGAAAACGTTTAACTTCGGTTACAGTAGAAGGTCTGGGATAATTAGAAATAGCTTGGACCTTCTTAGGGTCTGTATGCAATCCATGTTTGTCAACGATGAAACCTAAATAAGTCAACCTAGGTCTGCAAAATTCACACTTATCAATGTTAACAGTTAAATTGGCATTCTTCAACCGGTCGTAAACTTCTTTTAACATGCTTAAATGTTCCTGAAAAGTACTCGAAACAATGATAATGTCGTCTAAATAAACAAAGATGTTATCACCAAGCAATGGACCGAAAATAGAATCCATCAAACGCTGCTGCGTAGCGGGAGCGTTGGCAACACCAAAAGGCATAACATTATACTCGAACAAACCCCTACGAGGAACAACGAAAGCGGTCTTTTCGCGTGAATCAGGATGGAGAGGAATCTGATAAAAAGCTTGCTTCAAATCAATTGACGTAAGAAATCGCGCATCTCTTAATTTATCTAAAATACTTGATAAGAAAGGAATAGGATAAGCATCTTTCTTTGTCACAGAATTCAGTTTCCTTCCATCAAAACACAGGCGAAAAGATTCACCATCTTTCTTTTTAACCAGAACCATGGGCGAACTCCAAGGAGATTTAGAAGGACGTATAATACCATTCTCTAACATCTTATCTAATTCGGCATTAGCATGTACTTGCATAGCAGGAGAAAGTGGATAATAACGTTGTTTAATGGGATCTGCATCACCAGTATCAATAATATGACAAACTCTATCAGTTCGACCTAACTCGGGACCTGAAATTTCAGTGAAATTTTGAATGATTTCATCCAATAATAATTTCTGTTGTGGACTCAAATCGTCAGTACTACAAATAGCTTGTAATGCGGAAACCTCAGACACTGAAAATTGGTTAGAAACAAAGTCGGTTTTAACTCCAAAAGAGTAGCAAAAATCTATCCCTAAAATAAGAGTAGACGGAATAGTACCACAAACAACGGCGTCAAGAGTTTTAGAAACCCCGTCAACAGAAATAGGAAGTGATACAGTACCCAACATAGTCTGCGAATTACCATCAGCAGTGGTTAAGGAAAGAGGTAAATTACTTTTATTAATTTTAAGATCGTGTTTTCGAATTAGGTAAAAACCATTCCTACCAATCAAAGTCTGGTTGGCTCCAGAATCGAAGAGAGCTTGAACAGATTCGCCGTTAATAAAAACCGAAACATAGGGCCTGTTATCTTCTGGACGTTTAGCAAAAATAGCTGAAGTCTCAGGAGAGGAACGACAAAAATTACGTACCACGTTCAACCAAGATGGCCATAATTCGAGTTCAGCCTTCAATAATTCTACAGAAGGGATGGATCGGCTGCAACATCCAATCCCTAAGCCTCGTTTTTTTGGATGACACCTTAAACATTTGGCAAAATAAACCCCAGGGTTACCACAGACGTAACAAAAGATAGTCTTGGATTGAGAGCAGGTATGAAAAGTATGCCCCGTACCCTGACAGTTCCAACATTTAGTATTAGACCTAGCTCGATTCGCTACTTTCTTAAAAACTTTAGAAGTAGAAGCAGGTTTAGAAGTGAAAACTTCGGCACTAACAACATTTGGAGGCTTCTTCTTGGGTTGGTAAGCTAAATCAGGTTCGAGGGGTAAAGAATAATCAAGGTTAGGATTTCTATACCTAGCATTTTGAAGTTTAACTTCCTCTAACCGTTTACACAAAACAAGAAGTTGATCAACGTCTCTAATTTCAGTTAACGAAAGTTGAGTAGCATAAAAAGGTTGTAAATTACGTAAAATATGTTTAAGTTTTATTGACTCAGAAGGCTTCTCTACTAAACGGTCGAAAAGGTTTAAAAGTACGGCTACAAACAAACTTGGTTTTTCGTCGGAACCTTGCTTACGTCTTTTAATCTCTTCCCACAATGCTTCGTCGAAATCATTTGGCAAAAAGTCAAAACGTAACTTGTCAATTAATTCGGACCAAGAAGTAACACGATTCCTAACAGCTCGGAACCAAACGAGACCTTGACCAGAGAATAGATCTACCGCACTGGCAAACAATTGATCAAAAGAAACATTGCGAGCGACTCTAAGTTCTTCGACTCGTTGTAAAAAAGCGTTGACTCCAATAACACTGGCGTCACCGGTAAAAGTTAAACCCCACTTACAAACAGGAACTGACTTAGCAAAAGAAGGTAAACTAGCAGTCGTGATAGAATTCGAAGTAGCTCTAGAGAGTTGTAAACGATCAAGTTGACGACGTAATTCATCAATTGGATCTTCAATTGGACCACCACCCGAAGATACAGGAGCTCTTGAACGAGATAAATCAACTACCTGAACGTCAGAAAAAGAGACCCGCGGGCGCTGACTCGTGGAGTTAGCTAACGGTAAAACTTCTTCAATATTGGACTCGGGTTGCTCAACCTCGGATTCATCTTCAGGGATTTCATCGTCGTCAACGGTTTTCCTAACTAAATCCATTAAGTCCAAACAAAGACTAACCTTATCGGCGTGAAGGGATTCTAGGTCACTTTCGGGTTTCAAACGATTCAACCTAGCAAATAAATGGGACAACCGAGCGTCAAGTCTCACACATTCAGAAGAAGTAGGTTTTTTAAGAAAAACATTATTGATCTGGGAGGACAGCTCACTCAATTTCGTTCCACAAACATCCAACTCACCAGGAACATCGTACTGAATAGGAAGGTAACTGTTTATTAAGGAGGTATCTAATTTCTCCAGGGCTAACTTAGCACGTAAAGCCTTGCGCTTTTGGTCAACGGACATGAATTCGGGATCTATCCCTCGGAAAACTAGTTCATAAGAGAGTTCATCGCCCCTCAAAGCATTAACGTTGAAACTCATGGTGGCGAATTAATAAAATGACAAAGTGTCCGAACAAAGGTGTCGAAAAAAATGATAAAATGATAAGGGGAGAAAACCAGTAGCAATCTCGAAAGCCCCACGTTGCTGGGCCGTAGATCGCCGAGGATTGCCTTATCATAGTTAAAACTCAGAAAGTGAATACTAATAAAAAAATGAAAAAATTGGGCGCCAGAAAACTTTTCAGTTTTCAAAAAAATATAGAAATACAAATAAGTAATTTTAATGACTTCAAAATAGTTAACAATATGCAAATTAAATAGAAAAAGTAAGAGCAAAAATATGCAACCAAACGTACAAAAACAAATCGCTTAGGTTAATTTCAAAGGAACCAAAAAAAACTAAATATCAACGTTAGTTGAATTAAAGAAAGATATAGGTACATGAATGAAAAAAAAACGATCAAGGTGGATAAATAAAAAATAAGCGCTTACCTTTATTACCTGAGTGAAAACAAGTCTAATAAAAATGAACGATCAAAAATAAATAGCAATAGCCTTGTTTAAACTCAAGCTTATTACCTTGAAAAAAAACACGCAAATTCGTTATGCTAATAAAATAAAATGGAAAAACCAACCTAAAGCGTTACATTATATTACAATCAAAAATATAAATTTATTTCGTGAAGCGAAAAAAAGAATTAATATGAAATAATTAGTACTTATTAATGCAAGTTAAATTCGCTGAAGGCGTTAAAATTCAATTGTATATATATTTTAATAAAGCAAAATTAACAATCACCTCGAAGGTAACACACAAGTTTAATGATAAGAAATTTAATAAATGGACTAAAACCAGGTAAATTCGACGACACTTTACAATTCAATAAACACCGACCTTGAATCCTCCAAGCGATCGAGTGGCGAATAACCAGCAATGATAAATAATTTTTCAATACTACCGCATCCTTCAACTCCATAAATAATGCAGCCGCAAAAAGGCAATAACCAAAAGAGCCGGAGTACGGTAAAGTAATGGAAAATAAAACCAAACGAAAAGAAAGAAGCTGTAACAAATTCGCCATTAACACGTGCGTTCAATGATAAGGCAAAAATCTCCACTTACCACCACAATCTTGGTGCTTCTAAAAAATAATTTCACAAAGTGAAACAAAACCGAAAATCTCGGAAGTTATAATTACGAAAATTCCATCAGAATTAAATAAGTAACTTCGGGATAAATTTTACCAAACTCAACTGCTTCGCAGACAACCCAAACGGAAAAAGCCAAGAGTTCTAGAACGCAACGCCAATCCCCAAACGCGCATGACGCTCTCTCCCCAAATCAGAAAACCTACTCAAAACCAAAAAGTCACTAACTACGTTATCTTTTACCAGTGAATATATAATAAATAGAGGTTCAATAAATGCATTCACCGTAAATAAGCAATTGAAAGGAGCAAAATAATATAACGGAAAATGAACCGTTACAAATTTTATAAAAGAGATATCGTTAACATGGAAAAAACAATAAAATTGTAGTTTTTGCAAGTGTTTTTTAATTGACTTAATAAAAGTTTAGAATACTTCCTAAGTGAAAGTGATCAAAAAACATTCATAAAAGATGGTCTATTTATGCCCACAAATCCACGATTGAAATTTTTAATCCCAAAAAACTTAGAGAACTCAGTCTAAACCATTCTAAATAACACCTGAAGTAAATGTGGAGTATGAAAGATTAGCTACAAAACCTGAAAATAGCACGTAATACATTAACTTGACTGAATGGCTACTCTGAACAAAGCAGAAAAGAAGAGACATTCGTTCATTCTTTTTGTAGAGCAACGAAGAAACGAGTTGTAAAATGAGGTAAACAAGCACTCAAAACTACAAAAGCACTGTTGAGAATAGACCTGAAGAGTCCTAATTCAAAAGCACGTTGAGAAAATTATTTCTCAAAGTTGCTACGGTTTTCTAAAATATTATTTTTAAATCTGAGAAAGTTCTTTAGAATTAAACTCAAGTTGATTAAGGAGTTAAAAAAGTTTATGGGATAAAACTATCGTTGGTTTTTGTTGAATAACTTTTCAATAAAGCAGACTGGAAACAACTTTGTAATTTAATAGAAACTTTACAGTTTCGAAATAAAGTAAATTAACCTTAAAAGATGTAACCGCGTCGAATTATAAAATGAAAATTCGTTTACAATATGGTTTAAGTTAAATTGTTAACCAAAACCAAATCTGAAACAAGATTTTTTATGTTTTGCTGATATAACTCCGAGCAAATGTCTTTTTATGAAAAACAAACAATTTAAAAAGTAATTCCGTTTTCGTGTTCTGTGCAGCTACGTTGTAATGGTAATTTAATTAATAACTATCCATTCGTTTCCCTGTTTCATTACCACGTTAGCGGAAATCTCCCTGCAGTGTGTGATTTTAACTGAATGAAACAGCATGTGTTGACTGACATAACGACAACCTAAATTCATTCATCATATTTCAAAGTATACCACACAAAAGCGGGCCTGATTATAACATTTATTAAATTATGGTAAAAATTAACATTTTGAACCCTTTTAATCTCCAGAGAGAACTGATGGTTTGCTTTGAATAATTATAACCCGGTTTTATCGTTTTGAAGAGCGGAAGATAAGTGAAATTTAATAAATTTGTCATTGCTAGGAAATGTTTTGGGAATTTTCAATTAGTGGTAAATTTTCCAATATGTCAAATGCAAAATTGTTACTTCTGAAAAGTTAAATTCTAAACTTTAAACTTCAGCTGAATTTAAGTTTAACTTATAATAAGCCATGGCGGAACTACGTAATTAATCAAATTATCCCTTCGTTATTATTTTCGTCGTAATTTATCGTAAAACTTTTTAACCAAAGACTTCCACTTTATTGTTTGTGCGGTTTAATTTAAAATATTTCGTAATTTTTCAAATATGCAGCAACCTCGCCTACTTTATATAAAAACAGTTATTTAACGAATCTTTTTATTTATGTTCCTGTTTTCGACTTTCCATGTGTAACTTGAACAAAAAGCCCTTGATTACGTTCTCGCAGCACACATGTTGCTATTTTCGCAGACGTTTTACGTCAGCGCAAGCCTAATAAATGTGTGTTTGTGTTTGTGAAACGATCCATACCGTATATTTATAATGTGTATGCACACAGATACACACCTATAAATTTGAAACCGTATAAAATAATAGGTAACCTAGTAAAAGCCATACGTTTAGAGGTTTTAAAAAAACAATAAATAATATGCGTTCTACCTGCTGTGTCTTAAGCTACGTTTAACATCATTCAATCAACAAACTAGGATGGAGAAAAATATTGCAATCGATACAACAGCACGGAAGCGAATATTTCAGCCGTAAATTACAGTAGGAAATAAATGCGATAGCGAGCAGAAAAATGTGTCGCGCCTGTCCTGGCATAGGCAGTTGCGTCATTGGTTTTCCTATTTCAAAATGTTAGAAGGAGCGGGTAGGGTGAACCATGAATATTTTATACATTTTTGTTAATATTTTCTATGCCTGTAAACAGGAAGTTTACAATACTTACACTTCTACTGCTAGTTTTTCATAAATCATACTTAACTTATTCTATTGTTTCGAAAGCTTTAATTTTGTAATAAGGATCTTCCGTTTGCCCATGAATATTTTATACATTTTGTTTATGTTTGCTATGCCCGTAAACAGGAAGTTTAGAAAACTTACACTTCTACTGCCGGTTTTTTTCACAAATCATACTTAACTTATTCTATTGTTACGAAAGTTTATTTTTGTCATAAGAATCTTCCAATTGCAGCCCATTAGTGCCTGTTTAACCATGAATATTATATACATCTTTGTTGATAATTGGTAAATCTGTAAACAGGAAGTTTACAACACGTACACTTCCACTGTCAGTTTTTTCATAAATCATACTTAAATTATTCTATTGTTACGAAAGCTTTACTTTTGTATTAAAAATCTTCTGATTGCACTCGATTAGCGATTGTTTAACCATCAATATTTTATAAATTTTGTTATCATTTGCTATGCCTGCAAACAGGAAGTTTACAATATTTACACTTCTGCTGCTAGTTTTGTTATAAATCATACTCAACTTATTCTATTGTTATATATGTACAAAGATAGCAGTAAAGGTAATTCCTGCGTAGTTCTGAAATTCTTCTTTCCATATTTGGGGCATTTCTCCTTTTATTCATATTTATTCGTTGAGCAAGTGTACTCTCTTCCACAGTTATTCCCCACCATATTTAATCATTTCCGCAGATATATTATCAGTCCCCGTACTTTGGTTATTTTCAATGGATGTGGTGGTTCTTCGTTATCCTCATCCTGCTCTCCCTCTACTATTTCTCTTGATGCTATACCTGTAGGCTCTTCTTGGCTCGTTTTCCTGTTCAATAGATCGTCAAAATACTCCATCCATACTCTCAGCATCCCTTTTTAGCCGCCTACTAAATTACCGTCTTTACCCTTGAAGAATATTGGCTTCATCTCGTATCCCTGCTTGTTCCTTTTTACTTTCTGGTTGAAATTAAGGACTTCTTTAATTTTATGTTTCCTCAGTGCTCTTGATCATATCTTCTAGGTATTTTCTCATTTTTTCTATGCAGTTTTCTTTTATCCCTGTATCCCCCTATCTTGATTTTCCACCGTAGTCAGCGCTAACATTTTCTTTCTGGCTTTTGCTCTCCTTTCCGGTGCTTCCACTATTCTGCTTTTGACGATATTTTCCCACATGTTCACAATACTCAAGCTAACGTCCATTGCTATATTCTGCTCTACATATATCTTCTTTGAACTTCTCTTGTACTTCCTCGGTTTTGGGGATACATGTAGTTAAGAGTGTTGCGCGTCTAAACCAAATTCAGTTTTGAAGAAAATGAACCTACCAACTGCTGCTGGTGGTTCTAGTGCTGATTTTATAATAATAGCTACCCATGCCCAAAAATGAAAAAAGAGATGCTGGTAGAGACCGTTTTTTCAAAATGGGACAAGCCATGGCGACTACTTAATGCCGGAATTACTTTTGAACGATGGCAATTCGTTCCGTAATTTCGTCAGACTTCGAAGATCTTCTTTGTTTGGTATAGTTGGTTCAGAGGTTCGTGTAGAATTGCTGGAAGCATTTTACAGCTTAGTGGTGGATTTTGAAGTTTAAATACAACTATCGTAAATCATCTCTACTAGGTCGGATTAGAAAAATTTTACAGCTGCCTTAAAACTAGAAGAATTCCTTTATAAGATATCAAGATATTTTGGGCAACAGTTTAAAGCCGTCTCTGGCAAGGGCCTTTATGGCAGGACTTGCCACCTCTAATTCGTCATAATACTTTTATTGCCCATTGTAATAACTTAAGAAGTGTCAGATAGAAATGACGGGTCTGAACGAACGGGCTATAGCCCCTAAAATCTCCAAAAGGTATACAAACTGTCGTGCCGCTATTCAACCACCAATGAAACCTAACCATTGTAAAATAGCTTTGGTTCAACGTAGTAACTCTCAACTTGTTGACAACACCGTCCACACTAAGCGATGATCTCCATTTGAAATGGAAAACCAGGATACAAGCAACCGGTAACAAATTTCTTTGATGTCATGCCGCACGATGTTGACGATTTCCAACAACTTGTTGCTAGTTGACGGGATACATGTTGACAACACCATTATCAGCTTGTATTCCGGCGATTGTTGGCCGGTCTGTACTAGCATATTTGTTCTGACACCAAGGCTTTCGGTATTTCCTATTTTAGTTTAACTCTTAACATGAAATGGTCCAAATCAACATCTGGCCCTCTGTACGCTCTGAAGTCCTTGATACATTTTTCTGTTCGCTTCTCAATTAATGCATGGTCAATTTGGTTCCCTGTTCTTCCGCCAGGGGAGGTCCATGTTCCTTTATGTATTTCTGTATGGGCAAATTTCTTCCTTTAGCAAAGTCTATTACTAATCTTCCATTCTCATTGCTGCACACATGCTTGTATTGTCGGCCTATCTATGTCTTTCCTTCCTTTTTAGGCGATCATGTCCCAGATCACCATTTGGCACTGTTCCATATAGATTTTCCAGTTCTTCGTAAAATTGCTCCTTCAGATCTATAAACGCTTCCTCAGTTGGTGCGTGCGCGTTTTGATATTGATATTTGGTACTTTCCTCTTATTCTGAGCATATAGGTACATAGTTTTTCCAATATTGGGGTGAAGCTCGCTGTAGATGCTTTCAGCTCGTCTTTAACTAGAAAATTTACCCCTAATAATTTATTTGCGTTTCCACTGTTAAATAATATATACTCTTCTGTTCCTTTAGTTTGTTGTAGAACGGCTATATCCGCCTTCGATTTTTCATCTCCTTATCCAAAAATTTTTGTGCACCTATCTCGTAAATCCCTCTTACGTTCCACGAGCTTAATCTAATCATTTCTTTGTTTTTATTGTGCTTTTTCTTGTTTTTTTCACTTGTCTCTTTGTTTTATTTCCAGTCCTATGTGCTGCAAAAGTCGTCGTCATCAGTCTTTTCTGTTTGTCCTCTTCTTTTAGTTTTTTGGGTATATTTGACCTTTATTCTTGACCACCTTCCCCGATTTTAAGTCTCAATCCCATGGTTCTGGTATTTATAAAGATTTTACCATATCCTGCCTTCGCTTCTTTCCCATTTTCTCTTCGTAATGCTTCTTAGGTTCGCCTGCATTCTTCTCTCTTTCGAGGTAAAGTCATTATTTACGTATCTACTAGTACCTTTCAGTTTTGACTTGTTCTTTATTACCTATAATTCTACCTTCTCTTCCCATCTTTCAACTTTCGCAATAACAGTGGACAGGGCCGCTTTAGTTTTTATTGTTTGTGTTGAAACGATTTTAGCCGTCGCTCCAAGTTCCGTTTTCAAAAACTCCGTACCCCTTCATTTTGCATTTTCTCGTGGAAAGCAACCCCTTGTTCTTTCGCTCTTCTCAGACCTTCTTAGACTTTAATTTATTTCCTGTACTCTTGCTGTTCCACTCTTATCTTCCTTCATTATATCTATCAGTTCCTCCATTACTCCCTTCTTTGCTTGCGTTTCTTTTATCCGAGGTCCTTTTACTTCTATTGAAAATTTCAAAAGTTGTATCATATTTTGCCTTAGATTCCATGTCGTACCGCTCGGCAGACTGAGCACTCGAATTCCTAAATTTGGACTAATTGTTGATTTAACATTTGTTCTATCTGTTTTCGATATTCCTTGCTTGACTCCTTAACTTGCTGAGGGTCTCACAGATTTACTTGCGTACGTTATTAGTGCTCTCCGTGCACGTGTATAAACTTTCACGACTTCGGACGAATATTCCATTGTTACCAAAGATTTATTTTTGTAATAAGAATCTTCCGATTGCAATCTACTAGTGCTTGTTTAACCATGAATATTTTATACATTTTTGTTAATGTTTGCTATGCCTGTAAACAGGAAGTTTACAATACTTACCCTATCACTGCCAGTTTTTTCATAAATGATAGGTACTTAATTTATGCTATTGTTACGAAATATCTATTTTTGTAATAAGAATCTTCGTTAGTGCAGGTTTAACAAGAACAGCCGTAATACAACATTGTAATCTTGCTTTATGCAAAATAATGAAAAACTTAGTTGACTTTAGATATAATAACTAATCCTTAATGACATTTAAATTGCTAAGAGCTCTTGGGTTTTTATTATAACACTAATAAAGTACTTAATAATTTTCTCAAAATCGTCAAGTTCCTTAATTGTATTAAATCGAATTTAAATTTCTGTAGCTCATAAAATCCGATAAATAAACCCCACCGAAATTACAGGCGTAGGGATTGTTTGTTCAGTAAACATGTCTTTGTAGTACAATCACCACTTGCTGTTGATTTTAAGATCAGGTAGATTAACAGAATCCATAAACTTCAGTGTCACATAATTATAACAGGTTGTAAAGTAATTAATTAATTACGCAGGAAATTCTATTAATGTGTCGGTGCCTAGACAGTTTTATAGGAGGATCAGCTTTAAATATCCGCTTTGATGTGAAACTAAGCTTCGCCTTGCCAAGCTATCTATCTAAATATAATTTAATGTTCATGTTCTCCCATATTTTGTAGTGCAAGGACTTGTATAACGTTTTATAACTTTATACATAATATCTAGAAGCGAGATCAAATTGCTTTGAACGAAGTGAAACTTTTCTTTTTGCAAAACTAAGATCATCAGTAGTTGCCTTATAGATACTTGGAAGGCAGGCTTTTATTAACTCACAAATAGCAGATGATATAAAATTTAAGCTGCATTTTATTAAATCAAAAAGTATTCTTGAAATTTATCGTCAGCATTTGAAGTTCAAAAACCAGTTTCGAATCTGGATATCCCTTCAAATATCAACTGACTCAAGCTTAGAATCTTAAATACTTACTAAGAATTTCTTAATTTGGACCAGGATTTTATTTTATTAAACCAGAATAAAATTTACCTTTTTATACTTCAAACCTTAACTACCATTTCAGACCAGAATACTCAGATCTGGTTTAGCGATTGAATCCACTGAAGTAAAACCTTATGGCAGAAAAATGACTGGCATTTGAGAAATTTGAACATATAATATATGTTCTCGTGATTACAAGGCAGACCTCCAATCTACCAGCTCAGCAAGAGACACTAAACTGTATTTCAAAGAAACTATGATCCAACAATTAAAGAAAACATTTTATTGTGTTATCAACCTATAACTTAACCAAAAATTTACATGTTTTATGGTATGTTCTGCCGTGTAAATATTTTATTTTTTATTTATTTTCGTTGGTACTACATACATATATACTTTAACAGACACATTAATCTCTGATGCAAGCCGGTAATCGTTGGGCAGTGTGATTAATTAACGAGTAAGAGTCGCAAGCGTTGGTTTTACCACGTACAAATATTTTTAAAATTTTCGTACAGGGATATTGGTTCCGGTTTAATCAATACGATTTTATTAACTCAGCGAAAAACACATATAAAATGCGAAGTGTGGTTTCATTAATTAATTCGATGGAAATTTATTTGAGTTTTTCTCTGATTTAATTTGCTTTTTTGTGTATTTTTAAAATTAGGCACAAATACATCAAAAACAATGGCTTCTTTTTTTACCACGGAACAGACTAAATTATTTAATTTGATGTCACCACAGTTATTTGATACAATTCCTCTAAATATAATATAATACAGTATTTGGCAAATATAAAACTTCCATGTTGACTTATAAATATTATTAATTTTTTATTTGGTTTGAATCAGGCGCCTCCACCAATTTTTCTTTTAACGTTGTTTATCTCTTTCCATTGGCTTTAAAGTTATTTAAGGTTGTCAGAAGAATTAAAACTAAATACATATTTTTCTTTCTGATTTAATACTCGTTTTTTAGTGTTTCTAAAATTAGAGCTTTCCTTGTTTAATGAGTTTCAATAACGTTGCTTCTCATCGGCGATAGAATATGATTTTAAGTTTTGTTTACTAAGGGCCGGTCTTTCCATCTCCCAATAAACCTCCTAATAAGCTATTTGGCAAATAGTTTCCATGGAAACGATTGTATTAACAGGTATTTAAAAGGAGAATAAATTTATTAGGAGATGGAAAGACCGGCCCTAAGTTCAATGTTTAGTACAAAAAAGTTTGTCTCAAAGAGCATGACAAATAAGGCAGGTGCCTTTTTGGAAATTATTCGATTACCATTTTCAGCAATTTTTCGAAAGTTTCTAACATGCAATACGAATCGCAGACGTGGCCCTAGCTACAGTAGTGAACTACTCTAAGTATTTACATTCCAGAGAGTTTAGCAACTTTTAAATTTAATAAAATGTAACTGATTTAAAGTGCAACTTACTTGTCTAACAACTACGTTTACATTAGTACCACCATTTTCTTTATTTTTCTGAATACATTAATGGTCGAGTGGTGAATACACTAAAGAGCAAGTTCACTTTAAATTCATTAGTGACAAAGTCAACATTTACCTTTTCCATCTGAATGTCAGGACGCGACAGTTAGAGGCAATTAGAGATTGTGCTTTAACTAAGTAGGTACATTCAAAATGTTTACACTGATTAGTCATACAAATTATTAAACAGATTTTTTAGTACAAGTCCAGTAAAAACGGATTTTTTTTTAATTATTCGCCGTTTACCAAAGCTGTTTCCAAATTCAAAGAGATTAAATTTAATTGTCAATTTGGTTCTACAAATAAAATAAGTAGGATTTGATTTGGGATGAAAAATGGGCTTGGTTTATACGAAGAGACAACTTGTGAGAATTTCGACAACAACGATAAAATTATAAGCATAAAAAAGATTTATTTATACTAATGGGAATGCGATTGAATCAATGAGTGCGTAATATGCCAGCCCTAAAGAGATAGCGTCATTTTGACAAATGGCAACGCCAACTCGATCTCCCCGTCTGTTGTTGACGCAAACCGTAATCAGAAATGGACCGTGAGATATGTTTGCATCGGCAACAACGTGCCTAGCGTTTTCAATTCCAGCTCAAAAATAAACGATTTCTGAGTAAAATGAAACAGTTCGGAGCAAACAATGGATGTAAACAACCAGCTATTTGTAAAGGCGACTGAAATGATGACATTCCCTCCGTGGATTTAATATTAAATGACAGGTAAATGTTGCGTTTTTTTCTCGCACTTATAATATTCACAAAGGTTAAAGACCTACGTGTTTTTCAATGAAAAACCTTTTATGTAGTTTAATAATTCTAAAAATACGTCCGTCTTTTTAAGTCGGTGACAAACGAAGCACTAAAAAGTACGATGTAACGTCTGAAAGAGCCTTCAAATAACATAATGAGAAAAATAAGGAAGCGGGACAAAGATAATAGTTTTAAATTTCATCCACTTCCGCGCATCTCTATGAATCTTTTGTTCTCGACTCTTTTGCTTTTATCAATTCTTTTATTTCAAGACAATATCAATGATATATAACTTAAAAAGACTTAGAAGTACGAAATGAAGCTCGAAGGATAGACTTTTACTTGAAAAGGCAGTTTATTTCTTATAACACGATTTAAAATGAAACCTTATAGGGTTTTTTAAATATTTATTTATTTAGTTACTTACACAGGCAATGCCTAGATACACAACTAATTGATAAGTTTAATAATCAGTAATTTCAGTAAACGAACAAGCTAACAGAGTAAAAATCGAACTTGCTAGATTAGTAATAAATTCTATTTATTGAATATGAGGCATTAAATATTTATTTGGTCAAACAGTTTTTACAATTTCGTTTCTAGCTAAGACGATGTGATTTTTAGCAACTTAACTGTATACTTAAATAGGTATTCCGTTTTAATAATTTATTGTGGGTTGAAGGATTCAGTTGTATTCCACACAACATTAAAAGAAAAATTGGTGGAGGCGCCTCATTCAAACCAAATAATAAATTAATAAAAATATTTTCACATGAAACTTTTAAATTTATAAAATCCTGTATTATATAGGGTGTTTAGAGGAATTGTATCAAATAATACCGTTGATATCTAATTAAATTTAGTGCTTTCGGTTCGGTGATAAAGAAATAAGCCATTGTTTTTGATACATTCGTGCTTTACATTTTTCGAATGGAACAAACTTTCGGTCTTAAGAATACTGATGACGAGAATTTACTTCTAACTTCTATAATAATTGGGATAATTAATTCCGGTTTTTACTGTTTTGTTTCCTTTGACTTTACATACCACGGACGAATAGAAAAAAACCTATACTTTTTAAATATGTTAAGAAAACATATGGTTACCATTTATAAACAAAGTTGGTTGCCAAAGCAACCAAACAAAAAAAGATACCTACTAACAAAATAAATGTCATTGTATGCGCCGCAATTAGCTCAAAAACTTTCGTATGCAACTTTTTCTTGCAACTCTTCAAATTAAAAAGTTACAGACAATACACACTCTATATAATACACATAGTGCAGTATGTAGGTGTTAAACAAATAAACAGCGCATCAATCTCGTAACTAACAGAGTCGCGCCGGATTGCGCATTGCACCCGTAAAGACCACATACGCTATCGCACCAGCCTCAACACCGAAAGGTGAAAGAGCTTACAGATACAGGCAAACAAATAATGACAATAATAATAATAATAATATTTGGAGTGCAAAGGTGCAAAACAAGTCACTAAACAAATATCAATTTGCAAAGATTATAAGCAAATACTTGTTTATACTTCATCTGCGTCGCTCTATATGTATAAAAGCGCAAAAATAATTACCAAAAAGACAAATTATCAATAAGTTTACCTTAGGCGACACAAAATTACTAAATATATTAAATTTAGAAGTTAATTAATCGATGAATAAATTATAGGTACTTATACAAAGCAATTATTTAATTACTGAATAATTTAACATTATATTACAACTGACTAATATTTAAACTCATCAATAAAGGAAGAAATGAAAATTGCATCAAATTAAAATAAATATGTTTTGGGGAGATAAATATTTTAGTCGAATTTCAAACGTGGAAGGCCAGGCCTTATATCCATGTTTTCAAGAAATAATCAGGTGCTTAATTCACCATTTGAAATAACTGTAGACATGCTGGGTAATCCTTTTATCTCGTTAGTTGGTATTGAAAATCAAATAATTATATAAAAACTCAATTTTACCGTTGATTCAATAATAATAAATCCATATTATTCTTCTTTTTTGGGTATTTTGCCTTCAGTTGCTAAAATAAAAATTAAATTAGTGACCATAAAAATGGATGCTCAACGGGTGGCCTACCCAGTAACTGAAAATAATTGGGAACCGAAACCCACTGGTCGAGTAGGGAAGGTAGGTGGTTGTCTAAGGCGTCGTGCTTACTACACCACTCCATATGTATAGCGAGACAACCGAGCTATGAAAAGCGACTTAGGATGCCTTAACCGCTACCGTTACTTTTTAACATTACAACGTTTCAGAAACAAGCCTATCTCTGTTTTTGCTCATTTAATTTTTATTTTAGCAACTGACGGCTAATTACCCAAAAAATTACTATAAAATGTCACACTCACTGCAACAAACATTAAGAAAACATATCTAATATATTGATATGATATCAACTTTTAATAATAATTTCGAATACAATTCTTTATTAGATAACTAAAAAAATAAAGATTACTCTACTTAAAACGATGCAGTTTTAAATTTTAAAAATTTGTTACAATAGCTAGATTAGATTTTAAGTATTACTTGTAGCAATTTATTGATTATTATTGTATATTGTTGTATTATATTTAGCTAGAGATATTATTGTTATGGTAATGTATGAATGTGTAGACAATGAAATTGAAAACACCAGGGAAACTGGGAAGATAAGAAAAAACAAAATGATAAATAATAAGGATATGTTCTTTTGAATTGAAAAGTGGTAGGATGTAAAAGTAATTGCTCCTTCGAATTAAATTAAAATTTAATCTAAAACATCAAAACCATTTTTTTGATAATATTATTTAATAAAATATTAAAGCAGAAGAAGAATAAATAATATAATATTAAACTGGAAGAGTATTAAAATTGGATTTGGAGTTGAGGAACGATATTCGAGGTGAACGGAAATTGGAATTGGATTTAGAGTGGACGCAGAGTGAAAGAAATATCGGATTGACAAGTGCTGTACATAATTTGAAATTTGGGAATAGGTGTGAGTGTTGTTTTAAGTTAATATAATTTTAAGATAGTATAAGATACGGAGAGATAGGAATATTTATGTAATAAAACTGTAATTTTTTTGAAAATTTGTGAGTAATTTTTATTTGTCTTTTCAAATTTTGAATCCAAAACAAGTGTTACAATAACCGATTTCAATTTTATACCAATATTTGGCGCTGACTTCTTTTGAATTTAATAAAAAAAATCGGCGAACCCTGAGAACGACCCAGAGACTAAAGGGCATCTCATCAAATTAAGTTATCTCAACAATGGTCGGCCAACATATGGTTGTTAATTAAAACGTGGGCAATCATAACAACATATTCACAGAAGGAAGCTCAATAAATCCAATTTATGCTTCATTTTTGGGAATTCCGCCAACAGTTGCTAAAACAAAATATTGTAACCAGCAACAAAATACCTAAGAAAGAAATATAAAATGGCAAACTCGCCACAAATGAAATCCAATATAATTATGTATACAAAAAAAAAGCTCAAAAAAAAGCATTTGATGAATACCTTCTTTGCTAAAAGTATATAAATTAATCAAAATATACATATATCTAGTGTATATCCAGTAATTACTTCAAGAAATATTTCATTAGAATGTGATAAAAATCAAGATTAACGAAGGCCATAACCACGACCGTTCCAGTTACCAATTTTGACGGAAGCGGAAGAAGAATCACGCAATCTCAATGACACCGAGTTACTTCCCCAGCCAAAAATTTGAAAAGTTGCTAACTGAACGAAATTTTAACGCAAATATGAGCTACACAGCCGTTCTTAGGGCATGCATAACTGTACATCAAAAATAAAAATTAAAAATCTAGTAACAACCATATTATAATAGTATAAAATGAATGTGAATTAGATTCTTGGTAAGGCTTGGTCTCAAGGTTTTTGGGTTACACGTTGTAAATACTTAATTAGTGTACAATCTTGTAAATCATATTAAAATATAGAAATGCACACAGTTCTCAATTAACATGATGACGTCGCTTTTATGCTGGTTAAGTTTTCGTTTCTACAACTTTTTACACCGGCCAGAGTAGTCGAAAATAACTAATATTTCAAATACTTAAACGGTCTGTCAAATACGACACCAATTTTTTACAGCAATTATAGTTTGGTGTAGTGTTTGAATTTTTTTCTTGTGTTGAACTAATGAACTAATGGTAGAATAATAATACGGAAAAGAAATATCTGTTGGCACAATGTTAGGTAGTAGAAAAAGATTGCAAAAAAATTGTAATTATTGGATATAACCATAATAAGTTATTTTCGGTAATGAATTAGTGCCTGAAAAATGGGATTTATAAGTAATTAAGACTAAACAAAATTGGTGCGACAGACTAATAATTTCTTTTTAGTCAAAGAAGCTGATATATTTTACAAATTAAATCAGAATAATATTAAAGAATACTCTTTTCATAGAAAATGATCTTATTTTATCTAGCAAACGTTTGCTTTTATTATTTAAATAAATATTAATTAATTCAAATACTTCAGATGTTCTGTATGTTTAAGGATTTCACTATTAAACGTAGTCATTATCGTATCGAGCTGAAGGTGCGATTCTTGCTTTAATATAATATTTATATTCAACTCGGCTCGAAGAATCTCACTCTGGTGAATCTAACTGGATAAACCTGAGTCTGTAACACAATCCAGCCTTTCACCCTTCTTCCTAATGAAAAATGTGGAATCAATTAAATTTTCCATCCTTAATTATATGCGATTTAAATCATATTTATAGTTTGCCGTACTTCTTTGTAAATTTTAATGATTCCTCGTATAATCACGTTTGATGTAAGAGAATACCTTTGTTTGAACGTTGTCATTAGTAGTTGTTCTTCTTAATAACCAACGTGTTCAAAGAGCTTCAATGAGAAATACAAAAAGGACAAAAATTTTCTTTTAATAAAGTACCTTCTCTACTAATTACCTTTTCAAATGTTGAAATGGCAGCAAATACGTTCGGTAATTCGTGATGACATTAGCAATTCTGTTACTTTATATAATGACTTTAAGATGTTTGCGATTAGATTTTTTTGTATGTTAGGTTGAGATAAATCGGAAACATTTCGGTCAGACGTAGCTTTGTGCAAAGCGAGGCGTCGAGAAGTAATTTGAACATACGGGTGAATGATGGACGTTAGATAGATTAATTCAGCGGTTCAGTGGGTTCTTGCGAAATTACCCGACCGGAGATCCAAGATAGAGGGATGCAATTGACCGGCCCGAGTGCGAACTACATCAATTATACCCTGTAATTAGAAAATCATGTTACTCCTGTTCCCCTACGCTCCAGTTTAAAGCACTTTCTCGGGTTATCGTTTATAGGAAGACTTCTCACCGCATTTCACAAACTTTCTTTGATATTTTTCAAAATTACCAAATTACAGCCGGCTACATCTTGGTTTAGTTTAGTAACAAGATTTTTGTTGCTTT
This sequence comes from Melanotus villosus, assembly GCA_963082815.1. Lineage (NCBI taxonomy): Eukaryota > Metazoa > Arthropoda > Insecta > Coleoptera > Elateridae > Melanotus > Melanotus villosus. Next base: position 15,394,463 of record OY720423.1, read on the forward strand.
TAATTATATCCTTTTAGGTGATTTCCTATCAAAATTTGTTACGCGAAACACTATCAAAGTAAGCTGAAAGGTTTTCAGTAAAGCTTTTCGTGCGAACGCTTTCGTTTCACTTACTTTCATTGCTTTACAAGGGCATGAAATATTCACACAATTTTGTTTGTTCCAATTTTACGGCAATTTTCACTGAAATTTATTTTGTTGCAGACGTGAGAGAAACGGGGGATTTCGTAGAACGATCCTTGATTTACTGTTGAAACAAAATTAGGAAAGATTACGCTGATTGCACTCCCATTATGTTTCTATAAATGATTGGTACTAACATTTCGCTGTGGTTTCGAATGCGCTTTAAAACAAAAATTTTTAGAAAATACACATTAACGGAAAACAAATCATTATTATACAAGAAAAATTCGAGCCCAAAATTTAACTCAAAACTCAAAAGATAAATACGTATTGTGAATTGAAACCTATTAACTTATACGTATTCATCAAGTTTGCTTTACATCTACGCATATTCAAAGTGAATAACTTCGATTTAATATCATCTCGCCAGTGATTTCATTCCACATGTCATCAATATAAATGGACTTTGAGAGATGTATGCATACTATCCATATTGCTTTCCATTAATACTAGAATTTCAGTATTACCTTTGATGGGTTTAGGTAAGCAATTAATTTGAACAATTCGACAGTAATGCTTCTAAATAAACGCATCTAATTATTGAGTGGGGGAGCTTATTTGTGATATATGTAGTTGTATAAATTATAAAAATAAATTTGCATAATACAAATAGACAAATAGCTTATAACTGATTATACCATTCAGATGAATCCCTTCGGTGCTTTTCGGGCTTTGAGCACTAAGAATAATAAAACGAAATAATTTTTGAAATCGGACTGGGGCAATCGGGAAAATGCCCGGTGGGCTCCACTAAAAACCCAAACTCTTAACACATCAGACATTTCTGTAACCCACTCTCAAAATGTGACCGTAATCAAACTATTCTAATATAAAAATTCCTTTGCGTTTTCTTCTTTATTTCGCATTATTTAGTGAACTAATCTTCTTGTTTGCAAAAATATGTATTGTTTTATATAAGCAGATAACAACAACCAGATGGACATCTGAAATGTTTTTTTAACTGTAAAGATTATGTGTGCGTTTCAGGATCTAACATTTCAGCTTAAGAAGTCTCAGGAACTAAAGTTGCCTCCCTGAAAAGCTTTTATCTGCTAAAAAATGAATCGAATGGTTTATAACAGTTTGTTTTTCGTTTGCAATTTTATATTTAAATGCTAGGCTTTTAGAAAATTTCAGCGTGTTAGCAACAAGCTGAAATTGTAAGTATCTCCCAATGTTAAAATGTCAGTGATGAAGCCCGGCGCAATTTATGAAAAGCTAGTAGTAAGTAGTAAGGCAAATTCTGCCTTTTACTAAATTTTTTACCTAACTGAGTGTTCATAAACAAGGCTTTGGCATATTGAAACAAGCTGAATTAACGCAAGTTTTTTCAGGGAAAGGAGGGGACAATGAACTTTCAGGCTTCAGTTTTCTTGGCTTTTAAACTTTTTTCTATCTAACTAAAAAAATAAAAATTAGAAATCGCATCCTTCTGAAGCCCATAGGTTGTTGCTAACTCAAAGATTTCACCCTATTTTCAGATGAATATTTTCAAAAGAAAAATTAAATCTTTTTTTTACTTGCTAAATAAAGCGTCAGAATTGGAAAAAATGTAAATTCAAACATCGGCGGGAAATTAACATAAAAATATTCAGAGAAAATGTTAGTCCTACAAAAAAAGGGGATGTTCTTGTTCAGATAGAAATTTCAGAAAAGAAACTTTGCTCTTCTTCCAGGATTGTTTTGTTTTATTTACTGTGAAGATTGTAATTAAAGAAGACTTTAATCATAAAAAATGAAAATTAACTAAAAATATGAATATATGTACTTCCGAAATGAAGTTTTCAGGAAGAAAAGTGACTTTTCAAACTTTTCTTTTTCCACTTATCAATTTAAAAGTAAAAACTCTTGTAATTTTTGAATCTTTCATGTTGCATAACTTTAGGTGGCTCGAAAGCACAAAACTACTAATTTAAAAATAAGCAGAGCTTTTTAAGCTAAAATACCTGAAAAATCGGAAAATTCAGGCGCAAATAAAAATGCCTTCCTAGCTAAGAAAAATTACCTAAATATTTATTGTCATTATTTTTCCATTTATCCCTTTAAAAGTGAGTTTGATGATATTTCAAAATCTTTCAGGAAGTTCGGCGTAAAATCCAGTTTAAGCGATTTTAAAAACTTTTATTTTTTCCATCTTTTTCCATTTGTCGCTTTAAAAGTTAGTTTGATGGTATTTCAAATTATATTTGTACTTTCAAATTTCGAAATCTTTCAGGAAGTTTGACGTAAAATCCAGTTTAAGCGATTTTAGAAACTTTTATTTTTTCATTCTTTTTCCATTTCTCACTTTAAAGGTGAATTTGATGATGTTAGCTTTCAATTTTCGGAATCTTTCAGGAAGTCTAATAAAGTCCAGCATTTTTCAGGTTGTACACCTTTAGGGTGATCGAATGAAGAAGAGCTAATTTAGAAATAGGCGGAAGTTTTTCAGGTTAAATATTTACTGAAAAATTGAAAAATTCAAGCTAACTTTTTTAGCTGTAGGGATTAATTTCCTAGCTAGAGAAAATCACGAATATAGTTATAAAACATATATAAAAACAGTTTAAAAATTTTAGAAAATTTCAAAGCTCCTCAAGATTTTACTCAACAGAATCTAAACTTTTTCAGGTTAAATATTCTTAGGTTTCCTTAAAAATGAAACACAGAAATTCGGCCAATTTTTCAGGAGTAAAGAAATTAACATCTTAGTTAGCGAAAGTTTTGGTGTTTTTATTTAAAACGAGTTTAAATGATTCTGAAACTTCAAAACTCTTCAGGGGGTTCTTTAAACATATTCTGAAATTTTCAGGTTACGTAAAAAACTAGGAACTTTTAGGTGATTCCTTCGGAGTAAAACGATTACCTGTTTAGCTAATAAAATAACAAAAATTATTGGTGTTTTTATTTAACAACGCGTTTAAACAAATGTTTTGGCGTTACCTAAAGAAAATAATGAAATTTAAGTGATTTTTAAGGAATAATACGATTCATTCCTTTGTTAAAGCAAATTAATAATGTTTTTAATTGAAAACCGACTTTAAAGACGTTTTGGAAATTTAAGGAGCTTCCTCAAACATAGGCAGAGCTTGGATCAGGCTGAAAGTTCCTAGTCTTCCTGCTAAGATAGGGAATTACATGACTAAAACGTTTTAATTCTAAATTCACGTAAAGATCGATGTTTCCGTTAAAAAACCAATTGAAACAATTATTGGAAAGTTTCTCCGGAGTTTCCTCAAACATCAGCTTTTTAGGCTGAAGATTCTGGATTCAAATTTAAAGCCAAGGGGTTTCCTGAAATCCAAAGTTTTTTGTACGTTAAAATTGTTCAGGTTGGTGGAAATTTGTTGTTGATATGTGGGCCTTAAGGAGTTTGCCAGGTTTCCTGAAAAAATAGAGATTACGGTCGATTTTTCAGGACAAAAGCGATTGATAAAAATTATTGACACTTTCAGTAAAAAAAGAATTGAAATGATTATTGAAAAGTTCAAAGCTTTCCAAGAGTTCCCTCAAACATAGACTGCACTTTTCAAGCTGAAGATTCTTAAGATACCTGAAAAAATAAGAAATTTCAAGCAACTTCTTTAGGTAGAAAACGATGTAATCTTTATAGTTTAAAAATTACTTTTCCTGACACCTAAAGTTTTTCAGGTGATTTTTTTTATAAATAGGCAATTCAGCACGTTAAAATTATTTCGTTGTTATGGAGTTTGCCCTCCTGGCCTCAGTACGGCCCTGCCGTTAATAAAATTGAGGAAATTCTTAAGTATATCTTGACATAGGTCACATTTTGTATCGAATAGTCATATACAAAATATAGTAATACTCAGCATGCTCGATACTGTAGCAAGATGCACTCTGCATATTAACATCGTTAGCAATAAAAATTTAGACTGCTTTTGCTTCGAGCTCAGGAATCATATACCATTTTTATGTACACATATCTAACATTCATCCTTTAGAAATTGTAAAATTTAAAATTACCAAAAGCAAACTACAAAGTTTCGTATAAGGTTACTTCTACTTAAACTTTATATAGTAAATTTTAAATACATTATAGAGAATAAACCTTTTTATTTTTGAATTTTCAACAGAAGTCATTCTTAAAAATTTTACTTGTCCTGAAATGTCATAAATGAAGATTATCATTATCGTAGGTTACACTAATCGTTCAGAAAGTTACAAAATGTAAATAGTAAAGTGATCTAGCAAACTATGTACCTAGATTTCCAATTTTTGTGAAAAATCTTATTATTAAACTCATCTCAAATTGCATGTGATTAATAATAAATTAAGTCAAAACAAATGAGAGAATTTAAATATGCTTGAGTGTTGAATCTGAATAAGAGTTTTATCAAGCTTCTCATAATGCACTTCCCGTTTGTTTCACAAAAAGAGCAATTTTACATCCTGTATTACGCAACTGAGCTAGAAGCATAGCAAAACATCCGACTTTTTACGAAGTATATCTAAAATTTACAAATTTGTCCGTTGTTTGCGTTATGTCTAGAATATTTCCGCAAATAAAATCTTAACTTTTCAGATTTTCCTTGGGATTTTATTAAAGCGATAAACGGCGTCGCTACAAAGAATTTTTTTTCTAAATGTATCGGGTTTTCCGCACGATTGCGATAGAAAATAGCAGCACATTACTACTTCTATTCGATGTTTTCTTATCCGGTAACGTCTGGAAAATGTTAGCGCTGGTTCCGGGAGTTATGAAGATAACCCTTGCTGATCTGAGTCTCATTCCGCTAGATTGTACGTTTGCAAATGGCCGTTGGCTACGCCGGATTAGATTACCGTTCAGTTGTGGTGACAGTTCCTCCTAGATAAATCCAACAGTGGGACACATGAAGACAAACCGACGTCAGCCCCATTTCCTCAACAACGTCTTCGTACAAAACGACCGGGGATAAGTTTGCAAATCTCGGTGCAATTTTATATGTATCTTTGACAACGAGATGCTCCCTACATTTGATAGCTGATGTCATACAAAAATGTTTACTCGGAAAAATTGTATTATTTATTTTTAGAAGTTATAAAACCTCGACGTTTTAGCTATTAAAAATATCTTTGAACTTATTAAATGAAGAATTCTCATTCCAGCTGCAAATTAATTATTCTGCAGTTTCTTTCGCGTCCTAGGGGAAAACTAATTTCCTTTTTGTAACGTTCACTTTTCTTTAGTTTTACCACCGCTCTTACTGTTTTATGAAAACGTTTTTAAGCAATTTTTATCAATTACTCAGGTGTAATTTAAATTATTCCACAGGAAGATTAAACACAATGCCAAGATTAATTAAGTAAATTCTCAATCCCAACATAGAAATTTGAAAAATACGATACATTTTATCGTATTCAGTAGCTTGAGGAAACTGTGGAAATAGATTTATATATATAGGGTGGAACAGAATTCGTCTGTCAAATTTTAAGGGGTGGTAAAGCATACCAAAATAAGAATTGTTAAAGTCAATATACAATGTATGTGTGTGACGAAATTTGGGGTAAAAAAAAAAAATTGCCGAAAGTGTTAAATGAAGATCTATACGAATCGCATAATCTCCAAAGGGATATGTGTCTGTCTGTCACTCTCTTCTACACAAAATGTTTTCTATTCAATATTGAGCGAAGTAAATAAATGAAACTATAAATTTATATTTTGCAATCTGTGAAAGGGCACGTTATTACAATGCATTAAAAAGAGACAAGTACTTCTCTCTTTGCATTTCACGATTTAGACAAGCTTTTGTATCTTAAATATTAAATTAAGTCCAACAAACTAAATATTTTAAGTCCACAGAAGTCTCCATTGTTGCTATTAAAATTTATTATTCTTCTTAATTTTTATTTAAATGGGTTTTATTTTGAGGCTTCAATGTCAAAGATTTTCCAAAATCCTTTTATACTCATCATCGAACCAGCTACCCCTTTTTGGTTTATTTTTTCTCCTATTAACTTCTCCATTAGGTACTTCTAAAATGTTTTATGTTTTATCCACTGTTCTTCCACCGTATCCTCTTCTCCTCGATATTTCTATCTTCTAATTTTGATATTTCCCATCTTTTCTCTTTCCACTCTAGACTTTTTTATGTTATTCTTAATGTATGTATGTAGTATGTAGAAAGAAAAAATAAGAATTAGCAATGAAATACTCAAAGACATATAAATATTACAAAAGAGCAAACGAGTGCTACCAGATCATAAAATAAGGCTAAAGAAACGTACCAGCCGAGGACCACAATTAAAAATAAAGAAGGCAAATTACTATGTGGCGAAAACGAAATTATAGAAAAATACCAATTAACAAGTTGCGTTCTTATATTAAGCCTTTTCCAGTTTCCGCGACTGCAAATCAAACTGCCTTAATCGTTTTTGCTTCAATTTACATACCCGTTAAAATTTTAAGGCAGTACTTAGGTAGCTGCGTTATTGTGAGAAAATTTGTAACCGAATGGTTGTTCTGTTTTTAAACTGTTGTATTTTATCAAGGTAAGAAATTAGAAGCATAATTCAAACAAATGTATTAAATTCGAAATCTACTCGAAGATGGGTACTTAAATGCGACTGTTTTAAAACTAACATGCTTGTTATTATTCACTAACTATGAACTACAAAAGCGCAAGCAGTAAGTTTAATTCATATAAAAATTAGTTACGAATTACACTTGAAAAGCTAGGTTTATATTATAGTTATGGTTAATGATACGAAATCGTTTTCTACGACACTGTAACATGTAAAAATAACTATAAGAAGCTTTTAAGCCTTTTCAAAGAATATAAAGATTGAATACAGTTCAATCAAATTGAATTTGTTATTATAACTTGAAAATAAGGCAAAGATAATCGTGGTTCTTGTCATCATTAACTTCAAAAAATTGGTAAGATAACGCTTGCTCGGTTTTGCTTTTACTTACTTACTACTTTAGCTTAAATTTAGGTACATGAACTTTGTAAATGGTTCAGTAAACGTATTTAAATGTGTACAGTGCGATCTGTTAAACGTATCCAGCTGAAGGTGCGGTTCTTGTCGGATTGGATCGCATAATAATGACGCGAAGAACTAGAGATGGGTAAGCAATTAAACTGTTCTAATGTTAAATTTGTCAGAATCTATCACTTAAATACTTGCTACAGCAGCAAGTATTTAACTTGCTAGAGCAGCTTTTAACTCTGAAGAGCTGTATGCCTGCTTTAAGACGTCTCTTGCATCCTGAAAATTATTATTATCCCTACAAATTTCCTAACCTGACATAGTCAAAGCCAAAAACATTAAATTGCCAGTGATTAAATAATAATAAGAGTACTGGTTGAAGCTTTACCAAGAATGAATCACCTCGTGATACGAAAATTCATTTTGTATGATTTGTAAAACCTCAGTGGCTGTATCTCAGTGGGAGATGATTATAAAAGAAGTGCGCTCTGCTGAAAATGCAACTTGTTAAAGGAAGCGACTATTATTTCCCGATTGGAATTTGGCGAACTACTGACCGTGCATATTTCCTCAAAAAGGCTTCAATAAATAAAAAATGCTCATGATAAAGCGCTCCTAAATGCGGGCGGTAGTGAAACAGACAGGAAATAGATAAAAACTAAATTGATAGATAGAAGGAGATGGGGAATTTGGCAGAAGCACAATGAGTGAGATGGAAAAGATTTATGGACGTGCCAACACATGATGATCGACCTAGGTATTAATTCGCACTGGGCTCTGGTCGTTTCGGGGGTTTTTATGCTCCATCTCAAATTGACTCCATTTTCAACCAAAGCACGACATTCTATCATTACGTAACCTCTTGATTAATAAAAAAAAACGGCGGCGTTCATCGAATTGCTTCCACCTCGCCGTCTAAAATTTCCTTGTTTACATCTCCCGGGACTTAATTAGTAAAAGAACAAATATTCTTGTTATTCTACCCTTAATCGTAGTTTGCAACACAAATATCTGTATTCCACCCCGGGCATTAAATATATTTATCCAGGATTATTAGCTATGATAAGAAGGATTTGCTGGCGGAAAAGTCGGCGCGGAGTGGGATCTCGAGAATCTATGAATTCTTCTAAACTCCGTTCTTAAAGAATGAGTGCTCTCGAGGGTTTTGGTTGGCAATCGTTTGCTCTTACACCAACGCGTAATGTTCTCTTATCCCTTTTCAAACTTCGCGAAAGAAATGAGGAGGACTATGCCGCGAATTCCTCTGTCGAATGTTTTTATGAGGAATAGGCGTATTTATTCTCGGCTCCAGTTCAGTGTTTACACGATTCTTGATAAAATTGAACGTTTGTTTTGTTAGCCGAAATTACGTGTAACGTAAATGTTCCCCTTTCGATCGTTAAAAGTCTTTATCAAGTTTACATCCTGTAATATTGCGGCAGCTGATAAAATACAATTATTGTTATGGGCAATCCCTGAAAATCTGTGCATTTATTAGTTTCCTTTAAGCACCAACTTTTCTTAAAACTCGTTAAATTTGGATGCACTCACAACAAATGGGAGTTGTAAACTTTTAAAAACATTTAATTGTACTTTTTTTCATTGACTTTCAGGAAACAATAATTGCAAGATTTAGTTCCACAATTGCGGTGGAAATAGGGACAGAAACAATTTGTGTAAAATAATAATAAATTATTGACTATATTAAGAATATTGGAGAAAACGTTGCAATATCAATTATATTTTGCGAAGGGAAACTACCCAATTAATATTGGAAATGCAAAGACGTATTGGCTAAAATTGTGCAGTTATATTATATTACTACTTCAACCAACTAAACAATTCTTTCAGTAATGCTATTTAGCATGTGCAAATATATCTAAAACTAAGAAATGCAGAGAAAATAAATGCGAAAATATGCGTTATTGAAATAGAAATTATAACCGACAGAATAAATATAACACCCAAGAATAAGAGAAACTTAAAGAATTGCACGGAGCAAGTCTATATTAAATCGGAGCTAACTAAAAAGGAAATGAAAATACAAAAAAACAGGAAAATGGCACTAGAACAATGAAACAAAGGAAACCAAATCAAAATAGATTACAAGGAACTAATAATTATCCAGTAAAAATTGCGATGGGACGAAGAGCACAAGAAACTAAAAATCGAAAATCTACATGCTAGATCACAGATGACGAACAAAGCTATGAAAAGGAAAATGATAAAGAAAGAAACTATGCACCAGATGAAGAGAAATGAGTTAACCAAGCGAGGACAAAAAAGAACGATAAAGGCATATATAAATCAATTACTTTAAAAGTACGAGGATTAAATGGAAAGGGACATGAACTGTCTAACGAATTCTGTGAATATAATCTGGACACTTAAATGTACCAGAAACAAAGATGAAAAAAGGAGAGAAAGTACTAGAGCACAGTCATACATGATTGTATAGCGGAGTTCCACAGGAGAGAATGGTAGGTATGTATACTCAGAGAGAATATTCACCGTAGAAATAAATATAAAATGGCAAATAACCACAATACTGGCAGTTTACAGACCAAATAATGATGACACAACCGAAAACAAAGCAAAATTCTGAGATCAGTTAAACCTGGCAACAAAGAACAGCAATGCAAACATTTATGGTGCCGAAGATATGAATGGTAGAATATGAAAAGAAGATATGGATACTGGAGTAATAGGTAAATCTGACAATGATAATGGTAAAAGGTTACTCGATTATTGTCTTCTAAATAACTTAATAGAAACTGATACATTTTATCAACACAAAGAGATACATAAATACACATGGCAAGGCAGAAACACCCTGGAAAGATCTATACCGTAATAGGCTACGTATTAATAGAAAGAGAGATGCGAAAAGAAATACATGTGAGAGTCATGCGGGGCTCTGAAATATACACATTTAAAAAAGGAAGATGCAAGAAGACCACTACAAACCAACGATTGAAATACTGAATATGAAACTATAAAGTTATATAAATTAAGACGAGAAGAAACCATACTGATGTACAAAGAATCAGTAAAGAACAAAATAGGAATGATTGATATCGGCAATAAATATGAGGAATTATGAAAATTATTCAAGAATACAATTACTTAAACAGCAAAGGAAATATGCGGCACATTGAAAATAAATAAAAAGAGAAAACAAGCAACATGGTGGAACCCTGAATTAAGAAATAGATATGAAGCTTACAAAAACCAAAATAAGGCAAAAAGAATAGCTGGACAAAGTTTTAGTAGTAGCTAAAGACAATCAAAAGCTATTTTACAAAGTATTGTAAAACACCAAGTAAACAATAACGCCCCACAATATGACCGTCACGAATAAAGAAGGTAAATAGTAACATACGGGGGGAACAAATAATGGTGAGATGGAAACAACATACTAGGAAAGCACAGAAAGAATACGAAAAGATAACCAAAAGATAATGAAATGCACACACCAGAAGACAATGCAAAGGAGGAAGAAATAGAGTCGATAACTAACTTATTAAATCCGTTTTACCCGTTAGGGTGTCAGGTCAAGTTGTGCTATAATTAAATTCTCACAAATTTCATCTAGTCCTTTCTGTTCTGTGCAATTCTTTTAGCTTCTTCCCATGATTTCCCTTTTTCATTCAAAATTTCGAAAGCATCTTCTAAGACATTTATGAACAATTTCGGAGATTGCCTTATTCCCCGTTCGATGTGAATTTGATCCGTGCTATCGAAGGTTCTAATAGCTACGGTTTCATTTTCGTAGGCTACTTTCACTAATCGAATGTATCTGATTCTGCTTCGTTGCAGGATGTGGATTATGGCCCACGTTTCCACAGTATCGAACGCCTTCTCGTAGTCTACAAAGGCCAAGCATAGCGACAGATTGTAATTATTCGATGTTTTTTTGTATTAATTGTCTTACTGTGTGGATGTGATCCATCGTGTTGAATCCCTTGCGGAATCCTGCCTGCTCTATGTGCTGGACTTCATCTAGTCTATTAGATATTCTTTTATTTATAATTATAACTTTCGTTAATAGTTTGTACACATGTGACAACAGGGATATAGGTCTATAATTTTTTAAGTCAGAAAAGTCCCCTTTCTTGTGTATAAGTATAGTCACGGATTTCTTCCAACTTTGCGGTATGTTTCCTCTATCTAAGCATTTGTTAAATAAGATTTTTAGATGTTTTATTAATTTAAGCCCTCCACCTTTAATGAGTTCACCTACGATTTTGTCCTCGCCAGGAGCTTTCCCATTCTTCATTTGTTTCAAGCTGTTTCTGATTTCATAAAAACTTATCTCTGGTATGTCCTCCGTATAATGTTTAGTAAGCTTGTCTCTCTTGTCCGTCTGTGGGGCTTGTTGCTTACTAACATTTGTTTGGTATAGGTTTTCGTAAAATCTTCCCTTTTTGTAATAATTTTTCCATTTTCGTCCCTAAGTTTCACAATTTCTTTCTTACCTCCGCTTCTCTTCGATCTAAATAGTTTTATTCCCCTGCTGTTCTGTATAACATTTTCAGCGAGCTTTTTTATTCCTTGTCTAATATTCTTGTTTAACTTTCGTAGTTGTGTGTTATTTTTAAATGTACTAGATAAGATTTCCCTTCTTTCTTTTATAAGTTTTCTTGTAACCTCGCTTTTTTCTGTTCTCTTATGCTTTGTTTTTTACCTAGTCTCTTGTAGGCTGCCTCCAACATACTTTCATTCAATACTTCAATATCTTCTACTCTTGTACCTAATGCTTGTAGGTTACTCTCTAGTCTTAGTTTAAAAGAGTTTATTCTTTGCCACGAAAACTCTTGTAATAGAGAAACATGGAACCCCACAATAGATATTATACAGCGTCCCTATACCGAAAGGTACAAAGGGAATCTATTATTTTGACGAACACATTCTATAATAATATGTTTTATTTCCAACAAGTTCACGAAAAAAACAGTTTGGGGAAATTTTTTATAATAAATAAATAGATTTTAAATAAACAGAAATTAGGTATAATCACAGAGCTGCTCTGTGGTATATACTCTGTGGTATAATAAAGAATAAACTGTAAATTCAGATGGCCACCAGAACAAAACCTTTAGAAATTTATTAATTAAAGTGGCGTTAAAAGGAAAATTAACTGTCCTGTCCAATTATTTGCTATTAAACAATAAAAGTAATTTGTAGAGAATTATTATAGAGCTCAGCATAGATAAATGAGGTGAATGTAGATAACTGACAGTATTAGGGCGAGTATATGCAAAATACAGATTAGCGTCCCTAGTTCAAATGTCAGGTACATTAATTTTAAATTTACGTAGTAAAAATTAGGTAGGTATGTCTAATAAATTATGAATTAATAATTAGGTATTATTTAATAAATACCATTGATACAAAATCGCCTAATTTCTATTGTAGGTTAGATGCATACAGACAAAACAAGTCGTTAAAAATCCTACACGGATTTGTGATGCAGGGAAATAATTATCGATGATGTTATTATTAACGAAGACAATTTGATAGTTAATACTGTAACTGATGATCGGGTACTAGTGAGTGAACTGCATTCAAATCCGAAATTTTTTACATATAAGAAAAATTTTACAATGATTTAGAATGATGTGTATAGCATTAATTGGGATTATATTTTCGGCATGGACCAAAAAGTTGCATTCTTAAATATTAATATTATCCATGGGCCACTTAAAACTGTTAGAATAACTAAACCTGGCTTACGAGTAGGTACTATAAAAATGTTAATAAACGAATTGAATTCAGCTCATCACACCAAATTATTGCGAGACTGGAAAACTTAAAAAAAAACAGTACTAATTCTAAAAAAGTCTCTGAAATACTTTAAGAAACTTTGACATTAGATTTAATTCTAAACCCTCAGTATCTTTACAACTTGAAACATAAATAATATTTAAATCTTTAGTTAACTAAGATGCTTAGAAAGGTTTGTAAGCACTCGTTTACCATTTGATTCAAAAGAAATCAGGGTAAATCTAAACAGTCGTTCAGAAAAGCAAACAAACGTACTGCTATTGTGGACACCTTAATTTAAATTGTTTCATGCCCTAACCAAGCGTGTGTGGAATAAAGGAATACCCAAGCATACGCCGTGAATAAACTGCTCGAGATAAGTCTATTGAAGTGTTGATGTTGAGAGGACTTGGTCGGTCTCTGAAGAGAGATCTCCACAGAGAAAATCCCCCAGTCTCGTGGGGTGTAAAATCGTTGGTAAAGCCTCTAGTTTTGGATGGTTTGCGACTTGGATAGACTTGTTACAAACTGGGACTGATGTGTTCTTTCAGTTCGTAACTTGGGACTGCGGTTTAGTTTCCAATATCGTCGAAAAATGCGTTACGCTTTCCGAAATAATTCGCGGAGGAATTGTTACAGGGGAAATTTTGGAAATTCAGATTTTAAACGATTATGCTTGTCGATAGAACGAAGATTGATTCTCAGGGGATATGTATAAAAGTTTACCAGGTCGAGGTCCTGGGTTCCGTCAGTTAAAGCAATATAAAAACTGTTTTATCCTTTTTAAATTCTGTCATAAAATGTTATACACACGTAAGGTTGATCGTTCCTGTATTTGAGTTTTTTAAGGTTGTCAGGATAAATGATGGATCTGTTGGAGGTTTTTAAATGGAATACTTTTGAATAATTTACTGGTTAAATAGGTGAAAATAAACTAAGAAACTAAGCAAAACATTTAGTAATTCAAGTATAATCCTACTGATTTCTAGATTAATCTTAAATTTGACTTAGATTTTCTTCCACGAATTATTTATCTGTCATAAAAAGGCAGTTATTATTAGAGATTCGTTAATATACAGACCAGTTTTTGGGCCTTCAATAATTAAACATATTTTTCAATTTCTTAATTTTTTTCGTGATGCATTTATAGGTTATTAATGTTAAACTGTGCAATGGCAGTAAAGCTACACTAACCTAAGGCAAGTATCTGATTTTAATATAAATTCCTATAAAAAGCAAAACTAACAACGCACTCAGAACAACATAAAATCAGAAAGGCATAGAAGACCACATAAGCAAACGAGTATTTATAATTTACCAAACTCGACCATAAACTCCCTGCCTGTAAATAAAAAAGCCAAGGGTCATTAATTACTTTGTCCTTTTAAAATTTTATAAAGACTTTAAATCATCAGAAAACAGTTTTACGTTGTTAAGTTCGTGTAAAACTCGTTCGTTATTAATTAACAGAGTAAAGGCAGAAAACTGGTGTTTTTTGTAATAAACCTGCAACAACTTTATGTAATTTATTTACAAAGTTTGTTAGTTGGTAAAAGTTTATTATTGAACCGAAACAGTATGTGCATTTCTCAGCAGATTGTGGTCATAATGCAATCCGGTATGTGTATTCAAATGCGGACGTAGATTAAATCCGCATAAATAGAGGTACTGATTTGAAATAACTAGATTACGTTCGCGATATGGTATAACCATCAAACAGATACGTACAGTTCAGCGCATTTGGAACCATGCTGTGGGATTAAAATGAATATTGTTGGTATTGTATTTTAAGTCAATTAAATTATAACTTGTAAAACATATTATCCGGAAATTACAAACGGATTAAAAGGTTTACCTAAATTAAATCAAAATATCCCCAGCCAACCCTTTCTAGCGTATTGTGCAACCTAGGATTTGCAATTATTTCCAAAATTACTGAAAATGGTATTATAAACCGAAGTATGAAACTATGATATTCATTTAAAAAATAATCCTTTTAAATTTTAATGATTTATTTTTGCAGTAATTGTTTATTCATTAAAACCTTTTGAGTATAATTATTTCATCAATCGTTGGTGAAATGCTTCAAACTGTACTGAAAAATCTGCTAAACATCAATCGCAAACCATTTGCCAAATAACCCAAATTTAAGCCAGAACTGTTTCAAAAATGTTTACAGCCGTCAGTTTTAATTGTAATTATGCTTTCACATAAACACCTACACCACCACCACGTCCAATTCTGTTTCGACCGACAAAATTTTAATTTAAACCATTAATTGAAGAAGTAGGCGTATCATTTTAACAATGTTTCAGTTATTCCTAGTAAATCACAATTGATGTCCATTACGCAATCCTTGAACTCCATTAAATTACTGTTACATTTAAGGTAAACGTATCAACACTAACACCTCGCGACCAACTATGGCCGGCAACATGGGGGGTTAAGGCATCCTATGTCACCTTTCATACCTCGGTTGTCTCATACGTACGGGGTGGTGTTGTAAGCACCATGCATACCTTCCCTGCTCCACCACTGTGTTTCGACTCCCAATAATTATTTTCAATTACTGGGTAGGCCACCCACCGAGCATCCGAATGCCTTAGCCTTAGCCACTTCAACGATTAAAAGATCTCATTAGCAATCATAATTTAATATAAAATTTAATTTCGAAGTCAATAAATAACCTAAACAAAAATTAAAAATAGGAAAGCAAAGGGCTATAAAGAGACAAACAGGAAATGACAGCTTGGCCAAATGTGAACTGCGTATAAAAACTCAGATTATTGCTTAAAACTAAATTTGAAAATCAGAACATCAGGATTATTTCTGTTTAGAGTTACATTTACAACAAACATTTAATAATGTTCTAAGTCTTTAAAATTATTTCAAAACAATTTTAGAACAAGAAAGGGAAAAGTAGTCGGTTATACATATTCAAAAACATAGCCAGAAAGAAAAATTGGAAAATATGGTATTTTTTTAATTTGCAAATTTTCAGTTAAGATCAATCAAATTAAATTTGGATCAGCAGAACGAGATTAATTACTATTGAAAAACAGTTGTTCGACTCTGAAATGAATAATTAAATTAAATAGAAAAAAACTAATAACAACAATACAAAATTCTGTTCGTTAAAATAGTTCAAATTAATAATAAAATTCTTTTCCTAATAATTTTCAGAACAGGAAATGCCATTTATATTATTATATTAATTGTTTTTGTAGTTTATTATTATTTATTTTTATATTTATTTTTTGATAATAATAATGGTAATAATAATAATTTATTTTCCATAAAGACAACAAGTGCATAGGAATCGTCGTAGAAGCGTAGGTATACAAAATGTATAAATGTGTATAAACAATATAAATAAAAATTAAACATAGAAATACAAGTTACAAATACCAATCATTAACACAATAAAGACACTTATTAACAAGTACAGATTTAAGTTTACTTTTAAAATTATGCAATGTTTTACAATTTTTTTGAGCATCCTATAGATGGTTATATAATTGTGGGCCTAAACTACTGGGTGCATTGTAGGAGGTCTTACAGCTACTTTGCGGAATTAATAATTTTTCTTTGTTCCGTGTATCTTTATGTGATTTGAGATCACTTTGGTTTAAAAACGTCAAAACTAGTAATTCAAAGACAAACAAAGATGGTAAAGTTAAAATGCCTAAGTTTTTCAATAAGTTTTTACAGCTTTCACGCTGTGATACACCTTCTATACACCTGATAATCCTTTTTTGAACCAAGAATACCGAGTGTGCTGCAGGAGAGCCACCTCAGAAGCAGATCGCATAGCGTAATCTAGATTCTGCATATGCAAAATATAACATAGTTATAGTCTTTTTAGATAAGAACCTACGTAGGTTTCTAAACAGGAAAAGTAGGGAATTCAGCCTAGATATTAGGTAATCACAATGCTGTTTCCACGTCAGGCACTCATCTGTATACAGACCTAGGAATTTTAGATAGTTCGATTTTGATATAGGAGTTTGATTTATTGTCAAGTTTAAGTTAGTGCTGCATTTTGACGGTTATGAAATCTCATATAAAAGGCGTTAAAGTAAATAGACTTACTACAGACCCATTGACTAAGAATATTAAGAACATCGTTGCATCCAGTTTCTAGAGTATTATCGTGTTTATCAGAAACAACTTGTAGTATCGTCAGCGTACATTGCGACATTGAATTGGGAAATAAAATATCAAGACCATTAATATATAGAAGAAAAAGGACAGGTCCAAGAATGGAACCTTGAAGTACTCCCATACATACCTCCCTGTAGTTAGAATTAACACAAGTTATACTACCCTTATCCATGTGACGGATACATACATATTGTAGGCGATTACACAAAAAAGATTTCAACCAACTAGATGCTGCACCAACTATTCCGTATTTCAAAAGAACCCTCAACAACTTACTAATATCGACACAGTCGAATGCCCTACTCAGATCGCAAAAGATCCCAATAGGGCATTCATTTGCTTCTATAAAACGCACAACTGAATTATATAAATTGTGAATTGCGGTACCCGTAGATCTGCTGGGTCTAAAACCGTGCTGAGATTTCGATAAAATATTGTTAATTTCAATGAAGTTAAACAATCTGTCTAAAAAAACAATACTCGAAGAGTTTGGAAAAAGCAGAGGTTAGAGTAATTGGTCTGTAATTTTCCAAATTACAAGAATCACTTTTTTTAAATAAAGAAATAATTTTACCAGTTTTGAGAACTTGAGGAGATGCACCTGTGCACAACGAGAGATTAACCAAGTAAGTTAATTGAGGAATTACTGTGTGTAATACTTGTTTTAACAGAAACATAGGAATCTCGTCTGGGCCAGAAGAGCGTTTATTTTTTAATCGACGGTGCAGAAGACTGCTAAGTTCAGTTTCCGTGTACGGATACAGCATAATTTGGGAATTAGAAGTGCCTCTTACGACATCATCATTAACTGCAGTTGGCAAATTTGTTTGAGGAATTTTCTGAATAATATTTAGAGGCTGATCGATAAAATAATTATTAAACATATTTGCGAGAACATTTGGATCAGAAATAACAGTAGCGTCTTGATTGATTACGATATTGCGTAGAGGATTACTGTTTGAGGACTTTCGAATTATATTCCAAGCACTCTTTATTGGATTCTCAGAATTGCTGATTTTACTATTAAAATAGTTTTTCTTTACATTGTTTACGAGAGTACGATGTTGACTCTTATGGATTTTATATAAGGAAATTAAACACGGATAAATACGACTTAACACATGTAAGTCTTTTAAGTTGGAACTCGAGACTTTATTACATATTCATTTATTGTTTATTCGTAATTTTGTTTACAGGTTTTTCATAAAGGAAAATAAAGGTTAAAATAATACAAAAACACTTTACAGAAGTAGTCAAAAGCACTATCAATACTGACCAAATTATAAATAGGAGTCCAGTCCTCCTTTAATAACGCCAACTTGAAATTACTGATAGCAACATCGTTGAATCACCATTGGAGAGTAGAGACTGAATTTTTGATTTTTTTAGACATAACTTCGGAATCAATTTCGAATAGCACGATTCTGTGATCGGAGATAGCATTATCAAATACACAGGTTAGCCCATTGCTTGTGAAATTTACGTAGATATGATCAATAATCTTTGCAGAATGTGAGGTCACACGAGTAGGCCAACCTACAATATTTACAAGATTAAATCCATCTAAAACATTGCATAAATTTTTATAATCCCTAGTAAGGTTATCCCAAACATCTACATTAAAATCCCCACATAATATTACATTCTTAAAATTCTTATTAGACAGGAAATCGAGAGTTTCACTAATTTTTTCTATAAATACGCAAAGATCTCCACTAGGGGATCTATAACATGACCAAATCAACAGATTTAAACCTCCTTTTATATTACTGGTTATTGATACCGTACATGCTTCAAAGTGTTTTTTCAATACAAAAGCTTTGTAAATCAATCGACGAGATTATATGATTACGGTGGAGCTTATTGTTTACCCAAATGCCAACACTTCCACTTTTGAAGGCCTGTCTGCAGTAATAATTACTTAAACTAAAACCATCTATAGAAATTTGTTCAATGAGGTTAGGTTGATTACCTATTTCCGTCAAACATAGAAAATTTAAACTAGGATAATCATTTACATCTAACATAAGATCGTGAATTTTATCATAACTTAAGGATTGTACATTAAGTAATAAAATATCAGGCGCAAATATTACCTGTTTACGATTACCATTGTCAAACTGCAGGTTTGTTGTACCTAATTTTACATTAGCTGATGAACGTCTGATAAATTTTTATAAATATAAATGTAAAAAAATCGATTTACCCATTAATATTTTCCCATTATCAACCCATAAATATTTAATATGTTTAATTTTTGGCACTGGCAACATTTTGGTTAAATGTATTTTATTTTCTTGTGTTACAGACCCAAAGACAAGAATTGGTTTCACACAGAGTCGGCGCTGAAAAAGTTAGGTAAGTTATTTGTCAAGAAATTCCTTTTCACTTTCCTTACGTTTAAAAATCTTGCGAATTTCAGTTTTCTAGGTTCGTTCTGCTTGTTAAAATTTTAAGT
Organism: Melanotus villosus; assembly: GCA_963082815.1. Classification (NCBI taxonomy): domain Eukaryota; kingdom Metazoa; phylum Arthropoda; class Insecta; order Coleoptera; family Elateridae; genus Melanotus; species Melanotus villosus. The sequence continues at coordinate 15,413,946 of OY720423.1, forward strand.
CCTGACACACGCCAATTATATTTTTAGGTAATTTATAATTTAGTTCTAATACAACACTTATAATTGTTGTCATATCTTCATACTTAGTTTCCAACACCTCATATTTTTTCGCCTATATTGTTGAAGTTCATTTAATTTTAATTTCAAGGCTTTATTTGCTATAGTTTTACCACAGTCTAGTTCATGCCCCCAAATGTCCAGGCGTCGAATATTGAAACAACTGGTTAGTATAAACTGTGGTTTTACTGCTAACATGAAGATCATCGATCCTAGACAAACAGTCAGTAATCTTATTCGCTGGTATTTTCGCCTTAAATTAAACTTCATATTTAATTACGATCGCAATATATTGTGCGTCTCTTTTCTACATATTAAAAGCGGTATAAAGTTATAGTGTTTTATGTTTACGCTAAACATTATAACTTTGAGGTCAGAATACCGAACATTGCTTTACTCTTTAATTAATTTGTTCAGCTTATCAAGAATTTGAACATAACAGCTATACATAGATTTTAATTCTTAAAGAACTTTTTCTGGCCGCTTTTCCCCGTACAAATTTTTCGTTTGTGTAGGACTTTTGCCAGGAAATTTTACTACCCAATTTTTAGAATGTGTTTATCAAATTATAAAAGTCTTTCTAACGTACCTACAACATAAGCATTTAAAGGCAAATAAAATAAAGCAAAATAACATTTTAATTAAATCAGGAAATTAAGTTGCTGGAAAAACTTTGGTTGTGAAAATGTTCAGATCGACTTCGAGGATAATTTTTTAACCGCATTTTATCTGTTTAGTATGTATTTGGTAAAATAGTAAAAGTAATTTTGTTTAAAATGGAAGCTGGTTTACCGAAATCAAAATTTCTTCTTTTGCCCTTACGTTTGTAAAATTATTACTAGTATCTTCTAAATCTATTGATAATGGAAATTATTGCTCGATTTTTAGCAACCCAAGAAAGACTACGAAGTCTCTCTTGACTCGTATTTCCTCTTAGATACCTTAGTTTATAATTTTTAGCTCACTGAATGACCTCTCCACATTTGCACCGCCACTGGCAAAGTAAAGAAACTTCAGAAAGAGCGCTTTTCATAAACCCATATTTAGGTGTTATTATTTCAAAGAAACGACATTATCTTTTTGAAGATTTTTCTTCGATCAAATTTGGATTTAATAGCTTTATTTGGCCTGTGAAGTTATCTGAAAGAATTTCAGGTGAACAATGTGCAATGGGTTGGGTCCGTATCGTAGATTTTTATATCGGGTAATGAGTGCCAATTACCGACCCCTTTCTGCATTCGTTAATGGGTCCCTTGAGCTTGAGGACCTGCATCGCGTACAACTGACCCCCCCCTCCCCTCACCCCTCTTCCCTAAGTGCGCCTCAGAAGTAGGGTTTGCTCAGAATTCACAGCTTTCTTTATTAGGTATAGGATCATAAACATCATCAAGCAAAAGTTAGTGGCTCTTACAAGCTGAGGAATTGTATTATTACTTGGCACGAAACTAGACTGTAGTAGTACTACATGGTAACAGTTGCAAGTACATAATGCGGCCTAGTGTGTTGCATACTAGTCAGGCAACTCGCCAAGTGGTAGTATTTGATCTTTATCTCCAAACTATACCGTAATCCTTTCATACATTTTTGTAAGCAAATTATATTCACAAGTTAAAAAGCAAGTTCAAATGAAAGGCAAAAATAAATTTAAAAAATTCCATTAAAATTATTTTTAATCTTTGCACTACCCTGAACTCGAAATTGCAAACTATTCCTTGCCTTAATGGCTATGCTTCATTTTATTTTAAGAACGCTTGGTTTTACTGACAAACTTTTATAGGGCATTTTTTAAATAAAATTAAGGTCTTTTGACCTGATTTACCTACATGGCCAATCAAAGTTTGTTATAAAATTTAAAGAAACTTTATTATCTCCGAAGGAATAAAGGTTGTCAAGAAAGCATTGTAGTATTACATCAAAAGGTCTATTTCGGCAAAAGATCGCTCGACTGAAGGGGTATTTCTGGAGGTTAGGGCTAAAACGAATGTCTTGGAAAATGTTTGTGTGTGAGAACAGTTTACAGGGTAACCGAATGAAACTGTTCCGCACGTTTTGTAACATAAAAATAAAACTAAGACATATGTTTTAAAGTTTTAACTTTTGTATGAGTGGTTATATAGTCCCGGATTACATTAAAACTATTTCATTTCCTTGAAGTACAACTACTTTTTTCATTATTTGCACAAAAGCTTCGCAGGCGGCTTTCAGCTTCCACTGGTATGCCGTCCCAGATCTCAACTAAATGTTTTTGAAACACTTTTTTAAGTTTAGTATAGCTTAACGTGTATCCCCAAATACAACAGACTAGCGATATTAAGTCCGGGGAAAAACGGTCAGTCTTTAGGTGCAATGAAATTGGGCAAATCTTATTCCAGTCCAAAGATCGTGAGTTTAGCTTTATTCGCTGGCGCTGAGTCCTGTTGAAAACAGTATGATTTCTTTCCAAAGAGTTTTTCAGCGTTGGGCTTTAAGTGAGCCTCCAAAATATTGTGGTGAAGTGGCTGGTTTGTTTATTGCTAGGAATTAAAATAAATAAGTTACTTTAATAATTTAGGTAGAGTCTTTGACCAACGTCGCTACTTGAATATTGCTTGGATTTTTACGAGAGGTTTTTATTCAAAGCTAAATTCAACGAACATTAATGTATTTCATATCTGTGCTTTAGTTTTACAAAATAATATAAATTGTTGTAAGATCTGAGTCCTAAGTTTCAAATCAAAGTGAATACAAAATTATTCTAAGTTCAAATTGACACAATTTACACGTCCAGAGTCAAAATAAATTGATACAAATTATTACAAGTCCTGATTCAAAGTGAATAAATATAAATTACTCTAAGTTCTGATTACATTTAAACGACTAAGTCCATAAAACGAATTTAAATAATTTACACAAATATTATAATTTAAGTTAATATAAAACAATCTTACATATATTCACTGGAACCTCATCTTGAAGGGTGTCGATTTACCGTAGGTACTGCTTGTTTGATGGTTGGATGTAGTCTATGTCTTTAGCGTATTTTGGTCGCAGTACATATACAGAAAATTGACCCCTTCTCTCAATATTTAGTATCTTATCTTATGCGTGTGGCAAGTACATATCTGCATTGAAGCACGTACGAGGTGCGCGGTTTCACCATTCATTGCACTTTCATATACATGCATTAAAAGATACAACCTTGACCCGGCGCGTGTGGGTTTGACAGTGAATGCCCTGATCGAATGACGTCATATCAACCACGCGTGCATAGATTGAATGCATTTCAAACTTTGCTTAATATTTTTGCAGCCGTCTTTGTTACAATATGATGTATGTAATATTCATGAGCAACCAAATACAACGGCAATTTTCCAAATATTTAAACTGCTTCCCATACTATCATTTTGGAGACGTTTTGGAAACGTTGAACCTGTAGCTTTGCTGTGAGAGCTTTTACCAAGAATACAGCATACACCTGGTCATTTTGACTACTGTAAGAGTCCTGTAACTGGAATATATTTTCCTCCTATTGTGGATTTAGTATTCTGAGCATATTATATGCATATTGCTACTCTGGCTTGCATTTGCTTCTCAGTTAGTCCAAGAATTTTCTGGTTTTCGTATCTTCGTGGCTTCAGATAATATTTTGTAATTCGGTTGGACAGTTAATTTCGGGGTTCCAAGGTCACGACCGATTTTTCTGACAGACTGATCAGGATTCCATCTCAAACGTTCTTTAACTTGTGAGGTTTCCCGGGTGCAGATGCTGCTTTAACACTTCCTGTAACCTTACACTGTTTTATTGTTCTGGGCATAAGTCTACTCCTATTGACGTTAAGCAAGGATAGCTGCTTTAAAAGTCACTATTTTTCAATTCTTTTAGGTGCAGTTGAATAACGGCTTTACGTTTTGACTCCACTTCGCCGTTACACAATACATATAAAACAATCGCTTTCGTAAACAATTACATCCAAGCTATAACAAAACATTGTTACAATAATTGCCCAAATTGACCTCTTTGCTGAAATTTTAAAGCAAACTTTGATAGGCCGTATCTGCGTAGAGGTGCGTTTTTGGATATTAGGTGAAAATTCTCTATTTCAAAATGCTTTATATACGTTTGTCGGTATAAATTAGAAACACACTGTATAATCAAATACACTTGCGTTGATCTACAACTTCATTGATTTAAGCTTACAGTTTGGAACTACAACGAAATGTCAGATCTAAAAATAAATATTATGCTTAGCAAAAATTACTAAGAAAGTTTTCATTATGTTACATTTCATAGTCAATAAAGCGTAAATCAAGAATCGCACTCGTAAATTCTAGAAAATTACTCGAGTATTTCCCGTGTTCGATCTCATTAGTGAAGGATTTAAGATTCGAAGTTATAAATTTCGAACAGAATGTGTCTCGGTAGACGTTAAAGTTCAAATGATCACATTCACTGCTCACCAATGGCAGTATCATAACAATATCTTTAAGAAATACGTTTCAGGTTACGAGATGGTCATCTGCAGTAGCCACCTAACGTTATTCTTATATAATGTAGACTCTCTTGTATCTATAAATCAAACTAAGTGGAAATACAACTTATGGGATTTTCTACATTCTCTGTATTTTAGTTCTATTGGAATTTTCGCCGTTCAGACCCTCACAGGTCTTCCTACTTCAGATTTAGATTGCTAATAACGTTAACACAACATAATATTTGCGGTTATGGGTGTTAAAATTATAATTAATAATTGCTGTTGTACCATTTTAAGGTGTTTATGTTTATGATCAAGCGTTTTGGTTAATGCTTGTTTAAAACGGTTTTGTCGATGTTAAATCTGTGTATTTTGTTCGGAAAAACTAATTAAGGAACTTTAGAAAAAGTTTTTGATAAGAAGAAGTTTTATAACGACGTTTTTAACGTGTTCATGGAGAGTTGTCCAGAAGCAGTAATATCACTTTTTCTTTTCTTTTCTCTACATCGGTATGACCATCACGAGTTGCTGATGGCCTCGGGAGACGCCCTCAGCAAATCCTTTACGGATTTTGGATGACAACGTTTTTACGATCATCTCGGGATCCGGGCGGGTCTGCATTAACACCGCTCCGGGCTTCCGAAGATTTTTTTACCGGTTAAAATCTTACAAAGTATCAAACGTTGACGGTCATCGAGGGATTTCACCCCTCCTCACTTTACAGTAAATGTGCATTTTATTGGATTCTATATAAAATTTATACCCGTCAACTCAGCTGAAAATTATTGGAATTTCTATAAGAACCGGAATTGGTTACTGGGGTTTACCCAAAACGTGCAAACGAGGTCGTTTCAGGGAGGGAATAAGAGCATATATTAGTTTTCATGGCAGAAATTAATTTTAGTTTCTCTCTGTGTTAAAAGCAAAGGGTTATAATTACATTTCATTTGTCTGTTTGACCACGTTAGGTTCAAGCTATAAAGCCGTAAAGGGCGTTAATCTCTGATTAAATAAGCCAAGTTATAAATGTTGACATTTCATTCCCCGAAACTAAATAAACAAATATTAACTGCGGTAAATCTTAATAAAAATTTATGTTTGAAAACGCCATTTACGATTTCTTATTGATATCTTCTCACCCTCCCAGAAATATTTGATATTAAATTCAGGGCAATGCGATTTTCTCTTGTTTTTATAATAATATTTTCAGCCAGAACTCTATATCTTAGGGTAATAAAGAAAACAAATAATAATTTGGAAATTTAGAAGAATAATTTCATTCCCTTAATTAAATAAATAAATTATATATGTAAATAGAAAAATCTTACTTACTGCCGTGATAGTTATTTACATAGCAGGGACGTAAGTAAGCTGGCTTGCAAGTTTGCACTAAATTTTTTTCATAGTTAGTAATAATAATTAAAATTATGAAACTTTTATAGATTTTGATATCCAAGAGCGAATTTCCGATTAAATAACAATGTAAAACTTGTTTTCAATTTCAATACTTAAACCTCTAATTTATTATTCTGAAATAAAATAATAAATGAATATTTTACAAATACGAAAATAATAAAAACGAAATATTACTATTAAATATTTTCAGTATCGTCCTAACAACAATAATAAAACTATATGAGTAATGTAGATTTACCAATATCCTTGCGTGTTCCGTTTGTCCCGGGTTTTTTTATCCATAACGTCCGATACTTTATTGCAATATCATTTTTCATACTTACCACCGCCATTTTTCAATATTATATGCAGCATTAAAGCTGATCTTCGCATTTAGGATAAAATTCGCTCACGTGTAACGGAATTTCAGTTTTATCACACATTATTGGAATATTTTATATTTAATCTTGGCATCAAGGAAAAGCTCGGCTTCAAAGAGATGTTATTTAACTTTAAAGATATAAATGTACTTCTCGGTATATCTATTTAGCAAGATACCTTACATAATACGTGTATACTCCAGACTGAGATATAATCTTGCAATCACCCTTAAGAATAAGAACGAGACACACTCGACTGCATTATAGCCCGTGGTTAAATAACTGCACTCCAAGGTGATAGCGGACTTATATACTTCTTGAAAGAACTTGGAATTAACTTTTTTTTTCTTTCTTAGAGGTAATACAGAAGAGAATTTTTACAGAGGAATATTTAAGATTATATCATTACTGCTGAAATTATGCAAGTGTTGTTATTCCTAAAACACGACAATGTTGTAGTGTGGTTCTTGAATCATTATCTAGTAAACTGATCTTTATATTTACAAAACTATGTGCTTGTTTTACTTTAGCATGTAACTAAAATATAACAAAGAGAGGGACGTCCGTTAAATGAAGTTTCAGTTATAGAAACCTTAGGGGCTCAAGTTGCCTTCCTGAAAAGTATTACATCTGCTGAGAAATTAATTTAATGCTTTAAAACCTTTTGCCTTCCGTTTTGAAGCCAACTTTATATTTAAATTTTGTGCTATTAGAAGCTTTCAACAAATTAGCAACGAGCTGTAATTATACGTACGTATCTTCTTCTTCATATAAAAATTTCAGGGAATGAAGCTGTCGTGAAATTTTTGAAAAACTAGAAGTTGCCAGTAGTAAGTCTGGTTTCAGCATATTGCAGCAAGTTTAAGGGATGGAGCTTTTTCAGTGAACTTTTAGGTTTCAGTTTTCTTGGAATTTCGTGCTTTTCTCTATCTACCATATATCTTAAAACCTTAAAAATAAAAATTAGAAAATATCAACGTTCTGAACCCTATAGGTTGTTAACTAAAAGATTGTACGCTGTTTTCAGGTGAAAATTATCAGAAGAAAAACTAAAATCATTCTTTTAACTTGTGAATTGAAGCCTTAGTATTCTAAAATTGTCAAAAATTTAATTTAAAACATCGACAGAAAATTAATATAAAAATATTTAAGAAAAATGTTAGTCCTGTCTTTACATAGAAATTCCAGAAGGACGCTATGATTTCTTTCCAAGATCTTCTGTTTCATTTATTGTGAAAGTTATAAGAAGTTGCAGCTTTATAATCGTACAAAATATTGAAACTAACTAAAAATCAGGAAAAACCTCTGAAGTAAGGAAACTTGCTTTCCTTAATTTGCTTCATTTGTCAATTTAAATTGTGAAGATATTAAATTTCGGAATCTTTCATGAAGTGTAGCTTAAAATCCGACGTTTTTCAGGTTGCACGCCTTTAAATTAACCGAAAACAAAAAATAGCCAGAGGTTTTTCAGGCTAAAATACAAGTATTACCTGAAAAATCGTAAAATTCAGGTGAAGGCTTTCAGATATGACAGTTAACTTCCTAGCTAAGAACTATTATCGATACAATAGTTTAAACAATTTTAGAAAATTTCAAAGCTCATCAGAAGTTTCCTCAACAAAATCTAAACGTTTTCAGGTTTTTCGGCTCCTCAGGGGTGTTTTCAACAAAAGCTAAGCTTTTCAGGTTCAATATTCTTCATTTTTATTTAAAAACGAGCTTGAACGATTTTTTTAACATTACAAAACTTTTCAGGGATGTACTTAAACATAATGAAATAAATAACAAAAATTATTGGTATTTTGATTTAGTAGCATGTTCGAACGATGTTTAAACGTTCAAGAACTAATAACGAGTTTTCTTGATTATAAGTTACGTTTTTCTTGGTTGAGACAAACCGAATATAAAGAAGTTTTGAAAAATTCAGGAGTTTCCTCAAATAGAGGCTTAGCTTTCTCAGGTCAAATGTTAATAGGCTCCTGAAAAACTAGGGAATTACAGTGTGGAATGTTTCAGGAGTAAAACGAATTAATCCTTATTTGACGAAAACTATTGATATTTTTTAATATTTGAAACTAAAACAGAATTTAAAAAAGTTTTGAAATTTCAGGAATTTCATCAATTAGAGACTTAGCTTTCTCAGATTGAATGTTCATACGCTCCCTGAAAAAATATGGAATTACCGTCGAATTTTTCAGGAGTGAAACGAATTAATTATTAACATTTTCGTTAAGTAAACGATACAATCTCTGTAGTTGGTACCTGAAAAAATTGTGAAATTCTGGCAACTTATTAAGAATAAAACGATTAATTTCTTGGTTAGGCAAACTAGTTATATTTTAGTTTGAAAACCAAATTTAAAGAAATTTCGAGTTTCGTCCAATATAGGCTTAGCTTTTTCAGGTTGAATGTTCGTAGGCTTCCTGAAAAAAATATGGAATTACAGTCCATTTTCAGGAATAAAACGATTTAATTCTTAATTGACGAAAATTATTGATATTTTCGTTAAGGAAACGATGTAATCTTTGTAGTTAGGTTTTCAGGCCGAATGTTCCGGGATCGCCTGAAAAAATCGAGAAATTCCGGCGATTTTTCAGGAATAAAACGATTAATTTCGTGGTTAGAACAAACTAGTTATATTTGAATAAAAACTGAATTTAAAGAAGTTTTGAAATTTCAGGACTTTTCTCAAGTAAAGGCTTAGCTTTCTCAGGTTGAATGTTCATGGGCTTCCTGACAAAATATGGAATTACAGTCGAATATTTCAGAGGTAAAACGAATTAATAATCCGTAATTGACGAAAACTATTGACATTGTCGTTAAGTAAACGATGTAATCTTTGTAGTTGGGCTTTCAGGCTGAATGTTCCGAGGTTACCTGAAGAAATTGCGAAATTCCGGCGACTTTTCAGGAACAAAACCATTAGTTTAAAGAAGTTTTGTTTTTGAAATTTTAGAAGTTTCCTCAAATAGAGACTTTCTCAGCTTGAATGTTCGTAGGCTCCCTGAAAAAATATGGAATTACAATCGAATTTTTCAGGAGTGAAACGATTTAATAATTGATATTTTCGTTAATCAAGCGATATAATCTCTGTAGTTAGATTTTTCAGGCCGAATGTTCCGAGATGCCTGAAAAAATTGGGAAATTCCGGCAATTTATCAAGAATAAAACGATTAGTTTCTTGGCTAAAGACAAACTAGTTATATTTTAATATAAAAACCGAATTTAAAGAAATTTTGAGAATTTCAGGAGTTTCCTCAAATATACGCTTAGCTTTTTCAGGTTGAATGTTCAAAGGCTTCTTGAAAAACTGCGGAATTACAGTCGAATTTTTCAGAAGTAAAACGATTTAATTCTTAATTGACGAAAATTATTGATATTAGATATTATAATCTTTGTAGTTAGGTTTTCAGGCCGAATGTTTGTAGGTTATTAATTGAAGAAATCGAGAAATTTCGGTGATTTTTCAGGAGTAAAACGATTAATTTCTTGGTTAAGAAGTTCAAGAGTTTCCTATACAGAATTTTCAGGTTGAATGTTCCTAGGCTTCCTGAAAAAGTATGGAATTACAGTCTAACTATAATTCTTATTGATGTTTTCATTAAGAAAACGATAATATAATCTTTGTAGTTTAATAAAAGTAAAGGATTTTCCAGAAGTTTTTTCAGGGGCTTTCTTTCAAAATAAGTAGAATTCTGTACAGTAAAATTTTCAAGGTTGTATGAAATTTAGTGGTAACGTGACTCCATGGAGCTAGCTCGGAAGGCCCCAATCGGATTTCTTCAGGATCTTCAAATTGAATATTTATTTCTTAAAATGTCGTATCTTTCAGTAGTTTCATAGAATTCATTAATACTTAAGCTACAAAACTTTAAGCAACCTGAACCATCCAATTTCAAAGGACTCAAACTGGAAGGGTTGTCGAGGCGAAGAAATCGTTACGCTACCAAAAAAAAAACTAAAAATGCTGTAAATTAGATTGCAATTTACAGTAAGCCGATTAGTGTAAAGGAACTAGTTTTAAAACTACCGAAGGAAGGCTTTTTCAGGCACTGATCGTGTATTTTCACACGAATTGGTTTAAGAATGTGAGGAACATGTTGCAATACCTTTCCTTATTAAGAGCCTTAAAGTCCACAATTCTTAAATAGATTTTAATAATAGTAAAAGATAATTGTAGAATTTTGGCAAATATTCTTAACTTACAAAATTTCCGATCATGATTTGTTTATATCATAATATTACTCACAGCTATCTGGAATTTCAGCTCAAGGGGCTGCTCTTTTTTGAAAAAAAACCTTTACCAAGAAAGCTAAAAGCTAAAACAATATTTAAGAGTTTGTTAACCCACGGCTTATTTGTTTCAAAACCGGTATGTTAAATTTTTTCACTTTCAAATGCCTATTAATTTCTGGTATTTATGGCTATTACGTTTAGGTTATTTTTCAGTTTCTTTCGCTCTTATTCTCTTTAACTGAAAAGCAAATAACGACCGAGCTCGAAACCGATGTGCGAAAACAAAACCGGATGAAAGTCGTAATAGACAGCAAACAATTTAAAACGAAGGCGATAAGGTAGGGGGATTTTGGTTAGATTCGTAAAATGTTCGTATCGTAAACCAGAATGTTAGGTATTTCATGTGCTTTGTAACAATTTTTGCTAGCTTTACACTAAAACGGCATAATATCTTATTGGGATGTGGTAGTGATAAAGATGGAACGTGGTTCTAAGATCAAATGTGTCGAAGTTTGCGGTAAAAGCGATTACGAGTCCCTCATGACACCTGACTTAATAAACCTTTAACCTGCACACTGTAACCAAGCACGACTTCGGTTTTAGTCCTCATCCGATTTGACGAATTAATTTAAACGGACTAAATTCGTAGTATGATGAACCATTCGCTGACTTTTTTTTTGAAATAAAACTTTGTTGGAAAACTAGGAGAAATGACGAAGCTTAAAACTTTTAATTCCTGTTTGGGACAGTTTTATGAGTTTTTAGGATTTTGTTTTGTACAGGATTTGAATTAAGTGAGGATTCCGAAGGTACAGGATAAAATAAAATATGCGAAATTAACACCGGTTAAATCTGACACGTGTTACAGTGCGAAAAATGAAGGGGTTCAAAAAGCTTTAAGCTGTTTTTCATTAATTCAATTTTTTCTCTAATTTCTGAATATAACTTTAACCACCCATGATGTAGGTGAGCTAACTATAGCTAGAAATCAGAAAGAAATTCTTTTCCTTTTGAAGTAAGCATTATTAAGTCAAGAACAGAATAAGAGCTCTGCTTTTCAACCAATTTTTCAGTATCACTAATTTCTTATGTTTGAAGAAGTTTATTAACTTTCATACATTGCCAATAAATTAAACTTTTTTCTGATATCTTTCAATCTTAAAATTTCCAAAAAACGGGGCATTTCATCAGAAATATACAGCCTAGTGGACAATAGGATAACAATAGTAATACTTTAAAGGGTTTGTAATTTATGTACACAAGTATACCTCACTCTAACAGATTAAAGGGATTAAAGACGAAATATAACCTTACACGGAATTCAGGTGGCGACTAAACGACCTAAATTCAAATAGGCTTATGAAAGTGACCGCGTGCGGTTTCCTGTCTGTTTGTACACAGATATACTCCTGGAAATTAATTAAATAATTTCCTTCATAAATTACAAAAACCTTCAGTTAATACAATTTAATTTTAGTTAATGGTTTATACCACGAAGAACGCATATATTTGCTTAAATTTGCCTTCGTGGTTATTATTAATTTTTTTTTCTTTATTCCAAAGTTAAAAATTCAGAAGAAACTGGAAGATCTTTCTGTAATAATCCAGTATATCGCTTAAAATAATTTATTAACATCCCTACAGGGATAATTTAAGAAATGGGACCATTTTCGAAAGCAGTAAAGTTTGAACAGATCTCAGAATATTTACATTTACATGCAAAATTGTCATAAGGATCTCGAAATCTCGTCGTTAGGGTGTGAGTTTCTTCGGATTTTCGTTTTAAAGTTCAACTTTCTAAAATGATGAACCTTCCCTACTGGTGTTCTAACTGTTGAAAGTTGTGTGTTAAGTAGTTTAAGTTTCGGGTCTAACTGACGTTAAAATTTAAGTTTCCCCTTTGATGTTTGTGAGAAGGCCATGTCGTGGTTTACGTTTCTAATGTTTATGTTTATGTCTGTGGAAACTTTACAAAGTTTATTGCTGGGTTTGCTTAAGTGATTTGAATTACAATCAAGGGTTAAGTTTATGAAATATGTCTTCGAATAATTATTTGTATTAATAAACTCCGAAAACGTAAATATTAAGAAGCTATCTTTTTATATTTCGGGTTACGCATAACAATGAAAATGATCTGCGAATTTTACGACTTAAAAGATGTACGACCTGAATATTGAATAGGGTCCTACGACATCTAAAGATATCTATCGTCTTCCTCGAACTGTTCATTTTCATTCACTTTTTTACGATAATTCCTTGTGGTTTATGCGCTTTCGCTGCTGAAAATAATCTTTCCGAAAGAAAAGGCATTTTTTAAATCTGTTTTTATTACTGAAAAGATTTTACTTTCTCGCACAAACTCTTTACTTTAATTTGTTAATATTAAAATATATATTTTCGTCAATTAGTCAGGAATTTATTTTCAGGTCATTTTGATTTCTAATAGATCAGTTAAACAAATGCGAAACGATAGCCATCAAAATGACACGATGAAGCAAAAAGGCAAAAGACAATTTCACTTCAGTAATTTGTTATTTTATATATCAAACCTAAATCGTGCCCGAAGGATATAGTCGTATCACAAAGTAAGCAGCATGTCAAGCAAAAATCCACTCTTGCGAAAACACAAATCATATATTCCATCTTGAGAGAAAACGCGGAGATAGATTTACTTTGTTTTTTGTTTACAAAACGAGTTACACTGAAGAAGTAGCTCAAGAAAATTCCTGGGCATACCGTGTTAAACGTTTAAATGCTAAAATCTTGTGTTTATGTTGGAAACTCTTTTTGCATTAATATTATTTTAGTAAGTTGATGGATATTTTGATAGATCGATGAGATTTGATTAAATTTGAATGCTTTAGCAACGATCAGTTATGAGAAAAAGATTTGTTCGTGTACTACACTGAGTTAGAGCAAGTTCGAATGCCAATCATGAAAAATAACCAATTAGGAAAGCATTTTAGCGTACACAACCAAGGCCCGCTGAATTAATATTGCATATAAGGCCTTACCACTTCATTTAGCCAAGACGCAATTAGCAAGGACGCAGGCGCCATTTGAAGTGAACTATACATTTGACAAATGTCACAAATGTATAGTTCACCTCAAATGGCGCCTGCGTCCTTGCTAATTGCGTCTTGGCTAAATGAAGTGGTAAGGCCTTATATGCAATATTAATTCAGCGGGCCTTGACACAACTTCGCTTATTTTTACAGAAAACTTCGAAAAAACTTTGGGTATTAGAGAAATCCTTTATTTTAAATTTCTTATTTTTTTCAGTTAAAATAAAAATCCTCTGTCCGAAAAAGCTTAGCCTATGTTTGAAAAACCTTTTGAAAAGCTTTGAACTCTCCTTAATTGTTTAAACTCCTTTTTTTAATGAAAATATCAATAAATTTCGCCAATAAGAAATAAACCGCTTTACTCTTGAAAAATCGATTTACACCTTGTATTTTCAAAGAAATCTAAGAACATTCGGCCTGAAAAAGCTCAGCCTATGTTTAAGGTAACTGCAAAATAGATTGTAATTCTCTATTTATTTATTAAACCTGAAAACATTCAGCCTGAAAAAGCCCAGTCTATGCTTGAGAAAACTCCAGAAGTTTCCAAAACTTCTTTACGCACGGTTTTTACATCAAAATGCTAATAATTTGTCTTAATCAAGAAATTAATCGCTATGCTTCTAAAAACTCGCCTAAATTTTGTCGGAAAAACCTATATTTGAGGAAATTCGTAAAGAGTTGTGAAACTTCCACAACGCGTTTAAAGGCATTCCTGAATAAAAATATAAATAATTTTTGTAAACTAATCAGATAATCTCCTAAACAATCCCCTGAAGGTTCTTAGGTTTTCAGGTAATCTAATATCATTCGGCTTGAAAATCGCAGAGGATGTTCAGCAAATCCCTGCAGAATTTTGAAATTGCAGAAGATAACTTAAACTCGTTTTTAAATAAAAATATCAATTATTTTCTAACTAGAAAGTTAAATGCCTTTCTCCTGAAAAATTGGTCTAATTTCGCTGTTGTTTCAGGCAATCTAAGAATATTATCAAAAAGCATATTTGGAAAGGCTCCTGAAGAACTTGATAGTTTTCCTTGGATTGTTTAAATTGCTTTTTCTTTTAGAAAAAAATATGTATATCGATATTTCTTCTTAGTTAGGAAATTCGACGTATTTTCCTGAATTTTCCTATTTTTCATGTTATATTTTAGCCTGGAAAACCTCTTCCTATTTTACCTTTTTTTTAATGTTTACAGCTCTTATGTCATGCAGCCTGAAAAGTGCTGGATTTTAAGCTACCCAAACCCAAAACGATTCTGAAATTAAAGGTTTAATATCATTAATCTCACATTTAAATTGACAAATGAAAACGGATAGTTTCCTTCCTGAAAAATGTATTTCGGAAGTTTCCGATAATTTGTAGTTAGTTTAAGTTTTTTGTGAAGATTTTAAATCTGCAATACCTGCTGGGCTTGAAAATTGCCACATTCGCACTAAACAAAATAAAAATTTCTGGAGGAAAAGCAGAAATGTTTCCTTCCTGAAAATTGGAACTGAAGTAAAACACCCTGTTTTTCTGTAGGGCTAACATTATCAATGATTATTTTTATGTTAATTTTAGGTCGATGTTTAAAATTAAATTTCTGACAATTCCAGAATTCTGAAGTTGCATTTCGTAATTTTTAAAATATGATTTAGTTTCTCTTCTGAAAGTTCGAAGCCTAGTTATGAAAAATAATCAATTAGCGTAGCATTTTAACGTACAGAACTCCGTTTATTTCAACAAAAAACTTCTGCAAAACTCTGGGTTTTAGGAAATGCTTTAGTTTTAAATTCGAAGTAATTTTTAAACTACAAATGTTATATCATTTTCTTCCTAAAGAAGCCTGAAATTTACTATTTTTTTTTTCAAATAACCTATGTTTAAGGAAAGGTTTCAGATTTCCTTAATTGTTGGAACTCCCTTTTCTAATGAAAGTAAATAATTTTCATCAACTATGAATTAAATAGTTTTGCTCCTGAAAAATCGATTGTAATTCCGTATATTCTCAGAAAGGCTAACAACATTCAACCTGAAGAAACTCAGCCTATGCCTGAGGAAACTCCCGTAATTTCCAAAACCTCCTTAAATTCGGTTTATTTATTAAAATATTAATAATTTATTTAATCAAAAAATTACTCGTTTTAATCCTAAATTTTCATATCTTTTCAGATAGCCTTGGAACATGCAGTCTGAAAATTTGGGCTATGTTAGAGGAAGCTTGCAAAGAATTTAAACTTCAAAAATTATTTAAAGGCATTGTTCAATAAAAATATGAATAATTTTTATTAACTAAGAAGCAATAGATTTACTCCTAAAGAATCCCTTGAAAGTTGCTAGGTTTTCAGGTAATATAAGAATATTTAACTTCAAAAAGCCCAGATTTGTTAATAAAACTCCTGAAGAACTTTGAAATTCTCTTTAGATTGTTTTAACTGGTTGGAGAAATACATGGATAATTTTTCTTAGTTAGGAAGTTTATCATTACTTCTGGAAGTATTTTCTTATTTTTGGATTATATTTTAGTCTGGAAAACCTCTGCCTATTTTAAAATCGCTTTTTTTTGTGTTTGGCCACGTTTATGGTATGCAAACTGAAAAATGATGGATTTTAAACAAAACTTCCTGAAAGCTTCTGAAATTAGAGAGTTAATATCATTAATCTCACTTTTAAATTGACAAATGAAAAAAAGTTTCCTTCCTGAATACTTTATTTCCGAATTCTTCTCCACTTTTTAGTTAGTTTAAATTTTGTATGAAGATTTTAATACTGCAATATCTGCCAGTCTTAAAAATTACCGCATTCGCACTAAACACAACAAAAAATCTTAGAAGAAAAGTAGAAAAGTTTCCTTCCTGAAAATTCGAACTTATGCAGCGCTAATACTTTCCTTGTATATTTTATGTTAATTTCCAGCCGATGTTTGAAATTAAAATTTTGACAATCTCAAAATTCGCAATTGATTTAGTTTTTCTCCTGAAAATTTGCACCTGAAAATAGCTTTATCTACTATCTACTAGCAACCTACGGCCTTCAAAAGGTTAATATTTTTAATTTTTTAATAGTTGTGTTAAATAGAGAAAAGCTTGAAATTGCAAGAAAATTAAAGCCTAAAAGTTCCATTGGGCGGATGGGGCATCTGTCTAAAATTCAATTTGTCTCAATATGCTGAAACCTTGTTTATGAGCAACAGCTTAGTTAATACAACAAAATCTAGTTAAAAATCAGAGTTTGGCTCAAAAAATTGTGGCAAAACTACATTCGCTGAAATTTCAGCTTGTTACTAATTCGCTGAAAGTATTAGAAAGTCCAGCATTTAAATACCACATTTTCTTCAAAACAAAGAGAAAAACATTATTGACAGTTATAAACCATTAAATTAATTTTTTAACAGTTTTCAGAAAGGGTTGGTTTCCTGAGGTTTTTCAGACGCTGAAAACAATACTCAATCTTCAAAGTTTAAAAAAAAAGGACATTTAACCAGTGATATGTAGGTACTTGGATTCGGTATTTCTTTAAATTTATAAAATCAATTTGTATATTTTTAGAGGTAGGAGATTTATATCAAAAGGGAAAGTCGGTATTGATTTGCGCTAAAAGAATACTCGTTATTTGATACAGAATTATCGGCGTCGTTTGACCCCCATAATTGTTACGATTTTGTGTGTTGGGTAAACTTTAGTAAAGCGAGAACAACACAACCATAGACCGATAAACATTACAGAGGGTAAAAAGCTGTCCGAAATTATAGCAGCTCTTTTACGATAAAGACTACAAAGGCAGATAGTAATATTCTAGTTGTTTTATTATACTGCATAAAACGTTATATTCGAGAACTAGCAAATTAAAAATAAAACTTTCACGAGTTTAATTTTACGCTGTTTTGAACTGTTTTATAAATTCAGAAATTTAAGCAAACTTTAAAGTGACACCGTGAAAATGAAGGTTGGATGTACTGAATTACCTCTGCAAACTAAAAATTTACGTTTTGAAGACGTCATACTTCAGCCGCACTAAAGAAAATTTATAATATGCGTAACGAAAATTACACTTCTTAAAACTTTTAGCCAAGGCTGCTTTTGTTTAACAAAACTTAAAATACACAAAGCTATCTGAGTCATTTTTTATCAAAATTAAAACCTCGGTTATTAGCTTCCTTTAATAACAAAGTTGAATTTATACTTTTTAAAAATAAAACTCGAAATTGCATCATTTCAAAAACAAGATAAACCCACCAACAGTTCAAACTTATAAGCTAACAAACTCCAACTTGACAACAACGATAACAATAATCGGTTTGCTACTATGAGAGCGATTTTGTAAAGCACTAGTGCACGAAACTGAATTACACAGATGGAAATTGAACGCAGTCGTCCCATTTCCGCTTCCGATTTGAGGACTCTCTAGGTTGCACTTCCCCTTGTGGGGACGATTTATCCCTTTATACGCACAACGTGTGAATGACAGCGTTTCTCACTTGACTTGCATTGGCGGAACCATGCCAGGCATTCCGCAAAAATAGATCTGTTTAATATGTTACAAGAGAGACACGAAAAAATACAACACGACACTTATTGGCAGCTTTTAACATAATCCCAAAGCTTCCAAAGATCCCTTTGTGAATAAAACAATGAAATTCCGAGTTTCTTCCAACGCTTTTTTAAATATAGTTCAGAACACCACTTGGTTGAAAATTAAATAATCAAAAGTAAATCCAAGAAAAGGAACAATTTATACTTCAAATTAATAATAGGCCATTTTCATTTTCGAACATGTAGAATCAAACACAAAAAGTTTGTAAAACGTTCTATCAAAAATTCTCAAAGGAGGGTGTCAAGTAAACCCTCACAAATTGCCAGCACAACTTAGATTCAGAGAAAAAACATTATAAAATTAGAAAAATAAGAAATAAACACTCACGTTAGTTTGAAGAAGTCGAATTAGGATTGGGAGGAGCTATCGGCCCCACACATCAACACCAAATTTCAGCTAGCATGAAAAATATATTAAAAATCGTAATTCTTAAACTTTAAAGTTTATATGGTTTTCTTCATGAGAAAGCTGAGTCGATGTTTGAGAAACTCCTAAAAAGCTTTGAACTTTCCAGTAATTGTTTAAACTGTTTTTATTTTTGTTGTAAATATCAATCACTTTCGTCATCTTAGAATTAAATCGTTCTGGAAAATCCAATAAACTTAATTCAATATTTTTCTGAAAGCCTAAGAACATTTAGGCTGAAAAAGCTCAGCTTAAGTGTAGCGGAACTTCAAAATTTTCCAAAGATATTCTATCCATTTTTAAAATATTAGTAATTTGTTTTAGCCAAAAACTTAATCATTTTACTCCTGAAAACATTACCCTAAATTTCCCTTTTTTAGATAACCTCGGAACATTTCGTCTAAAAAACTCGTTACTACATAAAAATTAGTAATAATTTTTATCAACTAAGAAGGTAATCGGTTTAGCCTAAAAACATTCGGCCTAAAAATTTCAGATTATGTTTCAGAAAATCCCTGAAAAGCTATGAAATTTAAAAAAAAATCGTTTAAACTCGTTTTTCAATAAGAAATGCTAGAAGGGCCTACCGGCTTACACATCAACACCAAATTTAGGTCAGCCTGAAAAATCTTAACAGAATCTTTAAATAAATCTCCTGAAAGATTACATTTCAGGGCACTCCTTAGTTTTAAATTAAAATTAGAAATAATTAATAAACTACAAATATTTTATTATTTTCTTCGTAAAGAGGTTGCTTAAATTTCCTATTTTCCAGGTAACCTAAGAATCTTCAGCCTGATATTAATTTGAACCAACTTCTGAAAAAGCTCTGAACCTTTTAATAGTTGCTTAAATTAACCCACTTTTTATTGAAAATATCAACAATTTCAAGATAATCTTTTAGTTTTAAATTTGAAGTAAATTTTTCTTTTCTTGCTAAAGAAAGTGCCTGAAATTTTCTATGCTTCAGACAATCTCAGAATTCTCAGCTTTGAAAAGCTCAGCCGATATTTGAGGAAGTTGCTGAGTTTTTCAGTAATTATTTAAACTCGGTTTTTGATGAAAATGTCGATAATTTCAGAGAATTAAGCCTGCATAGCTCAGCCAATGTTTGAATTAACCCCTGAAAACCTTTGAACTTTCCAATAATTATTTAAATTCGTTTTCTATTCAAAATCTTCAACAATTTGAGGAACATTCTTTAGTTTTAAATTAAAATTCGAAATAATATTTAGATGATAAAATCTCCTTCCTTTTCTTCCTAAAGAAATCGCCTAAATTTTTTTTTACTTCAGGCAACCTCAAAGTCTTCAGCTTGAAAGGGCTCAGCCAATGTTTGAGGAAATTCCTGGAAAGATTTTAATTTTCCAGTAATTGTTTAAACTCGTTTCAAATTAAAATATCAATCATTTAAACCAATCCCTATTTTTTGGAAAGCCTAAGAACATTAAGCATGAAAAGCTCAGTGTTTGAATTAACTCCTACAAAACTTTGAACTTTCCAATAATTGTTTAAACTTGTTTTCTATTCAAAATCTCGATAATTTTCTTCAGCAATTTCAGGAAGTTACTTTAGTTACAAATTCATTTTCTGAAAGCTCCTGAAAGAATTTAAAATTTCTAATAAGTATTTAAGCTCGAATCTCAATTATGCAAGTCAACTAAGAATTAAATCACTTTACTCCTGAAAAATCTACTGTAAATCCCCATTTTTTCAGTAAATCTAAAAACGTTCAGTCAGAAAAAGCTCAGTATATGTTTGATAATTCTTATAAATTTTCCAAAACATCTTTAAATTCTGTTTTTCAATTAAAATATTAATAATTTGTCTTAATCGTTTTACTGAAAAAATCCATTGAATTTTCCTAATTTTTTTAGACAACCTAGGAACATTCTGGCTGAAAAACTTAACGTATCTTCGAGAAAACTAGTAAAGCGCTTTGAAACTTCCAAAAATTACTAACTAGAAATACAAATACCTACTTATTATATTATTATTTATTAACTAAGAAGGTAATCAGTTTACTCCTTAAGAATAACCTGAAAGTTATTAATTTTTTTAGTAACGGAAGACCATTCGTCTTGAACATTTCAGATTATGTTTCAGGAAATGCCTAAAGAGTTGTGAAATTTAAAAAAATAATTTAAACACGTTTTTCACAATTAATCGTTTCACTCCTGAAAACATTCTGTTTCTTTTTCAAGCAACTTAAGAATATTCAACCTGAAAATCTTTATTTACAAAACTCCTGAGGAGCTTTGAAATTATCTAAAATTGTTTAAAGTGTTTTTTGTTTAATTAATATATTGATTTTTCTTAGCTAAGGTATTAATCATTACATTTGAAAGTATTTTCCAGGATTTTCTAATATTTCAAGTAATATTTTAGTGTGAAAAATATCTACCTGATTTTAAATTGGTCTTTTTTCAGCTAATTAGAAAGTATGCAAACTGCAATTTTAAACTAAACTTCCTGAAAGATTCCGGAATTAGAAGGTTAATATCTTCGAAGGAAAATCACAGCTGTTCATCATTGAATACTTTCTTTTAAATCTATGCTTCTGATTATAAGTACTTAGATTATCTTTTTTATGTTTCAAATGTTCAGTTTTAATATTATCATTATTTTTTAGAATTATTAATTCATTTAAATTAACAATAGATCCATTTATAGAAATACCTTTTATTTTCGAACAAAACTTGTACAACTCAAATCACGAAGAGCTTGTGAATCGTTTTATCAAAAATTGCCAATTGTCATTATATGTCCCTCAGTTAATTAAAATTCTATTGATCCATACTAAATATCTTAAGAATTGCTTTATTTATTTTTAACATAGTTAGTTTACTACTCTACAATACACTTTGAACATTTTGTAATCATTTTCAAGTTTTTATCACAGGTTGCAAACAGGGATTTAACCTAGTAAATAGAAAATTTTAGTCGAGTTCAGACGAATACGTGTTTCGTTAAATATAAACTCAAATTATTTTTATGGGGAGATGCTTATGAAATGAATTATTTTGAATTATTATAATTAATTAAATTAAATGTCCCACATGTTACTTTAGGTTTTAGTTACTAATTGTTTAACAATAAATTTATGTGAAGCCTTTCATTGCAACCTGAAGAAGGTCTTATTATTCTGATGGCCGAAACACATATATTTAACTTCTAATTTATTAAATAATTGGGAAAAAACAAAATTCCCCAATTTTCCAGCAGATCTAATTAATTTATTATCAAATTAACTGAAACTTACAGTTCACCAAACAAAGAAACCATCAAACTTAAACCCATGCTTTAAAATACGTAAAACTACTGCATCAACATTCAAACAACTAAACATAATAAATTAGTTGTATATAAGGCCAAGATTAATCAAAGTTTATTTACATGGTTTTAATTAACTGAATGAATTTAGTAAACCGAATCTTCAATCTAAGGCCGAGTTGATTTCGTACGTGAAAGGCATATAGAAAACTTTTAGCTAAAGTTAAAAGAAATCCTAGGAAAACTCAGCGAATTCCTTTGCGTCTAAACAAAGGGGACCCCAGATAGTGAAAGGCAGAGGTTAGTTAGGCAAAAATTAAATTAACGCTGTAGAAAACAGTGGCTGTTTTCTTCTTAAAAAACTCCGAACTTTGAATTTGAGGATCAAATCCCCAAATATTCTTGTGTAAATCATTACGAAATAAGAACCAAAGTATATCAGTTTTCCTTAGCCCCTAAGTCTATTCTCAAATATCAGATTTAGTGTGCCAATTTCTTAAGGTTGAACAAGTTATATTCCTTATAAAAGTGGTTTTCATTGTAATTGCAAGAATAATGGGGGAGAAGGGTGTAAATGATCGTACAGAGAATAAAGCAAAGGGATTTTCCATTTTCCAACAACTTAGGTGAAAACTAAACTACGTACATAAACCATGGCCATTAAAATAGAGTCTTTGAGCGAACTATGTCAATTTGAAGTTTTGGTCTTCCATCCATGATACGATGACGTCCTCTTAACTGCTGCAAGAAGCCCTTTACAGACGTGCCATCACCATAGCGACCACGACCATGTATTTACAAGTAAATTCAGGCGGCGCAGCACCTCGGCGCCCGCAAGGCGATGTATTGTAAACATAACATCCTAACATCACCTCATTTCCCTGCATTAACCAGCTGGCTGGCAAAGCGTGAGATAAAATAACCACTTTGCCACTTGTTTACCGAAAACTCGGTATAAATCGTTAGTAGACATCTAGAGCTTAATTTACCGGTTGGTTTGCAACGGAAAACTTCACCTTATGTTGTTAGTATAATAACCTCCGAGTTGGTCTTTGCAAAAAATAGATGTAAAAGTCACCATACGAGATAGCTGAAATGTTATTACTCCTGGGCAATGTGCTGAAGTTGGTTAAAGCTAACATGTAACGGAAACAAACTTAAACTTAGGTGCATTTTCTTTATGTTTAAAGTGCTTGCAAAATTATTAATAATCGCTAATTCTATTAGTCGATTTTAGTAGCAAACAGATTTTAATTATAATATTAATGATAAGAAAATCACAAATTTTGCCCTCGAGATTACTTCGGTTATCAATAAATTCAGTAAATTTATTTCTTTGGTTAAAAAATCTGTTTTATAGAATATTGGTTTCAAAATTATAAAAATTAAAAACAGGTTTAAGAAAGGCAAAATGACAAGTAAATATCTAAAATCTTTAAAAGAAATAAAATTAATTGTTTCTAATCTAATCACAATTTAATTTTAATACAAGCAGATAAAGCCACTGGTAATTTAATAATGAGTAAAGATGCTTACGTCAATAGAGTGAACAATTTTATTAACCAATAAAGTTTTGAAAATTTACCCTTTAAACTCGCTTCAGACTAAAGTTAAAGAAACTCCTAAAGAATACAAAGAACTCTTAGATAAATTTATTAACGTTCCTGACCCTAGGCTACCCCCTTTATTTTGTCTTCCCAAAATACATAAAACAAATTCAAAATATACAGTTAACACCTGTGATTTCGCAAGTGGGATCGTCTACTAGTAAATTGGCTAAATTACCTAATAATATTTTTCGAAATTAGTTGACTTTAAAAATTTAGCATTGAAAACACTAAAGAATTAATAGACATAATTAAAAATCTTATACTTCCTAAGCAGTTTTTGTGAGTTTTGTTGTTACGAATTTATCCCAGGAATGTAAAAATATTTTAGTAGATTTATATGAACAAAATAATTTAGATCGGACACCTCAGAACCATTTTGAAAAATTGTTCAACATTATGTTTAAAACAATTATTTTTTAAATTTGATAATATAATATTTCAACAACATGGACTAGCAATGAGGAGCTTATTTCCCCTCTTATGCGAAATTTTTATGTCGCAGAAAATATATTTGTGAAAATAATAGATTTAATAATGATGTAATGCTTTGGTAGATATGTGGACGATGTCATTTGTTTGTTAGAGAAAATAATAATAAATTAGATGATTTTCGTAATTGCATCAATAGTTGGCACCTAATGAAAATTATTTAAATGTTTTAGACTTGAATATAAAACTTAACATTACATTTGATTTTTCAATTTATAGGAATACAACACATACGGATAATGTTATACGTTATACCACATTTTAGTAACAACCTTTTTCAGCTTTCACCCAAAATTAGCAACAATACAGCCCTAATAATGAGATTGTTAAATGTCTGAATGAACGTAAATAATGTTATTAAGGAATTTGATATCATCAAACAAAAAACAATTTATAACAAATTTTTGGTAGAATTTTATTTATTTATTTATTCACGACCCATATCACCTTATATTAACATTAGTTAAAACTAATAAACAACATCATCAAAATCTAGAAATTTACAATACATTACTTGCAAACACTTAATTGTCCCAAAAGTAAGTCCCAGCATCCCATCAAAAACAGAAGCAGTAGTCAAACTGGCCATTAATCATCTCAACAATATATTATAAGTCTTCTCACCAATCTACACCAGATATACCAGTACAAAGATTAAACCTAAACTGTCCAATAATAGTGCAACAAAAAATTGCTGCAAAAAAGGAAAAACAACAAACTAGATACCCACAAGACGAGGCCGCTATCACAAAGCCTTATTACGAACTTAAAAATTGAATTATTTTACCAATAACTAGAGTATTTAACAAGCACGGCCGATACAGACTATTCACTATGGAAGGCCGCTGGAAACATAAAATTCCATAAAGTACCGATTCCTCCAGTACGCAAACCAGACAGAACGTTAGGCCGCACTAATTAAAAAAAAGCATACGTCATACGTGGTTTGCACAACATTTGGAAAAAAATTCCAACCCCTCCCGTCAGAATTAGAGCCAATAGAAGAAGCAAAAATAAAACAAGAACTCGAAGCACCGTTCCAGACCACCAGTTTGGGTTCAAGCAGCAGCATAGTACTATCGAACAGGCGCATAGAGTGGTTGCTACTATCAATCAGGCGTTTGAAGACAGAAACTACTGCGTGGCGGCTCAAGCACCAAGGTTTAGTCTCCAAACTACAAAACAAATTGCCACACACAATGTATCTTATCCTAGAATCCTATTTACAAGAGGTACGAACAAGAAATAACTGAACTTTTTCCAGTGCAATCAGGAGTCCCACAGGGTAGTATCTTTTATTTACAGCAAAGACATAATCACAGGCTCGTTCGCTAACGATAAAACAATAATGGCAAATCACTCTGACCCTAACGTAGCAGCAAGTCACCTCAACAACACTTCAACAAAATCCAAAACTGGTCAAGAATATGGAAAATACAAATAAATGAACTGAAATCAGTGCAGGTAACATTCACAAAAAGTAGAGACAACACTCCAACCATAACTCTAAATGAGCAAATCCTCCCATAATCGTGTAGTGCAAAATACAATACATAGGTGTACTATCACGTGCAAAAGTAATGACACGCCTAAGATTTGTTATTGTATGATAAACAGCCTTGCAGCAGTCGATGAGTAACTTGGGCATAACCATAAGACCTTGTAGGTAGGATTAACAAGTTAGAATAAGAAAGTTGCTCATCGACTGCTACTAGGCTGTTTATCATACAATAACAAATCTTAGGCGTGTCATTACTTTTGCACGTGATAGTACATCTAGATAGAGGACTCACATGAGAAACGCATATCCACAATAAACGAAAACAACTTTGATTAAAATTTAGAAAGTACTACTGGCTTCTAGTTAGAACAACAATTTTAATCTCTCGGTACTATTCAAAATCTCCTCCCATTTTTCTTTGTATTTCTTTATTTTTATTTTCGGAGAAGGATATTATTTGTCCTAGATATATTGCTTCCTTTACATAAACAAGTGCGTTACCATCTATTACTATCGGCTGTTCTGTTCGGCTTGTTACTCATTGATTCAGTTATAGTGGTGAATTACTCCACATTTAACTTTATTAGTTTCTTATGAACTATAGAATGTAAAATGCTCTTTGCACTAATGACCTCCATTTTTTCCTAACACTCAGTATTGTTCTCCATCCTTTGATTTCACTTTTCTTCAACTTAGTCTTCCCATCTTATCTTCTAATTATATTAGTTTTCCTCTTTGTCGGTTTTCGTCTGGCTTCCATTATGTAACTCTTCTCACTGTAGCTTGTTTATCTTTTCTAAAGACGTGTCCGTACCATTTCAACCTCTGTGCTTTAATAAATTTCGAAATACATATTTGCATCATTTTCCATCATTCTTCTCTTGCTTTCTTTAGTCCATAAATTCAAATAAGATATTTTTAACTTCCTTGATAAGCACATTGTTTCTGCTGCATAGGTAGTTACAATTTAAGTTTTGTTCTTCTACTCAACTTTTTATATTTCAATAATCCTTTGCATTTAAAGCATGCCCTATTTTCTTTTTGTATTCGATGTTCAATCTATTTGCTTCCTTCATTCGTTCCTCTAATTAATGTATCTAGGTATTTGAAACCTTCCGCTTCTTCAAGCTGATATTTATCTATCTGTACCTAACACTCCTAATTTGTTCGTCTTCTTTTTGCAGCACCGTATGTACTTCGTTTTATCTTGATCTGGTATCTCTTATATCATTTTTTTAACTGTTTCAGTCATGCTCTTCTGGTCTCCTCCTAGCACGACGACATCATCTGCGTAGGCTATGGTATATATCTGTATTGCTTTCCGAGTGATTTCAACCAATCTTCCTACTGATTTCATTGCCCCGTCTAGTACTATGTTAAATATTGTTGCGGAGAGGGCATCTCCTCCTATTTATTGTGAACTCTTCAGTGCTTCCTTCTTCTGTTATCACCGCAGCATTCGATCTTTCCATGGACATTTGTATTAATCTTATCAATTTTGCCAGCACTCCTATCTTCAATTCATCTTCTCTCAGGTTGTCAAAAACCTGTTCATAATCAATAAACAGCATATGCAGTCCGATTCCATGTTCGTAACATTTCTCTATCGTTTGTGTTATGATATACATATTTATATTGCGTCTATCGTTGAGCGTCCTCTTCTGA
This sequence comes from Melanotus villosus, assembly GCA_963082815.1. Taxonomy (NCBI): domain Eukaryota; kingdom Metazoa; phylum Arthropoda; class Insecta; order Coleoptera; family Elateridae; genus Melanotus; species Melanotus villosus. Next base: position 15,441,046 of record OY720423.1, read on the forward strand.
ACCCATACCGGTACTCTCTAATCTCTTTTTCTGCATACTTGCGTAGTTTTCTTTGGATCAATGATGTTAACACCTCATATGATGTCTTCAGCAGCATTATTCCTATATAATTGCTGCACGTCGCTGGGTCTCCTATTTTTAATATTGGAGCTATCGAACCTGATTTCCACTTGCTTGGCATCACTTCTTCCCTCCATACTTTACTGATTAGTTTGAACGTTCTATTTTTCAACTTACTGTTCTCCGCTATATTTGATGAACTCATTATTTATCTTGTCTGGCTTGCTGCTTTGTTTTTCTTCAATTTTTCTATTACTTCTTCATATTCTGTTCGCACCAGTGGACTTTCAACATCCTCTCTTGTTTTGACTACTTCTAGTGTGTAATTACACTAATTACTATTTAATTCATCGTGGAGGTAGGTATTTTGTAGCAGATCTTCAAAATGTATTTTCCAGTCATTCTTGCCAATGCTTATTGTTGCTTTCTTATTCTGTCAGTATCTTAATGAATAATTTAATTCCTTATATCATGTGGACGTTTTCTTCTTTTGTATTTAACCATTTTCTTTTTTCCTCTTCTTTTCTTTTAAATGCTTCTTCACACGCCCTCTCAAACAGTCTACACAGAAAGAATATTATCAGCGGTGGATTAATCGTAACTAATCAACTAATCACAGTAATCGTAATAATCTAAATATGTAATAATCGATTAACAGTAATAACTGAATATTCAAAAATCAATCCATTGATTTCACAGAAAAATGAACATGATAATAATCGAGTAATCGATTAATCGATTTCTTTCCAAAAATTGTTAGCACTTGGTTCACTAGATACAAATGAACATAATGAAAAACTCGATATTTTTTAGAAAAAATTCGCCCTTCCAGAAAAATTTAAGGTAAACTGTTTCATAATCTTTCAATAAATTTGCAATGATAAAGCTATAATGAATTGCTTTAATTCGTTATTGCTGAAAGTAATGCAAGTATGCATTTGTCATCGAAATCGTGATAAATGACGTTAGTTAAAATTAATAGAATAATTCCTTATGTTATTAGTCTAGCTAGATATAATACAGAAATCATCTCTAGCTTTAACTCAGGTGCAATAAGAGTAATAAAGTTTCAGATTCTGAAAGGTACAGCTGCTTCAATTTATTTTACAAATTAGGAAAATCAATCCACCGGATGCAAGTTCTGGGGTCGGAAGCTCTAAAATATGACGAGATTACATTTCGTGCTCAGATGCTTAGACGTGCTATTACACGTTAATATATTTTTTGTACCCGGTAAATACCACAACTGAAACGAAATGCAAAATGGTGGTACATTTTTCTTTAGTTAGTAAAAACCAGACTAAGCGGCGAAAATGCAAAACGTAAACGATACACTTTTGCCTCGCAATTTATAAAACTCGACTTTTTAAAACACTAATATTCTCTTCGTACTTCATATGTGTTTTCTCTATATCGGGGTAAAATTAATGTTACTAACATTATTCCTTATTTTCAGGTTAACCCGGCTACACTGAAATTACATTTGCATTCGCTCACATCTGCAACGGATCTATACATTTTGGATGATACATGCTCGAAGGGAATAGGATAACCTTCCAAATGGTATGTAGTTCTTGACTTTCTTCTACAAATTGAACCCAAATACACTTAAGTAATCAAATTTGTGTCCACCAAAAGAATTCAAATTTATTGGCATTTTAAAAGTTTTAATTTTCAACAAAGTTAACATTAAACATCTAGCAAATTAATTTTAATTTAATTGAAAAGTCAGAAGTATCAATTAACAGCTGGCTGATTGCTTTCAAATTATTATTTAAAATTTTAGTACACGATTTGCATAATTTTTTCATTTTCTTAATCATTAACTTGATTGATTAACGATGCTTTAGCTCGAGCTTGGCCATAAAATTTCTACATTTTGCTAATTTCCGATTTAATACCCTGGTTTTAATGAGTCCTAAAATGGTGTCTGCGAATTTATACAATGTTTCGCCGAACAAAACTGAAAATCACACCAAAGTCTTAAAAAGCAAACATCCATCAGTGAAAAGACTTTCTTGACAAAGTTGATTGGAATTTCTCTTCACCAAATCTACTACAACCAACTCTGCCAAGGAAGTTTTCCAGTGAGCTGGGGCCTACTGAGCAAATTTCAAATAAACCTAATATTAACATCATATTTCAGCCAACCTAAAAATTCAAAGTACTTTATTTTTAAACGACGAAGAACAAACCACTTGACATTTCATTTTTTTCAAGTAAACTCTGTAGATTCGGCTTGCGAAAGTTCAGCCTGTTTTTGATGAAATTCCTGAAAAGCTTTGAACTTTCTAATAATTATTTAAACTAGATTTTTAAAGACAACATCAATAACTTTCAGCAATTTAAAGCGTTTTATTCCTGAAAAATCCCTATTTTTCCAGGACACCTAAGCACATTCACCCTGAAAAAGCTCAGCCCTTGTTCGAGTAAACTACTTACTTAAATTGCCAAACCTTATTTTGTAAATTAAAATATTAATAATTTGCTTCCGCCTAGAATTTTCCCAATTTTTAAGATAACCTTCGGTCTGAAAACCTCCACCTATGTTTGTGGAAACTAGTAAAGAGTTTTTAAAGTTCCAAAAAGTGTAGACGCGCTAAATAATAATACCACTAATTATTATTAACCAAAACGTTCCTGGTTTTTCAAGAAACTAAGAACATTCGGCCTGAAAATTTCAAATTAGTTTTAAGGAAATCCCCGAAGAGTTTTGAAATTCCAGAAAATTGTTAAAACTTATTTTTAAATAAGATAAGTGTTTTACTGCTAAAATCGGCAGAATTGCTTTGTTTTAAGTATACCTAAGAATATTCAGGATGCCTAAGAAAAAGCTTAGATTTTATTGAGAAAACTCCTAGGGAGCTTTCAAAAAAAGCGATAACTTTTCTTGTCTAAGGAGTTAATCATTATATCTGAAAGTTTTCACATGAATTTTCCAAGTTTTTAACTAACATTTTGGCCTAGAAAACCTCTAACCATTTGTAAATTAAATATTCTTTTGTTTTATACCAATTTTTTTGTGAAGAATTACTTTCTCAACAAGAAAATCAAAAGCAAAGTTTTCGTCCTGAAAATACTAATAGGAATATTTTATTTTTCTGTAGGGCTAACAATTTTCCTGAATATTTTTATATTCATTTTTAGCTGATCCTTGAAAATAAATTTTTTGCAATTTCAGAATTCCGAAGCTTCAATTCACTAGTTAAAAAAGATGTAGTTTTTCTTTTGAAATGTTTCACCTGAAAACAGCAAGCAATCTTTGAGTTAATAACCTGCGGACCTGTTTTTGAGATACATGTGTATATGTTAAATAGATAGATAGCCTGAAACCTGAAAGTTCAATGACCCTCCCTCTCTGAAAAAGTTGCATTCATCCAATTTGTTTCAGTATGTTGAAACCTTGTTTATGAGCAAAAGCTTAGCTAATATGAATTTCAATTTTGTTCATCACTTATGGCAAAGATGGGAGTATTCTTACTATTTTCAAAATTTAATTGCCCTTTTTTAATTTGAAAAACCGCGAAATACGAACCTAATTTTCAAAATCTAAAGTAAACCTTGTGAGATTAGAAAAATATTTACGTTACACGAACAACATTATTTTCAGTTGCAGTTTTTATTGAGCAATTCCAATTTTCAAGTGTTAAATATAAGGGCGTTAATAGCTACTATATTTAAAAATTTTGGAGTACCTTTTTTGAAAACATCACGGTGATTTAAATATGGTTCCAAGATATATCTTTCTGCTGATCTTTTAAATGTTTTCAAAAACCACTTATTTTGGCAAAAAGAAATACTAAACAAATGAATAGAAAGTATGGATAAATATTATTATTTTAGCCTTTAAATTAAATAAGGATTATTCGAATACCAAAAAAAAAAACAGCCCAGAATCAAAGTTTCCTCTAGAAAGTAAATTGCCGAATGCGTAGTTGGATAGTGAAATCGATAGAGTAGTAAAAACAAACAGTAAATTCAGAATACTGTAAACAACCTACTGTTTGTTCAGATTTACAGCAGTTTTAAGACCTGATACAATATAAAGGCGCTGCTGAGAGATTTTCAAAGTATCTTCTTCATTGTTTCTGTGTTCAGTCTACGATGAATACGTTTCAGTCTAATTGTTTTCTATATCTCAAGCAATCTTATTATACATAATACACAGTTTTTGTTAAGTTACCTTAGCTACAACACATCAGGTAGATTTATATAAAAGGTATGCTTTAAACTGAATATTTTACTAGCAGTTTAAACTACAATTTTTTTCTTTAGTGAGTAGAACACTTATTTGCTTGTATTTAATATAAGGTTCTAAATGTATAACTTTAACAAGGAAGTTTAAGTTTTTCCTGTATTTTTCACCTAAGAAATTATGTGCTCATGTAACATCTATCTTTGTCTTATTTAAAATTCAGTCCATATATTTCTTTTTTGCTTTTATGAAATGTGAGCATATCTCATCATTGCTAACGCCCTATATATCTTTAGGCTTTTATCCGTTTTATTTTTCAACGCTTTTAGTACTTTCTAAATAATTTATTTTTAGACCACTTTCACTTACTTTTTCGTAGTTCATACTATGCAAAGTCTACTTTCAGTTCCACTCAACAAGGTTTAAGATTCGTTGCACTGAAAATGTAAAACGGTATGAAACTGCTCCATATATTGAGTAACCTGTTCGTCATAATTTTAGACTGTATCTGTATCCGAAACCGCTTTTACCTTTCGGTAGACTAAAGAGCTTTTCTTTTTGGGATTTTACGTTAAATCCGAAAATTCCCACCTAAATTAAGATGCTCAAAAGTATTGTTAATTAAAGTCGAAGAGCTTTTCCTCGAATTTTCTTTTTATTTTATTTATTCAGGGAAAGCGTTGGCCCTGCAGATACCTTCAGATGGAATTTTCAGGAGGGAAATTTTGTTTTCTTCTAGAATTTTTTGTTGTATTTTCTGTGTGAGAAAATCGCCACAAAAAATTTAAACTAACTAAAAATTGGAATGCCCTTTAGATTGGTCGAAAACATAAAAGACCAGAAGTTTCTCAAGCCAAAATTATATCTGAAAAATTGGAAAAGGTGAATGTTTTCAGATGTAACCACCGATTAACTTCCTAGGTAAGAAAATTCGATTTATTTCTTTAAAAAGTAGTTTGAACGATTTTAGAAAATCTTTTCAGGAGTTTTCTCTGGCAAACCTCAACTATTTGAGAAACATCAAAAATTTAAGTTTCATAAATCTTGATTGTTTACTTTTATTTAAAAGAAATGAGGACTGTAAAGAGAAAAATTTAACAACTAGCTTTGTTTAATTTCGAACCCGAAGAGCTTTTCCTCTAATTTTCTTTTTATTTTATTTGTTCAGGGAAATTGTTAGTCCTGCAAATATCCTCAGATGGAATTTTCAGGTTGTTTTCTTCCCGGATTTGTGGTCATATTTAATATGAAATAAAACCATAAAATATTTAAACCAACTAAAAACCGGAAGAATATGATGTCCTTTAGGTTGGTCGAAAGCAAAAGAAGAACTAATTTAAAAATAGGCAGAGGTTTTCCAGGTCAAAATATTATCTGAAAAATTTTCAGATGTAACGAGCGATTAACGTCCTAGCTAAGGAAAATTTAAATTTAAAAAACAGTTTAAACGACTTTAGAAAAGCTCTCCAGAAGTTTTTAATTTTGGGTTGTATCCTTTTATTTAAAAAAATATAAGGCTGTAAAGACATCACTTGCTTTGTTTTATTCTGAAGTTGAAGAGCTTTTCCTCAAATTTTCTTTTTATCTTATTTATTCGGAAAGATTGTTAGTCCTACAAACGTCCTCAAATGAAATTTTCAGGAAGGAAACGTTATTTTCTTCCAAGATCCAAGATTTTTGTTGTATTTGCTATGAAAGAAAATCGTCACAAATTATTTAAACCAACTTTTAATTGGAAGAATATACCCTTTAGATTGGTCGAAAGCAAAAAATGAGGAAATTTTGTTTTCTTTCAGAATTTTTTGTTTTATTTAGTGTGAAGGAAAATTGTCACAAAACATTTAAACTAACTTAGAATCGGAAGAGTATGCCCGTTATATTTGTCGAAAACAAAAGCAAAATTTAAAATAGAAAGGGGATTTTCAGGCCAAAATATTATCTGAGAAATTGGAAAATTCAGGTCTTTCAGGTATAACGAGCGGTTAACTTTCTAGCTAAGAAAAGTTCGTCATATTTATTTAAAAATCGTTTAAAGGATTTTAGAAAAGCTTTTCAAGAGTTTTCTCAAGAAAATCGCAGCTATTTGGGCAACATCAAAAATTTAAATTTGGGTATTTCTTAGATTTTGAATGTTTTCTTTTATTAAAAATAAAGATAGGACTGTAAAGGTATCGATTTAACACGTTGCTTTGTTTGATTTGGAAGTAGAAGAGCTTTTCCTCGAAAGACTGTTAGTGCTACAAATGTCTTCAGATGGAGTTTTCAGGAAGGAAACTTTGTTTCCTTCCAGGATTTTTTGTTTTATTTACTGCGAATGAAAATCGTCACAAAAAAACTTAAACTAACTAAAATCGGAAGAGATCGAATGCCGTTTAAATTGGTCGAAATCAAAAACAGAACTAATTTAAAAATGGGCAGAGGTTTTTCACGACAAAATATCTGAAAAACTGGAAAATTCCGGTGAATATTTTGAGATGTAACAAACGATTGACTTCCTGACTAAGAAAAAATCGATATATTTGTTTAAAAACAGTTTAGACGAGGTTAGAAAAGCTCTTCGGGAGAAAACTTTCTCAACAAAATCGCAGCTATTTGGGCAACAACAAAAATTAAAAATTAGGGATTTCACAAATTTGGGTTGTTTTCATTTATTTAAAAACAATGTAAAACTGGAAAGACATCCATTTAACAACTTGCTTTGTTTGATTTCGAAGTCGAAAAGCGTTTACTCCAAATTTCTTTGTATTTTATATGTTTAAGAACAAATTTAGTCCTACAAATGTCTTTGGAACTTTCAGAAAGGAAACGTTTTCTCCCAGAATTTTTTGTTTCATTTACTGTGAAAGAAAATCGTCACAACAAATTTAAACTAACTAAAAATCGGAAGAGAATGCCCATTAAATTGGTCGAAAGCAAAAAATGAGCTAATTTAAAAATCGGCAGACGATTTTCAGGCCAAAATATTATCTGAAAAATTTGAAAATTCAGATGAATGCTTTCAAAGGTACGATTAATTTCTTAGTAATTCAATATATTTATTTAAAAAACAGCTTAAGGGATTTTAGAAAAGCCCTCAGGAGTTTTCATCTCAAAATCTCAGCTATTTGAGTAACATCAACAATTAAATTTGGGTTGTTTTTTTTTATTAAAAAGAAATAGTGACAACAATTTAACAACTTGCTTTGTTTTATTTCGAAGTCGACGGGCTTTTCTTTGATTTTTCGTTTTATTTTATTTATTCAGGAAAACTGTTAGTCCTACAGATGTCTTCAGATGGCATTTTCAGGAAGGAAACTGTTGTTTTCCTCCAAGATGTTTATTTTATTTACTGTCAAAGGAAATGGTCACAAAATATTTAAACTAATCAAAATTCGAAAGAGTGTGTCCTCAATCAATTTAAAAATACGCAGAGGTTTTTCACACCAAAATATTAGCTGAAAAAGTGGAAAAGCTCAGGTGAATGCTTTCAGATATAACGAACAGTTAACTTCCTGGCTGAAAAAAATTCGATATACTTATTTAAAAAACAGTTTAAACGATTTTGAAAAGGCTTTCCAGTAGGGCAACATCAAAAATTAGAATTTCCTGACCTCTTAAATTGTGATTGTTTTCCTTAAAAAAAAAGGAAGTAAGACTTTAAAGACATCAATTTAACAATTTGCACTGTATTATTTTGAATCGAGGGGCTTTTCTTCGAACTTGCTTTTTAATTTATTTATTTGGGGAAATTGTTAGTTCTACAAATATTTTCAGATGGAATTTTCAGGGAGAAAACTTTCTTCCAGGATTTTTGTTTTATTTACTAGGAAGGAAAATCGTCACAAAATATTTAAACCAACTAAAAATCGGAAGAATATGCCCTTTAGATTGGTTGAAAGCAAAAAGTGAACTAATTTAAAACTAGGCAGAGGTTTTTCCAGGCCAAATTATTATCTGAAAGGTTGGAAAATTCCGGTGAATGTTTTCAGATATAATGAACGATTAACTTCCTAGCTCAGAAAAGTTTGATATATTTATTTTAAACAAGGTAAGACTGTAAACATATCGGTTTAACAACTTACTTTGTTCCATTTCGAAGTCGAAGAGCTTCCCCTCGAATTTTCTTTTTATAATTTTAAAATGGGAGAATTTCCATCTAAATTAAAAGTTAGTGTTAATTATAAATTTATAGTCTCAGTATTTACAATTTCAATTTTAATTTTTTGTAGAAATTACCAATTTATTTACAGAGGATGTGTTCATTTAATGGAGTGGCCTCCTTAGTTACAAAATGTTCAAAAGGAGAATGATGTCTCTATCGCTTTCCATTTACGTCGTTCACCGTTCCCATTTCAAGTCCTCGGTTTCCGTCCGATTTCGTCTCGTCCTTTAATGTGCGTTTTCCTCTCATCGCCACCGTCGCCGCCGCGGCGTTTCTATTTTATTCGTTTTTCCATTTCACAGCATTGAAATGGGCAATCTACTTGTTTAGTATTGAAGCGTTACTCTTCAGTTAGAGTCGAGCCGCTTAAATCCTTTAAATTGTAAATTGCAGACGCTCTCGAAATTAATTCCCCTATGTGTTCCGACTATTGTGTTACTACGCAATTAAATATTTTAATTTGATATCCTTTCGGTTTACATAATCATCGAATTTTTAGAAGAGAATCGATATAAATCAAGTGTGGGTTAATTTAATTAATAAATACGGATTTTTTAAAACTATTAGCCCAACTCTTCTATTTTTATCACAAATTTGCACCCTTTTAATCCCAACTAACACACGCGATCGTGATACGTGTTTCTGCAGCAGTTAATCTGATTAAATTCCATGTACAAATCCTAATTTGTATTTATATAACCAACATAACGAAAAAACAATTTTAAATGCTTTCAGCTTTATAAATTCATCAAAACGTGCCCTTTATATTGGTTAAAGTTAATTGATAGCACTAATAATAAGGGTCTAATACACACCTTCGTACTTGTCTCAACTTGGAAATTTTCCATAATGAGATTACACAGCAATTTACAAGTAAAAAATGTGTTTTATAAGTAAGAAAGTGGGGTACAAAGGTCGGGACAGAAATGAAAACCAAGTGCAAACAAAACAGCAGGCCTCGAAAGAGCCGTGAATGGCACAGAACACTAACTTTTAACACTTGAACTTAATTATTTCACCGTTTTGCTTTGCAAAGGCATGCTGAAAACTACGACGTAAGGAAGACCGTTAAAAGCTCGTAATTAATAATTAAAGTTGATAGTAATTTGTATTTTCAGCGAAACGCATATTAAAAACTAAACCGTTGTAGTTGTAAACAAAGCAATTATAATTTTCGATGCTAAAAAGCAACGGAAGTTTATTAAAATGAAAACGGTATACCACGTGACATTCATTAAGGGAAGTTAACGAAGTAATTAAATCCAAGTTCTTTATCGACGAAACAGACAAATTAAAATAATGATCAAAAGCTGAATAGCGGAAACATACTTTTAATGTTAAAACAAAGATGGCAAATTGATTTAATACCTTCTGGAATGTATTAATTTAGGGACCGAGGGCGAATATCCTGCGAACGCGACGCCACCCGCTTGCGTCTTTAAGATAAAATAGGCGCTGTCGGCTTAAAAACGAATTGTAGTTACGAACAGATATCGTAACGTTAACTGAATCTTCTTTTACTTTTTCACTTTTTCATCGCCTTCGCATAAATTCGCTTTATTACGTAACCTTTGAAATATTCGAAATAAAAAATATTTAATTTCCGGCAATTTTCAGGAATATTTTCTTTGTTACAATTTACGATTTTGCGAATCGAAAATTACATGTTTAGTTAATTTAAGCACAAAACCTGGACGCAATCTGGCCCTAAAAATACTGAAATTGACTAGGGAAAATGTAAGGTCAGCAGATTATGGGCCTATAAAGGGGGGTCGATTATGTTATTAATGAAGCTGTAATGGAAGTTTGGTGAATAACGCAAATGGTTAAAGTTCTAACTGCATATCTACTCCTACCAGGTTGATTTCGGTTATTTACGATTTTGATTATAAAATGGCAAATCTACGTACAATTTGCACATTTTATCTTTAATCTCGCAGAATAGCCCACACTTTACAACCCTAAGCTGTTTCTTTTAAATGTACTAATATTCTTTTTACTAAATTAAATTTTTTAAGTACGGGCTGTAACTGTTTGATAAACAAATTAACATTAAAATATCGAATAAAATTCTAGCCCAATAATTTTATTTATTCGCCCAATTTTATATTTTTTCCATTTTTCCTTCACACATTTCTTTTCGCATTTATTTTCGTTTATCAGCTATTCAGTTTATCCTCCAACAAACATAAATTTATATGCTTCTCACCCTCGTATACATTCAGCCCTATCTAATACAACATCCCCTCTGTTATTTACACCGTTAAATAGTTTGTGCTCTCAACAGCAGCATCATTTTTAGCTAAACAAATATCGTCACAACAACATGACACCGAACTTGAAGTAATAAAATGTAACTTGCAACAGGTGAGATTAAATGAAAGCGTAGGTGTGACGTTCCATTACGTACCTCACATGTAAATCGTTATAAACGCCACCGTAGTTGCCCCCTAAGGAGATTTTTTAATGGAATTAATTAAAAATGTGGAGCATTTTTTTAAAGTTGATGTAACCCCCAAAATGGGTTTAGTGTGTATTTATAATTACTTTTTGCCATTTTTGCTTTATGTTACCGTGTAGGACTGTAATAAAATAAAATTTATTAAGTTTTAAGGGTAAAATTACTGCAACATAAATAATAAAAGAGATAAAATGTATATTTGTGCAACCCTTTCTATTACTGTAATTATACATACAGGAATTGGATTTCGCAACCCCTAAGTCGTTCCAAATAGGCAACCCATATAACTTCTACAAAGTCTACGCTTGAGGCACAATGTGTTGTCTACCCAGATTAGGTAAAGGGTTGTGAGTTTCATGATATTTTTTTTAATTCATTAAACTACCTTAATTATTAATCTAAGCAAAACCTTAAATAAAGAAACATCAGAATAAAATAAGCGTATTTAGCGAGTTTCTAACTAAATCAGCATTTAATGCATTTCTTGCAAACAATAAGAAGTTTATCGTCCAATTAACTTAATAACTAATTAGATGACTGCTCATTCACCAACAATCATAAAGCTAAATCGCCTTATCTTCACTTGACTAAGCTACTCGCTGAATACCCGATTGTATTATTCACACTCCATTATAAAATTTCAAATATTGATGCTGACTGCTATTTAGTTTTATTGTGCTTCAGTAAGAATTAAGCCCCTCCATATACAGCTTTTATTGACAAAATAGGCTGAATTCCAACTTATTAAGATGTTGTTAGAAGTAGCTAAATAATAACATTATTATTAAAGCGCAAGATGTGTTTGGGCTTAATTTACTGAAGATATAATACTAAAATATTTTCCCCAGCATAGACTCTGTACTAGCTTCAAAGAGCGGTATAATGAAACTCCAATAACTAATAACTAATAACATTATTAGTTGTTCATATCGATATACATTTCAGGCATTTTTAATTTATTAATTAATGTCCCTTTTTGCATTTGAAAATAAAAAATAAAATAAAGATCGTTGTTAATATAGGTGCAAAAATATTAATAACGAACAGCCAGGGTGAATTTATTTGCAACTCACAAAAAACATGGTTAAAATGAAAAGGACATTGAAGCCACCTTTTACCTTCAAAATTAAAACAGGTAGCAAAACAAATAAAATTAAAAATTGCGCTAGTAATAAATAATATTTGAACTATTGGTTTCTCTTTGATTTTGCACAGTTACGTAATAAAACCAACAAACGGAATGGTTATTAAGGGTAGTGCTGCTGAATTCTTAATGCTATTTTCTAAACAATTTGTCGATCCAAACCATAAATTTAAATACTAAAAAATTCCATTACCAACTACTAAATTTAAGTACACAACAAATTCGTTTATTAACAAACAAAACAAACTACTTTACAAGTATGGAATAGTACATTACATCCGAGGTCGGAAATGTTTCATTACCGCCGAGGGCTTATGTATGACCGAGAGGCGAAGCGCATAGCACGAGTTTGTGATGAACCTCTCATCGAGGTATGTATACTATTTTATTCACAATTGAACAATTATTGAATTTTAAATTAATTTTATTAATATTTTTTGACAGCTCTATTATAATTTATTTTAGCCTAGGGAACCGTACATAAACATTTGCCGCCCATGGGTGGGAAGTATTTTCTATTACTTCCCACCCAAGAGATTGTCATTACAGTTAGGAATGACGTATTTCCCAACCTCTAAAAGGTTAGGAATCGACATATTACTATAATGATTGTGAATAAACAATTTTATTAACGAAAACACCTGTAAGAAAAAGCTTACAAATACTATAATTCCTGAAAATGTAGAAACTGTTCTAGAATTAGATCAAAAATTTAACTCGGTCGGACAGTAATAAAATTAACACACATCACCTTATATCTAACATAGAAATTGCTGTAGAAGAATTACAAATTAAATTATGTAAGATTTAAGATAGTAACATTCTCAAAAAATGCAAACAAAGGTTAATTCGAAACATCTGGAAATAGAAAGAAATTGCACAATTTCTTTTCTAAATAATAATTCACGCCATTCAATAACCACTGCGGATAGACGTAAATTGAAAAATAGTTATAAGACTCAAAAACCGAAGAAAATGTTGAATGATTAAACAACGTCCAAATATGAACTAAAAATAAAATAAATGAAACGCAATGATAAAATTGTGCAATAATATACCGGGTAATTCAAAAGTATCGCCATTAATTTTAAGGGTAGATAGAGCACATCAAATAGAACAACTTTTCTCAATAAACTATGTGTCGCAAGTAAACGTCAATTTCAGAAAAAAATTAAAAAGATCAATACAAAAATTGGGTGGTGGTTACTGGAATTTAAACTTCTTAAACGCCCTTTTGTTGATACTGATAAGAGAGACCAGCTGTGTACGTAAGTAGGTTAATATCAGTTCACCCTTGGCTTTCAAATTCAAATTCAAATTCAAATTTAATTTCAAATAAAAATACATTTGATAATAATACAATTTTTTGTTTTTAGAAATAAACTTTGGATTAGTTTGTTGATAATTACATAAACATTAAACATTAAGTAAATTACTAAAGAAATCCAAACCATAGATTTCCCCGACATTCCCCTACAATCTAAGTGCATTCATTGAACGCTTTAATGGAAGGTCAACCTTTTAACAACTGAATTAATTGATGTTATTGTACTTAATTTGTGTTTGTGTTGTGTGTATATTTGTGTTTGTGTAGTAGTTAATGGAGGAACAATTGAACATTTTCTGTAAGTCATGTTTCTCTTTATTTACAACAATTTTTGATATATCACTTTTTAAACATGCCAATAATTGTTTACTGTCAATCTCAAACCTGAAGTGAAACCTGTAAATTACAATAATTGTGTGATGTTTCATTTATTTTTTGCAAGGTCAAATTTCTATTGCAGGCTTTTTAAATGCATATTAGCCAGCGGTTCTCAAAAGTATGTAACAAAATTTAAAATAAACAAAAATCGCCATAAGTTTTAAATTTTTGCTGTAATGTACTTCTATTAAGGTCAGCACATACCCATTTAATTTAATGACAATGCTTTTGAATCATCCTGTATAGACGAATATCAAGTAAAGAATTAAAATGTAACAACGGCCAGTATCCAGATATAACACGGTTTCCCAAAATTATGTAAACCATAAAAACCACTAAGGTTATCATGAGTTAACGCACAGTCTTTCAAACATTTTATCCAAGTGTTGGAAAGAACAAATATTTTATTAAAAACTCATTAATTTGAAAATTATATAAACTGACAAATGCCCAAAAACCACATCTTAGTGTCTTTAGACGTTGTTGATTATTCAGAAATACTCATATTGTTCCGTTTTAATAGTTTCGTTAATTTATTTTAAGTTTGAATGGTTTTTAGGAAATAAAAATTATGACTGCGTACACGCTAAATTTCCTTTGGTACTGAATGTTTATAATTTTTTTATCGTATTGCTTCGGCAAGGTTTGGTTTCGTGGCATTGAATAAAAAATAAAAAAAAATTTAGTCGAAGATTAATTTAGAAAAAGTGTGAATATTATGAGCAAAAATTTGATAAACTTTAGTTCGAAGACTATTTGGAAAGAAAGCATCAGAACCGCAACAATTTGGAATTTAAAATTTAGGAGAACAGATTAATTTGGCCCAAACCTGAGTCCTTCAATAAAACGCCAATTGATATGGCTTTAAAAATTATTGAAAAATATTGAAACATATTGGAATAAAATAAAAGATTTCAGAACAACACTTTTGTTACCAAATTTATATTAAATTCGATCCTTGTACAATATAAAGATACATTATATTGACGCAAAGTAGGCCTTGCTTGTTAACAAGCGCTGTGCTAGCTCAGTAATTAATGAGAAGAGGCTGAAAATAATTATTTATTACAACCGAAAGGTCAGTCAGCACAAAATCGTAAACACATGCAAGAGATAAGAGAAGAAACAAGACGTCGAGGCGTTGCGGTGGGCGACGGTGGTGGATCTAGACCAGCGTGCCAGCGGCGGCGACCGTCGACGGTGTGCGAAGGTGCTCTAGGCGCATGGCGTTCCAACGGAGCGACGCTGGACCTATCGCGAAGTGACGGCAAAATGGTGGCGTCAGGCATTGTAGGCGAAGGTACGGCTTCAGCAGTGGATGGCGGCGTCAGCGGTGGCTTGGAACGGTCAGCGTTCGGCGACGTAAGCGGAGGCGAGCGGTTCCAACAGAGTTTCGAGGTGATTGTGAACGGGCAGCGTCCGACGACGTAAGCGAGGGCGGATGGTTACAGCAAAGTTTCGAGGTGGCCGGGAGCGGACGGCGTCCGGCGACGTAAGCGACGACAAGTGATTCCAGCAGAGCTTCGAGGCGCCGACTTTGTTCGGACATGCGTCGATCATAGATGGTGATCGGACATGCAACGATGATGACCTCGACCAGACATGTAGAGATGTCGATCTCAATCAAGCATACAGAAATGTCAATCATAGGTGTTGATGGGATAAGCAAAGATGTTGACCTCGATCAAACATGCAGAGAAGTCGATCTCGTTCAAACATACAGAAATGTCGATCGTAGATGGTGATCGGACATGCAAAGGTGGTGACCTCAACCAAACATGTAGAGCTGTCGATCTCGATCGAGCGTATTTATAGCCCCAAAGTAGTATGCTGCTCTCCCATTAGCTGATGAGAAGAGGTAGAAATTGCAAAATCCCTGTGTTTTCATTATTTAGAAATAATTGCCCCAAAAGTAATTATTGAATTTTGTAGGGGTTAAATAATTACGATCGTATTATTGGCGTCGTGACGTATCCCGCGAATAAAATCACGAGATTCGCCGCAGCGGTGTTTTATAACGCAGGTAGGTGTTGATAAGGTTACGCAGGTAGTCGACTCTAAGTGGAGTTTGCTATTAAAATATAGCATTTTTCAGCTAGATTTAGATTATCATAATTGTTTCTTGCACTTAGGATGTATTTTACAAGTGATTGCCATTATTTGGATAATTATTCCCGCTGAACTACGGGATAAAATTTGATCCGTGCATACTGTGGGTGGATAAGTACAGGCGGCAGGTCGCCCAGGCTTGACGCAATAATTTTTTTAGAGCAGGCCGTTTGAGTAATGAACTTTGTAACCTTTTTTTCGGGGGTTAATATTGTAATAGGGTAATTTGAAAAGTACCCTCAAACTAATAATTAAGATTTGACACATGTCTTTTGATCGTTAGATTAAGGGAGAATCTATGACTATGGATTTTTAGAAAGTTCATGTTTTTCAGTAAAAGTATTAATGGCTTTTCGGATGCTAATCAATCTACTGCAGATAAGTTGAGGGCATAATATCGAAGATGGCGTTAATATTCTTGAATTTGTGGTAGGTACATCAATGGGAGTACCTTTACCAGTAATAATAGCAAACTTAGTATTAGAAAGTTTAGAAAGAACACAACTACAAAAATTAAATTTCAAACATGTTTTCTTGTTTCTTGGAACGCTATGTAGATGGTATATTACATATATTTCAAAAAATTAAATAAAAACAACTTGACATCATTTTAATAATTGCCAGAATAAAGGAACACAAATTATTCATCAAAAATCATAAAAATAATACAGCTTTGGCAAAACACAGTTTATAACATTTACATAATTTCGACGTAGAACATACAAAATTCATAACTTCGAAACCGAACTCAAAAAAAGATAGTTTCATGAAATGCTTATTATGAAATAATTAATAAATAACTAAATAAACAAATAAAAACTTTAAATTACCTATGGATTAGTGTTAAGTTATTTTTTACTATTAAACTTAGGGGTATATAATTGTTATTTCAGAGTGAATTATTTACCAACAGTTAAAATTCATAAATAGTGTATTTTAAAAACAAAATGTTTAATGATAAACACATAAATCTAACATCACATGCTCAAATAATAAACACACTGAATAAACTAGAGAAATGTGCAATATTTAGGGTTAATTTAAAGTTTATAGAGAGGTATCTGGCATCTTAACGAGCTCACAATGAAAGCTATCTGCGTAGTGTACCAACGAACACTGATATTTATGGACAGTGTTTTGCGCCGGCCGGTCATCAATAATTATTGAGCCGATATCGGTTAACGCACTGTGAGTTAATGCAATTGCAATCGGGCAGATTGTATTGATAATGCACGGAGGGATGATTTAACACAACCGCCGCGTTTTCGTACTCTAACCCTCATGTATTTTCTCGTAAATGTGCCCTTTTAATTACCTTTACCTTATTTGTATTCTAGTTTAGTTATTTTGCGAATTGGAACTGTTTTTATTTAGGTATGTACAACGTAACAATTCTGGAAATTTCCAAAATTACAGGGAGTTTTAGGTGTTTGAACAGAGTTTTCTAGATTCAAAGTATCATCGATTTTGAGCAGAATCGAAACCTTTAATTTTGCAAAGTAGGAAATCTAATCCGGCTTATCAGTTTTATTAAATTGGTAACCCGTGGAGTACCTACGTTAAAAACTTATAAACATAAACAAATTTGTTATAAAGAGTATAAACAACACTTGAAGCTTTATTAGCAAATATTTGTTTTAAAATTAAATTTCCGTAAAAATCTGAAATTAATATAATATTTAAAATACTACTTTAAAACAGGATAATTTTAATTCAAAATAAATCTATAACTATAACCGAACCGACAGAAATAAAAAAAAAATTTTGCGTAACTAAAATCTGATAAATTTCACCCGCATAGCGTTTCAGGATAATCCATTGAGTTAAATCTTTCATGAGCTAAACCCTCACATCTTGAATTTCTAATGCACATGCCTTTTCACCTAACTCTTGCCAGTTTAAAGTCAAGTTTTGTATTTCATTTCATCCAAACCTCAGTGTTTATTTTATTTACGTAGCATCTGGAATGAATAATACAGTTTGTATTACCGAGGCTTCTTCGCTTAAATTTTAACAAAAATATCGTGGATTTAGGTTAACAAGATTCTAACTGCACCAAGGTAAAATGTCGATGAATGGAGATTGAAATTTTGTTAACTTGTATTTAGTTCAGATTAATTAAATTGATTTTCTTTTATCCTCCATATTCATATTATCTGATTTATCCTTCTCGAAGAACTAATAGTAAGACTAGAGTGTTTCTTAAAACATAGTATGTCTTAAAAGGTTATGATAATCTTCAGTTTTGAGAGTCGTATCTCCCTTGAAGGTTAATAAGATTCTTAAAGTTACACCTGTGCGTTTCAAACGTACAAGTATTTTGCAATATAGTTTATGAGTTAGTTTCAGTTGAACTGTTAAAATGTATTCCTAAATCATTAAAAATAACAAGTCCGTCGATATCTGCTTTGAATCCTAAAGTTATAGCAGATATTATTACTTATATGTGGGAGAGAATCCCCACGTCGCATCTAGTAAAAACCCTCGGGGATGTTAGGGAGTGATTAGGATGGGTGGATTTTCAGCTACCTATAAACCTGTGAAGAGGCAGAGATGTGCGGCAAGCCAACTATGACAGAACATAGTCAAGAATCCATCCTATTACTGTTTCATCCATCCTAGGTGACTTCAAGCCCTAGAAAGCCAATGGAACAGAGCTACGGCAGACCTGACCATCCCGGAGCACACATCCGGACGCCACTGTTTTTTACATACATTCAAGGGCCTTTAGATAACTACGCCGAGTTATGTAAATCTTAGGCAAAATAGCCAGCTAAATGGGTCCCAGCGCCTCACCCACTAATAAACAACGACGAGCCTCATGCTCAGATATCATTTTGTGTCCAAAACAAGCATCAACTTTTGTCAACCACAACAAGCCTCACTGCTTGTCAACAACAACAATAACAAATACATAAACAACACAGCTGTTCATACCGACCTTATCTCATCGGACATACAATCAAATCATTCCAATTCAAGATTAGCTAGCTTTTCATCTTCATGTGAATAATCATCCAAAACGCATTTTATATCAATGCACCACTAATTCACATTCTACGCAGCATACACATATTCACTTGGTCTTTATTAACACATCTAAACGCCAACATGTCCTGTGACGACTCTTCCTCAGATTCTGTCGTGGATCGGAGATTTCAAAGATAAAATTTTCTCAAATTTGGAAAACCCTAACTCAGGTATGCTTTGAAATGTGCCGTTTGAGAAAAAGCGGTCTTTGTTTTAAGAAATCTGACGCTTACATCATGGCCGCCAAAAGTACATACAACACATATATTATAATCTTTTCATTGACGTATCTTCTATTTTGAGAAATGCAAGAGTCACTCGTTATTACTAAATGTTCAATTCCTTCAGCTTGTTTTATAACTCTTTCCAAGATTTGTATGAATTCCTACCGCTGAATATCCAGTTTCTAGGCCATACTTTTTGCACAATGCAAGTCGATCATTATTAACATCAAAGAAAAATACTTATTCTTCTTCTTCTTCTCTTAAATCCTTTTACCCATAGGGTGTCGGATTTTTAACTTTTTCTAATCCACTCCTTAAAACTTTTTTTGTCCTTTGCTATTTTTCTCAGTTCTTCTATACTTTTGCCTTTGGTTCCGCTTCACTTTACTATCTCGTTCAGCCATGTCTTTTTGGGTCGCGCTCTTTACTTTTTCTTTATTAATTTTGATTCCATTGTCTTTTTCGGTATTCTATTATCTTCCATTCTAATCACATGTCCGTACCATTCTAATAATCTATCTTCATATTTCCTTATTATCTGTTTTTGTTGAAGTTGGTTTCTGATGACTTCGTTTCTGATGTGGTCTTTTTTATTTTCCCAGAAATTTCATTTCGACAGCTGTAATTCTGCTTTCATACTTTTGTTGTAGAACCCATGTCTCGCTTGCGTATAATAACGATGGAACAGCAATGGTGTTATATATTGTATTGTTAAGGGCGTAGTATATGTTTGTTGCCTTTTTGGTTTTGTGAGATATATCTGTTTCGATATTTCCATCATTTGTCAAGTTAGATCTCAAATATTCAAACGTTGTGACTACTTCTAACTTTATCTCCAAATAGCTCTATAGCTATAATGAATAGTAGGGGACTTAGAGTTTCTCCTTGCTTAACTCGCTTTTTTTAAATGAAAACTTTCCGATCGTTGTGCATTCAGTTGTATTTTTGCTGTAATATTTTTATATGGTGAGTTAATAATGTGGATTATTTTCTTTGGAACATTTAGTTGTTTAAGGCATTTTTGTAGAGCTTTCCTACATATTGTATCGAAAGCTGCCCTTAAATCTATAAAGGTAAAAGTAAAATACTTAAAAGTAAATAATCTACAAGAGATCTCCTTCTTGGGCCTCCTTTTTTCAGCGGTTTTTAAAAGAAACTGAAATTTTTCGTTTTGATTAAATTTGTAATAAGAATTGAATAATATCTTTCTTGCATCTTTGGTGATAAATAAATTTCGACAGTTAGACCTACAATTATTTAAGTTATTTTTAATTATTATTTGTTTTGCAGGTACAAATTTACCTCGTTTAGAAATGTATTGCTGCCCTGAATGACACTTCTGGTTACTTGTTTTTTTACCGTAATTGTGTAGTTGGACTTGTAGATGGTGTGATTTCCTACCTTTGATTCCGTTTCTTTATATTTGTTATTATTTATTTCTTCGTCTGCTTGTGGATCCAATTCTTATCCTGTTTGGTTCTCATAAACAACTGGGATATTATCCAATAAAAACAATATTGTTATTTCTGGAAATTTTGATAGACTATCGTTGTTAGTAGAGGTGGGAATTTACCATCCGATATCCGAGTCCGAACAGATCCGATCCGATCCGATCCGAAGTCGGATGGGATCGGATTCGAATATGAGGATGGTCGTGTCGGATCTGATCGGATAATGGTGGTCGGTCCCAGAATGATCCGAGATCCGAAATTGATACGGGATCCGACACTGATCCGATACCCGAAATTATCCGATATCCGAAATTGATCTGATACTGATTCGAGATCCGAAATTGATCCGACACTGATCCGAGGGTAGGTATAGATTTCCAATTATATCTACTCAAAATAATACCCATTGCATTGAGACATTGAATATATCACTAGATTTTTAGTTACAAAAGTATGTCGTGTTTGTTTTATATAAAATGATAGTGACATTGACAAGAGCTAATTGATTAGTATTCTTTCTTTTGAAAGTATAAGATTTTAAGTTGTATTGGACAGTAGAAAACAACACAAACTATAGCTACAAATAACCCCTCTTAAAGCGATTTTAATGCAATACAATACAAATAATTAAGTGACAAGTTTACAAAGTTTGACGTGTAAATATTGGCAAAATCTAAACCGACATATTATTTTTTGTTTTTCTTGTGTTTCACTCAGATGACATAAGATGAAGAAAGATAGCAGTGTCTCTAAGGATATTATTTTGACTATATGTATCATATGACGTAGCTTGCAATTTAAAAAAAAACCAAGATGACGTAAAATTTTATCTTGAACGGTTTGCATAGCGCAGTGCCGTTCCATACTTTTTAGCATATTAGATCGGATCGGATCAGGTCGGATCATGTCGGATCAGGTCGGATCGGATCGGATCGGATCAGGTCGGATACGGTCGGATCGGATCGGGTCGGATATGAAGGGAAGGAAGTCGGATGTAATTTTTTTTCAAATTCCCACCTCTAGTTGTTAGCTTCTGAGCGAGATTTTCAATCCTGCATAAGCCATTCTGGATTGAAACTAAACAAAAAATCAGTTTTTAGTTCTTAAAATAGCCTAACCTAGGTAGAATTTGTTCAAAAAGCTTTAAAATGTATACACTTTAAGGCAAATTCAGTGCATATAAATTCTGCGTGTAAACGCAATATACCTTTTAACCATTTGAGCATAATTTAATCTATTTTTCATCATTATTAATTACTAAAATAATATTGCATTTAAAATTAAGAAACCATTTGCATTCCATGATAATCTAAAAATATAATAAGTAACGCAGTATTATCTACAAATTTAATTCAGAAATACAAAGTTTTATCTGCAGTTAATGTAGATGGAACCCTGTACCTAACACAGAAATTATTTAAACTGTGGTCAAATAGAACCTTGGCATTTTTTAAAACGGATAGAGGTACATAAAAACTAGGCTAGAATGACCACATAAAACAAAGGTACATAAATGTATATTTATATTATTTTTCAAAAAGATTGATTTATCAAGAAATATTACAAATAAAATATATACATATCTGGGTGGTCATACATGTTGTAGATAATTAAGTTAACAGTTCATATCATTTGCTTTTACGAGATTGGTATCAGAAAATGCAATTGCAATCTAGTGCTAAACAACAAATTATCAAAGTAAATTACGACAGATATGTAATAATATTAACAAATGTCAAGCCCTAAAGAATATTAATGCTGGGTCAAGAATAGGGCTGGGATTTTTGTCGATGTATAGACATAAATATCGATGTATCGATATATTGAATATCGATATAAAGTTGTAAAAATATCGACGTACCGAAATACCTATATAACGATGTATCGAATTATTGGAAATATATCGATTTAATTGAAATTTTGCGATCTTTATTTCGTAATATTAGAGAGTTTATTATCGACATGGAAGTATTTTACAAATCAATACAGCAATTTCTTTCACATGTTAAGTCATTAAACGAATGAAATTAATCAATTTATTCGATGATTTAATCGATGTGTCAGTTAATTCGATAAAGATTACACAGAGAAGTTTTGAAAAAAATAAATTGTATTTCATAGCATTTGCATTTTTAAAGTTTGCTCTAGATTTTTTTTTATTCCAGAATACATAATTCGTATGATCTTATTGCTTATTGTTTTTATTAATCTCTTGCCCTATTTTAATAAAAAAAGAAAAGTTTTCGTTGCCGTTGTGCGAAACCAACAAATGCGTTTATTTTCCCAGCATCTATACATAATGCTTAAGATCTTTTTTTTTACTTTAGTTAACAGCTTCAAATGCTTAAAGAAAATACTTGAACCATTTATTGCTTATTTTAGGTTTGCTTCAAATTTACTTTGAAAAGTTTTATTTAACAAAGAAAAATTGAAATATGCAGAACGTTTGCTACTCTTTAAATTTATCATTCTGATTGCAAATTTAAAAAATGTACTTAGCATTCTGAAAAATAATAAATCATAAAAATATGAAACTGTAAAATTTCGAACCTTTTCTACAGCAAGTTGGCAAAGGAATAAACCCTTATTTCGTAATGAAAGATTAAAATATCTGAAAGAGTTTATTATCGACGTATATATAAAGTATTTGGCAAATCAATACAGCAGTTTATTTCACGTACTGAATCACTAGATATATGTAATAATTATCCGATATATTGAATAATAAAGATGCATCGATTAATTCTGTACGTCGATTTATTCGATTAGGCAACTTAATAGATGTCTCTAAATGATTCGATTTATAGATACTTTTCGGATATCGACATATTTAATATTTTTTTTATATCGCGCAGACCAAGTTAAGAATAAATAACATTTTTGTCGACAACGAGACCTGAATTTTCTTTGATTTGGTTTAATTTGCTATTTGTTATTCGTTATTTCTGTTAGTTTAGAAGCAAATCTTTTTTAAAAATTTACTTTTACTATCCTTTTTCTTATCAACATGGACGTTTGGCAACCTATATTCAATTTTGTTTAATTGGTGAATTATATAAGGCACAAATAGATTATTTTCAACATCATTCAATAATTAAAATGACAAACTGTTAAGTATAATAATAAAACTGCTCAAATTGTAAAAGTATCGGAATTCTAAAAATTGACGGAGGGGCTTAAAGCGGCACTCCCAAACTTTTACTAAAAGCTGCAACTTTAACCAAAGCTCCCGCTTTGTTTTAACAAACTTCCAGAAAGTATCAAAAATAACAACAAGGGAAGCTTCTATGCAATTGGATCAAAGTTTTGAAAAGTAGCTGCCATCATAAATTTTATGTAACAGTTTAATAATTATTAATGTAAAGATACATTAAAAGAAAGCGTTGAGCACTCTTGTTTCCTTAAGAAAGCCGTATCATCCATTATCTACGCTTCGTAAATCCAAAGTCAATAATAACATTAACCGGCTTAAAGTTTCGATACGAGATCCAAAAACTTTCTTTAGAATATCTTCGGCGCGACGTCAAGTTTCTAACTGCGTTAATGACCACTTCGATTTTATGTATAGCCGGAGTTTTTCTGTTGTTGGTGTTCGTGTACCATCTGCTTTCTTGTAAATGACAACTTGCTTTTGTTATATTGGTTTCCTGAATGTAGAAAAACAGAATTACGATTTTGGATCTAAACAGGCGTATTTATTTTACTTTTTTATTTAAACATTACATTATTTGAATGTATATAAACTGAAGTTAATTCTCAACTGTGCAGGGCACAGGGCTATAAGTAAATAGTCAAAAAAAATCCACAAATAACCAACCTCAATTTAAAAACGCCAGTAAATTGGCAATATGCGCGGTCACAATTTAATTCTCATGAATAATAAGGAACATAATTAAAGTTGAGTTAATGTAAATTGTGACTTGCATTTGCAAACATGTTGGTTTCAATTCCACATGTCACATTCAATAAACAACCTGAATTCTATATGTCTTGTTTCATATGTTAACCTGTCCCTTTAACTAACAACACTATTTGACTTTTCAATTTGTACTTTGATGAAAATTAGTCTAGCAAAGTAAAACGTCCAGCTTTGGTGCTTTTTGGGAATACGGATCGATTCTGCACGTTTCATTCGCCATACGCAGTTAATTACCATATCAAAGCATCTCGTTGCGACCACCATTAAATTATGCACAATGTAATTGACTTCGCGGAACCGATAAATTGATGGCTTGTGTATTCTAATGCTATTATAATACAAATAATCGGGTACGAAAAAATTGTACAAAATAAGACAGAGATTAATACCAACAGGAAATCCTTTGGTATATTTAGGAAATGGGTGTAAGCTTTCAAACATAATTTAAATCTGCGATAAATAGAAATTTACAGAAAAAGAAAAAGCAATTTTTTTAGATGACTATCCATATACAAGACACAACTCTTATGCTACAACAACTGCAACAGCAGTTAAATAATTTAACATAACTGCGTATAAATACGAACGATGAACAAATGGGCCTTCAGAGTACCGAAACTTGATTTCACACCTCCTTCATCTGTAGGACTTTACCCGTTCTGAGCTGGGTTTCGTTCAAAGCTCCACACATCCACAGATGTCAGGGGAAAGAAGAACCATTTTCGGATGTTTATGACGGTGGTGATCATCCTCCCCGTCGTAGTCTCCTAGAGACCGAATGAGATCGTTGTCGTTAACCTGCAAAAAAAGATATAATTTTAGCGAACATTCTGTAATGAATTCCCTTACCGTTTGAATGTTTAAGTCCTCGTGGATCTACGAGTTGCGGGTCAACCACGGAGCGTCGACAGTCATCCTTAATACTTTGTTCTGGATGACCTGAAGCTTTTGCATATGGGTAGGTCATTGTCGGTCGGATGCTTGTCATGTAGAGCATCGCCTTGTTGTTAAAGTTTAGCTGGCTACGGTTGATTATGCCGTAAAACGAGGCGACGACCGTCTTTGCTCGGTTGGTGCAGTATGTGACGTGGGGGCCCCATGTGAGCTTAGACTTAGGGTCCAGGACAACGCCCAAGTACTTCGTCTCTGTTTTCCACGAAATTCGCACGTCGAACATCTCCACGTCGTCTGATGGTGGCTGTCTTCTCCTGGCGAACAGCCTGACTGAACTCTTCTCGGGATTGATCTCGATCCTCCAAGTGCGGAACCATTCTTCGACAGCGTCGATGGCCATTTGAAGTCGCTGGACGGCGAACTGCGGACGTAGAGAGCTACTCAAGATAACGGTGTCATCGGCGTAAAGGGCCAACGCGGTCCTTGGTGAACTGGCGAGGTACTACACGTAGATGCTGAACAGGAGGTACGAGAGAAATGATATTCAGCCATTCAGCTTGATGCAAAACGATCTGCCTTTCAGATACGATCCGATCAGCTTAACTAATGCCAGAGGTATCCTGCCTCCAGCAACTTGTGCAGTAGTCCTCGGTGCCAAACTTTGTCGAACGCCTTTGAAACGTCGAGGAACACCACAGCCGTCGACTATCTCTTGTTGTAGCTCTCCGTTACTTGTTCGGCAACACGAAGAGTCTAGTGAACGGTGCTGTGTCCGGCGCGGAAACCAAACTGCTTGTCTTGGTGGACGCTGTTCACATCTGTTGTCTTCTGAAGCCTGGAAAGGATTACAGCCTTGGCCAGCTTACCTACCGTCGACAAGAAGCTAATCGATCGATGGTTTTGCGGAAAGGTGGTATTTTGGCCGGGCATCGGTAGAACAATGACGTCGGTGCCCTTCCTTGCAACGATGGCCTTCTGGAGAAGTTGCTTGAGGGCTCTGTTGTTTAACCGATCGGGTCAGGGGAATTTCTTGGCGTTGCAGACCACGATTCGCTCCTCGACCTCTATTAATACGACCTATGTGATCGATGTCTCCACATCACGATAATTGGGGCTGCACTGTCGCTCCATGTTGTCAGCAAAAGCATTCGTTTTTTCAGGATCGTAGTACCCCACCCCGTTCTCGCCATGGATCAGGGAGATGGACGTCGGGTGGTTTCTCAGTACCTTTGCTAGCTTCCGTAGGGAGTTGCTTTTTGTGCTTAGTGAAAGGAGCTTGTTCTCTCAGGATTCGTTTTTGAAGATACTCAGTGCTATTTGGAGCTCAATGCTAAGTCTGTTATCGGGGTTCAGAGTTTATTGTCAGATTCTCTTCGCACGGTTCTTTTCCCGGATAAGCTCCCTGAGGTCCTCCGAAGATTCTGCCGGCCTCACGTTCGTGGCATAGCGAAGCGAAGCTTACACACGAAATGAGATGCGCGGTGGATCGCCCGTCTACCATGCGAATCACGGGAATTCTGTCGATAGATTGTTTGAGGTTGTACTTAAAATAATTCAGTTTCTCTTTACTGACGCACTAAATACTAAAACTAGAAGGAATTATTAACTTTGTGCATTGTCTAATCAACCACAATAAAAGAAACATTCGCTGCTAAAGAAGAGAGGGAAAAGAAAACAGAAAACACCTTAACCAAAATGCTCGACCAAACAAAAATGCCAAAAAGTCTTGCCACAGTTTGTTAAAAACGTTTCACGAATTAGACCAGAATAGGTATCGAATTGAGGTTCTTCTTGAAATATCACATCGCAAGATGAGCAAACCTAACACCTACCGAACACTACTCTGCAAATCAACTGTCCAGCAGTAGGCGTGATTTCTTTAAGGAAACCTGGTCTCTCGAAATATTGCAACTTACAACTAAATAATTAATTAGTCAAAGCATCTATAAATAATACGACAACATTTGTAAACCATATTGAAGTCCAAGAATTCGTAAAATAACACTCTGAATATTTCGTAATTTAAACCCTCAAATCTTTCATGTAATCCTTAAAATTATTTTAAGAAATGTATTATATTTTACTCAAAAATATTGCTGTAAATCGGTCCTTCAATTAAACCGAACGCATAATTACAGTTGCTTTTTTGCATAATGAATAACGAAATATTTGAACGAATTTGGCCGTAAAGAGGGAATAAATTCTACCCGGTGTTAGTTTTTTATCATTTTCAATCATATCTTTCGATTTTAGTCAATCTAAATCAAATAAAACGATAATAATTAATAGTAATTTTTAAACATAAATGCACGATTTTAGTCCATTTGGATAAAATGAATCGGTTTGAAAAAGTCGCAGATGTAAACTGCAAAATTGCGTTCAATCCCCATAAGAAATATATGGAGACTTCAACGGCCGATACACAACGAACCTGCTTTAAGGTTGAGGAAGACTTGCAAACTCTGTATAAATTTGCTGTTTTCTGTTCTTGAAACTTATAATACTTTTCAATTATTAACTAAAATGCTGAAATATCTTTCATAGTGTAGCGTTATATCGATTATTTAAATATTTTACTTTTAATATTGTAGGCAAAGAGTTAATATCTAAAAATAAATATAAGGTTTTCTGAAATTTTTCAAAGTAACCTTAAATAGTCTGCTAGAATTCTTCGTCGGTAATATTTTAAGCAAAATTAACTTTGTTTCTTCTTTCGCAATTTTACTGACTAATTAATTTAAATTTTAGTTGCAATCATTTCAGTGTTAAATTTAATTTTAAAAACTAGATAAGTTTAAACCATCATTATTTCCTAACTAATTTGAAAGTTGTTTACGGGTCTGTAAGAGTTTATAAACTTGCTTTTTCGAAATCCAAATCAATTTTTTTTCGCATAAAATACAATAAAAATATTATTAAGATCTTGTCCTTGGAAAATCTATAAATACCTACAAGTGAAGCCAGAAAAATAAAATTCAGATTTAACCCTACTTTATATGTAACAAGCTAGTCTCATATAACTACCTGTCAATTAAATTAAATAAATGGCTTCTCATTTAAATTGCATACGGAAATACGTCTTTATTTTTTCTACGATTGTTTGAAGGTAATTTTCCTTCAGAATAAGAATGTCAGGTCTAAGGTTTGAACCGTTATATGAGTTTCCACATAACAATAAATAAAACTAACGTAATGAGCTGTGACAATGTTGAATCTACATGTAATTACTTCCGGGTTTTGGTTCACTATTGTAAACAATTTTTTAATATTAATTTGCAGATCTGGCACTACCCGTCCTGGTCCCTCTGCCTACGACCCTGTAACTTATCGTTAATTACCTGATTCAAGTATGGCAAGCTTGTTCCGTAAATAAATAAACAACAGTTTAATTAACGTCGCCCATTAAAATTTCTTCATTTTCAATCAAATATTTAATTTCCCAAATAAAGTCGTGACAAAAGCAAAAGAAATTATCTCCGTTAGGTATAATTTAATATTTGTAGTTGTCTAAAATGACAATAGGAAAAGCAGAGTAGAGAATGTGTTAGCACAAAATCGCATTCAGCACAAATTCCAGAGATTCCCGTCAGCCTCAGATTGTTTCCATATGAGAAATTCGCTCCGCAGATGATTAGCAAGACATTAATTCCATTTGTACGAAATTCGTTGAAAGCGGGGGAGCTCTTTCAAATGGAAATTCTAGTAAATACTTTTCACGGTCTGTTCAATTAAAACTGGTCCCGGAACAGAAGTGATTGAGCTCGTTTCAGAATCAAACAATCGAAACGGTTATTTTCAAGGAAGACGGCGAAAATAAAAATGGATTTTCTTGTATCGCATCCGTTGAAACGAGGAAGGAAATAGTACGAACGTTTAATATAAAGAACTTTTATTTACATAACAAAGTTTTATGAATAAAATAAGAAAGTTTTCCAAGTTTTATGTGGTGTATGCGTCATTTATTGTTTGAAACGTAAAAATATCTAAAAGTTCGGGGAATATTTGATTGTTAAACTTTGCTTGGCTAAAATTTGATTTCATACATGTCTGAATATTTTTTATAAAACTGGAAACGGAATGATTTTCATATTTAGAGTAACATATTTCCTGTGTTTGCATTAAATCACATGCATAATTCTTGGATTTTGAAGACATTTGAAACAGTTTGTTCATTTTTTAAGTAATTTTTAAGTAGTTTTATTACATTTGCTAAATATTAGCATTTTATCTGAATAATTGTTCCTGGTGGCGCAAGTCGAACAACCCTTATAATAATAACGGTATAAATTTTTATCGGATTAATAGCCAATAGACGGAGAGTCAGATTTCTATTTTCCATATTCGCCTACGATCAACAATAAACATACAAGTAAAATACAAACATTCACATTACAACATTGTTAATGATGTAGATCTCATAATTTGTTTTAAATTCTAGTTAGAAGGCTTTTGTCAGACTTGTATTCGTTACATATTTCTAAATTACGTTTAGGGTGGAGATGAGTTGATAGTGGAACGAGTCTTGAATTTGTTTTTTGTTTTATGCTGCAGAACCGACTATAACCGTTTTTTATGTTTAGGTTGTGTATATTAGCCATTTTTATTAACAATTCTGATAGATAAACTGGTAAGCTCTGAGACACTACCTTGTACAAAACTTTACACATAGGTTCATTTTAAATTTAACTTTTTTTAATATGGTATAATATCGTCACCGTAGTGGCCGAGTGATTAAGGCATTCGGCTACAGCGCGGACGGTCTCAGGGACAAACCCGCGTTGCATGCTCGGCGGGTGGCCTGCCCAGTCACTGAAAATAATTGGGAATCGAAACACAATGGTGGAGTAGGGAAGGTAGGCGGTTGTTGAAGTCGTCTTAGTAGGCTTTAAGCCTCCATGTTGCCGGTATTGCTCCCTCGAGGGACGTTAGTGCCGATATCTTTATCATCATCAGTCAGTACATTTCGTCCAATGCTAAACATAGGCCTCATCAAGACCCTTCCAGTCTCCTGTGTCGTGAGTAGTTGCAACCCAATTTGTGGAGATTCTTGACATCGACTGTAGTCGGTGGCCTTCCTTGCCTATGTTTATCGGCTCTGGGCCTCCATTCAGCGGGTATCTTTGTCCACCTGTTGTCTTTTAATCTGGCTATGTTACCCGCCCAGTTTCATTTAGTCTTTGCAACTCGTTCTATAATATCTTCTGCGTCAGTTGTTCTGCGCATTTCATCATGCATGACTACGTCGTTTAAAGTTATAACCAACATTTTACGCTGTGTCGTTCGAAATTTTTGTGATAGTTAGTGTCTCCACGCTGTATGTGAATACCGTGAATAAGGGCCGACTGGTTGAAGCCTTCCTTTTCATGCTAATAAGAATGTCGGCCTTAAATATATCTCTCAGTTTTCTATGTGCTAACCAACCTAACGCTATTCTTCTGAACAGTTTAGATGTTTGGTTGTCTCTACTTATTCTAATTTCAAGTATATTTCTCGACTTCGATTTCTGTTTTTTGTATTTTCACGAGTTCACTGGGTACTAGGTTAGTCATCATTTTTGTTTTGTTGTAGTTTATTTTCAGACCTGCTTTCTGAGTTGCTTGCTGTAATTCATATAGCATTTCTTTGGATTGTTTCAAGTTATCCACTATTAAAACTATGTCGTCCGCAAAACTCATATGGCTAAGTTTTTCTTCATCGATCATATTCCTTTAGTTTCCCTCTTCATTATTTCAAAGGCATGTTCCAAAACTGCTCTAAACAGTGTTGGGAATATAGCGTCCTTGTCTAACACCTCGTTTGATTTTTGTTTTCTTAGTAATATTATGGAGATTTATGATTACAGTAGCATCTTCGTAGACATCGTGGATAGTGTTTAAATATCTTTGATCTGTTCACTCTCAGGATTGACACCACGGAACCCGGCCTGTTTTCTTGGTTGGTGAAGGTTCAATTTCCTGTCTAGTCGGGTGGTGATTATTCGTGTGTATAGTTTATAGAAATGTTTTAGAAGGCTACTTAGTCTGTAATTTTCCAGACACATTTCATCGCCTTTCTTATAGAGAATACCATTATGGAATTATTGCAGTTGCTAGGAATGACTTGTTCTTGCAGACACAAACTAAGTAATTTTTTGGTCATATTGGTTAAGACAGAAGCTTTCAGTTTTATGACCTGTATAACTGTATCATCACCTCGTCCTTTGTTGTTTTCCATTTCTCTCAAAGCATAAAGGAATTCGTCTTCAGATATTTCAGGCATATTCTCAGCTCCTTGGTTAGTAATTTTTAATTGGGTGTTCTCATGTTCTGATTTTGTCTGCTTCTATAGTTAATTCATTTTCGCGCAAGGCTTTATAGAACTCTTCATTTATATGTAGTACTTCTTCTCTATTGTTATTTTCCGTATCTGTTTGCCAGTTCAAAACTTTCTCTTTTACCTATTGTCAATTTCCATCTTAATACCTCCATACTTCTACTTTCTTCAACGGTCTGCATGATTTTTCCCTCTTTATATCTACTTATATCCTCCCTGATACTTTTGGCACTTCCTTGCTCACAGTAATTGAATTTGTAACATTAGAAACAGCGACACCTAGATCCTCAACAACGGCTTGACTGTTTATCTTTTTAATATTTTCGCCTAATCGTGCTTGAATTGATGAATTTGCGGGGAGGTTGTCTTACTAAGAAAGGATGGTAAATGGTTCGAGTTTAGCTCTGTTATTATCCTTTGTTTGAGTTCTTCCCAAAAAAATTTCTGCAATGGCTGATGATCGTCACAGTACGGGAAATGCGTATACCATAACGAATACTGTTCTAGTTTGACACTTTCTGGGCTATATTGTGTGCTTGGAATTTATATCTCTCACAACTAGTAGTTTTTAAATCGTTTTTGTCTAATTGTTTATTTAGCTGTCTGTATGTGCTTATGGTACTGATGGTAGCGGGTAGATACTCCAGTGGACAACAAATCTACTCAAGGAAGCGACCCTGCCCACCCAAGCCTCGATTCTTCTCCACCTCCTGATACCGGGGAAGATTCGGGTCCTAACCTAAATCATACTCATAACCTATTGTATCATTCCCAAACCTTACACCCACTCGCCAACCCGCCTGGCAAACATGGCATTTGAATGCCATTACCTCCCAATTAAGAATGGGAGAGGCCTACATCCAAGAGTGGACTAATATAGGCTGAGGAGAAAAAGAAGCATATACTTAAAATTGTAGGATGGCTTTGATTATTTAGTCGCATTTTGGCTCATATGGCTTCTAGACTGACGTGTTTTCTGTTGGCAATAATTGCTATTTTGGCATTTCTATCCTTGCGATAGATGTACATGGTCCTGCTATATTAAAAGTTTCATTTTCAGTTAAATAAGTTTCAGAAATTCAAGCCACGTCAACATTGTATCTGGCTAAGAATGCTATAAATAATGAGCATTTTGGCTGGTGATGCCATTTGAATTTCAGTTAAGGATTGTTAAGTTTTCCATTATTCTTTGGAAATTATAGTCAATCCTGAGGAAGATAACGGATTATTCATTTAAAGCTTAGAATAAAGTATCTAATATTGCCATAACGGATTTTTAACGATTTGTTATGTTTCTGCTGGGCTGAAATTTGTTTTTCTTCTCTGTTTAGAAACTTCAATGCCATTTGGCCAGAGCTTTTCGTCTAAAATACTTCCCCAGTTATTCAGTTGTTCAACATTAAATTTTCTATTCGGGAATTTATCATTAAGAAATTTTGTTAAATTATTTTTTGTGTATGAAGTTTTGTGTTAATTATTGTGTATATTATTATCAGCAACAAGGTCTGTCCTCGGTATTCGTAGCCGAATAATCCTGGATGTAAGAATGCTTTGGGTGCGAATCCGGTGTATATCTTAATGCATTTGTAACTGCTCTTTAGTAATCTCTAATTTTACATTATTGCTGTTTACAGTACACTAGAATTATTCATATTAAATTTCGATAAAACAAATTCCGAAATAGCAGGTTTAGGTTTATTAGATATTAGTTTTTAAGGATATATCGCTGAATTTAATGATACTACATTTTCAATAATTCAAGTTGTAGGCGCACTAGGAACGCCATTTATATATTTGATGCACTCAGCTGCAGTTGTCATGGAAGTCTCCAGCGAGCTTGGATACAACAGTTTATTAAGTAAATCGTTTTGGGCCTTGAGAGATAACACGTTTTTTCACAATGTACTTATAATCATGTTCTTTTGGCTAATTAAGATTTTTAGGTATTTTATTTCTATCTTGTCAGCGTTATTTTTCAATTCAGCCACTGTTTCCGCACTTCTTAGTGACATATCCAGCTCGATACCATGGCCATTATTTTTATCACCCTGAACTTCACGACAGACAATATGTGTTGAAAAAATCCTCTTTCTATTTTTTAAAAGCTCCACACAACTTAGATGGAACAAAGAAGAAACCTACTGTTTTTCAGATTTTCATGTATACGAGTATTCTAAAACCAAGAAAGTCTTAAGAACATTGCATCAAAATGTTGTAAATGTAACTTAAAGTAATATATAACAACGTTGAAAATTCGCACAGAGATAATATAAATTAATTCTAGTTTTAGAAGTTTAAGAACCCCCAGATATTAAGGAAATTGGAAGCCCGATAATATCGCGACATAAATTAAAATTTCTTAGTTTGAGTCCAGAAAAGAACAAAAAAAAACTTCGAGGAGATAATACTAATTCATCTTTTTATGTTTAATCTTCTTGCCGACATTAAACAGAACGATAATACGGCTCGTGTCATCTTTTCATTTGTCTGTCAACGAGAGGAAACTTAATTACGAAAAACACTTCGGTTTTTTTTACGAAATAACCGTATAAAGGAACTCGCAAATCTTATGCAAAGTAATCTCGTAAGAAGTGCATAATAGGATTACAGAAGAATACAAGTTGAAGGCGTGGTTCTTTTACGTGAACATCTATTTATTGCGGTAAATACACAAGCTGTAAACTTGCATTTAATTAAGCATTTTGGTCGTGTTGTATGTTCGAGGCGAAATTACGTTTTTGAGCGTAAATAATGTATTTAAAAAATAAATACACGCTAGAAAAGTGTAAACCGCCATTTTAAACTCATTTTTCGGTATTCCGCCTTCATTAACTTCTTTGGGCGGAAAAGGGAAAAAACAGTGGAAAATAACGTGGTGTCGTAATAAACAAGGGAAATTGCATTTCGCTTCAGAATAACATCCAACAATGCGCAATAAAAGTATAAGCAACGCATTATACTGTCAAATTAATGTAAGGAAGCTGCGACGCCAAGTATGATGTAATCAATTTTAACATTTATACCGAGAAACACTATTAAGCTTTTTGCTCTTCTACGGCTTTACATTAAACCGGAGAATTCTAGCTATTTGTAAATAATTTGCAGTTTTTAGCTTGCTTGTTTTGCTTTGTTTATAAATGAGGCATAAAACATTTATAGTTACGTAGAAGTATGATTTTCAGCAGT
This sequence comes from Melanotus villosus, assembly GCA_963082815.1. Classification (NCBI taxonomy): domain Eukaryota; kingdom Metazoa; phylum Arthropoda; class Insecta; order Coleoptera; family Elateridae; genus Melanotus; species Melanotus villosus. The sequence continues at coordinate 15,475,877 of OY720423.1, forward strand.
GTAAACGTTTGCATTTTCAAACCGTGCCGATTTATTAAAGACGGATAACTTCAGAAAGAACATCAAAACAGAATAATTAACTAACAAAGGTTAGAGAAATCAATAATAATCAACAAAAGTATTTATTTTGCTCACATATTCAAACCCCTGCAAACTAATTTATTCTTCAACGAACTCGTGTAGTAAAACATTAATTAAAAAATGGTTTATGCGACATTTCACTTTAACTTTTAAATTAAAATGCTTCTTTTTATTGTCAGCTGTTAACAAAAATTAATATTCCATTACTTCTGTGACCTATTCTAAACTTAAAATGAAAGTGTCAATTTATATTTAAAATAAACAAACTTTCTTGGATGCACAAGAAGTCAGGGGAATGTTCCGACAGAAGCAGTTTGATGTTTTCTAAGCGGGTGTAGTACACGTTTACATCCCATTGTACAAGTGTGAATTTTAATAATATCCCTTACTTGCACATTGTGCAAACTTATGGAAAAAAATGTAAAGTATGGATTGTGCTGGTTTCTAAAAGACAAAAATCTTTTATCTGAATATCAGAGCGGTTTCAGACAAAACCATTCAACATATGATCAATTAATTCGATTGATCTCATTTGATCGCAGTATGCTTTGACCTCGAAAAAGCATTCGATATGGCGTGGAAATATCGCATTATCAAAATTCTACACGACTCTAGATTGAACGGAAACATTCTATCCTTTGCAAAAAATTTCTTAGGCCAAAGACGATTTAAAGTGAGATATAGAAGTTGCTATTCAAGCACTGTACTTCAGCAGAATGAGTTCCCCAAGGCTCAATTCTTAGTGTAACTCTCTTCCTTGTGGCCGTAAACGATATTGCAAGTAATACCTCCCTACCAGTTAACATCAGTTTATTTACCGATGACCTCACAATCTATTGCTCAGGAAAGAACTTACCCTCAAACTCACCTTCAAAAAGCAATCAGTAGCCTAAAAAAGTGGTCTAAATTTTCTACTGCTAAAACTCGAGTTATATACTTTCGTAAGAAGGACATGCGCGATCAGGAACAAAAATTATGACTTAATAATCGAATAATCAAGTATGAAAACTATATAAGATTTCTTGGAATGTCCTTCGACTACTTTGGACAGTACACTTGGAAACTCTTAAAGCCGCATGTAAAACAAAACTCAATATGTTAAAAGCTTAGACCTGGATAACTTTGATAAGTTGGATAAATTCTATCAAAAATGTTTTGCTGTATTGTCGTAAATCGCTCATGTTTAAATTTGTATACAGAGAACTACGCAAACACACCGAAGAAATAAGTTTCTTTAGTTTTTGAAAATAAAACTGGAAAAAAATTTATATGGAATTTATACGTTTCAAACATAAAAATTTAATGAATCAATTAGCAAAATATTATGCACATCAGCAGAAGCAGTTAAAAACCTGATAGAAGCATACATTGTTTTGAACGAACACGATGAACCAACCGGGTAAAAATTCAGGCATCAGCATATAATTTTTAGCACCGTCTAAACCGTCAGCTTTCTGCCATACATTATCCATTGTACCCGAACTAGTAAAACTGATCGGGTAAAATTGTGGAAATAAACCGAAATGTATGACCTACACTACGACAGAGAAGAAAAATACTATTGCTATCTTACGCTTCTTCAAGAGCTTCCACCCCTACAAATCCTGCCTTTCAGTCTATCTTCAATACCCTTTTCCACCAAATCTATGACAAAAAGCCTAATTTATCTAGACCATTTTACAATAGACTGACACAAACATTACGCAAGTATAACCAACATATTATTCTCAAGCTTAACCCAGAAATTCCACCTTGGACACTATTTTTTCCCATGTCATTTTCGATCTTCTGATATTCCCCAAAAATAATACAAGTCATGATATCGTGCGAACAAACTTCAGAATCTTGATCCAAAATCTCCCAAAGTCAAATTACACATACATATACACGGATGCGTCCAAAAGTGAGAATGGAGTAGGAGCAGCTTTTGTTCCCAACCACAGGAATGCCAAATTCCGCATACACGAGTGCACCAGTATTTTTACAGGCGAAATACTTGCTATTCTAAAAGTGCTAGAATGGACCCAAGAACAAGACGATTAAAATTTTCCTACATGTTCCGACTCAAAAAGTGACTTGGAAGCAACTCAAAACTTATACTGCAGTGAACCATTAACGCAACAAATCCAGAAGATACTAACCGCCGTCACTCAATGAAGTAAGAAGTTATTATTTAGTTATTTAGTTATTCATTTGGCTGCCGTCACATACGGAAATTGCGGGAAATGAACAAGCTGACAGATACGCAAAGGAAACGGTATCTTCTGAGGACGCTATTTACGTCAACTCTATATTTAAAAACAACTTAAAAGGCATATGCTTGAAAGGACCATAACCTGCGGAAACAGACCATCGCATATCTACAAATTAACATCAAAAGCACAACTTAGTTGCAGACGTCATCAAGTCATACTCACTAGAATGAAATTGGTCACAGCAGGTTAGCGCATTCCTATTTACTAAAAAGAGCCGAACGGCCAAACTGTGATGTTTGCAATACAACGTTAACCACTGACCACATCTTAACTGAATGCAAACAATATGAAGACAGCAGGAAACAACTCCAAATTCCTCCGCCACAAGAGGCTCTCAAAAGTCCATCGAATAGCATAAAGTTTTTTGAAAGTAATTTGTTATAAATTTATATTATTGCCTTGGATGTGCACCAATTTAAAGTTAACCTGTGCTAATGGCCTTGTAGTCGAAGCACATTAAAAACGAAACATATAAATTGCTATTGAGAAGAAGATCTCCAAACTGGTGCAAATAGGGAGAAATGTGATATTGGAATGGACACCGATTGATTGTAAATGTGCAGCGTTATTAGGTTATTACGGCATAAAATTTTATAACGCCTTATCGGAAAACATAAAAACTACTCCTGCAACTAACCCTGAAAAACTAAAGAATTATTTGTTGAAGGAGCATGTAAAGAATCGTTTGCATCTCAACAATAACGATAATCTGTCAACATTTTTCCCTGATTACCTACTTATACAAAAAGAACAAGTTCAAGATGTCTTGACTGCGCAGTTAAAATGTTTTTTCGTTTTTTCTATTAAAGTAAATCAAATTCTTTTTATATTTTGAAAACGAACATTGTGAGATTATTTATTTTGGCGAATACTGGCTTAACAAAGATTGCTTGGAATTAATTAATTTAAACCAATATAAACTTAAATCCAAGGAATAGAGCTTGTGGTATGGTTTACCCGAATGTCAAAAGTCCCGAAAAGTCACAAAAAGTAATTAATAACAAATGCATATTTCGGCAATGAAGTTAACATCTTCAGTGTCCAGCTTTCTTGAAAACTTTTCTCTTTCCAGAGAGGGACATTCTCTGGCGATTTAGTGAAGTTATCCTTATTGTTGCAATTTTTGGGGCTTGTTGTAGCGACAAATTTGTAAAAATGTGTGTTGATGATGTTCAGGACGTTGGTTCTGTACTGAATACACTCTTCCTGATACGAAAATCAAAGTATTGCATATTTTTACAGTTACTGATAATTTTCTTGAAATAATTAGGAAATATTCTGGCTTACGACAGAGAATATTATTGTGGAAAATGCACATAACAACCAGTGGAAATAAATACACAATTATTTGCAGATTCTGGAGTGATATACCAACAATTAAACGTTTTGGTAGGTGGAGGTGTTCTTCTATCGCTGAAGAGTACGTATATAATTCGACTAAACAAAAAGTGGAAATAGCAAAACCAATTATAATACAGGCTAGTGCGTCTGGGATGAATCAACAAGGAAATAGCTTTTCTGAATCTGTTGGAGGAGAAATTACAATTCGTAAGTCAAGAGCAGAAATTTGTTGCACCTATTGTGGGTTCTCGGGAATAAATATTAATAATTGTAACAATTGTGTTATAAATTTAAATATTTAAAGTGTAGCAAAATTGTTAGCTAATTTGTTTGATGAGATGGTTGAGTTAATAAATTTACCCAATTTAAGTTGGTGAAGTACTGCTCACAAGTGAATGTTCTTCTTTTCCACTCATAGGAATGGGTAAAATAAGTGCTTTATTCACTATTCCAAATGCAATTTATTTATATTCTTCTAACGTTTGCTTTTCATTAAAAAAAAAGCCAAGGAATCCAAATCTGTCGAAGCAATATGATGAAGAAATAAATATTTAATTCCACAAGGAATTGATCACTAACACTGCCTAGATTTTTATTTTCTAAAAATAAATTAATAAAACTATTAACAAAATGCTTGTCGTTTACTCAAAAATGTATTCAGAGGGATTCGAAAAAATCCAGAAATTAACCGTGGTAGCCACTCTAATTATTTTTGCTTGTTAGTCAAATGAAAGTTTGAAAAATAAGGTAAACATAATAATCGCATTTTGAGGGGAAGCTAGTTGTTTAAGACTAAGGTTTTCCAATGGAGGTGTAATGAGTTCGCAAGGAGTCTCTATCTAACAGTGAATTGATATTTATAGATTGTAACGAAGTTTATAAATTAGTTAAGGCAATATGATAAGAATTAAATTTAAAAATTACAAGGAAAATCCAGATGGTTCCTGCACCTACAATTGTAATCCTGCATTCAACAGTTAAATTAGCTTTCCGAGACGCATTTATATTTTACGAAGCATTTCTGAACTGCATGCATTATATTCTTGGACGGTTTAACACGAAACAATTACATTTGTAGAGGCAAACCTCCTGGGAGGCCATTATATTAACTAAAGAAGCTCTTGGTAATTGTTCAGGACTAGGTAGCACTAGATTTTCAAACTTTTTTAATAACTTTAGTGAGCAGGATGATCTATAACAACTAAAATTATGGTTAGTAAAATTTAAACCTATTTGGAATGAATTTGAAGATGTTCAATCTCAAATTGAATTATCAGACCAAGATCAAAATTATGAGGATGACAGATATGTATTTGAAATTGAATATTTTAATTTAATTGGTGGTGTAGAAAATTTAACTTCAAAATCCAAAGAAATCAATTAAGAAATTATGATAACTTATAACATTTTAAAAATTTATTTAGAACAGGGTCTAATTTGTATATAAGTTGTAACAAATGTTCCAAATATTATTTTTCTGCTCCAGATAACGGAAGCTGATGTTACGCCAATAACAATGATATTTTTAAGTCTTTGTCATTTTACAGTATTGCCAACCGTGTCAGAATATGCTTAAATTTAAGACAGTATATGCACAGACTTTAATTTCGGAGAGCCCTCGATTCTAAAGTTTATTGCGACAAGCTTTGATATTTTCTTCTGCTTACCTTTTACTATCTGTAAAAACTCTAAAGATGACAATTTTTAATGTATAATCTCCGAAGTTCATTAAAATAGCACAGAAATTCTTATAACGATAATTGAAGCTACTTCAAAGCCAACTCAACAAATTCAGATTTTCCTAAAAGCTTTTAACCATTAGCATTCCAAACAAATCGTAGCACATCGGAGGATGTTAAAATGAAAATGCACAAATGACGTCCTGACGGTACGTTTCCATCTTTTGCGATATGTTATATATAAAATTCTTCCAACGTGCACTATTGAAAAAGAATAAACGACACCTTAGAAATACAAATGCTCCCGGTATACTGATGTTTAGTGAACAAGTGTACCATAAATTTGTAAGAAATGTTCTACAAATCTTTTGTGAATTTCTCTTGTAACTTGTTTTTTTGGTCATAACGTGATCTGCAATATTTATTGCAGATTCTTAAGGTGCTGGCGCAATCTTTCAAACTGGAAAATTCAAAAGAGATAGAGATATAAACAAGTGCTTTCCTAAAGATTCTATTTAAACCAATTGAACTGTTTTAATAGAATTGATATATTGAAACGGTTTATGGTAAACAATTACACCGGATAATTAATCTTCATACAAAAAACGAAATACTTCGAACTTGTTAGAAAATTAACAAATAAACAAAACTGAAACCTAGAAATGTTTCCATTGAATGTTTAAATTAAAAGTTAAAGCTTTGTATGACGTGGATAATGAAAACTCTATTAAGTTTATTTAATCAAGTAAAATCTACCCAATTTCCTTTATACTAAAAAAATATATATTTTAAGTCCGTCAAGTTTTTCTTTTACGAAGTGGAAATAATAAGGAACGAAAGAAACAACAGAAAAGTATTCCCACTGGAAGAATAAATTTTGTTTATATTAAGCTTTATTTACCAATTTCGTTCAAGTTTTTATCCTGTCTTGTTTATGTGAACGAAGTAAATTGATGATAGAATTTTAAAGCTTTCAACATCCGAAAATCCTTTTGCAAGTCGTTGCGGATTCATTCATCTTTGTCATGGAGTGTCCATATTTACGGGGTTACTAATTTATTTTGTCTCGGTAATGGTGGAGCTAGAAATTCATCTCCTGTCAATGTGAGGGTCGTCAGAGATTTCTATTATTACTTTAGTGGATTTTCTAGCCGGTTTGATGAATTCCCACATTTATTATTGTTTACGTTTCCGTATATAAAAGCCGAGTACTCGATTTATCAAGTAAATAACTAAAATCGAAATGGGACGTTAATGACAAGAACAATTTAACTAGTACACAAAACAACCTCAATAACAGACCTATAATCTAATATAAGCCTTATACAAATTACTTAGGTAAAGAAAACCGCCGAAACTTTGAATCTCATTACCTTGAACAGGGTTAATCCGACGACTGTTAAACCTTATTACCCAATTTATGTCAGCCATCGTTTCACCAAACTGCAGGTTTAACATGTGAAATATTTATTAGAATTTAATTAACCGCCGAAATTAGACAAGTTCTGTTTGACAACAAGTTATTAAATCAATTCTAAGTGCTTTCCGTGTGTTATTTGGGCAACCTTTGTAATTAGTCTCAATTTAGCAGGCAAGAATGTTTCTTTAAAGCCCACCACAGATGCAGAGACTTGCCTCAAGACTTGCGTGTACGGTTAAAACCGTGCATTCAAAACAGATGGTGTGTGGCAGAAACCTGTAGACTTAGTTAGAATGCGCATTCCAATAAACCCGTCGCAAAAAAACCTAGAGTTGCCTGAATTTTTCCCTGTACAGTTTTGAATGCACGGGGAAAACTTTGCGTGTGTGGTGCAATATTGCACAATGAACACGTTTTTGTTCAGTGCCGTCGGTAGGTACTTATTATTTTGTTGGTGGTGTATTGACAATATATACAATAAATTTCAAATCTTCTCTGATTTATTCAACTGCTTCCGTAATTTTATGAGTTCCTTCATCGAAATTTATAAAGACAATCATTGTTTATGGAAAATAAAATCGAAAGAATTCTTAACAATGCAAGCGCACGCTACTGCCACTAAACATGATTCATATTCTGATAACAAAGCCGACATTTTGCAACAACTCTTTAGAATAAAACTACTGACAAGTCGCTACGTGTGTGTGAAAATACAGACTATATTCTTTTTGCACGGGTTTGAATGTACATTCAAAACCGCACACGCTAACCTCTGCATCTGTGGCGGGCTTTATAAATAATGCAAACTCATATAGGAAAACTTCTACGTTAGTTATATTATCTAAAACAATTGTAAGCAGAGAGTTATTTTTGTTTATTCATATACGGGATGCCTTTAACCAAAGTTTTCTGTGTTTAAATAAACTGATTAAACCAAACCTTAGCACCTTGAGACTTCATAAAAAAATTAAAGGGTGTTAAAAGCAAAATTTCAATTTAATTCTTTGCAATAACGTAGAGCTGAAATTGGCAGTTACATTGCTACTTCTGTCCCATTGATAATACTTTTAAATGGAGTTTTCAATAAAACCATTGAATTTAACGGTTTTTTTCTGTAAAATTATACCCTACATTCAGTTTTTCTGTCCCATCTAGATACCAACTCTTATACATTCTGTGGCAAGTTTCCATACTTTTAAGGCGAAGCTACTGGCTCAAAACTGTTCAATGACTTATATCGTTTAGATAACCAACTTAGCGGTATCTATTTATTTTAAAATTTCTCTACATAATTACTTTGTAGATTAAATTTTTACCTTCGAGGAGATCATTTTTTACCTATGTACTTACTTAGTTTAATACTTTCTTCTAGAATAAGTTTGCTGCTTGGAATCTTGCAAGTAAATTTAAAAAATACTAAAACCAAAGAGCAATATACTAGAAAGAGGCTTAATTTCGAGCAATTTTAGCGTATCTTCGCCGCTAGTTGGCTCCCTAATAGGCGAGTATCAAAATAACATCAGTTTAGAACGAAATCTCTTTTTAAAGATTGCTTTTAGGTAACTGACGCTGCTAAAGAATGTTGACGATATTGCGTTTATACTTTTATCGCTAATGCCAACAAATATTTATTTATAAAAGACCTTGAATTCGTGATTTGTTTTTGTTTTGTTCTAAAGAGCTTGGATAGTTCTGTTTATATTTGTTTATTGTAGATTCACTTAGCTGGAATCATGAGATACTAGTTTGGAATGAAGTTCTATCACATTAACACTCCTCTTTCATGTTTCAGTTCGTTGTTCTTTCTTCCTTTTTCTTGTAGGCTTGTAAACTAAGGCCTGCTTTTGTAATATTTTTATTTGGTTTGTCTGATACAAACCCATTTTCTCTTTCTAATTGTTGTAATTATCGGTTTTTGTATGGCCTTTTCCCATAAGTCATTGGCAGTAGTTATCTTATCTGGCTAATGTCCGCGTATAATTTTCCTTAAGCACTTATTAATAAATACTTGCATCCTTTGCACATCTTTTTTGTTTCTATTCCAAATTTCAGATGCGTAAGTAGAACACCTTTTCTTGTACAATTAACTTTTTGAATTTTTATTTAACTCGGTTGATGACCGTATGTTGCTCAACACCATGAATGCTACCTATGCTTTTCCTACTCAAAATATTATATTCTGTCTTCATCCTCCTATTTCTTCCAACACACTTCTCAGATAACATTCTTTCACTTTTTCTATGTGCTTGTCATTTCCTTCTTTTATATGACATTTCATTCGATTAATGATTTTTCCGTTTCTGCTGCTGTTTTGATTTTCCTCTGTATGTGGCTTCTTCTTTCGATCATTAGGGACATATCGTCCACACACTCCAGGTCTTCAAGTCTACCAAATGCAGGGTGCCCATTTTAAAACTTTGAGACTAAAAATCAGTAAATAGGCAACGCACAGTTGATTTCATATTTTGGAATTTTAGTTTTGACCTTAATTACCGGAATACTCTGTTTTAAATTACCTTGTGGGTTGTGTGTTGCCATTTAAAGAATTTCAGGTTCGAAGTTTTAAAATAGGCACCCTGTACATTTCATGACATGCCTGTTTTATTGTAGCTGACTTTAGGGGCCGATATATCACTATCAAAAAGAGCATTGGGGATAGTATACACCTTTCCCTAACTCCAGCAGGGACTAGAGGAAAACTTTCGTTTCTGATAATTTTTGTCCATGCTCTATTCTTGCTCCATAATCCGTACATAAAAGCTGTATCAATTTGATGTATTTCTCCAGTATGCCGTATATTTTTTAAATCTTCCACATGTTTTCTCTATTAAAGTCTATAAAACTTATAAATACTCTATTCTGCCATTCAATTGGTTCTTCTATAAGAATTCGCAAGACAATAATATTATTAACACATGAGCGATTTTTTCTGAAACCAGTCAGATTTTCCCACAATCTCTAATCATTTGCATCTCTCATTCTAACGATTTTGTCATTATCTTTGATGTTACACATAACAGAGTTATAGGTCTCCAGTTGTCACAATCCGTTAAATTTTCTTTTTGTTGAATTTCTATAATAATTCCTTCTGTCCACTCTTTTGGTATGACTTCTCTTTTGAAAAATCTGTTGTTCTTTCTGTGTCTGATTTTAATAGTTCGGCAACTATGGTATCTATGCCAGTAGCCTTTCTATCGTTTAGTTGCTTTATTGCGTCATCAATTTCATGTTTACTGAATTCTTCACTTATTACATCCAACTCCTCTATTTCTAATTCTTCTTGATTATTGTTTGTTTGTTTATTTAATGGGCGAAATCTATTCTTTCAATACACATCAATACGTTACATTATCGTGCCAAATATCGTATTGATTAATTGATTGCTAATGCTCCATTTGTATTATTACTTCTTTAAAATACTCTACCCATCTCTCTATTACTTCTCTCTCTCTGTCCTTAATAAATGTCCTGTTTTGCCATTAATGTGGTTAGCTTACGTATAATTTCATAATATTTATGTACTAAGATCGTCTGTAGTTGCTGCCTCTTCTGCTGTTCGTAACATTACATTTACAAAATTCATCTTATCTCTGCTAGCTGATTCATTTACTTGCTTGTGTTTTTCATAATATTTTCTTTCTAACTCTGTTTTTTTTTTAGATCCTTTATTTTGTAGCAATTTATGCTGTGTCGCAGTTCTTTCTTTGATCAGGTCTTTGGTGGTTCATTTTGACTGTTTCTGCTGCGTCGCAGTTCTTTCTTTAATCAGGCCTTCTGTGCCTTTGGTGGCTCATTTTGACTGTTCTACTGTCTCTACTATCTCTACTACTATCATCGTTTTTCCACTTCCGCATTTTTTATGTCAATCTCTTCAGTTTTTTTCTCAACTCATTTTGAACTCGTTTTCTTGTATCTTCAGCTGTCATATGCTGAAATGCTTCCTATATATTCCTTTATTCTGACGTACACAAAATTTCAGTTTATGTTTCCTCTAACTAGGTAGTTATCTGAACCACTATCCGCATTCCTCATACTTCTAACATCTTGTAACTTTGCCACTTCTTTTCAGTTAATATGTGATCAATTTTATTTCTAGCATTTCTACCAGGGCCTTTCCATGATACTTTATGTATGTCCTTATGTTTAAATAAACTTCCTTAATGAGTAAATTATTTATTAGTCTCTCCCCATTTCCATTTACTTCTCCTAATCCTTCTCTACCAGTCACTATTTCTAGATCAGTACTGTTTTTGAAAATAATTTTGATATCACTTTTATATTTTGTTTGTAATATTTCATAAGTTCTTTTTTTCTTCTACATTTTTGTTTATTGGAACGTAAACACTTATAATTATTATCTTATAGAATTTAGCTTGAAATCGAGCCCGAATAATGCAATCCGAAACCTTTCCCCATTGTGGTAACGATCTATCTATCTCTACTGATATTAATGTTGCTACTCTATTTTGATGTATATCTTCTTCTTTGGCTTTTTCCGAGTATATTATTGTGTTTCCGTTTCTAGTTTTAAGTTTCCCAGTTCTCTTCCATCTGACCTCACTTAATCCCATCACATTCAATTGATACTTCTTCGTTACTTTTTAAATTTGTTGTTTGCATGAGAGCCTGTACATTCCTACTTCCTCCAGCGTTGCTTCAATGATTATTTTGCTTCCTTTGTTCTTCCTTATTGATAATCCTTATTCGTTGCATATACGTCATCTTTTTTTAGCCAATACTGTTCATATTTTTTAATTTTGCATCTGGTTCGAACATAACCGATTTTAACTATGCTGCCTGTTTTATTTTCTTCTTTTGCAACTGCTATTACACTTTTTGTATGATTCTCTCTTTTACTCTTAAATCATATTCTATAAACAAATTTTTTCTCCTAATTTATACTTGTTCTTCATTAACTGAAAGTTTTGAATTTTTGCAATAACATATTTCTTTGTTGGAGTTTTCCCAACAGTAAATCTTTCTAGTTTATCTTTTAAGAATGTTTGTACCTCCCCCTTTTAGGTTAATCTCGTTTTGGTATCTAAAATCTTTAGTTATTATATTGTCTCTTCTTTTTTCCTGATCCTGCTTCTCAATTTGATTTTCCAGTGTTTCGATCTTATATTTCAACTGATTATGTTCCTCTGTCCAATCCTCTTCACTGTTTTTATTTCTTATGCAATTCTTCTCTAGTTTTTTGAAATTTTGTTTTAAATTCTTCCTGATTGTTTCGAAATTCCTGTTTTAATTCCTCGTTCATCTCTTCTAATGTTTTTCTTCTTGCCTCAATCTCTCCCTCGTTCGTTAGTTTTTCGTTCTGAGTGCCTGTTTTGTCCTATAATCTGATTAATTTTATTAGGTGAAGTTCTGGCTATTTTTTGGTTTTTTAAGATTTGTAATTCCACTTCCTCTTCCGTCTTATCACCTTTGCCTTCTCATTTTCTTTTGCTGTAATTAGGTAATGTTATTACACTGTAAGCTCTTCCTTGAGCACTGGCTCGTTTAATTATCCCTTTTCTTTACTTTCTAACATCATTTTCTGTATAATTTACAGCATTTAAGGGTAATTGACAGTTCAGATGTTGACAAGTAGTATTAAACGCAGTGCAAGTAAACTATCTTAAGGTTTTCTCCTCTTTCTATACCTATCTCGTACAACCTTATATGAACTGATTACATCAAAATTTTATAAATCAAACCTCAATTTCTCAAAGTGTCTTGATATTTTTGATTCATCTTGGTATTATCTCATGCAGCATAACAAACTGCATCCGCTAACAAAGTTTTAAAACACCCTATTCACTGCTAGTCTGCGAAACTCAGTTTTTTTGTATGTTAAATGATTTAAATTGACTGTAGTAAGATATGAAAACCCTGTTTTTTAACTTCAAATTTATTCAATTCTAGTAAAAACTTTAACTCATAAAAATCAACAACAGCAAAGGGCTGGTAAAATATAATTCATAAATATTAATTCTAAATGGCCTAAATTGTGTTTCGAGATAATTTTCTTATTAGAAGTAAATTTATTTTTGGGGGGGTGTCGATAGTTTATCATAAAACAATATGTTTTGGATATCAACTGCAGTTGCATATGTATTTATATTAACCGTATTCGTGTCTCTTGACTCAAATTCCTTAATTTTAACTAATCACATATTTTCAATTAAATTTTAAATAAAACCCAAATTTTGTATAATAGTGGAAGTAAATTCCTACTTCGTATTTCTTAAAAATTGCAGGATGTACTTCAATTACTCTTGCAGTATATCTACAAAAGCCAATGCGGTCATTCTATTTTTGTTACAGATTCCAATCAATGGTGAAATGCAGAATCTTGACAGCGGTTTTCGAGGAGACGATGTGGTGGATACTGCAAAGCTTGATCCAGTAGTGGTTGTCCGGCGATTTTACGGTTACGGAACTCGAAGCGGCCATGCGGAATAACTAACTACCGACTAAAATACGTGGCGCAACCGTGGTCAAGAGAATTTCTATAACAAATATGTATACAGCAAACAAGTTAAGATACGAGTGGAACAAAGACAATGTGTTTGACTGGGAAAACTGTAGAAAGAAGTATAGAACTTATCAATAATCGAGTTTCAGGCTGTGATTGTCCAAACGCAATTCTTGTATTTTTCTATCAAGGAATGTGTATGGACATCATCGCTTGGAATGTGAAACTTCATGCAGATAATCTGACAATTTTGGTTTAGGTAAGATTTTTTGGGTCCGTTCACTTCGATTTTTTGGACCTAGTCCTCAAAGCTGTTCGACTTCAATCAAGTGAACAAACTCTTCGAGAAATGAATTGATTAGAGTAATAGATTACCATAATTTTAAAATTAGAAACCGTTTTTGCGAATATTTCGAAATGGCTTTAATAAGGACGAAGATGTTTTCCTTTTTGGTATTTTGTTGTAAACCAATAAAAAAAAGCGTTATAATTTACCTTTATAGTTTTTTTATTAAACATTTCAAACGAATGCAATTTATGTTATAAACTTGTACCTAAAATGTAATTTTTAAGGCATTAAAATGATATTCTATTTAGATTTAGTACTAAAATTTATTCCCACGTAGAAAAGATGCAATTTGTTACACTTAAATGTAATGCGTTTTAACAAATACTTGTTTGTTATCACCAGGCAGTTCAGTTCAGAACGTTTCAGAAATTAGGTTTGTTTGGTTCTTTCTGATAGTTTCTTTCAACGTTGAAAGTGTATATAGCGCAAAGTACCGTCTAATGTAATCTTTGGGTACATTGAAATGATAAGTTATTAAGTTGCTAAATAATATTTTTCACATAAGAAATATTCATGATACTCAAGGACAAAAAATTGAGCAATTCATAGAATAATAAACCACAAATCATTTATTAATACTTTTACAAAGTATTTTTCCTTGTTAATTATTCCCAGAGAATTTTTTGATTACAATTAGAATTAGCTACGTATTAAATTCTTATCTGAAATAACAGTTGGAGACCTCAAAAATATTACAGTAATTAATTAATAATAATGGTAATAATAAGTGTTGAATAGGTAAGTCCGCTCTGTCTGTTAATGAACCATGTTAAACATATGAGATCTTAAAGCCAAATAATAATAATAATAATAAATTCCAACCAAGAGTTGAGCAAAAATAAGAATAAAGGTAATAATACTAATAATACAAAGTAAAAATTAAAAGCATAAAGCATAAATCTTGTTATAACTTTTTTTTTTACAAAAATAGAAGAAAAGGGAATAATGGAAACAAGTTGGTCAACATGTAATTACGATTTTAGAAGAATACATGAATTATAAAGAAATATTTGAATTAATTTACGTAAATTATTTTTAGAATATTACAAAACTGAAAGTAATAAAGGAAACAAAAAAGTGAATATTAGGTTCAGGTTAAGATCATCGATTTTCACCAACGTCTGATTTTATTCTGAAGAATCAAGGACACAATAAATTCGAGTAGCCACACCCATATCCATTCGATGATCTTGTAACACTGAACACTGGTGTCTTCAGTGTTGAGACGTACCTAGGTAAATGTACCTAGGTACAAGTACCTAGGTACTTCTCTTGTACCTTCGTATACTAAAAGGTCCATATTTTTAGAATTACCTTTACCTATACCTAGGTATTTTTTAGAGTTACCTTGTACCTAAAAAACATAAAAACTTAAGGTACAACGTAAATTCTATTTTCTCTGTAAAACTACGTAAAAAAATTAAACAATAATTGTGGATATAAAGAGAATATCAATATATTCATATAGTTCGAATTTTATTGGCGTCATTTGGGTATTTTGTGTAGCGTATTTAACGGTAAAGTGGAAGAGAATGATGATGCCATTAATATTATCAAAATATAGTGAAGTATTTTGAAGATAAGTCAAAAAATTTAAAATCCCTATTTAATTATGAAATCATTTTAAGAATTTTTAAATAATAAATAATACAATCATACTCTCATCAGCTCCTATTGAAAGACTGTTTAGTACAGGAGGACAAATTTAATTTTAACTTCCAAACGAAATAGGCTTTATGATGAGGCTCTTGAAACTCTATTGTTCTTCAAGAAAAATAAATAATATAAATGATGTGCATGATGTAGGTATGTTTAAGAAAAAATTTTATTTTATTTAAAAAATGGTAGTATTTTTTTATATTTAAATTTTAACAATCGATCAAAAAAATTATTTGTGCGGTTGTACCTAAACCTGTACCTACAATATTTAGGTACATTTTTACGGTAACTGTATTTTTACCTAGGTATTTTTGTAAAAGTATACCTGCACCTGTAACTAGGTAGTTTTTTCTCTGTGTACCTGTACCTTTACCTAGGTACCAAAAAAGAAGTACCTGTTACAACACTGGGTGTCTTTGCAGTCGTTATACTACAACATAAAAAGAACTTATTTAGTCCTTACACTAAATATTCTAATTTACTGTAGTTCCAGCGTTATCTGGAGCAGAAAGTAATAGGCCCGATATCGTAAAAACCCTAAATTCTCTCGAATCAAGAATGTACTTGTTGTTTTTACACAATAAATTCGAGTATTATGTCCCGACGGGACATAATACACTCCTACACACCCCCTACAAACTACGTTTCTGGTTGCGCTACTGTTAAACCTAAAGAACTTAAATGAACTTACAGAAGCCCCACTTTTCAAAATTGAAGATTACAGGAGCGTTATAACTTTACTCAGCTTATCTTTTGGGCTAAATCTAGCTCCATACATATTCACTAAATTATTAAAACATGTCGTCACAACCTTAAGAAAACTAAACGTTTTATTAATTATTTATCTGGATAGACACAGCAGAATCAAGATGTCAATTAGCAGTAAATTGAACTATTGCACTTTTGTGTCAAATAGGATTTTTAATAATAACTATGGCAGTACGGCAGAGTGCACTCCGCATGTAATTATGAAATATACAAAGTTAAGCAAGAGCCTGCTTGACCAAAACTTGGATGGGTGACCGCTTTGCAGCTCGGTGTATCGATCCCTCTCAACACTGTAACGATATAAGAGGGTAAAAGGGGAAAGAAAGAATGGACATTAAAAAGAGTTTCTTAAGTCTATCACAGGACTTAACCTTTTTAGGTTTTACTTATAACACTAGAAATATGATCAGGCGTTTGTCTTCTGAGAAAAAGAGTGTATCTACAATAAACAACTTGTTTTTCAAACTAAAATTTATTGTACTACTCAGTATTTGGCAAAACTAATTGGAAAATTGGTAGCAGCTTCTCGTTCAGTAGATTATGGCAGCTGGCTACACTTAAAAAGTCTCGGGAGAGAAAATTCGTAGCTCTAAAGAACCACAAAAGTTATAATCATATTTTTAAACTACCATCACATCAAAACTGATATCGCATGGTGGATAGCAAATATAAAATCGTCTTCCCCAAAGATCAATACTTCCTCTTAGAGATATTCACAGACGCTCGTAAGTCAGGGAGAAAGGCATTCTGTAGTGGAAACTCAACTCATGGATTCTGGTCCCAATGTAAAAAAAAAAAATACCGCATAAATCGTTCAGAAATACTAACAGCCTTTTACGCACCCCAATTCTTCTCAAAACTTCTAAGGAACTGTGATATCTTATTAAGGATTGACAATAAAACAGCTATAGCTTGCATTAATAATGTTTCGCACTCGAAAACTAAATGTTTGTGACAGGCACACATGAGCTAATAAGGGTAAGTTTGGCTGTGTATTTTTGTCCAAAATCGATCATTTGTCGCACTTGAAAACAAACTTTTGGTAATAGGAACACATGAGCTATGAAGGGTAAGTTTGGCTTTGTATTTCAGCCCAAAACTAATAATTTTTCAAACTCGGAAATGAACTGTTTGTAACAGGAACACATGAGTTTAGAAGGGTAAGTTAGGCTTTGTATTTCAGTCCAAAATTTATGATTTTTCATACTCGACATTGAACTGTTTGTAACAGGAACACATGAGATAAGAAGGGTAAGTTTGGCTTTGTATTTCAGTGCAAAATTGATGATTTGTCGCACTCGAAAACGAACTTTTGGTAACAGACACGCATGGGTTAAGAAGGGTAAGTTTGGCTTCGTATTTCAGTCCAAAATTGATAATTTGTCCCAATCGAAAACGAACTTTTGGTAATAGGAACACATGAGTTAAGAACGGTAAGTTGGGCTTTGTATTTCAGTCGAAAATTGATAATTTGTCGCACTCGTAAACAACATTTTGGTAATAGGAGCACATGAGTTAAGAAGGGTAAGTTTGACATCGTATTTCAGTCCAAAATTGATAATTTGTCGCACTCGTAAACGAACTTTTGGTAATAGGAACACATGAGTTAAGAAGGGTAAGTTGGGCTTTGTATTTCAGTCTAAAGCTAGTAATGTTTCGCAATCGAAAACTAAATGTTTGTAACAGGAACAGATGAGTTAAGAAGGTTAAGTTTGACTTCGTATTTCAGCCGAAAATTAATAATTTTTCATACTCGGAAATGAACTGTTTGTAACAGGAACGCATGAGTTAGGAAGGGTAAGTTTGGCTTTGTATTTCAGTCCAAAATTGATAATTTGTAGCACTCGAAAACGAACTTTCGGTAATAGGAACACATGAGTTAAAAAGGGTAACTTTGGCTTTGCGTGTCAGTCTAAAATTAATAATTTTTCTTACTCGAAAATGAACTGTTTGTAATAGGAACACATGAGTTAAGAAGGGTAAGTTTGGCTTTGTATTTCAGTCCAAAATTGATAATTTGTAGCACTCGAAAAAGAACTTTTGGTAATAGGAACACATGAGTTAAGAAGGGTAACTTTGACTTTGCGTGTCACTCCAAAATTAATAATTTTTCTTACTCGAAAATGAACTGTTTGTAATAGGAACACATGAGTTAAGAAGGGTAAGTTTGGCTTTGTATTTCAGTCCAAAATTGATGATTTGTCGCAGTCGAAAACGAACTTTTGGTAATAGGAACACATGAGTTGAGAAGGGTAAGTTTGGTTTTGTATTTCAGCCGAAAATTAATAATTTTTCATACTCGGAAATGAACTGTTTGTAACAGGAACGCATGAGTTAGGAAGGGTAAATTTGGCTTTGTATTTCAGTCCAAAATTGATAATTTGTAGCACTCGAAAACGACCTTTCGGTAATAGGAACACATGAGTTAAAAAGGGTAACTTTGGCTTTGCGTGTCAGTCCAAAATTAATAATTTTTTTTACTTGAAAATGAACTGTTTGTAATAGGAACACATGAGTTAAGAAGGGTAAGTTTGGCTTTGTATTTTTGTCCAAAATCGATAATTTGTCGCACTTGAAAACAAACTTTTGGTAATAGGAACACATGAGCTATGAAGGGTAAGCTTGGCTTTGTATTTCAGTCCAACATTAATAATTTTTCATACTCGGAAATGAACTGTTTGTAGCAGGAACACATGAGATAAGAAGGTTAAGTTTGACTTCGTATTTCAGTCCAAAAGTGATAATTTGTAGCACTCGAAAAAGAACTTTTGGTAATAGGAACACATGAGTTGAGAAGGGTAAGTTTGGCTTTGAATTTCAGCCGAAAATTAATAATTTTTCATACTCGGAAATGAACTGTTTGTAACAGGAACACACGAGTTGAGAAGGGTAAGTTTGGCTTTATATTTCAGTCCAAAATTGATAATTTGTCCCACTCGTAAACGAACTTTTGGTAACAGGAACGCATGGCTTAAGAAGGGTAAGTTTGGCTTTGTATTTCAGCGAAAAACTAATAATTTTTCATACTCGGAAATGAACTGTTTGTAGCAGGAACACATGAGATAAGAAGGTTAAGTTTGACTTCTTATTTCAGTCCAAAAGTGATAATTTGTAGCACTCGAAAAAGAACTTTTGGTAATAGGAACACATGAGTTGAGAAGGGTAAGTTTGGTTTTGTATTTCAGCCGAAAATTAATAATTTTTCATACTCGGAAATGAACTGTTTGTAACAGGAACGCATGAGTTAGGAAGGGTAAGTTTGGCTTTGTATTTTAGTGCAAAATTGATGATTTGTCGCACTCGAAAACGAACTTTTGGTAACAGACACGCATGGGTTAAGAAGGCTAAGTTTGGCTTCGTATTTCAGTCCAAAATTGATAATTTGTCCCAATCTAAAACGAACTTTTGGTAATAGGAACACATGAGTTAAGAACGGTAAGTTGGGCTTTGTATTTCAGTCCAAAATTAATAATTTTTTATACTCGAAAATGAACTGTTTGTAATAGGAACACATGAGTTAAGAAGGGTAAGTTTGGCTTTGTATTTCAGTCCAAAATTGATGATTTGTCGCAGTCGAAAACGAACTTTTGGTAATAGGAACACCTGCGTTAAGAAGGGTAAGTTTGGCTTTGTATTTCAGCCCAAAACTAATAATTTTTCAAACTCGGAAATGAACTGTTTGTAACAGGAACACATGAGTTTCGAAGGGTAAGTTAGGCTTTGTATTTCAGTCCAAAATTTATGATTTTTCATACCCGACATTGAACTGTTTGTAACAGGAACACATGAGATAAGAAGGGTAAGTTTGGCTTTGTATTTTAGTGCAAAATCGATGATTTGTCGCACTCGAAAACGAACTTTTGGTAACAGACACGCATGGGTTAAGAAGGCTAAGTTTGGCTTCGTATTTCAGTCCAAAATTGATAATTTGTCCCAATCTAAAACGAACTTTTGGTAATAGGAACACATGAGTTAAGAACGGTAAGTTGGGCCTTGTATTTCAGTCCAAAATTAATAATTTTTTATACTCGAAAATGAACTGTTTGTAATAGGAACACATGAGTTAAGAAGGGTAAGTTTGGCTTTGTATTTCAGTCCAAAATTGATGATTTGTAGCAGTCGAAAACGAACTTTTGGTAATAGGAACACATGAGTTGAGAAGGGTAAGTTTGGTTTTGTATTTCAGCCGAAAATTAATAATTTTTCATACTCGGAAATGAACTGTTTGTAACAGGAACGCATGAGTTAGGAAGGGTAAGTTTGGCTTTGTATTTCAGTCCAAAATTGATAATTTGTCGATCTCGAAAACGAACTTTTGGTAACATACAAGCATGGGTTAAGAAGGGTAAGTTTGGCTTCGTATTTCAGTCCAAATTTGATAATTTGTCCCAATCGAAAACGAACTTTTGGTAATAGGAACACATGAGTTAAGAACGGTAAGTTGGGCTTTGTATTTCAGTCGAAAATTGATAATTTGTCGCACTCGTAAACAACCTTTTGGTAATAGGAGCACATGAGTTAAGAAGGGTAAGTTTGACTTCGTATTTCAGTCCAAAATTGATAATTTGTCGCACTCGTAACCGAACTTTTGGTAATAGGAACACATGAGTTAAGAAGGGTAAGTTGGGCTTTGTATTTCAGTCTAAAGCTAATAATGTTTCGCAATCGAAAACTAAATGTTTGTAACAGGAACAGATGAGTTAAGAAGGTTAAGTTTGACTTCGTATTTCAGTCCAAAAGTGATAATTTGTAGCACTCGAAAAAGAACTTTTGGTAATAGGAACACATGAGTTGAGAAGGGTAAGTTTGGTTTTGTATTTCAGCCGAAAATTAATAATTTTTCATACTCGGAAATGAACTGTTTGTAACAGGAACGCATGAGTTAGGAAGGGTAAGTTTGGCTTTGTATTTCAGTCCAAAATTGATAATTTGTAGCACTCGAAAACGAACTTTCGGTAATAGGAACACATGAGTTAAAAAGGGTAACTTTGGCTTTGCGTGTCAGTCCAAAATTAATAATTTTTCTTACTCGAAAATGAACTGTTTGTAATAGGAACACATGAGTTAAGAAGGGTAAGTTTGGCTTTGTATTTCAGTCCAAAATTGATAATTTGTAGCACTCGAAAAAGAACTTTTGGTAATAGGAACACATGAGTTAAGAAGGGTAACTTTGACTTTGCGTGTCACTCCAAAATTAATAATTTTTCTTACTCGAAGATGAACTGTTTGTAATAGGAACACATGAGTTAAGAAGGGTAAGTTTGGCTCTGTATTTCAGTCCAAAATTGATAATTTGTAGCACTCGAAAAAGAACTTTTGGTAATAGGAACACATGAGTTAAGAAGGTTAACTTTGGCTTTGCGTGTCACTCCAAAATTAATAATTTTTCTTACTCGAAAATGAACTGTTTGTAATAGGAACACATGAGTTAAGAAGGGTAAGTTTGGCTTTGTATTTCAGTCCAAAATTGATGATTTGTCGCAGTCGAAAAAGAACTTTTGGTAATAGGAACACCTGGGTTAAGAAGGGTAAGTTTGGCTTTGTATTTCAGCCCAAAACTAATAATTTTTCAAACTCGGAAATGAACTGTTTGTAACAGGAACACATGAGTTTAGAAGGGTGAGTTAGGCTTTGTATTTCAGTCCAAAATTAATAATTTTTTATACTCGAAAATGAACTGTTTGTAATAGGAACACATGAGTTAAGAAGGGTAAGTTTGGCTTTGTATTTCAGTCCAAAATTGATTTGTCGCAGTCGAAAACGAACTTTTGGTAATAGGAACACCTGGGTTAAGAAGGGTAAGTTTGGCTTTGTATTTCAGCCCAAAACTAATAATTTTTCAAACTCGGAAATGAACTGTTTGTAACAGGAACACATGAGTATAGAAGGGTGAGTTAGGCTTTGTATTTCAGTCCAAAATTTATGATTTTTCATACTCGACATTGAACTGTTTGTAACAGGAACACATGAGATAAGAAGGGTAAGTTTGGATTTGTATTTCAGTGCAAAATTGATGATTTGTCGCACTCGAAAACGAACTTTTGGTAACAGACACGCATGGGTTAAGAAGGGTCAGTTTGGCTTCGTATTTCAGTCCAAAATTGATAATTTGTCCCAATCGAAAACGAACTTTTGGTAATAGGAACACATGAGTTAAGAACGGTAAGTTGGGCTTTGTATTTCAGTCGAAAATTGATAATTTGTCGCACTCGTAAACAACCTTTTGGTAATAGCTAGCACATGAGTTAAGAAGGGTAAGTTTGACTTCGTATTTCAGTCCAAAATTGATAATTTGTCGCACTCGTAAACGAACTTTTGGTAATAGGAACACATGAGTTAAGAAGGGTAAGTTGGGCTTTGTATTTCAGTCTAAAGCTAATAATGTTTCGCAATCGAAAACTAAATGTTTGTAACAGGAACAGATGAGTTAAGAAGGTTAAGTTTGACTTCGTATTTCAGTCCAAAAGTGATAATTTGTAGCACTCGAAAAAGAACTTTTGGTAATAGGAACACATGAGTTGAGAAGGGTAAGTTTGGTTTTGTATTTCAGCCGAAAATTAATAATTTTTCATACTCGGAAATGAACTGTTTGTAACAGGAACGCATGAGTTAGGAAGGGTAAGTTTGGCTTTGTATTTCAGTCCAAAATTGATAATTTGTAGCACTCGAAAACGAACTTTCGGTAATAGGAACACATGAGTTAAAAAGGGTAACTTTGGCTTTGCGTGTCAGTCCAAAATTAATAATTTTTCTTACTCGAAAATGAACTGTTTGTAATAGGAACACATGAGTTAAGAAGGGTAAGTTTGGCTTTGTATTTCAGTCCAAAATTGATAATTTGTAGCACTCGAAAAAGAACTTTTGGTAATAGGAACACATGAGTTAAGAAGGTTAACTTTGGCTTTGCGTGTCACTCCAAAATTAATAATTTTTCTTACTCGAAAATGAACTGTTTGTAATAGGAACACATGAGTTAAGAAGGGTAAGTTTGGCTTTGTATTTCAGTCCAAAATTGATGATTTGTCGCAGTCGAAAACGAACTTTTGGTAATAGGAACACCTGGGTTAAGAAGGGTAAGTTTGGCTTTGTATTTCAGCCCAAAACTAATAATTTTTCAAACTCGGAAATGAACTGTTTGTAACAGGAACACATGAGTTTCGAAGGGTAAGTTAGGCTTTGTATTTCAGTCCAAAATTTCTGATTTTTCATACTCGACATTGAACTGTTTGTAAAAGGAACACATGAGATAAGAAGGGTAAGTTTGGCTTTGTATTTTAGTGCAAAATTGATGATTTGTCGCACTCGAAAACGAACTTTTGGTAACAGACACGCATGGGTTAAGAAGGCTAAGTTTGGCTTCGTATTTCAGTCCAAAATTGATAATTTGTCCCAATCTAAAACGAACTTTTGGTAATAGGAACACATGAGTTAAGAACGGTAAGTTGGGCTTTGTATTGCAGTCCAAAATTAATAATTTTTTATACTCGAAAATGAACTGTTTGTAATAGGAACACATGAGTTAAGAAGGGTAAGTTTGGCTTTGTATTTCAGTCCAAAATTGATGATTTGTCGCAGTCGAAAACGAACTTTTGGTAATAGGAACACCTGGGTTAAGAAGGGTAAGTTTGGCTTTGTATTTCAGCCCAAAACTAATAATTTTTCAAACTCGGAAATGAACTGTTTGTAACAGGAACACATGAGTTTAGAAGGGTGAGTTAGGCTTTGTATTTCAGTCCAAAATTTATGATTTTTCATACTCGACATTGAACTGTTTGTAACAGGAACACATGAGATAAGAAGGGTAAGTTTGGCTTTGTATTTCAGTGCAAAATTATTGATTTGTCGCACTCGAAAACGAACTTTTGGTAACAGACACGCATGGGTTAAGAAGGGTCAGTTTGGCTTCGTATTTCAGTCCAAAATTGATAATTTGTCCCAATCGAAAACGAACTTTTGGTAATAGGAACACATGAGTTAAGAACGGTAAGTTGGGCTTTGTATTTCAGTCGAAAATTGATAATTTGTCGCACTCGTAAACAACCTTTTGGTAATAGCTAGCACATGAGTTAAGAAGGGTAAGTTTGACTTCGTATTTCAGTCCAAAATTGATAATTTGTCGCACTCGTAAACGAACTTTTGGTAATAGGAACACATGAGTTAAGAAGGGTAAGTTGGGCTTTGTATTTCAGTCTAAAGCTAATAATGTTTCGCAATCGAAAACTAAATGTTTGTAACAGGAACAGATGAGTTAAGAAGGTTAAGTTTGACTTCGTATTTCAGTCCAAAAGTGATAATTTGTAGCACTCGAAAAAGAACTTTTGGTAATAGGAACACATGAGTTGAGAAGGGTAAGTTTGGTTTTGTATTTCAGCCGAAAATTAATAATTTTTCATACTCGGAAATGAACTGTTTGTAACAGGAACGCATGAGTTAGGAAGGGTAAGTTTGGCTTTGTATTTCAGTCCAAAATTGATAATTTGTAGCACTCGAAAACGAACTTTCGGTAATAGGAACACATGAGTTAAAAAGGGTAACTTTGGCTTTGCGTGTCAGTCCAAAATTAATAATTTTTCTTACTCGAAAATGAACTGTTTGTAATAGGAACACATGAGTTAAGAAGGGTAAGTTTGGCTTTGTATTTCAGTCCAAAATTGATAATTTGTAGCACTCGAAAAAGAACTTTTGGTAATAGGAACACATGAGTTAAGAAGGTTAACTTTGGCTTTGCGTGTCACTCCAAAATTAATAATTTTTCTTACTCGAAAATGAACTGTTTGTAATAGGAACACATGAGTTAAGAAGGGTAAGTTTGGCTTTGTATTTCAGTCCAAAATTGATGATTTGTCGCAGTCGAAAACGAACTTTTGGTAATAGGAACACCTGGGTTAAGAAGGGTAAGTTTGGCTTTGTATTTCAGCCCAAAACTAATAATTTTTCAAACTCGGAAATGAACTGTTTGTAACAGGAACACATGAGTTTCGAAGGGTAAGTTAGGCTTTGTATTTCAGTCCAAAATTTCTGATTTTTCATACTCGACATTGAACTGTTTGTAAAAGGAACACATGAGATAAGAAGGGTAAGTTTGGCTTTGTATTTTAGTGCAAAATTGATGATTTGTCGCACTCGAAAACGAACTTTTGGTAACAGACACGCATGGGTTAAGAAGGCTAAGTTTGGCTTCGTATTTCAGTCCAAAATTGATAATTTGTCCCAATCTAAAACGAACTTTTGGTAATAGGAACACATGAGTTAAGAACGGTAAGTTGGGCTTTGTATTGCAGTCCAAAATTAATAATTTTTTATACTCGAAAATGAACTGTTTGTAATAGGAACACATGAGTTAAGAAGGGTAAGTTTGGCTTTGTATTTCAGTCCAAAATTGATGATTTGTCGCAGTCGAAAACGAACTTTTGGTAATAGGAACACCTGGGTTAAGAAGGGTAAGTTTGGCTTTGTATTTCAGCCCAAAACTAATAATTTTTCAAACTCGGAAATGAACTGTTTGTAACAGGAACACATGAGTTTAGAAGGGTGAGTTAGGCTTTGTATTTCAGTCCAAAATTTATGATTTTTCATACTCGACATTGAACTGTTTGTAACAGGAACACATGAGATAAGAAGGGTAAGTTTGGCTTTGTATTTCAGTGCAAAATTATTGATTTGTCGCACTCGAAAACGAACTTTTGGTAACAGACACGCATGGGTTAAGAAGGGTAAGTTTGGCTTCGTATTTCAGTCCAAATTTGATAATTTGTCCCAATCGAAAACGAACTTTTGGTAATAGGAACACATGAGTTAAGAACGGTAAGTTGGGCTTTGTATTTCAGTCGAAAATTGATAATTTGTCGCACTCGTAAACAACCTTTTGGTAATAGGAGCACATGAGTTAAGAAGGGTAAGTTTGACTTCGTATTTCAGTCCAAAATTGATAATTTGTCGCACTCGTAAACGAACTTTTGGTAATAGGAACACATGAGTTAAGAAGGGTAAGTTGGGCTTTGTATTTCAGTCTAAAGCTAATAATGTTTCGCAATCGAAAACTAAATGTTTGTAACAGGAACAGATGAGTTAAGAAGGTTAAGTTTGACTTCGTATTTCAGTCCAAAAGTGATAATTTGTAGCACTCGAAAAAGAACTTTTGGTAATAGGAACACATGAGTTGAGAAGGGTAAGTTTGGTTTTGTATTTCAGCCGAAAATTAATAATTTTTCATACTCGGAAATGAACTGTTTGTAACAGGAACGCATGAGTTAGGAAGGGTAAGTTTGGCTTTGTATTTCAGTCCAAAATTGATAATTTGTAGCACTCGAAAACGAACTTTCGGTAATAGGAACACATGAGTTAAAAAGGGTAACTTTGGCTTTGCGTGTCAGTCCAAAATTAATAATTTTTCTTACTCGAAAATGAACTGTTTGTAATAAGAACACATGAGTTAAGAAGGGTAAGTTTGGCTTTGTATTTTTGTCCAAAATCGATAATTTGTCGCACTTGAAAACAAACTTTTGGTAATAGGAACACATGAGCTATGAAGGGTAAGCTTGGCTTTGTATTTCAGTCCAACATTAATAATTTTTCATACTCGGAAATGAACTGTTTGTAGCACGAACACATGAGATAAGAAGGTTAAGTTTGACTTCCTAATTCAGTCCAAAAGTGATAATTTGTAGCACTCGAAAAAGAACTTTTGGTAATAGGAACACATGAGTTGAGAAGGGTAAGTTTGGCTTTGTATTTCAGCCGAAAATTAATAATTTTTCATACTCGGAAATGAACTGTTTGTAACAGGAACACACGAGTTGAGAAGGGTAAGTTTGGCTTTATATTTCAGTCCAAAATTGATAATTTGTCCCACTCGTAAACGAACTTTTGGTAACAGGAACGCATGGCTTAAGAAGGGTAAGTTTGGCTTTGTATTTCAGCCCAAAACTAATAATTTCTCATACTCGGAAATGAACTGTTTGTAGCAGGAACACATGAGATAAGAAGGTTAAGTTTGACTTCGTATTTCAGTTCAAAAGTGATAATTTGTAGCACTCGAAAAAGAACTTTTGGTAATAGGAACACATGAGTTGAGAAGGGTAAGTTTGGTTTTGTATTTCAGTCCAAAATTGATAATTTGTAGCACTCGAAAAAGAACTTTTGGTAATAGGAACACATGAGTTAAGAAGGGTAACTTTGACTTTGCGTGTCACTCCAAAATTAAAAATTTTTCTTACTCGAAAATGAACTGTTTGTAATAGGAACACATGAGTTAAGAAGGGTGAGTTTGGCTTTGTATTTCAGTCCAAAATTGATGATTTGTCGCAGTCGAAAACGAACTTTTGGTAATAGGAACACATGAGTTGAGAAGGGTAAGTTTGGTTTTGTATTTCAGCCGAAAATTAATAATTTTTCATACTCGGAAATGAACTGTTTGTAACAGGAACGCATGAGTTAGGAAGGGTAAGTTTGGCTTTGTATTTCAGTCCAAAATTGATAATTTGTAGCACTCGAAAACGAACTTTCGGTAATAGGAACACATGAGTTAAAAAGGGTAACTTTGGCTTTGCGTGTCAGTCCAAAATTAATAATTTTTCTTACTCGAAAATGAACTGTTTGTAATAGGAACACATGAGTTAAGAAGGGTAAGTTTGGCTTTGTATTTTTGTCCAAAATCGATAATTTGTCGCACTTGAAAACAAACTTTTGGTAATAGGAACACATGAGCTATGAAGGGTAAGCTTGGCTTTGTATTTCAGTCCAACATTAATAATTTTTCATACTCGGAAATGAACTGTTTGTAGCAGGAACACATGAGATAAGAAGGTTAAGTTTGACTTCGTATTTCAGTCCAAAAGTGATAATTTGTAGCACTCGAAAAAGAACTTTTGGTAATAGGAACACATGAGTTGAGAAGGGTAAGTTTGGTTTTGTATTTCAGCCGAAAATTAATAATTTTTCATACTCGGAAATGAACTGTTTGTAACAGGAACGCATGAGTTAGGAAGGGTAAGTTTGGCTTTGTATTTCAGTCCAAAATTGATAATTTGTAGCACTCGAAAACGAACTTTCAGTAATAGGAACACATGAGTTAAAAAGGGTAACTTTGGCTTTGCGTGTCAGTCCAAAATTAATAATTTTCCTTACTCGAAAATGAACTGTTTGTAATAGGAACACATGAGTTAAGAAGGGTAAGTTTGGCTTTGTATTTCAGTCCAAAATTGATAATTTGTAGCACTCGAAAAAGAACTTTTGGTAATTAGAACACATGAGTTAAGAAGGTTAACTTTGGCTTTGCGTGTCACTCCAAAATTAATAATTTTTCTTAGTCGAAAATGAACTGTTTGTAATAGGAACACATGAGTTAAGAAGGGTAAGTTTGGTTTTGTATTCCAGTCCAAAATTGATGATTTGTCGCAGTCGAAAACGAACTTTTGGTAATAGGAACACCTGGGTTAAGAAGGGTAAGTTTGGCTTTGTATTTCAGCCCAAAACTAATAATTTTTCAAACTCGGAAATGAACTGTTTGTAACAGGAACACATGAGTTTCGAAGGGTAAGTTAGGCTTTGTATTTCAGTCCAAAATTTATGATTTTTCATACTCTACAATGAACTGTTTGTAACAGGAACACATGAGATAAGAAGGGTAAGTTTGGCTTTGTATTTTAGTGCAAAATTGATGATTTGTCGCACTCGAAAACGAACTTTTGGTAACAGACACGCCTGGGTTAAGAAGGCTAGGTTTGGCTTCGTATTTCAGTCCAAAATTGATAATTTGTCCCAATCTAAAACGAACTTTTGGTAATAGGAACACATGAGTTAAGAACGGTAAGTTGGGCTTTGTATTTCAGTCGAAAATTGATAATTTGTCGCACTCGTAAACAACCTTTTGGTAATAGGAGCACATGAGTTAAGAAGGGTAAGTTTGACTTCGTATTTCAGTCCAAAATTGATAATTTGTCGCACTCGTAAACGAACTTTTGGTAATAGGAACACATGAGTTAAGAAGGGTAAGTTGGGCTTTGTATTTCAGTCTAAAGTTAGTAATGTTTCGCAATCGAAAACTAAATGTTTGTAACAGGAACAGATGAGTTAAGAAGGGTAAGTTTGGCTTCGTATTTCAGTCCAAAATTGATAATTTGTCGCACTCGAAAACGATCTTTTGGTAATAGGAACACATGAGTTAAGAAGGGTAAGTTGGGCTTTGTATTTCAGTCTAAAATTAATAAAAATGGAAGTATTCAATATCCAAAGGAAATTTGTATGCTGATAGGAAATCTACATCGTTATCAGTCGAAACAGAATATGAATTAAACGATAAAATATTTCGTAAAATTTGTAAAAAATGTGGAAAACCAAATACTGACTTATTCCCTTCCAAACTAAGTAAATACTGAATGCGATATCTATGCTTCTTGGGGTCCCGATACAGAGTCTAGTCACATAGATACGTTTACAATATAGTGGAACTCCTTTCCTTTTCCTTGGTTTTTCCTTGAGTTTTACCAAAAAATTTAAACGATAAAGGGCATCTTAGTCGTCTCCAACTGGTCACCAGAGCCGTAGTACCCTCTATTTAATAGATTTTTAACTTGCGAACCACTTTTATTTGAACCTAAGGAAACTTATTACCCTACCCTTTCAGGACTCCGCTTTCCCTTCACCTGAACCTTTCGTTGGTTGTCGGGAGATTACCTGGAGGTCAATGCTAAAGGGACGAGTACCATAAACGGCTATTCTTATTTTGCTAGCATCCTTAAGTGATGGCACCTTAAATGCGTGCGAAGCCTGTTACCGAAAATGGTGGACTTATAGTGATACAAATCTTACCAACCCTCTAGATTTCAAGTTAGAAATATTGTGAAGAATTTTTTGAACTGCGTATACAGCATTCGAACCTCTGGACCTAAATATCAGTCCACTATTAAATTACTTAAAACAGCTTTATCCGTCAGAAACCCTCAGCCTAGAGTGGTTGTTCAAAAAAACTAGTGATGCTTCTGACACTAACTACTGACCCTAGAGTCAAACGCTGTCAAAAATCTCGTTATGAACGTAATTCTCATCAAAAATAGAATTCAGGTTAAAATATCAGATAAAATAAGATCGTCAGCAAAGAATAAACTTCAGCCAATTTTAGTTTTTCCGTATTTTGAAAAGTGCCCTGAACTTTGTGTTGCATCATTAGTGTTGTCTATTACATTAAAGTTACCGAACCTCTAAGAAATTCTAACCAATATCTTATAATGTAGCTACCAAGCATGCAGTAAGGTCGGCCGCTTTTCTATTTGGAGTTAATATAGACACGCTTAGAAATTCAGCAGGTTGGACGTTAACCCTCAAATGTGATTAATAAATTCTACAATCACCCTATAGTACAAGATCGAAACGGATCTGTTCAAACTGTATTAGGTATTAAATGAAGTTCCCAAATCTACACAAAATGACTCGCATAAGGTCATATAAATATGCAATTATAATCTGTTCCGTTGCGTGCGCAATTTCTACTTAACTTCTTAAATTATTACAGCGGGCAGTAAAAGTATTTTGACGAGTTAGAAGTGGCAAGTCCTGCCATAAACTCCCCTACTAGGGATGACTTTGAACTGTTTCCCCAAAATAATTAACAGTTTATAAATAAAAATTCTTCTATTCTGAGGCAGCTGTAAATTTTTCGATTCCGGCCTAGTAGGGATGATTTACGATAGTTGTATTTAACCCTCATAATTCACCTGATAGTATTATATTGTTCGTCTTAAGCAAACTAGTTAGTTTAATTATGTTAACTCGTTTAACATTATCTCAGATCGCACAAATTTCTGTAAACATCTACATTGTGTAATTATCATGGAAGAAAAGCGAAGGAAAATTGAAAAATTGATTGACTTACCTGTAGGAGAACCAATTTTAATTTTCCGAGCTTTTCTTTCGAAGATAATTACAACCCTCCCTCCCTTAATTACTCAGTGCGATCTGATAGCACAAATACCGAAGTGAGTAATCTGGTGTTATAACACATCATCGTCGATATATTCTTATCTTTTTGCTTTAAATATTGTACCAACGGGTGTGAATCAGCGATACTACATTGTGTAATTATCTTCGGAAGAA
This sequence comes from Melanotus villosus, assembly GCA_963082815.1. Lineage (NCBI taxonomy): Eukaryota > Metazoa > Arthropoda > Insecta > Coleoptera > Elateridae > Melanotus > Melanotus villosus. The sequence goes on from OY720423.1 coordinate 15,506,979, forward strand.
AAGCTCGGAAAATTAAAATTGATCTTCCTACAGGTAAGTCAATCAATTTTTCAATTATTTGTTACAAGTGGTATTATTTTTTTTGTATTATTTATTAATAGCAATTTCGAATTATAGAAGGCAATCATTTCTTTCAATTTTAACACTGATAGTTTTTCAAAAAATTTTTATTCTTAATTTAATATAATTTGATAAAGTTATTTGAAATGTCCTCAATCTTGAAGTTATTCATTAATCACAGTGTATTGCGATTTATGGCAGTCTTGTGTTATAATATAAACCAAGAGGAATAAATATCTAAAGAACGAGGATGTTGGTAGTGAAACTATGGGAAGATTAAAGGAGAAGAACATCTCATCACACGAGGGCTGTTCTCCTTCCGCTGAGCCTATCTATCAGGCCATTAAAATTTACAAAAAATTTTGTTTGACAGTGACAGCTAGTTGTTTACAAGTTTAATGACAGTGACGGCTGACAAATATACTTACTTACTTGAATATTTTAGAATACATAAGCTTAAAGTAGTCCTTTTCACAAGAAATCATGGAGCGGTAATTTTTTACAATTTCAACGTGGTTTAAACCGTAAACAATGTTTTGAGGCAATCAATGGAGTATTTGGTGACAAGTTGTGTTCTTTAGTTACCATAAAGCGGTGGTACAATGAATTTCAACGTGGTCAACTTTTCTTAAATGACAGTTTTCGAGCTCCTAAGCCAAAAACAGCCGTTACCGAAAAGAATATTGGTCTTGGTCGGAACATGATTGAAGAGGACCGGCATGTTACTGTAAGGAGTATTCAAGCTACTCTAAAGATTGGTGTGAAAGCAATTAACACCATTTTACACAAACATTTGAAGGTACGTAAGCTTTATTCCCGTTGGATTCCCCACAATTTGACTTCAGTTCAAAAAGAAGACCGTGTGAGGTGGTGCTGATCTACACTAGATCGCTTTGACAATGGATCGTCTAATCTGGTGTACAACATCAGTACAGATGATGAAACTTGGGTATACTGCTACGATCCAGAAAAAAAGCAACAATCGACAGTTTGGGTCTTTGAGAATGAGTCGGCTCCTACAAAGGTTGTTCGTGAAAAAAGTAAAAACAAAAAGATGGTCGTCACATTTTTTGGAATTACTGGACATGCTTCCACTGTAGCACTAGAGGATCGCCGTATTGTTAATGCCGAATGGTACGCTACAGTTTGTTTGCCTCAAGTTCTCCAAAATGTTCGCGAAAAGCGTCCAAGAGGAATGATCATCTTGTATCAAGATAATGCTCGGCCACACACGGCTTCTCGAACGATTGAGTATTTGAATGCCCAGAACATTGAAATAATAGCTCATTCGCCATATAGTCCAGACCTGGCACCTAATGATTTCCTTTTATTTCCACGTGTAAAGGATAAGTTACGGGGTTTACGTTTTACATCGGCCGAAGAAGGGGTTGGCGCATTTAAAAATGAAATAAAGAAGCTAACGCGGGAAGATTGAAGAAAATGTTTTGAAGATTAGTTTTCACGGATGCAAAAATGCATTGACTGTGGAGGGGAATACCTGAAAAAAATATAAATAAATGTTTTTTATCGATAAATTGCGTATTACTTTAGTAGGTTCAGCGGAAAGAAAACACCCTATGTAGATTAAGCTGGACCAGTGCAGAGCCTTACTAATAACAAGATTCCCAACTTCAATAGGTACAAGGTAAGAGGATAATTTTATTATGCATATGCTGTTCTGATTCATAAGTTCGCTGTTAATTTTTTTCAAAACTTATTATTATTAACACAACCTAAATTTTGAAAATCGGTCACTTAAATTTTCTGTAATTTTGAAAATTAAAATTTAACTAATCTGAATGTATTCAGAATTTGATTTAGACCTTCTTACTAATACAATCTGCAGGTTGCGCATGGAAAAGAATCAATTCACTTTAATTTGTAGTAAGTTCATTGTTTTATCGAAATTTATTGTTATAACATTGTTGTAGACATGAAAATACTTTTCAATTTGGATTCGAAGTAACTGCATCGTTTATTAATTAGTATATGTACAAGTACAATGTAGTTGTATTAGAAATGGACTGAAGTAGTAGTCTTAACCAAGATGACATAAGTTGCCTACCAACGTATTTTGAAATTATCTAGAAACCAGTAATGTTTATTTATAAAAATAAAAACATGCTGAACAACAAAACACAATTAGAGTGAACTATAAAAATATGAAAACTATGATAATTCAAGCTACAGTTTTACAATGTATCTGTTTTTTTCTTCTGTTTCTACAGAGTCTAGTAAAAAAGTTTCTTAGCGAAAAGGTTTCTGTTACTTTTATAAATTGCTAGGGCATAATATGTATGTGTATGTTTGTCTAATTACAAAAAAAGGATGCAAAAACTGCAGATGGTTAGTGTCCAAAATTTAATCGATCATAACTCAAAGAATTCTTCTTTTTCCGGCTAAGCCCTTGCTTTTAAACGAAATGTCATGTTGCCTTTCTTTAATTATGAAATGTATTGTTCTATCATACACGTTGTGATTCTAGGCCGGATTTGAAATGACGGACACATTAGTTACATAACATACTATCCAAAATATTTATACATCTCTAACAATTTATTTGTCACGTATGTTATTTCCAAATCTCCAAATGACGCTCTCATTGTGCATAACTCTATTTTTGTTTCAAAGTCATAATTATATAAATTCTTAGCTGTACACGTTACATCTTTCTCTATTAACTTAATTACTACTAGAATCAGATCAATTGGAAAGTTATAGTTTTCTTAAAGCATTCTTGTTTTCTTGTCGTATTACATTTTTAGGTTTTTTAATTTAAGTATTCAAATCAAATAAATAGTTGCCTATCCAAGCACTCAATTATTTACCAAATAGATTTTGACCATTTTGCAATGCAATTTATTCTGAAATAAACCTCTTTTTGTATTACTTGTACTAATTTTGTAATCGTTCAAAAATCTTTTGGAACAAATTTCATGATTTTCAACATGCTAAATATCAATGCAAATATTAAAAATCAAATTCTAAAGTACATTTTCCAGGAAGTATTTCGTAAAAATTAAAATCTTTTTCCTGTTAATTTATGAAGAAAACGATGACTATAATTTATACACGTTTTTCTCTAAAGTTTCTTGTAACTAAAATTCGTTCACTTTAAGGGCACTGGTAATAAAAAAATCTTATTCAAAAAATTAAGCGCCATTAAAATCTAAATCCAAATATTTGAGTTGCAATAGGGTGTGCAACTTCACTTTGCATTATTTCAATTTAATTTTTAATTTGCCTTTCTATCCAGTATACAATTAGCTTGCAAATGGTCGCTTTTAAAATGAATATTCTTATTATTTTTTTTATTTTATTCTGTAAAATGATAGTAAATTAATTCGGCAAACGGAACTTTCGAGTATTAATCAAATATTAGTGTCAATTTTTTTAAAATTAAATATATAATAATACTGAGTAAATATTTATCACGGTTATCTTGGTTAAAAAAAGCGCTGTTAATATTCTTGTATATTTTAAACAAATTTTTACATAATAATTAAACGTATGTATGTAGATCGTACAAAGTTCAGATACTACATAAAACCCAAAAACTTTCTTAATTTCCTAATTTGATATTCTGTTTGATTTCTTTTCGAAATTTTAATTATTGAACACAGTTTAACAGTCTTATATAAAATCAATTAATAATCAACAAAATACAATCCGACTTATACAAAACAGGCAAATATCAAAAAACGTTTTCCACTTTGAATTTCTGACTGAATTTAGTTTTACGGTTAATATAGAAAAGTATGGAGGCGCCTTTTAATTTTTCAACGTAAATAAAAACAAACGGCGCACCAATTATCAGTGAATACATTTAAATATTGAAAAATCGTGTAAAGTGAATGAGCAAGTTTAGAACTAGACTAGACTTTTAGAGATTGTCGTTTTTCTGCCCTTTGTTTCGGCAATAAAATATGTTTATTTTCGGATCCCTTGAGTGTTTCCGAACAGTATAGAAGCAACGAGCTGTTAAGTCCTGCTGTTCTATCCCGTCTATTTTTCTTTTTGCTATTGTTGTTTTTGAATAAATATAAATGAAAGACAATACTGGAGTTCTGGAGTTTAGTATAGACAGATAGAATGAGGAAAATAGTTCCCGGGTTATTAATATTTAAGATTAATTATTTTACATGAATAAAGTAATAATCTTTTAAAATAAAATATTCTCGTATGTATTAGGTAAGATTTGTTTTAAAATATCGTGGATATTTTGCTGAGCCGTATTTGGTGGAAACCACTACGGTACAGTATCACCTTTTCTTTTGATTTTGGTAAACCCTGTTGTCAAATATTCTTGCGTGCCCTTATGAAACTTACAGGTAAATTAACAAATTAATTCGACTTATTAATTTAGCGTGAATTAGGTGATCAAACTTATTTTTCTATAAGTATCGCCTTATAAGATTACTAAGGTATAAATATAAATTGGTTTTATCAATTAAATAAATGGCAGAAATCCATAGCATACCCTTGGCTAGGATCCTCAACTTTACCGACAGGACCGGTCGTCTAGAATAACACCACCAAGGCTGTGTGCATGATTTCTTAGGGGTAGCACAATGGGCCCACTTTGAGGCCGAAGTGCACATGAACATAGTTCACCCTCCACATCAAATCCAGAATCCAATTAAATAAATGTTAACTATTCTGTCCTAATAATTAAAAAAAAAAGTCGTCTTCAGTCTTCAGGTTCATGGCTGGACGTTATAAGCACAAGGTGGGTGGTGAATACACGATGCGATCGATCACACTTTATACACTGTTAAGAACTGTATTTACATAATTCTGTCGAAATGAACTGCATACTTACGATGAAATTTAAGTTTAAGAGCATACATTATTGGAATAGTTTGAAGCTTGAATAAAAGGAAAATAAACTTTTCTGCTTTTGTTTTTGAGTAGGGTGGTATTACTGTTACATTTTAAATTTTTATAAATTAAGTTATTGATGACGTTGAAATTTAAATGTTCTATGAAACAAATATCTCAGAAAATCTGAAATTAATTTTTAATAAAATGTAGTTACTTCTTATTTGTTTATTGGTATTTATATTTGGAATAAAACTACTGAAAAAAATCAGTTGCATTTCACTCTTATGTAATGTGAGAAAATCACTGTTCTCTGTTGTATTAATTTTAATATGCAATCAGACCTAATTTCAACAATATAAAGGTATCGGCACTAACGCCCCACGAGGGAGCATGGCCAGCAAAATGGAGGATTAAGGCCTCCTAAGTCGCTTTCGTACCTCGGTTGTTTAGCACGCTATACGTACAGGATGGTATGATAAGCAGCTAAGCACCAAGCCTTCAACAACCGCATGCCTTCCCTACTCCACCTCTGTAAGGTTGTGTGAGATAGGTATAGAGGGAGAAAGAGACAAAGAGAAGAAAACTTAAGAACATTAGCACAGTTTACCTGCATTGTATTTAATACTTTGTAAATATTTGTTTTTTGTAAATTATATTTTAAAGAACATGAATTAGAAATGTATAGTACACAGGGTGATTCAAAAGTATTGTCATTTTAAGAGTAGGTAGAGCATATCAAATAGAACAACTTTTCTCAATAAACCATGTGTCGCAAGTAACCGGTAAACTTAAGACCAACACAAAAATTATTTTAGGGGCACTGGAATAGGTTCTGTTTACATTCAAAATCTAATTTTATCAATCGTCTTTCTTGTCCGTACTGATAAGAGTTAGTCAGTTCATAGTTCGCTTTAAAAGTGCACTGTTGGAACGCTTTAATGAAAGGTCATCCCAACCTTTTAATAACCCAATTAATTGACGTTATTTTAATTTACGATATAAGCACATAGTGGCACTACAAACAAAATTCTAATCTAGTTTTACATATTAACTTTGGCAAATTTTCATATTTCTATACTCTATCAACCTTCAATCGTATTAAATATAAAATATTCTTTAAATGTTTGAAATTAAATGAATAAAATTTACAAAATTGTTTAATAGAATTTAGCTTTCAAGTTCAATGATGAAAGCCCTGTAGGTTGTTTAAAATTTCACCTGCGTCTACCTAGTAATTACGTAAAGAAATTTAAAAATAAATAGATACTGCTAAGTTGGTTATCTAAACTCTAAACGATATAAGGTCTTGTCATGTATAGTTTTCGAGTGACTAGCTTCGCCTTAAGTTACAATTTGTGCTTAAAGAAAAGTAAAAAAAGCATTTGCATAACTAATGATGATAATGTCGCATTTTAGCATTTATTCGAAGCATATATTCAGCTTCTAGAAATGTCCAATCTTGTAAAACTAACACAAGAAGTTAATCAAAACATAAAACTTTAGATTGTTATGAATGAAATTGCAAATTTAAATTTGAAAGTTTAAAAATACACAAATTTTAACGATAAAAATGTAACATGCATGTACATAAAAGTAGGTTCTAATTTTAGTAAAGTAAACATCCGATAAAATAATAACAAATTACCATACATTTTCATAAAAGCGTTATCAAAACAAGACCTTGCATGCAACAACAATTAACGGAGAGGCTAATATTCAATTGATCAGATATAATTTCCCTTGCAAATTAGTAGAGAGGAATCCGCGAACTTCCAAAGCTAAAGACAGGAGGGTCCCTCTGGAAAATTTAACTTGCAAAATAGATCACTTGTCAACCTATGGATCGGGTCTGGACATCTTGTATGCGAGTAAGAACAAGTTAGACTTAAATTAAGTTTACTGCTACTCCTGAACTTTTCCTCCCAAACGCTATTAACGTCGTTCGCGAGTTACTCCTGCTCCGAAAACTCTTTCTTTGGATATTTCTACTTAGCAAGTTAAAACTTTTTGTTTCCATTTATAAATAATTACCTTTTCAAGTTTTCTATTAAAAACTTTCTGCTTTTCATTATTTTAATATCCGATACGTATTTTTACCAAATTTAGTTAAAACGCGGGCGGCTGGTGAAAACTAGGAAGGGAAACCGTTTTTCATTTAAGGTATCCATATTTTACGCGATATGTTCAACCATAAAAAAGGGAAAGATATAATTCTTTATATCTTCTGTGTGTATCCAACAATTTCCGAGAAATTGTGACGAGGGACTCGCCGTAATTGCCGGAAACGAAAGAGCAGCCTAGGGAAGGACAACGTATTTGTTCAGTTGAAGAAATCAGATCCGTGGCGTGTTGCATTTTACTCTGCTGAAGCTATATATTTTTACCTTTGAAGTTTGCTTTATACAGTCGTCCTTCTCTTGCAGTTTATTATATTAAATTAACTCTTACAATTGAAAGAAGTTAATAAGTTCATCTGGCATTCACACAAATCTTTTTCATACATAATTATAGTTTTTCCATTTAAAATTAGGTATAAATTAACTGAAAAGTAATTAAGGACGAAACGGTTAAAAACAAAACGGGAGAGTAGTTCTAAACTTATTTTATTTAATTTAGTGATTACGAAGTATGAAAACTTAGACAAGAATATTTTTGTTTGCAGTACATACTTAAGACGAAGCTAGCCATTCAAAAACTATACAGTGATATGTACGAGTTACATTGTTTAAATAGCAGTTTCCATTAATTTGTAAATTTCTCGATATAATTACTAGGTATAGAGTAAAACTAGGTCCATTCTAAATCATTGTTTACTAGGTTATATCCTCATTTATTGTGGTAAAAACGGAGACAACAGAGTTAAGGAATTTAAAAAATGCAAAAGAAATAGGATTAAAGGTGAAGTAAACAACAAAAATTTAAAAATAAAAACAAAGTCAGTTTGGGTAGTTCCATTATGTGTTCACAAGTAGTACCAATATTTATCATGGCTTCAAGCTAAGATTTAGAGTAATAATGATAATTAAACATCGGTATTTTCCTTTCGAGGTTATGCTAGTTCTAACAAAATGCATTGTATTCTTTTAATTGTAAATGCCAAAGGTTTTCATTGCCATTAATACGTTAGCCTGTCGAAGTTTATATGTATATAAAACTAGATTATAATTTTGTTTGTAGTGCCACAATGTTCCTGTATTTTATAATAATTGTAATTGTTACTACTTTTCAATATCTGTTTATGGTGTATTATTGTTACACATATATTTATTGTTATTATTATTAATATAAAATTTGAAGAGTGGTGATAATATTACAACATTTAAACACTTTGTTTTCTTTTTGTGGTATTAGAATATATATTCTTCTTGTTTTTAATAGTTTTATTAATTTATTTTAAATTTGAATTGTTTTTGGAAAATAAAAATTTAGGCAGTGTACGTGATACGTAAATTTCCTTTGGTACTAAATATTCATTTCTTGGGCAGACCTGATTCCTTGGCTTTAGTTCGGAGATTATTTATGAAAAATTGGAAAACTTTAATCAATTTGGAATTTAGTGAACGAAAAAACCTCTGGAAAGGTAATACCTTAGCCTCAGAAGATAATTGAAACTTTAGAAAAATAGATTAGTATGACCCAAATCTGAAGAAATAATTTTTAAAGTAAGTTGAAGCCTATTAAAATGTTTAGATTGGTCCTTCGATTAAACATCATTATTGGTAGCAATTTGAAAATCTAATTAAAATAAACTTCAGTGCATTTCTATGCTTTTACTTCCAAATTCCAAATTTTTACGCATTTTTATAAAAATTACGATAAACATTAAGATAAATTCCGAGGATCATTTGATAATAATTAGGTTAAAAATGCAAGTTAAACGTATTTTTTTGGAAACAATCAATTTTATTTTTCAACATAGTCTGGATTAAAGGCTCCAACGGGATTCCAATTTTTTCAACCTGTTAGAAAAGTAGCTTTTTTAAAGGGCTGCAAAATACTCATTGATAGCGGTGATGGCAGCTTCGTTAGACGTGAATTTCTACCCACCGAGCCAAATTTTCAAGTTTGCGAGAAGGAAAAGATCACTCAGGGATAAGTCCGGAGAATAGGGTGAATGAGGAATTAATTCAAAGCCTAAATCATACAATGTTTCCAATGCAATTGTCGACTTGTGCGATGGCGCATTGTCTTGGTGGAACAGCACTTTCTTGCGCACCAATCTTGGACGTTTTTGTTGCAGGTGTTCTTTCAGACGGCTCAATAAAGTTATATAATAGGCTCCTGTTATTGTATTTCCCTTCTCCAAGTAGCCGAACAGGACGATTCCTTGTAAATCACAAAAAACAGTGGCCAAGGTGATAGCCCAACCGACAAAACGGTCTTCGCCTTCCTCGGCGCAGTTTCACCGCCGTTTTGGCTACTGCTTCGTCTCGGGTGTGTAATAGCGTATCCATATTCCGTCTACGGTAAGGAATCGCCGCAAGAATGTGTGTCTATTAGCTCAGCATATTTTTCAAACCTTAACATCCACATACACACATGAGTATCACCCGATGGGAAAACTTCCAATCAAATCGATCTCCTAGCTATCGAGAGGAGATATTCGTTAAGTATACGGGATGTCAGATCGTATCGTGCAGCCAATATGGACTCCGACCACTACCCAATAAAAGCGACAGTTGGCAACACGAAATCGGGAAAGAGAAGAATATAATATAGAAAGTCTAAAAGAAAATGAGATATTAACAGCATATCAAAAGGAAACAGGAGAAACCTGAACCGAAGGCCAGTAACAGAAACAGGAAATAACGATGCGACAGTTGAAGAAGAGTGGGAGTACATAAAGGGATACAATGACATGCACGTAAAGCACGCCGTAGAGACTGGTTCGATGAAGAGTACGAAAGAACTTTAAAAGGAAAAAACCGAAGCTACAACAAGTATCTAACAAGGCCCATAAGAGCATCGAAGACTAAATATGAAGCAGCCAGAAGAAAAACAAACAAATTATGAAGAAGAAAGAAGACAGAGCCGCCGTCAATAAAACTCTGCTAAGCTTATAAAAAATTGTTACAAACCAAATACCAACCTATGTCGAGACAAGACAGGCCAAATTACCGGCAGCGAAAAGGAAATCGAAGGGAGATGAAGGGAATTCTTCGAGGAGCTGCTAAACTTAAAACAAGAAGAATGGAAGAATAACAGAACCCACAGAAAACGAAGAATTCTCTGAGCCGCCCACACGAGAACAAGTTGTGAATACAATAAATGCATTCACCAGTAATAGAGCACCTGGATTCGACAACATACCATCCAAGCTATTAAAACATGGAAGATCGGATCTTATGACAGCAATGACGAACCTGCTAAGCAAAATATAGTCAACAAAAACTATACCAGGCAAATGGAGAAGCAGAATTATACGTTATACGTATATCCCATATACAAAAAGGGAGACAAACTTGACTGCAAAAACTTCAGAGGAATCTCATTGTAAACACGGCCTACAAGACGTTTACTACCATACTGAGAAACAAATTACAGCTGATATCGGAAACATACTAGATGAATACCAGACAGATTTTAGCCAGAACGATCAACCATAGGCCAGCTGTTTGCAGTATAACAAATATTAGTGACATGCTGGGAGTTTAACGTAGACGTGTACCAACTGTATCTGGATTTTAAACAAGGATACGATAATATCAACAGAGAGAGACTATGCAGCATCATGATGGATTTTAACATCCCAGTTAAACTAGTCAGACCAATCCGGATAACTCTGAAAACAAAGTGAAGATAAGCGGAAACCTAACAGTGCCATTCGAAGTAAAACAAGGGCAAAGACAGGGAGATCGACTGGATCCCCTTTTATTCAACCTGAACATGTGGTAAGAAATGTTACAGAGGACGTCAATGAATCGCTGTTTTATAATCCAGCCAAATAGCAGGATATACCGGTGACATTAATATCCTTGGAAGAAACATACACATCATCAGAAATTTATATAGAACTCGAAAATAATGCGGCAGAGATCAGCCTAGAAATCAATGAGGACAAAACCAGGATACTCATACAGACCAGGAGTAACCGAGCAAGAGATCAGAACCTAACAATAAGGGACCAGAATTTCGAAATAGGTTCACTATTGAAACTGAAAATAGTAGATAGGACTTCATATACCTAGGTGCCAACATCTCCAACAAACCGAACGAAATGAAGGACATACAAAGGCGGATTAATAACCCAAACAAAACAAATTACAGCCTATCGTCCATATTTAAGTCAAGTAATGTACACAGAAAAACGAATCTGAGATACTGCCACAAAGAGCGGAAGCAGCCATAAACGCATTTGAACGGAAGATCTTGCGGAAGATGTATGGACCAATCAAGAAAGACGACCAGTGAAGAAGTAGATATAACCACCAGATATATCAACTGTTTAAGGAAGCCGATACTCCAAGCTCCATCAAACTACAGAGACTTAAATGGGCTGGATATGTTTAACGAATGAACGAGTCAAGAATAGTAAAGAAGATATTCCAAGGAAAACCAGAAGGCACACGACGAGTAGGAAGACCAGGGGAGCGCTGGCAAGATAAAAATAAAAAGGGACGCACAGACCATACTAGCAACCACCAACTGGAAAAGCGCGGCTCACGGCCAACTAGATGTATGGCCTTTTCAATTACCCTGTACAATTATAAAGGATGTTCAAAAACTCCCGCGTTTGGAGTTGGCGCTGATTCGGTTGAACGTCGGTTACTGTTTGTCGGTTCGCTAGCCACACGACCAGCTGACCTTCGATTACTTTATTTGACGTTTTAAGGTTATACTTCGTTCTCTCTTCTTTGTAAATAATTATTTTATTTACTAAAAATTTATTACCAAAATGATTCTTTTTAGGTATAAAACTGAATAGTAATTTGTAAAAAATTGAATTTTATGTGTAAAATGTAAATAGAGCTTTTAGTTTTTAACTTCAATTTACTTTTCTGTTTTATTCGTTCATGTGTAAATAATAAATAAAGACATACTGTGTTACTTGTTTTCTCAAGCCATAGCAAACTCCAAACGTACTTACTAGTTTTTGAACACCCGTTATAATTAGTACTATCTGAGATTCTTATTTAATTTAAGTTTATAATCTATAATTGAAAATAGCTAAATACATTTATCAAAGGTAGTGCAAAAAAATTAAGCATTTACTATACGTAGATAAAGAGTCTTAGTGTCTCCGTACTAACTCTTATTTTCAAGTTTTAAGTATATATTAGAAGTGTTAAAACCATAAATAACTGTCATCCACTAAAGCAAATTCTCCCAAACCAAACTTATTTGAGTTGCATAAACCCTCGAATGTTTTTTGATGAAAATGTGTTGAAACTTGAATTTTCAAAAACATTCTCTCCAAATCCTTCTGGAAGTGGCGTGCCCTTTGCATAAAATATTTTGTAGCTTTTTAAAGATCCTCAATCTATCACCAGTTCCAATCAAATTTGTCCTACAACAGCCTCTTTCGTAATTTTTTGTTTTGTTTTAAGTATAAAAAGGTAAAAGTAAAAACTAATTAAATTAAATATACGCTTATCAGAATACTATAAAATAAACAAATGGCCCCGTTAAACACTATTGCAATTATCTATATATTTGCACATCAAGCATTGCTTCAAATTACTTCCTTGCGCCTATAGTTTGTATAGAAAGCTTAATAAAATTTAAGTACCTTAGTATTAATTACAATTTACAATTATTTTAAACATTAGTGAATTACTACTAAAATTTTACTAAATTTTTTTGCTATTAGCTTTAATGAGACGTTTAAAATTGTCCCAGAAGGAACATCGATGAAATTACCTCTATATTCAAATGAAAATCGAATCTTTACTAAGATTTTTTTGCTATTACCTTTAATGATACGTTTAAAATTGTCCCAGAAGGAACATCGATGAAATTACCTCTATATTCAAATGAAAAGGTCATTTAAATAAAAAAAACTGTTAGAATTCAAAAATTAAAGTTAAATAAAAAGGGGAAGCCAGTATTTTAATTTAATTCAAATTCGGGTAGGTAGGTTATAGCGTAGCAATTACAGGATTTTCCATTTGCATAACACATTTTATTTACCTAACATTCTACAGAGGGCGAGAAAAAAGCTGCGAAATACCAGAACTCTGTGCAAATACAGTTTCCAGGAGGAAAATTGTAATTAGCTAACCGAAGTAATTGGTCGTTTCCTTTTTCCCTTGTTCAATTGAATTACATTTACACTATTTTAGCTTCGCGGGTGAAAGCACCTTCGTAATGGAAACTCAAATCCGTATCTTACAAATTTAGTTTTATGACTAGGTTTGTACGGGGAAATTTTAAAATCCCCCCTGAAATGTTTACATTATGGATGAACTTGTTAAAAAAACCGTTGAAACGCGGATGTTATTAAAATTAATTAATTTATAGGAAATTTTATTAACCAAAAAGGCAACGCGTGTTTTTCTTTAAAAAATACGTTACTAAATATTCGTGTTTAACTGATAAAATATACTCCACTCTCTCTCTTGAGTAAGTACCGACTTGGAAGTTTGTAACTGGTAATTAAGAGCTACCTACTGGGAGTAAAATGTTTCTGTATAAATGTACAAGATAAAGTAGTTAGCGTCGGCGTCCATAAAACTTGAATATTAAAATGTTGTAGACTACTTTTTTATGCTCTGATGTACTTTACTTCAACATCAGAATATTGTATGCTCCAACATTAAGAACTATTAAAATGCCTCATAAATATTTATAATTAGAAATATAATTTTTCAAAGCGACGAATGTATAATTACCTTAAAGACAAAAAATTAAAAAATATCAACTTTCTGAAGTCCGTAGGTTGCTGTTTTCAGGTGAAAATTGTCAAAAGAAAAACTAAATCCTCCTCTTAAACTAGCGAAATGTTTCAGAATTCTGAAATTGCCAAAAATTAATTTCACACATTGGCTGAAAATTAACATAAAAATATTCTCAAAAAATTTTAGCCCTACAGAAAAATGGAATGTCCTTCTTCAAATACAGATTACACGGCAGAAACGTTGCTTTTCTTCCAAAATTGTTTATTTTATTTACTGTGAAGGTTGTATTGTATATTTTTATTTATAAACGGGTTTAAACGATTGTTTACAATTTCAAAACTTGTCAGAGGTTTCCTTAAACTTGTTTTTTTTTATTATTATTATTATATTTCCAAGCGTATTTACAATCTATTACAAGAGTAACATTCAGTAAATGATTTAACAAAGGCATAATGACATGCAAGAGAGCTTTCCAATGAAAACACTCTTTCCAAAGATTACTTAATATTACCTACTTAATTTTCTAACTCTAACTCTAACTAATATACTATAAATAAATAAATATACTAATATACTAAATATGTTCAATATGCAAAGTAACGTAAAAATTACTAATTGAATCTGGTTGGAAGATCTATCGGTTCAGATCTTCTTAGTTTGGTGGAGATTGGTGTGCACTCGAAGTCTGTCCTGGTATCTAATGCTGAAGGTTTTAATTTCTCCTCTGACGGACGGCAAGTCAAAATCTTGTGGGATTAGCCAGTTGGGTACGTACCAAGGTGCTTTTGATAACTGTTCTTAAGACTTTATTTTGAAATCTCCGAAGAATCTCGAGATTGGAATTGCTGGTCGTCCCCCAGAGCTGGATACCGTACGTCCAAATAGGTTTAATGATGCACTTATAAAGTAGAAGCTTATTATCCGTTGTAAGTTGACAATTCCTGCCTATTAATCAATACAATTGTCGAAACTTTATTCCAAGTTGTGCCCTCTTTTTCCATATATGAGTCTTCCAGGTAAGTCTTCTGTCTAAATGAATTCCTAAATATTTAACGCTGTCTTGCTGGGGAATCGGACTTCCATTTAGGGTAACCGGAGTACACGTTTCTCGAGGCAAAGTAAAAGTAACATGGACGGATTTGTTTTCATTTGCTTGTATGCGCCATATCTTTAACCAATCTTGAATTTTTTGTAGGTTCCTTTGCAGGATTTGAGAGGCCGTGTTTGGAGTTAGTGTTAGAAAATTAAGTAATATTAAGTAATCTTTGGAAAGAGTGTTTTCATTGGAAAGCTCTCTTGCATGTCATTATACCTTTGTTAAATCATTTACTGAATGTTACTCTTGTAATAGATTGCAAATACTCTTGGAAATATAATAATTTAAAAAAAATAATATTTCTTCAAAGTTTTATCAAAAAACAAATTTCTTCATTGATAACATAGGATGCTAAAAAATTTCTAACCAAAATACATGTAATGGAAGAGATAGAAAAGAACTGATGCGATTCCAAAGTACAAAAAATGTTACATGAACATACACGTAAGCCTGATTTGTGTCTTTTCTTTCATAGTTTACTTAATTTCATCTCGTTACAGTGGTAAAAAGAGTCATCAAAATAACAACTTTAAAAACCGTTAAAAGTTTTAAAAAGCTTATCAAGTTGTATATTTTGTTGACAAATGCATTTTGCAACTTTTTCCAAACTTATTTATGAATTACACCGTGTAATTTGCCGATAAAATAACACTCGTGTCTGTGGTAGTTCTTTTTAACAGATACGGCACGTCCTTCAAAAGTAATAAAGAAACTCGAAAGAAAGAAAACTTCACAAAGTCGTACAGATATTATAGCAAGTTGTATAATAGCTGTCGGTCAGCTTAGGGCTATGATCCTTTAGAAAACCACCTCTCTTCTTCTGAAAACCTAAGGGAAACTGATAGGAAAAGGAGAGAAATAATTACGTAGGGAGGATAAAATAAAAAACAGATTTAGAAGCATATTGCGGCGGACAGCTAAGACGCGCTATTATTCCTTCGTTAGGATTTCCAAGTTCCACGTCGTCTTTCCTTACTTTTTATAGCACTGGGTTATTGAACATTTACCACGCAAAAACGTGCATTAAACTTGTGCCATCCGCACCACATTTTCACCTTCTTGTTTTATAGAGGGTTAAGTGCATTAAATGCTCTTAGTACCATACAAATTTTTATATTTTTAATGAGATGGGCTGTTAGGACATAAAGTCATAAAATCCTTGTCGGGATAGTAAAATTAGTGTATAATTCCGAGTTTCAAGAACATTTAAGTGCGTGTTCTCCTTTTACTTAACAAAAACGTGATTTGTTTCAAAATATCCAATGATTTGAACAAAAAGTATATTTCATATCGATGAAATGAGTTAATTAGAATTACAAATACCTTACTTCGTTTTAAAAATCTCACCTGGTTTCGACCAGGATCGAACCCGATTCCTTTGATTTTATAAGACAGAGCCTGGTATCGAATTTTTAAATGTTTGATTCTAGATCTTCCGGAGCTTTTGATAAATGTATGTCTCATTTTTCATAATTTGAAGTAAAGCTAAATGTTCGACGTTGTTTAGTTCTCTAAAGCCTTGAATACACAAAAATTCCAGCTTAACTGCCTTTTCGTCAAGCCACAAAAGCAAATGAGATAAAAATAACAAATATTTAATTACAGTATTGCGAGTCATTCAGGGAATATTAAGGCATTCAAATATAAGGAATTAAATGTTCCTAGGGTCGGGACATATCAGCACTAAACTTCCGTCAACCTAAAAAAAAATAATGTGCAGAACTCTGCCTATCTCCTTGACACTTCTGGGCACTCTTGGTTTCTTTCATTAATTCCTATATTTAATATACCAAGGTATTTGAAGCTTTAAACTTCTTCAAACTAATATTTATCTACTCCTAATTTGTTCGTCTTATTTTTACAGCACCGCATGTACTTCGTTTTATCAGAATTTATTTCTAATCGTCGTGCTCGTCTCTCTTCTATCGTTTTTTTAACTGTTTCACCGCAGCACTCGAACTTTCCATGAACATTTGTATTAGTTTCATCAATTTTGTAGGTACTCCTATCTTCAATAAATCTTCGCTCATTTTTTCTCGCCTCAGGTTGTCAAAAGCCTGTTTATAGTCAATGAACAGTATAATATGTAGTCCGATTCCATGTTCGTAACGTTTCTCTGTTATGTGTTATGATATGTATTGCGTCTATTGTTGAAGGGGACGTTCTGAATCCACACAGGTACTCTCGAATTTTCTTTCTGTGTGCGTTTGTAGTCTTTGGATCGTTGATGTTAACACCTTATATGCTGTATTCAGCAGCAGTATTCCTCTATAGTTACTGCACGCTCGCTTGACATCACTCCTTCCTTCCATATTTTACTGATTAGTTTGAACAGTCTTTCTTTCAACTGTTCTCCACTATATTTGATTTATCTAGTCTAGACCTGCTGCTTTGTTTGTCTTCAATTTATCTATTACTTCTTCATAGCCTGTTCGCAACAGTAGACTTTCAACATCTACTTCACCGTGAAGATACGTACTTCCTAGCAGATATTCGAAATGTGTTTTCGTTGGCGCAGTGGTTAAAGCCCTGGGCTTCTAGCTAGGAGTCTTGGGTTCTAATCACACGCAGTGGCAGGGATTTTTATAAAGAATTCCCCGCTGTTTAAGGTCGGTACTTGAGTAAATGAAGCAATTTAATCATTTGGTTACAATTAACGATTCTGTCTGCGGAGTGGTCGACTTCAGATTGTAACAAGACACGTGCACTATACGCTTAATAAACCACTGCAGAGAACACATTTCCTAGTATTATGGGATATAACAAGGTTTACGACGCCAAGTTGTTTAGAAATGTGGCTCTGATCCTCTTGCCAACGTCCTTAGAACAGAAAGAAGTAGAAGAATGCTTATATGTTACTTTCTTATTGTGGGTCTGTTTTTTAATGAATTTAAACAGTTTGCAGTTGTTTTTGCTATGTGCTTCGTCCATGTTCTCATTTATCCACTGTTCCTTCTTCTGTTTGAAGAATTTCATTGCTATTTTTCTTAATTCCTTATATCTTATATGGATGTTTTCTTCTTTTGTGTTTAACCACGTTATTCTGTCCACTCCTTTTCTTAGAAATGCTTCTTCACACTCACTATCCATTTCGTCTTAGCGTTTCATAGTCTGTGCCTTTTATAACATTTTTTAACTGATTCCATTCTTCTTCAATCTTTGTTTCTGGTTGGTTCTCTTGTAGTTTCGATATATCCTTGTTTACTTTCTTCTACTTTTAATTCTTTTGTATTCAATTTTTTTTTCTTGGTTGCCTACTCTCTTCTCTTTATCTAACTCTACAATGTGTCCACGGATAGGTGATACAAGAGGTATAAATGACCAAAAATTTTTAGATATCAATACGCTGTTTGGCAGTCTATCCCTGCTTGTTCTTAAATTCATTTTAAGCAAACTTTCGACTTTTTTAAATCAAGGCATCTGTGTTACCACTGTTAAAACGAAGGTGAGGTTTAGGTAAAAATATCGCAAAATTGTATTAGAGTAAAGTAAAATTTGAAGTTGTTCAGACAGTATTGATTTTTGTTAGTTTAAAAGGCTTTTGTTGTGCTCATAGACGCTTCAAAAACACAAACTTAGGATATGTTATTTCGAAAACTTTATTTTAAATTGAAAGTTTCAAGAGTAAAGGAAACACAAATATCAAAATTATTCAAAAGTTGAAATATTGTGTCTACTTGATCTGATTATAAAAATTTCAGAAAATTGTGAATTTAAGTCTTAAATGATTACCTGCAGGAAAAGTAACATGAGAAATAAGACTATTAAACACAGCAAAAATTATTATCAAGAATAAAATTTTCTGAGAAATCAATAATAAAAAAGTTTTTCCTCTTGTATCGCCTATCCGTAGACACATTGTATATTTAATTTTGCTATTACTAACAACAACAACAGCCATTTTAAATTTGCCACCATTTATCAGCTGTCAAACGTATAATATTTATGATGGACATACGCCATCTACAAAACCTATAAATTAATCCTGCACGATTGCATGAGATATTACTTATTAAAATTTATTATAAAAAATGGTGAAAACATCAGCAATGCACTTCGTAAAATACGTGCTGTTTTCCCGCGAAATCATGTGCCAACATTCATTGCAGTGAAGAATTTAATCAAGAAATTTGAAGAAAGTGGATCTGTCGAAAACAAGCAAACAGCAATTCGTCATCGTCCAGTTCGTTCAAGGGGAAATATTGATACTGTAAGAGATAGTGTCGCAAATGAACCAAGCACTTCGACTCGTCATCGTTCGCAATAATTAAACATTTTCAGACGTTCGTTACAACGAATTTTGCAAACAAATTTGGGTTTACGACCGTATAAAATTCAATTGGTTCAAGAAATAAAGCCTGCTGACCATCAACAGCGTCGTACGTTCGTGAATTGGTGCTTGGACGCATTGAAGGACGTAGGGATTTTTTCAAAAAAATCATTTTCAGCGACAAAGCATATTTCCACCTGAATGGCCATATAAACACGCAAAATTTCCAAATATCTTCTTCTTCCTCTTATGGCCGAAGCCTAGGCCGATGGCCTGTTAGAAACTCGTACCTAAGAACGAGTTCTGTGAGCCCTCTTAGCACTAATGCTGGGCAGGAGGCTAACCTAACCCATCGAGAGAGGCGAAGAAGACCGAACCGCAGTGTTGCGAGGTTAACGGTTATCAAAGGTGTTAGTATGATAACCGGGACCGCCGGCTTAACGTGCCCTCCGAAGCACGGAGAAGCGTACGACCTTCTAAATTCCGGCGAGGATATCGCCGATCTCAGGAATCGAACCGAAGATGCCTACGTGAGCGACCGAGGCCTTTTACACGCGGCTATCCGCTCCTCTTCCAAATATGGGCAATAGAAAACCCAAAAGCAATATTTAAGAAGTGCCGATTCATCCAAAACGTGTCACTGTTTGGTATGGTTTTTGGGCCGGACGAGTCATTAGACCATATTTTTTCGAACATGAACATGGTCAGCAGTTTTGGTCTATGGAAATCGATATCGCGATATGATTCAAACTTTTTTTTGACATCAATGGAACGATTTTGTCTTGGAAAATATGTGGTTCCAACAGGATCGGGCTACTTGTCATACTGCTGATGAAACAATAGCTTTATTGCAGGAAAAGTTCTTCGACCGTATAATTTCTCGTCGTGGAAATGTGAATTGGCCGCCAAGATGGTGGGATTTAAACCTTTTAGATTTTTTTCTCTGGGGTTATGTTAAATCTCAAGCGTACGCCAAGAATCCAAAAACCATCGATGACCTTAAATCCAACATCACTCGTGTCGTTGCAGATATACGTATCCATTTATGTGAATGCGTTATTGAAAATTTTGCTCAAAGAGTCGTCATCTGTAACAGGAGCTGAGGTGGCCATTTAGCCGATATCATTTTCCACACATAATTTCCATGTGCACTAATTACATTGATACCAATAAACATTTCACTGATTTAAAATTGCAGTTCTTGTTGCGCTACGCTTTAGCATATGGTCTGTATCTATACTTGCTCATCTATACGATCTCGCGTTTGCTATTTTCTTTTTCCTCTCTTCTGGTATTAACACATGATTAAATTGATTACTTGTTGTTCGACCTAAACTAAATATCATCGAAATGAAACATTGCAGGGAAAACTAACTGGAACAGGATAAAAGACGAAAACATTAGAGAAATAACAAAACAAAAACCAATAATAGAAAAAAGAAACAATTAAATTGGTATGGACATGTGGTAAGGATGGCACCCGACAAGAAAATTAATGGAAATGGGAAAACCAACCAAAAAACAAAGAGGAAGACCAAGAAGAAATCGGATGGACGAAATTCGGGAAATAGGTTTAGAAAAAGAAAAGACAGTGGAGGAAATGAGAACCTTAGCAAGAGACAGAAAGGCCTGGAGGAAATGGGTACCGAACATGGAACCACCATCCGACGCCTCAAAAGGCAGAAAGGATTAGCGAAGAAGTACAAGAAGAAGTTGTTTGACCAGGCAACAGTGTTCTGGTTTATGTTAAAATTTTGTACTCATTCTCATGCCATTATTGTTTGCTCTGTTATGCAGTGATTGCTTTCCAATTACTTTAATACTTTGCTCTTTTCCCACTTTCGCACTGAAATCACCTAGGAATATCAGAATGCCGTGATTTGGTTTAGATTCGCAGGCTTCTTCTAAATTATCGTAGAATATTTGCTTCTCTTCTTCGCTGCTCTCTTCCGTTGGTGAGTATACATTTATTACTGTTCAATTGGCTTGTTTATTTTTCAGTCTTACATATGAGACTCTTCCGTTTATTGCTTTATAGCTTATAACTTTTCTTTTCATTGTTTTAGAGATAATAAACGCTATGCCATTCTTACCATGTTCTTGTTCTCCTGCATAAAACATCGCGAATCGTTCTTTATCTATTATTTCTTCTCCTTCACATCTAGTTTCTTGTATTGCTATTCTATATTGTATCATCTCTTTTATTAGTTCTTCCAACTTTCCAGTAGTTAGCAACGTTTTAACGTTCCATGTTGCAATTCTTATTGAGTTTCATTTCTTCCTTGTCTTTTTCTTTGAATGTTTTGCTCCACTACTTATGGATTTAACTGACTTTTATTTTCCTTTTTTAGTTTCTTTTTATCTTCCTTAACATCGTTTGTCATTTGCATTGCTTGGGTCGTCATCATTATCGAACTTGGGGTTGGTTTGCTAGTTTTTTGGATTAAGTTTACTTTGTAGTTAAATCAAGTTCTTCCTTTTCCTCGCTCCAAACATAATCTCGCCCATCTATTAATAGCTTCTTATACACTATTTTTATTTAACTACCAGTATTTTTTTCTTCTTTCTTAATAAAAATATCAATAATTTTGGTCTATGAATTAAATCGTTTTACTTCAAGAAGCCAAAGAACATTCAGCCTGAGTAAGGATGAAGGTTGAAAAAATTCATGAAATTACCAAAACTTCTTTAAACTCTGTTTTTAAATTAAAATATTAATAATTTGTCTCAACCAAGAAGTTAATCGTTGTACTCCTGAAAATTATCCAGAATTTCTGTACTTTTTCAGGTAACCTCGGAACATTCGGTCTGAAAAGCTCAACCTATGGCCGATGAAACCGGTAAGGAGATTTTAAACTTCCTAAAATGGTTTAAACGCGTTATGAAATAAAAACATTCATAATTTTTATTAACTAAGAAGGTAATCGATTCACTCCTAAACAATCACCTGAAAGTTCCTAGTTTTTCTGGTAACCTAAAGTCATTCGGCATTATAATTTCACATATGTTTTAGGAAATCGCTGAAGAGTTTAAAAATTTCAATTGTTTCGACTGATTTTTAAATAAAAATATCAATTTCCTTTCGAAGAAGTTAATCATTTCACTCCTGAAAAATCGGTCAAACCTCGACGACAAGATTTAACCTAAAAAAGCTTTTAAGTTCATTGAGA
This sequence comes from Melanotus villosus, assembly GCA_963082815.1. Lineage (NCBI taxonomy): Eukaryota > Metazoa > Arthropoda > Insecta > Coleoptera > Elateridae > Melanotus > Melanotus villosus. The sequence continues at coordinate 15,529,236 of OY720423.1, forward strand.
AATCACTTGAGAAGTTTTGAAATTTTCTAAAATTGTTAAAACTGTTTTCAAATAAACGTAACCATAAGTTTTCTTAGCTAGGAAGTTAATCGTTACATCTAAAAGTATTCGCCCCGATTTTCCAATCTCTCAAGTATATCTTAACCTGTCCCTAAATTCATTTCTTTTTGTTTTCGACCAATACTGAGATGATACTTAATTGGATGTATATAATTAAGGTTAAGTTGTTTGTTTAATTTAAAAAAGAAAAATGTTATTTGCCAAATATAAGTAATGCAGATTTTAAATTATTAAAAATTGTAATATAATTTTAAGATAGCTAGATTAGATTTAAGTTATGTGAAAATGTAAATAAGTTATTGTTATAATGTTTGTTAGTAATAATTAGCTAAATTGGTAGTTATAGAAATGTAAAATAAGTTACTATTAGAAACCTTGTAAATAGTTGTTATAGTGAAAAACAATTTAGATAAAATATCTTGGATACAGAAAAAAACAATTTTAATAAATAAGTGATATTTTTGCGTTAAAAGGGGCAACAACCAAATAGGTTTGCTCGTCCCAAAATACTAAATATCAACCGATTATTTAACTTTAAATTGAGTTAACGATCAAAAGAATCATTTATTGAATCGAAAGTGAAATAAAAGCAGAAGCAAGTGAAAACTGAATTTCAAGCAGAGCCAATTTAAGCAAATTCAATTAAAAATTGAATTTCAAGCAGAGGTAATTGAAAATTGAAATTGAAGCGGAGGAAATTGAACGTTAAATTTGAAACAGAGGCAAATTGGATTTTGGTGGTGAAATAGAAATTATTTTGGAAAAGAAGAAATTTCAAACAAAACCCAGGAACCGGTGTAAATAGTGAGTGTAAATACCGTAATTATAAGATAGGTTTAAGGCAGGGTTGATAGGAAAAAACTATAATAAAAATCTGCATTATAATTATTTGAGTAATTTTATTTTATTTGGGTAAAAATATACTTAGAAAGATAACAAACAAGGAACCTAATTAACGACCTGAGATAAGAGCAATGCAAACAATTAAGTAAAATTAAAGAGCAAAGCAAGGGATAATTGTAAATATTGAATGTGGGCTTAATAATAAATAAATTAAATTTAAATAAAATCTTTTAAAAGAGCAAGACCATTTCAATACATTCGATTTTTAGTGATTTTAACTTTTTGGTGAAAATTTTAAGGCTGCAGCTCACATCGATTCTTAAAACTACTCCTTTCATAGTAAATAAAACAAAAAATATCCTAAAGGAAAAGCAAAGTTTCCTTCCTGAAACATTCTAACATTTTCTATTTCTAGGTAGCGACATATTAGATAGAGAAAAGCTTGAAATTCCAAGAAAACTGAAGCCTGAAAGTTCATGGCTGCCTCTCTCTGAATAAGTTGCAACAATTCTACTTGTTCCGGTACGCTGAAACCTTGTATATGAGCAGCTTATTAATTAAAAAGATTGAGTTAAAAGTCGGAGTTTGGCTTAATACTTTTCGTTTTTCAAAAATTCTACAAAATTTTAACATTAGAATATATGTATAATTTCAGCTTGTTGCTAACTTGTCGAAACCTTGTAAAATACCAGCATTTAAATATCAAATTGCCTTCAAATGGGCAAAGCATTATTGACGGTTATAAACCAATAAATTCATTTTTCAGCAGATGCAAGGAAGGCAACTTGAGTTCCTGGGTTTCTTCAGCTGAAGCTTCAGACCCTGAAAAAACATTTAATGATCTCTTTGTTATATTTATGTTATCTGCTTACATACGTACATATTCTTGCAAATACGGCCAGTTTATTAAAAAATGAAAAATTTAAAAAAATACAAACAAAATTTTATATTAGAAAAGTTTGAGGTTGGGATACAGATTGTCTTATTTTAGGCCTATGTTAAATCCTTATGTTCGAAAATAACAAAATTAAAATTCCAGAACTAATCTGCACTTTCCTTATTATCAACAAGAAATATTTGTTGGTGGTTTTCCTGTCTAAGTTTTCGTCAAAGTTTAATGTTAATCGATTTGAAGTGTTCTCTCAAGAATATGTCCGGTATGAAAAGAGTTATTGAACCATTATCAGTGCTATAATACTAAAAATGTGTGAATTTTATATTACAGCTATTTTACCGGATTACATCTGATTGGGGCTTATGTTATATCTCGAAAGATTTAGCATTAAAAGCCCAATAAATTTAACGTAATAAGTGATAACGATCATTTATACGTATCGTTGCTTTTTATAGAACATGAAAATTTATATCGGGCATATAATATGACTATGCAAAAGAATGATCATAAAAGTTTTAATTTTATCTGTTATTTCGCGAGGGCTAGTTTTATATGTATGCCTTGAAATTTTATGGCATTTACGAAATGGTATAGCTTTGATACATTGTATAAAAGTTCTTTTGGTCTCATATATGTAACTACGTTTTGGAACAAAAAAGAGCCTTAATCGCGCTAGACCGTTAACGGTTTTGTATTTTCAGTATATAAAATAAACCAAATTAGGACGTAACTTTGCTCGTGTATCACAGGTAAATAGAAAATTAAACAGATTTAAAATAATCATGCACCAGATTTGTTCTCATAAATTGGATTATGTACAACTGCGAAATGCTGGTTTACTCATGCCAAGGGTATTATTGCAGTTTACAACAAACGCTTTACACATCGTTAAATTGATTTCGGAATATAATTCTGTTTAATACCACCGTCTAGAATAATTTATGTTTCGCAGTTTTATGCAGGCGTAATTCCAAATTCTACGTCCATACATATTTACATCAGATATTCGTGCTTTGTATGTCTAACTACGACCGCTATTTCCGTTAATTAACTCGGGTTGAATGTTACAAACGAACATATTATTTTAAAATGTGATATTACCAATGACGTTTAATAAGATTACACAAGATAAATTTACAGTACACCAATAGTTTAAATAAAAGCCTTTAAAGTTGAAACATAAAAACGTGTTTGCTATGCAAAATGTGGTCTACCGTATATACAGTCCATCTGGTTACTAATTTCTTACATTTCATTTAATCAAAGATTCCATAAAATAAAATTCGGTAGCTGCGTGCTGTTTTTTGCGCGAGCTGTATTAGTTAAATATCCTTAACAAATTCAAGATACCTAAAATGAAAAGACAATAGAGATTTTGCAATAGGTGGAAGTGCGTTATATTATAAATAAGATTTCAAATTAAATCAAACATGTTAACCACAAATTAACAAAAACAGTAATACACAACAGCGAGTATTGCTAACAGGTTTACCAAAACCTGAACCAAAGCCTACAGAATTTAATAAAGAGTCATGCGAGGCCTTCATTTCTTCGGATGTACCCCTAACGAAGCCATGAGGTGCTACGGTATTTTTTAGAGGAATACACTAATACACAAGACAAAATGTACCTGCCGAATCCACCATAATAAAAAGCTATGCTCCTACTATATATCGAAACTTTGACCACGTTAAGAGAAAAAGCAAAGGTTAAAAAATTTGTTGTCTATGAATTTGATTCGAAAGAAGCTCAGAGCAGCAAAGAAGAGCTAATTTGAAAGTCCTGTTTATCCATCGCAAATGCAAAAAGTAGTAAACATCCTCCCTCCCACTGCAACTACTCTATCTGCACAAACCTTTTACTTCCAATTTTTCCTCATCGGCAAACACCAACACATGAGATAAATGTTAATCAAAACAGCAGATCTCTTTAACTGTCACTGTAAATAATTAGGCAGAAGTCTTCCTCAATCCTTAAAGTGCCTGTTCATCTATAAAAAATTCGAAACACTATAAACGTTTGTGCTCCAGTACAAACTTTCAAGCCAACTGTCACCAAATACGTACCAACACAAGACTCAGTGTATAAATCCTTTTCGCCCTGAACGACCTTTCTGAATGATAAGTATCAGAAAATCTGTCAATCTGTCAGTTACTAACACAAGGGACTGCAAACCCACCTCTACAATTATAATTGCTTTATTTTCGCTTCACTTCTGGTAGAACTTTACAAGAGTGCAAAATCTCAACGCATATCGACTACCATCACCAATAGCATTATCCGAAATACCGGGTGTCTTAAAAAGAATTACATCTAGTTGTCTTTGAAATTTGTTTGCATGAACTTTTATGTGCCACTACATTGTTAATGGTATTGCATTACCCAAAACTGTTATTGAAGTTATGTTATTCTTCCATCTACTAAAACAGCGGCATATTCTATTTTACATGGGAAATTCAAGGCATACGTATTTCATTTTAAGACACTTTGTACATTGTACAATAGCGATAATTTGGCATCATTTACATATTATTTATTGTATGTATACATTGTATAGGTATCGTATAGATATTGAAATAATATCTTTCGGATAAATTTATAAATAAATATTTTTTTTAATTAATTTGATTTTGAAATGTATACTTTAAAATTGAACAAGTCTAATTTTTAATAACATGTAAATAATGTAAACTTTTTAAGATAAATGTTAATAATTTTAAATTTTGTAGAATATTAGATTTATGTAAATATTGTTAATTTAATGTTGTAAATGATAAAGGTTTTGTTATATTTAAAAAATTAAGATACCCAGGGAAATATTACCATGTTAAAATAAAAAAATTGAAAGATAATAAATAAAACAATTTTGAAATTAGAAGATTCTTTTTCAAAAATCCTAATTTTGAAAAAGGAATTATAAACAAAATAGATTTAATAAAACCTTTATCAAAGTTTATAAAGAAAATGTTTAATGATACCTATAAACTAAAAATAAATGGAAAATATTTATAAAAATAAAAATACAGTTCTTAGTTACAACTATTTTATTGGAAGAGGTTGAAATTGCAAAATAGGATATTTTGGTCTTGGAATTAGATTGGAGTTGGAAGTTTATTTATTGGACAAGAGTAAAAAGGTGGAATTTTAAGATAACAGTGACAGGAACGGAACGTGTTGCAGCTATCGTGGAATATTGCTGAAAATAGGATTACATGATTATTAGTGTGGTGGTTAAAAGTGATTTAAGGTATTTATAAAAACAAATTTTGATTCTTAAAGAGTGTTTAGTTAGATAATAATTTTGTGTATTAAATTGTCAAAAGTTGGTAAATCGATCCCTTTAACGTCCTTTTGATAAGAGTTCTTTTAAATTAGTAAATTTAAATACAGGCTGAGCTAACCGGAGAAAAATGTGTGAAATGTGCTAGTTTTTCAAAAATAATTAATTTACAATTAATTTCAAAGAGGAAGCATCTCATATCATTACAATATATAAGTTTTCCAAAGGAAACTTTAAAATTTTTCCAACAAACTTCCCACGTTACCGGCGAGAATTTATTATCTTTAGTTCACGCCTTAAAATATAGCTAGGCTTTGTAAACTCTAAAATTATACAAAACGGAATTAAACATCTTGGGACGCTTTGATTAAACGAAAAGAATAACTATACTCAAATGCAAAGCCAAAATAGCCTAGGTGAAATTATTTTATATTGTTGGATAGGGTTTTAACAGTAAATAATTAATATGGTAATCGTTCCATGTGTTCTTTCAATTGTCGTTTATAATTGTAGATTCTGTCTTTTACCAAAGATATTGCAACTAAAGGAAAATGGGGCGTTGGTAGACCCATAAACCGATGAAGTATTAAGGCGGAAGAAGCCATAGAGCCTAAACCATGATCGTAGATGATGATCTTCTCCATTCTAGCCTCATATTCGTCAACTTCTGGACATCTCTCTTTTCTTCTTCATTTTCTGAGCGATCTCTGGTGATGTAAAACCAATTTTTGCATTTCTGGCATCGTCTATCCATATTTCTGGGGGTGTACCTCTTCTTCTTCTTAAAAGTGGCATACCCTCTACAGGGCGTTGCCGAATTCTCTACATATCTCTGTGGTGTGCGTTTGAAGTGGCTAAAAACACAGAGGACCTTGCACCACTTGCACTTCTACGCCATAGAAGACTTACTAGGCAGAAATACCTCGGTGGTTTACCCTTGCCTTCCGAGGGAAGCGGTCAGGTATTTCCGATGTATGTGTGGCCCTGGGATTCGAACCCGGGTCATTCTTAATCTCAGTGGTCAGGCGCACGCTGAACCAACTGAGCCACGGCTGCAACGGTCTACCTCTACTTCCCTTAAACTCACGCGGTCTCCAGAACATTATCTTTCATGTACATCTTTCAGTATCTAACCTAGCAATGTGACCAACCCAATTCCACTTTTATTGTACTATTTTCACTATGATGTCTATTACGTTCGTTCTTGTACGTATTTCTTCATTTAGAATGTAACTTGTAATTTGTTGATAAACTTAACAGGTAAAGTCATGGTTTCTAAACCACATTTTATGCCTCAGTTTTCCTACGCCGCGTCGTGCCGTTATACGAATTCTTCTCGTTTCCTCAGCTGTTTGATTTTCTTTTCCTAGTTTTACGAAACAGCCTAACTGTACATTCTTCAAGGCATTCAATACGTATGCTTTCTATTAGCATTTCTGTTTCTTCCTTTGTGAATGATTCATTTTTTTTTTTCAAGTTTGGGAAGTTGGAATCTCCTTGTCTCACTCCTCTATTAATAGCAATTTTGTGAGTAAATATCTCTGTTATCACTGTTATCAGGGTAGCGCCTCCAGTCTTCAAGGTTTCCAAGGCAACCTTATCCTCTCCAGGGGCTTTATTACAAGCATGTTTTCTGATTTAATGTTTTGATAACATTTCCTGGTGTATGGTTGAATTGTATAGTTCGGCGTAGTATGTATTTCCATAATCATATTTCGAGGTTTGATACCATAATATTTTGCTTGGTTGTAATTTGTGATTATAGTTTTTCCTGTAGATCAGTTAACATTTTCATATTGCTATTTTTTCTGGCACTTCTACAATCAATTTTGTGTTGTCGTTGCCAATACCCTTACTTATGTTATGAAGAAGCTGAAGAATTCTAAGGTGATATTCGAACAGCAATAAGTAACGAAAAACGCAGTTAAAAATAATACTAGGCGATTTCAACGCAAAACTTGGTTGGCAAACGTTGGACGACTCAAGATATATTAGAAAATTTAGCCTAGGAGAGGCAAATCCAAGAGGAGAATTACTATGCTACTACTAAGTTTCTAGATGGTGAAAATCTATACTGCACGAACAACTTTTTCAAGAAGCCACCAGAGCGTAAATGGACTTGGAGGACTCCAGATCAGAAAACAGGACGAAATCGACTACATATTATCAAGTAATAAGACAACTGTTAAAGATGTTTCAAACCTGAATAGCTTCAATACAGGAAACGACCATAGGTTTGTGAGAGCAACCATATATATCAACTGCAGAATAGAAAGAGAAAATCTGTTTAAAAACCCTCCTTTTTTCAACAGCAGAACTAATAATAGGGCACAATGAACATTTTGATAAAAGAACTTAGAGAAAATTGAACACAAACCCCGATTTTGCGAATATGTCTATAGAAGTTCTGAGGAAATAACCTCAGATATTCAAGTCGTTACAAAAACGCTTCGCGTAACAAAACATCACAAAACAATTGATAGAAACCAGAAGGAAAAAATAAAAGATTCGAATGCCCTCAAAGTAATGAACAAATGAGTCAAGAGAAGAAAACATAAAATGATGAATTAATATAGCACAATAATACCAATAGATTGAAAATTTTTGAACGAGCCAAATACTTATAATAATTTAATATAGTCAAAAGTTGGAAGTAAGTATTTTATATTCGGAAGTTATTTTACTAATAAACTGCGGAAATCGCTGATGTAGCTGACGCAGTGAGTAGTTTATCAAGAAATCGAACATGGTGAATGGGGTACAGGTTATACGTTATAATAAGTTGAATGTAAAATCAACACAATTTATTTATGAGCCCCGTGCCTGCGTAATTTACTAAAACTAGACTAGAGTAATACGGATAACGCGAGTGATAATTGAGTAGTGAAGGTGAGCTTAACGGCAGCTATTGAACGCCATCAGGTTCGATTTATGACCGCATTTACATGGGTTCGGTTCGGTGCTACCAGACCACGAGGCCTGCATTGGAGGGTATACAATACGCCTCCTGAAATTTAGTGTATCCCACAACGTGGAAAACGGGAAGAGCTTCGGTGCTTTAAATAATTCGGGTTGTCGGTCCAATGCTGCGGCATTGCTACAACTGAACTTTTCCTATTATCGATAAGTGTCGTTAGCAGCACGTGCTATATGTCAAATTAGTTATTGTATTAAACCAGTGACGTGTACAAGGATACCGTATATTTCTTGTAATGCTTTAAGAAATGTCTTTCTAAGAAAGTAAAAAAAGTAACATAGAGAATTGACTTTTTTTTATATACGAGTATTTGTTATGTACTGATTTAGTGCGGTATGAAAAGAATTGTTGTTGTTGGTTGTCATAAAAAATAAAATAAATAATTCAGACTCAAGGTCTAGTCTTTTAATTAAACATAACAAATATTGGCGACGAAATAAAAAACACAAGGCTCAAGATATTCAAACATTACATATCAACTCAGAAGATACAATGCCAATATGTCGTGGAAAAATTACCACAAAAGGATTAAGTTTGTTTGTAAAACCAATAATATTGCATACAAAAATAAGAAAAATGCTTTATTTTTAATACAGATTGGAAATGACTTATAAAGTGTTACGGTGTTTAGCTAAACCAGTAACATCAAGAAATTTGGCATATACTGAAATTGTAGAATTGTAGACCCGGCCGCTTCCCTCGCAAGGCAATGGCAAGTCACCGGGGTGTATTCTGCCTAGTAAGTCCTCTCTGGAGTAGAAGTGCAAGCACTTCCGTGGTTCGGAGCCCACGTTAAGCTGTAGGTCCCCTATGTCTGTAGGCTACTTGACACGCATACCACAGGCATATGGAGAGAGGATCAGTAACGCCCTGTAAAGGGTATGCCACTCGAAGAAGAAGAAATTGTAGAAAAATTAGAACTTCACTACGAACCCAGACCTAATGAAATTGTACAAGGTTTTAATTCGAATAAGAGAGAGACTGGATAACATGTCACGTGACAGAATTGCTTGTAGTGTTAATGATGAAGCGTTACAGCGAAAACTATTCGGAACCGCAGCTAACATTTAAGAAAGCATGGAAAATTGCAATTTCAGCTGATACAACAAATAAAAACGGCAGATCATCAGATAATGAAAATGAGGTGTTGGTACTGCAACGCCATGGTTACAAAAAGAATGTCAACGAAAATCCTACTGTCACCAAAGTTTTAAAGCCATGCCATATGTTTCTAGCGTCTTGCGTCGTATTCCGATTCCCACTTCTACTTCTTCTAATTGTCCAATGATCTTCTGTTAAATTTCTTTCGCTTATTACTTTTTTGATACCCTGACTCCAGTCTTTTCTTGGTCTTCCTCTTCCTTGCTTGTGGCATCCATCTAGAACTTGTTTAGGTAACCTGTCGCTGGGCATTCTTATAACATGACCATGCCAATTCTTTTATTCTATAACTTCTATAATGTTACTCTCAGCTTTCATCGTTTTCCTTATACGTCCGTTTCGTACCCTTTCAATCCTTGAAGTTCTTGTAGATCTTGTAAGAGCATCCCTTCCTGTAGCTACGATTGTTTATTGTTTTCAGTTAATATCAATTTCTCAGAGCTATAGGTTAATCTTACTTTTCACCATTGAAATATACATCTTCTATTTCCTTTCTCTTGAAATGTTTTTCGATCAAGATGTTCCATTTAGTGCGCCATCCGCAAATTGTATGTATGTGTCGAATGACTTAGATCATATACCGTTGTACGGCATTTTCTTTTCCATTCTTGTAATGCATGTTCAATGTAAATTGTTAATAATGTCGGAGAGAGACAGCAACCTCATCGGAGTCGTTTATTTATAGGAAAGCTCTCGGATAATTTTTTACCAATTTTGATTTGATAAATCGATAAATAATAAATGGGTATCTTATCCTAGAGCGAGCTATTTTTCTATAATCTGTTTAATACAGAACGTATATTGTCTACAGAGATCGTTTTGCGCAGAATCCACTTTGTTCTTCTGCTTCTTATATGTCATGATTCTTCTTCTAAAAGATCTCTTGCTCATAGAGACTACTAACTGTACTGATGACTGGTAGTCCTCTGTAATTATCACAGTTAGTTACTGCGTTCTCCTTTCTTATGTAGAGGTACAATATTATACAATTTCCCATTCTTCAGGAATTGATTCACAACCAATACATCTTGTAAATAGTTTAGCTATTATTATGAAAAGAGTTTAGGTGTTTCATTTTTAATTAGTTCTCCGGTTATTCGCCGGGTCCTGGAGATTTTCCGTTCTTTAACGTTTTGACTTTTTTTGCATTTGGTCTTCTGTTACTATAATTGATAATCCTTCAATTTTAATTAATGTTCATAGTATTGGTGAACAAGATATATATTTTGGTCTATCTTCTGTGAGCTATATTACAAAATACTTATCCCAATCCTAGGGGTGTGCTCTCTCTAGAAGGTATTATATCGATACACTTCTCATTCCATTGCTTTCCTCTTTCTTCTTTATGTTGTGTTTCTCTGTATTTTGTTCCATCTTCGTCTTTTTTGTGGAAAGCCATGTCAAATATAGTTTTCTTTTCTTGTATCAAATAGATCATGTGACGGTAGAACATAAGCATGCGAGTGCCGTAAAAAATGTTAAGAGTTACAGACGTGGCGATGCTGGCTCTGATCACTTCCTGGTAACAATGGAAATTAAATAGAAACTGCCAAAAATATGAAAAAAAGCAACCGTAAAAAAATATACAATACCAAAAATCCAAATGTACAACAACAATTTGGAAATATGGCAGCAATGGAGTTAGGACGAACACCAATGCCAGAAGATATTGGGGAAGAGTGGCCTCAGATTAGGGAAGCTTTGAGTAGGGTTTCCGAAGTAATATATGAAGGAACCAAAGCGTAATGTAAAGAAAGAGTTGTTTAATGTAGGAAAGACCTGAAAAACAGAAATGTAGCAAGACTGAAAATGCTTAACGACGGAGTTTACACCTTGAAAAATAGTCGATTATATGCATACCTTGTTCCATTTGTTGAGAACCAATTTTAATGTAGGGGTGGGCGCGATTTTTGTTTCTGATCATTTATCTTTTGTCTGTCTATAGACACCTAGGTTTTGTTAAATTTAAAAAAAATAACGTTTTAGCAATAAAAAACGTAGAACTCTATTTTAACTAAAAAAATTCAAATAGTATTTGCAAAAATTGAGATATCGAAAAAATCTCCACGTCAATAGATAGATAAAAACATCCCCTTTTCAAAGGCCAGGACGAATATTTTTCCAAAATGCAAATTAATTAATAATGGAAATAAAATTTTTGAAATATCGTTGTAACTCAGTATACATAATGTAGCGTGTAGGCAATTCAACTAATAGAGTGCGATAGATTACAACTTTCTTTTTTTATACGGAACAGAATTCGAAGGCAAACTATTTCGTATTATTCCAAGAAACAATTTAATCATCTCAACTTGTCAATTATTACCGGACTATACAGTTTTGAGTCATACACAAATCCGTGCACGAACCATTTTGCTTATTTAAGTAGTTATGCAACTTTAGATACGTCAAATAGAAAGTCACTGTATGTAAATGCCAGTCTTAAAGTGAACACAGAAGAAATTATAAAGAGTTGAGAAAAGTAAGTTAAAAAATGTGTAGAAATAAAAAACCGAAATTTAGAAAGATAAGATGCAACTAATAGAAGTAATTTTGTGAATAATGAAGTTAGAAATTTTTACCAAGACGTCAAAAGATCGTAATTTCCGACAAACACCATATTGTAACGAGATGCGTCAGTGGTCGGTGGGAGCACGTGTGATTTCGTTCGTGTGCGTAATCTGCCGACAGAAGCGAGAGTATTCCAGATTGTTCGATTACGTCATCGTTTCTGGTGTGTTCTGGAGTTATTCTCGAAGGCCTCAGTTGGTATATAAAGGCTCGTTTTATTAGCAAGCGATCAATCTATCAAAGTCTATCAGTCGCGACCAAGTGCGAACACGTGTAATACAAGTGCGTGCGTGAATATAAATAAACTGTATAAATAAATTAGTTAGTGTCTCGGGTTAGTATTAGTTATTGTTTCGTTAAATAAAACTTTTAAAAACGCTACAATATACTACAGACCTGATGGAACATTAAGAGGGGATATAGAAGGAAAACTAGAGTTATAGGCTGATTACTTTAATAAATTGCTTGGTAGTAAAGAAAATTTATACCTTACGGAAAATTAAGCGAGGATGAAGATGTAATTTTACCAAAAGTTCCAGTTCCAAGAGTTAAAGGAGACGAGGCAACACAAGTTCCTGAAAATTAAATCAGACTTAAGACAAAAAAAAATTCAAATAGATATAAACACCTCATTCGTGCACTCAGAAAATCACTTGTTAACTTGCAACCGTCTTACAAAAAACATACATCTACCGTCATATTTATGAATATATAAATTGATTTGTTTACATAAGGACTATCACGTAAGTTAAAGATGTACCAAAAACTCCAATGCAAGGTGGTTCAACACTATTTTAAAATCTCAGAGACGCCCGGCCAATGCGTTAGACCGACGATCTTAAGAGAACTACGAGATTAGCATGGATAAGAAAGATGCGACAACTATAGAACTATAGAAGAATGAGGGAGGCGTATAAACTGAAGAGGGCTAGTGAGATGAGACGATGTTAGACCCTAAGGAGAGGAAACCGTTTTGATTTAGTGTGATATGAAAACAATAGTTGTGGGTTGTCATAAAAAATAAAATAAGTAATTTAGACTCGAAGATTAACCTTTTAATTAAACATAACAAATATTTATTAAAAAGTAAAGAGGATGACCTTTTCATATGTGATTTAAATTTTATTTTTAAGTATAAAAAGCCTAAGTACGGGGCGTATTTTTATGTTATCTACCTAGTCATGAAAAAACACGTATAACATTAGCAACCCTTTACTTTTCGACGTAACTTTCTTCAATACTTATACACTTATTCCATTTTTCCCCCAATTATCCTATACCCTCAGAAAAAAATTCCTGCTGAAACCCTGCAAAATACGATCCAAGCCATTCTTTAATAATTGGTTTGACATCGCCGCCAAAATTTCCACGGGCTAAAGGATTCTGTATAACAAGAACCTGAATCCAAAACACATAATACTAATTAACTAAATACTTCAAAGGCTCTATTTTTTTACTTCTTGTTGATTGATTCATCGTTGGGCGTTCGTATACCATGGTAAACTAAATGCTTCTGTGACAAAGCACCCGAAACAGCCAAAACATCCCAACAGGGATGTGTTAAGTTTGTATACATTTTGAATAACTACATCACAAAGGTTTACTCCTTAAAGCTTCAGTCTCTGAAATCAGCGAAGTTATCTACCTTAGAAAATTTAGAGGGACATTTATAGCAAATATCAGCAATCACAAAATAATTTTCGTCAGAACTCATGCTTTTTGAAATGTACATATAATTAGAATTAACAGAATTAACTGTGATTACCGTAAAGAATAAAGCTTAACCTTAATGAAAGTCATTAAATTCAGCTTAATATTTTTCCTAATCAATTTAACCAGCTATAGGTTTTGGCCCATACAAATTAACGAGGCGTTTTTCAGAATATTAAAATTTTCCTTTAACTGCCCTTAAAAATTTAATGGCGCCATATAAAAACCTCCTTCATTACCGAATAAACTTAAAATCGGTGCTAAATTTTACTAATTTCAACAACGCACTTTAAAATTATCTGATTTTGTTAAGTTGAGTTTAAACTTTATGACGTTTATAAATTCCTAAATAATCTAAAAATAAAAATAAATAAATAACCCATATCTTGTGTTTTAATGGTGTAGAACCTACATAAATATTTAACAAAAAAAAATTTAAAAGCTACAAAGCGGAGAAAAATAAAAGTATGTTACACATTATCTAGTATAAGTTTTACGCGATGCAAAGGATAACGGTAATGGCGCTAAACGGAATAATAAGGTCATTTATATGGAGATCCTGTGGTTCTGATGTTGGCAGTATACGCGTAGACATAGTACTATCTTGACAGGTTGAGCTGGTGTCTCGCCACGTGTGTTAACTTCAAGTTACCATTGTTAGCACGAGCCAACAGTTCATTCTCATCTTTTTAGAAATCATTTTTTGTTATAGATTATTCTGCTACTACTTCCGAATGTATAAATAGGTTCCCTCCTAGTGTTACGTAAGAAAATAAGCAGCCTACTTCTGAGTTCTTATTACACAAACATGATTTGTCAATTAGGACAAAATTGAATCAGTATTTAAATTCATATAAAAATTACTAAACAAAAAATAATGCTTTTTACACACTTTAACAAGCATAAGGAATTTACAACCCATTCTAAGTGATTTAAAGGTACTCGTATTTGCCTATTTATTTTAAAAAGTTCTTTTTAGTTTCTTTGCAGTTCAAACACTTTATGTGTAGAATTTTGACCATTTTATTATCAAATTGTCTTCAGTTATCCTTTTTCGTAAACATTTCCAGACATTTTCTCGTCTAATTTTGTTGAAAGCTTTTTGTAAATCAATAAAACAAATGTGCACATGCTTGTTCGCTCATTTATTTCGGTGTGAAAATTAAGTCTTAGTGATTTTCTTTGACTGAATATACTGTATAAAACTTAGTTAAATTATCTGAAAGTATGCCTTCATTGCCTTCTTTCGGAGCTAAAAGGGAAATCCTTTGGGTTCGGCAAAATTCTATGCCGCAACAACAAAATCATATACGAAGTAGATCTAGAAGTGCAAGCTCTTCAAGTCCATCCCGCTCTAAAAATGGAAACGGAGGACAACTTATATAGCAATTAAATGGAACAAAAGGCCCACAAGTTGCCGACATTAGCTATTGCCACGAATAAATGTATAGATGTAATAAAAAGGATAGTACCATCCCCCAAGGCTCTAGTCAAGAGGGGAGGTGTAGATGAAAAATCGGTCAATTGGAATGGAATGTGGAGGTGAGGAGAAAGGGAGAATCAATAATAGAATTACAATCAGGGCATATATTATATTTTAAAGGAGAACAACAAGACCAAGGAGGTACACAGGTAAACAGATCGATAAAGAAGTTAATCCAAGAACTCTAGAGAGAGATGTATAGAAAATCATTCCGACGTTTGCGATTACATGTAAAACTGGCAATCTCAATAAAACAGACATACGCCCCAACATCGTCAGCTGCAGAGGAGGACGTATGTTAACAGTAAACTGTGAAAAAAGGGGAAAACTGGCGGGATAATAACAGGCCAATACAAATACGTAGACAGAAACGATCAAGAGAAGAAACTGACGAGCTTTTCCATCAAAGCTCATTTTAACGAATACATTCTAGAAAAGCTGCCAACGCAAGTGACAAATAGTACTCGCAAGAATAAAATTCGTTATATTTTTAGCAATAACATGGGCATAATCACTAACACCGAAGTGATTAATCACCTAGAATTTAGCTCGAGTCACAGAAGGCTACGATCTACTACAGAGAGTGAGGACTTATAAATGAATACCTAATTAATGAAAACATTTTTAAAAGCAATTTTTTTCGATGGTAAATATTGTTGTGTTTGACGACCCTGATTCTTAACTATATCCTCGCATTCGCGCTTTCAGCTATGAAAAACTTTCACGATCATATCAGGAGAAATACTGTTCCACTCTTCCTGTAAAATTTACCAAAGGCCATCCAGTGTAGTGAAGCCAAAAAAAAATCCATTAAGGAATCTCACTATTGCTTATAAGCTCTGGACCTCCGCAGCATATTCCTGAGTCAATTTTGCAGTATGGGCCTTAGCTGCATCATGTTGAATGAACACCTTTTCCTCCTCCCCAAGATAAAGTTCTTAAATTCTTTCTTCCACCAAAAGCTTTGACATACTGCTTTGCATTAATTTTCACTTTTGATAAGTCTGATAAGTCCTAAAGGTCCTCTTCCCTAAATGATTCCGACCACCATGCGTTGGGAACCGAAACTCTCCTTTATTTCACAAATCCAAGTTTCAGGTACGGTTTCGCCATCTTTGACGTAACAAACATTGAGTTTTCCATTGCAATGATCCATTCTAATCCGCTTCATTCAGTGACACCACATACTCTCATCCGCAAGTCGTTTCTCGTACAGCTTTCTAACAGTTGTCTTGCGATGTGCCCTGCTTTCAACACATGAACTTTATCTTTCTTGGCCTTCTTTTTCCCCAAATCTCTGTAGATGACCTTCCGGGTGGTGTTTGGGTCGAGTCGGTTGACTCGGTGGATTTTTCTTGTTGCACATTCTGGAGATCTTCTTTTTGTTTTCCCGAGTTATCTTTGTAGATTTCCGTCTCAAAGGCGGAGGAGGAATTTTTTGGGATGGGAACTGGTGCCGTAGATCTTCACAGTGGATCACATTTTGTATTGCACTCAAACTGTTATCAATTCCATCATATTTTAATTGAGCTTGGATCGCTCTTCTGGAAGAACCTTGCTTGAAAATTATTTTCACAGCAGTCTCTATTTCCGGTGATAACAATGTTGGCATTTTTTGTCTGATAACTTTGACAAAGACAAAATCTAAAGTATAAACAACGATTAATTATGCGCGTTAGCCATCAGCTGTCACTCTACTAGCTACTGCGATATCGTAAAAGTATTCATTTCTTAAGTCGTAAAAGTATTCATTTCTTAAGTCTCCACTCTCTGTGTAAAGATAAATACGAAGTGGTAAGGAAACCAAAGATACGAACAAAAAAGATCGAAGGTGGAGAAATCGTACAGATCTTGAGAAATATAGAGAAAGTCTTACACAAAAATGTGTGAACATCGAACTGGAATCATTTAAGAGATAAGAAATGTATAGCACCATAGAATGTTTAATGAAAAAGGCACGCAAATAGGCTATCACAGTACAAAACAACAAAGACCAAAAAATTTAGGAGGCAACTAAAAAATTAATACAAAAAAGGGAAGAATTAAAGAAGCAATCGGAAATGGTTAGAAGAATCGAATATTGTAAACTGAACAAACTCGCCAAACGGAAAATAATGAAAATATGTAATGTTAAAAACTTCTTTTAACAGATTAATAACCTCAAAACACACGCGTTCACTCCGAAAATCATGGTGAAACATCTGGAGTTTGACGTTGAATTCCTCTACCTGTGATACAAAAGGTCGATTTCTTGTGCGTGTTTAGATATTCTTATAAAAGTATTGATTTTTTCAGTTGAAAATATACATATGTCTATATATTTGTATATTATCTTCTTGCATCCGACTGATCGAATAATTAACATTTTTAAATGGAAATTTTGAAACTCTTTTATTCAAAAATTATTTATTATACTAAATTTTCAAAATTAGTCACTTCTAGTTAAAATTCCATCGAAGAAAAACATTTTTTAATATATTTTTTTTTTATTATTGTTTAAACAATATAAATACTTGATAGCGCCAGCTGAAATGTTTCTGATTTTGAATAATTTAATATAACAAACATTAAAAAAAAATTCATTAAAATCGGTTCTGTTTTAGTGGATTTAGAAGTAAAAACCTTCATTGACTCGACTATTAGAAAGAGATGAAGTATAGTTGGATTGTGAATTTATAAACAGCTCGTTGGCGTCACAACCCAAATCCTAGGTGAAAAATACCGTACTAAGATTACAGTGGAAAAAACCTTATTAACAGAATAATGACTTTAATGTGTTTATTACTTTAAGAAAATTAATCAAAAATTAAGAAAAATCGAAGCAGTTTTAAAACCATAATTAAGGATGAAATATATTGAATTCTTTTTTATTTTCCCCTGTTTTGTTTTTAAGTTTTGACATTTCCGCCCTTCCTTTATTGAGTCTTCTCTAAAAACTTTTGTTGTGTGCGACCGTCTGTTTTATGGCTTCTGCATTGTACCTTGCGATCTCTTTCCCGGTGGCTTTATTCACTTTCGTATTTAATTATTTTAGTTGTTCTGGTTCAACCTTGGCGTTGCTTATCATTTATATTCTCTTTTTCATTCGTGTTTTTGTTCGGTGTGTTACTTTTCATCTCTCTTATGTTTTGGGGAATATATTTCCTGACTTTCTTCTATGGTTTTGATTATTTGATTGTTTAAAAAATTTATATTTTCATTTTGCATTGCTGTTTTCTAATGTTGTGTCAGTATAATTTCTAAACTCGTCAATACTATCTGGTGTAGTTCAGATAGGTTTTTTTTTATTTTGGCTCATTCGATACCTTTCCTGTTCTAGATCTATGCGAATTCGGACCCTCAATATTCGATGGTTGCTTCCTGTTGTAAATTTGTTCAACACTGCTACATCTTCGAAGATTTGGCTTTTATCAAATAACTATTATGTAATCTATTTCGTTAATAGTTTTGCCACCAGGACTTTATCATGTCCATCCTATTATTATTATTTTGTGGAAGAAGCTGTTCATCGACAATAATTTGTTTCATCAAAGGAACTCTCTGATAACAACGTTATCCCACATCAATTTCTTCCTGGTGTTCAGTTTCCTAACACTATTTCCGATTCTTCCGACTTTAGTTGCTCCATTTTAGCGTTAAAATCGCCACTTAATATTGTAAAGTTTGACATCATATCGTTTTTAAAGCTAAAGATATTTTTTCGTAACATAGGTTAGTTTCTTCGTCAGTGGATGTTGTTGTTGTTTCCATATTTATACTCGCTAAAATGAATTTTATTATTAAAGTTTAAAGAAATACTGGACATTTAAAATTTATATAAGGTGTCCCTAAACTGCCTTAAAAGCTTCAGGTAGACGCTTTCTTGTACGAGAGTGTTAAAGTTAATTTGCCTTTAATAAATCGTGTTTTTGCATTCATTTGTGTTCTGCTTTGTTCGTATTTTGGTTTTCTTGGCCATCATTATGGCGTATGCCATAAACGTTGATATGATTTGGATATGTACTTGAGGAATGTGAAGGAAACTGCAATGAGGCTGCTAGGGTTTAGGCTCAGCGTTTTCCTAATAGATGACATCCAAGCCACGTAGTAATTCGAGCTGTAAATCACAGACTTCGAGAAACTGGAAATATCCTTCCTGTTCAAAATTAGGATAGAGGATAGAGGTCGACCAAGAACTGTTAGGAAACAATAACTTAGAAGAGGAGGTTTTTGATCTGGTAACTGTGAAGCGCCAAGTATTAGCGTCCGTGAACTTTCTAGAGTTGTTGGTGCATCAAAAACCACAAGATCATAAAGGATGATGGCCTTTATCCCTACCACAAAGTTAGAGCGCAAAATTTATTAGATGAACATTATGGGAAACGTATTACCTTTTGCAACTGGTTGTTACAACAACATAGAAGAAACCCAAGATTTGTAAATAACGTTTTATGGACAGATGAAGCCACTTTTACAAGAAATGGCATTTTTAACATCCACAATCAACATATTTGGGTCCATGAAAATCACCATGCCATGCACGAAGGGAATTAACAAGTTAAGTTTTCGGTCAATGTATGGGCCGGAATCATAGATAACAAATTGGTAGGTCCCTTTGTACTACCTCAGAGATTGAATGCTAACTATTACTTGAACTTTCTAAACGACGAACTCCCAACATTGTTAGAAGATATTGGTTCGCCGCGATATGTGGATGCAACTAGATTGGGCACCGTCCCATTATGCGGCTAGAACGAGAAACTGACTTAGCGAATTTTATCCAAGAAGATAGATCGGCCGCGGAAGTACAGTAGCCTGGCATCCAAGAAGCCCAGATTTAACACTACTGGATTCCTTCTTGTGGGTCCATTTGAAAAACATGGTGTATATGACGCCTATTGAAAATAAAGAAGAGCTAGTAACTTCGTATACGTGAAGCAGCAGTAACCGTTAATGAAGCAATGCTGCAGCTTATCCAACAGGCCATCATTACAAGGGCACTCAAATGTTGTTAAGTAGGTGGCAGAAATTTTGAACATGTTCTGTGAAATAAATACGTGCATTATTTTTTTTTTTACAAAGCAGTTTGCATTTTATGTATTTTTCCAAGTAAGCAAGTTTCAACAGTGCTGCCAAGTTTCAGATTCTTTAACTGTCTCGTATGAAAAACCAAAGCGCGTTAGGAAGTTCCTACCTGCAATTTTGGATTTGGGGTCTCTATCAGTTGTAGCAAAAGGCTACCTAAAGCTTTTAAGGCATTTTAGGGACACCCTGTATACCATCACCTGCTTTGAAAACGTGCGTAAAATTAACCAATCACAGTAAAGAAGTTTGAACCAATCAGACACGCGATAGGACTGCATTCAAACAAAAGTGACAATTGTCAAAAGTTGGTGTTTTCATTAAAGATTCATACACGTGTTTTTATTTTAAACTATTTTTGATTAATTTACAAACTGTAATACAGTTTCAGAAGTGAGTTTTAAGTGGAGTGACACATACATCGGTGTAATAACATAACAGTTTTTATTTTCGCGGTTTTTACTGTTTATTGAAACTACAAAGAAAAGGATAATGGAAATACGTCAAGGTAGGACTTCTATTTTCTACTTCTCTAAATGAAAATGTATAATTAAAGAAGTAATAATTGTTTACTAAGCAATTTGACAACTCTACAGGTATAATTCCATAAACTTTACCTAAAAATCTTTGATAAAGATGCTACTTAAACAACTGTTTGATTAAATTAAGAATTGTCAATAATCATGTATTAACTTTAACTAGAATAAAAGTTAAGAAATAATGATCAACGGTCATTAACGATGTTCTACAAATCCTATCATTCAACGCACCAGCAGAACAACAGATCTATTACTATGCATGACCATAATATACTGCAAGTACAGTGCCTTGCAGTTATTCTTCAGCCATATCAACTTCAGTTATGCCGTACAGCAGGGGTGCTCAGACTTATTCTATTGGCAATCTACCGTAAAAGTATTAGGCGGCAAGCGGTTGACTAGGTAGGGTTCAATTCAAAGTTTATAAATGGTAGGTACTTATTTATCAATTGCACAAACGTATCACATATCTGTATACATAGATATTATAATAGCTATAAGTTTTCTACAACTGATTTGCTTTGTGTTCTAGGCACTTCATAACGTAAGTGCCCATTAAATTATTTAAGCGATCGAGTTGAAGGTCGATCGCAATCGACCAACTGAGCACCCCTGCTATTCAGTAAGTTTTTTAGGGCGCAATATATCCAACATATTAATGTCGTTTATTAATATGTACCATAAGAAAATTGTAGCACATGCTTTACAATGGTTAAGGTGATTACAGAAATGCGAGGAATTAATAAAGATACTTGGCACCCACATATGAACTTCAGTCTCATTCAATGAAGAAAATTTTATATTATTAAATTTTACATTATTACCATGGTTTTTAATTGCTTAAGTTTACTCTAAGGTGCTTTTAAATATAAATAATTTTAACGCATTGTTTGTTCTGTGCCTTAAAAACACACTGTACAATAAATTATTAATGCCCTTGAGACCTTTAGCTTAACATAACTCGTAACATAACACATAGTACCTAAATAATAAGTGATGTATCTTGCATTCTATAGGTTTTAAACATGTTTGTAAAAACGTTTTGTTTTTAATACCAACAAAATCTAGAATTAAAATTTACACTTTAAAATACCTATGCGATACTGTTAAACAGCTTTTAAATCGTGGCAGAAATTTTAGAATGAGTAATTTATAAAATAAGCAGGTTGATATTTTATCAATAATGCTTATTTTCATACACAACACCAAAGACTACAATAACTAGTTAAAATTCAAATAAATCAAGCACAGAACTGTAAGAAAATTGATTCAATATACTTTAAAAATATATTTCTTAAAATTATACAAAATATAAAATTAAAATGTAAACATTTATTAAATAAAGTTGTAAGTGTTAACAGTTATCCTCCATGAAGCGTAGATATAAAAAGTATTTTGTCATTAGGCTGAATTTGATAACTAACCGTGTCCTGCAACAAAGGAAAATTAATAAAATTAATGTAAAGGGTGTTTCAGGTAAAATGTCGCTGTTTTGAAATAACTGCAACTAGTGTACCTTGAATGCACCGTCATTTAATGTTTATGTCATTTGTCAGCTTTTTAGGTGTAAAAATAAAACTTGTGCATTGTGTTGAAAATATCTGTAAAATGAAGTGAAGCCGAATTTTACAATGCGGTGAGCATCTTGCACCAGCGCATTACTCAAAGAAAGTGGTAGATTTCTTGAAAACTGAAAATGTGCACTTTGTGAACAAAACTGATAATCAACCAGATCTACCTCAATGTCGTCGTATAGAGCGTTACTGGGCTCTTTGCAAAGCAAAATATAAGCGTTTGAGTGGACCAGTGAAAGATCTTCCAGGATTCAAGCGAACTTGGCGAAGAATCAAAAACCAAGTGGCAGCAGAATCAGGAAATAATCTGTTCAAGATCTTTCGAAAAAGCTTGCTGACTAGCCAAACAAGGACCATTTGCAGTATAATCTAACTATTTATAATAAGCTTTTTTGTTTAATTTTTTTATAAAATTGTTGTTGGCCTAGCTCTAAAAAGTTTTTAATTTCTTGTAATCAAAAAGAGCAACATTTTACCTAAAACACCCTTTATGTAATTCAAAAACCTTTAATAGAAACGGCAGTAAGGACAACATTATTTACTGTCGATATAAGAATAATACTTCAAGAAAATTGTTGTGCTAACTGCTATAATTATATGGAAAAATATAATTATATTAAGAAAATCAATAATCTGTGGACTTTAAAAAACTGTTCTGTTACCACATTTACAATTACAATTTAATTGTAAAATAATGCCATCAAGCTCTTCAATAATAGGTATTTATGTATCAAGGGCGTAAAGAACGCGATTTTGGCCTGCGGCGTGAATATATCCCGAGGGTTATAACACGCCAAAGGCCAAAGTCGCTTATTACGCCTGTGGTACATACAATATTGTTTGCACGAATGCAGATTTTATTTAAATTTTTTGATTTATAATAAAAGTTTTCTAATGACATTTTTAAAAATGTCAAATTGACGCATTCACGGCAAGAGTGATTTTATAAAAATTGTATTGTAACTAAGGTATTTTTGAGATACTTCAAATTAATTTGTCACGAGCGTAAAGTGCACCCGAGGTCTGCAATAATGAACTTTACGCCCGGGAGTGCAAAAACTTATTTTATATGTAATCTTATGAAAGCGAATTTGAATTTTAAATCTTCCTAATTGGAACATTGCAAAGACAATAGCACAGTAACAAATAGCATTGAATTATTAATTACCACAAGTTCCCAATCAACATCATTCACTAGTACAAGAATGCCAGGGCGCCTGAAACAATACTAAACATTATAATCACCGAGTATCTACCCGTTCAATATACATACACTGAGTCGTTCTGTAAAAACAATTCGGGCCTCTCCTTAAGCAAATTTTCCTTAATCCATAATAATAAATCACCGATTATCCCTGTTGAATTGCATTACTATTAAAAATTGAATCTTTTACGTCTTTTACTATACATACACTGCTTATCTTTCTCTGGTAAAGTAACGGAGTAACTTTTCTTGTTGTCGAACAGCAATTCGGCTCCCCCCCTTTAATATTTATTTAATTAACATTGTAACCATGGCAATAATACTATACTTACCCAAAACCTATTGTTATCGGTAACTCTCGCATTGTTTAGCTTGTAAACTTTAAAAAATTAAACACAATTTGAAGTAAACATAACCCTAAATTTATGCCAAAACGTGAAATGTACGGTATTGACCGAATATACCCGGACCAAATGCGCATGCGTGTAGTTGAAAGGTTTGTTCACAATGTATTCACGATCAATTTAAATTTAAAATTAAACAAACATAACTTTATTTGTACGGCTAATTTCTACAGTTCAGATTGGACTTTTAAATTATATAATTCAACACGTGCAAAAATATATATTTGCATTTGATTAATGACATTAAGAAGATTGTGAACCCCCCATCCGGCATGATTGCCATCTGCCAGTTTGCCTCCAGTTGCAACCAACTTGCAACCTTAAGGATGAGGTTTTGGGAAGATAAAAACGTATTTTAATTCAAGTTCAAGGGAATTCATTATGCTACTGACAGCACATACGTGTACTAAACTTATTAACTACCTGTGACTAAACAACTATTGTGATAAAAGTGCAGGTGAAAATTTGAAGGTTAAAACAACTAGGTACAAATGAACAATTTTGTTATTAAAGAAAGTACTATCTTAATGAAAGTGTTTCTAGGCGTAACTAAATGTAAATTAGTTGCATTTTTAAATATCAAGGTTCATTAGTGCCTGGTGCCGCTACCATTTATTGTGTGCTAATCGTAACAGCAACTGTAGTATACATACACTATTTTAAATAGCAATTGTTAATGGAATATGGCTGTCTCATCTAATAAAAAAAGTTCCAATAAAACCCAGGATGCCAAAGAGAAATTAAATAAAGATACCACCGATAATTCCAAAAAGCAACCAACGAATAATAAAACCGAGTATGTGTGCTTGTTTTCTATACATATGTCGTTTAAGAAAAATAAATACATAAATTCTTTAGCTTTCCAATGTAATCACATTAATTCTGCATATATAAACAAAACTCGTAACATAAACGATAGCATCATCAGTTTCTTTTTTAGAAAAACAGAAACAACCAGACGCTTCTCACACCATCGAATATGGAGCCGAATGGTTGTTATATTAGGTGTAATTGTATATGTTTGGTACACATCAAAAGATGGTAAAGAAACAAGCCTTGCAAGGCAAAAGGAAGTTTTACAACAACGTGGACAACAATTTAAATGTGATGAGGATTATCTTGAAGAAATTGAAGATTTTGCTGGATGTGTGCCAAAGAAATGTGGCAGATTTGTTTCTGATAAACTTGTGACAGCTAATGAGGCAAATATTTTATTAAAAATTGCTAAAAAAGGTATTTGCATAATCTTAATCAAAGGGTTAAATTTTAGCGATTAAAAAACTGCACTCATGGTTGCCTTCACATGACCAAGTTATAAATATCTACAGACTGCCCTAGATGTCCTTAAACAACCCTGTATCACCTTAAAATGCCTTAAACAACCTCATCCGTAGTAACAAGCAACAAACGACTGCCTCACTGATCAACCCCTCAACCTTACTTTAGTTAATGTAGACGTTTGATCCATAATGCAAGCATTTTATTATATTAATAATATTTTATAATAAGTGTTACCAATTGCAACAAATTTTTTAAGGTATTGCATTAGGAGGTTCAGAAGGTGGTGCATCTATCCTTGACATACATTCCGGTGCCCTTTCTTATGGAAAGAAGTTCGTTAATATTTACTCGATAGAAGAATCGCATAAAATATTTAATCCGGCTGACTTAGCGGTTTATAAAGTAGTGAAGTCGAAAATCCAGCATGCAATTGCGGAAATATTCCAAATAGATCGCAGTAGCCTATACTTAACGCATCCAACGTTCTTCTCTAGATTAACAAATTTGGAGCCAAAAACTGAACACGATGAGTATTGGCATGCGCATGTAGATAAAGTGAGTGTGTTCGCTTTGGAAGGTGCGAGAATATAATTGCGTTTTATTGTAGGTTACGTACGAATCATTCCATTATACATCCCTCTTGTATTTATCAGACCATGGGTTAGAATTTGATGGTGGTCGATTAGTATTTTTAGATGGCCCTCTGGATAAGCCTACTAATAATGTAACAATTGAACCCCGTAAAGGTCGTGTGGCGATGTTTACTTCTGGAGCTGAAAATGTACATTACGTCGAAAGAGTTACTAAAGGCACTAGATTTGCAATAACAGTATCGTTTACTTGTGATGTTAGTAAATCTATTTCGGATCCAGTTGTTCCACAGAGTTAAAGTGATATAGTTGTTGATGTATACTTTTCTCATTTTTTTATGTTTTCATTAAATACAGATTTGCTTAAATTTGTAATTTGTATCCATTATTAGTCGAGAATAGTTTAGCATTTGGTCGTTTTTATAACATCTGGTCATTTATATAGCGTAAGTGGGAACTCGGACAGCTCGACTACCCAAAATTTCAAGCACATGTCAGCATATGGTAAACATCATACTAAGCCGAACAAGTAGGTACGATCGTCCTTGACTTACCAGTTTGAAATTCGTTTTTGTTGGTAATTTGAGCTTATCGATGATAAGTGAGGTTGTGTGTAAGTTAATTTGTTAAATATGTGTTTATTTCACACTTCCATAGTAATTGAGCCTTTCTTCATCACTCCATAACTGAGCGCTTGAAATAAAATATTCTCCGTGTCCTGTTCTCATGTTAAGAAAATTTCGCAAACCTACTGGGTTTGTCAAAAAGTACGGATCATATTGGACTTTTTTTATTAAAGTATTTATTAAAAAAATCAATACGGCGTTGGTTTGTGCTTGTCTAAGGACTAAAAAAAGTGCACACAGATTTGGTCAAATGACATTCTGTACCTGTCAAATTTGACACTTTCTGAAGAGAATCTTCAGAAGTGGCCCTATTTATGATTTTTTCGAAGGGTTTCATATGGAAAAGTTGTTCAGAATGGCATTTTCTCGCGGAATTTTTTCATTGAAATCTGATTAAACTCGCTTGTTATTATACTTTTAATGTTTTTAGTAAAAATATCGTACAGGGAATTTTTCTTTTTAGTATACATATCCCTCGACATAACCCCTATGTATACTTTTATAATAAACGCAAGTAGGCAACCCACTATACACTATAACGTCACGTCACGTGGTGCGTAAAGGTTATGTTTCATGTTTGTATATAAATAAAAAATAAATCAAAATTAGTGAAATATCAAAATAATTTTAATTCAGCCATTATTCTAAAACATAAAATATCAACAATGCAAAACAGAAAGGAAAATAAAAACAGCGACAGTTAAAGACTAATTTTTTGAAATTAACTTAATTTGATGATTTAAAAAATTAGCATGCTGTGGCAAAAATCATCAAATTAAGTTAATGTCAAAAAATTAGTTTTTAACTGTTGCTGTTTTTATTTTCCTTTCTGTTTTGTATTGTTGGTATTTTATGTTTTAGAATAATCGTTGAATTAAAATTATGTTGATATTCCACTAATTTTGATTTATTTTTTATTTACAAACATGAAACATAACCTTTACGCACCACGTGACGTGACGTTTATAGTGTATAGTGGGTTGCCTACTTGCGTTTATTATAGAAGTATACATAGGGGATATGTATACTAAAAAGAAAAATTCCCTGTAAATGATGATTCAATTTCGAATAAAAACAACTTTGGATCAACGATGCCGCGAATTTTCAAAAGGAAAATAGTTTTTTGCAAACTGTATTTTTTCAAGAGAGTCCAGGTGGGCAATTATTTATCGAAATAAGTTGATTTCACACGTTTCATCAGACTTCAATGAAAAAAATGAGAATTTTGTAGTACTACTTAAATTAAATTAAAAAACAATGAGTAAAAAATAATAAGTTCTAATTTTAAGCTGAAAATTTTCAAATCGACGTAAAATACCATTCTGAACAACTTTTCCAAATGAAATCTTTCGAAAAAATCATAAATACGGCCATTTCCGAAGATTTTTTCAAAAAGTGTCAAATTTGACAGGTACAGAATGTCATTTGATCAAATCTGTCTGCACTTTTTTTAGTCCTTAGACAAGCGCAAACCAACGTATATTGATTTTTTTAATAAATACTTTAATAAAAAAAGTGCCATATGGTCCGGACTTTTTGACAAACCCCTGTATGTACCTAGTTAATTTTGCTCTTTTGTATAATACCGGGTGTCTTAAAAAGTATTACGTACATCTAGTTACCTTTGAAATTGCTATGCATTGTGTCGAAGCATACTAGATGTATTTCATTTTAAGACGCTTTGTATATATTTTGCTAGAACCTCTGATTCACTACAATCACTGATTTTGTCAAACAATTTCTCAATATAAAGCAAAACAAACAGCAACTTGCATTGTTTACTTGCGTTACCCCTACTCTTTTAATAAATTGAGGTTATGTCTACACTTCAAAAAATACACTACATTTTCATGCTGTTTTGATTCTGTATAAGGTTACTATTTCAAAAATGGACCCTCATGTATGGTTGTGGACGATCTGGTCTGTCCGAGTTCTCCCTAATATTGTAGTATAATCCTTATTAGTCATCGAAAATCCATATTTGAAACCAAAAAGGTATATAAAAAATTAGGGGTGTCTTTTAACCAAAGTTTGATATAGACTTAAATTGTTTTAGGAATGTATTTCAAATGTGTGTTTTATAAAATGTACCTGATTATTTAAAATTAAAATATCTGAAAAAACATGAAGGTATCGTGATGTAATTGAAACTTTAAAAAATTTACATTTGCATTGGGTTAATTTACAACAGTTTTTCTTTTTAATTATTAGTTTTTGCTACAAAATGTCTCATGTTGACATTCAGTAGTTGCTTTAACGTATCCATGGTTAAAGTGGCAGGTGTCATATCTTAAGCAAATAAACGAACGGTGAAAAAAGGGGTAATTTTAAAATATTGGTCGTTTTTCTCGGTTTAAACGGCTCCGTGCATGTTTCACACCTGGCTCCCATGATTTTTTCCGTGGAAGGGGCATCAGTGAGCAATGAATCGCAGCACTTGCTGGATTTTTTCCGGCACGCGTAGTTTTGTAAAAAAGTAAAAACCAGAAGAGTGCGCTGAAAACCTATGTTATTTAAATAGGAAAAAGCAGGCTCCTTGGGGCACCCCTTAATATTGGAATTAAGAGGGCTAGTAGTTGGTAGGCTTGTCACGGGCAAAACCCGCACTACGACATATACCGGGTGTTCAGCGAGGAATGGGAAAAACATTGGAAGAAATGGCTCAAACGGATAACAGAAACATCAAAGAACAACCCGACATCCGATTAGGGTACCGGGGTCATTGTTGAAGAAGAAGAAACTAACTTTCGGCCTTTAAAATAAAGATCTTTTATTCACAATCATTATAGTAATATGTCGATTCCTAACCTTTTAGAAATACGTCCTAACTGTAATGTGCTGCAGATTCCAAAAATCGAATAAAGAGTAGGATATACCATTTAAAAAAATAAAGTTAGGTAGCGCCACCCAGCGATGACGCATTTAATTTAAAAAAATTTTGCCATGAAATATCTGCCCCTAACGGACATTTTTTATAACAAAGTTATCAGAATTTTAAAATTGCATTCCCGATATATCGCGCTGTCCCATCCCTCGCTGAACACCCGGTATATAGCGATGTCAAAATCGGTTAGGCTAGCAGTGAAGAAGGGGTGGGTCGTAACTTAAAACCCTTCAAGGGTAAACGGTAGAGAGGACGCCACTACGGAAAAGAATCACCCAAGATGTTGGCGAAGAACGTACCTACCGCAGATTGGGCTCGAAGGGGTTGGGGGTTGCTGCACCCTACTGCTGGAGGTACTTACCGTTACTTTACTGAAATAAAACCACTGGTAGGCAGGCTCGCAAGCTATACACAATAATTATCTTAAAGTAAACATAATAAACATAAAACGCAAATAAAAGACGAGAATGAATTGACAATGAAATTTAATTAAAGCAAATAATATTTAAAATATGACACAAAAGAATCTATAAGTTCTATCTTAATTTACGTGAAAGGGTGATTAAGGGAGACCACATTTATTTAACTTAAGGCAAATATAATTAACTAGGTTCCCTTAATCGCAGTAAAAGAATGATGATGACAATTACAAAACTTAAGCTAAAAATTCAATTACAAATGATTACACAGTACACACATGCAACATGAAATTACTGACAATAAATTTAACTAATGCTTTTCCACGAGTAAATCACTAATAACTAGCCAATTCTGATTGACAACGGTCCTCAACTTTTGCAGTGTGAATATAAAAGCCGCCTAAAGGCGATTCACAAAGCCTTCAACACAATACCGCCGGATCAAACAGATTGACCAGAAATCGGCTACAAAACTAAAACTTGTGACACTTTTTTATGGGGTACTCATTTAAGACTAAATTGGTTCTTTGATCTTCTAAATATCTTAACGATTCCAGCTGATTTTTTGTAGTTTTATTGCTATTGGCGCTGGTACCCTGTTCGCTTTGTATTATAGTACTGTCAGTACTGTCTGCTTCTTGATAAGGCGGAACTCAGACAGGTCGACCGCGTCGATCGTCCGCGATTGTCCAAAATTTCAAACACATGTAAGCATATGGTAAACCTCACACTAAGCCGACCGACCGCGAGCGACCGCGACCATCCTCGACCGACCAGTTTGAAATTCGGATCTGTTGGAAATTTGGTCGACCTGGTCGAAGCGGTCGATGATAAGTGAGGTTATGTGTAACTTGTAGTCCAGTCAAAATAGACATAACAGTTCGGAATAATTCGCATGAAGCTGATTTTTTGTGTGGACTTTCATATTATAGTTCTAAATGAAATGTTAAAAGTCCCCATCTATCGGTGCGCTGCTAAAAATTTTACGCGGGGTCAAACGTCATAAAATACGATTTTTTGCGAATATCTCGTTAACGGTTAGTTTCATTGTAAAAATAGTTATTAACGAAGTTATAGCTTATGCAATTTTCCACAAGAAAGCTTCTATTTATTTTTTCGTAGGAGTGACCATTATCGAGATATTGCGATATCAAGAATTGAAACTGTCATATTTTTGAAGAAA
This sequence comes from Melanotus villosus, assembly GCA_963082815.1. NCBI lineage: Eukaryota > Metazoa > Arthropoda > Insecta > Coleoptera > Elateridae > Melanotus > Melanotus villosus. Next base: position 15,559,981 of record OY720423.1, read on the forward strand.
TGCATTCCTTTCCACACCACCTTTTTTTATAATGTGGTATCTCTAGCAGGCCTAATCCACGATTTTCCTATAAAACAACAAATTGGTCTTGTGCATACTTCATTTCTAAAGTTACATATTCTTCTTCTTCTTCTACCCAAAAATCAGCTCCAACCGAATTTACCGAACTTTGGAAATTTTTGTGTTTATTTTGACTGGACTATTGGTTCAGCTGTTAAAACACCATAGACGTTTCAATATAAAGTGTAATATCTTAATTATTACAACTTTTAAAGCACGCATTTGATAGCAATATAAAATGCCCCTTTGTATGGTACTTGATGGGAAAATAAATACAGTAACATGCCAGCGACTCTTTATACCTAAATGCAATATTTTTTTCACTAAATGGTTTCGGAAACGCCAATTGTGAGTTATCCAATATCAAATTAAACTGCAAATGAGCTACTATTAATATAATAATAATATAATTAATAAAAATAGTTACTACAAAAATATAAAATTAGTCATTTATGCGACTACTTCAATGATACTCTTAGAAAAAACTTTTTCCCGGGTTACATGCAATTTTTATTATAATACATATAAAATAAAAAAACACATTTTCTATTTTATTTATTAATGCAACTAGGTATTAATTCTTCTGATTCACTATCCTCATTCATTTGTTTCGTTTGTTGACCAGTTTTTTAATACAAAACAAAACAAACAATAACTTACGTTTCCTACTCTTTTAATAAATTAAAGTTATTTTTAAGTTTCAAAAAAGACGCCCCACTCCTAATATTTTGACCGCAACAACTCGATCGACGCTGTGTGAGTTACTATTTCAAGAACGGTCGACAAAGCAAATGGTCGCTTATGGTTGATCATGAACGGTCGTGGACGATCGGTCCTGTCTGAGTTCTACCTAATCTTGGGAATCAGTAAAATCAAAAAAAATCATCAAAATTTTTTTCCCCGCTTTCATCTGATTCGTTGTAAGCTTCAAATTCCATCTGTTTTTTCGTAACACATCTTTTAATATCTTCCAAAGATTTTTTGGGATTTTTTACTATGTTGTACCACTTTAGTTTAAATTTAGGAAGAAGAACTGCTGCTATAATTGGATCTTCCTATTCCAAATTTAAAATGTTAGCAAAACGAGTATTTAAGCTTTTGATGCACATTTTTGCTAGATACTCTCCTCCATATTTCAGTTTTGTTTGGGCAATAAGTTTTTCATATTTGTTAATTAACGAAATTAAGCTGGGTAACAAGTATCTAAAAGAAACATTATCTTCACCTTGTAACAAATCTAACATTAAAGCCAAAGGTTTCATAACTAAGCAGTATTCTTCCAGATACAATAGTTCAATTTCCTTAAAAGGTTCTAACGTTAAACTTTGTAGCAAAATCGGAAGTTTTTCTTTTGCTTGCAAAATCTGCGAAACTGCATCATAAATAGAGTTCCATCTGGATGCCCCTGGAAAACTCAGAGTATGTCCTAAAATTTTAATTAAAAATTTCATTGCTTTTTGGTTTATTGGATTTTTTCCATAACTGAGCACATTTACTATATGCATTCGTTTCTCTTGTTCGTATTGCTGGAATTGACCTAACAGTATTTTTATAATCAGTGGTGGCTAATAAATTCAAAGTATGTGTGGTACATCGCAAGTGTTTGGGTAGTTCTATATGGTCTTCGGACTCTTCGTCGTTTTTATCTTCATCAATATCTACATGTAAAATTTGAAATTCGTCTTCTTCTTCGTTTTTTTCGCCGAATACTTTGAAAGCTTTAACGAAATTGCTACCGTTCTCTGTTATTGTTCCCACAAGTTTATTTTCTGTTAAACCAAATTTTAAATTTATATCTTCTAACATTTCAGCTATGTTTCTGTACGAGTGTGGTAAATAGGATTTGAGATGGCGGTATATTACCGGACTCATACGTCGAATAATTTAAAAGTATCCGAATACCGAAAAAAGTATCCGGTATCCGGATACTTACAAATTTGGTCACGAATACGGATACTGGATACAAAATTTGAAAAATACCCGGATACAGCTTTCGGATACATATAAAGTATCCGGATACTGTATCCGAATACTACCCAACTCTGGTATTCAGTAGCAAAATGTTACAATTATGATACGCTTGAAGAAAAACACATTTTTTTGTCTTTCGATGATACCACTATCAATCCTATCAACACAAACGGCAAGCAGGAACCTGCCTTTATATGATTTCCCTATGTTCGCCCCTTAAGGGCCTTAAGTCAAACAGTCGGTATACGATTCCCCATGCTATCTATTTCCATATGTTCGCCCCTTAAGTCAAACACTCGGTATAATAAGAAATATTTTGAGTTATCATCATCATAATATTTGCAAAAAATATGCAGCCAGGTGTCTCTTGTCCTAAAACGTGCAAGAATTTTTTGTAATGGTCAATGCTAAAGCAGTTTCAACATTTGGTGCCCATCTGTATATTTTACCATTTTATTGACTTACAAGGATTACTACAAGTAGTTTATCCAATTCAGTTACGAAATGTCAACATTTCGACATTGATTTTAGTTGTGAAAAGTGGTTCATTTTGTAACTAGTTACAAAATATGCTCTCATTTTGTAACTAGTTACAAAAAGATGATTTGAGTTGCGAAAAGTGCTTCATTTTGTAACTAGTTACAAAATATGCTCCCATTTTATCACGATGGCCCAACTCCTTTTTTAAGAAGATGTGGCATTTACATTTTGTTATCTGAATTGGATAAAATCTTGTATGAAACACGTTGCAAAACATGTCTTTTTATCACATGGCGTGTTGTTCATCTCGGCTTCGCCTCGAGGAACAATTTCACGCCTGGTTATAAAAAGTCCATCATTTTGCAACTCGTTGCATAAATAGCTATTTAGTTTCCTCTTTTTTTGTCTATTATAATTGTTTTAAAAATGTAAATAGTGAACGATTTTATAATATAAAATAGAAAATAGTTAGATAAGTTTAGTTCATTTTAAATCATTTTGCCATTAGCAGTCTGTGCCAAATTACTGAAAAATAAATTATAAAACTGCCAAATTGAAAAATAGTAATACATATTTATTTCTTGTTATCAAAGATTTTTCAATAATAATAATAATAATATTTATTTCAGCCAGTAAGAAAATACATACATTTTATGGCCATGTCAGAAGAACAATTACATTAAAAGATAGTAATATATAAAAAAATAACAAAAATTTGCAACAGCAAAAAGATACCTTAAAAGTAGATACCTAGGTACTATTATGGTAAAAAAATTCTTTCATTGAATAAAAACAGTTTTCTTCTAAAAATGATTTCAGTTTGTTTTTAAAAATCAACAAGGTATTACTCGATTTTAAAGAGGAAGGCAAATTATTATAAATTTTGGTGCAGGCATAAAAAGGACCTCTTTCATATAAAGTAGAGTTATGTTTACATAACACAATATTTTCCTAATAAACCTGGTATCATGCAAATGTATATCAGCATTCTTAACAAAAACAGAAAAATTTTTAAAAACATGTACACAGATTTGTAAATATAAAGTGAAGTTAATGTTAATATGCCAAATTTAACAAAATAATATGATCTATATGATTCCAGGTAGTTTAAATTAAAAATCAGTCTTATGCGTTTTTGATTTATAAATATTCTGTCGGAGGACACAGAATTACCCCAGATAATAATATTATGAACAAGATAAGGATAAACCAAGCCTTAATAAATATTCAGAAGACCCTCACTAGAAAGGTTATTTTTTAGCGATTTAATAGCAAAGAAATAACTATTGAGTTGCTTACATACAGCGTCAACGTGTACATTCCATCTAATGTTCTCATCTAGAGTAAGACCTAGTAATCTAACAGTACAATCATCAAGTTTATAAATTAACATTTGAAAACATAACTTTTTTTATATATTTTTACTTCTTGCATTTTAAAAATTGTCAAAATTGAAAAAGAATAAACGGAAAGTGTACCAAATATTACTTTTTTCTAACACTAATATCTTATACTGTTTCTATGGTGCATAAGAGCTCACTTGTTATGTTTCCTTTAAAATACGCTTTCTCTATAAAATACGCCGTCAATGACAACGTATTTTATAGGCCTTTAAATACGTCGTTGCCTAGCAATCTTCGCATTTTGTGTATTATGACACGTCTCAAATAATAATTTATTAAAATTTCTAATAATATATTAGGGAAAGAAAATGTCTGATATTAGTGTTAGAAAAAATCTTGAAGATAACTCGTGTTTTATAGTTTAAAAATCTCGGTCTATCAAATCCTCGGCTCACTTCGTTCGCTCGGATTTGAACTACGACCTTGATTTTTAAACCTTCTATAAAACACTTGTTGTCTTAATAGCTATTAAATTCGTCCTAGGAAAACCTAATGGCCCGTGTTAATACACGAGGTAAAATCCCTATAATGCAACCAGGGGCGGCTCGTCCTTAAGAGTTGCAGAACCACCAAAAATAAGATTATAATAAATTATCGATTAATAAAGTTAAACATATGCAAATTGTTGAGCCAGTCAACCAAATGAATATTTAATACGAAGCCGCTACGCAACATTCACAAAACAGCTGTCTTATTTTGTTCTTCTCGTGCTGTGATCCAATATCTGCTTGTTCGGTAGACATCGCTGCATTACGACGGGGCCCAAAGTTAAAAATAAATGCAACGGGATAGGTAGAAATGAGCTGCATTAAATGCAGCTCTATTTGTTAATTTGATGCGTTTTAAACGGGTTGTTTTGGGATTTTGACTGACTAATTCGTGAATTTACTTTTTTTGTACGACTACTTATGCTTACAAACATTCTTTAAAATGGATGCTATAATTAAATTAAAGGAAAATAAGTTCCCTGCACTTAATTATCAAAATTAATTAATAGTAAAGGCGTAAAATCGCCCTACAACCAGAATTAAATAATGAAAGTGTTAGCAGGAGTTAAAAGCTTATAAAAGACACTTCTATAGGGATATGTACTTATTTAAAGTACAACATATTTAAGGATTGGCTGTTATTGTGATTTGAAAAATGTTTTATTCTGTTTTCCCTGTGTATTGTTATTATTATTATTATTATTACATAGTTCTTTTTAATGCGGAACACCCAAAAATATTGGCTACGAGCCGCGCTTGAATGCAACGATAGAGAAACTCACTGTATATTTTATTACTTAGATTACAATAAGGACGAAAAAGACATCGAAATTACATAGGAGAAAATACCTGGGACAGTTTTACCTCGAGAAGCAAATGAAAACGTAACAGTATCACCAAACAATGGTAAATATTCTTTCTAGAAATTGAGAAAAATGCAATTTTTAATTTTTTAAGTAACTAATTTTCTTTAATCTTATAAATACAGAATCAAACGAACTTTTCTTCCATGAAAATTGGTTTGGGCAGGGAGAGTTCCCAAAACATAAGAAGAAAGGAATGCCCCATTCCGAACCAGTTACAGAAATTTTACAAGTTTGTGAAAGAGAAAAAATTTAAATTGGGTTATTACATAATGTTATATAGTTTATTTAAGGTACCTGTCACGATAGGTACCAAAAAAATTGATTTTGTTAATACATGCGGCATAGTTAGTGTGATGCAATCTCTTGTATCTGCATACTGCGACAGTTTAAACTCTCAGAAATATATAAATAGTCTAGGACAAAATAATATCACCAAAATTATTTTAGACTTATCTGGAAGGTCCAAAATTTATACATATAAAACTCGAGGTGAAATAATTAATTCTACTGATATTTTTTTCATTAAAAATTGTTTAGTAAATAATACAATAAAGATAGACTGTAATTGTAATGTAACATATGTAATAGAAAAACGGTATTGGACTGGTATTAGTATCCTGTATTACAGAATTCAAATGAGAAAATTCATATTGCAGGAGAAAAGTAGAAACCAAAAAATCTTATACCTACTCTTCCAATCAATATAAATATTATAAAAAATAAAGGATTTTGATGCCTGCAAGATGCTATTCAAAACTGTCTTTAGGATAATAATCACTTGTGTACATTGGTGTTAACATGAAAGAAACGTTTTATGTTTTCCCCTAATATTTTTATAGATTGCGGCACTACAAAATTGCAAGAAATTCCGCTCACAATAAAATTAAACTTAAACGTTTTCGTTTTGAGAGCCGTAATAGGGTTTATAGGTGTACAAAATATAAGTTCATCTATAGGTCAGTGTACCAGACACTGTATATGCTACTGCAGAAGAATTGACGCTTGCTGGGAAATTTATGATGATTTATGAAAGCATAATTACCAGTGATACTCTTACCAGACTTCACCTTCTGCTGTAGGTACACTATATAAGAACAGCCTTTGTATTTTTCGATTTACCATTATTTTATCTTGCGTTATTTTGTTTATATCAATTATAGTTTCATGTAGTAACTAACTCTGTAAATATAAAATTCTATCATTTTTGTAATTCTCTTTCCTCTCTTAAATATACCTATGTTATGATATGACATAAAATACCGTAAAATTAACACATCATAGAAATATGAAATTATTGATTTGATAGTAGATAGTAGATTCACATATCAGATATTAATGATCCAAATAAGAGTATAGTGAGTGAAGGGTGGGGGGGGGGGCATACAGGGAATTTTTCTTTTTAGTATTACATATCCCCTATGTATACTTTTAAAATAAACGCAATATGTAGGCAACCAATTATACACCAAACGTCACGTCACGTGGTGCGTACTGCGTAAAGGTTATGTTTCATGTTTGTAAATAAAAAATAAATCAAAATTAGTGGAATATCGAAATAATGTTAATTCAACGATTATTCTAAAACATAAAATATCAACAATACAAAACAGAAAGGAAAATAAAAACAGCAACAGTTAAATTTTTGACATTAACTTAATTTGATGATTTTTGCCACAGCATGCTAATTTTTTTATTGCGTTTATTTTAAAAGTATACATAGAGGACATGTATAGATGTATACTAAAAAGAAAAATTTCCTGTATATCAAGTGGTATGCGCAAATGATATTAACACAAACGGTTTCGTTATGTCTTAAAAAATGGAGCGAAGTTAATATAGCACGGGGGGGGGCTACATCTATGTGGTGTGGCAGATCAATTGTTAACGGCACAAACGATTAATACAAATGGTTTTGTTTGTGCTTTCATAATTATGTGAAGTCAGCAGCGCATAAAGGGGTGCGTGTATTTCTTAAGGAGGTGGTCTGGCAAAAAAGTGTTAATGGCACAAACGATAGCATTTACTAAAATTATTTGTGCTTTTAATGTCCTGCTAACTTCACTAATGAATGGAGAAAACATAAAAAGGGGTGATATGAATCAAAGAAAAAATAAAGAGAACTATGAGAAATTAAAATAGAAAGACATAAAACTGTGTCCAGGGAATTTATGAAGAAGGAGTAGTCATAACCCTCACAAATGAAGAAAGAAAATATAACATTGACATATTGGCTATTCAGGAGACCCATATACAAGGGAGTATTGACGAGTAGGTACTTAGCCTACCATATAAAACGCCGCAATATTTTATTTATGCAACATAATCTCCTTTAATAAGACTTACACATTTAGCAGAACCTTCATAAAGTACTTCTAAGCCCTTTAAAAAAATTCTTTGTTTTGCTCTGCAAACCACTCCTCAGCGGCACATATGGCTTTGCCATTTGTCGAAAATCTTTTACCTTTCCAATTTGTTTTACCTACCTTGACGCTAAAGTCGCTGAAAGTTTTTTCAAAATCTGATATTTTGTTGCCATAAAATTCAATGGACTTTGTAGATCATCATATTTATCATGAATTAATTTAACGTCCTTCTGGATCTCCTGCACTACTTTAAGAATTTCCACATGTGTAGTGGTCTGGGTAACAGAGTTTGGGTCTTCAATAATAATTATAGATGAATTGTTTGACATGGAAGTTCTACACTCAAGACATTTCCAAGCAACTTCATTAGCTAAGAACAATTTGAATTCATTTGATGTTAGACCAACACATTTTCCATAAAAATATAAATTACATTCACCACTGCATTGCAGATCAGGCGATTTATTGTTTATAGTTAGTGAGCATTCAGTACAAATAGGCGACATTTTAACCAGTGCGGCACTGACTTACAGCCTTGACTACACAGCTGAGTAAATAATGATAAACAAACTTTGGCTTGATGTAAATAAAAAGTTATTTCGGAAATCTTTTATTACTGCTAATAACTTTTGTAAAATTTAGGTCAGTGCTGCAGCTCGGCAGGTTATATACCAGCCGCCGCATTGATACAAATAAGGAAATTTGTGCAAAATAAAATATTTTCTAAAGTATAAAAAATTTATTAAACACTATATACAACATATACATCAATGAAATAAAACTGAAAGACAAAATAAATTATAAAATTTGTGATGTTAAAGGAATATAAATAAAATATGACATGCTAATATCATAAAGATCTTTGGCATCACAACAGTTTGTTCTATTAATAAAATAAAAACTAATTTAAGCATAAATAATTAAATAACTTAATTAATATTTTGATTTATGAAACTTTCTAAGTTATCACTACAAAAATAATAGTGTACATTTTTTTTACTAAAATAAAATACCTAGTTTAGTAACTAGGTACGATTATATATTTAGGTCTTACAGAGAAGTTACATTTAAATACTTATATAATTATATTCTAGAAGTGAAGATGAATATGTGGACATTTGCATTTAGCATATAATTCTCTATATGAGTATTCTTTTAAAATATAAAATTATATATTTGTGCACTAGTTACCCAAAATTATATTACAAATGCTAAAATTTAATAGAATTTCTTTATAAAATAAACATTTCGCGTCGTAAGTCATCGCTTAAATAGTTCTGTCATGCTTATTGCAAAAAAAAATCTAACTTAACTGATCACAAATATTTGGAATGTATGCTGTTTTTTTTATAGAATGAATTGTGGCTACAAATAAGTAACATTTATACCTTTCCTACAATACTATGTAAAATGTCTGCTATTTTGTGGATAGTTTTGCCTTTAAGAATCGATCGATGGTTTCCTTCCAGCGGTTGAACGATTACTTTTTGTTTGCATACCTACAATAATACATTAACATTAGCTTTCTACTTGTTTAGTGTTTAAGGAATTGACAAAACCTATTTAAAAAGGACTTACCGAATTAAGGCCATAATCTTCTCCTGCCGAAACATAATTATCTATTGCTTTTACAAGTGTTACATCACCCTTGAAGTTCGCAGTTGGTTTATATTTATCAGCAGCGACTAATTTGTAATAAAAACTAGCAGCAGCTGCTTTAATATCATCATTTGAATAAGGTGTAATGCCGGATAATATTTGGGTAGCTCGTGCGAGTCTCTCTTCCCATGATTTCAAAGAAGCAAGCTCCATAACCATCTAAAATCATATAAATATTAGTAAAGAAAATTGTAAATCGAATGATCCGTCCCACTTACTTTTTGTTGATCTACGTCTTTAAATTGAAGCGTAAAGAATACAAGTGCTTCGCTTTGTTCCATTGCGGTATCTCCCTTCTTATTTTTGGTATGAGTTGCAACGTAAGAATGAGAACCATCGAGAAGTAGTAATTTAACACGATCACCAAGTGTTTCAAGTTGAATTCCCATTTCGAAGGCGACGCAAGCACCAAAGGAATACCCGATGAGTGTGTAAGGTCCTTTCTTTTGGACGGTCTTTATTTGATTTACGTAGTACTTTGCCATTTCGTTAATTGATTCTATGGGACAAGATGTTGTGCATTGTAATCCATATACGGGTACTTGTACCTGATCGGCGAGTGTTTGTAATGCATGTACGCTTCCTTCAATGGGATGCAAAACGAAAATGGGATTCTTTTTATTATCGGCTAATTTGTTAGACATGTTAAGTAGAACTTGTTTTGGCATAATTTCAGTGGAAAGATCAAAATGAACTTGACCGTCTCCTGCAGTTGGTGCTTTCGTACCGTTAGTTACAACACCAGCATCTGCTGTTGTTGCAGCACCACCACCGCTTGCTATTTGACTTAGACTTCCAAATGTCAGAGCACGGATTTCTTGAGCGCTTAATGTTAAATCGTAGTTTCTTTCTAAAGTTTGTTTGATTTCCGCCCCCATCAAGGAATCCATACCGAGATCAGCCAGCGATGCATTTGGTGAAATCGATTTACTGTCTTTGAGTCCTAAGATATTTGCAACGGCATCGGTAATACTAATTTCACTGCCACTTCCAGTTCCCTTTCGTTTTTCGGCTAATACCATACTAGAAACTACCGCGTGAGGTTGTTGTAGGAAAACATCCATGGTAGTTAAGCATGAAGCCATTCTTTGCGGTAAAGTACCACCAACTTCTGTGTCGTTACCACCCATTGTTTCAAGAATAAGACCTACGTCACCGATGGCACCCCACTGAATAGCAAGGCCTGGTAAACTGGCAGCTTGACGAGCTTCACAAATTCGTTCCATGGCGGAATTAGCAAGACCATAGTTTGCTTGACCAGCATTACCACGACCGCAAGAAACGGATGAGAAGGCCACGAAGTAATCCAAATGAGGAGCAAGAGCGCGAGTAGCGACATCTAAATGTTTGGTGCTGTCAATTTTTGCTTTTGTAACGGTTTTGAAATCGGCTTCGGACTGATTCTCCATCATAGCATCACGGAGAACTACCGCCAAGTTAAATATACCTCCTATGGGTCCAAGTTGATTAGCTTCGATGAGAAGCTTTTTAGCGCCTTTATCAGTGGTAGCATCGGTTGTAGAAACTAATACCTTAACTCCCTTTTCACGCCATCTCCTAACACACATGGATTGATAACCGGTTTTGATGCCACTGCGAGATGTAAGGACAATTTTAGTGGCTCCTCTGAATATTAACCAGTTTGCTAATTCAAGACCGAAACCACCTAATCCACCAACTAATACGTATGTTTTATCAGGATCCATGTATGTACGAGCAATGGCGGTCACCGTCTTGGAACTGGGTAGTAAAGTTTTACGACCTTCTTCCTCTCGAATTTTAAGCAATACTTTTCCAATGTGTTTTCCAGACGCCATAAATCTAAACGCTTGTTCCACTTGATTTTCACCAAATACTATGCCTGGGAGTGGTCGTACTGCACCACTTGCAATACCTTCATTGATCAGTTTAATGATTTGTTGCTTATCGTCGTTATTTGAGCCAGCTTGTCCCATAAGAGCATCCAAAAGGATTCCGTGGAAAGATACATTTTTAAGGAATATGCTCATACCGAGCGCTGAATTGTTGGATAAATCGACTTTTCCAATTTCTAAGAAGCGACCACCTAAAGCTAAGCAGCGTACTGAAGCTTGGAGTTGTTCTGCAGCCAACGAATTGAGTACTACATCGACACCACGGCCTTTTGTTTGTCTCATAATGAGCTGTTCAAAGGTTGTGTCACGTGAATTACCAATATGATTATCGTCTAATTTCGGGAAAGTTTTCTTTAAGAAATCTCGTTTAGCTTGACTTCCAACGGTTGTAAATACTTCACAACCCATATGAAGTGCGATAGAAATAGAAGCTTGTCCAACACCACCTGCTCCGGCATGAATTAATACGGATTCGCTGGGACGTAAGTGACCACGAACAACCAACGCATAATAACTCTAAAAAATGTTACATATTAGATATTAATAAAAGCAAAGCAAGCAAATGTTAATAACTTACGGTTCCGTAAACTACAGGAACAGTAGCAGCTTCTTCAAGGCTCCACTTGTCGGGAACTTCCCACAAGAATTCCATATCTGCGATACAAGTAGTAGCCAAACTGCGAGCTTCAACCATGCCCATAACACGTCTTCCTTTACTATCACGACCAGAAAATTCTAGACCCATAATACATTCTTGTCCGGCCAAATCTCCCGGTAATGCATCTGGAGGTAGCTTGCCAGTAGCCAACATAATATCACGGAAGTTAAGCGGCGCATAATAAACGGTGCAAAGTTCAGATTTTCCTTCAGCTCTAGAATTTAAAAAAAAATTATTATACTGATTTAAAAATGCTTAAAAGTTTAAACTTACTTATAATAAGAAAGGGGGCCTTCGATCCATTTCAAGCTAGCTAAATCACCTCGAGTTAAGGTATTAATGTAAGCATGTTCGACTTGTAAATTAGCACTGTCGGCGGGTTGATCTAATGGCAAATGTCTGTACGATCCCCATACGTTGTTTTTAAGAACGTTGTGAATAAGGTCTTTCTTGATTTGTTGTTTATAAATTGCCGACGATAACGAAAATGGCTCAGTTTTTGTATCTTGTACGAAGAAAGCCCTAACATTTGCACCGCCGGGTTCTTGTTTAAGACAGTTAACCATTCCTATTATACCGGTTGATTCTTCACCTTGACATAGAAGATAAATTTTAGTTCCGTCAGATTCGCTCTTTTTCATGGCGTCCTTTAGAGGTTCAACCCATGCGAAATTGTTTTCGGTAATGTTAAGGATAATAACATCTTTCGGTATATCTGAGGGTTTACGCACTAAGACGTATGTTCTTAAACCACTGATTTGAGTACTGACTACTTCCAATCCTACTGTAGCAAGGATTTGAGTGTCCAACGCTCCTTTAGGTTCTTCCAAAAGAAGGAACCCACCAGTCTTCAAAGAAGCAACGGCATTTTGAATAATGTCGGTTCTTTTGCGTGAAACGGGATCAGCAAGAATAACTAAGTGGGCATTCTGTTCGAAAGCGCCAGTTGTTACGTCTTTTTGAGCTATTTTAATTTCAGCAGCTTCAAGTTCCGTTGTGTCGCCTTGTCCGGAAGTGATGACTGTATAATCAACCGCTATCATGGGTTCTCTTTCTAATACGCGTTTAATAACAGGTGCTACGACGGCTTCTACGGGTCGTTCGTTTGCAACTTCAACAATTTTAACTTTGAGGGCACCTCCGCTGTTTTCAAGTACGGTGTGTGAAACAACAGTAAGAGCTTGTTGTTTGCATTTGTCTTGGTCGTCTATTTTTACAATATTATTGAACGGAACAAATTCATACTTTTCCAGTTTAGGCGCTGATTGCGCTTGTTGACGACGAGGAGCTAAACTGGCTTTTAATCCTCTCATTTCAATTCCGCCCGATTTAATCATGCCAACGTCACGATACATGGTTACAGGGACATCTATAAAAATGGTTATTAGAACCGCGCTAATATTTAAATTCGGTATACTTACGATCTCCTGCTGTGAGTTGCGAAATTAATTCTTTATGTGCTTTCGGATTAATTATGGTTCTTTGTAATCTTGTAGGTAAATACAATTCTCGTGTATTTTGTCCCAAAATAGAAAATTGAAGCATAGTATCGATAAAACTGATCCAATTGTTGCTCCACTGAAGTTTTCCGTTAACTTCTCTATTGTGGGATTCGACAACTCCACGGAATAATCCTTCGTAATCGTATCCCCTCAGTCTTAATTCTTTGTAAATATCAGCAGTATTAAGAGAAAGCACATCTGGTTCAGTCTTAACAAAAGGCTTAGGAAGGTCGGTGAATTCTCGAGTAACATCGTCAGGAACCGATATTTTACCAGAAACAGCAACGGAACCACTTTCACAAATTTCAAATTCACCAGAACCTTCGAATATATTCACCAAAAATTTTACCGCTCCGTCTTTCGGCATGATGGTGGCACGATGGAATTGAACATTTTCTATAACCACTGGCATTTGTTCGAAGTCTTCATTTCTTAGTTTAGCCAAAGTTTTCCATGCTAATGTCTGAAAATTACTGGAAATTAATATCGCTGGATTTTATGAAGTTAATCGGTAGTCTTACCAAATATCCGGTGGCTGGGAAAAGAACTCTGCCATCGATTGTATGTCCAGCTAAAAATTGATGTTCTTCTTTGCTTATATCTACGTTAATTACGAGCTCTCCAGATCTGGAGCCTTTGCCTGAAAAGTCAGCAACTGCCCATTCGGTAGAGTGGTCCCATTCAACCATTGAACTAATCATAGGTGTTCCTCGACCTACTGGGAACGAAACTGAGTGATATAGGTTTCCAGCCTTAGGTTGACCTCCGGCATTATATAATCTAACAAAATAAATTAATTAAGATTATCGATGAATAACTTTCATTTCCGCGTAACTTACTTTCCAACTGCGGATAACAAAAATTGCACATTATCGGTAGCGTCCCTCTTAACAAGACTGATGTTAGTAACATTTGAACCAAGTGCTCTCTTCAAAATAGCTTGGAGGAGCCCATGTGGGGCAATTTCAATTGCAATAGCATTTTCGGGTATGTGTTGAATAGCTTCGTGGAAAAGCACAGGAGAAAGTAAGTTGTTAACATGATAAGCTGCAGAACTCAATTGAGCGAGGGGAGTGTTCCATGCTGATTCGGGTATGGAGGATGATATCCATCTGGGAGTACGTGGTTTAGGGTTGGGAATGATTTCGTCCAAAGCTTTTCGTAGTTTGGGTCCAGCTTCGGCTATGTATTTACTGTGAAAAGCGTGTCCGGAGCTCTTAACAGCTTTAGCAAAAATGTCTTCGGATTTTAACTGAGCTACAAACGCATCGATTGCTTTAGGTGGTCCTGAGATGGTAACGCTATCTTTGCTGTTATGGCAGGCAGGAACGATTTCAGGCGGGCAGCGCTTCTTGCATTCTTCCCATGGGAGGCCAACAGCGGCCATAGCACCAAGAGGTAATTTACTTTCTAAAATTGCACGACCTCTAGAATAGGCAGCCATTATAGCTTGCTCGGCGGTAAACGTTCCATCGGCATAAGCACAACCTGTAAAAGATACTTGTAAAATTCGGTTTTTCAATCGAGAAATTTCGTGACTTACCAACTTCTCCTACGGAATGCCCAACAATTCCATCGGGTTCGATACCCAAAGATTTCAACACATCAGTTAAAGCAATTTGAACGGCAGCAATAGATATAAACGAATTCAAAACATTTTCAAAGGCACTTTCATTGCCATTAATTATAACTTCTTCCAAGTTGATTCCGTGACGTTTTAAAACATCGGAACTTGTCTTAATTGAATTCTTAAATACTTCCAACTGCATAAGTTGTTTAGCCATACCGGGCCATTGAGATCCCATACCGCTGAAGATGTACCAAATCGGACGTTTGTCTGCGCTGACGTCAGACACTTCTCGAACGGTATTTTCGCCAAGAACAGCGTAACCACGGTAACTATGTCCAACTACATTTTTGGAATGAATTTCATCAAGAAGTGCCAACAATTCTTCATCGTTACGTTGGTTATCGATATTATTTAATAAATTATTAACAGCCTCTTCTGTTCGTCCTGAAATGGTTACCAAACGAGGAATAGTGCTGGGAGCCCATGTTGTTTTAGGTTTAGGATTGGAACGAAGTAGAACGTGAGCGTTAGCACCTCCGAATCCAAAGGAATTAATTCCAATAAGACCTCCGTTCCATGGCTGATTTTTACTTACGACCTAAACAACATTAAAATCAAATTATATAAATCTCATTGCTGATTAACGTTTCTTACCTTCAAACGTCCATCGGATAAAGCGGGAATGTCAGTATTAGGGGCTTTAAAGTGTAGATTTGTAGGAATAACTCCATTTTCCATAGCGATTACTAATTTCGCAATCGAGCAAAGACCGGAAGCTGGCTCTGAATGGCCCATATTACTTTTAACCGAACCGATTAACAAAGGTTCTTTACGGTTTTCACAGAATACATCGACGATAGAATTTACTTCCTGAGGATCACCTACTTTAGTACCAGTACCATGAGCTTCAACATAAACTACGTCCGACGGACTAATTCCAGCTTCTGCGTAAACTTCTCTGATAAGTTTATTTTGCATGGATCCCGCAGGGAAAGTAATGCCTTGTTCTTTATGGCCGTCCGTATTTACTTTTGCCCCAAGAACCGTAGCATAAATACGTCGAGCTGTGCTCGCTTTTTGAAGATATATCACACTAACAGCTTCTGAACGAACGTATCCGTTGCCACTCGAATCGAATGCTTTACACATACCCACTTCACTCAACATATTTAAACGGTGAAATTGTAAAGAAGTAGTAGGTTGCAAACAAATGTTACAACCACCGATAATTGCGGCGTCACACTCGCCGGCTTTAATAGCAGCAATACCTGCTTGCATAGCTACTAAACTACTAGAGCAAGCTGTGTCGAGAGCATAACTAGGTCCAGTAAAATCAAAAGTATATGAAATTCTGTTTGCAAACATAGCCCTGCAGCTACCGGTTAATCCGTATCCGTTTACCTTTTCTGGATCATCTTTCCAATATACACCAGATTCACTCTCACATACACCAATATATACACCGGTTTTCGATCCCCGAACTTCAGAAGGATTAACTCCGGCATCTACCAGAGCTTCATATGTGACTTCTAACAATAAACGTAACTGAGGATCCATTACATGTGCTTGTTTTGCGTGAACTCCAAAAAATGTTGCATCGAAAAGTTCTAGGTGTTTTAATTTACCAGTTCGTGTAGGTAGCCCGTATAATTTGGATGGCCACCTTCTTTCGTCGTCTGTGACAAGATCGATTCCATCGTACAAATTCTTTTTAAATTCTTCCATGCTTTCACTTTCGGGAAAACGACCCGATATGCCTGATATTACTATGTCATCCATAATGGGTTTTGGTCCATTTATGTGTGCGTCGGTCGCTCTTGCAGGCATTTTGGAAATGTATTTTTTATACTGCAACAAAAGTTTTTTTGTTAGAAATTTGATAGCTGAAATATAATGCCAGTTTCAAATAACTCTGCCTGTTTATAAATTCAGTATACAAGGTGCCCTAATTCTTGAAAGTTATGTGGGTAACTTCTTTATAAAGAGGCAAAGTAGTACAGTTTTTATGAGGAATTCAATGATGTGAGAAAATTTAATATAGATACGAGGTGTGATTAAAAAGTTAACGGCGAAAAACGAAAAACGTCGCTTTTTCTATTATGTGTTTTGTTTCAAGGCTGTCTTGATTTAGCATTAAAACACCTAAAAACCGTATTTCTAAATTTTTTTTCAACATAAACATGGTTGAAAAAAGAAAAAAATGCGTTTCAACTAGGTCATAGCCAACTATGGTTTCCATTTAAAAAATATAACTTTAGCCAATTACTCAAAAATGATAATAGTTATCAAAAAAGCATCTTTGTTTTCTTTTAAGTCGTCGCTGGCGCCTTAAATTGGTTAACCGGGCGAGTGGACTTCCTGAAAACTCCTACACACCGGAATCGCAAACGCCATTACCTCAATTTGGGGATAACATTTTACATATATGTATAACATATACCATTTTTCATTTTTACCATGCAAAAAACGGCGCACCAATCTCGTAACTCGCAAGAGCCGGATTGTGCATTTCACGCGTAAGACCACATACGCTAACGCATCAGCCTCAACACCGAAAGGTATAAGAGGTAAAACGATTACATACATACATACATACATTTAACATTTTATGTTTAGCATTTTACCCTGCACTGCACTGTATTAACTACACAAAACATTTGACCCTGCACTGCACGCACTACACTACAAAACTCTCTACATTAACTACCTTTGCCTTCTGCCGTCTAATTCCCGGGTTCTCTCTTCTCTTTCATAATTTTATCCAACTGCTTCGTTATCACTTCCCAATTTTCTTTGCTTGACAGCATCAGGTCCGTTAAGTTATGCGGCTCAATTCTTTCTCCAGTTCTAAGTTCTGTTATCAACCTTTCTCTATCCCATCTTTAACATCTGAAGATTGTGTGTTCTGGATTATCATCCACTTCGCAGAATCAGCACTGACTTCCTTGCCAATTTTAACCAGATATGAGGAAAAACACCCATGACCTGTGACATTGCGATATATGGTAGTCTTAAGTTTCTATATTTCCTGTTTGCCCACTTTTGAACATCCGGAATCAGACATTTGGTTCAACTTGCAGTCCCCTGGTGCTCCCCCCATCTTCTTTGTCACTTCACCATCATGTCGGTCCTTACTTATTTTTTATTTGTAACGTCCTCCTTATTATGAATGATGATTCGATCTTCAATCATCAAATCAATGGGTAAAGTGTCCGTTACCACTTGTAGTGCCTCTGTGGCAGCCGTATCATTACCCTTCTTTGTATACCTTCCAATATTCTACGGCATTTCTTTTACTCAACAAATTTTCCCCATACGGGGGCGGCATACAAAATTATGGAATAGGAGTATACTACCGCCGCCAAGGTCTTTCTTTTTTTGAGAGTCGCTCCTCCCTTATTGGGCATTATCCTGCCCAATTGTTTGGCCACCCTTTCCGCCTTTTTTGTTATATGATATACATGATTTCCCATTGAGTCATTTTTATTAAATATGACCCTCACTGTTACAATTCTTGTATCTTCGACTTCAATTTACAATTTTCCTTCTTGCCACTAGTGCTACCGATTCTGTCTTATTATGAGCAAGTTTCATATCTTTCTTTCGGTTCAAGGCACAATTCGTTCTATTTCTAAGCTCCTCTTCGGCCCTACCTATCGTGACGATAGCAATATCGTCTGTTGCATAGGTATCTCTACAATTTCATTGAAATAAATAAATAATCCAAAAGAGGGGTCCCAAGACCGATCCTTGAGGGACTCCTTTCGTGATCTTCACTTCCTGGCTTTCCGAAACTATCAGCTTTCTGTCTTTAAAGTGATTTGCGATTATCTTCACAATATAGCCTGGTACT
The DNA here is from genome assembly GCA_963082815.1 of Melanotus villosus. Taxonomy (NCBI): domain Eukaryota; kingdom Metazoa; phylum Arthropoda; class Insecta; order Coleoptera; family Elateridae; genus Melanotus; species Melanotus villosus. The sequence goes on from OY720423.1 coordinate 15,578,728, forward strand.
CTCCACTCTTATCAGTTCCCTCAAGATGCCCTGACAGGGAGCGCTGTTAATAGCATTTTCGATGTCTATTGTTGTGAGTAAACACATATCGCTAGATCGGTAATCTCCTTTATTTATGTCTTCGACTATCTTCTTCGCCAAGTTTAGGGTTTCTACTGTCGCTAATTATCTTATCTCGTATTTCTAATTACCTCAAAATTTGTCCGTGGAGTAGATACTCATACACCTTTGCCGTGGAATTTAATATGCTGATCGGTTGATAGGTTTGTCTTAATTGGCCATCCTTTTTCGATTTTGGTATCGGTCCAACACTTTCCAGATAGCAGGAAAAATCCGTTCTTGTAGTAACTTGTTGAACAACATCTTGCAGTAATTCGTGAAATTAATGAGAACAATTTTTACCACTCAGCTGGTATAAAATCTGTGCCAACTGCCTTGTTATTTTTAAGTTTCTTGGCGACTTGTGTAATTTCTTCCTCCGTAAGGGGTCTGGGTTGGCCTGTTGTTGGTAATCTTCTATCTGAAGCACCTGATTCCAATAAGATTCTCTATCCGTTGGGAATAATCTCATAATTTCCTCCATTTTTTCTTCGTCGTCCAAATTAATTTGAGGGCCACAGTTCAATTCTTGTCTTTGGGCTTAGCTATTTCTTCTTTAATTAAATGTATCTCGCGAGTTCGTGTAATCTCTCTGTCTTCTTGACTTTTCTTTGAGTGATACAATGCTATTTGCATTTCCCCTAAACATTTTCCGTCCATTCAAAAAGCCATCTAGCCAACATTATTCTACGAAAAAAGTTGTTCCAAAAGTATTTGGAGCGTATTTTTCTAATTTTAGGAACAAATTAACTGCGTAAGATAATACTTTTAATGATTTTTCGCCTATAATACTCCACTACAAACACGCGCTGGCAGGTTTCCCCCGTCATTTATTTATTTAATGGGCGAAATCTGGGCTTGCGGGTGCCAGGGATTTCAATGCGAATCAACTACCTACTATTGTTATTAACACTACCCCTGGAAGAGATCTTTATCGTGCCAAACATCGTACTGACACGGGACCTACGTCGTATCCGAATTTTACTTCAGATGTTACGTTTTGACGATGTTGCCGATGCCAACAGAAAGCAAAAGAACCTGACACAATATATTCGTGAAATATTTGAGCATTTTGTAAGCCATTGCAAAGATAATTACAGCTCGAGTTAATACGTGATCAATGAGATGTTAGTGCCATTTACAGGGCGCTGCGGATTTAGGGTTTATATGCCTAATAAACCGGACAGTTATGGGCTTGCACGGATGCCAAAACATTTTATACTTCAAATTTAGAAGTATTTGTTGGTCAACAAAACGAAGGGCCGTTAAAAAATAAAGCAGAAGTTCGGCCGCCTTTTCTTGCAAAGATGAAAGAAAGACCCGTAAAAAGTTCCATATTCGGTTTCTCTAAAAATTTAACTATAGTGTCATATAAACCAAAACGAATAAGTATGTACTGGTTTTATCTACGATGCACGATGATGATTCGATTGATTCACAGTCTGGCGAAGAATATAAACCTACAACGATCACACTTTCCAATAAAACCAAAATTGGCGTGGATATGAGTGACTTTTTAAACAACAAAGAAGCAAATATTATTATATTATTTAAGTTTAAATAGAACTAATTTTGCTGAATTACTCTTACTCTTATTATCAGAATATGTACTTATTATTTAGTTTTATTACATTAAGTTTGTATGTGAACCTATTTAATGCCAAATAATAAAAAAAAAATACGTTTTTCAATACAGACTGATGAATTTAAAGGCCTTTGATAGTATCTTCTGAAAATTGAGGGATTCTTCGTCGTGCTTGTAAATGAGTAAAAACTTTACGCGTGTAACGGAGTGATAATTTTGTAACTGCACCTCGTATTTCAAATTTCTTCAGACCATTGAATTCCTCATACTTTCTTTGTATTTACAAATAAAAGCGTTGCCCATATAACGTTCAAAAAAGAGGGAACCCTGTATACGTTCTTTAGTTAAATTATATTATTTACAGCTATTGAAGCAGATATTGTAATGGCCATTGTAACAAAAGAATATGCCCGTCAAGTACACAATAACTAACAATGGTTAGCATAAGTATGAGCACATCAGACGAAAGGAACAGAGGAGTTTAAACATATTAAGAGGTTGTTAAATTTGTTATTTTGAAAAGAATCTACGCAATAAAAATATAAAAAACTAAACTTAATATCACTTGTGGTTTGTTTAACTTGAAAATAAGGGCACAACTGAAAATATGTTAGCTTTTTAAAACCCAAATTAGAAAAAAAATGAAATAAGAATTAATAAAGTTTGTAAGGTTTAAATAACTTCAGTAATTTTTGACCCTTGAAGGTGAGATGAAGGTCAAAAAATTCCAATATTTGAGGTTTAAAGGCACCAAAATTATTTTTTGAAAATAATTTAGCAATTGTTTGAATTTTCTAACTGTGAAAAACCGCAGTTAATAAAATATTTTGACATAAAACAACCAAAAACTTTTTCTAGTTGAAAAAATTAGTAGTTTTATGAAATTTAATTAAAATTAAAAATTTGCCTTTAAATTTCTTTGGAATTGGAAAAATTGGTATAAATTAACGTAAGAACTGCTCTGAAGAAATTAAATAATATTTAAAAATTTAACTTTAATTTTCAACCGAAAAGTTTAATATGAAGAACTAAAATTAAAACAAATTTTGGAAGAAAACCTTAGCTTTCTTCAAAATGTTTTAAAATAAAAGCTTCGAATTCTTGAACATACCAAATACACCAATTTAAAAGAATTATTTTTATAACCGCTAAATACAATGGTTTAAAATTTTGAAAATCTTAAATAAAAAAAATTAAATTTATTACTTACTTTAAGTTTAAGTTTAATTAATTTCTAGTAAATAAAATATTTTGTAACAGATACTGAACTTTCAAACGAATTACTTTTAACACTAAACTGGTTAACCACGAACTGAAGATTTAACATTTCAGCATTAACATTTGTACTGATACCTTTTGATAACACGTAATGTTACAAATGACATTGTGTAAAATGATTATGCTGACCAATACGAAAAAGGTCATACAGAAGAACGATTAAATCAGCTGAGGGGATTCTAAGTCATTTCAATAACAATTTTACGTAATATACATATATCTGCTCGCGCTCGAGTCATGATAAACTGCAAGAAGAGCAAATCAAATATTGACCCATATTTGCTGTTACAAGATTAATTTAACAAACTCGTGAACTTTGATGCTGATTTTCTTATCTACCACTTTTTTACATAATTAAATACACTTGTGACTACATGAAAAAATAATTAACTAAAATCAAAGTTTGAACCTGGAATACAATAAAATACTAATAATTTCAGGTCCTTCAGCTTGAATTGTTCACGTAAAAAATACAAGCAGTGTCGTCAACAATATTGATTTATAGATGCCCTACAAATGCAACAAACTACCCTTTCAGTTTCTCGTAATTTAACTGGAACTGGAATAAATACAATTATTTTGTATTATTTTCAAAACAGAATTTTTTAAAAATATTGGCATTTAATGACCATTTTTGATTTTTTACAACATTAATATTGCAAAATCAAAGTTCATAGTGCGGAATTTCGGTGACTGGTCAATGGTTTTACCTTCGACCTCAAACAGATCATGGTCCAAAAGTTTGAAAAAGTCTAGACAGTTCGTCTTTGGACTTTGTTCAAAATGCACTAAGATTTCTAAGAAATTTGATTTAATTTGCGGAAGGACATTCTGTTATTAACTAAGAGTTTGTTTTGACTCTTCCACATGAATTATGTTTATTACTATCAATAGATGTCTGGTTTGAATTGATTTTTTTTAACAAAATTGTATTCTAAAGTACACAAAGAACTTTTTAGAAAATTCAAATGAAAATGTTATTATTTTATTTATTAAAAGCTAAACACGAAAGCTGTAAATACTAAAAGAACAGTTTTTGTTCAATTATGATTGGCGCATTTGAAGGGCAACAGGATTTCCTCTATAACACTGAAATGTAACATCAGTTTGTGTTGTTTTCTAACATTTTATAATGTCCATTATCTTAGTTTTCAATCATCAAACTTCAAATAGATCGCAAAACAGTTCCAAACTTAAAGCAAATTGTTGCTTGCCGATTTTTCAAATAAAGATTTTAATGTTATGCAAAGCAAAACGAAGATGAATATCAAGTAGTTTTTACGTAAAGCTTCGTTATTAAATATTTGCGTATTTGAAGGAAAATGCCACTACAACGCAATTACTTTGCTGAATAAATATTGCCGATTTACAATGATAATCATTTAAATACAACTCTAAATGTTAATCCATTAATTGCAACTCCTTCGTTATTCGTAAACCAAGCCAAGTAGGAATATTATGGAATTTTGACAGTTTCAAAATAGCAACCAAAAACCAAAATTTTCCTAAATTACAATTAAGTAACAGCGGAAAACGTCTTCTTGGAATCTTCGTTGCTAACCAACTGATAAGTTACTATCGTTTAATGTTATTAAATTACAGTCTGCCAGGACGATAACAATTTTTATACATTAAATGGTTTTGCAAGACATGGCCGTTTATTTCAATATTTAATCGGAAAATGAGGAAATTCCATAAATAAAAAATCAACAAATCAATAAAAAAAAATAGAACGTTGTGTAATTACAAAATCAATCACTACCGGGGCACTTCTGCATTTGCGCTTTTGTGTTTTATTAAATATGCCTTGATGGCCATTTGCAGACTTCAGATTGGTATTTATCTCGTAATTTGAACGGTTTAAATTTGAATAATTCATTATCGAGTTCATGTACCCTTAAAAAACTATTGGTTGCTCTAAAAACTACCTGTTTTATGCTTAATTACAATCTTGATGACCAACTGACCCGTTTATCGTTATTTAATTTGTTTTTTCAGTTTTGAAGGTAATTTTCTGCTTCAAAAAATTACATTTTTTAAATACTTACATTTTTATTTATTTATTTATTTATTTATGTACATCAAATAGTAACAAAACTGTTCAAACAGCAAATAAATTAATGTACGATTTTACGGTACCAGAAAACACTAAAATTCAAGAAAATCAAAGCTCAAATAATTAAAGAGGCTTATAATTTACAAATGTATAGCTCCAGAACATACTAAAATTCACAAAAAATAAAGCTCGAATAATTAGAAAGACATATAATTTACAATTTTATAGTTCCAGAAATAGTAAAATTCAAAAAAATTAAAGCTGGAATGATTAGAAAAACTTATAATTTACAATTTTATAGCTCCAGAAAATACTTAAATTCATCAAAATTAAAGCTCGAATAATTATTCAAGGAAAATTTATAACTTGAGATTTTGTAGTCCCAGAAAACACTAAAATTCAAGAAAATCGAAGCTCAAATAATTAAAGAGGCTTATAATTTACGATTTTATAGCTCCAGAAAATACTAAAATTCAAAACATTAAAGCTGGAATAATTAGAAAGATTTCTAATTTCCGACTTTATAGTTCCAGAAAATACAAAAATTTTATAGCCCCAAAAAATACTAAAATTCCGAAAAATTAAAGCTGGGATAATTATAAAGACTTATAAGGTAATTCGAGGTAATACAAAAATTCACAAAAAATTAAAGCTCGAACAATTAGAAAGGCATACATTTTCGATTTTGTAGTTCCAGAAAATACCAAAAAAATTAAAAGAATTGAAGCTTGAACAATTAGAAAGACTTTAAGGCAGGAAAAGTGCTATTTTATTAAAACTTCATAACAATTTCAGAAATAATTCAAATAGTCTTTAAGACAGAAAAATTGGACGACTGCCTTGCGTGTGTAACGTTTATTTCGGCAGTTGGATCTATATTCTCCACCTTTTTAATTAATTAATGGTAGTGTAGGTGTGCAATTGTAAGTAGTTGAAGGTCTTAGCGTAATTTGCTATACACACATTGAAGCATGAGTCTATCAGCACAATTAATTTCGTTAGTCAGAAACTTGTGTACCGAAACACGATAAGAAAATAAAACGGGGGTGGCGTAAAATACAAATTTCTCACTACATTTTTTGATTTTTTTTGTGGCATTTCCTTTATAAACTTAAAAATTAACAAAATATTTTATTTTTTATATTATTATTTCCATTTAAAAATAAATGAATAAATAAAATAGCAACCTAAACAGATTTTACGTAAAAATACCAAAGAACCATTAATAAAACCAGGGCGCAAAGTGCATTCACCGTTTTTAACAAAACAGTTCGTCAGTCGTGAGACTGTTACTTTAATGGCTATTATTTTCACTTTTTGCAGTCAACTTCACGCTGTACGAGTTTAAAATTGTTGCAGTAACTACGATTTGTTTGCTACTTAAACATTTCAGAATATAACAGCAGATTTTGTTATTCAGTTCATACCAGTTTTAGTGTATGTGGGATTTCAAAAAAGATAAATGGAAGCACATTTGGAGGAGAGATAATTTGACTTAACTAATTTATATCTACTGGGTGGCTCATAAATTGTAGGAAAATTACACGTAATTTTTGACAATATCAAAATAAGCAACGTTTATCAAAACAAAGAGAGCAATCAAGCAATGATTTCAATTTGAAAATAATTTAACGAGGAAGCTTTAAGTTGAAAACGGAACTACAAATCAGGCAATAAATTAAAAAAATAATAAAACACTTAAAGCTTTAACAAATAAAAAACTAATGAACTTGATGCCATGCTCGGTGCTTAATCAGGTAACAATAAATAAGAGCAATGGTTTTGACGTCTTGTAATAAAAATTAAATAGCAAAAAACCAGTGAAGATTCTGCGTTTTATTAGTTCAAGCCAAACTTTTATTAAATAACGCAGAATTGTATATAAAACAATAATTAAAGTGAACCATGCAAACGAATTACATTAAACAAATGATGATATACGTTATGCAAATTTATGGCTTGTTATCAAATATTATACCCTCCTAGTCGCTTATATAAATCTAGAACCTTCCTATGCATTGTTATGGTTTCTATTTGCCTCTTATAATTAATTGTTTTTGTCAGGTCCGTTAGCGAATTGCATAATTTTTTCCGTAAACACTTGCATGAATCATACTCAACAGGACCTGAAGGCAAACATATGTACGCACTGCAATTGAACGGTAAATTTAAAAATAGGGTGGGAAGTTATTTTGGCCATTATGGATCACAGATAAATGGAGGGAAATAGAAAAGAATGAAGATAACAACAATTAACGGTAGAATACAACAAATTAACCCCAGTAAAAATAAAGAACAAACAACTACAACGACATGAATTAACTTGCAGAACAAGAAGAAAAAATAAAACCAAAGTGAATATCGACAAGTAAAACAACGATCATCAGTAACAGAGCATAAAATAATAGAGAAAAATAGAGTAGAGAAAGGAGCAGGTACGATAATTAAACAATTAATGAACTAGGAAGAAGTTGCAAAGAAGATAGAAAAACGGCAACTGGGTTACTATGGGACTGAACCAACGTGTGTTAGCTCAGAAGAAAATTGACGCAGAAACACAGGAAAAGAAGGATGAAACACAAAGGAAAAACAATATCGACAAGTAAAACAACGATAATATAGCATAAAATGAACTAACTTACCAGAACAAGGAGTAAAAAAAAATAAAACCAATACAAATGTACTTCCAATCTCGACAAGCAAAACAACGATAATCAATAATATAGCATAAAAAACTAAATAAAGCAGAGCAAAGAAAAGAACAGATAAGGCAGAGAAACACAAAGGAAAAACAATATCGACAAGTAAAACAACGATAATATAGCATAAAATGAACTAACTTACCAGAACAAGGAGTAAAAAAAAATAAAACCAATACAAATGTACTTCCAATCTCGACAAGCAAAACAACGATAATCAATAATATAGCATAAAAAACTAAATAAAGCAGAGCAAAGAAAAGAACAGATAAGGCTATTAAACAATTAAGGAACGAGGAAGAAGTAAAAAATATAGAAAAACAGTAACAGAGCATAAAATAATAGAGAAAAAGCAGAGTAGAGAAAGGAGCAGGACGATAATTAAACAATTAATGAACAAGGAAGAAGTTGCAAAGAAGATAGAAAAACAACAACTGGGTTGCTATGGACTGAACCAACGTGTGTTAGCTGAGAAGAAAATTGACGCAGAAACCTCGGCAGAAATCCAGGAAAAGAAGAAGAGGAACACAAAGGAAAAACTGGCTAAAGAGGGTTAAAGGTAGCATAGCATAACAAGCACCCATAGCAAAATGAAGTAACTTACCAGAACAAGGAGTAAAAAAAAATAAAAGCAATACAAATGTACTTCCACTATCGACAAGTAAAACAACGATAATCAATAACATAGCATAAAAACCTAAATAAAGCAGCAACGAAAGAAACAGGTAAGACTATTAAACAATTGATGAACAAGGAAGAAGCAAGTGGATTGGTATGGGCTGGACCACGCTGTGTTAGCTGAGAAAGAAATTGACGAAGAAAAACAGGAAAAGAAGAAGAGGAAAACAAAGGAAAAACTGGCTAAGGGGGATGGAAGACAACACAGTATAACAACATCCAGAACAAAGATGAAAAAAAATAAAATCAATACAAATGGAAGTAATTATCGATAAGTAAGACAAGGATAATCAGTAATATAGCATAAAAAACCAAATAAAACAGAGCAGAGAAAAGAACAGGTAAGACTATTGAACAAGGAAAAAGTAAAAAATATAGAAAAACAACGAGTGGGTTAGTATGGGGCTGGACTAAACTGTATTAGCTGAGAAAGGAATTGACGCAAAGAAATAGGAAAAAAGAAGAGGAAAACAAAACAAAAATTGGATAAAGAGGTTGGAAGTTAGCATAGCAAAATACACTTACAACAACGAGGACCAAAGAAACAATAAAACTAATAAAAATGGAGGTCAATATCAACAAGTAAAACAATAATAAATAATCAATAATATAGCACGAATGAAAATAGATAAAGCAGAGCAGAGAAAGAAACAGGTAAAATTATTAAACAATTGATGAACAAGAAAGAAGTAAAAAAGATCGAAAAACAGCAAGTGAGTTGGTAGGTACGGGGTTGGACCAAGGTGTGCTAGCTGAGAAAAAAATTGACGCAGGAAAAGAAGAACTAAACTGATTACTACATAAATTAATATAAATCAAATGCATTACAGAAAACATATGACGACCGAAGCATAAACAAAGAACTAAAATCGGCAGAATCTTTTGAGTCACGCTGTATATTCCTCGACAAATAATTAACCAGGCTGGTATTAAATAATTAATTTTGAGGAGTCGTTCAACTGTTTGCAATTCTTTAAACGCAATTTTTAAACTAAAATAAAAATCCATAAAATACGGAAAAACAAACGAATGCGAGTACAAACGCACCCAACACAAAACGAACGTCATGTCATATGATAATATTGATTCGCGTTAAAACTTCGCATCTCTGCCCACGATTTGTACTTTCAGGTACTACACTTATCTTTTATTTAACCATTATTGTTATCTATGTGTAAACAAATATGATTTAAGAATTCAAAATGCAGAGTACTTGATTATCGTTTTTAAATGACGCAAATAATGCAAATATACAAAATGAGCAGATCATCTCAAATTACATGGTTGGATCAAATTCACATTGATTTTTAACTAAAAATTGCACCGGACAGTGGCGTAATATTTCTGTATTTAATAACATAAAGAATGCTAGAAAAATCCCCAGCGACAGCCTCGATTGTTTTCAAAATAAATGAAGAAATCCAAAAGCTACCAATTTTGGGAACGCCACATGGTACTTGGGGAATACTAATAAAACACAATGAAATTTTGAAAAATAAAATAATACGCTTAAAAAACAAATGACAGTAGAGGGGAAAACAAAAGAAGTTGGGGCAAAATTTGACTGGCAAAACCTCAAACTATCACCTTTAATGTTTAATAATTCACTTTAATATTAAATTGAATATTTTAAATTCATGTTCTGAATATTAAAAATAAAAAAAACACAAAGACTTACACAGTAAAATGATTAAATTCAAACGTTTAATCCTTAATAAAGGATAAAGCTTCAAACTTGTCAGGTTGAATTCAAACTGCAATTAAGTTTTTACGCCTACCCCCCTCTTAAAATCATCCGAGCACGAACATCTCATCTTCAGAACACGTTCCTTTTAAGATAATTCCACGCCGTTGTTTAATGAATTTTTTTAAAAATCTCTAATTTTTCACCGGTTGCAAAGGTAAATCAAATCGTATGATTAACACTTTCCGGAAGAGCTTACGTGGTTTTAATTTGATAATACGCTACGCGTTTATGTCATAATACGTTGTAAAATCGTTGATTTTATATTAAAGAAATATTTATTATGTAGGCTATCTTCTTTTGTTTTTTGTTATTTTAATTTAATTTGATTAATTTTTGTTATTATTATGTAATTTATTAATTGGGTCCCCTCCAGTTACGTATTAATCGTTTTTTATACACTAAATTTTTTTTTAATTATCCAATTACAGAATGAATTAAAATATAATATATGTTGAATAAAAATTAAATTAACAAGGGAACTGTGTTATGATAGAATTAATTTAAATAATCGAATGAAATACATACCTCTGTTAAATTATCCTAGGAATAAATGTCACTCGGAGAATATTCGAATAAATAAATTATTTAAGGTCTTTACTAGTGCACATCCACAAACTAAGTCATGCAATTTTACCGCTTGCCATTTATTTGATGCGGGATATGGCCCTATGTCAGACCACGCTGTACAACCAATAGGGTTTAGCGTGGCAAGCTCGTGGCCTGCGAGTGCCTCCGACAAAGTTACCGGTCGATAGTCTTCGCAACGGAACATCTTAGAAAAGATTGTAATAGTAATAAGCATGACCTATCTGCTTATCATTTACAGTATGCAACACTTGTGCGAATAGTCTCCTCTCCCATCGTTTTAGTGATTTTTAACCATTTTCAAAGGCAAACCGGTCATGATACACCGAACTATTTCCCTCTAACGATTTGAAATTCGCGGACTGGTTTCGAACAATAGCATACTCGTCAGTAAATAATCAGTAAAACGACCTGCCTGAAATAATGCGATCATTATTCGAGATATCCAAGCGTAGCCATGAGGTGGGCAGAGGTGGACTAATCGTTTTTTTTTTTGTTTCCGATACGCAGTACAGTTTAGCGAAAATTCATTTTTAATTAAGCTACCTAAAAATAATAAATTGCTTAAGGTAAGGTCTTTGCGTGGTACCTAACGTGTGTGCATCAATGTGTCATCAGAATATTTGAATATTTATTAGATACCTCAAACTAAGACCAATCTTAAAATGCACAACCTGGACAGGTTGTTCTTACATCGAAGTAAAAATGTATTAGAAGATTAAACTTATGTACTGGTTATTTTATGCTCAATTTAAGGATACAACAAAAGCGAAATGTTACATTTAAAATAGTAAAGTTGCACAATGCCCCTTTATAACTGAACACCCTGTATAGTGAAAAATAATTCTAAATTGCAGGCCCTCTAATTGTGTAACAAAATCGCTGTCGATCAAACACGGAGTTGTGAATTTTTTTTAAATAAAAACTTTCGGTCTCATCATGCTGTTCAATTTTTATAACAAGCGATAGTACTAATCCCGAAATGTACGTCATGAACAGGCCACAACAGGCGGTACCTTATATCGTATTAAAAAGTATTTAAAAATCAAACACCGTTTATTTACGGCTCCATATATATAAGATGCAACCCTTAAAAACGAAGCACCCTGTACACTTATAGCCAAAAATAATTTGAAATTGTAGAGCTTATCTGTAACCACAGACAACATTCCCCTCTAATTTGCACTTATAACAAAATCGTTGTGAACCACCCTGTATGTGTATACTTTTTAATTAAACACTTTCAGCCTGGGCATGCTTTTCAGCTTTAACACATGAAATATTTAATAAATATCCTGGGCTAATACTCATCTCGAAATGTTCGGAGAAGGTTCTGCCTTACATCGTATTAAAAAATTATTAAAATTCAAACATGACTCCATCTAAAAAAAATGCAACCCTTTAACACCCTGTATAGCCTGTCTGTAACCACAGTCGTTTCCCTCTAATTTATCTAACAAAATCGGTGTCCACCAAACACGGAGTTGTGGATCACCCTGTGTGTATATTTTTAATTAAAAACTTTTCGGTATGTGCTAGCTTTTCTTCTTTTACAACAAGTGAAATACCCTGAGCTAATACAGGTCTTGAAATGTACTGAGTGTCTTAAAATGAAATACATCTAGTATGATTTGCATTTCCCATGTAAAATAAAATGTGCCGCTCTCGCGTATCGCTGTTATGCTAGTAGACTGTAGTATTAACTGTCCTGGTCGAAAATATGCCTCAATAATAATAGTTATTTGTATCACAAGGCTAGAAACTGTCACTTTGCAAGTGCGAGTACGTTTGTAGGCCGAGGTGCAACCGAGGCCCTACAAGTGCGAGTACTTGCAAAGCAGTTTCTAGGCGTGTGATACACAATATTTTTTCGGCCGATAAAAATACGTTAATTATAAAAAATCATTTTTTATTCAAATATTTGATGTTAGAGAATTTATTTTTCCAGGGAATTTATTTTTCTGGGCGTGACAATGGGCGTAGCAATGAGAGGGCGGAGTCAGTTCGGTTCAGCGCCACCAATCAAAAATCCTAATTTTACTTTCTGGACTAGTCCGGCAAATAGCATTTTCCGGACGATTTATACGCATGAAAATTGAGTGTTTCTAGCCGGAGGGCGAAAAAAATGTTTTCTTGCACAGTGTACATTTAATTAAAAGTGAATTAGTTTACTTTTTAATTTTACAATTAACTAATGACAACTCTGGATAATACAATACCAATAACTTAATACTAGCATACGTAAAATTAAATGGAGATTCCAAAAATGTATAAATATACAGGGTGATTCCATTTAAAATAACAAAGTTGATGTTAATTCCGTCGAAACCGAAAGTGACAGAAACTTGTGTTCTACAATGTGTCCACGGATATGTGATGCAAGAGGTATAAATGACCAAAAATTTTTAGAAATCAATACGCCGTTTGGCAGTCTATCCCTGCTTGTTTTTAAATTTATTTTAAGCAGACTTACACAGCAAAAGTTATTATCAAGAATAAAATTTTCTGAGAAATCAATAATAAAAAAGTTTTTCCTCTTGTATCACCTATCCGTGGACACATTGTATGTCATAAAATGCCATTTAAAGAGTATATTACATATACCAAATTTCATTTTGATATCCTACAACATAAAAAATATATAGGGGTGCCCCAGCTTTCGTTGACACCCTGTATACTAATATATAAAACCAAGTAGGTATTTTGTGTAGCAAAGACCTAGCACGTAGTTTTGGATCCGCACTAAGACAACCTATAGATAGGGCGACGTCAAAGTCGGTAGCTCGCGGCTAACAAGCAGTCGGAGAAGGGGGGTTCGAAACGCTTAACTCTCGAGGGGGTGGGGTGGCTGCACCCTCCTGCTAGATGCTACTTACCCTTCCTTACTGAAAGAAAAACACTGGTACTGGTAGGCAGGCTTACAAAGCTATACACATTTATTAGAATAAACACAAAACGCAAATAAAAGGCAAGAGTGAATTAACAATGAAGTTCAATGTATGTAGGAATTCTTTAAAACATGACACGGGATGAATTCATAAGTTCTATCTTATCTTATGTGAAAGGGGATTGAGGGATGCCACATTTACTCAAGCTACTGCGAAGATGGTTAACAGCAATAAAATGAGTGGTAATGATAAAACTAAAAAATCTGATTACAAGTTTCAAACATGCAACATAAAATTGGTAAACGCCGGGATAGTTCGCACTATTTCTAATTGTTACCACTGATGCAAAAATATTGCGCACTGGTTTAAGATTTAAGCACTTCGCCCAAACGGATTAAAAAGGGGCGCTTGATGTACTTAAATTACAGACAGTTGACTGGTGGCTGTCTACAAGTAATCGGTGGTAAACGGTATTAACTAGGGTTAAAGCTGGTACAATTGCAACCGACAAGTGAAAGGGGCAGCCTGAAATATTGTTACATGGGCAAGGGTATTGGTTGTCAGGGCCCTTGGAAGCGATGGCTGGCTTCTTATCACAGGGAAAGCAGCAGCGTCCGGTAAAGAAAGAGAATGTGTCCTTTCCCGGAAGAGGGTGCGAAGACAAACGGGGCTCCTAGGGCTTGTAGGTTTTCTTGATCCAAAACGAAACCGTGTGAAAACAGTATCTAACTTTCACACCGAAATATATTTTCCAAAACGGTAAGGCGGCAGTCCCACTGAGCCACCATCACCCACCACCACCAACCGCCACCAACTGAAATTACATGCTGCAGTCTCACTGCACCACCGCTGATCACCAAAAATTTAAATTTCCCGCTTGCCTGTTAGTGATTTTTTGACTTGAAATTGATATATTGGTAGTAACTTTGGTGTTGAAGGTTATAATAATTATATTATCACGTGTCTTTGTGTTGGTTATGTTTATGTTATTCGCGTGTCAAGTGTCAATGTGTATTTTCGATTACGTTTATTTTAGGTCAGAATACCCACAAATGGAATAACCTCCCCAAGTTTAACTTATATTTAAATTTCCCGCCTTTCGCTGTCGTAAATCAGCTGACGCTACACGCCCTGGCGCGCGCGCAGTGTCAACCACCACTGCCCACCAAAATTCAAACAAGTTGAAAATTTCAAACCGGTGACCACCATTTGATGACGGTGGGTTGATGTCGGTGGTTCAGTGAGACTTACAGCATGTAATTGCATATGTTTAAATTTTAGTTGATGGCTGTGGGTGGTTGATGATGGCTCAGTGGGACTGCCGCCTAAGGCACTCTCTATGGGGATCCGACAAATACGACGTAAGATAATTTTCCAAAACTAAATTGAGAGGCTTTTTCGGGATTAGCCTACGAGCGGAATGAAAGTTTTCTACAACCGACTTATCTGACAGCTGGCTGAACTCTGATTCGTCTTTCTACATTTTTGTGAAGCGAACAGGATGTTAGAAAAAGATCACCAAACGCGCCTCTTGTACGCAGGGGAAACCTTGAATGGCGTTATTCCCGCGATCCGGTGATTCCCCGAACTTTTTAACAAAGAAATATACTGAAACCAATATTAGATCATTCTATTTGGGACTTCTCCGGATTATTTCGCAACAAATAGAATGCGCCGATCTGGCGCTATTTCCGCAGATTCTGCAAGCTTCAGGCGGGCTTAAACTTTGAGCGACAGGGACGTATTATACTCAAGTTACACAATATCTCAAACACCGTAGCAATTTTTGAATTAAATTTTTACAATTAGACCGTAATTAAACTTATGTCACATACTCACATAGCAAGTGATATCTCCTAAATGTTTCTACGTAATCCTCAATATTCTTAAAGTTTCTTTGGTAAAGCTTCGACTGCCATTTCTGATAAATGTCTAACTAAATAAATGGTGAAGAACCTTCGCTAGACTTACTTACTGTAAATTGAATTGTTCTTAATGTTCTTAAGGTTTATGTAGCAATCTATAAAAACCAATTAGGTACTTTCCTCTAATTTGTATAACAAGGACGCTAAGACCCAAAGACGTAGTTGTGGGCCACCCTTATAAGATGCAACCCTTAAAAACGAAGCACCCTGTACACTTACAGCCAGAAATTATTTGAAATTGTAGAGCTTATCTGTATCCACAGACAACATTCCCCTCTAATTTGCACTTATAACAAAATCGTTGTGAACCACCCTGTACGTGTACCTATACTTTTTAATTAAACACTTTCAGCCTGGGCATGGTTTTCAGCTTTAACACATGAAATATTTAATAAATATCCTGGGCTAATACTCATCTCGAAATGTTCGGAGCAGGTTGTGCCTTACATCGTATAAAAAAAGTTTTAAAATTCAAACATGCTGATTCTTGTAGACTCCATCTAAAAAAATGCAACCCTTTAACACCCTGAATAGCCTGTCTGTAACCACAGTCGTTTGAATACCATCGATGTCATCATCATCTGATCTTTCCTTAACGCCATATAATTCTAAATATAAGTGATCCCTATTTTATTTTGAGGAATGTATGTTCTTTGTTTTGCTTAGATTTTGATCGTGTCTTTTAGTAACCTAGCAACTCAACATTCCATGAATTGAAACTTGGATAAGACTTTCCATTAAATAAATAATAAAAAAAGAGAAACAGACAAGCACAAACAAATGGATTAAAATCGAAAATCATTTGGATATTGAGAAAGTCTTATAAGATATCAATTTTACGTAAATCCTTGAAATTTTAGAATCTCTGTTAGTATCAGTTTTCTAAGAAAAGCTTTCTCCTTGCCTTTCTGTTAACTGTCTTGATTAAAATGTCGTCACAATCAAAAACGTGCTAATTTCTTAAATGTAAATTAGATACAATTGACAATCACATGTTATAATTTAAAACAAGATAAATTATCACGTGTTTGGTATTATCACTTAATAAATGTATGATAAATATCCTTATTTCAGTTGTATGATAATTGAATAGATGAAAATAAAAAAGTTAACTTTCTAGTTCCCTTTGTGATACGTCATTCATTAAATCACGAACAAAACACGCAATTTTTTTAAAGACTTGGTGACAGAAAATCACGGAGTTAAAATGAATCGTTTTGAACCTTGAAAGTGAAATTGCTTATTTGAATCCCCACTCCAGATTGATCTTGGAGTGAAAATGCCTAAATATTTGTCGATTCTAAAACACAAAAAAGAAAAAACAGAAAAGTACAACATTATTAAAGTTGCTAAAATCGAGGGGTTTTCCAGGCGACACAATGGTTAAGGTTAACAATATTTATAATATTTAAAGTAAAACAGCGCTGGCTTTTGTGCGGGCCAAATTAAAATATATAAGAAAAAAATTAAAGGCATCGATACAAAGGGGACATTAAATAAATAATAATTTAAAAAATTTAGTTAATTATTGTCAATTAATTAATACTGATGGTTTTCTGGAAAAAACTCTACGTTTAAAAATTTAAAATTACCTTCTTCTTTTAAATATAAACAGACAAATCTGCTGTTGAATGGCGGTACTTTTACTATTACGAGTGGTTACTGGAGTACCACTTCAAATAAAATAAACTGAAATGTTGCTAAGGTTCCTTACCATTGTTCAGTTACAGTTATCTTAACAAGCTTGATTTATTTACAATTCATCGCTATTAAGAATGCTATAAGGATTTAAGTTTCCACTTTATTAAAATCATATCAATTTGTATCGACCCATTTCACGTAAATCATGACATACCAGATAATTAATCATTTAAACTTCACGACCTTGCTGCAGGTTTGAATAATTTCTAAATTAACGCAAGTACATACGTTTATTATTTACATTATTGTAAATTGCAGTTTTATCGACTTGTAAGTTTTTATTATTCAAGTTTTTTTAACTAGAGTTATTATTTATATTTATATTTATTTACACAAACAGGTATTCACCTAATTACATGGTAAATAACTATAACGAAAAGACAGATTACTGACGTCGAGAAAATGAAAATAACAAAAATAGTAAGGAATTAAAATATCTGAGAGACATGCGCAGGGCCGTATTTCTAATAAGGCTAAGTAGGCTGCAGCCTAGGGCGGCAAATTTTTGGGGATGGCATATTTTTATAGCAGCTTATTTGTACGTTATAATTAATGGTAAATACGTTTTGGGACTTGGGAATTAGGAAATAAGGATCAATAAAAAAATCGGTTACAAGTTTCAAGACATTAACATAGGTAGTTATGAAGAAAAAAGAATATTTGCCCATACGCTTGAGGTTTATTTTGTATTGGTTTTGTTTACGTAGGTACCTGCTTCGGTGGAGGGTGCGTGGGTGATCGGTAGGGGGGTGTCAGTGATAGGGGGGCGGCAGATTTTAGGTCAGCCTAGGGGCGGCATGAAGCTAAATGCGGCCCTGGACATGCCCAAACCACTGAACTTAATAAAATTTTACATTGAAACATTTTAATCGAAAGAGAAATGGTTTAGTAATATTTTTGTAAAGTTTTTATATGATTGTGATAAATGATAAATCCAACTCAGTAAATAACAAATAACTCGTTAAATAATTTCAGCATAACCATTAAAGGAGCGTTATAAGTGTAAGTGACAAAAGATACATGAAATAATGTAGTAGAATGTAGTAGAATGAAAGCAAAAAAACTTTGATTTATTCTACAATTCCATATTTTATAACCAAATTGCAAACGGCTAAGTTTTCTATGATTTACAAGGCTCTGAATTTGAAATTCTTGTCGTAAATATGAAGTGCGAACGATATTGTAGTCAGGATAGACGTGAAACTTTTTGAAATAAAGATACTTTAGGAATCTATTTTGCACTTTCTCAATATGAGCACATAAATATGCTTGATGAGGATACCATATTATGGAGGCGTATTCCACCTTTGGTCGAACTAAAGTAAAATACAATGGTCGGTATTCTGATCTCATATTTAAATTTAACGTCATGTTTAATTACGATGGCAATATCGCGTATCTCTGTTATACATATATAAAATTATATAAAGCTATATCGTTTTAGGTTTACGTTAAACACGACTTTAGTTAGAGACAACTTTAAACATAAGATCAGAATACGGGCCAATATTTTTATATTGCAAATATTTAGAAACTATTTGGTCTGTCTAACAACAAACCCCAACATTTTATGTGCTTCAGCAACCATAATGATTTTTGAAGTTAAGGTTATTGTCATACGTAATGCCCAGGTCCTTTACAGTATTTGATCGTTTCAAAGGTGCGTGATTAAGTTTAGGAATAAGTATATAATATAGGAAGCTTAGTACGACAAAAAGATACACAGAAACATTTTGAGATGTTTATTGGGGGTTTATTAGTACGACTCCACTCAAATACAGCATTACAGTGTTTTTCTTTTGCTTTTCCTCTTTTGTCAATTGCGTTTCCCTGTTTAGCAAATGACTTTCCAGATTATGAAACGTCAAAGCTATGTTGCAAATGACATTCCCTATTTGTCAAATCTCTTTCCGTTTTTAGATAATGCTTTTCCCAGTTTTTTTTTATTACATACCTACTTTATAAAAAAAGTAGGAAAAGCATTATCTAAAAACGGAAAGAGATTTGACAAATAGGGAATGTCATTTGCAACATAACTTTGACGTTTCATAATCTGGAAAGTCATTTGCTAAACAGGGAAACGCAATTGACAAAAGAGGAAAAGCAAAAGAAAAACACTGTAATATCTTATTGTAGATTTAAACAATTTAATAAAGAGATGCATCCAAAACGAACAATATTTTGTATCGAAAAGCAAACCGTGATTCCTCAATTTTTTGAAAATTTTGATCAACTAAAATTCATCCAGTTTTTCAAAAGATTACGTATTTCGTAACTATTTATTTTAGGGCAAAGGTTTATATAATTCTGTGAAGAATGCAACAAATTCATAAAATTTTCATGCCACTCTTGATTCTCGATGGAACTTTCTTTACTCGTATTGAAAAGCTTTTTTCTTTCCTCTTAAAAGAATTGGTTTTTAACAGATAGCAAATAAACTGGGAAGGATAAAAAAATAATAATATCACTTTACATATGTATTTGATTTAAGTACAAAGCAAAGTGATCGCAGTAATCAAAACAAAGCTGGTGTGATTTGAAGCAAAAGAATTTAAAACATCACAGAGTAATCATATAATTATACCTATAATTATCTAAGCAAGCTCTCATATTTCGCACTTGGTTATCTTAACAGAAGGTTGATCACTTAAATATACAAAAAATTCAGTTACATTCTTTGGGGGTGTAAATAACTATTACAATGGCACAACTAAAAATAAACGAATCCATGTAACAAATATTTTAGTTACCTCTGTAACCCAGGACATTCTTCCATTTTGATTAACCCTGAAAACGATGGTAACTCTTGTAAGTCTTATAAAAAGCATTGGGTTGATTTAAATCACTTTCAGAAAAGTAGGTGTTTTTTTCAAGAACTGTAGTGGCATAACAACAACGTATAAAAATAAAACTAGTTACCTAAGTGGTTCAATCTTATGAAAAATTACTGCAGAAGTGGCCCTCTTAATACTTATATAAACAAGCTGAAACTTTATTAATTGATTTATCTTTATTCTTGCAAGGTTATTCCCATGCAAAAATTGAGGATAATAATGATTACTAAGATAAAAGAATTTTATCATCTTGACAATCTCTTTTTCGTAATGAGATCTGACCTATTTTTTGTACGTTAAATATTATTTATATTATACATACTTAAGCATACCATAATAGATCTTTCCTCTCCTGGGCTTTAAAGTATTTATTTTCCCTTTTCTATAGAAGTTGCAATAAGTCCTTTTCAATTTTCTATACATCTAATTAAAACCTAAATACGTGTCTACTAAAAGCTATGCAAACAAAAGATTACAACTTCTTGACACACTTAAATTTGCGAATTCGTTCAAATATTAAATTTATTTGAATTAAATCAATTAATCGATTATTTGATAATTGCGATTTTTAATTTTATGAAATCGATTTTTCGTATATTCGATTATTACGACTAATCGGTTACTAGCGTAGTCGATTAGTCGCAGTAAGTCGATTATTCACAATTAGTAAATTATTGGTATTTTTTCTAAATGTATACGATAGGATAAGAGACGTGCGGGAGAAAAGAATTACAATGAGAGATTGGAATTCGAAAATTGGAAACAACAGGGAAATAGGGATGGGATGTATAGGCGAATATGGAGAAACAAAATTTAATAGAAATGGAAGGAATATGATAGAATTCTGCCAAAAAAATGATCTACTGATAGGAAATACTTTTTGGTATCAAAAACTGGAAGATAGATATGCGTTTGAAGTGGAAAATCCTGACATTAGCAATATATTATAGTTATTTATGGTACAAGTGTGTTATAAGGGAAATAAGTCACGAGAAAAAACGGGTAAGCCACGAGCACGTAGTGCGAGTGGCTTTGTTTTTACGAGTGACTTGTGACCGATAACACACAAGTTCGATACATAATTTTATCCAACATCTCCATAATTCACTAAAAACTAATCAATATTATCAATCAAGAATTTCTTACCTTTTGAAATTTATGTTGCTAGGAGAATTTAATTCAATTGTCAAATGTCACTTTGAAATTTAATTTTACATTCAATGTTAATGTTAATGTTAATAAGGAATAGGAAATTTTTTGATTCATCTGTTGTTGTTATACCTATATATTAATAATTATTAAATGATTTAATACCTGAAATTGTTGTGTTTATTTAGAAATTTAAGGTTTCAGTTGGCGTGAGTTGTGAATCATTTATAACTCACGAGTGAGTTATAGGGTATATAATTCAACTGAAAGCAGTACAATTATGGTTGTATAATTAGGAGATGTTGGATAATAGCTATTTATGCAACGAGTTGCAAAATGATGGACTTTTTATCACCAGGCGTGAAATTGTTCGTCGAGGCGAAGCCGAGATGAACAACACGCCATGTGATAAAAAGACATGTTTTGCAACGTGTTTCATACAAGATTTTATCCAATTCAGATAACAAAATGTAAATGCCACATCTTCTTAAAAAAGGAGTTGGGTGATCGTGATAAAATGGGAGTGATAAAATGGGAGCATATTTTGTAACTAGTTACAAAATGAAACACTTTTCGCAACTCAAATCATCTTTTTGTAACTAGTTACAAAATGGGAGCATATTTTGTAACTAGTTACAAAGTGAACCACTTTTCACAACTAAAATCAATGTCGAAATGTTGACATTTCGTAACTGAATTGGATAAATAATATTATAGGCTATATAGTATACAGTTTGTCTGGCGGTACTAGGTACAAACGGTAACTAGATACAGAGACGGTTTAAAATTTTAAATGGTTGTTAAGCAACACACCCTTGTGATTAATGTACTCATATTATTGTAAATATAACAATATTTCCATTTTATTTGTTTGTATCTAGTTACCGTGTGTACCTAGTACCTGCAGACAATCTGTATACACAGGAACTAAGCCAGAATGTGAAGAAAGTTAGTACAGAAAAAACGCGAAGATAGGATCCCTGCATAAATTATTGATAGCAGAGACAATCATAATTCATAAATAAACCTACGAAAGAAAGTAACAGAATAGCTATTGAAAGACTGACACACAAGGAGATAGGAATCAGTACCAAGAAACACTTGAAGAAAATTCCATATGATTGAGAGTATCACTGAAGAGCGGGCACTAGAGAAAAAGTGGGAGAAATTTAAAGAAATAATAATCAGTACGACTGAAGAAGTATGTGGGAAAAGAAAAATAAATAACCACATAAAAGAAGCATTATGGTGGAACACTGAAGTGAAGAAATGGGTGTAGAATGATAAGGAGGCGTGGAAAAATATACATACAATGTGATTTTTTAAAACCTCAATTGCAGCAAGCCGTATTCTGACTTAATACAGACAGTTCTAAGGTTATTAAGACAGAATATGGCCTGCTGCAATTGAGTTTTTAAAAAATCACATAGTACATACATAATCGATCCCCTTGTACCTGGAGGTGTCGAGGTTTCTTGATCTATGTTCTTCCGTCTGTGACAAACTTTAGCCATTCTTTCCTGTCTGCACCTAGTTCTTCCGCCTCTTGCCAAGTCAATCCTCTCTCCTTTAGTAATTCACCAACGCTTTCATCCCATGCCTGTTTTGTCCTTCCTCTTCTGTTTCTACCCTGTACTTTGGCCTTCCTGCGTATCATATGGCCTAACCATTTTAATTTCTGCTCATCATATATGAAGACAAAACTGGAGAGAGGCAGGAAAGAATACCTATATCAGAAGAAAAAACATGACAAAAGCAAAAATTAAAGAAGCAAAACGAATTAGTTGACAAAAATTAGCAAAGGAATTGAACATTAATATAAAAAACAATAGAAGAAAAGAAAAGAGGAATTAAAGATAAACATAATCATGTAAAGACTAGTATGATAGAAGCACTATACCGGAAGATTCAGAAATAAACAAATAGAGTGTTGCGCATCAGGAAGGTGAAAAGTAGTTGAGTAGTATAGAAATAGAGGAATCTATAAATAGGATCAAAGTAGAAAAAGCATGTGGAGAGGACAATATCGTACCATATGATTAAATGAGACGAAAGAAAGGTTATAAAATAGATATGAAAGGAAAAATAGAGGAGGAGGAAGACACCGAGGGATTGGGAAACCAATATTATAGTCCCGATACACAAAAAAGGGGATCAGTCTAGTGACAATTACAGACCAATATGTTTGTCTTTAGTAATTTTTAAAATATATACAAAGATTGTAGAAAATAGAATAAGAGAGCCAATGGAAAATAATATGGATGAACAGGCTGCATTTAGAACATAAAGGTAATGCAATGGTAACATAAGTATAATACGGAAAATAATTTAAAGAACTATCGAACATTCATAGATCTGAAGTCAGCATTTGACACGATCGACGGAGCTGAAATATGGCGATGTCTAGAACTACTGGAAGTATCCAAACCACTGACTGAAGTAATTAAGAGTATCTACAAAAGTGTCAGAAGTATAGTTCAAATAAATGGTGAAAGATCAGAAGTATTCGAAATGGAAAAACAGATTAAGCAAGAGGATGGACTAAGTCCACTACTGTTCATAATAATAATAATGGATGGAATACTAAAGAACACCAAAGTAAGATCGTAGAGGACAATAGTAGGGTATATAAATCCAATACCTATTATATGCTGACGACATACTACAAACTCACATGAAAAAATACAGCAGCTTGTCAACCTGTGGATAGAAGTAATTGAAAAAATGGAAATTAACAAAAATAAGAGCAAAGTTATGGTAATAAATGAAAATATGACTGTCTGATTTACAGATATAAGATGCAGGGGCAGAAGTTTAGAAACGGTAACCACATTCGAGTACCAAGAATATACTAACTATGTAATCAATAAATCGATACAGTAGAGCGTCGATTTTCCGAACGTCAATCATCCGAACCGTCAATTATCCGAACCGTTAAAATTAAACGCATTAACGTTTTTTAATTTTGCAAATTGTATGAATGTACTAAGAAAAAGTTGTGTTTCTTATTTTCCAACTTAAAAATGTTCTTTTTTGTTTAAAAAAAAGGTAGCCTACTGTATTTATGCACAATAAATTGATATTTAAATGTAAGGCAGTGTTTTCTTATTGAAAGTTAGCGTTTTCTTATTGAAAGTTAGCATTTTCTTATTGAAAGTTAGCGTTTTCTTATTGAAAGTTAGCGTTTGTTTGATTATCCGAACTTTTGATTATCCGAACCACCCTGGGTCCCAATTAGTTCGGATAATCAACTCTCTACTGTATTGCGAAAAGAAGAAATATAATAAGAAACTAAGCTAAGAGTCAATAACCTGGTGACAATACCCACTATACTCTATGTCAGTGAATCATGAGCGTTACAGTTAAAACAAGATAGTAAAGTAAATGCAATAGAGATGAAATTTCTACAGAAGCTCGTAGGACAGACTGAGTGGGATAGAGTGATGAACGAGAAAGTAAGAGGACAATTCTGACAAAGCCAGAGGAGAAACAGTTAAACTAGTATGGGTATATAATGAGGATGGAATCAGATAGACTGGTAAGGAAGATTTTAGAAGCAAGAACAGAAGTTTCTACCCAAGAAAACATGACACAAAAGAATTGAAGAAATAGATAACAGAAGAAGTAAAAATCTGGCAGAAATGAAGCACTAGCAAGGGACAAAAAGCATGGAAAGAATGGGCGAAGAGGGACTGTACCAACTCCTAATCCGACCATGCGTTGAATTTAATTAATAGAATACTAGCGATAATGGAATAATCCAATAATTGCAAAATTTCGCTTAATTGGTTAATCGTGTTTAATCGATTAGTGGCTAATAATGCGATTTATCATTTTTTCTCTAATCTACTAGAATCGATTATCGATTTAGGAACAATTTTACAGCACTAATTCTTAGTCCAATAATGTAGGCACAGCAACAATTTTTTTAATTAACCACAGTTTCCGTTTCAAATACCAAGCTATTCATAGATTTCATTAACTTTGTAAAATAATATCCTAGAAATTCGTTGAATTTTAATTTTCAACCGATGTTAAGAATAAATCTGTTACTTTTTCTCATATCGCTTATGCAATGTAACTGTAAATTACAAACGTAAAAAATTATTGTTTATCAACATGCTGTAAGATCAAAAGGGACAGATAAAAATTTCTGAATTATTCGCATGCTGATATCACATGTTAACTAAACATAGCCAAATATCTCCAAGGTATCTGACTATAACCAATTATTAATTGTAATCTCTTGAACTTTATGACTTTTACGGTTCTTTTTTCTTCAATGAGTATCATTTTTTCTCAGCATGTGTCAACCTTACCAAAGGGAACACTTATTCACCAGCTGATTATGATTAAAGAATAATATATAATTAGCACGTGGTTAGCGGTAGAACGTGAAATGTGCGAGCTTGATAATGGTACAGTACTGTTACTACTGTTAAAAATAGTTTGAGCTACGTCTTTTATGCTAATTTTTATGCATTATTATATATTGTTTGTTCACATTTACAAATGACGTGTGCCATAAGAAAACAAAAAAAAATTAGCCTAAATTATTTTAAAGTAAAAATAGTTTAATTAAAGTAAAAAACAGTTCGGTCAAATATTACAATATTTTTTGAAATTTTTTTTAGAATTTTTAATTTACGAACGTTTGGCGAAATGCCCAGAAAATTATATTTCAAACAAATTTCAATATTTTCTTGAAGAGTTTTTTGTTTTAAGTAGACGTTACATTTTTTTTTATATCTACGCAAAATGTTTGCACAAAATCAACAGTGGTTTTACAAATTTTACCAAGTAAGTACAGTTCTTCTTCCAATTATTAAGAGTTGTAGTCATGCTGACGACTACCGTTTGTTGAATCTGTCGTTATTTCTGTTGTATATTTTGTAACGAACAACGAACTCTATATTGTAATTTTTTCAATATTTTATTTTTTACATATGCTAGGAATGCATAAAGAAATTGTATTAATGCGAGTTAACAACATGCTTAGGCTTCTACCATGGAATAATAAGAAGACAAGAGCTTGCACTTCCGATCGAATCCGTTCTAGCACGCATTTTGATGCTAGAATGAGCTTCATTCTTAAACGATTTTTGGTGACATTTTATTTTCAGAAATTGGTGATACTGTATTAAATAGTACCCAAAATACCTAGGCAACCATGCAATTCTAGACAACAAAAACGTCGATGTAAGTGACATCGTGTCTCCTTGTCTGGCACCTTAACTAATTTGGATTTTATAGGTTTTCTCTTCGAGTGTTACCTGAAATGATGCTTTTTTGTGGATGTTTTGTATAGGGTTTATGTACCTATTGTCTATTTGGCAATGACTTAAAGCATTTAAGATTGGCCAGGTTTCAATCGAGTCGAAAGTCTTTTCGTAATCGACGAAGGCTATCCAAAGGGAACCGGAATACCATATCAATTAATAATAATTAAAAAAATGTATCCTTTCGTACAATTATTTAATCAATACGTTTCTCGAAATTGCAATATAATTATTAGTTTATTAATTTCATATGCGTAATAGGTTCTCTGTACTTCCGAGGCTTACCATTGTCTGTCCTTGTCTCGCATTCAGGCGACAAACTTGGGCACGGATTTGTTCAGTAGTTTAAATAGAAGTGTACGCTTCTGTCTTTTTATTCCGTGGCTTTGACCAACGAGGAAGAACAAAATTTAGTTTCCAACATCTGACTGCCATTGTTTATAAAACGTCTTAGTAATAAATTTCGAAAACGTAATTTTATAACAATAAATTTCACAAGAAGATAAGCTGACATTAATACTTTCGAAAGAACTTTTTTAAACATTGATTATAGTTTGTTATTAGTTTATATAAAATAGTTAAATTAGTATTATATAACAGATAACTGGAATGAAAAGCAAAGTACAAAGTTTTTTAAAACATAAACAAATAAATGGATTTACCATTCGTGAATCTCCAAAAAATAAACCTTAATAATATTAATGACCGACACGTGGGTCACTGTGTTTTTTATTTCTTTCTACTATCTAATACTTATGCTTCTGATAATTTAATTCACGTTTTTGTGTTGTGCTTACCTACTACCACCTAAAGGTCATACTTGAAATAGAATGAGATAACTTCAGGAATGATAACCTTAAACTGATTAAATAAATAAACGTTACAGTGGGAAGCTTTGGTAGGTCTTTATTACAAGGATGGCCATGTTTGTAATGCATTATTCGTTTCTGGTTTATTAAATTTAAAATTAAAATTAAATCGAGAGAACAGAAAAAAACGGGAAAACACGAGAATTTTTGTTTTTTCAGATACAGTGGAACCTCCAGAAGTGTGTGACTACCTCTGTTACAAATAATTTTTATTGTGATTATTGGCCATCCTTTTTATGGAACATTTATCATAAATTGGTCTCTCTAAAGTGAGAATTTTAAAGCACTCGATCTAAAACTCTTTCGCTGATTGACAATTGATTATCCGGGAGCTGACGCAGATAGTGACCATAACCTGGTTATGGCCGACTATAATCTGAAACTTAAAAAGCTAAACAAAACAACAAACAGAAGATGGCAAGTACATAAGCTAAGACAAGAACAAACAAGGACTCATTTTGAAGAGTCATTTAGTAGAAAAGACATTGGTACTAAGAATATGGACGTAGCGTGGAATAACGTAGAAACAATAATAAAAGAAGTAGCAGACGAAGTACTACAAGTACAAACCAATGAAGCAAGGAAACCGTGGATAACGGAGGAAATACTAACATTATTGAAAGAAAGAAAATTCTATAAGAACATTAATACAGAAGCAGGACAAAGAAATTACCGGGAGTTAAGAAACAGAATAAACAGGGAAAGTAGTATCCAAGCAAAAGAAAAATATATCCAAGAAAAGTGTGAGGAAGTAGAGAATCTCCTGAGAAACGGGAACCTAGACAAGGCTTATAACATGATAAAACTATTCTTTAAAGAACCAAGGAAAAAGAGTAATGAACTAATAGATAAAACAGGAAATATAATGTTCGAAGGTGAAGAAATTGCAGACAGGTGGGTGAGATAGATTGAACAACTCTACGCTAGAACAGAAAGTGAAGAGGAAGAAAATACGTACATTGAACATGAAAATCTAGCACAAAAAAATGATAGGAGAAAGGATCACGTGGGACGAATACGAAAAAGCAATACAACGACCGAAAACAATCAAAGCTTCTGGTAGAGACCAAATACCAGCGGAACTGCTAAAAAATGTAGGGAGTGAGAATTACAAGAAAATACACTCACTTATATGTCATATGTAACTTACGAAACAGGTGAGATCCCTGCAGACTTTAGTAAGACAATTATGATTCCAATACCAAAAAAGAAAAGCATAGACAAATGCGAATATTTTCGTACTATAAGCTTGGTCTCCAGTGGCGTACCTACGGGGGGGCTAGGGGGGGCAGTCTGCCCCCTCCGCCTTCTTCCTTTTGGCGCCTTCGGCGCCGTGCATTTCTTTGATATTTTATTTTTTAATTAACCAAAACAAAAAATATAATTATTCTTATTACATAATTCTATAGACGTGATAAAATCAAAATGGCACATTGAGCAAGATCTTTATATTCCTTATAAGAACCGAGCCCCCAATTTGTATTTATTTTATTTTTTACCGCCCTGAAAAATAATGTCTGCATTAATTTTAAATATTCTTAAATAGTGGCGGTGTGGCCGCTTTAATTTTCTATACAAAGAAATAATTATCTAGAAACCTGCCGATGCCGTCGCACTGGTGGGCGTCGGCAGCGGTAACTTTTGTCCTTTGTCATCATATCGTCTTTCCCGGTAATATTTACAAAAAAGTACATTATTTACGATTTACGTCGCGGCGGCAAAGAACCCCTTTTATGTGCAACTTTATTTTTAAAACAGCCGCCGATCCGTCAAAATGCAGACGTAATGTATTGTAGAGTAAAGATTTGCTTATATTATGTTCCATGCTTAAAACGTATTTTTAATTGTTTTAGCTGAACTAGAACTAGTATATTTAAAAAAACAAAAAAATCGTTGTTCAAAAACGAGCTACTAAAATTAGCCCAAACTAAATTTTTTTTTCTTATAATATCTAAGCCGCCTTCAAGACACATTGCCCCCTCCGCCTCCCAACGATAGGTACGCCACTGTTGGTCTCTCACGTATCGAAGATATTAACCATAATCGTCCAAGCGAAAATTAACAAAGTGATTGAAGAACAACTAACAGAAGAACAATTTGGATTCAGAAAGAACTCGGGCACAAGAGAAGCAATACTAGCACTCAGACTACTAATTGAGAAAAGGATAAGGAAAGGTAAACCCACTTACATCGCTTTTATTGATATAGAAAAGGCCTTCGATAATGTTCAGTGGTCTAAACTATTTGAAATACTGAGGACAATAAATCTTAACTACAGAGATAGACGCATTATCAATGCGTTATACAAAGAACATAAAACAATTATAAAGGTAGGGGATACAATTAGGGAAGCGGATATTAATAAAGGCGTGCGACAGGGATGCTCGTTATCACCAATATTGTTCAATATTTACAATCAAATAGCCATCAATGAACCAAATGCGGAAATAGACACTGGCATCAAGATTCATGGCAAGAAAGTAAAAATGATAAGGTATGCCGATGATGGCGATGATGTAGCACTGCTGGCGGAAACAGAAAAGGATTTAGAATTAACCTTAAACACCATGAATCCCATACTGAAGCAATACAACATGAAAATAAACATAAAGAAAAGAAAAATATTAGTATGCGCAAAAACTCCAACGCAGTTGAACCCAACCAATCTATAGGATTGACAACCATGAGAGAGATTCACAATCAACTACACAGGTTGTTTTAGTAATTAATGTTTAGGATTTTCCAAGCTTGGGATAGAGTTAAGCAAGAAACCATCATAAATTGCTTCGAAAGGGAGGGAAGGAATAAAACGTTGCTTCTGAGCCTGTAGAAGAAATTTTTATCACTACTAGCATTGGAAGATGTCATTATTGACCTTGTTTTCGAGCCAAGAAGATAAATCTCTCTCCTAGTGGTCAATAATTTTTTATTATTGACTACTGGTTAATAATGGAAACAATTTCTATGCGCTCAGATGCCTATTTTAAATATGTTTTACCCAAATGTCAATTTAAATTAACTCCTCCCCTTGTTTTCAAGCAAGGCTATTTGATTTTTGTGGATATTTAGAAATAAATATACGCATCTGTCATTTTATTTTTTATTTGTGTAAAAATGATTAATTAAAAGGAATAAAGGTGCTAGTAGTGAAAAAAATAGTATATTAACCAAGGTGGAGAAGACTTTTCTCAGTCTCACAACTTATTTCCCTCCGTGCTTCGCATGTCGGGAAATAATACTGCTCGGCTGAGAAAAATGTCTTCTCTACCTTGGTATATAATATACTATTATTGCCTGGGTAAGTTTTCTAGAATGTGGCAGGGATACTACAGGTTTCCAAACATTCACTAATTAAGAAATGTTTGATGCGATTTTTATTAAAAAATTGAATTATTTCTTCCTCAAAGAGCAATAAATAAAGGATTGGAATTATAAATATCCAGAAATATTTTTCCAAAAATACTGAAAATTGAAAAAAAGACCTTAAAAACGGCAGTTTTACTTTTAAAAAATTTTCCAATCGATCCTTTTGTTGTAGAAACGCCCAATTTGGCGATAAATAAAACAAAATTTCGAATAGAATTACAACAATCCAAGAATATTCTTCCAAAAGTTGGAAAACTGAATTATTTCTTTCCCAAAACAACAAAAATTCCTGGGTATTCAACAATTTCTTTGATTTTTCATGCTTCAATGGTGTGTTTTTGAGTTAAAAATTTATATAAAATTTCCTTTTCAGCTGAAAACCATACTAAAAAATTGCGAAAGATCTAAATTTTTTCTGATATTTCAAAGCTTGTGAATTACTTTTACAGAAGCTAAATTTCTTTAATCCTTCATGCTTAAATGCATGCCTTTTATGAACGAACATTTATATAAAATTTTTTGAAAATTCTGAGGTTCTCCATGGAAGACGCATCAAAAAGAATATGGGAAAGATCTGAATTCTTTTTGGCGATTTAACGACAATGAAACGTAAAAAAATGTAAGATTTTCTTTGATGTTTCATATTTACAATTCATATAAAGATTCCTGAAATTCTGAGATTTTCCAGTAAAAACAAAGAAAATTCGAAATTACAAGTCTTGTGGACTGTGAACTATTTTTATATACAAAAAGTAGGTTTATTTCTTCGATGTTTTATGTTAAAGTTGATGCTTTTTAAGATTAGATATTCACATAA
Organism: Melanotus villosus; assembly: GCA_963082815.1. Classification (NCBI taxonomy): domain Eukaryota; kingdom Metazoa; phylum Arthropoda; class Insecta; order Coleoptera; family Elateridae; genus Melanotus; species Melanotus villosus. Next base: position 15,610,283 of record OY720423.1, read on the forward strand.
ATTTTCTTGGAAATTCGGAGGTTTTCCTCGTAAAGCAGGGAAACCTTAAAAAAAAGTAGGAAAACCCCAAGCTTCTTCTGACACTTTAAACTCTGAGAACTGTTTTTACATACAATGAAAATTTTTCTTTCCACGTAAGAAATATTTAATTTGTGCTTTTCAAAATTCGATATGCCCATAAACTGTCTTGGAGGTTTTTCATAGAAAAAAACCTAATAAAAAATAGGAAAATTTCTCTGATAATTTAAAACCTGAGAACTGTTTTTACAGGAAACACAAGATGTTTTTGAATATTTCATACTTAAATTTGTGCTTTTTAAGACTCAATATTCACGTACATTTCCACGAAAATTCGGAGGTTTGTCATGGAAATCGACTTTGAAAAAAGTAAGAAAAATCCATGTATTTTCTGACATTTTAAACCCTGTAAACTGTTCTGATAAAAAACAAAACTTTCTTTGATATTCCATATTTAAATTCGTGCTTTTTAAAATTCGATATTCGCATAAATTTTCATGGAAATTCGAAGGTTTTCCTTAACAAAGGAAAAAATAATCCAATCTCTTTCTGAAAATCTAAACCTGAGAACTGTTCTTACAGGCAACGCAAGATTTTCTTAGATATTTAATACTTAAATTCGCGCTCTTTAAGATTCGATATTCACATAAATTTTCTCTTCTCGGAAATTCGGAGGTTTTCCATGGAAAGCAACCTTAAAAAAGGTAAAAATAGTCCTAGCTTTTTATGACAATTTAAAGCCCCAGTACTGTTTTTACAGGAAACGTATGTAAGATTTTCTTTGATATGTTTCTTACTTAAATTCGAGCTTTTTAAGATTGGACATTCACTGAGGAACAAGGAAAAAAAGAATAAAATAGACGATGAAGGTGATTATAATGTCGACGATTTAATACCGTTAAGTCAGTTAAGTGACTTAGTGCAGCAAAGAATAACGTACACTCCAGCAACTGAAATGCTGAATAAATTAAAATCATTTGTTCTGTAAGAGTGTCCTGGAATATGAGTTTCTATAGATCAAGCGAAAGTAAGCAACTAACCCTAGATTACTTTTTGAATGATACATAATTTTCATGTTCTATTAATAAGCTCTTACCTGTTTCTATGTTTTTCTGAAATAAAAATTCATTTTCATGGCCACATCTTTGGTATTGATAATTTCACTGTATAATCTCCGAATTTAAAACGTTGTGATTTTTTTACTTTTCTTTTTCTTGTTGTAATTTATACTCAGTAATGAATAGAATACCTGAGTGATAAAAGCTATGATATAAGAAAAATAAATTGAAGCTCCGAAGTAAGTCAGAGGCTAAAAAATAGCTTTAGGTTCTCATTTTGTGTGGCGTACAACAAGAAATAAAGGTTAATAATTGCAATTTAGAATCTCCGGACTGCTTATTATTTTAGACTGGTGTTCAAGCCTTCGGGCTGAGTGCAAACTGCCAGATTTTCATTACTCATTATGTAAACATGTCTAGTTTTTAAAATGTTTGATTTCGCTTGTATGTAATTTTTGAATTACTTTATATATTTTTTAAAGGTTTTTTACGGCGAGTCTAACATTTCATACTTCTTTATTTGGTATTTTGCCAGCAGTTGCTAAAATTGATATTAAATTAATAAACCATTAATTCATCGCACGTAACGTTTCGGCAAGTCTAGTGGCATGTGCTTTGAATGCAAAGGTAGGGAATGGATGACTAAGTTAGAATGTATGGCGAGAAAAATATCAACGATTCTGGCGAAAGATTAATAATTGAATTGTGTAAACAATATCAACTGAGAATTTCCCCATAAAGATGTACATATTTATATATGGAAAAGATCATCTTTACATCAGAAGTCTGTCAAAGATTATGTTATAATGAAGCAAAATAAAAAAAAAATGAAACCGCAAGATTATAGAGTCAAACGAGTAGTCAACTGCGGCTCGGATCATTATCTTTTGGTTGCAAAAATAGTGTTCCCATACAGAAAACAAAGAAACCCTTAAAGAAATAGAATTATAAAGGAACAGCAACAGAAGTTGTATTTACTACAACAACCTAGTATCAGTAAACTTAAGAAGATATTAAAGGATATGCTAATAAGAGACCGAATTTCAGTAGAATGGAAAACGTTTCATATTGTTTCATTATCTAAAAGAAGGGCAATAGGCGAGATCCAAATTGTTATAAGGGTTTGAGTCTTTGAGTGTAAATAGCAGATTATTCGATAAAATTCTGCTGACAAAACTTAGAGGTAATGTAGGAAATAAAATAGGAAAAGACCAAAGCGGCTTCGTATCGGGTCAGTCTTGTGGTATAACGGACAGGGAAAATGGACTGTAAACAAGGCAAAAACCGATAGAAAGCTATAAGAGCAATGTGGACTGACTCACCACATTTACAAGAGAGTCACCAAAGCTCCATGGAGGAACGGTCTCAATCCCGAAATGGATATAAATTATGACCTTATATACAGCGTTATTATCTTATTATAAATGATTGTAGTCGAAGTAGGCGGTGCCCGTGGTAATGAAATTTTGCCGCTATATACAAACATAATTATAGTGCAGGGATTTTTGTAGTGATTTTTATTTTCCAAGTAAACTGTCAATTGTCACTCGTATGTCATTTACTATATTTACTGTGTTTTTCAATAATTGCATTTGGTGTTAGTTTGCCTGTTGATTTCGCCCTTCCTTAAAAGTCTACGTGAGTAAAATCAGTCTTTATTAAGACTACTGCTGATTCCAGAGTGTTAAAACGTTAGTGTAATTAAAGGCAGTTATAGAAATTTTAATAAACAAAAAGCAATATTTTAAGTTTTAGCATAATGGAGTACTATTTGGAACAGAACACCTTTATTATTAAATCTTACTATCGATATCGGTGTATTAGATGAAGACGGGCAATGGATACATTCTGTTCAAGTTCAAGCATGCAAAAATGCATATCTCGTTGCGTTTCCAGGTATAGATATTGAAGAGGAATCTTTAATGGCTCATATTCGGAGAATTGTGGGCAGATTTGACAATACTGGGAACGTTTCCAAAGGGAAGGCCTCAGGTCAATGAAGAAGTTGTTGGAGATTTAAGACAACGAATGGAGCAAGGTTCTAAAACATCTTTGTCAAGATTGTCTGCACAATCTGGTATACCATACAGCACTTGCCAGAAACTTCTAAAAAGGAAGTTGCATATTTATCCGCGTCGTGTTGCATATTGCCAATGGTTTCAGCATCAGATGAATGACAACAGAATTTTTGATTTGTCCTTCTTTTCTGATGAAACATGCTTCCATCTATCTGGATATGTAAATTCTCAGAAGTGCCGAATTTGGAGTACCTACTGAAAATCCGCATGCATTTGAAGAAACACCTTTACATTCTGTGAAAGTGGGTGTATGGTTAGCTATATCAAGAAGAAGAATAATTGGAGCAGTATTTTTTTTTTTCAAGATACAGTTAATGGAGTGAGATACAGGGGACAAATATTGGAAGTTTTTATCAGCCAGTTGGATGATGAGGAACAGCAATTTGGCTATTTCCAGCATGATGGTGCTACAGCCCATACCACAAGGGAGAATATTGCCTACCTCCAAGAAATGCATGACGATCGTTTAATAAGTCAAAATGTCAATCCAGAATGGCCTGCTCGTTCCCCTGACCTCACTCCTTTGAATTTCTCGATATTTGGATGGTTGAAAGATAATGTGTACAAACAACGGTTACAAAATGTAGAAGAATTAATTAATCAAATTACACTATGTTGTGAAAACATCAATGAGGTAATGTTACAGAACATTTTTGAAAATAAAAAAAGAACTATGTTTACAGCAAAATTAAGAGCACTTTCAACATCTATTGTAAATAAACATAAATAATCATTATTAAATAAGTTTTGGATTATCTTTGTGTGTGTTTTTTAGTAATATGAATACATTATTAACTATGCATTAACAATGAGTTCATTAATCAGAGTCTAGTGTAGATATATGTCGGGTTTGTATCGATCATTCTTTAAGTAAAAATTATAGTAAGAAAATTTTTATTTCACTTAAAAATGATTTTAACTTTTTTACAAAAATATTGACTCGTTATGCAACCAATTTAACACTTGTGTGTAGAACAGTGCATATCTAATATAATTTGAATCACTATTTTTGTGGTTTAGATTTACGACCTACTTCGACTACAATCATTTATAATGACGCTGTAGTTTTGCGCGGCACATTAAATTGTAAAACTTTGCTCGTATTTAATTTTTTTTTATTCGTTTGAAAACCGAGATAGATTTGTCTCCGATACGTTATGTTCAGAGTGTTAGGCGGAACTCAGACAGCTCGATCGCGTCGATCGTCCGCGATCGTCCAAAATTTCAAACACATGTAAGCATATGGTAAACCTCACACTAAGCCGACCGACCGCGACCGTCCTCGACCGACCAGTATGAAATTCGGATTTGTTGGAAATTTGGTCGACCTGGTCGAAGCGGTCGATGATAAGTGAGGTTATGTGTAACTTGTAGTCCAGTCAAAATAGACATAACAGTTCGGAATAATTCGCATGGAGCTGATTTTTTGTGTGGACCTTCATATTATAGTTCTAAATGAAATGTCAAGACCCCATCGATCGGTGCGCTGCTAAAAATTTTACGTGGGGTCAAACGTCATAAAATACGATTTTTGCGAATATCTCGTTAACGGTTAGTTTCATTGTAAAAATAGTTATTAACGAATTTATAGCTTATGCAATTTTCCACAAGAAAGATTTAATTACTTTTTTTCATAGGAGTGACCATTATCGAGATATTGCGATATCAAGAATTAAAACTGTCATATTTTTGAAGAAATGCATTCCTTTCCATATCACCTTCGAGGTAGAGTACTCGGCGCGTTTCTTTTTATAATGTGGTATCCCTAGTAGGCCTAATCCACGATTTTCCTAATAAAACAAGAAATTAGTCTTGTTCATACACACATCACAAAAGTCTAGGGATATATTTTTTTTTATGCAAAACAGTCAAGTATTTTGATTTTTTTTAGGTGGTCTGCATATAATAAATTAACACAATACTTTTACAACATTCTAAATTAGAAATTTAATTTAAAACAAAAGAAGACAAGTTGAAAAAGCTTTAACGAAACTTATTAGCAAAAAGTTGATTTTATACAATCATAAGAAATTGAAGTGTCAGCACTTAAAGTATTAATTAATTAAATTTAGTAGAGAGTATTTCCTCCTCTTTGGTTCAAAACGGCTCTGCATCTTCTAGGCATTGATAAAGTTAAATTATCTATTGCATCTTGCGGTAACTGTTGCCAGTGTCTTACAAGGGTATCACGAAGCTGAATCCGAGTATGAATTTCATCCAATTCACTTTCAATGCTTCTTCCCAACATGTCCCACACGTGCTCAATAACGTTTAAGTCTGGGGACTGCGCAGGCCATGGTAAAACAGAAATGTTTTCGTCTTCAAGCCACTCGGTAACAGTACCTGCAACGTGTGGGGTGGCATTATCATGCATTAGAATGAACTCAGGTCCAACAGCACCTGCGAATGGAAGCACTATAGGCCGCAGTACCCTATTTAGATACCCATCGGCATTTAAAAACCTCTCAAGAAAACAGAGATCTGTTTTTCCGCCAATGCAGATACCACCCCACATCATTACGGTACCTCCTTTATAAGAATGGACATCTTGAACACATCTGAGCCTTTCCAAGTTACCAGGCCGTCTCCACACTCTAACTCTTCGGCTGTCAGGGTGTATTCCAAAACGAGATTCATCTGTGAACAAAACCCTAGACCATTGCTCTTCTGTCCACAGAATTTGCTCTTCAGCCCATTCTACTCTACGTGCTCGATTACCATGTCGAATTGGTGGGGCTCTTATTGGACGTCGGGCGTGGAGATTGGCTTAATGCAATCGATTTCTGATTGTTTGAGAACATACAGTTACATTATGAGTAGTCTGAAGCTGTGAAAGCAATTGTTTAGCCGTAATTATTGGTCGTCGTCTAGCTTCAAATGTTAAGTAGCGATCTTGAACTGCGGTAGTAATGCGTACACGACCTGGATGTTGTTCGCTAGGATCTCCGGATGTCCTATATCTACGCCACAGTCTGCTGATAACACTTTGAGAGGTGTTTAAAGCTGCTGCAACGTCAACTTGTCTTCGACCAGCTTCTAGCATATCTACAGCTCTGTTCATTTCAGCTAAACTTAAATGTTGTCGTTGTTGATTACCTTCCATAATAACAGCACCAATAAAACTTAAATCACCCCAATATAAACGTAAATTAACTGTAAATGATGATTAAATTATTCCCTAACAACACTGAAATTGCTTTACTTTTAGTTGAATTGACAATTAAGCATTTGCATTTGTTTGTTTATTATTGAAACAATTGCTATCGCTTGCCCAAAGACTAGCACTAGCATACTTGATCAATGGTAGAGATATTTAATAACAAAATTGATTTATATCGATAAAAAAATATATATCCCTAGACTTTTGTGATGTGTGTATTTCATTTCTAAAGTTACATATTCTTCTTCTTCTTCTTTCTCTAGCTACTGTATTTCCTGCGCCATGAAAAGGATGGATCAATTACATCTTCATTGATGTCGCACACATGGTCATCCTTTATACTGAGTGCAACATTTGAGTAAGATTGACCGCGGCAGCTCCCACATACTGCTGACCAATGTAAACCTATTTTTCTGCAACCAGAATTATAATTACAGCCCCTGTAGCAATTGCAAAAAATAATGTTCAGCAGTACGTCTGGAGCAGGTGGGAGCAGAGTTTGATTTGGTTCCACAACGTTGTTTTTCCATGCCCATCCCTAATGTTCAACAAGAATCGATTTATTTCAATGTTGTGCGAAAAATTCATAGCTGCTAATATCTGTGTAACATGAGCAGAAAATGACGCTGATGTTATAATAATCGATATAGCCATAGAGCAGTCTCATGCAAGAACAAGTATTGTTGAAGATGTATTTGATCCATCCTGTTTTTAGGCGCAGCCTGTGGCAATACAGCAGCTAGGGGTAGAAGAAGAAGAAGACTGTAACTTTAGAAATGAAGTATGCACAAGACTAATTTCTTGTTTTATTAGGAAAATCGTGGATTAGGCCTACCAGAGATACCACATTATAAAAAAAAACGCGCCGAGTACTCTACCTCGAAGGTGATATGGAAAGGAATGCATTTCTTCAAAAATATGAGTTTTAATTCTTGATATCGCAATATCTCGATAATGGTTACTCCTATGAAAAAAGGTAATTAAATCTTTCTTGTGGAAAATTGCATAAGCTATAAATTAATTTATAACTATTTTTACAATAAAACTAACCGTTAACGAGATATTCGCAAAAAGTCGTATTTTATGATGTTTGACCTCGCGTAAAATTTTTAGCAGCGCACCGATCAAAGGAGGCTTTTGGCATTTCATTTAGAACTATAATATGAAGGTCCACACAAAAAATCAGCTCCATGCAAATTTACCGAACATTTTCTATTTTATTTATTAATGCAACTAGATATTAATTCTTCTGATTCACTATCCTCATTCATTTGTTTCATTTGTTGACCAGTTTTTTAATACAAAACAAAACAAATAATAACTTACATTTCCTACTCTTTTAATAAATTAAAGTTATTTTAAGTTTCAAAAAATACGCTCCACTTCTAATATTTTGATCGCAACAACTCGATCGACGCTGTGTGAGTTACTATTTCAAAAACGATCGACAAAGCAAATGGTCGCTTATGGTTGATCATGAACGGTCGTGGACGATCGGTCCTGTCTGAGTTCTACCTTAATATTCAATTAATTTAATTTCTGTCTTGGCAACTGGTGACGATATTTCCAATAAAAAAATATAAAACTACTTTATATACAATGATCACAATGGCTAACAGTCATAAATATTATAATAATAAAAAAATCGATAGCTTTTGAACGTATTTATTTAGCAGAAAAGTAGAATAAAGTAAATTCAAATCATGAAATGACTAAAACTCTTTAAGATTGACTTTGAAGAATTAGTCTATGTATAAAAATACTTTTATTTGAGCTATAAAAATAAACTAATTTTTCTTAGCATTCGCTTGTTTGGCTAACATTTCAGCTTCCTCTTCCAAGAGTTGTTCAACAGCTTGAATTCTCTTTTTGCACAACGGTGTTTTGGCCCACCACAATTCGTATGATTCTTCCTCTTCTTTGTAAACGGCAGTCTTTTTACATAATGCGTTTATTAATTCCAATGGGCTTAGTGGTTGAATGCGTAATTGTACCATACGTTTTATTGTAATGACTTCCTTTACTGTACTTATAATTGAACCTGTTGTAAGAACGAGTGGACATTTAAATTACTGGTTATGATAGTGTGCTTACAGTCACTGTGATTACTTTAGTAAAATTAAAATAATTTAATAAAATAATCACAATCGACTAGATTACATAAGAATAAGGAGATTTTAGAAAACCAAATCATTTAGTGATTTGGTTGGGTCGTATATTTAGTTAGTTGATTATTTAACTCTCAGGCTAGTCAAATACATATGCGATTATCTTTTTGTGGCAATAAATGGCAGCTTAAGGCCCCTTAACAATTGGGGTAGGCAACCCAACTTACAAATTTATAAATAATATTGATCTATAAAGGGTTTTTCAATAAGAGCGATATGTTTTTACACTGAAATGAAACAACAACAAATAGAAATAGACCAAACATTTTTATTTTATTTTGAAGTGTCATCGATGCAATTAAGTTCTGAAAATAACATCATTTAAATGACCGCCTCTGGTTCTCCTGCAAGACCCAATTTTCAAGAACTCTATTGAATAAATTAGGCCTTATGTCACGAATGGCGCGTTGAATATTCAATTTTAATGCATTAGTTGTCTCTAGTTTGTCCTCATAAACAATAGACTTTAAATAACCCTACAGGAAGAAGTCTAAAGATGTTAAATCACGGCTTCTTGAAGGCCATTCGACAGGTCCATTTCTGGAAATAATCAACAGACCAAACTTTTGACGCAATAACATGCAAGTCTACACCTCCACAGCAGGCAAAGACGACTATGAAATAGAAAAGATTGATCGAGATGTTGACTGATAAATAATAATGGGTGATCTAAATACAAAATTAGGCAAAAGGGAGATCTGATAGGAGAATATGGGCTTTAAAAGAAATAATCGTGGAGAAAGATACTTACAATTTATTCAATAAAATGATTTAGTAGTTGCAAATACATTATTTAAATTGCCAAATAGGAGGCTTAATACGTGGAAATCACCACAAGGCGCGAAAGAAAAACTTGTTAGAAACCAGATAGACTTTTTAATGGTAGAAAAAGATACAGGAATAGTATAAAATCAGCCAGGTACTGATATATCTTCCGATCATAACCCTATTTTAGCTGTCATGGATATAAAATTAAAGAAAATTAAACATAAATCCGACGACAATAAAGGACTCGATATCACCAAAATTAAAAACGACACCATAAACTTATAACTAAATAGAAAACCAACAATAATATAAAAGAGGCTAAAGAAAATATTAAAAGTTGTAATGAAGTTAATGTAAAATGAACATTAAAAGTGCTAGCTATATTAGAACCAAGTCTTCTTAAACCTGACAAGATAGAGAAGAAAAATTAATGAATAACTGATGAGATAATACGATTAACACACGAAAGAAGAACAACATTAATAAATGTAAAGTAATAAGATTCAAAATCCGAAAATCCAAAGAACAGTGGTTTAGTGAAAAATGTAGAGAAATTGAAACATTATAAAAAAGACATGACAATTTTAACATTCACAAAAAATTTAAAGAAATTACAGAAACGTTCAGTAAACAACGAACAAGTATTCGCAAAGACAGTGAAGGCAATGTTATCATTGACTGAAAGTATAAATTAGAAACAGAAACAACTATTACACGACAGCACAGTAAATCCTCATATCCTCATGAAAACGACAGTCGGGAGATAACAAAAGCAGAAGTAATTACAGCAATAAAACAAGCAAAAACACGGAAAGCTACAGACCCAGATGAAATATCGGCAAAACTTTTACAATCACTAAAAGAAGATCATATAGACGTATTAGTAAATCTCCTCAACACCCGGGTATAATTTCCAACGAATGATTCCTAAGAACCAAATGCACAGCAATATGTGATGACCACCAAACGATAAGCATTATGAGACATACTTTAAAAATACTTCTAAAAATAGTTCATAATAGAAGCTACAACAAGTTAGAAGGAGTGAACGAAACCCAGTTTGGAATTAAAAGAGGTTTAGGTATTTTTCAGCTTTAATATATTGGCACAGCGTGTTTTATAGACTACGCTAAAACATTGGAAAAGTAAGACACCAACAATTAAAATTAATGAAGATCTTGGAGAACAAAGGTATTGATAAAAATGATGTTCAAATAATACAAAATCTATACTATAATCAAAAAGCCATGGTGAAGATAGAAAATGAAAAGTAGGAGGAGGTTGAAATAAGAAGAGGAATTAGACAGTACTTGCAGCGATGTAGTGTCTTCCTGCTACTCCTTCACTATCCCTACCAAGGACGAATGCTCATGACTGCTCAGGGAACTCGTCATATCTTCTGATCTACTATAGTTTACAAATGGATCTAAAACAGATGCTGGTATTTACGGCGACCAACCTAGAATGAGACTGTCTCTCACACTAGACAAGTTTCCTACCGTCTTCCAGACTGAGGTCTTCGCAATCTTGGTCTGCGCCCAGGAAAACCTCACCAGAGGTTACCAGAACAGGCATGTCTATATGCTCCGATAGTCAAGCAGCACTCAAAGCTTTGAGTTCTGTAAAAACCTAATCAAAACTGGTCAAGGAATATCGAGTGACCCTGGAAAGGCCTGGGTGCCCGCTTACAGTAACATTCTTGGCAACGAGCAGGCCAACCGTCTGACTAGGGTGCCCTGAACCAGCTTTGGCCTAACTAAAGCAAGCTTTCAGCAAACAATCAGAGACTGGACTCACTCTCAGTTCATTTCATGCTGGGCTTCGCGTCCTAGGCTGGACAAACGAAGCTACTCATCCACAGGCCTTTAAAAACCAGGTCCGAACAGCTTCTTAGATTCAGTAGGAAGCATATCAGAATAGTCACAGGCCTCCTTACAGGCCATAGCCTCTTTAAACGAGGACCCAAGTTGCAGATTTTGTAATGAAGCAGATGAAGCCTCCCTTCATCTCCTTTTACGATGCCCCTTCTTCTAAGGCATCAACTACTTGGAGCCGGTCTTTTAGAGCCCGGCAATATATGGAGCGCCTCTATGTACTCCTCCCATTTGGGCTAGGTTCCCGTTTGTATGAAGGCATCCCTTAATTTGCGACGGATCCACAATGGGCTTGCTACTACTTTGCACCGCCGAAGAAAAAGAAGAAGACAGGGATTCAATAATTGTTTGGATTAGATTAGCTAATTATTTTGCAAGATAATTTATGTTAACATGCGATTAAAGATAAGATAACTCAGATGCTGCATTTTTACAAGGAGTAGAGGCCAGCACTTTTCTTTCATAAAGCACATTTTAAAAAACTACAACATTTCCAGAAAAGAATTTTGAAAGTCGCTTGGACAGAAAGGGAGAGCAATGAAAAGATTTTAAGAAGAATGGGAAAGCAGCCTGAGTTAATCTTCACTATTAAAAGTAGAAAGCTTGTATACCTGGACCACGTTATAAGAGGAAGGAAATATCAGTTACTCCAACTAATTATCCAAGGAGAGATAGAAGCAAAACCCAGCATAGGTAAAAGAAGAACTTCATGGCTGCGTAACCTGAGAGAAGAGTACAAGAGCCGTTTCACATGTGACTGATAGGAGTGATAGGTGACTAATGGTCCGCTCTGATAGATCAGTCCTGACAGTAAGAGTATGTTCACATGCCTCCGTTTGATCAGTTTAAAAAGAATCTGCAAGGAATTGAACAACGAGTTGTTGCCGCTTTATGTATTAAAAGATTAATACAGCGTACGAAAAGATGCAAAAATAGATATATGTGGATGCATCCAAATTGTTCGACAAGGGCCTTGCAAGGTGCATTTGCAACCTTATATTCAACCATTTCACATGCAACTGATTATCAGACCTGACACTCAGTCCTGATGTAGTAATACCATTGTTTAAATTGGCTGTTTCACGTCATGTAACTCGTTATTCGTATCATCGTATCCTCAATTTCCTGATGAGTCATCAGGGGCATCAAGTTAGCCCTTGCGTGTAGAGCCGTTTAATTTCTTACCGCCGTACAGGCAACACACTTTGCAGAGTTTACTTTTACACTACAAAGACTCGCAAATGTTATTGCTATTGGGTTGTACATCCATTACCTGGATTAACCTTCACTATAATCTATAGATATAAGTTTAGCTCTGAAGGAACTATTTTTTTAATAATTGCTTGAAAAAATTAAAAACTAAAGCACAATAAATAGCAATAAACACTAATTACTACGCATATAAAAGAGCAGTTACGTGGTTTGGAATATTTATCACTCTCACTGCAGAACATGAAATTGAAAATTAAAACAGTTTTTTTTTTAATAAATAATAAAACCTATACTGAGCTAAAACAAGGATAATTAATAAGTTTCGCAGATTCGAAAATTCGTAGTAATTATTTGCACACCTTTCTTGGTAATTGTGTTTTTCGTTAACTGATTAAGTTCTTTGCAATTAAAAATTTTAATGATTAGAATTATTCTACATCCTGTCGAATTATTAATACTTATTACAGGCAAAAATCTTGCTTGTCAAAACAAAAACTAAGGTTTTATTTTAAAATTATTCGTTACCGTCGATAGAAATTACAGAAACAAAAATATTTTCAGCGTTAATATTACTTTTGGGATCCGTAAAATACATTCCAATAATCTTAAAAAGTCATAGTAAGTAATCACAAATAATCCGTAATTTACAAATAGATTTTTTGATAATTTGATATCAGCGTTCCCCGAATTTTACTGACACACCTATTCAGTTTTATTTGGTTTTATTTAAAATTATTGCGTTTTATAGATCGGAGCGTACCAGGTGTTTGATATGCAAAATTTTACAATTGTTTGTAAAAAAATTCTGAAAATCTGATAAATGAAAATTAAGCTACGTAGTTTAGACGTCTTAATTGATTTGAAATACTCATACTATTTTGCAAATTTCATCAAAAATAACATTCAAAAAAGTGGAACATTTACCAACTGTGTATCCATCGGATATTCTGCTCATTCCACTAACATCAAACTGCCAACTAATGGCAGTAAACTGTCCAAGAAGATGTTTCCAAACACAATATCTGGAGCTATAATCACCACGTGGAATTATCAAATATTTTTGATAAACTTGCTGCAACAATTTTTGATCGCTTTCCCATGGGCAGCTTGTAACACCAATTAACATCACTCTTTCTTCCGGCCCAAAATCTAAAAACTCAGTTTAAATTCAAACCATTAATCTCCAAACCCTTTACGTACTTTTAATTATCTTCGGCAAGTCCTTTTTTAACCTTTTCGGGTCTGTATTGTCAGTTTTGGGAATTTTTTTAACAAATGGCCTTTCGGCGTTATCCATGTAAATTACAGCGGGTTGCAACAATCGGGACACTTTTAAAACTAAGTGAATTAACATGGTTAAACCAGATTTTCCAGGGTATTTTCCCACGATGTTTGCTGGAGTTAAGTCGAATAGTAAAGCGCCTGCTTCTGTACAAATGGCTTGGACTAGCATATCCTTTCCTGTGCCTTTAGGTCCTGCTATCAACAGGGATTTTATATGTGGAGTCATTTGATGTAACTGTGAGGATGATAATGGTAAAACACAATATTCGGCCAAAATTTGTCTAAAATCGCCTATATCCATCGATGGCTCTTTTCCTTTATTGTAAGGTGCTGGAGAATTATAAGATCTCTCGCCTATAAATTCATGTAAATACACCTCTGGACATCTAAAAAACCAGATTACTACATATGTACGTTTAAATATGTTAATTTCCTGTATACTTTTTAATAATTCCATTCGCAATTAGTTCTTCAAAAAGTGATTCCGTGGTCCTATCAGGGGTCAAATCTTTTTCCTTCTTCTTTTTGCTCTTCTTACCTCCTCTTCGCGTTTTCTTACTCGCCTTCTTTTGTTTCTTACCTTTAACTCCCCGGTCTCTATCGAATGCCTCCTGAAGAAGTTGCAATTCTGCCCTCATCATTTCGTCCACTACTTTCCGCAGCTCGTTTTCCATAGCGTTCATTTGTTCGTTTGCTATTATATCACCATAATGATACTGCCTAGGATTTGATAATTCTTCTTTGTTTTTCCATGCTTCGTCGTACTCTTCCTTACGCATTGTTAATTCAGGTAGAAACGATGAAGCTATCGCTTTTGAACCAGTTGTTTCTTCCTCGTCTTCCTTGCTTTCTTTACTTTTAGGGCTTCGGGATGATTTTTTGGATTTTGATTCTTTCGAGGATGATTTGCTTAGTTCACTCTCGGTTCCTGAAAATATTGTATCTAAAAGGTTTACTGTTTCATCAAAAGTTTTTGGACTGTGTCTGATATGTTGTAAGTTGTTCGGTAATTAACAAATTTAGACAGTGAAAAACGTGGAAAATTTTCGGTGCAAAGGGACTTAACTGTGCTATTTAACTAGAGTTAGAGAACATCCTTATTTATACTACGTTTGCTACTACTTTAAATCCGTCTTTTCATGTCCTGATATATTTAACTCTCAGATGATTATCATGGAAACAATTGCATTAACAAATGCTACTAAGGAAGAAACTGGAAATTTATCGGGAAGTGGAAAGACAAGCCTTAAAAGAATACTAAAGATTACCTTGCCTGCTACCCATAAGTCGCGAACCAGCCCTCTCCGATCCAGTATACTCAGGAATCTTTCCGGTATGGGCACGGTATTCATGTAACCACCCCCTAACTTGATCACTTAATTGTTCTAAAACCACACCTCGCTGATTCTTCTCTATGGTCTCCCTACAAGTTTTAATCGCATCCTGATATTCTTGTTCCCTAATCTCTTGAAGTTGTCTTCGACTCTCCCGCACTTGCAGAGCTCTATTTATATGTTCACTTTCAGTCTTGGGGGGTGGTATCATACCAATCAGCAACATTTCTTGAAGTTTACGTCTTCGTGTCTGCCGACGAGCAACATAACCTCTCCAGATTTTTTGAATTCTCAAAGCTGCAGCTAAACTTAGACGTTGAGCTGTTTCGGCTTCTTCCTCACCTCCTTCTGTGGCGAGAGGTTTTGTTTTTTCTTTCATGCCTCGTATTTCTTTCATAAATTGCGCCCTTAATCTTCCTTGTCTGGCACGTTCGTGGATTTGTATGATTAAAATTGCCTGTTGCTCAGTTATGGGTGTCTTTACTTCGGTTTTTTCTAAAAACCCAAGCTTACCCAAAACATCATCTATCACCTTTTTACGATATTGTAGTTCTTCCCTACGCTCATTTCTGAAGCACGTCGGTATTTTCAATTCGCATTCGAGTGGATTTAAATTAAGCGTTTGTATAACATCATTACAATGAGTCCATTCACAAAGATCAGCTTCAACCAAATCGCATTTAAGTTCTAAAATTCTTCCCAAAGTAGCCTCTAGAAGTTTTCTTATCAACATACGCTTCTGAGGTTGGACCATTTGATCAACACATTCAGCTAAGTAATTTGCAACCAATATGTATCGAATGTAAAGCGATGCCAATAAACTACGATGCTCCCTTCGGTCTGCTTGAGTTGGTTCACTCTGTAGGGTTGAAGATAACAATTCTTGAGCTTTTCGCCATTCTTCATCGTATGTTACGTGCGACATTATTAGTAATTTCCATTAATAGAAATTAATAAGACTGCAGTATGAGATCGCCACCGTAATGCAATTCAGTATGGATCAAGCTATCGTTTCGTTACTATGGCCACGTGTGTATTGTACGGTTGAGACGTAACTACTTAAAATTAATTTGTTGACTACCGATATGTCTCAATTCATGGAGTAGTATGAATCAATACTGTGCGAAGCACGGAGTTATTTTCACTTTTTTGTGGCTTTTTGAGCAAAAGAGGTTACCCAAAGCAAGAAAAGGTTGCTAAAGACATTCTTGTTTTAAGTTTTAAATGTTTCGCTAATCGTCAGCGGAAACATTAATTTGCAGAATTTGGATTTAATATATAATATTGGGGTTTCTAAAAGATTTACCGAAAACTGTTTGTAGCAACTTCCTTCTCTGGAAAGTTTAGTAAAATACCCAAGAAAAAAGGAAAGAATATCAACAGAAATAAAACATGATTTTATTCAGGACTGCAATAATAGTCTTAATGATTTAATATCATTTACATTTCGCTAACTTAACCATTACTCTACTCTAATAACAAAAAACAAAACATACGACTAAATAGTTTTTAACCCATTTCGAAAGTCGAGTTAGAAGTTACATCTAGGACAGTGGTTGATATTGACGCAATCAAAGTTGTATCAAACAAGGTAGTACTGGATATGGTGCTTGAAATGCTTAATGTAGTATTTTGTGGTACGTATGGAAGCTTAACATCTATTGGATTTGGGCCACATGGATGAGTATCAACTGGAGCAAGTATAGTCTCCAGGAAATACGCCATTAGTGATCCTGTTGTTAATCCAAAATTGTATGACAGTGTCATCATATTTCCTAAAACAATAGTTAAGTTCAGTTTTCGTACCAAAAGGGTAGTGCCAAACAGATTTCTTTATTTTATATTGTTCCCTTTCCATTATCGCTAATACTTTGATATGATTTACTTCTTTTCGCCATGTACCATTTGTTTAATCTGTCCAAAAATAAAATGTATGGCACAAACATTCTTACCAGTTAGTTCCCGATGATAATCCTCCACTTTACTAGGTGCCTGAATTATAGGCACACTTCCGAAAACTCCATTACTGAGTCCCAAAGCTAAAATAAAGAGGAAAGGAAATATTTCTTCAGAGAATATCGGACTGGCTCGTGGTATGGCGCACATTAATATCAATGGGATTAAGACAAGCCTCGCAATGCAGCAACGTACAAGACGACCACCAGTCCAGTAGGACGAAGAAGATGATAGCATCTTCCCAAACAAATCAGCACCGTTAAAAATGGCCATCATAAGTATAGGCATCCAAGAACCTAAGCTGCAGCTAATAACTTCTGATACAATCCCTGGGTACATACAGAGTGTTGTAAAGTACGCTAAACATATTGATATCATGTATGGGTAAATGGCCTTTGTTATCTCCCATCGGGATTGTATCCCACCTACAAGTCAAAGTTGTTATTAAAGCTATCAAAATTCATTGAGGCACTTACGTCTTATACCGTTAACTCCACCACTAGCACTCGCACTAGATCTACCTCTAATTACTACATCTTCTACTTTGTAAGTAGGGGCAGGAGCAGAAGGTTCATATACAGGATTTGTAAAGCTTAAAGTCGTCCCAGTTGGTGGTGGACTGCTTTGTATTTTTAATACACCATATTGGGAATCAGTGGTTTCTATCTAAAAATAACAACCGTAAAAATTGTTAACGATAACATCAAAAGGCGTACCAATCCTGCATCTTCAGTTGGTTCTAATGTAATCCTAGTTTTAGCTCTATCACAGAGTGCGATATAGAACTGGATAAAGTCAGTTCTTCTTACCAAATGGTACATTGCAAAGCAAGTACCCACAGCTGATACCGATACTGTGAAAAAGTATATCGTACTTCCACGAATTTCTGGCACCAGAAATCTTGTCAATACTCGAACTGATGATGTGAAAACCCCAGATGCACCTGTAATTAAAACACCGTAACAAAAGGAAAAATTGAATTTTGGAATATTACTTTCTCCCACCATGACAGCTTGTGTATATCTAGCGGGCAACATGCTTGTGTACCCATAAAAACTGGACTGTTGAACTGAAAAATACAATAATTATTATTCGAATATTGAAAAATTAAAAAAAAATATTCGATGAGTAATTCAGAGACGCAGATAGATAGTATAAACAAGCTTAGGTGTTTAGGGAAGACAAACATCCACGATGGTTGGATGAAGGTTAAGTGATGGGTAGGATGGCGAAGGTGAGAAAGATCACTGTTTGTTATTAAAAGTCTAACTTTTAAGGACCGGGAGTCGCAGCCATCTCAGGGTTTAAGAAATTTTATTTATGAATTGTTTAAACCCACAAGGGTTTTACTGTAAGGAGAAATTAAGCAGAATTCAGGTACTGGACGGGAAAAATAAGGAGAACCGGATACTGAAGCACAAATTCCAAAAATTCTAGATTGAACTCATCAAGATTGTAAAGATCACTGTTTATTATGAAGAACCTAACTTTCAACGAACAGCCGTCGAAGACATCTCCTCAATAAAAAGGGTTAAAAACATTTACTTAGGAACTGTCCAAATCCACAAGACTTTTGTGAGGGGAAGAGACAACGAATCCCGATACTGAAGCACACATTCCAAAAAAATTTAGATTGAAGTCATCAAGATTTGTTATTAGGAGACTATTTCAGGGAACAAAAGTCGGAGTCATCTCCACAATAAACAGGATTTAAAAAATTGCACTTAGAAACTGTCTAAACCTACAGGAATTTTGGGAAAAATAAGGATAATCCAGAGACTGAAGCACAAATGCAAAAAAATCTCGATTAAAGTCATTCAGATTTTAAAGATCACTGTTATTAAGAGCCTAACTTTCGAGGAACATCAGTCGAAGCCATGTCCTGAATTAAAAGGATTAAAAACTTTTACTTAGGAACTGTCCAAATCCACAAGACTTCTGAAGGGAAAAGAAGACGAATCCTGATACTGAAGCACAAATTCCAAGAAATATAGATTGCAGTCGTCAAGGTTTTAAAGATTTTAAGGATCACTGTTATTAAGAGCCTATTTCAGGGAACAAGAGTCAAAGCTATCTCCACAATAATCAGGATTTTAGAAACTGCATCCAGGAACTGTTTAAACCTACAAGGGTTTTGCAAGAGGAAAAATAAAAAGAATTCAGATATTGAAGCATAAACTCCATAAAAATCTAGATTAAAGCCATCACGATTTTAAAGGTTTTAAAGGCCAGTAGTTGTTATTAAGAGTCTAACTTTCATGGAACAGAAGTCGAAGCCATCTCCCCAATAAAAAGGATTAAAAAATTTGCTTAGGAACTGTCTAACCCTACATACAAGGGTTTTGTAAGGGAAAAACGAAGAAGAATCCCGATACTGAAGCACAAATTTTAGAAAATCTAAATTAAAGTCATCAAGATTTTAAAGATCAGTGTTTGTTATTAACAGTCGGAGCCATCTCCACAATACAAAAGGGTTTAAGCAAAGAGCAGTATAGTTTAATAAATTGCATTTAGGAACTCTCTAAAGCTACAATGGTTTTGTAGAGTGAAAATAAGAATCCAGATACTGAAGAACAAATTTCAAAAAATCTAGAATAAAACCATCAAGATTTTAAAGATCACTGTTTGTTAGCTTAACTTTCAAGGACAGGGGTTGAAGTCATCCCCTCAATAAAAAGGGTTAAAAGAATTACTTAGGAACTGTCAAACCTATAAGGCCGTTGTAAAGAGAAAGAGACGGAAAATCCTGATAGTGAACCACAAATTCCAAAAAGATCTAGAATAAGGCCATCACGATTTTAAAGGTTTTAAAGGTCAGTATTTGTTATTAAGAGTCTAACTCTCAAGAAACTGCTCTCCCCAATAAAAAGGGTTAAAAAAAATTACTTAGAAATATCTAAACCTACAAGGCTTTTGCAAGGAGGCAAAGAAGAATCCCTATACTGAAGTATAAATTTCAGAAAAATCTAGATTAAAGCTATGAAGATATATATTCAGCTTTACGAGGCCATTAAGGCCTATAGCTTGTCGAGGAGGACACACCGAGCCGTAGTAAGCTGAGCCTGGTTCGGGTCACCCGTACCGCCTCCCCTAAAGCTGTCAAGATAAGGTTTAAAAATTGGTGATTGTTATTGAGAGTCTAACTTTCAAGCAACAAGAGTTGGGCCATCTCCACAATAAACAGTGTTTAAGAAATTGGAGTTACGAACTGTCTAAACTTACAAGGGTTTTGTACGAGTAAAAGAATAAGAAAACCGAGCACAATTTTCAGAAAAATCTATATTAAAGCCATCACGATTTTAAAGTTTTACTGATCAATGTTTGTTATTAAGAGTCTAACTTTCAAGGAACAGGAGTCGAAACTGTCTCCCCAATAAAAAGGGTTAAAAAATGTACTTATTAGGAACTGTCGAAATCTACACATCTCTTGCAAGGAAAAAAGCCTAACTTTCAAGGAATAAAAGTCGGAGCGATCTTTGCGATAAACAGGGTTTAAAAAGTTGCATTTAGAAAACTGTCTAACCTACAAGGACTTTGTAAGGGAAAAATAAGAAGAATTTCGATACTGAAGAGGAGAAATAAGAAAAATCCAGATACTGAAACACAAATTCCAAAACAATCTAGACGAAAGTCATCCAGATTTTAAAGATCACGGCCATCTCCCCAATAAAAGGGTTAACAATTTTGCTTAGGAACAGTCTCAACTTACAATGCTTTTGTAAGGAAGAGAAGAAGAAATTCGATACTGAAACTCCAAAAAATCTAGATTAAAACCATCAAGATTTAAAAATTTGAAAGATCAGTGGTTGTTATTAAGAACTCAACTTTTAAAGAACAAGAGTCGGAGCTCTGATTCTCGACAATAAACGGGGTTTAAGAAATTGAACTTAGGAACTGTTTAAACCTAGAAGGATTTTGTAAGGGAAAAATAAAAAAGACATCGGGCAGGAGAAACAAGAAGAACCAGATACTAAAACTTCATGTACTTCAAAAAATCTACATTAAAGCCAGTCACCAAGCGTTTAATTTATAATACAAAATTATATCTCCAAAAGTTTTTTACGTCCATAGAAATATGAATGATTAAACCCACATTTTCAGATTTGGATTCTGGTATCCCAAATGATGTCATAAAATTTGAATCTTTTTAACACGAACTGAATTCGGATTCAAATCCCAAATTTGGGATATCATTCAGAAATTCTGATTTAGGTTTCAGATTTAAATCTGACCCGAAATTTGTATCTGGAATTAAGATTGGCCCCATAAACCATTAAATCCAATTTCGATTGAATCTATATAGAAAATTTAGATTCTGGTATCCAAAATTATGTCATAAACTATGAGTCTTTTCACCGCGAAGCGAATTCTGATTCAAATCCCAACATTGCGATTTCAATCAGAATTCTGATTTAGGTTTCAGATTTAAATCTGACTCGAAATTTGTATCTGAAATCCAGATTGGATCCCTTAAACTTAAACCATTAAATCCAAATTCAGTAGATATAAAAAAAAGTCAAACTATGTATATAATTAAAAGAATTACAACACATTCCCTTTATTTACGATAAATAATTACAATATAAAATTCACACACAATACAGTGGTGGAAACGAAAAGCGGCGCAGTGCATATTTCAGATTAATGACTCAGTCACGTCGCACTTGCATCCACTGCATAGGAATTTTAATCGCTTAGAGTTGTATATTCGCTAGACGAAGTATATGTATTTCATAAAATTTTAATATACGAATACCGAATTGGAATCCAGTCCCAGATCTGAAAAGTCTGCAATAAACGAATCAGCCCCCAATCTCACAAATTTATTTCTGGCAAGCTTGAACAACGAGAAAAATCCTACCAATTTAATTAATTGTAGTTTCGGTCTGAAAAAATTTATTAAGCTTCTGTGTTATTTAATTATGGTTTCATTTCATTTCAAATGTCAAGGTCCAAGTCTTGGCTCAACGGAATTATACCTTCAGTCTTAAAGATTTTAGATTTGGATTCGACTAAAGATTCCAGTTTATTTTTTAATATTCTCGCGGATTAAAAAATTCAGTAATAATTTTGTTAATTACAATTGTATTTCTTCTTTACGAAAGGGTATGCAACTCATCAATCAAATTAACGCGGGCAAAACATTCACACGTCCAGGCTATGCAAAAAAGATGAGAAAACCCGTTGTTATTAAGTGGAAATTCATTTTTAGCCAATGCCAGAAAAACAAACTAAAAACCTAAACTAACAAAATTAATTCCAAAAAGGACACTAGAGGGATTCTACACAACTAAACCTGAGAAATAACAGGATAACGTATGAAGTACATTTAAGTAAACATTGTGTCAGGGAATATTATATCCATTAAAACGTGACCTAAATGGAAATTTAACCTAAAGCTATGTAATATAACATTGAAAAGGGGGTTTTCTTGAAAAC
Source organism: Melanotus villosus (assembly GCA_963082815.1). Taxonomy (NCBI): domain Eukaryota; kingdom Metazoa; phylum Arthropoda; class Insecta; order Coleoptera; family Elateridae; genus Melanotus; species Melanotus villosus. The sequence continues at coordinate 15,632,632 of OY720423.1, forward strand.
AATAATATAGTAGATGAAAACAGCGAGCGACGCCAAAACGGGACAACGACCTGTAAGCTGAGGTCAATAAATTAGAACAGAGAGAATCATAGACGTGGAATCGAGATAAATCTTCTGGAAAACTTAAATTTAAGGGGCACGTCTGATGAATTTTGACGTAATGAGATTTGAACAAATTGTTTGTTTAAATTATTAAGTGCAACGGATATGTTTACTGAAATTGAGAGTTAGGCGCAGGGAAAAGGAAGAGGAAAATTGGGAATGCGTGAAATGAAAACCAATGGAAAACAAATCTTTTGTAGGAAAACGCATGGCAAGGAAATATTATAAATTAATGAAAACATTAGATAAACCGATCCTTTCTTATAAAATAAAAATCGTGTAGAAAAAATGCTCATTTTTCAGCACTTTAATTTATTGAATTGAGGATCTTTCTTTTTCAGGTAAGAGCAACTAGTCTTCACATGCATGAAGGAAACAACAGAAAGAATTAATAAATAATACAAGATTCTAAAAAATACCTAAATTTATATTATTTTTTTACCTGTGCATCCAACAGCTACAACAGCGACCGCTGCTAAATTAACAGTATAAGAAGTTGCTGTGCCAAAAGCCTCCCACCAAAGCTCACAAGTGGCTACAAATGTTAGGGTAATAAAAGACATAAAATAACCTGAAACCCCATTCATATTAAAATTAATATTAATTAATGTTATCATAAGTTTTACCAAAGTTTATTCTGGAGCTAAGACTGAAAGTTTCAACTAAAAGATTATTCCCAAGAACTGTTAAGAAGGCAACAACAATATAAACTAATGACATATCAAAAACAACAGGTGTTCCAGGATAACGAATTTTGAAATAATCCATTGCCATTATAAAACTGAAACCAAAAGAAAATACTAATGATTCCTGACAATTAAATAATGATCGTTTTACCTATTATATGGAAGAAGAAAACCAGCACCTCCAAGAATAAAAGCTGCATAAATGGCATTATAAGTGTCTTTAGGTGGTGATAAATTTGAAAAACCATTACTGGCGTGAAAATCACTTTTACGACGTTTATGTTTTCCGAGTTTTGTGTACCTCCCAGTGTCAGCACCTTCAATCATTTTCGTTACGATGTATTTCAGCTCGTTTCAGTTAAAAATAACTTTTTTCGTTATTTCAGTTATCATTCACTAACACAATTGATATCATGGTTAATTATCACTGAAACGGACATAACGAACTCCGTTTCCTAGCGTATACCAACAATTTTATCGATTCTGAATTCACGCCTGCGGCGGCTGCTTTTCAGTAGTTCCTGAAAATTCAGGTAGAGGTAGACAAACTGTTATCCTGAAATTTTGAATTTACTGTGAATTTTTGTGAGAGGTTCTTTCTTTTTACTCGTATTTAGTAAATTAATAAATTAAGTCTTACATAATATTTTATATACATGACATAACTGAAATTTCCACTAAAGAATCTTGGAAAATATAAGATGTAGCGTTAAATTTTTAGGCAATACTTTTAACGCATAAATAAATGTTGTTTTAAATTTAATTTACTATTAGAAAATACAACCAAATTCAACAAATAAATTAAGTATAATAAAATATTCTAACATACACGGTGTTTCAATTAAAAAATATCCACTAATAAAATCTTCAAAAATATGTGACCTCCGATTGAATTTTTTTAAGGATTCGCTGTTTAGAAATTTAGAATGTTTTTCCATAAAGGCTTTATTGATTTATTTGCTTTTCAATTATTAAATGTAACACTATCGAGATTATATTCATGCTTATCCGTCATTTCTGCTCACTGATTTAAGACTAATTCAGTGTTGTAGCAGTCACCCTCAAATCGTCTTACATTTACAATAATTCAAGACACGGTCTGTTAATTCTGATCCAAAGACTTATTAACAAGGAAGAAATAAAGGGATGTCCTTATTGGACATGAAAATAAAAGCTTTTATTTTGTAGAAATAATCTAAGAAAAACCCAAATAACCTCGATACTTCAGATTCAAATTTTATTTTCAAAATTTTATTGAGTTTCGACTAAGCCGTCGCGTCGTTTAGGATGGACGTGTTGAGTGCAGTTTCTATTGGCGTTTTATTCTCGAGTAATAAAGCCAAGTTACATACAATAGGTGACCGAATGATAAGAAGTATGCCATAATAAGGCTGGCGAATTATAACCGTAATGTAAAAACAGTAAGTAATTGCATGTAAAACTGGAATATATTTAGGGAAATAGTTGATGAAAATCTTCAAATTGACATCAGCTTAGAAACACCAATAGAAATAGAAATAGCAACAAACCTCTTTATTACAACAGTATACAATGCAACTTGGATGTCTACACTAAAAATAGAAGAAAGTATTAGAAACCAAAACATTCCTTTTGAGGTACTAGACCTAGTCGGAGATCGGAGAAAAACGCAGAGCAAGAGCAAGCTGGCACAGAACTTTCAGTCCCATAGATAGAAACACTTATAACTTAAAAAGTAAACTTAAAGAGACCAAACAAGAGACATATCACAACTACTTAAGCCAGTTATCGAAAGCAGATCACATTATCTGGAAAGTAACCCCAAACAATCAATCCTCCCATAAAGAAAACCACCACCAAACGAATGGGTTAGATCCAACAAAGAAAAGGCAGTATTCGTCCAACACTTCAAAAGATGTTCCTGATGTTGACATAGAAAACTTCGTTGACACACCGTTACAGATGTCAATGCCGATCGAAAAACTTACCACAGCTGAAATCCGGAATGAAATTAAACGCTTAAATAAAAAGCAACCGTCATCAAGCCCTTATGGATCTACGGAGTGGAGCTGTGGGGATGTGCCACCAAGACAAACATCGCCATCATACAACGACGACAGTCAAAAATACTAAGAGTACTAACCAACGCGCCGTGGTACATAACCAATCAGATGCTACACTGTAGACCTTAATATCCCGTTTATAACACAAGCCATACAGGATAGAACAACAAAACATCTAGACAAAATCGCAATCCTATTCGATGCAGTTCTCCGACTGAAATACTGACCTATGCAACTCAAATTTGCTTAAATAACTTTAATTCTGGAACCAGGTAAATCTCCACATGAAGTTACTTCTTACCGTCCAATTAGCCCGCTTCCCATATCCAAACTACTGGAGAAATTAACAATCAAATAATCAAAAGAATGTACGAAAACATCTTAGACGACAGGTTCCCAAACCATCAATTCGGTTTCAGAAAACAACATTCTACGAAGATAGAGCAAATATAAACCGGACTTTTTTTTTATTATAAATTTATTTTTACAATTAAAAAAAAATTAAAATATCTTATTTTTATACATCCTAATCTCTCTTTTATTAACGGATCCCAACGGATCGGGAGCTTCTTAATCCCTTCATCGTAGAATGAAGTTGGTCGTGTCTGGAGCCAATTGCGCACAAACGATTCCACACCCTGGTCGTCGTCGAAGCGGTGCCCTCCCAACTCTTCTTTCAAAGGAACAAACATGTGATAGTCGCATTGCGACAAGTCTGGACTGTAGGGCGGGTGTTCCAATGTTTCCCAGTGAATTTGTTCCAATTTTTCTCGGGTCAACGCAGCTGTGTGGGGCCGAGCATTGTCGTGGAGAAGAATCACACTTCGCCTTTTTTGCCGATAAGCAATGTACGCCGCTCATGAAGGAAATCAATAAACAATACGCCTCTGAAATCCCAAAAGACTGTCGCAAGGGCCTTCCCTGCAGAAAGCCGGGTTTTCGCCTTCAGGGGTGCTGCTTCTCCACGTTGCCTCCACTCCATGCTTGCCTGCTTTGATTTAGCAGTGTAATGATGCACCAATGTCTCGTCGCAAGTGATAATGCGACTCAAAAATTCATCTCCCTCTACCCGATATCGTGCCGAAAGCCTACTACAAACTCCAAAACGTCCTGCTTTCTGCTCCTCAGTCAGGAGACGAGGAACCCACCTTGCCGACACCTTCCAGACACCTAAGTTATCCGAAATAATGGTTTGAGTACTCCCGTACCCCGTACGACATCCCAACCTCTGAAGCGATTTCCGAAATTGTAAGACGCCGGCCATCTTCAATAAGCTCACGAATTGCTCGAATGCTCGCCTCCGTGATGCTGGTCCGGGATCGGACTCGCGTTCTGTGCCAATTCTCGACCATCTGAAAATCTTTTGTGCCAGTCGTAGACTTGGGTCCTTGAAAGCGAATTTTCAGCAAACTCTGCCGTTAGTCGTTACAAAATTTCTATGGGTTTTACGCCCTTCCGCGTCAAAAACTTAATGATTATGCTATTACTACTGACTAGTAATCCGGTCGAGTGAGTCAGACGGGCACGGGCCATCTCTCCCACTCCTGACATCCCTACCCAACTCATACCAAGGGAGGGGGGCTGCCAGTCAAGCTCACGAGCAGTCAAAAAAGTCAGTTTATATTTGATCCACCCTCGTTCAGTACAACAATGCCATCGAGTGATAACAGTAATAAATGAAGCACTTAAATCAAAAGAGTACTGCCCAATAGTGTTCTTGGACATACAACAAACATTTCATAAAGTCTGGCATCAAGGTTTACTATATAAAATAAAATTACAATTGTCGAGTACCTTATTACTGAAATCGCGGAGAGATACGATTTCAGCAATAAGGTTTCTGAAATCGTATCTCTCCGCGAGGTACTTTCAGATCAAACATGGACAAGAATACCTACTCAGATATATGTATATGGGATCAACTCATGAGTACTGCAAGGGAAAGTCTTTGGCAGACATACCAACCACTCCAGAAACGAATATTGGAACATTTGCAGACCGCACTGTAATAATGGCTAAACATAATGATCTACTAAATGCCACCTCAACACCATGAACCCCATTGAACTGGCTTCAAACCTACACAATGTCCAGAATTCCAAACTTCTACATAAATAACTAGAATATGGCCAAGTGATTTAAATGAATAAATTCTAAAAGTGGAAGGAATGATATCGATGGATGGATTTCCCCTCAAGTCATATTACCTACACCATTAAATTAACTCAAGAATATTATTTTGTATACAGGGTGTTCCGTATCGTTATGTTCAAATTTTGGGAGCATAAAATAGACTTAATTCTAAGACTAAAAAACACAAAAGTGATAGGTCGATCTTTATTCGTTCTGAAGTTACCGACCTTTGAAATTATAAACCATAAATAATCTAGGTGGCCATGCAACAGGATCACCACGACCAATCCATCGTGGGTAATTGTTGTTCATGAAATTCCGGACGGCAATTCCGAAATGTTCTGGTGCACCATCCATTGCAACTACATGTTTCTTCTTATGATCAGTCATAGCCACTTATTTCACAAATGTTAATTTGGAAATCAAGGTAACTATGCTACGCCAACGAGCACAAGCCTGTATTCAGCAAGGAAGAGGGCATTTTTAAAATATTGTAAGGTAGTGGGTTAATTAATAAATAATATAAAGCATCGCCATAAGAAATGAATTAAATAAGTTGGCATTTAGGTGTGGTCTGATATAACAAAGTTTCGCAATCATTACAAAGTAAGGATCATTAAATCTGTTTACTAACTAAAAATGCACTTGCATAAATATGAGTCATACGGACAGCTGGTTGTATTGCGAAATCATAACAAGGTAATACAGTGTTGCATTAGTTTATACTAAGTAAGAATGAATGGAACCCTTGTACTAACATAGGCAGATGTTTAAAATGTAAGAGAGAAAGAACACATCTTGGAAGTATAAATATAGGAAACCTGCCATAGAGAATTCAGTCTTCCCTGGTGGAGTCTCACTACGATGTCTCATTAAGATCTAGACGAGAGGCCCTTACAGGACCAACCCTGGCCATAAGCCAAGGGTTGGTTTACATATACTTTCCAACGATTGTTACCAAGATGTGTGCTTCTTAAAGATGTTCAAGTAAGATTAGTGTTTATTATTATAACTCGATATTAATGTTTTATACGCCGTATTAAGTCAATCAGACCTAAGATTTGTTAAGTATTTGGATCACGTTTGTCGAACAGTTGAGTTGTGTTTGTAACTAAGATTATACCAATATATCTGATATTAGTTAATTCGGTATTTTAATATAACCTCCCGCAAAAGCGAGGCCTTAACCCTCAATAATGCAAAAGCCGCTTCGTTACAATATCATTAATTAAAAATTTGTGAAATAACATAAGTTTTTATTTGGTTTACGAACACAAAGAAGGTTCTTAACTTAAACTAAAAAAATAACTGGTGTTACACTAAAAAAAGGCCGTTGATAATGAATCAACATAAAAATATTAAAAAACGTTATTAAAGCCGGTCCCATTATTATATCAAAATGTAACTGTGCATCAGTTTACCTTTTTTAAATCCACAACATTGTTGCTTTAAATTAACAATCGAATGATGTAGCTACCTCTTTAAACGCACAATTTTGATGTGGGTGTAAAATCAGTTTTGTTAGTTGCTAATGATGCGTGAAAATTCCAATTGACCATTATACCGGCTTTTGTGTGATTAATGTTCATGAAGTACTTACAGGGCAAGCTCTAATAAATGCCAAATTACGTAAACCACGTGTTTCATATGGTTTCCTTTTTTTTTTTAAATTTTACATTAGGTACGTAGAAACGCTGGTTTGCTCCTGTAGAAATTACTGTTTAATAAAACTTTGACACCTCGTAAAACAAGAAATTAATAACAGTTTAAAATAATAGCAAAGTAAGACAATTATTACATAAAATCAGCAGCTTAAACCTATCGATTATTATTTTTTATTTAGTATTTAGTATAATTGTTGCACACACTGGAAAAGTGTGTAGTGTCTTCAGTAAATAATAATTACAATATGCATTAGTTTCAAAAGAAAATTAAATTGTTGTGAAGATTAAATTAGCTTAGAATACTTCGTCCTTTGAATTGCTTTTTTATAATCTGGATATTTAGATTTACACCATATGACAAGCAGGCGTTCTTTTAAATAAAGTAAAACAGGAGATATTTGCATTGTTAATTCGTAGTAAATAATAATCAATTATTGTTGAATACAGGATGGTGAAAATAATAAATATTTGTAAGACATACATTTTATTTTGAATTTAGAAACTAAACAATAGTAACAAATTGTAACTGATTATTATTAACGTTGTTTTCTATTTTCTAATCTGTTACTACTTTAATAAATTGTTAGCCAAGAAGCGATCGCTTCAGGTACCTATGTTACAGTTTAGAATTCACCTTTATTATTGAAAGTTAAACATTTAAGATTTATATACTGTTTAAAGTTTGTCTATAATAATTTGTGTTTAAAATATCCTTGTAAGTATATGTATTTCTGCATATTTAATCAATTAATTATTTGTATATTTATTATCGATTAATTACCTAAATCGATTTCAGGCTTTTGGTGCCAAATAACCGCTAAGAAAGTTATTTTGCCAAACTTTAAGGATTTTTTTTGTAAATCCGGCATTCATTTAACAAAATATTAATAAGTAAATAACAATTATTTTAGTTTTTTACTTTGCCCTTAACAGGCGTTGTTAATTTTAAATTGTCTATGTTTAAACCTATCTAATTAGTTTGAAAACTGAGATAGATTTGTCTCCGAAACGTTTCGTTAAGTGTATTGGTTAATAATTTAATAATTTGATTCTTATTTTAGTAATTGTACCCAAAAGAGTAGTATAACAGTATAAGTCCTTTATTTAATTTATTTTATAAATTTAACCAAATAACATTGTTGCCTAGGACCGTTTGGCAAAAATAACCGTAGCTAACTTGTAAATTATTTATGATTCATGAAGTAGTTATCACATTTAAATTGTAATTAGAGTATGTTTAAATCTGCTCAAAAATACACTGTTCTACACTGTTCTACAAAACTATATTTTTTTAAATAAAAAAAAAGATTTATCTACAGTTTCAATAATTTTCAGAAGCTTATCCAGAAAAACAGACAAGCTATATATTTTTTTTTGACATTTTATTAGTCATTTTTCAAGGAAACATGTATTTATTTGCGTTAGATAATGCTTTTATATAGGTACCACTAGAAGATTATACCAGTGATATTTACTTTTAAACCTTCCGTTGAAAATTTTCAAATGATAAATGAAACTTGATATAAAAATGTTAAACTTATTTTAGAGCTTAACGAAACCTTAAAAACGTAAAAAATCAGGTTTCTCCTCAATCGTTAGAAAGGTGCTTGAAATTATTCTGAAAATATGCGTTTCCTGTTCATCAAGTTACAAAATATTAGTTAAAGCACTCGAAGGATAAGATGTTCTTATATAATTATTATCAAAGGATTTTTTTTTACAAGTAAATAAAACCAGCCTAACATATGTATAATACAAAATTCATATGAATTGAAGTTTTGTTTTTTGCTTACATTTAATTTCCACTGGTATTGGACGCAACAGCAAAAAATAAAGGCACAAAACAAAATCGTAAAATAAAAATTAACAAACATAAAAAATAAACGCGCTTATATTTGAATTTCGCGCAATAATCTTCAGTTCAACCGAAATTCAACAGATGGCGTAAAAGTCTGCTTGCTTTTATGAATACATACATGCTATTTTAATGTGCGGCAGTATTCCTCAAGTTCGATATTTTTGTTAAATCTTATCTATTTAGTTATCTGCGGTTAAATTTATTCAATATTAGCATTTTAAAGTTAAATAAAACGTTATGTATAAAATTTGTTGGATGAGTTTAACGCAGCTGATACGTGAGACACTTCCGACTGTCATCTGACATCTGTTGAAGTAGTTGTCAAACTTCAGAGTGATGGTTAAATATTTGCGAATTTCGCTTTAAAGTTGCAGTGCCAGAAATAATTGTCATTAAAAAATACTAAAACAGCAAAAACATTAAAATGTTAGTGAATAATAGTGTGTCGATGTTGTGATATTATGTAACGAGTGCGGCATATTAATGATTGATATTCGTTATGTTGCCAACAGTTTCAAGGAATTTCGTTAGACCTACAAGTTCGGCGGTTTGGGTGCACCCTTATAAACATATTATTAGCAAAATTAGAATAACCTTTTATGTACCCTACTAATTTTGTTTAATCAGTTTATTTAATATGGGTGCTAAACCTAGTACCGCCAACGGGACTCAAAGCCCCCGCGGTAGGACTTTTTCAACAAGCAGCAGTTCGGAGGTTGTAACTACTCCGGCTGGATTTCGCCTATTGCGTACAATACCCGGTATCGATGTATCTAATGATCGACAACGTGCACGGTCTCTTTCGAGTGTACCGGACCTACATTCTAGTCATGAAACTATCTCAATACCACCAACCGGTGTTAGCTTTGATGTTTCTGCAAGCCCCGAAACTGACAGCAGCTCTACCGAAGAAGCACCTATCGGAACTAGTGCAACGAGTATAGCTCTCGGAAGAGTATACGCTGCACATTCGTTACCTTCTCATATTTGGTCTTTGAATGGTAAGTTTATTCCTTTGTTATATTTCATGTTTATAGGTTATGTTGATATTGACATTCTAATTTAGGTTATGTAAGCACATTGTACTTTGTACAATAAGTTTTAATAACATACTGGATGTTTATAAATACCCCACAATCGCATTACCTTTGAAACCAGCTATGCCTGTTATAACTTGTGAACCAGAGTAATACTAACCGTCAGTCATACTGACATCACCAGTTCATAATTTTTATGAAGCACAGCTTTACGTCAAAGGTATTCTTACAACAGCCCAGCTAGCATATAAAATAATTAAGATTTGGTTTCATAACCGATCTGACTTAATTCGGAAGCTACATACATTAAACTAACAATCCGTTCAGCTTGTGTTTTCTTGTTTGAATCGAAACATAAAGTTATGTACCTTCTGAGGTAGCATATAAGCACCAAGCATTGTAAACCCCCCCCTTGCAGAGTTGCAGATTAATAAATTAAAACAGATCTGGGATATGGCCAAAGATGGAGAAGAAGTTTGATTACAGCTCAATGCTCCTTCTGAATAATTATTTTAGTATTTATATCCACTGTAATGTAATCAACGCATGATAATAATAAAATTGTTGATATTTGAACAGAAAGTTATGTAAATGTAAACGTTACATAAGTAACTTTCATTTTAATACATTAAGGATTTGTTTATTGTTCTTATGAATGCAGTCTTGTAAAAGTGGTATAAACCCACGCATAAAAATGTAGAAATTTTGGAAAACAACTGCTTATGAACATGTACAACGTTCCTACTAATTTTATAAATATTTAGTCTTAAATTTGATGATAATATTGACCCATATTTCAATATAGAAAATGATAAGATAAAAGTTCACAATAAATCAATAACATTCTTGTTGTAAAAATTACCAGCTACATAGGTTCGCTCACGTATTTCTTTTTATTATCCTTTATTACCGCTTTACACATTCAATAAACAGAATCTATTGTTTTCATTACAAAGGCCTGTAATTGTAGTCAATTATATTTGACTAATTTAAGATTCAAGATTACCTAATGGAAGATTAACAATTATTCATATTTCACTTTCACTTTAAACTATTCGTTATGAAACTGCATGGTTAATAGTGTTGTTTTCATATGTTTTTGTACTTTAACTAGGCAAAAAACAAGACGTTTCAATGAATTATTTCTGCCCTGTATTTAAAATCAAATGTGAATTACTCCTTGCAGTTTGAGCTCTGTTGAACACCGAGGTTAAATAATAATAAATAATTGTTTATTAAGTAATAAGAAAACAACAAGCAACACGTTACCAAAGTGTTTGTAGCATTCCACAATAATACATTGTAAACTATGGTAAAAAATGGTAGAAAATGAAAAAGGATTTTATTAAACTTCAGTCCATTTAGGTCCTTTCTGCTTGCTGGATATGCCTGGAATGTAAATGCTGACCTAAATAAACAGGAAACTACTTCGGATTTACATTTATTTACTTAATATTAAATTCAGTAATTTCCATTAGTAAATAAAATCTTCGTAATTTAATTCTGAGTATTTGACTGTTTGCTTATATCCCGATTACGTTCATCATATTAATTTTAATATTAACATGTTCTGGAAAGTAACCTTCAAAACTTGATAAACTGAATAGGCTTGCTACTTAAAAAAAAGCAATTGCAGAACCAGCTGCTTACCAACTACGCCAAGTAAGGAAGTGTTGAATGAATAATGGTGTTAATATAGGTTAATGTTGAATGAGCAATAATTCAGTTTAAAATGTGCACAGTTTTAAGTTACTTTAAAAAGAATAAAAGATTCTTTTAATGCTAATTATTTATCACTATTAATTAATTAAAGACATTTTTCAGATTGGAATTTATGAGTTCTTGGCTATTTCAGACGTATTGGATTAATTTAATACTTATCAATTTGGTTAAACAATTATGTCGCTGTTGCGAGTTGAAAAAACATTTCAAAATTAATTAGGTAACATCGATCAGTTGAAACCATAGATTAGAAATTTTTCATTATTTCCTCCATGGTTGAAACTTAAATATTGTTAAATTCAGATTAAAATCGATTGAGTGATTGATTGAATCGCGATACGTGAAGAGGGTTGGGGGAGGCCCCTAACACAGCAGCCAATTAGGCTCATTGTGTTGCTCATCATATCGCTTTTTAGGCAAAAACCTTTATTAGGTTTAATGGTCTCTTTATCACTTCTTTTGTTAGAGTTTCTCCAGAGTAGCCCCCTCTCAGGAGTGCATGTCTCCATCGGGCCTCACGTTCAAAGATGATATGAGGGGGCTGTTTCGTCCTCTTTATTACAGAGTCTGCATATGGGTTCCTCATTAAAGGTGTCCATTGTGTCCATATGTTTTCTTAGGTTACAGTGGCCGGTTATCAGCCCTGTTACCAGCCTAATTTCTAGATGGTTCTCCTAGCATTGACTTGCTGTGGTTTTGATGTTGCCTTTTTTCCCAACCTTCTAGCCAGCTGCGAGCTGTCGCAATTCCATATACTAGCTCAGGTCCAGTAAACGTGATTTCTGGTCCCTTTTTTGCAAGTACTATATCTTTCATTGCCTTGAATTCCAGTGTGTTCTGGCATCCACATAAGGGTTACGTTATCGTGGTGAATTGATCCGGTTGCTCGCCAAGGCTTTTATGGTAGCCTGGCTGTCTGTCAGGACAAGGATATCCCTACCCTGATAGTTCCCTCTAATCTTCTCATGCAGACATACGTCAATAGCATTTATTTCTGCTTGAAATACTGTAACGTACGTCCCTAGAAGTGCATATGCATTAAAACAGGGAGATTCCCCATGAATTCCAGCTTCAGTTCCGCTGCTAGTTTTGGATCCGCGTGTGTACTAGACAATTTACCTTCCCTGAGAGCCTCTTGGTATCAGCCCTCGTTCCGTTCAACCTAGATATTGAAGGGTTTTATTAAGGTTTTGCCTAATTGGCATAGCGTTACTGCTCATCCTAAGGGTGAATTTGTGACCATGTTGGTTATCCTAGCGTTATACTTCAGTCTATATGCCTTGCTTCTGCCTTGATAATAATGTCTAGGGTAGGCAAGTTTAATCTTCCATGGCCGCAGTTGGAGCACTCCTCATGTCCTCATGACTCTTGTAGTACAGAGACAGGCAAATCTTTGGAGTTTGCACAGCCCCAGCTTGGCCTTTCTATGTTCTATTTTAGGCCACCAGACCAGCGATCCATAGGTCTTACCACAGCAGTATACAACCAGTGTACCATACGTGCTTTGAGTCCCCAGGTCTTATCCAGTGCTAGCTTCGTTTCCATATTACCTTTATTAACAGTTTTGCATAAATGTGAGTTCCAAGTTAACTTTACATCAAGGATGATGCCTAGATATTTAGCGTCTTGGCTCACTTGTATTTGAGCGTTGAAAAGGTGTAGCAGTGCCAGTCTATCCATATGCCTTCTTCTTGTTAATGGAATCCGTGCTGTTTTCTGTGGATTTACACTCAGGTTCTCCTTAATACATCAGCTCGGAGATGAGTATAACTAAGTCGTCGGCGCACCCCTGGGTGTAGTAGCCTTGTCTATTTAGTTCAACTAGGCGCTCATCAACCGCCAGGTTTCACAGCAGAGGTGATAAGACCCCTACCCCCGTGCGTGCGTCTCACTAGACAAGATTGATTGAATTTTCCTATCATGGAGCACATTGCTGATCCACCTTACAGATGGTGTCTTCTAATCCACGATTCCTATCAGCTATCATTGACTTAAAGGAGGTGTGATCAAAAGCTCCTTCTATGTCAAGAAAAGCTGTCAGTGCTATTTCCTTGTTGTTGACTGCATCCGTAAATCTCCTTACCAATTGGTATAGAGCAGTCTTACATGATTTTTCCGATTGATATGCATACTGATTAGGATGAAATAGTCCTACTGATAGGCTTTCCCTTATTCTATATCTTTCAATCAGTTTCTCCGTCAGCTTTCAACATGAAAGATGATGGGTTGATGGGTCTGTATGCTTTTGCCTGAGAGTAATTTCCAGCATAAAGACAATTCTAGTTCTAGAGCATTGTCAGGCAGAAGGGTATGTTGCCAGGCTTGCTCTTAGCGGTCTTAGCAGTCTACAAAGACGAAACACGTAACACGAAAGCCTAATTGTTTAAACTTCCAGTTTTCATTTGTAGCAAGAATTTATTTATAGTTTACGTTCTTATGAATGTTCTTTTGTTAAGTTTTTACTTCAAATCCGATTATTTAAAAGCTTCCGAAAGAAATGAAAACTTTCCATAACTGATGGTACTACAGTAAACACTAAATTTTAAAACCTGCAATAAAAATGTTCCTTAAAACTTGTTACACAATGAAGATTAATATTGAATAGATAATAAAGAATACGCTTAATGAATGACATTTTTAATCTCTTTTGTAATTGAAATGTTTCAGTTGCCTTAGTAACTAAAAGAAAAAGATTGAGCTTGCATTAAAATTGATTTAAAGAATGAGAACACACGAAACTTTTCAAAATTACATACTTGAATAATTTTTATAGCATTAGCCTTTAAAATAAAATGGGAAAATGGTTTTAGTTTAACAGAATTTTAGTTTGACCTTAAACTTTGATAACATTCAGTAACACTGATATGTAACCTAAACAATGACCAAAGGGGGTCCAATAAGAAAGTGAGTCGAATTATCAAAATGTGTATCTCTGTCCGTGCACGCAAGCAAACCTTATCTTTTCTTGTAATTTTATTACTTCTTTAAGTTCCTGAAATTTGGTGTGCAATTTATTCTGTTTGGGTCTACTAAAAGGAAATCGTTCAGTTGTTTTTAAAATACTTTTTAGAACTTATCACGCAAAATATATCGTTTTAATTTTACAAATTTAAAGTTTAAGCTGCGATAAAATATTTCTAGGTTTTTAGTGGTTCCCAGTAACATTGATTACTGGCGTTGCGTGAATTACAAATTTTTTTATGTATACATTTGATTTCCTATTAATGCGTGACATTTATCATTCTTTTTCTATCATAATCTCGTGTTTAATAAACGAAGGTCATAAATTGACCATGAATTTACAATAAAAATAAAAAGGTTTATAAAACTAGGTAAATTTGCTTTAGTTAGGAGGGAAGTACCTATACCTAGCTAGTCATTGTTTCTTTTATTGATTTGACTAACATTGTGTGCTTTATAATGCCAGTAATAGAATGTATTGAGTACAACAAAAAAGAAAATAATTTTAGTTAATGTAGAGTTTCTATTGTAATTGATCAGTTTCTATTTTTGTGAAACATTTCGGTTGATTTATTCAGTATGAAATTAAGGAAAATTCAAGTTTAAAAAAAATAATGATGGTAATCGATAAACTTTTAAACAAATGTAAAAAGTTACTTCGGCCTTACATTTTTCAGCATTTTTGCAAAAGGCATATTAATGTCATAAAATTGATTCGCTTCCTTTTGAACACATAATTCTCCCAATTATTGCTTCAGTCTATGAAAATTTGAACGTCATGTGGTTTTTCTAATCTTATAAATACCCAATTAAATGTTTAATTTGCATACAACATTTATCTATAATTTATTCTTTGCGTTGTAATAACTAAAAAATTCATTTGTGTATCTAAGCCTTATGTACATTGATGCAAATAAATAGTCTAACAAAAAACTAACGCACGCTGTGTAACTCAATAGAACCAGATTTTTAATTTCATTACAGTTAAATTAGCTGTAATTCGTAAAGGTCATTTCGCTTGTTATGATTCTCATTAATAAAATGCAGCTCGTCGTATCTCGATTTCAGTTGTGATACTACAATAGAATATTAAATGAAAGCATGACATTAAAACACGAACGATTTTCCAGGAAGATGGTCCTTTTATTACTTAACAGGTTAATTATTATAATGAATTGTTTAACAAAATATACTATGTGTGTAAAGCCTTTGTCCAAGATTTGTTTTACAAGTTGGCTATTCTTAGCAGCAAGTACACCGGTTAAAATATAGTTCGTGTATTTTTGTATACCTGTTTTGTAAAGGTATTGAAAATGTAATTGCTGATTCTTGGTAATAATTCTCTGCAAGACCGGCGTCGACAACGTAATAATAAATGCAAGGTAATTGCTATTTGCAAAGTATATTAACTTATACAATTATTTATGGAATTGAATCAAGAAAATTATAGAAAATTGATAATATGAAAAATTCTGAACTTGACTTACGTTATTTTTTTTTTACAGAATGTTTTTTGTCTAGGTGATTTTTAAAACAAACAAAACAATGATTTCCAGGCAACGGAAATGAAAAAATGTCACTAGATAAATTCATAAGTTCTTAACATGCCGGCCGCGTTGAAATCACAATGATTTCAAGGAACAAAGTAATTAATTACAATAATAACAAAAAGAAAAATACGGTAAAAATGAACTTAAATCTAGAAATACAAGTTATACAAGTAGTAAATATAATAACAATAACAAATAGAAAAAGACGATAAACTGAAAATAAATTGTTTGTAAATGTTCACTTTTCTGCCACATAAATGAGTTTATGAATTTGGGAGTACACATAGTTTGTGGACAGATCGTTTAATGGTATGACCATTTGAAATTCTTAATGTAACAGACCGCACAACACCGTCATTGCCCATGTGAACTTCTGTTACACGTCCCAAAGCCCATTGTAAAGGTGGCAAATTGTCTTCTTTAATCAAGGCTAAAGAATCCTTTATTATCAGATTAGGAAGCTGTTGAAACCATTTTGTTTTTCGCTGCAATTCGGGGACTACTTCCAGACTCCAGCGACGCCAGAAGGATTGTACTAGGCGTTGAATTCCTTGGTACAACGTCAGTCTATTTTCACTAATCTGATCCAAGTTTACTTCAGGTAGTGAATGAAATGATTTGGAAATTAAAAAATGTGCAGGTGTTAAAGGAATTAAATCTGAAGGATCTGAGGATAATGGGGACAGGGGCCGCGAATTCAATATTGCCTCTATTTGGGTTAATAAAGTATGAAAATCCTCATAATTTAAGGAAGTATTTCCTAAGACACGTTTTAAATGCGTTTTGACGGATTTGATACCGCTTTCCCACATTCCACCTTGATGAGGTGTTTTGGGTATAATAAACTCCCACTTTATCTGCTCATTTGCCATAAAATCAGAAAAACAATTATTCGTAGTTTCTAAATTTAAAAAACTTTGAAGTTCTTTTAACTCATTTGCAGCACCTTTGAAGTTAGTTGCATTATCTGAAGAAATCGTAATTGGCTTTCCTCTACGGCTAATAAACCGCCTGAAAACTGCTATAAAGGATTCCGTAGATAAGGAGGTTGTTAATTCTAAGTGTATAGCTCTTGTTACTAAACATATGAACAAACAAATGTAGGACTTGATAAGTTTGGAACCCCGAAGCTTTCTGTCCTTTATTAAAATTGGACCAGCGTAATCAACACCGACGTTAGAAAATACAGGAGTTCCAACCTGTAGACGTTTTGCAGGTAAATCGCCCATAATAGGATGGTAAGATCGAGGATTAACACGAAAACATTTAATACAGTCATGCACTGTCTTTTTGGCGATATTTCGCCCTGAAATGGGCCAATAGTACTCGCGTATGGCAGCCAACAAATGTTGAGCTCCGCAATGTAGTAAATTTTCATGGAAGTACTTAAAAATGAGTTTAGTGAAAGCGTGCTCCTTTGGAAGCAACGCGGGAAATTTTTTGTCAAAGGAGTAAGAGGAATTTCGTATCCTACCACCTACTCTTAGAATACCGATTTTGTCAAGAAAAGGACTTAGCGGCAGAATGCTAGAATTATTTTCTAAATTTTGCTTATTTTTTAATTGTTTGATTTCAATTGAAAACGTTTCTGCCTGACATATGGTTATTAAAATGTTCATGGCTCTTTCTAATTCAATAGTTTGTAAGTTACCTTTGCTTCGCTGGGCTACCGAAAGTTGCACATTTTTTATGAAACGGAGCATCCAAGCGAATACTCGTTTAAGTTTGGAAAGGGATGAAAATTTCTGAAACATGTTTAAAGCTGGAACCGTTAGAAAATTAAAGATAAGATCGGATTGAGCTTTTACTTCGGAAGAAGGTTCTTCAGCTTTGATAGTTGGAAGTGTAGGCCATTGATCGGGAGTTAAATTTAAAAAAGATGGGCCATGCCACCATAAAGAGTTGCTTAACAAATCAACACTGGAAGTACCCCGGGAAATTAAATCTGCGGGATTTTGTTTTGACGGAACGTAATACCAATCACAAGGCTCTGAAGTTTCCTGAATGCCCGCGATTCGATTGGCAACAAAAACTTTATATTTGTTAGGCGGAGAATTAATCCACTTTAAAACTATCGTTGAATCTGTCCAAAAATATGTTCTACTGAAACTGAGAGTGAGGGTATTTTTAACTTTTAGAAGAAGTTGTGTCAATAGTAAAGCCGCGCAGAGCTCTAGTCGAGGTATGGTTGTGGTGCGTATAGGGGCCACTCGTGATTTAGAGCACAACAACTGTATGGAAACAGTATTATCAGGATGTATACATCTGACATAAATGCAACAGCCAAAAGCTCTACAACTGCTATCACTAAAACCATGTAATTCGATGGTAGAAGTGTTTTTAGAAATAACACACCTAGGAATCTTTAAGCTACTTAATAATGGAAGTTCAGTCTTAAATATGTTCCATTCTGAATTCAGAAATTCTGGGATACGTTCATCCCAAGTTAACTGTAGTTGCCAGAGTCTTTGGATTATTAATTTGCCTGTGACAATAATTGGAGACACCAAACCTAGTGGATCAAATAATTGTGCTATGGTTGAAAGAATTATCCGTTTTGATACTTGTTGTAAATTCGAAGTAATTGGAATGCTGTATTGAATTGTGTCTGCAAGAGAGTTCCAAGTAATGCCTAAAGCTTTGGCATTCTCGCGTTCACCTAAAGGGATTGTATGAAATTGCGCACTAGGATCGCTATCTGACAAAATATTTGAATTGTTTGATAAGAATTTTCTAATAGGAAAACCTGCTTCACTCAAAATTATAGTTATTTCTTCTTTTATTTGCAACACTTCGTCTACAGTATCGGCTCCTGTGATAAGATCGTCCATATAAAAATCAGATCTCAAAATAGATGATGTTTTAGGAAATGTTTGAAAATTTAATTGTGCCAAATATTGCAGACATTTTGTAGCTAAATAGCTAGCACTTGCAGTACCGTAAGTCACAGTTTGCAATTCGTAAGTATCTAACTGTAACTCAGGACCATCACGCCAAAGGATACGCTGAAACTTTCTTTGTAAAGGATTTATCAAAATCTGGCGATACATTTTCTCAATGTCGCCCGTTAAAGCAATCTTATGCTGTCGAAAACGTAATAGGATAGAAATCAGGTCATCCTGGATTACAGGTCCTACTATTTGAGTATCGTTGATGGAAACATTGGAATCAGATTTTGCACTTCCATCAAATACTACACGAAGCTTTGTTGTTAGAGAGATCGATTTGATTATCGCATGATGCGGTAAATAAAATGCAGGAATACTAGTAAGTGAAACTGAAGAATCTAAGACTTCGAAAGTAGGCTCGTTATTTGAAACTTTTGGCCTGTCATAATTTGTAATTCTAATCATGTGACCAAGGTCACGATATTCGTGAATAAATTTTAAGTATTCTGACCTCAAGGTTGGATTTCTTAACAATTTTTTCTCTAAATGAAAAAATCGCATAGTAGCTTGTACTTCAGAATCGCCTAATTTTATAATATTAGAATTGAAGGGAATTGAAACTATTAGACGACCATCAGATTTTCGCGACACAGTTCGCGTAAAATAATCTTCGCAATATCGCTCTTCGCGAGATAACAGAGATAATTCATTCTTTAAAGATACATTTTCCATCTGCCAAAACGCTTGAATGGAATTCTGTAATGAATCACTGCGATCATTTTCGTCAGTTGATACATGTAAACATATATTATTTTGAAAACTTTTACCATAACTGCACGGACCTGAAACTACCCAACCTAACAAAGTCTTTTGCAGAACGGGTTTATCTTCGCCTAAGGAAATTTGTCCGATGCACATAAGGTGGTAAAACTTACCCGCGCCAATAAGTAAATCAACGGGCAAAGATTTGTTAAAATCGTTATCTGCTAATCTTATATTTCTGGGAAGCCCCAGCTGCGATTTGTCAAATGAATTACAAGGTAGATTTTCCGAGATTTTTGGAACTGTAAGACATTGCAGATTTGTTTGAAAACCATTATGCAAATAGGATAGTTGAATGTGTACAATAGAACTTGATTCTGTGACACAAGAATTGAGACCTAAGATTTTTGTTTTGGACTTATTTTGTTCCAACTGCAACTTCTTGGCTAAGTTTTCGGTTATAAAATTTACGTGACTACCACTATCCAGTATCGCCCTACAAGTGTACCAATTATGATTCCTCGCTCTTATCTTTACTATGGCAGTTGAAAGTAAATTCTCATTAGGAGATGTATCGAAAGAAGAAAGTGAAATTCGGGAATCATTTTGAACAACGGTTTTTGAAGTTTCTTTAGTAGCAGTAGTAGCAACTTGGTCTTCAGAATTGTTCTTTGGAATTTCAAAATGTAACAAAGAATGATGTCTTTTATTGCAAATGCGACAATTATATTTGGAATTGCAAGAATTGTAACTTGAGTGCCGCAAACAATTTTTGCAGATTTTTAATTCGTTCGTTTTATCGAACCTTTGTTTGGTAGATAAAGATAGAAACTTTGGGCATTCCGTTATATAATGATTGCTTTTGCAATTATAGCAAGATATATTATTAGGTGTTACCAATAATGATTGTTGATTACTATTAAATCTTTGTTTGTAACTATTTTTAGCATCAGAAAGCTTATTAGAATTATAACCTTTATTATTGGAATCTATTTCTTCTAAGAGCTCGCAGTGACCTTTTAGAAATTCATTTATTTCTTCTAAGCTTGGAATTGAACGGGTTTTAAATTCGGTAAATTTACTTTTAGTGCTAATATCGAGTTTGGACATTAATATATGATATAAAAAACAAGTGCATTGTTCTATCGGCACTGATAAATTTTGTAAAGCCCTGATGTGTTTTACAAATTCGTCAGATAATTTTCTGAGATCAAATGCGCTACGTTTGTTCATAGTTTTTAGATCGAAAATGCCTTTAATATGATTTAAAATAATTTGTTTAGGGTTGTTGTACCGATCAATTACCATGTCAAAAGCAATTTTGTAGTTCTCAGCAGATGGCTGAATGTTAGCAATGGTTTGAGCTGCGGCTCCGCGAAGGGTAGTTTTTAAGTACATAAACTTTTCTATATCTGATAAAATTGCATTATCATGAATTAAGGAAATGAATGTTTCATAAAATGAAGTGAATTCAATATAGTTCCCATCAAATGATGGTAGTGAAATACGTGGCAACTTCGTATTCATTGTAAAAGCAGCTTGTGTGGCATTTGAACCGTTTGTCTTGCAATGGAAATTTTCATTAGAGTTGCTTGCAGATAATTTAGATAAATTTGAATCTAATAAAAAGGATGCCCGTGCGCTAAGATCAATATATTTGTCAAAGAAACTGTCGGGTTCTAACATCTCAGCATCCACAACGGACAAAACGCTAAGATGGATCATTGTGTCATTATATTTTTCAGGCAAATCCTTAATTGCATCGCAACGCAAACGAATTTTCGCAAGAACCTCTTGATCTGTCACAGTAGTAGATACGGATTCTAAGAATGTTTCAAAATTATTTAATTTATTAATCATGCTTTTGCCAGTAGCAAGTAAAAGCTTTTCTTCTTTGATTTTAGCCATTTTGACTTTTTTTATAGAAATTGCTAACTACCAACAAAGGTAAATATGCAAATGTAAATAGGTAACTTAAGTAAATGCAATTGAAAGCCTTTTTAACGCGTGTAAGTAATATTCAAATTCGGACTTTATGGCAAAGATTGCGCAACAAAGAAATTGTAAATAGTAGTCTGAATTTGGAATAATACGGAAATATATGTAGTAGGCGTGAAAGGCGATATACGTCAATCAAAACGCAATCATAACGTAATATACAAATGTTATTATATGTAACTTGTAAACGAAATTGTAAGTAAGTCGAAATATTTAATAGTGGAGGCAATATGAAATTTAACGTAAAGGGGGTTAAAATGAAAATAGATATTTGAAGTAAACCTGACCTTACGTTGTGAAATAGAGCTGACCACTATCAAACAGGGAAACGTCGTCGTCTGGTCGCCAATGAAAACACGTTCATCACGTGCAATTGTAATCTTGAATTTTCATTCTTCTGCTAAATTCATCTCTTGAAATATTCGTGCTCCGAAGGACCAAAATGTTTTGTAAAGGTATTGAAAATGTAATTGCTGATTCTTGGTAATAATTCTCTGCAAGACCGGCGTCGACAACGTAATAATAAATGCAAGGTAATTGCTATTTGCAAAGTATATTAACTTATACAATTATTTATGGAATTGAATCAAGAAAATTATAGAAAATTGATAATATGAAAAATTCTGAACTTGACTTACGTTATTTTTTTTTACAGAATGTTTTTTGTCTAGGTGATTTTTAAAACAAACAAAACAATGATTTCCAGGCAACGGAAATGAAAAAATGTCACTAGATAAATTCATAAGTTCTTAACAATACCTACTGTTGGCTATTCAAATATTCCCATTTATGTGTACAGAAAACATGACTTTACCCCACTGAAACGTTAGTTCAAGACAAATAAAGCTTCACGAAAAACTGACAGGTTGATGTTATTACAAAAGGGAAAAGATCAGTTACCTCTGTAAGCACGCAACTTTTGGACAAATTAAAAAAACATTAACTACGTCACATTGAAGTATTTGTTTTATAAATGTTTTCTTTCTTATGAATAAAGCCTAAACAAGATTCGAATATATACTTTTAGAATTTTCGAAAATGTTCCTGGGCCTCGTATTAGTTTTTCTTTTACTAAAAAAATGTATCAAATAGAAAGATTTTGGAATATTTCGGAATTATGTAAATATAAATATTTTTTTATGATTAAAGCTTAAACAACAATCAAATGCCGAGTGTCTTAAAATAATTACATTTAATTATCTTTGAAATCTGTTTGCATGTAAACTTTTATGTACCACTACATTGTTATTGGTATTGCATTATCCAGAGCTGTTATTGAGGTTATATTAGTAAGCTCTCACATTGAAGCAATAGGCAACCAGCAACTAGCAACTGGCAATAAGCAACAGACAATATTATTGCGACCACCCCTCACATATTCTATTTAGTTTCTGTAGCAATCCCTAGCAATCATGTCATCATCTGACGACTCTGATGATACGGTTTTAATATGGTGGCAGTTAGTGAGGAGCATAAGGCACAAAAATGGAAACATTGGGTTAATCCTGCATTTAGAGAACTAATAAATCATGGCATCCAATGATCCGATGAAGTATTAGATGTTCTTTTAGACTTCTTTAACATCGTTTAGGAAACCGGTTTAATTCCCAAACAATGGTTGTTATCTACCTTTGTTTTAATCCCCAAGAAAGTTAACGCAAAAGAATCGAACCATTGCACTCATGGGACATACTTTAAAATTATTCTTAAAAGTTATTCATAAGAGAATTTATAAAAAACTGGAATGAGATATAAGCAATACCCAGTTTAGTTTCCGAGCAGGCCTTGGAACGCGGGAAGCTCTCTTTGGGGTCAACGTGCTTTACCAGCATGGTTTGGATATGAGCCAGGATGTGTACACCTGTTTCATCGATTTCGAAAAGGCTTCCGACAAAGTGAAACATGGTGAACTACAAGAACTTCTCCTTATGAAGGGTATAGATAGGAGAGATGTGAGGATAATTATTAGTAACCTATACTGGGGGCAGAGTGCTAGTATAAAAGTAGCAACCGAAATAACCGATGAAATTAAGATATGTCGTGGAGTGAGACAGGGCTGTACCTTATCTCCGCTTCTCTTTAATGTTTACAGCGAAGCCATCTTCAAAGAAGCCTTGGAGGAAGAAACTGCGGGAATTAATATAAATGATGAAATAGTCAATAACGTGAGATACGCAGATGACACGATCGTGTTAGCAAGCAACATCTGCTTGAAAAAGTAAATGGTTGTTTTAACGATTACGCCCTAAAAATAAACTTCAGTAAGACCAAATGGATGGTAATTACAGAGTCTCCACAGATTCAAATGAATTTAAGAGTTGCAAATATCTTAATAGAACGGGTACAGACATACAAATACCTTGGAACTTGGCTGGAACAAACAGCTGATCAAACAACGGAGATAAGAACTCGAATAGAAACAGCTGGATCCTGCTTTGTAAAATTAAAGAAACTGCTCTGTAATCGGAACATCAGCATTGGGCTCAGGATGCGAATGCTTCGTTGTTATGTGTTTACCGTCTTGCTTTACAGGGTAGAAGCGTGAACCCTTAAGAAGAATCACTTGGATAAGTTGCAAGCTTTTGAAATGTGGTGCTACCGCAGAATGTGACGAATAGCCTGGATCGAAAGGATAACTAATGTAGAGGTTCTGCGGAGGATGAATAAGGAATGTGAAATTATATATACAATAAAAAAGAGAGTACTTGGGCCATATAATGGAGAAGTCCCAAATATGCACTACTCCAACTCATTATCCAGACTACTTATCCAGACTACTTTTTCTCTTTCTGTTTTTTTATTTTTTTATTTTTTTGTTTGTTTTAGTGTCGGTGCATTATGCTGTAATACAATGCTTAAGATGAAAAACAGAGGCCTATCCCCTATGGATAGGCCATCTGATCTTCGGCATTTTTCCAACTGTATTTGTGTATTTGTTTAAATCCTGCTGTAATTATTATATTATGTAACTGTTTATCTCTATACGTTGGAAAATAAAGACCATTTATTATTATTATTATTATTATTATTATTATTATTATTATTATGCAGGGGAAGATAAAGGACAAAAGAAATGTTGGCAGGCGTCAAACATCTTGGCTGAAAAACCTCCGAGAGTGGTTTAATTGCAGCAGCATTAAACTATTTCGATCGGCTGTCGACAAAATACGTATAGTAATGATGATAACCAACCTCCGATTGGGAGAAGGACCATAAGAAGAAGAATCAATGGTTTTCCATGTCTTTTCCATATCATCCCTCTTACTATGATCTTGATGTGTATAGTCATAAATGCACGGATACTTCTCCACTACTTCCACAAATTTATTATTGAATGCTGGATCGTCTGGCAGGTCTTGCTTTTAATATTTTAAAAAATAATTAAAACACACTTATTAAAACACTTTCTACTGTATATACTATATACAGATATTGCTGTAATGACGCGATAAATATCGCTTTTCAACAGGCAGCGCATATCACCGGCAATATATTTCGTCGAAGCGATAACAAATTGCTCCAGTATGAGATTCAAAATTGAATTCAATGTAAAATACCTGACAGCAATAATATTGCATGTTGCCAGTTGCTAGTTGCTTATTGCTTGTTGCTCCAGCCAGTGTGAGAGCCGCCTTTTATTCTTCCGTCTTTCTACTGCCATAACAGCATTGCGGGAGAGCGGCACCTTTTATTTTACATGGAAAATTCAAAGCATACTAGATGTATTTCATTTTAAGACACGACAGAATTTTTTTTTATCTTCTTCGGCCTCGCTATTATTTTTTTTCAGCTCCATATAACATTATATTTTCTACTACTGTGGAAATCTTTTTTTTTTCCTTACTAAGGTTTCCATTCCACAGTAGTAGTGCTCTTGTCGCTTGTTTTCCCATTGAGATTCTGGTGTTAATATCTCTTTCACATGTTCCTGTATCAGTTATTATTGAGCCTAGATCAGCGGTTCTCGACCTCTTGGGTTCCGCGTACCACCCAAAGACTATCAAAGTTTCTCCGTACCACCACCCTACCCTGTATAAAAAAATGTTAACATTAAAATAAACAAATCGGTAAGCAAATATATGAAATTAATTGTTAACTTTCGAATTCCTCTTTGACCTTTTTCAACATGTATTCATGTCTTCGTTGTCTTGAGTAAATATTATTTGATCATCCGCTTATAGTAGTGTAAGGGTGCGCAAGTTCGGGCAAACTAAATTTCCGTTAATAAAGACAAACAGACTAATTGCTATATTTTTTTACTTTGTGCTACCATATGTGCAAACCCAGGTGCAAACACTTAATATTTAGGATAGGAATTATGTAGATTAGTTAAGAAATATATTATCCGTAAAACGAAACGTTTCGTTGGTATTTTAATTTATGTTTCCCTTGCAGGGAATTTTAATTACTTTTCAGGCCACTTTTTTGTAGAGACGGTGTCCAAAAAGGGTGTTTCTTCGCTCAGGCGTGTTAGCGCAGCGAAGTCCCAAGTATTGGGAATCTCAGGTTACGTTGCGACTGCAACATATGTAGCTATAAATCACAGCAGTAATATAAAATAATTCCAATGGGAAACTTAGAGTTACGCCGGTTTTGATACAAAACCAGTCAGCCAATCACGGCTAAACTTCAGTTTGAAGTCCAATTTGATTTGATAAAAGGAGCCCTTTCTATTTGTGGGCTGTCCAAAATTATGGTATAAATACATTTGATCACAGGAGCAAAAGAAAAAATTCCCTTTTAATTGTACGAGTGCTACTCTGGGCTCTTACCAATAGGCACCTGCAATTTCTTAACCCTTTTTCATTTGTACGAGTGCTACTCTGGAATCTTACCAATAGGCACCTGCAATTCATTAACCCTTTTAATTGTACGAGAGCTAATTCGAGATCTCACAAATCTCGTGAGGCTCCTGCAATAATCCTGAACCCTCTTCATTGTACGAGTGCTAGTCTAGGATTTTACCAATCTCGATAGGCACCTGCAAAACTGCGTAACCCTTTTAATACTACGAAAGGGTCCTATTCGGTACCTACGCCCTTTGTTATTTATATCGTTCTTTTTCAGGAGATTTGCAGCCAAAACACCTACTCGGGTACGGACCACCCGCCTTACTTGTTAAGAATTGCTGTTCAGGAATATCATTGTCTATGTTAATAAAGCTTAAAGTTGTACTTTGACTTGTGACTTTTCTTTCCTACCCTATATCAAAGCCACCGAGGTTGCAAACACAACGAAAACAAACGAGGGTCCAAAGTTTCGGGTTTTTTTTCAACAGTTATAGAAAATTGTGAATTTTCATTACCCCGCATCGTTACAGTAGAAAGTGCAAAGTGACTTCGTCTATCTTTATTCCCCATTTCTGAGCCTTTGCGATACCTGGCTTCTAAAGCCTGTTCGATAGACTACAGCCTTGTTTAAACCCTTTGACAGTTTGATTGCCATCGTAGTTTGCTGTCCTATTTTAATTCTTGGTATTTTTCATATATTTTCTTTGCAAGATTTATCCATGACTCTTTTACAATTAGTCTTCTAATTGCTGGCCACAGCTTGTACCTGGGGACACTGTCATAGGCTTTCTCAAGGTCTATAAAGGTCATCATGTATTTCTCTTTGTTTAGATTTCTTCTCTAATAACAACTGTCTAACGTAGTGTATATTATCTAGGCACGACCCCCCTGTTCTAAAACTACTTGCCCTTAACTAACGTGAATATTGCCTTCCTCTATTTTACTTTTTAAGAAACACACTTGAAAAAACCTTACCATAGAAGGTATGACACTAATTCCTCTATAATTGGCGCATACCTTCTTGTGCATTTTCGTATACCACGTGTAAGATCATGGTACACCCCACTTTTTTCCTTTAGTTTTCAAGATAAATGGTTGAAATTTGGAACATCCTATACATTTAATAAACGTCACTTTTTGACATATTAAATGATTTTTTCCATTTCCGGTTTTACCGGAAGCGACACTAAGTTTTGATTTTCAAATGGAACACCCTCTACAGGGTGTTTCAAAATTGCACGGCACCATTTTAGGGATGTGTTCTCTAGTACGAAATATTACGATTTACCTAAAATTACCTTAGTTCAAAAGTTAATATTTAGGGAGATACAGGGTGTCAAAGTCGATATTTTTATTTTAATTTTTTGCTGTAATTTCAAGAGTTTTCAAAATATTGACATGAAAATTGGGGAAACTACATATTTTTGGACGGGAAATAATAAATAAAGCTGTAGTAATATTCAAATGAATTTCAGCAAAACTTCGAATTTCTTTTAAATAAGAAAATCTTGCTTTGGAAAATTTTTGAATTACGTTACAATTTCTGTATTTAAAACTATGCAGCTATATTGACCAAAACCGAATTCAACTGAATAATTTCATACCTTCGTAAAGTAATGCTGATGGGTGATTCTAAAAGGGAAAATCCATTAGGTAATTGTCTATGTTTTATTACCAATGTAATTCCACGGTCACACATTGTTAGGGGTGAAATTCTGCTCATTACATTTTCGAAAAAAAAACTTATTAATTCATTCTGCTTGATATTTTTAAAACTGCTTTTCTTTTACTATTTTGAATGATTGCTTATAATTATAAACTACCAAACCTAAGACAAAGTTTGAAAAATGTGGGTATTTACTTCTTGTCGCTTTGTCTTTGTATCCCAAAATAAAGAAATTTGTTTTGTATGTTTTTTTATAAGCCACACGCCATTAAATTGCAGTTTTAGTGAAATGTTTGTTGATCTAAAAGCAAGTGAGTTTAAATGCTACTCTGATTCTATTTAAAGTACGTGCCCTATTTCGCTCGTAAAGTTTATAAACGCTCTTTATTGAACGTCTTATTAAATGGCCGTATGTTAGTGGATCTGCATAATTACTTTAGTTAAATAAAATGTAGGCGTAAAACTTGAAAATTCGAGTAATTGAAAACAGAATTATTTTATTTTGAATATTTTTTTTGGGATTTTAGAAGATGTTATCAAATTGGGATTTTTTTTGTTCTTGATACTTCCACTTTTGATAAGGTAATAAAGGAATTTAGGTTAAATTAAATTTACGTTGAATTTTTCTTAATTAATCTTAATTTTAAGAGCGAACGATTCAACTAACTTGATATTTTAGCTTGTATTTTTACAAATGTTGAAATTGTAATGTCGTGTTAGAGCCCGGATGAAATAACGCTTCGGTTTTTAATAAAAGTTTGATTTCTGTCACGATATTTTAGAAATTTCTTTATGAAAAAGTCGTGATTCATTAGATTAATCAATAACATCGTTTATTATGCTCCTTAATTGAAATTTATTAAAAATCTTCATAACCAATTTATTTACCTGTCCAAATTAGTCACTTTTGTTGTTATCAGTTTTTCAACAAGTCAGAAAAGCTTTATTTGTTTACTAATTACCTTCGACGATTTTTTCTATGCTCGTTCCTCTTCTTTTTCATTAATTCTTTGCTTCGCTTGTTATGCACTTTAATTACAGTTTATCAAAAATCTTCCTAAACAATTTTCTTGTCGAAATTTATTACTTTTGTTCTTATGAGATTTCCGACAAGTTAGGAAAGTTGTGTTTGTTTATTAATTACCCTTCGACGATTCTTTCTAGAACGTTTCTTCTTCTCCTTCAATAATTAGTTGTATCGCTTGTTATGCACTTTAATTTATTGTAGCTATTCGAAATTTGCTTGTCGAAATTTATCAGTTATCACTCTTATTGTTATCAGTTTTCCGACAACTCAGGAAAGTTTTATTTGTTTATTAATTAATACCCTTCGACGATTCTTTCTACATCTGTTCTTTTTCTTCAATAATTAGTTGAATCTTTGTTATGCACTTTAATTGCAACTTGTCAAAAATCTTCATATTTTCGAAGTTTATTACTCTTGTTATCAGTTTTCCAAGTCACGAAAAGCTTTATACGTTTATTAATTACCTTTCGACGATATTTTCTGTCCGTTCTTCTTCTCCTTCATTAAATAGTTGCATCCCTTGTTATGCACTTTAATTGCAACTTATCGAAATTTACTTATTGAAGTTTATCACTGTTGTTACGAGTTTTCTAACAAATCGGGTCAATTTTATTAATTTACTAATTACCTTCGACGATTTTTTCTATGTTCGTTCTTCTTCTATTTCGTTAATCAATTGCATCACTTGTTATGCTTTAATTGCAGTTTTATCAAAAATCATCATAAACATTATGCTTGTTGAAATTTGGTTTTCTAACAGTCAGGAAAATTTTGTTTGTTTATTCGACGATTTTGTCTATGCCGGTTCTTCTTCAGTAATTGGTTGCATCGCTTGTTATGCACCTTAACTGGAATTTATCAAAAATCTTTACAAACAATTTCCTTGTCGACATTTTTTAATCTTGTTTTCCCACAAGTCAGGAGTTTTATCCGATTATTAATACCCTTCGACGATTTTTTCTATGCATGTTCTTCTTCCTTTTCATTAATTAGTTGCAACTTGTTATGCAGTTTAGTCGAAAATTTTTTTTCTATGCTGATTCTTCTTATTCTCTTTGCAGGGTTCTTAAGTGTGAGATTTTTGTATAATATGTATATTTTCAATGTCAACAGTTGTAATGATTAGAATATTATCGCTGGATTGTTCTCGGCACGTATCCAGTAGCTAGTTAATTATCAAAACATTTACTTATTGTTCGTTTGTAACAGATTGTAAATATGTAACGAATTAAATTTAAAAAAAATTGTAATTGACATTAGGCTTGACAAAGATTCATTTTGTGTAATCAAAACTAAATGATTACTGTATGAATGGCTTCGACTCGCCTTGAAAATGTTTTGTGGTTAGAGCCAAAGTCTATTCTTCTAATTGAGTCTTGAAAATTATCTTATTATGTTTTACTTCAAGTAAAGTTTCTTTTTCTAATATTTTGTTTCCAATCTTAAACTATAACACTAACTTTTCTAAATCAATCTTGAAACCCCAACTTATTTATTTATTGTATTTTTCTTCTAAAGATAATGTTTGAACCCACTAAAGTTATTTATTTTTTCTAATGTTTTTTTGGTTTCTAATCAATAATAATATGGTTTCCAAGAAACCAAAGCTTGTCGGGGCATAGCGATATACATACAAAATAAAAATGAATATACAATGCCAAAGGGAATTTAAACGCGTAGACCGCCAAGATTTTATTTTCTAAAACAATTCAAACTAAATTAATAAAAAAAAGCTATTATTAAAACTGAACACATTTATATATTTTTTTGATTCAAGAGTCTTATTTTAAATTTTGGAAATCATTAATATATTTCGGCCCGGTTATTCGAAATGCCCAAAAGCTATATCTTAAAAGAACAAATTCCATTTTTTAAGCTATTTTGAAAACGTCCACGCCGCATACTTCTGGCTTAACATAAAATATTCTTGAAGAATCTTTGGGGTTTCTCAGCTACAATTTGTGCTTCAGTAATAAATCCAGATCAATAATATTTCTAAATAGACGTTTTCTAAAAAGTATTGCGTGTACTTTAGACCTGGAAAACTTATCGACAAAAGTACACCAAACAATTCCACTGTATTGCTTGTTTTTCATTATTATGTTGTCATGTTGCTTCCAGTCTAAGTCAAATATTGGTAAGAAAACAAAAAGTTGACGATTCATCATCGCAAACAATAAGTTGGACCGAAAGGTTTCCACCCCCTTATTAATATTCAACGTAAATTAAAATTTTAGAGCCTCGTAAGGTAAATTGATGAGGAAGTAGATGTGCCTTTAATATCTACAGAAGGGTTGAAATATGTGACATTTGAACTTTGAATGCTTCTAATTTTGCATCCAATTTTGCGGTAGATATCATTAGTTGTTGAATTCATGCGCGTGAAAAGGTATTCTCGATGTCATCGGAAGTTTCCCAGGTTGTCATTTGAATACAGCATTAATTTTATATAACAAAATATTGGTTAAATAATTATCGTTTCGTGCGCATGAAGTCCTCGCGAGTAGATTTAGCGCAAACTCGGCAGAGACTGACGTTTACTAAGGTTAGAAAATAACGTAACCGGTAACCAGGTAGATTATGTTTTGAAACATAACATATTCATAACTGAAATATTACTCCCGGTTGACGTATTAAAAAAAATGCTGTGCAAATTTAGTGATTTCGGTGGTAAAGGAAGAACTGAAAGTTGTACTATTGAATATCGCGGGTGACCTTTGACATTTTCATATTTTTGTGGGCTGGAATGGGTATAGTAATTGGATCATGCGTTCCTGAAGAAGAAGCTGATACAAATCAAAGATTTCATCGTGTTGTTTATGGTAAAACAACTCCTATTTTAAATAATGACCGAATAGCGGTTTACCTACTTTTCCCAAAAATGTAAAGGCGCGTGGCGCGTCACAATGACCGTAATTAATCGGAAGTTTTGTTTACTTAAGTTAATGAAGGTCGTAATTTCCGTTGGGAACATTTCCACTCTCAGAGAAGTGTGGAATTTTCCAAAAATTATTAGTTTTAGAAACTAAACGTTTTCAAGTGAAATTTTCAAAATTTCGATTTTTAAACAATTTATCTCGGTTACCATAAGATGAGAGCGACTAAAAAGTATAAAACCTAAAGTTTTAGTAGCTTTTTGAGAAGGGCCAAAAATTGCCCATAATTTCAAACTTTTCATCTTTCTCGAAATTTTCTTTTTGTTATATCAACGAAATTAAATACTCCTACTAAGTAGCTAAGTAAAGTAAAAGTAAAAGATTCAGATTTTTTTTCCATTATTCACAATCAAGTAATGAAAAAGAGAAAAAGACCTAGGTCATTTCAAGAAAAAAATCCTACAGCAAAGTTTAAAACGGCAAAGGTATTAAACTCTAATTTCATAGGCGAGAAAATGTATGCAGGTTTCTTTTAGACATGTTAATTTAACCTAATATTAATTTGAAAAAAGCTTTGAACAATTTCAAAAAAATTGTCATTTACTCAATTTGTAATTTTTACGATTGTAATTTTTTTAGAAAGAATATTAAATACAAGTGTAATGTAAACGAAAAAGTTTAGAATTAGATAATATTTAATAAAATATGCTGATATTTTCATTAGGTTAGCATATTTTTTTGTTTTTGTTTAGAATATTAATTTTCAAAAATAATTTATTTCTACCCTTAATCGTATAAATCTAACAATTTCCCATTATACAGGGTGTCCACAAACTCACTTCACAAAAGGAAACTGCAAATTCTAGAGCTCATTTTATGTCGATTTGACGTAAATCACCGTATCCAAAAATGCTTACTAAGGGAGCTAGAGCTCTTTAAAGATGGCGCCCTTACATCGGTTTAATTCAAATATCTTCAAAACGGTTTCCTTTTAAGTGATAACATTCTGTACATTTATTTCGTGGAATATGCTCAATCGTATGGCATAAATACGATTTTTTAATTGTAGTCATAAGCGGTTCGTTTGGGAGGGGTATTGGACATTTTTATTCATAACTTTTTTGTCTTTGAAAATTTCGCCATTTTGACATAACATTTAACAAATTTCGATTTTTTATAAAAAAAATGATGCTCTTATCTGAAGTCGCTATGACGCACCGTTTTCGAAAAAAATCGATTTGAACTTTTCATGTTCAAAGAGCTCTAGCTCCCTTAGCAAGCATTTTTGGATAAGGTGATTTACGTCAAATCGACATAGAATGAGCTCTAGAATTTGCAGTTTTCTTTTGTGAAGTGAGTTTGTGGACACCCTGTATAGAAAGTAATATCAAGTTTGAATTCTAGCTATCAAACATTCTCAAAAATTAAATATTTTAAATTAAAAAAAATATTATGTAATTGTAAACCTTTTCATTCGTGCTACACTCAAATGGATGCATTTTGTTCAAGAAAAATTCTTTACTGAATTCAGTTTGTTTTTTGTTTTTCCCACTAAAGAATATTTAAAAAGAAACATTTTCTATTCATTTTTCTTGCTGTGTTATAGATTTTTGTAAAATTTGCAGTAAATCTAACAAAAACTAAAGCTTTGTTTGTAATTGTTTATAACAAATCTGACTGATTGTAATTGGACAAATCTTGTGTATCTAATCTTAAATGAAAAATTAAAATATTGTGACCTGATATTCAAAAACAAAATTAATGCGAAATAGCAGATGTACTGTAACAAATTTTAAGCAGTCGTAGATAAAATTTCACATTCGTTTTATTTTATATAAAGCCTTTACCCCCACAAGTAACGTAAATAATTATTTTGATCAGCTTGAATTGGCCCACACACAAAATTTGTGGTGTTGTTGGCATTTATCGCTCAAAGAAGGCTCAAGGAAATTAACTCATTCGGCTGCGCCTCGTGAGCTAAACTTTTCCTTTCGTGGATAAAATTTCTCTTAATTCACTTGTACCATAAACAGCTATTTATTATTAAAAGGTTAAGATCTTGTTAAGAGATGGATAACGTGATCCGCAATCCTCACGGATTCCTGTTTTTCAAGACCTGTGCCGAATTCTAAATAACTGGCTCTTTTTCGTATACCTATATCCAGGAATTCTAATATTCGTTCATTAGACCACCCCATATTCTAAATAATGTAAAATTGCGAATTCGAAATCGCTAGTTGCATTAAAAATTCACCAAACACTTTTCGAACATTTGGACGAATGTGTGGATGGAGACTACATTCGGAGAAACGCAAACATTCGCCTCCTTTGACTTGTGTTAGTTTACCGACATTCAGCGGGAAATGTTTGGTATTCGGCGAGTACCGAATATTTGCCTCAAATCTCTCATCCACACTAGTAGGTGTTTGCCAAGTAGCGAATGTTTGTTACTCGGTACTCGGCGAATACCGCATGTGTGGCGCCGCCTTTAGGTACAACATTATTTGGGCTCTTTTGTCATGGGCTAACTTAAGTGGCAATTGAAGCATTGTTTTCATTTATATCTTCTAAAAAAAAACAAGAAGTTTTGTAAATCATATGTACACTTTCAAGTAAAATTAATGCGGAATGTCAAATACAATTTCAAACACAAAATTCGATTTTTAACATGAGGCGCAATATTATTCAGGCCCCTTTATCATGTGGTATGCTAAATGATAATTGAAGCATGGTTGTTATTTATATATTTCTAAAAGCAAGGAAGTTTTGTACTACAAAACAGTAGGTGGCCACTAATTAGAAACTTTCAAAATATATTTTGTTATGGGCACAATGGACCAAAAACATAACACATTTTGGATTCTGTTCCAATACCGCTATCGGGATAATTCTAACACCAACGATTCACATTATACCTTTATGCAAGATAGGGCTTTGTGCCACACAGCTAAATTAAATACCTATATTATAACATTATAAGCAATAAATGTGTTCTAAAAGAAAAATAACGTTGGTAAAGGTATCGGTACTAACACCCCGCGAGGGAGTACCACGTCTTCAACTGCCGCCTACCTTCCCTACTCTACCACTGTGTTTCGGTTAAGCCAATTATTTTTAGTGGCTGGGTACCTGGGTAGGCCATCCGCCGAGCATCCGACTCGGGATTGACCCCGAAACCGTCCGCACTATAGTCGAATGCCTTAACCACTCGGCCACTCCGGCGATT
Source organism: Melanotus villosus (assembly GCA_963082815.1). Lineage (NCBI taxonomy): Eukaryota > Metazoa > Arthropoda > Insecta > Coleoptera > Elateridae > Melanotus > Melanotus villosus. The sequence goes on from OY720423.1 coordinate 15,667,620, forward strand.
ACATAATTAAATAATATTGAAAATTACAAAAGTTTCTAATTCGGTGGCTTCCTACTGAGCACTTGCTAATAAAATTAAGACGGCAGCGACGGCGGGGCGTCGGAAATGGGGGACGGTGCGACGAGGGCGCACAGCGTCAGGGGAGCGGCGACGATGGCGAACCTAGGCCTTGATCTGGCGAGAAGTATGTCGAAGGTGGCGAGATGGCGACGAGGGTGATGGTGTAGCCTCAGCAGTAGAGGGTGGCGTTACTGAAGGCTGGGAACTAACAGCGTCCGACGGCGTAGGTGGCGGCGAGCGGTTCTAGCAGAGTGTGGGAGATGACTGGGAACGGACAGCCTCCGGCGGCGGCAAGCGATTCCAGCGTTAAGGCGGCGACAAACGGTTTCAGCAGTGTTTGGAGGCGGTGATGGCAATCAAACGTGCAAGGATGCTAATCCTGATCAAACATGCAGAGATGTCAATTTTGAACCAGCACACCGAGACGTTGATCTTGATAAAGCGTGCATCGAGATGTTGACGCTGAGTTGGATTTTTCGAGCGTATTTATAGCCCGAAAATCCGATGCTGCACTCCCATTGGCTGGCGAAAGAGTAATAAACCCCAATAGATAATAATATTTTCGTAAAATAATACGATATATTTTTCTTGTACTAATTTTTTTCCAATTTTGAGAATATTATTTTATTTTCCTGCTTTGTATTATCTCGAATTGAATAATTTCTTAGCTACGTCTGTGTTTAATTTAAAACTGTTTCGATTGATACCAAAATGCGTAATTTTTTTTTGTTAATACTTCAGTGCACCTTCAAAGTAAAATGGTGGAAGTCTTTAAGTCACCTAAAGCTATTTTTTTCCTGAACAACAAACTCTTAGTTGCTACTGAAGTAAATAAAATTTTTCGAGCCCTAATTTTTCTAAAATTTCCTTCGAAGCTCATCTGCCTGCTTAACTAGTAATCCCCTTAATGTAAACTATTCGCTTTAACCTTATCGAGCTCAATTGCTCCTTGATTAACTATTCACAAAGTAGCATTTCCGAGTCCGAGTCGGATCCTCAACCTTTCGTCTGATGTGTTTCAAAATTCAGATTTTTTTTTTGTTCTTGAGATCTGCGGTATTACGCAGTTGGACTGTGACTTGCGTTTTTTTGCTGTATTAACTTCATTTTCTGTTGTATTAACGTCACTTTCCGGTTTACAAAGTCCTATTTTATGCATCATAACATTGCTTGTTTTTTAGTATACTGTGTGGTTTAATATTAATATTAATGGTTTGTACCTTAAAAGTTCAGATTTCATATTGCTTTTTATACATTTCCTTATTTTTTTAGACTAATTTTATTAATTATTATTAAACTTAACTAATGAACTATCTAAATTAAATATAATTAATATGAGTCCTCAGTTTACCTCATAAACATCGTTTTTTATCCTAAACTCGGACGTAATCCGTAAAACAACATATTGAATAAGATATACAATCCAACCGGTGCAAACTGTAATTCAATTAGTTGCCACGCTTTTTGTGATTTTTATTTATGCAGCATTTGGCCATTTTGCATTCATATTCATGTTTATATTACTGTAATATTTGAAAATGTATCGCTCGCTACATAAATCATCAAAAACCACGAAAAACAAAAAAGGGTTGATTCAGTTGCCGGTTTGCTTTAATATTTATTTTCGTGACAATGAAATTTACAATTTGAAGTCCTACTTTTCGTTTTAATAGGTGCCTTTGTAACGCTGTAAACAGGTAGCGATTTATGTTACGCTCATTTAGCATTATTACTTAATTTTAATTAATCAGCGGAGGTGGAAAAAAGGGGCGTTTTGCTTTCTTATTTTACGTAGGCATTTTTGAACTGTTATTTTTAATAATTAATTTGTGTAATTGCTTCTTAATCAAAAGGATTCTATTTTTATTAAAGAAATATGTTTACGTCAGAATAAATTCTGTATTTTTAACGTTTTAGGAGGAAATTAATTACCCTCTTGTACAGGGTGAACGCAGACCACCCCTCTGTTATTTTGTATTGTTTTGTTTATTTAGCAAAAGATCCGTTTATTTTTTAGCACAACTCTGCTACCTCTTTAACGCTTAATACGCAATTTTTTAATTTGCAATGCAACCCTGAATATTTTTCTAACTTTTGTCAAAGTAACCTGAATATTTACAAGCTAGCAATACAGGCACTAAACAATTAAACCTTAGAATTTTACGGTTACATGAATACTATTTCGAAATACCTGTTTTTCATATTCCGCTTGCATAAAGCAAAACTGTGTTAGATTGTCAATTATGTCTTCATTAAATTTCAACAGTAGCTAAATGGATAACCCTTGTTCTTCGTCTACTTTGCATCGTCCTTAATTCAGGGCATGGTATCATGTTTTATTCTGTTCACTTTCCTTTTTGATTCCCCTGCTGCGTCGTAACAAAACTTTCGGCGGTTATCTAGATTTTGGGACGCCTGTCAATCTACATTTTTTAGTTTTTTATTTCTTATCCATGCTGAATTTGCAAATTGTAATAAAGTAAGGACATACTTTTTGCTTAATACTTGACAAGGTAAAAAAGTAGTTTAGTTTTTTCTTCTGCTACTTTTGAAATCCGAAGCTTTCCTGTATAATAAAATTATTTAATGTTTTAATAATTGTATATTATGGGTGAACTAGTTTTTTTTAGTGAAAATTAATTAAACTGGTGCACACTAACAGTAAATGTTAGTGTGCACCTTTTAGACTACATTGACGAAAGAAAGTTTAAAGTTTTGGAGAGATTTGTAATACATAAATAAAAGAAAAGAAAGTTTAACTAAAATCAAAACATTATGGTATAAAGAGGTTTTATGTACTTACTTTCAAAAATTGTAGGAGAATTTTGTGCAGATAGTGTGAGGCGAGCTCGGTGTTAAGGGATAATGTCGCTGGATCAAAAAAATCGTTGAGAGAACAACGAAAGTTCAAAAAATGATAAACTTACGCATGTAGAAAAATTAAGTGCGACGTTGTACATATGCTTGACCGTCGTAAAGCCATTATGAGATGAAGATTTCTTTATATTCGAACGAGCTTATCACTTCTTAACAATAACAATGCAAGGCCCTAATCTACACTGTTAGAAAAAAGTTAAACCAAATGAAGAGAGTATTCCGATCCATTATATCTAAATTGTCTATAAATAATACTTTCGTATTTTCCGTATTGCTCCTTTATAATTTAACCAAAATAAAAAATTTTAAAAGCACACGATAGTTAAAGCTTTAACAAAGGTACCTACTGAGCCTGAATTTTTTAAAACTATTTTGCTGTAGCTATATAAAAATCGTAAAATAGGAAAATTATTATTATTATTATTATTAATACAACTTTGACTCAAAAAATTAGAATATTATATACTACATATATTACGGATTCTCATGTTAATTTTTCAATTACAGCTAGTCCATTAACCAATTTCAGCTTCTCGTTGAGTGTGAAAATTGTGTGTTTTAAGGTAATGCCTTAAATACGAAAATACGTCTTTTCGTTATTTTTCCTTTGTCATTTTGTAAGATTCGAAAAATTAGAATATTATCAGATCCATTAGAATTATGGAAGCACGAATCAGTGTAAGCCATGCAAATACAAACAAGTTTTACCGTTAATATGGGTCGCAAAGGTGACATTTCGGATGCCAAAAGGCAGATAATTATTTCACTCGGAAGAAATGGTTTCAAACAAGTGGACATTGCAAAAGAAGTTAAGTGTTCTAAAACTATGATGTCCAGAAGTTTAAAACTGCACAACAGCAAGCTCGTTTTTGAAAATAAACAAAAAAATTGTGGACGAAAATGTACTACATCTCGAGATGAACGGAACCTTTTAAAAATCGTAAAAAAAAAAATCGTTTTATTACACTCGATTATGAAAAATAACTTTTTATGTTATGGAACTAATTCCAAATCTACCACTTTGCGTCGACTTCATTCTATAAACTTGCGATGCGCCGAGTACCTTAAACTAAACCCTTACTTACTGTCAAACAGAGGAGAGCAAGGCTGGCTTGATGCAGAGAGAGACTTCATTTGGGTACTGAGATTTGGAAAAACATTTTATTCGACAGTGAATCCATGTTTTGTGTGTCCTATGGAGATAATGGTGTGCGATGTTGGTGATTTACTCATGAAGCATTTGATAATGCCTGTCTTAGAAGGTCTGTAAAGTTTGAATCCTCAGTTATGGTATGGAGTTGCATGTCTTCGAGAAGTGTAGGAGACTTTTGCGTACTAAAGTCGAGAGTAAACTCTGGAGCTTATATTTATAATACTGGAAGATTACATGATTCCATCTTCAGAACACCTCTGTGGACCCTGTGGACACGGGGTATATTGGATCGCCGTGGAAGTTAAGTCATCTCTGAAATTATATACTTTTATTATTTTTATGTCATTGAAGTTTAGTTGGCATCCTTTAAAAGTGAGTAGCTTGTAATTAAAAAGGCTTTAAAAAGAATATAAAATGTTTAGGATCCATAAAATGTAACATCCACAGCACCGCGATCCAAGGACTTCTGATCATACGAAGAACATTTTGTATGTAATACCGTTAAGGCGTATGGTGTGTTTTGAAAACGGACATACGATATATTCAAAAATACGTCTTGCGGAGTCTGGGAAAATATACAAAGGTAGAAAGGCACATTCTCTACGAAATTTAAAACAAAGAGGGGCAACTGAATTAACAGATATTGTTATGTTATGGTGCCTTTTTTAGAGTAGTTTAAATTTAAGGAGGAACAAATATTTTTATCTTTAACAAAGCAAAGAAAGAAATGGTTTATATTTAAAAAGTAACAATTGCTCAAGGTATTGTTTTAACGTGGAAACATGAAAAGGTACACCATTAACGGCATCAGCCTGGTACAATTTTTAAAATAAAAGTTAATAAATAAATAAAAACATCCGTTGCGATAATTCAGTAAAAACGCTGTTGTACTTTTGGGTACTGTTATTACACGTTGGAGTGCCGTGCATTTGAAGAAAACTATAATTTTAAAGTAGTAGAATGTGGCTGCTTCGTTAAGAATAATGCAATTTTCGGAAAAAAAAATTAACCACTTGTTGCTTCTGGCCGAATTCGGTTGATCTTGATCATAATAAAAAATTACCAATCAGGAATTTGCGAAATTAAATGACACATTCCATTTTATTTTCTGTGTTAAAAGTTGTATAAATTGTGTTGGAAAATATACAAAAAGTATATTTAAAGTCTGGATCTTTATAACCATAACCAATGTAAAAGAGGTAAACAGTAACGTCCCCTGCGAAATTTAAAACAATCATTGAATTAATAGGCATGTATTGTTATAGTACCTATAAATTCAGATGTTTAATTTAAAGAGAACGAATTATGTTTATCTTTAACCTAAACAAAGAAAGGTCATGTAAAGTTTAATTAAAAAAAATATATTAAAAACTCTGAGATTTATTTTCAATTTTTGCAGAGTAAAATAGGGTCTATCGAAGCCACAATTTTGATAGTGACAAGAATACTTTAATTTGACCAGTAGCGTAGATAGAGGGGAGTAAGAACATTTTAAATTAAGAAAAAATATAAAACCCACTTTTTTTTTTCAAGTACCCTGTCATATTACGAAAGAAAAATTAATTTTGCGTAAAGAAGATCCCTTGACATTTTTAGCTCGTTTTTGAGAAATACTCGAGAATATCTTCCAGTATGGTATTGCTATTTGTACTGTGTTATACTGCACAATTGCTTTTGTGTAACAAATAACTTCTAACAGTCGCTGAATAGGAAACCACGGTTATGTTCATTGGTCTGCGAGATCTCCTCAATCCTATTAATTTTTTTCTTTGGAGATACATTGACACATAAAAAGTGGTTTATTCATTGAAAAGAACTTTGACAATATATTATTAATACGATGCAAACAAAAAATAAAGTAGAGAAAAGTGACAAGGGCATACGGAGGCTTTGTAAAAGCGCGGAGCTTTCACTTTCAGCATTTGTTGTAGTTTATTAGTAGGTTTTATTAGTCTTAAGTAAATTTGTTGATTTAGCATCTAGTCTGTTGCGTTAAAGATACTTCTTATTTAATTTTTTTTTTATTAAACGAGTAAAAATATTAGCAACAGTTAAATCAAAGCAATCGTGCAATATAACACAGTGCGAATAACCTCGCTGGAAGGCATTTTTGAGTGTATCTATGTTGAGCTAAAAATGTCAAGAGGCTTTTTTTACGTAAAATTCAATTTTCTTTTGTAATAGGACCCTAACTACGCCACTGAACAAATTAAAGCTTTCTTATTATTATCAAATAAAAAATTAATCTCTGGCGGTTTTTAACATATTCAAAAAATCTGGCTCTTTAGGGAAAGCTTTTATTTAAAAACCCTCTTATTCGGCATTTCACGAGTCTTATTTCCATCTTTCTCTATTTTCCCAGTCTCCTGTGTGTAAATCTCTATCTTCCATTGCTGATTTTTATATAGCTCTCCCATCTAAGAGCAAGTCTGCCTCTTTTGTTTCTTCCCTGTGGAGGCCTTTGCGATATTTGCTTGGGACATCTGTGATCCGGCATCCGTTGTACGTGTCCGGTTTTGTGATATTCATTCTTCTCCATATTTCTTCATTCCTGACTCGATCGTATCGTGTTAGCTGTAGGCTTCTTCTCATCAAGTCGAGTACCTACCAAAGTAAGAATTTTATTTCGGATTGTCGTAAGTGGCCACATTTCTGTCCCATACAAAACGATTCTTTGAACTATATTACGAAAAAGCATTTTCTTAGTTTCTTGCCCTAAGTTGTTATTCCATATTAACCCATGGAGTTGCTCTTTTTTCCATCGCTATACGGGTCTCGATGTCCCGTTCCTGATGAGCTTATAATATTAAATATTTAAAATTCGTACATACTTTGACATTTTCTTCCTCTACTGGTATATTTAAAGATGTTCTTCCCGTGCTTAGGTATTGTGTGTTTTTTTTTAAGTTCGTATACAGTCCCTGTTTCTCACATTCATCTCTTAGTTTTCTGAGCATGTATGTTAAGTCATCTTCATCTTGTGCAAATATGATCTGGTCGTCTGCGTACAGAAGAGAATGAAAAGTAGTGTATCCGACTGGGAAACCCCTTCCTGAACATTTTCGGTGGCAGACTGCAACCCTGTTTTAGATCTTTTGAGAGTAATGTGCTTTCCGTTGCTATATATTTTCTTCGTTAAAATGATCCATTTTTCTTCTGAAATGGCATCTGAGCACGCTGTCATATGTCTTTTCCAAGTCTATGAAGGCCATATATGTGTCAATCTTCTTCATCCTATTTTTATCCATTAATTGCCTTGTACCGTGTATATTGTCTAAATATGATCTTCCTTCCCTAAAAACTCTGCTCTTCACTTTAATGGTGTCATATTTTCTTTTATCTTATTCTTAAGAATACTGCTTGCCACCGTAGATATCACGCTTATTCCGCTGTATTTGGAGCAGGATTTCTTGTCGCGTTTTTTAAGTATGGAGCAGATGTATGACAGATTCCACTTTGTCGGTAGATTTAAAAACCTACACTATTTTTTATGTAGTTAATGTTTGTAACGCGGCGCATCTCTTCCACGAGGACTGATCACTGATCACTGTGGGAGAATCGATCAGAAATCCCTCACTAAAATGTGAAGACCTTTATCCTATATAGGTGTGTTTAAAATAAGATAGATTGCAGTGATTTTAGACGATTTATTATATTAGAGAAATGCCACCATTTCTTAAATGGTAAAGGTTTTGACTGACTAACTTCTTCTTCTTTTCTCTCTCTGCCTTATCCTCTAAGGACGTTGGCAAGGGGGTCAAAGCCACATTTTTAAACGACGTGGCGTTGTGAACTTTGTTATATCCCCCTTATACAAGGGAAATGTGTTCTCTGCAGTGGTTTGCCGTTGCCTTCTGCAGAGTTTGTGGCCATGTATTAAGTGTATAGTGATTGTATGTAACTGAAGTCGATCACTCCGCAGACAGAATCGTTAATTGTAACCAAACGATTAAATGGCTTAATGGCTTCACTAGCTCAAACAGTGGGGAATTTTTTTTATAAAAATCCTTGCCACTGCGTGAGATTCGAACCCAAGACTCTTAGCTAGGAGCCCAGCGTTCTTACCACTGCGCCAACGAGCTGCTCAACTGACTAACTTAAGTAATGACAAAGTTACATCTCACCCTTGTCTCAGGTTGGAGGTTGCATAGTTTGCCTATTTAGGGATATGATGGGCTAACAAAGAATGCTGATAAAAAAATTGCCCCAACTTTCGTGACCACTACGTACACCTAAATGAATAATTATTAATTAAATTAGATCAAAACAATCCTATAGGTATTTAAATAATAAATGAGAAATTTGGAAGTTACGAAAATACCATTCCTCGAAAATGCAGAGTTTAGGTAAATTCAAAGTATTGTGGTATAAAATAGTTGATGTCTAAAAACTTAGTAGCCATTTTTTAATTAATTAAATAAGCAAAATCAAGTGCAATCAACGTGTTAAATTCTTTATGTCGCAGAACGATAAAGTTTTCCATCTGTTAGATTATTGACAAATTAGGAAACAATAAGAACTTTCCAACTAATATTGCTAAATTGACCAATCTATAAATCACGTGGTATCTCATTGACGAAAAATAGATATTTTTTTTATCTGTGAATGTGTATATCAGGCTTGAAAAGGATTCCCATTTCGGACTTGAATACCAAGCATTGTCAATGCAAATGTTTTCATTTTTTTTTTACTTTGTCGTGCATATTTTTAGACTGGAAAAAGAATAGAATATAGATATTATCTGGCGACATTGACTTTGCCTCTTTTTCATTTCTGTCGTATCTAATTTGTAGGTAACGCAGGCAAATAGTACCATGACGACGACAACCACACATTATCGATAATTTCCTCAGTCCACACGGTTTATAAACAATCAATTGTCATAAATTCGAGTGCTTTTACCCGTGACATTGAAACTGTTTACTACGTTCTCTGTTGTAATTTCCTAGATTTCTTGGGGGGAAAGAAAGAAAAAAGGAAAAGGTCGACCTTTGCACGGTCATACATGGTTCATTAATATTTCGTAGATAATAATAATCTTTCTTCACAGACGTACATATTCAATAAATGTAATCAATATTCGAAAAGTCTTTTTACTTATTTACATAGCCCATGTTAATCTGGTTAATCCATCTGCAATTTGGAAATACCTTGAACTCGTTTGATGTTAGATTAAAAGTTTCAAATTTGCTATAATTTTGTTAATTATTGTTGCAAAGAAACTTGCTGAAATGACAGAAAATCGAATTTTATGGCCAGACTTTTTTTACCGATTTACTTAGAAGTTAATTAAATCCACTTTTCATAAGTAAAACAATAAAAACTGTTTGTTAAAACAAGAATTCCATTAATTAAAGAATGGTGTAAATCAAGTGTGTATCAAAAAAAGGTTGTCCAGTTAAAGTACATAGATCTAATTAATTATTGTACACTTTTAAAAAATACACAATTTAGCAACGCTCGTAAAAAAACGCCCACAACAAAATTAAATTAGAGCATGTATTTTTCTAAGTAAAATAGAATTTTCATTCCATTAAAGGGGATAGAAGTATTGCTTGTTTATATTACGAGCCTCAACTTTGATATTTTCAAGTATAAAAATTTAAATAGTTCACCAGAACTCCGAGATTGAATTTTTCGATAAAATAATAAAAGTTTTTTGAAGTGACGCTAATTGACTGAGTAAGTCGACAGATTGTTAAAATTTCGTATGTTTTCGCGTTTTTTTTGAGATTGAGATGAAGAGGCGTCATTTATAAAAGAGCACAGTCAATTATTAACGTACAAATCGATCAGTCGTACATGTCAGAAAGGAATTTTTACAAAGTTATAAAGTTTTAATGGATTTCAAAATTTAGATAATTTTGAAAAGTAACTGAATATTTATTTGATTAACTTAGTAAGGATTGCCATTTATAAATAAATAATTTTAATTATATAAATATTAATGCGGTTTTATTTATTACAGAATTAAAAAACACTACTTTTTCCTAAAGTATTAATTACAGCATTTAATATTTACGTATAATAAATGATAATAACACCGTGCGTGTTTAATTGATATTACAAGCTGGAAACAAGTCTTGTTTGTTGATAGTCGCCCTGCTAATAAATACTATTTCAAAAATAATAATGCAAGGAAATACGTAATATAAACGTAGAGATACATGTATGATTAGAATACCCACATATTATTAAAACATTTGCAGTTGTTTAAATTAATTGAATGATGGTGGTTTGAGATGTTCCATAGAATAAATGTTGTTAAAAACCAAATAACTCAAATTCGATAAGCAATAAAATCCAACAAAATTCACATCGAGTTTGGTTGCAAAAAAAGCGATTTTTAACATGTTTCACTTCCGACAGATGTTTCTAGTTTACTTAATGTTCTGTGTTATGTTTATGGATGTTTCGCTGATAGAAACTTGCATATAATTAACGATAGGATCGAATTACACTTCATGTAATACCATAACTAACATTACGTGGTAGTGGATTGTTCAGTAATTTACGTAATTGGAAAATATTTATTGCATAGGCATAACGTAACATTACAACGTAGCGATGATTTTTTTATAGTTGTAATTGTTTTAATTTATACACTGGAGTCCGATTACAACGACCGCAAGCGACCGTCCGTGAAAATTAGTTCGTTATATGCGAAGTTCGTAAAAGCCGACACGCGTAAAATAGGTCTTGAAAATAAGAAATTTATTGTCGTTGATGTCTTGCTTTTTTTAATCTTTTGAAGTGTGGCATTATCATGCTCAAATGCCTTTTTGATTTTGATTTTATTTTTCCGAATGATTCCCACAGTTGAATTAGAGAGACTGCGTTTGCCATACACGGTAATTTGGTTTTTGTCACTTTCTAAATAACGATAATTTCGTACGTTTCACATAACGTAAACGATTGTTTATATTTTGCCGCCGAAGCCGAGTTTTCCATTATTTGCGCGCTTGCTTTTAAAATTAACGACACTGCTATGTGACCATGCAAAAGCAGCGAAAATTTTGAGAAAATACCGTTGGGGACAAAACACTAGAACACCGATAGTTGAGAGATGGTATTACCGTAATAAATAACCTTTTAATTCATATTTTATTATTGTTTATTATTAATTAACAAGTTCGTTTTAAACAATTTTTTGAATACATGGAACACCCTAAGATTGGCTCGCAATAAAAAGAAGTTCGTCATAAGCGGGTTCGCAATAAAAGGAAAATAGTGAATTCGAAGACTTCTAGGATCAGTGTCAGTGTTAACAGAACGTCTTCCATGTTGAAACCGTGTCATTGTTGAGACAGAAGAACTCAACGTTTCGCCCACTTTTTTAAGGGGCAGAAGGGTAACGGTAACTCAACTGGTCAACCAAGCCAGAGGCGAAACCCTTCTGAAGAAAAACAGAAAAAGGCAGCAAATTTATACCTTCTGTGACCGGTCAAGCGTATCGGACGAAGACGACAATTGGTTAAAAGTGGAGGGGGCGGAGTCAGTAGGGATTACAGAACTCCATATGTCTGATAGATGATAACCAGTGTCACGATTCAAGTTGTTAGGGGTCTTGATGATTTCAATGGCCTCACGGATTTTTCTGCTGAAAAAATAAGGTTTCTGTTGAAAAAATAAGTAACATTGGCGATGATCGAAGATTTTTCGAACAAGATCTTAGGCCAGTGTCGTGATGATGTTCCGCAACAGCTGAGTGTGAGAGAATACCTGATTTCAAGTCTACGTCTGAGCGAACAGTTTCTCCAATGTACACCATAAGAACAGGGGATACGCCTCTTGATGACAAGGGTTGAGGCTTATCTTTTACTGAAGGGAGTATTTGTGACAAAAGGAAAATGTTTACATTATGTTTGTGGCAGTCAAACGGGATCTTCTAGTACGTAATAATCGGCAGTTCGTTTTATGCGAGTTCGTATTAACCGAACTTTATCGCATTTTATTTGGAAAGCTCTTACATTCAATTTAAAACTTTTCCTGTAGAAAATAAGAGACGTTGAATATACAGAGTGATCGTGAAAGTTGGGGTCATATACAGCGTCGCCGTTAAAGTCCGCATCATATGGGACATTGTTTTATTATTCAGTTTATTCAAATTTAGATTTTATGAACAGTTTTTGCTTTGAAAATAATACAAAATGACGTTGACAATTTTTTTTATCGATCGGCTATACCTGTCAAATTCGATATATTTTCAAAAAAAAAAAAAAATACAAAGAGTTAGGTTATTTTTCAAAATTTGGACAAATTAAATTGATCACACGCAATTCTAGCATTAGACGGATGAAAAGATATATAAAGTTGCGTGCCATCAGCATAAAAATGATAATTTACATAATGTAGATAAGTAATAAAATTAGAAGTATACAAATCAAATAATATAGGCCCTAAAATAGAGCCTTGTGGTACACCACGTTCTACCGTAAGAGAAGCAGACTTATTATTATTATTAAGAGCCACTATTTGTGTATGGTCAGGTAGATAATGTGCCAGTAATCTAACAGCTTGATCGTGAAGACCAATAAAATGTAAAATTGAAAGAAGAATATTATGGTTAAGGGTATCAAAGGCCTTTGAATAATCCAACAACACCAGAATAGTTACTTCACCAGCATCAACAGATTTAAAGATATCATCTGTAATCCCTAGCAGTGGTGCAGCTGTACCCTGATCTAAAACCTGATTGTTCTTTAGGCAAAATATTAAATTTATTTATATGATCCGCAAGTTAACTTTCAATGATCATTTCTAAGATCTTTGACAGAGTCGGAAGTATACTGATTAGCCGTAATTCATTTAGAGTTGCGGTTGTGGTAGGTTTTTTATGTAGTTAATGCTGGTATCGTAAAATATAGCCCCAACTTTCGCGACCACCCTGTATAAACGTAACAAATTGCACGTCAAATCGACTCCATTATTTGAGTATTAATTTGTTGTATATTTTTATCTCTTTGATTATGATAATATGTTAGTCTCAAATTAGCATATAAACGGACTTTGTGAAACTTTAAGCCTGATCTACTACTGTGATCAAAATGGCAGTTTCCAATCATATCAAATTGCTATGTTACAAGTAAGCCTGAGATTGTTTTCTCGATATAGCGGTATAAATAGTGATGTTGTATCGACTTAATTATTGGAAATATATCCTTATTTCGTAAAGAAACTATCAGATTAAAGAATCCACAACAGTTTTTTTTTATCGATATGTAAAGTATTTGATGAATCAATACAACAATTTATTTCATGTGTTGAATCTTTAAGGGAATGGAATTATCCGATACGCCGATTTATTCAATATCGCTATTTAATCGACATATCAATTGATTCGATAAAAATTGCACAGAGAATTTTAGAAAAAACTTGAAAAACATCGATTAAAATTTGTACTTTATGACTTGCGTTTTTAAAACTCTCAAAAATAATACTGAAATTTTTAAATGAAATTCCTGATACTCATTGTTTTTACTAAGTACTTTAAGTTCTTGGCCTGTTTTAATTTAAAAAAAAATTACATTGCCATTGCATGAAACCAGCGAATGCTCAAAAATTTACTTCAAACGTTTATTGCTTATTTTTGGTTTGCTTCAAATTTCATTTTAAAATTTTTATTAAAACAAAGAATAGTAATATTTTTATGCAGAACGTTGTGCTACTCTTTAAACCTGTCATTATCAAAATATTCTATTTTGACTGCAAATTTCAAAAATAATGTATTTAACATTCTGGAAAATAGTAAAAATTAAAAATAGAAAACAGAAAATTTCGAACTCTTTCTATAGTAGGTTGACAAAAGAAACTATCCTTATTTCGTAATTAAAAATTCTATTAAGTTCTTTATTTGATATATCGATTAATTCGATAAGGTGATTTGATAGATATCGCGAATTGATTCCATATATCGATAATATCGATACTTTTTTGATATCAACATATTCAATTTTTTTTAATATCGCATAAGTCTAATTACACGTATTTATATATTAAAAGATTTTTTTTTGTTTAATTTATTTTCAATAAACTGTTTTTTTCAGGAATTAAATGTCCAGTATGCAGCAAATTTATCATTCCCGACGATATTGAGTGCCACCTTGTAATGTGCCTGACCAAGCCACGGCTTTCTTACAACGGTACGTAAGCTTACAATTATTCTCCACTTATTTTAAATATTACTTAATTATTAAATATTATCAGGTTTATTGGCCCAAAAGCAAACTGGACTACATTTTTGGCAGTGATTTCTATTCATCAAAACATAGTTTTAATGTACAAGGTGTTCGTTTTATTATCGAAATTGCATTCAACATACAGAGTGGCCCTCGTAGCTTGCTTAAAAATAAGAAACTTTTGAGCATTTTTACAATTCTTTAGAGTTTAAAAAAATGTAGGATTCCGATAATTTAGAATAGCGCGTTCATATTCACATTTCAATCCCAAGGTATCTCTGCTTTCAACCAGCCCTTGGAATTCTAAAACTAAATTCTACTTATTTTTTTTTTTACTTATCCGGTCCTCTTCTATCTTTCAGTGTGGAGGATTCGGAGTTGAGTTTGTCTTTGTTCTACAAAACTCTTTCCACTTCTTCCTGTCTTTTGCCACCTTGGTCCGCTCACTATTTTTTTTCACTAACACCTTAGACATCCCATGTTTTTCTCGGACGCCCCCTTCGTTTTTTTACTTTAGATTTCCATATTTTCTTTATAATACTTTTTTCCAACATTCGGACGATATGTCTCCACCAACCTGTCTCTTTTCTATTAAGACTTCTAGTGCTTCTACTCCCAGTGTTTCTCTAATTGTTTCATTTCTTATTTTATCCATTTTGGAAATGCCTTAATATTCTCTCCAAAAACTTCATTTCGCATACTCTCAACATACTTTTGTATCTTTCTATTAAATTCCACGACTCTGCACCATAAATCGACCACTGTATTGTAGATCTTTACCTTTGGTATCCTGCTGACTTCTCTATTACTTATGAATGGCTTTAGTAGAAGTTGATCTTGTTGGCACTGCTTATTCTACTATTTATCTCTATATCCAACTTTCCCTTTTTTCTACCATCAAGCCTAAGTACTTTTATGTTTCTTACTTGCTGTATATTCTCATTTCCTATAATCAGCTTTATTTTCCGCCCTTCTCTACCAATGTTCATAATTTCAGTTTTCCATACCTTTAGATTTTCCTCAATACTTTTCGCAAGCGCACATAAAATAAGATCGTCAGCTACATAAGTTGTTTTAGTTACTATGACTGGTTGGAGTATCGTTCTTGTCTTCGTGGCTTTCTTTACTTCATCCATAACTATTATAAACTGTTGTTACAAATTCACTTGTGTTATGGTTTGCTGTCCTTACCATTTATTTGTTCGTCTATAAATACTCTGCACTGCTTCAATCAAACCTAGTGGTATCTTTCTTCTTTAAAATTTCCCATCATATTTCATTTCTATTTACTGATATGACAAATCCGTTCCTGCGCGTTTCTTCCCTTTCTAAAACCAGCTTGTGTGTCATCCATCATTGGTTCTATTAATTTCCTAAGCCTCCTTTCCAAGATCATTTCGTAAACTTTACTTGCTACGCTTAATAATGAAATGTCCCTATAATTTGCGCAAGCCATTTTGTCTCCACGTTTATGTCTTCTTCTTCATGTGCCAACTCAGCTACGAAGTTTGGCCACCATCATGGCAATTGAACCACTCTCTTAGGTTCCGCACCCATGACATCCTTCTTCTGCCCACATTTCTCTTGCCTTGGATTTTTCCATGCGTAATAACTTGCAAAAGTTGATATTTCTGTCCCCGCATAATGTGCCCAAATTGTTGTAACTTTCGTTGCTTGATGTTTAATGTTATTTCTTTTTCTGTGTTCATTCTTCTGAGCACTTCCGCGTTAGAAACTCTATTTATCCATGAGATCTTCAAGATTCTTCTGTAAATCCACATTTCGAATGCAGTATTTGTTTAAAATCCATGCTTCATATCTAGCATTTAAATAATCGAGTTCTTAGCTTCAACGTCAGATCTCTAGAGCAGAATACTTTTTCATGCTTATAAACGCGCTTCTAGCTTTTTCTATTCTTATTATTATTTCTTTTGTATATTCAGTCTTACCATTTACTATTGTTTCAAGATATTTGTATTTATTCACTCTATCAATGTTTTCGTTTTGAATATACAAATTAGTTTATTTTCGTTACAACCATAAACTTCGTCTTTTTAGTGTTTAGTGTTAGTCCATATTCTGCACTTGTTTGGGAAATTTTGTTCATTATCATCTGTATATCTTCTAGAGTTTTAGTTATAATAACGGTATCATCCGCATATCTTATGTTGTTGAGTGGTATCCCATTGACTTTAATACCTGCGGATTCATCTGCGAGTGCTTTCTGAAATATGTGTTCAGAGTAGAAGTTAAACAATGTCTGCGATAAAATACAGCCCTGTCTGACTCCCGTTTTTATTTCGATGTCATCAGTTGTTTTGCCGTCTACGCGTATTACTGCTTTTTGGTTGTAGTACAAATTAATTGAAGGAAACAAATATCGGTACAAATTAATAATTATTTTGATATCTCGCTGATGTATGCCTTTGTTTTCTAGTAGTTGAACGAATTGGTCACGTCTTACTTTGTCAAATGCCTTACTATAGTCTAAGAAACATACATAGACATCTTGGTTCACGTCCAAGCATCTTTGCATTAGTACATTATAAGCGAATATTGCATCTCTTGTTCCTAGTCCTTTTCTAGAAGCGAACTTTCCAAAAATAGTTTGAGAGTATGACTCATCAAGCTTATGTGTTCACTGTAATGTCTTGCATTTGGCTGTTTTGGGAGAGCAAGAAAGGTTGAAACTAACCATTCATCCGGATTATGCCTGTTCTAACATAGGTATTATTAAACAGATCTCGCAATCGCAGGATAATTATATGATCTTCTTTAAGAAATTGAAGGATTTGTGTTGGTAGTTCATCTGGTCCTGGTGATTTACCGTTTTTCATGTTCTTAATAGCGTTTTCAATTTCTTCCGTTGTTATGTCAAAGCCACTTTCCTCGTCAAAACTTTCATTTCTGTTTCTTTGTCGATTGTCCTCAAATAATTCCTTTATGTAGTTTTCCCATAGTTTCATTTTTCCTTCAATATCAGACACTATTGAATTGTTTTCGTCCACTAAGTAAGATGTTTACTTCGGTTTTAATTTAATTACCTCCTAGCTCTTTAACATTTTTATGCAAATTAAGAATATCATTCTTCTGTTGTAGGTTTTCGATTTCTTCGCACTTTTGTGCAATCCATGTTTCTTTAGCTTGTCGAATTTGTTGGCGAATTTTCCTATGTATTTCCTTATATGTACTTGTCCTTGTTATTTTTGTTTTGTCTGCGAATGTCTATGAGCTCTAATATATATTGTCTGACATCCAGCCTTGCTTGATATTGGTTTTGGTTCTTTTTAAATGCTGGGCAGCCGGTGTCATGAGAGCAGCTTTGGTTTATAATTTCTTTGTTATTCGCTCTATGTGTGTTTTCCTTTCGGATATTTTTATCAATATCTTTTAGTAGTTATTCTTTTACATCAACATTTCGTAGACAATTAACGCCAATGTAATCTTTTTATTATTTTTTTGAGTTGAATTTTTACTTTTGCTATTATTGGGTTATGATTTGACGATACATCTGCACCATGGTAGGATTTTATTGATTTTAACATATTTCTGTATCTGCTATTTATCATAAGGTAGTCTATTTGATTACGAACATTGCTTTCTTCATTGTCCTGTGGAGATATACAAGTATAAAGTCGTCTGTTTGGTAGTTTAAAGTGGGTATTGGTAATTACCATATTTCTTTCTTGGCGTTCCTAATCCATATTCTCGCCCATGATGATGATGAACTAAAGATGTATGTATACATGTATGTATGTAGGTCTTTAATGCAGTGGTTTCTCGTTGCCTTCCGCTTCCTTATGCCGTTGACTTTTAATCATGTTCCTCCGCATTTAGGGCCAGTTTCCCAACCCATGGGCAAAAGAGTGCCCTATTCTCGATTAGTCATCCACCCTAAGCTGTTGGCCATCAAGATGAGACTTGCTTATTCCGGTCGTTAATAGTGTCCCTTTAATTTTTGTGCTAGTTTTGGTTCACCCCGAGTATTTGATTTCCTCGGTACCTACTATATATTATCTAGTCGGGCTTTCCCCGATCCACCACCTGGGGAGGCGCCCGATAGAGGATCTAGCAACCCCACACGGACACCGGGCACGTTTATGTGAGGGGATTATAATTCCTGTTTCCCATCTTTGCGATATTGTTTTAGTGTACCATTTCTTATTTAGATTTTTTTTAGTGCCATTTCCTCTTCTACCCTTATCTTCTTTAACATTTCCGGTTTTACTCAATCTGCTCCAGCCGCCTTTCTATTTTATTACATCTTCAATGTTTCTTTCAACTCTTCTTTTGTGATTTCCTGTACAAATTTCGATGCCATTTGTCCTTCATATTCGATGTGTACTTTTCTTTGTACACATTCATCCGTACTCTTAGCAGTTTACTATTATTACCCTTAATCCAATGTACCTATATCTGGCCCTTTTTCCTTCCTAAGACCCTTAACATTGTAAATAACTTCTTTTCATTTCCATCGCCTCTAAATCTTACCGTTTGGCTCTTTTTCGCCGTTCTTCTTTGTTTCTGGTAATTATTGCAATTCTCATTTGTTCTTGTGGGCAGATATTTCCACTTTTCTAGTTTTATATCCTTCGTGATTTCCTCGTTCCGGTGTTTGTTTTCTTTTGTTAGATCTTTTTATCCTTCCACAAACTTTGCTTGCTGCCTCGATTATTATTTCCTCGAAACTGTTCCACATCATCTCTAGATTAGCTGACAGCAACATGTATCTTCTTTTCTTTCCAATTCTTTTATGACCTCCTTTTGAAATTTCTTTTCATATTGTTTTTCTCGTAATTCGTAGCTCGTTATATTTGTATATGCAACAGTTTCTGTGCACTCTGCTCTGGCTTTCTATTCCATTAATACGTGTAGGAGGTTAATATTCGTGTTTCTTTTCTACTCTACTACTCTTGTGTACTTGTGTATATCTAGGTGTTCAAAAAAAGTATTCGTTCATAATACAGAGATCGATTATCCTTTTCCCATTTCCTTTTTTTAATTGTAGTTCTTGCAGGCATGGCCAGAATTTTCCATTTTTCTCCTTGTCATATTCCTTTGAAGTATAGATTATAATTATCGTGAGGGTCTCATTTTCATTTACTTCATATTGGATACTCGTTATCCTTTCGTTTGTCAATTCCCAGCTTATACTTTTTTCCATATTTTCTCGGTGTACTGGACACTCTAGACAGTCTACACCTGCCTACCCCAACATATATTCTTCCATTCCACTGTGAAACAGTCCACAAACCCCCTTTAAAATTTTAAGACCCTTTTCTGTTATTAACATTATTTGAACCATCGAAAAAGTCTTCGATTTTTAACGCTTAAAATGCCCATTAAACAGTAATATCAAAATAGTGATCTTTCAGACGTTAATTTCGATTAAGTCTAAACTTTTTTATACTTAGTCCTAACCCTAACTTTTAATTTAATAGAACTCAAATTAATTTAATGAGAAGCAAATTAATAATGGATTTAATGTAAGTGGAAACGGAATAAAATGTAATTTTTTTGTAAAATATCGACTTTCTGCAATATTAAAATATATTTAATATTTTTTATATGAAGTTTGTCGTCTCTACTCTCATAAATTAGTACTTAACAAATTTTAATATTATGTTCATTACTCAGTATGGAGCTTTTTTGCCGAACTTTTATTATCGTCGTTAATTTCCGAGCGAAATATTAAATTTTTTATAGCAATTGGAATGTTTTTATTAAGTTTTATTAAATAATTTCTCAATTACGTTCACTTCCCCTGTTTCGGGGTTATCGTCGTTATTGACCCTAAAATCCAAACAACAAATCTTTATGAATTTTTAATGAAATTATATTTAGCCTAGGATTGCTCATTTAAAGGGAGTGCCGGAAAGCACTGACCCGCAAGTAGAGCTTTATTTAAAAGAAAACACGTGTATTAATTTTTCCTTTAATTATTGTTTAGTAAATATGTGTTTATTAAAAGTTAATTTGAAGTGCTCTCGCGTAATTTTTTAACGAATTTGAAATTTTCTTGGGAATTCATGCCCTTTAAGATCTTGGAAATCCATTCTATTTTTATTCGTTTTTGTTATTGTGTAATGCCGTCAACTCTCGTCTTTTTACGATACCTACATTACGATTTTGTTTTAAATAGTTTTATTTAATCATTAAACAATTTTAAAAATTTGATTCGACATACTTAGTTTCCTTGGGCTTTTGTTTCACGATTCGTCAGAATTACAAATTTCTTTTTATTCATTGCCAAGTAGAAAAATTTAATGACATTCATGATAATAATAAAACAACAGATTTGCATGTGTTATTTGAGTAAATTCGTGTTGGTATTTATTACATTTAATTTTGGGCCAATTTCATGGATTTCATGAAAAGAAAAGCAAATTAAAAGAGCCCAGAAAAAAATACATACATATTCATACTATTTGAACGAATTCTTTCCACCAGATTTCGTACATGTAAAAAATATTGCACCAGATAAATTCAATTTATAAATAACATAGCCGTCCAAATATAATTAGTCCGGTATCATTTTTTTTTTAATCTTCGGACTTCGTATTTGCTCTGTAATTGCAAACATTTTGTGAAAACAGCGATCTGCTTTGTTTATAACGTTTTTTAATCCTCTGAAATTGTAAACACAAACTGTTAATAAAACCCGGATTGAATGCCCACGGTCTTTATTTATTAAATCATTGTTTTGCTTCCGTTTTATCTTTTAATTTTGTTTACCTTCGAAACGTTTTTAAAAATAACTGCCAGCATCATTGAACTTTGTCACATCAAGACAAAAACACTGATAAACATTTTGTTACGGTCTTTCGTCGAAGATAATGCATTTTTAAATTAGGACTTTTGATAACAGTTTTAAAGCGGAAATTTTCGTAAATGGTTGTTCTAAAATGAATGAGAAGTTCATTAATTAACAAAAATATATCGATAGAAAAATTGATCCATCAGTATAATCAAAAGAGTTAAAAATGTGTAAGAAAATGCCCGCGAGACTTACAAGAAAAATCAGTTAATCGAACCTAAATGTCTTTTATTGCCCGTGGGCACCCAACGTACATGTGTATGAGTCTTTCAAGTAGCTGCTTGAATTCTTTGTAGGCTATTTATAATGATTGCGTTTACAGGAAGTCTCAAAGATGACTTCATTGGACAATGCGTATTTATTTACATTCAAATTTGCCAGAACTCGAACGCTTCTTGTAAATAGTTCTTGCTGTTATATGGTAAAAAATTCAAATTTGCAAACTCCTTTGGTTGTAATGGAATGTAGTTACATATTTGTTAATTCACAAATTCTGATATTTTATTTCTGTATTTTTGTAAAGTTCGAAACTATGATTTTAAACAGATAATTTTGCCTTTTTCCGTTTATACTAGTTGTAAGCCCATCGTAAATAAAAAATAAAAATAAAAATAGGCATGAAAACAATAAACCGTGTTTTATATACATTAAAAATTGTTAATATTCGTTCCCTAAACAGTTTAGTAGAATATGTAATATTCTGAATGTAATTTAGAATATATTATTTGTAATTTTTTTTTCTTTTTAATCAATATGAAACAACCTGTTTCGTAAGCAGAATTTGCCTTTCTTGATTTATTGTTATTTGTTCTGAGATAACTTCGTTTCTGTGTGCTTTTAACTAAGCTATTTATTTTAATATCTTGAACCATTTATCCAAATTATACTTCACTTATACAGTTTTTTTTAAGTTTGATACAATACTGCCTCGATAATCCGGATTAATTAAAACAATACCGATCCCTAATATCTCAACATTCGGATTATCTAATCTTCAGAGAAAAAGCGGAAAAAAGCAATTTTTAAGGACAAAAATGTATTTAAAGCACAGTTCCATCCGTGATTCGGCTAGAATTCAATGCATTTAACACGTTGACTGCCACGGCAATTTTAAGGATTCCGTTCTCAGAAGCCAATTTGATGAAATCATATTGTATTATTCAAAATATAAAATTTACCGAAACTATAGGTATAACAGTTTAAAGTAACTTAAAAATATTTACTAATTTTAGTTTGCTTCTTTTTACTGGTGCTTTTCTTTAGTCTATAAGAATATCTGAGAGTGATATTATTTTATTTTGTTTTATTTTTGCCACTGCAGACATACACCTAAAGTTGTCAAAGCGTCGTCATGTTTTATTAGTAACTGATTAACTTTATACTTCAATTTCTTCATCAGTGTTAATATATGCAGTATAGTCTTCATTTAACAAATGTGAGTCTCCAAGATACTGGGAATTGAATGTTTCGAGCAGTAAATTTAAATGGTATAAGATCGTCCGTCAACTATACGAGGTGCTACCCATTAATTCCCGCACTAACCGATCGTAGTACGAACTTGCGCCGCTAGGTACTTGTAGCTGTATCATTTGTGAAGCAATGAGTCAAGTGGCGTCGTTTTACGTACAGTTGTTACGAAGTTTTAATTTGTATCGGAATATTCTTCCTCTTCTTCGCTCATAGTATTTAGGTTGCTTCATTTTTTTTTGTGTTGTTCGAAAACATTTTCCTTTAATCTATTTGGTAGTAGTTTCTTCTTCGTCATTACCTTCATCAGTATTAATTTCTATAGTATCATCTTTATTTAACAAATATGAGTATCCATGAATCCAATTAGTCACTTCTTCTTTAATTAATGTAACACTACCAATGTCCCCTGGCATTGAATTTATGTTTGTTTTCAACTCCGTTTGCTACAGATTGAATGTTTCGCGCAGCAAACTTAAACGATATGAGATCCTCAGCTGAATAACTTGCATCGGAATCTTCCTCCTCTTCTTCGCTCCTAATTATTTTCGTCCAACTGTTTTTCCAAAGTCTTGGATGGTAGTTTTTCCATGCATTATGAAAATGACGTATCGCTATTTTAAAATTTAGATCTTCATCTCTGGTCAGAATGCCAAGTAACAAATATTCCTTATCATGATACTTCGTCAAATAAATTGCAGCTGTTTCGCTTTAGTCGCTAATACTTCTTCAGATATGGGAACAAATTTATTTCTTTGATTTATAAACCAAGAATGCAATTCAACTTCCATTTTGGATATTCTGCCTTTCTTAAGCTTTTCTGTTGCCAAAATACGTTACAGCATAACCAATAGTAAAGACTCATGTCAAATTCAAAAAAAGTATATTTGTAAATTCTTCGTCTCCTTGTGCTGGTGGCCGTTTAAAACGAATTGGACTCAAGCCAAGAGACCGATTGTACCAATCGCCTATCTGGCTATGGAGTTATACTGAAGAGAGAGCAGATTCCAGAGCAAAGGTCGGGATCACAGGAATTTCTCTAATAGCTTATGGTTCGAGTAAACCTGTTCTGAACATCTTATACCTTAATGTAATAAGCGCGAGGCATTCATATAGAACATGTATTGCATTTCCTACACTAAAGGTCATTAGCAATTCCCGTAGTGTGCAGATGCTTCAGTAGACCAGCGACGATCCTCGCGTACTTTCTGGTCATCTGTTGGACGTAAACGACTTTATAAGGAGTTTTGTCTGTCGCACTCCTACTTGCGAGTTCCAGCGTTCCCACAACCGCCGAGTAATTCCTAGAGCCGGTTCAGATTCATGAAGAGGTCAGGAGCGAGTCTCTTAGCTAGACAACCTGCTGCTTCTTACCCTCAATGTTGCCATGTCCAGATATCTATAGCACTTTGATCCAGTTGTTCTCACTAAGCCTATTTAAAACCAGGCAGCACTCTTGAACCGACCCTGAGGCGATTCTGAACCAGTTGATTGCGATTGTCACTGCAAATATAGGTATGCACCTTGGAGTACCCTTTACGCAGATTCTCCTGAGCACAAACTAGAAATCTCTGCTTGAAAAACGGTGGCGTATTTACCGAGTACAAACACCAGTTTGAATCTTGGCTTGTCACCATATATTCCAGCACCAACTCCCTTGCTCGATTGGGAGCCGTCGATGTGCCTGTCCCTTTAAAGTCTATTCCTATCAAAAGAACTTGTTTTAACGGCTTCGCAGAAGGAAAACGAGGGTGTGTTAGAAACAGTCCTAGCCAGCAATTCCGGGATTCATACTCCACTTGTTCCCCTCTAGTTGTCCACAGCCCCTTCTAACTCTGTAGGTTGCCCTCTCAGCCTCAATCTTAATTAGTAAATGAAGAGGCGGGAGATCCAGACCCGCGTGGTGGAGGCAGTTCGCATTATGCCTGTGATTCCAAGACACTAATCTTTGAATATAAGTAATGAAATATACGTTCCGCCTTGGGTATAACTACTACTCTAAATACTACACTGACTGATGCGAAGTACATGGTACAAGGACCTAACTAATCCAGGGAAGATGCCATTTGCTCTTGCAGTTTTGTAAAAAACTGGACACCACCGCCCATTTCAGTCTATCAAAAGTCGTCACCTTAGAAGCTATTCTGCAGTCCATATTACAGCATATGAGGCCTCTTCGGTAGGATATCCTCAGATAAGGTAGATCCAGAGAAATAAACTTCCACAAGATGTATGCGTGTCTCTTCCCTGATCTCTTATGGAAACCAGCTGGAACCCTCAGTAAATCAACCCTGGATCTAGGGTTTTTCCAGAGGATTTTATACAGTCTGGCTGCCTCTGCAAGACCTTCGACGCTTTTGTGGGAGACCTTCCAGGTCTCTTTCTTATACTCTTGCTGAGATCTCGTAAAGTTATCCTAGTTCACCTGGTTATTTGTACGGAGTGACTCTTCTAATCTCTCGGCGTTCTTCGCCCCACCAGCAAGATCTTCTGTCTCTATAAGATATTTTTAAAGGACGATTATCCGCAATATTTTTGAGTGTTCTACAGCAAAAGTAAAAAATTCATCTAAGCAACTTTTTTATTTTTTAATTTAATTTTAATTTTTTTAAGTTAAATATAACATATATTTTAGGGCTGTTGTAAACACAGTCGTACAAAAGCATAG
This sequence comes from Melanotus villosus, assembly GCA_963082815.1. Taxonomy (NCBI): domain Eukaryota; kingdom Metazoa; phylum Arthropoda; class Insecta; order Coleoptera; family Elateridae; genus Melanotus; species Melanotus villosus. Next base: position 15,692,840 of record OY720423.1, read on the forward strand.
ATGCATCATATCCAGCTCAATTCTACAAACAAACAAAATAAGACAGCTGTCTCGTGGACGCTGTATAGCGGCTCCATATTAAAATATTCACTTGGTTAACTGACTCGCCAATTTCAATAGGCAAAGTAACATTACAGCAAGTTTTAGTTTATTAGGAAATAATTTATTGTTAATTATAATCTTATTTTTGGTGGTTCTGCAGCTCTGTAGCTCTTAAAGATGGGCTGAGCCGCCCCTGATGTGCCGGTGATCCAAGAGGGATACTTCCGGTGACACATTCCAGTCATTGATCAGATGGGCAGCCGAGGCCGACCCTACTGTAATATGAATGATTTCTTGTCTCATTGAAGTGACAAAAGTTAGCGTTCTGCGTTAGTTGAAGATCACAAGACTGAGAGAGTAGAGTTAGTCAAAAAAAAACTTTCCTTTTGGGTTTATAGTTACTTACTTCTTAATTTTTTTGTTTTTTGCCTGAGAGTCAAAATTCTGTAACACCTCTGGGGCTGCATTTTCAAATTACAAATCTGTCAAGTTATAGCAAACATGAACAGCTTCGAATTGGCAACTAGTCTAGTTAATCAATGGTGTTTGGCAATGTCAAAACGTGCAGAAGTGTAAATTCGTGTATAAACAAAGCATATTAGATTTGCATGATGCAGTTTTTACTTTATATTACTTTCAATATTTACACAGTTAAAACTAAAGATCCAGATTACCAATACCAAAAACCATAAAAATTCGGACTACAACATACATAATGTAAAAATTGGTCAATCCGGATTGTTATACGCTCCGATCACCAATAAATAACTCAGATTATGAAGGCAGTATTGTAATAATCTTACTTTTTTAAAATTTAGGTTGCGTATTAATTTAGAAATCGTAACCTAAACAGGACTAAACTTAGTACTTCCGATTACAAGATGAAATACGAGGGGTGTTTTTTCAAGTAAGGACCGTATTGATATTAAAAAAAAAACAAGGGCATTCCATCTTCATAGAAATCAGCCGTCTGATTTGATAACCATTGCTGCACGGCCGTTTTGACATCATCATCGTCGTCGTCGTAGCGCTGACCCATAAGGTGCTTCTTTAAATGTAGGAACAAGTGGTAGTCACTGGGCGCTAGGTCTGGACTATATGGGGGGTGATCAAGTTGTTCCCAGCCAAATGATGCGATGAGATCTTGGGTTCAATAAGTCACGTGTGGCCGAGCACTGTCGTGCAGCAGTACGATTCCCATACTGAGCATGCCACGCCTTTTGTTTTGGATTGCGCGGCGCAGTTTATTCAAGGTCTCACAATATGTCTCGGCATTTATTGTCTCACCCCGAGGCAAAAGAAATCCACAAGCACAACCCCTGCCTATCCCAAAATACAGTGCACATGATTTTCCGGACTGAAATTGTTTGCTTGAACTTCACTTTCGTGGGAGATGTTGAGTGTCTCCATTCCATGGACTGTTGTTTCGATTCCGGTGTAACGTGAGACACCCATGTCTCGTCACCAATGACAATTTTGCTTAAAAACTAATCGCCTACGACACTGTACCTTGTGAGAAAAGTCAAATCACTGGCTAAACGATTGGTTTTGTAGCATCTTCGGTACCCAGCGTGAGCACAACTTCCGATAATTTAAGCGTTCTGGCACAATTTCATAGAAGTGTTCTTCTTGAAACTTGAGGAAATTGATTGCATAGATAATGATAAAATTGTAAAGCGTCTGTTCTCTCTAACTGTTTCATCAACTTTCTGCACCAGGTCATCATTAATGACAGACGGTCGCGCACTTTGTCCCTCATCGTGCACGTTTGTACGGCCTTCTTTAAATGCCCTAACCAATTTTCTTACCATTCCGTCGCTTATAACGTTGGCACCATAAACTGCACGAATCTGTCGATGAATTTCGGCCGCTTTCACGTCTCTTGCATTTAAGAAACTAATTACAGCTCGTATTTCACAATCCGCGGGACTTTCAATGGGCTGACGAATGGCGTCTGTGGCAAGCCAATAGATGTTAGTGCGCAAGCGCAGAACATCGACTGCCGCGCTGCAGCGGCCATATTTCAAAACGGTACTTACTTAAAAAACACGCCTCGTATATATTCTGTAACGCTTTTTTTGTCATGATTGTCATGTTTTTAGTACTATTTTATAAGGAAGTAATTAGTTATTAAACTTATTCTTTACTAGCAGATATTTTATTCTTGCCACACACTATTTTATCCGCTTATTTAGTACCAACCTTAAACTACGTTAATACCGAATTACTCTAACAGGTTGCAATAACCAGTTATAGTTTTTATAACGTTCATGTACCTAAGTCTTTCTTTTGCAGAAGACGTACTGACTGATGATAAAGGAGAATGTGTTATTTGCCTAGAAGATCTTTCTCAAGGGGATGTGATAGCTCGCTTACCCTGCCTATGTATATATCATAAAGGGTAAATATTTTCATTACTGTCTTATCTTACAATTTTGTTTTAATATGTTATTAATTTTTACAGGTGCATAGACCAATGGTTTGATGTAAATCGTTCGTGCCCCGAGCACCCCGGAGACTAGCATTGTTTTAAAGTAAACATTTTGTACATATGTAAATATGTGTGTATTGTAGGAACCAATTATTAGAATTAATGAAATCTGGAACTACTGTGCACTTGCAGTAATTCTTCATGAGTTTGTTGATACCGTTTTAAATTTGTTACCTACTACTTAGTTGGATCTGTATCTTTACAATTTTTAATCAACATTAGTAACATTTCAACGATACCATTTGCCATATTCCATTAGAATACAGAATAGATATTGACCTTTTTATTATAACATAATCAACTTGTCGAGTGTTTCTTGTAATATTGGATACAGGTTCGGCTATAATTTTATTAAGTTACAAATAATTATATATGCAGAGTTTTATATTAACTGAACTATTGTAAGCTACCAATTTTTAAATACGCAGAACAAAATAATTAAAGGCTAAGTTACCTGTCTTCAGTTGTTTCTAAGCTTTTATTCACATTTCAATTTGATGTACAACATAATCTTAATGTGCTAACATACAAAGACAGTTGAGTTATTTTCATTTGTTTTTTTATATGTCATTAATTTGGTTAAAAAAAATACCCCAACTGTATACAGTAGCACAGCTAAATAATAAAAAGCACTGTACAAGAAGTAAAATGCAGAATGGGTTTGTAAATATCTAAAATAAATGATGCCACCTCAAGTCTTAACTTTTATCATACAAAACAGTGTTTTTTTATGTTACAATGTAAACATTGGCTTGGTTGAGATATATGCAATCTAGATGGTGGTTTGTGGTTCATATTGAACTTCGACAAACAAATATTCAAGGTAATAACTGAATTAAGTTAAAGGAAATACGTAGGGTGTTGTTTAGAAAATGGATAATAAAATGAAAGTGTGGTTTATGCTTGTATCATGTCCCACACTTTTCTAAAACTTTAAATCAATTCATTAGACATAAAAATAAAAACAGTTTTTAATTTGTTAATGAAATAAGTAACAAAAATTAAGTGAATACGTTGAGGTACAAAAAATTGTCCATTTTTTAAAGAATGCCCTGCACTTTTTTTTAATATTGGAAACGACAAAAGTTTTACATTGTAAACGATAAGTTTTCGTGTAGCTTCAGTGATGTGTGTGTGCCATTAGAGAATTAATTTCTCGAAAATTTTCTCCGCAAATTTAGCCTGCGTTTTAATTTCATCTCCGTGATTATTGATTGTTTGTTAACGTATAGTTTCGGTTTGGTATCTAAGTAAAATAATTGTAAATTATTGAATAATGGACTAGAATCTTGGATGCTTAATTAATTGTGATGAGTCTGTCACAGGTGCTAATTAATACGTAGTTTTTAAGGTATATGTTTTATTTGTAGGTTACCAATTGTAATATAAAATACAGTAAAATATTTTTTAGTTAAAGATTTGGGCACATGTTATGTTTGTTTAAAATGAAAATTGTTTATTAATAAAAGATGATTTAGTAAAATTAGGTTATTAATTTGGTGGAAAATTGCAATTTGTTTATAAGGCTGCTGACTATGTGGGATGCTGGTTCGCTGTTTTAAAATATATCAAAGTAATCCTGAGAAATTTAAAAGCTAGTTATTAAAAAAAAAATTAATCATGCAATAAGTAGGTACTAGAAACTTCTGGTAAATATTCCTATTAGTTTATGTCGATAAGTTGTCTAACTTAATATATTAATCCATTTGAATTTATTCTGAACTAAAGGTGAGGCGAATCCAAATCAAAAGAATAAATTATCTGATTATTTATATAATCGAATAATTTCTTGAGATAGCAACAAAAACGAAAAACATCTTTTCATGTAAAATTTAATGGTGAAATTAGAATTCATACTTCGTTTATTAAGTTTTGCGTTATAACACTAACCTGCGTTTTTTTAAATAGCAACCATACTTGGCTTTGGCATCTTTAAATAGCTTTTCTCTAGTTTTCAAACTTACTTTAATTAATAACTATTGTATCAGCCAATTTCTTAATATTTGCAAATCGCAATACACAATCATCAAGCAACCCATGAAAAACAAAAGACTGATCATCTAGTATTTAGTTAAGTCAAATTCAACAGTATTCATTTAGTTATGTAGCTTTACTCATGTAAAGTGTACCTAACTGTTTTATAGTTACAAGGTCTGTTTATCATAAATTTGAGTATGACGGTTTAAAGAACACTTATTTTAAATAACAAATTATATATCAATCAATTTCCCAATAAATGGTGATTTAGAAGTATTCTTAAGTTATTTTGTTTTAGTATACGCAATGCCCTTGTATTGTATTATTCTGTATTTCTCTTCTGAAACAAGTCTAATTTGCTGTTACATACCGTCAAATGTTTGTGATATCTTCGTCCTGCTTTAGTTTAATGTTTTATTTCCTGGTTTGTTCTTTCTCTACGGTCTTCACCTCCCCATTCTTCTCTATTCATGCACTTGCGTTTCATAGCACTGTACGTGGCACATCCCCCATTTGTTTAATGTATTTAAGACGAGTCTGCAATGTGCTTTCTTTCCTTCTATGCGTCCTTCAATTATTGTAGTTAAAAGTCCTGCTCTTGTTATTATGTGACCGATTAGTGTACTCCTTCGTTTCTAAATGTGCTTCCACAGTTGCTTTTCCTGCCTGGCCTTTCTCAGCACCTCCTCATTTGTTATTCTATCAATATAACTGATTTTTAATGATCTTCTAAAGCACCACTGTTTAAAGGCTTCTAGTCTTCTTTAGCATGCTAATCCAATAGTCCATAATAATAATAATACGCTCCAGACATATGTTTTGATGAAATTTACTCTAGTTGATTATGCATTAACTGTGACAACGGTTTCTTCATCGTCTTCAAAAAAATATAAATCTCTTTTGGATTTTCCAAGCCCCAAATTCGGCAATTCTGCTTGTTTACAAATCCATTGAGGTGAAAATGCGCCTCATCAGTAAACATTATTTTTCTTGAAAAATCTCTCCCTTGTTCACGCATCCATTCGGCAAACTCACGACGCTGTTGATGGTCTCTAGGCTTTAAATCTTGTGTTATTTGGATCTTGTAAGCGTGTAAATGCAAGTCTTTAGTCAAAATTCGCTGTGTAGTGGAATAGGAAAGACCCAATTGTTGCGATCGACGACGTATGGATGTCCCCGGTTCCTCAGCCACACTTTCACGAACCATAGCAATATGCTCGTCAGAGCGACCTGCATGAACATGCTGAGGTGTTTTGATGTTAGTTGCCGATCCAGTTTGTTCGAATTTTTTAACCAAATTCCAAATTGTGCGCTCAGAAGGTCGATTTCGTATACCAAAATATTCACGCAGAGTGCGATGTGCACTTCTCCTCGAACGCCCATTTTCATAATATGCTGCGATCATTTTAACGCGTTGTTCTGTCGTATATTGCTCCATCATTAGTTTTGTACACGTTTTTAGTCTACAAAAGTCAATTTCACAATCACACATACTTTGACGTTTGAATAATATTCACAACTGTCATATGGAAACTAACATTGAATCACCCTTTAGTAAGTTATTTTTTTGGTAGTAAGCCCTTTTCGCTATTTCTGGTTTTAATTAATTTAATTTTGTGGTTGTTAAAAGATACAAAATTGATTAAATTATTCTCAAGTTTCTTATATTTGGTTGATGACTATCTGGATTGTTAAAGTATGATTGTGCTGCAACATCAGATTGCTTTTGTCCTTCAATGTAACACACTGTAACATGTAATATTTTCCAAATTTTTTTATACTGACAATATGATAATATGAATCGCTATACGAACGCCGAGATGACTGATATGCATTTTATGTATGGACTTGCCAATTGGAATTCGTTAGAGGCTAGTAACAACGGTAGAATTGGAAGAAAATGTGCTGAACGTGGTAGAGGAAGATCCCAGGTACTTCTACCAGAAAAAATGGCAAATGCGTTCAGTATGTCAGTAATAGGACTGTGTGGAAAATTTTGAAGCAGCAGTGCTTGTATCCATACCATATTCAGCGCGTTCAGGCACTTATTCCTGCTGATTTTCCTCCACGTATTGCATTTTATCAATGGCTTCTGCATATCTGCATACATTGGTTCAAATTCCTCAACTACTGGCGCTGATTCTTTTTACCGATGATGCAAATTTTTCCAGAAATGCAATTAGGAACTTCCATAATAACCTTGTGTGGGCTGATGAAAACCCACATGCGGTAGGTATTTGAAGATCGTTTCCAACATCAATTTTCATTAAACATTTGGGTTGGAATTGTAGGTGACTGGCTAATTGGACCGGTATTTCTACCGGGAAGACTTACCGCTGAGGTGTATCGAAATTTTTTGGAAGAATCACTACCTGGGTTTCTAGAGGATGTACCTACCATTGACAACGAGAAATATAATGTGGTTTATGCACGATAGTGCACCAACACATTTTAGTGTGGTTGCTCGTGAGTTTTTAAACGCAAAATATGAAGATCGCCGGATTGGACGAGGTGGACCTCACTTATGGCCTGCTCGATCCCCAGCCTTAAATCCCTTGGATTTTTTCCTATGGTGCCATTTGAAGACATTAGTGTACACTATTCCAGTGGAAAATGAAAAACATTTGAGAAATAGGATAATTGATAGGTGTGATGCAATAAGAAACAACCCTGGTTGGTGTTCGGCAGTCAATGAGGAGAAGATTGGATGCATGCATCCTAGCTGGTGGTAGTCATTTTCAGCAGTTTTTGTAATTAAGAATCTTGAAAGTAATAAAGTACTGTTTCTTTACGCAAAGCTTTTATCGCCCTGTATCTTCGCAACAAAGCGTCTTTCCGAAAATCATTTAAGGGCACAAAAATCTTCAAATAGCCCAAGCAATAACCCCCTTAATTTTTGCTGCGTGTTTAGTAAACACCCTATATATTATTTATCTAAAAATAGAAAACTAACCGATAGTCGTTAACCCAAACTTTTCGATTGCACTTCTTCTGTTTTTTTTTTTTTTGACATCGTTAAACCTGCTGCAATTATTGCAAGAACATAACGTATTTGTAAAAAATCTGACATTTTATTTAATCTTGATGTTTCTTGCTAAGTAAAAGTGTGTAAATTTCACAAATTCTACGTGCCAAGCCGATCACGAGCGATTGAACACAGTTTTGCATTTACACGGGCACTTTTGCTCGCGCGATAAATTTTTACACATTCTTAACCACACGACCGAGCAAGACGTAAATTTTCAAGTTTTTCGGCGCGGCGGTTTTACGCGTCCAAATTTGCGCGCGTTCATTCGCACACATTATCGCGCGTCCCTAATAACGCGGGTAATCTCTCCCGTGTAAAGGCCGTTAATATGCGCATAAAAGCAATCATAGTTCACAATTACTACAATTTGTCCGTTTTATGTATCTTAAGTCATATATTTATGCAACATTTACAGGTTAAAAAAACACGTAACTAGTTAAAAATATTGTATTTGAAGTTTGTATGATTATCAGTGATATACAGTATATAATAAAATTTTCACATTATGAAGTGTGTTGTAACTAAATGGTTATAATCCTACCAATTACAAGAACTTAAGTCTACTATTTACAAAACATTGACACTTTTTACAATACCTTTCCAAGCAATAACAAATACACCTTGCAATACCAAATTGAGCTTGAACATTGCCCTTGCATATATAGACATATATATTCTTTTTTTATTTACATGTACATATGTAAGATGCGTATATAATTGATTTTAAAAGTATAAAGTACACAGTACTAGTATAAAGGGCCTTTAAAGATTTATCGAAAACCTTTCGCACGGTATCATTATTTACGTAATAAGAGCTTAAAATTTACATCGATGTTAATGCGAAAAACGTTCGATAAATAATTAAAAGCCTAACTAGAATTCCTTTATGAATTATGTAATTCTATTACCTTAACATTTAAAAAACCATTTATAGTTTGTAACTTCCCATTAGTTTAGAATAGGCATTTAATCGTTTATATGGGCTAAAAATAAGGAACCAGGTAAGTTCTTGTAAAATGCGTATGTATAACAAAACATTTCACGAGAAACAAATATAATTTCCATAAAACTACAGATAAAATTTTGTAGCCGGTGCATTTTTCGGCACCTTTTTTTAACAATTGCAACATCTACTACATATAATAGATTTTGTTTAAAGTAAGTTCACCACTTTGATTTTGTACATTTATATAAAATTTAATAAATCAGGGTTGGATTACAAATAATGGATCAAATTTCCTTTAACATACATCGTATAAACAAGTAACATCTTTAATAATTACTTTTGAGTGTGCAGAGAACATCAATAAATAGGACACATGTTGAAACTGTACGTTTATGACTACTTTTCCCCTTTGTACAGCATTAGGTAGTACTGAATCGATTCATTGCACTAATAAAATGAGAAACAACAATAACAAACATGATTCAACTTAAAACGATTTGAAAATGAACAAAATCACGATCAAATCTACTTTAATTAGTTACGTAGTTGAATTCGTATAGAGTTGTATTTTGATAAAATAATCGGCAAATTTTAATAAAACAATAACTTACCAAAATAATTTTCACCAAAATACTACTAAACTAAATTTATACATTTTAGTCCATATCTGTATATCTAGTTTACATATTTCTACAGCAAATTATTTTTATCGTTGTGCTGTCGATGGGAATTGAGAGATCTGTTGTGGCTGTGTAGCTCCCGTTATTAAATTCGGAGATGAAGGATTCCCGTTGTTAGTAGACAATTTAGAAAATGCTACTAAAGTATCCGGAAAATTTGGTGGAGTTGCAGGAGTATTACATGGCGTCATTATCTACAATGATAAATAATTTAATGAACATCTTATAATACTAATGTTTCTTTTTCAAAGCAATTAATTATACAGCGTATGCCAAAAATAACACGAGAAAATTGTTCAATTAATAATCGACTTAAATTCATTCATTCACCTAATTTTTATCAACAGTATACACCTACCTGTCCGAAGTGTGCAGAAGCTCCACTTGGACAAGATGGAATTGCAGCTTCTTGAAAGAATATGCTGAGAGCAGTCTATAATCAAACGAGAAAATTAAATTAATGTATCGTTTGTAATACTTGGGCGGTACATTTTTGCTTATATTCAATAAAAGGAGTATACGTTTGAATTCATAGCGTAAACATCAGCGATACCTGTAGTCTGTACTGTGAGTTCAAGCCAAGTGCGAAGGATAACTCAACCCGTTTATGATTTTTATTCGAGTACAACAAACTATTATTTACTAGTGATAGTGACCTAAGTAAACAAGTGTTTCAAAATGTTCCAGCAACCCTCCTTCATTGACCCCAATCTCAGACGCAAAGTAGTTTTCCGAGTCCACCAATAGTTAATCCACAAATGTTACAAAAACAAAGGTCAACTGACAACACACTCCCATACCTCAGAATTATGCCCATTACCACCCATAAATCAACCGATACCACCAATGTATTTATCCCAACCTACAAGTCAGCTAATATCATCGAACAGCGGTTACTATTTTCCTTCTAATCAAGAACAATTTTTAAACAAACCAAAAATGACGCAGATACCACAAGAAGTACAAAATAGCAAGCAATCTACCAGCAATGATGAAGAAGCAAACATCGGAAAAACACCCTTGGCAAATAGTGAAAGGAATGACTCAGCAAGACATAACTTCAGGCAACAGATATAACTCATTAAGGCTGCGATTTTAGACGCATTTTGTATATGTGAAACATGCCTGAATAGATTCCAAATTTTTGTTTCGACGGTTTTACTTAGAAGAAAAACAAAGTTACCTTTAAAATCTACGGAGTTTAAGGATTGTAATGACATATTTTTTTAATGAAACAGAGTGTACTGAAAATGAAATATTAATTACTGAAAAAGATGTATTTTTCAGTCACCTTTGCCTTATCATAATAATGCAAAAGGTAATATAATACTTAATAATATTATATCCACGACAATCCTTGGCATATTGACAAAAGTTTAAAACATGGTTGGTGAGAATTTATACAGTAGATTTAATCAATATTAGGAATTTCTAAAACCGCCAGAAATTGTATCCGCATGGTGTATTAATCGCAGATACAAACCTGTATCTAACAGCTGGTACCAGAATATTCAAGTTTTTAATGCAGGGTTTGTCTCGTAGATGACAGTCAAATCAAGAGAAAAAGATAGTCTGCATAAGTGAGACAGTGAATATTAACAAAACGTCTTCCGGTGACAGACAGTGAATGTTTAGATAGTCTGCTCTCCCTACTCCCTACAGCTGGTGCTTGTCTTTAGGTGCATCATCTGACGATCTGGATCTGACTAAATTACAGCTGAGCGATCGCTTTTAGAACAAACAAGGAATTTTACTGTTATCCTCTTGCATTGACGTTCGATATTTTATCTAGATAAATTTCAATATTTTATGATGTTTGGTCATAATCACAGCATATTAAAACGTAAAAATATCAAACAATTTTTAAGGAACATTTAAAATAAACTAAGTTCAGGCAAACCTAACTGTAAATTTCAACATCTTGAAAGCAGACAATGGTTAATGGGACATTCTGAGAAGGGACAATAGATAATCCCTTGACCAGTCGTCACCAGGCTGTCCTGCACTTTTAAATGTCGTTTTTATTGGCCTCAATGCCTCATAGCCTAAACAAACTATGTTTATATGAGGTGTTTTGGGATATTAAAAATTGATGATGAATTTTTAAAATTCATTAAAGTAGCTTAAGATTATCTTTCAGTAAGAATTGGTTTTGTAGAAATTCATTAACGTTTTCCAAAAATCCAACGATTTTTAGACTTTACCTTGCTCCAATTCTCTTACTGAAATTAAAAAGAGCCAGCAGAATTGCAAAATTTTCAGGATTTTTGATTGTTATTAAACAAAAATTTCAAAATTAGAATAAATCAATTTGACAGAAATTTGTGGAGTGTTTCAAAATTTACTAACTTTTGAGAATGTTTTTTAGCTTATATTAAAAAGTGCATTTAAAGTTTAAAATTCTCGATAAATTCAGTATAAATAGATTGACAACACATTAATTTTACTTAAATTGTTGGACTGTTATAAGATGTACTAACTTTTTAGACATTTTTGGATTTATTTATTTGAAAAAAATATTTACGTTTTACTTCTAAACAGCTTAAAAATTATAAGAATTTTTGATAAACTCAGTTCAAGTAAATCAAAAACAAGAATTAACTTTATAGAAATTTTTGGATTAATAAAAAGTTTATTAATTTTTTGGGCCTTTTTTTCAAAAATATAAATAATAGACAAAAACAGGCGTTGCGGGCGACGACGGGACACAGAATAATATCTTAAATTTGAGATATTCTGCGACCTGGACCAGCGGCAACTACTTACGATTTTAGAAAGGGCGACTTCCTGTCATAAATTTAATCCTGACAAGTGCAGGTACAAATTCTTCTTAATTCTAATGGTTTAAGTTCAACAATCGCGTATGCAAACCAAAACTAGTAACTAGCTATTATTTAGAATCGTATACAGATGACACCACTTTATTAAGTAGTTTTTATTTGTCCTTTTCTAGAGGTACTTCTCTATTGCGAAAATCGCACCCTTAACCCCCTCAAGAAAATGAATGAAATGATCAAGCACCAACACCAAAGCCTCCCCCAATATTTGTCTATGGAATTATTAACCTACCGGAGGTGAAGAAACAGTTCACAAATGTAGTAGAAGAGGAACAATAGCAATAAAAGTATGTTCAGCAATACAATCAAAATTACTAGGAGAAACCCAGAAACATTACAAAAATTATTTTCTTCTTCTTTCGCTTCTCCTTATACCCTATTGGGTGTCGGATTCTAGGTTGTGTTCTTTCCAAATTCTCTATTCTGTCCATCCACGTTTTCCTTGGTCTTCCTCTTTTCTTTTTCTTTTCTAATCCCGCTCCAATTACTTTTTTCAGTAGACCGTCCTGTTTCATCCTTATACTAGCCATACCATATAAGTTGTTTTTTCTCTATTTTCCTCAGTATCGGTTCTTGTTGCAATGTTTCTCTTATATCCTCACTTATTCTGTCAAACTTTGTTACCCCATATATTTTCCTCATATATTACGTTTCATTTCTTCTTCTTCTTTTTTGATATTAGGCTGTAGCCTGTTTGTTTCCAGTTTTAATTTACAGAGATTCCTTCCGGGCATCCCACGCTTCTTTTGCCTCTAGATTTGTCTCGTGCTAGTCAGACTATTCTATCTATTGTCATTCGGGATATACACTATCGGACAAAAGTGAAGCAACTTTTACGATAAAATCAAATATTTAAATATTTAAAATAAAATTAGCAACTGTAGAAATCAAAATTCATGTAGTTTAAAGAGTCATAGTAGGCTACTGTCATAGGTGAAATGGGATTGTTTCCAAATGTCAAATAAGTTAGTGTGTAATAATTTATTTCAACAATACACTTTATTAGCGTGGTCTATCATATAAAATAAAAAGATATTTACCAACGTTCTTCAAATTATTGAAATCATATTTAACCAACTGCAAATTTCAAACAAGGGTCAAGCAAGAAGTCTCATCTGTACACCCAATTAATCCAGGAGTCCCTCAAAGCAGTGTCTTGGGACTGCTGTTATACTTGTTGCTAACTTCCGATCTCCCCAACGACAGACAATATCACACTACGATTCTTACTTCTCACGCAAATATAAATCAAACCTCGCCACTCCTTCAACAATACTTAAAGACGCTTCAAGAATTGCTCCAAAAATGGAGAATTAAAATTAATGATGCAAAGTCGACCCATGTGACTTTCACGATGCGTCCACCGATTTATATAAACAATATAGAGCTTCCCCAAACGACCACGGTCTGCATCTATATAGATAATAAACTAAACTGGAAGCAACATAAAAGAAATGTACTGGTTGCCAGGTCGGAAGTCACATCTATCATTGGAAAATGAATTACTGTTATATAAAACCATAATATTTATAACAAGTCAAAACACACCATTAAAAACATAAATTGACAAAACTTTCTTTTGAATGTTTTCACCTAGGAATTTCATCTTTTGCGATTAAATTTGACTTATAGTACTTTGAATAATTACTGGTTATATAAATAATTCATAAGGTTAAATTGTACAAAACTCATTAGTGGTATTATTACAAGTTACCACTACCAGGCACCTCTAGGTCAACGTTTTAGAGTTCTAATCTGAAACTATTTTACTTTTGTAATGAAAGTTCTAAAGTAACTTTCAAAAGATATATTTTAAGAACGTTACAAAACAGTTATACAATAGCCTGAAGATATATTTGTGGAACAATACACCAGTTATTATATAATGTTTTGAATTCCAAATAAAAAAAATGTTCGAATTATATTTATCACCTTATAAATTCTCTGTCATGAAATAAATCTCAAGAAACTACCGGTTCCGAAACGACTAATGAAAGAAAACTTTACGTCTAAATAAAAGTAATCATTAACCTTTCTATTTTTGTCGGAGACTTATTTTTTATTTATGCACACACATACTGAAAACAATCTGAAAGCACTTAAGGCGTAACTTGCAATATAAAAGATCCAAGGGTGTAAGTGTAATGTCAAAACAATTACAATTAAAAACAGATAAATACAGCTAAAATTCAAACCGGTTTTAACTTGTTCCGTATTCTTTTTGTGTACTTTCAGTATACCGCTAGGATTCCTAACACGTAATTAAAGAATTTAAGTAATAAATAATTAATTGCCAAACAAAATCGCCGCCATATTTACATGACTTTGTTTACAAATTGATGTAGTTGTATTGAATGTTTACCTACCTCAAATTGCCAATGAGCTGCTTGTAACAGCTGTTTGGCTTGTTCTCGTGCACAACCTGCGGCCACTACAAACTGATTTATCATAACTTGCTCTCGCAGAGCGGTATCCATGTTTACTGCACTGTTATATTTTTCGATTACCTTCGAATAGAACCACAAATACCGTATTCAACCAAACATTAAAAATGACGTCAGAACCAACATGTAATGGTTGCCACTCACAATTTTCTACATATTTAATTCCCTATACATTCAAAGCCCTACTAATAAATTATTCTAATTCCCGAAATGTTTTACATTTGAAATTACAGAATAATTATACTAAAAGAATTCGTTAATTATGTATTTTATTATTTATTATTTTACTTTTACAGTTCACTGAAATACATAAATTATTATGATAATTACTTTTTCACACTATCCTCTCTTATCTACCTACATTTGATTTTAATTTAAAAAACTAAAATACTTTGTGATTGTTTAATATTTATTTTTCCTACTGACATAGAAATTCCGTACAAAGCTCAGTCCGTAACCATTCGGAATTCGGACCATTCCCATCCATCCGAATCTTGAAAACCTAACCTAAGATTTTGTAAGTTCAGATCAATGTTAGTAAATATTTGTAAATAATTATATGTTGAGTGTTAATAATTAAAAATAAAATTAAGTAATGGAGTGTATAATTGCAAATGTGGAGGATATGAAATTTGATATAGAAATAGCATTAGATGAACAATATGGAGCTCTTCCGTTACCATTTCAAGGAATGGATAGTGAGTACTTGGTTTAAATTTCTGTTTATTGGTAATATATTAATGTTTTTATTTTTAAAGAGTCAATTACGGCAGTTTGCCAATTTTATTCGTCTCCTGCCGGTTGCCAGAAAGGTCCCTTATGTCCATTTAGACATGTCCGAGGCGATAGAACCATTGTGTGTAAACATTGGTTGCGTGGTTTATGTAAAAAGGGCGACCAATGTGAATTTTTGCACGAATATGATATGACAAAAATGCCTGAGTGTTATTTCTATTCAAGATTTAATGCTTGCCATAATAAAGAATGTCCGTTTTTACATATCGATCCTGAAAGTAAAATAAAGGATTGTCCATGGTACGATCGTGGCTTTTGCAGACACGGACCTCATTGTAGACATAGACACGTAAGAAGAGTGTTATGTACAAATTACGTTTCTGGATTTTGTTTGGATGGACCTAATTGTAAATATATGCATCCACGATTTGAATTACCGGTACCTCCCGATCAAAACGTTAAAGATCAGAAAAAACCTCCAGTTATTATTTGCCACTTTTGTGGAGAACATGGTCATAAAGCTCTTCATTGTAACAAAATGAATCCAGAAAATAGGGAACTGGTGCATAAGGACAACAATTATAAATTTACAAACAATGCTGGAAATGAAGGCGGCGAAAATGGCGGTGGAATGTACCATAGAATGCTACCTAAAAAATTGGAAGATGTTACATGCTACAAGTGTGGTGCTAAAGGTCATTACGCTAATAGATGTCCAAAAGGACATCTCGCGTTTTTGTCGCAAGTAAAAGGTTCAACGGACAATGATAAAAAGGAAGGTGATAATAACTAATTTATTTGTAGTTATAAAAAAAATGGTATTGCTTATATTTATTTATTTGGCGGTCAATTGATTGCTTAAATAATAAGTAGAAAGACAAAGTTTGCAAAATAAATTTTCTTGTATAGTTATGTAATTTGTGTACCAGTAATTATGTTCCTTTTTTTAATATTACACATTTCAGTGCCTTGTAAAACATTTGTTAATTACCGAGACTTCGCATTTAAAATTTGTAACATGCGTAATAATTTGAAGTTCAATTAGGGTAGCGTGTGCTTACAAACGAACGGCTGAAGGATACACGAAGTTGCTCGATTGAAGACCACATAATGCGTGTTAACGTAAAAAATAAACTTTGGACATTTTCTACATTTTGCACTGTAACCTGTATTGCATCTGCTTCAACTAAGAACACTAATTCAAATTTTAGTGGGACTTGGCCATCCCGAGTTTTAAGAGGAAAACATGCGTCCCGCTAAAAGCTATAGCGGCACGGGTATTGTCCCGATTTTTTAAAATATGGATTATTAAAAAATATGTGACTCATAATCGGCCTGACAATTCCGCTATCAATATTATTGATTTAAATTTTGTATCTAGGGAGCGATTTATTATTTGGATTTTTTTATAAAGCGTTTTTAAACGTAGCACGTGACGTATTATACATCAGTAATTTATCAGTAGGTATAGTTGTTGCAGGTTGCCATGAGCTCCGGCGCTGAAACTGAATTCGGTACAGTTCCACCGCTACAGATAATCTTGAAAGCATCAGTTATTTGTTGATGAGCTTTATTCAGTTTTGCGTGTGGGCAAAGATTTATAGGTTGTACTGAAAAGTTGATTACGCTTTTTACACATTTCTCACTTACCCCCACGCGTACTTCGCGGCTCTTGCAACTATTTAACCGGATTCTTCTGTCTTGCGATAGCTAGTTGTGGATGTTCGTATTCAAGTGTGAAGTAGTCAAATTAATAGCATTGCTTAATGTGTTATTACCTTTTCATTCTTTCCCTTGTTTCACTGTAAGTAAACGTACAAATGCGGAACATACATCAAAACTAAAAAAGAAAACGACTGTGTGTCTCGAAAAAAATGGGAAAAAGACTTTACATGGATCAGAGCGGTCAAAAACAATATTACATTAGCAACAGATGTATCTAACAAAGGAAATAAAAAAATTTTTCCACTTCGCGATTTTTTACTTCATCAAACGGCGTTCAATCTAAAATTCTTGATTTTTATGAAGATGCTGATGAGACGTCAAATACTATTTTTACAAATATAAAGCGCATTTTAGAAGACTCTGGAATGATGATCGATATAATAATGATATACAACATGAAATAATAAACGATAACTATACAGGGAATGTAGATAATCTAACTCTTCTTTCTGTGCTTTATCGTCTAAGGATTTGGCAAGGGGTCAAAGCCACATTTTTTAAACTACTTGGCATCATGAACTTTATTATATCCCCCTTATACTAGGGAAATGTGTTCTCTGCAGTGGTTTCCCGTTACCTTCTGCAGAGTTTGCGAGTGTTTATTAAGGTGTATAGTGTATGTTTCTTGTTACTATCTGAAGTCGACCATTCCGCAGACAGAATCATTAATTGTAGCCAAACAATTAAATGGCTTCGCTCACTCCAGTACCGACCTCAAACAGTGGTGGAATTCTTTATAAAAATCCTTGCCACTGCGTGTGATTCGAACCCAAGACTCCTAGCTAGGAGCTACTTAATATAACTTTAGAAGAACTAAATTATACACTTAGCAAAAACAAAAACTGAAAAACCACCGGACCAGATGGAATAAACACGGAACTCTTTAAATACGGAGCATTATTATTATTAAAACATAGATTGCTACATCTCGTTAATATGTCGACTGGTTTTTGGCAAAACATCGTAAGCACCATTTGGTGAATTTTACGGGAGACCCTTTTTTTGTTTCATTCTTCCGCATGATGAAGTATAATTCTGAAATTTCGGTTTTAGATACTTTATAGCTCATTAAGTACCGGCTGGTGCATTGTCTCACGCACCATAGGGATTTCAATGGTAAATTTTTAATTTTTAAATATTTGCTTCCCCAATTATTTTAGACCAAAAGTGCAAATATGTTTTTTGTAGAGAAAAAAATACCCAATCCAATGATGCTATTTTGCAGTTTTTCAATTTTTCCGTAACAGAAAAACTATGGAAATTAATTCTTGCACTTTGATAAAAATCATTGATGCCTTGGAACTACTGAAACAGTCTGGCTTGTCAGTTAGTTACACTTATTGTCACATAATAGTTATTTGTATACTAAGGCTGCGAAATTCCATTTTAGCGTACCGAGAGAAAAATTGTCGCCGAGGCCGCTTGCGGCCGAGGCAGGACAATCTCGAGGGCGCTAAAGAATTTCGCGGACGAAGTATACACAACATACATAATTACAAATTTTTATCATAAATGAATGTAAATAGAGTCGGCTTTCACGTCATAATGTTTCTATGGAAACAACATAAATAAAACGCGTTTCGCGGCCGTTACCCTTAGTAACGCAATACAGGCCGCGAAATCGGATCTCGCGTCCTGTATTGCGTACGCGAAATGACCACTTCGCGTCCGGTTGCACAAAAAATAATTTTATTTCCCGTTAAGTTTGTTTTAAAAAGTGTTGAATAATGGTTATTTGTTTATACCAAGGCCAAAAAATTACATTTTTCGTATGGAAAAATAATTTCAAACTGTCATTATGACAGGGGGTGGAGCTATAACAGTGTCATAGCTCCACCCCTCTGTTTCAAAAATTTCATGGCATTAGTGATTTTTGTCAAAGTGCAAGAATTAATCTCCACAGTTCTTCTGTTACACGAAACTCGAAAATTGTGTGGAATAGCACCAATCGATGCAGTATTTTTTTCTCTACAAAAAACTTAATTACACTTTTGGTCTAAAATAATTAGGGAAGCAAATAATTACATATTAAAAAATTACCATTGAAATCCCTATGGTGCGTGAGGCAACGCACCACCCGGTATATCTGCAACATTTTTTTTGCCAAAAAATTTCATTTTTCAGTAATTTTGGCGTTTAAGATGTTTTGCTGGGATCAATAGTTTTGCAAGTAATCTGAAAATTGTCATTTACGAGGCACATACCATAATTTGGAGGGACTTAAAATTTTGTTTTAGTACGTCGTAACTACCAACTATAAAGTTAAGTTATTTAATTTTTCTTGCATTTCATCAACATTAATAACAACTTAAAAGTGATTAATTCTGTTAAAGAAATGCCAACTATAAATATAATACAACTTCTTTTTTTTCATCCTCGTCATTTATTTTTGCTAGAACATACGGTACAGATCCGTTATATCGCAAGTTTTTGTACTCGCTTGGAAATCGAGGTGGAATGATTTGTTTTTACAAAGTTCCTTTAAATCCATGTATTTTCATGTATTAATTGGAAGAGGTTTAGAATATGATAAAACGAGATAAATGGTTCCTTTAAGGTCTACTTGAAAAAATGTAGTAAGAGACATTTAATAGGTTGCAATTTTTCAGAGATTGGTAGGGTCAACTGTATCAGATTCGCGATAAAAATATTTTATTTTAATGTTAGGTTGACCTTTCTAATTTTACTAATAAGAAATTTGACACCTTCGAAAGTTTTTCTAGATCTATTTGGACGCAGTTCTTGAGCTGTGTTTTTCCATTTCCAGTATATAAAATCTGTATGTTTCATCTTAATAACCTTGAATGGTTTTGGACTAACTCTGGCATTACCTATTAAGGTGTGCCATTCAGAGAGGCGCCAACGTAGTCGCCACAGATATTAAGGCATTTGCTGTAACGAGGAATCAGTTTTTACACCCTCCTCATACCACATGGCCGTCTGGGTGTGTATGGGGAAAATGTTATGAGTGATAGTGCAGTGCGAAAATGGTGTAGGATTTTTCAGGTAGGACAGCACACAGTTCAGAAATTGTGAACCGGCGGTGCTTTCGTATCACGTTGTTCACTTTATTGACGATGTCTTCTGTTGCTACGGTCGTCCTTCCCTGACCGAATTCAGAAGGTGGCAACCCTAAATGCAACACACTATACACTAATTGTTTGCATGCCGTTACACTACTTACGTATAGAGCTCTCTGAACATAGTAAGCAAGTCCATCAACGTTATTAAAAACAAACAATTTTTTAAAAAGTTTTATTTATTACTGGATTTATAATCTTGGTTTAAAAAATGTTTTCAATAGCTTTGTTTATTTGTTTTACTCGGGGCTGTCCTTAATTTCAAAACTGACATCATTAGAACATTTAGAGTTCTACAGTAAAGCTAAATGATTGTTATTCGTCTGATACAAATAAAATATCTAATGATATTAAGTAAATGAAGTTAGAGCAGGACAAATAAACATAGTTAATATACGAGTATGACTAGGTGAAGATACAGTAAACTGAAATTACTGTTAGGTACTGGATATATTCATGCATTACGAAAATTGTACTAAAAAGTGTAAAAAAAGCAGAGTACATCCAATTTTTTACATTTTCTGAATTCCTGGTTTTAGTGGAACATCGAAAACTACCGGTAAATTATTTGGGATGTAATTTATGTCACATGTAGAAGCATTGATATATATTATTTTACCATCCGAGGTAATTCCGTATCCTAAAAAAAAAAATAAATAAAAATCTGTAAATGTGTTTGTTAACACTTAGTCACCTTCATGTATATGTCCAAATACATGATATTTCGGTTTTACTCGCTGTTGAACCGTTGTTAATAACTCAACACAGCCAGCACGAACACCTGAACAGACTAAATCTCCGTGTCCTAAAGGTGGGGTATGGGTTACTAAAATATCTACGTTTTCAGGAATTAAATTCCATTTTGTTAAGCATTGTTCTCCTCTTGGGACGTTAAAAGCCCACTTACAAAATTCTGGTTGCCTGTAATTTTACCGTTGTTACTCGGTAATTGTAATTATTTTAATTTACCATGGTGTGCCGTAAATTTGAATACCGTAAATTTCAATGGAAGAATCTTCTAAATAAATACAATCTGTTAAATACTGTTTAACATTTTCTACTCGCACTGCCTCATCCAAATCGTCCTTTTGCATTCCTAACGTTGGAATTTCATCTTCTAAAATAGATCCTGGATGTCTTGAAGAATGATCCGATGACTTTTTAAAAATGTGAATGAATGTTGGGTCGAAACTTAGTTCGTGATTTCCGGCGATTATTATTTTAAATTTGTGCGGTAATTCACCTACAATTTTTCTTGGTTACCTATTATTTATTATAAATTAATACCAAAAAAAGGATGATTACCTAACCACCTATTAAATTCTTGTACTTCTTCTTGTTGGCCACATTTAGTAAAATCACCCGCATGAATAAAAACATCTCCATCTGGTATATCAAATTTGATATTATGAGTAAGGGAATGAGTATCGCTCATGCAGACGAATCTTACTTTATCATTATCGACAGGTTTTGTAGGAGGTTTTACGTTTAATTTAAAAACCTTTTGAGCCTGTGAAATTTCTCTCCAAGCTGCTGTTGGATTATTCGTTAAGGGATGTATTTCTATATCAGTTTGCATTTTAAGCCTAGGGGCCTTTGGAAGTTATGCAATATCTTGGTGATCTTGATTATAAGGTATTTAAAACCTCATATTGGTTTTATGAGTATTACAGATTAAAGCAGTTAATCATTCATATCACATTTCTTTCATTTTTAAAAATTGTTTGGAGTTTTAACAAGATATTGTGAGGTTACATCAGTGATACATCCAACATTTTTAGATAGCTGTATTATCGACCGAGTTGAAGATTTTAAATTTTAAGTGGGAATTTCAAATATGTAAAAATACCATAACAATAAAATTTTTAGTTAATATCTGAAATCTAAGAAAATAGTTATAACACAGCATCTCTGAATAAAAGCTTTATTATTTATTTTAAAAATACAAAAATTACTGCTTCAACACCTTCCCTCGAACAATTTTAACGTCATCGACAGGTCGATCATTCTTATCAGTTTCAACTAAACCTATTCTTTTAACAACATTCATTCCTGAAGACACCCTACCAAAAATGGCATGTTTACCGTCCAACCATTGCGTAGGCGCCAATGTTAAAAAAAATTGTGAACCGTTTGAATCTGGTCCAGAATTAGCCATGGATAATATTCCTGCACCGGTATGTTTAAGCTCTGGGTGTATTTCATCCTTAAAACTCTGTCCGTATATAGATATCCCACCTTTACCGGTTCCTGTAGGGTCGCCTCCTTGAATCATAAAATCACGAATGATTCGATGGAATATCGTGTTGTTATAATAACCTCTACGTGAAAGCTCTGCAAAATTTCTACACGTGGATGGTGCATGTTTCCAGTATAATTCTATGGTTATTTCACCCATTCTACAATTAAAATTGTTAAAATTAATATGTGCTTTTAAAGAACGGTTAAGTACTTACGTTGTTTCGAAAACTACAAAAGGGGGTTGCCACATTTTGTCTGGTATTCCAGACTGATTAATACCTTGTAGTGCCATCATTTTTAAGTTATTTTATTTAAACGATCACTTCTTTATTCAAATATGTTGGAATAAATATTATAAACCATTGGACATAACCTTTAAAATTTAAATTAATTTTATTTTGGCATCTATGGTCATGCAGTGTTGCCATATTTAAGTTCTTACATTGAAGGTAATTATGTTGGATTTATAAGAATAACTAATAATTCAGTTTAATTTGTCAACGATACCTAGTTAAGGTTATTTTTTAGTGTTTGGTATTCGCATACACATTTGTTTATTTATATTTTACAAACTGAGGCAAATTCTATTCTAAAAATGTTTATCCTTTTTAAAGGAACTTGAGTGAAGCTGGCAATGTAGCAATGTTGTTCTGAGTTGTCGAAATGTCAACTGTTTCGTGTAAAGTTGGCGATTTGTATATTTGACAGTTTGTGGTTATCAAAATTTTTGTGCCTCATCAAATTCCAGCAATTAACAGTTGTGGTGGCTTACAGGAAAATAAATTAATCAGGAATTTTTAAAAATTATGCGTTAATTATAATGTAAATGCAAGAAGGTATGGATGCTTCAAAAAGCGACCATGTTACACTTAACCTACCATCAACAGATATTTATGAAGCTAGAAAAACAAAGAGTTTTTGGAGAGTATGCTATAAATTTATAATGTGAATTATTAACATTACAGTTCCTTCTTTTCCAGTGGTGGAACCAGCTGTCCAGATTTCAACGTAGTTTAATTTATATGTCAATTGTTGCTATATTATTTACGATATTATATTTTCTTCCCGGTAACTCAGAGAGTGCAGTAGTTGATTTAGAGAAACCTGAAGTAAATACTCTTAAAAAAGATGTATTAGTCAATATAAGAAATGATCCACGAGATGTTGAAAATGATTTTAACGAAATCGAAGGCGAAAACCAGGTGTTAGAAGAACCGGGTGATATTCAACTTAATCAGAATATGAAAAAAGAGGTTAAAATCGTATTTGCCAAGCCACTTACGTCAGTACAGTTTGAAAGTATGTTTAATGTTAATAACATGTGAATATTAGTAAATATCAGAATTGTAGAAACAAAAGGAGAAAGACAAACGGCTGTTGTTGAAGCCTTTAAACATGCGTGGAAAGGTTATAAAAAATATGCATGGGGACATGATCATTTGAAACCAATTACAGGGGGCTATCATGACTGGTTTGGATTAGGACTTACGATTATAGATTCTTTAGATACGTTGTACATTATGGGATTAAAAAAAGGTAATTTCCTATAAGTCCTAATATTTCCAAACCTTCGAATAAGTTCCTTAATTTGGTTATTTTAAATTTGCAAAATTAAATTCTATTATAGAATATACAGAAGCAAGGGATTGGGTAGAAAAGCACTTACATTTTGATAAAAATCGGGATGTAAATTTATTCGAAGTAACCATAAGAGTGCTTGGTGGATTATTAAGTATATATCACTTGGCTGGGGATAAAATGTACCTACAAAAAGCGGTGAGTAAAATTCAGTACCGCAAAAAACGTGGATTTAATAAATATATCTTCATTTTTCAGATGGATTTAGGAGATCGTCTTGCTCCATGTTTTAGTACGGATTCCGGAGTGCCATTTTCTGATGTTAATTTATCTACCAAAAAAGCGCACGCTCCTAAGTGGTCGCCAGATAGTAGTACTTCCGAGGTGACCACTATTCAATTGGAGTTCAAAGATTTAAGTAGAAGTACTGGAATTGCAAAATATGAGGTAAAACATTCGCGGAAGTAAAATCTAAGTCGTTCAACTTATCTAAACTTTCCAGCAATTGGTATCGAAAGTGTCTAAACATGTTCATGAATTAGAAAAGAAAGATGGTTTAGTTCCTATATTTATAAATGCAAATTCTGGTCAGTTTAGATCGTATTCCACAATTACGCTGGGTGCAAGAGGTGATAGTTATTATGAGTATTTACTGAAACAATGGATTCAGACTGGAAAAACACTAGACTAGTAAGTGTCTTAGTTTTGCATACGTAGATACCTCGCTTAAACCCTTAATTTTTAGTTTAAGGGATGATTATATAGAAGGTATAAGCGGAGTAGAGAAGCATTTAGCACATCGTACTGTGCCTAATGGTTTTCTATTTATTGGAGAGTTATTAGTTGGCGGAAAAGATTTTAAACCGAAAATGGATCATTTAACTTGTTATTTACCTGGAACTCTCGCTTTGGGTGTGCATCATGGTATGCCTGAAAGCCATATGAAGCTTGCAGAAGAACTTATGACTACCTGTTATCAAACATACGCACAGCAACCTACTTTTCTTGCTCCGGAAATCACGTACTTTAATATTCAGGTGAGTTTTTTTTTATGTCGTTACCTCGTGCATCGCATTTTGCACCACTTGCAAATCAGCCTTTTTCAAGGTGTCTTGGTTCACATGATGGGAGGAATAACCTCCAAAATAGTTCACAGAATATAATTGAATGAATTGTTTGGGGACTAATCTTTATCCTTAATTCCTCCAAAATAGTTCACAGAATATAATTGAATGAATTGTTTGGGGTCTAATCTTTATCCTTAATTAATTTTTTCCTTGTGGCTGGACACGAAGTCCTGCTTTAATATCCAATGTTTTATAGCAAACAGAATATTATTTAAGGGTTTCACAAGTGTCTGAATTATCCACTTACAAAAACACAGGCTTCCATGCCGGAAAATAACAGTCCCCGCTGAATCATTACTTTTCACCTGCGGAACAATTTCTTGTGCTTTTTGCCTGGTGGGTGCGTATACGCTCTCATTTTCTTATTAAGTTTTTAGTTTTAGAAAAGATTTGTTTATCCATAAATAGCATTTGTCGATGCTAATCTTGAGCAATAAATCGTTTTGCTCTTTCGTCCCTGCGATTGGCTCAAATAAGTTTAAATCCTGAGGGTGGTGTGATAATTTCCACAAGCCATTTAGGTTTAAATTGTATTGATTG
Organism: Melanotus villosus; assembly: GCA_963082815.1. Lineage (NCBI taxonomy): Eukaryota > Metazoa > Arthropoda > Insecta > Coleoptera > Elateridae > Melanotus > Melanotus villosus. Next base: position 15,718,311 of record OY720423.1, read on the forward strand.
TCTCTGTAACATTCATTGGTAAATATACATATTTACAACTTTCATATGTATTGATTGATTGAATCGCGATGCGCGAAGATGGTTGGCGGAGGCCCCTAACACAGCAACCAATTAGGCTTATTGTGTTGCTCATCATATCGTTTGTTAGGCAAAGAGTTTTGTAACCTTGATTAGGTTTAATAGTCTCTTTACCACTTCTTCTTTTGTTAGAGTTTTTCGAGAGTAGACCCCTCTCAGGAGTGCATATTTCCATCGGGCAAGAGCCTTACACTCAAAGATGATATGAGAGGCTGTTTCGTTCTCCTCATTACAGAGTCTGCATATGGGTTCCTCATTAAAGATACATGTGTTTTCTTAGTTTTTCTTAATTTGCTGTCTGCTTAATTGCAGTACGTCATCTGCTAATTTTCTAGATGGTGGTCTTAGCATTGACTTGCTGTGTCTCATGCCTTCCACACTATTCCAGTGGTTTTGATGCTGTCTTTTTATCCAACCTTCTAGCCACATGCAAGCTGTGATCTTGGCAATTTTAAATATTGGCTCAGGCCCAGTAAAGGTGATTTCTGATCCCTTTTTTGCAAAATATCAGCTTTTTCATTGCCTTGAATTCTCTTGTGTCCTGGCACCCACGTAAAGGTTACTTGTGGTTTGGAAGACAATCCCAGACTAGTTTTGAATTGATCTGGTAGCTCGCCAAGGTTTTTATGGCAGCTTTGCTGTCTGTCAGGACAATGATATCCCTGTCCTGATAGTTCCTTCTAATATTCACATACTTCAATATCTTGTATAATACTGTAGCGTACTTGCCTAGAGATGCATAATGCATTAAAATAGGGAGATTCTCCATGTATTCCAGCACCAGTTCCGCTCAATTTTGGATCCATCTGTGTATCAGATAATTTTACCACCCTGACAGCCTCTTGGTATCAGCCCTTCATTCCATTCAAGGTGGATATTGAAGGGTTTATTAAGGTTTTACCTAATTGGCATAGCGTCACTGCTCAGTTTCCATTATACTTCACTCTATATGCCGCCATCCTTGCTTTTCCCTTGATAATAATAGGGGAGGCTTCAGCTTGGCCTTTCTTTGTTCTACTTTAGGCCACCACACCAGCGATCCATAGGTCTTATACCACAGCAGTATACAACCAGTATACCATATGCGATTTGAGTCCGAAGGTGCTAGCTTCCTTGCCGTAAGAGGTTTCTTACCTTTATTTACAATTTTACATCCAGGATGATGTCTAGATATTTAGTCTCTTGGCTCACTTGTATTTGAGCGTTGAAGAGGTTGGTAGTGTCAGTCTGTCCATATGCCTTGTGAATGGAATCAGTGCTCTTTTCTGTGGATTTACTCTTAGATTAACCTTAATACACCAGCTTCCCACTATGTTTAGAGCTCTTTGCATGAGCTCTGAGATAGTAGTTATTTTCAAATTTTTGCGAGATGAGTATAGCCAAGGCGTTGGTATACCCCTCGGTATAGTAGCCTTCTCTATTTAGTTCAACTAGGGGCTCATCAACCACCAGGTTGCACGGAAGAGATGATAAGACCCCTCCCCCAGTGGGCATTCCTTGGCCGCTACTATCTCCATCATCTCACCAGACAAGGTTAATTAAATTTTCCTATCGTGGAGCATATTGCTGATCCATCTACAGATGGTGTTTTCTACTCCAGGATTCCTCATCCTTTGTCAAGAAAAGCTGTCAGTGCTGTTTCTTTGTTGTTGACTGCATCCTCAATTCTCCTTACCAATTGGTGTAGAACAGTCTCGCATGATTTTCCCGATTGATGTGTATGTTGATTGGGATGAAATAGTCCTACAGATAGGCTTTCCCTTACATGTCTTTCAATCAGTTCCTCTCTCAGTTTCAACATGAAAAATGATAGGTTGATGGGTCTGTATGCTTTTGCCTGAGAGTAATCTCTCTCAGGTTTTGGAATAAAGCCAATTCTAGAGCATTTGCAGACAGAGGGTATGTATCCTGTTGCCAGGCTTGCTCTTAGCAGTCTACAGAGCTTTGGAATGAGGTTTGGTTTCCTCCGTTGTAATAGCACAGGTATTATCCCATCATGTCTAGGAGCTTTGTATGATTTAAAAGGATCAATATCCCATTCAACACTGTTGTGGGTAATGATTTTATTTGAGATTTACCAGCCCTTATGTTAGGGCAGGGGTCGGCAAACTTTTGAGACGGAAGCGCCAATCCTGTCCCTCACAACAATTTAAAAATAATTTGAGAGCCATAAATTTCACATTTCGCCATTACCAACGTTACCTTGTCCAGTAAGGGGCTCTCTGCCACGTTGTTAGGCTGCCCTGCTTACTATGTGCTCAACCACCCCCTCCACTCTTATCATCCTGTTACGCTTGTGAAACAATGTTATATTCACATCCTTCCAAACGGCTCCTATTAAGCGGGGCTAAATTGCAGTGTGTGGAGTTGGCCTTTCAATTTTACTTCAGAGCCACGTGTATGTACCGAAAGAGCCGTGTTTGCCGACCCCTGTATTCCGTGCAGGGGAAGCAGCATATGAGCCTGGAAGGTGGGCTTGAAGGAGAATCTCCAAGGTTTACTTACCTGTTTCTGTGTATTTCCCATCTGGTTTTAATAATGTACCAAGCTCAAGAGGTTCCTCCAGGGTCCTCTGGAGTTGTGCTGCTTCAGAAGTGTTTTCAACTTTTTGGCAGAAGTTTCTGCAAGAGTCTCTTTTGGCCTTTCGTATTTGTTTATTGTATTCAGTATTTCATATGTAAGTCGTCTTCTTTGTTGTCTAAGTTGTCGGCTCTGCTGAATTCGATTTTCTGACCATTAAAAGGTTAAGCTTATGCTAATCACGACGCCAAGTCATTTAAAAATGTGGCTTTGACCCCTTTGCCAAAGTCCTTAGAGGATCAGACACAGAAAGAAGAAGAAGTAGTCCCTGCCGTATTTATTTGATCGCATGGTGCACTTTCTGCTCGTCGATTTGTGTAACTTGCGTTAACTTGTGTTATTTAATTTGGCAGAACATTAGCCGCTTTTTTTTGTAATCACGACTTGATGGAATCTATTCAATTTCTTAAGCGGTTTGTGCTTTGTGTTTGATCAAACGAATCCAAAAATTTCATGCTTTAAAGATGCCAAGGTATTACCGATTGCAATCACAGAACCTAAGTCTTGGGGACAAATCAGAAATCCAAAAGAATTTCTGGAGAAAATTGGGATGGTTTAACAATGCCTTTGATCAGGTCAAACTTCTATTAATTTTAAGAAAATCAGTAGCTTATAATTTCAACAACAGTTACGTATTCAATTCCTACCGATTTTTTATTGCCAATTGAAATAGTATTTCTTGATCACGTCCATGTCCATATTATAAGACTTGCTAGTTGAGAGTCAACTGTTCACAATACTCGATTCGCTCTCAGCTGTACTCTGGTTTACAGCATTTCATGTCGAAACAAGCTCAATGAGTATACTATGAAAATTATTTTTTAGCCATAAGGCTAGCAAGTCTCTGCAACCTTTTCTTTAATGTACTGACAATGGACACAGCCTTGCAAGTCACCGAGTCGAGGGGCTCATCTGACTTGGCGCATGGCTCACATACAGAGGAGTACGAACACAAGCAGGAGTAATGTGGATGCGGCTTTAGAAAAGAACGATTGGAAACACAATTTATAGTTTAAGAAATATTGATTTCAGTTTAATTTAAATATATAAAGTGATTTGGGTAGTACTTTTAAAATCACTGTTCTGCTTTTCACTTTGTCCCAACGACTTGACACTTGTGTGACGCACATGAACCACCCCTAAAGGCTGACAAATGTTTTTCTATCACATCGTAGAATTTCCAAGTTAGTTTGTTACATTTGATTGTCCGGTTAACAATGTCTTACTTTGTATATTCTACTTACAGGTTTCGTTACAATGTTTTTGAGTGTGTTTTATTATTTCTTTAGGGAGAAAACTCCAACGATATGTATGTTAAGACAAACGATGCCCACAATTTACTAAGACCGGAATTTATCGAGAGTCTGTGGTATATGTACCAATTAACCAAGAATACAACATATCAAGACTGGGGTTGGCAAATTTTCCAGGCTTTTGAGAAGTACACCAAAGTTGTGAATGGATACACGTCCATCGGTAATGTACGCAACACTGCCAACGTTCGGCCCAAAGATTTAATGGAATCGTTTTTCCTCAGTGAAACCTTAAAGTATTTGTACTTGTTGTTTAGTGATAATCCAAAACTTTTAGATATTGATAAATACGTAGTGAATTCAGAGGCGCACCCTTTGCCTATATATTCATCGTGATTTTACAATGCAATAGTCGTTTTAGTATCTAGTCTCGATAAAAGTTAGTATGATTTAAGACTTAACCCATGAATTACGATTAGGTTGATTTAATTTTTGTTACCATTTGGAAATTTCTTTAGTAGAATTGCCATATAGAAATGGGAAGTAGAAGCGCACTTCTAAAAAGAGTAATTAGTGCAAAATTTTATTTGCGCTTTAATGGGGATGCAATTATATTTAAAAACTACATGACTTATTTTATTGGCAATGTTGAAACCCTTAAAAGATGTGAATGTTGTGTTTTATTATCCGGTGAAAATTTGTGTATATGTGTAATACATATTTTTATGGCTGTAAAATGTTAGTGCTTATACTAGAAACAAAAGCAAGCGATTATTGCCGCGAAACATTTTTATTACGCACGTTTATTTTTATCGCATTATCACCTGCTTTTGTTGATTAATTATCTTTGGTTGCACAGTATTAAAAACGGGCATTTGTGCACAGATTCCAATATCTTAATAGTTAATTCCTAAAAAGGAGTGTATCTTAGTAGTGTATAGTTGTTCTACTTATATACATTCCATTTTTGAATTATTTACATTAAAACCATTTAAAGTAAGAAATATTGTTTTTGATTACACATACAAATATTGATAAATCACGAGAATAGGAAAAAAAATTAATAAAATTCTAGTCTTAGTCGTTCTCATAGTATCGTGATGGTACATTCTCAAAGTCATCCTCAGAAGGCCATGCAATAAGTTATGTCTTAGCTAGATTCAGGAAATATTACATTCGCTTGTTTTTGAATTGACAGGTATTCCAAATAAAAATGTGTAAGGTCAAGCACACACGAGGCGGTTAGTGACGATTCGTCCGCCGACTCGGCAGATGAATCCCTTATAATAAATTGAACCGAACACGCGTTAACGAATTGTCGAGCTATTCCTATGGCCTTACGAAAGCGCACACGTAGCATCGGACGAATCGTCGGCCGATTCGTCACATAAACGCTTCGTGTGTCCAAGGCCTAAAGCTGCGAAAGTTTTGGCAGAAAATCAAGTGATCCAATTTAAAATCATCCTCAGAAGGCCATGAAATTAAATGTCATGTCTTAGCTAGATTTAGCAAATTAATATTACATCCATTTGATTTGAATTGACAGATATTACTACAATATTTAAAGCTAAGAAAGTTTTTGTTTTATGTGCTCTTGTGGCACAAATGAGATAATAATTAACACAAAAGAAGAAGACTTTATTTTAGACACACAGCAGTGTTACACTGTTATCAATAACGGTGATTGTTGTATTATGCACTTTTACCTATAAATAGATGTATTAAGATCCGGCTCAAAGGATCAGCACAATATTGTACAAAGACAGCACCAAAAAATACACTTGTATTAAAGTAACGATTTTTAATGTCAGCAAAGTAAAAAACTTAAATTGTTTACAAAATTTACACTCACTTGTCTAATCTTATTTTTTAAATTCAAAAACTAACTAGATTATTAAAATCCAACAGTGATGTTATTAATATGGTGTTTCTACTCCCACTATTTTCCATATAAAACTTTGGTACTGTATCGTTTGACAGTTTGCGTACTAGTTTAGATATTTGCCGCTAGATGGCAGCATAAAATTTGATATTTTCATAATCATAACCTATTATAAAGTAACGTATTTTTATAAATTTTGCACTTATTGCAGAAGATATTAAAAACACATAAATATAATATTAAATGCTGCAGCTTTAAGAACAAATCGATTTTTTTTCTTTGAACTAAATATTTCTTCGCAAAAGGTTTGCTGCAATGCTACAAACAAGCATTTTCATAAATTGTTCTCCCAAATGTTTTTCTGGGCATTTTCGAAAATCAGGTAAAAAGCACGGGCAAAACATAAATACTTTATGTCGCCAAGAGTTGTGATAACATTCAAAATTAAATATTCTGACAGTTCTTGGTGTCAACATTCACTGTCATTAGCGCCATCTTACAGTAATTATTGGAACTAGTACGCATCTTGTCAAAGAATTCAGTTCACAAACAATTGAAGGAGTGGAGACACCATATCTTAATAACATCACCTCAATAACTACAGGGAGAATAATAATAGCTGACCGTGCCGCCTCCTTGAAAAATGAACATAGTAAAAATGTGCCGCTTCATATGTATGTAAGCATGGAATGCACCTACATTCGTGTCTATTTTGACTAACCTAAAACACCAACAGAAACGTTAACCCTAATCATATTGGGAAAAATAAGCGAACTTACCTGTACTAAACACGAAAATATCAATGCTAGTTTTGAAAAAGACTGATGTAGAAGGCGAAAAATTAAACTTGCAAGGCAAACGTCAAATTGCGAAACACGTGCGAAGCTAATATCACACTGAACTGCAACGCGCATAAGCAAAGCGGAAGTAAAGATTGGCAATACCTGCCTTGGAAAGTAGTTTTTTTCGGTCAGCCTTTTCTGTTCTCCCTGTACTTGATTGCCAAGCCAACGATAGGTCTCTAAGGTAATCTATTATTTAACAAATGCCACGTGGCAGGCAACTTAAAGTTTAAACCACGAAACACTCCCCTTTTTTGTAGTAGGCTATGAAAAATAATTAATTATGCCATTTTATAGAAGAATTAATACTAAACAACTATTTTCGTTGACTTTTTCTTGTATTTCTAATAATAAACGAGATATAAGCTGGCCAATGAAAAATCAGCCACCCTGTATACGTTAAACAAGAGAGCAAAATTATCTTGTAATACGTGGGTTTGCGAAATTTTCTCAACATGAAAATAGCACATGGAAAATATTTTATTTTATGCTGTTTGGTTAGGTATGGAGTGACTGCTACAACCAGTTCGATCAAATTTCCAACTGGTTGGTTGAGGATGGTCGTGCTTGTTCCTGATCGGTTGGCTTAGTGTGATGTTTAACATGTGTTTGTAATTTTGGACCGTTGTGAACGATCGATGTAATTGAGGTGTCTGAGTTCCCACATAATTCCATGGCCATCTGGGGATCGCTTTTCTTGATATAAGATATGCAGCTGTGTTAGTAGCAGTAATGTACTATCACGTGCAAAAGTAATGACACACGTAAGATTTGTTATTGTATGATAAACAGCCTTGCAGCGGTCGATGAGTAACTTTCTTATTCTAACTTGTTAATCCTACCTACAAGGTCTTATGGTTATGCCCAAGTTACTCATTGACTGCTGCAAGGTTGTTTATCATACAATAATAAATCTTAGGCGTGTCATTACTTTTGCACGTGATAGTACAATAAAATGTATCAATCGGAAACTTCAAATCCAGAAAAAGCACGAACTTTTCTGCAACCTAATCAAAACTCAAAATAAAATCGGAGATCTTTCAAACTGGTGTTTATCTACAAAATACATTGATAATTATTAATAGGAACTATTGTTATGCATTTAATAAACGATTTCTCTTGTATACAGATGCTTACTGCAAATATTTGAAGTTGAAACTTAATTGTAGTGGTTTTCGAGTAAAATTACAATTTTATTGGGCCTTAAAGGATTATCAATTTACGAGCATCTTTGAATGCAGATTTTTAATGGTAACTAGCATTGTTTGATGTACTGAACTTGTTATATAGCTTTGTTTGATACTGACATTTACAATACTTATGGAGAGTTACACCTAATGCAGGTTAAAATCAATACAACAGTGCAAATAAAAATGGCTACTGCTTCTGACGGTTGAATATAACTTGAACGTGACAGGTTCAGATGGGTTGATTTGCTTTCAACAAGCGACTTGAACAACAAAAATTGTTGTACCTTATATCCCTTCAACTTATTTAAAAGACTGTTATGACCTTCAAATCGTGTTCTATTTTCTAATCCATCAACAAAGTTCAATTATTTTTAATTTTAACGAATTATGTACATTCTATATATAGAAAAATATCACCTCCGTAGGGATTCGAACCACTGACCTTCGGCTATATGCATCACTGTGATTTGCCTCTGTAGCTCAATGGTAGAGCAGTGGTGCGTATAGCCGAAGGTCAGTGGTTCGAATCCCTGCGGAAGTGAAATTTTTCTCTGTATAGAATTTACATAATTCGTTAAAATTAAAAATAACATAATTCCCCAAAGGAGTGAGTCCTACAAAAATTAATTTCTAAACAAAGTTCAACTCGTGTGAACCCCATATGTTGAGGTACTCTGCCATTTTAGTCTTCCTTCAGCTCCTGATGAAACCCTTTACGAAAGTGGGTGAAACGTTGAGTTGTCAACAATTACATCGTTCAAACCGGGAAGTTGGCACATTTAATCATGATGGTTTTTTTTCTTTTTTTTTTAATAAGGCTACCTACTTAACACAGCTCTAACCTCAGTGGCTTGCAGAGACTTTCCATCAGTATCAGTGAAGCAGATCCGTAACTTACTGCTAAATTAATTATTCATTTAGGAAATTGCTTGAGTTATTTTAACTACCGAATGTCAGACTTTTAATCAAATTTGTAAGGATTTATTGATAATTGAAAAGGCAAGTTCAAATTATTACAAAAGATAGCCTAAAATATAATTCATCTTCATGCAAAAGAGCGGCATATCTAATAATAATCGTTCCCGTCAACCTTAAGTTAAGTAATAAGTAATAAAAAGTTAATACAAACCTGCATAATACAAATTGCCAGTTCTTCTCTTCTTCTTCTTTCCTATTAGGCATGAGCCTGTTTTTCTTCACGCTTGTTAACTCTACTTCAGACGACGATGAGGTTAGCCAGCTATCCCTCTATCGTTTGACCACCGGTCTTTCTGGATTTGACTGATAGGCTACCCTAATCTGTTGTCATCTGCTCGTTGGACATGATTCATCCATTCTGTCTTTCGTGTCTTTACAAAATTATTTACATTGCATGTTCCACACTGGTTTTGACTATCTGCATTTCTTATCTCGGCACGTTTTGCTTGCAGTAGCTCTGAAGGTATTCATTTCTGTTGTTGTTAATAATCTTTTTGTGCGAGTTGTATCAGGTCGTGTTTCTGCGTCGTAAGTGCTGGTTATTAGTGATGGGCACAATCGAATGATTTTGAGAATCGAATAATTTCAACAATCGAATGATCATTCGGAATACGAATGATTACTCGAACCCAACCGATGCATTGCTACCGATAATAGAATCACTCGAGTCCAACAGTTGCATGGGCAATCTCATACTGCAGTTACAAATGAATCCTTTCAAAACTAAAATGATACGGTATGCAGTTATGTATAACTTTATCTTTGTCTAACGCTTGCCTTGTAACAGCGACAATCCACTAGTACCAGGCGTGGTTATAATGCAGTACAAAAATAACTCAATGTGGATAGGAATTCATTTGCATTCGTTATTCATTTCCAAGTTTCTGAATTACAAATCATTCAAATGATTTTGAAGGCAACAATCAAAACATTCCGAATGATCCGATTTTTTTCATCCGCGTTCGCCCAACACTACCAGTTATTACATCTAAATCCAAAGGTCCCAGTTTAACTGCCATAAACATAGAAATTTTCTTTTTACCGTGGACTTCCTTTTATTACAAACCAACTTTAGGGTGTTAGATTAAAGAAAAGATCCATTTAAAACCAACCTGTTAATTATGAATAAATATGAATAAACAAATTATTACGGTATTGTGATCTTTTAATTGTTGGTGTTTGAGTGTTTTGGCACCAGCTTATCCATCGTAATATTAGTCTATTTACTCTTTTAAAAGCAGAACTGAACCATTGTCTAAAATAATGAAAAATTCAGCATTGGCAACAAAATGTAAATAATCATTTAGAGAAGTACAAACTTATAGTTGATAATAATTGTTCTCGAGTTACTCCGAAATAATTTTTGAATTTAAAATCGTCTAGCTCATTGATCGGTTTATGAAATTCTCCAAATTTTTCTTGTTTCTTCATGTAACGGCTTATCCAACATTTTTTCTTTTTCTTCTCCATGAAAACTACATTGGCAATATCTTTAAAAAAAATCTGATTCATCTGATTCTGAACTTAGATCCAATAACAACATTTTGGTTGTTACAGAACTCATTTTAAACACGTCCATCCTCACGAAAATACAGCTGACAACTAAACGAAAATCGTTCCCAGTGGCCACTCCAACTAAGTTTAGTTTAGTTAGCATTCTCTTCGCTTAGCTTAGCTTAGTTTCGTTTTGCTCGCAGTGGCCCCCCGCCTTAAGGGTGTCGGATTATTTTTCTTGTGTCGTTGTAACCCAATTTTTCCATCCCTTCCTATTCTTCGTTTCCCTATTCTGCCTGCCATTATCTGTTGTGGTTCATTCATAGTGTACTATGGCCATACTATTTTAACTGTAAATACCAATATAAAGTCATTCTACTAGTTCTTTTAGAATTTGACTTTTTTAATCCGTCCTCTTGTACCGTTACGTGTCGAGGTTGTTGCAGAAACTTCTCCATTCTCTACGGTTTTTTGTGAGTAGCTTTGCCTGTGTCCAGTTCCGTCCTCTACTTTCCAGAATCTTACTCATTTACTCATCCTACATCTTGGTTGGCCTACCTCTTGGTCTTTTCTTGTTGCGGAGGCGTTCGCAGCCCATTTCCTATGTCATTTTTAGCCATTTGTTATTTTTCATTATGCACATGTGTCGCATCTATAATGTTTACGGGTTCCACTCCAAACCTGTTTCTTATATCTTCTTTCGTATCCTATCCCTTCTTGTTGCCCCTATGCTTCTTCGTAGGTAACGCATTTCGCTTGCTTTTCTGTCTATTATTTAGTGTCAATGCTTGACAACCGTAGGCCAACGTTGGTATGTATTTTCTCTGACACCATTTTGTTTATGAACGCTTTGTCTAGTGCTTTGTATAATCCTGTAGCTGCCCCAATATCACCCCTATTTCTTTGTTATCCAGTTTTAATTCTTCCTGCTCTTTTGTTATTACCATTGCCTTGTTCTACTTTGCATTGATTTTCATGCCACTATTTTTTTATTACTTCTTTCCAGGCATTTATATTATTTTGTAGGTTTTCTTTGGAGTTAGCTATAAATCGTCTGTGTACATAAATTCACTCACTTTTACTACGTGTTGCAAGTTTCTCACTCTTATAACCGCCTTTACCATTGGTTGCATGATGACAATGAACAGTAACGGGCTTAAAATCACCCCTTGCCTCACTCTTGAGTTTTACAGTTTCTACTTTCTTTGTTCATGCTTTGGATTACTTCTACAAGTTGCGCGTTTACTTTTCTTTCGTTTAGCACATTCCAGATTAGCCTCCTCTAAGTCAATAGTACACAGGTATATTTTACCCTTGAAGATTATGAAGTTTTCTGTGATGCGCTTGAAGCAGAAGAAACTTTACTTGGTTTTCTTTCAAAGTGGCCCTGTAGTTGTCACATGTTAACTGTTCTCCTTTCTTGTGGAGAATTTTAACTTTTCGTTAAATATTGTATGAATAATGTAGAGAACATACCGTTTTTTATGAACTCCACATACAATGAACTGATTTTCACGATCTCTTGAGGTTTGTTATATCCGGACTCCACTGTATTTACTACGGTTTACTTGTACGGTTGGATTAATTTGTGTAAGTTGACGTTAAGGCTTACAATTGGAAAAATTACTTTTAGGATATAAAACAGATGATAGGCTTCGGGTGACAAGTAAAGATAATCTGGATGTTCCAGATGTATTTGAAATCGCTTCACTTACAGACACACAAAATTGAATGACAGCTTCGACAACCACTGTAAATATGTAAAAAAAAATTGGTTAAGAATATACAAAGGTTTTGTAAACAAAACTTTCCATTTTGCTTATTATTTTATTTTAAAGTAGTATTTGCTTGCGTTATTGCTTAATAGTAAAAATGAAAGGTGGTGTTTAGGTGGTTTACAGTACGAATTCACAATATTACTTACTTTAAACAGCCATGATTATTTGCAAAAACTGAAAGATTCTTTCATAATCATAACATATGCAAGAAGTTTATTTATTTCATGGCTTATGAAACTAATATTTGTGAATGTAAATGCATAACAATGGGTATCTTAAAACTAGTTTGGTATTTTTTGCATTGTAAAGTAAAAAGTCAATCATTGAAGTAGCCACTTGTGTGTTGTTTAAAAGTTGCTTGGAAAGTTTTAAAAACCAGTTTTTATAAATGCTACTCCAATGTTATGTTGAAGCAGTAACCTATAACTCGGTGTTTGAATATGTCTAAACGATGGAAAATTGCTTTTAACTATTGGCAAATTTTCACAGTTCGATTACATTGATAGCATAGGGTTTTGCTTTTATAAACATAGAGATGAGCGATGTATGTAAAGAAAAGGCAAGATTTTGCTGTAAGCGGAAAAATACTTCTGTAATTAATATTAAACATAGCAAGAGCACTTACCTTGTATTTCATTAATACTTAAACGGTTCAAATGCTTTCTGAAACAGAACACAGAACTACCACTGGTAATGGGAAATGGCACAAAACAGATTAATAAAGATAGATTATACAGGTCGAATTAAAATTGAAATTTATTTAGTTGTTTGTAAAGTGAATTTATGATTTATAACATTTAGGTTTACCGGTTGATTTGTTTATATTAAAATTGTGTCCAACTAGGAACTGATTTAAATTAGTAAAGATGTACAGGATGGACCATTTTTGAAGGGATTCTTCGAGGCTATTTCTTTAACTAGTACACCTACCATGCAAAAGGTAATAAAAGAGGCAAAATGTTTGAGACAAATTTAACGGTGCAAGAACACACGAGACGGTTTGTGACAAATCGGCTGATGATTTGTCCGCCAACTCTGCAGATGAATCGCTTATAAGCAGTTGAACCCTACACACAATTCATCAGCACGCCGCTTGTTCGGTTCCATTGCTTTTAGGTGATTCATCTGCTGAGTTGGCGGACGAATCATCAGCCGATTCATCACAAACCGCCTCGTGTGTTCTTGGCCTTACACCGAAAAGGATCTCAAAAATTTGGCCAAAGACACTTATTACTTTTTGCGTAGATGTAGTAGTTTCAAAGATAGCCCGGAATCCTTTTAAAAATGGTTCACCCTGTACATTTTGATATAGGTATACTCTTTATTACGTATTATATTTCCTTAATGCCGTTGGGCATCGGATTATTTTTATATATTAATTTAAAATCCGTAGAGCTTCTAGTTTTATATTATTTTGCCGATATTTACTGCACTTTAAAATGCTACCTACTTATTTCTATTTACTATGTATGCTGAGGCAAACTTTGTACCAAAGATTTTCAGTAGATTTTTTTACTGTGTTTCTAAGAATTTAAGAGTGCAGTTCTTATGTTTCGTATGTGAACCAAATCAGTACGTTTTTAATAGGTGCAATCTTTTGTATTTATATACAGCATGGTTCTGAAAGTTTCCTACTAATGAACTTTACGTTTTGAAGGATGCACAAACTTTCTCGCCCACCCTGTATATAATACAGTTTTGACTTAATTTTTATTTAAATTTAAATGATTTTAAAGACACTTTAGACTTATTTTGTTTGTTTAGTTGTTATATAACTCTAATTGATATATTTTTTTTTGTTAGACTGAAAATACAATATACTAAATGCATTTGTTTTCCAATATATAAGTGAATTGATAATATTTGATAAGTTTTTATATTTTTACAATATGATTTTTATTTTCTATTTTTTTGAATGAAGTTTCAATAAATAAAAAGATCAATTTTTCATTATTTTACCTTAGTAAGATTACAATATATTTAAACAAAGTGTAGCTGTTCATTGTAACCAACACTTATTGTATAATAACTGCACAAAAAACTTACATAAGCTTGGTACAATTATAACGGCAAGAATACCTTTTAGTAGTATAGTTAATTTTATGATAAATAAATATAAGATATTAGTTTGTGTTTATACTTTGTTTAATGGGGGTACACTTTGTAAAGCATTATTGGCATATAAAGTTATTGTTTTATTTGAACTAAATAACCGAAGTACATGAATTGTTGCGTTCGCATCACTAGAGCTTTATATGCGGGTAATATCGCACAGTCTTTCATTTAAATAATGGGCTTGTATTTTAAACATTTTTAGTAATATTAGGATGAGAAATTTGGGTAACTTAGTTTAGTGTTTTTGTGCTGTCAGATTATTGTTTACTTTGGGAAGTTTTTAGTGTTTGTTTTAACAAATATATTAAATTATAAATTGTTCTTGTAGACATTATGAACGTGATTAATTATTTTGTAGAACGTTGCTTTAAGTTTTGTTTTATTTTTGACTTATTTGTAACATAAGTGAATAAGACACAAATTATATATATTTGTTACTTTGGCATGAATTTATTAGCGGCACTAGTTTTCTTTGCAAAATAAACTGCATTAATATATTTGTGGTTTATTAGCTTGTGTTAAGTAGATTGTAATTGAGTTGTACTGATTGACATTAATTTGTATAAAATTTCTAATCTGAATGAAAATTCTTGTTTCTGTGATATCGATTGAGAACTTTGGAAAATTAAGGTGTGCATTCAGCAAAAAAAGAGAGTGAGCATTCTCTAGTGCTTGCTATTGTTCCGATTTTAATGCTGATGATGCATCCACATTGGAACAAATTTGTTATGGTTCTTAAGTGATCGGTCAAGTCTGGAGTTTCTTAGGCCGCACATACTGACTTGAGTACACAGGCTGAGCCATTCAGTGCATGCACAAGCTTTTGTTGGTACGAGAAATACAAAACCATTGAGACTGAGCACACAGCACACACACTTCTTTAAGTAACTCCAAAAAACCGACAACCAGTGGATCGTTTTCATGTACGCTCAGGCTGTGCATGCTCAAGTTTTCTTCTTCTTCTTCAGACTTTCCAATCCTGTTAATTATAGCTCCTTCTCCTGAAGGTTCTGATCCATGTCTGACGTGGATCAGTTTTCTATGCCCTTTTCGTTATATCTTCTTATTTGATTTGGCCTCCTCAGTAATTTTGTACCATTCCTTTTCAAATTGCCTTTCTTGTATTGTTTTTGATCCATTGCCATCCTTCTTAGTGCCATTATTTTAGTATCTCTGTTTTCTGCGATTTTCTGAATTTCTTTCTCCCACAATTTCCTTTGTCTCCCTCTTGGTCTTTTCCCTTCTATCTTTATTACCACTCATTATTTTAGGAATTCTGTTATTTTCCATTTGGTAGAGATGTCCATACCATCTTAGCTGTTGTTATTACTGATTCTTGTTCTAATTCTTTCCATGGCAATCTATTGAAATTTACTATTTTTGTAAATAACAGCAGTTTTCGGCAGTGAAACGCTATCATGTCATCGTTGAAATCACCATCAAAAACTCTATGAGATGCTATAAAAATCCAACATGGCGCCCATAAGAAAAACGAACCTGATGATGATTCCGGAAAACCGAAACGCTGTAGAAAATGTTTGATACCACTACAGTGTTACGGCTAAAAAGTTGCTTAAAGAAAGTTTTAACAGATTTGAAAATTTTTTAATAGCAACCGAATTAATGCTCAAAAAACCAAATTGACATTTTTCTGTTTTTTGCTCTTAATAAAAAAACTAAGATAGGTAGGTCAAATTTCTTTTTTAAATATTAATCAGCATTGTATAGCGCAACTTTGCCCCAATTTAACCGTCTTTGTAACTGTTACGGTTTCCGAGATCCCAATGGTGAGCCTCGAATTTGAATAACCCTGTATACTTACTTCAACTAAATACAGCCTAAGAGATCGTTCAAGAGTATATAACACCTGCATACTACCAGTAATGACCCATGGTATGGAAAATAAGGTTTTTAAAAAGAAAATAATTCGTGAATTGAAAATTAAATAGAGGGCAATGTAAAAAAGGATGTTAGGTATTACGCTTAAAGATAAAGTAACTAATACAATAATAACAGAGTTAACAAGGGTGACAGATGTGTCAGAAAAGGCAGCACAGCTAAAATGGAACTGGATAGGGCACGCGTCAAGAGGAGAATACGAAAGGTGATCAAGAAGACCGTTAGACTGGAGACTGAGAATGGGACGCCCAATATTTAGATGGGCCGATGATATAGTAAAAGCAGCGTGTAAGAAGTGGAGAAGGACAGCAAGAGATCACGATGATTGGAAAAGACTAAGAGAGACTATATACAAACATGGACTGATGTCTGAAAAAGAAGAAGTAGTAGTGAGCTCATCTCAATATGGAACCCTACAAGCCGGAGTACAGTTAAGACCTAAAAGAGTAATGTGGGCAGTTGACTTCCAAGTCTAGCAAGTCTCACAATCCCAAATACGAGCACAAGTTATGTGGGCGTGGCTTTAGGTTAACATATCACAATTATTTATTAAATCGCGAAGAAAATTTGATGCAATTTTTTCATTATACCTTTAATGTGTGACAAGCATTGTCAAGGCTTAGTATGGGTAATTTGGTGTATTTAGCAGGTCGGAGTTTTTGTGGTTTTCTCATCAGCTTTATGTTGGATTATATTCGTTGTAATCGTTGGTGTTAAGGTGCTCATGTTCAGCCTACTTGGTTGCTGAAAAGCACAAGAATGGAGTAGTTGTCGGAAGGCGTTTGTTCACAAATAATTATATTATATTACTCTATTTTCTCCAGACATATCTGTCCCATACAACTAAGTGTAATAGTTCTATTTATAATACTGTTAAGGTAAGTGCCACTGGCCCGCATAGGATGGATTGGGTTTTGAAACAGTACGATCAGTAACGTTCCAAGCACAAAGGAGTTTATATCTATTTTTGCAGAGTTGGGCAATTTGGCATGCTCATTGATTTAATTATGACAATATAAGGTTATACCCCTGATCACGTAACAATCAGATTCGCCAAGTTAGTGTAAAATCTGGCAGCATTTTTATGCTTAGTTTGCATTCAGTGGCCAGGCGGCGCCACCATTGCACGGCCAGACACGCGACTCTGAAGTGCTTGGAATCAGTTGATTTGTATACAAATCGCGTGTCTGGCCATGCAATGGTGGCGCCGCCTGGCCACTGAATGCAAACTAAGCATAAAAATGTTGCCAGATTTTACACTAACTTTGCGAATCTGATTATTATGTGATCAGGAGTTATACTTCGGAATTACTGGTGTGTACGATCCATGTGTCTGTCTAAAGCAAGTATAGATTGGAGAAGGATTTGCCAAGAGCCGATGTGAACAAGTGAATGCAGTTGCATTGAATTTAATGGGACAAATATTTTTTCCGATTTGTACGATGCAGGCCAGTGGATGCTTATCTTAAAAATACTTTGACATGTGTAGCGTTATTATTTTGAAATGTAAAAAAATATTTCAACGTGTAACTGATTGTCGTAACTTAAAACCTAATAGTTTTTGGTTCTTTTATGGTAATGTACAGTACACTATTAAAAATAAATAAAAATGTATATAAGTGGGAGTATTAATACTTTTATTTTAAGTTTATATTTTTCGTTATAAAGTTTTCTTACATAATAAAGTGGAGATATACACTATGTTATTGGATGGCAAAACTAGTTCTATTAAATCTAATTTTAATAAATGAGCTGCAAGTAGATCATCTGAGATTCATTGCTCCCCTTATATGATAATATGAATACATACAAACTTGATAAATAATATCAACGATATATGCTTTATATAAAGGCACCATTCGTCTAAGTTTTGTTTTTTATATATACACATCGTTCCAACAAAGATGCTTAAGTCTACTATCACAAAAGCTACATGAGCATTGAATCACATGATTGTACATTCACAACACTGTAAGGTATAATACAAACACTTTACTGCACAGTTTTCTTCATCCTCTTCGTCGTCTTTCTTCTCTGCCATTGGAACCCAACTTCCATCTAATTTATCTATTGTACCATTTATTTTCTTCGGGGCATCTTTTTTACCACCTGAGTCGGGGTGATCGTCACTTTTCAGCGGTTTATCTTCCGTGGATACTATTTCGTCATCATTTTTATGGTCAGATTTTTCATCAATAATACCCAAATTATTAGTTCCCGGTCCATGTTCCTTAGGTGGTTCGACCGATACTGATGCCGCTACTATATCAGTTTTAGGATCCGTACCTCCGCTACTGCTTTGAATTGCGATGTCTTTCGATGTGGTAGGAGGTGGTGTTGAACGTCCCTCTTTGAAATCAAAGTAGTCTTTACTATGCGAATTTGGCGAATCCCCTGACATCATAGCACTGAAACAATGCATTTCATTAGTACACATTTACATGCTTACTTTAGAACTTAACAGATGTTTTTTAAGAATGAAATTTGTCGTTTGTAACACGTGTTTTGGTTACATGTTTAAATTTTTGGACTTTGATGAAATAACAAAAGCATACGCCCTCTTTCGACGGGTTTTGCAATTAATATTTTACATATAGATGGCGCTACATATCTAAATTTTGAAAATTAAAAATAAGGTAGACACGTGTCCACTAAACATTGAGTATTGAGTATATTTAAATAATAACAAAAACAAATAAACTGTGGCTAAATTCTGTGAAATGTAAGTTATGTGAATTTTAAGTGGTTACCTACCTACACATTGACTTTAAATAAGTTAACAAAATACGCGTTATTTTAGAAGTGTGTAAAAAAATTTTTGCTTATAATAGCTATTTATGATACAAGTGTTAAAAGTGAGATTTTATTTTGTGAGTGGGGGAGATTGCGAAACGAGCGTAGCGAGTTGAGCAACCCCACGAACAAAATAAAATCACTTTTAACACGAATATCATACACTATTTTTTCTACAAACGCCATTGAAAGCATTTTAAACTCTCTTATTAGGGATTCCAAAGATTACCTAAAAAATCTAGTACTCTGTGACATTTACGAAACAATTTAGAATTGAGCTTACATATGTATTGTTTGACATATGCTTGTCAAAAGTGAAAAAGAATAATTTAAGATGAGTTCTAATCTAAGTGAAGAAATTCCGGTCGATATAGAAGAAGCTGCTAGTAGGGCAACGTTAGATTTGTCAATTTAGTAGGTAAAATCAATCTTTGAATAATATTTGCTCCAAAATTGTCATTGTGACAGCATACTTTTAATACTAGTGTTAAAAGTAAACCACGTGATCTACTTTTAACACGCTGCGATTTAATATTACATTTTTAATTGCAGTATGCCGTGTTAAAAATTCAGTTTTTAGTAGTGTTTGTAGAAAAAACATGTTCTGATTACCTGTTTAAATTTTAATTTTGATAAAGTAAAAACGACGTGCTTTGTTTACACGATTTCTTGTTGACATTTTAAAATCGAATGTTTCTAATAGATGGCGCCACATATCCAAATTTGAAAATTAAAATTACGAATTTCCGTATTTAGCCATACATTTAATAAATAAGCATAAAAATAAATTGATTAGGGATTAAATATAATTTAAATAAATAAATAAGCAGGGACTTCTATGGTATAGTTCAAAGTAGGATGACGCCACATGTCCAAATTTGAAGGTACACCATACTCTTCCACTATAATTATACCAGGTGATCAACGGAATTCATAATTAGAAGAGGCTGTGATTGGTGCTATTTTATGCTGTGTGGTTGAACACACTGAGAAATGAATAATAAATTGAAAATTTTTAATTTCGAGCTGCAAGCCTGTGTTGCCAACTTTATGGCAAATATCACAACCTGCTCTAATTATAAATTCCGTTGATCACTTGGTAACCACAAAAACAAATAATAATAATAAATAAATTGTGGCTAAGTTCTGTGAATTTTACACAGCACATTGACTTGAAAGTAAGACAACAAAATACGTGATATTTCAATAAGCGTAAATTAAAAAAGTTTTCTTTAAGGAATAAAATTGACTGTTTAAGACGTGATCTGATTACATAGGATACTATGTACTTAAAGTTCAGTTTTGATGAAGTAAAAACAATGTTTGGAAAAATTGCTACACAACGACGAAGATGAAGATTGGTATTCTGATAACCAGGAAAACAACGACACTGACAAATGCATGAACATAACAAAATCAGAATATGACACAGCAGTTAAAAAGTTAAGTACCTAAAGGAAAGGCCAACGGGTTAGACAATATACCAGCCGAAATAAGTAACACCATCGGAGAAACAAACCACAACATATTATCCCTGATCACATAACAATCAGATACGCCAAGTTAATGTAAAATTTGGCAGGCAGTTTTATGCTTAGTTTGCCTTCGGTTACCAGGTGTCGCCAGCATAGCACGAGTAGACGCGACTCTAAAGTGCTTAGAATCAGCTGATTCACCAGCTGATTTGTATGATTCCAAGCACTTCAGGGTAGCTTCTGCTCTTGCAATGCTGGCGCCATCTGGTAACCGAAGGCAAACTAATCATAAAACTGCCTGCCAAATTTTACATTAACTTGGCGAATCTGATTGTTATGTGATCAGGGATATTATATAAATTAATCGATGAAATTTATAAAACAGCAAAAGTAACAAAAAACTTTAAAAACAATATCATTATATCAATACCAAAAAACGGAAAGAGTGCAAAATTCCAGGATTACAGAACCATAAGTTTAATATCGCATGCAGCAAAAATACTTAGCAGAATCATTTATAAACGAATAAAAAAAATAATAGATGAATATCTTACGGATGATCAATTTGGATTTAGAAAGGGCTTATGTACTCGGGAAGCAATTCTAGCACTACGATTAATAGTAGACAAAGGAATGCAAAAAAACAAAAACACGTACATAAGTATCTAGCATTTACAGATATGGAAAAAGCCTTCGATAATGTCAGATGGGCGACACTTTTCGAGGTACTATCAAGAATTGGAACCGAAAAGAAAGATTTAGAAATAATAAATGCCTTCCATAAAGACCAAAGGACAATAATCACTAATGGAGAATCACAAGAGCAAACCAGAAATTTGTAAATGGGTCAGACAGGGCTGTGGAGTGTTTATATACAGGACGCGCTGAATCATTTCAGAGAAAGAGTAGATTCAGTGGATGTAGGAATAAAAATCCAAGGAAGAAAAATAGATATGTAAGATACGCAAACGATGTCGCAGTGCCAACCGAAAATGAGAAAGATCTAGAATATGTACTTAGCGAAATGAACATAAACAATACCACATGAAAATAAACGAGTCAATGAGATAAAATAGGACAACAACAAGTGACGACAGTCTTCTTAGAAGGACAACAACTTCAAAACGTTAAAAGTTTTAGATATTTGGGAAGCATAATAAAGAAAGACGGAAGAAGCGTCACAGAGATAATAGACAGAATTAGACAGGCAAAAGCAGCTTTTAACAAAATGAAGAACTTACTGGTGTCAATAGGATTTCAGTAAAGAATAGAAAAAGATTCTGAAGGTATTTGTCTGGAGCGTAGCACTGTACGGGTACAAGACCTGGACAATATCCCAAGCAGAAAAGAGAACATTAGAAGCTTCTGAATTCTGGGGCTTCCGACGAATGATAAAAATTAGATGAGTGAACAGCATCGGCAATGAAGAAGTACCTACTAGCAAGAGTCATTAAAAGAAGAGACTTACTAATAGGGCACATACCAATACATACTTAAAACAATTATGGAAGGTATGATAGAAAGGAAACACGCTCCAGGGCGGCCAAGACTGCAATACATAAACCAGATAATTCAGGACATGAACTGCCAAACATATACAAACCTAAAAAAGCTAGCCCAAGATAGACAAAGTTGGAAAACAGTGATACAGCAAACTAATCGAGAAGATTGATGACTATGAGATAAGTAAAAATCGCAAAAAGAATGATAAAAACTAAAAAACGGGCATATTACACACAAACAGATAGAAGAGGTTAGTGAAAAGAGGAGTTACGGAAGAGCAAAATTAAAAACGGAATAATCTATGCCACATTGATAGTACTCTGGAACTCTGGCATACAGTAGATCTGCAGAAGCCTGAAGAGCAGTGGCGTGGCGTGATATTTTGGTCAGAGGATGCAGTGTTAAATATGAAATATTTTAAATAAAGATCATATTTATCTTTTTATAATTTAGGGAAAACCAAAACACACAAGTACTCTAAGCGAAATACTAATTACAAAAAAAATGTTTTACAATTACAGAAGATAAACAATAAATAAATGTTGACTATAACAACACAATAAACTAAATATTTTGCATTTGATTGGAAAAAAACAGAACACAAAATAATATTCATCCTCTAAATTAAATTATTACGAAAAACAAAATCATAAATTATTAAATTAAAATAATATAGTTAAGCAATAAAGGTTAAATCAAATTCTCTGTGACAAAGCTATATTGTTAAACCTTTAAATAATAATTAAAAGAATAAATAAGTAAGATAATAAAATATAAACTACAAATTCAATATTTCAATCTCACATTTGCTGTTTAATTTAACCCAATTCAACCAGCTTAGTAATGTTATAATCTGAAATAAGCTTGAACTGCATCCAAGCCCAGTAAATTTTTGCGCACGAAATCGCTCCGATGTAATTTATATAAATTTAAACAGGTAACAGGGAAATATCCGATCTAAGCTACATTGGAAGCAGGCATTCGAGTTGCATCCCTGGACTTTGTAGTTCTCGTTTATCAGTTTAAATTCAGCATAAGTTGCATATGTGTTCTTGATTTACATTCGTTTTATTTATGTATAACGAACCAATAAAACAAGCTAAACTACGTCTAGCGAATATACAGCTCCCGGTTGTTAGCGCTGCTAGTTAAGCGAAGTGATGTCAAACTAGTGGCATCCTCTTCTGCATTACTGGTTTACTCGCCGTAAAATAAACACGTATGACTCAGTCACGTCGAAACCATAAAGGAATTTTAAGCGTTGTTAAGTTAAGTGCGTTAAGTTGTATATTGGCTAGACGTACTGTATTATTATTATTATTATTTATAGCTAATTTTTGTAACAAAATTAAAGTAAGTAAGGGATGCAGTGCATCCATGGACGCCGGCGCCACTGATGAAGAGCTGTAAGAAATATATGTGAAGTAACACAAGAAATAAAACAAACAAATCACTAATATCATAAAGGAGTAAAGGACTGCTATAGGAGGAACGAGAACAATACAAGCAAAACGAAACAATATAGTATACACCAGACGACCACATAGAAATTCAAGTAGACGATGTTAAAAGAGCCCTAAACGAATCAAAGAACAATAAAGCACCAGGACCAGGCGGCATTAAAATTGAATTATTGAAGTATGGAGAAACGAAAATACAGATTTTGATAAAAAATCTTTCAGAAAATAGAGAAAGGTGAAAAGATCCCCTTGGAATGAAATACGGCTTTGATATCTTCCATAATTTAAAAAATGGGATAAGAAAATATGTGGAAATTATAGAGGTCTGAGTGTTATTCCTACAAGGGCAGGAATAATTGGTAGAGTCATTAAAAAAAAACAAAAAAAAAAACAAAATATGAAAGAGGTAGCAGAAGAACAAAGTGGTTTTCGATATAATAGATCATGCCTGGAGAATATTTACTCTCTCAGATAACTAATAGAGGAAAATAAAGCCAAGAATATCGAGATACGTATGATAGTGTACATAGATCGGAAATATGGCCAAGAAGAGAAGATTAAAGATAAAACACAAATGGATAGAAGTGGTAAAGGTAACAGCAATTACACTTCGCGAGGGAGTATGGCCGGCAACATGTAGGGTTAATGCCTCCTAAGTCGCTTTCATACCTCGGATGTCTCGCACGCTTTGCATACGGGGTGAAAGATAGAAGTGACAAAACAATTATACACACATACAACCGGAAAAATAAAAATAGAAAATAAATTTTCCCAAAATATTGAAATTACAAGGGAATTAAAACAAGGCTGTACAAGTGTACACTATACTGTATATTGACAGTGTGGTTAAAAGTTGGGAACGTAAATGTGAAGGAAAGGGAATTGTTGTAGACGACAGAGAATTGAAACATCTACTTTTGGCAGACGATCAGGTAATATTTGCTAAAAACAAAGAAAACATGACGTCCATGATAAAAACACTAATAACTGTATCGACTGAACTTAAACATAAACAAAACAGAATACATGTGTATCGCCGGAGAACCACAAGCTATACATATGGGAGACGAGACCATTCGACACTGTCAAAACTATCAATATTTGGGATCAATTATCTCGGCGAATGGCTCAGTAGAGGAGGATGTTAACAACAGAGTTACAAGACAAGGGAAAGCAACTAGAGCACTGCACGGAATCTTATGGAACAAAAATACAAGAAAAGAAGCCAAAAAGAACATATTACATAGCATCATCGAAAGTATTATCTTGTATGGTGCCTGGACAGTAACGGATAAAGTACGAACAGCAAAATTAGACTTTTGCAGACGATGTTTACAAATTACTAAAATAGACAGATGGAGAACAGAATAAGTATATATGGAAGAAATGGGAGTAACTTCATCCATTACCAGGAATTTGGAAAATAGAACTCTACGTTGATAAGGCCACTTCGAATGCAAGAGAACAGATAGGCAAAAACGATATTCCAGTGGTCGCCAAAAGGGAAAAGAAAAAGAGGTCGCCCAGCATATAGCTGGAAAACACACATAAAACACATCATGGAGGAAAGAGATCTTCAACTAGGTGATTGGGATGACCACGAAAGATCGAGGCTGAAGACAACAAACCCATTAAGGGAAAAACGTTTTAAAGAAAAAAGAAAAACCATAACCGTTTTACAGGATTTCGTTTCGACATTTTCAAATCGAATATTTCGTATAGATGGCACCACATATCCAATATTTTTAAAATTTGTATGTGAATGTATTGTCTGTAACCTCTTATAATACCTTTTTGGTGGCGAGGCTGGTGTGTTAATGTATGAGGTTCTACAGGTGCAATGCACCCCAACTCTGCGAGTTACGCGATTGGTGCGCCGTTTAGTACCTACATACTGCACCATGTGTAAAGTTTAAGTGTGTGTAGTGTAGGACCAGTAGGACCTTGTTACTCTACCTCTTAGGCCTGTATTCTGAGGAGAGCGTCGTTAATTAGGTGCCCAACGACGAATGGTCACCAGCTCACCAGGACTCGATACCGACCTCCAAACATAATTAAAAATAAAAATAAGGACTTCGGTATTTAAATAACCGCAAAAACAAACTGATTAGGGATTTTAAGTGATGTAAATAAATAAATAAACTGGGGTTAAATTCTACGACAGAGTTCAAAGTTTTCTTTCTTTGCGATTAACAACATATACTTACAATAATTTTTGATTCGTTTTAAAGTACCCCTTAAAATAAGTACGTAGACATTTTAAGGGGTGATTTTGAAAACCATTTCACAGGCTAATGGTTTCCTATTTTCCACTGATTAAATGCATCGTAAAGTATTGCTGAACAACAAATTTATCGGGAAACAGTGCCTCGTACTGCTTATGTTAAACATTTTTTCAAAGGGCCAATAGACACTCGTGTACTTAGCGTGCATGTTCGATAAAAATGTTAGATAAACATAAGTATTTCCGGCTAAATCGAAAGTGAAAAAAACTGTGAAATACGAGGCATTGAACCGAGTGAAAAGCTATTCAAACTATTTTCTATAAATACGTAATACAAGGTGGTAGCGGTTCTAGCTCACAATCAAAATGACCCATGTTCGAGTCCTATCAGGGGAAAATTTCCTTAAAACTTTTAGTTTTTATTTAAAAATTAGAATTTCTGCAACATTAGTGATTTTTTACAATTAGATTCAGCCAATTTTTTTGGATTTTATCAAACTCCTAATATGTTTGTGCGTTCTGCGTTGCAATATAACAAAACTCAATATCAAAAAAGGCAACGAATGTGCCTTAAAGTTTATAACAAATTAAACTTGGGATTCTTCAGTGGTTTCTGATGTTTACAAATGGTACAGATGGCAAGAAGTGCGTGACATTCAAACAATTTATTTAAATATGCAAGTGAATATATTATTTAATATAGAAACTAATGCCTTCATTAGTTCCAATCAAGCTATTACAACAATAACATTTTCAAGCTCAAGGTTATACAGAGCATTATAACTGTAGTGGCCTCATTCGTTATAAATTGTGACTGACCAAATGTAATTTGATTCATGGAGTTGAAAGACCCCCAACAAGTGATGTGCTGTGTATAGTGTTGTAAATGGAAATATTTCGGGCTGAAATATTTCCATGGAAATGGAAATATAAGAAATTTCCAAATGCCTAACGGAAAAATTGGAAAAATTGGAAATATTGGAAACAATCCAAAATAAAGGTTTATACATTTGTGTATGCTTTTATTTAATAGAAACGTCATAGGTACTAATAGGTTAAATTCCAAAAAAATACGTATATTACGTATTATGTATATTAAAAGTTACGTCTTCATTATCAATGGTAGCGTCACGCATTTTGATAATGCCAGCTTCTTCAGCAGACACTGGGCGCAGTTTTAGTATTTATCGTCATATCCATTCAACAAAGAGGACCAGTCTTACCAATGACAGAGCAGCTAAACTACTCTACGTGTCTCACAACGAATACTTGTTAAAATTAGAAAGTGGCAACAGATCAATTTTTATTTTTGACAATAATACAGAAAGTCGCGAAGGAAATGAACAGCGTGTTGAAGAAGATATAGAGGAAGTTTATTGGTATGGAGGAGCCATTGATGCTGATGATAATATTGATGTTGATGATGATGAGACAAATAATGAAAATGAACACGAAGAAAAATCATTACCAAATATTCTAGAGACCATGTCTCCCCCAATGATAATTATGATAGCGATGAAGACATGCCTCTTGCAACTCTTGCTCGAATTGTGTGTGATTCACTAATTCTTGATTCACGAATCTAATTAATTTTTTTGTTCGTATTTGTTAATTTGTTACATGTTTTTTGCTCTTCTATTTATGTTTTTGTATGTATTTATTTTGTGTACGTATTTTTGCATAATAATTTGATTTACATGTTTAGCTTTTTGAGATTCTGTGTTTTTAATAAATATTTCCAATATTTCTATATATTTCCAAGATTTCCTGACATATTTCCGGAAATATTTCCAAAGAATATATTTCCGGAAATTTTACAACACTAGCTGTGTATAAACAATACCACATAACAACAATACCACCCAAATTGTTAAATTTTAAAACCCAATAAGGCATTTTAACGAAGCATGAAGATGAAAATTTTGTCTATAGAAAATTAAGAATTTGAACCACTTTCGGCTTCACGTCGAAAACTAAACAAATATTATTACTTTTAACACAGTTACTGCAGCAAAATTTATGTAAAATACAAAAAAATGTTACTCACATATTGTTGAAATACAACAAGTAAGAAAGCAGAAATATAAGGACCACGAGACCACAACAAAAATTATTCGTGGAATCTATTGTGATGCACAATACATGAATCAAGCACACCTTTAAACTGTTGCACGTATGCAAATGCAACTAGAATGGTAGAACGACAACTGTGCAGTCGTAGGTGTCCGTACCGGCAACATTTATTTTGATTATAAAATAGCCAATACTGAACGAGTGATAACTTAAATGAAAAGTTATAGACCTTGTGAATGGTTGCTTGTTGTATGTTTGATAAAGAGTCCCAGGTGATGCATTGTCTTTGAATTTGAATGACGCACAATCAAGTTTCTTTGGAGTATAAACTTTATACATAAGCGATAACTTACGTATTTTAACTCGTTTATAAATACCAATAGAATCATTTGTTTACTTGTCTATATTTTCTTTAAAAATCGTCCTAATGAACGAGTATGGCTATTTTGTTAATGTTGGCGTAATTTGGAATAGTTTATTATTTTCAAAATTCAAATACACTCATCAACAAGTATGTGTATGATTTCTGTTGTTTACTCCAACATTCAGGGCCAAAACTGCATGCAAATCAAATACGCCTAGAGATAGCTATGTTTTTCTATCTCTTTTTTTCATCAATTCTGATGACAAAAAATTAATTCGTGCGGTTTTAGGATGAAATAAACGTCAGTTAAAACTAATCCTTTTGGCAAACTGGCAATTTTGGGTGGCTGATTTTCAAAGGCAAAAAAATAAACCTCTAATATAATTACGGCAGTCGTTGGCCATGAATTACAAGTTTAAGTAAAACCAAGGCAGTCGTTATTAGCTCGTTTTTAAATCAAATTAATTAACTTTCACTGCATGTGCTAACAATGGGCTAACATTAACGTGAGATAATTGTCGACATTGTGAAGAAATTAAATACAGAAGAACAAAAGAAGACCGGACTGCACAAACTTCGTGAAAGTTCAAGGGCAAATTATTTACTTTACAAATAAATAACATAGTTCTTAAAATTAATTAGCTCTCTTGTGTTTCTGTCTGTTTTTGTTTGCTTATGTGATTAGAGATCGATGTTTGCATTTTAATTATGATTGTTCTTGTGACAAATAATATGAAAATAAGACTTTTGCATTTTTTAATAAACTACGGTTATTGAACTTACGTCGTGTATTTTGGTGTAACAGGTCAATTTGAAAATTATGCAAATTGATTTTATTAACTTCTTCCACTCCAAACATTTTGAATTAGGGGCCTTAACCTGGATTATTAAATTAATAGGAAGCTAATTTGCATTTTTTGTCTTTATCATATCTGGAGATTTCGAGTACATATTTATTTACCACTAGGTTAGCCTTTTTACATTTTTTGCTACTGGTTGAGTTTAAGGAATTAAATTAGATATTTTAAAAATTTGCTCCAATTCTTATACTTTATGAAAACTTTCAAAAAGGAGCCTTTCTTCAAAATATCAAGTCGGAATTTTTTTTATAAGGCAGCGGTAATATCAAACATGACTTCTTCGAAGAGAGTGATGTTATTGCTATTGAAAGGAATTTAAACCTAAATACTATTGTATTATTCATTACGTTATCTCACGGATAAATAATGGCATTATTCGGCGTGCTTGTTTTAGTATCACCTATGGATAAGGTTCCTTGAAGAACACGCAATTTCAATTAATTTGATCTAACTGTACGTTGAAATGGTATAGTTTAGTTAGTAAATACCGTAGCTAAGTTATCACATGAGTAGGTGTATTGTTTAATAGTAACTTCTTTGAAATACGATTATTGTAGTGTGAGAAATTGATTAGCAAATGATTCAGTCTTTGATGTTGATAACGATATCGTCCGCATGAAAGTAGTGGAAATTTCCAATAGTTTTCTCGAAAGAAATTCCGATTTTGCTTTCTTTGTTTCTTGTAAAAGTATGCCTGTTGCGGCTGTTTTAAAGTGAATGGTTTTTGATGACTTATTTAAAGCAAAAAATGGCGAAGAACCTTCGCTGGTTTGTCTATATGTCTCAATTAAACGTTTACAGCTGACATTCGACAGTTTTTTTTAAATTAATGGTTTTACATTATTAACCGGAACTGAAACCTAATTGGAATGTTTAAACAAGTTATAAAAGTTCTTATATAGGGCATCTTTAAATTGTACTTCTACAGGGCATTTTTCAGACAAAATTAAAGCATTTGACCCGATTTACTTACATCCAAAAATGCACCCCTGCAAAGATACGGCCGAAGTTTACCCAAAAATTTAAAAAAAGCTATCTCCAAAAGTATAAAGGGCATGAAGAAAGCATTTGGGGCACTTTAGTAATTTATCAAAGGGTCATTTTGGCAAAAGACTGAATGTATCTCGACTGAAAGGGTTTTTCTGGGGGTTAGGAACATAGTTATAGCCTTGGAAAACTGTGTGTGTAAGAATAATCTACATTCGTTTCATGTCATGTCAAATTTAATAAGAAACGTTTTTGTCTCTTACTATTTTTTGTTACATTCAACGGTATTCGAGTAATAAACAAAAACTAAATGGTAGTGAAAAGGGCTATCGGTAAAAAAAGTACTGTTAATGTGTTAATAAACACAAGAACGTCAGTTTTATTTTAAACAAAATATACATCGAAAACGTTTAATTTTACAACAATTGCTCAAAACTGGCCCCCTTGTTCTTGAAGCTTTAGAGCAAACTTTGATGGGACGTATTTCCGCAAGGTGCATTTTTCCATATAGGAAAATCAGCTCTAATTTTATCTGAAAATGCCCTGTAGAAGTTTGTCGGTATAACTGTATTATATTCAATAATTTTGCACGAACAAATTAAATTTAGAAATTCAAAATTAACCCATTAACCTTACCATAAATTATTCGTTTTAACTGCACACTTCAAACTTGTATATTTAAGGTAACTATATGTTTATTATATTAGTTATATATTTCAGATGTTCTACCAACAATAATCACAACACTTTTGCATTGCACCTCCTCCAAAATATACCGGTATTAACGTCCGCCAGGTAAAAAGATTTGTAACCAACTGGCAATTTTTGAACCTCCAGGGGTCTGACTTATTTCTGTTATAACTCAGAACCCTGTCAGTTATGCAAAAAATACAAAAGATAGTACGTAAACCACCCCGAATTTGTCAATAAATACTAATCTCCCTAACGCTTAACCTTCTTGGTAATTCCAATGGCTCTAAAAATGGAAAGAAGTTGAGTTGAGGCGTACCTTACCGCAGCTATCAAAGAATATTCAACTAAACTTTTACAGTTAATAAGTGCATTGACATTTGGCCCATTGTCGAAACTTAAATACTTGTCAAACAGTGTTTAATGCATAATGGACGCTGAAATAAACTAAAATAAATAAACTTCCTTTGAGCATTTAGGATGGTTTTCAGAATTTTGAATGTTTTTAAAAATATCCTTTAAATCCAACCGTCCAATTCAAATTGTTGTCGCATGATTTATCATGTTAAAAAAAGACGCAAATACAGTGTCAGATTGGGGCCAAGACACATATCAATATGAAATTTCAGACAAATATTTTAACGTACAGAGTTCTCTGACTATTTTTAAGGAAATCTCATTGGATTTCAGGAAAATTCTTTTGAAGTAATTTTTAAACTACAAGGTCGTCTGAAATTGCCTATTTTTTTTAGGTATCTCACAATCTTCAGCATGAAAAGCCCAGCCTACGTTTGAGGAAATTCCTGAAAACTGTTGAACTTTCCAATAATTGTTTAGGGTCGGTTTTTAATGTCAAAATGATGAAAATGTCACTAGTTTGCGTCAACTAAGAATTAAATCGTTTTACTCCTGAAAACGCGACTGCAATTCTCAATTTTTTTTAGAAAGCTTAAGAACATTCAGCCCGAAAAGCTCAACTTATGGGAAACGCCTGAAATTTCCAAAACTTCTTTAAACTCGGCATTAAATTAAAATATTAACAACTGGCCCTAATCAAGAAACTAACCGTTTTACTCCTGAAAACTCGCCTATTGGTTCAGGTAACCTCTGAACATTCGATCTGAAAAACTCAACCTATGTTCCGGGAAACCCCTAAAAAGTTTTCAAACTTAAGTATTTTCGGTTCACTCCTAAAGAATCACCCGACAGTTCCTAGTTTAACTGGTAACTTAAGAATACTCGGCCTAAAAACAAACCTCTGAAGTGTTTTGAAATTTCAGAAAGCTCGAAGTAATTTTTAAACTCGTTTACTTTCTAAAGAAATCGTCTGAAATTTCATATTTTTCAAGTAGTCTCAGGATCTTTAGCCTGAAAAAGCTCAGCCTATGTTTGTGGAAATTCCCTAAAATCTTTGAAATTCTAATAATTGTTTAAACTCGTTTTTTAATGGAAATGTCAATAACTTTCATAAACTAAGAATTAACTCGTTGTACTTCTGAAAATTGACGGCAATTTCCGATTTGTTCAGGAAACTTAAAAACAAGTAGCCTAAAAAAGCTCAGCTTATGTTTGAAAAAACTTTGCTTTTGAAAAACCACCTGAATTTCCGAAATTTTTTGGAGTAATCGCCGAACATTTGGTCTGAGAAACTCAACCTATGTCCGAGAAGACTCCCGGAGTTTTCAAAAATCGTTTAAACGTTTACTACTAAATACCAATAATTTCTATTAACTAGAAGGTATTCAGTTTACTCCTAAAGAATCACCTGAAGGTTCCTAGGTTTTCTGGTAACTTAAGAATACTCGGCCTGAACTTTTCAGGGTATGTTTAAAGAAAAGTACTTGTGTCTACGTTTTTCTAAGCTGAAAAAACTTAGATTTTGTTGAGCAAACTCCTGAAGTGGTTATTTTTAAATAAATAAATATCGACAGTTTTTCTTATCTGGGAAGTAAATTGTTACATCTGAAAGCACTGGCTTATACTCCTAAAGAATCACCTGAAGGTTCCGAGGTCTTCTGGTAACTTAAGAACACTCGGCCTGAACCTTTCAGGGTATGTTTAAAGAAACCTCTCAAGAGTTTTGAAACTTCAGAAAGCTGGAAGTTAAACTACTTAGATTATTTCATTTCTTTCTAAAGAAGTTGCCCGAAATCTCCTCCCTTTTTTAAATAAGCTCAGAATTTTCATCTTGAAAAAGCTCCGCCTACAGCCATGAGAATTGAGAATTCCTGAAACGCTTTCAGCTTTGTAATACTGGTTTAAACTTGTTTTTTAATGAAAATGTCAAGAAGTTTCGTCAACTAAGAATTAAATCGTTTTAGTCCTGAAAAACTGAATGCAATTCCTCTTTCCTTCAGAAAACCTAACAACATTCAATATGAAAAAACACCTGAAATTTACAAAAGTTCTTTAAATTCGATTTTTAATTAAGATTAAGATATTAATAATTGATTTGAACCAAGAAATTACTCGTTTTACTCGTCAATATTTCCCTATTTTTTTAAGTAGGTAACCTCAGAACATTCAGTCTGAAAAACTCAATCAAGTTTAAGAATACTCGTTTTGAAACTTCCAAAAATTGTTTAAACGTTTACTACAAAATACCAATAATTTTCATTGACTATAAAAGGTGAATCACCTGAAAGTTTCCGGTTCTCGTAACACTCGGCCTGAAAATTTCAGATATGTTTAAATAAGCCCCCGAAGAGTTTTGTCAAAGGAATTTTTAAACTACAACGATTTTGTCTTTTTTTCCTAAAGAATTCGCATGAAATTTCCTATTTTTTTTAAATAATCTCAGAAACTTCACCTTGAAAAATCTCCATCTATATCTAAGGAAACTCCAGAAAAGCTTTGAACTTCCCAATAATTGTTTAAACTCGTTTTAATTAACAACTAAATCGTTTTTACTTCTGAAAATTCAGCAATTCCTTATATTTTCAGGAAACCTAAGAACACTCAGCCTGAAAAAGATCACTAATGTTTCAGTAAACTCCTGAAATTTCGAAAAGTTCTTTAAACGAGGTTTTTAATTTGTGTTAACCAAGAAAGTAACCGTTTTAGTCCTGTGGAATCGCCCTAATTTCCGTATTTTCTCAGATAACCTTGGAACATTCGGTCTGAGAAACTTAATCTATATTCGAAGAAATTCATAAAAAGAGCTTTGAAACTTGTAAGAATCGTTTAAACAGGTTACTAAAAAATACCAATGTTTTATCAACTAATAAGAAGGCAATCGGTTTACTCCTAAAGAATCACCTGAAAGTTTCTAGTTTTTTAAGTAAGCTAAGAACATTCGGACTGAAGATTTCAGATTATTTTTAAAGAAAATTTTTAAATTTCAACAAATCGTTAAAAGTCTTTTTTAAATAACTAACTAAGAAGCTAACTGTTTTGCTTTTGGAAAATCTCCGAATTTGAAACAACCAGAATAATCTGAATATGTTTCTCTAATCTGAAGAATCTCAGATTTTGTTGAGTAAACTCCCGAAGTGCTTCGAAATTCCCTAAAATTGTTTAAACTGTTTTTCAAACAAATATATATCCGTAGTTTTTCCTAGCTAGTAAGTTAATTGTTACATCTGAAAGCATTCGCCGGAACTTTCCAATTTTCCAAGTGATATTTTGACCTGAAAAATCCCTACCCATTTTTAAATTACCTAGTTTTTGTTTTTTGCTTTCGGCCAGTCTAAAGGTCTGAAAAAGCGCTTTTAGAGTTTTATGGAGCTGAAGATTGGTCCTAGCGATTACACAGATACCCTGATACGCAGTGTATTCATAGCTCTTTCGCAGAGTTCTGAAATTCCAAAAATCGTTTAAACCCGTTATTAAAAAATACCAGTAATTTGTATTAATTAGGAAGGAAGCACCTGAAAGTTTCTAGGTTTTCAGGTAATCTAAGAACATTCTACATTAAAATTTAAAAACTATTTTTAAGGAAACTTCTGCAGCGTTTTTAAATTTCAGAAAATTATATAAACTTGTTATATGGGGCAGTCGTGGCTCAGTTGGTTCAGCGTGCATCTGACCACTGAGATGGACCGGGTTCGATTCCCAGGGTCACATATACACCGAAAATACCCGGCCGCTTCAGTCGGAAGGCAATGGCAAACCACCGAGATGTATATTCTGCCTAGTAAAGTAGTCTCTGGAGTAGAAGTGCAAGCACTTCCGTGGTTCGGAGCCCACGTTAAGCTGTAGGTCCCCTATGTACGTAGGCTACTTGACACGCACACCACAGGCATATGGAGAGAGGATCGGCAACGCCCTGTAAAGGGTATGCCACTTTGAGCATATTTAACCTGAAAAATCTCAGATATTGTTGTGCAAACTCATGAATTGCTTTGAAATTATGCGAAATTGTTTAAACTGTTTTTAAATAAATGCATATTGATATTTTGTTTATCTAAGAAGTAAATTGTTACATCTGAAAGCATTCGACTTTTTCAATTTTTCAAGTAATATTCAGGCCTGAAAAACCTTTGCCCATTTTAAATTAGTTTTGTTTTTGTTTTCGACTAATCTAAAAGCATGCAACTTGAAAAATGCTTGATTTTAAGCTAAACAGGGTGAAAGATTCTGAAATTATGCGGTTAATATCTTCAAACTCACGTTTAAATTGACAAATGAAAAAGTCCCAGAAAACTTAATTTTCGGAGTTTTCGTCAATTTTTAGTTGGTTTAAATTTTATATGACGATTTTAAAACTGCAGTTTCTGCTGGCATTTAAAATTACAACTTTCACAGTAAATAAAACAAAAATCCTGAAAGGGAAACCGAGTTTCTTTCCTATCTGAAAAGAAAATCCTATATTCTGCAGGCCTAACATTTCCCTTGAATATTTTTATGTTAATCCAGCAGATGATGTTTTGACAATTTCAGAATTCCGAGGCTTCATTTCATAAGTTACAGAATTAATTTCATTCTGAAAATTTTCACCTAAAAACAGGGAGCATATTTTTGTTTGATCAACGCAATTTTTATAAAATCTTCAAAATTTCAAATTTGGAACTCTTCGAACCGTTTTTAGAGTTTAATGATACTGATTCGAGTGATTAATCAACAAATTCATGGCGACAATTAAACATTAAATTAACCCCTAAGATTTGATTTAAAAATTTGGGATTTTCCAGAAGTTTGCTCTTCAGTGTCCCAGCATCGAAGTGGTTTCTAAAATTTTGTTATAAAAATTAGGTTCGATGGAATTTCTTCTGAAGTTTTGTAGTTTCAAAGTACTTTTTCTGCCTTTAAGATTTCCAAATGTTATTGGAAAGTATAAACAATTTTAATTCTTGCAAAACTAAGAACAATGACGGCATACGATTTTATAGATATTGGGCCTTAAATCAAGGCTGGGCGCCTTGTTAACCTTGCCATAGATATTTGTCTCCATACATAAGGTAATGGTTGTTCTAAGTACTTACTTCAAACAGGCTTGTATTTTGGATTTTTTGTATTAGGATTTCTGATTATTTTTCACAATTTCGTATAGTTACAGAAATTAAATTTTTAAAGATTCGCTCCTTGGGGAAATACTTTTAATGAAGCCGAGGGCCAGTGGTTCAAATTCCTGTGCAGAGGTGGTATTTTTCTAATAATTATAGATTTTGCATAATTCGTTAAAAATACATTAAACGCAATTTCGTATATTTAATTAATTAAAATCATAATACTGCAAAACATGAGTGTACAATTTATTGTTCGATTTTAAAGCAAATTTAATCTGTTTTTGTGTGAATTGTGCTGCTAAAAGGGGGTTGTTAACTACTTTGTTTGTTTTATGTGGAAGGTAAAATACTTCTCATATTCTGGACTATTAAAACACATGTTAATTTTATAATTATATTTAAGAAAAGCCCTCATCAAAACGGTAATATATTCGTTGTGATTATGACTTAGGAATAAATTTAGATTAAATTAAATAATGTGCTTTAAAAAGTTATTGACGTTACTCTACGTACCTGAAAATATCTGTCGAACTAGGAAACCGCTGAGCAGAGAAAAATGAAAGGGTGGTTAGCACACATTTATAAATATCTCCAACACCGGGATAATGTTGTAAAGTAAAAAAGGGGAGCATTCGTGGACTAAAATTTTGATTTAACATTTTGATTTTCCTCAAAATAAACACGTAACCAAAATCAATTTGACATTTCTAATTTCAAATTTATTTAGAATGCTTAGAATAATTATTAAACAAATTAAGCTACGTTAAAAAAATCAAAAATTAAAGCCTTACCGAAAAGGGACAAGATCTGACATTCAGTGGCGTTTTTCTTTATCACCCAGTCCTCAACGAAGTTTTATTTTATTCCAATATTGTTCTTAAACCGTGAACGTCACGTACGGACGCAGTTTAAATTTTATAATTAATCAACAATACTCAAAAAAAGGTAAAAACACATGAAGCATAACCACTAACCATTTTTTGAAATATTTGACAATGATTCGATTTCTCTTGTTCGTGACATTAAAAAAGCAAAGCGCCCTTGTAACAATTTCCTGTCAATTTATAGCAAACTTCAACCGTGGTACTTGTTATATCCAATGTTTTACGAAAATAAATAAAATGTTGTGAAATATTTTTTGCTGTAGTTTCGAAAAGTAAGATATCCGTATTATTTGACCGAAAATCTATTAATATAACCTAAATGTTTTCTTAAATGACAATTTAAGTTGTCAGTAATAGGTCTTAATAGAAAGATAGAGCACATACGTCTGTAATTACCTGTTTTAGTTCTAGGTCACTGAATCAATTTAGAAGTAGTAAAGTGGGATAGAGATACATTCCATCCATGATTACGCTCGACTTAAAATTTGGCGGAAATTAACATAGTTTATTAATGTTAATTACATGCGTCCTATTAGAGCTATTCATTCATGAGTAATTTGAGTAAAGGTTGTACACAATGCTAGATTAAATCGACTTTTAACTGATGGTAGCATTTCCTGTAGTAGTTTGGTGACGATATTTAACGGTTCTTTAAAATCATACACTTATTAATGAATGACACGTAGAATTAATATGTAAAAATTGGTTACGGTTTATTATTACCTTGAGTTAAATAATAGTACTACAGGTTTAATGATTTAATAAGCGTCGAGTTCTTTATGTGAATGGACAAAGTGGCAAAATTAAACATGCAATGACGACAGAAGAATGTTTGCTTAAAGAAGTTTTTAAATAACCTTAAACATGCTTTGGTGATCAATCACACCTCGGTTTTTTGCAATATTATTAAAACAGATGGGATGACCATCGACAATTACATAACCAACCAAATTAGAATAATGTAAAAGACGACACTCTAATAGTTTAGGCGAGAATGCCGATTTGAAAGTTTATGTCGAAGAAAACATTCACACCCCACGTTTTGTTTGTATGTTTAGAGATAAACTGAAGGGCTGCTTGACAAATTGTATGATACAGAATTGGGGTTTCTGTGCAAATTTGGCATTAAAGTCACCTATTTATATATTAATTTAGATTATTATTTGTCAGAAATAAGAAAAAGGTTTGGAATATACTAAGAAACAGAAAAAGAGTCGTTAACGAAGAAATACAAATAAATCACACCAGAAAAGGACACTCCAGTGGAAATAGACCCGGAGATGTCCTTAGACGAAGGGAGCATAACGCAAGAGAAAGTACACGAAGCAATAACAAAAGCAAAGAATAGAAAAGCTTCCGGACCTGACGACATTTCAAACGAAATGATTAAATATGGCGGCCCGGAATTGGAAAAAGCGCTAACAATGCTATTTCAAAAAATCATTTTAACTCGAAGAACACCCGAAGAATGGAGAGTAAGCATCTAAGCATCACGACACCGATTTTGAAGAGAGGAAATAAGAACGACCCCCAGAACTACAGAGCAATAACACTATTACACTCCACAAGTAAGCTAATTATAACCAGCAAAATAACGAAGGAAATAGAAATACGTGAGGAACAACAAGGCTTTAGGCAAAATAGGATAGGATCAAATGAGAAGTACATCAATATGAGAAGAACTCAAAGTAGAAGACGTATAGTAAGGTTTACAAGAGCTAGACGAAGATACTGGAGGGATCATATTGCAAGAATGGGGGAAGATCGATGAGTAAAATGGGCAAAAGACGAAAGGCCAAATTAATACAAGGAGACCTTCTAGCTGACCACCCAAGAGATGGCATGAAAGCTGGACCTCCGCATCCCAAGAGGCGTAGTAAAACAGAAAAAACAAGACAATCTTAAAACAAAGAAGAACAGAAGATCTGTCAGAATTTTTTTTAAGCAGTTTGTTGTTTGCTTCAGCAACCACTTTCCTTCTGGCAGTTCGACTGCATTCCGTCAAATTTATTTTTATTTTTGGTTTTCGTTTGCTGTAAACTTTGGGTTACAGTTTGATGTATTTTCCTTGAATTTAATTTCATTTTTGGTCTTCGTTTGCTATCAACTCTGAGCTGCAGAAACTCATAATAATTTTTTTAATTCTAGTAAATTTTCTTAGTACTTCTATCGTTTGCTTCAGCAGCCACTTTCCTTCTTGCAGTTGGATTGTATTTCCGTTGAATTTAATTTCCTTTTGTTTTTTGTTTGCTGTAAGTTCTGGGTGGCAGAAACTCACAATAAATTTATTAATTTCATCAAATTTCCTTAGTGCTTTTATCGTTTGCTTCAGTAGCTACTTCCCTTCTTGCAGTTTGATTGTATTTTTGTGGAATTTAATTTTCTTTTTGGTTTTAGTTTACAATAAATTTATTAATTTCAGCAATTTTTTTAGTATTCTTACCATTTGCGTCAGCAGCTACTTTCCTTCTTGCAGTTTGGTTGCATTTTCGTTGCATTTAATTTTTGTTTTGATTTTCGTTTGCTGTAAACTCTGGGCATAAGAAATGTGTAATAAATTTATTAATTTTAGCAAATTTTCTTAGTACTTTTATCGTTAGCTTCTGAAACGACTTTCCTTTTTTGAAATTTGATTGTGTTTTCGTTGAATTTCATTTCCTTTTTGCTTTTCGTTGGCAAACGATAAAAATATTAAAAACATTTTCAAAAATTAATAAATTTATTACAATTTTCTACAGCCCAGAGTTTGCAGCTTCAGCAGCCACTTTTCTTCTTGCATTTTTATTTTTCTATGTGGTTTTCATTTTGTAAACTGTGGGTTGCAGAATCTTATAATAAATTTATATTTTTGAAAAATGTATTTTATCTTCGATTCATGAGAGCAGATTTACACTTTTAATTAGGAATTCATACACTATTTGACGTGAGCCTTAAAAGAGACGAAATTTGGTTTTTCTAAGCCTCAAAAGGAAACCGAACTAGAAGCTCCTACAACATATTTTATTAAAATAATTAGAAGTCACTTACCTACTGTAAATAACAATAGTATGTACATATGTATTATCTGTAACCTCTTATACATTTCGGTGCCGAGGTTAGTGCGTTCATGTATGAGGCTCTACGGGTGCAATAACTATAGTTTTTTCAACGTGTGCCCCTTACAAAAATTAAAACAATCAAAAATCGCCCAAACTTAATTATGATAGCTTTGTATTTTCAATAATTTCCCTCAAAATTTCAGCATCATTATTTTTCAATTTAATATTGAAGGATATTTTCAATAAATAAAGAAAGAATCCCCTACACGCCACGTGTCTTAACATAATGCCTTTTCTTATCTCTTCAAGCAGCAACGAGTGCAAACGAAACGTAGATTTTATTCTCACATCTGGGTGACTGCGATTATTCTTCGATTTTTAACATTTTAATTCATTCCGCGAGTGGTGTTCTCTGCAAAGTGTTGCTTTGTTTAGCTTCTGAGTTATTATTAATAATAATAAATAATAATAATTATAAATAGTATTCAATTTTTTTTTATAATAATGATATCTTGCTGCCATATATTGATTGGTAAGAATCACTGAAATCAATTAAACTACTTAAAAAAGATTTTTATGCACTCATCCTGCATTCTGTAACATTTATTTGTATTAAATACGTTTATAAAGACTTTTAACTGTACGATAGAAAGGAAATTACAAAATTAACGTAATAGATTTACTTTGATAATTTTGATTACTACATAATATGGCCTTTGCAATGGCCTCATTTTTGCACTAAGCAATAATGTTATAAAGTAAATCTAAGTTTATTTCGCCATCATCAATTTTACCAACAATTTATAGATAACAATTTTTAGAAATTAAAAAATATTTATATGTATCCCGAATATGAGTAGAAAGAAATGCTGATAGGCAATGTTTTTGTGGCTAAATTTAAGCTTTAAAATGAATTTGCAATAGATTTCACTTATACAAAGTACATTCTTGGGCAATCAAAAAGTGTTGTGTAAGATTAGAAGAAGAATAATTTGGATCATCTTATTTTGTACTGGATGCAACTTATATATTTCTTAAAGAAAAACCAATTAATTCACTTTAATTTAACTAAAAATTACAATTATTTTCCAAAAATTTAATGCCAAATTTTATCTATCTGAAAACACTTTTAAAACAAAACCAAGACAGTTTAACAACTCGTTAGATCTTCAATGACACTATTTTTTTAACCGATGAAATAATCCCCAATTTACTAATTTTTAAATATTAAATTGTTCTTATCTGCATTTTCAAAATAGCCTTCTTTCTTTCGGCTTTTTGTGCCTTGCTTAAATGCCACCGGATTTTATGGACGCACCAAATTTTGTTAATAGAGAAGTCCGATAGTTTTCTGTGAATTACTAATATTTGAATTTTTCAAAATAATTAATTTAACTCGGGTTTAATGTTAGTGTATCGCACGAGTGTACTTATCGGTTTTTGGAGGATGTTAGGAAATTTAGTCTTGCTGATATCGAATGAACAGTAAGATCGAAGAAATCAGCTTAGAAGGTGAGTACATAATAAATAATATTGTTATGATTTTCTATATTCGCAAAAAATAAAACATATCTTTGGATTTGCATAATTTTTTGTGAATTTGTTTCTAAAAGGATTTAAGAGCGAATATCATTTGTGGAAATAAAGTTTATTATTATTGTTATTTTAAGAGGGCAACTACAATATATTAGAAAATGTATATTCTAGAAAAATCTTTCGAAATACATATATAATATGAGCAAGCTTGAACTCTAGTAAATACCTAATAATTGATTAAATAATGGTTTTTTGCTTGTTGCAAGTAAATCTACAATACGTGTTACCTTATTGGAAGTCCTATTTTATTTATTGGCATGGGCGTAATTTGGTTTTATTTAATTAAAACATTAAAACGACCATATTGGGGTTATCTATTTCACCTTTTCGCATTTGTCCATTCCAACCTATACTGATTTTTAATTGTAATTAGGGGTGGGATTTGTTTCTCGATATATGTATTGATGTATCGATATGAAATTCTAAAAATATCGATGTATCGACTTAATTATTGGGAATACATACATGAATTTAATCGATATTTTTTTTTCTTTTAACGTCCCCCTTTATTTGCAGTCTATACAAGGTACATTCAGCAAATTAAATGACATGTAGGAAAGTGCTCAGTAATCTCCTGTAACCAATTGATTTTCATTCGTTGTGTGATTTAGGTTCGATATTTTAAGATTTCATTTATGAAAGGATTCGATAAAATCCTTATTTCTTAAGCAAACTATTATATTAATGAATCGACGTGAAAGTATTTGATGAATCAATACAGCAATTATTTCATGTGTTGAATCACTGCACGAATGGAATTTTTCGATATACCAATTTAATCGGTATACCGATTGAGTCGATAAAGATTTCACAGAGAATCTTTGTAAAAACTTAAAAAATCGGCTTTATGACTTGTGCATTTTTAAAGCTTTCTCTAGGCAAGTAGGTACTGAATTTGTTAAATGAAATTCCAGAATACATAATTCGTATCATCTTGTTACTCATTGTTTTTACTAATTTCTTTAAGTTCTTGGCCTATTATTATAAAAAAAAAGATTTTCATTGCCGTTGTGCGAAACTAATAAATGTTTGTTTTCGCAGCATTTAGAAGAAAATACATAAAATCAAACAAATGTTCAAAAATTCATTTCAATCATTTATTGCTTATTTGAGGTTTGCTTCTAATTTACTCTAAAAAAATTTATTTAAACAAAGAAATATTCTAATATGCAGAACGTTTTGCTACTCTTTAAACTTGCTAGAATTAAAGAATCATATTTTGATTACAAATGTACTTAACATTTTGAAAAATAATAAATCATACAAATGTAAAACAATAAAATTTCGAGCATTTGCTAGAGCAAGTTGGCAAAGAACGCAATCCTTATTTCGTAATGAAACTGCCGGATTTATTCGAAAAGGCGATTTAATAAGTACCTATCTGGAATTGATTGGATATATCGACAGTAGAGATATGTACTTTTCCGATATCAACATATTGTTTTTAGTATTCCGCAGACCTAATTGTTAATTGTAATTATCGATTGTTAGAAAGTAATTGATTGTGACAGATTACAAATCCAAGGTCAGTGGTTGAAATCCCTGTGGAGTGGTATTTTTTGAAGTATAGAAATTCATTAAAATTCATTAAAAGCATTTCCTCAAAGGAAAGTGAATCCTAAAAAAAAAATAAATTTCACAAATACCTAAGTTTGAATGTAACAAATGCTTTAATTTTATAGTTTTTCTAAACTTGGAGTGTTTCCCAATTTCAGTGGGATTTTTCAATACATATAACAAAATTAGTGAGCTTTCAAATGAGTATATTTAATCTTCAATAGCTACTGAACCTACCTAACAATGCGACTTTGTTATTTGCTATTTATCAATGTTAAAGGAAACTTTTCCATTATCATTAGCAAATAC
Source organism: Melanotus villosus (assembly GCA_963082815.1). NCBI lineage: Eukaryota > Metazoa > Arthropoda > Insecta > Coleoptera > Elateridae > Melanotus > Melanotus villosus. The sequence continues at coordinate 15,761,660 of OY720423.1, forward strand.
TAAACATTTACATATACAAATATTTTCGAGTATACTTTACACATTTGTTTACGATAAATAATGAGAATTATCTTGCTGATTTTCTTTGCTAACTAATTAACTTAGTTCTTCTTTCAGCAGAATTTATGTGCAAAATTTCTTATACATAGTTATAAAGATCGAAAATGTTGCTATGGAAATACTTTCTAAGGAATTTCTAGTAATTTAAAAACAATGCCAGCAAGGTAATTTAGAGAAATTATCAATTTGTTTCCTGTCACAAATAATTAGCTAACCTTCAAATAAGAAACTACGGATTTTTGGTTGACTTAACAATTTTGTTTCTTTTCCATGCAGATTTTATCGTTTTATTCATAAGTTGGTAAAACCGTAACATGCAAAATTTTCTACGATTTTAAATCGAAACATTGGAAGTCGATTCGATTTTTGATATGTTTAGTATTATTTATTTATTCAAAGTTTAAAAAGTTTCTGCTTTTATAAGACATGATATCAACAAAGTACGCAAGAAATAAATAAAAACCTAGAGTTAAATCCTTCTCTCTTGCATACATTATTAAATCTTAAAACAATTAATTAATACAAAAATTTGCAAAAACATTCAAGGAAGTTTTTACATGCTTTAATAATTACTAAAATTAAAACCAGCAGGAATTAAAAATCATAACAAAACATTCAAGTCTGGTCAATAATTTACGTTTGTAATTAACAAGCAATTTAATTTACTCGGTTCAGTATTTACAACACCTGATTATCATAAAAAATTCAATTACATAACTATGCTAATATTAATTTCTATTTTTAGCAGAGGATCGCATTACACATTTTGTTATTTGCATTGCGAAGTACTTACTATGTGGTATGCGCGCATTTAAAAAATTAATATTCGGACACAAATTATAATTTCTAATTAGGCTGTAATTTAAGGCATTGTTGAAAATGATTAACATAACAAAATTTTAAACAATTGTTTGGTGGGTGTTTGTGATCTGATAAAGACTGAATAACACACAAAATTTTCTGTAAGCCAACCCTTTTTGGATTTTAGGTGCGCAGACACCCTTAGCGCTGCCCTTACTTAATCCAAACTAAGCAACAGTGGGGATTAGGTAACTCAAGAGATTTAAAATTGTTTTAAAGAATCGATTTATGATTAGATGATTACAGTGCCTTAGATTATGTAAAATTATTTGGAGATGTTTCGAAAATCTTGGAAAAAAAAACTTAGTAAAATGGCAGAAGGTTTTTGCAAAAAGGATGCACGAGGATTTTCCAGACATTTAAATAAATTAAAAGAAGACTTTGAACTCCCAGTTTGTTACAAGTGTTGCATATATGCATATATCTATAATAAATTTGATGTAGCCACATACGTCATGACGTAATTAAGTTAGTTGATGTCAATAAGTCGACCTTGTCTGGGTAAACACATGTTTTTAATGTCTGTAAAACTTCTGTTTAAACAATAAGTGAATGTTGTTAAAAAATTAAAAATTTGTAAAGGGCGCCAAAATTGGTGGGAATTACAAACACCAACTGGGTTAAATTTGGAATTTGAAGACTCCGGTGGCTACGTGTTATGATTTGTGCAAAAAGTGATGCTAGTCAGGGTGGGTGGTTACTGGGTTTGGTTGGTTGAGTATTAAGTTTTGGGTCTACTTAAATGTTAAAACTCTTAGAATCTAGGTGAGAATATGCAACCAACAATGGAATAATTAGCGGATGCTTACCTTTTCGGCGAGTCGTTATGCACGTAATATTTATCCTTTTTATGTTTGTGAGATTTATGGCCCGTGGGCATCCAAAATACCCTAAGCCCACCCTTTTTGTGTTTACCACCGGCTTTCGACATTCGTGTTTTGGATTCACAGTGGTGTTATGAACTCGCGAGTAAACACATGAACAACTGTCACAGATGATGATGACCTATAATCAGAAACATTTTGCCGAGCAAGTTAACTCGCGACTAGTTCGAGTAAGCGAATGCACGGTTCGTTTGGGTCGCCTTTCAAAGGCTAAACCACGGATAAACACGTTTGGCTTTAACAAAAGATTCTTCTGAATGCCATTGGCCGCGGTACACCTGACACGGTTTACCTGGAGCGGCGTTTGTCACACGTTGCTTCATCATCAACTATCAAAACCTGGGAATCAGATATTGTGAAATTGTGAACTGAAATGCAACACCGCGACTTCGTTCTTATCGCTGATTCAACACACTCTTGGTTACTTTCAGGAACTTGTTAATGTGGGTGTTTACATACGGTAAAGAACGCCATACAAATACGTGTTACGTTTTTCTTTCCATTGTTGTTATCTTTTTGTTAATTATCGAAGCAGCTATTGTTTTTTTTGGAAAGTAGAACACCACCAATGTTTTTTCCGTCGTTTTTGGTTTCGAAGATGTGCGTTTCTCAACTCTCTATAATTTTGCCCCCCGGACATTTTGATACAATCTTCGTTAAAAATGCACGTAGTCTGGACGTTTAAATTTTTCAAATAGTCGTTTTTGGTTCATTAAACTAACCAAAGAATATTTACATGATATCAGCAGGTATTACAGGTGTATCATACCCAGTTTGGCACCTGGTTTTATGTTTGTTGAATATTTATTACCTAAAACTAAATTCAACTTTAACAGGTTAATCATACCGCAATTTTAGGTCATTTTAAATTAGGGCGGACTATAAAGTATCGCTTCTTAAATAGATTATAGATAGGTACTTTACGTGGAAATTGGTTTTAGTTATCAGCAGTGGCCGAAGTGGAAAATAATCAGTGCCAAATTGTCAAATAAGTTGGGGCGTGCTTCTGTAATTAAAAAAAAAGGTGATATAAGATATAAGTACTTTTTCACGTTGAGCGCTGGTTGTCAGCATATACAGTGAGAGCAAATGTAAATTCAAACTACGTAATCTAACTTCTTACCGTCATATAGGCAACACATCTTGCACAGTTGGCAATGCTGTAAAATGCCAAAGCCTCAAAAACGGCATTATCATTGCCATATCATCAAACTCCATTATCTATACTAAAAATATTAATTATTTGTATTGGTTACAACTTACAAATTAAATCCTGTTTTAAACATATTTTAAAAATGTTACAAGTAATGATAATTTTCCAATGATTTCTTTGGGCTTTGGTCTGTTTGTGTTGGAACATCATCATGGGTTTCTTCAGTGAACACACTTGGTGATCATTACAAATTGCTTCGTGTTAAGCCATTCAAGGATATACTGATTGAGGGACACAAGCGCCTGATAATGTATACAGGGTGTTTCCCTTATGGGTTCGGGCATTCATTTTTGAAGATGTGCAACACAGGACTTTCCATAAGCATTTCTGACTTTATAATAATCAATTTATATATTAGAATCAAGTAGGAGCTGTTGCAACTTTAAATTAAATGCACAAATTTTATTAGGTAAACAGCTAAATTTACGTATCTACAACATAAAAGAATTAATGAAGTCAATGTTCGAAGTGTTTTCCTTCTTTCCTAATGCAAAGGACAATTCTTCTACACATTGAGCCAGTCCTACAGTAATTGCAGAGCAAGATGCATTGATTGTTTCAATACTTCTTCTTATACTGTACCCCATATAAAATAATTCAGCATTATTAAATCAGGGTTGCGAGCTGATCAACGACTTAATGCTTCTTGTCCTATCCATTTATCGTCAAACACTTCTCTTAAGTAACTCCTTACATCCTTGTGGTACTACGGAGCATTTAACGGAACGTCTTCCAAAATAGCTGGTAAATTATTTAGTAAAAAAGTGTCTGCGTCTGTAACTAACCAAGGCCTGGTTCTAAGCTTAGAAAATTGACCATATTTGTTCATGAAAACCTTTTTAATTGATTTATCTGACGGACATCTATTATACCACATCATTTTTTTCACTTTCGAAAACATTTTTACGAGTTAGAAATAACACCGTGAAAAGTCCGAAATTAACTTTGACAGTTCTTCAGCCGAAAGAAACACCTACTTAAATACAGTTTTAATTTTTTGTTAAATGATACACATAGATTGCTGCCTATATGTCAGTGAAAAGGTTCAAATATTTAAGATGGCCACTATGTATTTTCATTAAACTGTTGGGTTGCGGATTTCAAATTGTAGGTCCAGGAACCATCACCATTTTGTATACCACTATAGAAATGTGTCATCAAAATGAACGCATCTTGTTTTGGTATAAACCTTCTTAAACCTTCAAATTTAATTCCTAAGCATGATTCACATACAAATGTGATTTTTTGAAAACTCAATTGCAGCAGGCCGTATTCTGATTTAATACAGACAGTTCTAAGGTTATTAAGACAGAATACGGCCTGCTGCAATTGAGTTTTTAAAAAATCACATTGTATAACCGGCATCCACAGACCAGCACAGACACGGACAGGACCGACAAAATTATATTAAACAATGTAATTATATTACGAAATTCATATTGGGCCGTCCGACATCGTACAGGCACGCACGGTGCTGACCACCACCGGCCAGCATTCTTTATTAAAATAATGTTTTGTCGGTGATAGTCACGTATTTATGTAACTGTATCTATGGAAGATTTTACTACTGTTGGCAGCTTGCTGTTCTGTAAAGAGTCGGTATTTGTTGTTTAGATGTGAACTATTCTTGAATTTGTCGCTCCCGTTCGCGCCGATGCCGGCCTGTAAATGCCGTGTATGTGAAGCAAGCTTTATCTGTTTATCATATTGCCAAATTAATTTATAAATTTACCTTCGCAGTAATGTGCAGGCCGCCCCTTGAAAAACTTTGAGCCGGAAATTCTGGGCATATGTAGGTGACTTCAGATTTTTGAGTTGTTGTTTTGATCTTAATTATAGTAATACTACGTTTCTGGTTTGTTTATTTAACTGCATATTTACAATCTACTCAGTAACAAGAAGTAATAAGTAAATTGGCGGATATGAGTTTAGACTTGACAAGAGAAATCACCCATCGATGATACTCCTAGTGGTAGGGCCAAACCCACTAGCTACGTCCGTTTCAATCTTCTCGTGACATTTGGTGCTCTTACCAAATTGTTGTCATGTCTTTGAAGTTTCTCGTAATATCTTGTTGCTATTCTGCGTATTCCTTCTTCCTTCTGTGATGTATGGGATACCCAAATCCCAAATCATTGTGGATAGTTTGATTGCTTACATACCACAGTGCATCTAGAGTCATTCGTAAGGTCTTTGAAACTATGCACTAAACTTTAAATTTTAATTTTTTTTAGAAAAAAATAGGTTGCTGTGGTAAAAATAATTAATTGCCTTTAACTGTTGCCGTTTTTATTTTCATTTTTGTTTTGTGTTGTTGATATTTTATGTCTGAATTTGTACGCTTAGTATTATCGCAGTTTGTACAATTATTTAATTTCTAACTGAATTTAATTGAAAGTAGGATAGCTTAGTTCGCGTTGCTATTTTTTCTTGTATATATTCTTTATTTTTGCACACATTTTACTTTAATTTTTTTTTAATTGATTTTTCCATGCCTGATATTTTAATCCTCAGTTTACTTTAGCAAAGATTGCTTTTGGTAACATTTGTATGACAGTATTATCGAAGTTCGTACAATGTTTTAATTTCTAATTGAATTTAATTGAAAGTAGGATAGCTTAGTTCGAGCCGAGGTTATTCACTGGTCCTTGTTCTTAATGCTGTTATTGGAAAAGTTTAAGACGACCGAGTTCAACACAGGTTACTAGGTTACGTCAATTTATTACTTGTATAGATAGTCTTGATTTAAACGAATTAGATAATTTGCGTGTTGTATGGAGAAGTAAAATCAGTAGAAAATAAAAGGGTTTTAATTGTTTGAATTGCCAAACAAAATTTACCTTCTGTTTATAGCTTTTTAAATCTATTTTTTTAAAGTTTTTTTGTAATAAATTTGATGTTGATTCTTATCAACAGCAAAACATACAAAAGATAAAAATATCCTGATTCAGATATCCAGATGTTTCAGAGGACATAATTTATATAATAAATGAGATTTACACCAGCAACCAACTTAAATTAATTAAAAGAATTTTAAAGCCAAGAAGATCAAATGATTGCCATTTCAGTTATTCCTTTGCGGACATCCGCGTAAACTACACCACTTTTAGTTGCTAATTGCATTAAACTTTTTTTTAATGTAATATGCAATAATACTAATAGCGTAAGAGCTAATAGCATAATTATTCAAAATGCAAAATGTGTTGACCATTCGCGTGTGAGAATTTTGCCTGTAATAAAAAAAGATCAACTTAAGACAATACGAATGTTTTAAATTAAAGTCGATTAAAGCTACAAATACAGGGTGTTTCCTTAGTACGTGGAATTAATACAGGAGGTAATTCTTGGGTGAAAATTAGGGGTATTTCTTCATATAAGGTTGTATCCTCAAATGCCACCCTTTTCAAGAATGGGGTAAAAATTCGGGTTTTTAATTTTTATTTCAAATTTGGACAAAGATAGAAAGATGAAAATCGGTGGAGTGTTCTATTAACAGGAAAGCTGTTCTTGATTCTAAGGGGATGAAATTAACAACCTCGTTAAATTTTTGATTGGAACTTTTTAATGCAGCGGAATTTATACATTTAAAAATACGCATTAGAAAACCTGATTTGTTTAGGAATATTTTTATCTCTTATAGTTTTTCAGCGAGACTAATAGTTTTCTAGGAAAAAATAAAATAAATTGTAATGAGTATGGAGTTTCAAGGAAGGAATAATAAAAGGATATTCAACGGCACAAAGGCGATTTTCATGCACGCCACTGGTGAACTATGATCACAAAGAAATAGCCCTTGGTGTTGCATTTGCGCACATCAAATTTGAAATTAATATTTCGACAGGTTTTTGAGATTTACTAAATTTTTCCGTTGTTTTTTTTAACTTCGAAAACGAAGGATTTGCACACACATTTTGCTAGAAACTTTTCGTTTTAAAATAAGTGGGGGAATTCTCTCCATGTCTGTAAGAAACATCCTATATATTTGGAGGCTTTTTACTATCTAAGACCAAATAAAAAAATATTGCCAGACCAGTAATTTAGAAAAATTAGTATAGCAGAACATTTAAGTCTGGTTTTTCTGGTGTTGCTTCTAAGTAAGTCATAATGTTTAAATTAGGGATATAACATATTATCACGCACGTATCACGCCATGTCTGGAGGCTGTAGGTGTTTCTTATTATGATTAATTCACGGGCTACCTTTAAATTAAAATTTAAAAAATTGGTTAATTAACAAGTTCCGATTGTGTTAGTTTCAGTTTAATTTTTAAGCAAGAGGTTATTTTTAAGAAATGGGAAAAGTTTATAATATTTGTTATCGAAGCTTTTTATTTCTTTAATTACAGGAAATCACCGTAAATCTTTTATTGCGAATCAAGTTTTAAAGATATCACTTAAAATTAGTTTCTTCTGTTTCGATATCTTTTAAAAGCAACGGTGTTTTCAGTATTTGTTATTAATAAAATTCAAGATTCCTTTACTGTGTCATTTGTAGAAAACGATGTGAATTTTCCAGTTAGAACTATAACTAGCCAAACCTGCTGAAGAATCTTGTAAGGTAACATCCGTAATTACGAAATATTTTACAGTTAGAAACGACTTTATTTCTTTTGGGTCAAGTTATAAAGAATTTATAACAGTATTGATCAAATAATTTACAATAAAAGTACGAACGGAATAATTTTGCTAAACAGTTTATTTACAGTTTATAATGTCTTATTTGTTCCATTTTTGCAACCGCAGCAATTATATCATTTGCTACAAGTTGTGGTTCTTCTAATGTTGCGAAATGGCCACCAGTTGGAAAATCTGTAGAATGCACTAAATTTGTGTATTTTTCTTTTAATATCCAGTCGGTGAAGTACAGTGCTTGATTTGCAAATCTTGCACAAGCACATGGAACTTTTTCGTCTATGGGAATGCTGGAAAAATATGAAAATTATTTTGTAGACAGGTTGTTATAAATCACAATTTAATTATGTTTTTTGATTACGTAATTAAAAATCCTTTTCAATTTCATAAAATTTGCAAATAATTAAGTTTAGTCTTAGATAGTTTTCGAATATTTAACAAACTACTCAAAATCAGTTTTATATTATTTAGTCTTATAATGACAAAACCATTATTTTAAATCAATGAAAAAGTGTTGAGAATTTATCATTAAAAAAAATTACTTATATGAAATATGCATATAAATTGTTTAATTTATTGTCTTATATGAACTAACGTTAATTAGTAACAATGGAATGTTTTTGTTTAATCGTAAATACTGTCAAAATCAAATGATAATAATTATTTATTAGTCAGTTTGATACTTTTCCAGACTTTACAAATATTTTAGTTTAGTCATCCTCGAACATAATGTAAACAATATAAAACTATCACGAAATAAATGCATTTCAATTATTGCAATTAATTTTTTACATTTTAAAAATGTATGTAACATCACATGACATATTTTGGACTAGGAACAAGGAACGAACGGGGAGAAAGAATGCTGCAGTTCTGCAGTGAAAATAGTATATCCATAACTAACAAAAAATTTAAACAGCATAAAAGACGCCAATACACCTGGAAATCTCCAAGTGACAGATACAGAAATCCGATAGATTATATCATGATAAACGAAAGATGGAAGACATCAATTACGAACACCAAAAGATTACCAGGCGCTGACGGCAGCTCAGATCATCAGCTGTTAATGACAAAAATCAAAATAAAACTCAAAATCTGTAAAAGGAAATTAAAATACATAAACTCACACAGACAGCACAAGAGAAATACAATAACATAATTCAGCTGCAACTAACTGCTCTCAAATCAAAGATAAGAGAACTAAACGCTAACTCACAATAGGATAAATTAAAACAACAAATAAAAAAGGCAGCAACCGAAGCACAAAAACAAACAAGTAAAAAAACCATGGGTAAAATATGAAACTTTAACCATAACCGAAGAAAGGAAGAATTTAAAGAAAAAAGGAACATAGACGAAGCAGATAAATGCAAATATAATACATTATCCAAACAAATACAAAGAATGTGTAGGTAAGATAAAAATGACTACATCAAAGGGATCTGCAATGAAATTGAACAACACGCAAATAAAAATAAAACACACGGTTTATTCATGAAAGTTAACTTGCTAGCACGAAAGTTCAAACAAAAAAGCACACAAATAGAAGACAAAAGTAATAAACTATTAGGGAAAACATTGGACACAACAGAAAGGCGGAGACAGAACTGCAGCGAGCTATATTCAGAGGGAAATGTAGAAGAAGACGAAGCGGATAGGAACAGAAATCACACAAGAGGAAGAACCAGATATATTGGAAACGGAAGTTTAAAATGTCTTAAGGAAATTGAAAACAAATAAATCGCCCGGATATGATCAAATCACAGCTGAAAGAAGGAATTGCTATACATACTCTTGAACATTTGTAATCAAGTGTGGAAAATAGGAAAGTGGCCCAAAGACTGGACAAAATCAGTAATCGTTCCGATACATAATAAAGGAACAACCCCTAAGTGTCAGAACTATAGAACCATAGCACTTATTTTACATACCAGCAAGATAATGTTATACGAGGTTTAGCAATTTAATTCCCGGACTGCCACAATAAAAAGGAACACGATTTAAGTAACACGAAAAATGTATGATATTTATTCAAAGTAATCTCCATTTACATGGTTACACTTATTGCAACGTTCTAAACGTTTTTGAAAACAGTCGGAAAAGGCGTCCGAAGGAATTGTTTTCATCTTTTTTAATGTCTTCCACGTCCTGAAACCGTTTTCCTTTAAGAACAGTTTTCACTTTAGGAAAGAGAAAAATGTCTGCCGGTGCTAAGTCTGGCGAATAGGATGGGCGATTGACTTCAACAACGCCATGTCTAATGAGAAATTACTTCACAATCAGTGTGGAATGGGCAGGTACATTGTCGTGCAACAAGAACCAAGCACCATTTTCGAAATTGTGGCCGCCCTCGAGAAATGCGCTGCAATAATCTCTTCATCACTTCGACGTAGAACGTACTATTAACTGTTTGCCCTTCAAGTACAAATTCTTTATGGATCACACCCAGTTTATCGAAAAAGATAATCAGCATGGTCTTGATTTTGGATTTTTGCAAACGAAACTTTTTGGGTCTTGGTAATGATTGTCCAGTCCACTGCATGCTTTGCCGTTTCGTCTCAGGATCGTACTGAAACACCCACGACTCATTACCAGTGATGCAGCTAAGAAAATTCGCATTGGCACGACAAGTCTGAACGAAGTCTGCACACGATACAACTCTCCTCTGTTTTTGCTCATCCGTCAGATTGTGCGGTACAAACTTTGCACAATTTCACTGACGGACGCCCAGTTCTAGCGTCATCTTGAACATCCTCACGACCATTTTTGAAACGTTTAAACCATTCAAACACAGTAGTACGACCTAAGGTGTTAATACCGTACACACTTTTTAACTTTTCGTAAGTTTCTGTCACAGCTTTTCCTGATTTACAACAAAACTTAATATTAATTCGTTGCTCCATGACGACTGACAGAAATACGATTTGCGAACTAGCTTCTTGCGAAGTAACTGACAGCTATTCAATGTTTCTATTAGCCAAGCCTTCTCGATAAACGTGTGAACTAAAACATGCTGCTTTAATTTTGACTTAATATCACGTATTTTTAGAGCTACAACGTCAGTCCGGAAATGAAATTGCCAAACCTCGTACGTAGTTAATCGACCAACGACTAAATACACATTGAACAAGCAGGCTTTATCCAATGAAGAGGAACAAGAGATCAAATCTTCAATATTCGATTGTGTAAAATGGAATTAATTCTGGCAAACATTAGAAGAAATGGGCATCTTTAATCATAAATAGGCTGCACGAAGAAAACGAAAACTACATAAAAATTGGAAATGAGTTATCTAAACCTTTCAAATGTGTAAAGGATGTCTGGTAGGGAGGGCTGGGCTCAAAATTTGCGGGGGGCCAATGAAACACTTCACACATTATTACATATTATATAGGATCATAGGTCGCGAGTTGCGGCAGCTAGGAACCCCATTCCCGCACGATTACGAGAGTTACGTTGTCTCTGGTCAGCGCTGGGATGGATGGCCCGATTGCTCCGTTTTTACGCTGCACCTCTCTCACACTAGGACTGGTCACTATGGAAGAATAGACCAAAACCCCCTCACTAGTAAGTGTGTAGATTTGAGAAGATGCAAAAAATAAGAGAAAAAGGGAAATCCCTATATAGGCTGATAATAATAATAATAGTAATAATAGGATCATAGAGTACTATTAAATACATTTTCTGCGCGCGTATTTGTAAGTTCTAACGCAGCGTCATATAAAACTCGGGGCCGGGTTCGCCACGGCGCTGCTGACAAAGCTGCATTATATCACCCAGGCTGTTTAACATATATGGAGAAATGATAATGCGAAGAACAATAGAAAACTGGCAAAGGGGAATTTTAATCGGCGGTAGGAAGATAAGCAACCTCAGGTATGTTAATGTCGCAACACTATTTGCAAAAGATTGCAGGAAATGGAACTACTACAACGGCTAACGGAATAAAGTAGATCATTCGGACTGGAAATGAATCCAAATAAAAGGAAGACCATGATAGTAGATAGAGTAAATAAGTTGGAAGACCCAAACAACTTTCTAAACATCGATAGAACTGAGATTAGAAGACGCATACAAATGGAACGGACAGCGATGGATACTTTAAAAAGAACTTGAGCAGACAGATAGATTTCAAAGAACATAAAAAATAAACTAGTATAAACTCTGATTTTCCCAATATTTATGTAGGGCGTTGAAACTTGGACAATCAAAGAATGTGTTTGAAAAAAAGTTGAGTCGTTTGAGATGTGGTGCTGGAGAAGACTACTGATAATCCTATAGACAATACACGGGACGAATAATTCGCTCCTCCAAGAAATAGGAATCAAAGAACGACTCTCAACAACATGCAGACGACAAATTCTCTAGTACTACGGGCACATAAACATAAGACAACTTACAGAAAATAATGGTACAAGGCAAGTAAGAAGGACAAAGGCCACGAGGTCGTTCTCCTACCAGATGGGTAGATCAAGTAAAAAAATCACTGAACAACCTCTACAGACCACCATAAGCAACACCGAAGACCGAGAATATTGGAAAGAGGTTATTAAAAACACCAACTAAAGACGACATATGAAATCACGACCTCTTATACATGAGAGTACGACCAAGAGGGAGTACTCATAATAATAAGTTATTACCAATATTATTATTGAATTTTATTTAATGTACCTATTCATAGTGTTTTACCGGCTTATTATTATTATTATTATTGTTGGTGTTATTTTTATAGTAATATGAGAAAGCAGACATTCTGTAGGTTACTTTTCCTTTAAATAATATAATCTATAGGAAATGCTACTGCAGGTACGAAAAAGCATGAATCCACTACAACGTTGTAAAACTCTTAAGACGTTCAAAGCCCTTTTTTGTGGTTAGTCTTAGTAGCTGGATAAGATTGTACGAATTTGTCGATTATCACTGGCATTTACAAAAAAAAATCCGTTAGAGCAAGTTAGAGTTAGTTTTCGTTATACAACCCAACATACAACAATTACACATAAATACGTACTTGTTCTCTATGTACATTCTTCTGGTTATAGTAAATTAGTTATAGTAGACTTCATATTGTTGAAAAAATAAATATTCTGGGTAATACTCCTACTTACCTAACAATGTTAGACGTAAACTCGTTAAACGATTCCGCATAAATTCTTGCAGCTGTGGTTGCAGATCCTGTTATCCAATACAGCATAACGTTGTCTAGAAGTTCAGTATATGTAAATTTTTCTAACAAACCTCCGTCCTCACGGAATTTATTACTAGCTCTGGTACCAATTGAGAATCTTTCCAAAATATAAGCTGCCAAACCTGCTGGAGATTCGTTAAGGGCAACCCCTAGAAAAGTCAATTATTTGTAATAGACAGTCAATTAATACTTTTTTAGTGTTATAGACAAATGCTGGAAGTTTAGACATTAAAAAATTTTGAAAATAGGTAGGCACTTAGACACTATAAAATTAGAAAATACGTAGTAAAACACACTTATTTTTATATTTTCCCCTATAACTCAACTTATTTTGCAATCACAATATTAATTGGAATTACAATTTCTTATTATTTTTTAAATTTATTTCTTTATACAGGGTGTTCAAAGATTTTAAGGTGTGACTTCCTGCCTCAATCTGAGCAAAAAGTCTTATATAAATAAATATGAGATTTGGCAGAAAAATAATGAGGTTGGCATAACTGTGAGCGAACCGGCAACGCTGCTGCCTCCCCCCTTCACACGACAGTTAGAATAACTCCTACCGTAGACTCGGTACAAGTTTGAACTTGTTACAGTTGTTACGCGATTGTTGAGAGTGTTTGAAGTGAAGTGTGTTTGTGAGGTGCTTTACGCAAATTGATCGGCAAAAGTTTGAACAACGTTGTGCTATCAAATTTTGTGTAAATTTTGGCGAATCCACTACTGTGACTTATGAAAAGTTACAAATGGCTTATGTAGAACATTCCCTAGCCAGGACACAAGCGTTCAGATGGCACGAGGCCTTTTTAGAAGACGAACTTCGTGCGAGAAGACTTTCAACCTCAAAAACGGACGGCAATGTGAAAAAGTGAGGATTCTTGTGATGTCAGATCGTCGATTGACGTTGAGAATAATCAGTAGTGAGTTAAATTTGAACTGCTTTACCGTCCATCAGATTTTAACACCGGATTTGGACATGAGAAAAGTGTGCTCCTTACGACTGAGCAGAAGGCTAATCGGAGAGATGTGTGTCTTGATCTTTTGTACCGTCTTGAGAGGGGGCCAGAATTCTTCAGTCGCGTGATCACAGGTGATGAATCATGGATGTTTGAGTACGACTTCGGGACAAAACGCCAAAGTCAGGAGTGGCACATTGCGAACTCTCCCCGTTTCAAGAAAGCGAGAATGAGCAAATCGAAAATTGAATTGAAGCTCATATGTTTTTTTTATAGTCAAGGGGACCGTCCACAAGGAATTTGTAGCGCCAGGACAAACTGTCAATCAAACTTTTTATCGGAAAGTTCTCGAAAGGCTCAGGAAGAGGGTGGCATGTGTGAGATCTGGATGCTGCACTACGACAACACCCCATGTCATGTGGCAGTCTCTACCAACGAAGTTTTGGCAGAAAAAAACATTCCTGTGACTTCTTTTTATTCCGCCGACTGAAAAACCATTTCAAAGGGCGCCAATTTGGTACTTTGGATAATATCCAGAAGAACGTAAACCCGACGAGTTAAAAGGCATTCCAACAGAAGCCTTCCAGGACTGTTACGAACAATGAAAAAAAAAAACGCCCCATCGGTGTGTAGCTGCCCAAGGGAACTACTTGAACCCCCAGAGTTCGTAATATATGGGGTGTTAAAAACAATTGACAATCAATTCGTCCTTTGGTATTATATATGAAACTTATTAGTTGATTGCGTGTTTATTTTTGATAGTCTTTTAGCAGTAATTATCTTACTTAGCGTTAATTAATAATAATTCTCATTTTGAAAATTTGTAAACTTTAGAAAACACTCTAATTTACGTAATGGTATTTCATACAAAGAAATTTAAATTGGGAAATATGAAAAGGAACGTTCCTGAAGAAGCCTTTAGTTATGTTATAAACATTATTTGTTACAATTTTTATTTTTACAAAGATTTATTTTAGAAATTAAATATTTAATAAGATAGAGCTGAGGTGAAATAATTTTGAAAAATTCAATGAAAAAGAAAGAAGCTCGCTTAACTCATAAGTTTTCTTGATGGATATTTGTTACTATAGACATTCCTGATATTAAAAAAGAGACTAGGTTAAAGCTTCACAAGATTATCTACTTCTATACGAGCAAGCAAAACATGCCTTACCAACAGTATCGGGTTTGGTGGTCTGCAAATGAAGATAACCAGTCTCCTCTACCATAAACATAAACTTTTCCATTAATGGATACATCAGTCGTTCAAATCTTTCCTCAATAAATACCGACGGAAAAACGCTTCCAATCCACAGTTTTAAACTAGCAATTAAGGAGTTTGCCAAACATGTATTTGAATGTAGGCCTAAAATATTATCAGGAAAAACCGTACCCAAATGTGCTGCTATGTTTGCTCCCCAATCACTTCCATGCACATAAAATTTCTCATGTCCAAGACGTTTCATTAAATTTTTAAATAACACAGCGATTTGGACATCTCCTAATCCTGGCTTAGATGCTGCTTCTGAAAATCCAAAACCAGGCAGGGAAGGAACAATCACTTCAAATGCAAAATTTTGATTCCTGAGTTGAGTTAGAACAGGAATAACGTCGTAGAATTCTCGTACAGAACTAGGCCAACCATGAAGAAGAAGTATTGGTAAAACATGAATATTTGGCGATAAGGTTGGTTTAAGGTGAATGAAGTGCAAATCTAGGCCTTGTATTTTGGTAGTGAACTGGGGGAATTTATTCAAAAACGTTTCTCTTTCTCTCCATTTGTAGTTTGTCGTCCAAAAGTCTATTAGTTCCTGAAGGAGATTGGTGTTGAACCCGTACTGTTGTTGGATGCCTTCTAAAGGAGGTGTAAATGATTTTGTGGTTTCTAAACGTCTTTGAAGATCTTCCAGAACCTAAAATTATTAATAATTTTCAACATATGGAACATGTGGTAAGCAGGATTTAAACCTCAAGCGCCCGTGGGTGTTATCTGTATTCTTATAAAGAAAAACAATTTTTTATGCTATTTCTGTGTTTTTTTTTCTATAGGCAACAAGTTCTACAAATTTGAAATTTAAAGCCACTATTATAAAGCTTAATTTGATTTAGCTTTATTTTGCACTTCTCAGTTTAACTGGCCTGTAGTCATCAGGGCACAATGATTTAATTTTGTCTGAAAATGCCTTGTATACTCGTATGTTGTAATAATTTAGTTAGGTTTATCGCTCGATAAAAATAACAAATTTCTTAATGGAATTTTACAAAAACTGATTAATTAATTAATTAGAAAATCTTACCTCATCAGCTACATGCACTTTAAATGGTTTTATTATATCGTCTTCTTTTTCTGGAGGTGTTCCAGAACCCCACCACGTGTTTTCTAATTTAGGCAAAGAAGGAGTCTCCCATAATGAATAAGTTTCAATTAAAACCAATGAAATTGAGATAACTGTTGTTAAAAGTATTATCTTTTTTACGAATGACATTCTTAAATTGCGTTAGTGCAACTTTGTCGCATGCTTGCAGTAAACTAACTATAAATTTAACATATGAACTGAGATAATTTCTTTCGATAAAGCGTTTTGATTATAAAAATTAACAACAATAACAGACACGATGAAATCATTAGTTTAAAGGTTTAAAATTATTGTTATTTATTTATATCCGTTTATATCTTATTATTGTCTTCCATTTTTGGAATTGTTTTCTTGATTCAGAATTTTGGCATTCCTAGCTATATTTAATGTTTTTTTTTGCTTTTTTGATGCTTTCTTAAATCGTATAAAGTGTTGTGTCTCTCGGTATCGGTATTCGAATCATATGACGTAATATTATCACACATTTTGTCTCGTTCCATTTACAATTTTTAAGCTTAAACTCATTTAGAAACTATTCAAAACTTCCTTTATCTTCATGAGTTAGTTAACAAAATGCGACTAATTCGGTTTGGCAATTGCCGTCTTCACGTACAATTAAAAACAAAGGAATACCTATATTTAATTAACTCATAAGTTCCGTTAAGGCTTAAAAACTCTGGGAAAGCATCGAAAGTAGTTTTCGTCTTTTTGGTTTGCATAAACATACCTCCAAAATTGTTGCTCTCATCTTTTAAAATACTGACTTCACAGTCCAGACGATTTTCTTAAAATATTTACACACTGCTCTAAATTTACAGATCCTTTATTGGCTGCACTTTGCTTAATGTTAATCAAGTCTTTAAAAGTTAATTTTAGGCCGGTATCTTTCTGCAATGTTTCGTTAACTTTCTTTTTATTTGCATTTAGTTTTCGTTTAACTTTCGAAGTGTAAGGTTGTGTAAACTGTGCCCTGGAATATTAAGCAATACATACTTGACCTTAGGGTCAAGTGTATTCTTTCGGTGATAAGAATACGTTTATAAATTAATACTTACTATATATAAATAAAACCATAACATTAACAATTATTACAAATGGGCAGTATACAACAAATCTGCCAAACATAAATAATTCATACACGATTCTACCGGGATTCTAACAAATACCGCTAAATAAATACATCATCAAGCCTATATCGTTATTTTACCGGGATTATTGCAAATACCGGTAGACCATTACGTCATTAATATTACGTCACAATTTCCACCGGAATTTATTCGAATATCGATACCGGGAGGCTAGCCACAGCGAATATAAAGAGCGTTCAATTGTACAGTCTCTGTCAATGTTTAATGAAATACCCCGAAAAACTTTGGATTTCAGATTTCAGGAAAATTAAATTAAAATTCTAAGTAATTTATAACTACTTACAAAGAAATTATTGCTTTCTATTTAAACAATTCGCCTGAAATTACAGTTTCAGGAAATCTTAGAATCCTCAGTCTGAAAAGCTCAGTCGTTGTTTGAGGAAATTCCTGATAAGCTTTGAGCTTTCTAACAATTATTTAAACTCGTTTTTCATGAAAATGTCCATAAATTTTGTCAATCAAGAATTAACTCAGTTTACTCCTGAAAACTTTCTTAAACTCGATTATTACATTAAAATAATTATAAATTGTCTTAACCAAGATATTAATCGCTTTACCTCTGAGAAATTGCCTCAATTTGCCTAGGTTTGTAGGTGACCTCGGAACATTCGGTCTGGAGAACTTATGTTCGGGGAAACTCCCAAAAAGTTTTTAAACTTCCAAAAATGCGTTGCTAATTAAAAGTATTAATAATTTTTGTTAACCAAGAAAGCAATCGGCTTACTCCCACAGAATTACCTGAAAGTTCTTATTTTTTCAGGTAACCTAAGAATATTCGGTCTGAAAATTTTTAGATGATATTTAGGGAAGCCCCTGAAGAGTTTGGAAATTTCAGAAAATCGTTTAAATTCGTTTTTTAATAAAGAAAGTATCAATAATTTTTCTAAGAAGTTCTCCGTTTATTTTTCAGGCAACCTAAATATTCAGTTTGAAATTTTGCAAAGAAAACTACTGCCGGGCCTTGAGAGTTTCTAAAAATGTTTAAATTGGTATTTTAAGTAATTATATTGTTAATTTTTCTTAGCCAGGATCCTTATAAACTATTCGTCAGAATTTTCTGAAGATAATATTTTAGTTTGAAAAACCTCTGCTTTTGCTTGAATTTGTTTTTGTTTTCGGACAATCTAAAAATGTTGGATCTTAAGGAAAACTTTCTGAAAAACTCCGAAATTAGAAGGTCTATCTTCAAACTCACTTTTAAATTGTCAAATTAAAATAAGGAAACTTTGAAAAAGTCAAGTTTCCTTTTCTTAGTTTATATTCTTTGTGAACATTTTAAAGCTGCAACTCCTGCTCTCCTTCCTGAAACTTTTATACGAAGAAAACTTTTCCGCAGGACTAAAATTTTCCCTGAATATTTTTTGTTAATCCAGTCTTAAATTAAATTTTTGATAATTTTTTTAAGGTAATCTACGAATCTTCAGTCTGAAAAACCTCAGCCTATGTTTTACGAAACTGCTGAAAAACTTTGAACTTTGCAATAATTGTTTAAACTCGTTCTTTAATAAAAATCTATAATTAATAAATCTATAATTTTCGTCAACTAAGAATTTTCACTCATGAAAAGTCAACTGTAATTCCCTCTTTTTTCAAGAAGCTTAAGAACATTTACCCTGAAAAAGCTCAGCATATATTTGGGGAAACTCCCGAAAAACTCGTTTTTTACGTTAAAATATAAACATTTTTTTGTAACCAAGAAATTAATTATTTTAGTTTTGAAATATCGCCTGCTTTTCCATATTTTTTTCAGGTAATCTCGAAACAACCAGTCTGAAAAACTCAACCTATGTTTGAGGAAACTTGTAAAGAGTATTAAAACTTCAAAAAATGGTATAAACGGGTTGTTAAAAGACAAATCAGCAATTATTTTAAACTAAGAAGGTAATCCTCCTAAAGAATCACCTGAAGGTTCCTAGTTTTTCTGGTAATCTAAATAATATCTTCAAACTCACTTTTCAATTGACAACTGAAGAAACTTCAAGTTTTGTTCCTGAAAATTTCAGTCGGAAGTTTTTTATTAGTTTAAAATTATTGATTTTAAAGCTTTAGATCCTATCGGCCCACTTTCACAGTAAATATAACAAAAAATCCTGGAAAAAAGCAAAGTTTCCTTCCTGAAATTTCTATACGATGAAGAACGCAATATTTTTCTGGAATGCTTTTATGTTAATTTCATGCTGATGTTTGAAATTAAATTTTTAACAGTTTCGGAATTCTGAAGCTTCACTTCGCAAGATAAAAATGCGATTTAGTTTTTCTGAAAAATTGCACCTAAAAATAGTTAATAGCCCACGGGCTTTAGTAGTTATCAGTTTTTAATTTTTGCTTTTAAGGTATATGTTAACTAGAGAAAAGCCTGAAATTCAATAATAAACTGAAGCCTGGAAGTTTACTGTCCCGTTTTCTACGAAAAAGATGATTCAATTCAGCTGAAACTTTTTGAATGAGCAACAGCTTAGTTTTTTAAATTAAAGCTAGGAAGTTAATTTACATGAATTTTTTAATTTTTTTAAGGCAATTTAAAAGCTGCAACTCTTGCTGGTCTCTCAAGTTATGATAGTAAATAAAACAGTATATGCTGGAAGAAACGCACAGCTTCCTTCCTGAAATCCCTACCTGAGGAAGATATACTGTATTCCCTGAAAATTTCTTTGTTAATGCAGCTGATGTTTGAACCTTTGAACTTAAATTTTTTACAATTTTTTAAACTTAAGAGTCTTGGGCCTGGAAAAGCTTAGATTGTTTGAGGAAACTCCTGAAAAGCTTTGAACTTTCCAATAATAAACCCGTTTCTAAATGAAAATATCAATAATTTCCTTCTACTAAAAATAAATCGTTTTACTCCCAATAGGTCGTCTCTAAATGCCCATTTTTTAAAATGAAATCTAAGAACATTTAGCCTGATGAAGTTCAACATAGGACACTCCTGACACTTCTTTAAACTCAATTTTGAATTTAAAATATTAATAATTTGTCCTATCCAAAAATAAATTGTTTTACTCCTGAAAAATCCTCTCAATTTCCCTAGTTTTTGAGACAACCTCGGAACATTTGGTCTGAAAAACTCAAAATTTTGAAAATTTCAAAAATGATTTAAATGCTGTGCTAAATAAAAATACCAGTAATTTTTATTAACTATGAAGGTAATCAGTTTACTCTTGAAAATTACCTAATTTTTCAGTTAGCCTAAGAGCATTCGGCCTGAAAGGTTTAAAGTATGTTTAAGGAAACCCCTAAAGGGTTTTGGATTTTCAGAAAACTGGTTCTTAAATAAAATGTTCATAATTTTTTTCGGCCGAATTTATTTGTGTTTCAGGCAACCTGAAAATATTCAACGCGACGAAGCTTAGATTTTATAGAGGAAAGATTGTTGAGCTATACTGTTTTTAAAATAAATATATCAATAATTTTTCTTAGCTAGGAAGTTAATCGTTGCATCTAAAAGTATTCGTCTGAATTTTCCAAGTTTGTGGATATTTTAGTCTGAAAAACCTGTGCCTACTTTTGAATTAGTTTCTTTTCTTTGTTACCGACCAATTTTAAGCTAAACTCCTTAAAAACATCTTCAAATTTTCTTTTTAAATTGACATATGAAAAGAAAACTTTGCAAAAGTCAAGTTTCCTTCCTAAAAACTCAATTTCGGAGGTTTTCTCCGATTTGTAGTGTTTAGTTCTATAAAGCCGCAGCTCCTGCCGGCCCTTAAAGTTGATAAAAAATTCTGGAAGAAATGCAAAGTTCCTTTCCTGAAATCTCTTTCAAGAGGGACAGGAAAACAAACTACTGCGTTATTTTATATTAAGGAGGAACATTTAGAATTTAAATTGCAACAACTTTATTTATTTATACCTTATACGTACGTATAAAAAGTGCAAACGTAATAAATACAACAAAAACAACCACATAGTTTTCACTAAGACCTTGATTTTTCCATTTTTCCTACCGCAGAAAAGATATCATGAGCTAAGAGTTCAGGTTCTTCCATTGCTGCAAAATGCCCACCCTTTGGAAAATCAGTGGTTTGAATCAAATTTGGGAATTTTTCTTTTAGTATCCAATCGGTGAAGTAAAATAGTTCATTTGGAAATCTTGCACAGGCACATGGAACTTTTTCGTCGATGGGTATACTGTGAATATTTATGGATCAGTCAGGTTTTAACCGTGTATTGTAGAAACTAAACTCTTTAAAAATTATTTAAAGGCATTCCATAACTTTATATTAAGAATTGTTTGAAGTATTTTTTTGGAAAGTATTAAATACTTACATGGATGCCCTAGAAGAATACTTTTGAATCGATTCTGCATAAATCCTCGCAGCTGTTGTTGCGGAGCCTGTTATCCAATACAACATAATATTGTCGAGAAAATCTGTGTAGGTGAATTTTTCAAATATACCCCCATCTTCACGAAATTTATAGTCATCGTTAGTGGCTGTCATAAATATTTGAAGAATATAAGCTGCTAGCCCCACCGGTGATTCATTAAGTGCAACTCCTGCAACAGAAGAATTTTATCGTTTTTAGAAAGGTATCATTTGTAAAAACATAAGTTGTAGTTTATTAATTAGTTAATATAATCACATTTAGTGCATAGAGTGTGTACATGCTCCTACGGAGGAAGCAGACGACGCGACGCTATAATAGACGAATTTTTTGAAGGGCTAGAAATACTTAGAATAGACAAACGATTAGAGTGCATAGCTTACATGAAAGTAGTACTGTAAATGGTATACGAGCTATAGATTTTTCTAGCAGCAAAAACATGACCATTATTAGCACTTGGTTTGAACACACGAGCGGGCATGAGGAAACTTTTCGGGTTTTGCCTGATGGACAAATAAGAAACCAAATAGACCATATCTTGATTAATAGAAGACACGGTCTTATGCGATGAAACACACCATTTCCTAGTGGGCATTGAATGCAGACAGAGAATATCCAGAATCAGGGCCGTCTTAAGCATATTCTGCGCCGGGGTGCGAAAATCAACCCTGCGCCCCCCCCCCCCCCCCCTGTCAAAAATTTAATTAACAATTTTTTTATAGAGTCTAGAGCCCCACACCACAACCTAACCTTTTCACTGGAACGATGAGATGAAGCAATCAAAAAGCAAACAATAACTCGCGGCGGGTGTCGCAAATGCAATGAAGTAATTGTTTGTTGCGGCAAATTTATACCGGGTGTCAATTAAACCTGGGGCACCCCTATTTTTGAAATTATATTTTAAGATATTAAAATAAAATTTGGTATATGTAATATACTCTTTAAATGGCAATTTTTGACATAGAACACACGTTAGTGTCACTTTCGATTTCGCCGGAATTACCCCCAATTTTATTATTTTAAATGGAACACTGGAACACCCTGCATATTTCTACATCTTTGGAATTTCCATTTCCTTCTACGTATGTTATATCAAGTTTGAAACGTTTTGATGGCAAAGTAAATACTTGCAGAAGAGATCTAAGATGTCATGATCTGCGTAAAATCGCAGTCAGGGTGCTACGACACTACGACACTCAAAATAACTTATTTTAGCACTTCAACTATAGCAAGTCTGTCACTTTTTTTGTGCATTTCATTTGTTTCACTTGTTTTGAAACCCAGTGTCTAGATTTAAATGTCCAAAATACGTTTTTTTGAACAGAGAGTGTTATTCCGAATTTTCATATTAATCCCGCGTTATTGGTATCAATAAAATTATTGAATTTTTTAATATCCTAGTGTCCCATAGCCACGGTGGTCCCACCCTAGTACCATCTGAAAAATACAGCAACTAAAATAGTTAAAGTTCTAAAACAATTTGGCTCGAGTGTTGGGGCACCTTGACTTTCATTTTGCGTAAGTCAAGTCACTCTAGATTAATTTCTGCAAAAATTTACTTTAGCATCAAAATGTTTAGAACTACCTACCATACGTAGACTCGAAAGGAGAGTCCAAAAATATATAAATATACAGGGTGCTCCATTTAAAATAACAAAGTTGAAGGCAATTTCGGCGAAACCGGAAGTGACAGAAACTTGTTTCCTATGTCAACAATTGCCATTTAAAGAGTATATTACATATACCAAATTTAATTTTGATATCTTGAAAAATAAAAGATATATGGGAGTGCCCCAGGTTTCGTTGACACACGGTATACTCAGTATACAAGGAGTGGATAGTCGCGTGTAAAAGGCCTCGGTCTCTCATGTAGTAGGCATCTTAGGTTCGATTCCTGAGACCGGCGATATCCTCGCCAGAACTTATAAGGTCGTACGCTTCTCCGTGCTTCGGAGGGCACGTTAAGCCGTCGGTCCCGGTTATCATACTAACACCTTTGATAACCGTTAACCTCGTAACACTGCCGGTCGATCTTCTTCACCTCTCTCGATGGGTTAGGTTAGCCTCCTGCCCAGCATACGTGCAAAGAGGGCTCACAGACCTCGTTCTTATGAGTTTCTAACAGGCCACCGGCCTAGGCTTCGGCTATAAGAGGAAGAAGAAGAAGAAGAAGAAGACGGTATACTCCTTGAAAACAGATCATCAAAGAAAGTACTGAAATCTTGCAAAAAGTACTTCAAATAAAATTAAACTTTAAAGTTATATGCATTAACTATGGGCTTCTAGTGCGGTGCCCTTTGACATAGCATACCTAGCTCTTTGCTCTTTGAACTGCGCGTGTTTGTCGGCGGGATCGGAACATAATAAAATAATACGTAATTTAATTCTTAGGTTTAAGAGCTGATTTGGCTTGCACATCACAACTGAGTGATATGACGTGCCGACTGCGGCGTCGGGGTATTTGTAAAATAAATGCGCAAAAATATTAACATTTTTCAGGATAGCAGGATACTATACTATACTATTTTTTTTTCAAAAATCATAGTTTTCAAAATGGTACCTAGATTTAGGCGGTCGGCTTGCGCCCCCTAGGACCCTGCGCCCGGGTGCCCCGCACCCCTTGCACCCCCGGGTTAAGACGGCCCTGTCCAGAATACAAGAAAGCAAAGGAATGAAATAAGAGAAATTGGATATTAAGAAATTAAAGCAAAAAGAAATTATCAAACAATACAACAATTGCAAATAATATTGAACAGAAACAAGAGATTGAAGCATAAACAGACAAATGCCAAAGATGTAAGGAAATAATCTTAGCTACGGCAGGAGAAGTCATTGGAAAGGAGAAGAAAGCCAAACGAAGTGATTGGTTTGACGAGGAGTTCCTAAAACTGCTGAAGGAGATAAACTAGTCTAGAATGAAAATGAAAATGTGCACAAAAGAAGAAATAATGAAAATGATTTTCTAGAAAAAAGAAAGAGAGCACTTTGTGTAATGTAGCGAACGGAATTTGATTGGAAATGAAAATAGCATATCGTATTAGAAATAAATGTGATTTTTTAAAAATCAATTGCAGCAGGGCGTATTCTGACTTAATACAGACAGTTCTAAGGTTATTAAGACAGAATACGGCCTGCTGCAATTGAGTCTTTAAAAAATCACATTGTATGTCTCGAGTTTGTATCGATCATTCTTTAAGTGAAAATTATAGTAAGAAAATTTTGATTTCACTTATAAATGATTTTAACTTTTTTACATGAATATTGACTTGTTATGCAACCAATTTAACACTTGTGTGTAGAACAGTGCATATCCAATATAATTTGAATCAATATTTTTGTGGAGCAGAAACAAGAAATTTTACATTTAGATTTACGGCCTACTTCGACTGCAATCATTTATAATGACGCTGTATATTCAGTGCACTTCTCTCTATGCATATATACAAAATTAACTTACCTATCGTATCAGGCTTCGTAGCTTGTATATGAAAATAACCAGATTCCTCAAGATAATACAAGAACCTCTTCATTAGCGGATACATTTTTCGCTCGGCCTCCTTTTCAACGAACCATGGTGGATAAATACTCCCCAATAATAGTTTTAAGTTCCCCATAAAAGAACTTACAATACACATATTAGAATGTAAACCCAGAACGTTATCCGGGAAAAGTAATGCCATATGTGTAGCAATATGACTTCCCCAATCTCCTCCTTGAACATAAAACTTCTCGTGCCCAATACGTTTCATCAGATTTTTAAATAACATAGCCATCTGGATGTCTGCTAAACCTGGCTTGGATGCCGCTTGCGAAAATCCAAACCCAGGCAAAGACGGTGCAATTATTTCAAATGCAAAGTTTTTTCCTTGTAAAGGTTGTGTTAGAAGAGGAATGATGCTGTAGAATTCTCGTACAGAACCCGGCCAACCATGTAATAAAAGTAAAGGAAGGACGCGAATATTCGATGGTACTGACGGTTTGATGTGAAGAAAATGTATGTCTAAACCTTGAATTTTAGTGGTGAATTGGGGAAATTTGTTAAGGAACGCTTCGCGCTCGCGCCACTTATAATCCTTTTTCCAAAAATCTATTAGGTTTTTCAAGATGTTGGTGTTTAATCCGTATTGATTTTGGGAACCTTCAAGGGGCGGTGTAAATGGGCGCGTCGCTTGGAGCCGGCTTTGCAAATCTTGTAAAACCTAAATGGAAACAAAATTTTGTATAATAATTCATGTTAAAATGTAAGAAAGAACAAAAAATAGGGAAAATAAAAAGGTAATAAGAAAACAAAGACAAAAGCATGAGGAAAATAAACAGAAGAAGAAAGTGAAGACGAGTAATAGAAAGGGACAATGAATAAGAAGATAACAGTGCTCGGGAAATTACCGATAGGGTACACCATTTACACACCTGAATATGTTGGGTTGCCTAATTAACCCAAAGGTAATTTTTAAAGTCGTTATGCAACAGTGGGTTAGTCAAAGCTATTTAACGAAAGTTAAAAATTTACAAAACACTTAAAAAATTTGTTTAACACAACTTAGTCCTTGAATTGTATTGCCTTACCTTATCGGGTACATTAATTTTGAATGGTTTTATTTGGGTATCTTGTTTTGTTGGCATTCCGGGGCCCCACCATTTATTTTCAATTTTGGGCACAGGCGGAGGTTGACACAACGAATTAATTTTAATTGCTATAAATGCAATAAAAGCAGTTATTGTTAAAAATAAAATCTTTTTGCATGCTGACATTTTTAAGCAAGTAATTTTAAACTGTTTCACTGAGCTAGTTTAATGTTAACGGACCCGTTCGGTTTTTTACGAGTCAAGGTTATTTCTGGTGTTCAAATTCGGATTGTTAAATAACGCGTTATCTACAGAGAGTACATAGAAATATGACGATGCGTTTATCAATTACTAACACTATGCAGCTGATTAAAAATTATCGGTTGAGATATTTCGAGATTTGTTTTTTACATTACAGGAATTTATTTTTAGAATTCGTGGTTAGGTTTATAATGACAGAGGTTTATCCAAACTTTAACATGTTATTACAAAAAGTATAAACATGTTAATTCGCACATAATTTGTTACATTTATTATTTTATCGTTAGGATTTAATTTAAAGTTATTTCGCGTTTTCTTTTTATCTTTTAAATTTAAATTTATTTTCTGATTTTTTATTTTCTAAATTTCGGATTATTTACTATTTTTTTTAATCTTTGAAATTTGGATTTACTTTGTTTTTATTTTGTAAATTTGAAATTCTTTTCTTTCCCTTTTTATTTTTTAAATTTCAAACTACTTATCATTCCTTTTTCCAAATTTAGAATTGCTTTCCGATTTCCTTTTATTTTATAAATTTAAAATTATTTTCCGATTTTTTTTTTACTTTGTAGTCCAGTCAATAAAGGGTTTGTAGAATGCTTGGAGGGTGTCACAATTTTTGACTTTAGGGCTTTGTTTGGAGTCGTTAGGAGGTAAACATACTAAAAGTCCCCGGACATAGGGGGTGAGCGGGGTGCAAGGGGGGACTGTTTTTGTTTTTTTGCTTCTTATCAAAAAAGTTATTATATACAAAATCAAAGCTGACAAAATTTTCGACATTTTTGCGTTTTTAAGTTGTTTCTATCTCCAACCGTTTATGAGATATCTGCTCTCAAAAATCGCTAATTTTCGAAAGAAAATATTATGTCTCACGTTTTTCGTTAAACAAAAGAAGTTGTAGAGGATTAAATTTCCTTAAAAATGGTATATACATTTTATATATATTTTTCGAAAATTAACGATTTTTGATAGCGGATATCTCATAAACTGTTGGTGATAGAAAAGAACTTTACAAAGCAAAAATATGGGAAATTTTGCCAGCTTTGATTTTGTATAAAATGACATTTCGCTAAAACGCACCGTCTTCAAGATATAAGCAAAAAACCAAAAAAAGGGATCTTCTCGGTGCCCCCCTGCACCCCGCTCACCTCCTATGTCCGGGGACTTTGAGTATGTTTACCTCCTAACGACTCCAAACAAAGCCCTGAAGTCAAAAATTGTGACACCCTCCATGCATTCTACACCCCCCCTATTGAGCGTTCGTTGACTGGACTATTGTGAACTTTGTGAAATCTTTTTTATTAGTTTCTAAATTTATAGTTATTTTCTTATCTTATCTTCAAAATTGTTTAAATTTAGATTTAATTTCTGATTTTTTCTATTTTATAAATTTGAATTTATTTTCTAATTTTTTAAAATTTTTTAAATTTCAGCCTATTTCCTTTCTTTCTATCTTTTAAATTTGGGATTGCTTTCCGATTTTTTTTTATTTTTTTAAATTTCAAATTATTTTCCGATTTTTAATTTTTATTTTATTTTTAATTTTAGAATGTTCTTTTTTTTGTCTTCAAACTTTCTAATTTTCTTATCTTTTAAACGGAAAATTATTTTCTGATTTTTTGAAACTACAGTATTTTTCACCTAGGATTTCGGTTGTGTCGTCAGTTGGATTGTGAATTTATCAACAGTGCGTTGATAAATTCACAATCCAACTATACTCTATACTTCATCTCTTTCTAAACTAGGTTTTCATTACCTACTGCGCACGAATGCGTGTCTAAACAGACAGTTTTTGGACGGGGCAAGTTGACGTCAACCCAAATGCTAGATGAAAAATACTGTACTCTCTATTTCGTTTTATTTTATCATTTTAACATTATTTCCTGATTTTTTTAAATTTTGCAGCTTTAGGATTATTTTATATATATTTTTTATTTCCAAAATTTATAATTAAGGACCTTGGAAAATCCTGCCCATTAGGAGATTCGAACCAAGGACTAGCACAACGCTAGCCTGACGCTCTACCAATGCGCAACCCTGGCTATTCATAATTGTTTTATTCTCTAAATTTAATATTATTGTTCAGGTTTTTATTTTCTAAATATAAAATTGATTTAAATTTTTTTTCAACTTTTTGCTCATTTTTTTATTTTTCAAATTTAAAATTAATTTCTGATTATGTTTCCTAATGTGATAGTTAATTTCTAATTTCTGTTGCCTTAAAAAATTTCTAATTTTTTTATTTTGAAATTTCTTTTAATCTTCTAAGTTAAAAATTATTTGCTAATTTTTTTTTCTAAATTTTAAATCACTTCAATTTTTTTATATTTTAAATTTAAATTCGCTTTAAGTTTTTTTTTTTATATATATAATCTATCCCTGTTTACCCGATGGTGTAGGGTAAATATTAATAATTTTATGTTTCACTTATTGTCCTTTAAAACTGCGAGTAAATTTTTTTCACTCCGTTCTATTACTCGCCATCTTCCTTGCCTGTGCCCAATTTATCCCTCTGTCTCCCAGTATCTCTTTCACACTGTCGTCCCACGTTTTACGAGGTTTTCCTTTAGGTCTTCTCTCGTGTCTTCTTGCCTCTCAAGTTTGTTTTACGGGTCTTTCATTTCCTAGCCGGCTTAGGTGGCCAAACCATTGGAGTTTTCGGGCTTCTATTATTTTTAATATGGGTTCACTTTTAGTCGTTTTCTTATTTCCGTGTTCCTTATTTTGTCCCTTCTAGTGACTCCAGCTACTTTGCGAAGATACTTCATCTCCATAGCCTGTATTTTGCTCTTCACGGTTTGCGTCAGGACCCACGTTTCACTTCCAAAAATGAGTGTTGGTACAAACACGGTTTTGTATACTGTTATTTTGATCTTTTCTGATATCTCCCGTTTCGCTATGAATGCATTTCTGAGTCTGTGGAATACCCTAGACGTATTATCCAATCTCGCATTAATTTCTTCATCGTGGTACCATTTGTTATTCATATTTACCCCTAGATATTTAAACGTCTCTATTTGCTCTAGTGTCTTTCCATTTAACTTTATATCTACTTGAGCGCTTCCTCTGCCTGTTACCATTATTTTTGTTTTTTTCCTCGTTGATTTTCATGTTGTTTGATTCCAATGCTGCGTTCCAATTTTCCAGGTTTTTTTGTAGGTCTTTTTCGTTTTTGCCGAATATTACTAGGTTATCTGCGAAAGCGATGTACATCTTTGTCGGTTTTTCTCTTATATCTTTCATAGTGTCATCCAAAACCAAGTTGAAGAGTATAGGACTCAATACTCCTCCCTGTCTTAGGCTACTGTTTACTGGGAATTTTTGGGATTGCCTGTTGTCCGTCCTTACATAGTTCATATTTTCTTCGTAAAGGCACATTATAGCTACCTACTATTAGGTTGTTCTCCATCTTTCTTTTTTCCAGTATTTTCCGGACTTTGGATCTCTGGATTCGATCAAAGGCTTTTTCAACGTCTATGAACGCCGGATACGTTTTCAATATTTCTTTCTAGAGACTTTTCTGTGATTTGTTTGAGTGTAAATATGTGGTCATTTATACTACGCCCCTTTCTAAAGCCACTCTGTGACTGCTCTAGTGATTTATCAATTTATCTTACTAGTTTCTTTTCCAGGATACGTTCGTAGGCCTTCGATGGTATGCTCAGTAGGGTGATCCCTCTGTAGTTTTTATACTCCCTTCTTGAATATTGGTACTATGATACCAATCTTCCAGTCTGATGGCACTCTTCCTTCCGTCCAAGCTTGGTTGTATATTGAAGTCAACAGTTCTATTCCCTTTGGGCCCACATTTTTTAGCATTTCGCCTGTTATTTGGTCGTATTCCGCTGCTTTCCCTTTTTTGAGCGCTCTTATGGCTTCTATCACTTCATCTGTTTGTATCTCTTCCGCCATTTTATCTCCTGCTTGGGCCTTGTCTATATTTTCATTTTCTACTTCCTCATCCTTTCCCGAAAATAGGAGTTCTTCGAAGTACTGCCTCAATCTGGCCATTATTTGGTTGCCCTCTGTGAGTACAATCCCATTTTTGTCTTTGACTTGTTTAGTCTCAGCTTGTTTATCTCCCACTCTTGCGTTCTTTAAGATTTTGTAGAAGAGCTTTTGGTTTATATGGAACTCTTTTTCATTTTTGTCCCGAAGTCTTCCCAGGACTTTTCCTTTGCTAACATTATGGCATTTTTGACCTTCTTTCTTTGTTTCTTGTATTCCTCGTATCTATTCTACGTTCCTTCTTTTAAGTTTTTTTATTTACTATTAATTTCTAATTTATTGTGTTGTTGAAATTAAAACTATTTTCCAGTTTTTTAATTTCTTAATTTAAAATTATTTTCTAGTTTTTATTGTCTAAATTTAAACTTGGCGCAAACTAGGCCCTGTTTGGTTGGGTCCGCAATGACCATTGCTAGTACACGCTCTTCTGTGTGATCAACTATTTGTCGATTTCCTGTGATATAATTGAGATTTTGGAATATTTCGTTTCAATTAATAGTAAAACATGTAATGGCTTACCACCCCTAACTTCTGCTTCCACAGAAATATTTGCACACCTTTCAAATTTTTGTACGTATTTTTGAATTGTACTTGTAGAGGGTATGGGTCGTATATTAAATTTAACTGCAAACAAATCTCTAACTCTCCGCAAACTAACGCCACTATAAAACGTTTTTACAATAAAAATTCTTTCAGTACCTAACTACTCATTTTGACATTAATAACTTTGACAATAAATAGTAGAAAAGCATTGACATAAGCACACTAAATAACTTTTGTTTCAAATTCCGCCTATTTAATTTGAAAATCATATTAGAAAACTGTTAAATTTAAGTTTTGCGTTTATTTTTAGCATCATTTTATGCGCAATAATTTTATCTTTCTATTGATACAATTACCTCGGAAAATAGCCGCTTCCTGTGGAGCGTCAGGGCACGGTAGGCAATGGTCGGACCATCCGAAACAGTAACAGCCGAAATAGTATATTGTGTTATTAGGAGTAAAAGTGTCATTTTGTGTGCCGAGCATGACGTTTGAACGACGAGCGCTAGCGAGTCGGACATTCATGCGAGGCACACAAAATCACTTTTACTCCGAATAACACATGTTATTTTTTCTTCAAACGCATAAATTAAAAGCAATTCAGCAAGAAAATTTAAAAAAAGTCAAAAATGAACGTCATACCAGCTGTCGTTGCTTTGTTATAAAAAATAAAAATTACGAGTTGCCATTGGCTCATTAAGTGTCACTTTTACTCCTAGGAGTAAAAGTGAATGTTTATGTCACTTTTACTCCTAGGAGTAAAAGTGAATGTTTAACTGTGTGTATCCAAGGACACAAAGTCGTGTTTTTCTGACGTTTGAAGAAAAACACTTTATCGACTAATCACCCATCTACAACAGTTGAATTTGCTGAAGGTGTTTTAATTGACCATGATCAATTAACCACTAAAGCAGGAACACAACACAAACGTATCAAATTGACCAAATAAATGAATCAGAACGTGATACGTTGCTATAAAAGAAGTACAAATGTCGATAATGTCATAGCGCAGTAGAGCTTGACTCAGTCCGTTCTACTATTGAAACCGTCACAAGACGAGAAAATAAAAATAATAATAATAATAATAATAATAACAAATCTTTATTGCCATGGGATACATAGGCATTGTCAAAAAAAAAGAAAATATATACAGCTATCACAACAAGTGTACGGCAATAGATAGGAGAGAAAGCCAGGCGTTGCGGCGTTTCGGACGGAGACGGTGGTGGACTTGGACTCGCGTGCTAGTGCCGGCGACGGTGAAGGCGGCGGCAACGGCGAAAACGGCGGAGGCGGCGGCAATGGTGAAGGCTGCGGGGCGTCAACAATAAGGAACGGTGCGACGGGGGCGCAAGCGGCGGCGAGCGGTTCCAGCGAAGTGTTGAGGCGGCCATATCGATCGTGATCAAACATACAGCGATGTCAATCTTGATCAACTATACCGAGACGTTGACGTTGATCAAACATGCTGAGACGTTGATTTTGCTCAAGCGTGCAAGGATGTCGATCCTGATCAAACATGCAGAGATCTCGATCTTGATCAAGCATACCTACCGAGACATTGATGACGAGGTGGATTTTTCGAGCGTATTTATAGCCCGAAAATCCTATGCTGCTCTCCCATTGACTAGCTAGCGGTAGTGGAAGTGCCCCAAATGTAATTGCTGATGTGTTTAGTGATTAAGATCGTCCTGTTGGCGTCACGACGCGTCGTTTGATACCTCACTCGACGTGGTTGTCAGGCCCGTTCCTGGGGAGTCGAGCGCCTGCGTGCAAGATATTTTTTCCGCCCCTTATATGTATTTTCAAATATTAATTTAACTAAAATAACTAAAGCGGGTTTAGAAATATTGGGATAAATTTTTTTGAAATTATTTTCAACACCCTGTATCTCAATAATGAGGCCGTTACGGACCTATGTTCATATTAACTTTTTTGATCAGAGCAATGTGTACTATACGCCCACAAAGTTTGGCAGATTACAACTGGGACACTCTGTACATATTATTACCAATAATACATACTTACTTACTTGCAAGACTTGCTTTACTAAACACCAAATTTTAAAATAAAAATAATTTTACAAATGATTACTAATGTAGTTATCGTTATCTAATTATATGTAAGTATAACAATACCGAACATTTAAATCTAATAGATTTTCTGGCTTTAGCGAATTCGGTTTATTTCGCCGGCTTTCATAAAGGCATATAAATGCAGGTGTCTAACATATATATTTAAAGAACCGACGCGCAAAGGCGGCGACTTCGCAAGCAATGCAGTACGCTGCCGAGTTAAAAGGAGCGCGGTTGCCGCTTTTGACAATCTTCCGACAAGACAAGAAGGCGGTATTTTAAAAGGATAAATGAATCCAGTTTTTTTAGTTTTGATTGGGAGTTTTTATTATAAAGATAATAATAAAATTAAGTAAGCCTTCTGCGTTTACTAAAATTAAAATGAGTACCGAAATGGCGCCCCAAACTTTTGCCGCCTGCGTGCGGTGCATTCGCTGCATACCCGCTAGGAACGGGCCTGGTGGTTGTGCCTAGCGAGAAAGAGTTTGCCACGGTTTAACGCATCCTGCTAATAAAACCGCGGCGGTGTTTTATAGCAGGTAGATGTTTATAATTACGAAAGTGCTTGAGTTTAAGTGAAGGTTGATATTAAACTGTAGCATTTTTCAGCTAAATTTAGATAACGCTAATTGCTTTTTTCAAGCTTCAACTTAAGAGCGTTCAGCCTGAAATAATAGGGAATTATAATCAGTTTTTCAGGAGTAAAACGATGTAATTCTTAGTCTATGAAAATTACTGATATTTTCATTAAAAAATCAGTTTAAATAATTATTGAAAGTTTAAAGCTTCAAATGTAAGCTGAATTTTTCATACTTCTTAATTTATCCGAAAAATAGGAAACTGCGACGATTTCTTTAAGATGGGGAACGATATAATCTTTGTAGTTTAAAAATTACTTCGAATTTTAATTTGAAACTAAAGGATATTCCTGAAATGCAGTTAAAATTACCTTAAAATTTCAGGAGACTGAAATTTAGTGTTGATATTTAGGCCCCACGAAATTTGCCGAGTAATTAATTGTCAATCAACCTTAATCAATGAAAACTACTGTTTCTTTCACAAAAACCGTCGAATGAATGAGCTTTTCCCATTAATAATTATTCCATCAAACAGCACTTCAAACTACATAATATATGCAGTATGAAGTTCAAATACTGTTTTGTTATCTTTGAATAACTGATAATGTTCATATCTAAACAAAATACTTTATCTATCGATTCAAAAGGCGAAAAATAAATTTAAACCATGTGATGTAATAAATTTCTATACCTTACGACTTGCAGCTTAGGTATTTTACAGGTTAAATCCTGAGTCCATGCGTGATTTAAGTTGCAGTTAGGTGTTTGCTATTTTTAAACAGGTAGAGTCAGTAGTGGAAAATGTAAAACTTTGTTAATGATAATCAACACAGTTATTATTGGAACAAGTAATACATTCAGAATAAGCAAAATTGATTAATTCCTAAGATATTCTGACAGAATACAGATTATCACATGATAGAAATCTAGAAAAGCTGGTTTAACTACAACTAATAGTAAGAAATCTATAATTTTGTTGTTTAATTGTCTGTATTAGAACATTAGAATTAAGGTTTTACTTTATTAGACACTTAAAGGCAAGTTAAGTAAGTAGGTATATTAGTAACTGCGACGTACGGTATTATTAAAACTGAAATGTTTAGAGGAGAAGAATGTTATTTTTTCTGCATGTTATATTACACTTTAATACATTAATACATATTTATTCAACATAACTTATTTTTATACTATAATACACTTATAACTAGCATTATGAGAAGTGCAGTATTGGTAGGCTCCTTATCAGACTAGAAGAGAGTTAAATAAACTATACTATAAATCGAGTTTACATATAAATAAATTAATTTATTTAAATATGCTGAATAAATTCCGGATTTAAGTAAGAAAATCCCATAAATTCAGTTTGATCTAAATTCATCATAAATAATTTGTCGGTTGGTGTCAATTCTATTTTCTCCGATGTAAACTGTTTGTCGAAATTACTCACATCTTTACGATGTTTCTGAAATTTGAAAAAATAGTTATCGTCAATTTTTCACTTCCAAATAATACTTACAATCTTCGGCTTGAACGGCGGCTGAACCTCACGATTTTCTATCTTCTCCCAATCGATTCTTCTGAAGAAAGAATGAATACGAACGTCATCTTCTCCTCGAGCTCCACATCCCAAACGTTTTGTTGGATTTTTTGTTAGAAACTAAAATTAGTGAGTTAAATACAGATTGGGTTTAATTTAATTTTTTAATTTATAATTAGAATCATGCTTCTAATGAACGATCAGCCACGAAATGAATTCCAAATAATTAAAGATTTTTATTAGGTTATTAGCAGTTTGTTTATTTGTTTATTGGGCGAAATTTAGGCATAAATTCAATATCCTGACTAAATAGGAGATTTTAAGGTTTTATATAATTAGGACTTGGGCGAAACAGAGATATCGAATGCGACATATAAGAATAAAAGATTTAAAAATTTTTTATCGCCAGAAATACAATCTTTTCATTAATTCGCAATTTCAGACCGAGTGGCAATATCAAAACGTTGGGAGCTTGGGAAATATTTTACATAATAGTTCGTTTATTAGCACTCGTCTTTTTACTTGACGGATTGACCTGACACGAATGGTTTGATTAATGTGTCTTTTACATTAGACTAAATAAAAAAAATAATCTTTATTCATTACATTCGAATACGCACCCCTTTACAAATTTCTTTGGCCTCTTTGGATAATCCTTTCGGATAGCTTACGTTATGGTCAGTGATTGCCGCAAACAATTCTTCTTCATCTTCCCCATCGAAAGGCGGTTGACCAACCAACATTTCATATAAAAGTACACCATACGCCCACCAATCCACTGATTTTCCATAAGGTTGGTAGAGGATTATCTGTTGATCAAAAATTACAAATAAAGGGTCGTCGATTTGCGAACACCCATGAAGGGATATTAAAATGCTCCTCTTGAAAGGAATTTTTACCCCGAATGGAATTTGTTTGACTTTATTTTATTTGTAAAAAATTTAGGCATTTCTTTTTAACCTTTCGGAGTAGGGATATTCTAAGTATGTTATTCTACTAAAATACAGGGTCCGGTAAGAAGTGTTGAGCAGTTTTAATACGTAATAACTTTTTAATTATTTAACTGAGGCGTTTTAAGTGTAGATAATCGTAAATCTAACAGCTGAGAAATTTAACGTCTAAAAACAGTATGTCTAAATTGTCTCCCATTCTCAGCATTGCACTCATCCAAACGGGAGATGTAATTTGCAAACGTAGCGTATAATAATTCTAATATAGCGAATTTCATATTCTGTGATCCTCCTCAAGTCTTCGAAAGTTGTTGGCTAATATTTCTATAACCCATATTTAAAAAACCCCAGTAGAAAAAATTGAGCGCAGAAATATCAGCAAAACAAGGTGGCGTATCATTTATAGTAAACGGGTTCAGTTCGGAAAAATTTCCAGGCTTGTTCTCATTCATTCCCAAGCCTCCTCTATTACGTAAAAATGGTGCCGCATTTGGTTGGTTTAATTTTTTTGCAACTTTTTGTCGAACCTTATATTTTTCATTCTTTTCTGTTTTGCGCTAGTTTTCTTTGCTTCGTTTAATTCCTCTATTTTGGTGGTGTTTGGCTTTTACGTTATCCCATGTTTCTTTTGGTCTTCCTTTGTTCCTTTTCATTATTGTCCTAGATTCCAAAATTTGTCCATCCGGCCTTTTTTCTTCCATACCATGGATAAGACCTTACCAACTTAATCGTTTTTGTCCGATATAGTTCAGGACTGCATTAATCTATAGGTCTTGTAGTATGTGTATGTTTCTTATCTTTTCTCTTCTTGTTATACCCTTTCTTCTTCTCCTTTTCAGTCCTTTTTTGCCTATTTTTGGACAAAGGCGTCCTCGGAAATTCTCCAACTATCTCTATCTTGAGTTTTGTTTCTCCTTTTAATGTCATCGGTCCATCTGAGCTTTGGTCTTCCTCTAGAATGTTTTCCTGTCCATAGTCTCCACGTTTATTGTCATTTTGCATTCTTGTATGACCACAGAATTTCCATTTAAGCGAGTTGACCTGTTCTGCAGTATGTAATCCTTGGTTCTCTGGCAGATTCAATCATTTCTTTTTCGACCGCTCCACTTTATATTTAGAATTTCACATTCCATGCTTCTCTGTGCTTTGGCGATCCTGTCCATGTTTGCTTTCGTTAATGTCCATGTCTGAGTGTCGTAAGTGAGGACTTGGAGCACACATTGGCCAAACTTCTCAATGTAAGTGGTATTTTTTAGTTTTTTGGATAATGCCTTTCCAAGGCGTTCGTCTTTGGATTTCAGTTCTTTGATTTTTGTTGTCAATTAAAAGACATCTTTCTATTCCCAGCTCATTTTTAAATATATATCTTTTAGCTTATAGTGTCACACTGTCTTATGGGAAATTGTTTCGTTTCTTTGTGCAATTCTATTGTAGCTATATATCTAGAATCGTCTCGTCTAGACGTCTTCTAATAGCCCATTGTTCTACCGAGTCTAACGCCTTTTCATAAGCTATGAACAGGAGGTATAATTGAATATTATATTCATTGCTTTTTCTATAAGGGTTCTTAACGTCAATAGGTGGTCATTTATAGAGAATCCCGGTCGAAATTCTGTTTGCTCGATGGGTTGATAAAATTAGTTTTATTCCCGTGGAGAACCTATTTAGAGACGTCTGTTTGCGACGATCAAGGCCCATTTCCTATTCGGTCTTCTTTTGTTTACATGGCGAATAGATTGTTCTGTTCTAAATAATTTAACATCAATCTGTCGTTTTGTTTGCCTACTCCGAATGGATTTATGTACCTTTCTTCTTCTTTTCTTCCTGGTTTGGCTTTGAAATCTCCCATCACTATGGTACATCCGCATGAATCTTGAGTGAGAGCCTCTGTTACCTCATCGTAGAAGTAGGTGTCTATTTGTGGAACATTTAAATCTGATGTAGTTAACTTTATTGTTATATACGTTATGAGTTATTTTTTGTTTGACAATGAAGCCAACGCCTACGTGAAATTTATTATCTTCTCCTTTGTGATACAACGTATCTCTAGTTGATAGTTGTAGCAATCGCTCACCTCGCTCAAGCACTGATTGCTTTTAGTACTTCTTATAATTCGTGAAGCTTTTCATCGTTCAGCATGGATTAAATGCTATATGTGCATATTTTGAGCCTAGTTTTAGATTTATTAATTGGGGATTGATTTTGTGAATTTTTGCAACCAAGTGATCTACCCACCCGGCGTACAAGTCCGTCAGTTTTAAATACACCATGTTTGTGCCTGCGGGGGTTTTGGCTTTAATCTTCCACGTTGGCCAGACGGGTTGGAAGATGGGGGTAGGATGTGGGAAAGGTAAGATGATATATGGGTAGTATTACCCCTACTTCCCTGTCTTTCGGTATTATTTATAATACTTTTTCCCAAGCTTTCATGCAGATTTTCGTAAATAATTCTGTTCCTTTCTGTCTCATGTGTTTCAGCATTTCTGCCCCTATTACTTCTTCGTACTTAATCTACCCTGTTTCTTCCTCGCCTTGATTACTATTCACCATTTCGGCACGTAGAGCTAGTTCTGTACAGTCTTTCTGTTTACAGCCTAATAATTCTTAGAAGTATTGCTTCAATCTCTACATTATTTGTTGGGCTTCAGTTAATATTTTCCCATATTTGTTCCCCACTGACACATTTCTGATATTTGCTAAAATTTTGTAAAACAGGTTCTGGTTGTCTTTACTATTTGCCTCTATTTTTTCTTTGTTCTTTATATGCTTCGTATCTAATTTTTAGTTTACCTCTTTATTCCACCATGCCATTTGTCTCTTCTTACTACTTATTTTCAGTAAACCACATGTTTGTTTTACACTTTCTATAATACTGCCTGGTTTTTAATTTTACCCATATCAATTTTGCTCTATATTATTTCTTTTTATTTGTTTGCTATTCCCACTTGCCTTAAGAGATTTTTTACTTTCCAAATCTACAATTTCTTCCCTTATTTCTTTGTTAACTCTCATGGGGTCCTTTTTATTTTCGCAAGTAGTATACATACAGTGGTCGGTATGTAATTCAGGTTCTCGTATAACTTTCACGTCATTTACTTCCTTTCTTGTGCTTCGTTTTGTCAGGATGCAGTTTATTATAGATTTAATCTGTTTTGTTTCGGCCTTGACGCGTATATTTATAAATATCTTTATGCTGATATACGGTATTCAATATTACCAAATTATTTAGCAGACAATAGTCCATTAATGTTATCTCGTTGTTAGTTCGTTTTTCTTCTTCGTATTTTCTCTACCCACTCTTCCGTACAAATCTCCAGTTACGTAGATATTACCTTGCCTACTTTCTGTTATCAAACTTGATTCTTCTTCTGCCGTCTCATCTTCATTAGGTCCGTAAACTGCTATGATCGTTTTGATTCTTCCATCAACTTTCAGTTCTATTCTTTCTGTGTATTTCTTCTATTGTGTAATATTCTTTGGCCATTTTTTACTTATCAGACATCCTACCTTTGCTGCTCTTCTTTCCTGTGTTATTCCGTTGAATATCTAAATATGCCCATCTTTTGTTATTTCCTCTTCTTGGCCTTGCTTCTTTGTCTCTGTTATCGTTAATATATCTATCTCAAACTTGTTAAATTCCTCGTATAATTCCCCTTCTTTTCCATTTATTCCATGTTGCTGGTTTCCATACAGGTTTGGTTTTATTTCTCTTTAGAACTGTTCCATTTCCACGCTTGGTCGTTTCTTTTTAGTCTGTCCTGCTATTACCAACTTATTTTGTTTTCCGATTTTTTGTTTGTTCTTGCCGTTTTTTGACCTCCATTTTTCTTCTTGCTCATTTATTTCTTGTCTTTCTTTATTCCATACTTTTCTTTTCTTCTTTTCCTCTGTTGCCTTCTGACTATCTTCTCTTTTTGTTAGATATTCTTTGATGTATATTATTTCCTTATTATCTTTCTCAACTTGTCCCTACTTTTTATTATTTTCATTTTTTCACTCTCTCTCTTCGATTTGACAAGTCCTATTTCCTATTTTCTTTTTTCTAGCCCTCCAGTTATTGTCTTGATTTCTTTTGTAGGGCGTAGATTTTCTTTGAGAATGCTGTTGTTTTCTACAATTTCAATATTATCGACTTTTGCTTTCAGTTATCAATTTCTTAAAGCATTATTAGCTTCCCTTTAGCTCTTTACTGAAAATCTTTTGTCATTTGTTTTAACGCCAACAACAATTCCTTAAACGATTTTACCATTACCTCCATTTTAAATTATAACAAAACTTTACTGTAAAGCCAAATAATAGTAAACTACCATGTTAGAAGCTTTTTTCTGCAAAAATCCGCCAGTTCTGCAGTTCTGTTGTTTTTTATTTGTGGCGAAAACAAGATTAAAGCTTTGTTTTAAGTAAGCACACAAAGGGATTTTTATTAAAACGCAGTGTTTGTTAACACAAGGAATAAAAGTTATCTAACAGAAACTAAAAACTTAATTAAGCTCTACAAACGAGCGTACAAAGATTTACCTCTGGTGCAATGTAGTCAGGCGTACCACAGAAAGTTTTTGTTGTTTTATCCCCAGTGATGTCTTCTTTACACATGCCAAAGTCTGCGATTTTGATGTGACCATCTTGATCTAATAAAACATTATCTAATTTTAAATCCCTGTAGATTATTCCCTGTACATGGAGGAAAAATAATCCGATGGCTATTTCGGCCGAATAGAACCTACAAATATTGTTAGTAAATTATTATTGGTTAAAATACTTGTCAAAAATAGGAATAATAATAAGTTACTTACACAGCTACTGGTTCTTTAAATTTACCACATTGTTGAATTTGGAACATTAAATCACCGCCGTTAACATATTCCATAACAAAATATAAACGGTCCTGGAATATAAAATGACAAAGTAAGCATTAAAGCTCCATAAAAATTTAAAGCCATTACCATTGTCTGAAAACAGGAATGTAATTGTACGAGGAAAGGTGGTTTACTAGACAATGCCAGTACTCTCTTCTCAACCATAGTGCACTCAACGTCATCGTCTTGTATTATAATATCCTTTTTTAATATCTTTATGGCGTATAATTCGTCCGTTCCTTTGCGTTCCGCTAACATTACCTTTGAAGTAAAACAAATTATAATATTTAATTAATGAGAAGAAATCGCTAAGGGTTTTTCGCGGGAAGTGCGTAAAAACCTATATTTCGAAAAGGGCAACAGTTAAGGGTTGGAAATGTATAGTTTGCGCATCCCACGGCGATCATGGAAGCATATGATATTATTATTATCAGCCATTTAACGTGATTAAATTACCTACAAGCGAACGTGATCATTGTAAACGGCAGCCACTGTACGTAATGAACACCGTTTGTAATGACGTCATAACGCCTAAAATAGGCTTATTGCTCTATTTACCCCCATTCAAAATAAATCAATCAAAATAAATCCCTGCGATACCTTCGACTTGATTTTATAAAATGTAGCTGATGGCTATAAATTTCGCTATTCTTATTTATAATAAAAAAATCACCTTTCCAAACGAGCCTTTTCCGAGGACCATAAGAAAGTTGAAGTCGGTAGCCCTTATCACATCCTTTTTTCCCATATTATGTGGCACATCTTTGTCAGTAGTTAATGTCGGTTTTCTTGTGATTGAAGTTTTCTAAATGGAAAACAGACATAAATTATTATATGACTAAAAACGCAGGTATAACTCGTCGTTTCAAAGGATTAACCTTCAGTAAACCGCGAAACCACGAACGCGAAGAAACAGAAGTAATGAGAGTAATAGGATTTACTTCCCACATTCGTGGAAGTGAATTATAGCGCAATTTTTGTACAACGCTAACAATCACA
This sequence comes from Melanotus villosus, assembly GCA_963082815.1. Lineage (NCBI taxonomy): Eukaryota > Metazoa > Arthropoda > Insecta > Coleoptera > Elateridae > Melanotus > Melanotus villosus. The sequence continues at coordinate 15,803,657 of OY720423.1, forward strand.
AAACGGATATGGAGACACGAACAAAATCCGAAAAAGAAAATAGAGAGGATTAAGGAGAGATTTTGAAGTGTTTGGATGTTTTTTCCAACGATTACACCATCAACATCCATTATACATTTGTAGCGGAATACAGTTTTTAAAGTTCTGTACCTAAAGGGAAAAAAGATTCCAACTAGGATAAGCGAAATCCTCAACGGTAAAACCACATTTCACAAAGTTCACTTCGACTAAGCTTTGGATAATAAAGGTTTAAAGCAGTAATGAAAACCTGCTGCTCGAGGCTGAAACACTAAAATTTTGAACGTTTTCCTTTATCAGACGATGAAGTTTAAGGGATAATAGAACACGATTTGATACAATTTTGGTAAGCTCCGTTAGGGATTACTATTTGGCTGATGAAAGTACGTTTAGCATATTTGCTAGATTTTATTGACGATGAACTCTGTATGCTTAATTACATTGGGTCGCATAAACATAATTTAACAGCTAATTATTCGCCAAAACGATCAAAATCGAATTAAAATTAATTCAAATACGTATGGGCAAATAATAAATAATTAAAAAAAAGTGAAATTCTCGAGTCTCTTTAGTATAAATTAGCATTATAAAAAATGATTAAAAAAATTAAAATGTACTTATAGGTAAATAAAAAATAATAAAAAAATATTCAAATACATAATAGAAACGCTAAAAAATATGAACAAAAAAAAGGTAAAATTTGGGAAGAATTAAATATAACAATTGTGTTTGTAGACAAATTAACTTTTTCAATACTTTTTGTAGTTACAATTTAAAATAAAATACAGAAAAGCTGTTGCATATTTAACATTTACGTGTTTTTGTTTTTGTAAGCAAGATATTCGAGTTGCAAATTTACGAAGTAAAAAGTTCTCATAATATATATCCCTTACTGTGGTTATTTTTACTAAGACTTGATAAATGTCACATATGTCAAACAGCATGTTAAAGCACAAACAGACCAAGTTGAAGTTATTTATCACTGTGATTTATACAGCGCGCTATAGTAGACCGAACACGTTTCAAATATTGCCAATTATTGGTCGATCTACATAATAGTGTTTTGATTTGTGGACAGCAAATAATTTGTTTTTGTGTTTTTTTAAGTGCATTAAATCTCTGTAGGTAATACATTTTTGAAAAAGTTTACATAAAGCGCTTTTACTTGAAATGGTCGTCACTTTTAAAAATTGTAATTTTTCAATGTTAGTTTGGGAAATAAAGATGAGTGAAGGTGGTAACAAAGGAGGAAAAATAGAGAAGAATGGGATAGAAGGAAGAGGAAAAGATGAGAAAAAGAAAGATGAGGAAGCGAAAAATAAGAGAGTGAAAGGCCTAGGGAAAGAAATTGAAGTTGAGAAGAATAACGATAAGGAAGGAGAAAAATAAAAGAGTAAGAGAGAAAGGGAAAGAGTAGGAGGGAAGAGAAAAGGTGAGAAGAAGAAAAATGATGATGAAAAATAAGAGTGAGCGAAACGGTGAGGATAACCAGCAAAAGAAATAAATACAAAAATAGAGAAAAAGGGATTATAGAAAGGGAAGAAAGAGAAGATATAAAGAAGAAGAGAAATGATAGAATTTAAGAGAAGTTACTGGGGTTCAGAAAACAGGAAGGAGTATAAAGATTCAGGATCCAAAGGACGAGAATAACAGAGATAGAATATGACCGAAATATTGAAAAGAGGAAAGAAAAAAGGGAAGCAGAGGGGAAAATGAAAGATGTATTTAAATTTATCTCGTTTGAAATGTAGTAAGTGGAAAGCAAAAAGTTTACAAGGAAATGGTTAAAGTTAAGAAAAAGGGTGTACTTACTCTCATCTCAGCCTTCACTTTAGCAAGGTCTACACCCTCTTCTGGTACCGGCACGTTGTAGAATTCACCTTCCTCCTGAGTAAGTAATTTAAACCACCCAATGGCCGGTGCTTTAAGTAGTTCGGATATCCCGAATGATAGTGAACCCATAAAATCATTACGTGAAGTGCGGTCCCAATCCCACACTTCGATTAAAAGACGGCGATCTTTATCTTCTGGTTTTAATTCGCTATAAAATAATAATAGAAATGGTAACAGATACGACAAGTTTTGAGGTAAAGTTAAAAATATATCCCTCCTTTGGTTTTTATCATCTGAAAGAAGCATAACTAACGAGTACAAAGAAAAATTTATACGTATTTTAGAGAATGGTTTCATATTTAGTTTCAAAAAGGAATTTTTGTTTTCCTTTTCGCAAATGTTTGGGAATAACTGTGAATATTTTGAAATTCGGGTAAAATAAAATAGTTTGGAGGATGATTTCGGAAGCTTTACTGAATGAAAGGTAAGCAGGAGGATTACTGCCCAAATTTTGAAATTCAAGGTATCGATTGTTAAATAATAATTTTTACTTTCTTTTTTGCAAATGTTTGGGAGCAACTTAGAAAATATTTCGAAATTTAAGGTATCCATTGGTAAAATAAAAAAGTCTGGAGTATGATTTCAGAAGCTTTACTAAACTAAAAGTAAAGAGGAGGATTGCTACCACAATTTTGAAATTCAAGGCATCGACTGTGAAATAATAATTTCTGCTTTTCGCTTGGCAAATGTTTCAGAGTAACTTAGAAAATATTTCGAAGTTCATGGTATCGACTGTTAAAATAAAATAGTTTCGAGTATGATATGGGAAGATTTACTAAATGAAAAGTAAAGAGGACCAAAATTTTGAGATTCAAGGCATCGATTGTTAAATAATAATTTTTACTATTTTTTTTGCAAACGTTTAGGAGTAAATATTTTAAAATTTTTGGTATCCACTAGTAAAATAAAATAGTTAGAAGTATAATTTCGCAAGCTATTCTAAACGACGAGTAAAGAGGATTGCTACCAATATTTTGAAATTCAAGGCATCGACTGTTAAATAATAATTTTGCCTTCTATTGCAAATGTTTGGGAGTAACTTAGAAAATATTCTGAAATTCAAGGCATTGACTGTTAAAATAAAGTAGTTTGGAGTAAGATTTGGGAAGCTTTATTAAACAAAAAGTAAAGAGGTAGACTGCTATCCAAATTTGAAATTCAAGGTATCGACTGCTAAATAATAATTTTTGCTTTTCTTTTTGCAAATATTTGAGAAGAACTTTCGAAATTCAAGATATAGACTATTAAAATAAAATAATTTGGAATATGATTTTGGAAGATTTACTAAACGAAAAGTAGAGCAAAGGATGCCACCGAAATCGAAAGTTCAAGGTATCGATGTCAAATATTAATTTTTTGCTTTTCGTTTTGCAAATGTTTGGGAGTAACTTAGAAAGCATTTTGAAATTCGATGTATCGACTGCTAAAGTAAAACAGTTTGGATTATGATTTCGGAAGCTTTACTAAATGAAAATTAAAGAGGAGAATTGCTGCCAAAATTTTGAAATTCAAAGTATCGGCTATTAAATAATAATTTTTGTTTCTTCCCAAATGTTTAGGAAACATTTCGAAATTCAAGGTATTAACTTTTTAATTAAAAGAGTGAAGAGGGCAATTGCTACAAAAATTCTGAAATTCAAACCTATCGACTGTTAAATAGTGATTTTTGCTTTTCGTTTTGTAGAATTTTTAGAAAATATTTTAAAGTAAAACAGTTTGGAGTTTCGGAAGCTTTATTCGATGAAAAGTAAAGAGGAGAATTGCTAACAAAGCTTTGAAATTTAAGGTATCGACTGTTAAGTAATAATATTTGCTTTTCTTCTTTAAAATGTTTGGGAATAACTTAGAAAACATTTCGAAATTCAAGGTATCGACTGTTAAAATAAAACAGTTTGGAGTATGATTTCGGAAGCTTTACTAAATGAAAATTAAAGAGGAGAATTGCTGCCAAAATTTTGAAACTCAAAGTATCGGCTATTAAATAATAATTTTTGTTTCTTCCCAAATGTTTAGGAGTAACTTAGAAAACATTTCGAAATTCAAGGTATTAACTGTTAAAATAAAAGAGTAAAGAGGAGAATTGCTACAAAAATTTTGAAATTCAAGCCTATTGACTATTAAATAGTGATTTTTCCTTTTCGTTTTGTAGAATTTTTAGAAAATATTTTAAAGTAAAACAGTTTGGAGTATGATTTCGGAAGCTTTATTCGATGAAAAGTAAAGATGAGAATTGCTACCAAAACTTTGAAATTTAAGGTATCGACTGTTAAAGTAAAATGGTGTGGAGAATGATTTCGGAAGCTTTACTAAAGGAAAAGTAAAGAAGAGAATTGCTACCAACATTTTTAAATTCAAGGTACCTATCGACTATTAAATAATAATTTTTGCTTTTCACTTTGTAAAATTTTGGGAGTAACCTAGAAAATATTTTAAAGTCCAAAGTATTGACTGTTAAAATAAAACAATTTGGAGCATGATTTCGGAAGCTTTACGAAAAGAAAGGTAAAGAGGAGGATTCCTATCAAAATTCTAAAATCAAGGAATCGACTGTTAAATAATACTTTTTCCTCTCCTTTTTGCAAATGTTTGGAAGTAACTTAGAATTTTGAAATACAGGGTATCGATTGTTAAAATAAAACAGTTTGGAGTGATTTCGGAAACTTTACTAGACGAAAAGTAAAGGGGAGGATTGCTACCAAATTTTTTAAATTTATGGTATCCACTACTAAATAATAATTTTTCCTTTTCGAAAATGTTTGTGAATAATTTAGGCGGGTGTCAGACAGAGTTTTTACTTCGACCGTCCACGATCGACTAACTGTTTAAATGCATCCCGTCATATTGCAATGACCGTTGATGACCGGCCGCGATCGACTACGACCGACCGGTTCGAACTGGAGAGCTTATTCAAAATTTTGGTCAGTGGTCGATGAACATGAACAGTCAATGAGTTTTACGTTATTTATAAACGGCGTAGCAGTGAAATTGTTGATTCTATATTTATATTTAGTAGTATTATTCCATGGAAGAATGAGCAGCCGAAGAAATAGAAAAATTAATTTGTTTAGTTAGAGACAATCGATCATTATATGATCAAAGATTGCCGGCGTATTCAATGATGATGACGACATTTTTTTACTTCCCAAAAAGTTACGGTATTTTAATTTTTATGACACGAATAATTGCAATTACAGAAAAAATGATCAGCTTCTTGTAAATAAGTGTAAACCACAGAATATTAAATCTTAGTGTAAACTATGGCCGACTGTGGTCGACACATTCTGTGTGACAACTTTAAAAACTTGCTGTTTGTAGACGATCGATATCAGTCGATCGCTGACGGTCGCACAGTGAAATCATCGACATAAGGTCGATGAGTGAAATACCTATATACGCTTAGTATATATTTCACTGCGGTCGAAGCGTTCTCTGATACCCGCCATAGAAAACATATCGAAGGTATCGACTGCTAAAATAAAATAGTTTGGATTTTGATTTCGGAAGCTTTGCTAAATGAAGAGTAAAGAGACGAACTGCTACCAAAATTTTGAAATTCAGGGCATGGACTGTTAAATAATAATTTTTGATTTTCCTTCTGCAAATGTTTGCGAGTAAGTTAATAATAATAATGATAATAATATTTATTTCAGAAAGTATTTTGAAATTCAATGTATCGACTGTTAAAATAAAATAGTTAGGAGTAGGATTTCGGAAGCTTTACTAAACGAAAAGTAAAGAGGAGAATTATGTACTACCAAAATTTTTTAAGTTCGGGCATCGACTGTGAAATAATAATTTTTGCTTTTCTTGTTGCAAATGTTTAGGAGTAAGTTAGAAAATAATTCAAAGTTGAAGGTATTAAAGTAAAACAGTTTGAAGTATGATTTCGGAAGCTTTGCTAAATGCCTAGTAAAGAGGAGAATTGCTTCCAAAGTATTGAAATTCATGATAATATTTTTATATGTCAAAGGTCTTCAAATAACAGGTTTAATGTTTTTATAACGTGGCACAAGAATTATATTAATGTTTTCTAAATGGTTACTAAAATTTAGTGCCAAATGTACGAATTTTGTTAAATGCTGAAAACAAGATTACTCCCTATTACTTAAACTACGCAAGCATTCTATTTTGGGAGGAAATGGAAGAAGTGTAGGTTTAAACGGTTATTTCTGGTAGTAGAATGATCCCCTTATCTTTTAGAAACGCCTGTAACAGCTTGGGTTGTTACTGTACCACTCTATTTTTATTACAAAATACTTTTCGTGAATTGCAAGCTGCTTAGAAGCTTTATGGTTCTATTTTAACTTTATTACATGTAACTATGCCGATTATGTAAGATTAAAAAAGAAACACCTCCAAAAATTTGTAGTTGCATTGGTTTTGTTCCTATTTATTTTATTAAAAGGGAAGTACTTACAATGTAATAGTTTCATTCCAAACAGGATTGAGGCAAGAACGGATTGTCTTAGTTTTCTTTTTAAAGTTATCCATATCAGGTATCATTTTGATTTTCACATAAGGATCGCTTGAACCATTAGGATCCATTGGTATCAGATTCCTTCCTTGGCACACTGAAAATTTACCCCAATTATAAATCAATCGACTCTTCGAAATGTGCTGTTACGTAATTTATAAGTATAAATTATGTAATATCTACCTTCCACAAAGAGCTTGTTTCCAGTAGTTCTAACTTTTAACTGCATTCTTCCACGTCTTTCGGTGTGATCACAACCACATAGATTTGGAGTGCTTTCAACACAACGTTTATGTACATTCATATCACATGCTGAAACAAATTGAAAATTTATATTTTTAATTAATGATGGGCCAACATGATGTTTGGCATATTAAAGATTCCTACCAAAAACCGAAGTTCTTTGGGGTTTGCAAATTTTTTATTAGGTGTATGACAGTCAAGACATAATGATATAATTTATTCAAACAGGTTCCTTTCTTTTCAAACTAAATAAAATACAATAAATAAACAAATAACGCTTGGTCGGAATCCTTTTGTACAAGGTTTGTCTATAAATGGCAACAGGGATAAAATAGAAACAACAATGGCTTGATTTACAATACAGATGACAAACATGGAACCTATAAGAAATACGTAATACGTAAAGTAAAGTGAAAGAACATCATTCTTGATTTCCTGCTTGTTTGTCACCTTACGTAGACACGCCACGTTTTCATAACTAGATGCACCCTTACTTTTACGTCCAATTACAAGGAAACCACTCAATTGCGGATTCTATTACGAGTTCAAATGCGAACGATGAGGTTACTAGTGAAAACTAGAACCGTTGGTTAAGTATCGGAAGAATAAAACACGGAAAATAGACTTGCAAAAAGGGGTTTTTATTGGTAGGACAGATTTATTTTCTAACTTTTATTGGACGAATTGATTAAGAATGCTTTTTAAAGCGAATTTTATGGTGAGAATAAAAACGGGAGCGGTTTTTGTTCGTTTTCGAAGTATTGTTATGTTAAGACATCAGTTTGTGCAAATTATTGTGCAATTCTTAGTATTTAAAGTTATTCTTAAATATAACGCAAGCTGGCTTTGTTTAAATATATTTCCTGTTCAGGTCGAAATTCAAATATAGTGCGACCATTAAAAGTTCTGGACAGCATTAGGTATGGAAAACAAAATTAGTGTCTTAGTTTAGACGAAGAATAATGGCGAATGGGAAAGCTGGTTATCTAAATTTGAGTGTACCGAAGGGAATAAAATTTAGGAAATCGAAGACAAACCAAAACTGAAAATTCAGGGATCTGAGAACTAAGAACAAAAAGTGGAGCGAGGAAATAAAATGGAAAAATCAGCAACAAAAGGAAATCGTGGAAAAATTGTTTACAAACACACAAGGTGGTAGATAAAGAATATATTAAAAGATGAAACAGTAAAACAACAAGTAAAGAAACCAAAAATAAGAAGTTGGGAGAAGAATAGCAAAACATTCTGGAACCATTAAAAACTAAGAAAAATAAAAATCTCAAATTTGTTAAAGACAACTGTTGAACATATTTAAATATAAATTAAATTGCATGGCATATTAGATCATACAAATTATTGTTATTTAATAGTGATCTATGATCGATGTTGTTGATAGAACAAAATTATTGACATGTAATTTATACATAATAATTTGGAAGATTAAAGTTAGAATTTGTTAAGGATTGTGTTTTTTCTCTTGATCAATTTCATTCAGCACTGTGTATTCTAATAGGTTATGGGCTTTTGCACATGAAAAGTGAGATCAGAGATTAATTATTAACAAATTTTGAATTTCGGTATATGTATATGTCTGTCATGGCCGCTGCTACTGAATCAAAGTATGTAATTACTAAGTTGAACGGATCAAATTATTTCAATTGGAGGTATAAGATTGAAATGTTGTTAAAAGAAAAAGGAGTTTGGACCGCAATTAACGATGAAACACCGACTTCTAAAACGGAAAAATGGATACGAGAAGACGAAAAAGCGCATTCAACAATTGCTCTTTCAATTAACGATGATCAGATACAACATGTTAGAAATTGTAAGTCAGCAAAAGATGCATGGAACGCGTTAAAAGAATTTCATGAGAAGGATACTCCTGGTAATAGAGTTCATGTTCTTAGAATGATTATGCGTCAAAAATGTGACGAAGGGGCTGATGTACAGGAACATGTTAATAAAATGAATGAACTGTTTCAGAAATTGTTAGCATTAGGTGATGAAATAAAACCAGAATTTTTCATGAGTGCTACATTGTTGGGATCATTACCAGAAAGCTACGATGGATTAATAACAGCACTAGAAGCACGTTCAGAAGAAGAATTAAGTTCAAGTCTTGTTATGTCAAAAGTAATTGCGGAGTATAAGCGGCGTTTGGATCGAAAAGATACTAAAGAAGAAACGGCATTAAAAGTAACAAATGCTAATAAAATATGTTATTTTTGTAAATCTCCAGGACATTTAAAAATGCATTGTGAGAAATACAAAGCTTGGAAGAGATCTAAACAAAGGGAAAATAAAGATCATAAAGCAAATGTTGTGAATAATGATTCAGAAGGTGAATTTTTATTTGCTATGTATAAAAGTGATGGTTGGATAGTTGATTCTGGAGCGACGTGTCATATCGCAAGCAAAAGAGAATATTTTGCAGAATTCAACGATAATCATCATGAAAAAGTAAGTGTAGCAAATGGCGAAGAAATAATTTCTGAAGGTAAAGGAACCGTTCAAATTAAGGTAATAAATGCATTTAATATAGAAAGAGTAGTTATGATGCAGGATGTTCTGTACATGCCTGGCATTGGCTGTAATTTAATTTCTGTCAAATGTTTGACAAGAAAGGGATATAAAGTCATTTTTGATTGTCAAAAATGTGAAATTTGGTCAATGGACAGGAAAACACAAATTGCATTTGGTGACATTTGTGGAAAATTATATAAACTCCGTGAACCAAATAAAGCATATTTGACAAATGATGTTTCAGATTTATGTGTTCATAAATGGCATGATGTACTTGGACACAGGGCTATTGATGTTGTAAAGACGATGGATTCCAACGGACTTGTGAATGGCATTAAAATTGACAAATGTAGTCCAGAATGTACATCAAAGCAAAACTGTGAAGTTTGTTTACGAGGAAAAATGACAAGAATAAAGTTTCCACAAGAATCGAAAAATCGTTCAAAGAAAATCCTTGAATTAATTCATACGGATGTCTGTGGTCCAATGAGAACGGAAACACCATCGGGTAAAAAGTATATTTTGACCTTTATTGATGATTTTTCGCGTTATACCACAGTTTACTTATTGCGAAATAAGTCAGAAGTATTTGAAAAATTGAGACATTTTATGGAAATGTGTAAAACTCAGTTTGGTGATAAAGTTAAATGCATCAGATCAGATCGAGGAGGAGAATATGTTGCAGATAAATGTGTTAAATACATGGAAAGTGAAGGAATTCAGTTTCAACGTACTGCTCCGTATAGTCCTCAGCAAAATGGCGTTGCAGAAAGGAAAAATCGGACGCTTATAGAAATGGCTAGATGCATGCTAATTGGGGCGAATTTGACACATATGTATTGGGGAGAAGCAGTTACCATGGCCAATTATATACAAAATAGATTGCCCGCAAAAGCAATATCGAAAACACCATATGAACACTGGAATGGAAAGATACCAAATATAGGACATTTTAAAAGATTTGGAGCAAAATGTTATGTACATATTCCAGACGAAAAACGACATAAACTACAGCCGAAAAGTTTACAAGCAATTTTGGTGGGCTACGATTTATGTTCGAAGGCATACCGATGTTACATACCGAAAACAAGAAAGGTTGTTATAAGTCGAGATGTGAAATTCGTTGAAAAAGATGATGATTGGAATTGCGACGAAGCATCAGATAAGGAACAACAACCGGAATCAACAGTGACATTTGAATTTGGAAATGGAAATTCGAAAATGTTTTTACCACAGGAAAATGATGAAAATTTCGAAACACATGCTGAGATTAGAAGATCAACAAGAATAAATAAAGGCGTACCTCCAGAACGTTTTACTGCAGAAGTAAATGTCTTGATTCAAGAACCAAGAAACTACAATGAAGCAGTATCTTGTAAAGATAAACATGAATGGTTAGTTGCAATGGAAGATGAAATAAAATCTTTACGTGAAAATCATACATGGGATCTTGTAGAAAAACCTAAGGACTGTACACCTATCGGATGCAAATGGGTTTTCAAAGTTAAAACGGACACCAATGGAAAACCAATCAGATACAAGGCACGTTTGGTAGCACAAGGATTTAATCAAAAGTATGGAATTGATTATGATCAAGTGTTTGCACCAGTAGTTCGACAAACAACATTTCGAATTTTGCTGTCTATTGCTGCAAAACGACAAATGAACGTTATGCATTATGATGCGAAAACGGCGTTTTTAAATGGTATATTAAAGGAAAATATATACATGCGACAACCGCCGGGTTTTATTACAGAAGAAAAAGAGAATAAAGTCTGTCTTTTGAGGAGGAGCATTTATGGACTTACACAATCAGCACGTGTATGGAATCAAGCCATTCATAATGTTCTTATTAATGCTGATTATAAACAAAGTAAAAATGATCAATGTTTATACAGTATAGATAATAATGGAGAACAATGTTATGTACTAATATACGTAGATGACTTGATTGTAGCAAGTAAATGTAACGGGCTAATTAGGAATTTCGAAAAGATATTATTGAAAAATTTTCAAATTAAGAATCTTGGAGAAGTGAAAAATTATCTTGGACTTCAAGTGACAAAAGATTCAAGTGGAAGTTATTCACTGAACCAAACAGCCTACATTGAGAAAATAGTTACAGAGTTTGGATTGGTACATGCAAAAACATCAGATATACCAATTAGCGTAGGATATGGCAAGTCAAAAGAATTGGAATTATTGCCAAACAACGAAAATTACAGAAAACTAATTGGATGTTTACTATACATTTCAATAAATACGCGACCAGATATATCGGCAAGTATTTCAATTTTAGCACAGAAGGTAACTAATCCTAGTAAAGAAGATTGGGAAGAGCTAAAGCGAACATTGAAATATCTAAAAGGAACCAGCCAAATGGTGTTACAACTTGGACAAGCAGATAGTCAAAACACATTGGTAGGATATGCTGATGCCAATTGGGCAGAGGATAGGAACAGTCGCAAATCAAATAGCGGATACGTATTTCAACTTGCTGAGGGAACTATCAGTTGGACATGCAAAAGACAAACTTGCGTGGCGTTATCATCAACTGAAGCTGAATTTATCGCATTGTCAGAAGCTTGTAAAGAGGCATTATGGATTCGTCGAGTTCTTCATGATTTCAACTACGACTTGAAGAAACCAACAACCATTTTTGAAGATAATCAAAGTTGCCTCAGGCAAATTCAAGAAGAAAAGTTTTCAAATCGATCCAAGCACATAGACACCAGATTTTTCTATGTAAAGGACCATATTGAGAAAGAAGATGTGGTTTGTTGCTATTGTCCAACAGAAGAAATGTTAGCTGATCTATGCACAAAGCCATTACCTGCAAAGAGACTTCAAAAATTACGAAGAGCTTGTGGCATGCAAATTAATTGAGGAGGAGTGTTGAACATATTTAAATATAAATTAAATTGCATGGCATATTAGATCATACAAATTATTGTTATTTAATAGTGATCTATGATCGATGTTGTTGATAGAACAAAATTATTGACATGTAATTTATACATAATAATTTGGAAGATTAAAGTTAGAATTTGTTAAGGATTGTGTTTTTTCTCTTGATCAATTTCATTCAGCACTGTGTATTCTAATAACAACACAGGAAAATAAATTTAAACAAGCTTTGATGAACGGTTGTGAACAATAGAAAAAAGCTTTGCCCTAATTGTTTTTGATCACACTGTACATCACAGTGTTTTATTACAATTACAGTTCATTTATTTTAGCTAGGAAAACTTTGAGAAAATGTTGACAAACAAATGTAAGGTGATCAAAGGTCGAAGTTCAAAGCTGTAATCTAACCTAAGGTTTTATATTTTCAAAAAGTTCAAAATACAAAAAAAAGCGTAAGAAACGAGATTGAATTCCACATAAAGAATAAAAGATGTTTTTTAGTACACGTTTTGTATGTAAAATTTATTTATCATTTATCATTAATTTATAAACAAATTTGGAAAGCTTTACATTTGATCTTCTTCAAATCCGAGTAGGCATGCATAAATAAATAACTCGAAAATGTCATCTCTGGTTCAAGTGGGCGGCATTTCTAAACAAAAGTTAATTAACAATTTTAGCATTAGTAAATACCATGTTTATTTTGTTTAGGTACATCCACGCAGGTTTTGTAATTCTCATCTCTGTGTAGCGTGTGTGTAATACAAAGGCCGAAATTAAATTTTCTATGAAAATTATTGCAATACAAATACGCTAAATTAATCAAATTAATGTAAATGAACTTTAATGGTGGATTAATTTCATAGCGGGTATTATTGATTTCAATTAAGTTGATTATATAAACATATTCTCGTACGTTGCGTTCTAGGAATACTTTGTAAATAGATTCAAAAACTGATCTTCCACAGTGTTGAACTGAGATCAAGAGAGCCTTCCGGGCCCACACACCTACACCAAATTTCAGTCAACCTGAAAATATTTAAATAAATCCCCTGAAAAATTCTTCAATTTTGAGTTAAAATCCAAAATAATTTTAAACCACAAAGAGTCGCCGTATTTTCCTCATTTTCAGGTAACCTCAACCTGAAAGAGCTCAGCCTATGTTTGAGGAAACTCCTGAAAAACTTTGAACTTTCCAATAATAATTGATTAAACTAGTTTTTAAATGAAAACATCAATGATTTTCGTCTACTAAAAATTTAATTGCTTTACTCCCGAAAAATTGATTAGGTACAGTCCCATTTTTTCATAAAGCGTAAGAACATACAGCTTGAAACAGTTCAGTTTATGTTTGAGGAAATTCGTGAAATTTTCAGAACTTTTTAAACTCAGTTTTTAAATTAAAATATTAATAGTTTTTCTTAACTAAGAAATTAACCGTTTCCGTACTGAAAAAAATCACCTAAAATTTCCTATTTTATCAAGTAACTTCGGTACATTTGACTTGAAAAACTTAACATATGTTTGAGGAAACTCGCAGAGTTTTGAAACTTAAAAATTGTTTAAACTTGTTTAAAAAAATACACACAATTTTTATTAATTTAGAAGGTAATCTGTATCACCTGAAAGTTTCAAGTTCTTCAGGTGAATTAAGAACATTCGGTTTGAGGTCTTTAGACTGTGATTAAGCAAGCCCCTGAAGGATTTTCAAATTTCAGAAAATCGTTTAAACTCGATTTTAAATAAAAATATCAATAATTCTTTTACTTCTGAAAATCGACGGAATTTCTTTCAGGCAACCAAAGGTGTTATTGAGAAAACTCCTGAAGGGCTTTGAAATTTTCTAAAATTCTTTAAACTAGTTAAATAAACATATCGATAAGTCTTCCTAGCGAGTTAATCGTTACATCTGAAAGCATTCTTCTGACTGTTTCAATTTCTCAAGTAATATTTTGGTCTTAAAAATCTCTTTGTTTTGGGCCAATCTAACGGTTCGCAACCTGAACACTTTCGAATTTTAAAGATTTCGAATGTGGAAGGTTGATGTTTTAAAACTCACTTTAAATTGAGAAATGAGGAAGCAAATTTTGAAAAGTCAGGTTTGTCTCCGGAGTTTTCTCCGATTTTTAGTAAGTCTAAAATTTTTGTGTCAAGTTTAATGCTTCACACTAAATAAAACAAAATCGTGACAACTCCATGTGAAGAAGAATATACAGTTTTTCTGTAGGGATGACATTTTCCCTGAATACTTTTATGTTAATTTTCAGTAGATATTTCAAATTAAATTTCCAGAATTCTGAAGCTCTATTTCGTTATAAAATGATTTAGTTTTTCTTAACAACCTGCGGACCTTTAGAAGTTTGATATTTTTTAATTTTTGTTTTTAAGGTATATGTTAGATAAAGAAAAGCTTGGGAATCTAAAAAAATTCGGCCTGCAAATTTCAGATTATATTTAAGGAAACTTCTGAAGAGTTTTGAAATTTTATAAAATTGTTTTAACTCGTTTTTAAATAAAGATAATATCATTCATTTTTCTAACCAATTCTTTTACGCCTGAAAAATTAACCGATTATGCCTGTTTTTTGTTCAGCAACTAAGAAGGTAATATGTATCACCTGAAAGTTCTTAGTTCTTCAGATGAATTAAGAACATTCGGTTTGAAGTTTTTAGATTATGATTAAGCAAGCCCCTGAAGGATTTTCAAATTTCAGAAAATTGTTTAGACTTGATTTTAAATAAAAATATCAATAATTTTTTTAAGAAGTTAATTCTTTTACCTCTGAAAAATCGATGGAATTTCTCTGTTTCTTTAAGGCAACCTACGAACATTCGATTTGAAAAAGCTGAGATTTTATTGGGAAAACTCCTGGAGGCTTTGAAATTTTGTAAAATTGTTTAAACTGTTTTGCAAATAAATTTATTGATAATTTTTCTTAGCTAGGAAGTTAAGGTTAAGGTTTGAAAGCAATCTCCAAAATTTTCTAATTTTTCAAGTAATATTATGGTCAGAGAAACCTTCGTCTATTTGTAAATTAGTTTTTTGTTTGGGCCATTCTAAATGTACACAACCTGAACAATTCTGAATTTTAAGCTAAACTTCCTGAATGTTTCTGAATGTGGAAGGGTTTTGAAAAGCCTGAAAATACTATTTCGCAAGTTTTCTTCGATTTTTAGTTAGTTTAGAATTTTTGTGGCAAATTTAGTGCTGCAGCTCCGGCCTTTCACAGTAAATAAAATAAAGAATTCCCGAAAACTCCATCCGTAGAAGAAAATTCAGTTTTTCTGTAGGGCTAACATTTTCTCTGAATATTTTTCTGTTAATTTCGAGCAGATGCTTCAAATTAAATTTTCAGAATTCTAAAGTTTCATCCGCAAGTTAGGAAATTTCTTCAGAAAATTTTCGTCTGAAAACTGCGAGTAAGCTTTCAGTTAACAACCTGGGAGTTTCAGAAGTTTGACATTTTTTAATTTTCGTTTTTGGGGTATATGTTAGATAAATAGAAGCTTGGTACTAACCTAAGACAATTCGGCCTGAAAATTTCAGATTATGTTTAAGGAAACCTTTAAAGAGTTTTGAAATTTTAGAAAATTGTTTAAACTCGTTTTTAAATAAAGATAACGTCATTAATTCTAACTAAGAAGTTAATTGTTTTGCTCCTGAAAAATCTATCGATTTTATCTGTTTCCTTCAGCAACCGACGAATATTCAACCTGAAAAAGTCTTGAAATTTTTTAAAAAACGTCGAAATTACTTTGAAATACATATATCGATACTTTTTCCTAGCTAGAAGATAATCATAACATTTGAAAGTATTCTCATGAATTTTCCAATTTTTCAGGTAATATTTTAATCTAGAAAACCTTTTAAACCTATCTAAAGGTATGCAACCTTTATGCTAAACTAACTTTTTGAAAGATTGCAAACTTAAAAGGTTAATATCTCCAAACCCACGTTTACATTAACAAATGAAAAAAGAAAACTCAGAAAGGTTAAATTTCCTTCCTGAAAGCTTCATTGTAGAAGTTTTCTCCGACTTTTAGTTTGTTTAAATTTTTGTGACGATCTTAAAGTTGCAGCCCCTGTTGGTGCTTAAAATTACAACTTTCACAAGTAGATACAACAAAAAATCCTGAAAGAAAGGCAAAGCTTCCTCCCTGATGTTTCTATCTGAAGAAGAACATCCTGCTTTTCTATAGCACTAATATTTTTCCTAAATATTATGTTAATTTCCAGCCGATGCGATGTTTAAAATAAAATTTTTGACAATTTCAAAATTCTTTATTTCGTAAGTTACAAAAATGATTTAGTTTTCGTCGAAAAAAATGTTTTCAGTCAACACCTTGTGGTCAATATTTTTTAATTATTGTTTTTGAGGTTGTTATGTATTAGATGGATAAATGTTTAAATGAGAAAAGTTTGAAATTCCAAGAAAAATAAACCCTGAAAGTTCATACTCAACCGCTCTCTGAAAAAGTTGCATCAATTGAACTTGTTTCAGTATGCTGAAACCTTAAGCAAGAGCTTAATTAAGTTAAAAAAGCGAGGTAAAAGTCAGAGTTTGGCTTACTACTGGCAGTTTGTAGTTTTTCAGAAATTTGGGCCAAAGCTTCATTCGTTAAAAGTTTATAGAAGAAGTACAATTTCAGCCTGTTGCTAACTTGCTGAAAACTTCTAAAAGCCCAGATAGGAGCATCATATTGCCTTTAAAATGAAAGGGAATACATTATTGACGATTATAAACCATTCAATTCAATTTAAGTAAAGTAAAGTAAAGTAAAGTTTATTGTGTGGATACCTAATTGGTTTACACTCGTCAGTAATAGCACGTAATAGCTACAATAATACTTATGCTTAAAACAGCAAATTGTATGTACATTATTAATGTATACAGCTTAAACTTTCAAATTGGTCGTATTTAAGATATTCATGAATAGAATAAAAGGCGTTTTCAACCAAAAACTCTTTTACAGTGACACTAAAACTTTTTATGTCTAAATTTCTTATCGGCTCTGGTAAGCAGTTAAAAAATTTCGGAGCATAATAATTGACCCCGTTTCTGCTGCTGTTTACTCTGTGATACTCCACAACAATATTGTTTTTCGATCTGGTTATGTATTGATGATCGGCAGTATTATACAGATTTATGTGCTTTTTTACATAGATTAGACAATTGTATATGTATATGCCGGGTAGTGTAAGAATTTTAAGGTCCGTAAAGTGTGTCTTACAATTTTCTCGATAGCCAATATGGGCTATTATTCGTATAGCTTTACGTTGTAGAGAGAATAGCCTACTTGCAGCAGAAGCGTGGCCCCAACTTATTACTGCGTAAGATAACAATGAATGACACATAGCAAAGTAGACAGTGTGCAAGATACTTGTGGATACGCTGTCCCGTAAGGACCTCAGCAAATAAATGCTTTTATTGAACTTTTTAGCTATATAATCAATGTGATCTCGCCAGGTCAGCGTTCCATCTAGTATTACCCCTAGAAATTTTATCGACTTAAACTTATAGTTCTCCAAAGACCGTAACGTAAATATAATGGTTTCAGTTTTGTCATTATTAATACATAACTTCTGTTCATTAAACCACCTTGAAGCCAAAGACTGGGCCGTATTCATTTTAAGGAGTAAATTTTGTTCACTATCATCTCTGGCTATCAAGTTGGTATCGTCCGCATATAATATAACACTGATGTCCCGCAGTGCATTAGGCAAATCATTTATATAACTTAGGAAAAGTAGAGGTCCTAACACTGATCCCTGAGGGACACCGTGCTCAACTCTTAATACATCTGATTTATTTTTACCAACTAATACATATTGGTGTCTATTTGATAGGTACGACCTAATTAAACTAGAACTGGCACCGTTAAAGCCAATTTCAGTTAATGCATTAATTAACAACTGATGGTTAACACAGTCAAATGCCTTCGCAATGTCACATACTGTAACTCCCGTATATGAACCTTTCTCAAAACCATCGCTAATTTGATTGCAGAGGCATGTGATTGCGTCTGTGGTAGATAAGTTTTTGCAGAATCCAAATTGAGAACTTGTTATTAGATTATTGCTTTCCAAGTAATTCGATATTTGACTTTTTAGAAGCTGTTCGAAAATTTTTCCAAATATGGGTATAACTGAGATTGGTCTGTAATTTGAAGTCTCATCAGTAGAGCCTTTCTTTTTGTATATAGGAGTCACTCTCGATAACTTCAGTGCATTTGGGAAAACATTTTCTCTAATGCAATTATTAAACAATTTCGTAAGTGGAATGATTAGTACATTTTTCAAGTTTTTAATTAAATTATTATTAATGAAGTAGCAATCTCGGGTTGGATTAGTTTTTAATTTGGTAATTACTTCTCGTGTCTGAATATATGTTATTTCAGTAAAGCAGAATTTGTTTGGAGTTTTGTGTTTGTCGTGTGGACATAATGAGACATTTGATGCAGATGCTATTCAATCAGATGCTATACTTTTCAGGAAGGCAACTTGAGTTTCTGAGGTTTCTAAACTGAAACTTTAGACCCCGAAAAAGCAATTTAATACATTTAACGGTCCTTCTCTTTGTAATATATTTGTTATCTGCTTAGGTAAAATATATACAAATTATTGAAAATGCGAATGTCTCATGTGACAGAAGAGCCACATTTTTACTGTTGTCTGACGACTCAGTCCGACACTGTGTTCTTCTGTTTACAGTAATATAAGAAGGGTAGTTTTGTAAAAATCTACCGATGGGTGTATTTTAATTTAATATTACCTGTACACTTCATGCCTTGATGAATCACGCCGTAGAGTAAAGAACCACAGTGATCACAGAAGGTTGGAGAGCCATAAGTATGTGGTTTGAAATTGTGACGAGTCCGGGTGTCCTATAAATTAAAGTAATTTTGTAATTAAGTAATACGTTTTGTAACATGAAACGGATGTTTGTGTTTGTTTAAAGATTGTCAGTGAAAGTATAATTAGTTACATCAATTACCATATAAATTTGGTGGTAAGAGTCTTTTATAATAGTTAAAAGGAGACTACCTTTATGGGTTAATCGTAAAAAGAAACTATTCCTAGCTCTTTGTAAGAGCAATAAAAGAACTAACAAGCAATAAAAAATCAAATTCATATAAATGAATAACAACGAAAGTGTTATTTGATAATAAACAAAACAATTTCTACGTTAGTTAAGAGGATCCACTATTGATTGTAAAAACCAGCTTGATTTTAACAAACTGTTAGATAACATACGATTGAAGGGTTTTCGAAGAGCATAAAAGGAGCGATCACTGAGATACTGCAAATAGGCAAATGAACCTCTTGAAAAATCCACCTCGTACAAACTAGGGTTCTTTTACATCCGCGTTTCAATGTAATCTCGAAAATAAAGATCTTGCAGCTATTTCAAGTCATGGGTTTCCGAAAGAATTCTATTTGTTGTGGAAGAGGATATTTTCTAACTCATTTTTTTTACTTTCTCATAAGTGTATTTAATCATACACAATTTATTGCTAAGATACGAACTATAATGTCATTAGTCGAAGTCTGATTTAATTACTTAAATTAGGAACTAATGTCATTATAAATAGATGATAAAATAGTTTCTAAAGTTTAGAATGGCTTCGCCATAATCAACGTCGAATTGATCATGTAGTGTTGTTGAGTTTCGTCGAGAGTTTTGTGTAACTGGGTCAAACTATAGTGAGCACCTGGACACGGTAATATTTAATATTTCAGGGAATGAAAAGCGCGTCTGCTTTATAAAGGAGGGCTTTTAGAAATGTTGACGGGTTTGGAACACGTTTCGACTCTTCTCTAAACGTGTAGTTGTAATGACGAAAGGCTGTATTATGTTTCATTACTTATAGGAATTCATCTGAATAGGGTTTTTGAATGTTTTGTTTAACTTTCAATTCGGTTTTAATTTAAATAGAAAATATTAACATTATTTTTCTTTAATACATGAATACGGTTAATAGAAATACAGGGTCCGGCAGAAAAATATCCCATATTTTAAGCTTTAATTAAAAGGTCATTATAGATGCTATTTTATTTCTTTAAATGAAAGTGTTTTTTTTTTCATTTAGTCTTAAAAATTATAGTGTCCAAGTGGCGGCAATTTTTTTCGATACACATTTGTAGCTGCTTTTTGAAGGCTTTTTGCTGCAATTTCTTGGCGTATTGCTGTTTTCAAACCTTCAAGCTTTTAGGTAGTCCCAGAGGAAAAAGTCGTACGAGGCAAGATCGGTGAACGGGGTACGAAACTTTCTGGAACCAAAACTTAGAGAACGTCAAAATCCGGATGTGTGATACCAACAGGATGTGGCGACGGATTTTAATTAAAGCTTAAAATCTGGGAGGTTTTTCTGCCGGACCCTGCACATATATTATAAACTACCGATACCCTCAAAAATAACTTTACGTTTGTGTCGTTTTTGGGGCATCACATTTTCTAAATTAAAAGAATGAAATGTTCAATGTTTGCCCTTAGTCACTAAAACTTAGCCTGAAGCGATGCTAAATTATATGTATTTGTAAACACCTAATGGAATTACCCAAAGTGATTTTGCTTTTAATTTTCAATTTTTTATTGTCTTCGCCTTTAATCCCACTTCTTCAGATTTTTTAAATTCCTTAACTCTGCCATATCTTCATTTTTAGCACAATAAATGAATCTAGTTTTACTCCATTATGGTTTTGACTTTATCAAAACAATTCTATGCAATATGTACCTAACCTCCTAATTTATTTACAGAGCTCAAATTAAAAAAATATTATATTTTGTTTATACAACTTAATAAATTTAAATAACAAATAAAAATTATCCATTAAAATACCCTTTAAACGTATAAAATTTAAAAAGAATCTAGTTTTAAAGTAAAAAAGGTTTGAAATATCAAGTTGTAAGTTAATATCGATAGTTTCAAAATATGCTGTGATTCATAACATGATTCGAAATATTTCCTAAAAACAATTTGTAAATACTCATTCTTAGTTTTATAATTTTTAAAATTTATTCGCAAATATAGATTTCAAACAGCAAACTTATATGGGAAAAAAGATTATAACAGGCAAAGAATGAAATCCCTAAATGTTGTTTAAAATGTAACCTACATCTACCTAGTAATTATGCAGAGAAATGTTAAAATAAATAGAGACTGTTGAGTTAGTTATCTAAAATCTAAACGATGTAAGTAGTGTTGTATACAGTTTCTGATTTTGCTTGGTAGTTCCCGAGAATGAAGTTAAACTCTTCTCTCATTCTCAAAGTATCGATTGCTTCATTTGTTTTTAATTATTCTTAAAGTTTTAAATGTATATCTATATGTATAGTTTTTCGCATTTTTTAGTGATTTCATTAGTGTGAACCTTCCATCTGAACTGTGGATCTACGCGATATCTTCTCCTTCTCTAGCTTTCTTTAATCCATTTACGTATGTAGGCCTCCAAAATTCCTCTCCATTGTCCTTTGTTCTGAGCTATTCTTTTCTACGTTGACCCGAAATGGCGCTTTATACAGGGCAATTCAAAAGTATTGTCATTCATTTTAAGGATAAATAGAACAACTTTTCGCAAAAAAACGTGTGTCGCAAGTAAATGGTAAACTCAGAAAAAAAATTAAGGAAATCAATACAAAAATTGTTTTGGGGTAACTGGAATAGGTTCTGTTTACATTTAAAATCTAAATTTAACAAACGCGTTTCTTGTTGATACTCATAAGAGACTCCATGTAAGTTACGTAGGTCAGTCATTCTTCGAACGTTTTAATGGAAGGTCAACTTAACCTTTTAACAACTGAATTAATTGATGTTATTTTAATTTACGGGGAATGCTGCAGCGGCTCTTAAAGAAAGACCGTTTTTATTTGTGTTTCTGTACAAGTTAATCGAGGAACATTTGAACATCTTCTGTAAGTCCTGCTCCTCTTTATTAACAACAATTTTTTCTAATATCACTTTTTAAACATGCTAGTAATTATTTACTGCCAGTCTCAAGCCTGAAAAAATGCGAGTGGAAAGTGAAACCTGTAAATTACATAATTGTGTAACGTTTCATTTATTTTTGCAGTGGTTTTTAAATGCATATTAGCCAGCGGTTCTCAAAAATAAACAAAAATCGCGATAAGCTTTAAGTTTTTGCTGTAATGTACTTCTATTAAGGTCAACATATACCCATTTAATTTAATAACAATACTTTTGAATCACCCTGTACTGTCTGCCCATCGCATTTGTGGTCTTCCTTGTGTTCTTTTACCTAACCGTGGTAGCCAGTCTCGGATTTGTGCGTTCCATCTTGTGTCTGTTTGGCGGCCATTGTGTCCAGTAAATTGCCATTTAAGTTGTGTAGCTCTTGCTCTCGTAACCAGGTGTTTCTTTTCTTGTTTTTCAATGATACTTACAGCATTTGTCTTTCTAGCGCCTTTTGTGCTTTCACTAGTCTGTCCATGTTTTTCTTTGTCAGAGTACAGGTCTGAGTGCCATAAGTCATAACCGGTAATGTGCACATATCATAAACCTTTGTCTTTAATGTTGAGGTATCTTTTGGTTCTTAGTTTTCCAAAGTTAGTTTCACTCTTCTCTTGATTTCTATTTCTCGATTTTCTTTGCTGAGTGTGATTCGTTGCCCGAGTTAAATTTACTTTTTCTAAATTGTTTCCTTCTATTTCGATTTCTACCATCTCTTGTGTATTTGTCATGACTTTAGTTTTAGCTGGGTTTATTTGTAGTCTCCTTTCTTGGAGATCTCGTTTAATTCATCGTTGATTTTAGATGTTCTTTGTTTGTGGCAATTAGCACTACATCGTCTGCATTTAAAATTGTTTAGCTGGCTGACATTAAGGTTTATTCCTTTCTCTTCCCAGTTTAAATTCTTGAATACTTCTTGTAGGTGTACTATAACAAGCTTAGGAGATACAGGGTCGCATTGGCGGACCCCTCTACGTATCGGTATCGGTTCTGTTTCTTCCTGCAGTTTAACGCTCAAAGTGTCACGTACCTGTGGTCGATCCTACTGTTCAATAAAGCTTGTTGTACTGCCCATGTTCGATGGTATCGAATGCTTTTTCATAATTTATTAGTGCGATATAGTATTCATTTGCTTTTTCTATTAGTATTTTAATAGCTAACAGGTGGTTAGCTGCTGTACTCAACCCCTTTCTAAATCCAGCTTGTTCGTGGGATATATACATTTATATTTTGTTGTCGATTATTTTCACTAATGTTCTTGAGAAAAGTTTGTAGGTATATCTGGGATAGCAGTGTTATGGGCCTATAATTTTTAAGATCTCGCTTATCACCCTTTTTATATAGTATTGTTGTGGTGGCCTCTTTCCATTTCTTTGCTATTTTTCCCGTTTCTAGATATTTGTTAAATAGTGTCTTTAGTACTCGCATGATTTCTTCTTCGCCTTAACAGCTCTTTTATTAGTAGAGTAGATATTCAGAGTTTACATTTATTACCTTTTTAATTTTTTCTCTTGTTTGATCATAAATTGCACTTTTAGTATTGAATTTTTTTCTAAATTCATATTGCTGAGTTACAATTAGATCACCAGATTTTAAAAATAATACTAATGTAGTTTTGACACACTGTTCAATTACTTTCGCAGTATAATTTATTGGATTAAGATTTTTTTAAAATGAGAGTTACTAAACTGTATTTTTGTGAATTGTTCTTATTTAATGTATTAATATTAATATCACGTGTTAATAGCTGTAACTGATTACTATCGTCTATTACCGATACAGCTTCTGAGTATTTAAAGCGCAAAATTAAGAGTTTCCTAGATTTAAGTTAGCTTAGTAAGCTCTTTTTTTCCGTTTCCTCCAAATAGATTGGTGTGATTTTTGGCGTTTTGTGTTATTTTGTTCCAAGTCCTTCCATCTCTAATTACTTGTCTCTAGTTGATGTTTAATTTTCGCATGTCTTCGTGTATTCGGTCTATGCACCTTAACTTGGGTTTTCCTCTTCGTCTGCTTGTCGTCGGCTTCGGCTCAGTTACTTTCTCTCTTCTTTGTACGTGCTTGAACATTCGCAGTCTTTGCGCCTTTATGACTTTTACTGTGTCTTCGCTTTCCGAAGCTTCTTTGATTTCGTGGTTCGTTAGACTTCTGTATTCGTCTCCTACATTTTTGGTCCCAAAATTCTCCTTACTATTTTCTTTTTGAAGATTTGCGATTTTTCCTCGTTCTTGCATTGCTTCTGCGGCCTATATTTTATCCGGCTTTATGGCAGCTCTATATATTTGTAATTTTGTCTTCCTGCAAATGTTTCTATCTCTCAACAGCTTTTGATATCTCCAGTAAGCCCTGTAGCCCGCTTGAATACACTTGTTGATCTCTACTTCTCTTTCGTTTTTCTTGTTTATATTCACTCCTAGATAACTGAAATTATCTACCTTTTGAAAGAGGTATTCGTCTATTTTGATTACGTCTTGGTTCGTCGATCCCTTTCCTGAAATTATCATGTATTTTGTATTTTGTTGGTATATTTCTGAGCCTCTTTTTTCCTCGCTTGCCAGATTCTTAAATGCTTCCTTCACGTTTCTTCCCTATCTTCCTATTAAAGCTACATCATCTGCGTATGCTACAAGCATTCGAAGAGCTTTCTATTGTCTTTACTGCTAGTTTCCATATTTATTTGAGACTTTTTCTTTTATAGCAGTTCTCTGCACTTTTCCTTTTTTCTTTGTGTTCTATATATTCATGTTCGCCCTCCTGTAGCTATCATATCATATTTTTTTCATGAAATACTTTGCGACAATGTCCTTTTATATTATTTGCATTATTGTGAATGTCAACGACACTTAAAAATTGTTGTTTTTATTGGTTTAGTATGGCGTAAATTCGTGCGTTTAATTTGCAAAGTATCTTAGTGTCCATCTTCAAATACTGGTTATTTATTAGTTTGCCACTTATAATTTTCATTTGCTGTTTCTAAATATTTCCATGTTACGAATTTTTAAATACTGCTCCAAAGAAGCCAGTTTTGAGCTTAAAGCTTTTTGTGATTGTTTTCTTCTTTTAGGTATTAAATTTCTTGGTTTATGTTATTTGTATCAAAAACACTTGACGAAAATCTTTTAATAACTTCGTAATATTTGTTTGTTATCGGAATTACTGTTGATTAATAAATTACTGTATTTTTCAATTTGTAATAAAATCAGCAATTAATGTAAGCCTGCTAAACACGGAAAATATTCATTCGCGTATTCACTCGTGGCCGTCGCTGTATCTTCTATTATAATAAATTACAAAAGCAATTAAAGTCGTTATGGTTTTCACAAATGAGTCAGATTCTTTCCAGAATATGCAAAAGAAAATGTTGTATGCAGCAACGAATAATGACTAAGGAAGGTAATTTTCATGAGCATTATAGCCATTACGTTTCCAAATTCTGTACGTACATATTTATATACTAATAATCACAAACGAGGATCAGTATTAATCGTATCACTGATTGTTATCAAATATTACTATATAAATAGAATTAGATTTATCAGATCGGTATCTAAAAGAAGAAATTCGGAACCACAAAATCAAATTAGCCTAAAATCACAAAGACACGAAAGTGCTCAGAAGACAGCTGGAAAAACGAAATTATGATACTGAAGGATAAATGAGGCAAATGCACAAATAACAGAGACGAAATTATGAAGGTAGTTGAGGATTTTTATACAGATCTATATGGTTCCAAGAGGAAAAGCAACATAAATGTGCAAAAATTAATGAAAAGAATTGTAAATGTCCACTAGGAAGAAATTTCTCCTATCGATGCAGACGGAATAAGAATAGAATAGCTGAGGAGTACTCCCTACTTCACTTATTAATGAACTAACAGAACTCTTCAATAACTGTTTGAACCAAGAAGATATCTCACACGATTAGGCAAATGCAATTGTGGTATTAATTCAGAAAAAGGGAGATACAGAAGATTCGGAAAAATACAGGCCAATCAGTTTGCTAAGTCAAATTTACAAGCTCTTCTCATGAATCATAATCAACCGTTTAACACCCAAATTAGACTTCTACTAGCCAAACAAACAGGCAGGGTTTAGAAAAAGATTTAGAACAATAGAACACTTACAATCAATGAGGACAATAAATGAAAAAACGACAAAATATAATGTACCCTTACGGTTCGCTTTTATAGACTTTCAACACTGGAAACATGGGCAATACAACAAGCTCTTAGAAATGCCAAGATTAACCACCGTTATTCTAATCTAATTACGAACATATGTGATAAAGCCACCATCCAGCAGTTGCACGAAAAAACCAATAAAATAGGTATAGAGCGAGGAGTGAGATAGGTAGACGTAATGTCTCCTAAACTATTCACACTGGTGCTGGCAGACTCTTTAAGAGCAGTTAACTGACAAGATAGAGGTGTCAACATTACGGGTGAGAGATTAAGGACCGGTTGCACAAAGGTTTAGTTAAATTATCGAATGATCATAGTTGATAAAACAGCATCGTTTTTTGTTTGTACTAATGTGTTATTTGCCATTGGAATTTTGATTCGATTTTGTTCACTTTGACAAATGATTAATTTGACGAAGCTGTTAAATTATGTTTGTGCAACCCACCCTTAGTCGCCTGATGAGCTAGTTATTCAGAAAACTAAATACATGACCATCGAAGTCAACAACGATCAACACATAATGCTAGGAGCAAAAAAAAATTGAAAAAGTCGACAAATACAAATACATCGGACAAACTATAGCAATAGGAAAGGCAAACCTAAAACTAGAAATAAACGAAAGAATTCGATTATCCTGGGCAGTATATGTAAAAGTGAAAGATATTCTAGAGTTAGACATCCCGCTAAAACTAGATCCGAAATAAACAATTAATATATATTGCCAGTAGAATCATACGGTGCTGAAACCTAGACATTCACGAAAGCTATATTCAATAAACTCCAGGTAAATCAACGAGCAATTCTTTCTCTTCTTCAAGTGGTTTGTGTTGCCTGTCTTCTCTCTATATGCCTGTGGTGTGCGTGTCAAGCAGCCTAAAGACATAGGAGCTTACAGCTTTACGTGGGCTCAGAACCACGAAACTGATTGCACTTCTACTCTAGAGAAGACTTACTAGGCAAAATACCTCGGATGGTTTGCCATTGCCTTCCGAGGAAAGCGGTCGGGTGTTTTTGTTGTGTGGCAATCGAACCTGGGCCAGTCTCAGTGGTCAGACGCATGCTGAACAAACTGAATCACGACCGCGATTCAAAAAACAATAGAGATGAGAATACTGGTACATCGTTAAAAGAACACAAAACAAACGAGTGGATCAGGGAAACCACAAAAGTAAAGGACGTTGTAAACCAGATCTCGTCAATTAAATGGAATTTGGTTGGTCATGCGGCGAGAGATCAAGAAAAATGGAGCGGCAAACTCATATGGAGTAATAAGCAAAGTATTGGTCGTCCACAAACAAGATGGAGTGATAACTTAAAAAGAGTCGGAGGCTTAAACTGGTAACAAGTAGCCCAAAAATCTTAGATACAGTATTTGGGTTGTGACGTCAACTTGCCCCGTCCAAAAATTGTGTGGGTAGACACGCGTTCGTGCACAGTAGGTAATGAAATTCTAGTTTAGAAAGAGATGAAGTATAGTTAGATTGTGAAGTTATAAACGGCGCGTTGACGTCACAATCCAAATCCTAGGTGAAAAATACTGTCGGCTTATACCCAATGGGTAGAAGACGGCTAAACAAAGAAGAAGAAGATTTGCCAGAAATTAGAATAACTAAAAATAACTACAAAAAAATACGTTGAAAAGTAACCCCGCCGAATATTACAAGAAATACTTGGTAATATCTTTGAGTATGAAGTTCCAAACCACAATTTGAAGTATACGAAGAAAATAAAAACAGCGCAAGGAAGAAGAACTCAAAGATAAAAGAAATAGGAACAGAAAGAAAGTTGACGACGAAAAATAAAGATAAGGCAATAAATACCAGAAAATATGAAAGGAAAAACAAAGAAAAAAACAGAAAGATAGTAAAAAAAGGGATTGTAAAAGAGAAAAGAAGATGACAGAGAAACATAGAAAGAGGGCGAAACACACCAGAGAATGTAAGACGAAAAAATAAGGGAAAGAAAATACGAAGAAAGGACTATAATCGTGAAGAATGACACTAATTAAAAGCATCGTATTTTGAAATATATTACGCCAAAGTGACTATGATTTAAAAGAAACAGAGACGTATATGAAGAAGATTAAAAATGTGAAAAAAACAGATGAAAGCTGAAGCCCACGATAGCTGAGAACACAGATTCGGAAGGGCTAAATATAGTTGTCACAGTCACTGGTGGATATCCTAAATGCCGGACAGAGGAAAATATAAGAAAAAATTAAATAAAAATTCAATTTTTTTAAATAAATATGTTTAGGGAAAATAATTGACTTTATAAATTCGAACGTCCCTGTGTAGATATTTAATAATTAATTAATATTTGCAATATTATTGTGTGATTTCTACATACATTTATGAGAAACGATATTGTTGCAATAATTGCCAACAATAATATATGTGCTTCGAGAGTCTAAACTCCCAAAGGGAAGCAATTTAAAAATCCACAAGTTTTTCATCATCTTCTAGGATGTCTTGACAAATTATCGTTCATTTTTTTTTTCAAAATTTTACTGTTTTTATATAAAGTGTAGAGTTAATTGAATAATGGGGAGTGTCAGTTATAAATGCCCATTAATTAGTTATTATTAGAAGTTCCAAAATGAAGTGGAAGTGTAATAAATATTCCTTTTATGCGAAGACAACAGACTGCGGAATTCATTTTACCGGTTTCCTTAGACAGTAGGGTAGTAAAATTTGACTTGAATTAGATTAATAGTCTGATACAAGCAACAAGTTGCTCTTGAAAGAGGGTTCGCACTTTTTCTACACCATTGTTGTTAGGTGGTGTGGATTAAACAAGAAACACGATTCTGTCATTACGGTTTTTTGTCTAAAAAAGGGAGACATGTTGCTTCTACAACAGTTCTGGGGAAAAAACAAATAAAACGGGGTTTCGTACAAAAAGTTCAGGAATATTTTTTTCTGATTTGGTAATCAGAACAAGGACGATTCCACGATTCCCTAAGGTGTTGATTTCTTCTTGATATAAAATGGGAGTTTCAATAAAGTTCAGTAAAAACTAGAAAGATGCATGATTTTCATTGAAATTTCAGTAGGTACTTTGGATATATCATATATCATTAAAATCGCCAGATATTTAGGTGTGTTAAATTTAATTCTTGAGCATTAAAGATTAGTAAAATCAATTCTAAAAATGCCAACTAAAAGCATTACGTGAAGTAGTAAAGGTAACAGTCGCTTTCGCTGTACATACGGCATGATGTGGTAACAGAGGCATTAATTCTTTTCCCAAATTAGTAACATAATAATTATAATAATCTTAGATTTTGTGAAATCTGGGGGAAGATTAAATGGCTTCCCTCCATTTCTACTCAGTAACTACGAGTTTCACACAAACAACTCTTCTTATGTTTACATTTCACCAGAAGTCATCAACGAAGTAGTTCTGTAGTTAATGATGCTCAATTTGTCTACCATCCATAAAACATCGTCCAAAAAACCAATTTGTTATCCTTGCGCAAAATCACCTTGGGGTTTCTTTTAGTAGTAGAAAAGAGAGCCGCGGTAACGCTGAGGGTTTTTTCAAGTTTAATACTTTCAAGGATTGTACCTGATAAATGGATGCGGCAAATAACCGTTTCTAAAATGACGAGAAGCGGAATGCTTGCTTGAAAATACCTTGTCAAATAATTCAACCGTATGTTATCTTGGTGGATTTGTCAGTCATCTCAACTGTCAACATGGGGATAATCCTTACATGTGCATGGAAAAAAGTTTAAGGTAAGCAACAGCTTTGTGTAGAAACAGGAATAGGGTTTTGTAATATTTCTGAATGAAAGGATAAAATTACTTTGAAAATCCGAGCTTTTTAGTTTTTCGTTTAACAGAAGTAGTTCGTTCTAAAATTATGATGTTATTGAAAGACCTAGCATGAAATGAAGACGAAGAAAGCAATTACTTTGTGTCACATAAATGCAATACGTGTTATTTTCAAATAGGGAGAATTTTACTGTCGCTGTTAAATGTCTGTAACTGTAACATGTTATTGCTGTTGTTAGATTTGAAGACAGTAGATTACGATGGCTTCAGCTTTTTCAAATAATCAAAAACCTGTTGTTTATCATAAATTCATGTTTGCTGAGATATGTTTTATATCCATTAAATATTCTGCTATTAATTAAAGATTTGTTAAAGTCTGCAGTTATAAATAATTTTTCGTAATATCAAATGTTGACCAATAGATGGTATAACTGTGAAACATTAACAATATGCAATATGCTTGACAGTTTTAAGTGTTTATTCAGTCAGTCAAGTTATGTTGAATGTTGATGTAGAATACCAACCTAAGCGTTCCGCGTATTAACTAATTAAATGAGCCAGCCGTTCATTGTCGAAATTGAAAAATTTAAATTGAAAATACACCATGCTTGTTTTGTAACAGTGTTATAAATACTTGAAAACGATTTGAAAGATTAAACGAATTAAAGGAATGTAGAAAAGAGTCGTTGGCAATGCAAAGTGCGTCGTAGAAATTAAAATCTACGAAAGAAAAATCTTTATCTACACAGATTCCTGAAAATGTCGGGCTTAGTTTTGAATAGGAATTTGACCTATTATGTATTTCAACTGGTAACTCAAATTCAAAATCAAATGGGACAAATTTACAAAATAAAATGTTAGTTTTTCTAAGCTTGGATCGGCTCACAGAAAATTCGAAACATATAAATATCATCGGCTCGGCTCGGTTACCGAGCTTCCAGCTTTTACCGAACAACGAACTTTTATCGAGTTTTGAACCTTTTTCCGAGCTTTAAGCTTATGTATATCGAGCTTCTAAACTCTACCGAGGAACACGAAGAAAATAAGACAAGAATGTACACTCAGTTTCTTGATTTTAATATAATGTCAAGCATATACTAAACTTCAAGCCTTCACCAAGTTTCGAAACTTTAGCGTGCTTCTAGCCAGGAAACAAGGCCCGAGTAATTTAGAAAAAAGCTCGGATCGGCTGGGTTTAACAAATTTTAGACTTGTTCTCGAGCTGAATCGAGTTCGAGCTTGCAGGTCTCGTTCCCACCTCTAGTTGGAAGAACAAAACATTAAAAGTTTACCATCGAAACTGCACCAGTTAAAGAGAGGTTGGACCAAATGGAGCAGAGGTTGAAAAACATCGAAATAAATAAATCCTAATAACATCGGGTTTAATGTTTTTTCAGCCAGTTTTTTCACCGTTCTCGAAGAAGCTATCGATATAGCATATAACTTGGATGACAACACAATTGTCGTAAGTGTTATCTAGAAACAGTATCCTTTATATTTAGTAAAGTCAACAATCCCGGATCTGCTCCATTTCTTCGTCACCACAAAGATTCTGTTATAACCATGTTAAGGTTGAAGAAGGATTAGAACTAACGACAGATCATTCGTCGGTAGTTATGATATTGAGCGACCAGGTTATAACTAAAGAAGAGCTGCCATTTATAACAAACAAGATTGGGTTTGGACGATAAAATCACAACTGCTGAAGAATTAGATTTGGAGGCTCAAAAGTTTGTTGAAGACATGCAGCAAGTAGCATGGACTAATACTAGAATGATTAGACAAAGAACGAGGGGAGTGAACTACCCAACAGAGATTGTAGAGAGATCCTTTCAGAAAACTAAACCAGCTGAGGCAGCAGTTAAGCCGCGAAATCAAGAAGATAAAAACGAAACCTTGAACAAGTACCTAAGAGAGCTTACCTATGAAAAGGACACTAATTATTCGTTATGGAGAGCCACGAAGAAAATTAAAAGACCAACGTTGCATGTTTCACCACTGAGAAAACCTGAAGGAATGTGGGTTTGCAGACCATCTTGAACGAACATTTCAACCAAATGTGGGTGCGAAGATAGAACTCACTTCTTCGTAGGAGGTATCGACGGAGATTAAACAACACCTAAAGCCTATAAAATCTCCAGGATACGATCTCATAAATGGAGAAGTCCTGAAGCAACTTTCCAGGAAGGAAACTGTCGAACTGACCCATTTAATTAACGCTTCACTCCAGCTTAAACATGTAACATTATGCTCGAAGATCGCAGAGGTTGTTGTCATGATGCCCAAGCCCCGAAAACCAGTGAATGATGTGGCGTCGTACAGACCCACCTCCCTGCTGCTGCTGAAGAGACTCAAGCCTATTATTGATAAAAATAGATCATTCCGGACCATCAATTCGGATTTAGGAATAAACATGCAACTTTAGACCAGGTTAATCGAATCACGACCGTAATTGAAAAGGCGTTTGAAGAAAAAAGGATTTGCTCGACTGTATTCTTGCATATAGCCCAAGCATTTGATAAGGTGTGGCACTCCGGATTGGAACTAAAGATGGATAAATGGCTACCTAAAAACTATAGCCTGTTACTGAAATCTTACATTAACAACAGACATTTTCGTATTCGACAAGAAGACGCTTATTCAGAGTTAAGACCCATCAGAGTTGGTGTGCCACAAGGCACTTGGCTGTACACTTGTGGCATACCTCAAACTGCTATATTTGCAGACGATACAGGTACTTATTTTTGTAACTGGGACTGAAGATCTCGAAGCCAATAACAATTTACAAAGGGCGATAAATAGAGTTTATATACGGACGAAAAGCTGGGACATAAAATTCAACGAGAATAAATCTGTCCATGTCAACTTTACGTATCGTAAGACCAAACAGTTACCGTTGACGATCGACGGACAGGCAGTTCCATATGCTAACACCGCGAAATACCTAGGTATGAATCTAGATGCTAGGCTGAGGTGGAAGGATCACATAAAAAAAGAGCTCAAAAAGATGTATTGGCTGATGGGCAGAAGATCTGCTATGTCAACACACAACAAGATATGGCTGGATATATGGCTGCCAACTTTGGGGCTGTGCTAGCGACAGCAACATACAAGTTACACAACGTTATCAGAACAAGGTGTTAAGGAGCATAGTAGACGGTCCTTGGTACGTCAAAAATAGTCATCTACATCGAAACTTAGGGATGGAAATGGTGGCGGATGAGATTAGACGCTAAGAAACACGAAGACCGGCTTCATAACCACACCAACACAGAGGCGATCCAGCTGCTGGATCAAGTTAGAATAGTGCGAATGCTCAAGAGGCGTAAACCTTTTGAGTTAGTAGACTGACTGAGGTGCAAAGCAGAGTATCGTGTGATAAAAATCTGTGTGATGCCATTGAGACACTAACTGATTAGCTTTAAGATTGTATTAAAGTAGAATTACTCGTTAGTCTTTATCGTTAGACTAGTTGTAATGTAATTAAGCGCCATGAGGCGTTTAAATGATGATTGTTGCCAAGATTACCTTAACATAATTAATGAGACAGGGTTTAAGTCGTTGACAAACAAGTTCACCTTTGAAAGGGTTCTTTATCGTGTCAAACGGCGTATTGAAATATAACGTACGCTTTTTTCCTCATGCCAAAAGGGGATATCTTAAAATTATTTCTATCTTCCCCGACCTCGGCTGGGATTGAACTAGGGATCTTTGGTTTACAAAGCAAACATGCTAACTTTAAGGGCAAAATTAAAGGTTTCTTCGTACGCTATTCTATTTAATTTTTCAAATTATGTCATTGAATATTTAGACAATAAAAATGTCAAAGTTCAAGCATAAAATAGTGATGAAATGAAACTTTTAGTAGTAAATCTGAGCCAATGACTATCAACAATTTTATTTTTCACCGGTTTAACATGTTGTAAATATCCTTTCGTGTTTTTAATTGGTAAAATAAGTTTTCTTCTTCAAATACTGCTTATTTATTAGCCTGTTAAATATATACCTTCAAGTTTCTAAAATTTTTCAGATTTTTCAGAAACAGGCACCCTGAAAAAATAACACAAAGTTCACGCATTTCGGTAAATCCATAAATCTCTATGAATTTTCCCAAAATTAATACAACATCAACAGTGTATCCATAAAACATTAATTGTGATTTTCAGAATATAGTTACTTGTGCGTTTAATCTTAATATTTAGAACATGAAAGTTTGACGAGAACAAGCGTGAACATTGAATGGACGAATTGACATACATAAAGTTACAGATACGGACACGTGGTACGTTTTTGTTAACAAATTCGTGTGAATTGTGATTTACACCATTTTCACCTTTTTTTTCCAAGATTGTTAACGGACATGACGGAACTACAAAAGTCCCGTGTTACCTACGTGGTCCTAAAAAAAATTACATATATTAGAATTGTTATTAGTTAATTATTTGGCGTAAACATTCTAACAACGAAGGCAGCAAGTGTTGTACAGAGTGGTGCGGAAGTAATGGGACACAGACCAACAGTAATAAAATATTACAATATATAGCCCAAAAGTTAATATTGAAAGAGGTACAGAGTGCCAAAATCGAAATTTTAATTGGCTTCACTAATTTTAAAAGCGTTTGAAATATTTTTAACGAATAAAATGCTACATTACGCGTACTTGTTTCAATAGCAAATATCTTGGAGACGGTTAACTTTAGCGACATTTAAACAGTATACTTTTTTTGCATAAACAAGATGAGGCAATTGTTTTTTACAGTTTAATCTGCCGTAGCTATTAGTATAAAAGAGTTGAAGATTCTTAAGGTATTAGGTGTCAGAAAAGTAACGTTCTTCTATATTAAAATCGGGAATGGATTATTGTTTCCCAACCCAAAAAAATTAGTTTCTCCAATTTTCTTATGAACCTTTGAAAACTTTGAAATTACTGAAGATAATTGAAATTAAAATTTGACACCCTGTGTCTCTTCTAATATTGACTTTACGTTAAGGTAATCCTAGGTAAATCGTAATATTTTGACTGCAGGAATTTACCGTTGGTTTATGCCCCATTACTTCAGGACCAGCCTGTATAATAATGCATATACTTATTACCAAATATTGTTTGTATAACCATTGTTACAAGTAATAAGGTAAGAAAAAAATTAGTTAACCTTTGAAATAAAAGGCAATCATAAGTTTATAAAGAGGAAACAATCATTTAATATTAAACTATTTCGAATTATTTTAGTTTTTCACTTAATTTATAAATTGCAAAGTCGCTAATGGTTCAGAAAAATTATTTAAACCATACACAACCTCTTTATTTATTATCCAATCAATAACCTTTCAGAAAAAGATTTCCAAATCTTCAAAGCGTTGTAGGGGTTTATGAAAATTTACATAAATTTTCGGAAATGTAAACTTATTTTATACAGTGTGTCCGTAAAGTAACGCATAAATTCAATAAAATGTAGCACATTTGTTTCCAAAAAAAGTTTAAACATATCAAAAGATTTGCTTAAGTTTATTCTTGGAAGGGCTATGACGTCTTCGAATAGTTTTTTAAATGGTAACCCTGGTTAGAAAGACTTTACTTTGCTTAATATCGATTTTTAAAAAACTAATTTTCTAAAGTGATTGATTTTTTTGAATTTATTTTTGTAAGGGATTTTTCGTCTTTTAATTTATTTTTAATGATAATCCATATTTTTTATTACCTGATTAAATAGATTTTGTTTCGCTTAATACGACATACAAAAATTGTAACATTTTTTTTCAGAAAAAAGCTGAAACACCTCAAATGATTGCTTAAAAAGCGAAGTTTCTAAAGTGATTCTTTTACGTTTATTTTTGGAAGGGATTTTGCATCTTCGAATATATGTTTTTAATAGCAACCGATATTCTTTATTAAGTGATTAAATTGACTTTACTCTTCCCAATACGGCCTGTAAAAGGTTTCATCGGAAAAATTATGAGAAAAAAACGTATTAAACAAAAATAAAAATTTGGTACAAATATAAATGAAATGAATAAATGGCAAAAACTTACTTTTTAAGTAACCTCAAAGATGCAACCAAAGATAGATCCGGGGATCTGACTGGCCATTATTTGGATTCTCACCTGCCAATATATTCATTCGGAAAGAAACACGATATTTAAATGATGTACCTGCTCGACGAGGTTTACATAAGTAGAATATCAAAATTGAAGATTTAAAAGAGCGAATTCGGCAAGAAGTTCGCTCCATTCCCCTGAATATATTTGAAAAATGAAAAAAAAAATCAATTTGCGTTTAGAACTGCCTGGAGATGAACGACGAGCAATTTGAGCATTCAATTCGGTTTATCTT
Organism: Melanotus villosus; assembly: GCA_963082815.1. Classification (NCBI taxonomy): domain Eukaryota; kingdom Metazoa; phylum Arthropoda; class Insecta; order Coleoptera; family Elateridae; genus Melanotus; species Melanotus villosus. The sequence continues at coordinate 15,839,970 of OY720423.1, forward strand.
TGTACCAAATTTTTATTTTCATTTATTCAGTTTCGTAACGTTGACAGTCTTAAAAAATTACGTTGACGTACGTGAATAGAGGGTGATCTTCCGATAGCCAAAATCAAGTTTAAAAATAAACAATTTTAAAACTGCACTAAAAATTTTATAAATAAATATAATACCAGTTCAGTACAAGATTTCTAATGTATTATTAAATATTAAGACTATGACTTAAACAATTTCCTTTATTTATTAAAGTGTATTTCCTGTAACAACGCACTTTTTTATAGTAACTACTTTGAAAAGTACTTGTTAAACGGAAATGTTAAGCTGTTATAGCTGTCGTTACAGCTTTCTAGGAGATAAGCTTAAAACGAAATCTTTACATGTTAACAACTAGTTGGCGAAGGGCCAACTTAAATGGTGAATTTAAGGACGAGATATAACGGTATCAGTTTAGATCTCGGAATGTTTTCATCTTAAAGGACCGGTTGGGCTTTTATTCTTTGATAAAACTAAGAAATTAGGGCATGTCCAAAATTGCGAATAATCACTTTAGTGTTTTTAAATTTAATTTAAAAACATTCTATTTAGAGCCACGGTTTTAACCTTCAAAGTTGATTTTAATTGCTATTTTAGGACACTATAAAGGGCGTTCAAATAAAAAAGCAGCAGACTTTGTGTGTTTTGGAATTCTTCAAGTTATGTCGTGTATTAAACCATACAGCCGAATACTTAACCTTGCATTTAATATCTTTAATTTTACACTTATATGTTTTATTAGTAGGTACTAGATTTTATTGTTCAAATTCATTTTGCTGCTAAATAAGACTATAAACCTTGCATTTTCAATGATCGATGTATTATTTTGAAGCAAATCTATAATTAAAAATATTAAATGTGGGGTTAAGTCTTCGGCCATATGATTTAATGCACGATATGACTTGATGAGTTCCAAAGCACATTTACTTTCAGGCATTTAAATGTAAAATACCTTTATTGATCTTCAAACTATTTAAGTGCTGGTAAGATAGGATTTTGGGCTAGTTTGAGCTAAACGTTTTTATTGGATTTACGAGTAGTTCTATCATTAGAAAAACAGGATATTTTCGATAATTTATAGTTTTAAAAATTGGTAGAGAAATATAAGAAAATAATTCAACGAAACCCTTTGTTTGCTTTATTGCGCGAAATCTAGACTTGCGGGTGTTAGATATCTCAACGCCCCTCGACTGTTATGGTTATTTACCACTACCCTACTAAAATTTTGTAAAACTTAAGGGATTTGTACCCTTGGAAAAGACTTTTATTGTGTCAAACATTGTACTGGCGCGGGACCTAAGGTTTTAAAAGACCACTCAACCCAAATTGAACTGCTCAAAAATATGGCAGTCATACCAAAAACGGAAAGGAGAGCTTAATAGTGCTTTTAACGACCTGTTTTCCCTATTATACATTGATCCGGTACACAGGGACCTCGTACTGGCTTGATGAAGATGTTTACCGTTCCTCAAACAGAGAGAAAGGCCTATTTGGAGGGATTTTTACTTCAGAAAAGATTAAACCGGCGATTGGCTCATTTAAACCATACAAATCACCAAGCGAGGTATATGGTAAAATTCCAGCTCTGCCACAGTAGGGTCTGGATGATTTGTTACTCACGATTGTAAGGATATGTAGGGCTAGTTTTGCCCTAGTTTAGATACCCCAGGTTTGGAGGACGTTAGAGTAGCATTTATACCAAAGGCAGGAAAGCGGCATAAGGACATGCCAAAATCATATTGCCTTATCAGCCTTATGTCTCCTTAAAACAATGGAGAAAGTTGTAGACAAATATATTAGAAGCGAATTATTGACTAGAAAAACGAAAAATAATTTGCCTATCAAGAAGGCAGATCCACGGAAACTGTCCTACGCTATCTCATCAGCAAGATTGAAGGAGTATTGCGTTCAAAGAAAACAGTCTTATGTGCTTTTACTAATGTCGAGGGTGCTTTCCACAACACTTCCGATGTCTTAATAAAAAAAGCCATGGAAAATAAAGGTATAGAACCTGCGAACCTGCAACCATAAGAGGGACTCAATCCATGCTGAAAACTCGAAGGATAATAGCAAAACCGGGGTATGATTCGATGACTGTAAAAGCCACAAGAGGGTCTCCATAAGGTGCGGTACTATCACCCTTACTGAGGTCTCTGGTAATTGATGATCTACTGCAGATGACGTAGGAGACATTATGAGAGGCAAGCATGACAGGATAATTTCTAACCTCATGCAGAATACTCTCAATAAAGTTATAGACTCTTGTAAAAGGAAGAACTTAATGTTAATCCTAGCAAAACTATAATTGTACCATTCACAAAGAAGAGGAAGTTATTACTCACGCCTCCAACAGTAAATGATAGACAAATACCGTTTTCCAATGAAATTAAATATCTAGGAGTTACCTTCGACCAGAAACTCACTTGGAACTCACATCTTGAAAGAACTACTCAAAGGGCAATAATGGCATTTTAGAGTTGCTGAGGGCTCTTTGGCAAAACGTGGGTACTAAAACAAAACTTAACGGTCAGACCCATTGCCACCTATGTATCTATAGTGTGGTAGACAAAACCCAAAGAAAGTACAGCGCAAAACAAGTTGCTAAAAGTTCAGGGGTTGGCTTGCCTAGGAGTTAGAGGTGCTTTGCACACCTGCTCAATAGCAGCTATAGAAACAATGCTAAACCTTCTCCCCTTACACTTACAAGCAGGGAATATTGCGATGCAAAGTGCCTTCAGATTGCAATTAAACAAACAATTTAAATCAGGGGATCTAATTGAACATTTAGAAATTCTGAAGGAATTTCAGCACCAGTTGATATCCAAACCAACTGACATATTGATACCAGTAACGCTCAACTACAGGTGACTGTTTGAAGTGGTTATTTCGGATCACCAAATTGGAGCTTGGCTGAACCTAAATTCAAAAAAGAATTAATCATTTGGTATACGAATGGACCCAAAACAGTGACCGGTGTGGGCATAGGTATTTAGGGTTCAGGAGTAACCCTATCCAAAGCCGTGGGCTTAGCCCCCACAATCTTTCAACCAGAAGTATCTATATTCTATCAGACAACCAAGCAACACTTAAAGCTCCGATTTCGTATAATTTTGAGTATAAAATCACTTGGGAATATCTACAAACAATCAGCTGGCAAAGAACAACAAGTTACCTAGGTGTGGGTGTCAGGCCATAAAGGCATTGCCGGAAACGAGCTAGCTGATGGACTCGCTAAAGCAGGGTCAGAGTACCTATCATTTTATTGGCCCTGAATCATTTTGTGGCGTAGCAAAAACCCCATATAATGGCCAAGAACAATAACTGAGAAAAATCCCAAAAGCCCTATTATTGGTACAACTTTACAGACTTAAGGCAGATGAATGAAGAAATTTATATATCTTTCGCCAAAGAGAGCATGCGATTTGCTCGAACTCAGCGAACAGGAGTTAAGGCTTATAACAAACCTTCTAATTGGTAACAGTAAAGTAGGCAAAGCTAAGAGTAACCAATGTCGGTTCTGCGAAGATTCGACTGAAACAGCGGAACATATTCTTTGCAACTGCGAAGTCGTAATCCGCCAAAGGTTTTAGTACCTCGAAAAGGTGCGTTTAACACCTGAAGAAGTGGGCAAAATAGCTCCCAAGGTTCATAAGTAGCCTAGGACGTGAGGGGTTCTATTAGATCAGAAAGGTTCAACGAAAGTTCTAAGTAGGTCGCAGTGGTGAGAGGTACTCATAATGTCTAAATGACCCCATTCACAATCTATAATCTACAAGATTTTATCTCGTACCCGAGATATAAGGGCATTCTTTTAGATTCTTTGCGTATTAAAAATCTCATCGACCGGAACCGGGATTCGAACCCGAGATCTCTGGTTTATAAAGCAAATATGCCCTTTGTTCCTTTAATTATGTTTATAGCTTGCGAAGATTAGTAAATTTTCGAATTTTTTAATCTGTTCGCGAAGTGAATTCGAGTTTTACAGACAGGGTGCTATAAAATCGTTATTTGTAATTTAATAATGTCCATGTTTAAAAAATAATTCAGTTTTTTCCAGGCCATATTTTCCTACCTAATTTTGAAAAAATTCTTAAAGTATGCAGTTCTTTGTATTATATTTTTTTATTTATATTTTATCGAGCATGTCTCTATTTAAGAAACATCCTTATAAGGTTACAAGACAAAGGTTGAAAGTTTAAATTATTAGCAATAATTTTTGTATAGCTGCGTCTTCAGAAATGCATTATATACAAGATTTCCCATTAGCATTTTGTAAATTTGCGTGCGTATCACAAGAAAATTACGAAGACATATCCAGTACACTAGCTGATAAAAAATTTATAGGTAATAGATTAGGTTATTAAGTAAAACGTTCAGTCAATAAATGCCAGACAAAAGCATAGGTCGTTCTATAACCTAATTTTCAAACAAGGACAACTATTTAGCTAGAAAATATACGATAATAACAAAATTTCCCTACATTTTCGCTGGATTATAATTATATTTATGAAGTAAAAGTTTAGTTTTATACTTCCTTTTTTTAGATATTTCATCATCGCTTGCTAAATTAAGTAAGATTAAATTAAAAAAGAAATGTCAAATTCGCCACAATAAACCTGCAGAAAAAAATATATAAGATTAATGGAATATATTGTTGTTTTGGACCTGCTTAATATCGAAAACGCTAGGTTGAATTACTTAGCGTGTTTATCTTTGGTTTTGCATGATTTATGTATAAGAATGCAGTTACTGGCCTGAAGCAACAATTTCTTGGAGCGTATCGTACTTCAAGGTGGTTTAAATCACAAAGAGTTTATTCTGCATTATAAGTCTTTTATTATAATTTTGCTTGCATTTAACATAATTACTTAAGTTATGAATATTTAAAGAATTATCAGTTTTTAACATCGATTCACAGTTTTGTTTTAGCCTTCTTTTTCTCTATTAAATTGGCATTACGCACATAAATGCAAATTAGAAAAATGTTCAATTTTTCAGCATTAAACGTTTGGATTAGGCAATACAACTAATTAATTAAGATTTATTTTAAAATTATCATTTTCATCAAAGGTATAAATTGGAATTAAACCCAAGGCAATTACAAAAGCAAACTTTATGGTTTATGCTACTTAGATTACCCAATTCCAATTTATTTCATAATCAAATGTAGGGTAGCTTTTTGGTTTATTTGGTATGATGCAAATTTGATGTGTTGGGAAGGCTAATGTATGCATTCCAATGAATAACTAATGACCTTATATACTTTGGGGAATCTATATATTTTATTATTAATATGTATTTCTGGAGAAGTTTCTAAGTTCTAGCGGTTACTAGGTAGAAATTATTAAATTTCGTTGAGTATACAATCGGGTTTATTTTGATTTAACTTCCACCACTTTTTTAGTAGGCTTTGTTAGTACATTTGTAAATATTTGAAAAAATATAGCAGGTGATTTAAAGGTTAACCTTTAGTTTAGAATAAATCTACAGATTTGTCCATTTGGAATATTTCATTGAAATTGAACAGAGAGACAGAGAAAACGAATAAAAAATTGAAACAAACCAATAGAAATACCCAGGGAAATGACAGCCATATTCAAAACGATACCTCGTTTTATAGGTAATCCCTCTGCAAACTGGATTTTCTGTAGTTTTAAATTACAGCCCAGTCAATTTGAAAACTGCGTTATTCACTCGTGTGTCAGTGTTGAAATTATGCCAATAAATAATAAAAAAATTAAATAGACAAACAGAGGAATCTTCAGACAATAATTTATTTTACACACACACAAAATTACAGCCAGATAACAGCAAAAAATAAATAACCAGAAGATAATCCTTAATAGAAATATTACAGGCAATATTTTAAAAAATAATGGAATTTATGATTCAGAAAGTTAAATTCGTAAACAGTTAACTTCCCTAGAAGGATAATTTTCTTTCCTTTCGTTGTACAGATGTTCTGTTTTCGTGTTCTTAAGTGATAATCGTTGTAATAAATTACTAAGCTCAGTTTTGTGTTGTAGTAAATTGGGTAGGTTTTTTTATTAAGCTTACAAACCAGATGCTTATTTCAGTGTTTTTGTAATGTTTTAAAACAAATTATGATTCTTGAATGGTTAAATATTTAATCAAAAATTGAAAAGGGAAAACTCTGTTAAGTACTTACGCTAAGACTGAGCAGATATTTTGTTAGGTTAAGTTAAGTTAGGTTGGATTAAATGAGATTAAGGTTAGGTTAAGTTAGATTAGGTTAGGTTAGGAAGAAATGGAACTTGAAAAAACTAGATACAGAAAAATACAATAGTACTGTGACTAGACTTTTAAATGAAAATGTTAACAGCCCAAAAGGGCCAACGCAAGTAATAACAATTAATAATCACAAACGCATACTAAAATACTGGTGGACGGAAGAAATAGCATAGTTAAGAGCAGTAGCTATTGCAAAGAGGAAAACCCTAATGCGAGCCAGACAGGTATGAATCTAACGAACATAATACTCGTAAGTAAGGAAGATGAATTAAAACAAGGACGTAAATTAATCAAGGTGGAAATAATAAGATCTAAACAAAGAATGTGGAATCAGCTGTGCAAATACGTTGAATCAGACGTATGGAGACTAGGGTATAAAATAGTCACCCAAAGGCTGAAACCCAGACAAACACGAATATCTAACCAGTTAGAAGTGGAATTAATAAGAACGCTGTTCCCCAAACACCCAAAAATCAATTGGATATGCTGTCGAGATGAAAACATAGAAGTAGAAAGCTCTTTTACGGAATAAGAGCTTGTTTGGTCTTAATTAGAAAATCAAATAAACCAGAGGGGGAACCATCCAGTTACAGGCCTTTGTGTATGCTGAACGGATTGGGCAAAATGCTGGAACAAATGATTTATACAAGGAAGGTCAACATTGCAAGCAGTTACCAAAGTAAGACAAGAACGGACGCAAAACTACAGGAAGTGGTGAACGACGGGTTGGAAAGAATTAGCACTTGGCTACAGAGGAGAGACCTACAACTTGCCCCCAGAAAAAACCGAAGCGATGATGCTTGGTGGAAGAAAAAATACAATCCAATAACCGTCAATCTGTTGGAAAGGGAAGTGGAAATGCAAAACAAGGTCAAGTATTTGAGGCTGGACAAACATTTGAAATTCGGCAGGCATGTGGATTATGCATCTTCAAAAACAAGCAGAGCTGTGGAGGATCTAATCAGAATAATGCCTAGAATAGGAGGGGCCGGAGAAGATGAAAGAAGAGTGCTAGCGACAGCGGCCGAATCTGTTTTCTTGTATGGGGCTCCAGTATGGATGGACTATCAAAAATATCGAGAGCTAGCGCACTCCGTCCAACGTAAAATGGCAGTATACATTTGCAGGGTATATGTAACTTGCTCGACTGAAACAGATTTTATTTTAGCCAGAACGATACCGTGGGAGCTGCTGGCAAAAGAAAGATGCCAAATATTAGGAAGAACAGATGCGGAAAAAAATAGGGAACAAGAGACAATACTAGTAAAATGGCAGAGACGACTGGAGGAAAATAGTAATGTCAGAGACTACTACCGAACATCATAAATTGGGTAAAACGAAAGCATGGGCAGATCGACTATCATCTTATACAGGTGTTGTCAGGGCATGGGTGTTTCAAAGCATATCTGCTAAGAATCAAAAAACTTGCGGACGATATACCGGGTGTGGCCTGACATGTGAGACATAGGAGAAATGCATGGGAAATTGGCTAACTGTTGCTTACGTTGTAGCTATTCATCGAAAAGTACTTACTTTTTTTTCAGTCGATTATAGTACAAAATTTATCTGAAATGAAGGAGAAATCGTATTTTTTCCTGATTATTAGACCGATATTAATTCTACAAAAATTTGATCAACTAGACTTGTTCTGACGAGCTGCAGCATCACTATGGAAATTTCAGAATTTAGTGCATGTGTGACTTTTTCTTTAAAATATTTATCTGCTTTATTTTACGTTGAGGAGCTAAATTTTCCTAATTAGTTAAGAATCAATTGCTTAATAGCATATTCATCCAAACAAGAACGTACAAAACCTAAACGGTTCAGCTGGAGAGATAAAATTAAGCAATTATCAAAATCGCATGTATTTCTCCTGTCTCACATGTCAGGCCACACCCGGTATGTAATTACTGTAGAACTAAAGCAGACACTGCGGAACACACCATATTCCAATGTCGAAACTGGATTAATCTAAGGTATGAAATGGAGCATAAAATTGGACATACAGTGACTCCTGATAATATTGTCCAAACCATGGTGGAGAGCGAAGAAAAATGGAGTACTATAATGGAATACATCCAAACGGTCATGCTACGTAAAGAAACAGATGAAGGGACAGACAGAAACGAAGATATGGGTGAAGATAACGGAAACTAAAAGAAAAAGTGCTATTGCAGTTAGTGCTATGAGCAAATAGAGAGAAGAAAAAAGCCTGGATGAACTACTCCGGACAAATAAGGCGCAGCACACCCTAACCTGAAGTAATACTAAGGCGGTTCCGGGTCTAGGGATGTGAAGAAGAGGAGGTGCTTTAGCTGGTATACAGTGTCTAGAGACACTGGAGCCCAGCACTCCTGGGCGGGGGAAGAACCATACGCCCGGGGAAAGTCCATAAAGGATTTTACCTCCTGACAAAAAGAAAGGTTTAGGTTAGGTTAGGAAACTTAGGTCCGGAAAAAGGGACTTAAGCCCACATAAACACGGATTTCGTCCAGGAAGGACTACCATTGACGTTATGGCAGAAGTGAAAGCGATTGAAGATGAAGCTAATCAACGGCCCTATCACTGATATAGAAAATGTCTTCAACAGCGCTAAATGGAACGTCATTGTGAAACAACTAGAACCAAAAGAAATAAGTGCTTATCTCCTGGTGATAATTAAAAAGTACTTGTCCGGGAGAAGAATAATCGTGAGCAATAACCAAAATCTCAACGTCACCTGCGGCATCCCACAGGGGTCCGTACAATGTCCCTTGTTGTGGAATATCTTCTATGACCAGCTATTGAGAATAGAAACGCCGGAAGAAATTACCCTGGTTGAGTATGCAAATGATCTGCCCTAATCGGTACAGCCAGAACCCCAGACATGTTAAGATCAGAATAAACACGAAGTTAGAACGAATAAACATCAAATTAAAAGAAATGAAACTTAAAACGGCGGCTACTAAAACAGAAGGGATAGTATTACCTATATGGGGAAATGTTAAGAAAAATAAATATCGAGACATGTTAGTAAGAGCCCAGAGAAGAATACTAGTAAAAGTATGCAGCGCTTATAGAACGGTCTCTGCAGAAGCCCTACAAACAATTGTGGGAATTATCCCGATCGATATACTGGTCGAAGAAAGGGCAAAATTATATAAAAATAAAGAACAACTTACTAACAACAACGCGAGAGAAGACAGTATACAAGAATGGCAAAGAAGATGGAACACGCTAAATGACAGGGCACAATGGACAAAAGCTATAATACCAAACATCCCACAATGTATAGAAAGAAAACACGATCAATTATTTAAATTGCTATTTAACTCAAGTATTAACAGGCCATGGATGTTTTACGGACTATCTGTGTAGAATTCAAGATAATAACGAATGCGACTATTGTAGGGAACAAGACACAGCAGAACATATCATTTTCTATTGCCAAAGATGGAACCGGGAGAGGCAAGAAATGGAGGCAGGACAGACCATCACGAAGGATAACCTAATTCAAATAATGATACGTAGGGATGGAAATCGATAGATGACAATACTCGTATATCTGCATTTGTCTGTACATTACACTGTGGTAAAATTAAAACTATATAAAAACAGAGATGGGACTTCTTACTTTAATAAAAAATAACAAATATTTTCTGGAGTTCCCAAAACAAACAAGCAAATCCAGAAATTTAACAGTTGCAGGGTTCTGTTATCGAAATTAATCACAACAACAAGTCGCCCAAATTTCTTTGCAAAATTCAGAAGAAAGAAAATATGCCGCCTTCTACTTGTTCTTTGTGATTGTATTATATAGTACGATCAAAAAGTCTTTGCATCGCGCTTGTTGTGGAAGTTAAGTCATATCTAAAATTACAACAAAAAATTACAGAAACATTTTGAATTACAATCTATTCTCTTTTGAAAGATGTCAAATAAACGTCAATGACATAAAAATAATATGATTTCAGAGATGACGTTTAAATTCCGCAGCAACCACTACCCAAAGACTTTTTGATCATACTATATTTATTTCTAACAAGTTCTATAACTTTTAATATGTCAATAACATGCTTTCGTTAAAAGAAAGGTTATTCTAAAGACTTGAAACTTTATAATTTGTTTCTGTTTCTTCAACAAAGCCCACGTTTGATTTGTAACCTTTAATATGAAAAATATTTAATTATACGCATAAAAAGAAACAATCCAAATCTCGCAGATTAATTATTCCGAATATTTTCAAACAACGCACGTAGTTCTAAATTATTTGTAAAATTTTGGCCCAGTGCAGATATTGTAGAAGAATTTATTGAAATATTTGATTTATCATAAAATTGAATTAGGAAAACAACGAAAGCTGTGCTTTGCTTAATAAAAAATACACTTTTAATAATAATTATTAAGTAGTTCAATTAGTTAGAAATTCCAAAAATTTTAGTAAAGCTTTGATCTTAGAATACTGAAAATATTGAAAAATCCTAGACTTAAGAACTAATTTTTAACAGTTTGTGGATATTCAAAATTCTGCTAATTTGCATATTACATGTATCTAACATTTTATTAAATTGTGTTTAAGGTCGTGTGTAACGTGGTGTTATCGCAGACTTGGGGCCCTGTACGTGTGTTACGTGTATTTTCTATTAAAATGGTTCTACTTCTGGAGCGCTAGCAGCATGGCCAAAATGTAAGTCCAGTTATTTATTACCTTTGCGCATTTAGATAAAAAATCAGTTATTCCTTATCCGATTTTATATATATTTCACCACCTTTTCATCATCGTTAATGCTTCCCAAACATTTCCTCTGCGAAAGTTTTGATTTTCCACAGTAAATTAAAATTATTACGAAGTTGCTCTGTTTGTACTATCTTTTCGCCTGGCCATATTTTTTGCTTGTTTGAATTCTCCGTCTAAGCGTTTAATTTATTTCATCGGTATTTTCTCCTTTTTGTGTTATATTAGGAAGTAAAATCTCAAATTTTGGTTAAATTATTCGTTCTTAAAAGTCACTCGTATTATAGTTAAATTTGTCTATCAAACGTAATTTCTGTTGCTCATTGAAGCTTAATGAGATTCCAATTTATTTCTTTTGAAAGCAGAAGGCTTAAAGTACTTTAAATTAAAGGTTTTTGAATTTGAGTGGCTGAATTTGTGCTTTTCTGGATAGCATAAAAGTTTAGGTATTCTCACAAGTAACAATTTTTTAGCACGTTGAATACTATCCTCGATTATTTTCAAGCACTTTACGCTTTTAATAAATTCATTATAATTTATTAAATCACACAATCTTAGCAGATACTCGCTAACAGTGAATTATACGATAGAAAAGTTTGTAGCAGCATACTTGGTGAACCAATATCTGCTTTTTTAAGACTTATTTACATTGAAACTTTAAACTACTTTTCGAAAAAGATTTCGATTTTATAATGTGTTGATTTTTTGTAAGATTTTTTGAGCTGTATATTTTAGGGAACCAAAACCAAAGCTTGCTTTTGAGATTTATTTACACTGAAAATTTTAACATCTTCCGAAAAACAACTGAATTCCTCAAAAGATTTCAAGTTTACAAGTTTTTGATTTTTTTTACGACTGAAAAACTTATAGCTGTCTATTTTAGAAAACAAAAACAGATGTCCTGCTTTTTTTAAAGTTTGTAACTCTAATTTTAGGGAACTAAAACCGATGTCTGCTTTATAGATTTATTTACATTCAAAATTGTAACATTTTCAGAAAGGAAACTAAATGCCTTTCGGGAGTTTTTAATTTCTTTTAAGACTGATAAGCTGTAGAATATTTTCGGAACGAAAACTGATGCTTGCTTGTGAGATTTATTTACATTGAAAACTTGAACATTTTCTGAAATAAAATCAAATTTCTGTTTGGAAAACACTTCGAATATATAGTAGTTTTTGATTTTTAAGGTTCAAAAGCTTGTATCTGCACGTCTTATAGGACAATAATACCGATGACGGTTTTTATGATTTATTTACGTTGAAAACTTAAACATTTTCTGAAAGGAAACCAAATTTCTTTTTGGAAAAGATTTCGAAATTGGAAGTTTTTCATTTTGCGTAAGACTGGAAAAAAGCTTGTTGCTGAATATTTTAGGGAACTAAAGCCGATGTCTGCTTTTAAAATTTATTTACATTGAAAACTTAAACATTTTTCTGAAAGGAAACTAAATCCTCTGTTTTGGAAGAGTTTGAAATTAGAAGTTTTCGATTTTTTTTAAGACTGAATAGCTTGCAGCTGAATATCTTAAGGAACTAAAACCGATGGCTGCTCTTAAGGTTTGTTTACATTGAAAACTTAAATATTTTTTGAAAGGTTTGGCAAAGATTTCGAAATCAGAAGTTTTTTATTTTCTTTAAGACCGAAAAGCTTGTAGCTGTTTATTTTAGGGAACTAAAATCGATGTCTGCTTTTAAGGTTTATTTACACAGTGAAAACTTAAATATTTTTTGAAAGGAAACTAAATTCCTTTTTGGAAAAGATTTTGAAATTACAATATAAAAATTTTCTGAAAGAAAACTGTGGAAAAGATTTTGAAAGCTTTTGATTTTTTGAGACAGTTTAGATTCAGAACTTTTTGTATTTCTAATCTGATTTTGAAGTACTTTACATGTTGATAAGGATTTATTACTGAAGTATAAGTAACTTTTCGTAGCCAAATTCAAACGAATTGAATAGTTATCATACTTCACATCAATTTATTTGCCTGTTACAAATTCATACTCTTAAATGTTTAGACTACCTAATCTATTTATAATTTTTTGAGTTTGAACTGTTTGAAGTTAGGATTTGTCAAAATAAACTTCTGCCATTACATTGTCGATTCATAAACAAAGCACTACTGTTTAATTGTAATTTATTGCTAGTTCAATCTACAAGACTTAATATACTGTTCTAAATTTTCAAACAGTTACATTAAAATATGTATACCTTGGTAAGCACATTGATATTTCTAAACTAAATTAAAAGTCTACAGAAATTGTAGGGTTTTTCAACGATTTTAATTATATGAATAAAACGATTAGAAACGGTGAAAAGCTGTTAGGAATTCTCAGCAAATTCCCAACGCCTGATTTACATACATCTGTCAGTGCATGTGATGTATTACTCTAGTTAAATTTAAACGGTACTAAATAAGTTTAACGCAGCTTGTTACTACAAGTGTCGTGAAGGCTATACAATTTATAACTAATTTGATAACTAATTCTACAACACATTCATTCAACGTATGCCATTAGTTATTAATTTCGGGTTATTTCTACCTGAAAGTATGGATTTCTTGAAAACATGATTCGAACTTAAAATTATGTGTTTTAATGTGCCGACGAAGTATAATTGCGACAGAAAGTTGTAAGACTTCAATTAGCGAATAGTTTAAAAATAAACTAAAAGAATGCATTGAGATTCATTCAGGCGCTTTTTATCCTATTAAAAACAGCAAAAAGGGAAGTGAACAGTTGCAACGTGTTCACAATTACGATTAGTCAATATTTTGCAAAGCCTTTGCTGAAACGATTAACTGTGGAATGTTTACCGATGATAACGGGCCGTGTAATTTAATTTGCATCGAAATTTATGACCTGCGACATGACATTTTCTAATTATTTCGTACAATAGCAATTCTTATCATTGGTTATTTAGATCAGAGTAGATCAGTGTGGGATATATTAACAGCAAATTTCCGTCAACCTGAAAAATATTATCGTACAGCACTCCGTCTAGTCATAAGTAAATCTTCTGAAAAACCTTTGAGTTTCAGGAAAAAGCTTTAGTTTTAAATTAAAATTCGAAGTAAATTTTAAGCTACAGAAGTCGCTTGAAATTACTTATTTCTTTAGGTGCCCTACGAATTTTTAACCTGAAAAAAGTATAGCATAACTCCTGAAAAATTTCGAACTTTTCATTAATTGTTAAATCAATTTTTAAATGAAAATATCAATAATTTTCGTCAACTAAGAATGAAATCGTTTTACTTCTGAAAAATCCAGCATAATTCATATTTTTCAAAAAGCATAAGAACAGCTTAAAAAAGCTCAGGTTATGTTTGGGGAAACTCATTGTTTTAACGAAACTGTTAATAATTTTTCTTAACTAAGAATTAAATCGTTTTCCTCCTAAAAATCGACTGTATTCCCCTATTTTCCAAGAAGCCTAAGGACATTCACCTTAAAACTGCATAGATTTTGGGAACCTCCTGAAATTTCTAAAACTTCTTTAAGCTCGGTTTTTAAATTACAATTTTAATAATTCGTCTTAGCCAATAAATTAATCGTTTTTCTCCTGAAAAATGCCTGAATTTCGTTATTTTTTTAGGTGGCATTGGAAAATTCAGGCTGAAAAACTCAACCTACGTTTGAGGATACTCAAAGAGTTTTGAAGCTTCCAAAAATCGTCTAAAAGTGTAGCTAAATAAAATTACCAATAAGTTTTATTGACTAAGAATTAAATCGTTTTACTCCTGAAAAATCGACTGCAATTCTTATTTTTTAAGGAAGCCTAAGAACGTTTGGTCTGAAAAATCTACGCATATATTTGAGAAAACTCCTGAAATTTCCAGAGCTTCTTTAAACTTGTTTTTTCAATTAAAGTATTAATTATATTATTTGTCTTGACCAAAGAATTAATCGGTTTACTCTCTTCTTAATTTCCCCGTTTTTTCAGGTAACTTCGGAACACCTGGAAGTTCCTTGTTTATCTGGTACCCTAAGAACATTTGGATCTGAAAAGTTCGTATTATGTTTAGGGATCCCATGAAGAGTTTTAAAATTTTCTAAAATTGTTTTTAAATAAAAATATCAATAATTTCAGGAAATCTAAGAATATTTAACCTGAAAAAGCTTAGATTTGGGGGAGCAAAAGAGTCTTAGTTTTGAAATTATCAAAAATTGTTCAAACTGTCTTTTAAATAACTATATTGATAATCTTTCTTAGCTATAAAGTTACAACTGAAAGCATTTTCATGAATTGTCCAATGTGTTAGGTAAAGAAACAGCAACGAAATGGTTCTGAGAGAATCAAAACGCGGAGGCTTAGTTCCTAAAACTTTCGAACGAAAGAAATAAAAATCCTTGCTTAAACTTAATTTTATATTTACAATTTTAGTTCGTAGAATTATTGATATCAGTTTTTTAAAGAATGCATTTACTGAATTTATTTTGGTCTTCACATAAACAGCCAAGACGTTTCGGGGATTTTCTTCGATTAAATTCTGATAAACCTTTATCTTAAGAAAATTATAATACATTGTTAGATTTCATAGAAAACAAAATCAGGTAGTTTAAACCTTTAAATTTCAAATCAATAATTTTTAATTTAACAGAATAAATTTAGTAAGACAATACTGATAAGACAAACGTCTAGTAACAAACACTACTAAAATTAAATTAGAGCACCAATTCGTATTTTTAGCATCCTGAAAAAAGTATAGAAATTTACAGAAAAATCGGCCTGAATCCTTGAAGCTTTGTTATCAAAGGTTAAATATTATTTCGCGTGCTTATACTAATTTTGAAAGTGTGATTTGAAAATATGTTATCTAAAAATCACATTTTTCAACACAATTTAATAAAAGGAAAAGTAGAAAGGCTTAAAAGTAAAGTGAAATAATTAATTACTTTGGCTTTAATATTTTTATTATTAACATTAATTATAAAGGTAAAGGTATGCCCAAATTAATGAAAACTAACAGCTTTGTCGATTTATTTAGTATTTAGTTTTTAAAAATAGAGGCAGATTTTGGTTAGTATTAATAAATACTGTAAAAAATAAAAAATTGTGTATTTATCACACTCAAAGATTATTATTTTATTTAAAAATATTTCAGAAGAAATTTACAAAATAAATACGTTAGATTTATCTAGCACATTACACAAAAGACAACTTTTGAAGAAAAACAAATTCAAAGTAAAATGTTAAATATACGTGACCTTCCAAAGAAAACTGATTCGTTCAAATAGATCAAACAATCAAATATTGGCAGTTAGTTTAGATTGTGTGCCAGATGTGGGTTATTATCAATCAACGGGCAATTACTCTTCGATGTCTCGACTTAACTGCTATTTTTGAAGGAAACACGTCCATTCATACTGACAGGTAGTTTCCTTCGGGTTTTGAATAATGATATTTTACAAGAAATTGAATGTGGAATCCTGAAATAATGGCCAAAACTCGAAAACTAAATAGAGTTAGGGTTAAGGTTAGGAACTTCCAACCAAGAGATTTTCGTAATCCATTTTTCGTTGTTCTTAAACGAACCTAATCTTCCTTGAAATCTCTTTATTAATTGGGATTTCGGTGGTACGTGTGCGTTTTGGTTTAGAAATCGGTTTAGATATATTTTAATGATGGAAACAGCATGGTATCTAAAAAAAAAATACGAACGAGCTGGTGTTTTTCTTGAAAAATTCAATCTTCCCACATAAGAGAAATTTTGTGCTGCATTTAGTAATTCGGTATACGTACGGCCTGTTATTGCTTTTATTTGGGAAGTCCAATTGCTTGGATTGTTCATTTCGTGACGCTCTGTGGGAAGGCGCTGTATATTGTTGTTTATATTTTTAGAAAACGTGATTGCTTGCAATAGGAAATTCTAGAACTTGTTGAATGAACGTTTCTTATAAAAATCAACTGATATATGTATTAACATTCGTTTAAGCTAAAAACTTTTGAGTAAGTTATGTAATCCATTAAAATAACAATACCAAATAAGAGAGTTTCATATAAGTTGGTTGGTTAAAAATACAGTTTTAATATATGGAAGAGTTCACAACATGGGCTAATATTTGGAACAATGGCGTATCAGGAATGTCAGAATAACTTTAAATATCATAAATAAAACAAGAAAATTATGCTTTTTGGTTTCGGCAATTGCGAACCTTGTTTTCGTTTATTTTCCAACGCTGCAAGAGTATCGCTTTAAGAACATTTTGGATGATTAAGTGACATAAAAGGTTGTGTAAAGTGATCAAAAGGCAAACAAATTATAAAACAAATGTATTTTCGAAGATATAAAACAAATTCTTCGTAGTTTTTACATAATTTTCGTCAGATCACTTTAGGTGTTCGAAAACGTTGTGTACTTGATCTTAATTTAGTTTTAACTTTCTTAATCAATCAAAGCACGACGAGGGGGGGGGAGCAATGTCTAGATGGAACAAAATCCGGGTTGGGACTGCACCATTCTTGAGAAAGAAAAACTTCACTCGCTTTCTTAAGGAGCTTCATCAATTCAACTCAACCTGTCAGTAACGTCAGAGGTGAAATTCTTTTAGCAAAAGAAGAAGGACAAGGTAATTCAACTTGTCGACTAAACCAGACGCGGAACCCTTCTGAAGAAAAAGGAAGAAAGCAGCAATGACAACTAGAGACAATTGACAATCATGGAGCAATTAACGATGCCAGACTTCCATATGCCCAGCAGATGATAACCAGTGTCGCGATTGAAGCTGTTAGGGGTCTTAATAACTTCAATAACCTCACGGAT
Source organism: Melanotus villosus (assembly GCA_963082815.1). NCBI lineage: Eukaryota > Metazoa > Arthropoda > Insecta > Coleoptera > Elateridae > Melanotus > Melanotus villosus. Next base: position 15,857,720 of record OY720423.1, read on the forward strand.
TTTCCTGTTGAAAAATTGAGGAGAATTGGCAATGATCGATGCTCTTTCAAACAAGATTTTATTACTACTGTCGTGATGTTCAGCAACAGCTGAGTCTGAGAGAATACCTGATTTCAAGCAACGTTTGAGTTCACACATATGTATGCGTATAGAGCGACCCCTTTCTCCAATGTACACTAAACCACAAAAACAAGCGATGCTGAAGACGCCTATTGATGACAGGGAATATTTGTGACACTTTTGGAGCAGGCTTTGAAGTTGGTTTTGATAATCCTACCTATGCGATCAGTTACCTGGCGATGTATGGCAAGAAGGCTATAGCCTGAGGTGTCTGAGGACTTCCAGAGTGTGAGGAGTGTGATTATTTTGAATATGAGTTAACTCGACATGAAGACCGTCGAGTTGAGACACTGTGATAGCACGACGAAGGAAGAGTTTTTGTGGCGGATGATCATGTGAATTGGCATGAAGATATCTATCTCTGTGCGTAGGTTTACGACAAACTAGATGTCCACTCGATTTGCGGGTTCCCAGGACGTTGAGGAAAGAGAGTTTAATTCTATGTCCATAGTGAACTTGATATTAGGGTGCTGATTGTTGAGACAGAAAAGAATCAAGGTTATGTCTTCCATGGGACTGGATAATTAAAGTATTATCTACACAACGCAACCAGACCTTATAGGTTATAAATCAAAAGATTCCAAGGCTATTGCCTTAAAAGAATCCATAAAGATGTTTGCAACCACCGGAGGAAGGGGAAGACCCATAGCAGCGCCTATCACTTGCTTATAGAATTTGTTTAAAAAAAAAAGAAATATGTGGAAGAAAGACACTTTTCAATGAGATGGCTAAACTTGCAGGTTTTCCATATTGAACTAGGAACTGTTCGATGATAGGTAATGAGTCAGGGATGGGGATGGTGATAAATAGAGAGGTAACCTCAAATCTGACAAACAAGTCATAAGGGTCTACAAAGTGAGAAGAATATATTACCCGCAGAAGATTTTTCTTAAGAATGCTAGAGAGCCAAGTTGTAGATGGTGAAATTTATGATATCCAAAAATGGCGCGGAGAGGGATTTGCTGTTTGTAGATTTTAGGAACACCATATAACCTCGGCAATTTGGATTTTACGAGGGATTAGGGGACGTTGAATATCCTGTGATGATTGATGATTTGATGAGTGCGACAAGCTCGCTGTTCGATTTTCGAAGTGGGGTCATGAGGAATTTTGTTATAAAGGGTTATGTTAAAAGTTGCGCAGAATTAAAAGGCAAAATTTGATAATGTATAGAGATTTGGAATACCTCGTCACATTTCTGAAATATTTTGAAAAAAACGAAAAACTGCCATTTTTTAGTTTCAGAAACCGCCTTATAAATTATTGTGCGTATTAATTAAACTTTCATGGTGCTCTTGGTTTTTCGATTACAACATAAATTTATATTCTTGTTAACCGAAATAATAGTTCATAATTACGTAATTGAGATTGAGAATCTCATTTTCACTCTTTTTTTATGATGGGTGTACCCTTTAAAAACAATTGCATAAGAATCGTATGAATTTAAACAATTTTAAGTTAAAAAGTTCTTATAATAATATGTACTTAGTAATAATTAAAACTATCCATAAGATAATTAAATATTCTGATATTTCGCATTTATTTATTTGTAATTGTAGGTTGTTTAAATGCTCACTCAGGTAGGGAATAAATTAAATATAATATAATATCTAATAACATATCATTAGAAAGAACAGAAAAGAAACTTCTTAATGAATAAAACTAAAATATTCGTTCTCTTTAAAAAATGACCAAAAAAGGTTGAAATTAGGTGTGGCTCTGAAAACAAAACATTAACCCTTTTATTAAGGCTTATAAATTCAGTAATCAAATTTTGACGTATGTCGAAAACGTCAGTTACTACACTAAATTCAATTTCGAGTTGCAGTGGATCAAACAAACGTATGCATAGATCACGCCCCTTGACCAATAAAAACGCAAGACTGCAGTCTTTGACCGATAAAAATGTAAGACTGCAGGTACACGTGGAAATTATTGTTTACTCGCACTGCAGCTCGAAATTGAATTTAGTTTAGCAGCGAAAATGTTTACTCAGGCTCGAAAGGCATTCATTGCTGAATCATAGTTTACGAAATAGCATGCCCGTGAAAATGGAATGTGCAATTGTTCTTTTATAATGTTTTGTAATTTCCATATAATTTTAATATGATTAGCTACTTAATAACATTTATGGTAATTTTCGTTAAGCAATAAATACACCAATTTGGTTTACACTGCCATGGATAAGCCTGATTTCGATCTTGTTTATTAGTAATAGCATTTTTACTTTTACATTAAACTGAATGGTTAGAAAAATATTTGAGATTTAAGAAATTGACAGTTTTTCGATTTTTTTTAATGTTTCAAAAATATTAGAAGATATTCCAACATTACAATTAATTACATGAAATTTTGTTGTATAGTCGTTCTGGCGCTTTTTCTTAAGTATTTATGAAGCTGAAATATAAACTCTTAGCTCTTGGTCCGTAAAACAAACAGTGGGGCGTTTCTCGAAATTTATAAACATGTAGCGTTTTTAATATACAAATAAAAATTGAATGAAGTAACACTGCTTTTACAATTTACTCCATAATCTGCTTGTGGGCCATTCGAGCAATCGAAAATAACTTTTACACTTGTTGAATTACTACAACACATTTGGTAACTGAGCAAAGTATTTTCGATCATTTTTTGTGTTCTCATGACATAACTGCAATTACAACAATTTAACATCGACTTCCACCAGTAAAACTCTATGTATATTTGGATAATATTTTACAAACCCCATAATTTTTAAGCTTATCTAAGAACTATTTTACAAAAGTTGGAAAAAACTGGTATTTTAAAAAGTATATTTTTTCCTACATTTTTCACCAAACACTGCCTTTTAACTTTCTGAAAAACGTGAAAGTGAAATCTTTTACTTAGTATTAAAGTCTAAAGCATACAACATTGAGGTTCTAATTCTGATCTAAACACTCAGCCTTCTAAGAAACTTGTAATTATTTAAAATTCGGAAGGTTTGTTTTCACTCTGTTTTAATGAACAAAAGTTAAACTTCATAAAATGCGAAACCTATAAACGAAGCAATACAATTCTTAGCATTTAAGTTTGGATTTTCCAGTAATCACGTAAGCCCATTTTCTTTCAAGTAGGTAGGTATATAACATTATTAGGTATTGAACGAACGCTTAGCTTGTTAAAAAGACATATATTACACATATATTAAGCGTTGCATATGTGTCGAAATACTAGTCTTTAGATCTGCGACATTAATTTTTGATAGTATATTAGGGACTGGAAAATATACAAAAAAGTCGTTATAACGAATGGAAAAGAGGTAAAAAGTTATTTAATTTAACAGATGTTGTTGCGGTTATCAGTTCAAATTTAAAGATGAAGAAATATTACATTTAACCAAAACAAAGAAAGAAATGGCCGAGTAAAAAACATTTCTATTACGAGTATTTTATTGATGACATAACATGTGAATGTGCATTACAATGGATATCTATAAGTTCTTCCACAACGACTTGTCTAAATCTTATCTAAATATGTACTTAAATAATTTATTTTTATTAATTAGTGAAACTAATTCATAAAGGAATCCCGTCGACATTTAAGCAACAATTTTAAAATCATACACTTATTATACAATTATTTTGACTGAATTGCTGTAGTTTCTGTATTTTTCTTAATTTAAAACACTTTAACTTCTGACGCAATAAAATCAAAATTTAATAAATATGACCTTTGCAATTTTTTGCGTAGACCTTATCACAGTTAAATGAAGCTAGTATGAAGATAAAAGATATAAAAAACAAACAATTTAAAATTCGGTAATAGACAAAACACATCCCGCTTATCGAGGTCTTAATTCAGAAAAATAATGGTATTAAAGGGCTTGGTTTTGATTTTTACAGTGTAGTTTTTAGCAAAATCATAATTTAAATGGCTTGTCAAAAACGACCAAAGCAGGTAGACAAAATTCTTAGATTGCGCCTGTAAACTCGTGTAATAATAAGTAAAATGCGTTGCAGAAGGTTAATTTTTACAGTTTTCTGCAAAAACTATTCATTTTATCATTCTTAGACTTGGTGTATGTGTACATGAAACTTGTATAACTCTTTAACTAAGAAAAACTTTATTTCTATAGTGCTACATATATCTTACAAAAAAGAAGTGAGGTTGGTGAATTTTGATTTAATCAATAACAACAAATTTTGGAAAAAGGGCTCTGTTGGTACCTTTACAACCATTTTGAAGATTTTATTAGAATAGTTTGGAAAATACGAACATTACATTTAATAAAATTTGTAAAATTTACTCTTGCTAATTACAAACATCATTCAAAATCGGGCTACGTAAGTATCTCTATTCAAATTTTGGTAATTAATTGCTTCTTAAGTTTTTTATTTTGGTTAAATAATAAGGAAGTATTTGGAAAATGCGAAATAATAAAAGGGATAAAATCTTTGATCTTGTCAATCTGGGTTTAAACTAAACAACTGCTTACGTTAACTTAGCCTTAATCCGTCCTTGCTCCTGCCATTTATTCAAAACGCCATCTAAAAATAAACTAATTTTTATTGCTTTGCTTATTCTTCACTTTAATTTAGTAATTTATCGAGTTAACTCAGCTTGAGGCTTGAAATATCGTACGTGACTTACAGTAAGTACTGTTGGATGTTCCTTAATTCAATTTATTTATAGGGCCATCCTGCATCCCTGAACCCTTTTTTATATTTTTAATTGCAAGAGATATGTTTAATAAAGCTTGAAACGAGCGAATCCTTAAAAAAATTAATTTCTAATACCTAATATATTTGGAAATATTTCTTAGACAATAATAACGTTTTGTATCTTGAATGAATAAAATTGCTTAATATTTAGACCTTTGATGTTAGTTTGAAATACCTGAAGATGATGAATTTAATGAGCAGAAACAAGTATTCTTCAAAACTTTTAGAAAGCTGCACCCATTTTTCTGTCCTTTTTAGCTTACGAAGTTTAGGTTCTTGAACTAAAACGAACGAATTATTTAGAATCTTAAAAAGGGTTTCTAAAAATCCGATGTTATAACAATATTAATCTCATTTTTTGAACATTTTTAATATCTCACATAAAACCATCAAAAACTGTTAAAATGTCAGGGTTTGAATCAACGTCACTAAAAGATAAAACTGTTATGTTTTTATCTCAGCTTTTTTATTCTTAATGGGATGGGCTTGCCTATTTAACACGTTTCAAGTCAATATTAAAATATATTTAAAAAAAAACTTAATAACTGCAATTCGTACTGAACAACGATTTTTCCACAAAATTTCGTGTATGGTGCGAGATAAAGGATGCATGCAGATGATAAGGGTTTTATAGAAAGAAATAGAAATAAGAAAATGAATAAAAATAAGATTAAAAAACAGCCTTTCATTTGTTATTACATCAATATGACATATTACATTTCAAATCTATAAGATTTGTTTGGTCTAACATTTTATAAAACTATAGTTTATTTAACTTTTACAATTGAAACTATATTTAACAAAAAATAAGTAGAATGATGAATAAAGTGCTTCTGATATATCTAATAGTTCATCTTCTGAATGGAAGTCTCTGGTCAGGACATACACGTCAGTACGCTTGGGTAAACATCTGACACGCGCGATATTTGGCTTGAGTTTCACATGCTGGAAAAGATATTAGGAAATTACTAAAAGTATATTTTAACTAATGCACTACATACTACATTACATAACAGTTGCAAAAATGGAGAAGTAAGTGTAACTCAAATATTAATAAAAAAGTTTGCTATCAGTAAGAATAATAATAATAATCAGTCACAAGCTACAGACATAATGAGAGTGCATGTATGAGAAAAGCTAAAGGGCCATGAAATTCGATCTAGCTTTACATGTACTTTATAAGCATACAGAGAAGGTATACAAAAGTAGACACACAGTTAAAAATTAAAATAAAGTCGATGTAGGTGAAAGGATGAACTTTACATTTTTGTAGTCTTAAAGGCTTAAGTTATGGATGATCGTCGTCTCGTTACCGGAAAAATGAAGGAAAAACCGCTTTATAAGAAGAAAACAGACTTACTAAAGCTATTTAGCCGGAAAGATTTCTTATATAAAGGGTGTAAACTTCGTTGGAATCTCGGAAATACGAACAGATACAAAGTAGTTAAGTGGAGGAAAACTCGTCTATTTAGGTCAGCAACTTAGAGGTGCTTTTGCTTTCTTTATAAGGTTTGTGGTTGGTTAGAGAAAAGGTCAAAATTATTCCAATTCCCTTTCTGTCCTTGTTTTCATCTTATTTATTTATTTGTTAGGTTTTTTTTTTTGGTGCTTTGGTCACCTGTACCCTTCAAACTGACAGAGTTAAAGCAAATTTGATTATACGAAGTGTTGGTTTACTACTTCTAAAGCCTAAAATATATTTGAAAATAAGAGTTTTGTATATCGGGTGCCCCAGAAGTCGATCAGCAAATATTTTGAAACGATAGAGGGTGCCTGAATAACCAACCTTGTAGGTTCGGTTGGGAAAGTAATAGAATAACGACAGAAGGAGGCAACCTTATACTTAACTTAAGGGGTTATGTGAATAGAGTATCAGTTGAACTCAGTCGTTAGTACATATTTTAGTCCCCCCAATTGCCCTTAAAACTCTATCAGTCAGATTCTGGTGCACCCTGTATACAAAAACGTAAATTATTTTATTATTTATAATTTCATTCTCAGTTAAGTTTCCAACAATCAATGATTATTTGTTTATATTTAGAGCTTCAATTTAAGGATAAAACGTTACCTTTTTTGAGATTAAAATTATCTCAATTTCCCTAAACCCCTAAACTTGCTTTTACAGAAATATTCCATAATTACTGAATCGATCGGATGGGAAATTACTACAAGCTGTCTTAAATTCCCCTAAAATATCCCAAACCCTTTCAGGCTGCTGCGGATTGCCGTAGAATATTCCGAATTACCTCATCCTCTCAGAATATCCAGAGCTGCCTGAAGTTGTCCCAAAAAATATCGCCAGTTTACACCATTAGGGAAATAAGACTGTTTCAGTTATCAACTTATTAGATTATTTATTTATTAAGCAAACAACCTTCCCTTTACTTTTAATTGTCTGAAAATTTTAAAATAAATAATAAAAAGCTAAAAAAGAAATATTTTCAGGTTAAAAATTTCATAGTTCAGGAATATAGTATTCAATATTCAAATTACGAAATTTTTATGGCGAAAATTATTCTGAAAATTAGATGGCTGTTAAAATACGTGCCCGACACCAGTTGGTTTAAATATTTTACTAAGAAAGACCAAATGTTACAAATCAAAAATCATATTATCTACTTTTGACGATTTTTGTAAAGTATGAATCGACAGATTATTCTTCTTCTTCGTCCTGCTCGCCCTTTATTGCATCCAAAATTGAGCATAAGTAGGCCTCCCCATTCTTTCTCCAGTTTTCCCTGTTTTGAGATACTCATACTTATGGCCTAGGCTTCGGCCATAAGAGGAAGAAGAAAAAAGATATACTTGTTCGGTCTTCCTCTGCCTTTCTTTTCATCCCATCACCACATGTGAAAGATTTTTGCATTCCATCTAAAGTCCTTTAACTTTGCTACATGTCCTGCACAGTGCACAGTCCCATCTTAGCTGGGCAACTTTGTCAATCACATCAATAATTTCTGTTCTCTCTCTGATTCGTTCATTTCGGTTTCTATGCCTTATTTAAATTCCTATCATTAACCTTTCCTTCGCCCTTTCAGTGACTCTTAATTTTTGTACTGTTTGCTTCGTAAGTGTCTACTCTTGAGCTCCGTAGGGCAATACTGGGAGCAAATACACGTCGAAGATCTTGGATTTAAAGTGTTGAGCAATCCCCTCTCTCTCCCCTTCTCGCTAGTTCAGTTTTTAATATAGGCTTCTTCCAAATTTGCCAATTGCTCCCTGTATCTCGCTGTTCTCATTTATCCCAAGGTACCGATTCTTTTGACACCGGCAACCCAGCGCATCTGAGGCCTTCCTCTGTCACGTTTTCAATACCAAGGCCTCCATCACCATCGTTCGTTGTGACCTACCTATTTCCATTTCAGACGTGCTATTCTTTCTGTGAAATCTGTCACTCTTGTTTTCGTTTTTATATATTCGTTAGACTTCCTGTCTTTTATAAAACAACCTAACATCGCTATCTCCATGGATCTCCGTGTTTTCGCTATCTTGTCTATGTTACTTTTTGTTAATGTCCATGTCTGAGCACTGTAGGTTAAAACTGGTAGAATACATAATATATGAAATACCTTGGACGTGGGTGTTGTACATGGTTCAGTTTTCCGAATGCCTCCCAGCCCAATCTAACCCGGCTCTTTCTTTTCGCTGTCTGATTTTGTTTAGAAGCGTAATCTCCTAATTGTATTTCTCTTTCTTCTTCTGCTTATCATTACCTTTTTAGCTTAATCTTCTGTGCCTCGTCATCTAGTCCTTTTAGCATTGTCTGCAGTCTGCAGTCTTTGAAAATGTCTCCCAACACTAATGTAAATAATTTCTGGGAGATTGTACCTCCTTGTCGCATTCCCTTTTTAATGGGGGTAGGCATTAGTTGTTCCCTGCAAATGGATACTAGCTCATATTCTTACAGATGTTTCGTAGTATGTAGTTCTGTATACCTGCCGTCAATTCGACAATTCTGAAGTGCTGTTACGGGTTGAGACCCTGTGATTGTCGAGAAAAAAGAACTCAACGTTTCGACCACTTTCTTAAGGGGCTTCAGCAGAAGAAAGAACAGTTTCGCTTCTTGCTTGGTTTACAAGTTGAGTTACCGTGCCCTTCGTCCTCTTACTAAAAAAGTTTCGCATTTGGCGTGGTTCACGCGTTGAGTGGGTGACACGTTGGGTTTTTCTTTCTCAATAATGACACGGTCTCAACCCGGAAGACTTAACATATTCTTGTATTTATCTTCAAGTCTTTCCATATTCTTTTGCCAATATACATTTTACCCTGAATTTATTTTGGATTTTACTACGCTTTTTACCAGATAATAATCCGGGTTTTCCTTAATGCTTTTACATCTTTTACGGGCGATTTGATCTTTTCCATACTAAAATATGGCCAATTTGGTGCATTTGGCTCATTCCTGGAATCGTCCACGTGCCTAGGTTAATTTTCTTATGTTGAAAAAGCGTCCTGCTTATCACTAATTTTGCTTCTTCAGCAAATTGATAAAGTCTTTCTTCATTTTTATTAATCTGTTGATTCCGGCTATTCTTCTTTGAATCCTTGCCTATTTGGGCATTGAAATCGCCTAAAATTATAATCATATCGTGCTGTAGTGCCTTTAGCAGATTTTTCAGGTGGTGCATACCCGTTTATTAATGTAATGCTCCAAATGTTCATTTTATCCGGATTTTACAAATCCTTTTATTGACAGGTTTAAGCCTGCTACACTTTCTCTAAATCCTGTTCCGTTATTTCATTGTTTATTTAGATTTATGCTGTACCAAAATGTATATTTTTTCTTCTCTATCCTTCCTGCACCTATCCTGGCTATTACTCCTATTCATGTTTCTCTTTGTTGTCTAATTAATCTTTTAATTTAGTTGTTTGTGGCACAGTTTGTACATATCTCTTTTTTAGTCGTCTCTCTTATTTTGTATTATATAATATTTAAGGTGGATTTTGCTATTTAATCTTTTATCAAAATTCTTTGCAGTTGAAGTATATTCTCAGCTAAGTTGGTTTTAAGGAGCAAGGTCGCCACTTTTACGTCCCGTTTACTCCTGTTGGAGGGCTCCTTCTTCTATCTTTTGTTTCATCCTCTCTCTTATCCGTGGGCATTGCATGGGTCGTTTTGATTTCTTGTTCGTTAACTATGTTATCGCCGGAGTGGCCGAGTGGTTAAGGCATTCGACTACAGCGCGGACGGTTTCGGGGTCAAGCCCGAGACGGATGCTCGGCGGGTGGTTTACGCAGCCACTAAAAATAATTGTGATAATAATAGGTGATTGTCGAAGGCGTAGTGTTTACTACATCACCCCGTAAAAGCGACTTAAGAGGCCTTAACCCTCCATGTTGCCGTCCTCGCTGAGTGTAAATGCTGATACATAATTATGTTATCATTCACTAGTAACTTATCAAAATTGTGTCGTCTGCAGTTCTTTCATTATTGGTGTTAATATAACTTTTTGCCTTTTAAGTTCTTATGAATGAAAACTTGCATTCTGATATGATATAAAGCAAATTATTATTGGACTTTTGTCATCAGTGGGATGTATCTTTTTTTATAAAATCAATATCTCGCGGTGTACACTCAACCTTAACGACCTTCTTCATAACATAACTATACGTAATTCGTTGTTTTGATTTATGATGCAAATATTCCTTTTCTTTTGTTCTTTTTCAATGGGATTTTTTTCGTTTTGTTTTTGTTGAATATTATTCTGAATTGTGGTTATTAAATTTAGCTCCTTTTCAATGTTTTGGCCTAGATTATCCAGTTTAGTAGATAGAACTGCCTTCAGCCTTTCTACCAATGATTGCCATATTATCGATTAATTATTGTTAATTCCAAGAAGCAATTAATTGTTTGATTTAGAACAATTTGCAAAACTTATATTGTTAAAAATAACAAATTCGATACACTTATTAATTCACTGTTTGTGACAGAAATTTCAAGAACGTCACAGTATAGAAAATGCTTACAACATTTGAAAATTTCTTAACGAGATAGAAGTTTATTATTAATTATTCTAATGAGGCCAGATTTTCCTAGTTTGTTTCTAATTTTTGAATTTTAACATTCGTAGAATTCAGATAGATCTCTCTAAAAACTAGGAAAGTTACACTAAAAGTTCAAAATTTATTTAAATTAAAAATATAAATTTAAAACATTTGATGTAGTTATTTAAATTTTTTATTAAGGCAAGGATATAATTAAATACAAAAATAATCTTATGGGTTATTTTCGGCGAATATTAAAATGCGACAAGCTTTTTTGGAACATCTTGGTTAACGATGTCAAAGAGAAAACATTGTAACCTATTTCAGGTAATTACGAAAAACCTCATTTTTCATATTTTAAATTTTAAATTAAAAATAATCTGTACTTACCATTAGAAAATTTTTCTTCATAATGGTAGAAGCAGAAATATTAATGAGGGTTCCAGGAAAGAATTGTTACTTTAATGAAAAGAGTCATTTTTGAAATTACCTATTTGAATGTATATCATAAAGAGCCTCTTTTATTTTAGTATAATTTAGTAACTTCTGAAACTTTGCTATTAATATTTGAAATAATTCCCAAGGCTTAAGTTTAAAAAGGAAAGATTTATTTATACCCAACAATAAACAACTTTAAAAGAAAGCATAAAAACACCTCTAAACTGCGTTCTTAATCAAGCAATTAGTCGAACGTTTTCGAACGTAGCCTCCCCTGTCAGTGTCACTTTAATTGTCTAAAAATAAAAATTTAAACCTGTAAATGTACGTAAATAATTGAGATATAAATGAACGTAAGCTATCATTTATTTGTCACTCTTAAAACCGTACTCCTTTTAGATGACGTTAGTAAAGAGTTTTTATTATTAATACCTTAATTAATTTATCATTTTCTTCAGTTATTCTTGCTATTCTTGATACATCAATATAAGTGATTATCTTGGAAAATAAATGAGGCATTTGCATAAATTAAAATTTTCCTGTAAATAATTAACATATAAAGAACACGCACGTGTATTTATTTACCTAAAATAATTACACATTTTTAAGGCTTATTTTTCCATGGTTATTTCCAAGTATGTATAACAAATATGGAAGGATTTTTAGTACTGCTTTTGTGGATTAAAGTGTTTTTGCAAGAACAAAGACGTAAAATAAATACAATTTATTTCATTTGTTGATTACTTATTATTATCAAATAAATCGGAATAGTTAAATAGCAACCAACCTATGTGCAAAGATTTAACAAATTTATAATTGGGATTGTGATTGATACGACGTACGTCATTGATTAATTCGGTATTAAATTTATTTCACAAAGACGTGCTTAACACCAAGCATAAAAACGTTAAAGAATGATATATTTTGAAACTTAAAGCTAGTAGATTTGCTTAAATGAAACATGCAAAATGAACTTCGCAGAGGTATTTATGATAGGCACGATTTTATAAGTTTTTGAAAGGTACCACCCTGGAACTTAATCTTTCAAATATAAACGAAAAGGGTGATTAACTGATTCAGTAAACAACTAAGAACACTGAATAATGAATGAATAGGATTAGAAATTAAGTTGCAATTAAGTTAGTCTAGACGACGCTTTTAGAAGATCATGAATATAGACGAATCACTTTCGGGTGGCTTGATATAATAAAACACATTTAATGTCTACAGTGATTTTAAGAGCTTCAAGTAATTTTAGGCTATTAATAATTAATACCACGGGTTTTTTTATTATTAATTTGATAAACAAAAGTGGTAAAATCGGTGAAATTACAGCACAGAATTAGGTTCGAATTTATGAAACCAAATTTAAAATTTCACATTCTAAATCCCAAGTTTAGGCTTCGAAGTAAGTCTATAAGAAATGTGTGTATTCGAATTCGAATACAATTTTCGAACCCACAGCTCGGTGTCTTGTAATAATTTTAAGTTGGGGTTAAACTTGAAATTATGCTCCTCAATTTGGAGAAGAAAAATCGAATCACCAGTAATTCATAGTTCGGAATTAATTAACAAGATATTGTGGAAAAGGCTTTGGTTTATTTATTATAATTATCAACCCTTTGAATGTATTTACGAGTAGGTATATTTATTGTAATTTGTTTATTGTTTATGTAAATCTTAAACAGTATACTTTAAGTATGCATATTTATACAGGGATCTTGCATTTTTTTTTTAAATTAGATACAAATTTTGTTCCTGTTACATATATAAATGGCTAAACTTTATAAATAGCCATCCTCAGGTAAAAAAATAATTACGATGGAGGATTAAGACTAAAAACCCCCCTCATAAACCATCACGAATTTAAAAAGAAATGGATATGTACCCCAAGTGTGTAGATCAGCATACGGAAAATATCATACCTTTAGGGTCAGCCTCGAGGATTCCAAGGGAGACAAAAATTCGTTAAAGCAATACCCAGTAAAGAATAATCTAAAATTTGAATTTCATCCACATATAGCACTCGAACGTTGAGTTCAAATGAGCGTCTTGAAGAACTAGAAGAAGAGTTATCTCATATTAAATGGAACAACTTAGGCCTGTGTGAAATTAGACTACTAGAAGAAAAGTGTACTTCAATAAAATTATGACATCTACTTTATCAAAGGAATAAAGGCGGAATAGCTATAATGATACATAAAAATATGAAACACTTTGTTACACAAATGAAATCGATATCACAGGGAGTTATTTTCATAATAAGGAAACTGTTAAAGTGATATAGTATTCAAATAATACAGGTTTATGCCTCTACAAGTACTGCATTCGAAGAAGAAATAGGAAGATATTTCACAGCATTGACAAGAGAAAACACGCAATACAGATTTATTATAGGCGACTTTAATGCAAAACTAGGAGTACCAATAAATAATATAACCTAATCTTCTTCTAGAAGTGGGGTAACTTTTACAGGGCGCTGCTGGTCTTCTCTCCATATGTCTGCTACACCTCTACAAACATAATGGACCTACAGCTTTACGTGAGCCCTAAACCACGTTAGTGCTTGCACTTCTACTCCAGTGGTTTCCCATTGCCTTCCGAGGGAGGCGGTCGGAAATACGTCCGAAAAGGAAAAGATGTATTGAATGAATTCTTTCTTTCGGAGCCCAGTAAAGAGATGATGGATTTGGAGAAACTTAGACTCTATTGTAAAAGATCAAATTGACTATATAGTAATCAATCAGAAACACATACTAAAAGATATATTGTTCCTAAATGATTTTGAGATTGGTAGTGACCATAGGTTGATACGAGCGAGAGTAGAGATAAACATCAAAGCAGAATGAAGTAAATTAATTAAACAATAACGGTTTCCTACAACACAAGTAATTCAAGAAAACTTGCAAACTATTAAACGTAGTTGAAGAAAAAAATTACCTATTAAAGAAATATCAAATGAAATGAACATAAATACCTTAGAGACCAAAATAAAGACTGATATTAAAACAGCTGTCAGGAAGAGATGTACTATTAACACGAAGAAGAATTCGAAACTAAGGAAAGACTAGATAACTAATGAAAAAGAGAAGAAACTTAGATAAAGGTAATGCTCCAAAAATATTTTGAACTAAACAAAAGTATAAAGAAGAAAAAAAGAGATGACTTGAGACATTTTAACATGGAAATGATAACATCGACGATGGAAAACAACAAAAATATGTAGATTCTCAGGGCAGTTAACAACATGGGTCGTCTTCGAATACACCAATTAAAAGACAGATAGAGGGGATTTGATACAAATTGCTGAGCAATTCTATAGTCTTCCATTCCACGTTGATTCTGAAGAGATTACCACGCAAGAGGTAGAATTAGCACTATCGCAAATAAAGAGTGGTAGAGCAACTGGAGAAGGTAACGCAAGGGCGCCAAAGCCACATTTTTAAACAACTTGGCGTCGTGAACTTTGTTATATCCTCCTTATACTAGGAAAATGCGTTCTCTGCAGTGGTTTCCCCTTGTCTTCTGCAGAGTTTGTGACCATCTATTAAGTGTATAGTGTATGTGTTTTGTTACTATCTGAAGTCAACCACTCCGCAGACGGAATCGTTAATTATACTTATTAGCTAAAATATAATGGAACTGTTGGAGGTACTTCAAAGAGAATCCGCAAAAATTGGATAATAAATCTAAATAAAACAAAAATCATGACAAAGGATAATGAAGGTGTACGAATGAGAGATCAGATTATTGAAAATATTGAGGAAGATGAATATGGATTTGGGCATGAGAAAAATGTGCGTCAAGATGGTTCCAAAGAACCTCACAGCTGAGCAGAAGGCTAATCGGAGGAATATGTGCCTTGACCTTTTGTACTGCCTTAAGAGGGAGCCACAATTCTTCAGTTGCGGGATCACAGCTGATGAATCATGAATTTTTGAGTACGACCCCGAGACAAAACGCCGAAGTCGAGAGTGGCACAATGCCAACTCTCCCCGTCCTAATAAATGAATGAGCAAATCGTCAACCCGTAACCGACGAGTTGAAAGACATTCCAGAACTGCTATGGACAATGGAAAAAATGGAAAAGACATCTCCATCGGTGTGTAGCTT
Organism: Melanotus villosus; assembly: GCA_963082815.1. Taxonomy (NCBI): domain Eukaryota; kingdom Metazoa; phylum Arthropoda; class Insecta; order Coleoptera; family Elateridae; genus Melanotus; species Melanotus villosus. The sequence goes on from OY720423.1 coordinate 15,873,058, forward strand.
CCCAAGAGAACTACTTCGAAGGGGATAACCTTGATTTGTAAAAAGAATAAAATTCATGGTTAAAAGAAAATCAGTCCCATTATTTTTCTGCCAAACCTCGTATGTCTATCTGGGACACAGCATCTAATTAGGCAAAGAAAATTAATTGCCGAGATAAGTAGACGTGCTCTGTTGACATGGATAGCCACGGTTAAATTAACACATATTTTGAGAAATGACGAAATTCCAATTAATTTAAAGAGGAAAGTACCTATTTAACATTTGCATACTACCCGTCACAACATATGTGATGAAAATCATGACGGTCTCTATTAAGTCGGCCACCAAATTTCGGACAACATAAAGGGGCATCGAGCGGATGATGCTAGGAATAAATCTTAGAGACCATGTCACACATGAAAATATTAGAAAGAGAACTAAAGTCGAAGATATAATAGCACGCACAGCTCAGTCAAAGGGGAGCTAGGTGGGGCATGTTGCTCGACAGGACGATTCAAGACGGACAAGATATATTGTACAGTGGAGACCTCGCCTACAGCAGCATAGTGTTGGCAGACCACAATTATGCCTTACGTCTGACGACATCAAAAATAAAGTAGGAAGGAAGTGGCATCAGCTTGCACAAAATAAAGAATCATGGAAGAGTATAAGGGAGGCCTATGTCCAGGAGTTGACTATGAGGGGGGCTGCAGAAGAAGAAAAGTAAACATTGTAGGGAAGGTTTTAACTTTTTATTTGTAATAGGTAAAGGTGAAAGTACTAACAACATGGAGGGGTAAGGCCTTCTAAGTCGCTTTTCATAGTTCAGTTGTTTCGGACGCTATACGTATTATGGGGTAGTGTGGTAAGCACCATACCTTCAACAATCCCCTACCTTTCCCACTTTCCCACTTCACCACTGTGTTTCGGTTCCTAATTTATTTTCAGTCACTCGGTAGGCCACCCGCCGAGCATCCGACTCAGGTTTGACTCCGAGACCGTCTGCACTGTAGTCGAATGCCTTAACCACTTCGGCGATTTTTATTTGTTATAATAAATTAAAAATTAACAACAACCCAAACTTTAAAAGTTTGATTTAGAAATTGGTAACAAATAAAATATATTGATTTAGGGCTTTAAAAATGTCTTCCGAATAAAAATACCGATGTTAAAAATATACCAGTTTTGTGAAGGTGCTTAGGAGTATTTAAAACATAGAGCATGAATTAAGATGTTATCGATCTATAAAACTAAATATTAAAGTATTTTGGCATAGATATACAACGAAAAATGTGGAAATTAATCGAAAGACAGATTGACTATTTTATTACCTCAAATTAGGTAAAAGCGAAGGTCAGTGGTTGAAATCCCTGCGGATGTGATATATAAAATGTCCATAAATCGTTAAAATACCGCAAATTACATGTTAAAAAAAGTCATGCGGTTTTCTTGAGTTAGCTGTGAATTAACGTTAACAGCAATCAAAAACGTCTTTACAAGAATGGTATTTAGAATGTATACAACTTGCTTTAAATTGCAGATATGCTATTAATAAGCAAAGGTGTTTACTTGTCAATGCTTTTTTGTACATCCTAAGAATGTTTAGCTAAACTCGACAATACATGCTATAATTATTTCTTAATTAAAATAGCTAAATGGAATGTGTAAATTGACGTACGTGGAATTTCCTTCAGGAATTAGCACGTCAGTAATCGGAGTTTCACACATTTGTAGGCAATTTTTGATTATTGTAACTTTTTGTATTAACTTTTACTAAGCGAATATTTTATCCACAACTGAATTTCAACGAACTTTTAACCAAGTGGACGAATCTCAAACAAAAAAGGCACTTTTAAGAATTTACATAGTAAATACAACGAGGCAAGTTTAATATTTATTCGAATTGTAAAAAGTACTTTAAAATACGTAAAAAATACCTCGACTACTTACAGATACAAATATAAAAAAGTTCTTTATGACTTCATAAACAGGCGCGTGATCCGAATATTTTTATAGCATCGGATAAATCTAAAAAAGAAATGAAAGTAAAACCGTACGGATTAGGATTCGCAATTAAATTCGGAGTCGAAAGAATCCTAGCATGATGGCTTAGTGTGGTTTGAATATAAAAATCTTCTCGCCTTTTATCTTTTCCCCATTAGCTTTAATTACTTTTTTTTTGATTTTTTACGGAAGAAAATCTTTGATAATTTTTTGGCAGTAGAGAAGGCGAGATATATTCAAACAAAAAAATTGTCCATTTGCGAAGCTTCCTTTGTTTTACTAAACTAAAGCATACAGTTTACAAAAGAAAATAGCAGGATGTAATTTCAGTTTCAAACACTGTTAATTTTAATTAGAAGTGGCAGATGTAATGCGAGTTTAACTTTTTAAATATTATAATTCTTACCTTCAGAAAAGCACTCCAGTAATACTTACGTTAATTAAAATGCTAATATAAATTGTACAACATAAATAGTCTGGCAGTCGGGTATAAATTGGAACTCAACGAGCTTATATTTGAAGCGACAAACTTAAGGTACAAGAATTTAATGATTGCCAAGACAACGATTTTCATTAATTTTGGCAATTACATTCTGCTTTTCCACGAAGTTTGATTAATTTTAATAAGTTGGCAGTTCGCGTTAAAAATTACAAACTAGTTCAATTAATGAGGCTTAAATCTTTTCCCAATAATTAATAAAAAATAACAGGGTTGAAAGTTACTAACTAACGTTCAACTAGCCATAATGATTCTAAAATGGAGTAATTTTTAATAAAAAGGAATAATCCGATTACGAAAGGATCACAAAATTGGACAATAAAAAAGAACGGTGCCAAAAGTTTTACCAAGTAGGAAACAGGAAGAGAAGTTAAAAACTTTCGACCTACTGTTTGGAACTTTGTTAAGAAAGGAGTTAAAATTGGGCGTCAGAGGGGAAATAAATTATCGTTATGGAAAAATAATGCGAACTGTTAAAGTTATGAATAGGCCATGATGAATCAGAAAAACAAAGTTTAGGAGTTCAGTTGGAATAAAGATGACGATGGTGATAAAGTAAAACTCTAAAATTAATACTAAACTTTTTGCTAAGTTTGATTGTATCTCATTATGTTCGCACAAAATTTTAAGCTGTTTGAAATATATTTAATCATGTGGATTATTAACCACAAATCATTAAAACTGAAAATTCTCAGCTGTAAAATTTGACTTAGCTAAATAAAAAATAATCCAACAACAAAACCCTAAATAAATGCAGTAATTTTTATTTATTGTATTTTATAAACATTTAAATCATAAACAAGTTATTAATATTTTATTCAAAAACTATGAACTGGAAATCGAAAAAGTCGTTCACTAACGACTAACTAATAAGATGAATAATTTTTAAAATAATCAAAAACTTACCTTGTATTAGTTTAAACAATAAACACCTACGTAACACATGGTAGTAACACAACCACAAGCTCCGGAAAATTGACAGGAATTTTGAGAAATAATAGTATATTTCTAAGCAGTAAAGAGAAATTTCTTAACTTAATAATTCTTAGCTAGTCAGGGTTTTGGCGTTAATCTTACTCCGTTTAAATTAATTTAAATAACATTTACGTAAGAAAATTTCGAATATTATAAAGGCCTATAATACATAACTAAAACATTCAACAACGTTGAATTTCTAGCTTATCAAAACTATTATACAAGTTTATAGTTATCTAAATTTTTCTTTGAATTTACCTTCAGAACTTCTGCAAAGTAAAACCCTAACAAATCTTTAAATCGTAATGTTTCAAAGGTTCTATTACTTAAATACCTTCGATTTGGTTTTATTATTTTACGAATCTTTTTTCACTGAACTTTTTTACAATTTGAGCATATTTAAAGCAAAAATAGAAAGAGAAATGTAGCAACATAACTGTCTCCAAGGAAAGGTCTGGTTTAACTGAGTTTTAGAAATCTAGATTGTCAAGTATTTGGTATCTGCTTTAGTGTGGATTAATTTAAATAACTTGAAACAATATTTGGACGGAAAAATTCTGGTCTCAGAGCAATACCCAACGAAAATATTTAGCAAACGCTCATACACGTTGAATTTAAGTATAATAATTCTCTCAAAAAAACTTTGGATCAATTTAGTTAACCTTAAACAATATGTGGCTGAAACAATTAGGATTTCGATTCAAGAAGGCTGGCAAGACTTGGAATTTCCAACTTTTTATAACTATTTATAACTTTGTAATTGTAAATGTATATTTTTATAATTTTTTATTAAGTTTGTAGTTATTTAAATTTACCCTTATAAATACTTTGAATGATTTTCTAAGATAAAGCGGCTACTAACCTTTTCCTTAAGAAACTTTCAAACAGTTAGGTTGGGTTTTTTATTTAAATATTTGCGATTCATTTTTATTATTTTAAGAATCACAGGTTAAACGTTAAACAAAAAGAAACGTAGCACTTTCTCCAAGAAAAAAAGGTTTGGTTTAAAGTAAGATCTTGAATTCTACCTTGTCAAGTTTTTTTCTGAGTTAATCTGATTTAATTTGGATTATTTTAAATAACATTTAACAATATTACGTGGGAAAAAAATTCGTATCTTATACATAATGAATAGTATTCCACAAGGTTTATTAAATCTTAGAATGCCAGCTCTTTGGAATTAATGTAATTTAATTTGGATTATTTAGCTATCTTTAAACAAATCTTTAACTAGTGAGGTTCTTCTTTATTATTTTAACAATCATTTTGCATTAAATTTTAAGCACAGGTTAAACAAAAAACGTAGCAATATAATTGTCTTTAAAAAAGGGTCTTGCTTAAACTAAATTCTAGATTCTCAGAGTCACAGGTTAAACAAAAAAAAAAAAAACAGCAACATAACTGTTCCCAAGATAAGGATTGCTTCAAACTAAGTTCCGGAATTCTGGATTGTCGGGTCTTCTGGAGTTTTCGGTTTTAATCGAATTAAATTAATTAATTAAATTGAATAACCTTAAACAAGATTTGGTGGGAAAAAGTTAGGATTAAATATTGAATTTCTAACTTTAATTATTTACACAAGTTCATACTTATTTAAATTTCTTTTTGAAAAAACCAAAAGTAAAGCGAATACTAGTTTTTTCCTCAAACAATTTTCCAATGGCAAGGGTTTTCTTGTTTGAATACTTTTGATTAATTTTTATTATTTTAAGAATCACAAAAAAAGCCGCCACACTATAGCTTTCTTTTAAACTAAGATCTTGAATTGTAGCTTATTAGGTTTTTCTTGAGTTAATCTGATTTAATTTGGATGAACTTAAATGGCCTTAAACAATATTTGTGTGAGAATTTCTAACTTAAATTATTTATGCAAGTTTATCACTAGTTAAACTTCCCTTGGAAAATAATTCTCTAAAGTAATGCGAATACTAACATTTTCCTTGAGAAATTTTAGTAAGTTCTACAGTTTTTCTTACCTATATACTTTAGAATAATTTTTATTATTTTAAGAACCACAGGTTAAACAAAAAGACGTAGCAACATAACTGTTAAAGAAAGGTTTGGTTTAAACTAAGTTTTCGAATTCTAATTTGTCTAATTTAACTAACTTTAAACAACATTTATGTGAGGAGAAATTCGGATTTTGGGGCCTGTAAAACATAATGAAAATATTCAGCAAAGTCCATTAAACGTTGAATTTCTAACTTTGATTATTTTAGTTTATAATCATATAAATTATCCTTTGAAAATACCTTTAATAATTTTCTAAAATAAACCTAACCTCAAGAAATTGTTAAATACTGAGGTTCCAAATGTTTCCTCACTTTCATATTTAATATTTGAAGAACAATTAAGATCTAGAATTGTAGATGTCAAGTCTTTTGGAGTAAATCTGATTTAATCCGGATTAATTTAAATAACCTTAACAATATTTATGTGAAACAAATCAGATCTTGGGGCCTGTAATACTCAATGAAAATTTTCAGTTTATAATCATTTAAATTTCCCTTTAAAAATACTTTTAATAATTTTCTAAAAAACAGTGAATACTGGCATTTTCCTTACAAGTTAGGTCTAAACTAAACTTTAATTTAAGATAAGTTTGGTATAAAGGACCATAAATTCATAAGAGTAAACCTCAACAAACTTAAAATATAAATAAATTAAATTAAGTTCGTGTTATTTGTTTCGGAGATAATTATTAACTGACAGAAATAACATCTTATTGATTTAGTTAAAATTACGTTTTTAAATTGATTACATGAAAACTGGTTCGAGCCAGTTTGAGTTCGTTGAAGAGAACTATTAGGAAGCGCAGTTTTGTTTGATTTGGTGTAGGATTCAGATACCAATTAATTTATTTCAGCCATGAAAGGAACTGAGCTTTCGTTACTTTTAACTAAATATTGAAATATTTTATTTATACAGCCGGTTGATAAACTAGAGTTAATTTTATATTTATTATCAAAACTTTGTTTCAATTTTAATTACTAATAAGCCAATGAAAAAATAGGCAGAGTAACTTAGGTCTTGTTCTGCAAACTTTGAACGAATGAAAATCGAAATTTGGATGACTTTTAATGTAAAAAATGGAACAATTTGGCACTTACTTAACTATTATTATGAAGCTAACATTATAAATAATTTAGATATGATTTTTTTATTAGAAAGCACGCCGAATATTCGTCTACCAACACCAATCTAAAAAATGCGGTTTTGTTGGAATTCTTCACGGATATCTCATCGTGATGTCTTAGAATCGTTATTTATTTATGCTTATCTCTTAAATCCTTAAGGTGCTGAGGATTTGCTATCGTAAAGAAGCGTTAGCACGTTAAATCGTTGATTCTGTATCCTTCGATATTTTTTGCATTTAGAAACATTTCATTTTACAACCTTTATTTTTTTTGATTTCACCCTTTTATTATAGAAGAAGCGAATCAAACTTGCTTATCCATATAAATTCTCTGTTAAAAAACTATTCTTATTACATATGTATATTATTAAACAATTAAGTTTCTGAAACTGGTGTAAAGAAACGCACAATTTGGCAATGTAATAAATAAAAACTGGGCTGAAAATGCATTAATAATAAAAGAGTCTACAGTTTCAGATTTGAATATTTGTTAAGGATAAACAATGGCGGTCTTAGTAATTATATTATATTAAATTATTTTGTTATGTAGAACACCTTTCGTTTTTGAATTCAAATTAAAGTTTTACATCCAGAAATTGGGGAAAACAGGTTCGTTTCGTAATAATATTTAAGGAGCGGTGATGTAATAACGTTACAAAATAAAAAAGTAAATAAACTTTATTGAAGGTATAAGAAACTTATCCAATAATAATTATAACGACATTTCATTTAACATTTTACGTCTTATAAACTGGAATAGGATGTAATCATAAAAACATATTTTTCGTCAACAAATTGTCGTTCGTTTCAGAATTTTATTTAAATGCCCGCAATGCGGAATTATTTTCCAAGGCAGTAATTAAACAGGCTCTTATTTGCTACATAATTCAGACGTTTGCTTATTCACTGTCTTTTGTATAAGATGAAACCGGTGTACAGGAAGAAAGAGATTATTTAAAACTAACGAGAACGGTTAAAGTAAGCTTTACTCTAATTAGTAAGCCGCGATTCTTAAAATAGGTCTGGAGTTTGTTTTTCAGTTTTATAAAAGCATCGTTAAGGGAGAGAGCTTCTTCTCTTGGTAAATTAATCTTTTCTTATTTGCAGCCCGGAGTTAATCCAAAATAGAAATTGTTCTGTCTCGGGTGAGTTTATTATTAAAAATAAATTGATTCGGAAATACCTGGAAGTAAATTAACAAAAAATAAACATAATTACACCTAATTTACTTGTAATAAAACGCTAAAAAGTAGGAATAACTCAGGTATAAATATAATTTGTATGTTTAGAGCCAAAGTATTTTTGCCAAGGTCTTCAGAGTTACATTTTAAATAAAACAAAAGGTATATAAATCAGGCTGAAATACCAGGTTTTAAATGAAAACTGTTTAATTTTTGCATGCCAGATTTATTTTTTTAAGAATTCTCGCCTTTGGGAAATTATTTAAATGAATTAAAACTAGTTTAATTTAATGTTAACGGAATCGGTTGTGTTTTCCAGAAGCCAAATTCCAACTTTTAGAAATACATATTTTAAGAAACATTCACTACGGAAAAAACTTTCAGTTTTCTCTTCTTCGGAGAACTAGTATTAATAACTTAAAACTAGTTTAATCATTAATGGAATCAGTTCTGCTTTCCGGAAATCAAATTCCAAATTTTAACACTAAAAGCCTTTTAAGGATTCTCTATTTTTTAATGAATTAAAACAAATTTAGTTGTTGATAGAATCGATTGGGTTTTCCGGAAATCAAATTCCAAATTTTAGATTTTAGTTGCTTCGTTTCGGAAACTATTTTTAACGAATTAAAACTAGTTAGTTAACAAGATCGATTCTTAGGGTGCGCATAATGATTTTGTTACAGAGTAAGGTGTAAAGTAAGTTAAAATTTGACACAGTATATCACTTAGCAGAACCCTTATGTTCGAGAAAGGTTGATCAAAGGGTTAAAAGTTCGCGTTTAAATCAAATTTCAACGTAATAGCCATGTTCCAACGTTAATACCACACTAGATTTTAATTAAGGACATGCATGTTCTTATTAAAACTTTTAATTAATTTAATTTAAATCCTTGTTCCTCAACAAGCCTGGAACTTAATTGCTATGTTAAGGGTTTATTAGGTACTAATTCAAATACATTAGCTTTTAATTTTGGAGGTACACAAAATATTGTGTTTAAAGCTGATAAATGAATCATTTATAATGTCAAATCCACCTGGTTAGGCTTTGATTGAAATGGGAAAACCGGTAATTAAGAGGACCTCGAATATTGAAATAACGTTAATTAATTTTACAAATGCTTCTCATAATCATCAAAACGCGCGAGTTAACAGTACAATACTGTGGAGAAAATAATAATTAACAAAACAAGTTAGGTAAATGACAGGAGAAAGATATTGAATATTGAAAGGCAAGGTTTTATGTACCTAACTTCAAACCCTAAACATTTATATCAATTAAATTTAGAAAACGATTATAAAATGTAAATCGTATTTAAGATAAAACTGTTCTCATTGATGCACGCCATAACGTTTAAATCCTAAATAACTAGCTTAAGTCAACTAATCAGAACGCAAAGCTCTAAAATGTGCCATGTTCTAACAAAATGTCACACTAATGTCGTTTACTTAGTTACAGAATATGCATGAATTAAATTGTAGAACATCAAAGGGCATTCATACGCAGATGTATTCGAGACTCGAGGGTCTTAAAACAATAGAAGTACATTCTACCCAGCTTAAAATATATTCCAGGTCTCTCATATTGCATACATGTAATTTCAAAATATTATTCACAACACAAAATAAGCCTCAACCCTTACTTTTTTTGCAAATTTATTTATTAAATTAACTAGTTTAAATTTATGAGAGCCAAAAATAAATTATTTGAGTCACTTTCCAAAAATATTTATATTTCTAACTTCTAACTAAAAATTTTAGATTAAAAAATAACGCATTGTCGGAATTTTTATGTTTTAATAATAAATTGAAGTTCTTTGTTTGTAATGAATTCAAAGACTTCCACGGCCAGTGTCAATGTTAACAGAACGTCTTCCGGGTTGGGACCGTGCCATTCTTGAGACACTTTTTTAAGGGGCTTCTGCAGGAGGAAAAGGAGCACTAAAAGAGCACGGTAACTTAATGAGTCAACCACGCCAGAGACGAAACTCTTTTAGCAAGAGGAATAAGGGATCGGTAACTCAACTTGTCAACCAAGCCAGAGGCGAAACCGTTCTGAAGAAAAACAGAAAAGGCAGCGGTTTTATACCGGCTATAATTGGTCAAGCGTGTAGGACGAAGACTTCCAAATGTGTGATAGATGATAAAATAAAATGGTTTGTAAGCCCACGCCAATAACAAAAATTGCTTTACTTCTATGAAATCATTTTTATTAACGTTTCGATCAGCACTTGCTTCTAAGTTCATCACAATAAGCCTTTTTAACAAAATTTCATGGCCAGCTTAATCAAAAGCTTTTGAAAATTGTCGATTTGCGCCCTTTGTTCAAAGGCTTCAGACACATAATCTCCAAACAAGATTAAATTTGTTTGCACTGATTTTTCTCCTTGAAATCCATGTTGCTCGTAATCAGTTTTATGTTTTACATGATAATATAATTTTTTATTTGACACTTGTTCCAATAAGGTAGTGGGGAGAGTGGGGAGGCACTCCTCTGTAATCTTGATCGAGAACAAGTTTACTTCAGGGATGCGACCCTTACCCAAATGCTATCCATTTCTTTAATATTCTTTTCCTATCCCTATCTTCCACTCACCAATACGCTCGTAAAGCGCGAAATTCACAATTCACAATCCTACACTGTTGGCAAACCAGCAGTCAGCCCCAGATCGGATTCTGAAGGGGGCAAGAGATTGACATGCCATAAAGAACTTCTACCAGCGACATACAACGTACAGACAATGAGAATAAATGAACACCTGGCCGAACTGGAAGAAGAATTAAGCCATATCAATGGGGTATACTGGGAATATCAGAGACACGACTCCCAGTTGAGAAGTGTAGCACCCTAAAATCAGAACATGTCCCCTTCCAAAGAAATACGGACCAAAACTCGCAAAACGGTGGTGTGGCTATCCTTCATCAACAAAAGGATAAAAAATTTGATTACAAAAATGCACTCGGTCTAGGATCTAGTCATTTACGTAATGCTCAGGTTATCCAAACGATACTTCCTACAACTCATTCAAGTCTATGCCCCTACCAGCATATCAGACGACGAATCCATATAACAAGTATAGGAGAACATCATAATTGATAAACAGAAAGAACCCACTGCTTGATCGGAGGTGATTTTAATGCTAATATGTGGAAGAAATCGATAACACAACAACGGGGAAAATACCTATTGAAAGAGGCGGCAGACAAGGGGCTACTATCTGCCCACAGCTTTTTACGCTTGCGTTAGAAAACGTGTCATGGGAAAAATGGGAATCAATATAGATGGTATTTATCTGAATCACCTACGATTTGCAGATGATATACTTAGTCATCATCAGTGGAGATGAAGAGGAATTGGAATAAATGCTATTGGAGCTAGATGCAGCCTCGAAGACCATAGGTCTCCAAATGAATTTCAACAAAACAAAAGTGGTGTCACATTCACAAAGACAATTCGTATATCGGCTACTTAACTAAACTAGGTAAACAAAATCAAGTTGCAGAAATTACAGGAAGGGTAAGACTAGGTTGGACGGCCTTTAGAAATCCGAATTGGGTTCTAAAAGAAATCAGGAAGTGCCAATTAGTTTAAGATCAAAAGTATGGAACAGTTGCATTTTGGACGATGGCATTTACGTTAAAATGCACAAAAAAACTGGAAACAACACAATGTGCCATGGAAAAAGCTATGCTCGGTATAAGCTTAAGAAACAGAATCAGAAATACAGAAATTAGACGACGCATAAAGGCCACCGATGTTGTACAAAGGGTTGGACATGTTGCTTGCAAATCATCAAGTGAAAATGAGTCTCATTACTAGGTGGCGACCAAGAATAACAAAAAGAAGCAGCGGCCGAAGAGGTGGTTAGACGACATCAAAGAAATCGCTGGAAATACATGACACCAAATAGCCGAGAATAGGACAATTTAGCAAAATCTAGGGAAAACCTTTATCCAACGGTGGAAGAAAGAAGACTGAGAAAGAAGGAGACTTGTTCCCTGGAGCGGAAAGTACAGAAATTGGTCGATAATTTGTTATATTATACAGTTCACCTGATTTATGATTAAGAGTAACTTTTGAAATTCTCCACACGTCTGGGAATGCCCGTAGTCGTTTCAGTTGATAAATTAAAGATTATTGATAATGGATATGCCAGTATCTCAGCACAGGCTTTTATTACGTATAGCGGAATACTATCAGGCCAGATTGTTTGCTTTGGATTTAGTTTTTAACTGTATCTATATGAGAGTTTAATATTTTTTATTACTAGCTGCTATTTGGCCTACTAGTCTCATTAGGTAACTGGTTGAACATAATATTGAATTAAAGTAATTTGCGAATCCTTGGGCTGCTATCCTTAAAGAAAAGCGTTCACCTTAAAACATATAGGTACTTAGTTTCCTCACAAATCCAAACTTGATAATGTCTGAATTCGAAGACTTCCACGGCCAGTGTCAGTGAACGTCTTCCGAGTTGAAACCGAGTCATTGTTGAGACAGAAGAACTCAACGTTTCGCCCACTTTTTTAAAGGGCTTCTTCAGGAGGAAAATGGGAGCATTAAAAGAGCACGGTAACAGAAGGGTTTCGCCTCTGACTTGGTTGACACATTGAGTTACCGTGCTCTTTTAGTGCTCCCCTTTTCCTCCTGGATAATCTTTGCCTTTGCGGCGATGTTGTTTCGGAACAGAAGGATTTAAAATATTATTAAATACACCATAAAAGTACATTAGTTTACATCGGTGAAATTTTAAGGACACTCCAAACAGTATCACGAAGATTTTCATATAAAACTAAGAAATTGCCCTTTTTAAAATTCAAATTGTGAGCAGCTGATGTGGGTGTTGTATGATGTGTATTTATTAATTACTAATTATTGTGTTATAAGAGCAGGACGATGTGCATCAATAGGAATAACAGATTGTGATCAAATTAAATCCAAGGCTTTATTATTTATATTTTTAACATGGTTTAGAAATAGTACTTAAAAGGGCAGATACAATAAAGGATTTGGACGTACTTTTTTCTAGTACAATAAATTTTAATTTACGTATTGAAAACACAGTAAATAAATGCATGAAAGCTGTTGCTTTTATAATTAGAAGTTGTTATAGATTTATTAATGTAAATGCTATAATGTTGGTAAGGTCTAAACTGGAATATGCTGTAATTTAAATTCAGGTATTGTGTTCAAAAGCCATAGAAACAGTACAAAATAAATTTTAGTTTAAAACGCATCATAAATATCCAGATTATGATTCTTATCACAGTATGTATACGAAAGGAATTTGGTACGAGTATAATAAAGCTTTCACAGAGAAGTACGATCTTTTACAGACGATATTCACCAATCGCAGGGTTATGTTTAGTTTATTGTTCAATTACTTTGATAGTGCTTGTAATTACACCTTAAAAAATAATCATGTGATAAATCTGAATATAAACGGAATTATATACAAGAGTCCTGCTTTATGTATTTGCGTTTAGGCCGCCCGAATTTATTATTTTGGATTTAATATTATTATTTTTTTACTTTGTTTCATTTGTTATTATTTTTATTTACAAAACATATTTACAAGTGCATATCTGTTGCGAATAAATGTTGAGTATTTAATAACTGATGCGCAACTGATGAGCTATTAACTTGTACTGCTCTAATAAATAAATAATTATCATCTTCAGAATATAATTTCCATTAAAAAAATGTTAGATTAAAAACCTATCGAGCTTTTTTATCACAGTTGTTGGTTATAAAAACTTTCACAGATAATTTGTTCTAAAATTTTATGATTCTACAAATTGAAAAAAATCCTTCATTTGTTTTTAATATTTATTTATTTAAGTTCAACATGTCTAAATTTGAAGCTTTCCATTTTGATTTTCCAAATTTCAGTATGCTAAATTTTCCATTCAAATCTTATTAACTTTCCCTTATCTATTGTTAACACATAATAATGTTAAGTTTCGTAGCTACTGTTCTAAGGAACATCTAAAACCGATAATTCGTTCTTGGTAATTATTCTCCCTCGACAGTTCGCCCCCTGAAGAATTGTCCCTCGCCGGTTTTTCCCTGAAATTTATTGCTAATTGTATTTGCTTGTCAGTTTTCAGGTACAAGTATTTGACAAAAGAACTTGGCCTTCCTTTCATTCTTGAAAATTTATTATTAAGTTGTTTAAAAAATTACCCCAAATAAAAAAAATTTGTGGGAAATGCGTTGGGTAAAATCAAATAATTTCGCCGCAAAGGGTATCGAATTGGATTCGGGGTATTCTCGTAGCGAAAATACAAAAATATCTATCCTTCTAGACTAGAAGGTCTGGGAAACGGTTGATCCGAAAAGACGGCTGAACTTTATTGCTCAATTATCGGGATTAGTGACAACGGATACATTCATTCTATCTTGGATACTATCAAGTGACAAATCACGGTTCCATGGTAATGGAATCATTAGTGTTCACAGTTGTTGCTACTAGTCAGCAGAAAATCCCCCCTTTACTGAGGCACTTTAGCCTGGATAGGTTTAATTGTTGAAACGCCGATAAAGGCACAATAATTACCGAATTAAAGCTGGTTTGAATGGTGGAATTTAGTTCTGTTTGGTGGTTTGGCAAACTGTTACCCAGTCACATGTACGAAATCGCTCTTTCATGAAAATACATTTAAAGCGTAGCGTTCGTCACGTTCTGTATTAGTTTTCCACGGTTGGATTGGATTTATTTCAACGTTTTTTACTATTTCCTTATTAAAATCGTTAGTTTGTTACTATGAATATTGTTAATTAAAAAATAATTTCTTCAAATGGCGATTTAGATGCAAATACAATAATTCTTACTTAGGCTTCTTATTTAAGTCTAGGTAAATTTAAGTTTCCTGGCTAAAAGTAATGTAAAATATGAGGACGATATAAAAAAAGGATTATTTTAGGGATACATGCCTAATAGTTTTCCCATATTTCCATTATTTTTTCCTTGACGTGCTGTAAATTTCCTTATGAATAATAATTTTCTCATGCTTCCCTTATTTTTTCCTTTCCCTACGACTAATAATTCTCCCATGTTTCCATTATTGTTTCCTTTACATACTGTAAATTTCCATGTGACTAATAATTTTCCCATATTTCCGCTATTTTTTTCTTATCATACTGCAAATTTCCATATGATTAATAATTTTTTCCATATTTCCTTTGTTTCTTCCTTATCGTTCTGTAACTTCTTCGTCTTTCAGACCTCTTTGTTTAATTTGAGGTTTTGTTTAAAATATTATTATACATTTGTTTTTTGCTATTGTTCAACTTCTATCATTTTCTGCATAATCAATTACTCTTCCTTCTTTCTTTTTTATGGCGTTCTTTGTCACAGATTGTATTTGATTTCGGCTAGTGTAACCTAGTTTTTCTCTCTTTAGTAATTACTTCTTTTTTAGTGGTTCCACTCTTAATTAATATTTTGTTGTATATTTTCGGAATCTTTATCCATTTTCTGCTTCAATCTATTTTGATATTTCCGTTACAGCTCATCCCTGCGGAATTTTTCAACAGGCCCATCTATTTTCACTGTTTCCTCCTTGAATTTTTGAAGTTTTTTGCCTTAGGTTAACAATTACAAGTGATCAGATTCAGCGGTTGTTCAATGATATGGTTGTCGTCTTACGCCATAAATGTATTTGGCCCTCCCTTTGGCAATGTTCGATCATGTTTGTCATAGTGTTACTTTATTTTATAAAATTATATGTGGGAACAACAAACAAACAAAGTAATTGGAAAAATTCCCGTTTTGTTTGTAAATAAATAAATAACTTAGCACATGGTGAATTTCGCTAGGTATTATTCATGTTTCTTCCTGTTTTCTGGAATGCTGAAGAAAATTACTACTTGTTAAAAGAAAGTTTTCCGGGTTGGGACCGTGTCATTGTTTAACCTGTTAGAAACGGCTCTAAAACAGGTCGGAAACAGGTTTAAACAGTCGGAAACAGATCAGCAACAGGTTAACAACAACTTTAAAAAGATCGGAAAAAGGCTGTAGTGGTCTTGTTTTTCCGGTGCGGCCGTAGTGGTTTTAAGTATTTGCTGTTGAGAATCAGGAGAAAAAGGGGACACTAAACGTGCACGGTGACTCAACGTGTGAACCACGGCAGAGGCGGAACTTTTTTAGCAAGAGGAAGAAGAGTACGATAACTCAACTTGTAAACCAAACCGAAGAACGTTCTTTCAGCACTGAAATTGACCATGGAAGTCTTCGAATTCATTTCAATATTACTTACTTATTATGAGGTTCTATGTGGGTGCATAATCTCACAATCTCAATCCACTGCCTTTCGTTATAATATGATCATTGAAGCATTCTTCTTTGCTTGTTTGGGCATTGAAGTTTCCCAGGTTATTAGTATGTAATTGTTTGGTATGATATAGCTTATTCTCTGTAATGCATCACAACATTCGTCTATCTTTGCCTAAATTTATGTCTCCGTTGGCGCATAAACGTTTGTTATACTTATGTTTTCTCATTTTCCACTAATCCTTCAATAGACGTTCTTCGATTTCTCGCCCCAACCTTTAAGACTTTATCTGCAATTGTTATGGCTACAATGTAACCTGCTCCATTTATTACTGATTTTGCTTCCTCCCAGATTACAAAATCGTTTTTACATATTTCTCCTTCTCCTTTATATCTGAGTTCTTGTATGGTCGCAATTTTTACCTTACATCTGTTTGATTCTTTGGCATTTTCTGCCATTTTTCCTGGTGCCAACATTGTTTTAACATTCTTTTTTGATTTCCATTTGTTTCTCTTTTTGTTTTCAATATTGTAACGTAGTGGTTGTCACTAAAAGTAATATTAATATGGTATTTAATTTTTGGCGTTTTTAATTGCTTCTTTTGCTGTCTCTTTAATTTTTTTTTATTGCATGAATTTATACTTGAGCTTTTAATTCAAATAATGTCAAAATTGCTACATATGTATAAACCGTTCTGTTAAGTTGTAGGTTGCATTCTTTTAAAATTGCTGCAGCCGCTAATTTTCAAAGAAAATGTATGGTTGTGGATAATTAATAGAAAGCATAACTCTGAAGTATAGGCAATGCCAATGGTATTTAAAAAACTTTATTTAAAAACAGATTCAGCCTGATTTACATTTATCTATGGCCAAGCTTTATCCAAAAACAGTCGGAATGAATATTATATTTTAAATTTCATAGGTAAAATGGAAGAAGCCCATTTGTGGAACCTTGCGGTACTCCCTGACATCACGATGTAAAGGAAAACGTTATGTTTTATTTATGTTTATGCTTCCATGTACCTTCTGAGGGTTGTAAATCTCAAGGAAAATAATTATGTAGTTTCTTTAGACGTACTCAGAGTTAATCAAAGATGGTTCTTTGGAAACTTCTGTCCTTTCCTGATGCCAATGTCTCCTTTTTTCATTTACGCGGTTTCTATTTTGGGTTTTTCTTTCCCTTTTCTTTTCAATATTGTTGAAAGTGCCTTTTCATTTCAACCCCTTCTTTTTCTGTAATTAGTTGTTTTTGTTCTAGTTACGGATCTCTCCATGGTAATTCAGGAGGTTGAGTGTTTTATCCCACTCGTATAGTTCGTTATCAACTATCAGGTATCCAATTCCCGTATTTCCCCCTTCTTTTGCTGCTTCTTTGAGGTTTTTTATATGACTTTATACTTGAGCTTTTACTTCAAATAATCTTAAAACTGCTAAAATCTAAATGTTTTTTTTTTAAGAGGAGGATGATTTTAGTTAGCTAAGTTGTAGGTCCAACCAATCTTTTAGAAAATTGTCACAGCTAGCTAAGCTTACTTAAAGTATAGGGATTCACAATTACGTAAAAAAACGAATTTACAAGAAATTAAGCTCCATTTACAATACTTAAATTGTCAATTTTTCCACGGCCAAATCTTATACAAAAAACATTTGGAATGGATATTATATTTTAAATTGCATTATGTTAAATAGAAGAAGCCCACATCACGATGTAAAAACAAACGTTATTTTTTACTTCTGTTTGTGTTTGCTCGTACTTCCAAAGGGTTTATAAACCAGGGAGAGTAATACTTAGCTTTTTTAGACTTACTTGCAGATTTTTCAAGATCATTAAAAGTAGTTGGTTGAAGCATTGCAATAAGTTAATGTTTAACAATGATATTCGATATAAAAATAAAGCATTTCTATGCAGATAAGATAAATGTAGGAACTAATACGAAAATAGTACAAATGATGGGAACTGACGCACGAGAGTGAATGTTATGAATGACGAATGAGCAAAAAAACGCTAGTGGGTGTCAGTAAATCAGTGGTAGATAATTCACAGGGCGGTGTATTTAAGGCCAGGATAATACACAGAACTTTATCGTACATTCGTGACGCCTTTTATAAAATTCCAAAGCTTTGGAAAAGAATTACTGTAATAATTTCAGGAAGCCCTTATCATATCCCACTCGCAGAATTTCATCGGTTGATTTATACCTTTATTATGCTGGTTTGTTATATGTTCGATAAACTTTAATAAAACGTTATTATCGTTAAGTGCAAATGTCGATGAATTGAGTAACGGTCTTAAACGATTGGTTTGATTTTTATTAATCAAGACATGAGATAAGTCAGTTTCATTATATATTTTGCAAAATTTACCCTTTTCGAAATTAAAATTATACAGAATATTCAGTGCCTTTTTGTTGCAGACAGCAGATTTACGATATGTAAAGAATTTAACGTATTTATTCCCTTTTTTTTTGGAAAGTAAATAGGTTACATATTTGCATAAATTTAGCCTGGTAAAAACGGAATTCTTACGTAGTGATAATGGGAATAACTGTATTTCTTGCACACGAATATAATTTTTGTCTTGAATCTGCATATGTGTAAAAATGTTGTTAAATAAAACTTTTCTTTGGGTCATATTTTACATGACTAATGCTAATGGAACAAAGAAATCCATACTTTCGCGTCATTACTGGAAACAATTCCATTTGAAAACATGAATGAAATAATGAAGCCATAGTGCTTATACTTCACATTCCGTATTGATTTTCAAAGTATGTAGCACCGCAATACAAAAGAGTATTACTGAAGATTACGATCGCTTTCCAATGCTGGTAATTTAAAATAAAAACGTAAAAACGAAACATTTTACTGGGTTATTTTATAAATGCATATCTTCAAATATCTTTTTTTAGTTAATTTTGTAAAAGATAACAAAGGTCTCTTATTTTTGTCAATTTTGGTAGCCAATTTCTGGCCCCCAAATTTATTCCAAAACCTTAAATTTGTAAATAAACATCAGCCCCTGGGCTTATTTTTAACCTCGGCTAGCTTAAAAAGCATCAACACATTAATATCAGCAAAGTATATAAACACAGTGATGATCTCTTTAGGAGGGTGATTTTCAAGAACGAAAGCGTAGTATTTTCAATCCGATTATGAATCCGCTCAACCCTTAACAACAATTTAAAGGTGAGTGGTTCCTTTGTACTTCCTGTAAATTTATCAAAGCTGTAGAATATCAAGAAGTTGGCTGAGTGTTTTCGACAGGTTTTTTCCTTTTTGGCATGATTTTGCACGGTATTTTTGAAGCCGAGAAATTAGGGCAAATCTTCTGGATATTTTTTATTAAAGAGCTATGGAAATCGAAACTGAAATGTATTCGGGAAATTCAATTTTAATAGAATTGAGGCCTTTCTGATATCATTCTACGAACTGGTAAGGGTATTATCTTCCTGGGGCAATACGAATGCCAGTAAAATTTCACATAGTCAAATTATAATTTTGTGAAGAATATGTAAAGCAATAAATATTTCCATAGTTTATTATGAGCTCAACACAACGCAATAAAAGTCTGGTAAATTATAAATACAGTAGGACTTCCCTTATCCTGTATTACATATATAAAACCCAATAAAAACATGAAAGGCAGAAGAAAAAAAGCGAGAGCAAGAATCTACAAAGACGTTTAGGTTTATATAACAGTATTAAGAGAGGAGCATCATTCAAGCATATGGGCAACAAGCCTTAAAAACTTGAAAGGATATTAGAAGAAATAATAAATTCTAAATGTAGGGGAAACTTGAAATGCTCTTACCTATTTTTATGGCAAAATAAGATGTGTTGTTTCAAAACACGCGTGTAAAATTCTTGAACCTTTAGGTCTTTGTTATGTCAACAGAAAACATTTGCGTTATAAATTAGGGTTATACAAACGGATTAGTGTTATTGGTACTACAACACGTTAACAAGGAAACCCATATTAAAATATTAGCATAAAACGCCAATTTTTTCCGTTTATTTGTAATTTTTAATTCTCCCCAAATTAGCTTTACAGCCTTCGAAGCTCATACGCTAATATACGTAAATCGGTATTTAAATTTTGCAAACATGTTCGAAGGCAAATAACTTAATTGCCTTTTATGTTATATTTTGCGAATTAATTGGCTATAAAAACATAATAACGTAACAAATAATCAAGGCCTTTTCAGATTTGTAACGCGTGAAGTTTTATTATACTTAACTTTTATTATCTTTGGCCTGGACAATTCGCATTATCTTTTTGTCTGTAAAAGCTTATCGCCGAATTAGAAAATTAGTTTAAATAAAGGAAACTCGTTGTTAAAATAATTTGAATAACGAAGAATGTGATGATCTTACCAGGGTTCTAGGATAATAAGCTAATAAATAAAACTAAATCACCATTTGAAATTATTCCTGGTGATGCAAGAATTTACAAAAAAAAACTAAAAAATATCAGACTAGTAAATATAGAAACCATTGCGAGTTGTTGTGTAATCATGTCTCGTCTTTAATTGGGAGCTTAATAATAACGGCACTGTACCTGTCTGGAAACGTAGCTTAAAAGCTTTACTTTGCTACCGATTAGAGATAAATTAAGCTTGCTGTTTTGTTTGTGGTTGCCGCATGTGCATTTACAGCGTAATTGTAAATTGAGTATAAAGCCCGAATAATTAGATATTATAAATTTATATATAAATATTTCTCTGTAAATTTACTAATGTTGAAATAAATAAAAGACGCTTACATCTGAATCGGGACCCTTGTCGGCTCCTGGGCAGCTGAAGGTGACATACTCATGACAACGCTTATGCACTACGAAGCTGCAAACTGCAATAAAAAAAAGAAGGTTGTAAGGCACATTTTAGTGAAAAGCTCCCAGAGTGATACGAAAAACAAAATAATTTTTTCATCGATTCACAACAAAAGTGTCTATTACTGACAATTGATAGAGTGTCGGGTCACACTACCTGAAAAACTCTGCCTATTTTTAAATAAATCTCATGAAAAACTTTTGGACTCGACTTTCAAACTATCAATATTATATCGACTTCTTCCTAAAGAAGTTGCGCAAAATTTTCTATTTTGTCAGATAACCTATGAAGCTTTAGTTTGTAAAAACTCTGTCTATGAGGAAACGCCTGAAAAGTTTTGAAGATTTCAGTAATTGTTTAAACTCGTTTTTTAATGAAGATATCAATAATTTGCGATTAAATCGTTTAATTCCCGAAAAATTGACTGTAATCCCCTATCTTTTCAAGCAGCCCAAGAACATTCAGCCTGGAAAAGCTAAGCCTATGTTTGCGGAAACTCCTGAAATTTCCAAAACTTCTTTAACTCGGTTTTTTAGTTTAAATATTAATAATTTGTGATAACCAAGAAGTTAATCATTGTACTTTTGAAAAATCGCTTGAATTTCCTTATTTTCTTGCGGTAATTTGGAATCATTGATCTAAGAAAAAATCTACCGGTGCCAGGAAATTCGCAAACAGTTTTGAAACTTCCAAAAATCGTTTAAAAACGTTACTGAATAAAAACACCAACATTTTTGTTAACTAAGCAGGTAATCGATTAAGGCCGATTCTCACTTTAGTGCAAGCACAGACGTCTTAAAGTTTTTGGTGGGTGATGGTGTCTCAGTGGGACTGCCGCCTTGTTATCCTTTCCATATTGCTTCTCATAGCATGTCCAAACCATTGTAATCTTTTTGCCTTAATTATGTTTATGATGTCTTCTCCTTTCATTTCTTGTAATATTTCACGGTTCATTCTCCTTCTCTTTTCTCCATTGTTCATCCTTATAGGTCCTAGAATTGTCCTTATTATTCTTCTTTGAAAGCGTCTCATCTCCTTCTCCTCCTTCGCTGTAAATGTCCACGTTTCGGTTGCCTAGGTGGCTATTGGTCCTATTAGTGTCTTGTATATTGTTACCTTATTTCCTTTGCTTATTTGGTTGTCTTTTAATAATTTTTTGTACATATAATATTCGATTCTGTGTTCTCTCTTTTATTTTATTATATTGCTGGTTTGTATTATTATTTGACCCTGGATAATTAAATTTTGTTACTGTTTTGAACTTGTAATTTCCTACATGTATTTCTTTTTCTTCTTTTTTTCTGTATTTTCATATCTCATGTATTTTGTCTTTCTTTCATTTATTTCTAACCCTAATTTCCGTGTTTCATTTTCCAGTTTTTCGAAGGTTGATATCTCATTTCTGTTCTTACTTATTATGACCATGTCATCTGCATATGCTATAATTTGTATGGTGTTTTTGCTAATAATTCCTTTAATATCTGCCCTTCTTATTGCTACTTCTAGGGCAAGATTGAATAATACTGCAGACAACGAGTCACCCTGTTTCACTCCGCAATTTATTTCTATTTTTCTTGTTATTATTCCTTGAATTTTTAATTGTTGCTTCTGTTTCCTTTAATGTCAAGTGTACAAGTCTAATGAGTTTTGTGGGTATTCCTAGTTCTATCATTCTTTCTCTGTTGATGCTCGTTTTAAGTCTATAAAAAATAAGTTGAGACTGTTGGCAATGTTATTCGGTAATTATGCGGATATCTCTTTTATCTGCTCTAGTTGCTGCAGTATTTCTATTAATTGTTTATATGTAACGTAATTAAAAGTTTTTCTATAAATAATCAATGAAACACGTATACATATATCAATATTCACGTTTCAACATTGTTGCGAGAGGATGTTTAAACAAAAGATTGCTTCATGCGTACCCAGCCCCTTTCGGGGTGATTTGCTCTTCACTATTATTCTATATCCTACTGTGGATAATTCTTAAAAATATTTTAAGCACATGTGACATCAAGCCTGTCATTTGATAATCATCACAATGTAACGGACTGGACTTTTTTGGTATTTTAACAAAAGTTTATTTTAACCAGTCCGTTGGAATCTTTCTTGAATGATATATTTGGTTGAATAGTGATATCAGAAGTTGTAGCCTGGTGTGGTCTTGTTCTGCAATAACTTTTAGTATTTCACAATGAATTCTATCTAGTCCTGTGAATATCTGTACCTTTGTCCTTTTCTGTGTCATTTACTGGTTATCAAAGAGCTGCTCTACGTAGTCTTTCCATGTTTTAATTTTTTCTTGGAGGTCTGCTATGATCTTGTTATCTTTATTTTTAAGTGTTGATATATGATGTTTTCGATTATTCTGTGTCATCTCCTTGATATTTTTGTGTAGGTTAAATGTACGTGTTTCTATTTCTTGGCTTTTTTCAGCAATTTACTGTTCTTTTGCATCTCTACAGTTACATCGAATTAATTTGTTCAATTGTTTGTATTTACACATATCCTTAATTTTATATTTCCTTCTCTCTTTCATCAGATCTAGCATATCTCTTCAGGCATTCACTGCTATCGTTTTATCATTCTTAGCCATTCCTTCGGGTATTTTGATTTTTCGTATGTCTATTCTCTTAGCTGTAGGTGTTGTCTTAACATTTAAAAATCGGCGCATTTTGAAGTCTGTGACCACTGGATCGTAATCAGAGTCTATATCTGCGCTGATGTAGGTTTTTACTGATTTAATGAATTTTTTTCAACTTTTTCTAAATTATACTTAGTAGTAGTAGTAGTATGCACCATTAGTCCCTCGTGGGACATAGGGTGTGTTGGTTAAGTTTTTCCATTCAGTTCTATTTTTCTTTAAGACGTCTGTGAGTGCAAGGCACGTGCTCGACACAGGCAAGGCACCGGATCGGCACGGGTCAGGTTTTCTAGAGGCAATTCACACTGCGACAGGCTTGCCGTGGGTTTAGTAGAGCGTAGCTTTGCGAAAAGTGAATATGTTGTCGTCTTTCACGCCAATAAAAATTCCTTTAATATTAGACGATGAAGAACAAGAAAATGCAAACATATATAAAAGAAAGAGAAAAGACGTTTTTGGGTGCATACAATGCTAGAAAAACGTAACGAAGAAGGCGAATTTGCAACGTTGCATTCAGAACTTTTAGATGATCAAACAAAATTTTTTAAATACTATCGAACATCATTGGAAGAGTTTGAAAATTTACTGGGGTAAATTGGGGAACTTCTTCAAAACCAAATACCACTTTCTTGTCGTTTTAAACTGAACTACCCCACGATTGCCGATTGACTGTCGCAAGAGTATTCACACTTGTCGGAACGTTCACGGCACAGGCACAGCAAATATTGTTTCGAAAGAATCCTACATGCAAAGGCCGTCGCTTGCCGAGGCGTTGCACGCATAGTGTGAATTAAACCCCGCAAAATACATAAGATTCAATGAGAACGGTATTTTGCCGATCCGGTGCCTTGTCTGTGCCGAGCATGTGCCTTGCACTAAAGTGAGAATCGGCCTGTTGCTCCTCAAGAATCACCTGAAAGTTCCTAGTTCTTCTGGTTGCTGGTTGCTTCCTGAAAGTTAAGTTCCTCCAAGTCCTCAAAATAGCCTTTTACGGCTTTAATCACCCAAGATGTTTTGAGTTTGGAAAAGAGATAGAACTGATGACTTCAGCTTCTTCGGCTTATCCAACGGTGTATGAATCAATAATAGTTTTCCCTTTTCTGAATAATGGGCCAGTAAAGTCCCAAATAACTGACCTTTCTAGTTAATTGAGTGACCAATCCACTATTTTGGTTATATTTTTGATTCTGGTGAATCCAGTTCTCATCCATAATCATGAATCCTTCTTGAAATTCATTCGATTCCTTTTGAGCAGTTTGAAACCTAGCTGAGATTGGGGCTGGAAAACATTTGTCGTAGTTTGAGCATATGCGACACCCATCTTCTAAAATGTTTTCTCAAGCCCAATTCCTCCTTCCATACTTCTCAGTCGGCGATCTGTCAAAACCACATCATCGGTTTTATCACTGAGTTCTGGTGTGGTAGCCGATTTTGGACATTCTAAATATATGCCAACCTGGATTTTCGTTGTAGTTTTCTCCTCCAAATGAAAGAATTTGATGACCGCTTTTATCCAAAAGTAAAAACATATAAAGTGGTTCGACTTGAATGCTTGCCAAAATCACAATGTTTGAAAGATCGTTTTGACATTTTTAGTCGATTTATATGAAGAAGTAACCAACACAACGCCATAAAAATATTTGGAAAAATAAATTTATTAGCGGTAATTGTAGAAACTTTTTAATGTACCCTTGTTCTAGGCCCTGATTTTAGTTTATGTTTATAAATTTGCTGATTACCCTAACAGTTGTCTAAAATAATTCCAAATTATGTGGGTTTGATGTTGTTTTATTATCAAATATTTATAATATTTATATTATTCTGGACTTTGACAGAACAGCTAGAATAGAACGACTTTATACCGGTTGTAACCGACCAAGCGTATCAGACGGAAATTGGTCAGGAGTGGAGGGAGCGGCCAGTAGCGATGACAGACTTCCGTATAGCTGACAAATGATAACCAGTGTCACGATTCAAATTGTTAGAATTGGCAATGATCGATGATTTTTCAAACAATATCTTATGGCCAGTGTCGTGATGATGTTCAGCAACAGCTGTGTGTGAAGGAAGACCTGATTTGTGTTCATTGATACGTGTGTGTACTAAGCGACCAGTTTCTCCAATGTACACTAAACCACAACAACAAAGGATGCTGCAGACGTCTCTTAATGAAAGCGTTGAGGTTTATACTTTACTGAAGGGAGTATGACACTTTTGGAGGGGATTTGAAGGTAGGATTCTCAAAAAGATAACATCAAAACCATTCAAACTTTCCAAAAGTGTCGCAGATACTCCCTTCAGTAAAAGGTAAGCCTCAACCCCTGTCACCAAGAGGTGTCTACAGCATCCCTTATTCTTGTAGTTTAGTGTACATTGAAGAAATTGGTGGATTAGTACACCTCCTGATGAAGCCCCTTAGGAAAGTGGGCGAAACGTTGAGTTCTTGTTTCTCAACAATGACACGGTCCCAACCCGGACGACGTTATTTTAACACCGACACTGATTGTGGAAGTCTTCGAATTCACTCATAATATAACTTTGAATTTTATGAAAACGTCGCAGTCATATTGCTTTAATTGATTCTTAAATAACTTCGATAAGTAACTGTTGAAACACAAAGAGTTTCGTAGATTTTATGTTAGTTCCAAAATATTAAAATAAATTCGATGTGATTGCCACGATCAGTTTATAGCAGGAACGTTTTGTTAACATCAACGAAACCAACATGGCCCAACTTGGTCTAAAACGATACGCTGTATAATCACAGGTTTAAACGTTTTCCAACAAATTGTAAAGATTTTTCGTATGTTATAGCAAAGTACCAATTTGGAGTGTAAATTTTTGTAAATCGATTTAAAAAGCAACCACAAATCACACTTAGAAACTAATTTGAGGTGGTGATAATTATAATAAATAAACCAAAGCCTTTAAGACTTAACTCTTATAATGTTATAATGTACCTTTACATAGCTAAATTTAAATTGAAGATTGAAATGTTTATAATTACCTAATTAATTATTTATTGTACATTATTCAGTAAGGTGGAGGTTTAATTTCCCCTCTGTTTTTTGTCTAAAGAGGGCTCTTTATTTATATCTTCTTGGAGTGGTATGCCCTTTACAGAGCGTTGCCGATCCTCTCTTCATATGCCTGTAGTGTGCATGTCAAGTAGGGGATCTACAGCTTTACGTGGGGTCCAAACCACGGAAGTGCTTGCACTTCTACTCCAGAGAGACCTTACTAGGCAGAATACACCTCGGTGGTTTGCCATTACCTTCCTAGGGAAGCGGTCGGGTGTTTTCGTTGTATATGTGGCCCTGGGAATCGCACCCCGCGCACCCTGGCCAGCTACGTGGTCAGACGCACGCTGAACCAACCAACTGAGCCAAGACCGCCCTCTTATATACGTAGCACTTAATATAATAAAACACTGTGGGGAAGGCTCCAATGTATTTAGATTTATTGTCAGTTAATTTGTTTATTATCGATTTAATTCTCAAAATTTATCCTTTAAAAATACCTATTTACGCAGTCATATTGTATATTTCGAAAATTAGATCCAGATTATGTTTCTTACAGCTAAACATACGAGTATATTTATGTTTCAGCTTTATAAACACTCCTCTTCAGGAAGAAAAGAGAGGAGAAATTAAATCTCCACTTTACTAGATAATCAACACTTAATTAGGATTGGATAATTATTTAATGAGGCGAAGGTTTGATTTGTCCTGAGGGTGGCTCTTTATTTATAGAGCTGAAACATGTTACGTTATGGGGAGGGATTTGTTTTATCTATTTTAATTTAAATTGTTAATAAAATAATTAATGAAAAAATTTAATATTACCCAGTGTGTACGGATTTGGTCATTATATCTGTTTATTTAATATTATTTAATGTCTCCCATTAACTTGTGCCCAGATTTACGACCTTTTAACCATCATATATGCGATGTATTTCAAATGATGTCTGGAAACTAT
The DNA here is from genome assembly GCA_963082815.1 of Melanotus villosus. NCBI lineage: Eukaryota > Metazoa > Arthropoda > Insecta > Coleoptera > Elateridae > Melanotus > Melanotus villosus. The sequence goes on from OY720423.1 coordinate 15,900,552, forward strand.
GAATAGCTAGAAAATGAAAATTCCATAATCTACCTCGGTTTAGTACTGAATATAACAGATTCAATGATTTTTAAAAATCTCCTTAGAGGCTTCCCATTTCAATTTAAAAATCGTTACTCGCTTCGTACGAAGTAAGTACTTCTCTTTCAGGTTGTACGTATTCGTATTCACCTTGACATAGTAGTAGCTGCTTAGAGGTTTAACTAGTATTTCCTTTAAGACCTTAGAAAGTATTACATTTACGGCATTTGTAACAACAAGAGCTTGTTCAACTAGAAAACCATTATGAAATGTGCGGCAAAAATTTGCGTTGTATGGTAAAACATTATTTAATTCTTGATTTAAAAAAACTCACCTGTTTATCTAATGCCTTAAGGCATAAAAATTTTATAGGAATCGCTGAATTAAAATTGATTTAAAAAGCAGCCTTTTTGATATGCGATTACTTGTAAATGATAACAATAAAGCAAGATTTATTTATTATATACTTTAGCTATAAAATAAAATAACCTTCAGTAAATTCCTTAATTCTCTCATTAATTATTATTTTTACAATGACTAAAATAAAATCAAACAAGCAAGTATTTCCCAAACCCAAAAATCTTAAAAATAAATATTTCGAAAAACTTCTTCACAGAAAAACGTAGTAAAGTATTTTTAATTAACGCGAAGTTGTTCTTGTAGCTGAGGACACTTGAAATAAATTTATGCATTCGTTAAGGTCTCACAAAGACGTGTAGGCCTTATAAGTGTTTCATTTTTAGAAAGGAAGAGAGTACGGTCTACTTAGTCTGTGTAGACTTCCTTCAGAAACGCGGTTAAATGACCCATTCACTGACACCGTATTTTAGAAGAGACGTGCTTAAAGATAAGGATATTCAAGGAACTTTGACAAGGTCTGACGTAAAATGAAAGCTACCTTTTATGAAATTTTGAACGGTTTATTTTTTATGTTTTTTTTTATGAGAATTTTGATATAAAGTAAATGTGTATTATATTAAATCTTCGAACGGTTTTAAAAAGGTTTATTTAATATTACTTTTTCTACTCCTGCTTCTCAAAGATTACATTTTCTAAACTATATTGTAACATGAAAGGCAACTGTTCCTGGCCAAACTCAAAAGAATTGCTTTGCTTGTGCTCAAAGTTCCATACTTTCTTTGATACAAAAAACTAAATTATTAAACTAGCCATTTTGGGCATTTATTCCAAAGTAACACGGAGGAGAACCTTGTTTAATTTTAATACGACATAATTAAAAATTAAGCGTCAGTGCACGAAGAGGAAAGTAAGTTCTTTAATTTAATTTGTGTTAGTCTGAAATAATAAGCCGATTATAAAAGGGGCGTTTCAGTTATAATTTGATACTTGACATTAGCCTCACTTTTGAAATTGCGCAGCTTAAATTTATAATTCCATTCAGTATGAAAAATGGATAGGAAATGCCACCAAATTTGATTTTGCTCCAATTTAATTAATCAAATGAAAATAACTAATTAATCGGCGGGCTAATTTCTTCGTTGAATTGGAAAAGTGCTTTGAAATTTCTGCTTTCTTACGAATTTAAACAAATTGAAGCAAGGAAATTTAATATCAATAATTTTCGTCAATTAAGAATTATATCGTTTTACCCCCAAAACTTTTATTTCTTAGCCTAAAGACATTCAGCCTGTAAAATTTTAGCTTATGTTTGAGGAAACTCCTGACATTTCCAAAACTTCTTTAATCTCGATTTTATAATTAAAATATTAATAATTTCCCTTAATTAGGAAATTAATCGTTTTACTCCCGAAAAATTCTGTTTTTTCAGGAAGCTAGCTTAAGAATATTCAGCCTGAAAAAGCTCGGCCCGTTTGAGAAAACTCCTAAAATGTCCAAAATTTCTTTAAAGTCAGTTTTTAACTTAAAATATTAATAATCTATCTTAACCTGAAAATTAATCGTTTTACTATTGAACAGTAGTTTTATTTTCAGCCCATAAAAGTTCAGTATATGTTTGAGACATTTCCAAAATTTTTTAATCTCGGCTTTTAAAAATATTAGTAGTTTCTCTTAACTAGGAAATTAATCGTTTTACCCCTGCAAACCCCTATTTTTCAGGAAGCCTAAGAATATTCAGTCTGTAAAATCTCAGTCTATATTTGAGAATAGCTAATCCTGAAATTTACAAAATTTTGTCAAATTCGATTTTACAATTAAAATATTAATAATCTGTCTTAACCAGAAAATTAATCGTTTTATTCCTGAACAATCCTATTTTTCAGGAAGTATAAAAACACTCATCCTGAAAATACTGAGTTTTTGCTTGATGAATCTCCTAAAATTTCCAAAAATTCTTTAATCTGGATTTCTAAAGTAAATTATTAAGGATCTGTCTTGACTAGGAAATGAATCGATTTACTCCCGAAAAATCCTATTTTTTCAGGAAGCCTAATATTCAGCCCGTAAAAGTTCAGCTTATGCTTGAAGAAACTCCCAAAGTTTTCACAATTTCTGTAAACTCCCTTTTTAAATTAAGATATTAATAGTCTATCTTAACCAGAAAATTAATCGTTGTACTCCTGAACAAGCCCATCTTTCAGGAAGTATAAGAACACTCAGCCTGAAAATACTGAGTTTTTGCTTGATGAAACTCCTAAAATTTCCAAAAATTCTTTAATCTGGATTTCTAAAGTAAATTATTAAGGATCTGTCTTGACTAGGAAATGAATCGATTTACTCCTAGAAAATTTTATTTTTTCAGGAAGCCTAATATTCAGCCCGTAAAAGTTCAGCTTATGCTTGAAGAAACTCCCAAAGTTTCCAGAATTTCTTTATACTCCGTTTTTAAATTAAGATATTAATAGTCTATCTTAACCAGAAAATTAATCGTTTCACTCATAAACAAGCCTATTTTTTAGGAAGTATAAGAAAGCTTTTGCTTGATGCAACTCCTGAAATTTCCAAAAATCCTTTAATCTGGGGTTCTAAAGTTAATTATTAAGGATCTGCCCTGGCTAGGAAATGAATCGATTTACTCTTCAAAATCTTATTTTTTCAGGAAGCCTAAACCTGCAAGTGTTCAGCCTCTCCTCCTGAAGTTTAAACAACTTCTTTAAACTAATTAGATTTTAAATTAAAATATTAACAATTTGTCTTAACCAAGAAATGAATAGTTATACTACCGAAAAGTCGCCTGGTTTTCCCTATTTGTTCAGGTAATTCAGCCTGAAAAAAATATAAGTACCAATAATTATTATTAACTAAGGTAAGCAGTCTACTCCTAGAGTATCACCTGAAGGCTCCTAGTTTTGCAGGTAACCCAATAACGTTTGCCCTTAAATTTTCAGATTGTTAAGGAAAGCCCTGAAGAGTTTTAAAATTTCAGACAATCGTGTAAACATGTTTTTAAATATAAATATGAATAAGTAGTTAATTATTTTACTTTTGAATAATTATTTTACTCTTGAAAAATCGGCTGTGTTATTCTGTTTTTTTTTCGGACAATCTAAGAATATTCAACTTGAAAAAGCTTAGATTCTGTTTCGAAAACTCCTGAAGAACTTTGAAATTTTCTAAAATTGTTTGAATTGTTTTTGAAATAAATATGTTGACAAATCAATGAGGAAGTTCGTCGCTGCATTTGCAAGTTTCGGCTGAATTTTCAAATTGATCTCGAAATATTTTAGCCTGAAAGCCCTCTGATTATTTGTAAATTAGTTTTTGTTTTGTTTTCGACCAACCTATGTATGTAACCTGAAAAATGCTAGATTTTTGACTAAACTTCCTGAGATATTAAGAAAATAGAAGGTTAATATGTTCAAACTGACAAATGAAAAAGAAAACTTTGAAAGTCAAGTTCCTTCCTGAAAATTTCATTTTGGAACTTTCCTACGATTTTTAATTAGTTTAAAATTTTTGTGAAGATTCTAAAGCTTCAGCTGTCGCTCCTTAAAATTACAACTTTCATAGTACCTAATTAAAGAAAAAAATCCTGGAAGAAAAGAAAGGTTCCCTTCCCGAAATTTCTATCTGAAGAAGAACATCCCGTTTTTCCGTACAGCTAACATTTTTATGATAATTTCCAGCCTATGTTTGAAACTAAAGCTTTGACAATTTTAAAATTCTGAAGCTTCATTTTGGAAGTTTAAAAAGCCTATTTAATTTTTCTTTTGCAAAATTTAACCTGAAAACTGCCAGCAATCTTTCGGGTACAACCTACGGGTTTCAGAGTGTTAATCATTTTTAATTTCTTTTGGTATATGTTGCCTAGAGAAAAGCCTGGAAGTTAAAAAAAAAAAACTAAACCCTGAAGGTTTAGCCCCCCCCCCTGCATCAATTCAACTGAAACCTTATTAATGAGCAACACCTTAGCTTTCTAAATTAAACAGGAAATTAACTTATCCCAAGGTGGTATTAATTACTCCCCATTATGAGCTACATGAAAAGAACCAGATGTTTTGTAATAATAAGCAGAATAAATATTAAAAATCCCTGTGCAAGCAAGAAAAGCAAACACTTAAAATTCTAATCCTCGGTCATTAACATCAAACAACCGTAATAACGAAAGCAGCTCGTGTAATTCATTATTTAATACAACGTCACCTGGGAAATTTTACTAAAATATTTCGAACGTACCTTGGCACTGGAATCCTTGTTTACCAAATCCCCTGAAAATAAGAGAAAACATTTATTAGAACGAGTTCTTGCAAGCTAAAAAGGAAAATTAAAATTACAAGAACATTTGCATGCTTGAAGGTATTTTTAAAGGACGTTAAAAATAAATAAATCACGTTGATGCCAAGAAAACATTCTCATTTATCCGCTTAACAATAATAATAATAATTACCGAAGAGTGGAATTCACAAGTATATCTGATCGTTACATCAATTAAACTTTCCTGGTTTCCTGTTTACTTTAATTAAACCTAATCATTCTCTATGCTGTCATATCAATGAATAGATACCGCCATCATCATGATGGATAATTTTCATTGACGTTTCAATCATAATTGCTGGAAGATTTGAATTAATAAGAAACATTAATTAGGGAGTGAAGTTTCTTAATTAATTCTAGTCTAAGGACTTGAATACCGATTGGATTATTGAGAAATGATCCTGAACTGAACTATCGGGAGTATTTTCTGGTCGATTATAAATTATGTTGCGTGAACGGCTACAGCTTTACAGTCTATAACTCATTTAATGAAAGAAATGGCCTTTTAGAAACCATTATTAATCGTAAATAGCGTTTTCTGCGCAATTTATTGGCTTTACGTTATTAGCAAGCGTTAGAAGTGTAAAACTTACGTCAGGAAATGCGTTTTTAGTAATGTTTTCTTGTGATGAAATAAGGAAGCTGTTTGTTATATGGCTTCTTCAATTAAATTGTTGATTACACTTATTTTCTATTTTTTTTGGAGTATTTCAATAAAAGTTTGGATATATTTTTGACCATATTGGTTTAATATACCAAACTGTAATTAAATAATCATTAGCATGAATTAATAAAATGTCTGAAAATGGTATTTTATGATTTTTTAAATTTCGACAGGAATGTTTGATCTATGTGATAATTATTAATGCTATCTAAAATTGTTTTTGTTTCATGTTTTAGGGGTATCTAGCAAAGTTTAGATTTTCGTGCAAATTTTGTTTGATACATTAGATTGCTTGCGTCAGTTGTGAAATATGGCTGAGTGTAGTTTAAAGAAGTTCGAGTATCGAAGCATTATCAAGTTTTTGTGTAAAGATGGTGTAAATGCAAAGTCACGGTCACTAGGTGGTTTAAAGAATTCAAACACGGCCGCCAGAGCATTGAAGATGATCCAAAGTGCGGACGACCAAAAACTGCAACCAATGTTGGGGTTGAGTCACTGGTACTCGCAAATAGGCGTATAAAGGTATTCGAAATTGTCCACGAGATTGGCGTTTCACAAGGAAGTGTTCACAACATCATCCATAACACTCTGTACATATCGAAAGTGTCAGTCAAGTGGGTGCCCAGAAATCTTTCTATTCAGGATAAGCACTGCAGAATGGAAGCATTACGCGAGCTCCTCGACCTCTGTAATTCTAATCCGGATGACTTTATGGCTCGACTTGTGACTGGAGATGAAACATGGCTTCACCACTGGGTCCCCGAAATGAAGCAAGAGTCGATGCAATGGAAGCATGCGGAATCTCCAGCTCCGAAAAAATTCAAGACACAGGACTCTGTTGGAAAGATCATGGCGTCTGTTTTTTGGGATTGCCAAGGGCTGCTCTTAATCGATTATATGACACACAAAACTACAATTAATGCAGAATATTATGCACAACTTTTGAAAAAATTGCGCAGCGTAATTAAAGAAAAGAGACGTGAAAAACTGTCCAAGGGGATTTTCCTACTGCATGACAATGCTCCAGTCCACAAGGCCAGAGTTGCACAGGCTGCCCTGAAGGACTGCTGGTTCGAACAACTTAACCATCCACCTTATAGTCCGGCGATTTTTACTTATTCCGAAACCTCAAGAAATATCTTCGGGGGCGCCGGTTTTCGGACTACGAAAGTCTTAAAGAGGAGACGGAAGCGTGGTTTGCAGGACAACAGGAAAATTTTTTTTTTCGGGGGATTGCGTCGCTGAAGGAGAAGTGGGGCAAATGTATTGAACTTAGGGGGACTACATTGAGAAATAATACATGAATTTAATTGATATTAGTTGTTTCAATGCCCAAATTGCAATCCACTTTGAACGCCCCTCGTATATCATCTACAAAACTGTTAAAGAAGCTATAGTCCGTCCGCAAACTGACAGCGGGAACTCATAGTCAGGTAGCCTGGTAGCGGAAAGTAAGCGGATTACTACAAGGGTGGTGTGTGTGTGTGTAGACGACCTCCAAGATGATACATCCCGGGCAACGGTATCAGTGATATCATTTATAACAGCTAAAAGTCTGCACGAAGAGGGAAGCTAGCGAACTAGCGAATTAGCGAAAAACGCGAACTAGCCAGATAACGAGAAACTCAGACAGAGACTAATCCGAAACTGATAATGAGCAAAGGAAATGGAAAGTGCCCCAATGGGCAATTGACTAAGTGCATCGGTCCCTCCGTGCGAATAATGCAATTAAATATCGAAGGAAAGGCGAATACCTCTCTAGAATTGCCAAAGAAACCAAGACGGATGTAATCTGTATCCAAGAAACTCACATAGAAGACCCTCAAAACTTTAATACTAGGGGGAAAATACCGGCATTCAAACTAATCAGCTTCACGACATCAAGAGTCTATGGATCTGCCATGTACGTGCGGCAAAATATCGACGATCTAACCCCCTGATTAACCTGTGCTCTCACGTTTTTATATAAACTTTGTATTATTCTAATTGTTTTTTGTTTGCCTTCAGAACTTTTAGGCATTTCCACATGCCAGATCTTTTTATGTTATCAAATGCAGCTCTTAGGTTTATGAAAGTTAAATATAGCTGCTCATTGGTTTCTGTAGCTCTTTCTGTTAAATTTCTTGTCCGTCCTCTAATATTCCTTCTATTTGTTTACGAAGTCTTTTTTCGGTTATCCTCGTATACACTTTATATCCTACAGTGGATAGACATATTGCTCTATAATTATTGCAATTCGTATGTTCTCATTTTTTGTGTATTGGCAAAATAAGATTTTTCTCCCATACTTTTGGTATTTTTTCCTCTATCCAGGATTTTTTGCAAATTTCGTGTAACCATCTTTTTCCTTCCTCGCTTAGCCATTTATTCATCTCCGGACCAATTTCATCTTCTCCTCCAGGTTTTCCTGTTTTTATGATTCTTAGCGCTTCTTCTATTTCAGCCATTTCTATTGCATTTATTCCTTCATCAGGTAGCATATCGTTTTGCTCTTCTGTTTCTCTATTAGTTTCAACCATATCAATTTCATTTTCTGTGTCATTAAATTTTTCTGTATAATAATCGCTCCATGTTTGGAGTAGTTACTAACTCATTATTTTTATTTCTGATTATTCTTACGTCTTTCTTTCCTGTTCCCTTCATATATCTGATTCTACTCCAAAATTTTCTATTGCTACTTTTATAGTCTTCCTGTAGTTTTGCCAGCTTTTTCGTTTTCCTTATTTTACTGCGTTTTTTGCTTCGTTTCTTATTATGTCATATTCATTTTCAGATTATTTTTTAAGCGTTTTCCATCTTTCGTCCAAATCCCAATTGGTTTTGGTTCTTTCTATAATATCGATTAGCTCCTCGTCTATTTTTTCTCGACCCATTCTTCTAATATTTTCTTGTTTCATTTTATATATTTTTATCTTCTCACAGTCTATATCTTGTGTTCTCTCCACTTCATTTGCTTGTAGTTATATTTGCAGTTACCATTCTATGATTTGAACCGATTTCATATTCGGGGATCGTTAAAATTTGTTCTATTTCATGTTCCATATTGTTTGTGTAGGTTATATATAATCTATTATGCTTTTTGCATTTCTTTCCTCAGCTACGAAGGTGTATTTATCTGCTATATTCTGCTTAGTATAACTATTACCGATTATTAATCAATTTTCTATGCAGAATTCTCTCATCCTCTTTCCGTTTCTATTTTCTATTTCTTTACCACATTCTCCCATGTAGCCTAATCCTGCTTCTTTATTTTTTTCCGATTCTTGAGTCCCAATGCGCCATTATTACTACCTTTTCACTGTTCTCTTTAAATTTGTCCGTTTCTGCTTGTAGTTTTACCTTACAATTTGTTTATTATATCTTCATCTTCGCCCTCCACTGGTGCATATATTTGTATAAAATTGATAGTATCTTCTAGTAATATACTTAACGTTATAATTCTTGAGCTTATTGCTTCATAAAATAATTTCAAAACTTGAGAATTTCTTTCCGAATTTTTAAAAACTGCGTAAAAATTGGCAAATTATTTTTTTTCAAATGATATGTGGGAATTCGTTTTATATTTGCCTAAAATAATAAATTATCAATTTTTAAAACTTGAAAAGTGAGGCCCCTTCGAAAATATTCCAGAATTTAGAACCTTGTTTTTGAATTTCTCATAATGGGGAAAAAATGGGAATTTAGTTATAAGTAAAACGTGTAAATTCGTTTTATATTTGCTTAAAATGATTATAAAAATTCCAATTTTTAAAACAAAATTGCTGTATTGAAAATTACGAATTTTAAATTATTCTACATCTTTTTTAAATTTTTCAAACTTAACGAAACTTATGAAGTAATGGAGTTTTTAAGTTAGCTTAGAAATTTGATACTTTGTAGATTGTTAAAGTCAAAAATTAGCAAAAATCATGCAAAACTTAGTGAGACCCCTTCGAATATAATTTCCGAATTTAGGACTTTGCTTCTGGAATTCTAAACCTTGCGAAAAAAGTCGACAATTAACTACAAATAAAACTTGTAAATTCACTTTATAATTGTCTAAAGTGTTTATAAAAATTCAAATTTTTATTACTGTAGTAAAAAATTATGAATTGTAAAATCTCAATTTTTACTGCGAAATATTTCTTGTTTTTATTTTTGAGTTTTTAAGACTTAACAAAGATTACGAAGCGATAGGCCATTCAAATTTGTATTTTATAAATTAGCTTGGAAATTTGACACTTTTGTAAATTTCTAAAGCCAAAAATTAATAAAAGTTATGAAAAACTTGGCGAAACTCATTCAAAAATTAATTTCAGAATTTGAGGATTTATTTCTGGATTTACAAACCTTGCGAAAAAATCCTAAAATAAATTACATATAACACTTGCAAATTGTAAAAATTCTAAAAATTCCATTTTTTAAAACTTTTTATTGCTGCATTGAAACATGTACCAAGTAAGGGTTTTTTTGAGACTGAAGTCACGAAAAAGTTGGCAAAATCTCTTCAAAAATTTCAGAACTTGTTTCTGAAACCTTGCGAAACAAAATTAGCAAATTAACTAAAAATAAAACGCGTAAATTCGTTTTATATTTGCCTAAAATGATTATAAAAATTTCGATTTTTAAAACTTTAAAAAAGAATTTTTTTTTACTATTTCAATTTTTCTTGAATTTTTTGGAAGTTTTCTAAACTATAGAAGTTTACGAAGTAATAGATCTTTGAAGTATATATTTTATAATTTATCTTAGAAATCTGAGGCCTTTACAAATTTTTAAAGCCAAAAATTAACGAAATTTATGGAAAATTTGGTGAAACCTCTTCAAAATTAAATTTCAGAATTTAACAATTTGCTTCGAAATTCTAAACCTTGAGGAACAACCGAAAAATTAATTATAGATAAAACGTGCGAATTCGTTTTATATTTGCTTAAAATGTATATAAAAATTCCAATTTTTGTAAATTCAGCATTTAAAGCTTTCTACGTTAGTTACACTTACCGGACTGTTATTTTGTGCACCCAATCAGAGCCCGTCAAAGTGTAACCAAGCAACACTTACCGGTTCTGAAGGGCTCTGATAGATATAGAAAAAGTGTCACATGTAAAAATTAAAAAATCAAATTGTTTACAGTATGAAATAAAACGTTATACGATACATGTCCGGGAAGTTATTATTAAAGTCACTTCCCGGACTTGTAACGTAAATTCTACTAGTTAGTCGTGTTTTTTTTTTACTTAACCCTTAACCGGTCAAGCTATTTTACTAACAGTACCGGACAAGGTGTGTCTACTAGGCACACTGCAGTAACAAATGACATTCTGCAAGATGTGTCTGACAGGCACAACTGACCGGTTGTGTAACAAAAAAGTTGAGTATTTTTTTTAAAGGATCTAAAGAGAAAAAATTTATCAACAAAAGCAGAAACGTACGTAATATACACTAGTGAAGGATAAATAAAATACCCAAGGCCCAATAATTTTTCTGCGAAAAAATAGATCCGAAAAACCATCAGGATGTGCCTGTCAGGTACACCTTGACCGGTTAAGGGTTAATATTATACTTCTAATACTTTTTACATTTTCAGGAATTTTAGTATTTGCAAGGTTTTCGGGCCAGTTTCTAATTTAAATACACGTTTGCTTTCAGATGTTTTAAACTTTTTACTATTATGTGGTTGCTTAAGGTCAAATCTTTCATTATTCATGATTTCATACTTTTCCTCCATTTATTCCAATTTCCAATCAATAAAATACAAATTATAAGGGTTGTATGACGATCGTTACTTAAAGTAAATATCAATATATAATTACTCATTTATAATACACAATAAGAATATGGCACTCGTTTAAAATCAACAGATTAATATACCCAAAATCTGAAGAATTTGGCAGTTCCAATTTCCAAATAAACAAATAATTAGTTAATGTGTTGCCTCGAAATAAAATTTTGAATCTTAAACTTTGTCCCAGCTTGGTTTCTACCTTTCTACAGTAAGGTTAAAAAGCCTAAACTACCCGATGGAGAGGAAAATGAGATTGCTTTTGATCAGTTTGCCTCAACTGTCATGAATAATTAACTGATGGTCTGTGTAGAGAGTAAAGCACCTTGAACATCGGACCTAAATATTTACTTTGGATGAATTTGAAGCCGTGCCATTGTTATGCAAAACGTAAACCAGATTTTTATCTAATCAAACCAAAACTTATGTTTATCGTACAATATTAAACAATAATGTTTGTAAGAAACTTTTTAAATGAAAAATATTACCCCACGTAAATAATTTTAATTAAACTTCAAGCCAAAATTAATTTTTATATAATTTTTCTCAAGTTGAAATTTTCTAATTAAAAACCGTGATAAAGGTTTAACGATCGCCTACACGTTGAAAAAATGTTGTACGCCTCATTAAAGTTTTTAGAGTGATATTTAATTAACAAAGAACAAGATCTTATATTTATTTAACATTTCGAGCTATCCCACGTTTGTTATATTCCCGTAACTATTTAGGCAATGTCAATATTTGTGATTTCAATAGGCGCACGCTTTGACCTTTTGAATTTACATACAATTCAGAGATACGTTTTAACAGAATAATACAATTCACGTTTAACCGCAAACGGAGAAAATGAGCAAAATTTCCTTGAAATCTGTAAAACGAAAACGTTTTAAATCAAAGGCACTTTGATGTTATAAATCCCCGCTTCTAACTTCGTAAAGATATCGAGACTAATTTAATCTATGCACCTGAAAGGTCGTTGGGAGGGCTTTAAGTAGCACCTCGTACGATCGAAGGTGTCAGTGAAGATGTAAATATATCAGATTTCAATGCCTGACCCCTTTTACACTCGATGGGGTAATTATATCGATCGGAACCCTCTTCGACTATTATTATTACCTGGCTCGAATATGTTGCGAGGCAGTCACGATATTTCTCAAATGAATTTCTAGGCAAAAACGGTAATAAATTAATATAATAATGTGCTTGCGAAATACAAAATAATATTCGCCGTTTTGTTAAGAATTTTGAAGACCATTTTTGAAATGATTATAGAAGACGATTTAGTAAATTTGAATATAAATTACTGCTTATATTTTGGGACGAGTTAATATTGAAAATAAAAGCACGGCCTTAAATTTACATAATGAAGATTAATGAAACTGTTAGCTTGATAACTTCAAGAGCAGCTTAAATAGGTAAGAAATTCCGATGCACAGTATTTTTGATAATAATTAAAACGCGATTAGTTGTCTTCTAAATTAAGCAAGAATTTTTGTGGGCTGTTTTCGACAAATGCGTAACTATTATCAGTATTATTATAATCCTAAAACGTAACCTAAAGAAATGTCCACCTAAGATTCGACTGATTTAGAAGTCACTAAATATTTCAGGATTATTTCAGCTTGGGGCGCAATTAACAAATCGATAACCGAACTTTTTGCTTTAGGTAATAAATTAAAAATTAATTTTTCTATATTTGGGAGTGTAATAATATTTGTTTTTGTAGGCAATACTTTTAAAAAAAGTATCTGGGAATATTATTGATTGAGACATCTGGCACGTAAATAAAACACAAATAAATATAAAAATAATTCTTATACACACAGTTATCTGTGTAAAAAAAAAGGAATAAAACGGGGTCACATTTTATTAAGATCTAACCTTTGTCATATAAGCTTCCTTCGTCCACTAAAATGTCATGGTTTTCTTTAAGTTTAAATTACTTTGTATAAGAAAATATTACCTCTGGAAATATGTATGCATGACGATTTCGTTTTATAGAGATAATCATAGGTCAGAAATAAAATTTCCAGGGCAGTAATTATCGGAAAATAAAGTGGTTTAGGTTTAGAAAGAACTAATCAGAAGGATTATTTATAACTTTTATAAATTTTAATGGGCTAGTTTTAGGGTTCTTAGTTGGCCTTATTTTTTATTAACTTTCGAATATTTCCAAATTCTGGTTTTATCCTTTGGTGATTGTGTTTCGCAAATCAAGGATCAATCGATACTCATAGGAAAAACGAAACGTAAAATTCTATTTGCACACATTGTTTTAAATATAAAACGTTAAAAGCAGATCAATTCAGTTACATACGTTGTTGTAATTTCTTCAAAATGATTTATTCCTTTCTTCATAAAATTATAGCAACTTGTATTATGTTTATTCTAACAGTTACTTGCTCCTTTTCTTTTCAAAGTGTAAAATAAGAACATGAAAAGGGCAGATTTTTAAATAATTTTAAGACTTTTTGTCAATAATTTTGTATGTCATTTTTAATTTATTCATACAAAGAAATACAGTTTATGGTATACATTGAAATAAATAAAAAATAGTAAATAATAATAAAATTATTAATCTCTAAGAAATATTTAGAGCAAATAAATTAAAAAAGTAGTTTTTAGGCAACCCAACTTTATTATAAATTTATAAACAACCATATATTGCATATAGCTTAGTGCCATTTTCTCTACATTTTATTACTAGCGCGAAAAGACATTGGCAAGCATTCAATAATCAAAACTTCAGAATCTCTTATCTTTAATCTCTTTTAAATAAATTACTCTCTGCATAATCCAATCTCTATATATAGTAACTATTTCATATAAATAAAGAACAATGATGCTCCATTAGCGTAACGGGTTGGTAGAAGTCACAAATAATTTTAAAAACAGGTAAAAACCTCTTTCAAATCAAATACCTGAAACTTATCATACCGTAAACGAGGTAAAGTTCCTCTGACTCAAATAAATATAAAATAAATAAAAACCAACTCAATAAATAAAATTTACCATCCAAAAATAACAAAGAAGAAACAATCTTATAAAAATAATATTTGAGTAGGTAAAAATCTTAGCAAAATACGTTTGCATTCTTACAACAAAAAAAAACATATTTTGAAATTTAGACGGTGAAGTAAACACATTTTAGAGAACAGATTAAAAATTTTTTATTTAAACTGCCCTTTTTCCCGACTAATAAATAGCGGAAGAAATAGAAATATGCCAATTAGAGTTCCTGAATACATACTGCAAGTAATATAATTAAAAAGGAAAACAAAACAGTAGCATAAAAAGTAAAAATAGAAAAATCTAAATATAGTAGCGGTTTACACATGTACATACTGTAGAGCGGGACAAGTCATTGGGAAACATGTTACGAATAGCGCAGACACAGAATAGCTTGGAGTTTTGACCGTATTCTAGAATAAACAGCGGCCACATATTATACAGAGTAGAAAAGTATTGTCATTAGAAGTATGGGTACATTACAGCAAACATTTAAAACTCATCGTGCTTTTAGTTTATTTTAAATTTTGTTACACACTTTTGAGAACCGCTGACTAATATGCATTTAAAAAGTCTGCGATAGCTATAAATGAAACATAACACAATTATCTAATGAACTGAGATTAAGCAACGTGCACATACCTGGACTCTCTTATCAGTATGAACAAGAATGGCATTTGATAAATTTAGATTTTGAATGTAAACAGAACGCACCTATTCCAGTGAGCCCCAACCAATTTTTGTATTGATGTATTTAATTTTGTTCTGAGCTTACCGTTTGCTTGCGACACATGGTCTATTTGATATGCTCTACCTACCCTTAAAATTAATGATAATACTTTTTAATCACCCTGTATAAATAAGTCCCGGCCAACTGGAAGAAGTCAGCGAAAATTCTTAATATTACATTACACGTTATTTACGGTTTAAAATAAATAAATATTCGGTGTAAATAAATTAGACTGAGTTAAAGTTTAGTTTTGTGAATTTTAGTGTTGATAAATTAGTAAATAAATGTTGTTATATAACTGTTTAGTGTAATTCACACATAACCCAAGTAGCAAAATCGGTACACTATTTTTTTCCTATGGTGGTAAAAGTCTTATTAACTTCGATAATCAAAAAATTCAGAATGAGTTAAAATTTGACTTTTGTCATGCAGCACTGTTTTAAAATTAATTTAATAATACAGTTGTTCGAATAATATGTTTCAAGACAAGCAGTTGTGTAAATCATGTCACATTTTGCTGCTACTTTTTGTCACTTTTAGATTCGATAGTTTGACTTTTCGATAAGCTCATAGAAAAAAAATTTACTTCAATCCTTTTTAATTTAAAATATTTGGCATAACATTAGTATCTACAGTACTTAAGTTATTACTTGCAAATTAGAGATCAAATATACCTAAGTACCTCAGTTTTTTGTTTGGGGAGGGGGAGGAGGGGGGAAATTGCCTACATAGTAATATATGAGTATCTATCGTTATTTGAAACGTTAAATTGTGTTTTTATTCCGGGTGTTCCAACGATCTGGAACTTTTAGATAGTTCTTAATTACCACAGTTACGTCAAAATATTAGTAAGACAAGTTATAGGAATTGATGTTCTGCATATGTTAAATTTATGTTCCTGAATACAGGTTCAACGTTGACGAGAGAACCAAATATCTAATAATACATATGTAGAATTTAAAAAAATATAATTTTATGTCGTCACAAGTATACTGCCGTACTAAGCCCAAAACCGGTAACTGAGATACCTATGTGTGTAGTTCGATAATAATCGAATAATAAAAAGTTTTCCCGTATTTTCCGAACTGTATTAAAGGTTTCTAAGTTTTCCTATTTTGGCATTTTGTTTATTAGTAAATTCCGTATTTAAACTTTTTATTTGGATTAGGTATTCTATTAACTATTTATTATTTTTCTAGCGTCTTCATTATTATTATTTTTTTTGCAAATACTTAATTTTAATGTCCATTGATATGATGAGTATCTGGAGCGATTTATTTTAATATCAGATAAATTTTTAGTAGGTATTTGCTGAAAATTAGAAGCAGAGAGATTTTGTTGATTTTTTTTTTATAAACCATTCTAAATTGATGTACCTGATGTGATGGTATGAATTTCAAAGCTGTTCTCACCTACCTGTGAAACCCAAGATAACTAATTTTGATATTCTATATTAATCACGCTTGGACAGTTATAAAAATTTTCCTAATATATGTATTTGTTGACAGTTTTAAAATTTCTAATGAAAAGTCAATGTCCCTGGTTGATTTAAAAAATTCCATACAATTACATTCGATAATCTACAATTATTTCATGTTTCAAACTGTCCATCCTTTTGTAATTTTGCAATCTAAGTTTCAATCAGGCTAAGTTTGAGGAAACCCCCAAAAAGCTTTGAACTTTTCAATAATTATTTAAACTCGTTTTTTAATGAAAATTTCAATAGTAATCGTCGACTAAGAATTAAATCGTTTTACTAATGAAAAATCGACTGTGGTTCTATATTTTTTTACGAAGCCGAAAAACATTCAGCCTGAAAAAGCTCAGTGTGCTTAAGAAAACTCTGCAAAAGCTTTGAACTTTCATATAATTGTTTAAATTATTTTACACCTGAAAAATCGGTTGTGATTTCCTATTTTTTTTTAGCATAAGCATTCAACCTAAAAGAGCTCAGCATAGATTCGAGGAAATTTCCAAAATTTCTTTATAGGTACTCCGATTTTAAATTAAAATATTAATAATTTGTCGCAACCTAGAAATAAATAATTTGACTTCTGGGATTTCTCTATTATTTTAGGTAAGCTTGGAACGTTCGGTCTGAAAAGCTCAAGTTACGTTTGAAGAAACTCATAAAAGTTTTGAAAATCGTTTAAACACGTTGCAAAATAAAAATATCGATAATCTTGATTTCTAAGGAGGTGATCGGTTTACCTTTAAAGAATCTCTTGAAAGTTCTTAGTTTTTCCGATAAAAGTCGGCCTGAAACTTTCAGATTATGCTTGAGAGTTTTAAAATTTACAGGATAATCTTTTTTAAATAAAAATGTCAATGATGTTTCTAACTAAGAAATTAATGATGTTAATAGAACGTCTTCCGGGTTGAAATCGTATCATTGTTGAGACAGAAGAACTCAACGTTTCGCCCATTTTTTAAGGGGCTTCCTTAGGAGGAAGAAGCCTCTTAAAAAGTGATCGAAAACGTTGAGTTCTTCTGTCTCAACAATGATACGGTTTGAACTCGGAAGACGTTCTGTTAATACTGACACTGACCGTGGAAATCTTCGAATTAATTATGTTACTCCTGAAAGATCGTCCGAATTCCTTTGTTTTGTTCAAGCAACCTAAGAATATTTTACCTAAAAGAGCTTAGATTTTGTTAAGAAACTTTCGAAGAGAAAGTATTTTTAAGTAAATGTATCGACATTGTTCTTCTCTAAGAAGTTAATAGTTACATCTGAAAGTACGAGTATTTGCTTGGATTTTCCAATTTTGCAGGTAATATTTTACTCTGAAAAAAACCTGCCAATTTTTAATTTTCTTTTGTTTTCCACCAATCCAAAGGTATGCCTGAAAAATATTGAATTAAATTAAAGTTCCTGAAAAATTCCGAAATTAGCAGCCTAATATTTTCAAACTCATTTTTAAATTGACAAAAAAATAAAACTTCGAAAAAGTCAGTTTCCTTCCTGAAAGTTTTCTTGGATTTTTAGGTAGTTTAAATTTTTCGCGAAGATCTTAAAGCTCCTACTGGTCTTTCAAATTACAACTCTCACGTGTTTTAAAGCTCATTGATCATTGATTTGTGTTTACATCAAACAAATTGGGATGCGGAAGACGTCAGTAATGATGTAAAAATCCGCAAATATACAGTATGTCCCCGGATTGAGTTTACAATAGGTATGATTGACCAAAAATTTTCGAATTGGAATTTCATATTTTGGGATTCCGCCCTGCTTGGTCTGAAACTTATTTTTAGTTTACTTTCGATTTTTTTAAATCAAGTAGGCCTTTACAGTTGAGCAATAACTCTTTTCGTTTCAGGTAAAGTACCTTTTCCGTTCATAGTACGCCAAAGTGTTACTAAGAAAAGTTGTTCAGAATGAAAAGTTATGGCGGTGTACAAATTTTCAGAACGATCGGCCTACTTTGATAAAATTCATTATTTGTCAATTTCGTTTCAGGTAAAGTACTGTTTCCATTCACAGTACGCCAATATTTTACTGAGAAAAGTTGTTCAGAATAAAAAGTTATGGAGTTATGCAAATTTTCAGAATGATCGGCCTACTTTGATAAAATCCAGTATTGGTCAGTTTTATCAAAGTAGGCCGATCATTCTGAAAATTTGCATAACTCCATAACTTTTTATTCTGAACAACTTTTCTTAGTAAAATATTGGCGTACTGTGACTGGAAACAGTACTTTACCTGAAACGAAATTGACAAATAATGAATTTTATCAAAGTAGGCCGATCGTTCTGAAAATTTGTACACCGCCATAACTTTTCATTCTGAACAACTTTTCTTAGTAACACTTTGAACGGAAAAGGTACTTTACCTGAAACGAAAAGAGTTATTGCTCAACTGTAAAGACCTACTTGATTTAAAAAAATTGAAAGTAAACTAAAAATAAGTTTCAGACCAAGCAGGGCGGAATCCCAAAATATAAAATTCCAATTCGAAAATTTTTGGTCAATCACACCTATTGTAAACTCAATCCGGGGACATACTGTATATATATAAATGTGAATTTACCGAAAATTACAAGTAAAATAAAAAATACCTTCTCATATGGCCTAAATTGATGTATCTGATGATTTGAGTCGGAAAATTGCTCTCAGGTACCTCGTAGGGACCAAGATAACAGATAACTAAATTTGATATTTGATTTTAATCACACTTTGACAGTTATAAAAAATATTCATTGGTATTTTAAAAAAGTCTAATTAAGAGTGAATGCCCCTCGTTAATTTAAAATATTTCATACAATTAATTATTTTCGTGTATCGAAGTGGCGGCATCAAATCAATCATTTAATCGTGAACTACCAAAGCTGTCCACCCTTTTGTAATTTCGCAATCTTGTCATTGCTTTTGATATATCTACTCGTCGCTTTCCAAACCAGATGGCACCATACCGAACGTAAGCAGATGTTTCAATCCAATAACTTATAAAGCCAAATCTCACCTCTTCCAGAAATTGCACCACGAAGCGTAAGCTTTAAGGGTTGTTTCTAAAAAGTTGCGTCATTCCAAATTTTCCAACAGGCGTTCCTGCTCAGTAAGTACATAAAATTGTACAAATTTATTAACTTTTGCGCGAGTTTAATAAAATGAAGTTTTTCGAAAAATTTAAGATGAAGAAAATTGGGTTTTGGCATAATAACCTTCCTTTTTTAATTTAAAAGGGTCGTTACAAAAACGGTTCTTTAAGAAATTTGAAGGGTTAAAAGCAGTAAACATACGAAAAACTACTTCCTTTAAAAGGTTATACGGTTTAAAGGTCAGATATTTTTAAAAATGTTGACCTAGAACAACTTTTTCTTTCTTCTCGACTTTATTTACGCCCAGTCTTTCGGCGTAGGAAGTTTCGTTGTATAATAACGTGAGCTAAATTTTTATTTATTTTAATAAACATCAGTAGGTAACAGATGTAGAAAAATACCAAGGAGAAAAAGAATACGGTTGTAATAAAACGAGCTTGGAAAGTTATCACATCTTCGAGACTAACCAACTCTGCTTTCCACATAAATAAGATTCGTTTTGGGGATTGTTCGCTTTGAGGTTCATTAAGATTTCTCTTAATTCAGTGCTTAAAAATGCAGATCGATAAAAGCCTGCCTAAGAATACCATACCACAATTTAAATATTAAAACATCTAAAATCGCTTCTCCTGAAACGTTATTTAAGGGAATCCTTAATTGATGTAACTTTTGGTTTGTCAGAATTGAAAAAACTTTTGAAGAGAAACGAAGCTAAAAGGAATATGAATTATTCCTTTTATTATACTTTCAAGCTGATGATTAAAACAAAGTAACTTTCAGTTACTACAATTCATGTTTTGCTTTTAAAATGTAATTTGTTTAAATTTGTGTACAAATTAGAAAATGGCAAAAATGGAAGCTTCATAATTTTCTATTTACAGAATTTGCCTTTTTATTCTTTTTGGCCGGTATAGCGGCCTTGTAACGAAAACTCTTGGTTCAATGTATGCCCATTTCAGCAAGATTTCTCACGAGGCAAAATCGGAAAGTTTGTCCTTTTAAAATTACGTGTGTGATCATGTGGATTTAGAAAATTCTAGCCCAACAGAAGACAAAACAATCCTTGTTTTCTGCAGAACTGTTAATCGTTGTTTTTCATACAGCTTTCAGTCTTTATAAAATTTATTCTGTTTTAAAAGTAATATTTTTTGTAAATAGACAACAGTATAAACGCTTGCGGCCTCTGCAAAATTTTATTTTCTACCTGTGTTGTAAAAAAATCCAATTATGATGAGTTGTAAGTTTTGCTGTGGTAATACGTAATATGAATAAGGAAATCTGTCGATTGTAAATGTCATAAAAAAAATATAAACAAAATTCATACAATTTTCGATGTTTTGGTGAAAATACCGTGGCTTCTAAAGATTTTTAATAATCCGAAATTTACGTTCTAAATTCTTCCAATATGAAATAAACCTATGACAATGCCTTTACCTTTCTTTCTTGCTGATTTTCTTTTACAGAATCACATTTAAAACGAACAAGAAAAATCAAACCGAACGTTGCAGCAACCACAATGCTTTAATAGCAGATTTGATTTTATTATTGGGTTAGTACCGAAACATCAGCGGATTATTATCAGATTGATGGGCACAATGAAATTATGGCGTATAAATTTTAAATTATGATTTGAATCAGTAAATTGAAGCGTTTATTAATAACGACATAGAAGTGCTAACGTAATTTTTACGTTAATCGATGTCAACGCAAATTATTACAGTATTTTCAATTAACTGCTGAAATTTGAGATTAAACTTCATTTATTAATTGAAAATCAATATATTTGGCGCTTTTCTTTTCAACCTGAAAAATTTTAGCAAACAGGCAGGGTTCTATGGGTGAAAAAACTGGGTTTTAAATTTAAAAAAATCTAGGTAATTTTTAAATTGCAAAGATTATATCGTTTTCTTCTTATAGAGGTCGTCTGAAATTTCCTATTTTTTCAGGTAGCTTTAGAATCTATAGTCCGAAAGAATTAAGTCTATCTATATAACTTTTATGTAATAATTTGTAAGCTCGTTTTTTACTGAAAATATTAATAATATTCGGCAGAGAAATCGTTTTTTACTGAAAAATCTCTCGCAATTTTCTATCTTTTCGGGAAGCTTAAGAACATTCAATCTAAAAAAGCGCAGCTTATGTTTGAGGAAACTCCTGAAACTTCAAAAACTTCTTTATACCCCGCCCTTATTTTAAAATATTGATAATTTGCCTTAACTAATAAATTTTACTCCTGAACTTCCCCTCTCTTTCAGGTAGTGTAGACGAAATTCTGTCTATTTTTAATGAAATCTTCTGAAAAGTTTTGGATTTAAGAAGTATCCTAGTTTTAACTTAAAATTCGACGTAATTTTTAAACTACAAAGAACTTGCCTGAAATTTCCTATTCTTTCAGCCAATAATTGTTTAAACTCGCTTACAAAACAGTAAATCTTCATTTTCTCAAGAGTCTAGAGCAACAATCAGCCCGACAAAGCTCGGCATATGAGGAAACTCCCAAAATCATCCTGAAAAGGCCGAGCCTATGTTTGAGAGAACTTCTGAAAACTGATGAATTTTCCACTAATTATTTAAACTCGTTTTTTATTGAAAATATAAATTTCGTCACCTAAGAATTGTATTGTTTTACTCCAAAAAAATCGTCTGAATTTCCCTATTTTTTAGAGTAAGCGGGGAACATTCGTTCTGAAAAACAACCTATTTTCGAAAGTACTCGTAAAGAGCGTTGAAACTTCCAAAAATCGTTTAAATAATTTTCGACTGAATTTGATTTAGGTATTTTTTGAAAATCGATAGATTTAGTGCATTTCTTTCCAACTTTTAACAGACAGAATTCTGCCTATTTTTAAAGAAACATTTTGAAAAGTTGTGGATTCAAGGAAAGTCTTAGATTTACTCGTAAATTAAAATTTGGCGTAACTTTTAAGCTACGAAGATTATATCACTTTCTTAAGGAAAGCCTGAAATTACTTATTTTTTCAGGTAATCTAAGAATTTTCAGTCTGAAACAGAACAGCCTATGTTTGAGGAAACTCTTGAAACTTTCCAATAACTATTTATACTCGTTTTTTAATGAAATATCAATAATTTTCGCCTACTAAGAATTCAATCGTTTTGCTCCTTAAAAAACTGCTGCAAATCCCCACTTTTTGAGGAAGCCTAGGAACATTCAGCCCAACAAAGCTCAGCATATGTTTGAAGAAATTCCTGAAATTTCCAAAACTTCTTTAAACTCGGTTTTTGTATTAAAATATTTATAATTTATCTTAATCAAAAAATCAATCGTTTTACTCCTGTAAAACCATTTAAAATTTCCTATTTCTTTTTTAGATAACTAAGAATCTTCAGCTTGAAAAGGCCGAGTTTATGTTTGTGAAAACTTCTGAAAACTGTTGAACTTTTGAATAATTATTTAAACCCGTTTTTTAATAAATCAATATCAATAATTTTCGCCACTCAAGAATTGAATTATTTTACTCCTAAAAAATCGCCCGAATTTCCCTAATTTTTTTAAATAATTGCTGAGTATTGGGTCTGGAAAACTCTACCTTGTTTCGAGAACACTCGTAAAGAGCGCTGAAACTTCCAAACATCGTTTAAACGCGTTGCTAAATAAAATAATTTTGTACTGAATTTGATCAATTTTTTAAAACTCGATACAACCTGAAAAATTTCAACAGACAGAATTCTGCATATTTTTAACGAAAGCTCTGATAATTTTTGGGTTTCAGGAAAATCCTAGTTGTAAATTAAAATTCGACATAATTTTTAAACTACAAAGATTATATGCTTTTCTTCCTACAGAAGTCGCCTGAAATTTCTCATCTTTTTCAGACAACCTAAGAATTTTCAGCCTGAAACAGAGCAGCCTATGCTTGAGGAAACTCCTGAAACTTTCCAATAACTGCTTAAATTCGTTTTTTAATGAAATATCAGTAATTTTCATCCATTAAGAATTCAATCGTTTTACTCCTTAAAAAACGACTGTAAATCCCCACTTTTTCAGGAAGCCTAGGAACATTCAGCCCGACAAAGCTCAGCATATGTTTGAGGAAATGCCTGAAATTTCTAAAACTCCTTTACGCTCGGCTTTTGTATTAAAATATTTATAATTTATTTTAACCAAAGAATTAATCGTTTTACTCCTGAAAAATCGTCTGAAACTGCATATTCTTTTACATAACTAAAAATCTTCTGCCTGAAAAGGCCGAGCCTATGTATGAGGAAACATCTAAAAACTGTTGAACTTCCAATAACTATTTAAACTTGTTTTTTAATAAAAAACCAAAAATTTTCGTTACCTAAGAATTGAATCGTTTTACTCCTGAAAAATTAACTAAATTTCCCTATTTCTTCAGATAACCTCGAAACATTCGATTTAAAAAATTCGTAAAGGGCGTTGAAAGTGCCAAAAATCGTTTAAACAAAAACAAGAAGTTTTAGTAACTAAGAACGTAATCAGTTTACTACTAAAGAATCAACTAAAAGTTCACATTTTTTCAGGTAAGCTAAATATTTTTAGCCTGAAAGAGATCAATCTACTTTGAGGAAACTCCTGGAAAGCTTTGGACTTTCCAGGAATTGTTTAAATTAGTTTTTTTAATGAAAATATCAGTAATTTTCGCGAACTAAGAATACAATCGACTGTAATTCCGTTTTTTAAAGAATCCTAGGAACATTCAGCCTAGGTTTGGGGAAACTCCTGAAATTTACAGAGCTTAAAATTTTAATAATCACCTGAAAGTTCTTAGTTGCTCAAGTAATCGAAGAACATTCGGCCGAAAAATCTCAGATTATGCTTAGAGAAACTCCTGAAGAACGGAAATCATTTAAACTCGGTTTTAAATATAAATATCAATAATTTTACTAATTAAGAAGTTAATCGCTTTAATGCGGAATTTCACTAGGAATATTCAACCTAAATAAGCCGCGCCGCGATTTTGTTGAGGAAGCTGAGATTTTGTTTAGAGACCTTTGCAATTTTTTAAAACTGTTTAGGTACATTTTAAATAAATATCTCTATAATTTCTAGTGGCTTGGAAGTTAATTGTTACATCTGAAAGTATTTGCTTGAATTTTTCAATTTTTCAGGTAAAATATTTTAGTTTTTTTGTTTATGACCAATTTAAAGGTATACAACCTGAAACCGCTGTAGTTTGAGTTAAACTTCCTGAAATATTCCGAAATTATAAGGACAAAAGGAAACTTCGAAAAGTCAAGTTTCCTTCCTGGAAACTTCATTTCGGAGGTTTCCTCCAATTTTTCGTAAGTTTAAATCTTTTATGACTCCTGCCGGTCTTTAAACTCACAGCTTTCACTGTAAATAAAACAAACAATCCTGAAAGGAGAACATAGTTTTCTTCCTGAAATTTCTATCTGAAAAGGATCATCCCGCTTTTCTGTATGGTTAACATTTTCCTTGAAACATCCGATGTTTGAAACTAAATTTTTGACAATTTCAAAATTCTGAAGCTTCGGTTCGTAAGTTTAAAAAAATGGTTTAGTTTCTTCTGCAAATTTTCACCTGAAAACAGTGAGCAATCTTTCAGCTGAAATTTTAATATTAAAAGACATTCGAGCTTGTTGTTAAGTTGCTGAAAGCAGTTTTGCTTCTAGAATATTTACTAAAATAAGACTCTCGTTACTAGTTTTTTTCTATTTTATAGTATGAGATCTACATTAATAAATACAAATCTCCTTTCTCCAACTCGAAAACGGATGTTTCCTAAAATTTCCTTAACGTTTAAACACTTAAGCAATATTAATAACCACACCGAAAACCCACACGATTTCACTTTAAACGACGGGTCATTAATCATCCTGGTGATTGTCACCGCAACTGTGTTTCTACTGATATAATCTGTAACCATCCAACTTTCTAACCATGAACTAATATTTTAATGTTCTGATTATCTTGTTAGAGCGCTCCTACATTAAACAAATCAAAAGCAACACGTGGAATTTTTACGAAATTGCCTCTTAATCAAAATTCATGGAAAAGAAGAATTCTACCGAAATTATTACTTCCACAGTTCCGCAGTTTACTAAAAATTACTTAAAACAATGTTAAATCCACTATTAAACTGATACTAAATATCTTAATGGTTTTTGGAACGTGTTAAGTTTACTAAACCGACATCATTGTGGTTAGGTTTTTAATGTGTGTTTAAGCGGTCTTCAAACCACGTTTCCGTTTTTCACTGATAATTTTAACGTAGGTAACATTGATACCAACTGATAATGACACTTAAAATTCTGCATACGTTTATATTATTAGATTATAAAATGTTTTTAAGGCCTACGTTTCAAAGTTTTTATTCTACCACACATTTTACCCAAACTCGCCAATTAGTATGTTATGTTCATTACGGCTGTTTTTGCATTAGTTTGGCCATGGATTTGGGGCTGAATATTTTGTAAATTAAGTTTTTTAAATGCATATTTATTTCCTATACTTTAAGGTTGTAATTTCTGTTAATCACGAATCATAACTTATTTTCTTTGAAGCTTAGCCAATTTTCAAAAAATGTAAATGATGGATCTTAACAAGGAAATCTTATCCAAAAAGGAATAAATTAATTCTTCCGTTTAACATAAATATAGCCACATTCAAAAGTAAAATTGGGCTAGAAAATCTTTTATTGTTAGAAAAGTACGAGGAAAAAGGTTAAAGAAACTCGGCACAAACTTGAAAGGAAAAAATCATACTGACAGATGCAAATATTCGTGAAATTTTGTTAAGTGTAAACCTAAAAGGAAAGGCAGTTATTTCCTTCCAGCTTTTGCGGCGCAGTCAATTATAGAGTCACTTCAAATAACGTTCACTCTCTTTTCCAAAACATTTAAAGATTACCGTTTTCTGCTTGTCATTCAAATGTCGTTTTACATTATATTCGAACTTGGTGTGTTTTAACACGGTTTCACGAATCGTTTGTGCAGATTGTTTTCTTTTAAGAAAAAAGCTACAAATTTTTGATAAAACTTCATTATTAATTTAGAAGAAACTAACGGAATCCAATAAAAGTCGAACAAGGAAAGATCAACTAAAAGTTAAAAACGTAGAAATTTGATGTTAAAAAAGAGGACGTAATTAATCAATGTGATAGTTGTTACTTTAAATGATTGTCATCCTCAAACCAACTAAGAAAAGTTACATCCTTCTCGTAAACTGACTATAAAGAAGATAAATTACCACAGGTAAAAAATTAGCTGAATTAAAAGCTTGTTTCTTGATGTACAAAAACGGAGGTTTTCTCTTTTTAAAGATGTATGGAGTCTAATGTGTTGGGACGATGAAAAATTAAAGGAAAATGGAAATAATAACAGAGAACAAATTGTTTCGTGGTAAACTATTTTGTGGAGATAAACTGTTTAGGTTGATACATAAAGCCTTTTTTTAACAAATGGATCTTCTTTTATGAATGGTAGGCAATTATTTAAATTGAATCAAGGGAAAAGAGAGATAATTTATGAGTTTTTCGTCGAAAAGCGGCAGATTCTTTAAGTTTTGATTATCCTTGTTTTTTTGATAACTCTTTAGGAGTGATCGAATAAATGCAGGATGTTCGATTTACAGTAAATTTAACAAAAAAAGTTTACTGCTTAGAATGTCTTTGTCGATCAGTCTAACTGACAGAAAATTGCAAAGCATGTTTGCTTCGATATTTTATGTTTTAAAGCACAAAACAAAGAAAAGAAAGGGTGACTGCTTTCAACTAACACCCCCCCCTCCCCCCCGAACCTCGAATTAATATTAAGCTTAAAATAGTGCGAAATTGTGAACTTCACAAATATTTCTAAAACGAAAACTGTCAAACTCACAGAAATATCAAAAAGCATAAATGAAATAAAAATAATGCCCCAAACTATTAAGGCCTGAAAACTAATCTGCTAATCTGCCCACTCGTATGAAAATGCAGACCTAAACCCATTGATTCTATAATTATAACAACTCATCGAATTTTTCTCGGTAACCGGACGATTTTTCATAGACCTTGACCTTTTTCCCCCATTTTATTTTTGTTATGTAAGTTAAATCAGGGGTTAGTCTCTCCCCTTCTGAAAATTATTAATAAAATATCTAAAAAAACGTGATTCTTTAAAGACCCTAATAAACCAAATTGTAAACTTTAATAATAATACTATAAAATGTCTACCAATAAATTACATAGAGCAAGCCTTACTCAAAATTTCATTACATCGAATTTATTAATTTTAATAAGTAAACAAACTCCAGAATAAATAGCAAAATATTTTTCAAAACTCATATTAAAAACGAAACTACCAATCTCATTAAAGTTTTCGTTTAAAAACTGAAGAGCCCTTAATATTTTATAAGCCTGTTTTCCTGGCGTTCGTAACAGGAACAGCAGGAACTCGATCTTAGTGTTGTTTTCTTCTAAACTTGTTAAGTAAATTTATTTCCGTAATGCTTTAACGTCGAGATTTAATTTACTCTTAACACCACTGAATTTATTTGCAAGTAGTAAATTCAAATCTGGTTGGTGGATGGGTCGTAAAATTGCCGAGAATTTTTATTAGTGCAGTTATAGTCGAAATTTTACGTTTAGTAAACGATAAAGTTAAGTAATTAGAAGGAGTTTATCGTACGAGAACCACTTGAAATTTCTGAAATAATTGGAATGGAACATCTGACTTGATTCGATAACATTAATCTAATTGAGCTTGACTAAATTTATTTTTCTGGAAGAATTAGAAGAATTAACTTGCATTAAGGGTGTAAAAATTGGGCTAATACAATGCTTTGGTTATTAAATTGAACAGCTGGTTATTGTCTCATTTGTTCTATTTTTAACGAAATTATATTTAAGAATTACGTTGCTTAGATAAATGATTCATGATTCATTTTAAATAAATCAAATTGCTGTTGTTAACTAAACACAACTCCAGATAATTTATAATCGAAATCTTAAGAAAAACTTCGCGGGTTTTATCGAATTTAGTTAAGTAAAATTTTCCAAATAATAAAATTTTGCACGAAGTACAACATATTTATGTTTAAGAATTGATTGGCGTTAATAGCAATCAACATCAAACTGTCCTACTGCGAACAATTAAAGCAGGACGCCAGCGAGCATTAATTAATCAAAATACCAGAAAATAAAGTGTACTGCAGCCTCTTTAAGATTTTCAACAAGCTGCCTTTATTTTTCTTTCTTGCGGATTTTTTAGCATTAAAAACAAAATTTCTTTTATAAAATCATTTATTTAAAAAAATTAAACTGAACAACTGTGATTGTAGATTTGATTTTATTATTGTGTAGTGCCGAAATATCAACGGATTTAATTGTTATCAGATTGATGGTCACAATGAAATTATTGCGTATGAATTTTATATTATGATTTGAATCATTTACAGTATTTTTAAATAATTGCTGAAAATTTTCCATTAAAATTGACTTATTTGTTGAATATTGCCCTTGTTTTTAATCTGAAACTTTTGACAAACAGAACTTTGCCTATTTTCAAAGAAATTTCCTGAAAAGCTTTTAATTTCAGGAAACTCCTAGTTTGAAACTAAATATATCGTTTGCTTCCTAAAAAGTAGCCTGAAATTTCTTATTATTTCGGGTAAATAAGTCTTCAATCTGAAAATTCTTAACCCATGCTCCTGCAAAACTTTCCAATAATAAAACATCAGTAAACTTCGCCAACTAAAAATTAAAACGTTTTACTCCTGAAAAATTTTATTATTTCAGGAAGCCTAAGAACATTTGACCTGAAAAGGCTCATACTATATGTTTGGGAAAGCTCTTAAAACTTCTTTAAACTCAGTTTTTAAATTAAAGTATTAATAACTTGTCTTAACGAAGAATTGAATCGCTTTAGGCCTGAAAAATCCTATTTTTTTAGGGAACGGAATATTCTGTCTGAAAAACTAAAGAAAATTCGTAAAAAGCTTTAACTTCCAAAATAGTTCATAAAGAATCGTCTGAAACTCCCTATTTTTTCAGGCAACCTAAGAATTTTAATTCGATGTTTCAAGATACATTTGGAAAGCTTTGAACTTACCAATGTATGTTTTTTAATGAAAGTTAATTTTTGTCAACTAAAGATTCAATCGTTTTACTCCTTAAAAATTTACAGTAATTTCCTATTTTTTAGGAAGTCTAAGAACAATCAGCCTGAAAAAGCTCAGCCTATGTTTGAGAAAACTTCAGTACTTCTTTAAAGTTGGTTTTTAATTTAAAATATTAATAATTTGTCTTAACCAAGAGATTAATCGCTTTGCGCCTGAAAAATAGCCTGAACTTCCTTATTTTTTCAGGTAACCGGTATTCGGTATTCAGGTATTCGGTATTCGGTTTGAAACACCCAGCTTATTTTCGATGAAATTCGTAGAGTTTTTGAATGTCTAAAAATCGTTTAAACTCGTTACTAAATGAAAAATCAATGATTTTTATTATCAAGAAGGTAATCGGTTTACTTCTAAAGAATCATTTGAAAGTTCCTATTTTTTCAGGTAATCTAAGAAAGTTCAGCCCGGAAAAAACTCAGCCTATGTTTGAGCAAACTTCTGGAAAGCTTTTTTAAACTCGTTGTTTAATAAAAATATCAGTAAATTTAGCCAACTAAAATTTCAGTTGTTTTACTCCTTAAATATCGACTGTAATTCCTTATTATTCTTTCGGGAAATCTAAGAACGTTCAGCCTGAAGAAATCTCAGCCTATGTTTGAGAAAGCTCCCGAAATTTTTCATTAAACTCGGTTTTTAAATTAAAAAATTAATAAATTTCCTTAAGAAAGAAATTAATCGCTTTACGGCTGAAAAATCTGAATTTCCTTATTGTTTCAGGTAACCTCGGAATATTCGGTTTGAAACAACGCGCTAAATAAATTATATCATTAATTTTTATTAACAAGAAGGTTTACTGCTGAAGAATTAGCTGAAAATTCCTATTTTTATAGATAAGCTAAGAATTTTCAATCTGTAAAAGCTTAGCCTATTTTTGAGGAAACTCCTGGAAAGTTTTGAACTTTCAAGAATTGTTTAAATTCGTTTTTTAAGGAAAATATCAGTAATTTTCGTCAACTTTAATTGTTTTACTCCTTAAAAATCGACTGTAATTTCCTATTTTTTCAGGATGTTTACAAATATTCAGCCTGAAAACGCTCATCGCTTTGCGCCTGAAAAATCGCATGAATTTCCCTATATTTTTTAGGCAACCTAGTGATATGATACATTTACCACACAATTATAAATAATCTTTGTTATTCTCCTTGTAAATTGTAATGCTTATCTTGGTTAGCTCAGCGTTGGGTCGTTGAGAGGATTCCTCTACCTTTTCTTTTATCTTTTGATTATCTAATATTGATCAATAATATCAAAATTACAATTATGCAGATTTATTTACAAAATTTCCATAAAATTTCCTGACTTGTTTAATTTAAATTGTTATAAATAATTTTAATACTAAATAATAACTAATTTCACTCAGGTGACTAAACAATCTTCACTCCAAATTATATGTCCAGCCATTAACAAAATGAAACTTCAATGTTATGCCAGTCATCAGGATTATTTTATCATTAAACCGCCAATATCCTGGACTGGAACTGGATTAATTTCAATAACTTACAAACGAAATATTTATTTTATCTAGTTTATTTCCAAAATCCAATATTCACAGAAGCTGGATGAATTCAAATTACTCACAAACGAAATATTTATTTTATCTCGTTTATTTCCAATATCCAATATTCACAGAGCTGTATTAATTCCAATTACCCACAAACGAAATATTAATTTTATACTTAATTCTCTTTTAAAAGAAATTATTGCTTCCTTTCCACAGAAAGAAAAATTCGTAGTTCGTGTTTTTTATTTACCCACACTATCGTCTCCTTGGCCCCTCTTCATTTTTCTTTTATTAGCAATTTATCATTCTCCTTGGTAACAAATCTTAACTACTTACATTCTTTCTTTATTATTATTGTATGTTGCTAGCTAACTTATTTTCATAGTTACAATACATGATATCCTTAACAATCAAACAATTCTAATCCTGTCTAGCTAGATTCTTTTATTTTACATTATTATTTTAATTGAAACTGCATAATTCATTTAACAACAAATGATTGTAATCAACATTAATTTCAATCAACTAATAAAATAAAAAGTTCACATTCTTTCAGGTACCTAAGCTAAGAATTTTCAGCCTGAAAGAGCTCAATTTACGTTTGAGGAAACTCCTGGAAAGCGTTGAACTCTCCAGGAATTGTTTAAATTCGTTTTTTAATGAAAATATCAGTAATTTTCCCGAACTAAGAATACAATCGGCTGTAATTCCCTGTTCTTCAAGAATCCTAGGAACTTTCCGCCTATGTTTGAGGAAACTCCTGAAATTTTCAGAACTTAAAATTTTAATAATAATTTATCTTAACCAAAAAATTAATCGCTTTACGCCCGAAAAATCTTCCGAATTTCTCTATTTTTTCTGGTATCCTCAGACTACAACATATGTTTAAGAATTTACTAGCATTTATAGCAATCAACATCAAACTGTCATACTGCGAACAATTCAAGCAGGAAGTTAGCGAGCACTAATTAGCAAAAATACCACAAAATGAGAATATAATTGACTTGGTACGTAACAAAGAGGGCGACCTTCATATTTTATTAGTTCCAACAGTAAAATAACAAACTGGTAGTAACCGACAAAACACAAAAATTCAATGAAATGAGTAATTATGTTGTGTAATAAGCGCAACCTTTGATCTGTAAATATCGATTTGTAAATCTTTCGGCACGTATTTATTCGCAGTTTACGCTTAAAGTTGTTTTTTACTAAAGTTTAAAAGGTGAACGTAAAACAATAGAGAGACAATGCAATGATCATTAACTATGACGTAAGAATTAAGGCCGCCCAGATTCGAAAATTTTAAAGATTCGAATCTGCGAAAAATCACATAATTCGAATCTTCGATTGTGATTTCGAAAAACGATTCACCAAGTTGTCTTCAAGATTTGAAGTAACACTAAAGCTTGCTATTTATTGCAATTCTGAAATTTTATATTCAAATTTGGAATTCTAGGTTTCGACGACTTCTTTTAAATTTTATTAAGACATGAAAGCCATTAACTTAAAGGTTAATTCGATGAATGAGTAAATTCACACTCAGAAAGAAGGCCCTTTTTTTAATTGATTGTCTGAAGGTTTAACGGAGACCAAACATGAAATTCGAAAGTCGAATTCGGACACAAAATTAAATTTTGCGAATCAAATCTGAAATTTCAGTTCGGATGTGAGACTCAAAATGTAAATTCTAATTTTAATTCAGTATTTAAAAAACCAATCCATCAGAAACCCGGAATTCGCTATTCAAATTTTATTATAGCACATCGCCGGTGTGGCCGTGTGTTAAAGGCATTCGACTTCAGCGCGGACGGCCTGGGGATTAAACCCGAGTCGGATGCTCAGCGAGTGGCCTACCCAGTCAATAAAATAGTTGGGAACCAAAACACAGTGGTGGAGTACGGAAGGTAGGCGGTTGTTGAAGGCATGGTGCTTACCAGACCACCCCCGTACGTATGATGTGCGAAACAACCCAGGTATGAGAAGCGACTTAGGAGGCCTTAACCCTCCAAGTTGCCGGCCGTGCTGCCTCGCGGGGTGTTAGTGCTGATACATATTCGAATATGAGAGAAGAGATTTGAATCACAAACTGAGATTCGGACTCGATTGACAGCTTTAGTGAAAATACAGATACTTTTACTCTTTAATCCTTATAAAAAGTTGAAATACCACGGTCTTTTTTCAAAAGAAACCAATACGCCTGTAACCGATATAGCTATCAAGAAGTTTGCTTCGAATCACTTTGAACGTAGTTTTCAAACAATTACAGCACTAAGTATCAAACTGCGGCATCGCTCATGTCTCGACGAATAGGAAAACTTTAGACCTAATGGATCTTTAGTTTTAGTTCGCCAACTTCATTGAACATTAATGTAATGTAAGGCAGGTAACGGAAATATTTATAAGGAACGTGCTTTTGCGAAAACTTGCTATTTTCTACTAAAAGTGGGAGTAGCATTTGAAATCAGTGCTCGTTATATCAAAGGTTTTTCAGACAAATTCTGAATAAATTATTTGACGCGCAACAAATATTTTGGTAAAATACTTTCGTTCATCTTTATTTCAGTTTATTATTGCGTTCATGCCTTAAGCTTTGTTTTTATAAAACAGCGACGATGACTGCGCTCGTAATTGTGCTTGTGTTTAGCGTTTCGATTGGATTAAAAGGTTATCTTATTCATGCTATATTTGTAGGTTTTCATTTTTAAATAGCTATTTGAGCCACATAAATCGCTTCACAGTTTCCTTTGTTTTATTAAGCTATGATTTCTCTTTTCCTCTAAGGTCCAACAGTTAACTGTTACTACCACACTTTAACTGCGTATATTTTTGGAAATGCTAGTTATCTAAATACATATATTTTCAAAAAGTTCCTTTCGTTGCAGTATTATATGCGGAAAGAAATCAAACTACAGGGTGTCCACAAACTCACTTCACAAAAGAAAACTGCAAGTTCTAGAGCTCATTTTATGTCGATTTGACGTAAATCACCTTATCCAAAAATGCTTGCTAAGGGAGGTCTCCTCTTTTTTCTTCCCATGGGATTCAAATCTGTAATTCTTTTTATCCATATTGTGTCATCTGCTCTTCTTACAGGCCCGTACCAGAGTAATCGTTTTTCTATAAACTGTACTATATTCCTTTCTACCTCCATGCTGCTTATGATTTCCTCATTCCTCGCTCTGTCTAGCCTTGTGATGCCGCAGCAGACGTCATATAAGCATTTTTCCATTCGTCGGGCATTTCTTCGTCCTCAAATACTGTTTGAAAGATATTCCATATCATACTTAGCAATTTCGGAGGCCTGTACCTAATAGGTTCGGGTGCAATTCATCCTGGCCCAGCGGCTTTGTTGTTTTTTTTTATTGATTTTACGGCTCTCTTAATATGCTCTATTGTGATTGTGGCCATTTCTTGCTGCTCTTCTTCAGGTTGTTTTTCCGGCGTTTATGAGGAATTCTTGCCATTGTACTGTTAGATATGTTTTATAGTAATCACTCCATTCTTTAATCATAATATATAGTAGTACATGTACCTTTTCTTTGGAGTTTATTCGTAATGTATTAATTACTTTCTGGGTTCAAGAGCTTCTTTCACCTCCTATGTAAGAAGCTTGTTGGCGCAGTGGTAAGAGCGCTGGTCTCCCAGCTAGGAGTCTTGGGTTCGAATCTCACGCAGTGGTTAGGATTTTTATAAAGCATTCTCCACTGTCGGAGGTCGGTACTTAAGCGAGTGAAGCCGTTTAATCGTCTGGTTACAATTAACGACTCTGTCTGCAGAGTGGTTTCTGCAGAGTGGTTAATTGCAGATAGTAACAAGACACAAACACTGCAGAAGGCAACGGGAAACTACTGCAGAGAACACATTTCCCTCAACAAAGTTCACGACACCAAGTCGTTTAAAAGTATGGCTTTGATCGCTTCAACTGGCAGCCAAACCCACTAACTACGTGATCTACTGGCTATAAATGCCATACGCTAAAATAAAAATAATAAAAACCTTCTATATATTGATCTATGTATAAACATACATATTGCCGTCTTTCATTTATTTCTTTACATATTAGTCTTTCAACCTCTCTATTTTGTTCTTTGTAGTGTGGTAGATCTATTTCAACTTTTGTACTTAACCATTTGTGGTATAGTTCTTTCTTTTTTTTCTTTCTTTTTTGTGTTGACAGTAATTGGCCACTTATATTTTCCCTCTTCATCATCCTTTTCGCCTAGATACATCCTGCTGAGCAAAAATTGCATTAGTTTTTGTTTTGATCTCCGATGGTGTAGATCTCTTATCGTCTCATTTTGTAACAGATGTATTTTGAGTTTTCTTTGTTTTTCTGTTTCTCTATTATCGTTGTTCAATGTTATTTTTCGCGTTGGCGACGACTCCATACCATGGGTGTTCCATTTTTACCTGCCACATTAATCTCTTTTTACTCTAACGACTCTTAATCTGATACAGATTTTTTGCATTATTATAATGTAGTCTTATTATTATTGATCTTAGATTTATTGATTTATTGAGCTCTTCTTCTCCAAATCTTCCCACTAGCTCTCTCTTTTCCGTTCATCCGTTCAAGTCTCCAGCTAACATGAGTTTACTTTTCTAATTTCTTCGCCAACCACTGCTCTTTCTCAGCTAATTATTGTTATTCCGACCATACATTTTTATATTTAGCTTTCTTATTCTGTCAGAAATGGGTATTCATGTAACAATTCGTTTTAAAAGATTATTTTTTAATAAAATTCCTAGACCTGCTTTTGCTCGATGATTTACGCCACTCAAACAGTATGGGATTTCTTCTATTCCTTCAGTACCCTTCCCTTTTTTCTTGGTTTCGCTGATAATCAGAACATTAATATTGGCTTTTTTGGACTCTTCTATAACTTCTTTGTCTATAGTTCTCCATCCTTGTATGTTCAAAATGTCATCCTCCTTTATGTTCTTTGGATTTTAGATTTCTGCCATTTTAATAGTGTTATATTTGGTTATTGACCCATTAAGCTTTGTGAGTAATTACTTGTTTATTGAAAAATGAAACTAGAAAATTTTTGAGGATTTGGGTATATTAACCATTTTAAAGCGATTTTAAACAGTTACCATATTTTTATTATTATGTATTATTAATAGGTTATTAGATTTTAATAGATATTAATACTTAACGTTATATAACGATGATCATACAACCCTTATCATAATGTATTTAGTTCAATTACAATCAAATAAATGAATTTAAATTTTATTTTTGAAAGTTTTTACCACGCTTTCACAGTACCAAATATCGGAATATGCATGATATGTTGAAGATGCAAACCAAAGCAGACATTAGTGGCATTACAAACTATTTAAAACTAATCAAAATGTATTCTGTGATATAATATTAGTTAACTAAATTAATGTGTAGGTGCGAAAAACCTATGTAGTTGGCGCACGTTAAATTATTTAAATTAAAAAAAAACCTTTTCAAGACATAAAAACCATTTAGAAAATACAAAAATAGTAAGGCACGTGTTGCTTTCAAAATGCACCGAATGAAATAGCGTACTCTAGCCTTGCCAGCTTTAAACGTGGCTGAAACGTATATGGAATATGGAAACAACATTAAATTTAAATAATATTTGTATATACATATCTGACTTAAACTTCTTCTGAGTTAAAAGCTTTATTTTTTTGATAATTAGCACTTCATCATTTTTTGAATTTGATAGCTTTTTAATTTTCAAAATCAAAATTATGTGAATTTTCTAAATTGTATTTAGCCAAAGCTGTATTCTTTTTATGATTATTGATGGGTTCTTTATGTTCGTTTATTCTGTTTTTTAAATATTGCTTTGTCTGACCTACGAGTACCCCTTGCATTGTTTACAATTTCTTTTGTTGCACTACATTTTGATTTAGAAAGATAGGTTACTTTAATTAAATTTGAATTTTAAAGCAACATTAAAATGTTCGAATATGTTAAAGTAATGTTTTAACTTTATAAGTACCTATTTGGAAATTTTAGGGGATTAGAAACTTTTTGTATTTTGGTATTTATTACTTTATTATAATTTTTTTGGATAACTATTGAAGAGCGGATAGTCGCGTGTAGAATCTGTAGAAGGCATCGGTCTCTCCCGTAGGCATCTTAGGTTCGATTCCTAAGACCGGCGATATGCTTCGGAGGGCACGCTAAGCCGGCGGTTCCGGTTATCATACTAACACCTTTGATAACTGTTAACCTCGCAACACTGGGGGTCGATCTTCTTCACCTCTCTCGATGGGTTAGGTTAGCCTCCTTCCCATCATACGTGCAAAAAGGGCTCACAGAACTTGTTTTTATGAGTTTCTAACAGGCCATCGGCCTAGGCTTCGTCCATAAGAGGAAGAAGAAGGATAACTATTAAGTTCTAAGGCGTTTTTAATTGATTATATTTTAATCTCTCTAAATTTAGAATGTTCTCATTTTATAACTCTCAGTTAGATTGTTAAATGCGCTTATTTTATATACTTTTGGAGTACTTGAATAAAAGTTTAGGCATTTTTGTGGCTATATCGGTTTAGTGTATCTGTCTCTAATTAAATTTTCATTATCCCGAACTAATAAAATGTCAAAAAATGATACACAATTTTTTCAGTTTAGATAGTAAATTTTAACTTATAGTGAAAATCATTAGGTAAGGCTTTTGTTTCATTTTTTTCTGAATTACACACGTTTAAAGAGATTTGGAATTTATTATTGTAATGTGTTTTCTCTAAATTTTCTTAAAAAGGTTAATACGATTAAATAAATTTTGTTTAACTGATTAATTTCCTCTGGCAAATGGTAAGTTAAACTATATTTTTCGTTGTTTTTAACTAAACTAACGGTTTCCAAGATACCTTTTTCATTTATCATTCTATATTTAAATTGCTTAATCAAAATTTTAGTAATAAATTAGTTTACGTAAACTATTCTGTTATAAAAAATCATTTTACCAACAGTAAATGTAATTAATGTTTTTTAGCTTTCTTCTGCAATTATCAGAAGTAGAAGGAGGTTTTTCTTCTGCAATTAACATTACAAAATCTTCTTACGTACTATTATGCATTTTTAAAACAGGAAATGCAACAATTAAACGAGTATCAGCTGTAATTATATGAGGGCACAATTTATTAAGCGTAACGAGAATAATTGTTGTTATTTTATCCTTGACGTGGTGTTTAAAAAATATTCGCTTGCAAGGTTTTTCTGATTTCCTATGCGGCGTAAAACATAGGTATAGCCAAAAAAGGTAATAAAATAGTAGCAAGGAATTAGTAGACAAATATTTTTCAAAGAATTTTCAGCTGCTAGTTAGAATAGGTATAATTTTAATTGAAGCACAAAATAGCAAAATGTAAGAAAATTATTTTTTAATGTGAAGAACAGGCAGCGAAAGAAGGTTTAACATAAAATTAAAGAATGAATGTAGCTACGGAAGATACTTCCAGAACTCCCAGAAATAGATTTGGAAAATAATTTTCAGTGGACCTGGGAAAGTAATTGTTTAGGTTTTTCTTGCCTTCATTTTAACTAAACTTTAAATAATTGTACCACCTATGAAGCAAGTAAACGAATAGAAAACACAAATAGCTACATACGTACTTGCAACAAAAGGTGGTTGTGCTCCAACTAAAAACGTAAATCAAAAACCAAAATTATAATCTATAAGTAACCCGGCACTGATTCTCTCTAAACGTCTAAACAATGTCAGTCGGCATAGTTTTAGTACGTTTGTCCTTCATCAGATTTGACTGATACCATTCGTGCAGCTTAAAAGAAAATTGTTTGGAATTTCCCATGATTTTTGCTTTTACTTTATTCATTTCGTTTTCAGTTTAAAAATCCTTTAGTATAAAATTGAAATAAACATAAACGACAGAATAAACGAAATACTAAACCGAAGGTAAAATTTCAATGAAATAAGTTAAAGTCAGAAACGGTTACGGCTAAAGGAGATAGGAAACGAGAAAAATTTATTACATTACTCCCGATAATGGTCCACTATCGACGTAGCTTCTGTGAACTGTTGGCAAAGCATCTGACACATAGTGAAGTTTACTTACTCGCAAATTTCATAGAATATTGAAACTCCTGCTTTACCTCTAATAACTAATAATAAAGCAAATTCAACCATACTGACAAGAAGATTGTCTGTTTGAACCTATTTATAAAAGCCATGAATCAGCAAAAACTGATGAGGAGTGGTCGTTCGTTCAACTTAATAAAGCTTGTCCACTAAGTAAATGCATTAAAATTGTTGGTGAACTAAGAAAATTAGAATAATTAAGTAGGTAAATACAGAAAAATGCAAATTCTAGAAATATAAATAATTTTGGAAAGTAAACCCTGTATTATTATTTCATTTATTATTTCAGATTTTTAGTGGCAGTTTGAGACGCCACTAAGTAATAATTACTTGTTGAATTTTGATTGGTATTTTAAATTATGAACTGGGCTAGGTTTGTGTTTAAAATGCTAAAGTTTCTTGGTTGATTTCCAATTAGAACTTTCAAGTTTTTGAATGTGGGGTCAAAATTCGAATTTCAGGTAGCCAAACTTCGGCGAAAAAAGATGAATTCTTGTTTTTTTTGCCCATAATTCAGAATTATTATCTGCACATAAAGAAGGTTCGAATTCAGAATTGGCATTCAAACATATCAACCTATAAAAGAAGTTTAAAAATTATGGGCCTGACCAATGACCAGTCCAGCAAACCATTAATTTTGAAAGATCCACAACTGAATAAACAGGAATCAACTGCTTTATTTTCAAGGACACGGCTCAGAATAAATTCTTGTCTTAAATCAACCGAAAATCATAACCTTTTATAGGCAGCAGAAATAAATAAGAGAAGCGGACTGAGGCTACCTCCTTGGCGTATTAATTCCAGTGGTAGGTTTTATTTCTTTTGTCAATTAATTGTTAATTCTTATCTACTTAGTGGAGTTGTTGGTGTTGAGGCCCTGGATTGTTTTTATAAAGTCGTGCGGTATGCCATTTTCTTTTAATACTTGTAGGACGTCACGTCGTTTAGGTGTATTGGTAATATTTGGAAATATAACTTCAAAATATTACATGAGATCGGAGACATGGTTCTTTACAAAAGCCAACATCAACACACTACAAGCTAGTCAAAGAGCTATGAATAGGGTCATGTTAGGAGTAACTCTCCGGGATCATAAGACGAACCAATGGATCAGGAACAAAACAAAGCTCGGGGACATCACAGAAAGAGTGGCGAAGTTAAAATAGCAATGAGAAGGTCATCTCATGAGACATGAAGACCAAAGATGGACGAAAAAGGTAACTGTGTAGCGGCCACGGACGGGGAAGAGAAGTGTCGGAAGATCGAGGACAAGATGAGATGACGACTTTAAGAAGATATCTGGGAAAACATGGGACAGAATCACTTCAGACAGACAATTATGAAAGAAGAAAGGAAAGGCTTACGTCCATTATTGGACAGACAACAACGGCTGAATGAGAGAGAGAAGAGAGATTTAGGTGTATTTGGTCGAACGCTTTGGTGAGGTTAATGAAACATATGAAGGCCGGTACGTTGTCTGCTTCTCTTTAACATCCTAATGGACAAGATCATAAACGCAGCCAAAGAAAGGAATATCGGTTATTGATTAGAAAATCACCGAGTCAGTATCATCTGACATGATTGCGGAGTCGGAAGACGACTTACAACGCCTACTACATACACTCAAGGTCAAAGCTGAAGAATACAATATAATCATCTCTAAAACCGAAACTAAATGTATGGTCATCGCTAAAGAAC